>JAPYXD010000466.1:5836666-8362500 GCA_030998225.1 Diplolepis rosae
AGCACACATTAGCTCCTCTGAAACACAGGTGGTAGAACTCGCTAAGCATAATTCGGAGCACTCCCAGTGGGCCACAGCAGGAACCGATTGTGCGTTTAGTCCGCGGGCCGTATTTTATTTACAACGAGTTTTCCCCTATGAAATTTCTACTGTTATGTTGTTAAGAGGAAAAAATTTATGGAATTATGGAAGACATAGAATGAGGTTAGCTTATTTTCGTAAGTGAAAAATCAGCAAATAATAGTATATTGTGCCGCAAAGGAAGAAACAGAGCACACGATTATTTGTTCCACACTCGTACATAATGGCCAATTATGTAGACTGTAAAATGAATCACAAACAGGGGCAATTGTCAATCGTTTACCGTTTTAGGATCATTTTAAGTTTTTTTTTTGACAGTAGAGAAACGGCGGAACTGATACGACTATACATAGTAATGGGTCGATAATAGTCGAAGAAATGATCGATATATATCTGCAAACTCCATATTAATTTGATCACGTGATTGTTATTGTTGCCCTATACTTCACGAAAATTGTAACCCTAGAGCTAACCCCAAACAGCTATCTGTGCATATGTGACATATAGATTTTTTATAACTCCTCTATAAACGTCCACTTTGCGTTCATTTTGAAGGCGTGCAAAATGGGCCATTATTTATGAGATTGGAAAAAAAGTTAATGTGACTCTTCGAATGTGAATTTAAGACACATAAGTCTCTAAAACTTTTTCGTCCTTTTCAATTCAATCAAATTTATTTGAAAAGTTTATATCACTTTTGCACGTTCACGCTGTAAATGAAAACTGATAGCCCGGGATTCACCCTTGCGACAGTATCATAGCATAACAGCATAAAACGAGCATGTAGTATTATTGTGCAGGCTCATTTTTACACGCAGGCATAATGCCTGCACTTTGTGAACGTATTTGACACATTTTTTCTGGCTGCACTTGTTAAAGACACACTGAGACCTATTATGCTTTTACTTTGCTAAAACTGTGTTCATTGATTATTGACAACATTGATATTTGAAATTTCTCATTGCAGTGTGACTCTCTATAATACTTCTTGTATGATATAGGTTGTTGCAAAATAATCACCCAAGAGAGTAAAAGAAATCATTATGTCTCAGCTATTTAAAAGTAAGTTAAACATTATATTTTTGTTGGTATTTTAGACGTTGCCTGGTGAACTTTTATTCCATAGAAAAGTCCTTGTTGGGATTTATCTGGACGTCATTGAGAATCCGCAGGTTAACAAAAAAATGAGAGGATTTTATGTGCGCTATGTACCAATAAGCCAAAATTTACAGCTTATCCGTGAAGCACTTCCGATGAATATGAATGTCGTTTCTGCCAGGTTCCATCCAGAGTGATTTCCAAAGCTATGACTTCTGGAGCAGTTCACAAAAAAGAATACTAAAATAATATGAATATATCTCTACCAAGTGTAAAATAATTGTTTTGTGAATAAAATAATGAGCATTGATAATATCAGTTAAAAGATTTTTTTTGAAACCACTGATTCAAAACCAGTTTCGGAGATCATACGTAACTTAGATCTTAAATTTATCCGATGAACATCAATATTGCTTCTAGTTAAGTTTTTCTATGTGAAAATGAACTCTATTGATATGTATAAGGAACATTAATATTTATCGACTATTCGACTATAATAGACCTCCAAATAAAAAATATCTCTCAAGAATAGAATTTTAAATTCACTATTTAACGATCCGAAGCGAATTCGGAATGGTGCTAATACATTTTTTTCGAATAATTGAAAGAATCTGTTTAAATTTTCAAATAAAGAATATGTCAATCTAAAAACCACTATATGAAAAATCACTCGCTCCACCAATAAATTTAACCTTCAGGAGAGGCAGCGCCGGACTAAGAGATCTTGTATCTTTTTCTAAAGCATGTAATAAAACAAAAGAAAGAAAGAGGGTCTTCGGCACAGAGAAGAGGGGAGGTTTCAGCGGAAACACGGACACGAATATTATACTAGGAAAAGCTTTTTTATCAAAAACGTTATCTACTAAAAAGTTGTATACTTTAGAAGAATTTATTTTTCACATTACGTTAGTATTAATTTATATAGTACATAAATTTTTACATTTTAATGTCAAGAAATTAATTGAAAAACGATGAGAATCGACAAAATGGAAACACGCTCAAAAACGCTTAAACACGACCACGAGGTGGTGTTGGCGGGAGTTAGACCGATTTGGATCGGTTTTTCGGAATCAACCGAAAAACGACGGAAGCACTCAAACGGCTTTCCGAAACGAATCATACATAAAATCGAGAATGAGCATTGCAATTTTTGCTGCGTGTCATTAGGTCTCTAGCAAATTGATATCCATAACATGAATTTTTCAATCAAGGTTTCCAATTTTTGGTCACTCGCGAAACCGCCTTTCGGCTTTTAACTTCACGGGTGGCTGGTTCCGGCATTAAGTCGTGAACGACTTTTCCGTCATTCGTTCATCAGAGAGTCTCCACCGTACACGTGCGCCCGCTTCGCGAACCAAGGCGCGGCGTTAGCTAGAAGAGCATAAAAATTGTTTTCCCCACTGGCGCGGCAGTCCGATCCGCCCGAGCCGAGCGACCGAAGGAGGAGCCTTCAATGCGTTTTTTATTGGACCACCCCGTTGCTGCACTCCCTACGCCCATCGAGATCACTCGTCCTCTGACTAATGTGATATATGACTCGATGTGCTTGCAGAAACCTTCAGACTGGAGCATGAGAAGAATTATCGTGTTAGGAAAAAGCTCATTGCTCGCCGCCTGACCAATGGCCTACCTTGATACACCCAACCTGACGCAGATAAAGAGTGCATGCTCCGCATCGTCAACAGAGGAACCGCAGTAGCAACACGACTCATTGTCTCTCTCCTTAAAGCGCTTCAGGTACGCATTAAAGCATACATGGCCAGAAAGTGCTTGCACCAGGTTAAAGCCATCTTCCAGTCTGCTCACCATCCAATCTTATTTGCCATCTCTCGACGAGTTTGTGTGTGTCTTCCTTCGTTATAGATGGCTTCCTTGGCGGAAGTGATTACCTGTTGGTTGCTCGTACAAGTCAAAACCTTGTTAAGCAGAAAGGTCTCTTGACTTTCCTTCGCCAATAAGTCTGTAGGCGGAACGCTCGTCAGAACCACCACAGCATCTGTCGACACAGTTCGGTATTTTGAGATTATTCTCAGCGATACACCTTTCTGTGCTGAGAACAGTCTTCTCTGGATAGGATAGTTTTCAAAGGCACTTGCGCAGGCCGGAGCTGCATCAGGAAGCTTCAGGTGGACTAATCTCACCAACAGTCTTTTCTTAGCTTCCCTGGGTCCACCAATGTTGAGCATGAGCCGAGCCAAGTTTGCTACACATTGGTACTTTATATTTGATACTCCCAGGTACTGAATACTCTTCTTCCGCATGAATTCGTGTTCCCCAAGAACACCGAAAGTGCGTCATCCGTGAAGCCAATGATGCTCGTTCCAGCTTGCAGATCCACACACAGGAAATCGTCATTCATGACAATTCACACGAATAATTCTACCCGCGACCCCCGTGGGGCAGTAATTGTCATCCCTTCTTTGAGAGACCACTTATTACCCTTGTATATCACCTACCTGTTGCTCAGATGGTCGTCTATTATCCACAGTAGGTAGTTTCTTCTACCTTCTTTCGCATAATCACCTCGATGCGAAAACCCATACGCTTATCAGTTCCTCTTCTTGCTTTGGTGGCGATGTCCACCGCTACCTGGATGGCATCCACCGTGGACCTGCCTTTTCAAAAGCCGAACTGGTTCTCTGAAAGACTGTTTTCGTCAACTATATCACTTTGTAGTCGTTGTAGAATCATTTCCTCCAATAGCTTCTCCATTGTTCCCAAAAGACATATTGTTCTCTCGGATAAGGCACCTTCCAGTGGTTTCTCATCCCTCCTTGTGAAGGACCAACCCCTGCCTCGTCTATTCTTCAAAGAACCTTCCCTGTCAAAGACAGGTCTTAAAGGCTTCCAAAAGGATCGTCGGATATTCCGCGATCAGCTCTTTGAGGATCTCGTTTAGCACCCTGTCGCTTCCCGGTGCCGTATTGGCTTTAGGCCTCCCGCTCGCTCTCATTAGTTCTTAGATAGTGAAAAACTCTTCGCATAAGACTACGCAGACACTTCGGTCCTGTCTCTGGAATGATTCTATCTGTGGAAACAAGCGTCGCATGATGTACTGAACTGGATTAGGATTGTCCAGGCCAGGGGTCTTTATCCTAGTCACCAATCTCATGATAACTATTTTGAAGGTGAGAACCCATGGATCTTCCTCGACCTCGCCAATCAAGTCTTTTCAGCACTGAAGTCGGCTTTTCTTAATGCCTTGTCTCAGAGTTCTTTTAGCTGTTCCAATGTCTCATGCAGCAGACCATCACGCTTTGAGCAAGTGTATCTCTGCCGCGCTGTAAGGCATTCTCGACGCAGGACCGATAACTGGTGGTTTCCCCAATCCATGGAGTTCTTGGTACACCTGTGACTCCGACGAGGCAGCGAGTGGTCACATGTTGAGAACACTACCTACTACCACTACGACCACTACTAAACTCGATGCATTGGTGATCGCTTAAGGTAATCACCTTGAGAACACACTAGTTGCCTATCCTTGAGGCAAGACGAGGCGCGGCAATCGTAAGGTCAATTATCGACTATAACATAAGGAACGACCTTAAACGGTATGGATTAATCGGATGTCAATCAAAAACCACATTCGAGAGCCATCGAACTTGCGAAAAATTTCTCCTGGGTAATATGAACTAAATAACAAGCAACTGTCTAACCAACCATGATTATCGACATCCTATTTCAATAAAATTCTTAAAAAACCCGAATTGTAAATTTTAAAGAAATACTTAACTGCATCGATACTGCATCGATTCTATATATCTTCTGGAAATAAAAATACAGATTTTTACATATTACGACAAAACTAAGATTTAATGCAGGATTGTGAAAATGTAATTCAAGAGTGAGAAGTTAATATCAACTTCTCACTCTTAAATTACATTTTCACAATTTTGCATTAAATCTTCAATTTACTTTCAATTATATTCTCTGCAACACATTTAAAGAACTTAAGTATGCATGTATATGCACTAACACGTGCACACATAATGATAGTTCATATGCACAGTTGTACGCGGCGCAAGTTGCTAATCGTCCACCATCTATGCACAACTGCCGTGCAAATGAAAATTAATGCAACTGCAATTTTTGTAAAAATTGAGATAATCTCGTCAGTATGTTTATAATACTTCCCTTTACTTAATTATGTATGAGAAAAATAAAAATTGATAGCGCAAAATACTGAATTTTTGAAAAATAGTTTACCGTATCTGCGAGGAGAATAGACTATGCAAATGGAAAGAAGCGTAAGTTGAAAATGGTAGTCCGTGTCATGCTACGCATGCGCGCCGTTTCGTTTATTTTCAGTATGTATAGTGTTAGTAGTATGCAGTAAAAAATAGTGTAATGTCAATTATTGTTTATGAAAATTTATATTTTAAACATATTTAGATGTGTGTAGATAAATTTAACTTTAGATAATTGTTTGATGGCAACGGGTGTTTGTTTTAAAGGTTATGGAGGGAAATTTTTTTTGACAATTATGTTTTTTTAATAGAATTTTTGCAATGTTTGAATTTGTTTTCAGTTAATAAGTTAGAAAGCGATTGCCTTATGTGAATTAAAAAGTACAAACTTAACCAGAAAATAGTGTTTCCTTCTTTAGCCCCATTAACTAACATTAATTTACGTAATAAAGTTATAAAATGTCAATCATTTATGTAACAAAATCATTAGGTATGCAAATAATAATAAATTTACTAATTAAGAAATTAAGGAATTTCTTTTTGAAAAAAATCTGTACAAACTATTAGTTAGAATGTGTGACATAATATTGGAATTTCTCTACAGTTCAATAAATGCAACTTTTGATATTCTTATATATCATTTAACAGATCTATCTACATATATAGAAAATTGGATATTTTATTTGCATTTTCTAATGCTACTGAATGATTTACTATTGTTTAAAAGTTTTTGTAGCAGATACGGTATTTCCAGTCCAAGTAATTGAAATTGTAGGTTAGCATAACTGCAAATTCTCACTAAAAATTATAAAAATTCGACTGGTTTGAGTGTGCAAAATTTTCTAAAGTCAGCATTAATTTCCTGTCTAAACCTTGTCAGCCGTGACTACGCTTTTTTGAATATCTTAACCTCATTTCCAGAGCTTACATCTGTGTCGCAGAGAGTTGTCTCTCGTATCGTTAACGTTTAACCCCATATTCGGAACCTGCTAAGAATATAATAAGAAAATTTATAAAAAGTTTACATCGAAAGCATATTTCAGCAACAGTAAGAAACCAAATAAAACAAAACCAAACAGTTCTGATGACAACATTGAACATGTAAGGCATTCAATTGAAGAAAACTCAACAAACTTGTCCATACGTTGGTTTGCACACTTAAATGTCACCCACACCATTCTCTGTTGCATTATTAATGATGATTTAGGTATGTATCTTATTTTATTTAATAAATAAATGTGTCGCCAATATTTGGCACATTTTGTATGTTCATGTTTATTATAAAATAGAATGCGCAGATTTTCGCAGGACCTGCACAGTTGGACAATAACTTCCCTAAAGTAGCGCCGTGATAAAAATCTGGAGATATTGGCATCTCCCGCCAAAAGCAAACGTTCAGCGTTCAAAAAAGCCAAGTCCAAAAGAGCCAGCGTTCATTGATAAATCACATAAATAATGTATTAGTAGCCATAAAAATCGTTCAATGGAATTTGGAGACAGTGGTATGCCAACTTTGAATTTTCGATGGAAAACCACACCATGAAGTAATAGTAAGGAGATGAATCTCTGCAATAGAAAAGTGTCGCCACTTTTTAAGGCATAGTTAGTGAGGAATTTATCTCGAACTTTACTGCGGTGAGTAAAATACCTGGAAGATATTGGTCTGGCATATGCCAGTGACCGCTGCTGCGAGGCATTGTTTAGTTCGGAGTCCCCACGCATCGAAAGTCGCCGAAGTTGCTACGAAGGCAATCATCGACGTGTACACTGCCGAATCATCCCCTGAATTCAAGATGGGGAGCTTGATGTCGTCTGCGACTCCTGCATCTATGCCAACTGACAGCCCTAACTCATATGCACCATTGATATTCGGCAGGTTAATAGCCTGGAGAGCCATATCTGCAGCGATTCCCAGCAAGTTTTACGGATTGTTAGCAGCGAAGAAGCTTGAAGCAAAAAAAAAAGCAATCAAGTATCTTGTATTGTAACAAAGCACGGTACCTTGGGGAGTTTGCCCACCAATTGGCCTTCGTCGCAGCGATGCACAGCAACATGCACTGTACAAGGTTGGGATTTTGGAACACAGTGGGGGATAGAGCATTGATCTGCTCATCAGTGGCATTCACAGGAACGGCCACAGATCTCCAATCACCGTCAGGGACGAGCTGACCCAGGACTTCCGCAGCGATGTCTGCGCCAACATCTCTCAGTCGCACGAGCTTGGTCTGGTATATGCCAGTGACTGTTACTGCGAGGCATTGTTTAGCTCGGAGTCTTCACGCATCGAAAATCGCCGAAGTTGCTACGAAGGCAATCATCGACCTGTACACTGCCGAATCATCACCTGAATTCAAGACGGGGAGCTTGATGTCGTCTGCGAATCCTGCATGTATGCCAACTGACAGCCCTAACTTATATGCACCATTGATATTCGGCATGTTAATAGCCTGGAGAGCCATATCTGCAGCGATTCCCAGCAAGTTTTACGGATTGTTAGCAACGAAGAAGCTTGAAGCAAAAAAAAGCAATCAAGTTTTTTCCTACGATTTAACTTTTTTTTTTTAAATCAAAGCTAATTAAATTTTGAAGAAGTCTATGGAGGCCGATTTTGCATAAAAGACGCGGTTATTAACAATTCTAGTCAACAAATGCATCCAATAGCTGTTTCCAGATTGGAAAAATTCATTCTCCGCTCGAATGTTCATTTGAGATACAGTTTGGTTACCCTTGAGTGTTTCGATTATCAGTTGTTTTAATTTTCAGTTGTGCCGTTTTTCATTTGTTCCGGATCTCACATGTTTTTAGTCACCGATAGTCAAACTCCGAATTGATGCGTTTTCATTTCTTGCAGGAGCAGAGAGAAATGAGTTTACTCATTCAATTGGTTCGCATGGACGTTTTTCGTTTTTTTTCAATCGTTGCAGTTTTAGTTGTTTCGGTTCTCACGTGTTTTTTAACCCTGAAGGTTCATCACAGAATAGATAGACTTGCATTATCCATAAGCACAAAAATTGGATAAACTTATTCGAATTCGTTATATGTGCTTGGGTTGCTTGATTTAATTTGTTTCGTTTTCCACTTGTTCCGGTTCTCACATGTGTTTCATCACTCAACGTACAATTGATATGCTCGTTTCTTTAGAGGGTCAGTGAAAAGTTTGGGCACGTACCCATTTGATTCTTGTGTTTTCCCAACTTTTTTTCCACAATTCACGAATCCAATAAGTAGGGACTATTCCTCATAAAGTGCAGATTCGTGAATAAATTGTTTCCGTGTTATTCCTGTCTTCTTATTCTATTATCCTTCTTTAGATTTAAGTTATACATATTATAGAGTCCTATTGGTTGTAAGTTTCAAGTTATCCTTTCATAAGTTGCTATCGATATCCTTATCTTCGATAAGATTCATTGTTCTAACAATGAATGAACTAAAAGTTCCGAAGCAAGTTCTTCGTGCTTTTCTGATCACAAACGGTGTTAAAAATAGAGAAGCACTCGTAAGCCCTATAAAAACCAATTATGGCATCGGAGACGAATATCTAAAAGCAGTCGAAGACAAATTAACTTATTTCATGTCCACATTTGAACAAAAGTGGAAAAATGCTTTCTATAATGCAACAACATTCAGGGCCCGGAATGCGGAATGGCTACTTTCAGATTTCTCTGTACAATTCTTTGGAGTTGGTCCCGGGAGGAGACTTTCAGATGATTTCGAGAATAGATCAAAATCAACCAAAAGACGTAAACTGCTTCAAATTCGGGAATGTTATCCTGAGTCGGAAATACAGTGTGCATTCCAGAATATTGTGCGATGTTCTGGTAAAACTAAAATTGCTAATGACATCATGAAACTTTTGCCAAAAGACGATGATGAACACAATGAATTACCTGACAAGTTATCAGGTTCAGAAATGGGAGGAATTATACGCTACACTGATGATGAGGCATTAGCACTGGTTGAAGACGCAAAATTAAGTGTATACCAGTATGAAATTATCCGCATCCAAGCGAAAGCTAAAAATGCTGACATTTACCCACTCTACAGGAGTCTATCAGATGCCAAAAAAGGTGCTACCCTCCAGAATCTGATTTCATTATAACGGAAGAGAGTGTGAGTATCAACACTCAAGCCTTGCTGTGTTGGGACATCTGGTCATAATTCATACAATCAGTCTTTCATCGATTCATCCAGACTTTGTAGGATCATGCGATTCCGCTATGTGAAGAAAATGATGGAGACTATCACACTCTGAGGTAAAGTTGATTAAAGAAGAAATAAAAAAACTCAGACCTACAAGAATTAAGTTCGGACAAAGTCGGACTCGTTGCAAAGTCACGCATAAAATGATTATGTCCATAGCGCTCACTGAAACTCAATCATAACAATCGTGTTATATATGCGGCGCAAAGCCCTCCATGATGAACAAATTGGAAGAAGTGAAACTCTTGCCTGTGAAGATCGAAAACTACTCTTTCGGTCTCTCCACCCTACATGCTTGGATACGCTTCATGGAGTACATTCTTTACATTGCGTATCGTTCAGATTTCTGCAAATGGGCAGCGATGTTACCTGATCAGAAGCAGAAAATGAGCGAAGCAGAAAAGAGAATCCAAAAAGAATTTTGGGAGGAAGTGGACCTGATTGTGGATGTTCCACAACATGGGAGTGGGACATCCAATAATGGCAATACTGCTCGAAGATTCTTTCAAGATCCTGAATTAACTTCGAGTATTACTGGGGTTGACAAAGTATTGATCGAAAAATTCGGCATTATTCTACAAGCTATGACATCTGGAAAGAGAATAGACTTCATCAAATTTGAAGAATATTGTGAGGAAACTGCGAAACTTTACGTTAGCTTATATGAATGGTTCAAAATGCCTGTGGCAGTACACAAGATCCTAATCCATGGGGCTAAGGTAATTGAAAATGCCTCATTGCCTATTGGTCAATTGGCGGAAGAGGCCCAAGAAGCAAATAATAAGATATTCAAGAGGATCAGGAAATTCAATACCCGTAAAATCAGTTGGATGGCAACCAATGAAGATTTGGGTCACATGTTGTTGATCATGACCGATCCTTATATAAACTATTTCAGAACTCTTCATGAGAATCTGACTCTTCCTATGATAGCGGAAGCTCAAGATTTGCTGATTGAAGATGATTGAAATGGAATAAACAACTCTGCTGAATACCCAAATCATTCCTCTGAAAGAATACATGCTTGATGAGTTTGTTTGAATAAATCGTTCATAGCGATGGAGAAGAATGTTGAATGTGAATGTTTCACCATCAGATTTTTTCCATACGAAATCACCTATTTCGAGAATTATTCGAACGGAATTGTTAATATCAATAGAAAATGTTGTTCAATGCAAGTATATTTCGTTGGAGTTTCATTTCTGAGGATCAAATGAATATTCTAGCGGAGAATGAATTTTTCCAATCTGGAAACAGCTATTGGATGCATTTGTTGACTAGAATTGTTAATAACAAATGTAAATATCCTTGATTGTGCTTTTCATCAATCGAAGCATCATTTTCGCAGAGGAAATTGATGATCAGGCAGAAAAAAAGCGATTTTATATATCCAGCGGCGCCTGTTCATTGAATTTGTTCATGAAATTTGTTTATAGCAATATGAAAAATTATATTCCAGGTATGGATTGTAATAGAACATTGATTCCAATCGACTCCATGGAAAAAACGTGATGAAAAGAACTTTCAGGCTCGAATATATAAAAAGAAAAGGTTTTTCCATTAATTTGTTTATAACAATTGAACAGATTGCACGAACTTCACCTAAAATATCGCAATTTTCTCTGTGATTGTAAATCTATCAATTTCATACATTTTTGAGGCAATATCGACGAATATCATGGAACAGGTAGCACAAATATGGAAAATTATGATTTTCTTGCAATTTGCAACTAAAGTAACAAAATAACCGCGTCTTTTCTGCAAAATCGGCCTCGATAGACTTCTTCAAAGTTTAATTAGCTTTGATTTAAAAAAAAAAAAGTTAAATCGTAGGAAAATAGTAGGCTTTGAATCATTTTGAACCCCAATTTTCTCATTCTACACACTGTGCATCGCCTCAATTGACGTACTGATGTTACTTTTCTGAACCGATGTTGAACAGCACTTAACTCACGATTGCTTTTTTTCATTCCGCTTCTCCAAAACTCCACTGCTCTTTGTTTATAATCGAAGTCAACATTTTCATCATCTCTCGTACAAACAGCGTCATCTGATTTAGAATCAAGTTTAGGAGTCCACTCTGCATAGGTATCTTCCACAGTGGAAGGCTCCCAGTCTTTATATGGTTGTGAAAAGTCTAACGTATTTCCTTCAACAATCTCAACGCCATTGAACTCATTCATAGCCTGCATTAGTATTTCATTGAAATGATCTGGCAGTTGCCGTTCTGCATCATTAACTTCACTGCCGGGTTGTTCATAGTTTTGAATGCAACTAACAAAAGTTCTATTACATTTAAGGAATTTATAGGCATGCTTACAAGACTTGATAAACTGTTCACTGATATGTTTTACTGCAGAAACAAAGAAATAGACTTTTAAACTCGAGAACGATGAAAGTAACATTGAACGATTATTCGCAGTCTTCAGAAAAGTTCGCATCCTAAAAATAAAACTTGGTCTTGAAAAACAAATACATTAAGCCTCATATACATTTCAATACACTCGTAATGATACGTGGGTCGAAATAATTAGTAGCTTAATCAGTTTAACCTTCTGCATGAGTCAAACATGTAATTTATGTATTTCTACAAAAATAAACTTATATGTATAATATAGAGTTCTTTAATTTATAGAAGCATAAGAAAATGTTCTTAAAGGTGGTTACCCCTTATAAATTAATTTCTCATAAAAATGCAAATATACGTAAAGTTTATTTTATTATCGCGTGGCATATATATTTTTTTCAGAATGTTCAGCTTCAATTTAATCTATTTGGTAATTTTCTTGTATAATCGTGACTATTTTTGGGGTAGTTTACCCCCATAAAATGTGTTGATTAAATTAAGCAATTTATATTTTTCAACCCTCTGTGTGAAAGAATTTTTTCAGCTTGGTTTCTGTGGCGACCTATGATTTTAACATAATATTTTATACTGTTTTAGAAATGTAATATTATCCAGAGTGGTCGAAGCCGATATCCGAATTTAGTATTTTATTCCTGAAATTGTAAATTTATCCACAGTATACCTTAAACTTTCTCTCGTGATTTTTTTCCTTATATTTTACATTTTGTCTAGGTACTTCTGCCTCTAGCCATCCAGGTAATCCCTGCAGTTAGTAGGCCGGCACGTCCACACTATTAAGCAATAAAATTAGTCGGCCTTACCCAGGTCAAGATTCGTCGTTGCCAGATTTATAATTTATATTATAATACTTCTTTTCCTTTCTTCATCGGCAACAATGTAAAACTCAAACCGGCAGTCAGTTGCAGTTTTTGTAGTTTGTAGTTAGTCTCTATGTAACCTCGGCCCGAGCAAAACGTACAACTTTCCTCTCATCGCGGCTCGACACTCTTCTCTTTGTACCAATCAATTAATAAAGTGTGTTTTTTATTTGTTCTGTTAAAACCGCCAGTCTCGTCATTCCAAGGAACATTACCCCTTTTCGACGTACATCCTAAGAACCTTACAGTTTCGTACGGGAAATTTACTTTATTTTGTGGAAATATAATAACATGCACTTAAGGGTGGATACCCCTTATAAATTAATTTCTCATGAAAATGCAAATATACGTAAACTTTATTTTATTATCGCGTGCAACATATATTTTTTCCAGATTTTTCGGGTTGGAATAATGTCTGTTTGAAAATTTTTTGTATAATTAAAACTTATTGTGTGGTAGTTTACTCCCCAAAAATCTTTTTTATCAAGTTGAAAAAATCACATATTTCATCTCTCATAGTGAGGATATTTTTCGAGTTGGTTTGATTGTGAAAGATTCTGTTATTATATGTGAAACAATTAAATGGGTATTTGGTACCGCACTTTTCGGGGGTGATTTTTACTCCCTAAAAACCATTTTGGACACGTAAAAAAAAACACGTGTCGCTTAGTTTTTCGAGTACTACAACGTATGTGCGAACGAACAAAATCGGATGGGGACACCTACCTAGGGTTCCTTATTGGACAAATATAAAAATCTAATTTAATTTGTCACATGTTACGTCCAGAAGTGAAATACTAAACTAACGCTATTCACAATTTTCCTTCCTTATTTATAAGACAAAGGACACTAATATTAATAAAAGTACCACTAACTTAAACCTGTATATCATACAAATGAGTTTCCATACGTTTAATAATAATTTCAAAAAAACAACATTCATAATTTCAAACTCTTCAAAAGTGGAAAATAGTTAGAATTTAATATTTTCGTATATTTCCATACGTGTATGAAAATAATTAATGTCAAGAAGAATGGTACGTGAGTATGATTAACCATATAAATATTTTATATAATTTAATAACAATAAATTTTACAATGAACCATCGCAGTGTTAAAAAAATCCGCGAAAAAGGCATAATATTCCATTACTTTTGCGCGCAAAGGCTGGACGAGCTATTCGCGCGCCGAGCGTATTTTATGAAATCATCCATAGTTACAATATTTATTAGCCGATTACACTGAAATTTTCAGAAAGTTTTCTTCAAACGTCGTAGAAAAAACGGCTCTCTGGAAGTTTTCTGAAAGTTTAAGTTCGTCGCATACTTTTTCCCGCCAAAGTGTCTGGAACCCGGTTACCAGTACTCCGCCATTTGTTATTAAATATAAGTGAACAAATGCAATTGTTATGTCTTTCATCGACTTTGGAGGTGTTACGTATGTATTCTTATCATATTTTAAAAATTTCATATCTTTTCACTATTTATTGAGCTAGAATCAGCGAGTTAAGTTTAAAAACATCGAATTTGGGCGCGATGAAAAATGTAATTTTTATTAATTATTACTTAAATTAATAATCAGATTTATTAATTATATCAGCAAAAAATTTCGACTTTTTCCAGGTTGATTTAATGATATTTTTTATTTTTTTATTTAACACCTTTTTTTTCCTCTCGACTTTTGGCTCTGGACGATACTTCTACCGAATTTCGCTCGTACACGCCCTTTTATAATCGGTCCGCACAATTATTACAACTTTGTTATAGATATGTTCTAGAACAAAAAGATAACAGTGTCCTAGATCGCTGTTGCAAGTAAGTTCTATATTTGTTCTATAACTATTTAAAAGTTAAAGTGATGGAGTCTTTTAAAACTGTTTAGAGAAGAAAACAATCAATCACTCCCTAAAATCCGATCATTTTTAAAGTGTAAAAGACATTTTTTATATTTTTAAATTTTTTCTCATTAAAGCGAACATTTTTCTCTTAGAATATGTATTAAATAACAACCTCAACTGATTTTAAAGTGGTAATTAATTAAGTTTTCCAATGGCTTCCTAGAAACGGAATGATGCTCTTTAAAAAGTCGAAAAATTTAAATAATAGATTTGGAAAATAGTTTTTACTCAAAAGTCCATTTATTTTCTGTCTATTTTTAATTTTCTACGAAAAAATGATTTGCAGCAGCCAATTTGATATCATACGTTTGAATATTTTAAAGGGAAACATGCAATGATATCAAATTTCAAACTGTGGAAGAGATTGACTGCTCGCTCCTTAAGATCAAATATTCCTTGAGTGGCTTAAAATCTATAAACAATTCATTCCTAGGTTTATTAAGTCATTACTTATATAAAATTGTCTTTCGTCCGTTACTTACGAGAGGCGGCCTTAAAACTGGCCTAGTAAAATATTTTTCTTTAGCGAATTTTCCCACAGAAAAAATTAAAAATTTTATTGAAAAATTTTGCAATGTCGCAGGCCAGTTTCAGCCAAGAAAATCATAATTTGATACATCTTCGAACTGCTGGTTCTGAGGATTTCCAGGCTCAATTGGTCTAGTAGTCATTTGCCCTCTAGGTCCGACCATTTGTTGTTGCATTCCAAGAACTTGTCTATATTGTGGTTGCTGCTTTAAAATAAGAGCAAAAATGAATAAAAAGTTGAAACATTCAGTTTAATTAAAAATATTATTAAAAATTGTTATTGAAGTTTCTGCTGGGGTTTTCAAAATGTGCTGTAAAAGTTCTAAAGAAAATTCATTTCATGTTAAAAAATTGCAGAGATTTATATGAGATTTCGAAAAATCTTCTACTAATTGAAGGTTTAGAAATTCTTGAGTAATTTTAAAGGAATGCAAGATAACTTTGAGCAATTTTTTGAAATGTTCTGCAGCAATTTTATAAATTAAACTTACTTGCTGTAATAAGTGTCGGAGTCCAAGACTATTTGTCATAACAGGACGCATCATACGTTGCGCGTTTGCTTGCTGCCCAGCCATTCCTGAATGATTCAGTCCTCTTTGTGCTTGTTGTGCCTGAACAAAAATCGATGCAAAACTTTTGAAATTTCAAATTGAAAACGAAATATTATATAACAAGAGATTCTAAAAGATTTCACATGAGAGCATACAACGGGTTTTAGAAAAAGTTAAACCTTAGGGCAGCATAGTAGTATGTATTGTACAAAAGGAAGGAAAAATTAATATCGAGCAAGAAAACTCAATGCGACATTCGTTGTTTTTTGACATTCACAATTCTTATCATTTACCACATATACAGTGACAGTACCTTATTCTTTTATATAATTTTACAATATTGACTTCTATGATAAGCGCTGCTCGTAACTTTTTGACTGTGAAAGATTTTCTTCTAGCGCTTAAAAGTTGAAAACCGATTGTGTGTTATGAATGTATTTCGCTTCAGTTGGATCAAAAACTTAAATCGCGTCTTCAATTGATTTTAAATTGTCTACATAATATAGTGCAGCGTTAATCCGCGTTCCTCATTAACAAATACAGGTTCCGGCGGTAAAGATAATTGTAGATATAATTCACAAAATACATTAACTCGAAAAGGGGATCTTTTAAAAGTCACATGAAACATGTAGTATTTTCAGAAACATTTTTTAATTTATAAGTTACCGTGTCACTACAAGTAATGAAACTTGATAATAAAATATGCCGTTTGGCCATAATAAATTCATCGCGTCAACGTAAACATCCATATTAATTTCGCCATTTGCACCCGAATTAAAAAAAAGAGCAAGATACGATCATTTTTGGCCAAGATATAGTGTATTTTTCCGAGCGTCCCGATTTGAAGTATACTTTTCAGTTTCGAACTTTGAGCGTGCGACGATCCCCCACGCCGTCTCCCACGGCGATGACGCTCGTCAGTGCCCGATCAACCTTTTAACTGACACAGGTTTTACAATTTAAACTTCATTGTGCAGTAACCATTGGAAGTTATGCATAAAGTATAAGTCTCTAACTGCAATTCCTGATTTCAAACATTACGATATCTTGTTTATTTACGGAGCAGTGGCTTGTTTAGAAAAAAACTTATCTTGCTCTTAATGCTCGTAAATAAACGGCTTTTTTACATTCTCATCATGGATGAGAAGATATTGGTTTTATGTGAAAAATGACTTTCGAAATTTTCATCAAATCTTTACGTTTTAAGATCCCCTGAGTCAGAAAAAACGGTTTTTACGAAAGTGTCTATCTGTCTGTCTGTCTGTCTGTCTGTCTGTCTGAAAATTCAATAAAATGGTTTATAATTTTCTGGAATCACAAGACAAAGTGGCATTGATTTTTACTGCGGTATAATTTTTCTATATATAAACAAGATTCAAATGATAATTTTCTCCAAAGAATACATAAATTTTAGTTATGATTGATACTAATAATATCGAACCATACGAAATGACCTTAAATTTCAAACTACAGTCTGTTCCACAAGAAAAGGTACGCGTTTTCTCAGAAAGTTTCAAAGATTTTTATCCCTTTCTTTTATGTCCTGACTGTTCGTTCGAAAGGCTACGGCGCAACCACCGATTCGTTTCAGTTTCGTTCGGAGTGTCAGATATTAAACAACATTAAGCTATAACTGCTATCTACTCTACACTTTATGAAGCGGTTTTTTTGTGCACCCATGCACGCGTACAACATCTTTCATACTCAGCTGCTGCCAAAATACGTAAAAAGTCTAAGCACTTCGTGCAAATGTGGTTGGAGCGGTATAGGGGCCCAAAAACCATCGATGACCTGCCAGGGAAAGGACAGACGCGAGCAACGTCCAGTAAGGAGGATAAGATGATCGATGCACTGTTCAAGCGCAACCCAACTCTCCGGCTGCGTGAAGCCAAAGCTAAGTTAGCGGAGAAGGGACTACACATTTGTATAAACACCATAAGACGCAGAATAGCTGAGGTGAAAGTGCAGTACCGTCCCACGAGGCAGAAACCCCTGCTCTCAGAGGTTCACATGGAAAAACACTTGACACGGGCTACGGAAAATGTTGATGCCGATTGGTTCAATGTACTTTTTTCGGATGAAGCGTCCTTTTGGGCATGGGTTCCCATAAAACGTGCGTGGTCAGCTGCTGGTGAGCGTTTCCTCCAGTGAACTGTTAAACACCCCATAAAGATCCATGTTTCTACGAACATAGCCTTCTGAGATCTGCAGAGAAGATGTTTGGAGCCAACAATAAGGATTGGATCCTTCAAGAGGACAACGACCCCAAACATCGCAATCACCTCTGCACGTCCTGGAAAGCGAAAAATGGCATCACGACCTTGGACTGGCCTTCACATTCTCCTGATGCGAATCCAATAGAAAATGTGTGGAGTGTCGTGAAGAGGAAACTTGCAGGAAGGCGTGAATTCACCCTGAAGCAGCTCTCTCGACGAATTTAGGAGGTACGGCGCTCTCTATCTACGGAATATGCCAAAAAACTAGTCGAGAGCATGCCCAGAAGGTGCCAGGCCATTATCCAGAACAACGGCGATTGAACGGTTTATTAGGTGAGTGTGCCCTAGTGCTTTAGGTGCACTGTTGTACGAAAAAAGAAAAATGAGGTTTTCTTCAAAACTTTCCGAGTAAACTCGTACCTTTTCTTGTGGAACAGACTGTACGCGCTACAAATTGTACGTAGATTCATTTCATAAAATTATTTCATTTCTTACGTTGCAAATTTTCAAATTTAATTATGTAATTTACATTCACATTCTTCAAATTTTTTTAACTCAAAGATCAGTAAAAAATGAACACTGAAACAAAATCTGTAGCCCTTATTTCAAATTCAATTCAATTATGCATATTTTTAAAGAGAAACTTGCCTCTAGTTGTTGCTTATATTGCATTTCTTGTTGCTGCGCCACTTCCAGGTTTTGCTGAATCTGTAAATGAATAATATGAAAAATGAGTAGATGTATTAAGCTGTCACCACACACTTGTCAGATAAAGTTTGAACTAGGCCACAATTTAGCTCTCATTTAATGCTAATTTAATACCCTATTGCGCAATTTAATGCTTGCACTTTTTTTATAAAAAATTACGTTTGTGCTAGCTTAACGTTAAACTGCCACCACACACCATAAAACATGTTTAAAAAGTGAATGAGCCAATTCATTTGCATACTCTAATTTAATTCTGCTTAAAGAAACCATTAGAACCCGATAGAACCCTGTTAGAACATGGGTTTCTACTTGGGTGTAAACGGAGTTGTACACGGTTTTTGCAAATGGGTCCTGCCTCGGGTTTTATCCGGTCCTAAGAAGGGTTCTAAAGGGTTCAAAAGATTGTGCGCCAATCAGGTTCTAAGAACGACTATAAAGGGTTTTATCTGGGTTTTATGAGGGACCTGAAATTGTTCCACGTATATAAATTGCGCCCGGTAGAACGCTCGCCGCGTGTGGAAGAGCCCGGATTACTCGCGAGGCCGCGCGAGGCTCTTCAAAATTCCACAACTTCCGAATCAATGATCCAGCCATTTTGATTAAATCGTCATATTTTATAACAGACTTCAAAGAATCTAAATCCACGAAAAAATAAAATTTCGAAAGGGGCTAAATTTGGAAAAAAAACGATTTTGCGTTTATTTCCTCACTTTTGTATGTTAAAAAATATTTAAACAATTTTTTCGCAACAATCTCTCTAAAGAAGAGTCAAAACCCTAATTTTCGTAATCTGGAAAATTTTTCGTGGGAACAATTGTTTTCAAGATAAACATCGACTGTCAATTTAAAATGGAATGACCCATATAACATAATCTTCTCTGGGCTCGATACGATCTTTCAACATTTCGATGCCTCTCTTGTAATACGATTTATCAAGGCCTCCGAAATAGCTATTTGTTTCCCATTGAACCTCTTTATTTGATGGAAATCTGTGTCCCTGGAGCCATCTCTTAAAATTTGGGAACAGATAAAAGTCGCTGGGGGCCAGATCTGGATGATAAAGTGGGTGGGGAGGCAATTAGAATCGTAATTCATTGATTTTTGCCATCGTTTTTATCAATTTGTAAGCTAGTGCATTGCCTTTTAAAAACATACATTTTTTCTTCTATAAATAAGGCCGTTTTCTTGTGATTTCTTCTTTCAATCAATTTAATAATGCACAGCAATAGTTGCTGTTGATTGTTTTTGCTTTTTCCAAATAGTCGGTAAACAATATGCCACTGAAATCCCCAAAAAAGAAGCCATAACCTTTCCGGCCGATTGTTGTGTCTTTGCTCGCTTTGGTGCAGTTCCACCGGGTTTTACCCATTATGGAAAAAATTCCCCATAACATTTATCAAGCCACTGTTTCATCTTCACGATGTTTTTTTCCATTAGGAAACACAAAATTAACTTTTTTCATTTTAATAAAAAAATCAAAACTTGTTCGCTTCTATCGTCTTTAACTTTGAAAGTAAACAATGAAATCGGCTCAACTTTTTTGATAGCTGTCGTCTGAAAGATTGTACTTTAGGCTAGTCTCACAATGTGTCCTAAAATTCGTACATATCGTCGATGCCCGTACGTTCTGACGTTATTATGGTAAGTGTCGCATGTTTCGTTGATTCACGTTTTAGTGCGCTTTAGCGTGCGATTCCACATGCTACTGTTAGTAACAACGCGTTGATGACGTCAGAACGTATGCGCATCGACGATATGTACGAATCATAGGACACATTATGAGAACAGCCTCATGAGAAAATATGAAAATTGTGACGATAGTCGATTTTTCCACTAGAGGCGCTTTGATTTCTGCGCGAAAGTTTAACTGGTCTGAAATTAAATATTCAATAAAATAAAGAATAGTTTTAGAATTAATCATGAAAAATATCATTAGAAATAAAGTAGTGAGATTGGCATAGAATAAGAGCGATTTGACATAAAGAAATATATTGAATATGAATGCTGCATGATACCAGAACAGACAATATGTGTTTATGTGCCTCAGCCGCGGAAACTCGTTTTTCCGTTACAGCTGAGAGTAAAGCAATGTTGTATATTCCGTTACAGAGGAATGCAATGTAGAAATTGAACTGCGCATGCGCATTATAGTCTTACAGCGGAACGCAATCTATTTCTTATTCTTCTTCTTCTCACTTCTTCTTCGTACAGCGTACACAAGACCAATAAAATCAAAATGGCCGGGACTAGTCGCCAATTTGCGCCCGCTTCGTACAACTAGCGCAGCAAACAACTACAATAAGTACTAGATTAGATTCCAATGTACGCATAAAAACTCGTATTCGCACCACAGTCACATAAAATAGAATATGTGCCAATGCACACAATTCGGGACATTGCGAGACTCGCGACAATGCTCGCAGGACTTATCGCGCCTCGGATTCGTCTCGGCTTTGTCTCGACCTACGCCTCGACTTTGCCTCAGCTACGTCTCGGCTACGCCTTGACTATGCCTCACCTACGCCTTGGCTTCGATCTCCTGCGAACATTGTCGCTCGTCACGCAATCACCCTCATTGTGTGCCTAGGCACATAATATACTATTATTCTACAGTTAATAATTATGAGCGAAACATGACTAGCCTTTATAATATTTAGAATACGTCCTTTGCACAAAGAATTTATTATTTAATGACTTTTCTAAAAGAACTTAAGTGGAACATAAAACTGTTATCATATATGGGCATCGGGATGTCGCGACATAAAACTATTATAATCATTCTCCGACTAGCCAGGACACATTAATTATATTAGAATAAATAAATCGAATCTAAGTGTGACAGGTAGTTTACTTCTAAAAACGATAGTAATTTTTACGACGTAGATTTTATAAGAATTTTGTGTATGTTATACGTGACTCAAGGCTTGAGCGGCAGCCCTTGATGCTGTGGTCCACGTGCATTTAAGAAGAAAAGTAGGGATATATAGAGATCTAGAACTTATGTTAATGAGTAGGGATTTATGATCAATACTATTGGCTAGTCGCACTAGTTCTAATTAGTGGGATGAAGCAAAAAGGGTGCGCAACTGCACATATAACGGTGCAGCTCGCGAGACTTCGTCGCTGAAGATCAGATTTTTTCTGACCTTGGAAACGATCGATCCACGCACGAAATCTTGACCGATCATTTTTTGTATCAACTTTGAGTTGATTGTAAACTTTAACGTTCATTATATGTATAATAATCGAAGATTTAAATATACGTTTGTTTTACTTTTGTTATTTAAATAACTTTGAATTATTTAATTAACCACCTTACTTAACTAAAGTTGAATTTAATAGTTTTTCATTCTTTTTACAAAAAGTGTTGCCACTCAAGGTGAGGTGAGTTTCCATTCTTAAACATGGAGAGCTTACGTCCAGCCATCCGAGCTCAAAGGATTCAATTTTAAATAATCTAAATTTAAATTTACCGACAGTTCCCGCTCGAATTGACTCGGCGCGTCACAAAATTGTGACGATGGCCGATTTTGTCACAAGAGTGCGTTCTAAAATTAGCGGTAATATTTGAATTAAGAAACTTTAATGACACTGAAGACTTCCTTTACTAAGTAAAAGAATGAAAAGAATAAGAAAAAAAAAGATTTAAATTCGAATAATTTAAGAAATATAGAATAGAGATAAACGAGATTGGCAAAACTAGAAACTAAGGAGCAATTCGACATGAAATAATATTATTCTGTAATAAGAATTTGAAGAATGGAGAATGAGAGTGATGAAATTGAATGGAATATAACAAGCTTTATTATTAGGTGCGCAACTAAGTTCCCGCTGTTTTTTTGATGAAAATGCAACTTTACTGTGAAAAAATGATTACGAATGAATCATTCAAAGTATTGCCCATCGTTAGCTACAACTTTTGCCCATCTGTCTGGTACAGCTCGAATACCGTTACGGTAAAAGTGTTCATCTTTTAAGGCTATCCACGAATCCAGACATTTTTCGAAGTCTTCATATGAGCGGAACTGCTGATCAGCCAGACCATGTGTCATAGACCGGAACAAGTAATAATCGGACGGCGCAATATCTGGGGAATACGGCGGGTGGGGTAGGACTTCCCATTTGAACGTTTCCAGGTAGGTTTTAACGGGTTTGGCAACGAGAGGCCGAGCGTTGTCATGCTGTAGAATCACTTTTTCGTGCCTTTGCTCGTATTGTGGCCGTTTTTCGCGCAGTGCTCGGCTCAAATGCATCAATTGCGTTCGATACCGTTCCCCAGTGATGGTTTCATTCGGTTTCAACAGCTCATAGTAAATAACATCAGCGTCTTCGAAGGTTTTTGGCCTTCCTTTACGCGGACGGTTGTCAACATCGAAATCACCGTCTTTGAAGCGACGGAACCAATCACGGCACGTTGTTTCACTTAGAGCAGCATCTCCGTAAACTTTTTGGAGCTCTCGATGCGCTTAGGCCGCCGTTTGCTTCGAATGAAAGGAGGAGATCAACACTTCCCGCAAATGACGATTATTTGGCACAAAATCAGACATTTTCACACAACCAAAAGTATATGACGCCAAAACAAAATCACTAATGTGTCAAAACAGTTTATTTACCATATGCCTAAGCTTGGTTCATGACGTTTTGGATATGTTAAAATCGATCAGCACTCACTTGCATAAGGCTTACTTTTGCGTCTTGATAAAATTTAAAGTTGTATTTTCATAGAAATAAGGTTTAATATTAGTTATTAGAATAATTCAATTCGGTTTCGTTTAGAACGGACCGGCGCGGCGGATTGTCGCGGTAGAAAACAGATAAGTAGTTGATAAAGACTCTTAAAATGTTAAGAGAGATTTTCTTTCATACGCCGTTAAATTTAACGATCTAAACTTCTAACGAATTTTGTGTTTAGGAAACATGACTTTAAGCTCATACCAAATCCCTCACACGTGCATTCAAAGAATTAAAGGTAGAGATGGTGATTCAGAGAAAATGTTAAAAATTAGGGATGAAAAATGCGTTTGATTGGCTTGTAATATTCTAATTAATTAGTGGGGAAACGCAGTAAGGGTGGGCAACGGATTTTCATCAGCGAAGCGCGAGAGGGTGCATTGACGAAAGACCAGAAATAATCTGACGTTTTGATCGGTGGATCCGCACTGGATTCGATTATTTTTGTCGGTCTCTTTTTTACTCTTTGAACTTAGAGTTTTTTTCTGTAAAGGTTTAATTTTGGTTCTGAAATATATATATATATATATATGTATATATATATATATATATATATATATAAATTAATTAAATATATATATATATATATATATATATATATATATATATATATATATATATATATATATAATAAATATTTTCATTAAAGTAATCTTATAAATTACGTTTTATATTATTATTACCGTTTACGGATAAAAACAATATTAATTTTATTTAACGAACATTTTTATTTACCGACATTTAACGCCAAAACGGCTCAGCGCGTCACAAAATGTAATTTGTGGTGCCTTCTCTGTGTCATACTACGGACTTATCGAACTCCCTAGTAGTAAAAATTAATAAATAAGATTTTTTATATTTATCAACATATAGCAGTGCCAGCTTAAACTTATAGCAAATACCATCTGATCAAATTTGACCCGATTCACGTGTGATACGACAATGAACCGATTTCAGAGCCGAATTTTCTCATTCACGCGTCGTTCACGCGTTACAAACAGCACGATCACTCGTTTCAATTCCTCCGTGTAGTTTTAAAATAAATTTGCACCTTAGTTTTTGTATCCTTATATATTAATTTCTCTTTATCTTCAATCTCTATTTGAATTAGTGATTCATTTTTATCCGTATCTCCTTTTTCTATTTGAATTAGTAAGGTGACAATAAAATAGTTCAGCGATGGGTTGTATGTTTGTATTCAGAAAAATTAAATTAATTAAATTATAAAGTGTAGAACAAATACCTTGAGCCCTAGATAAATCGTAAACTGATATGATTTGAAGTTGGAAATTCATTCTAGTTATGACGGTAAGGCAATGGTTCAAAGGGTTATCTCGAGCAGGAAATTTCTGTATTTTTAGAATTAAGAAATAGCAATTTTTTGGTGTCTACTCCGGTACGCTGGTGATATGACATAAAGTTAGCAACACCTCAGTTCAATCAGTTTGTTCAACAGATTTTCGTAATATTTCACTACTTGAATTATCACAACACGTATGTTCAGAAAATAAAAAAATATTATGACTTCCGCTTCATGGTATTTCGAGTCTTAAATAAGCCTTGAATTATGCTATGAAATTGAATCGGTTCTATCAGGTTGTTTAATTGATTTTCGTAATATTTCATAACGTTAAGATGGCACAGCACGTGTTATAAATGAAAAAAATGTAATGACTTCCGATCCATGGTGTTTCAAGTGCCTCAAATGAGCCTTAAATTATGCTATGGAAATGGATCGATTTTATCAGTTTTTTCAACGAATTTTCGTAATATTTCACTACTTGAATGCTATGGAAATGAATCAGTTCTTTCAGGTTGTTTAATTGATTTTCGTAATATTTCATATCGTTAAGCTAGCACAACACGTATGTTCAGAAAATTAAAAAATGGAATGACTTCCGATCCATGGTGTTTCAAGAGCCTTAAACTGTGGCATAGTTCAAAATTGTATGTGTTAAGGGCTTGTTTCGCCAGCTTAATACACCTAAAATTAGTGCTAGTATTAAAAATATTAATATTGATTCTCGAAAAGTAGGGAGGAAAATATCTAAAACATACATACATTCACTTCCAATTGGGACTTATATTGAGCTTCTTGTTGTTGTGCAGCTTCTAGGGTTTGACGAAGTTGTTGTATTTTTAAAAGATTCTGTTGTCTTGCCATTCCTATTTCATCAAATTGAGGCCGCTGCTGACCTATCATTCCTCCACTCCCAGCTCCCACTTGCTGCGTACCAGGCATATTACCACCCTAAAGAAATCAACATCATAATATAGCATAGCATAGCAGTGACAGAGAATATTCTATGTAAACATAAATAATTAACTCACCTGTAGATTTATTTGACCCTGAGGTCCCGAAGAAGGTGCTAAGTTTTGTTGTTGATTTGAAGTAACAACATTTTGGGTAATTTGTCCACCTCCCATTGCCATTGTATTCGTTTGGGACATGAGAATTCCACCTTGAGAAATTCCAGTTGTTGGCATTCCACCTTGCATTGCATTTCCACCAGCAGCGCCTGCCTGAAGGTAAAAAATAATTAATGAATTTAAAACCGTTAGATGATTGATTCTCAATCTTTTTATTTAAGAAAATATCTTACATACATTTATAAGTTATTCAATTAAATGTTATGAGCAGTATTTGATTCATTTCCCTTACCTGTGTTTGATGACGTAAGGCCTGCGTATTTTTTTGCTGTTGTATCACCTTTCTAAGGCGATCTACAAAGCCGGATTGATCATTTGGTATGAAACCCAGAAATGACCTCTTTTCTGCTGTGTATAAAAGCAAAAGTACTTTTATGCCACAGGGCGGGGTTGAATTAAAATGGACGCAACCCGCCTACAAATAAAATGTATATAATTCAAGTCTAAGAATTTAAAGAAAATCAAACTTTTTCATAAGTTTCTTTGATTGAAAAAATTATTCAAAAAATCAGTATTAAGGACATGTCATTGACGTGACTTTATCCAATCCTTTCGTGCTTTGCATTCTTAAATTAATAACTCAAACGGGTTTTGCATAGCATATAAATGTAAAAAAAAGGTCAAGGTACGTTTACATGCTATGTAAAATCTATTTAAGTTATTAATTTAAGAATGGGAAGCAGGACAAAAATTGGATAAAGTCACGTCAATGACATGTCCTCAAGGCATTTCTATAAAACTCCTATAAATATCATAAAAATAAACACTTACGAATCCGGAAGACATGACTTTAATCAGAGACTCGAGAGCATCGCAGGCCGATGGATAAAAACAGACAGATCTTGAATTTTTCAAATAAGCATTTCCGATTGTCCCTAAGAGCATTTTAGGCATTAATTGCATCAATAATTTCGGTGGCCAAGCATCAGTTTTCCTACAAAGAACAAAAAACAAGTTTCTCCTCAAATATGTTTTTATAAATGTTTTAAAGTTTAAAATATACAATAAGGGAATGTCACTAACGTGACATTATCCAATACTTTCGATGCTTCCCATTCTTAAATTATTAACTCAAATGGATTTTCCACAGCATATAAACGTTCTTTGACATTTTTTTCACGCTAATATGCAATAAAAAATTAATTTAAGTAATTAATTTAAGAATGGGAAGCACGGAAAGTAATGGATAAAATCACATCAATGACATGCCCTTAAGGGTATATATAAAATCATTTTTGAGTTGCTCCTCTTACAAATTTAAAGAAGATTGAGCTTTATTATCTGAAAGTGAAAAAAAATTAAAGTAGGTTTACTTATCGATTAATTTAAAAGCCAAAGAAAAACAATATACGCACAAATCCATTTCTCCTTCCTTTGGTTGAATTGACACTTGGCAAGGCACATGTTTAGTCTGCTTTTGAGTATCGTTAGGATTTTTGTTCTTTTCAATCCATTCCAGAGTACCTTGCCAAATAATATGACGTTCACCCATAACCATTTGCTGCCCGGCTCCAACGTTTCCCTAAAATTAAGAAAATATGTATCATTAAAATGAATTCAAGTGATAATAAACTATTTAATATATTTTCGATTCGAAATTCTAAACAATTACAAGTCTTCCAAATTAGATTCCTCCAAATTAAAAAACATTGAATTCTTCATGTGTTAAAAATTTAAGAACCATGAAGTCCATAAATTTTTAAATATAAATACCTTTAGTGTAATATTTTATTTAAATTTCAAAACCATTTAAAATAATTTTCTATTTTCAAAAATTAATAGTATATTATGTGCCTAGGCGCATAATGAGGGTTATTACGCGACAAGCGACAATGCTTGCAGGAGATCGAAGCCAAGGCATAGGTGAGACGAAGCCGAGGCGCGATCAGTCCTACGAGTATTTTATGCGAGTCTCGTAATTACCCGAATTGTGTGCATTGGCACGTATTCTATTTTATGTGACTTCGGTGCGTATACGAGTTTTTATGCGTACACTCGAATCTAATCTAGTATTCATCATGATTCTCGTCCATTGCACTTGATATTTCGCAACTAGTTCCGGCCATTTTGATTTTTTCGATCTTGTGTAGTAGTAGCGTATTGTAATAGACGCATGGGCAGTTCAAATGTACAAGGCTTTGTCAGTAATGTCAGTACGGTGCCAACGCTGTACGAAGAATAAGAAGATTACGCTCGGCTGTATGGTTGTAGGCGCATGCGCAGTTCAATTTTTACATTACATTCCTCTGTATCGTAATACACAACATTACGCTATTCTCAACTGTAGCGTAAAAACGAGTTTACGCGCCGGAGGCATATAAAAGATAATTGTCTTCTATGGACAGTTTTTTAAAAAAATGACTTTCTTGTTTCTAATATTTTGATGTGAAATTCGAAAATTTTATTCCCAAGGTTTGAAATTTTGAAGATGGAAAATTTGTTAACTTTTACTTTTTTTTTTGAATTTCCATGAGAAAATTTAATTGTTATGAATGTAACTAATCTCGTATGTTTAAATATTAAATGAATTAAAGTTTTATTTAATTTCCCACTTTTGATATTTACTTTTGTCAAGAAACGTTTAATCGAAAGTTACATTTATTTGTGAAAAAATCCTTGATTTCAGATTCTTTTGGGTAAATAAAAATTCTTAGAATTTAATTAAAGAGTTTCTTCAATATAACTTATGCGAATTTCCATGGCTAAGAGATGATTTGCTTTTACGCAAAAAATTGAAGAAGAATATAAAACAAACTTGAGTTGGAGCATGAGTAGCTTGTGGAGCTCCGGAAGTTACAGACGCGGAAGCTTGGGAAGAGGCGACAGAGTGAGGACCTTGAGTTGGATTTGGTTGGTTAACACCGGAAACTGATAGCTGAGAGCCAGTCTGATTCTGGGACTGTTGATTTTGCATTCCCATTGAAGTCTGCTGCTGATTTTGCTGTTGGCTTTGCTGTTGCATCATCAATCTCATTTGCTGTTGCTGAGTTAATTGTTGCTGCTGCTGCTGCTGAGGATTCGCTCCCATTGTGTTGTTAGTGTTTCCTAAAATAAGATAAAGGCTTCTAATTTCTTTATCATTCTGAAGTATAATATACAATGTACATTGACATTTGGAATTTACATTATTGAAGAAGAAAAAATGAGGTAAACTTACCATCCATTCTCTGTCCAAACGGCGAAATATTTAGACCTAAGGAAGATGGGGGTTGATTAAGCTGCGCTAAAAGAGCACTACCTGGGGTACTCGCAGGTGCAGCTCCACTTGGCGCTATAAAAGATGGTCCTGGGGGCCTCATTCTCCATTGATGAGGTGCCCTTGCACCCAATCCAGATGGATGATAAGTCGGTGGCGCATTAATTTGTGGATTAAAACCTGGACGGCCTGCACTCATTGGCACCGGCATAGGTGGCGCCACTGGCTGATGGACTGATGCAATATTCTGAGGCGCTTGATTTCGAAACGTAGGGCCCTGAGCCTGAGGAGGCTGCGTGATGTTTTGCGCGGCCTGATTAGTGTTCGGACTATCATTGCTCTGCAAAGGACTCAAGGGAATTTGTGCAGCATTGGGAGTTGTTACGTGCCCTGCACCACTTATAGGACTCACAGGTCGTTCTTTTAGATTGTAATTTCTGAGCAAAACTAGGTGACGCGGATCTTTCGCGTAATTCTTCGTTTGAGATGACTGCAAATCACCTCCCGCTTTTTCGAAAAGCTTAAAGAGAGCCGAAATTTTACGTGGAGAGAGAATCGAGAGGTTTATATTTCTCTGGAAAAAATATTTTGTATTAAAACACTCAGTCAAAAATGTCTTGAATTAAATCATAATACAGAACAAAGATGCGATCTTAATTTTGAAGACTTACTTCCTGAAGGAGCGGAGCCAATTGATCTATCGAATGACCGGCAAATTTTAATGATTCTTGGACAACTGTGAGATAAGGAGGGGAGTTACAGACCAAAATACAGTGTTTTTGGGAAGCTGTGTTAGGTTCTCTTCGTACTTGTAAGTCTTCGAAACATTGAAGTGCAGTTGCTAAACCTTCAGCTATATTTGCATGAGATTCTCCCATTCCACCCACCATTCTTTTAAATAAAAAAACAACAAAAAATTTATGAATTGAGGAGAAAATATGTATCGTTTCGAAGAAATAATTTAAAAATAAATTTCTCTTTTGATGAATCTAAAAATTTATAGCTTTTCTCACTCGAGTTTGTCCAAGGCAAGAAGAAGTTTGTGAGGGTTAGAGAAAGGTCCGAGTGTTCCTGTACAAGGAGATGGTAAGCAGTCGGCTGCATGATAAATCACCACTCCATATAATGTTGAGGTATTCTATGAAATTCAAAACATCCTTTCAGTAAATTTCAAAGCAAAATTAGTAAAAATCTGTATAAGATCTTACCTCAGGAACGTATTCTCTATCTTCTATGTTACCCTGACTAAAGTACCTAGAAATATTATATAAACGAATTTTATTTTTTCGCTTGAAAAATGTTGAGACTAGGAAATTCATAATTTAAAAATGAAACTTGTTCAATTTTTATTCTTAGTGAAAAATACAAAGAAAAAGATAAACTACCCAACATTTTACATCCGAAAAATTTTCATTGTAAGAAATTGCACGAAGTTAGGTAAATATATACTTTTAGATTGATTGCTTTTTATATATTTATATATAAATATAATATATATTTTATATATAAGAGTACCTGATCAAAAGAACAATCATTAGTCATTGGAATAGACCATTAAATATAAAATTAATTAAATTAAGACACGAGAAAGTTTCATATTTTTTACTAATGTAATTGTAATAAACACAATTTTTATGCACCACTTACTCCAAAGTCGGAATTAAATAATTTGTCTTGAGGTCATTCAAATAGGCACCATTAACAGCAGTGCCTTCAATGACAAAAATTATATCTGCCTGAAGTCCATGGTCTGTTGGAACGTTTACCATTTTGGTAAACTAAAATTTGTCCTTTTAAAAATAAAAACACAATTATTAAACATATAAATTATTTTAAATTTCAAATCTTTAAAAAAACTGATTCAAAATATAGAAACTTGTTTAGCTTTCTCATCTTTTTCACTGATTTTTGATCAAAATTATTTTTGTGTATTGACTTTATTATTTAAACTCTTTCCAATAAATGTCCCTAATTAATTAAAGTTTTTATTAGTTTGTAATTTTTCAAAACCTGTTGATAATCCAAAATAGTAATATTTTGAAAACCATGGGTTTCATCTTTATTTTCATCTAGCGTTTAAATTATTAGAACTAAAATATATCATTCATTATTAGCCATGACTTTCAACAGTAATAAGTAGTGTTATTTTCAAATAGTAGATTTATAATTTAAGGAATACTCTCTCTATAAATTGAAATATAATTAACTCACCTTACAATATTTTTAATTCTTTTTGCGTATCAAACTTAAAAATTTAAAAAAAATCTGCAAATAAAAAAAAAATCTAGCATTGTTATATTTATCTATTTTTAGGTTATATTTGGCAATGCATCTACTCCATCTACACGTTACTTATGCAGTTTATGCATTGCATTGCATGCAGGGTTGCAAAGTTACGCGTAACTTGAGGTTTTCATGTAAATAACATAAGTTACGTAAAATACGTAGAAAACTGTAATTAATTACACATTCACGATGGCGAACCTTAAAAGAGTATATACAACCTCTCTTGTTGCGTTTGTTTATGCGATTAATTATACTTGAAATTTTAATCTACATTCTTTTTAATTTGGCAACTGCTGAAATTTGAATCAAAATATAAAATAAGCAAGTCTGAAGGAGGTAATAGAAAGGAACGCGCAAATGAAATCTCATGGCCGAAATTGAATTTCAAGCCATTAAAAGAAATGGATTAAATTGTGGCAAAATGTTTACAGTGCGACAAAATTTTAAAAAACAGTGCTCAGGATCGTTTTTTAGGTGACAGGTAATTAAATAACAATGAAAATCTATTTTATTTGTTTATTATCTTTTGCTAATCTGGCTGAACAGAGAGCATGGAGTAGTCGGCTTTATTTGGCGCAAGCGCTCTCAGGCCATGGCTGTTTTAATGCGTACCTGAGGCGCTTCAAGAAGAGAGACGAGGAGATGTGTTGTTACTACGATTTCCCGGTGGGTACCACAAAGCACGCATCCTTCGTCTGCGCAAAATGGGATGTGGTAAGGGTATTTATCTTATATTTATTAGATTATTATAAACCGCAGATGCCGCCATTTTACACCCAGGGAACACACGCGCCCTCATCGGGAAGTTTCCTAACTAAGTACTTGGCAGAACTTCATTTCGGGAATGGATATATGGAGATTGGTCTCCTTATATCTAATCTCCATGTCTGGAACCAACCGTTCGTGAAGTTTAAAGGCGGTTCCGCGGGCGGTGTATATAATGTTCTAAAATTCCCGGTGTGTCTTTTTCTAACCTATAGCACCATGTTTTTCTAGTAAAGGACGCCGCTATATGTTAAAGAAAGACACACCGGGAATTTTTGAACTCTAGGTGTATAGGTTCGAGAGATGGGGTTTTTTGGTTTTAATAGGTATGCCTAGACCCGTCCTAGGAGAGTCCTGTACAACGTCTATAAAAGATTTCGCCATTTTTCCTCCTCACCAAAAAAAAAAATATTTACCGAACTACTGTAATATGTTATATTCAGGATAACGTAAATTTCTTTTCAATAAATATACTACAGTAATATATAGACTTAATAATGTATGTTAATGTGGTGATCAAATTGTTTTATAATTATACTAACTTATTTTTTTATTTATGATAAGAAACGTCTTCAAAGTGGAATCGACTAAAAAATACAATTCTGGAAATGAGAATCATCCATTTCAAGAGGACCTTACGGAAATAGATAATCTTTTTAAAAAACGTAAAGTAAAGCTTATAAGCTTTTCAGTCATACTTTATTTATAGCAAAATAAAATAATGTTGAAAGCTTTAATAATAATAATATTTTTATCCTGAATATATCAAATTAATAATATTAAATAATTTCATATTCAACAATTCAAATTTTATTTTATTTATAAGCTTCATTTTTTGACCTGTCAGTAGTTAAGTCTTGAGATTTAGAAAGATAGTTTTATAAAGTCTATATCATTCGATTTCTAACTCAAGAAAACAATTGTTCATTGAAAAAAAAGTACTAAAAAGAAATAAACATTCTTAAAATTAAGAATAATTTATATTAGTTTTGTGAAACGTCTTTATTATGAAATAATTTTAGCCACGGTAAATTTTCTTTGATTGACACGATATTGAAGTTTTATTTCCTATAAGAATTAAACACAAGACTTACTTTATTTTTATTGTTTAACAGCACTATTTATACTGAAGAAATATTGCTTTTTATTGAGTACAGAACTCATACTTGAAATGCAAGTGCTATCTTGCCGTTTGTCAATTTGCATTTGATGATCCGCTAGCATATCATTTTCAATAGCAATGCATCTTTTCCTGGGAAAAAGTAATTTTCGTGCATTGGCCTACCACTCTTACTCATGTTTAAATTATAATTTTGACATTTATTAAGGAAATGACAAGATTCGTGAATGATACACAAAAATTAGGTTAGCTTACGCGCTTGCCAAAACTTCAAGTCCAGAACATACGTAAATTACGTGTAGAAAACCTCCACGTAATATACATAGTAAATTACATGTAGAAAACCCTGTAAATTACGTTAGGTATTTCACCTTCACAACCCTGACAACACAACCAGGAAGTAGTATAAAGAAGGAGCTCCAACTTTATTCACGGTGGGCACGACCTACAGAGGCGCTGCAACCGCAACCATATGCGGCTGGTCCTACTATGTGTCCGAAGATTCGTACATATCGTCGATGCGCGTACGGTCTGACGTTTTAGGGCGTTGTTACCAACAATCGCTTCTATTGCATATATGCTCAAACGTAGCCTATAGGCGTTTTCGTCCATTCGGGTCTTTTCAACACACAATGAAAACTCGAACGTTTAAGTCAAATGTGCCTCTTTCTATAATGGGTTGACGAAAAGGATAGGTGATATTTAAGTAAAAGTTTTGAGCAGCCCCCTGTTTCTTAAGGAGGAATTACACCTCTGCATGCAGGAATTATGCATGCAGGTTACCATGGTAACATATTAGTGGGAAAGAAATAGGAAAATTGTCAGTCTCTTTCTCTCTTGTATGTTACCATGGTAACCTGCATGCATAATGCCTGCATGCCGAGGTGTAATACCTCCCTTAGAGTCGAAATGAAAATGTACTAAATGTTGACGATGGCCTTGTGGCGGCGCCACCTATGCAGTTGTGTGATGATCGCACCTGCGCGCTCATCTATTTTGCGGATTGCGAATAAACTAGATCGAGCGTTCATGAACTCGATTCAAATTCACTTCTTCGGTACGTACGTAATTGTACATAACAAAGAAATGCCGTGGAAAAATTCAATTTCGATTTTATTTAAAATACTTAAAAAGGCAGAATAAATCTTAAGGTTTATGATCAAAGAGACTTTTAGTATTAAGAATAAAAATAAAGCTTTTAGTTTTAATGACAAAATAACAAGGGTTGGTTTATGTCACTTTATATGTACGGACACGTGCAACAATCTCACGGTTCTTAAATTGTTAAAATGAATTTAATGTTAATTTACATGCTGAAATTTACCAGATCAAGTTGACATTTAAGAGAAATGATAAATAAACCAGCCTTGTTCCTTAGAATAATTAAATTAATGGTTTATTTTCAGATTGACAGGTTGTCTGGAAACCTTCGAGGAAATGCCTCAATAGAAATAAATAATAAATAGTTTTAAAAGCCTTCCTTTGTTCTGAATAGGACCAGACTATGTGAAAACCGTTCTGGAGAGTTTGGGAAATGTCACTAGCGACTAATAAATTCTAAATTTATTGCCATCTAGTATAAATTGTTTGGTTTACAAACCATGAGTTTCGCTAAATACTCAATAGTCGTTGAAATTTGATTCCAAATTTCAACAAACCCAAAATCCCCAGAACGATCGTAAAATGTGAAAGAACATGGGTACTTGTCAACCCTTAAAAATTGATCTACGATCGAAGTTAAGTGACCAGAGACGGACCCCCGGAGTCAAAAGAGGACTTGTTTTTTGACACCCTCAAGTGGCCGCACTTGAGATGCTGGGAACGCACGTGGGCCCGACACCCACTATTGGCCTAGTTCGTATCCGCCCTCACTGTTTTAAGGGAAGAATCTAATCCAATAAGATTATTTTAGAAACACCCAAAACTGAAAATCAACCAATTAGATCTATTATCTACGCCCTAAAAACTCAAATCATTTAGTGGGGACTTTTGATAAAAAAGACCCCTTGGATGCCCTCTCTGGGCATACGTACGCACTCAGTTTCTGTTAGTTAGTTACGCTCCTATCTTCGGAATACGTATTTTGTACGCGGACTTTTGCTTGTGAACGAACAATTTGAGTAAATTGTTCGAACTTTGTTTTTAATAATAAAGAAGTGTTCAATCAAGCAATCTCATAATTTCTCGTTCCTATCTTTATAGGATTTAAAATCGAACCGCGCAATAAAACTTAAAATATATAGTTCGCGAAGTTTCGTGTAGACGGCCCTGAGATCGGGTTGTCACATTTAATTGGTGACAGCGGTGGGATTATTTGAAAAAAAATATATATATATTTATATATAAACATATATATTAAAAAAAAAAAAACTTCATACAACTGGTGCAAACTCAACGCTCGGAGCGGTCGTACGTGAAGTGCGATCCATCGTTGGACCTGGACCTGGAACCTGCCTCTGGACCTGGAAGCGACTGGAATCCCTGGACCTGGAAGCGGCTGGAATCCCTGGACCTGGACTGCTGCATCCCGCGGATCTGAAGAACTTAGCGAACCTGAAAAAGAAAAGAAAGTGTTAGTGCGGGAGTGATAAAAGGGCAATTCCGAAGTGTTTAGTGAAAATAAAAGTGTATGGATTACAAGAATGCAGAATGAATGGTGAGTCTCTCTGAACATTGATATTTATTCTGCCTTTTCTGTTTCGAAATTTTATTTTATATGAAATTTAAATAGAATAGGAGACGGAAATTGATTATCTCCCAGTTTGCCACTCGATGATTTTCAAATAAAAAAAAAAATCGAATTCCGAACTCGACAAATTTCTTTATGGAAATTTGATTAAAAACTTTTTTAAATGTTTCTTTTAGGAGAAAATCACATTTGTTTTACTTCACCTCTCTTGAAAATCATTCGCTATTTACCATCATAGATAACGACGGTCTGCCACATCAATTTTTCATTCCTCGTGACTTTACTTGGGATATATTGATTAAAAACGAGCTTTGTTTAATTATTACCAATCAGTGCGAACCTTTTCATTTTTGTAAATTATATTCTGAACCAGACCGCTGGATAGTAAAATTTTTTAATGATTATGGAATTATGATCTTTTGTGCTCCATTTAACGAAACTTGCGAATATTACTAAGATAAAAATAATCGATTACTTATAGATTCAAATTATTATTTGAAGATAAAAAAGTTGACATTTTCAGTGGTTATGATAAAAAAAAATATATATATAAATAAATAAATAATTAATTAATTTAATTAATTAAAAACAATAATTGAAAATGAAAAATATGTATATATCTAGTACATTTGCTCGATTAATAGTTTTGGAAATATCAGATAAAAAATTTATATATAAACGAATAAATAAAAATAAATTAAGAAAGTATACATATATAATATAGTAATAAACAATCGAGGAATAAATATAAATAATGTATATATGAATATGACTGATAAAAATATATAAACAATAATTAATAAATAAAAAAAATAAATAATAATTTTTAAAAAATCCCAGTTCGGAACTGAATAGATGGAGGCTACGATTGGGTGAATACGATTATTTCATGGTGTTTAAACCAGGTAAAGTAAATGCAAATTCAAATACATTATTGAGAAATTTGGTTAATATGAAACAAAATTTTAAGAAAATGGTACCGAAACGAAGACTCAAGGTTACACAACAATAAATTCACCTGACTTAAAGACTAATGACTATTGACAATACTTTCACCCTTAGAGATCAGGAGCAAATATTTGCTATTGATGGCACTGTATCGGCTCTTGATTTCGATTCTGATATCCTTACACGCAACAATGACTGTTTTAATAATGATCTACTTGTTAAGGAAAATTTTCATTTGTTTACTATAGAAAATTACGACATGCACCTGACTAATAACACTAATTCGAAAAAATATTAAAGAAAAGGATTTGTAGGATCTTAAAATTGGTAGTGATGGATATGAGACTGCCAAAAAAGATTCATCTCTCCTCATAAGAGTAGTGTTGATAGAAATATCCTCACACTTCGGGAGAAGGAATCACTCGATTCATTGGATTATGAATCGGATAGTAGGGAACCTCCTGGCCGGGTAGATGCAACGAACGTATTGCCACCTTGGCCCGAGGTAGAGAGGCACCTTTATCCTGGAAGAAAAAAAGAAAATCCTATAGCTGGAATCGCGCTGGAAAGCGGATTGGTTATTGATCTGGATTCACAGAGTTGTGAATCAGGTATGAGCAAACCAAAATCCCCAGAAAGATCGTAAAATGTGAAAGAACATGGGTACTTGTCAACACTTAAAAATTGATTTACGATCGAAGTTAAGTGACCAGAGACGGACCCCCGGAGTCAAAAGAGGACTTGTTTTTTGACACCCTCAAGTGGCCGCACTTGAGATGCTGGGAACGCACGTGGGCCCGACACCCACTATTGGCCTAGTTCGTATCCGCCCTCACTGTTTTAAGGGAAGAATCTAATCCAATAAGATTATTTTAGAAACACCCAAAACTGAAAATCAACCAATTAGATCTATTATCTACGCCCTAAAAACTCAAATCATTTAGTGGGGACTTTTGATAAAAAAGACCCCTTGGATGCCCTCTCTGGGCATACGTACGCACTCAGTTTCTGTTAGTTAGTTACGCTCCTATCTTCGGAATACGTATTTTGTACGCGGACTTTTGTTTGTGAACGAACAATTTGAGTAAATTGTTCGAACTTTGTTTTTAATAATAAAGAAGTGTTTAATCAAGCAATCTCATAATTTCTCGTTCCTATCTTTATAGGATTTAAAATCGAACCGCGCAATAAAACTTAAAATATATAGTTCGCGAAGTTTCGTGTAGACGGCCCTGAGATCGGGTTGTCACAGTTGGCCTACGATCGTTGCAAGCGCATAACAAAGTGTTGAACAATTAATATTTTCAAACAATAAAAGTAATAAAAATAATGAAGTTTCACTTATTGAAATCGGCTGAGTTGAAATTTTGAAAAAAATGGTGATATAAAATATAAAGTTAATATAAAGTAAAGTAAATATAAAAGTAATCGGGAGCAAGACAAATTCAACAAAATTCAATTTTTCAAAGTGCCAAATGATCCGAATGTTATTAAAGAATGTCAAATAACTATTTTAAGGGGTGATATTGAACGAAAACCTGGATATATTGTTTGTTCATTGCATTTTAACTCAGAAGATATCATCCAGGAAAAGACTTTTACGGGACCAGATGGAAGTGCTGTGGCAACGGCCCTAGTGAACTGGCTGAACGCTAGCTTTACGCTGTAGCGTAAAGCTATCGTAAAGCTATCGTAAAGTAGCATTATAAGTCATGAATGAGGAAAAATAAATATTCAAAATGTTTTTATCCTTATTCTACGTTAAAAATAACGTTAACTGGTAATTGAAATATACAATAATTTTATTTATTGACACTAAAAATTAAAAAAAAACATAATACCTGTCATTGAAGGCAGTGCAGTGGTTCATCACTTTCCATGTCTTCACCGTCAGGATTGACTACTTGTTAGAGTGAGATGAAAGTATAGTTGTGTCTCACCCCAACCAATGGTCAACTTTAACCGTGGAGTAGAGTTCAAAAATTCCCGGTGTATCTTTCTTCAACTTATAGCGGCGTCCTTTACTAGAAAAACATGGTGATATAGGCTAGAAAAAGACACACCGGGAATTTTAGAACACTACCGTGAAGACGTTCCACAAAAGGTGATTAGGTGAACCACTGCACTGCCTTCAATGACAGGTATTATGTTCTTTTAATTTTTAGCGTTAATAAATAAAATTATTGCATATGTCCATTACCTTTTAACGTCATTTTTAACGTAGAATAAGGATAAAAACATTTTGAATATTTATTTTCTCTCATTCATGAGTTATAATGCTACTTTACGATAGCTTTACGATAGCTTTACGCTACACAGCGTAAAGCTAGCGTTCAGCCAGTTCGCTAGGGGGTAAGTATTAAAATAAAACTGTGTGGGTATATCTTTTTGTTTATAAAGCTTTTCTTTTCAAAAAAGTATTATTATATTATTAATATCAAATATGAATAATGAGCATTATTAATATAATCCAAAACGAGGTCTATGTACTTGGATTATTAAAAAATTATATCTTAATATATTTTGCAAATTGAAAAATGATCTAAAATTATTCGCTGTAAACAAACTTATTAATTTTAATGAATTCATTTATAAATTTGCTTTTCGGTCTAATTATTTTAATAAAATTTAGCTTAAGACTTAAGATAAAACGAGAATTTTCAACCTGTTTTTAAATTAAACATGTACTACAGTTATTTCAAGCTAAAAATAAACGTTCTTAAAAATTATTTATAAAATGGAGGAGAATATTCTATTGTTAATTGTAACTAACTTTATGTGCCACCGGCGCGCAAACTCGTTTTTTGGCTACAGTTAACAGTAGCGTAATGTAGTATATTGCGCTACAGAGGAATGAAATGTAAAAATTGAACTGCGCATGCGCCTATAGCCATGCAACGGAGCACAATCTTCTTCTTATTATTCTTCTTCTTCTTCGTACAGCGTTAGCACCTTACTGGCAAAGCCTTGTAAATTTGAACTGCGCATGCTTCTATTAATATCCATTACCATGGAGACTAGATATAAGGAGACCAATCTCCATATATCCATTCCCGAAATGAAGTTCTGCCAAGTACTTACTTAGGAAACTTCTCGATGAGGGCATGTGTGTTCCCTGGGTGCAAAATGGCGACACCCAATACACGATGTTTATAAACCGTGGATGCCGCCATTTTGCACCCACGGAACACACGTGCCCTCATCGGGAAGTTTCCTAACTAAGTACTTGGCAGAAAATCACTTCGTGTTTTGTGAAGTACGACCATAAGAAATTGGTCTCCTTATATCTAGTCTCCATGACTATTACACAAGATCGATAAAATCAAAATGACCATCCCAGACCGCGCGGGCGAATTGGAGGCGGCGAAGTTTAATTACATATTATTTATAAGATCCTTAATAAGGATGCGAACGCTTAGATTTTTATGTTAATTGATTTGAAAAATCTGAATATATGCGAGACCGTTTTTATTGACGGTTCCATTTGAAAATAGTGAACTTGAAAAGGTGGACTCTGTTTAAGGGCTTTAGAGAGACCCCTACGTTTTTCAGTAAATAAAGGACAGTCTCAAAGTACATGGTCCAGGTCCTGCTCTGTGGTATTGTCACAAGGACAGGCCCAAGAGTCTATGATATTTTCCCTTGCCAAGCTCGAATTCATCGAGTAGTGATTACTCCTCATCCTGCACAAGGATACAATCCACTCCCTTCGAGCAAAAAATGCAGAAAACCACGGGTTGATGCAGAATTTGTAAATGAATTGAGTATAATATGCACCTTTGTTTATCTCAATATCTTTGAAGTAAGAGTCGCAACTTTGGTGAAAGGCTTTTTTTAACGAGGCAGTAAAGTTAGAAGGTGGCAAGGGAAGAATAAAGAGTGATCAGGAAACTGTTGCGAGGTTAAATCTTTGAATAAGAGATCAGGATTAGGACTGTGTAGAATTTTTTTCCCAATCTCAAACTTGATCTTGGGCGAGAAAAGATGATTTTCGAAATGAAAATCGTAAAATGGATGCATAGGGAATTTTTTAATTTGATGCTTAAAATCCTTGGCGTGGACGAATGCGTTCATTAAAACAAAGATGTTTTTAATTTTCAAGTTGTTTTTATTTTTTACTTTATTCCAAAGTAGGGAAAGAGCGTCCGGTAAAGGGTGCGATAGGCTGGCGAAAGATTTGAGGAGGTACTTTCTGGTCAGGAATGAAAATCTCTTTTTCAGTGGCGGCTCATAGCATTCCGCCATCATGACGTTAATTGGCGTGCTATTTCTATAGCCTAAGGCTAGTCTCAGAGCTCTATTGCGAACCTTTTCTATCTTATTGAACGTTTAATGTGACCTGAAAAAAAAAATGAAAACCATATTCAATCATACTTCTAATGATTGATCCATTAATTATGAGTACAATGGTCGGGTCTGCCCCCCCCCCCCCCACGTTCCTCTCAATGCCATGATTACATTTAAAATTTTCCTAATTCTGTTACAGGTGTAAATGAAATGGTCTTCGAATGTAAATTTCTCGTTTAATAGCATACCTAAAAATTAAACAGATCGAGAAGTGTCAATGGTTGAGTTGCCAATTGAATGCGACAGATTACTGGATTCCTCATTCCTAAGCGAAAAGAAAACCAGTTTGGTCTTCTCCGGACAAATCTCAAGTCCTCTCTGATTGAGGAAGGGGGACATCTCATCAAGGCACCCCTGGAGGGTGCTTCTACAACTTTCGGGGGTAGCTGATCTGCAGAGAATCGCAATATCGTCCGCAAATTCGATGATAACACAATTATTCGGAACAAACGACTGAAGCCTTTGAGTTTAGATTGCGTACATAAGTGGACTCAGAATACAACCCTGGGGGAGACCCACCAAGTTAATTCTGGGTCCAATAAGCTCTCCGTTAATTTTAAAATATATGTTTTTGGAAAAATTGGTATTGTAGATAAATTTTGCGATTTGCCAAGGTATTCCGAGCTCACTGAGCTCGTCAATTAGGATCTGTGGAATCACACTTGGAAACGCCTACTTCAGATAGGTCTAAATTTGCTAGGAGATGATTTGGGAATAAACATAACCAGGAAGTCATTCCAAGAAGAAGGGAAGCTTCCTGACGCTATGAGAGCGTTGTACCCTAGCCAGTTTGCTAGGGTATATGTCGAGTAAAATCGTTTTCGCACTATCAGGGAAGTTTTGAATGATACGATTCTCGACTTTGTCCAAGCCCGGAGAAGATTTTACTTTTAGAGCAGAAATGGCCATTAACAGCTCTTTTTTATTGAAAGGTGCTTCCAGGAAAGCGTTATTGTGAAAATTTTCTGGGTGAAAGTCGTAAGAAGCTGTGGGAGAGGTTCCAGACGGACACATGTCCTTAGTCAACAAATGCAATTTGTCAATCACGTTCCTGTCAACGGAGCAGGAGGCAACCACTAGTTGTAGAAATCTGTTCTTAAAACAATGAAGTGTTCTCCAAATACGTGATATTGGAGTCATTCTATCTATCCATTCGCAAAAACTTCTACAGGTGGTTCTTATTCTGGCTGAGTTCATCGTGCGTCTTGTTTTCGCCTCAATTTTATGTGATGAGATGTAATTTGTATAATTTGAGAGTCATCTAAAGGCCACTGTTGTCCGTTGATGAATGGCTGCGATGCTCGGGTTGGGGAGCAGAGGCCAGAACAGCCGCGTCCACCCCCTTTAGGAACAGATTATATCTATTCGTTGGGCTATCCGTCTGGGAGACAAGGACACTTACATTTTCAGTGACGAAGCTGTCGTATCTGTGAGATGTGAAAGTAGCAATTGGAATTGTGACTCCAAGGCAAACGAGCACTGGAAGGTGGTTGCTGCCCATGGAGTCCTCCCATATGTTCCAAGAAGCTAGGGAGAAGAGGTTACCGGGAACAGATGATAGGTCCAGAACCGAGGAGAGATTATCTGGGCGGTTTATATAGGTGGGCGAGCCATTATTGAGACAAATCAGATTAGTGTTGTCTACAGCCTGGCAGAACTCATCTCCATTTAGGCAGATTCGCGGGCTGCTCCATGATATATGATGATAATTGAAGTCTCCGCCAACGAATACCGCTTGAGCGTTAATATCGCTAATGGAACTTAAAAGACGAGGCCAGGTAGCTGAACCAATTATGTTCGCTGCTGCGGGCACTCTACTGTAGATGGAAACAATTAGTAGCTCACCTATGCTGGATTTAATGGTAATGGCTTGAGTTTCAAGACTATTTTCGATGCTTAAGATGGTGTTAATATCAGAGCAAACAATTCCCTTTCTCAAGGCCATGCCCAAGCCACCACCCCTATTACAGGTCCTGTCCACTCTGATGACGTTAAAATTGTCCACTTTAAAGAAGATGTCCTTTTTAAGGAACGTTCCACATAGCATCAAAATATCAAAATCATTAGAAATGCTTTGGAGTTCATTTTTCTTATTACGAACACCACGAGAATTCCATTGTAAAATTCTAAGACCTCTATCTATGGCCATCTCGATCTGGTATTAAGGCGGATGAAAGAGAGTCAACACAGTTATTGAGAGTACTAAGGATATCTCTACTATCAATTTCGTTAGGTGTAGTAGCTTTTGAGACCGAAGATATAAGGTTCGTGAGTAAATTCATGAGTAATCCGATTACAGAGATTGGACTAGAAAGAGCAGATGGAGAAGCAGAGTCTGAGTAGGAGAGCTCATCCACTTTTTCCAACGGAGGATGCAAAGGTACCGGCCTAGTAGCTGGCTTGTTAAGATCGAAACCCCTAGGCAGGGAGCTGGGAGTCCTCCCATTGTTGATTGAAGAATAATAACTGGAAAGGCCTGTTTGGCGTGGTTTTTTTTTACTGAAAGAACCGTTTGGGTTTGTAACTGAGGTGGTTTTTATGTTTAATAGATTTAGGTGTCGCAGAGTTGCGAGGATTTTTCAATGCTTCTACATAAGTTTGTGAGTCTGAGGAGTTGGTCGTACCGGGTGCTGGAACCTCTGCAAATTCACGAAAGTTCGAAGAATTAAAGGATGGAGGCTGGGAGTTAGGGCTAGGAGGATATTTATTTTTTTGGTTTTTTGAGGGTCTTAAGAAGGACTTTGCCTCAGCAAAAGTCACCCTGTTTTAAGTGACGTAAGCTCGAAGCTCCTTCTGGAGTCCGAGTTCAGGACAGTCTTTTGAATTTGGTAAGTGAGGTCCTTCGTAATTAGCATACTCGGGAGGGCTATTTTCATTAGGGCAGGGATTTTCTTCTTTATGGTCTGCTAAGCCACTACATTGCTTGCATCGAGTTTTGGAGTGGCAATTAGCACTGATATGGCCATATCGTAGGCAATTAAGGCACATTCTAGCTTGTGGAACGTAGTCTTTGACGACCTTAGATACCCCGAAGAAAGAGATTTTGTCCGGGCGGTCTTGACCATGAAAAGTGATCAAGATGGTAGAAGAAGGCTCGACCCTATTTGATTTCGTATCCTCATCGAAAAATCGCTTGCTTAGCATCCTGACATTCATGACAGAAATTTTGCTTCGTAGGCAACCCAGGACTTCCAAATTTACCAACAATTCGTGGTCCGATACATCTAGGGGAACATCTCTGATGACCCCTTGGCTCGAGATGAAGCTTAGTGGGACAAAAGCCGAAAGGCCACTGCTTGATAGAAAAGAGCGATCATCCAACAGCTTGTTGGCCTCCTTGGCTGACCTGAGAAGCACAGCAAGTTTACCAGCGCCACTTCTCCTGACATCGCAAATTGCTTTATTATATTTTCTGTTAAGAGCGCGGCCCAAAGATATAGGATGTAAGTCATCATTACCTTTATCGGAATCTCCATGGAGACGGGGACTGTTCCAGGTAGGAAAGGTTGAAGTTCAGGATTTTCAATGACTTCTGAGGATTTGGACTGAAGCATTTCTTGAGCTTTGTACCTCTTGGTGAGGGACTAAGACTAGGAAGTGACTTCCTCTAATTCCAGCCCGTGTTTGCTTGCTCCCTGTGAATGGAGGGAAAACAAACCATTCACTGCGTCATTTGGATGGGTGCTGATTGAGAGTGGAAGCTTATCAGAGCTCTCTCTCGACTTTTCCATAATGCTAGTTGCTAGAGGGTGACCCTCCGCAACCCTTTGATTTATCTTATTCTTCGAAAAGGATGTAATCGAAAGCCCACACAGTCTAGAAATGGCCGACGCCGGCCAGTAAGGGCGTTCCAACCTAAAAAGGCCAGGGATCAAGACCCGCGTATAGGTAGGAGAAACGCAGTCGCACTCTTCCTATAGACTGAGGATGTTTTATTCATTTTAACTTGTTCTCCGCGATTAAAAACCGCTAAGCACTCTTTAGCACATTATAATTAACTCTCGACACGTGAGGACGCGTTGCGCACGTTGTGACGTCTGAAGACACATAAGATAAAAGATATTTTTTTATATATTATATTATTATATTCTTGAAGAGAATATAATAAGTTTAGCATTTTCGGGTCTGGAAAATATATTCCAATAACCCAGGACTACTGTTCGTAATAATTCCTCTCAACCAAAATAAAACACAGACATCAAATGAAATATAAAATGGGAAAGAACATAGCGAATTTCGGACAAAGTAGTACTATTCCCATAAAAGGGAGCACGCCACTATGTCCTTAATTCTAGGATTTGGATAAAAAGAAAGCAATAATGTACAAATGTTGGTACTGGAGTGATTACCAGCACCCAAACATTTGTAATAAAATATAATTTAAATTATACAGAGATAGAGAAGAAAAGATGAAGAAAGTACAAAGCCATTTTGAATTTAACTTACTTTTTATTCTTCATTAGTAGAATTTCTTTAATAAGAAATAAATCCTGGGAAATATGATGAAATTGAAGAAGTTTGGAATCTCCTGATGACTTCAAATAAAAGGAACGATGTGGAAACTCCGTAATTTTTTCTTTTAACTTTAAAGATTTTTTAAAAACTTGCGACCGATTTTAGTAAAGTTTCGCGTAGGAAGAACCGAATTTCGTATAAGTAGAGACTTTGTAGAAAATTTTTGTATAAGAAATAACTGACCTGAAAATGAAAATACATAGCTTTTATATATTTTCCTCTTTTCCCTTTCTGCTTGAAAATCATTTAGAGGAGTTGAGAATACTAGGTTTTGTTTTATGATTGGTTGAATAGCTATTGTGGCTAGTTACGCCCTCGCAATAGTAGGCGAAAATTTTGAGGGCTGACCCATTGGGTTGGGCCTTGTAGGAATTGTCAAACTTTTCCAAGTTCATCGATTTGCCAAGAGATGGCGCCACATGTATATTCTTAAAATAAAATGTGTTAAAAATTAATTATTTAAATAATTATGTTTACAGATTTCGTTAAATTTAAATAATGAAGAAGTGGAACTACAATATAATTCATTTATATCGAAATTTAATTTAAAAACTCGTTAATTTACATTGAACTAAATATTCTTCCTTTCAAAATTCAAAAGAATCATCATTACATATGGTTAAATTTTATTCTGTAATTGGTTTTTTTAATAAACATGAACATCATAATATTCGAACTGAACATCGAATATGTTGTTTAAATATACAAAATTATAAATTTAAAAGGGTAAATTTAATATAAGTTTTCTCTTGTGAATTTATTTGATAAAATATAAAAAATAGTTCTGAAAGTTTGTGATTTTTCATTTTTATATAAAATTCTTATTTATAAAAATAAGTGTAAAGATTTACATATTGGAAGCTGAGTTTGTTCATTTGGAAAATATACGCAAAGTTATTTATAAAATACATATCCGAATATGAAATATTATCGGTGAAACAGAACATTTCTATTATTTCAAATCTTTAATAACAGTATTTCAATTAACTTAAATTGTTAATTTTTCTAGTATTTAGCTTATGTTGATATGTATTCTGACATTAGTTGAAAATTGAATTAAATCTTGTGCAGATAAGCTTGGTTTTTAAAATTTACGAACTTAAAAATATGTTTATAAAGAGTTGAAATATATATTTTTGTGAAGGTAAAATAGCAATGTTTTAAAAGTTATTATTAAAGTATGTTGTGAATAAATTCAAATATATATCATGTAAATTGATACTATAACTTTTTGGAATTGGTAAAAGAGTGTATGAATATCTTTTAGTAAATTTTAATTAGTATTTTATCTTCAGAAATAAATTCTCATACATTTATTCGTTGATAAGGTAGATTCCTAATTATTAAAATCTAAATAAATTGATATTGGTTTTTAATTGCATTTAAATAGGTTTGAAACATTATTTCACTTAAAATTAGTTTCAAATTACTATTCCTTTATTAGCTAATATAATAGTTTATCTTTGTTTTTTTTATTCATAGTACACTTTTAGCACTTTTAGGATAACTTTACTCAAAAACATTATAAATATCGTCATATTTTATGCTACATTTGTAACATAAAAATTTTGCAAATTTTCGAACATTTCTAACAGTGTAGTGCTCAGATCTTTTTTATTATTAAAAAATTCTGATAAATCATTTAAAGTAAAAAATTGAAATGTAGCACATAAACTCGTAATATAAACGTTAAATATAAATGAATTGCTCATATGGAAAAAACATGTGTTCTGGCAATAGGATATCTAAATTTTTCAATCTCATCAAATTTTCGAATTTTAAAATAAAATGAACCAACCTTACGTAATATGAAATTTATTATTTGAGGGTCGTTGCAAGCCCTATATTATAAATAGCAATATTTAATTTGAGAAACATCAAAATGTTTCTGCATGATTAATTGTACCTATTGGAAATCTTGACTTCAAAAACAACACGAAAAGGGTTTCTACTAATTTTAATTTTTTGAAGGCTAGAAATTAAGGATAAGGAAGTGAAAAATAAAAGTACCGCGAAAAAGATTTTCATTTAATTTGTACCTAGAATTCATAAGAATAAAATACCTACGAAATAAATTTCAAATATTCATGGAAATTAAATGCTTCTAATCTATATTCTAGAAAAAAGAATCAGAAGATATCCCAGAAGCAGGAACCAGCAAGGATGTACTTGCAGAAGACTTGCATACAACGCCGAAGAGAGCTATCTCGACCCGACAAAGTGTTCGCTTAGTTTGGAAAAAAGTTGAGCTTGATCAATTTTCACCGCAGAAAAGAAAATTTATGGAAGAAGTGGTCGCGAAGAGAAGGGAAATGAAGTACTTGAGGAAAAATTAAAATGGTAATAATACGTTAAGAAACACTGTTCTGCTTTATATTTTGTAGGTTAGAAAAAAAAATTATGTACTATGTGTTAACTCTAAATTATGTACATATTGACATTTTCACAATTTTGCGTTAAATCTTCAATTTCCTTTTAATTATATTTGAATATATTCCCTGTAATGCATTTGAAGAACCTCCGTATGCATGTTATGCACTAACCGTGCACACATAATGGTAGTTCATGTGCAGTACTGTACGTGGCGCTAGTTGCTAACGGTCCGCCACTTTTCCATTAGGTTTGCACGGCCTGGCGCGGAACCAGCCCTGTCCGACTAAAAACAAAATGGCGGTTCCTTAGTGATTATAGTTTCTATGTGCGAAGTTTTCTCACCGGAGCGGCGCTGTATGCGGCACGCTCTACAAAAGCATAATACTAATAGACAAATATTTAAAAAATTTTAAATAATTAAGTTTCTGAACAATATGAAATGAAAAAATGTTCCTAAAATGATTCTAGGACATAAAATACACATTTTGCATAAATCAATTAATACGAAATAAAAAAAAGAACACATTAAACTTCGTAAAATATATACTGTGGATACGCATGGAGAATTCTTGAGAGCCTGAACAAAATTTTTTTTATGTTTTCCCCACATAACTGAAAATATATTTAAAAATAAATAAAAAGCTTAAGCTTCTAAATAGAAGTATTTTCCATTAATATTTTCCAGCTTCAAACGAATGAAATGAAAAATAAATATTTTGTTAAGCCCTGTGTCCAACATAAAAAACCATGTGAAGGAAAATATATACTCAATTAAAAATTTGTAAATGTAACAAAAATATTCATTACTATGAAATTTGCTAGTAGATATTTTTAACATATTTTAAATTTTTAACATGTACAGATCGATGATGACTAGTTAAGTATCGCAAAGCTTGGCTGCTTTTTTCTTCAAGACGCTAACTTTTTAAATCTCAGCCATTTCCTGTCTTACGAATTGTCTCATTCTTATTTAAAATTCAATTAAATTGCATATGCTAACATCTCCACAGCTTCATTGGCATGTTCTTTGCATTGAAAAATAAATTTTGTTTCACATGACAAAAAATGTTCATTACTATAAAATTTGCTAGTACATATTTTTAACATATTTTAAAATTTTAACATGTACGTATCTGTAAATAAAATATTAGACCAGATTTTATATAAAGATATCTGATAAAGTATCTAATATATCTATATTCCCTGTACGAAATATTTCGAACATAAGCGAAGCTAACGAAATACTAAATAGATTTTGAATGCAACATCAACGACACTATATTTCTTATACAAATCCATTTTGTAAAAAAATATAAAAGTGCTTTCTTGGATATTTATATTTCACTGCAAGAATTCGGATGAAAAGGAATGGATTGAAGGGATATAAAGATAAATTTTGGAATTAAATAAGTACCGTGATGATTAATATGGACGTATCTATATTTTATTATACGCGTAAAAAATACTAAGTATAAAGTAATTAAAATAAATATTTTAATATTATTATTATAAACGGTAGTTTATCTTTCCTGCAAAACACGTCATATTAAAATGAATACATATGTATATATGTCTTCGCTTATGTTCGAAATATTTCGTACAGGGAATATAGATATATTAGATACTTTATCAGATATCTTTATATAAAATCTGGTCTAATATTTTATTTACAGATACGTACATGTTAAAATTTTAAAATATGTTAAAAATATGTACTAGCAAATTTTATAGTAATGAACATTTTTTGTGATGTGAAACAAAATTTATTTTTCAATGCAAAGAACATGCCAATGAAGCTGTGGAGATGTTAGCATATAAGTAAGTAAGACAGGAAATGGCTGAGATTTAAAAAGTTAGCGTCTTGAAGAAAAAAGCAGCCAAGCTTTGCGACACTTAACTAGTCATCATCGATCTGTACATGTTAAAAATTTAAAATATGTTAAAAATATGTACTAGCAAATTTTATAGTAATGAATATTTTTTGTTACATTTACAAATTTTTAATTGAGTATATATTTCCCTTCACATGGTTTTTTCTGTTGAACACAGGGCTTAACAAAATATTTATTTTTCATTTCATTCGTTTGAAGCTGGAAAATATTAATGGAAAATACTTCTATTTAGAAGCTTAAGCTTTTTATTTATTTTTAAATATATTTTCAGTTATATGGGGATAACATAAAAAAAATTTTGTTCAGGGTCTCAAGAATTCTTCATGCGTATCCACAGTATATATTTTACGAAGTTTAATGTGTTCTTTCTTTTATTTCGTATTAATTGATTTATGCAAAATGTGTATTTTATGTCCTAGAATCATTTTTTCATTTCATATTGTTCAGAAACTTAATTATTTAAAATTTTTTAAATATTTGTCTATTAGTATTATGCTTTTGTAGAGCGTGCCGCGTGCAGCGCCGCTCTGGTGAGAAAACTTCGCACATAGAAACTATAATCACTAAGGGAATCAAGTTCTCGCCGTTGCAGGCAGGAAGTCGGATAGGGCTGCGCGGAACTCCGCAGCGATCCCTTCTCTACCGCAATCGTTTGCGCAGTAGCATCAAAGTGACTCACTGCACAAGGCAGCGGAATCAAGAGGGGCGACAAAGTTACTTCACTATGGCATTCCACCCTCACCACCACCACGGGAGTTGAGTCTCTAGTCTTCTTCCCAGTAAAGTAGGAATGTAGTCACGTGACCAGGTTTGTTCATGGCTCATGGCCTTAAAGGCATGTTATTAAAATGACTTTATCCAATACTTTTCGTGCTTCCCATTCTTAATGGCTTGAGCACAATGAAGAACTAAACTCAAAACCAGCCCCATGCTACTCCTCTGGAGGGCAGTCACGGTAGTTTAGACAGGTCCGACAACTCCCGTGGTGGGAGATGTTCCCTTGATGTAACGAGTAGTTGTTTCGAAAGTGACCGCTTGGGCAGCGCTGCAATCGAGTAGTTAAAGGATACCCGTGGTTTACAGACAGCTTTCACAGCTGATTACGTTCTGGATATATCTATATACATACATGCTATAGTGCGGTTATTTGGGTCACTACTCGATACTAGCGCTATCCGTGGCGAAAATATGAAACATTCTGACATGGAGACTAGATATAAGGAGACCAATCTCCACATATCCATTCCCGAAATGAAGTACTGCCAAGTACACAATTACAAAACTTCCCGATGAGGGCATGTCTGTTCCTTTGGTGCAAAATGGCGAAGCCCAATACACGGTGCTTATAAACCATGGATGCCGCCATTTTGCACCCAGGGAACTCACGTGTCCTCATCGGGAAGTTTCCTAACTAAGTACTTGGCTGAATTTCATTTCGTGTTTTGTGAAGTACGGGCATAAGAGATTGGTCTCCTTATATCTAGTCTCCATGTATTCTGACTACAAGAAGGGAACGTCCCCCACCACGGAAGTTGCCAGACCTGTCTATACTACCTAGAGTTCAAAAATTCCCGGTGTGTCTTTCTTTAACTTATAGCGGCGTCCTTTACCAGAAAAACATGGTCTATAGGCTAGAAAAAGACACACCGGGAATTTTAGAACACTAATACTACCGTGAGGTGAGTAGAAAATATTTGTCACGAGAGTTGACGGTCGCCGCGTGGCGGCGCCAGCTATGCAGTTGGCCTAGAATTCAAATAAAGCAAGGCGAAAATTAAAAAAAAAATTTTGTTATATAAAAATAATTTTTTGATATTTCTGTGTAAAAGATGATATTCATGATTTTTAAATTTTTTTCAATTAAAAAAAAACTTGTGAAAATTGTAAAATTCACTGCTTTTAAACGTAAATCTCAATGCATTCCTACTCACGAGAAAGCTTATTAATTTCAATTTGAAGAAGAATCTCCATAATAAATGTAAGCGTTAATAAAATTTAGTTAGTTCCATTCAATTATGAAACTAGCTATGAATTTCACCTCGCGTGTTTTCCAATTGTATCTACGTTTATAAGGTACTCATTACATGAGTACTTTGCTTACTTTATAAAGAAGCAAAAATACAATAATTTATAAATGATTTTTTAATATTTTAATAAACAAATGGTGTGTTTTAATGAACTTCTTAAAAACTGGATAGGTAACATTAGTAAAATAATACCTAAGTTAAAGAATGAAACATTTTGTTTATATAGAAGTTTTTAATGATCACTTAGTATTTGTATATGTCTTATTTTTAAATAATTTGTATTTAGCATATAAAATATAAAATATTTCAACAAATTTTATTCAATATTTTAAATAAATCTTTTCCTTCGTATAAATTAATAATCTCACAAATTTTCAAGAAATACTTTAAAGGATAAAATAAGTCCTACAGCATTAAGATTAAATAATAGTTGCAAGTTTCACCTAAAGAGAAAGAGAAAAACATTAAATCCTAAAAACAATATTGTTAAATAAAAAATGAAAATTGTTAAATATTTATTTCGAAAGATCATCTCGAGTTCTTTTATAAAATTAGTTACAATTAACAATAGTATATTCTCCTCCATTTTAAAAATCATTTTTAAGAACGTTTATTTTTAGCTTGAAGTAACTGTAGTACATGTTTAATTTAAAAACATGTTGGAAATTCTCGTTTTATCTTAAGTCTTAAGCTAAATTTTATTAAAATAATTAGACCGAAAAGCACATTTATAAATGAATTCATTAAAATTAATTAAGTTTGTTTACAGCGAATAATTTTAGATCATTTTTTTAATTTGCAAAATATATTAATATATAATTTTTTTATAATCTAAGTACATAGACGTTGTTTTGGATTATATTAATAATGCTCATTATACAGGTCTGCAAATAATGAGTTTGTATTTGTTGTTGGAAAACGAAACATCATTTCCGGGGTAATTTTTGACATAGAACCCGAATCCGGAATCAGAATCAGCCTATCACGTCAGGATCTTGAGATATTTGAGGTTATGTGCTCGTAAAATCGGGGTTTTCGCTACTTTTGAAGTTATGTACAGGGCGCAAGAAATTTTTTTGGTTTTTTCCTCAAATGTCATCATTTAGCACTACTCTTTCCCTTCAAAATGAGCTATTGAAGAGTCACGAGCGATTTTTTTTCACAAAGATATCAAGTTTTGACATTTATCCGAACAACTTTATGAGCATTCACATTGACTCTTTGGTGCATACCATTTTACATTGAGATAACCAAGTTGACGTCACAGGCCATGTGGAAGGGATAGACTGTAAGTTAGGTTGGTCTTGGACGAAAGAAATATATGGGAATCATTGGGAAATTGATCAAACAAAATTTTCTAGCGTAAAAGTAAGTCATAAATTTATCAATAATTATATTTTTCAAGTGCAAAATTCATTTCCGCTTATTTTGAGTACCTACTTGTCGCTTGTCATTCTTTCAATTTTTTAATATAAAATAAAATGTCATAAATGTGTAGGTTATGATGACCGTTTGTTTTGAAAGATTTGAAGAATGTATCGATAAGCATGTTCTTGTTTTCAACACATTCTTCAAATCCTTCAAAACAACGGTCATCATGACCTACAAATTTATAACATTTTATTTTATATTAAAAAATTAAAAGAATGACAAGCGATAAGTAGGTACTCAAAATAAGCGGAAATGAATTTTGCACTTGAAAAATATAATTATTGATAAATTTATGACTTACTTTTACGCTAGAAAATTTTGTTTCATCAATTTCCCAATGATTCCCATATATTTCTTTCGTCCAAGACGAACCTAACTTACAGTCTATCCCTACCACATAGCCTGTGACGTCAACTTGGTTATCTCAATTCGAAAATTTATTTTGAAAATTTGTGCTTGCGGGTTTTGATGGTCTATGAATAAGAATTTACAGTCAGAAAATTGACATGTCCATTTCTAAGATGGCGGATCGAAATTTACAAAATTAAACGATTTCGCTCTCTAATTTCAATTTTCTGACTGTAAATTCTTATTCACAGACCATCAAAACCCGCAAGCACAAATTTTCAAGATAAATTTTCGAATGCAGAATCGTATGCACCAAAGAGTCAATGTGAATGCTCATAAGGTTGTTCGGATAAATGTCAAATCTTGATATGGCCGTATCTTTGTGAAAAAAAATTGCTCATGACTGTTCAATAGCTCATTTTGAAGGGAAAGAGTAGTGCTAAATGATGACATTTGAGAAAAAAACCAAAAATATTTCTTGCGCCCTGTACATAACCTTATAATTATCATAATTATAATATTAATTATAATTATAATAATTATAATTAATTAAGCTAACTCCTTCATTGCTTACCAGGGAGCCATCTCGTACGTTCTGGGCTCAGTGCTAATACTTAATTAATCTAACCAAAGTTTATACTTTTCCATACGTTATTAAATTCAATCAAATTTATCAATAATATTGTTATAACATGTTACTATTCCACCGAGTCGTATTTGGACACTCTCAATACCATTCTACAGACACTCGAAATACTTCTTTAGGACGTATTTTGCAAAAAATATCGTGTGTACCAGGGAGGTTGGTCATTTTGGGACTCGACCGATGTATTCAGTCCTCGCCCCTAAAGACCTACTTTACCTCCTAGATACACAATATACTATTTGTTGAGTTTGTCTTGCTCCCGCTTACTTTTATATTTTATATTTACTTTACTTTATATTTACTTTATATTTAATATCACCATTTTTTTTTAAATTTCAACTCTGCCGATTTCAATAAGTGAAACTTCATTATTTTAATTACTCTTATCGTTTAAAAATATTATTTTTTGAACACTTTGTCATGCACTTTCAACGATCGTAGGCCAACTGCATAGGTGGTGCTGCCACAAGGCCATCGTTAACATTTAGTACATTTTCATTTCAACTTTAAGAAACAGGGGGCTGAAGCAAAGAAAACTAGTGGGAAAATCAAATCAACATTTACAAAAATTCTGTATAATATTTAAACATAACGTACATAGAAAGTGAAATTAACACGATAATGGAGTAATCAATTGACAGATAATTGAATATGATGTGGAATAATTATTGCAGAATTTGATGTTATGAAAGGTTTGTATAATATAGAAAATTAGAGGTTAAGAATGATCAGATTTTTGGCCATGAGGCCATGGGTAGCGTTGACGACGTATGTGTTTCCTTGCGAATCCGTTACGTGGTCTAGCGGTACGGTGAAGTGAAAACTGAAATGTGATTGTGATTTTCCCAGTCTGTGCTTGTGTGGTGTTTGTATAATAGGTTACAGTGTGCTCCAAAATGACATTTCTAGACTATAAAAACTATTTATTAAAAAATAAATAATTAAGACCGTGAGGCTTTGTGGAACGCAGAAAAACTTGTTGTTTTTGAAAAATCGAACTACTTATCGATCAGTGTGAGGTTAGGAGTGAAAAATCGCTTGGACATCTCGTGTCCAATGTTTGTCATCGAATCGTTTTTTAATTGCTACCTAGGTAATCATTGTGAAAATTAATTAATTATTTTTGTCCTTTTGTACTGTAGTTTGTCGATTTTCCAAACAACTTTCACATAACCTCATTTCACTTCTTCGTGTTTTGACATTTCGATAGATGCGCTCCTTTTGCAATTAATTCACAACTCCCGAACACCCTAACCTCGTCAGAAGCTCTAACCTCTTTTTATAACTATTTTTCTTTTAAGAGAACCCATTTTTACTTTTTTAGGTCTCCGAGTTATTAAAGCTCTACAACCGTTGCAGGTAAAATACTTTTTTGAGGTGCCTCGTCTTTAAAAAAGGTCCTTGTATTTAATCAGTTAGATTTTATTTCCTCGTAGTTATTTTTTTCTCTGAATTTTGTATATAATTGGTTTTCTTCAATGTTTTTCTAATCAAGAAGAATGCATTTTTGTTAACTGTTAGTTTTAATAAAAAGCCTCGTTTAATTGATTTTTATGGTGAAAATTTATTTTGAGGTACTAAAAATTACCTATAAACAGAGATAAAATGTTAAAATTTAGAAATTTTTAAAGCAAACAACTCTCTTCTCCGATGGTAAAAATAATACTTGAAACCATAGGAAGTGTTTTGGAAATAATTCAATTTACTTAAATTATTAACCTATGCAATTTGTGATTTCTTAAAAAGCTTTATCTTTTGAAAATTTATATTTGACTGAGTTATAAAATAAAAATTTGGTCAGAACTAAGGTATAAGAAAATTGTTCACTTTCATTCTTTAGAAAAATTCTAAGAAGCAAAACAATATTATTTGAAGTTTTAAACTATTTTAACTAATTTAAGGAACTATTAAGTTGTTAAGACATCAAATTTGATTTTAATACCCTTGAATTATAGAAATTATGAGCATTAATTTTGCATTCATGAAAAATTGATTTTTACAAAATTTTTACCGGTGTTTCTTTCATTCAAAATTTTAGAATATAATTTACAAGCCCTGAGAATGGATGTTTTAAAAATTATCACATTTTTGTCATTGAAATGAAAAATTGCTCTGAATTTTTTCTCATGTACTATTATCAATATGTAACCTATCCTAGTCATTGAAAAAAATAATGTCCCATAAATCCCAAATGACATTTTATTATTAATTTTCTTTCACAATAATTTTCACTTTCAATAAATTACAATTTTGAGCCATTTCTTAAAATTATTTTTAATAACATATTTTTTTTTATTTTCCAATAATAAAAGATATTTTTATATCAAATCGTACCATTTAGCAACTTAGTTTCCTAATATATTTTGTGTAGTGAAACTTTTCGGATCCCTCTTCTTGATTGTATAAACTTTTTTTCACGTTTTAATTCAAAATTGTTAATATTAAGCTTCTTATTCAATATTACGCATATTTTTTAGCAAAAATTATAATGATTGTGTTAAATAAAAACTCATAAGAAGAATTGAAGCAAGTAGATAGTCATTCCGTAAATATCCTCTCTCGGAAATATTTTTGGAAATCTGATTGCAATACATATATTTAATTTAGGTTTACTTCGCTGAGGATTGAAAAATTGAAGTCAATAAAAATAAACTTTTTCTTTAAATTCTAATCATGCTAGTGGAAAATTTATTCATTTTTTTATTTCATTTTCATGAACTGCTTATTTTATAATATTCTTTATTAATTTGGGAAATTTCAGTAATGTTAGGACTCCTTGAATGTTCTTATTCGCTTAAAGAAATAATTTAGGTTCTAATTTCTTGTTTCAGAATGCATTGTTGTATTATTGGATGAAATATGACATTAGGCGTTGCCATTAAAGAAGAGCTAAAATGATCGCTCCATCTTCCAACTTGGAAGATGCTTGTCGGCAGGCTCAGGTAATAATTATTGTATTATTTTAACATCGTATTTCAATTTTGCATTTTATATTTTAAAATTTGCAAGGAATAGAAATTAAGCTATGCTTTAGTTACTTTTTAAGATTTATTTCCATAATTAATGAGAAAAAAATGAAACGCTCTTAAATAATATTAGAAACTTTTTCAAACACTGATAGCAGAATAATAAATCCAAACAAGTTTCGTAATTTTTCATTAAAATTTTGTCTGATTTATAATAAAGATAAATTAAAATGTTTTTAATTTTAATTTACCAGGAATTAATAAACCAGGTGTCCAAAACTTGGAAAGACTTGCAGAGTCAAGGTTTAACGTCAGACAAACTATCGTCTGTCCACAAGAAGGAGCAAAGCTATTCCAAACATACTATTCAATCGAAACTCACTAGACTGTATTTCGAAGAACTATCCAAAGTTCCTCATGCAACTCCGGCTTCAGTTCTGGTAAAAAAGCAATAATGATTAATATCTTTTCCAAAGAAAATTAAATTAATTCTAACTTGAATTACTAAATAATTTTTCGACTCAAAATTTAACACCATCAGTAGCATTTTATTTTACTCCTAAAAATTAATTTATTACAGAAAAATCTTCAAAACGAGTGCGATCTCTTGGGGCGGCTGGTGCAGCGTGAAGGTCTGCATACTCTGATTGTTAATCTCTACGCTAGTAACAAAGGATACTCATTAGGTGTAAGAAATAGGTGAGATCTTATCTTTTTTACCTGCTTATATAATGAAGTCGCAAAGATAAAGCGCCAATAGAATTTCAAAATTAGCAGAAAGATCCTTTAAAGCATCAGAGAAATTTTTGATTCAAAAAGCATAAATCAAAAAAGCAAGCTCTAAAATCACTGGATTTTATATAGAAAATTTTGAGAAAAGGTCATTCAGTTAAACGTTAAATAAAACCAAATTTCATAACAAAAATGAAATTTTTCTTCAATCTAACAATAAATTTTTAGAGATAATGTTTGCCAAAAGAAATTAACATTTAAAGTTGCAGTTCGAAAATTAAATTTTTGATAAAATCTCGGAATAAAACATTGCCGTTTTAAGAAAAAACATCCTTCCTTTTCCTTCAGAAAAGTTGAAGGTATGAATTCAATAGAATGAACTACGGTCCATATATTCGTAAATGAAATTTTTGCGCTCACTCTGCTATAATAAAATTTTCGAAAAAAACAATATAAAAGGCGATCACTTTCGTGCTAAAATATATAATAAAGTTTTAAAAAATTATTCATATGATCAGTAATCCGATAAAAAGTTTTAAGATATAAATATTCTAACACAAATGTTTCCTTGAATAGCGATAAGGGAAGTCCATACGATAAAAATGCTCTGCTATCCGAGACTCAACTGATGGGTTACGAGCAAGGAGAATTCCTTTCTTGTATTGACAATGGCCAGCTCCCAGCGCTGTTGGCTGAGCAACTGGAAACGAGTCATTTTCACTTATTCTACGATGGCTGCATTATCGCTGAGGTTCGGGATTATCGCAAACATCACACCAAACCTGATATCCATCACGTTTTACTCAAGCCCACAACTCAGGTATTGGAAATGTCGAAGATAAATATTATTTAAAACCTTATATGATCCTTTCTTATGAAAAAGGAGGGAATATCAAGGGATTCGGATCAATTTTAAATTCGAAGCTAAAAATTTTCAAAAACCAAATTATTCTAATTGGTGTCTCAAAGCGACAGTTGAGACCGCATTTTCTGGATGATGTGAATTCTGATGTTTTTTAATTCAATTACTTCTAAATGTAGGTAGCATGAAATGTAAGTGCTTCCAATAAAGGACAACCCTGTTGGAAATGTCTTTTTATAATAAAATACAATACGGATGGTAAAATTCGAAATATTGCGACCTTTTCTTATATAATTGTTGTAAATTATAAATTCATCATAAAAAAAAATGTCAACAAAATTTAACAAGCTATTGCAAATTTCTACACAAGAAGAACACTTGTCACATTACTGTAGTTTATTATAATTTATTGTATTTTATTGTGGAAATACATTTCTAGTAGGGAACTTCGAGTTTAGCTGCTTTTTGGTGAGAAATGAAATTATTTCTTGTATTTCAGAGCGTTCTTTCCGACGTTTCGTCTCTAACAAGCAATGGGGAATGGAGCCACGAGGAGAGACTGATGCTCGAATCGCACTTGGTAGCAGCTACTCAGGGTCCTCTCTGCTTAGATCCAAACCCCATTTCCAGTCTGGCAACTACTAGGCTTAGACAATCTAAAGCTCTTCTCACCGATCACCAATTAATGCGCCAAGCCAAAAAGTTCTCTCAGGTTCGCATACAATTACAAATATATCTTGAGTTGAAAAGTTAACTCGTATACATTTCTCAGAATTTTCTTTTTTATTCGGAATTTTTCTAAAAAGCTAAAGGAAGGTGATTAAAATTATTTTTGTCAATTTATTATTGAATTACAGGTAACGGTAAATCGCAAGAGAAAATTAGAACAGTTGGCTCAGCCAGAAGGATTTACGATACAGGACTTAATGCAGAAACTACGAGCTAAAAGAGGAGCGCCAACAACGACTGCCTGTCCAACGCCTTCTCTTGCCAATCCTCCTCTTTTTGCTCCGAGTACACCAATTGATGTCTTAAGGTAAAAATTCGTTTAACTAAATGTTATTAATTAATTGGAACGTGATTTCCAATCTAAACTATTTTAAAATTCGTTGTTGTTAAATTGGCCTGCGTATGCAAAAACATACACAAAATGATAACAAATTTTAAGTAGTAAAAGATCAAAGATCAAATCACAAATTGTATGCTTTGAACGCATCAAATGCCATATTTTTCTCCCCAAGAGTCTCTTCATTACATAACCTTACATTTAACAATGTGAATTTGTCGCATCAATTATAAATTATTATTAAGTTTATTTCAAGAAGAAAAAAAAAATTATTATCAAAGTAAAAATAAGTGTGAACCTTACATATATAACTATTTTACTCAAACTGATATACAACATAATACATTTCATACCTTTATTAAAATTGGATATTTAAACGTCGAGGAGATTCGAACCTAAATTCATCTACTTAAATCTAACGCACTTTAGCCGTTAATACATATAAATAAAACTATACATATACAGTAAAATCTCATTTATCGGGACGCCCTTGAAATGTAAACACCTCGTTTATCGGGATTTGGAGGGGCTCCCCACTACCACCTACAGTCTCATGGTGGGTTGCCATGACTCTTGTTGTGTGTTGACATTAAGTAATGGTAACGAAGGTATATATAATACGAAGGTATGTAAAAAAATTGACATAATAAAACTCCTGCAAATGAAACATCTGCAAACTATGTCACTATGTACAAGGAGTGGTGGCTGGGGGAGAAACGAAATGTCCCGATAAATGAGGTTGCGAGATCTCGATAAGTGAAGATCCCGATAAATGAATGTCCCGATAAATGAGGTTTTACTGTAGTACCGTCAGAAATGATGCAATCTCCTGTTTTTTCAACAGTTTTCAAAAACACCTAAATATAAGGTAATAGCATATTAGAAAATATAATTCTGCGTTCAAAATGCTATAGATAAAGAAAAATGTCAATTTTGTAAAAAGGTGTTGCAGAAAAACATGTAATTTCAATTTTTTTATAAATGCCAATAACTCTGAAAATAATGAACAAGTTTTTAGGTTTTAGAGCTTTTTTTAAAGATAAATCTCTGAAATTATTTGCCAACTTATTAAAATATTTTTGCCTAAATTTTAAATTTAATTACTTATAGTCGAAGAGTTAAAACAGTGAAAGAATAATATCCCTATTATTCTAGTTGACTATTTTGGCCAAAATTACCGCTCAATGGAAATTTAAAAATAAGGAGTAAAGAAGAGAAAGGCAACCACCATAGTTCCATAAATCCCCTAGTAGAGATATTATTTTTCAAGGCCATGGTTCAACTGGGCTACATGACATCGATAATTGCTATTTCAGTATGTGGGTGATTCTCTGCGAGGATGCAGTTTTGTATCTTTTGAGGATTGTACGCTTAGCTTAGCATTTTTCAAATGATTGAGTACATGAACACGTTCAAAGAACTTTTATTTCACTAACCCCGATGAGTTATTTGTTCAGATATGCATTTTCATTTTTCTAAAGCACATAATGCACTCCAAATGTCACAACCGTGGTATGTCCTCAACCTTGATTTTCTGAAATTTTTATCTAGACTTGAATCTTTCGCGAAATAGTAAATGAGTAATTGTACCTGCAATATTTGAAGTTTTTGTAATTTTTGCACGTTTTTCAAATTACCTAACTTAACTTTAAAAAGTGTCCATCAGTTTTGATAAAAATTACATGCTTTGAATTATTATTTTGGTTCTTTTGTATCGTGCTTTGTTTTGCGCCTTGTATTTATCAATTCGAATCAGCAGTGATCTTTGTACGTTTTGACAGCGATATGTCAGTCTAAAAAAAATTTGTGTGTATTTTATCACCCGAGAAATATGAAAAAACGGTACGTATAAAAAATGTATGTCACAACCGTGGCACTTGTATCTTCTGAGTATCAAATAATTTTTCGTGCATTTAACTATTTTTTATTGACGTTTGCTAGCAGAACCTCAAAATATTTCGGAAAATTTCCTAACTCAAACCGCTTCTCCGTAATGATCAAATAACTATCAAAATGTCACAACCGTGGCACGCGCGAAATGTCACAACTGTGACAGTTTTTTCACTTCGGAGAAAAATTTTATGGAATGTGAATTTGTTGTGCACAACTGATTTTAACAATGTATTGTGGTTAATATTATAAAAATATTTTGTGCTGCTGCACAAAATAATAGGAATCAGGGGCGTAGGTAAAAAAAATTTTCGGTGATTTTCACGTCACTGAAGTTTAGGTTTTTTTTCCTTATACTTTTAGTATTTTTCATAATTGTTTTGTTATTTTTTCAAGTTGAAAGATTATCTAATATTATTATAGATTTATATTCAGCGTTATAAAATTCGATGCTCTACAAATCAAAGTTCTGAGAAGTTTGAATATTTTTATAGATATTTGAGTAAATTATCAGTACACAAATTTAAAGTATTTCGTTCATTTCTAAAATTTTTTATTGTATGTTATTTTTACAAATTTGCAGTATTTTCCGGTATTTAGGTAGATTTATAATATTTCTATGGATCGCTTCATAGATTTTTAGAATTTGATTATATAGTATTGAAATTTTCAACCATTAATAGCATTTAAATTGATTCTACAGAAAACATTACCTTTCATATAGATTACCAGTATTTTTTTCGTATTTTTGTAGTATTCATGAAAGTTGTAATTCACAAAAATGCATCGATATTTTTTTACATAATCGTTAGTTTGAGGAATACTTGTGCAACTTTGAATATTTTGGGACAATAAATATTTTCCTACTTCTATATTAGCACGAAAAAAAAGGAATAATTATATTTTTTATTATTTGTGTGAATAAATATTCTTGTCAAGCATTATACGCCTTTCACACTAATTCATTTTATTTGTCAAATTTCTTTTTAAGACGCACACAACAATTGTTTTCGTATCCATAGGCACCGTGCGAAGTCATGGTAGGGAGAGTTAAATCGACGCCAGCGCACGCAGTGGATAATTTAGGCGTTAAAGGAGGCTGTTTTATATTTCCGAGCAATCAAAATACATGTGCAAATCTAAATTTTGTTTTAATTAAAAAAATATAGTTGAATGAGCCACCGAAGTTGTTGTGTTGTGAATTGTAAAAATACAAGCAGGAAAAGTGAGTGTAAATTTTATAAATTTCCAACGTCTAAATGGAAAATAAATCAAAGGAATAAGTGGGTACTGTAGGGTGTTGCATGAACTGATGCTTGTCGAATTATACGAGATTTTATTAAATAACTTTCATTATTTCTACGGAACTCTTGGACATCTCGTACGTGTTCTGCCAGAACGAGATTTTTACCTTTAATTTTCGTTTGTGGTTGAAATTCTATTGTATGTTTAATTGATTGAAAAACTTTTAATAATTATATCCATGATGAATTTGAATCTGAAAATAAACAATTAATATTTATTTACTCAACAAGTACCTAAAAGTGTCATCATGAAATTACAATTTAATTCTTTATTATTTTTCTAGTCTGTTTTAATCTGTCATTAACTTAAGGTAGTCGTCATGCCAAAAAACAATCTCTGGAAAAAGAAGTTTTTCTATGATTTCAAGACTGAGAATTATATCATCAGCCGTGTTATGTGTAAGAAAAGACACTCTTTTTAATGAAAAAATTTAAAAATTACAAAAAATAATATTTTAATAATGTTTTTTATAATAGGATATTTCTTTACTATCGCTTCTTGCCAATTTTTTGAAAATGATTGAAGTTTCTTAAATCATTGCTTATTTTTTCGGGGGAAATATTCTCTACAACTTAACCGTTTCCAATTTTTGAAAATAAATCAATTATTATCAAATACAGCAATTTGTTTATAAAAATTTTGTTTTGGAAAATTGATTTTTAATTATTTCAGCCATTAAAGAATTTATTTTCAAAAATTGGAAACGGTCAAGTTGTAGAGAATATTTTCCCCGAAAAAATAAGCAATGATTTAAGAAACTTCAATCATTTTTAAAAAATTGGTAAGAAGCGATAGTAAGGAAAAATCCTATTACAAAAAACATTATTAAAAAATTATTTTTCGTAATTTTTAAATTTTTTCATTAAAAAGAGTGTCTTTCCTTACATATGACACGGCTGATGATATAATTTCCAGTCTTGAAATCATAGAAAAACTTCTTTTTCCAGAGACTGATTTTTGGCACGACAACTACCTTAACCTTATATTTACTGGTTTCTATATCATTTTTATTATGGAAAATACTTACTTTTTACTGCTGATTTCACACAAATACTTCACAAGGAAAAACAATCGAATTTTAAAGTGAATCAAATTGTTTTTTTGTTTGTTTTTTTATTGATAATAAACATTTTTATAACTAAGTCCCATTATAATACATTGTGAAAGTTCTCGAACAGCCTCCTTTAGTTCACTCATGCTATGGCGCTGCAGTCACGCACGGTGTCTATCCCTATCTTTCGAATATCTACACAATGTATACTTTTTTTTAGGAAAAATGGTACGTTGTAAAACGCGACTTGTTTCTAAAAAATCAATGAAGGCTACTGAAAAACGTCAGCAAGATATTACGAAAATGAAAAAGTTGGTTTCCAATGCTAATAAAATAGGAAGCCAGAAAGAAAGATTACTATTTATCGAAGCTTGATTTGGTGCAATAATTTGGTTTTACTTTTCATTTATTATGTAATTATTCAACCTGAAAAAACATGTGAATTTAATTTTGTTTTCAAGAAAAATATAATAAATATTGTGTACTTCGTTATCGAATGTATTTTGTCGTTCTATGAAACCACTTACAGCAGTCAACTGCACCAAATGTAGGAAAAATGTCACAACCGTGGCACCGGAAATTAAAGATTTTATCGCCAAGAACAGACCATGACACTTGTAGCTTGACCACATTCAGGGTGTATTTCAGTAGTAAAAACACAAAGGAAAATTACAAAAACCGTACAAAAAAGAGAATTTTCGTTTAAAAAGTTTTGGGCTTCCAAAACTGCGTCCTCGCAGAGAATCATCCATGTATGGTTATTTAAAAATAAGTAACTAAAATAGACTTTTTGTACTAGACTTACCTTCCTGATTTTATTGATCACGTCTGTCTATTACCGAAAATCCACTTTAGTTATTATTTTTTGAACAACGTTACATACTTTAATTACAATTACCGACGTCAAATGGCCCAGTTGATACATAGCCTTAAATAACTAGATTTTACCATGGGATAAAACTTAGTGCAAAAAAGTTGTAAAATTTGAAAAATGTTTTGTTACAAGACTTTTGTACGAATGGACATATTTCAAGTCAATAGAATTTAGAAATGTTTACAAAAATACAAAAAAATACACCAAAAAATAATTTTATTAATAAATTTTATTTTTGCCCAAACTTATTTTCTTATCACTTCGAGCCAAATTTTTAAAAATGATGCGATTCTAATAAATCACGGTTCATTTTTTTTAGGAAAAAGATTCTCTACAACTTGACCGTTTCCAATTTTTAAAAATGAATTCTTTAATAGCTGAAATTATAAAAAAAAAATTTTCAAAACAAAATTATTATAAACAAATTGCTGTATTTGATAATAATTAATTCAATTTCAAAAATAGGAAACGTTCATATTGTAGAGAATCTTTTTCCTAAAAAAATGAACCGTGATTTATTAGAATAACATCATTTTTAAAAATTTGGCTCAAAGCGATAAGAAAATAAGTTTGGGCAAAAATAAAATTTATTAATAAAATTATTTTTTTGTGTTTCAAATTTTTTTCATGAAAAATAATCTTTTCCTTTTCAAATTAGCCCTTCAATAATAATATTGTTATTCTTGAAAGCAAAATTATCTATTTTTGCCTGAGATCTAATTTTCGTGAACGAACTACCTTAAGATGGATAAGCGGTAAAAATATTTCAACAGAAAAAGGAGGATCGGAATTAATAGCTCTTATAAAATGTTTTGAAGTATCTAGAAAATAAAAGTTAGCCTTGCATTCCAGATACGCGAAGCAATATGAGCGACCGCGGGAAACAAAAGACTGTATGCCACAACTTATAGAAGAATATATATTAGAGACTGAAAGGGGCCAAGGCCGGATCTACCACATAAAGCTTTCGATCCTACAAAGACCTTCCAATTTCGAGTACCTGGGAGAGCTTTATGTGGACAGGGATTATCGAGAGGGAGAAAAAAATGGATCCGCATGCAGGTAACAAGAGTTATTTCATATCCAATTAGTTGTAATTGAAGTTTTGTACAGTTGTTCATTTCATTTCACGATCCTTCATTTATATTACATTTGACTTTTTTGAAATTTTACTTCATGGCAATTTATTTTTTATATTCTTATCATTCAGTTGAGAAGGTACAAGGGTGATTTGATGACTAACTGGGTATGGTATTAAAGACGAAAATTTGAGTTTTGTAATATGGGTGAGAGTGGCAATCACTGTGTCGCTGTAAACAGTGAATTTTTTCATTAATTTGCAAAATCGGTGTAAAAAATTCGCTTCAAACTGGAGAATTTAATGAAATTCATAAAAAAACACTTCGTCCAGAAAGTTAACGCATCTGAATTTATTTATAAAAGAGGAAAATTTAAAAAAACTGCTTCTGAGGTACTGTTGAACAAATTTACCCCCGCTCTAAGAAGTATCTGGTTAGAAGTAGGTGGCTTTATAACCATGTTTACTTATGATAAATATTGCTGAGGATCTGAACTAGAATATTTAATGTCATGTAGACTTTAAAACTACAAAATAAAATGATTAAAAATAATTTTCTCATGCACGTCATTTAGTCAATAGGAAACAGTGGGCCGAACAAGATGTTTCAGATTCAGATTGACAGTCCTGATGCAAAAAGTCGTCTGCCATTTTTATGCTTCTGATGACATTTGATGTATCTTTTTAAATTTATAAATGTCATTTAAATGTAGTAGAAGGTTAGAAATTTAAACAATTTATTATTTTAGGAAATTGTTCGATTAATCCAATTAGATATAAAAAATTCTGCCTCTTATATTTTCTCTATTTAGTTAAATCTTGTCATTGAAAACATAAAAGTTTCCGAATTATATAAAATCTAGGCATAATTGCGAGTTTGAAATTTACCCGATTCACTGATAGTCACTCTCCCTTACCTTATTTTTTCACTAAGCCCCCTCGAAGTTCAACGCATTAGCTCCAACGTTTTTCCAAATTCGCGATTCCTTCATGGAAGTGGTTTTCCTCAAAGCCCTCAAGATACTTGTTTACGCTCTACCAGGTTTAGAAGTATGAAACCGGAATTTCCCTATTGATGGTGCTTGCCATCAGTTTAGGGACCGTACGACCGCTTCTGCAGCGCCATCTTCTCCCTCCAGCAGGTGAGAAAGATTTTCAGTAGACAACAACCCAAGTTCGATATACCAGTGTATTTACTACAAGCATCAACATGTCGAGTTTTGTGCCTACGAACTACGATTTGCGGACAACACTGGTTTTTTGTTATCACTTGAAGAAAACTGCTGCAGAATCGCATCGAATGTTTGTCGAAGCTTACGGTGAACATGCTCTTGGCAAAACACAGTGTTTCGAGTGGTTTAAAAAATTCAAAAGTGGTAATTTTGATGTGAGAAACGAAGATCGTGGAAAACCACCGAAAAAGTGCATTTGGTGGGATCAGAAGGGTGTTATCTATTATGAGCTGCTAAAACCTGCTGAAACTGTCAACACGAATCGCTACCAACAGCAAATGATCGATTTATTTCGAGCATTACAATAAAAACGACCGGATTACCGAAGAAGGCAACACAAAGTCATTTTTCTTCACGATAATGCCCCATCACACACAGCGAAACGGGTCAAGGAAACGATCGAGACGTTTAGTTGGGAAATACTGGCGCATGCGCTTATTCTCCAGACTTGGCTCCGTCGGATTACCATCTGTTCGCATCACTGGGCCACGCTCTCGCTGAACAACGCTTCACTTCGTACGAAAATGTACGAGAATGGCTGGATAACTGGTTTGATTTAAAAGACGAACAGTTTTATTGGCGTGGAATTCATCACCTTCCGGAGAGGTGGGGAAAATGTGTAAATAGCAATGGATATTACTTTGAATAAAATATTTTTGATCATTTTCATGCAACAGACGTGTAACTTTTGCAAAAAAATTCCGGTTTCATACTTCTAGAATTCAAAACGTAGTTCGGTCATTTTTTGGCCTGCGACACGGCTTAAATCTTACCGGTGCATTGTCATGGTGAAACATTAGCTTTTTTTGTCCATTCCAGGACGTTTTTTCTGTGATCGCTGTCTTCAATCTACCCAAAAATGTCGCGTGCTATCCTCCAGGAATGATTTTCCTCTCTTCAAGGTAATCAATCAGAAGAATTCCTTCCACGTCCCAAAAAACTAACGCTATCACCTTTCCATCAGATGAAACGCATTTTGCCTTTTTTGGAGCCGGTTCCCCTCATGCAGACCAGTATTTAGACTGCTGTTTTGTTCATAGTGTATAGTGGTGAATTCAAGTTTCGTACGTGGTTTTAATCAGAGTTGTTTTGAACCTCCAGGGCGTGGTATGTCTTTGATGCTAGTTCTGCTGCACTTAAATTTATTTGCCTAAAGTCGATCGGTTTAGAAAGGACAGAAATCATCTAATGTAAGCAAAATTTTTTCATGGATTTTCTTCGCAGTTTTCCCTCAAAAAAAAAAGAAAAAAAGAAATAATTCACACCATGAATTGCAATTTTTGTCATTTTGCACTATCACTCAAAACGCTTTTGTTTAAGCAACTGGCAAACAACCGGTGTCGGAATGACTTATGACCATAGGATATTCATCTCTACAAATGAAGCTTCATGACCGGATATACAGATGTCGCTATCGGTCTAAATTAATATCCGAATCAAGTTACTCATCAAACGATCCTTGTATGATAACTGTCAGAATTGTTACTTCTTTATTTTTTCAACGAATTGCTGAATCTTTACGCTTTTAGACGTAAAGCAAAAAATACTTTTATCGATGATATAAGTTTGCCTGTTTCGTCAATTATTAATACTTAAGATTTATCGAAAATAGTACAAGATACAAAAAAAGGTCATGGAATATTGTTTGGCTGAAGAATCTTGCATATTTCCAAAAAGTAATCTACAAAAATTTTGAAAATGTTACTAGTTTTCTGAATTTTTGTCGGATATGGCTGATTAATGAACTCGTCCTTTCTTTTTTAGACCCGATAAAGTGTAACCAAAACCAATTTCAAACCAATTATGGTTTCAAAAGATATCGTCTCTGCAAGCAACGAAAAAAAAGATACCAACAATCACAGACTGCAAATACCTTTTTTCGGTTTCAGGGTTTCAAAAATTAGATGCAGTAAAATCAAAGATTCTCTGTATTGACAAAATGAATCGCCGTTAATTAAAATCGCATCATTTTGAAACATTTTGCAAGGAGCCATACGAAAGGAAGTTTTCACGCAGCTAAAGTTTTTTTCTTAATGTTGTTTAAATAAATATTTTTGGCTATAATCCGCGTATTCGTGTTTATATAATACCTTAGGATTTACATAATTTATGATTACCAAATGTAAGAATGATCGTAAGAAAATATGAAAAATATCTCAAAATCATTCTGGGTATTAAAAATACTAAGGCAAATCTTTCTTTTAAAGTACAGATCCCTTATCAGCCAGATAGTTTTGATTTCTTGATTTCTTTCATATCTCGTAACGTACGTGAAGAATTTCAATTATAATGATAAATATATATTAATATTTTCAATTGTATCCTAATAAGAGCCATTCGAGTTATCTAAGTAATTTTGAGAAAATGTGATTCATAATTACGTATTTACAACCTTTGCAATTATTTTAAAATCTTAAAATTAATTTCATTATTATCTAATGAATTTTATTTCCTTTCACTAGATTTACTCTCGGTAACAGAGTTTTAGCTAATCAATACATTCAGCAGTTTACGGAAATTTTCACGGAGGAGGGGAAGAAGAATGTAAGAATAAAACACGTTGTGCCAGGGCAGGTCCCTCGTGTTACATGCACTCCTGGAATGCAACGTGCGCATCAGCAGGTAATGGAGGGAACTGCAGAAAATGACAATTAACATAAACAATTGTTAACTTCATTGGATTTTAAGTAGAATTATTTGTAATCTTTCAATTTAAATAATTAAAAACGCAACAAAACATAAATTTCAGGCTCAGCAAGCTCAATTGGTCGCTCAACAATTACAGCAGGCTCAGCAATCGCAGCAGGTAGAGCATCAGGTTTGATATTATTTCTTGTAAAATAAGAAAGTAACATACAGTTGGATTGTATACAAAGCTGAAAATTAATTGAAAATTGAATTTTAAGTCTATATTTGATTGGAAAAAAAATTACAAACTCCCATAGATATCTAAGATAGTTAAAGAAGTGTTCTGTTGTAATTATTAAATTTGTTTGAAACTATTGCCGTTTCATTTGTAGATTCTCTCCCGTGCACACGGACAGTTGAACAATTTAACAGGACAAGTGGCTTCCATGAAAGCTGCGACGGAGGCATCGACGTCAGCGCAAGCGAATTTGGCGTGTTCAGATGGTGGAAATGTGATTCAAAGCATATCTCAAGTGGGCACGACCGTAAGTGTAAATCCAATTGTACAGCCTCTATCAAACGGAGGACCTAATGCACCAGCATCGGTACAAGTCGACACCACCGCGGTGCCCGTAACAGATCCCAGTCCTTGTAACGGTTCGGGTATCCTTGTTTTTCAACAAAAACAGACCACTCCAGTCAATAACGCTGCCAATAATGTCCCAATCTTGGTAAGTTTGAAAGAAAATATATTTTTTATATTTAATTAAAAAAAAATTGAAATCTTGAAAACGAAGTGATTTGAAAAGTCAACTTGGCTATTAGACCTGACTAGGATTATTGGCCAAAATATGAATAGTGCAATAAGTAATCGAATTTTCACAGCAAGCCCAATTGCAAGCTGGAACACAAAGTAATATTGGTGAAAGAAGTCAAAATTCGAACGAGGTATCTTTTAAGAATCATTCGACCAATCCAGCTATCAGCGCGCTTGTTACTTCCCTCATGAATTCAGCTAAGCAGTTCCAACACCAACAACAAGTTGCAGGTTTGTTTTGATTTTAAATTTTATAAAATTACATACTGATATCATTTTTTATAGTTACATTATTTAGCTATACATTTTATTTAAAAAATGCTCTAATTATACTTTTTTTATTTCATAGCAAACGCAGCAGCTGCCGCCATGAATAATAACGCGCAAGTTCCCTCGAAGTCAAATAACGCCGCAATTCTTAGTTTGCTGAACAGCACACCAGCTAATTTGGCCCAACAGAAAGCACAACCTCGGCGAATCTCTTTAAATGCTTCCTTTCCGCAAAGAGTTATTAGCCATGGCAATGTAATAACCGTGCCAAGCACCACCGGCCAGGTGTGTTCCAATATTTTATTTTAATTTAAAAACCTCAAAATCTAAAATCAAATCTCTCCATCTTATGAAAATATTTTTATGTATATTCAAGTACAATCTTATACCATTATTCTGATAAATGTTTTAAAACTAAAATAAAATTTGAAGTAAAAGAATTCTTTCTTTCACTTTAAGGTGAGAGTGAGTTTTAGTTCGGCACTCACAGGACAACTGGCAGGAAAACAGCAACCAGTTAAAGGTGCGACAGTGCGTCTCGCCCGCGTTCAAGATTCCAATTCCACCCTCGGATTATCGATGCCAGGACTCTCGGCTCTTCTCGCAGGTAAAAAATGTAACCCAAATTTATCTTCAATTAAATTATTAATCAAAAAAGTATTTATTTTTACGTATGTAATATATGCATATCAATATTATTTAGATCTGTTATACACCTTCATTTTCTTTACAGGTACTCCTTCAGCAGATAATCCAATTCCAGGGATAAACAGCGCTTCGTCTTTATTGGAGAGACTGACGGCATCTTCGAATCAGGGCAGTCAACCAACTAGTCCAATGACGAGTCCACCTCCAGCAAATGTTAATCTTCAGGGTGTAAATTTAGCCAACCTGCCTAATTCCATCAACGGACTTCAGAATGTTCAGGTTCTGATTATAATTACATAGTAGCTAAATTTATTTTCAAAATTGATTTTCAAGGCTTATAGAATTCAACTTTTGTGTTTGAATACTATTGTCAAATAAATTTTTTATTTTTATTGAAAAATATATTGTTCAAGTTTAAATAATGTAATTCATTTCTTATGGAGAAAGTTTTCTGTTAAACAGGTATCATTTCCTGGTTTGTCGCAACCAATTACGATGTCGTTGAACGTGTCTGCAGCTACGGGATCTGTTGCGCCAACGGGAGTTATTGTTTCCTTACCCATATCGTCGGCGACCAACACATGCACTACTGTCTCCAGTGTATGTTCAATTTTTCACAATTTAACATAAATCCTTTTAAGTAAATTTATTTCTTTCTTCTCATTCGGGAATATTTGATATTATTGGTGAGGATATTTGCAATTAAATATTAGGCGTACAACTTTGCTTCCGCCGTTTTTCGATAGATGGACGCAGCGGTAAGTGCTGCTCGAAATAGGCAGATCAAAAATGTCCACAGTTAGTTTGGATATATGTCAACATAACGACATCACCACTTTAGTGAATTTGTGTTTGCACCATAAATTTATTCTCCATCGAAGATGTCATTTTTTGAGTCAAATTTTCGTCATTTGCGGGAAGTTTTGATTTTAAGAAAACTGCGGCTGAGGCTCATCGAATACTCTTAAGTACTTGCGGCGAGACTGCTCTTAATGAACGAACGTGTTATGAGTGGTTTCAACGCTTCAAGAGCGGTGATTTTGATGTCGAGGAGTGACAGCGGTGGAAAAGAGAAAATTTTTTGAAGATTCCGAATTGGAGGCATTACTTACTGAATACTCGTGCCAAACGAAAGAAGAATTGTCAGTATCATTGGGAGTGACTCAACAAGCCATAAGAATGATTCAGAAGCAAAAAAATCGGGTTTCGTACGAGTTAAAGCCGTAAGATGTTGAACGGCGTTTCTTTGCTTGTGAACAGCTGCTTCAAAGACAGAATAGGGAAGGGTTTTTACATTGCATTGTGACCGGCGACGAGAAATGGGTCCACTACGATAATCCCAAGCGCAGAAAATCATGTGAAATGCCCAGACATGCCTCCACGTCTCTGCATCTGGTGGGACTAGCTCGGTGTGGTGTATTATGAACTGTTAAAACCGAGTGAAACCATCACAGGGGATCGGTATCTAATGCAATTGATGCGTTTGAGCCGAGCATTGAAGGAGAAACGGCCACAGTACCAAAAGAGACACGACAAAGTTATCCTCCAGCATGATAATGCTAAGCCACATGTCGCAAGACCGGTCAAGACATACTTGGAAACGCTGAAATGGGAGGTCTTACCCCACCCGCCGTACTCTCCAGACGTTGCTCTTTCCGACTACCATTTGTTTCGATCAATGGCACACATCATTTTTTCGAGATGGTTTCCGACAATTGCCAGAAAGATGGAAAAAATTAGTGGCTAGCGACGGATACTACTTTGAATCATAAATAGGTAATCACTTTTTAAGAATAAAGCCTCAAATTTTGGGAAAAAACTTCGAAAGCAAATTTGTACACCTAATATATAAAACTCTTAATTATCAAAATTGTAACACAAAAAACTTTCAGGCCAATTCTTCAATTAAAAATTTTTTAAATTAAAATTTCAGTGTTTTCCTCTTACTTTTTTAACTTTACCTGAAAAAATTACAGATGGTCGCTGCTACGGTCGTCACGACGGCAATGGCTGGAAGTACGCCAACAGTAGTGATTGCCAATCCTGCCAATACTCACTTGTCGTTACCAATCGGTAAGCCTTCCTTTATTCATTTAATACTCTCGTTACTTTAAAAAAGAACTTTCATTTTTTATTACATTCAACAACATGAATCGAAAAAGCTATATAATTATAAGTATTTTTTTAGCTCAAATAATTCAACCGGGGGTAAAAGGCCTCTCTCAACAAAATATACGTAACACCAACGCTGTAACCCTCGCTCAGGTTCGGAAAAAAAATGTCTAAAATATTTTTAAGAAACGTTAAATGCCATTTTTTTGAATTAACTAAAAATACTACAGAAATAAATATATATTGATCAGTTTAATGAGAATTTTTTAAATGAAATAACTTCTAAAATACAAAATAATATGTAATAAAATTCGGGATGTATCTCATTATTCTGTACTTCCTTTTTGATAGGGAGGACAGGCGATACAACTTGTCGGATCTCAGAGGCCACGATTTAATCAAATGGTACGTCAAGTTCAACCTAATAATCAAACCAAAGCGACGGTTTTACCAAATCAACTGGTAACTGTTGCCAAACCCGTGTCGGCGAGTCAACTCATTTTAACTAGTAACAAACAAGTTCTAACTCCCATAATGGGTAAGTAAATATGTATCTTCTAAATTTATCAATTCTATAATTCTGTGCGAATCGAAAGAGTAACTTTTTAAAATAACGAGATTCAATCTACTTTTTAGCGGCGTCAAAACCGATGTTAATGGCATCGCAAGCAGCGCCTTCTTCCCAAGCAGTACCTGGTAATAAACAAACCTTACTTACAAAGTCTTTGCAAGCTAGAGCCGCTTCCACTGGACAATGCAGTCCGCAAACGCAAAGTCTTAACGTGGCTGGATTGTCGCATCAACAAGTACGTCCTTCGTTTTCTTTTTTTTTTTCCATTGTTGTGGATCTATCAGCCAGTTACATGTTTAAAACCTAAGAATGAAATCGATAACACCAATGATTTGAGTTTAAACATTCTAGATTCGAGAATAATTCAGATTTGATTATTTATAACTTTAAATCAATCATTGAAGAATTTGGAAACTAGAAAGTCTTTTTGAATTAAAATGGAAAAGCTTTGAATTTGAAACACTTGACATTAAAAGCTTATGAATTTCTAAACGCATTAAAATATTCGTCTTATTATTATTAAAGTCTGCAGTTCCAAAAATTTTCAAAACATTCCCAATCCTTATGGTTTTTTTTTGTTGTTGATTAACTTAAATGCTTAACTTACGTATGTAAAAACGAATCATATTTGATACCTCAAAACTTTTAGAAAATTCTAATTTCTATGAAAGTTAATTTTGAAAATCTAATAGACTTAAGAGCTTGAAAAATATATATACGTACCTGAATGAATTATAGTTCTTATTAGTATAAAAAAGTTTACAAGTTTATAATTTAAAAGACCTTTTTACGTAAATAATGAGGGTGCAAACATAATATCCATTGCATTTATTGAACCTTAAATGAGAAAAAACTCTGCAAATTTTCCAACAAATGCAATTTTTGAATATATGAAATCAGAGTTTCAAAGTGCTAGATTTTTAATTTGAATTAATGCCAATTTGGTGTATGGATATTGCAAAAGGCGTTTAGATTTCAAATATCATGTACCTATTTTGAAGGTGAAATGAGATTCTGAATTTATATTCAATTTACAATATAAAACAGGATTCTGTTGTAGAAAAATAATTCAAGAAAAAAGCCTAAGCTTAAAAAAAATTGAAGTGTGCAGTCGCAATAAAAATGTTTAATTTATTAAATTTCATCGGAAACAAATAATATATTTCATACATATATGTTCAAAAATTTTTAATTAGACAATAAAACGTAGTAATTTTTACATTGACAAAATTTCATTTGCTTTCAGTCTTTTTATACATTTGCACATATTATAATTTAAAATATTTTTTTAGAGTTTAGAAAATTTAAAAGAAACTTCAAAAAGTTGTAGATTTCAAAATATTTATAGAAAAATTATAAGGTCTTAAGAATTAAGTATTTGTAAAACCTCAAAAAATTTCCAAGTATTTCAGATGATTTTGTGAATTCAAAAAAATGTATTCAAGAATTAGAGTAGAATTAGAATTATTGTTGATAAATAAGGAAATTTTAATCAGGAAAACTAGTTTATTTGAAAATTTGATCCGTTTCATGTTTTCACTTACTAATAATATTTTTCTCATTTTCAATCTTACACCTCGTTTCGATTTATTTAATGATCTAAAGTTTAGAATAAAGTTCATTTTTTCCAAGAATTAAGAATGCGATAAAGATGGTAAAAGTCAATAAACTTTCGTAGGAGTTAAAGTTCAAACTTAAAAGTTTTATCAACTTTTTTTTTAGTTCCAGCAATTGCAGCAGATAGCGGCGCACAAAGCAGCAGTGGCAGCGGGTAATTCTCCAAACAGAACTCACATTCAGCCTCAGCGAAACACCACTTCCGCGGATGATCCTCTCTGAATCTGTTTGTTGCTTAGGGATTCAGAGTTCGCTCTGTGCACGCATAATAATTAGTCTCTCTTTTAAAACACGGATTCATGTGAATTCGCAAATCATATTTCTGAGGAACAGCTGAGAAATTGTATCTATTTTTTGAATCACTAAAACTCAGCGTTCGAATGATGTATACATTGTTAGAATCATTATTATGAAGAAACGAAAGAAGCACGTGCGTGTGCAATAAAAATGGAATGATATTGGATGAACCGACTTATGCCTCGAAAGATTGTACTTCGAGGAAGGTTTCAATTATTGTAGATAACATATTATACATACAATATACGATTTGTTTTATATTAAAGAAGAACATAATAAGCCTAATTATTTTATTTAGTACCTATTCTTCCCTTTAAATTTCATAAACTCTTTAGTGACTTAATTTCCTTTAAAATCGAAATTTGAGCCCACGGACTGTAATTTTACTCAGAAATTTTGTGCTTGAATCGAAATATATTATTTGTCCAATTTAAAGAAGAAAAGTAAATGAAAAAAGTTAAAAAAATTTCAGTCCATTTCAAGATTCCAATTTTTTACGAATTTTGATAGACTCAATTTATTTTTATTTCAATTTGCATTTCTGTTTCAAATTTACAATGTAAATATAAAAAGGATTAAAATCTTTTAAGTGCTTAAAAAATATTTTTTCTTTTTCGGCTCTCTTCTTATTTTTATAATGCTATTTCAGTTTAGAACTACAATCTTTTGTTCATAGAAAAGAAAAATATGCTATTTTAATAATGGCTGCAATATTTTTTGTCATTATTCGGTTCTCTTAATTGTATTTTTATGATATTTCAGTTCAAAATTATAATCTTTTTCTTATAGAAATATAAAAATTCTATTAAAGGATGGAGACAAATTTTGTGAAAAAAATTTCAATACATTAATAACTGGAACCTGTTTATGTTGCGCATATAAGACAATTTTCTTTACAGAGGTTGTAATGTCAAACTGTCAAGGCGTGAAATATAAAAATATAATCAACGATGATGTACACAGAATACCGTCGAAATCTCGTGTTAATTTGCATTCTATGTAAACTGCAATAAATAAATCAATCGTCTTGTATTCTCTTTGTTTCCTATCTATGAAACTCAACTGGCTTCGGAATATAAAAAACCTTGTTGTTTCGAGTGTCGATAGCGATATCTTCATTACCCACATGTTAAAGAGGAGATAACAGAATCGTCTCAATTCTCTTCTAACAATGTTCCATTGTAATCGTTCCCTGGAATGATAAACATATGCGGCCACGAGTCGTTACACAATCAATAAATATTTTTTTAATTCGACAAAATCTAGAAAAATCAGACGCTTTCACTTTTAGTTCTTACTCATTTATCATTCCTAATATTTATCAATCATTTATTTGAATTTAATCAAAAAGTGATCTTTGAAGTAAAATACATTTAATTTAAGAAACTGAAGTATCTAAGCATAAAACTAGTTTCCAGGTTTTATAAAACGAAAACAAAAACGACTCATTGCAAGAACGAAGTACAAAAATATAGATATATGTAAATATATTCATGGCTAGTCAATTAAATTATAATCGTGGAATGCACATCGACTTTTTCTAGACTAGAATGTCAATCGAAGACCTGAATTTATAGTTCGCGCTAATTTTTAAGACCAATTTCAAGGAATTTTTGTCTCCTTCTCATCTAAGGTTTTTGAAGACAGGCAATTCTTAATATCATATAAAGTTTATTAAAAATGAACACGAACTATAAATACGGTTCGAAATCTTGATTAATTTAAATAAAGAGACTTAAACTAAATAATTTAATAGACTCTGTATCGTCTCATAAATAAATATCACTGAGTAGTCTAGAGTTTCTTTACACTTCTCCGCGAAAAGAATATTGAAGACAAATTTCTAAAAGAGCACTCAGACCCAGCTGTATGCGATTTTATTCCTTGGACCACTAGATTGTCAATATTCGCCCTTTTGAATCTCAGTCCAAGTTATCTAGCAGTTACTAGTCTGCCTTCTAAATCATCAAACGATTTTATCAGGTTTATAGATGGGTTTCGGCCGATTCCGGATTTGAAAAGACGATATAAATTCTAGCAATAAAAATACACGAAGTAAAATCACAATTTTCGTCTCACTCACGAGAAAAGAATACTATGCATGCACTGCTTATTGAATTCTTGACGAATAAATTTAATGTAAAAATTAAACAGCTTCAATTTCAGACAATAGTTTCAAGATTTAAAAAATTCAACTTTTAAGGCCGTCAATTTTTGAAGCATTCAAACGTAAAAGCAAAAAGCCAATCTTGGTTTCAATAATTTCGTCAGAGGTCTTTCTCAAAATATATGTTGCTCTGCGAGTTTTCTATACATTAACTTACGGCAAGTCACACGTATCAATCAGATTTTTTTTGCCACACTAAATTGTAAATTTTAGTAAAAATATTCCATAACGTTTCTTCATCAATGTTTCAAATAATTGTCTAAATTTTTTTCTTTCGACACCTTTAAGCTGATCTTTTAGGCAAACTTGAATATTTTTCTGACCTGATTCTTTCTGTTCAGGGATAAATTGTAAGGAAATGTTAGTTACTCCTTCAGAAAAATATCTAATCGACTAAAAGTGAAGGCTGATCGACTTCTGGTCGACTATCTGTAGAAGGAATTAAAGAAAGTGAAGTTTGGTTGTCTTTGCTTTTCTCCATTCCCCATTCGCTTTCTGGATCAGAGAAAATGTTGGAACCATCGATAACGTCATCATCGTCATCGTCATCGATGGAAATATTAGATAGCTCTTCGGTACTTCTTCGAGTATTTTCTGCATAAGGAACTTTTGACACGACTGAAAATAAAGCATCTAATTTAGAAATAAATCTTTTTATTTTATGAACGTTATAATCTAAAATTATCAGGAATTTTCGAATAAAAAAATGTTAAACTGTATTAATTTGCAAAAATTGACTGATACAAGAGTTTGTTTATGAACTGGCTCAACATTATTTTTACATTCTCATCATGGATGAGAAGGTATTGGTTTTATGTGAAAAATGACTTTCGAAAATTTCATCGAATCTTTACGTTTTGAGACCCCCTGAGTCTGAAAAAAGGGTTTTTACGAAAGTGTCTGTCTGTCTGTCTGTAGTAGGTCGTGTGCGGCATAACTCTCGATAGAATTATCAGATTGAATTGAGCTTTGGCACACTTTATCGGAGCCGAAAAAGTAAGGACAAGTTCGTTAACCAGCCACATCCAATCAAAATTGAGGGATTGAGCACTACTTTTGTGTTTTTGAAAAAATCAAAAATTTCAATACTGGTTTTTGATAGTGCTCATAAATCTCTACAAATTATCCTAATAACATTTTTTTATTAAATCAAAATTAGAAATGTTACAGCATATTAAAACTTGAAAAAAGTCAATATCAAAATTCCATTTTCCAGTTAAATTATACGAGATACGAAAAAACGTTATGATACAATATTATTTTCTACGTAAAGACCTGCAAATTTGAATTGTAACATTTTTTCATAAGATACATATTTTTCTTTTTAATTTAAAAAAAACTATTGAAAATCCAAAATTCAATTTTTTAACAATAATATGTGAAATACGAAAAAAACGTTAGAATACAAAGTTGTTCGTTTTAAAAAGATCTACAAGTTTTGTCTCACACAGTTTATGAAAAAACATATATTTTTCGTTTCAATTCCAAAATATACGATTAAAATTCAATAATTCCATGTTTTAGACAAAATATATGAGATACATAAAAAAAGTTTAGATGAATAATTATTTGCCTAAATGAGGTCTACACATTCTTATTAAGAAATTTCTTGACAGGATGTATATTTTATGTTTTGATTTTTAATATTAAAAAAATTCGATTTTTTTCACCAAAATATGTGAGATACGAAATAAGCGTTGTTCTGCAAAATCGTTTCCTTAAATAAAGTCTACGATTATTTTTTCTTTTTGAGAGATTTGGAAGAAAATAAATTATTTTAATCATGTAATTTATTAAAAAGTTACTGAAATGTATACAGAAAATCGAGCGCGAAGCGCGAGTGTCATGATGAGAATGTGTTCCTTAAGGCCGATAGAGCCTTAAGTAAATTGAATTTCTTGTTTCACTTAAACTGAAAAAGAAATTTAGTGAATTTGAGAAAATGAGAAATTCACATCATCTTTAATATTATAAAATTGGTTTGAGCTTCAGTATTAAATTATAAGAAATAAACTTAAATGCATGCGAAGAGCACAAGACCGAGCGCGAAGCGCGACGATCAAATCGCGCGCCCTAGGCGCGCTCAAGCTTGCGCGCGATGAGAATGTGCCCGTGAAGCGGGCAGATTTTTTTAATTGGCCTTGCAAGAAATGGAGAAACTCAGGAATTTTTAAACTATGAACTCAAGAGCAATGTTATTTTCGGAATTTTAAAAAATATATGTTTAGTGAGACAACAAATAATTTTCAAAAATACAATTTACCTTCGGTTAATTTGTGCTGAGACATCCACGAGGGTTCATCCCACTCATCAAATTGCAGATTTGAGTCAACTTCGGGTTCCACTAACGGATGTTTATCGGCGTCCGAGACATCGAATATTTCTGTGACACGAACTTTATTATCTTCGTCCATGTAATAATACGCCATTAAAGCTTCTTGATCCGATGTTGCCTGAAATAAAATTAAAATATTAGGAATTTCAATAATCTCGATATTTTGCACATTTACAAATTAGTGTATAATCAAAACGTATATCATTTCCCAATTCACATTCAGCATCTGCATCAATTCAAAACTTTAAACTCAAGTTTTTCTATTTGAAATTTCTTAAAACTTACTTGAAGAATATTTTCAAAAGTGTCATCAAACGGCATGAATTCGGACATATTAATAATGCAATTTGAATTTTGCGTGAGGTCCTTCCATGATTTGTTATAATGAAGAGTCAGGTTTAATGTTTCTTGCTTATTGACGACCGAATCTTCTCCATTAAAGTCGTCGAGGTCATAAAACTCTGTAAATAAGAAAGAAATACATTTTTTGAATGCTTAATATACCAATAATTTCCTTTCGAAATTGATTTTTAAGAAGTAGAAAATATTTACTCGGACTATATTCCGTAATATTTAATTGGCATTTGATCGTCTGCGACATAGGCTGATAATAAAGGTTGATTTTTGGATAAAATAAATTTAACTGCTCCAAAATAAACCGGCTCACTTTCAAAAGATTTTTCCTCAATTTCGGAGTATTCATCACAAACTTTAAAGAACATCGTACTAATCTGAAAAAATGATAAATATATTTTTCTTAAATTATTTAATAAAAATCAACAAACTCTAAGAGTATTTATAACAAATACTTTTTTACTCTTTTTTAACGGGTAATTTATTTTCATTGAAAGGTGTTCTTTCGATTATGTGTTGTTAATAAATCTTAATCCAAAATTATTTACCTCATTAATTTAAACGATAAATTTGAAAATAGAACAAAATATCAATGTAGAAAAAGAAGATTGTGAACGTTCAAAACATTAGAACATTTAAAGCTTGAATAGTGCACATATTATGTGAAGAATTATTGCATGATTTCTTTACATGTTGCACACGATATTTTTTGGAACAAATGTAAAAAATATGCCACTTATCGTGCATCGAGTGCTCGCAGAAAGCGGTTCGTCAAAAAATTATTTTCGGGTTATAGCTGTGCCAAAATTGATTCAATTAATTCGATAACTCGAATTGATTTCCGATTTATTTCTTCAATGTGTTAACCAAAATAATAAACTTTTGGTACATGGTACCAAACATGGTAAACTTTTGAAGTTTACCATGGGGGTGCGGAGAAATTATAGGAAATGTCATTTTTGCTTAAAGTGCACATGCGCAATAGTGGTGAAAATTACTTTCCAGGACCGACCTGAAATCAGTCATTTTCAGCATGCTCTACATGCTCAAAAAATGGCACACTTCATGCATGTATTATATATAAATAATTTTTCATAACACACGTATAAAATGAGCCACATTCCAAATCACTAGTTACAGATCAGTATGGAAACATAATTTTCACTACTTTTGTGCATGCGCAATTTGAGCAACATATTACATTGCTTGGAATTTCCCACACACCCCCATAATAAACTTCAAAAGTTTGGGTTATTAGATATTTTCACTTCCATAAACAGCTGACCACTTCGTCGAATACTAGTGGTATTGTTTCCATTGGAAATGTATGGGAAGGGATCTCACTTTTTAATTTCCTCAACAAAGAAGCATTTATTGTAAAAATTTGTTTCATGAAAGTATTTTTTATCATGCAAAAGAAATCAAACTAAACAATAAATTTAACTGAATTTTCTATTTTAATAATTTTATTACATAATTCAATTTCTTTTGCATAATGATACCCATTTTCACAAATAACACTTTTTTGATAAGTGCTTCTTTATTTCAGAAATTGAAAAATAATATCCCTTCCCAAACATTTTTAATGGGAGCAATAGCATCAGTGTTCGACAGAGTGGTCAGTTTTTGTGGAAGTTAAAATTTCTAATTTTAGTTGTCAGAAACAATTAGAAATCTATGCGAATCATTGAATTAATCGAATTAACTTTCAACATTTTGTATAAGAAAATATTGTGCACTATTTAAACTAGTTTTATCTAAATCTTGCTAATTTGAGTTCAAAATTTTCTATACATAAAGAACTATTAATTACTCGACTGTCATATAAAAAACTAACATAACATAACAATAATGGCAACAACTGGCATAACCACTTAACTGACGGTGTGCGCCGTACCGCGCACATCGTTTTATTCTTCCCCAGTTTGCTAGGTTTTAATAAAACTTTATACGTGGAGGTTTTTTGGTTCGCAAAATTCGACTTGGAAGTTAAAATTATAATACAAAATTGGAAATAAAACAGATAAATTTTCGAAGTTCCAAAATCAGAATTTTCAAATGAAAGAATTTCAAAACTCGTAAGTAGAGTGCTGCAGGTGAATTTTTAATATAAAAATATGTTCGCATACATTTTTCAGAAAAAATAATCATTTTTATGGAATTAATAAAATGCAAACTTATAATGATAAATTCTTCAACTGTTCTTTCTAAGAGTAAGCATCAATAGAAAAATCGTTTATCAATCAATAGTCATAAATAATCCTATGAAAAGTTAGCAGTGGAAATAATGTCCATTAAAACTATGAATCGAAATTTCTCAATTTAAATTCTCTTTTAATTTTAAATTGATGATATTTTCAAGAGTTGTATTTTTTTTATAATGATTACGTGTTTTTTTTTCAAATTGTGTATTAGTGTCGTTAATAATAGTAATGATAAAAGTATTTAATTAAGAAATCGTATAAGTAATAGTTTGTCATTTCTATATTTCCGGAGGAGGGGTGATCGTTGAAACATATAACCATAAAAAAAGTCATTTAATATTGAGATCTGAAAAGTCAAATGGAGAGCACGCTGCTAACTAGGGTTCGGTGCTCATGAAGCTATCGTTGGCGGCGTCGCATGCTTTCTTACAAACTTTGAAGTTCCCTCGATACATTTTGCCGGCGAAACTGAGAAAAAACGATTACCTGCCGGTCTCAATTTGCAATTACAAATGTATACCAAGTTTCAAAAAGTTTTAATAATATTCGACTAATTTATAATGATTCATTTTTTTTAAACTAGATGAAATTGGAGACAACATTTTTTCAGTTTTTCATGTGCATTTAAAAAAATAATCATCGGATAAAAAAACAGAAAACAGAGAAAATTTCACCATTCATCTCTACGAGCCTATATAAAAAAAATTTATTTTTTGACTCTTAAAATTTTAATTCATCGAGACGTTTAAACAATACTTTCAAACGATCTCCAGAGCTGGACGATTTATTTAATCCAAGCCCTCAATTGAGAATTGTAAAACTTATTGTTAAGGTCATGTGACTTCGAAACTGAATAAAAAATCTGCAATTTTAAAGATTAGATGCGTGGCGATTGAAATTTAAAAACTTATTAAAATTATACGATAAAAATTTAATAAACTTTCAGGTTAGAAGTTGCTTAATTTTTCCAAATCATTTCAGTCGATTATGTTGATCATTAGAAGAGTGTATCACTCATCGCGATAACGAAGCTCTACTATATCGACTTCATCAACCTGTGATTTAGGATTAACTTAACGTCATCTTAAGACAAGATGGAATTTTCAATACGATTTTTACAATCTTGAAAAATATTTTCTGTGAAAAAACAAAGATTTTTCAAGATTAAAAGCTATTTCAAATCGTGAAAATCCAGTTCAAGAAAAAATTAATAACAAGGACTCCATATGAAAAAAGATAAAAAAAGCTCAATTTTTAAACTGGACGTGACGACCCGATACATTAACATATTTTTCATAGCGCCTCTTTTGAAAATCCGATTTTCGGTACCTGCGAAGCAGGTTGAAACTGCGATTTTCAACCCTAGGGGCGAAACTTTAAAGGTAGGGTTGCAAACCGCAGTTTCGACCCGCTCTACAGGTATCGATAATCAAATTCTCAAAACAGTTGCTATTAAATAGTATATTACATTAAAGGGGCGAAACACAGCGATTGCAATGAGTGTGAAGTTTGCTGTCCGAGTGAAGCGAGGGCTACAATCACACGAATCACAGGTACCGAAAATCGGATTTTCAAAGGAGGCGCTATGAAATAGTATATTACATTACAAGGGGCGAAATAGAGCACTCATGCAATCGCTCTGTTTCGCCCCTTGTAATGTAATATACTATTTCATTCAAATTATAAATTTATTATTATTTGGAGTAGTCGAAGCCGATTTCCGAACTTACAATTTTCATACCTAAATAGAAAAATTATTCACCGGAGATTTTAGACATTCACTTACAGTTTTTATATATTTAAGAGTTTTCCTAGGTACCTCCGACTCTTAACAGTTATTAGGCGTTCGAGCAATACCTAAAGTTAGCAGTGCGGCACGTCCACACTGTAAAGCAATAAAAATAACCAGCTCGCCCCAGGTCAAGATTCGACGTTGTCATATTCATACTTTCTGTTTATAACAGTTTTTACTCGTTTTCACTGTCAAAAATTTAAAAACTTGAATCAGCCCTTCGACTGCAGTTTTCGTGAGTTAGTTAGTTTGCTAACTTTGCCTAGATAAGTCAACTCTAAACTATACGCGCAGCGGCTCCATTCTCCACCATTGTACTTAAAGGCATGTAATACTTAGAAAATTAACAAATTTTATTGATTTTAGGTTTCTACATTTTTGTATTTGGAATACATAAAAATTTTGTTTTCAAAATTTGGGAAATGGTAGAGAAGATAAGAATGGAATTATATAAACAACTTTTGGTTTGAAAATAAAAAAAAAATCAATTTTTTCAAAATTTATCGGATATTTTTGTTGATTATCAAAACTATAAGTAGTCTATCTACGTCAGTTTTTATCTTCTCTACCATTTCCCAAATGTTGAAAACAAAATTTTATGTATCTTGGACGTAAATACGTAGAAACGAGACCAAGTTATTCACATGAACTTGCTACATTCCTTCAGTATCAAATACCCTTAATGCAAAATAAGTACATTTATTTGTAGATTTTTAACCATCGGCTATTCTTATTTGCTATTAGACAAATACCAACTCTACACTGGAAAATAACTTGAAAGTACAAGTTTTTAATTTTATAAACATAAACAAAATTTGACATTTCCTTTTTAAAAGAATCATCTCAAAAGAATAAAAATTTAATTTCTTCAAATTTTAATTTAAAACACAAAATTACTTGAAATGAATGTCGTCGTAAATGCATTTTAGAATATTTAAAGAGCAGGAAAAGAATACGATTTTAATTTACTTCAGTTACGATTTCCCTGACTTTCAAAATACACTGTTGCAAGACGTTCTGGAATCTTCCGAATTTATTTCAAGATTTAATAATATTTCGCAATCCTTCATGAAATTTTACAAGAGACTTGACCTTGAGATTTAGCAATATAAACGTTCCAGATATTCTGAAAATTGAAATAAACAATTATTTTTAAAAATGATTGAATCCCTTCATTCCATATTTTTTAACTTCTTTTGTTTTATAAACCACAGGTATTTTAAATATTTATTTTATGTCTTACACAGATTTAAAGGAATTTAATAGTACAATTTCCCAGATCCTAGAAGTTTTCCAATAATTTGTTTTTGAATGAAATGTTGCTGATTTATATCTTTAAATTTTCCTTATTTCTATTTATTTTCTAAAAATACGGAAGCGCGATGCTTACCGTGTGAACAACGTGGTTATCATCCCGTAGTATAGTGCTCTTAACTTACAAAGCGAAATGAAGCAGATCGCTTTTTTGAGAATACATAGCATCTTCAGGTTCCTTTTATTAAAAATAAGAAGCGTGTATACTAAATGTCGCATTATGTTTCTCAATGTGTTTCCCTTTTCTTCATTATTAGTGACGTAAGTACGTTTCTCTATTATGCCATTAAACGCTCTTATCAGCTCACAACTATCTACAATAATTACGAACATGTACACAACATTCTGTGTGACCCCTTGTAAGCACTTTGTGAGATTAAGTTTTGCAGATACTTTGCGATCTCAATTTTAGACTGAAGATTCTATTTATCTATTTGTCTGATAAAACCGATTGCTCCAGTATCCTTATTCAGATCAGGATATATTTTGGAGAATAATGTATATTGTATATTAAGATAAAGAACTTGATTTCATTTATTTTCTTATTATATTTTTCGGCTAATTGTAGATCAAGGAAAGTCTGATAATCAGAGAATTTTAGTACGAGCTCAAGATCTAATAACGATGTAAAAATTAACGTTAGAAGGAACAATAATTTATTTTAACCTGGATAATCAGGAGTGCATTTTAGATTTTAGACAGTGTTTGATGTCTATAAAAAATACTAATATATGAGAAAATTATCCAAAATATAAATTGAACAAATGCTTTTCCAAAAATATTTTTTTTTACATTTTTTTGCACTTCAAGAGAATCTTGTAGGAATATTTTAATTTGTTATGTATTTCTTTTAAAAAAACTCCAAAGAAGTCCAAATATAATCTCACGAAATTTTTGTCTTAAATTTAATTTTTGTAATTAAATAAATGTGAACTTACTTTATGAAGGTAGCATAGACTACATCAACAGGCAAAGTGTATGGAATACTCAAAAGAGACAAAAGTTTAACGCTTCTGTGTTTAAACAACCAATTAACGAGCCCTTTGTTCCCTGAATCAATCGCATCTTGAAATATTGACATGAGTGTTTCTGGAAAATTTGCGACTAATGCTTCCTGTAAATTAATTAAATAAATAATAAAGAATACTTTAAATAAATGCCTTTTAGGAAATACTTATACAATCTGAACTCAAATTAATTAGTATATATAATTAAAATTAAATTTCTTTTAATTCTAAGCAAATAATTTAAAATATTGAGAAACTAACTTGTCTGTGCATTTTACACTCCACACACTCCGGATCGTATTCCATGCTGTCGTCTAAAGTTTCGGAAACAACGAAAGTCGACTGAACAGCTAAACATCGTGTGCAGTTAATTAAATTATTCCGATGTAAAAATCGCAGGGCGTCGTCAAATCCTTGCTTACACATATTCGAGAGAATCTGAAAGATATCAATTTTCTATATTCATAAAACTTTTGAGTCTTTGATTCCAAATCGCTCATTTTCTGATTTTTAATAATATAACATATTATGGCTCAAGTAAAACAGAAACATTAAATTTTGGATCAATATAATAGCAGACATGTTATCAAGCATGTCACTTTAAAATTAAATACAATATACGACGCCTCCATTCAATATCGCTGTATTTGCTGACTTCACCGTGTATCACTCTATTGTATATATGTATATGTTAATAGAAGGATACACGGCGCTGTCAGAAAATAGAGTAATATTATTATAATTAGAAATTAAAGTCAGCCATTTAAAATTGAATTTTATATCTCGTTTTATATTTAACTAAAAATTACCAAAGTGAAAATTCTTACCTCTGGATTTGGAGGAAATAGTATTCTTGCGAATCTATAAATATTTTGTCTAGACAATTCTATACTTGTATTGGCAAAGTTCACCTGCAACAAAAATAGGGATTTAAGAAATTAGAACGATCCTTTTTGCTTTTACTTAATGTTAAAAATTCTATTTCATCTTGTAATAATTTTAACAAAGATTGTTGTCAACACCATCATACTAAGCTTGTTTATTACAAATTTCCTGACGTTTCGAGATCCAGATGATTTCTTCAGTGGAATATCACATCGTCAAATTGAGTAATACGTCATACTATAAAATAACGTTCAGTGCATCACTTCCAGAAATTTTATTTTAAATTATGACATATTTCTGATTTGTAATAGTAAACAAACTTGGTTTGATGATGTTGACAAGAATATTCGTTGATATTATTATAATACATATATTTTTACTCAGACATTAAAGTTTTATAAATTATTTCGTCTTTTTAATTAATAATAGCTTGCTAGGTCTAGAAACGAAAGTTTACAACTTAAACGTGACCTTAACTTGATTTAGCTTTTGAGTTAAATTATTTTCAAAATGCTAGGAACAATAAAATTAAAGAATTTCAAAATTAAAAAGGTTATTAACAAAAATGGGTACCAGCAAAGTCATTTGAAAAGCAGATATTTTCTACTTAGACTAAATGCAATGATTCCAGGTTTGAAAATGAATATCAAATTCAACTATATTTAATTCAAGTAATAAATTAAATAAACTACTTACATGGAACAATTGTGAGGAGATATCTCGCGGACAAATATCACTTTCTCCGCAAAAAGGACTGACGGTTATCGTATTTTCGTCAAGTGTGGGAAGATTGTCGCTGAAACCTCCATCCATGTACCTGATTCCGTGAAATCTTGGAGGCAATAAACCTGAGAAGAATGGAATGAACGAACTTGCCAGAATAGCCTGTTTTTGGATTTACAAAAAGAAAATTTTCAATTGACATATTACATCTTAATAAAATTTTAAAAAATATTGAAATATTTTTTAAGATGTTTTTTTACACCAAAACCATAACTAGTAAATTTTTTTAAAAATCTTTAAAATAAATATTCACTAGGCTTCGAAAAATTGTCATAAATGTTACACAGAATTTCAACATATGGGAAAATTAAACTTTCTTCTTATATATTAATTTTACACTAGTTTAGGATGTGTATAGTTGTTGAATTAAAACAGTCTTCCTTCACCCAGAAAAAAATTTACTTTATCCAACCAAATCATTTTGTTAAATGAACCAAGATCTTTCGTTAAGACAAACAAAATGGTACCCAAACGAACTATCTTTGGTTGTAGGGAAAATATTCTGTGGTTGAGTCTATCAAAAATTTTGTTAACCATATAATAAGGTAATTCTTTGGTTAATCTAACTAAATTTTGGTTGGGTTGGTCAAATATTATTCTCAGTGTCAGATTCTTTTTATTTTCTTCGATTCAAATTATCTCTATTAGATATAAAAATACGCAAAAAAAGAAAGAAAGGCAAACGTTTCGGCCACATATGGAGGCCCTCTTCAGTGCCATAAATTCAAAAATTAATTCAAAATTTCTCTAAAAGATTAGAATATAGGAGATAATTAAAATAAAGATTATCATAAAAATCAAAAACTTATCTCATAGCTTTAAATTCAAAATGAAGTAGTCCAGTATGCAGCATCACGAATTGAAAAAATATTTAGAGTTCACTGTGAATAAAAAAACCGGATAAAATGAAAAAACATAAAAAAATTTTTGCATACGAACAGACCGGAAATTTTTTTAAATTTTATTATTAAAGAAGGATGCCCAGTTGGTTATTAATGACAAAACGCGAACAAGGTTTACATTTTTGAAAACTTTTCTTGAGGACTTTGTTACCGGAGTCTCTCACAGAATGATCTGAACTGTTTTAAAAACCGACTCGGGACATGTTGTTTTACTGAATGACAATTTATTTTATTATAAGCAATTTTGAGAGGTTCTTTTCCTCCTTGAAGAAGACTATTCTCCTATACCTAGTTAAGAAATTCGAGACATTCATGGTGATTTTTACGAGTGGACGAAGGCGTGTATTTTTCAAGAAAAGATTTTGTATATCAGCTTCACGGACAATCCATTTAACATTGAATTTGTAGTTTTACTCAATATTATTTAAGTATTTCAAATTAATCAGTTTGAGTTTGAAATTTTTGTCACTGCCTACATTATCGGAGGATAACTAGTCGCGTATCAGATAGGATACGTTGTCGACAAGTGTCCTTGTAGACAATTTCAAACTCTTATATCGCAAATGAATGCAAATGATGTCCGGGAAGTTAGCACCGCCATTTTGTTTTTTCAAAAAAACAAAAGTTGTGCTGAATTGTGCTAGGTTTGTACTGAATTGTGTTGCAAACGATTTTTGAAAAAAATCAAAATTAGGGCTAAAATTTTGAAAAAACGATTTTTTTACCAGCACCGCCATTTTGTTTTTTTGAAAAAACAAAAGTTGTGCTGAGTTGTGCTAGGTTTGTGCTGGATTGTGCCGTAAACGATTTTTGAAAAAAATGAAAATTGGGGCCATAATTTCTAAAAAAAAAAAATTTTTTACAAGCACCGCCATTTTGTTTTTTCGAACAAATAAAAGTTGTGCAGAATTGTGCTAGGCGAGCACAATAAATATCTTCCTCATCAATTATCTCTCAGACGCATCATTTTCAAAATAAATACATATTTGTCAATTTCAAAATTTGTTTAGACATACAATTTTCAAAAATGCGAATTTCGGAAAAACAAAAGTTGTGCTGAGTTGTGCTAGGCGAGCACAATAAATCTCTTCCTCAACAATTTTCTCTGAAACGAATCTTTTTCAAAATAAATACATATTTGTCAATTTCAAAATTTGTTTAAACATACAATTTTCAAAAATGCGAATTTCGAAAAAACACAAGTTGTGCTGAGTTGTTCTAGGCGAGAACAATAAATCTCTTCCTCAGCAATTTTCTCTGAAACGCAACTTTTTCAAAATAAATACATATTTGTCAATTTCAAAATTTGTTTAAACATACAATTTTCAAAAATGCGAATTTCGAAAAAACAAAAGTTGTGCTGAGTTGTGCTAGGCGAGAGCAATAAATCTCTTCCTCAACAATTTTCTCTCAGATGTATCGTTCTCAAAAAATATTCTTCTCAAATAGTACTAAAAATAAGTCCAAATACATTTTATTCTGAAATTTAAATTCATAAAACTATGGTACTTCAAAGTATTCGAATAATTTTTGTAAATCTCATTTTCAGCAGTCCCAAGAGTCCTGTTGAGAGTTCTGTATTCAACTTAAATAGTTCTACAAATAAGTCTAAACACATTTTGTTCTAAAATCGAAGTTCAAGAAACTATGACACTTCAAAGTTTTTAAAAATCTCGGTTTTAAGATTTTCAAGAGTTCTGTTTAGAGTTCTCTATTCGAGAAATCTTTAATAAACTTCTCATTGGAAGTTTTTTCAACTCTAAAGTTTCCTCGATACTTTTTCTCGGCGAACTAAAGAAACATGTTTACCGACCGGGCTCAATTTGCCATTTAATATTCTATTATTAGACAAAAGGGGATTTTCAGGTTTTTGATGACATTGCCGACATCACTAGACCTGGTGTGACCATAATTGATTTTTGAAAAGTAGGACAAAAAGGTTTGAAAAAGGAGGACAAAGTAGGACATAAAAGTTTGAAAAGGAGGACAAAGTAAGACAGAAAAGTTTGAATAAGAGGACAAGATAGGACAGAAAAGTGACTTTTTTATCAAATGTTATCAACGTTTAACATCTTATATTTTTATTTTTGAACCTTGTTGCATTTTAATTAATGATCTATTGAGTTGAAAGATTACTTTTGAGTTGTTGAGACTTGCCAATTGACGAAGAAATCGTTAGATGCCATTGAATGATAAAATTTGATACAAGAAAAAATCCAAAAGTTGATTAAAAAATAAAAATTTATCTTTTGAAAATCCACACAAAAATCCGGACAAAGTCGAAAATCCTGTAGGACAACTCACACAAGCACTAAAATGAGGGCATGTCCGGGGAAATCCGGACGGATGGTCACCCTAACTAGACCATACATTGTGTGCATGCCAAATTTCAATCAACTCAAACAAAGTTTGTCCAACTAAGGACGATTCATATTTTATGTGCCACCAGCGTGCAAACTCGTTTTTTCGCTACAGTTAACAGTAGCGCAATGTAGTATATTGCGCTACAGAGGAATGAAATGTAAAAATTGAACTGCGCATGCGCCTATAGCGTGGCAACGGAGCAAAATTTTCTTCTTCTTCGTACAGCGTTAGCATCTTACTGGCAAAGCCTTTAACATTTGAACTGCGCAGGACTAATCGCGCCTCACCCAAGTGCGAATTGCCGAAGGTGATAATACGGCACAATATTGGCCCAATATCGGCAGCCAAGAGTCGGCCATTGTTATTGGACCAGTGTCACTGTTTGCATCGGTCAAGTGCTGGGCCGATGACGGCGACCTTTGTCGAGTGTTTAAATTTACCGACCTTCAGCCGAAACTTGGCCCAGTGTCGGCCCGATACCAAGCCGCTTGTCACTTTCAGTATGGCATCCAGTTCTGAAAGTAGAAGAGCCAGAGTCAGCTCATGAACGGCACATTACTGGGCTATGTGTCACGTTTACGACGGCAAACCATTCTGGAAGTGAAAAAATCAGAGTTCGGCACAGCATTGGCCCGCTTCTGTGCTGAAAACAAGTGCTGGCGGCCAGAGTTTGGGCCAGCATTGGCCGCCAAGTGCATACCGGAGTTATCATTCCAGCAATGGCACGATATTGGCAGCCGATCTTCGGCAAATTTTTGGCGATGCTGGGCCAGTGTTGGGCCGTTCAGTTTTTAATTCTTAATTTTGAAAACAATTATGCGACAAAAAATGTTCCGTCTCGGCATTCTCCACGTGCGTATATTTTTGAAACATTAATTTTAAGACTTTTGAAATTAAAAGTTAATATTTTCTCGAAAATGAAATTTTGAGATTATTTTGAATACTTTGAAGTACCAAAGTTTTGTGAATTTTAATTTCAGAATAAAATGTATTTGGACTTATTTTTAGAACTAATTGAGAAGAATCCAGAACTGCAAACAGAACTCTTGGAATTCTGAGAAATGAGTTTTTATTTGGAAAATATTAATCTGTATTGTAAAATGTTATGAGAGATTATTGTTGTACTCGCCGAACAAATTTTGAAATTGACAAATATGTATTTATTTTGAAAAAGATGCGTTTCATAGAAAATTGATGAGGAAGATATTTATTGTGCTCGCCTAGCACAACTCAGCACGACTTGTGTTTTTTCGAAATTCGCATTTTTGAAAATTGTATGTCTAAACAAATTTTGAAATTGACAAATATGTATTTATTTTGAAAAAGATGCGTTTCATAGAAAATTGATGAGGAAGATATTTATTGTGCTCGCCTAGCACAACTCAGCACGACTTTTGTTTTTTCGAAATTCGCATTTTTGAAAATTGTATGTCTAAACAAATTTTGAAATTGACAAATATGTATTTATTTTGAAAAAGATGCGTTTCAGAGAAAATTGCTGAGGAAGAGATTTATTGTGCTCGCCTAGCACAACTCAGCACAACTTTTGTTTTTCCGAAATTCGCATTTTTGAAAATTGTATGTCTAAACAAATTTTGAAATGGACAAATATGTATTTATTTTGAAAATGATGCGTCTGAGAGATAATTGTTGAGGAAGAGATTTATTGTTCTCGCCTAGCACAACTCAGCACAACTTTTGTTTTTTCGAAATTCGCATTTTTGAAAATTGTATGTCTAAACAAATTTTGAAATTGACAAATATGTATTTATTTTGAAAATGATGCGTCTGAGAGATAATTGATAAGGAAGATATTTATTGTGCTCGCCTAGCACAATTCAGCACAACTTTTATTTTTTCAAAAAAAAAATAAAATGGCGGTGCTGGTAAAAAATCGTTTTTTCAAAATTTTAGCCCTAATTTTGATTTTTTTCCAAAATCGTTTGCAGCACAATTCAGTACAAACCTAGCACAACTCAGCACAACTTTTGTTTTTTCAAAAAAACAAAATGGCGGTGCTAGTAAAAAAACTGTTTTTTCAAAATTTTAGCCCTAATTTTGATTTTTTTCAAAAATCGTTTGCAGCACAATTCAGTTCAAACCTAGCACAATTCAGCACAACTTTTGTTTTTTCAAAAAAACAAAATGGCGGTGCTGGTAAAAAAATCGTTTTTTCAAAATTTTAGCCCTAATTTTCATTTTTTTCAAAAATCGTTTGCAGCACAATTCAGCACAAACCTAGCACAATTCAGCACAACTTTTGTTTTTTCAAAAAAACAAAATGGCGGTGCTAACTTCCTGGACATATGCAAATGACTTCAATATTTAAAGGATTTGAACGAGAAATGAACAAAAATTCTATGAATTTTGGGTCAATATAATAGCAGACGCGTTATCAAACACGTCACTTTAAAAATTATTCTCAGTGTTTGATGATTTTATTTTATTCGAAAAAATCGTTAAAGAATGGGTTTTGATGGTATAAGAGTAATTTTTCCATAGAAGGATTTCAAATTCTTTAAATTTGAATTGAATTTGTATTATTACGATACAAAAGTTTGAAATTATCTACGAGGACACTTGTCGGGAATGTATCCTATCTGATACGTGACTAGTGATCCTCCGATAATGTAGGCAGTGGTAACAATTTCCAACTCTATCATCCAATTTTATAATCAATAGATTTCATAAATATAAATAAATTATTTTTAAAGCAATCACTAAAACGCAATTATAATGAAGCTATCAGGCACTTAGAGCTCAAGTACTCTAGGCTTGATATAGATAGCAACATTTTCTTTATTTTGAAAGTATATATAACGAAAAATTTGTCTTTTAATGACAAATAAACAACGAAGTATATACAAATACACTCAAGACACATAATAGAGGCAATATAGTAATAAATATAGTTTATTAAGCTAATAAAAATTTTCATTCGAATATTCTAATGCATAATGTTTAATTTTAATTTTATTTGTGATTGTATTTGTCATGTAAGGGAAAATTAAATTTAATTAGAAGAATCCATTTTAAAAAATAACAAACGTTCTGTGCGGACACTGCTTATACTGTGATTCTATTAATATGGGTAAGTATTATATATTTTGCACCTTTTCTAAATTAAACCAATCAAAAATAATAATGCCATGAAATAAATAGAATGTTTTTTAATTTAATTATGTAATTTTTTAAGATCGAAAAGCATATATGCTACATAAGTTATATCTTAACAATAAAGGAGAAAGAACAGCAAAAGTTCGAGAAAAACGTAAAGCAGCTTTAAGTGACTATTTATTCATTGTTGTGAAGGGATAACTCACTCACAAATATCAATTTTTTGTATGTGCTTAACTTTTGAAAAAAAAATTCGGTTGAAACCCCAAAATAAAAAGTTACGGGGATTTGCCCATATCCTAAAGTTTTAGTTAAAAAAAAATCATTATTGTGGAATAATCTTAAGGGAAACTGATTTTTTTTATTTAGTCAGCTGTACTGGTTGATCTATGGCCTTAAGGGCATGTGATATTTAGAAAAAACTTCAATTTTAGCAAAATATATCGGAATTTTTTTTTTAATTGTCAAAATTAAAAGTAGTCTATCTACGTCCGTTTTTATTTTCTTTACCATTTCCTAAATTTTGAATAGAAAATTTTATGTATTTTGGGCATAAACATGTAGAAACTGGATCAAATTGTTCACATGAACTTGCTACTTTTCTCAAGTATCACATGCCCTTAAACTCAGATAATCTTCAGATCAAAAAAATCAGGACCGTAAGAACTAATTCAGCAATGAGAGAGAGAGAGTTAAAGGGAACACAACGAAGTGACACTGCCTCTCTTTTTCTTACACCACTTAACGACTTCAAGTTGTTTACGTCACCACTCTTTCGACCCCTTGTACCGCACCATCGCAAAAACTAATTCTAGGAAGTTCCTAAACCCAGTTCCTCAATTATGCGTCTTGAGTGTACTACTATTCATAATTTATTTCTATAGTATAAGAATTTTGACTCTTTTAGACATTCAATGAGTGCCTCTTATATTTTATTATTCCAGTGAGATATTTTATCGGAAATTAAATTACTTGGAAAAGAATTAAGCTTATGTCCCATTATTTTATTTTGTTATGTAATTTGATAAGTTTGGTAGAAAATTTATCACTTTGGAAATTGAAAGAATGTGCCTACCATATTCAAAGGAACTCCGACCTAGTGCTCGATACAGCAACCTCAGGACTCTAAGGTATACGTACCACTGACTTCAGCCAGTACATAATTTCGATCCTTTGAACTTGGATGTTAAGGTATTATCAGGACTGAATTCCCATACAAAAGTTAGTCTTATGTACATAAGAAAAATATTTAAATCCTTCTTCTAGAATCCTATATTACACATTAAAATATACAGTATTAATATTTTGCTATTGAAAACTATGAAAAACAATTTATTTGAGCTTGAAAGTCCTTTATTAAGGCCGTGTGGTCAGGTCTGTCATCAGCAATTATATATGACAACTTTATTAATAAAATAGTAGTTTTAACAAATTTTCCGGAGAAGACAGCAATGCAGAAAAATGTAACGCACTACTGTCTTCTCCGAAAAATTTGTTAAAATTATTATTACAATTATAAAGTGGTCGTGTATAATTAGTGACGTCAGAGACTACCATACAGCCTTAATGATTTTTCATTTGGATTTAAGACGAAACTTTTGGCAGGATCCGTAGTGACACATATTAGAGGTGCGCAAACCAGGAAGTACCACCATGTCCAAACAATGTATGCCCTATGCCAAAATTAAGGGCTCATTTAGGGCTAATTTAGTACCCAAAAGCTAAATTTAGGGCTCTGCATTTTTTTAAAATAATGCATGGTACTGCCAGCTTGACGTCAAGCCAGCAGTACCATAGACGAAATATTGGTTTTATCAACTTTTTTCTTTCACAGGAATTAAGGGCTCATTTAGGGCTAATTAAGAACCCAAAAGCCAAATTTAGGGCTTTGCATTTTTTTTAAATAATGCATGGTACTGCCAACTTGACGTAAAGCCAGCAGTACCATAGACCAAATATTGGTTTTATCGACTTTTTTCTTTCACAGGAATTAAGGGCTCATTTAGGGCTCTTACATGGCCCCAAAACGAAATTTTCAAAAACCACCCCTATGCCCAAAAAAACAACCCTCTTTCTAAATAATAAGCCCTCCAGAAATTAAAGTGTACCAGAATTTTGGGCTTTTTTTGGGCTCTTCAAAAATATCTCTATTGATTTTTGGGCTCCAACCCTTAACACCAAAATGCATCCCTGTATGCCCATATAGAGAAAACTTTGAATAAAATTAATCTTTTTTCAAACTTTAAGGTCTAGGGAGACTCTCTGATTTTTGGGCTTTTCTAAAATAATTTTAGAAAATTTGCAAAGTATATTATCGACAGTGTTAAACCAGAGCAGCAGAACTCAAAACACTCAGTTGGTGTTATTGATAAAATAGAAAAAGACATTATTTTAATGCACTATACCTTCCCTTATTCCTTCCATATGCTATTATTTATTATTTCCTAAATTTTGACAATTTATTTTCATTTAAAATTTTATACATATAGAAACAAAATCGATAGCCAGTGTATTAAAAATTAACAATTTTTGTTGTTAATATTTCGAATAATATCATTTTTATCCTTAATAAGAAACATTTCTTTAATACATACATTTTTAGTGAAAATTGTAAATCCACCCTGAAAAGTCGTATTTTAAAAATATACTTGTTTTAGAAAGTGGATAATTCCATGAAAAATTATTATATAAAGAATTTTCAGAAACCGTTGGAAAGCCTAAGAAATTTTATATCGAACGTCAAACAGGATGCAACTTTGACATAACTAAAGTAATCAGATACATCTAAAAGAGCAAAACTGCTATATCATCTGATATAAGAACCTCCCAAAATCTTAAAAAATTAAAAATGTAAAAGCTTTGAAATAAAATTTAAAAAATTCACGAATAGTTTTTGGAAGTCTAGCTCTATTTATTATTTTTGCTCACTATTTTTAAAGTCACATAAAAGAAATAATGTTTTGGGGAAAATTCTTACTTGAAGTAAATCTTCTTTGGAATTGAATTGCGAAACTATCACGTTTTTGCCATCGTATACTCTCGTAAGAGAAACATGAAGTTTTCCACTCACTTTTAAATGAGCGTCATCAGGTAGGAACTGTAAAATAAATTAAAATCATGAAACCTTTATTTTCACGATAAATACAAAACTTCATCAAAAGCAGGAAGCATTATAATTTGTTAATTGGTCATTCTTATTTTCTAAAATTGGATATTCGTAACAAAACAATGTCATCTATTAACATTTCAATCGAATAGAAAATCTACAAAAAATCATACAGTTTTTTATTGATTAATTCTAAAAGACTAATCAGCATGTATTGCTTTCCTACCTTTTGTAGGCTTTCAATAAGAATTTCTTGGACGTTGAAGGAAGGACTAAAAGGGCCAAGGGCTCGCTGCCTAGCTTCTTTTGCGAGCCTCAAAACATTGCTGGCCATTTCCCCTGAAAGTAAACAAAGTATACATTTTATCAGAAACTGTGTCGGAAAAAATTTGTAGACCTTATTGAAGTCAACAATTTTGTATACCAGTATATTCATCGTTATACATTTTATTAGTTTTAAATACCTTTTATATATGCCTCAAATTAAATTGTTAAATATATCAAGACTTAACTTTTTGCTTTTTAGAGCAAGGTATAGATAAAGAAGCATTTGAGGCTCTCATGCCCAGCAGTTCCTTCCTCGCAAAACTTTTAGAAAATGAAGTGCTTGGAATTCAAATGAAATTTGAAACAAATCTGCGGAATTATATTATTTCAAAAGAGCAAAAGTTTTGTTGCATAAATAACAACAAAACTATTGTGTCCGCGGCCACACGCCCACTAGGCAAACCGACTAGCCGCGCCACCCAGGGGAGAAAACATGCAGATTCCACCCCCGAACGACGCGGACAGTCAAGTCTACCCGAGACGCAGGACCGCGGGTGCAGGCCCCGATGCGATTTCTACTGGCCCTCCCCGTTGTTTCGCTCTCGACGCCCATCAAGTTCTCTCGTCTTCATCACAAGTGTGACGAATGACTCGATGAGCGTCCAGAACCGTTCAGACTGGAGCATGAGAGGGACCATCGTGTCAGGAGTAAGTTCGGAACCCACCGCCTGACCGAGGACCTCCCTAGCCACACCCCATTTTGCGCAGACGAAGAGTGCGTGCTCTGCGTTATCCACCGGGAAATCGCAGTAGCAACACGTCTCCTCGTCTCTCTTCTTAAAGCGCCTCAGGTACGCGTTAAAACAGCCATGGCCCGAGAGCGCTTGCGCCAAGTAAAAGCCGACTTCCCAGTGTTTTCTGTTCAGCCAGGTGGCGAGCTCCGGGATCAGGCGGTAGGTCCATCTCCCTGTCTGCTCACCATGCCATCTCATCTGCCATTTCTCGACGAGTCTGTGCCTTCCATCCTTGCGGATGGCCTCCTTCGCGCGAGCGATTTCCTGCAGGTCTGCGCAGGTAAGCTCCTTGCGAAGCTGAAATGTCTCTTTCCTTTCCTCCGCCAATAAATCTATTGGCGGGACGCTCGCCAGGACCAGCGCAGCGCTCGTCGAGATAGTTCTATATGCCGAAACTATTCTCAGCGCGACAAGTCTCTGCGCCGAGAACAGCTTCTTCTGGATAGCATGGTTTTGCAAGGCATTGGCCCAGACCGGAGCTGCATAAAGCAGCTTCGAATGGACCACGCTCGCCACCAATCTTCTTTTCGCTTCCCTGGGTCCACCAATGTTTGTCATAAGCCGGGCCAAATTCGTTCCACATTGGATGGCTTTGGCAGCTGCGATCTTGTTTTCCACTCGACTTCATGCTTTTCGAGAACGATCCTCGGATATTGGAAGGATCTCCTGTCCGTAACGAGCAAAGCCTCGGTTTTCTCAGGGGCCATTTTAAGGCCTCTGCCATCCAACCAGCGCTTTGCTCGCCACAGACTTTCATTGATCCTCAGCTCTAGGATTCCGACGTCGTCAGCGGCGCACACGACAAGTGCGTCATCGTATATCACCCACCTGTCGCTCAGATAGTCATCTATCATTCGCAACAGGTAGTTGCATCATCGCATCATCGCCTCGATGCAGATGTCCCATCTCGCGGTATTGAACGCATTGCGTATGTCAATGCTAATCAACGCACAGAATCCTTTACGCTTACCAGTTCCTTTTCTTGCATTTGTGGCGATGTTAACCACAGCTTGGATGGCGTCCACAGTGGACCTGCCTTTCCTGAATCCGAACTGGTTTTCCGAGAGCCCGTTCTCCCCGACCAAGAGAGCCTGAAGCCGTTGTAGAATCGACTCCTCCAGAAGCTTCCCCATCGTATCCAATAAGCATATTGGTCGATACGACGAGGCAACCGCTAGAGGTTTGTTGCCCTTCCTCAGCAGGACCAACCTCTGTCTCTTCCAATCCGCGAAGAACCTCCCCTCCAGAAGACAGGAGTTAAAGGCTTCTAGGAGGATCTCCGGGTATGTCCCGATCACCTCTTTGAGGATCTCGTTCGGCACCCCGTCGATACCCGGCGCTGTATTTGCCTTAAGCCTTCCACCCGCTCTCTTTAGTTCTTCGAGAGTGAAGAGTTCCTCGCGCCGGACCACACAGGAACGGCTCCACATGTGGGAACAAGCTTCGCACAATGTATACATTTGAAGTGATTATGTCAGCAGTTTTCGTGAAAACGGAGAAAGAGAAATTCCGTGCAGTGATAAAACAATTTTATATAAATAAGTGGACGGTTGCGAAAATCAAAACCGAGTTGGATGAAGTTAACGGGAACACTGCACCAACGTTGAAGACCATTTACTATTGGATTAATTAATTCAAACGTGGTCGGACGTCAACGAAAGATGAAGCATGACCAGGACGTCCAGTTGAAACAACCGTACCAGAAATAATTGAAAAAATATATTTCACAGCAATGTTTGACAATGCTTAAGGGCATGGATCGCCCAGTACAGCTGACTGAATCAATAAAATTAGTTTCCCCCAAAATTTTTGCCACAATAACAAATTTCTTTGGTAGAAACTTTAGGACCTAATAAACGACATATTAGCGGATATTTGGCGTCGAATCGTGACTGTGGACGAAGCCCGGATCCACCACTACACACCTGAGACGAAACAACAGTCGAAGCAATAGGTAGCGCCTGGGGAAAGTTCGCCTAAAGGGAGAAGACCGCTTCATCGACCGGGAAGGTGGTGGCCACTATTTTTTATGTGCCACCGGTGCGCAAACTCGTTTTTTCGCTACATTTAACAGTAGTGCAATGTAGTATATTGCGCTACAGAGGAATGAAATGTAAAAATTGAACTGCGCATGCGCCTATAGCCATGCAACGGAGCACAATCTTCTTCTTATTCTTCTTCTTCTTCTTCGTACAGCGTTAGCACCTTACTGACAATGCCTTGTACATTTGAACTGTGCATGCGTCTTTTAAAATCCATTACTACTACACACGATCGATAAAATCAAAATGGCCGGGACTAGTCGTGACATATCAAGTGTAATGACTAGCGTCGCAAACAACTACAATACTAGATTAGATTCAAGTGTTATGTCTTGATACATGTAAAATATAGTTTTTTTTGTATTTCTTTTCACGATACTTTATTTGATCACCAATGAATAGACACTTTTGGGACTTTACTACTCAACGAAACATCTGCCAAATTTCTAATATTTTCTAAAATGCAAGAATTGTAAACTTAAACTAATTTAACTGCTTTAAGTCTTCAAATATAGTATTCTGGCATAGCACGTTCTATCTTAAGCCTACAAAATATTACTTGTAAGTTTCTTTGCATCTCGGATGAGACTTTTTAAAACATTACATTTCTCATCACCACCGATCTCGGAACTCGTCGTCCAGTCGGTCTTACGGTCTTGTACATATACAATTTTCAAATTCAATTTCATCACTGTATAACTCACTTTAACCCAACGTTTCATGTATTTTTATTATTTAGTGTGTTGTGTTTGAAATATACATAGAATATAAGAATCAAAAAACAAAACAAATGTTCCTTGCCTAACCCTTCATACTAAGAACAAACATTTTTTTTGGTCCTTCGAGCCGGATGTTTTATACCGGTTGACTAACACATCACGTCGTGTCAGTTAAAACAGTGCATCAGCAGTTTCAGTGAGTCAAAAATCAGTGAACTTTTTCAGATCACAACAGTGGTCAGTGAACTTTTTTAGATCACAACAGTGATTAATGAACTGTTTCAAATCACAAAAAAAAAAAAATTACAACGGCCGAGCAGCATCTTGGGCCAGCTACAGAAATCCAGTGCACATCTGAGATTCAATCATTTTTTTTCATATTTGTGGTCCAGCGGAAGGTTCCGTGGTCCGCTGAGCAACATAGCTTCTGCATCTGAGACTTAGGAATATCTCAGACGTCTACATCAATTTTGGATTATGCTGCATCGTGGACCAGCTTCATCCGAGATCCAGGCGAATCCGACAAGGAGAAATCACAAGTAAGTTGGTTAATGGAGCTACCAATTGTTATCCCTTTACATTAACATACTTTCCCGTATTCTATCGCTTTAATCGAAACATTATATTTCCAAACATGACGTCAAGTGCACTGATAGAAATGGTTCGGGAGTTTTAGCCATTCGGTTGTAGGTTGGGAATTTATAATTGTATTTATAAAATAATATGTCTCTCTGAACAACGCAGGATGTTGAATACAGAAATCAAAATATTGTAAGTGAAACTGGTCGAATCAGAAATATAATATGGGAAGGCGAACAATACATTTTTCCATAGCAACCAATACAATGGTTGATTCGTTCATATTTATTCAGTTATAATCGGATGGTTAAAATACAAATCTCATATTGCTGTATCTATGGCAGCAATAAGGAAAGGTTAACTTAATCATAAATATCGTTGTAACAGCCATTCCTTTCTATCAGTGTGCGGAACGCGTTACGTCTTGCAAAATCAAACGTGGTATAATCAAGGAAAAATTAACAAATTTTGAAAAATTATTAGATTCTATTACAGTCGAAACGAACGTAGAGACTCTCGATTTAGAAACTCGCTTAAAAGAAAAACATCTTCCTTTACTACAAGAGTTCGAAAAATATCACAATGAATTAGAAACACTTTTTGTCCGGAATGCAGAAGAACTAGCAAGTAATGAAGAGGAAAGATCAAATTTTGAGAATAGATTTTACCTTATTTCTGGAAGAGTAGAAACTCTAATTAAAAGAGGGAGATTTATCCCTCCCTCAATAGCATCACGAGTCAACTCCGAATTAGTAGTCAATTCCAACAGTAGCAATAACTTAAATAGTAGAAATTCAATTCAAGGATCGGGAGATACTTTGGGTATAAATTCAAACAATTCCTCTGATAACAGCAGTGAAAATAATGCACAAAACTCACAGTCAATAGTATATTACATTACAAGGGACGAAACAGAGCGATTGCATGAGTGTGAATTTTCAGGTAGTTTTGACGCTTGGTTAGGATTTTATGATGCATTTAATTCCATGATTCACAATGATCAAAATATTCCTATCATTCAAAAATTTCTATATCTTAAAGGTTGCTTAACAGGCGATGCAGCCAATGTAATTTCATCCCTTGAAACAACTAGCGACAATTACAAGGTAGCTTGGGAACTTTTAACGGGTCGATATCACAATAAAAGATTTATTATTGACAGCCATGTAAAAGCTCTTTTCGAATTGCCATCTGTTTCAAAAGAGTTATCTATTCGTACATTTTATGATTCCATTCAGAAGCACGTTCGCGCGTTGCGTGCACTTTCGGTTGAAGTAGACAAATGGGATGCAATTCTTATATATTTAATCAAGAGTAAATTGAATAATTATACAATCGAAAAGTGGGAGGAATCGATTTGATATGGAAAAACCAACCTTTGCACATATGTTAAACTTTCTAGAGCGCCGCTTCCAAATTGAGGAGACAAAGGCAGCTACAAATCAAGCCAACTTTCCAAAAACTTCACACCTTAAAAACGGTTTCTATACGCGCCATAATTCGCGTCATCCTTTTACGGGCATTGCTACATCAACGGCTCCAAATTCAAACGATTTGCAATCAAAATCTGTGTTTAAAAATATATGTTAAATTTGCAAAGGAGAGCATGGCGTGTACTCATGCAGCAATTTTTTGAGCTTATCTCCAAAAGACAGGCATGAGGCAGCTCGAAAGGCCTCTTTGTGCACTAATTGTCTAAGAGGCAATCACCATCCAACAAATTGTCTCTCAGGTGGATGTCGTAAATGCGGAAAAAGACACAATTCCCTTTTACACTTCATGCAGCCAGGTTCAGAATCCAAAAATTATTCAAATAACTCAGCTCATAAGCAGTCAGAGCAATCAAATCAATGAAATCAAGTATCTTCCACCCCGGTCGCGAATTATCAGCTTATGATACCATCTGAGGTCGTTTTAGCAACTGCTGTCGTGGATATTATCGATCAGCACGGTAAATCACATGAATGTCACGTAATGTTAGATTCAGGTTCTCAACCTCACGTCATAACAGACAAATTTGCAAAAAAAATCGGACTTAAAAAAATAGCTGTCAATATTCCACTTCAGGCAGTTGACAATCTAGCCACAAGCATAAAATACACAGCGACGGCTACCATTAAGTCGCGATATAACAATTTACAACATCACCTTTAATTATTTGTTGCTACAGAAATAGTTAATACCATGCCCACATTACCTATTGATCGCAACTCATTTGAGATGCCACAAGATCTCTTTCTAGCTGACCCAGGATTTTACAATCCCACCGAAGTCGATATGATTCTCGGTGCTCAATATTTTTATCACTTCTTGCGTCCGGGTCAAATTCGAATAAAAAATCACCCCGCGGTTCTTCAAGAAACAGAACTCGGCTGGGTGGTAGCAGGATGTTTTCATCAATCACTCGCAAAACATGCGAAAGTCTATTGTAACTTCACAAAATTTTCAGACTTATCTCCTTTATGGGAATTAGAGTCAAGTCCAACTGCTTCCAAGCGTTCAATCGAAAAAGAAATTTATGAGTCACACTATGTTAAAAATACAAAACGGGATGAGCTAGGTCGTTACACAGTTCATTTACCTTTCAACGAGAATAAAATCAAAATTGGGGAATCTCGGCAAGCAGCTTTCAATTGATTTCATTCTCTTGAAGGAAAATTTGGAAAAAATCCAACTCTTAAAACTCACTATTTCGAATGCATGCAAGGTTATATGAATGAGAATCACATGACCCTTCTAGAAAATGAGAAATCGTCAGATGGCGGATTTTTTCTTCCACATCACGCAGTTATTAAAACAAGCAGCCTCACAACAAAAACACGTGTCGTTTTTGACGACTCTTGCAAATCTTCCTCTGGTGTTTCTTTAAATGACGCTCTGATGGTTGGTCCTACAATTCAAGACGATCTCTTCTCCACGTTTACCAGATTTCGCACCTTTCTTTTCGCTCTCACAGGTGATATAGAGCAAATGTATCGTCAAATTAAATTGGCAAAAGTAGACAGATTATTTCACAAAATTTTAGGGCGTGAAACTCCTGATGATCCAATTAAGATATACACTTTAAATACTGTAACTTTCGGCACCGCATCTGCTCCCTTTCTCGCAATTCGCACGCTTCATCAATTAGCAGATGATGAACTAGAGAATTATCCAGCTGCAGCAGCTATTTTGAAGCGTGATTTTTATGTCGATGATCTTTTGACGAGAGCAAATACCTATTAAAAAGCTCTCTCCCTTCGCAATGATTTGATTGAACTCTTACACAAGGGCGGGTTCAATCTTCGCAAATGGGGTTCAAATGACCCTAGACTTACCAGCGATTTCAAAAATGACTTACCAGATTCACATATGTCTTTATATCCTGCAGAGAATATTAAAACTCTAAGACTTTTTTGGAATCCAAGCACGGATTCAATTATTTATACAGTCAATCTCACTGAGTCAAATACTCAAATTAACAAAACGAAGAATTTTCTCACAAATAGCAAAACTTTTCGATCCATTAGGGCTACTAGGGCCAGTGATTGTATCCGCAAAAATTATTATTCAAGGTCTGGAAATCTAAACTTTCGTGGGATGAACCAGTTCCCACGAATTTACAAAAAATTTGGGTCAATTATCGTGACCAATTACCTCTTCTGAATCATATTGAATTTAAAAAGTGCATCACAGTTCCAAATCAAGCTGAGGTTGAATTACATGGTTTTATCTTCTTCTTTTATCTTCGCTCTACCGACACTCAAGGAAAACATACATCACTTGTATGCTCCAAGTCGCGAATCGCGCCATTGAAAAGCACCACAATTCCAAAACTCGAATTGTGTGCTGCTCTTTTATTAGCAAAATTATACACATCTATAATTCAGTCACTAAAAATTTAGGTAGATAAACTCCACTTTTGGTCAGATTCCATACTTACACTCTAATGGATAAATAGTCCATCTTACACTTTAACAACATTTGAAGCAAATCGTGTAGCGGAAATTCAAACACTAACAGATCCCAAACATTGGAGACACGTTCCCACTCGCGACAATCCTGCAGATCTCATTTCTCGAGGTCAAACTCCACACGAATTCCTGGATAATAAATTTTGGTAACATGAGCCGGAATGGCTCTGTCAAAAGGAAGACACGTGGCCTGAGTTGCAATTTCACACAGGAGATGATCCGGGAAAACGCAAAAACCTTGGTATACAATCCCTGAATCTTATAATCTCGAAAAAGTGGAATATATTAGAAAAATATTCATCGCTTCGAACACTGAATAGCGTACTCGCGTATATCCTGCGATTCATTCACAATTTAATATACAAAGAAAAACTTCGAGGTCCATTATCAGATGCTGAGCTCCATGCCTCTCATTACGTAGTTCTCAAATTAACCCAAATGTCTGCATATCCAAAGGAAATACATTCTCTTTCAAAGGGGGAAAATATCAATCAAAAAAGTAGTTTACTTTCGCTCAATCCGTTTCTCGATAAGGGTATTATCAAGATCGGTGGTCGTTTATCAAATGCAAAAATTCCAGAAAACCAGAAGCATCCAATTGTGTTACCACGAAACCATTATATTACACGACTTATAATTCGCGAAGAACATTTTCGAAAATTGCATGCAGGTACTCAAGCTACTCTGTATGGAGTTCGCGAAACTTATTTGCCAATTGATGGTAGAAATGTCACACGTCACGTGATTCGTCAATGTATCACATGTTTTAAAGCAAAACCACGTAATAGTTAATTACATTATGGGAAATCTCCCTGAAAATCGCCTTGTCCTAGCCCGACCATTTTTTAATGTGGGAATAGATTATTGTGGACCATTTCACATTAAAGAAAAGCGTTTCAGAAACCGAAATAAGGTAAAGGCCTATGTCTCAATCTTTGTTTGCTTCGCGACTAAGGCTGTCCATTTAGAGTTGGTCAGTGACTTAACTACAGAAGCCTTTATCGGCTGTTTAAAAAGATTTTTTGCACGTCGAGGAAAATCTAAAAACATTTATTCAGATAACGCTACAAATTTTCTCGGTGCGCGCAATGAATTGAGAGCTCTCTACGATTATGTTCAATCAGCGGAAAGGAATCCCGCAGTTCAAAATTTTCTTTCAAATGAAAAAATTACATGGAATTTTATTCCCCCACGATCTCCACATTTTGGAGGGCTTTGGGAGGCGGCCGTAAAATCCTTTAAACACCATTTATTACGCAATGTGGGTAATACTTTACTGACTCAAGAGCAATTTGAAACATATGTTATCGAAATTGAAGCGATCCTTAACTCTCGTCCTCTTTCACCTCTTTCGTCAGATCCAAATAATCTCCTTCCTCTCACCCCTGGTCACTTCCTCTTTGGTAGTTCATTATCCAGCTTTCCACAGGAAGACTTGCGTCACATTCCAGAAGAACGTTTATCAGCCTGGCAGCACGTGCAATTCATGGGGCATCACTTTTGGTCTAGGTGGCTTAGAGAGTATTTAAATCAAATGATCAATCGCAGCAAGTGGAAGTCAGCCACTCCACAGGAATCCATTAAGATTGGAACATTGGTGATCCTGAAAGAAGACAATCTTCCACCTATGAGCTGGAAACTCGGTCGCATTGTCGACGTGTATCCTGGAGAAGACAAAATTGTTCGTGTGGTATCAGTACACACAAGTACGGGAACATACAAACGCAGCTTGAAACGATTGTGTCCGCTGCCCATGTCATCAACTAACGACATCTAGATCGTTGTCAACTTTTACATATTTTTTTGTATTGTCAAAAATTCTATTTTTTCACTTTGTATGCATCTACATTTTATTCATTTTTGCCTTTACTATTGTTTTAGATTATGCCCAATTTTATGTAATTCGATGTATTTCTTTCTGAAACTAATTTTGAACTCTGTTCGTTCAAATGGGCCGGCTTTATGTTATGTCTTGATACATGTAAAATATATTTTTTTTTGTATATCTTTTCACGATACTTTATTTTATCACCAATGAATAGACACTTTTGGGACTACTACTCAACGAAACATCTGCCAAATTTCTAATATTTTCTAAAATGCAAGAGTTGTAAACTTAAACTAATTTAACTGCTTTAAATCTTCAAATATTCTGGCACAGCACGTTCTATCTTAAGCTTTATATTACTATGTTTAAGCAATTTCCCAAAATCTTTCAATTGTCACTTCGTTTCTCTAATTTTATGATTATCCTTTTCACGTGCGCCTGGTTCAGGTACTCTTCGACCCTTCAGGTCCACCGACAAATTTGGAAAATCAGGGTTGTAGCCCAAACCCCTACCCTAATGTTCATTAACCAATCAACTAAGATAACTACGCCTACAAAATGTTACTTGTAAGTTTCTTTGCATCTCGGATGAGACTTTTTAAAACATTACATTTCTCATCACCACCGATCTCGGAACTCGTCGTCCGAGTCAGTCTTACGGTCTTGTACATATACAATTTTGAAATTCAATTTCATCACTGTATAACTCACTTTAACCCAACGTTTCATGTATTTTTATTATTTAGTGTGTTGTGTTTGAAATATACATAGAATATAAGAATCAAAAAACAAAACAAATGTTCCTTGCCTAACCCTTCACACTAAGAACAAACATCAAGTGTACGCATAAAAACTCGTATACGCACCGAAGTCACATAAAATAGAACACGTGCCAATGCACACAATTCGGGAAATTACGAGACTCGCGACACTGCTCGCAGGACTGATCGCGCCTCGGCTTCGATCTCCTGCGAGCATTGTCGCTCGTCACGCAATAACCCTCATTGTGCGTCTAGGCACGTAATATACTTTTGTGATGCTCAAGAAAAGCATTCTTATTGACTATTTGCAGAAGGGTCGAACAATCACAGGGGAATATAATGCAACACTCCTAAGCTGATTTCACGAAAAATTGCAAACGGAACGTCCGAATTCGGCGCACAAAAAAATCCTTTTTCATCAAGACAAGGCACCGACTTACACTTCCGCAGTTTCAATGGCAAAAGTTCGAACCCTAATTCATCCACCCTATTCTTCTGATTTGGCCCTTTCTGACTTCTTTTTATTCCTAAACCTCAAGATCTGGCTCAGGGGAAAGAGATTTTCGTCTGATGAGGAGGTTATCGCCGCTGTGTATGAGTATTTATAAAGCTTTGAAATTCCCTACTTTTTCAAGGGGATAAAAAGATTGGAAGAGTGTTGTTGGACGCAGTGTGTAGAAGTCGAAGGAGATAATGTTGAAAAATAAAAAAGAATTTTGCATTAAAAAGGCATTGTTATTTCTTTTTTACCTCACTTATTGTAGGAGCCACGCACATATTAATAATATTAGGTGCATAACTTTGCATCCGCCGTTTTTCCATAGATGGCTGCAAGCTACGTAAAATTGACAGAACCAAAACATCGAATCATGATGTCTCTTATTTCATAATTAAGGGCTCATTTAGGGCTGATTTAATGACCCATTGCCGAATTTTCGGCTATTCAATTTTTAAAAAATATGCATGGTTCTGCCAGCTTTACTCCAAGCTTTTTCATCCTCAAATCAATACAGACCAATTTAGGGCTCACTTTCTTTCCAACTATAAATTTTAGTACTTTGCCCTTTTTATAAAATATGCAAAGGTGCTGCTAACTTTACATCAAGTCAGTAGCCACCCACGTATACACCAAAAAATTGCTAATTCGAAATTCTACTAATGCAGGAATTTTCGGCTCAAGGCTACCCTTTGAACGATTGCCCTACCTTCCAAATTAAAAAAGGGCAGCTAAGGGCAGAGGGCCATAACATGAATTTTTTGTTATTCTTGTTCGCATCAATATAAGTCCTTGCATTACTTGTTTATGTTCTGGCTGAATATAAATTTCTACCAGAGCCCTTTTCAAAAAACACGCAGGGGGTTCTCTAACTCTAAATCATATTAGCAGCACTATCCGGAAACACTGCTCAAAAATTGTTTTTTCCAAAATCTACTCCTGCAGGAATTTTCGGCTCACATTTGGCTCAAGATAACCCTTTGAACGATTGTCCTACCTTTAAAATTAAAAAAGAGCTGTTTATCTGTCTCTTTAGTAGTAGGTCGTGTTCGGCATAACTCTCGATAGAATTATCAGATTGAATTGCGCTTTGTTTATACTTTATCGGAGCCAAAAAAATAAGGACAAGTTCGTTAACCAGCCACACCCGACCAAAATTATTGAAATAATAGGATTTTATTTTAGATAGAAACTTTTTGAAAAAATCTTAAATTCCAATACTGGTTTCTGATAGTGGTCATAAATCTCTACTAATTATGCTAATAACATTTTTCGATTAAAAACTGGTACCTTGACGAAGTCCTTCTCTTGGCTATGCCAAAAAAGGACGGGTGGGGAGGCTTAGCAGACGGCCCTCGGGCCATGGAGGTTGTAGTGTCCCGATGAATCGGTGAACAAATGCAGGGGGCACTATAGACGGGGATCTTCCCATTGCGATTATCGACCTCAGGATTTCCACGCTCCGTCTTGCCTTAAGGATAGGCGACTCAGCAAAGACAAGCTTCGGGAACATCTTGAAGAAACCAGGCTCATAGATGAGCTTGATTGGGCAAAGTCTGCTGGGTCGTTGGAGGACACCTTTACCAAATATGGTTTAAAACATTAAAATATTTTGGGAATAACTTTTCAATCATGACCGTTAAATATAATATAGTCTTTTATCAAAAAATACAAGTATACATTATTTATTAATAAAATGAAAATATTGTTTTGGATGTTTTATTGTCAGATCGAATTTTTAATGCAAATTGGTACTTTCTTGGCCACGCTAACATTTAATTTGTTGAAAATGAGTTTAAATCAAGAAGAAAATAAAGCTTCTAAGTTGTGCCTGTGAAGCTGTACCCACACTATTAAAAAAACAACTTTTTTTTTAGATTCCTGAGCTCCTTTCGGATAGTTCTAGAGTTCCTGATAGTTTTTAAAAATAGTTCCGAGGTTTACATGCCTCAAAAATCAGATTTTCAAAGTGGGGGACTAAGTTCGCGCTCCCCCCCACTTTCGATAAATTTCAAATTTTTTCAGAGTTCTGGGAAGATTCAACATATTTCTAGAGTTCCTGGCGCTTTTCGGCAATAGTTCCGTGAATTTCCGGGCACAGTGAACTTTCAAAAAAAAATGTCAACCCCCCACTTTTTATATATTCACTTTTTATCGATATATTTCTGTAGTACTCTAAGAGTTCTAGAGCTCTGTGTAACTCGAATTTTGAAAATTTTTATTCCCAAAAAAATGCGGAACATCAAAGTTACTCAAAAATTTTGAAAACCAAATTTTAAAAAGTTCCAAGAGTTCTGATCAGAGTTCTGTTCCCCCCCGGAATATTTCTACAAGAAAGCCCTATAACATTTTTCGCTCAGGTCAAAATCCAGAAAGTTGTGAGACTTCAAAGTTGACCAAAAATTTCAAAAACCAATTTTTGAAAAGTTCCAGGAGTTCTGGTCAGAGTTCTATCCCCCCCCCCCCGGCATAGTTCTACAAAAAATCATGATTTGATGTTATAGTGCTGTCAACTTTACTTAGCTCTTGAAGCAATTTGTCCTTGGGAATGCCTAGACCCGTCCTAGGAGTCCTGTACAACGTCTATAAAAGATTTCGCTATTCTTCCTCCTCACCAGAAAAAAAAAAAAAAAATTTACAAGTTCATGAAAGTACAACTTTGAATTTTTCGAAATTGACATATTTGAAAATTATATGTCCAAACAAATCCCCAAGTTCATAAAAATGAACCTATTTTGGAAAATAAACATCCGAGACAAAATCGTTCAGCGAGACATTTATTGTGCTCGCCTATCACAGCTCAGGACAACATTTATTTTTTCGAAATTTACATTTTTCAAAATTTTATTTTTCTCAAAAACGGTTTGTGATGTCGAAATTACGTTTACGGCACGTTCTTTCACATGTTAAGGGCTTCCTGGCACAACTTTTTTATCTCGAAAAGCCAAAATGGCGGCGTTAGTAAAAAAAATCGCTTTTTGGATATTTTAGCTCTAGTTTTTATTTCTTCGAAAAATCTTTTCTGGCACAATGTGGCACAATGTAGCACGAATTCAGCACAATTTAGCATAACTTTTATTTTTTTTTAAATTAAAAATGGTGTTGCCAACTTTTCGGACATTAAAATTTTAGGCTTTTTTTGGGCTCCAATACTCTCTCCAGAAAAATAAAATTTCGTGTGGAGGTGCTAGCTTGAATCTAGCCAGCACCTCAGCTAAACAAAAATTTGAATAAATTAAAAATAAACTGCATCAGAATTTGGGGTTTTTTGGGCTCTGGCAATAACCGAAAACAGACCGATATTCTTAAGTAGTTTTTTTGTCCAAAATGTATTATTTAAAATTAAAGGTTGCTTTTCAGTGATGGGGATTGCTTTTCAAAAATTATTTTTGGGTATTTCAAGAGCCCGAAAATAGCCCGAAGTTCTGGAGTAGTTTATTTTGCCCAAAAAGTATTTTTCAAAATTAAGGGTTGCTTGTCAATGATAGGGATTGTTTGTTCGAAATTGATTTTTGGATATTTCAAGAGTCCAAAAATATCCCGAAATTCGGGTATAGTTAGTTTTTTGAACATTAAGGTTTTCATTTACTGGAGGTGCTAGCTGATACGACAGTCAACCCCTCCACCTAAAATTTGATTTTTTGAGAAAAATACAAGAGCCCAAAATTAGCCCAAAAATGTGGCATATTACTATATTATGTGCATAGGCGCATAATGAGGGTTATTACGCGACGAGCGACAATGCTCGCAGGAGATCGAAGCCGAGGCGCGATCAGTCCTGCGAGCATTTTAAGCGAGTCTCGTAATTACCCGAATTGTGTGCATTGGCACATATTCTATTTTATGTGACTTCGGTGCATATACGAGTTTTTATGCGTACACTCGAATCCAATCTGAAAAGGTCGAAATTGCCATGATTATCGCCCATCTCACTTGACATTTCGCGAATACTTCCTCCAGCCATTTTGATTTTCTCGGTCTTGTGTAATAGTAGCGTATTGTAATAGACGCATGCGCAGTTCAAATGTACAAGGCTTTACAGTACGGTGCCAACGCTGTACGAAGAAGAAGAAGAAGAATAAGAAGATTACGCTCCACTGTATCGTAATAGGCACATGCGTAGTTCAATTTTTACATTACATTCCTCTGTATCGTAATATTTACACAACATTACGCTACTCTCGACCGTAGCGTAAAAACGAATTTACGCGCCAGAGGCACATAAAATAAATAGTTCTATTCCGTTGTTGAGGTGCCAGCTGATCGGACCTCCTTAAATTATGATATGAGAATGAATTGCCTTAATCAGTTTGTTTTATTGATTTTCAAATATTTCATAACTGAAGATAGCATAGCACATATCTTAAAAAAATAAAAAAATGTTACGAATTCCGGTTTATCGTATTTCGAGAGCCTAAAATGAGCCTTCAATTATACTACAAGAATGGATTGGTTTAATCATTTTGTTCTATTGATTTCCGAATATTTCATAACGTGAAGCTAGCACAACACATATGTTGAAAAAAATAATGTTAGGACTTCTGGTCCATGATATTTCGAGAGCCTTAAATAAGTCTTAAATTATGGTACATAAATAAATTGGCTCAATCATTTTATTAACATGTTTTATGGTGTGTAGTGCCAGCTTAACGTTAAGCTGGCGCAAACATTTTTTTTATAAAAAATGTGTAGATTTGATTTTGTTCATGAAACAAAAATACTTAAGATTTTTTGAATTTTTTGAAAGTAGCTTCTTTCACTCCATCAGGGGTTCATTGAAACTGAGGGGACTGGAGTGAAGCAAATACTCTGCAATTGATCAACTTTGAATTACTATTTCGTATAACTGGTAAATTATATCTGTGATGATCACAGTTTAAACTCAATTTCAACAAATTCAATTTTCTGAGCATATATTCTTTTTCGTTGTGTGAGTGATTTTAGTCGTAAAGGAATAATAAATAATGTATATTACGGGAACAAATGTGAAAACCTACAACTTATTGTAAGTTTAAAATGTACATAGGAAAAATAACTAATTTCTTTACTCAGATTTTTTTTAAACAATCCTTTTTCGTAAAGGAAATTGTACTTGCAGAAGACCAGAAACAAATAATTTACATCCTCATCGTTCCAGGGATATAACAATCTCACAAAAAAGACTTCGCATGCAAAAACTTCGCCTACTCAGTACTTAATATTTCAATATTCACTTTTCACATATATTAAACATAATTAAATTTGTGATCCGAAAAAAAGCCAAGAACCAGTATGAGATAGCAGTATACAATAAAATTTAGTTTTATATAATCATAAAAATTGAAGCAAATAATTTAAACTACACTATAAGAAAGCTTTTGCTTGAATAGTCAGAGAAAATATTCAATAATTTCTTTCTGTTTTGTCAGTAATAACAGGCCCTTTATTGTCTATTTTTCAAAAATTTGGTAATATGAACATTTTATTGATTTATATCCATGAAATAGCACTAAATGAAATATCTCGAATTGCAACCTTATGGAAATCTTTCTATACATATGTTAGAGTATTTCTCAAAAATCTTTTAAGAATGTCAAGAATTCAAAAAGCTTTTCGCCTGTAATAGTTATAAAAAAATTGGATTCAATATCCACTATACATATATTAGTTACATTGTAGAAATAATTTAAAATACTTCCATCTATCTGTCTAATAAAAAGTAATAAATTTGTTTCTTTAAATATTGCTGTGATCCTGAAATTAAACAAAAAAATTTAGTTTAACCCGCAGTGGTCACACCTCCTAAAAATAACGCAGTGGTCACACTGGGTCCAATGGACCCCACGCAAAAAATAGTTGCCATTTGTGCGTTCTTTTTTATATATCAACTCAAACCTTGAACTGGAATTTAGTTTAAGACTTTCTCTTTATAATCCAATTTTTTTCTCCTTTTATGAATTTTTTTATGTTGCAAAAACGCGAGAAAAAAAACTTCTCTCTTCGAAGTTACGTAGACACAAGTTGGTCTGGGGTCCACTGGACCCAGTGTGACCACTACGGTTTAAAACGAAAATTTTTAAAAAGGGCTTACGTGTAAATTTATATTCAGCAATAATATGAGCAAGAAATGCAAGGACTTATATTGGTGTGAGGAAGAAATACAAAAAATTAATGTTATGACCTTCTGCCTTATTGGCAAAGCTATCAAAGAAAAGTAGTTAAATGAATCAAATCGAGAAGTACAAAAGAACTTGTTCTTTTATGTTTATGTTTATAATTCTATGAATTCTATCGGCACAGATTACTGCTTGCCTTTACATATACATATATAAGACTAACCGAATCACTGTTCACTCATAGAGATTCATTTTTGGCGAGTATTTTAAAATGAAACTTCAACATGCTCTAAGCTGCCCTTTTTTAATTTTGAAGGTAGGACAATCGTTCAAAGGGTTATCTTGAGCCGAAAATGAGCTGAAAATCCCTGCTGGAGTAGATTTTGGAAAAAGCAATTTTTGAGCAGTGTTTCCGGATGGTGCTGCTGATATGATTTAGAGATAGACAACCCCCTGCGTGTTTTTTGAAAAGGGCTCTGGTAAAAATTTATATTCAGCCAGAATATGAACAAGAAATGCAAGGACTTATATTGATGCGAACAAGAATAACAAAAAATTCATGTTATGGCCCTCTGCCCTTAGCTGCCCTTTTTTAATTTGGAAGGTAGGGCAATCGTTCAAAGGGTAGCCTTGAGCCGAAAATTCCTGCATTAGTAGAATTTCGAATTAGAAATTTTTTGGTGTGTACGTGGGTGGCATTGCCGACTTGATGTAAAGTTGGCAGCACCTTTACATATTTTATAAAAAGGGCAAAGTACTAAAATTTATAGTTGGACAATGATTCAATAGGATACTTGGAGTCCTGGAGCCGGAAATGAGCTGAAAATTCCTGCGACAGGGGGAATTTGATATAAACATTTTTAGACTGATTTCTGGAGTGGTGCAAAATATTTTTTCATAAATCTGCATTTTTTTGGCTGAATAGTAAAATCTGCTTTCATATTACACCCAGAAAAAAGTTTCTTTGATTTCCAGAAAATTGTTGATTGTTTTTTTTTCTTTGAATTTAAAAAATGAATCTCTGAATAGTTGCATAAGTACATGTGTAATGTAATTAAAAGAAATATTTTCTTTAATTTATAGAAAAAATTGTCTTTGTTCAAGGTAATAAAATTAAATAAATTATTCCTTTAGTTTTTGTCGGTATTGTATTTGAATCAAGTAAATATCTTTTTATATCAAATAAATAATGTTAAAAAAATAATTTCTTTCATTTAATAAAGGCTAAAAAGGTGATTTCTTGAAATCAAATAAATTTATATTTGTTCTAAAGGTGTTTTTACTTTAGATTGAAGAAATGAAGTTAAAAAAACGATTTCTTAAATTTAAATAAAAATTTTTGCTGGTTGTAGGATTAGGAATATAGCAACTGCTCTCATTAGCTTTTGGAGAAATACATACAAAAAAGCGCAATACATAATGAATAATAATTGTCTTAAAAACAGACGCTTAGATTAAAAGTGATATACATCGTTAGATAATAATCTATTCTATATTTTTTTAAACTTTAAAAAATTTGTAAAAGAAAAGTACGATTTCATGACAAATATCTTACGCGAATCTTATAAGTATATTGAAAAATAAATCATTTATTTCAACTACAAAATTATATGGCAAAGATTAATTTAGTGCGTTTTCAAACAATAATGCATTAATTGATGATAATAATCACTAAAAAGATTGAAATTGATATAGAAATTATATTTATGTGTGTTAAAAATGATCGTCCAGCAAAACGATACTCTCGATTAAAATATGAGTCAGCTTATTAGATCCATAATTTAATTTGCGCACCTACACTATATGTCATTATTCAATTCCAAATTCATCCTTTACCTTTAGACTTTAAACTTCTCGCTTGTTAATGAATGAGTAATGCAAATATTACTGCAGCAGATTTTATCATAAAAACATAATTCCTGCTTTTTGTGAGAAACATGTAATAGCATTTTTCGATACAAGTGCGCAATTTTATAATATTGTAAATATAAATTACATTTTCTCATAGTTACTTAACCCATTAACGCCCAAAATCACAGACTTTTTAAGTCATTTTTGGCCCTTGTTGCCAAAGCGAAAAAGCGAATATATCATGACCAAACCTTGTATACATAATGTTTTTGGGTCTCCTCTTTCGATTTATGAACTCAAAATTACATTATCGTGCACTGGAAAACCAATCTGGCGGATTTTATTTAAAAAAGTACCGAAAATTTGAAATTTTTTTTTTTATACTTTATTTTTCAAATGGATAAAGCATATTGATCTATTTCAAACTATGGACAAAGGTGGACAAAATAGTTGCAGTTTATGAAAAAAATTTTTTGGTCAGGCTCCCTATTTTTCATCTTTTCAAAAATGGCGGAAAACTGTATGTGTCTAAATGAAGTTATTCGACTTCTACTCGGCTTAGTTTTCATAACGTAACTTTGACAGTTTGATCAATAAAATTCCGTGTATTATCCAATTATCTTAGAAACGTCATGACAAAACGCTTATTTTTCCAAATTTCCATAGTTTTCCGCCATTTTGGAAAAGATAAAACATAGGGAGCTGGACCAAAAATTTTTTTTCATAAACTACAACTATTTTGTCCACCTTTGTCCATAGTTTAAAATAGATCAATATGCTTTATCCATTTGAAAAAAAAAGAATAAAAAAAAAAATTTCAAATTTTCGGTACTTTTTTAAATAAAATCCGCCATATTGGTTTCCCAGTGCACGACAATGTAATTTTGACTCCATAAATCGAAAGAGGAGACCAAAAAACATTATGTATACAAGGTTTGGTCATGATATATTCCCTTTTTCGCTTTCTCAACAAAGGCCAAAAATGAGTTAAAAAGTCTGTGATTTTGAGCGTTAATGGGTTAATTTGTTTTTGATTTTAAATGAAAAAAGGAATTCGATTTACTTAAGGCTCTACCGGCTTTAAGGAACACATTTTCATCATGACACTCGCGCTTTGCTCTCGATTTCCTGTATGCATTTCTGTAACTTTCTTATAAATTACATGATTATTAATAATTTATTTTCTTCAAAATATCTCAAAAGGGAGAAAAAATCATGTAATTTTTGATTTTTAATAGCGATTTTTAAAATCAAAACATGAAATAGACGTCATGTCAAAAAATGTCCTGACGAGAAATCGTAGACCTCATTCAGGCAAATAATTTTCCATATCAACGTTTTTTTCCTATCTCACATACATTGTTTAAATAATGGAATTTCCACAATTTTAATCGTACTTTTTAAAATTGAAACGAAAAATATACATTATATCCGAAACTGTGTCAAACAAAGTTTGTAGACCTTACTGAAATCAACAATTTTGCATTCTTACGTTTTTTATCGTATTTCACATATTACAGTTTAAAAATTGAATTTTCGATTTTCAACAGTATTTTTTGTAGAAAAAAACTTTCTATTATAACTTTTTTTCGTATCTCGTATAATTTAACTGGAAAATGGAATTTAGATATTAACTTTTTTCAAGTTTTAATATACTGAAAATAAAGTAACGCATTTTTCTAAAAGACTTTAACGAACGATTGTTCTTAACAATATCTTGTATTCACAAGATCGATAAATCATAATTATTCACAGTTATTCTAGAAGAAGCTTGTATGCAATTTTAAATTAAAATGAAATTTCACATATCAGCAGGAAATCGATGCTGTGGAAAGTACTTGATGGAAAATCGATTTTACGGCGAAGATCGTGGTTTTTTGGAGGTATACTCAAATTTTTTAAATGTAAGTTCTTCAGAATTATCGAAAGTCTCGCAATAAAATGTGATTCCATCCTCTACGATAAGCTTGGAGATAACAGTCTTTCCGAAAAGCAACTTTTTTATTTTTTTAGGATTAAACTGGGACATGATGCCTTCAATGGAGAACAGGGAGACAAGTACACCGAGTAACCCTTAATGTTGTGGCAACAATAATATTGCTTGAGCAACGCTAATATTGAGCCTTCTGCTAGAATATGGCGGAATTGCTTCAGCGACGTTAGCTTATGCTTGTAACAGGCATAAGCAAGTGTTGTAGCAAGATTAATTCGATTCTCTTGTGACAGCTGTACATTTACCGTTACGAGAAGCACAGCATATTTATTATTATGACACGATGGAAAATCAAAAGAATGAGCTTAAAGTATAAGTATTTTTATGAAGATACTGAAAAAATCCATATAGATTTACTACAAATCATAAATAATTCAACAATAAACTTAATAATGTACTGCAAACTCTTTGAATTCTAGATTGCTGTAAAAAAAATTCAAAATTTTGTAATGATTTCAGAAAAATATTGTGTATTTGTTGTTGAAAAAGATACTAACCTCTAAATTTGTCGACAAATTTCGCCAAACCCCAATACCGCAATTTCTCACGCACAAACGTGTCCATATTTCACTAAAAAGTTTTTCTTTTGCTTTTATTTCATGCAAAAACCACTCACTTGATAACACTTTCGCAAAATAATGATTTTTCACTGAAAAAAGCGCGCGCGATGACTATGCCGAGTCAGAATTGCCTTAACCTCAACGCAACCTCAGTAACAGTTGCGGAAGGCCTAACCTAACCGTGCTGCAAGTCTGCTTATGCCTGTGACACCAATAAGGTACGGGTTATACGGACAATATGATTGTTTCCCTATTTTAGCCTTACAATAAACTCGTATCAAGCTCACGATATTCTTTCGACAGCAAACTTCAAAAAAGGCTGTGATAGGCAGTATTTAATGTTGCGACAAAAATTGATAATGTTTTCAAAATGCTAACGTAATCGTGCAGTAACATTAGAAAATTATCAACGTATTATGCCTGTGGCAAGACTACGAGTTTCTCTGTGTAGCTAACTCAGGCAGTCGTAGTTTTTAAAATAAAATTCTTGCTTCTATTTTAAAACTATTGGGTTATCCCAGAAGTAATTGCCGATTTTTTCATACAAATTAAACACATTTTTTTAAATACAAGGAATGAACTTTAATCAATGATATATTTTCCATTTTGTTCAATGACCTTTTGCCGTCTTTCTGGTAACTTCATGATTCCACGCTCATAGAACTTCTGGTCTTTATTGGCAAAAAACTGAAACAAGTGCGATTTCACAACTTCATAATCATTGAAAGTTTTACCATTCAAGGAGTTCTGCAAAGATCGAAATTAATAGTAATCTGATGGTGCAAGGTCAGGGCTATATGGTGGATGTAACATCACTTCCCAACCAAGCCTTAATAATTTTTGGAGAGTGGCTAAAGATGTGTGTGTGTTATAGCGTTGTCATGATGATAAATTACACCTTTACGATTGACAAATTCTGGCCGTTTTCCTTTGACCGCTGCATTCAATTTGTTTGGCTGAAGACAGTAGACATCCGAATTAATCGTTTTGTTCCTTAGAAGCAGCTCAAAAAATAACACACCTTTCCAATCCTACCAAACAGACAGCATAATATTTTTTTGTTGCAATTCAGCTTTCGATGTTTGCATTATTGTTTTGGTATTTTTAACATTTCTTCAATCTCTCGCACAGTTACATGACGATCCAATTCGATTATGGCTTTGATTTGGTCATTATCAACTTCATTTGGCCGACCTGAACGTTGCTCATCTTTGAGTGAAAAATCCCCAGAACGGAATTTATCAAACCAATTTCGACACTGTCTGTCTTTTAAGGCTCCCTCACCATACACATAACGAAACATTTTAGCAACCTGTGCTGATATGACGAAAATGCTCGTTTTTACACTCCATCTTAAAGTTGATGCCAAACTGTAAAAGAAATTATGCGCAATTTGTTTGTAAAGCAAGCTGAGAGTGACAGCTAACAAATGCCAGATGGAAAAAAAACATTGAAAGAAGCCATTCAAAAAGATGGCCAAAGGCATCAATATGTGAAATCGGCAATTACTTCTGGGACAACCCAATTGATATGCTATATTTTGCAAACTTAAATAATACAAAGATCCTAAAAACTCTCCTATAGAGACCAAACAGCTTATGCAAATTATTGAAAGAGGATGACTATTCAGTTCTCAATTATGGCTTTCACGACGTCAAGGCTGAATTAGAACTTAAGAAGATCAAAGTTCTGATGCCTGCATTGAAAGGGAAACGAAAGTAATGTATGCTTGACTATAAATTAGACAACAAAATCCTCCCGAGAGTTAAAACCTAGTTTCGAAGTGCATCGTTTTTGAACAATATATTCGTAAAAAGGTTAAATTCTGACGCAGATTTTTTAGATGAGATTGTGGAAAAAATGAAAGCCTGGAGACATATTGAAAATTCTTTAGCTGACGAGGTCAAGAAATAAGGCTGATTACATAAAAAAGTGCTGTTATAGAGTATCTCATCAGATGACTTCATAGATTTCACTGAAATGACCGAAAAAGATCTGAAGATTCTCTTCATTGGATCTTATCAACTATCGCAGGCAGTATCTGACTCGGCTGACATGGTTGATAAGGATGGAAAATTGAACCTGCAATTCTTTAAAGATCAAAAAAAGGTTCTAAAACTAAAATTTTAATTTCGTCATGTTTCTCGAAAAATATATCAGTATTTCGTGAAATATAGTCCCAATAGTGTCGATATTTCAGATATGTTGCAGTATGCATGTGACAGCGCCAACGGAAGAAGAACTGTTGGCTGTTCTTCACATATTGCTGCAATAGTTTATTATCCATCCCACGTGACATATTTGCCTAAGTTTCCAACCCAGCTGAAATTCTCAGTAAAATGTTTCAGAGATATAATATTACTCCTGTAATCGAAAAAGACAGCGGTGAGGATTGAAGGGATCTGGTAGAAAATAAGCACTTTTATTTGTGAGAGTCAAAAAGACTCACGCAAAAAAGCACCCTGATTCATGAGAGGCAAGGGGACTCATGATAAAAAAAAGTACCCCGGTTTGTGAGATGCAAGGGAACTCACGATAATTAAGCTAGCGCACGAAAATCACCACATGTACCTTTTTTCGTCAATTGTCATCTGAGTTTCTCAGGATTCTTTCTTTTTTATCTCGCAGTGATATTATGCCACGATTCACCGACAATTTATTGCTACGTTATGTAAGGTTATATTTACTACTGTGTTCAAATGAAACCGGGAATCATGTTATAACTTTTAAAATCTTTATTTAGTCTTCTAAATTTACTTCGTCGCCTTCAAAGTAATCCCCATCTGACACAATACACTTATGCCAACGTTTTTTCAAATCCTCGAAACAATTGTTAAAGTCAATTCGCGGAATGGCCTTCAATACCTTCTTCGATTCGGCCTTCATCTCCTCAATCGAGTCAAAACGGTGTCCCCAGAGCGGTCTTTGGAGTGTACTGAATAGCCAGAAGTCACACGGTGCTAAGTCAGGCGTTTATGGTGATTGTGGAGCGATATGAGTTGAATTTTTCGTGAAGAAGTCTCGAAGAATCAATACAGTGTGAGCCGGTGCATTATCGTGATGCAAAAACCACGAGTTGTCTGCCCAAAATATCTTTTAAAACGGTGTTGACTGATTCTCTTGAAATGCCACACGGAAAACGAACTCGGCAGTTTGCTCGTTCGCGACTTGGGAGATCACACGCCAATAGTTAGCGGCAGGAAATCTGCCAAACTGAAAGAAGCCGACTTTGGCAGATTTCCTGCCGCTAGCTATGGGCGCGTGATCGCCAAAGTGTGACAGTTAGATGCACGCACTCTCTGGGCGCGTGACGCCACTGTCGCGAGCGAGCAAACTGCCGAGTTCGTTTTCCGTGCAATAGTATCAGCAAGGTCTCTCATTGTCAATTTTTGATTTCCATGGCATGTTGTTCATCAGCTGATGTTTTTTCTCGTCTGGGGCGCTCTTCGTCTTCAACGCGTTCTCTGCCTTCTCTGAATATTTGATGCCACTCGAATGTTCTTGTTTTAGATAGAGCCTGGTCACCGAAGGCGTTTTGCAAGATCCTCAACATTCTGGAGCAGACATTTCATTTTGCACACAAAATTTAATGCAACCTCTTTGCTCAACAAAATCAGACATTATAAAAGTCGAAAAAAAAATACTTTTTGTTGTTTACAAAAACGAGCCTCGCTATTAAACCAATGACGATAATGACATGAAATTTGATACAGATGTCTGTCACAGTTATTTTGAGATTTGATATACCCGCGCAATTTAAATTTGAAAATCCCGGTTTCATTTGGACACAGTAGTATATTTTCGCATCAACACGCGAGAAGCACGATGAACAGTTATTCATAATCGAGGTTTTCTGATGCTGCTAACCATGAGGAGTGATACTAGTATAGACTTCTGGTAACACAAAATTACAGTGCCGTACAAAAACGAGTAAGTTATGGACAAATCAGAATTCGTCGCTAAAAACAACTGAGTGCGGTGTTAAGTCCGCTCTTATTAACACCAGATGTTTTCTCCCATTTAGCCCTTTTCTTAACTTTAAAAACTCTTGACCACGCACCGTACACATGACTCCTCTTTAGAGCCATATTCAACGGCCATACCAGGCCTTCGTAAAGTTTATAGCTTTCTTCCGCGACAGACCGCGTATAAAGAATTTACCCAACGTAGATAATTTAAGAACTTAATGGAAAAAAAGTGCGCATACAAAGTTCTATGGGGACGGTCGGTATTCGCACAACTATGTTTATTAATTGAATTTTTTTTACATTTATAAATATGTAGGGCCAGATAAACCTTATTTATTGTCTTTTATTCAATTTCCCCAAGTTTTAAATCGAAATATCAGATCGTGTGGAATTGCGAAAGGTGGCAAAAATTATCTAAATTTAATTTCTTGAAGAAAAAAAAAATTTTCGAAATTTTTACCCAAATGAAGCAGATAAAAAAAATTGATTACTTGGTTACGTAGCCCACCTAGGACCTGGCCATAACCCTTTTAAATTAAACTTTCCCAGAACCACATGACGCCTAACACTTGAACTAAATTAAACATGTTTATTGCGTGGAAAAGCTCTAACAAACAGACACTATTTCCAGAAAAATGTTCCGAACAAATTAAATATGAATAATTGCTGTCGCCTGTCTCATTTGCACACGAAATGAGATATCGATTTGAAACTTGGGGAAATTGAATAAAAGACAATAAATAAGCTTTATCTGGTCCTAAATATTTATAAATGTAAAAAAAATGTTCAATAAATAAACATAGTTGTACGAACATCGACCGTCCCCGTAGAACTCTGTATGCGCATAATCTAGCAAGATCTGTCATGGTAATGCAGATTGCTTGATCATTTAACAAACTTTTTTGTTCCCCTAAATGTGCGCTTTTACCAACACTTTCAATTCTACTGTATTAACGTTTTCCCAAATTATTTCCGCTATCTTTTACCTTTTAATTATAACTGTGGTTAAAAAAAATGTCGATCCGAGGACTGACTTGATCACGTGGCCCACCTAGGACATGGCCTTAAAACTAAATCTTACATAAATTGTTTAACGAACTAGAATTTAAGTATATCCTATTTTTATCCAACCAGTCTATGTTCAAATTGTTATTGGGACTTTAGAATTTAAGTAATCTGTCTCAACAATTGTATTAAAATAATATATTTATAATATTTAGTTGTAAAATTAAAAAGATTCAGGAAGCTTTGATTACATCATTTTTTAAATAAAAAAAAGTCTCTTAAACAAATAATATTCTTTGATTCAACCAAATCTTTTTTCTGAGTGTACCGAAATGTATTCTTCCATACATAAATATTTTTATGTGCCTCCGGCGCGGAAACTAAATCCTAACGATTTCGTTACGAGAGTTGAGGTTAATCTATGGAGGGTTTATCATCTTCCGGCATAGTTGCGTTTACTGAATGGATAGTTTGTTGAGTCCAAAGGAGGTTGGTAGAACTGTCAGGAAAACGTTCAGTACCTGTTATTATTATTATTATTATTATCTTAAAGTGTTCTTTTTTTTATACATTTGAAGAGCATAAAGTCGGTTACTTTTCCACCAAACCTCAACCTGAAAAGTTAAAAATTAACTGAGATATTAATTTGTTTAACAAAAGCTCAATTTCCCGATTTTTCCGAATTTTCTCCGCTTCTAATTATCCAATCAGATCAAGCCACGACTCATGTTGTTCGAAATTAAGTTTTCTACAACTCTTCAATTGATGTCATCAAGATTGGATAATTACCTTTAAAGTTATAAACAAAAAACTAAAAAAAGTGCGATTTTTTTGTCTTAAATGTTAATAACAAATTTATAAATCATATTTCGTTGTCCAAAACATGACACAATTACTCTATGACCAACCTCTCTTCTGATGGCGCAGTCCGTTTTCTGAAATAAATAATGTCATAACAAATTCCCTGTTGCTTGGTCTATATATACAGAAAATCGAGCGCGAAGGGCGAGGGTCATAATGAGAATGTTTTTCTTAAGCCCAATAGAACCTTAAGTAAATTGAATTTCCTTTTTTATTTTGAAATCAAACACAAATTTAGTGACTTTGAGAAAATGTGTAATTCACATCATTTGTAATATTATAAAATTTTAGGGTGGTTTACCCCTCGCTTAGCTGCTGCATAGAGAAGAAATTTGTTCATGAAAAAGTCCCAAACTTTGTTTCTAAACCTGAAATACAAGAAAAATGTATGAAAAGTTCAAACGTACTTGAATAGAAATCTAACGAACAATTTTTTTATTGAACTCAGCTAAAGAGAATATGATGAAAAATGTCTTGAAGATCAGAAAATATTTCGAAAAGTATTCAAGAGGTATAACAATAATGTCTCAACAGAAACTGAGCGAGGAATCCAGAAACAGTTCCATTAAAATATAATTTAGAAAGATTTAATGCGAATCAATTCAAACAGCACTTTGAATTGACTTATATTAAATCTTTTTAACTTATATTCCTAAAAAAACATTAAAAAGAACATTTTTTTCATAACTATCAAAAAGGCATTGAAAAATATAAATGTAAACCATTTAAAGACAAAACCATATTTCAGTTTTGAGCGTTAAAACTTCGAGGCATAATCAAGTATTGAATGGCACTAAGGCCATGGGCCAAGCAGGTCACGTGACAAAAATTATATGTTAATTGAACCATGTGAGATAACTCCTTTTGTTTATAAAATATATTAATCAAAATTTGGTGAATGCATCAGAAGACAATAAGGAACGTCTGTTGACGCCTTTTTTGTAAAAAATCTGCAATTTGTTTCATTTTTAAATATGAAACTGAAGTATTATCGGCATTTACAGGTTCTGTAACTACATTTCCACGGAGAATGAAATATCGTCTTGAAATTTAGGGAAATTAATCAAAATTTACTGAAACAGGTTTATTATGTCTTGAATATTCATAATGATATAAAAAAATGTTAACAAAAATAAGTAAAAGTAATATGAGTAAATTTTCAGAGTATATAATCTACAGTGTTAGACTAGTATAACGGAATTTAAGACACTCAACTAGTATCATTAATAAAATTTTATTTAATGCACCATGCCCTCCCTTATTCCATCCATATGCTATTATTTATTATTTCCTAAATTTTGACCGATTTATTTTGATTTAAAATTTTATACATATAGAAAAAAATTGATAGTCAGTAACTGAATTGGTCACGTGCCCTGCATGGCCCACGGCCTTAAAAAATCACACTTTGACACTAAAGTAAGAATTTTTTAATTCTTTTTAATCCAACGCTTATTATCGGAATTTTTTCTGACAGATTTTTTCAAGAAAAAAGTTTATTAAATAAAAAATTATTGCCATGTCAATTTTTCATGACCATTCAACTTTCTAAAATGGAAAAAATAAAGAAAATCGACACGTTAGATGTAGGTGATAATCTGCAACGCAATACAATATGATTCATTCATTTCTCATTGGTCTATTTTAGGCGTGACCACTTTACACGCGATTCTCATTTTCAGGGGGGATGGGACGTCTTAAATTTTGCATTGGTGAATACTCGAATGAAATCAAATGAATCGAGGACAAAGACAATTTCCTTGTGGGCCAGTATGATAACGAAATGATAAAGATATTTGATATGAGCTGCAGTTTACGAAACACTGCTAACAAATAATGATTAGAAAGTAAAGCAAGAGAAATAAAAAGATGAGCAGCTTAAATAAAATAATAATATTAAAACATAGATTAGGAATTACGTAAACAAGGACAAACATTTATCACAATCCATTAAGAAATTCTTGAAATAACAATTATTATTAAATTGTTGTTTTTTTTACTCGAGCAACATTTCAAAATTTAAGTTAGGTTTCAATTAAAGCACGTATTTAAATAGCAAAACAAAATATCAACGGTATATAACAAACGAATAACAATTGAATCACAAATGGAATAATAAATTACAATATATGAATTAAAAATGTTATTTCCTTTAAGGACATAGATTGAGTGGGTCACGTGATCAATAAAAGAAATTTGCTTCCCCCAAAATTTTTCTACAATAATGAATTTTGTTGGCTAAAACTTTGAGACAAGATGAATGAGGTATTAGCGGGTTAAAAACAATTGAAAACTTTAATTCCTGTTCTACCGACCTTAATATTTTTCATTTTTTTAAACTAATTAAAATCTACAGCAATTCAATAATGTTAAACCATGCCCTCAAGGCCATGGATCAACCAGACTGTATGATCGATATGGTAATTTTTTCGACTCGATATTTTCTTTTCCATGGATAAAAGTTTACAGAAAAATAATTACCATATCGGCCATATGGTCTGGTTGTTCCATGGCCTCAAGTTAAATTTCATCAAGTCTTTGAAGATAATCAGCTCACATGTTTATGACACAATATTTTTGAAATCATAAAAGAATTTGTGATGGCATTTAGGACATTAATGACATTTGTCAAATGTCTTGTAAGCAGTGGCGAACTAAGAGGTTTTCAAGCCTGGGGCAGTATTTACCGAGAATCCCCCCCCCCCCACCCGCAATTAATAACTTATCTGCGATATTTTGAAATCAATTTGCGCGTAACACATAAATTAAGAGAAATGATTATTTGGTAATTTTAAAAATCAATGGATTTATTAATAATAGAAACATTGCACATCTTAACACATCAAGCAAAAAGGGGTCCTCATATTTGGGGGGCCCGAGACGGACCCCCCCCCCCCACAAAAAAAGGCGCTAACTTGCATATTACATGTATGTTTATTTATCAAAAATGAGGGAAAAGCCAAAAGTAAACTCTAAATTTTATTTATTCATAACGAATTTTCAGAAAAAAAATCTACATTATTATAAAGCAGGACTTAAAGATTAAAGTTATTTTATTGGAGTAAAATTTGCATATGCTTATTTCTTTCTGGGAACAACAAATTTAAATCAACTGTTTTGTTAATTATAGTTCAGAATTATTAATTTAATAAAGTTACGACAAACTGTTTTGCCTTTGTTGTGCCAAATATTCGAATTTATTTAAAATTTTTGCATAATATATGGGGTAATGTTTAATATTAGATTGGATTTTTTGTTATTTGATCTTTTGAAATCGGTCTCTAGTAAAAGTAACCATATTGGCTATATACAAATGACTTTAAAAAAAATAGCGAATTCGTATTTTGTTGAATACTTATTTTCTTTAAATAAATATTGATTTGAAAGGAAATAGCAACTACAAAATTACAAATTGCCCAGGACACAATAATACAGCTTTTATAATTATCTGGGTAGAACAGTACTGTATTAATATTTAGAAATTTTTCAACTTTAACTTACTCCCTCATTGAAAGAAGCTTTGTAAGGATAATAATTTAAACAGGAAATTCGCGCTGTCATGAACTACGACTGATGTATTATTCACAATTTTGACCTGCTAAGCTGAGCAATTTAGTTTCTTCCAAAATTTAAATGTAGATATCACTTCTGTTGAATTAAAAAAACTGAAAAACCATATACATGAAATGGACACTTAAGATTCATTGTAAATATTGTAAACAAAGGAGTTCACTTACCGAGGGGTAAATCGCAAAGTAGACAACATGCTGCGATAGCTCCAGCTGAGGCACCACTAATTTTATCTAATAATAAGTGTGGTGCATAATTTTTGAAGCATACAGCGACACCGACATGGTAAATTCCGAGAAAACCACAACCAGCAAATGACAGATTCATCGTTGCCTAAAAAGATGAACTTGTCTTTCGTTGGTGACAAAAGAAAATTTATAACCATCACCCATATACCCTACGCGATACACACATATGCGCTCGTTCTCGCGCTACTGCACGCTACTGAACTGAACTGAAACTGACTGAAACTTGAAAGACTGAAATTGAATCCTTGGATGCACTATACGTAACTGTACGTACCAGTGATCGCAGAAATCAGCCGTATGCATCAGACCGTATTTCACGATTCTAACTTGACCCCCTTAGGGCGCAGTCCCACGTTGGCGTTTTTGCGCGGCGTAAAGCATACAATAATGAGAGAGAAGGAAACCGATATATCTAAGGGTCTTTTTCACTCTCATTATTTTCTGCTTTACGCCACGCAAAAACGCTGACGTGGGACTGCGCCCTTAGTAGTGTCCTCAGTTGAATTCCTAAGCTAGTTTGCCGAATCGTCACACGCGGCGCTAACTGTACCATCGCTACCTGAAAATGCACAGTACCATACGAAGAATTTAATAAAAAAAATTTTTAAATATATTATTCAATGCCATAGACAAATAAAAGAGATCAGACTTTAAATAATAATATTATTTGAATATTTTTAATTAAATTTTCCCCTCTTTATTCATATTTATCTCGTACAAAAACTATTTTGAAACATTCAGCTGATATTAGAATTTAAATATTAGTATCTCTTTTATTCCTTTGTGGCATTGAATAATAACTTTTTTTAAATTTTTATATTTAATTGTCTACATATCACTGCATTTATATTATTTTTTTGAGGTAAAATTAAGTTGAAAAATTGAAAAAAAAAATGAAAAATTCTGAACAAGGAACGAAGTTGATGAGAGTTGTAATTAGTTGGAAATCATTGTGAATAATTAAAGAAAATAGAATATAAAAAAAGGTGAATATAATTTTTTTTTAAATAGTTAACTAACATTAATAAAAACAGTATAATAAGAACAATTAAATTTTTTTTTCATTATCAAATCCAAAAGTAGTCTATCTACGTCCGTTTTCATCCTCTCTAACATTCACGAAATTTTGGAAACAACATTTTATGTACTTTGGACACAACAAATAGAAACTGGACCAAATTATTCATATAAACTTGCTACTCTTCTCAAGTATCACATGCCCTCAAAGCTCATAATTTTAGTAATAGATCGAATAAATTACATTTCTAGAAATCACGTCAGAGGTAATGAAATTTTGCATTTAGTGACCTAAAAACGAAGTGTTTTTGTGCAGCATTGACAAAAATAATGCAAAAAAGTCCAAATTTCATAGTTTTAACCATTTTTAATAACACCCCTAGCGGACCCGCGTGAGAGAACGGTCATAGAATACTCTGACCGTTCTATGACCGTTCTATGACCGTTCTATGACCTCGCATTATTACGGCTTTTCAGTGATAAAAACTAGAAAAACGTAATACCTGTCACTGAAGGTGGCTTCACCTGCCCTCAGTAGCATTTTGCGCGCTAAATTTAAAAACAGAATTAAAGATTGAGTAATGCAAATGTGTAAAATGAATGAATTTAATTGTGAACTTTAAGTAATAAAAGTTTCTGATATTAATTAGAGTTGCGCGAATAATGTATAGTCTCTTATGTCATTCAATTAGCATTTTTTACATTTGTACATGATGCGACTTTACCGACCGCCGTAACAAATCAAACAAATCATTTGGAATAAGAAATGCAACTGTGTAAAATAAATTAATTTAATTATGACATTTACGTAATAAAAATTGCTGATATTAATTAAATTTGCATGAATAATGTAAAGTCTCTGATGTCATTCAATTGTCATTTTTTACTTTTATGCATGATGCGAATTCATGGACCACAGTCACAAATCCTAAAAAGTATTTTCTAAAAAGTATTGATAAATGATTTGGGGTAATTCAAAATACGCAAAATACAGGAAATTTTTTTTATAATTTGACAGTATTTGTATGTACATTTTATTCAAAATTAAATTTCACATTGATTTAATAAAATTAAGTTTTCACATCAAATTGATTCAGAATCTAATTCCAAATAAGATCTATATTACAAATAAATTATATAAATCCACAATAAACTTCTAAAAAATATAACATAATATTACGCTTATAGTTAACACAAAAATGAATTCCATGACTAATTCAGAAAAACTTTTTACAACAATTGCAAGAAATTTTATGATATAAGTACGCACGTGTATTAATTTTTATTGTATACCGTGCTCTTTTGTAAATTCGACATAATTCTGTATAGAAAAACTTTTTTTTTTGCTATTGACTCAATAATATCAATTCCCCAAGATTTTTCAACAATAATGAATTTTGTTATCTGAAAATTTAGAACATAATAAAGGTCACATTAGCGGATGGTTGTAGACTTTAATTAATTTTGAACAATTAAATAAGTTTTAGTGTCGGTAAAACAGGAATTATTATTTTTTATTGGTTAAAACTGATTAAAGTCTACAGCCATCCGCTAATGTGACCTTTATTATGTTTTTAAATTTTCAGATAACAAAATTCATTATTGTTGAAAAATCTTGGGGAATTGATATTATTGAATTAATAGCAAAAAAAAGTTTTTCTATACAAAATCAAAGATATTATAAACCTAGATGCGGCGAGTGGCCTCGGAGTGGGAGAACGATATATATAGAACATCACTCTTTCTTGGGTATCGAGGTGCTGCCCTCTTCACAACTTTCAGACGTTTCCATGGCGACGCGTGTTTCACGCAGTGTCTTCTGAATTCGAAAACACGGAGATGCTCGAAAATCTTCGGGAGACTTCGGCTCTCTCCTTATTTCGTCTATATATAGCATATACGAAATAAAGTAAAAGCAAGCGTTCCCAAACTTTCTGAGTTTCTGCGATTTCTTCGATTCGATGTCTCATGCATCTCGTCGTCTGCTCGCCCGGTGACTTCTGTTTACAAAATTTGACAGCTGACAAATTTTGTAAAAAGTCTTAAATAATTTGATGACGTGACATAAATTTTATGAATTTCAGGAAATGTTAAATAATTCTTTCGAGTGTGTGATCTACAAGGACTATTTATTCGAAGCTATTTGTTTGTAGAATTTAAATGCAGAATTTGAGGTTAGGTTCATAACCTGTTGTATTCAAGTAGTTTTATTTTTTAACTTTCTTTGATTTCACTCAATTGATTTTGAATATTATAAATTCAAAACGTTAATTAATTGCATTTTTATGTAAATTTTAAAAAATAATAATCATTTTTAATCAATAAATTCTGTTATAATTACCTTTCTTGTAATTCTATTTTATGAGAATATAAAAACACTCCTTTAAAGATAAAATGTGGAAACCTAGCTTCAAGTTTGCTTACGTAGGAAAAACTTTGCAGCCGACCCGAAATTTATGAAATAACTAAATAAATAATTACTTACAGGAAATAACTATTTAATATTCATTCTTACCTATACCTTATGGTAATAAAGTACATCTATGAAGGGAAAAATTGTTACTGTCAATATTTTTGGTCGAAATGAGAAATTGAAATTTTGAGTTTAGAATTTAAATCCAATACTCTTACAGTCTTGCAAATGAAAATTAAATTACAGTTATTGAAATTTTACAAAAGTACAATGTAAATCAGATGAATTAATGATACAATAATCTAAAAATGAAAGAGTTTTAAAATCGTTTGAAATCAAAATTTTTTTAATTTTCAAAGGCTTTTTTAAGGCTATAAGTGCTTTTTACAGGTGATTAATTAAAAGCTTACTTTACTTAAAAGTTGGGAATATTTAAATAAAAAGATCTACGCAAATAATTATAGTAGTTCCTCTTAACAAAAATTTTAATTGCAAACAATTCCAATTGTAAAATATCCTCGATTTTCAAGCGTTTTTAAAATAAATCTATATAATTTAAAGTAATTTTAGTTATATATCGAAAAAATTGAAATAGTCCTCGGACTTTAGAAAACTAGAAAATTTATTCATCGAAATCATTTCAAATTGCATTTAATGAAATATTTCAAATGAAACAATTATTTTTTGTGCCCTCTTTTGAGGATATTGTTAGAATTTCCTTTTCTCACAATTTTACTGGGAAATCTTATATAAATCAGGATCATCTTCGGTAAGTACGCTTTATTTCACTCTCTAAATCAAAATAAGTGCACTCAGAAAAAAGATTTGATTGAATCAAAGAAAATTATTTGCTTGAAAGACTTTCTTTGATTTAAAGAAATGATTTGTTTAAATGAAATAAAATTTTTTTAATTCAAACATAATGTCTTTAAAAGAAATAAATATTTGTTTGAATCAAATTAATTTTTCTTCAAAACAAAGAAATTAATTCAATGATATATGGTCAAAGATATAAATTGTTTGATTGAAGGCAGAAATTTATTTGATTCGAACAAATATTTATTTGGTCCAAAGATATTTTGTTTGAATCAAAAAAATTTTGTTTCATTAAGGTAGTTTTCATCCACGAAAAGTAAACCTCAGGCAAAAATAGATAATTTTGCTTTCAAGAATAACAATATTATTATTGAAGGTCTATTTTGGAAGAGAAAAGATTAATTCCCATGAAAAAAATTTGAAATACAGAAAAATAATTTTATTAATAAATTTTATTTTTGCCCCAACTTTTTTTCTTATCGCTTCTTACCAAATTTCAAAAAATTATGCGATTCTAATAAATCATGAATCACTTTTACAGAGAAAAGATTTCCCACAACTTAACCATTTCCAATTTTCGAAAATTAATAAATTATTATCAAATTCAGCAATTTGTTTATAAAAATTTCGTTTTGGAAAATGTTTTTTTATTGGTTTCAGCCATTAAAGAATTTATTTTTAAAAGTCAGAAACGGTGATTTGTGGAAAATCTTTTCTCTGAAAAAATGATTCATGATTTATTAGAATCGCATAATTTTTTAAAATTTGATAAGAAGCGATAAGAAAAAAAGTTGGGTCCAAAATAAAATTTATTAATAAAATTATTTTTCTGTGTTTTAAATTTTTTTTATGGAAAATAATCTTTTCTCTTTCAAAATAGCCCTTCAATAATAATATTGCTATTCTTAAAGGCAAAATTATCAATTTTTGCCTGAGGTTTACTTTTCGTGGATGAAAACTACCTTAATGAAACAAAATTTTTTTGATTCAAACAAAACATCTTTGGACCAAATGAATATTTGTTCGAATCAAATAAATTTCTGCCTTCAATCAAACAATTTATATCTTTGACCATATATCATTGAATTAATTTCTTTGTTTTGAAGAAAAATTAATTTGATTCAAACAAGTATTTATTTCGTTTAAAGACATTATGTTTGAATTAAACAAATTTCATTTCATTTAAACAAATCATTTCTTTAAATCAAAGAAAGTCTTTCGCAAATAATTTTCTTTGATTCAATCAAATCTTTTTTCTGAGTGCACTTATTTTGATTTAGAGAGTGAAATAATAAAGCGTACTTACCGAAGGTTATCCTGATTTATATAAAAATTCCCAGTAAAATTGTGAGAAAAGGAAATTCTAACAATATCCTCAAAAGAGGGCACAAAAAATAATTGTTTCGTTTGAAATATTTCATTAAATGCAATTTGAAATGATTTCCATGAATAAATTTCCTAGTTTTCTAAAGTCCGGGGACTATTTCAATTTTTTCGATATATAACTAAAATTACTTTAAATTATATAGATCTATTTTAAAAACGCTTGAAAATCGAGGATATTTTACAATTGGAATTGTTTGCAATTAAAATTTTTGTAAAGAGGAACTACTATAATTATTTGTAGATCTTTTTATTTAAATATTCCCAACTTATTCAATTTAAAATTGGAAATATTACTATTAAGCAATTTTCAATACCTCATTATTTTTTAATCTGCCCACTTATGATTTTCTTGTAAGCTTTTAATTAATCACTTGTAAAAAGCACTTATAGCCTTAAAAAAGCCTTTGAAAAATAAAAAAATTTTGAGTTCAAACGATTTTAAAACTCTTTTATTTTTAGATCATTGTATCATTAATTCATCTGATTTACATTGTACTTTTGTAAAATTTCAATAACTGTAATTTAATTTTCATTTGCAAGACTGAGCACACTACTTTCTCGAGTCGCGGGTCGCGGGGAAGGTCGGAAGCACCGAAATCTCGAGTGAAATTGAAAACCGAGCCCCAGCAAAGCTTGCTAGCGAAGGAGCGCGAGCCAGCTTAGATTTTAGCCAAAACCGAAAATCACGGCGCGGTGAACTTTTTTGAGAAAACTTTGGTTTTAAAAATTCAATGGTAAAATAAGGAATACAAATTTTTTAAATGAATTTTAGTTTGATTATTTAATTATTTTATAATTGTTTTCATTTTTAATTAATTTAATTCCATTTATTTTAAAAGAACCCCAACATCTTAAAATAATGATTAATATGCGGCGAGGATTTACGTCGTTGAATAAAAAATTATGTAATAAAAATTTTGTTCAAAGAACAAAATCGTTTATTTATTGAATCAAATTTTTTAGTGAATCTATCTAATATTTTACATTCAATTAAAATAAATATTTGATTGGATATATTAAAGAAAAATTTGGTGAGTCATACATTAACCAAACTGTCCGAAACAATAATTATAATATAAAGTAACATAACATTTTTTTTTTAATATTTACATTAAAATGTAACAAATGTAACAAATTAAGTAATTTATTAGGTATAATTTTTGTTAGAAAGTTTTATTTTTATTTTTTTAATTCTCTTTAAATATTGAAAAACGTTTATAATAATTTATTTGCAGCATTTGGCATAGTTTTAATGAAATTAATATAAATTATTCATATTTTTTTGATGAGACAAAGTTTCCCAAAAAGAAAAGCTGCTGAATATATTCAGAAATCAGTTAGCATTTATTGTACATAAATAAATTCATTTGAGTTTTTTTGAAAAACATTGATCTATTTTTTTTCAGAAAAGTGTGGAATTATCACTTTTTTAATAAGAAAATACAAGAACTAGCCATAAATTACAATGAGATTTTAAAACATTCTGACTAGTGTGAGTCAAACAAATATTTTAGAAATTACAAATTATTGAGCTTCGGACAACTTTCTTCTTTAAATTTTCAAAAAAAATTTCTGTAAACATAGAGCTTAAAAAAAGGAGAAGACTTCAACATTTGAACTGGTAAGATATTGATTTAAGGGTATGTGATACTTTACCTTGAAAGCAATTTAGTTTACACAGTTGTTTTTCCACAATTTTGAATTTATCAAAAAAATAATAGTGCCGAGAAAAAAAAAAATTAACACTGACGTCTGTGCACTATTATTTTGTTGAAAAATTAAAAATTGTGGAAGAACAACTGTGTAAACTAAATTGCTCTTATGGCAAAGTATCACATGCTCTTAAGTCTAAATTTTTAATTAACTAATTAATTTAAAATTTTATTTTTAAAATTGTAATTATTAATTTGAATAATATTTGAAAAGAATAAAAATCCTGGAAACTAGAAGTTGTTCATAATGAAAAAAATCTGCGCGCAGCTCGCTTCGCTCGCAAGTTTGCCCGTGTAGAAATTTTGATAGGGGTCTAGTGGGGCCCCGACGAGTTTGCCCTATCTCTAGTCGGGATCTAGCGTGGAAAACTAGTCAGGGCCTCGTCGGTAACGTAACGCTTTTGTCGAGGTGGGCCCTACTAGACTTTCTAGTAGGGGTTTAGTGAGGTCAGCCCTTACACTTCCCCACCTACAAAAAAGGACACCATTAGGGCCCTATTGGACCTACGCATTGAATTTAAGGGTATATATCTGCAGAGTCACGTGACCAATTTTGTTCAGGTATCTCACTGAGAAAATAATAAGTAAAAACGATTTTCCACACTGAGAGAAAAAGTACAGGGGAAATTCGAGTTACGACTCTAATATTTACCACTTTTAACGGCAATGGAGGGATATTCGCTTGGAAGGTTAATTTTAACTGTTTTCACAGTAAAAAATCTGTTTTCAAGCTAGGAAATTGTTTTCTGAGTAAATTGACAGTACTTTTTCATTACACGTACACTGAAAAAAAATCTCAGTAAATTTGACTACTTTTTAATTTACTTTCCATAGTTTACAAAGGCCCCAGTGTAATTTTTGAAGTTAATTGAATTGCAGGAACATACCTAAATCAAATAAGAGCAGTAGTTGAATCGATGAATATTCTTAGTACATTTCAACACTGTATTTACTTTCAAGTAGACTCTAACTTACTATTTTTATATACAAACTTACCTACAAACACACACCTCCCTCTACACTACACAAACGCTCGTTCAGGTGGTATTAAAAATTATTCTCAATGCTGCGGGTTCGAACCCTCTCTACCTATGATTAACGATTAACGCATTACTAACCTAACGACTAAGCCTCTCGGCTGCGCACGCTTGGAATACAAGAAAGAAAATAGCGGTTATAACCTGCAACTACTGCAGGGCCGTGTAAGAAGTGTATGGGCCCCGTGTAATTGGGAATTTTTAAATTTTATGCCAATTTATGATTCTGATTGAAATTTTTAATTATTAAATCGATTTTCTATAAAATGAAATATTTTTGAAATAAACAGATCAAATTTTTGAATTAAAGAACATTACATAATAAAAAGATTTATATACATTTTAGATGTATTAATTTTTATTATTGTATATTAGTGATACTTTATACAGGTTATGATTCCTTTCATTTTTGTTTTCAAGAGTAAAATCAACGTATGTTCAGAATCTAAAAAATTTGAGTTTTTTCAATTCCAAAAATATGATGAAACTTTTGAATCAAGAAAATTATCGCATAACGAAATTATGCATTAAAGTTCGCAATAAGTAATTCCAACTAATGAAGTACTATTAAAAAAATAGTAGACTTATTTACTTATCAATAGTTTGTTTTTCTAACTACACTTATGTAGTAACTTCTACCGCTTATGTTTATTATGAACGCTTCAATTGATTTTACTATTCATCCCATGTTAATTGAACTACATGTTTCGTTATTGTTATTACCTCGACACAATAAGGTACACACACATACACGCACGTGCTCGCATATAATTATTATAATTACATGCGAATTCGAGTTAAAATTATGAAAAAGTTTTCTTAAATTTTGTTGCTTCCTCTTAAGTATTGATCTTATCCAAGACCGTGTTCAGAAAATCTCCATTTTTCTCAGATAAGATCAAATTTTAATGGGAATAAAGAATAAAGGTTATGTTGTATCTACTGGGCCTAACCTTAACCACAAATATTACAAATAGGGATTCTCTAGTCGGGGCCACGCCAGATACAAATAGATTTTCCATACTTAAGCGAGACAAGGAATTCCTCACTAGAACCTGACAGGGCCCCTATCAGTTTTTTCTGGACTAGAAATACTAATCAGGTGCTAACAGGGCCCCTACCAGTTTTTTCTAGATGAGGAAATTCTAGTCCGGGCCCCACTAGAACCCAACTTGAAATAAGGAAAGATAGGGCAATTTCTACACGGGTGAGCGCGCCTAGGGCGCGCGATTTGATCGTCGTGCTTCGCGCTCCGTTCTTGTGCTCTTCACATACATTCAAGTTTATTTATTATAATTTGATACTAAAGCTCAAACCAATTTTATAATAATATTACAGATGATGTGAATTACATATTTTCTCAAAGTCACTCAATTTCTTTTTGAATTTAAGTGAAATAGGAAATTCAATTTACTTAAGGCTCTATCAGCCTTAAGGAACACATTCTCATCATGACGCTCGCGCTTCGCGCTCGATTTTCTGTATACATTTCGGTAACTTTTTAATAAATTACATGATTAAAATAATTTATTTTCTTCCAAATCTCTCAAAAAGAAAAAACAATCGTAGACTTTATTTAAGGAAACGATTTTGCAGAACAACGCTTATTTCGTATCACATATTTTGGTGAAAAAAATCGAATTTTTTTAATATTAAAAATTAAAACATAAAATATACATCCTGTCCCGAAATGTCTTAATGAGAATTTGTAGACTTCATTCAGGCAAACAATTTTCCATCTAAACGTTTTTTTTGTATCTCACATATTTTGTCTAAAAAATGGAATTTTCGAATTTTAATCGTATTTTTTGGAATTGAAACGAAAAATATATGTTTTATTAGAAACTGTATAAGACAAAATTTGTAGAACCTGTTGAAACGAACAATTTTGTATTCCTACGTTTTTTTCGTATTTCACATATTATTGTTAAAAAATTGAATTTTGGATTTTCAAGTTTTTTTTTAAATTAAAAAGAAAAATATGCATCTTATGGAAAAATGTTACAATTTAAATTTGAAGGTCTTTATGTAGTAAATAATATTTTATTATAACGTTTTTTCGTATCTCGTATAATTTAACTGGCAAATGGAATTTTGATATTGACTTTTTACATTCTCATCATGGATGAGAAGGTATTGTTTTTATTTTTAATTTGAATATGCTGTAACATTTCTAATTTTGATTTAATCAAAAAATGTAAACAGGATAATTTGTAGAGATTTATGAGCAATATCAAAAACCAGTATTGAAATTTTTAATTTTTTCAAAAAGTTATTTTCAAAAACACAAAAGTAGTGCTCAATCCCTCAATTTTGATTGGATGTGGCTGGTTAACGAAGTTGTCTTACTTTTTCGGCTCCGATAAAGTGTGCCAAAGCTCAATTCAATCTGATAATCCTATCGAGAGTTATGCCGCACATGGCCTACTACAGACAGACAGACAGACACTTTCGTAAAAACCGTTTTTTCTGAGTCAGGGGGTCTCAAAACGTAAAGATTTGATGAAAATTTCGAAAGTCATTTTTCACATAAAACCAATACCTTCTCATCCATGATGAGAATGTAAAAAAAAGAATTAAAAATACGAAAATAAGAAATTAAACTTTTTAAAAATAAGAAACTAATTCTCTTTCTATTGCATACATGTTCAAATTATAATAATTAAATATTGGTTTTTCATTCATGTACATACTTATCTTTCACTGACAGAAAGTTAATTTAGCAATGCATGTTCACTGTAACCTATTTCAATATCAAAATGATACTATAAAGCAAAATAAAATACACATAAAGTAACATTGAAACACTTTACACGTCGCTTTTCCTTGCTTTGTTTACCAATTTTTAATTTTCTTCAATATATATAATTTAAATTTTTAACGCGCGCTTTCTGGTTATTGGGTATCTCAGCGGGTGGAGGGGATTGGAGGGATGTAACGAGCGACTATAGGGTCTCGCTCGAAGTCGATTAATTTAATCGAATGTTCGATACTAGCTCGCGGCATTTTTAATTTCAAAACAAAAATATAGTTTAATTTAGGAAATTCACATCTTGTTTAAAGAAATGAAACTTCCCACAACACACAGCTGCAAATCATAAAAGACCTTGGGAAAATCGTAGAAATTCTTTAAGTAGAAATATTAGTAATAAATCGTAGTTCAAATATAAGATTCTATTTGTATATTTTTGTAGCCGTAAAACATTTGGTTCGGCTTTAGAAACATCTACATTGTAAAATTAGTTGTAAGATTTCCTTGTAAGTTTATTATGAATACTATGTATACTAGTTTTAAGGATAAGGAAGGTTAAGTCTGGACTATAGGATTTAAATAAATTAAATTTAAAATAGGACTAGGGATTTATAGAGGGAATATGCATTTATATTTTAGATAGGCAAAAACTAAATCGAATGGCTAGGTAAATAAGTATAGAAACTATTTAGTCACGTAGACCTAAAAAGAATTAAAATAGAATGTCTGGCCGCCAGAAGGAAGTAAAAAGTAATCCTTTAAGATTTACTGTTTTACTGCCTTCTCTTGCGCTTTCACTGCAAGCACCATAAAAAACTTGCAGCCGAGAGGAGAGAGGCTGGGACTGGGGTTTTCCGAATCGGGCTTCTCCGGGCTCGGTTTTCCCTGGTCGAGCTTCTCCGGGAAGTTGGGCTGGGCCTAACGAGGGCCTAAATGTGAAATTGAGAGAGAAGGGATGCGTGCGGGGGATGCGTGCTGGAGATCTGTGAAGGGGATGCTTGAGCTTTTGTAGAGTGTAAGTCAGTTAGGTTCGTTTTAGATTTTCACAATTTCGAACGTTCTACAAGTTCCCTCGTCGAACTCGTAGAACATTATATCTTTAACTTGTGACAATTCTCAACGCGTTTGGTTGTTATTGTGTATAAACCCAGACTTAACTTTTACTAAGGTCAATAAATTTTCAAACATTCTATTCTATCTGAGGTCATTTTTATTAAATTTCCGGATTCGTACTTTCCCGGTTCTTCTTTAAGATTTACACCGAGAGTGAACCAACCAATCACCGAGTTCGCGTAAGTTGGACGTTCCGCGGCTCGTAACATATATGGGGGCTCGTAAACCGGGATCTTGGTGCGGGAAAGCCGGAAACTTTTGAAAAAATAATATGTTCGGAGTGCAAGTAAAAATCTCGAAGAAGTGAAGTTTCTTAGAATTTCAACACGAAAAGTCTCACCCGAAATTATAATTTAGCGAACGCTTCAGATTGAAGCAGTGACATTTGTGATAATTGCAGTGATAATTGTGAAAACTTGATTTAAAGAAAATTCTAACTTTTCGTGCGTGTTTCAACGAGTGCTGAACTATCCAACTTTTCAAGAAGCATATTTGAAAAACCAAATTTTTTTTTGCTGTCTCGCCAAGTTTCCCGATTTCTTTTCGTTTCGAGGATTCTTTCTGCTGCTGCCCTTTTGTTCCTGAGTTTCTGAGTTCCCGAGTTCCTGATTTGTTCCTGTGCTGCTGATTACTGCTGAGTTCCTGTGTTCCTGACTAGTTCCTGTGCTGTGCTTCAACGACTTCTACTTCAATTCAAGATCGACTTGAGTAATTTTCTGATATTGGTGGATTGAGTAGCCAATTGAGGGAAATTAAAAAAAGCGATTTTTCTTTATTTTATGGTCATCGAGGGATTTTCATCGTCAAAGGACATCAGCGATCTTCGAGTAACTTCCGGTTCCTGAGATTCAACGGTGGACTTCATCAAGGATCATCGAGGGTAACTTCGTGGGAAATTCAGCTGGAACTTTCTTCACTAAGTGATTGTGATAGTGCGGGAGTGAACCATTGGCCTTTTTCGCTCTTAGTCTTGTGCAAATAAATTGGACTTATCAGTGCAAATCATCTATTACCCAGGACTAATGGTACATGAACTCTAAAGGTTTGGGTAGATTAAGCATTATTATTATATCATTATTATTATTGTATTCACCCGTCTTCTCGAATTTCCTATGTTCTCTGAAAAACATATATATAAATCATTTCTTTTCCTTGCTCTTTAGATTCTGAAAAGGTCTGAACTTGGAACAAAAAAAAAAACGTGAATGTGAAAAAAAATTTTAGTACTCAAAAGGGACTTAAAAATAAAAATATATATACATAAGGGTTTTTACATAATACATTAATACATAAGCACTAATTAAATTTTTTTTTTTGAAGGATCGAATATAATTATTTTTAGTATTTAGTTTTATTTTGACCTTTTTTCGCTCATTTGTTTATCTTCATATACAAATTTTTAAAGTTTTATAATTCCTATTTTTTTTAAATATTGAAATTTTTCCTTTGACTAAGTAAATAATATTGGTGCAAACCAACTATTTATATATATATATATATATATTCATCAATAACAAGTTGAGGGATTGAGCATAATTATTTTTAGTACTTAGTTTTACTTTGATTTCGTTTTCTCTGTTTATCTTCATATACAAACTTTTTCAAGTTTTAAAAATTTCTATTTTTTATTAAGTATGAAATTTTCTCTTTGACGAAGCAAATCATGTTGGTGCACACCACTTATTTTTCGTTAGACTCATTTATAATACTAACTAGGAGACTATTTCTATATTTCATTTTGTTAAATTCAAGTCAGTAAAATCTATCAGATACTGATAAATTTTCTATATCCCTTAAGTAAAATGTCAAATTATCTCGTTTCTTCAGCAAATAATAATTTAATATCAATCTTTGAGGAGTGAAATAAAGTAGATTTCTAATGACACGATAATTTTCAAGTCATTTTGAGAAGGAACCTTTTATTTAATTTTTACATTTACACAAATTTCTGCAGCACATCTAATTATTTTAAATTCCTTACAAATTAACTTAGTATATTTTCTTGTTTTGTAATTAAATTTAATATAATATAAGATGGAAAATTCAGAGGGGACTGGCGAATATAAAATCCGAATCCAGCACTTAGGCGATGACGCTGAATCACTGCGCACTATTGACGAGATTCAAGACTCTAATGATATAAACGAATCTGGTCTATCGTCGAATATCGATTATTTTGATAGGTTAGTTGCGAGTAGAGATAATGTAGGGTCCCAAGGTCTGAACAGAACATCCTTACAAATAAATACAAATAACATGCATGACTTGAATGAAATTGTTCGTCGCCAAATAGAATTGCACGAATTAGAAAAATCGAAGGAAGTCACAAACCCTTCAGTAAATAATTTGGCAGAATCTAGCAGTTTTTCACGTTCTTCACCAATCTTTTTTGAAGGCAGTGATATAACTGCTCTTAAGGTAATCGTAAACCTTATTCCCATCTTTTCTCGGAATAATATCTCAGTACAGGCCTTCTCTAGTGAATGTAAATTGCTCCTCATCTCCAACCTTTGTTTGTAAAATTATTACGAACAAAAATCCAAGGAGAAGCCGAATTATATATTAAAAATCTCTGATTTGAAACTCTTTCAGAACTTCTGAATATTCTCGAAACTGCTTTCATGGCCTCAAAAACTCTTTTCCAGATTCACTCCGAAATTGCTTGCATGAAACAAAATACCGGGGAATCGACACAATGGAATTTTTAAGCGAGAATTTAGCCTCATTAAAATTTAGTAACACAAACATTACACTCAATCTCCCTCAGAGCAACAAAGTAAGCCCGTGCATCATCAACCATTGCAAAGCCGCTGAGTTACCTTCTGAAAAAGAATGTTTTATTTAAATTGACAAAAGGTCAACAGGAAGCTTTTAATAAATTAAAGGACACACTGTATACTTACCCTCTTCTACAATATCCCGATTTCAGCCGACCTTTCATCGTTTCCAGTGATGCTTCTAACTATGGTGTCGGGGGGGTGTTAAGCCAAGAACTCGATCGTAAAGTCCTTCCGATTGCTTACGCGTCCAGAACCCTGTCAGATACAGAAGTCAATTACTCAACTATCGAAAAAGAACTTCTCGCAATTTTATTTTCTGTCGAAACATTCCGACCTTATTTATATGGTAGACAATTTACTCTAGAAACCGACCATAGGCCATTAGTTTGGCTTCATAATGTAAAGAATCCAAACTCAAAGCTGATTCGATGGCGACTGCGTTTGAACGAGTATGATTATGTTATTGTTTATAAAAAGGGAATCATTAATTCAAACGCAGATGCCCTATCTCGGAATCCATATGAGGGAATGCAGACTCTGTGCGACGTCAAAGACGACATGACATTAGACGAAGAACTTGATCCTCTCGATCCCTCTTTCCACCGGGTACACGAGGTGTTGATTTCCAATCAAACACCTGTGACTCAATCTTCACAACACTTGACCAAAGACACAAATTACGACGCCTGTATTGAGAATGCATTCCTGAAAATGGACCACACAACATTTTATGAGAATAATTCTAATTGTCAATTTACTAGAAAGAAAATATACGAACCTGATTCCAGTGAGGAAGAATTTGAGACGGCCACGGAGGAGAGTGGTGATGAGCTAGATAAGCTCTTTATTGATGCTTGCCACGAGGAGGGCTATCCCTCAGGAAGCAATGATTATTTTGATGCCAATATGTCTCTCGGTCCTGGGGCGATCCCTAGTATAGCTAGTCGTGACTGCACATCCCGCACCGAGGGTGAGGCTCAGTTGGATTGTATGTTGGATTCGGCAGGTCCTGGGGCGATCCCTGGCAATGCCAGCTGGACTGCACTACCCGCACCTGTGTCCGATGACGACCGCCTTAAAGATAATGAGTTCTTCACTGAAATCAGGGGAAAATATAACACAGTAATCGAACCAGATGATGAAGACACTGAAGACAGCTTTGAGGATAAAGATCCTTTACAAACTAATTCCGAACCTAAATTGCAAAAAACATTCATATTTAAACAAAAAGAAAAAAAAAACCTTTCGAGAATAAAAGAAAATGAAATTGCTGAAGATACTTACCAATGTTTTCCTATTTTTCATGACGAACCACCTGCGACCACAAACGCTCAAAATTTTTCCCGATTCAAAATAAATGCTTCCAACCATAAATAATCCAGAACTGCATTCCACTTAACCCTAAAAAGTAGAATTACCTAGGAATAAGATAGAAAATTACCTTGTAAACAAACATTTAGTCACGTTGGGACATATATTTATATATCCATTATTTATTTTTATTATTTTTATTTCCTTGTTATATTTAGTTTAAATTTCTAAATAAGAGGGGGGTGAGAGTCGAGCGACTAGGCCTCGCTCAAACATGACCTTATTATACAAATGAAAATTAACAAAGTAAGATAAAAAAAAAAAAAAAATAATATTGTAGGTTAGACTTACCATCGATTACGGCATCCTAGTTAATCCTAGCATCATTAATCACAATCAGATGCAATACAATTAACAAAAATACATAGACGAGAATTCCTCTTCTGTTCTCAAACGTTAAATTCAGTCACTTATCTTTTTTCACTTAGTCGCTCTTCCATTTTCACTAACCTAAATGTTGACACCTGTCACATTCAACCCGGTTAAACTGTCACGTGGTGCGGTAACGTCGTCTGCTCATTAGAACTCGTTGCATATCGAACCATATCGAACAATCGAACTATAGGCGCGATTTTCGAACTTCGATATTCTTTCTGTCCATAGACTCTTCATTTAAATAAAGATCCCCAAATCCGAAAATATGAATAAGTAGGAATACGGTTAGTTATGTAAAATAAGATATTTTCTGACGAAAAATCTTTTTATAAGGGTGAAGGTGTAACGAGCGACTATAGGGTCTCGCTCGAAGTCGATTAATTTAATCGAATGTTCGATACTGGCTCGCGGCATTTTTAATTTCAAAACAAAAATATAGTTTAATTTAGGAAATTCACATCTTGTTTAAAGAAATGAAACTTCCCACAACACACAGCTGCAAATCATAAAAGACCTTGGGAAAATCGTAGAAATTCTTTAAGTAGAAATATTAGTAATAAATCGTAGTTCAAATATAAGATTCTATTTGTATATTTTTGTAGCCGTAAAACATTTGGTTCGGCTTTAGAAACATCTACATTGTAAAATTAGTTGTAAGATTTCCTTGTAAGTTTATTATGAATACTATGTATACTAGTTTTAAGGATAAGGAAGGTTAAGTCTGGACTATAGGATTTAAATAAATTAAATTTAAAATAGGACTAGGGATTTATAGAGGGAATATGCATTTATATTTTAGATAGGCAAAAACTAAATCGAATGGCTAGGTAAATAAGTATAGAAACTATTTAGTCACGTAGACCTAAAAAGAATTAAAATAGAATGTCTGGCCGCCAGAAGGAAGTAAAAAGTAATCCTTTAAGATTTACTGTTTTACTGCCTTCTCTTGCGCTTTCACTGCAAGCACCATAAAAAACTTGCAGCCGAGAGGAGAGAGGCTGGGACTGGGGTTTTCCGAATCGGGCTTCTCCGGGCTCGGTTTTCCCTGGTCGAGCTTCTCCGGGAAGTTGGGCTGGGCCTAAGGAGGGCCTAAATGTGAAATTGAGAGAGAAGGGATGCGTGCGGGGGATGCGTGCTGGAGATCTGTGAAGGGGATGCTTGAGCTTTTGTAGAGTGTAAGTCAGTTAGGTTCGTTTTAGATTTTCACAATTTCGAACGTTCTACAAGTTCCCTCGTCGAACTCGTAGAACATTATATCTTTAACTTGTGACAATTCTCAACGCGTTTGGTTGTTATTGTGTATAAACCCAGACTTAACTTTTACTAAGGTCAATAAATTTTCAAACATTCTATTCTATCTGAGGTCATTTTTATTAAATTTCCGGATTCGTACTTTCCCGGTTCTTCTTTAAGATTTACACCGAGAGTGAACCAACCAATCACCGAGTTCGCGTAAGTTGGACGTTCCGCGGCTCGTAACAGGGAGATACATTTAGCGCCTCTATAATGCTTTCGAGGAACTAATTCGGATTGATCATTCGGCGTGGTGAGTGGCAAGAGGGGACCGGGAAAAACACGCCGAAAGCGACGTCTACATTTAAGTTTACCGAACTATAATTGGCCGCATCTAGGTTTATAATATCTTTGACAAAATCATGTCGAATTTACAAAAGAGCACCGTATACAATTAAAATTAATACAAGTGTGTCTCCTAAAACTAAAATCATATAAATATGCGTTTATACATACAATATCATTCAATACGAGTAGAGTTATGTTATTTTTATGTTTTTTTTTAGGAGATAATTGTGAATTTATATATTTTATTATTCATATTCTGGACTTACATTGACCCTTAATTAATAATTGAAGATATATGTTAATGTTGGTAATTGGCTTTAGGGTCCAAGGTTGATAAAAACTCAGAGTTTTACATAATCAGACGTTTCGGCTCTGATCGGAGCCCCCATCAGTGATTTATTTAAATCTAAAAATACAGAAAAGGGTTTTTGCTAACATAGGATGTCTTGTATAAAAAAATTTTTTGTAAAAATTTAACAAGTAATTATCATTATGTTTTTACATGTAGGTAAATAAATTTTGATATTACTTTAAGGTAAATATTTCGTTCACATAACCTAAAAAACTGGATACCAGAAAGCATTTTTTGAAACGTTGGAATTAAGTGTCTAAATATAAAAAATATTTTTAATTGACATTCGTGCATGGAATTGTAGATTGAAATTTTTGTGGTGTAGTTTTTAATACAATATATATACATACATACATAACCATATATATATATATATATATATATATATATATATCGATACCCACGTTCTAATATGTCGTATCCCACATTTGGAAAATTTGTCAGGAAACGATAAAAACGTCTTGCTAGCACAAATAAATAAATGTAAACAAATTTTTGTTTCATACATTCATAAAAATGCATAAATAATAATAATTAAAGCAAAAAAAATTATTTAAATAAATTTTATGATATTTATGTGGGTTATGCAAGTAGAAAAAATTAAAATGTATTTTAGAAAAGAAATTGATTTAATCATTTTATAATTAAATATTGTTTCATCCCATACATAACATTTCTCTCTTATTTTGTATTGTTTAATTCATAATTATTATAATATATCATTATTGATATATTTTATTTTTACTATCTTTAATATTGCTTAAAAAAAATTTTTTTTCCATTTTAAGTACTCTTAATTTTTTTTTTTTACTTCAGGTACATTTTCTTGCTGAGATTGTTGAAAATTTCTTGCCCTCTTTCGTCTAGTATTATCACAATTTTTTCAATAATTAATATCATTATCTTCAGGTTTTTTATATCTATTATTAGTGCGCAGTACTTTGCTTTTAACGCCAAGATTAACTTGATTAGCTTTTCGTTTCTTACTCTTAGTCTTTCCAGTTACCTTAACTATATTTTTACTCTCGGCTTCCAAATTTTTTATTGATGGAGATTGGTCAGAAGCAGAGTCAATATCATCAATATATTTTATATTATCATAGAAGCAGTGTGTATCTCTCAGCAACACTTTTTTTAATGCCTGTAATTTGTTGCCATTTACTTTTAGTTCTTTTTAATCGATCTACAAGCAGAGGTTTCAGCGGATGCTCTAGATTTAATTGGAGCTGTAAAAATATTATTTGTGATTACCTTCTTACTCATTTTATTAAATAATTTCTCAAAATAAACTTAAGATTAATCACAAAATAAAAATTGACTGTCACATCGCTGGCGCTGACTTAACCAATCGATGTGGGATACGACATATTAGAATTCGTGAAAATCGGCATGTGGGATACGACATATTAGAATATTTATTTAAAAATATTAAATAAACAATTTGACTCACAAGATTTTAATATAAGCTGTAAAACATTATTATTAATCCATTTTTCAAAAAAAGTCTATTTCTCAAATTTTGTGGGATACGACATATTAGAACGTGGGTATCGATATATTATATGTATATACATATATACACATATACATACATATATATTACATGTATACAACATTATATATACCACACATATAAAATAGTTTCAAATTCTTTAAATATTATTTCTTTTGGTATGAAGTGCAATCTGTAAAATTTAATTTAATTTAACATTTTTTTCTTTGGCATATTTTTCTTGGAAATTTGTCCGCTGTGGTACTTTTTTAGCAAGAAGAACTGAAAAATTGATAGTTTTTTTGCAATGACTTAGAACATAAAGAGTCCGTAGAGTTATACAAAATCTCAATTTCTTTACGCAATTTATAGTTTTTTACAATATTTTTCTTACATCTACTTGTCAAACCAAAAAATCGGCAATTTACTCCCAAAAAACTGTATTTTACCTAGTGCTATTCTCATTGCTTTACGCCAAAGAAATATTTATATAGGTAATTTTAGATCTAGACTCAAACCAAAGAAAACTTTATGTGCAATATTATATACAGCGGATGGCTGTAGACTTTAATTAGTTTTAAACAATAAAAAATAATAATTCCTGTTTTACCGACACTAAAACTTATTTAATTGTTGAAAACTAATTAAAATCTACAACCATCCGCTAATGTGACCTTTATTATGTTCTCAATTTTCAGATAACAAAATTCATTATAGTTGAAAAATCTTGGGGAATTGATATTATTGAGTCAATAGCAAAAAAAAAAGTTTTTCTATACAGAATTATGTCGAATTTACAAAAGAGCACGGTATACAATAAAAATTAATACACGTGCGTACTTATATCATAAAATTTCTTGCAATTGTTGTAAAAAGTTTTTCTGAATTAGTCATGGAATTCATTTTTGTGTTAACTATAAGCGTAATATTATGTTATATTTTTTAGAAGTTTATTGTGGATTTATATAATTTATTTGTAATATAAATCTTATTTGGAATTATATTCTGAATCAATTTGTTATATCAAATGTTATATTTTTTAGAAGTTTATTGTGGATTTATATAATTTATTTGTAATATAAATCTTATTTGGAATTATATTCTGAATCAATTTGATGTGAAAACTTAATTTTATAAAATCAATGTGAAATTTAATTTTGAATAAAATGTACATACAAATACTGTCAAATTATAAAAAAAATTTCCTATATTTTGCGTATTTTGAATTACCCCAAATCATTTATCAATACTTTTCAGAAAATGACAATTGAATGAAATCAGAGACTTTACATTATTCATGCAAATTTAATTAATATCAGCAACTTTTATTACGTAAATGTCATTATTAAATTAATTTATTTTACACAGTTGCATTTCTTAATCCAAATGATTAGTTTGATTTGTTACGGCGGTCGGTAAAGTCGCATCATGTTCAAAAGTGAAAAATGACAATTGAATGACATAAGAGACTATACATTATTCGTGCAACTCTAATTAATATCAGCAACTTTTATTACGTAAATGTCATTATTAAATTAATTTATTTTACACAGTTGCATTTCTCAATCCAAATGATTTGTTTGATTAGTTACGGCAGTCGGTAAAGTCGCATCATGCACAAAAAAAAAAAATTACAATTGAATGACATCAGAGGCTTTAAAAAATACTGTTTACATTATTCATGCAACTTTAATTAATTTCAGCAACTTTTATTACGTAAAGTTCATTAGTAAATTCATTTACCTCACACATTTGCATTTCTCAATCATTAATTCTGTTTTTAAATTTAGCGCGCAAAATGCTACTGAGGGCAGGTGAAGCCACCTTCAGTGACAGGTATTACGTTTTTCTAGTTTTTATCACTGAAAAATAAGATAATTGTATTTATTTGCTACACCTTCTAATCCAAATTTCGCCACAGAATCATAATTCCAATGCTTTTAATGTCTTTTTTACCGTTCTTAGCCGTAATAATGCGAGGTCATAGAACGGTCATAAAACGGTCAGAGTATTCTATGACCGTTCTCTCACTTTTAATGTATATCTAAGTTACATATTTTCTATTTTGTTTCTAATAATTAATTTTCACAATTTGTGGGATCCGCTTTTTAGGTATGAAAATACTTTGAATTTTTACAACTTTTTGTTTCCCTAAATTTCAACTTTCACATTTCGTGAATGTCAGAGACGATAAAAATAGACGTAGATAGACTACTTTTGGTTTTGAAAATGAAAAAAAATTTAATTCTTCTTATTATACTGTTTTCATTAATGTTAATTAACTATTTTAAAATTATAAATCAATATTCTCCTTTTTATATTCTATTTTCTTTAATTATTCATAATGATTTCCAACTAATTACAACTCTCATCAACTTCGTTCCTTGTTCAGAATTTTTCATTTTTTTTCCATTTTTCAACTCAATTTTACCTCAAAAAAATAATATAAATATGTATATAAATGTGTAGACAATCAAATATAAAAATGTTAAAAAAGTTATTAATCAATGCCAAAAAGGAATAAAAGAGATACTAATATTTAAATTCTAATATCAGCTGAATGTTTCAAAATAGTTTTTGTAACAGATAAATATGAATAAAAAGGGGAAAATTTAATTTGAAATATTCAAATAATATTATTATTTAAAGTCTGATCTCTTTTATTTGTTTATGGCATTGAATATTATAATTAAAAAAAAATTTTATTAAATTTTTCGTATGTTACTGTGCATTTTCAGGGAGTGATGGTACAGTTAGCGCCGCGTGTGACGGTTCGGCAAACTAACTTAGGAATTCAACTTAGGACACTAACGGGGCACCATTTTCTTTTCTGATGCATACGGCTGCAGAAAGTGACTACGTAAACGTACACCCATGGAGATTAGATATCTAGTCTCCATGCGTACACCAAAGAAAATAAACTTTCTATAAGAACCCTATTCCATCCATAGACCTATATGTTATCATACAAGAGAGAAAGAGACCGACAATTTTCCTGTTTCTTTCCAACTAATATGTTACTATGGAAACCTGCATGCATGGAGACTAGATATAAGGAGACCAATCTCTTATGGCCGTACTTCACAAAACACAAAATGATGTTATGCCAAGTACGTAGTTAGGAAACTTCCCGATGAGGGCACGTGTGTTCCCTGAGTGCAAAATGTCGGCATCCACGGTTTATAAGCATCGTGTCTTGGGCATCACCATTTTGCACTCAGGGAACATACATGCCCTTATCGGGAAGTTTTGTAACTATGTACTTGGCAGAACTTCATTTCGGTAATGGATATATGGAGATTGGTCTCCTTATATCTAGTCTTCATGCCTGCATGCAGAGGTGTAATTCCCATAGAGTTATTATACATAGAGTAGGCAGGCCTGTCGGACGGCATCCTCCAAATAAAAGAAGAAAGACAATTGAATTGGTCTATCCATCTCTCTCTTTCACACGCAATAAGCATGCGCGAACCCGACTTAAAAAAATACGCAACCTAACCAGGTAATTAATTACATATTCAAGATGGCGAACCTTAAAAGAGTATATATAACTTTTGTTCATTTCTCGTTATTTTGGCATAGGGTCAGATTCTTTTTATTTTCTTCGATTAAACTTATCACTATTAGGTATCAAAATACGCAAAAAAAGAAAGAAAGGCAAATGTTTCGGCCACATATGGGGGCCCTCTTCAGTGCCATAAATTCAAAGATTAATTCAAAATTTCTGTAGAAGATTAGAATATAGGAGATAATTAAAATAACGATTATCATAGAAATCAATAACTTATCTCATAGCTTGCAATTCAAAATGAAGTATTCCAGTATGCAGCATCACGAATTGACGAAGTGATTCACAGCTGTGAATAAAAAACCGGATAAAATGAAAAAATTTTAAATTTTAATGAATTCATTTATAAATTTGCTTTTCGGTTTAATTATTTCAATGAAATTTAGCTTGACTTAAGACGAAACGAGAATATTCATTACACTTGTTTTTAAATTAAACATGAATTACAATTATCTCAAACTAAAAATAAATGTACTTAAAAATGATTTACAAAATCGGGGAGAATATTCTATTGTTAATTGTAACTAATTTTATAAAAGAACTCGAGGTGATCTTTCGAAATAAATATTTTACAATTTTTTTTTTTATTTAACAATTGTTTTTAGGGTTTAATGTTTTTCTCTTTCTCTTTAGGTAAAAGTTGCAACTATTATTTAATCCTAATGCTGTAGGACTAATTTTATTCTTCAAAGGATTTCCTGCAAATTTGTAAGATTATTAATTTATACGGAGGAAAAAATTTATTTAAAATATTGAATAAAATTTGTAGCTTATCAATATTTTGTATACTAAATACAAAAAGTATTTTAAAAAGAAAAGACTTATATACAAATACTAAATTTCATAAAAATGTTATAAAAACAATTGTTATTAATTTGTTGTTGTGGTGAAAGCATGTATGTTTAATACTTCACTTTCATTAAAAACTTTTATATAAACAAAATGTTTTATTCTGTAACTTATGTATTATTTTATTAATTTTACCTATTCAGTTTTTAAGAAGTTTATTAAATATTGTATTTTTGCATCTTTATAAAGAAAGCAAAGTACTCAAGTAATGAGCACCTCTGCTGTTCCAAATGAAAATGTATTGAGTTGCATTCGCTATAAAGGCGAAGGTCGCGCTATCCTTTGTTTGCTCACGTATGGCTGTGTGAGATGTATGTAAGCAAACAAAGGTTCGCGCGACTCTCGCCTCTATAGCGAAAGCGACTTACTACGTTTTCATTTGGGACAGCAGACCTTATAAACGTAGATACAATTGGAAAACACGCGAGGTGAAATTCATAGCTATTTTCATAATTGAATGGAACTAACTAAACTTTATTAGCTATTACATTTATTATGCAGATTCTTCTTGTAATTTAAATTAATATGCATTCTGGTGAGTAGGAATGCATTGGAATTTACGTTTAAAAACAGTGAATTTTACAATTTTCACAAGTTATTTTTAATTAAAAAGAATTAAAAAGTCATAAATATTATTATCTTTCGATAATAAACAGGACTTATATCGACTCTTAGTATAAAATATCCAAATTATTATCTTTTACCCAGAAATATCAGAAAATTATTTGTATATAACAAAAAAATTATTTTTTAAATTTTCGCCTTGCTTTATTTGAATTCTAGGACAACTACATAGCTGGCGCTGCCACATGGCGACCGTCAACTCTCATGACTTATGACAATAGAGTTCTTAAAACTCCGCCATTGCCGGTCCCAAGCCCGGATGAGAAAGGAGGAGGGGACACGCGGACAGCAACACGACACTACATACTTACAGCGACACTGAACGCAACACACCCGAGAGGGCGTTTCGTGGGAGGGCAGCGTCTCGACCAGAGGAATGCGTGAGGTCACTTACGGAGCAGACGCGTCCTGCAGCCCACCAACGGTAGTAGCCGAAAGGACTCTGCCAGCAGCTGGGCTGTCGCCGTCAGGATGGCCGTCAAGGGAGCCCTATAGACAGGCTTCCCCTAGCGGTGGGCCTGCCGGGCGCACGCGTTGGAATGGTTTCTCCGAACCTTCAAGCGCGTGAGGACGCGGTGTGGAGCAAAAGCATCAGGGGACCTTGAGCAGGTTCCTTGATGCCGTATGAGTGAAAAGAGTGTGAATACGGGGGGCCCCTTAATAGGGGTATCGCCCCAAATGCGCATGCGGCAGTGACGCTGTACTTCCCTCGTGCCTTCTCGTGGTACATCACAACTACATGCACGATACCGACACCCACACATACAAGAACGAATGCACTGCTGAGTGAATGGGCTGCGGCCGGCGCCTGGTGGATATTTCCGATAGACTAGACAAGGGAGGAGTAGTAGCCTCCCGACCAGGGTAGGACGCGAAGTCAGTACCTTACCTCTGTAGAAGTATTATGGGTAAATGTAAGTCCCTCCGGTGTTCGGCGCGAAGGGCAACGTTCCCGTGAAACCACATGTTAAATTGGGAAAACCGCTCACGTTTCTACCGTCTGGAGCCAATTTCGGGGTTGAAATCATGGAAGCCCGGGCGCTGGAATGAAGGATTACCTGGTCAGTATTTCCTTATATCCGACGCTGCGTAGGATAAATCGCACACCGTCTAGCCTGAAGTCCACGTCAGGTGTCGGGGCGGACCAGGCACCGCTCGGTCGATAGGGGTGACGTTAAACCTTTAGCATCATTATGGCGCAGGCCTATCCCGTAACCTTCTTACTAGCTTCATTTAATGTACCGATAGGATCGACCCTCCGATAAGACGCTTCTCGGTTTCGGCGCACAAAACTAGAGATATACGCGGGGATATTAGCCCTACTGCGGTAGGGCTCCCATGATGGGCGAACCGTCTTAAGACACGACAGTAATTAATATGAACCCTAATAAAAATAAAAGAGATAAAGAGGTGAAGGCACCGGATACGACCTCACACACTCCTCCGGGGGCTGAGGGATGGAGGGACGTCTTTCAGCTCCTGAAGGAGCAAAATGGAAAAATGGAAAAGCTAGCCAGGGCCTTCAGCGTTATCCAACAGGGTATGCTGAGGAATAACCCTGGCTTTGTAAAAGATTCGGTGAATGAGGCAACTGAGGTATTGAGCGGTATGCTCAACACCCAAAAATGCCTCCTAGAAAGCGGGGTGGAAATCCAAAAGAAGCTGGAATCCCACCCCGCCTCAAAAAAGATGGGTATCTTCCGGAGACTATCTCGTCGTATTTTGTGAAAACTATAATCCCTAGCGAACTGGCTGAACGGTAGCTTTACGCTGTACCGTAAAGCTATCGTAAAGCTATCGTAAAGTAGCATTATAACTCATGAATGAGGCAAAATAAACATTCAAAATGTTTTTATCCTTATTCTACGTTGAAAATAACGTTAACTGGTAATTGAAATGTGCAATCATTTTATTTATTTACGCTAAAAATTGAAAAAAACATAATATCTGTCATTCAAGGCAGTGCAGTGGTTCATCACTTTCCATGTCTTCACCGTCAGGATTGAATATTTGTTAGAGTGAGATGAAAGTGTGGTTGTGTCTCACTCCAACCAATGGTCAACTTTAACGGAGAAGTTCCACAAAAGGTGAACCTCTGCACTGCCTTCAATTGCAGATATTATGTTTTTTTTTTAATTTTTAGCCTAAATAAATAAAATTATTGCATATTTCCATTACCAATTAACGTTATTTTCAACGTAGAATAAGGATAAAAACATTTTGAATGTTTATTTTGCCTCATTTATGAGTTATAATGCTACTTTACGATAGCTTTACGATACAGCGTAAAGCTACCGTTCAGCCAGTTCGCTTTGGATCAGTCAAAAAAAGTTTTTGGTGATGAAAAAAGTGACAATTTTTTAACTTAATCGACGAAAGTTATCATAAATATCATTATACCAGATTATTTTTCTAGATCTTTTCGTTGAAACTTTATTTTTTCTAACCAAATTGAATTCGTATTTTGATAACTAGGAGAACCATACATATAACCTCAAAAATAATTTTGGCTGGTCATTACTTGGTCATTTTAACATTTCATTCCTCTGTAGCGCAATATACTACATTGCACTACTGTTAACTGTAGCGAAAAAACGAGTTTGCGCGCCGATGGCACATAAAAATTATCTCACGTTCTGAACGTGAACTATTAATAATGGTCACATATAAAAAACTATTTTTAGTATAAATTAATTCGTGTTTCATAATTCAACCCTTATTTTCCTGTATATAAACGGTTTTAAAAAGAAGTTATAGAAATAATTTTAAATATATACAAAAATTATAAACTATTGTATTTTGGTCGTTTTCGAACATTTTAATTTATTAGAAAATAATAAAATTGGAAAGGAAACAAACCCTAAAATATAATTAATACTGAATGCAGATATTACATAAAAATTAAGTATGTACATGCTGTGACTGTGACTAGTATGTTACTAAATAATAGAATCCAATTCTATAAATACCTAAGTTAAAATGTAGAAGATTATCACTAAATAGTACAAAACATCAGGTACGAAAGTACTTCACAAGAAACAAATCACTTAATTAAAAATCACTAGAGTATCACAAACAAGAAGTTTTAAATGTCAAACGGAAGTAGTGACTGATTCAACACCTTAATTTTTAAACTACATGCAAAAGTAATAAATAAACATAAATAGTTTGAACTAAAGAATGTTTAAAAAACTTTAAAAATGTTAACTTTAATTTGCGGTTATGTTAGAATATTTTGAGCGAACAGAAGAAAGCAGCTATTTTTTTACGCCACTTGCATTAACGCCATCAATCGGGAAGTTCTTGTACCTTTTCCATGTAATTCCGACAAAAACGTGCTTAATTTTTGTGAAGTTCACGCATAAGAGATAGACCTTTTCATTTAAGAAAACGATACTGCGCAGGCACGAAATATCCATAGTACTTCCGGGAGTTTCGAGCTATTTTTACCGAGAAATTACATGAGCAAGGTAAATATTTACGGAAAAAAATTATTTCGAAAGATTTTAAGTTAAAACACTTTGCACAAAAAAATGTCTGAGATACCTGGAGAAAATCCTTTGAAAAGGAAAAGGGATTTTACAGATAAAAAGTGCTGGTTTGGAAATTGTAGAAGTGACAGCTGATACAAGTCGTACTCAGAATGTACTTATTATTTTTTATAATTTTCAAAACCCTGTTTGGAATATCGGCAAGGTAAAATTCCAGACGATTCGTTGAAAAAACATATTAAAAATTGTGCGCGGTGCAAAAATGTGATATGTGGGTGAGGTTATGTGCACGTAAGGACGAGTACTTTTGTAGCTTAAAGAATGTAAAGAAAAATACTTATATTTTCTCTGAAAATAATTTTTTTTCGTTTAATATTTTGTATGTTATAGAATTAAATTATCTACGTACAGAAATTCACACTCGCAAAATAAACTTTTTTTATATGATTATGAATGTTCAAGACATAACAGACCTGTCTCAGTAATTTTTGAATCATTCCTCTAAATTTTAAGATGATATTTCATTCTCTGTGAAAATGTATGGTTACAGAACTTAGTTTTATATTTCTAAACGAAAAAAATTGCAAAATTTTTACCAAAAAAAAGTTAATAGATGTTCCTTATTATCTTCTGATACATTTACCAAATTATGAGCCAGATATTTTATAAAAAAATAGTCATTTTACATAGTTGTATTAACATATAATTTTCGTCACGTGACCAGAGCTGGGTAAAATGGTTCTCAAAATGTATTTAAAATGCAAAATAGTTTCGCAAAATCCATTTAAAATGCAAAATAGAAAATGGTTTCCAATTTTTTATTTAAAATGAAAAATGCAAAATGTATATTTGAAATAGGTTAGTACAAAATGTAAAATGGATTTTTAATAATACAAAAAATTACATCAAGAATATTTATTATTATTTGCAGATGTGTTCATTTGCTTTAAGTAGCAATTGCTTCTCGAATATTGCGTCCCCCATGGATCTTCTTTTTGGGCGCAAAATCATGTCTGTGTTACTAAATAGTAAAATAAAAACAGTGTTTCGAAAAATGGCTGCCTGCGCGAGCAGCGCATGTTGGCTTCCAGCTGGAGAAAATATGCCACCGGCTGTAAACTGGCGCGCGATTTAATATCGAATTAAATTAATTCGATTTTAAATCGCGCGCCGAATTTTGACCAATGGCAGCATTTGTCCGGTGGGAAGCCAACATGTGCTTTTACTTGTCCAGGGCAGAACCAAAAAAAAACTAGAAAATAGTATTTTAAGTTAATAATAGATTGAAAACCCATTTAAAATCGAAAATGCAAACTGGTTTTCTTCTTCCTATTTAAAATACAAAATGGAAAATGGCATTTAAAATAGGTATTTGAAATGGATTCATTTGGAATAGTTACCCAGCTATGCAGGTTACCTGCTCGGGCCATGACCATAATTTATAGGTCCATAAATTCTTCCTCCCGCCCGTATGCAGGGTCGCGTACGTAATATACGTTAGGTAATTTACGTAGTTTTTTACATGTAAATTACAATTAATACTTGTTACAGCTTACAAAATATATACTGCAGCTACCCACTTATTCCTTTGACTTATTTTCCATTTAGACGTTGGAAACTTGTAAAATTTACACTCACTTTTCCTGCTTGTATTTTTACAATTCACAACACAACAACTTCGGTGCTTCATTTTATGCCCGTGAAGATAGCACACCGCCTATAATATTTTTTGATTTTATTATATAAAATCGTTTGTTAGTCGTTTGTTAATGTTTGGTATTCAAGTTTTGACGTTTGGTAGTCAAAATTGAAAAAGTTATTAAGGTTTTAAAGTTGGGGTGCTAACTTCACGGTAGCACACCACTTTAATATTTTTCAAAAATTCCTTTTGGAATACTTTTATTTTGGTTTGCTGATGTTTGGTCGTCAGGTTTTGGCGTTTGGTAGTCAAAACTTTAGAAAATATTTAACTTTTAAGAGTGTAAAAATCAACCGGAAGTATCATGAACAACTGTTTCACCGCGCAGCCACGCAGCTGTTCCTGCCTCCAGCGCACGTAAGACAAGCGCGAAATTTAAATTTAAAAAAAAACCCACATCAATCGAAAAACTATTTGGTGTTATAATTATCCATAACTGTTGTAGGTTTTCTTATTTTTAAATATAATAGAGTATAATTCTGTAATAATGGTAGAAAAAATCTTTCTTACTGCTAAGGCAAATTAATCTTTTCAATCTTTTTCGATTTGCCATTAAATGATATGTTACGTTTGAATATTGTACACAGGTTCAAATTAAATTTATTGAACCTTTTTTCCATCTGTATCTTATCCACCGAAAATATTCTTCATCCGATGCTATAATTGATTTTTTTCCTTCATAAAATCATAATTCAAATTTCCAAGATGCGGATTTTAATATAATAATAAATATTAAAGGTTGGATACTTGGTTGGAGTTATTTTATGTAAGCAATTAGACTCTTTCAAATCTAATCTAGACAATTATTCACTTTCTCTAGGGCAGAAAAATTTGTTATCCGGTTTTTTATTCACAGTGAACTCTAAATATTTTTTCAATTCGTGATGCTGCATACTGGACTACTTCAAAATAACGAGAAATGAAGAAAAAAATTCTATTGATAAGATGTTATGCGTAATAACGTACAAAGATGTTTTGAGAATGTTACTGAGTCATTCCTTTAGAAAGCTCAGTAGTTAGTACTTTATTGGTCGGACAAGAACTGAGGAGCGGGCCCTGCGCTCTACATTATATAGGCCTCGAGTGCTAATAGAAGGGGTATCTTACCGTTAGGCATAACACTCCCCTGTTTAGAATGAGTTTAGTCCCTAAATTTTGATACGTCTATTTTTGGGTGGTTCAGTTAGCAAAGGCTGAACACTCGCATTGTAAGTGATCACATGCGTGTGTGTGTCTATTTTAGTTTTAACGCAAAATAAGCATATTCTTTTCGGGATAGAATTTTTTTTTGTTACAATTCAAATAATCGGAACTTGTAACTAATGTACAGTGTGACTAATGATAGCTAGTGCTAGCAGAGTTATCATCTGTGTCAGCATCTGAAAAATACGGCATACATTGGTCTATGTGTATTCGAATGATCTTACCTTTATTTCTAATTTTTAGATTGTTATTGTCGATGTAATCTATGACTTCAAAAGGACCTTTCCAGGCAGGTTCTAATTTATTTTGCTTAGTGTTGTTAAGTGTTTTGACAAGATCTCCTGCTTTATATATTGGATGTTTTCTAGTTATATTTTCGTCGAGTCTCCTTCTTGTCTTTTCCATTTCTACCTGGATTCTCTCTCGCGTTTTGGATATGATTTCTTCGTGTTTCTTCTTCCATTTCCTTATCAGATCCTGATAAGTTAGGTTAGGTGAGGTGTTGACCGTTGACGGGATATTGGGTGTTCTTCCGAATGTTAATTCATAGGAAGAATGTCCAGTCGTTTGATTGGTAGTAGTGTTGATGACGAAAATGATGTATTTTAAGTTTTCGTCCCATTGTTTATTATTTTCATCAATACTAGTCTTGATCAGGTTTACTAGTGTAGAGTGCATTCTTTCGATGTTCCCGTTTGATTGCGGGTGGAATGCAGTTGTTTTAATATGCCGAATGTTCATTGCGTTTTCAAATTGTGTCATTAATTCCGATAAGAAGTTTGATCCTTGGTCAGAAAGTATGGTCTTAGGTGCTCCGAAAGTATAAATGTAGTGATCGATTAAGGCTTCTATTATTGATTTCGATGATTCATTCTGCAAAGGTACGAGAACTGTATATCTTGTTAGTCTATCTTGCATACTGAGTATGTAACGATTTCCTTTTTGTGTTTTCTATTAATTTCCTCTATAATCCAACTTAATTTTATGAGCCAATCTTCTTCATCATAGTCGGGCATTTCCTCCTTTTTTATTTCCTTCCATAACTTTCCTATCGCGTTAGGTTTTGTCTTAACTTTGCCGAAGGTGGGTTGCAGTCTCCAATTTATAAATTCCGTATGCATGTCAAGTTTTTCGGTTGTCATGTCTTCTGTAGATTCGTTCTCTGTTTCCTCCGAAGGTTCTCTCATCCTTCTTGGTGGTAAATCGATCTTTTCCTCTCGTTTTAGTACCCTATCTTCTGTTATAACTGGGGTACCGAAAATTTCGATTTTCTGTGGTTGCTTGTTTTGAAATATCAGATGTTATAGGGAAAAGTCGGGATAAACAGTCTGCAACTTTGTTTTCTTTTCCTTTTACGTATTCGATGTCGTAATCGTATTCCTCCATTCTCAATCGCCATCGTAGCAATCTTGAGCTAGGATCCCTTACGTTATGGAGCCAGATCAAAGCTCTGTGATCCGTTTGAATTTTGAATTTTTCTTTTTGAGTTAGCTTAGTGAGTGGTGTTGCAATGCTTGAAAAGTTTTTTATGAATTTTCTATAATAACAAGATAGTCCTAGGAAGGATTACACGTCCTTCACGGTTTTCAGTTTTTTAAAATTTTTGATCGCGCTTAACTTTTCTGGGTTAGGTTTCACACCTTCTTTGGTTATTATGTGTCCTAAGTACTCTAATTCAGGTTTCAAGTAATCACATTTACTGGGTTCTTAACGTAGTCCAAGTTGTTTGATTCTTTGCAAAACGTCTTCCATATTTTGATTATGTTGTTGGATAGTTTCTCCGAAGATAACTATATCCTCAATGTAAGCGAAACATTTGTTACCAATTAATCCGCGGAATGCATTGTCCATCATTCGCTGGAAGGTTGCAGGTGCGTTCTTTAATCCAAAAGGCATTCGATTGTACTCAAAGTGTCCTTGTGAAGTGGAGAAAGCTGTATATTTTTTGTCTTTTTCCTTCATCGGGATCTGGTGGAAATCCGCTGATAAGTCAAAGGCAGAAAAGAATTTTGCTTTGCCTAATTTATCAAGGATATCGTCTATCACGGGCAAGGGATAAGCATCCTGGTCTGTGTCTTCATTAATTTTTCGATAATCTATGACCATTCTCAACTTATCTCCTTTTTTAGGTACTATGCATAATGGACCCTGCTTAAAATGACGGATAGAACCCAGATAAGAACCGAGTAAAAGTCGGTTCTTATTTGGCGCTAATGGATTTGTACCCGGTTTTTGTCCCCGGTTTGTACCCGGAGATTATCGGGTTCTATCTGGGATCGCATAATATCTTCACCCGGTTTCTATATGGTTCTTAACTGGGACCTTTGAGATTTTGATCTGGTTTGTATCTGGCTCCTTAAAATACTTATACCCGGTTCTAATCCGGCACTTAATCGCATTCTATCTAGGTTGATATAATATTTTGTCCGGTTTCTATATGGGTCTTATCTGGGCTCTGTAAGAGTTTTATCCTGTTTGTAGTCGGGTCCTCGAAATACGTATACTCGGTTCTTATCCGGCGTTACTGGATTTGTACCCGGTTTTTGTCCCCGGTTTATACCTGGAGCTTAACCGGGCTCTATATGGGATCGCATAATATCTACACTGAGAGAAAAAGTACAGGCAAAATTCGAGTTAAGACTAGTATTTACCGTTTTTAATGGCAATGGAGGAATATTCGCTTGGAAGGTTAAATTTACTGTTTTCACAGTAAAAAATCTGTTTTCAAGCTGGGAAATTTTATTTGAGTAAATTGACAGTACTTTTTTGTTACACGTACACCGAAAAAAAATCTCAGTAGGTTTGACTACTTTTTAACTTACTTTTCGTAGTCCGTAAAGGCTCCAGTGCCTTTTTTTAAGTTAAGTGATCTTCAGGAACATAGGTAAATCAAATAAGAGCAGTTGTTGAATCGATGAATACTCTTAGTATATTTCAAAACTGTATTTACTATTAATTAGACACTTAACTTACTATTTTTATATACACACTTACCTACAAACACACACCCGCCTCTACGCTACACAAACGCTCGTTTAGACAGTATTAAAAATTATTCTTAACGCTGCGGGTTCGAACCCTCTCTACTTATAATTATCGCATTAGCAACCTAACGACTAAGCCTCTCGGCTGCGCACGCTTGGAATACAAGAAAGGAAATAGCGCTTATAACCTGCAACTACTGCAGGGCCGTGTAAAAAGTGTTTGGGCCCCGTTATTGTTACTACCTCGACACAATCAGATATACACACATACACACACGTGCTCGCATATGATTATTATGATTACATTTCATAATTGCTTGCTGACTCCCGAGTTTTTTTAACCAACTCACAGCAAAAGTCGCTCGTATAGGAATTGTATTTCTCTAAACACACTAACGGCATATTTTTCTGTTAGGCTTGTATTTTATAACTGACATCAAGAGAAGCTTTTAAAACATCGTACTGTGAAAATTACTGAAAAAAATATTGCGGTGCAAACAAGTCCATTTTAAGGATAGTCACAGAAAAAAAATTACGGGACAGTAAAAGTTCTTGGTTTTAATAAATATCCTTGCTATACCTCCGAAAACCGTAAAATAACGTGATAATTTTCTCTCAGTGTACCCGGTTTTCCAAATAAGATCTTATCCGGGACCTTTGAGATTTTTATCCGGTTTGTATCCGGCTCCTTAATAATTTGCAGGTCGACAACTGTCTTATAGAAACCGGATAGGATCCGGGTAGAAACATATTTTTGTATTTTAATTTGCTGGATCCATATGCCAGATAGGAACCAGGTAGGGCCAGGTAGCAGATGCACTTTCACCTTAACAATTTGCAAGTCAACAACTGCCTTATAGAAACCGGATAGGATCCAGGTAGCAACATATTTTTGTATTTTAATTTGCTGGATCCATATGCCAGATAGGAACCAGGTAGGGCCAGGTAGCAGATGCACTTTCACCTTAACAATTTGCAAGTTTACAACTGCCTTATAGTAACCGGATAGGATCCGGGTAGAAACATATTTTTGTATTTTAATTTGCTGAATCCATATGCCAGATAGGAACCAGGTAGGGCCAGGTAGCAGATGCACTTTCACCTTAACAATTTGCAAGACTACAACTGCCTTATAGAAACCGGATAGGATCCGGGTAGAAACATATTTTTGTATTTTAATTTGCTGGATCCATATGCCAGATAGGAACCAGGTAGGGCCAGGTACAATATTCATAAAACTTATTTTCTTACACCACTTCCTGGATAAGGACCGGATAGACCCAGATAGATCCCGAAAAATGAAATTAGAGTCCAGATAAAAACCGTAAAGAATCGGGTAAAACCCGAATGGGTTTGCATCCGGTTTCTTTCCGGTATCTACTCGATTTCTACCTGATATTTTAAGCAGGGGAGAGTTAAACGGTGATTGGGATTCTCTAATGATTCTTTTTTTCAAAAGTTTCTCCGTTTCTTGTAATGCAAATTCTTTGTGTTTTTCGGGTAATCTGTGTGATCGTAAATTACTGATTTTTCCAGTTTTAAGTACAATTTCGTGTTCCGTTAGATTTGTACATGGTAAAGGTTCAGTGTCAAGTGAAAAAACTTCTTGATATTTTCTTATTATCTTTTTAATAAATTCCTTTTGTTCTGGTTCCAAATGTTCCAATTTTGATAATTTAAGAATTTCCGTTGCCATTATTCATCCCTTTTTGGAAAGTTCACGTCTCGGGAACACATAGTATAAATTTCTTCATATTTAATTCTTTTTGGTATTTCTGCTGGTTTCGTTGAGTGATTTTGAATGGGTACTTTTATAATTCCGTTCATAATTTTATATATCCCGTCCGGTACTGTGACTTGATCGATTATTAATACATCTTGATCGTCTCCTGCCGCCGGGATTCTAAATATTTTTGATGTTTTTGTCGGTATAAAATCTCCATCTACCTGTAACGGTAATTTCTTTTTATCCAAAACTAAAAAATCTGATGTAATTGCATATGGGTCATGTTTAGAGAAAACTTTGAGTCCGATAATTCCATCTTCTGGTAGGGGAAAATCGTTGGGGAAAATATGAAATATGTTTTCTTTATTGAAAAAGTTAAATTTTACGGTTTCACTTGAAACGTGTTCGTCCCGTCCCATAACAAATTTTTTAAAGTGTTTTTGTCTAACGTCTCGTTTGTCTAGGATTTTTTCTTTTATCAGGTTGATTGCTGCTCCAGAGTCGACTAGAAGTCGGTAACTTCCTGTTCTTCTTCTTGCTCTAACAGATCTGAGTCTTCCGCATACGGCAGAAACTCGGCTGAGTCCTCGAAATCTATTCGTTCTTGTACTTCTTCCGGTGTCATTCCTATTGCATCCGTGCTTTCCTCATGCAGCATTCTTATTGGTTGTGGGGGTCTTCTGACGTTCTGGCCAGGTTGAAAACCCTGCCTAATGTGACATTGATTTGCAAAATGACCTGTTTTACCACATTTATAACAATTCATTCTTACCCTGTCTTCCAGTGGTAGTGAATGATTGGGTGTTTTTATTCCATTAGTGTTGGCGTTAGGTCGTGATGGTGGTTGCGGCCTAGGTAGGTATTTCAATACAGGTCTCGTGACTACCTGTGTTCTTGTAGGTTGACTTTCTCTCAACCACATTTCGATTTCTATGGCATGCGTCTGTGCCTCCGTTATTGTATTGGGTTTTAAAAGTCGTATCTGTATACCTATCTCTTTCCTAAGGTTTAAAAGATATCGGTTCACTGCTTCCTGTTCTTCGAGCTTAATTTTCAATTGACGTTCGGTAGGATTGATATGCTGTGCCTGTACAGCGTAATTGATTTCGTTTATAATCTGTCTGAATCTAAGTGTAAAATTTTGGACAGACTCAGTTGCTCTTTGTTTACAAGTCTCTATTTTTGATTTTAAAGCTAAAATTGAATTTGATGATTTTAAATTTTGTCTTAGTGCATCTTATAAATCTTCGTATGAATTTATTTGTAGATATCTTGTTGCTTTTTCTGCGAAGCCAGTAATTTTATTTGCCATAATTAAATCCAGTAGTAAATTAGGTTGTGGACATCTCGATTTTGCTCTCTTTACAGTTTTAATGAAATCTTCTATTCCTATATCGTCTTGTCCGTTGATCCCTCCTATAGTTTCAATCGCGGTCTTTGCGTTGATTCTTTCCTCTTCGATGATGTGCGGTGCTGAGGGGACGGGGAATCGTACGGCAGGCTGTGTGTTGATGTTCTCATTTCTGACTCGTAAATTTTCTTGTGCTTGCTTGTCTTCTCGCTCTTCTTCGGACGAAGAGTCATTGGTCACCTCTAGGCGTTGTGTCGTTTCCCTGTCGGTTTCTACTTCTCCCGAGCAACCTATTTTCACTGCCAGCTTAGAGATCTCTTCTATTCTGTTGTCGTTTTCTCATTTAAGCACATTGAAAGAGAGAGTGAGAGATTCCATTTGGGCGAGCATTCGTCCTAACAGTTCTTTCGTTGTGTAGGAGGGGGACTTGGCCCGGACGGGTGAATGAACTCTAGACATTGGAGCTGTCGTGGATGGAAGGTTTATAGAAAGTGACGAGTCGATCTGATACAAAGTACCGTTTTGATATTTGTAAAACGCCGGTGTGCCTATTTTCACCTATTTTCCTATTTTGATGATGGTTTGCGTAACGAGTGAATGTGTCGCGTTACAATATTAAATGTTTCGGTTTTTTAATACTATAAAATTCGAAGCAATCGCCTATTGCAATTCCTTAGATTTTAATAGTAGTGTATTGTTTTTTATTGAGGAACGACCAGTGCTCTGGAACACCAGGAGTATAGTCGACCCGATCTCACTACTACTTAGCCTCGCCTGTAATGTAATACAGTCGCCGTTCAACGAACGTAAGGAGGACTTATACTCAATGGCCTGAGATCGCTTCAAGTCGCGAAGTTACAATGCTTAGAGGTTATGGGCGTTGGTCAACCTGGTCCAATTCTTCTTAGGTTCTTACCGTCTATGTGACGTACCTCTTCCGCCTGTTTGCGGGACTCGTTCCAATTTGAATGTTCTTTAATCTGAATTTACGTAGTATAGGGCCTACTATGTTCAGCGCCTAATTATATTCAGATAAATACTAATTCACTTATTTTATTTTCTTTCGGGCTTACCGTAGTGAAGTCCGGAGTTCTTGCCTAAATGAATCTCGTAAGATTCTCACTTGCTTCTGGTCCGTAGAATCCAGTTTCTTTTCTCAGTGCCGTCCACGTTTCTATATGGTTCCAATTAATTTATTCCGTAGAATTTCGAGAGCCGAGAAAACTTAGCGGATCCTGGTAGGATCGCCAAGAAATGTTATGCGTAATAACGTACAAAGATGTTTTGAGAATGTTACTGAGTCATTCGTTTAGAAAGCTCAGTAGTTAGTACTTTATTGGTCGGACAAGAACTGAGGAGCGGGCCCTGCGCTCTACATTATATAGGCCTCGAGTGCTAATAGAAGGGGTATCTTACCGTTAGGCATAACAAAGAATGTTCATGTTACAAAAATATTTTAAAAGATTCAGGAGCCTTTCATTGTCACACCTTCTCTACATCCTTGTAATTAAAATAATTTCCACAATAGAATAACAAGAGTCAATATAATTTTCATGAAAAATGATATGAGCAAGTAGAAAATAAATATAAGTTATTAAATAAGCATAGCAAATTTAATAGACAAGGCATATTAAAACAAAAAAGATTTTTAGAAAAACGATTTTTTAACGTATCAGTCTAAGATTGAAGTTTAGAGATGAAAAAGTAGGCGAAAATTAAATCGCTAAGAATTTTGTAAATGCCGATGAATAATTATCAAGAACTTAATAATTATCAATTCTGTAAACAAAAATCAAATGTGGTTATTTTGATCGAAAAATTGATTTTTAGAAAAACAGCTAAATTGGATTTTTTCTAATTAAATTGTTAATTCCAATTATATTTATTGTGATCGAAAGGTTTGTGTTATCATTTATTACCACTTGAATAATTCTGAGCAATTTATGTATAAAAAAACAAAGAAAAATATAAAAATAAAGATTATTTTCTGTTTAAAAAACAGAATAATCTATTCATCTGATTTTAGCAAGTGTTTTATATAAGTGTCAAAATAAGATGAAGTAATCATTTTTGTGTCCAAACGGGCGGAAAAAGTCGCATTGCATGCTTGTGCGTAGAGCGGCATGCAGACAATTGTGCCTTGGCGTCAAAATCGGGCGAAATGTTCATACCGCCCGCTCCAACGGGCAAAATGGTCATACCGCACAAAACTTCACTGTCCGCCGCTAACTACGCACTCGCACGCAACGCGACTTTTTCCACCAATTTGGATACAAAACGTCGTGTGAAAGATATTATAAACCTAGATGCGGTGCAGGGCGTCAGAGTGGGGGAACGATATATATATAGCTAACCACTTTTTCCGCCATAGTGAAGTGTTGCCTTCATCGTACTACCAAGCCAAATCAAACCCAGCAAAGAAATTTCGATAACGTTTGGATAAAGCAGAGCCAAAAATTCTTTTCAAAGACTTTTAAGGTTAGGAATGTCAAATTTGACAGCTTGACAACATAATGTAAACAAAAGTTATGGCATGATAATTAATTAAGAATTACAATTACGAATAAAAAATAATTTCTAAATAAGTGTCGAACTTTTAAATTATATTAAATTAATAATTAAGATCCAAAATATTTTAAAAGTGAATTTTTAAAAGTATTTTAATTGACGATATATGTTGTTGTTGATACTTGACTCTAGGTTCCAAAGTAAATAAAAACTTAGATTTACGCAGTTATAGAAGTTTTTGTTCTGATCGAAACCCTCATCAGAGATTTATTTTTAAAATAAAAAATGCATAATAAAAAGTTATTAACTTAAGATTTCTTTGATGGAAATTTTTAAAAATCAACATTTGAGAAAGAAAACTTGTAAAAAGCTGCCTAAAATTATCATTAAGTCCTTTCATCGATATGAAACCAAATAATTATATCCCACAACATTATTTTCAATATTTAAAGAATTTGAAAATCTTTCTGTGGAAAATTGACGCTTTCGACTGCGCTGGGATTCGAGCCCAGGTCTTTCGATTGCCGGTCGACTGCTCTAACCACTGAGCTACACAGGCGTCCGACATCTCTTTCTCCACAGGAAGATCTCCTTATATCGCCTAGTGGCTCAGCCTTGCGGCTGTAAATGATTTCAAATTAATTAGTTGAGTTTGACAAAAATTTCGAACTCAACTAATTAATTTGAAATTATTTTCAATTTGAAGAATTTTGTATTCTTTGAAAAAGACGCTTTCGACTGCGCTGGGATTTGAGCCCAAGTCTCAGTGGAAAAATTTCAAACTCAACCTATTAATTTAAAATTATTTACAATTATTTTCTACCAAATAAATATTTTAAAAATTGTTGAATTCTTTCAACCTCTTCTTTCGAAACAATGTCAAGTTTCTTATTGTCTCGCATGTAAAACTATGTTGATTTTTAAAAATTTCCAACAAAGAAATCCTAAAATAACAACTTTTTATTATGCATTTTTTATTTGAAAAATAAATCTGTGATGAGGGCTCCGATTAGAACCGAAACACATTTTGAAGAACTAAATAATATTTTTCAATTTCATACATATTCAATTATATGAATAGGTAATTTACAGATTCGAGATCTTGTACTTCGTTAAAGCATGATTTTTAGGACTTCTTTTAGGTGTGGAAATTGAATAATTTTTATCCACTTTTTAATATTTTAGGATGCCTATCTAAATAAATCCTCAGGCTGATCGAGCTCATTCATTGCCCCAAATTTTATTCATGTTCCAAGTTAAGGGGGATTTCTACCTTGTTGAGTCAAAAAGCTATACCATTTTCTTGAATTTTTCGGGAGAAAAGTTAAAAAGATAAACACTTGAAATTTTGTCTAGGTATTAAAGTAATTGTATTAAGGTAGTTGATTCACGAAAATTAGACCTCAGGCAAAAATAGATAATTTTGCTTTCAGGAATAGCAATATTATTATTGAAGGGCTAATTTGAAAGAGAAAAGATTATTTTTCATGAAAAAAATTTGAAATACAAAAAAATGATTTTATTAATAAATTTTATTTTTGCCCAAACTTATTTTCTTATCGCTTCGAGCCAAAGGGCATAACCGGGTCTCTATGTGAAATCGGCCTTGAAACCAAATCAAATTTCGCATCGACTATATTTTACCATTTTCGTTTTTTGCGTTTTTTAGCTAAACTAATCATAGGAAAATTTTGAAAAAAATCAGGATTGTTTTTTCCAATAAAAGATACATTTGTGAATTTTTGCAGATTTTTTTATGTATAATTCGTGATGCAAGAAATTACGAAAATTTTTGCACACAATTTTATTCATGTTTGATTTGCGCGACCACTCTTTTGAATTATGCTATTCATTAGTTACCTATCGATAATTAAAACAGAATTTTTGCAGATTTTTGCAAGGTGTGGATGGGGGTAAAAAAATAAAAACCGTCAAAATACACATTATTCCAACATCTTATTATTAAAGCACTTTTTATAATAATAGTAGACTAATGATAAAAAAATTGTTATTTGCTAATAAACCTCTAACACGGTTTACTGCTGAAATTTTTGCAAAATATTTTGCGAATTTTGGTTGTTGCAAAAACTCGAAATTTTTACATGCATTCTGAACAAATGGATGATTGTGATTATATGCAAGTCGAAAAAGTGTTGCGAAAATGAATGCGATGATGAATAATTTATAATTGAAAAAAATATGTATGTTTGGCAAATATTCAGCCACTTATGGAGTATGAAGTGCTATGAAAGTACAATTAACCGTCTATATTTGTAAAAACTCGATGGCAAAAAAATATATTTTTGTAGGAAAACCAATTTACATATTATATATCACTTTGATTTAAAACGAACAGTTTTTGAACGGACTAAATTTTTTAACGGGCAAAACTTCATATAGAAATGTAACGAAAATGTAAGTAATGTAATGCAAAATAGCTGCTAAAAATTTTTTGTTATCCAGAAATCCAAGTTAATTAATTATTTAATTTACGAGCTTTTCTTATCATTTGTGTTCATTAAAATTTCAAGAACTAAACTAACTGAAGGACGATTTGAGGGTATTTTTCATGTCTTGTGTGGAAAAATGAGTATGTTATTTTTAACAAAGAGAAATTAATTTCACCTGTATATTCGAAAAATATTCAAGAATACGAAAAGATATTTTTCGCAACACTATTTCGACTTGCAAATAATCACAATCAACCATTTGTTCAGAATGCATGTAAATATTTTGCAAAAATTTCAGCAGTAAATCGTGTTAGAGGTTTATTAGCAAATAACAATTTTTTTATCATTAGTCTACTATATTATTATAAAAAGTGCTTTAATAATAAGATGTTGGAATAATGTGTATTTTGACGGTTTTTATTTTTTTACCCCCATCCACACCTTGCAAAAATCTGCAAAAATTCTGTTTTAATTATCGATAGGTAACTAATGAATAGCATAATTCAAAAGAGTGGTCGCGCAAATCAAACATGAATAAAATTGTGTGCAAAAATTTTCGTAATTTCTTGCATCACGAATTATACATAAAAAAATCTGCAAAAATTCACAAATGTATCTTTTATTGGAAAAAACAATCCTGATTTTTTTCAAAATTTTCCTATGATTAGTTTAGCTAAAAAACGCAAAAAACGAAAATGGTAAAATCCATCATTACTCATTCAAAATGGCGAATTATGATCTGAAAATTTGGCAAAATCATCTCGTGCTCAACCTCTTACATATAGACGATGCGAAATTTGATTTGGTTTCAAGGCCGATTTCACATAGAAACCCGGTTATGCCCTTTTTAAAAATGATGCGGTTCTAATAAATCTAAAATAAATCTAAATAAATCTATATATGGCGTGTTCCATGGCAAATCGGATGGGTTCAGGACTCCATGTTTCCGATTTACTTGAAATTTCAAGGATTGATAGACTAACATAAATAATGAAGAAACCCAAAATTTGAGATTATTTCATGCATTATTTAAAAAGTTATGGGATAAACAAAACAAAAAAAATATTTTTGTTCTTTTTCAATTATTTTAAAACTGAAACTAGGAAAAATTCTGAAAAAAATTACATAAACGTATCATTAGATGGCCGATGTAGCAGTATTTTTTGGGAAAATTTTTACTCCAAATTTAATGATAAAAAAAATGTTTTTTTCAAACAAATTGATTTTTTGAAAACACGTCATCTTTGAAAAATCTTAAAAAATTCATAGTGATAGCCGCAAGTATTACGCAAATTTAAGGTATATGATTAAGGTGCGCACTCAAAAATTGTGCGAAATATGAATTTTTTTGTAAAGTGATGCGCGTGGAATCACGATCTTCGATCGACGCGGCGTCGGGCGCAATTTCCACTAATGTTCTATTACTATCTGCTTTTTCGAGAACGTTATTATCAAAAAGCGATGGGAAGTGATTATTAATTGTTTAATTACCGCTTTATACTCATAACATATGAATAATGTAATGAGTTTTATAATTATACATAAATTATCAAAAAAATAATTTTTTTATTATCATGAAAATAAATTAGTTGGTAAAAAATCCACAAGAGTTTATTTTCAAAGAGCAGTTGACATGATTCGACAAAAAAGGAAACATTGTTGTAATCCATACAAAAAAAAACCACCCAGGCGGAAATTTACAACCGGCGCAGCACCGCGCCAGCACTGCCAGCGGACTTCCAGCGCTGGCATAGTGCTGGCAGTAGATCCTCATGAAGTCTGTCGCGGTGCTGGCAAAGCTTCGAAAGGTAACACCGGCATAGTGCTGACCAGCAGTGCTGCGTTAGCGCTGACCTTCAGTGCTGGCGTGGTGCTGGCGGAACTCCGATAGTTAACAACGGCATATTGCTGACCAGCGGTACTGCGCTAGCGCTGGCCTTCAGTGCTGGTGCGGTGCTGGCACTAGTACAAAATGTCACTCGGCTGGAAGTTGTCTTTTAGTACAATCTGTATTGTACTTAGATAAAAAGTACAGGGAAAGTTCGAGTTAAGACTCTAATATTTACCGTTTTTAACGGCAACGGAGGGATATTCGCTTGGAAGGTTAAGTTTACTGTTTTCACAGTAAAAAATCTGTTTTCAAGCTAGAAAATTTTTTCTGAGTAAATTGACAATACTTTTTCGTTACACGTACACAGAAAAAAAATCTCAGTAGGTTTGACTACTTTTTAACTTACTTTCCGTAGTTCGTAAAGTCCCCAAGTGTAATTTTTGAAGTTAAGTGAACTGCAGGAACATAGGTAAATCAAATAAGAACAGTAATTGAATCGATGAATATTCTTAGCACATTTCAAAACTTTATTTACTTTCAAGCAGACTCTAAACTTACTATTTTTATATACAAACTTACCTAGAAACACACATTCCCCCCTCTACACTACACAAACGCTCGTATAGGTAGTATTAAAAATTATTCCTAACGCTGCGGGTTCGAACCCTCTCTACTTACAATTAACGCATTACTAACCTAACGACTAAGCCTCTCGGCTGCGCACGCCTGGAATACAAGAAAGAAAATAGCGCTTATAACCTTCAACTACTGCAGGGCCGTGTAAGAAGTGTATAGGCCCCGTGTAATCGGGAATTTTTAGATTTTATCCCAATTTATGATTCTGATTAAAATTTTTTAAGATTTTTAATTATCAAACCGATTTTCTATAAAATAAAATATTTTTGAAAGAAAGCGATCAAATTTTTGAATTAAAGAACATTACATAATAAACAGATTTATATGCATTTTAGAATTATTAACTTTTATTATTGTATATTAGTGATAATTTATACAGGTTATGATTCCTTTAATTTTTGTTTTCAAGAGTAAAATCAACGTATGTTCAGAATCTGAAAATTTGGAGTTTTTTCAATTTCAAAAATATGATGAAACTTTGGAACCGCAGCATACTTTGGTACAATCATAAAACCAATCGATGGAAAGTTTAACTAATACAAGCAATAAACTTTGGTTTACTTCAATAAAAATGTTTTTCGATCAGCGAAATTTTACTTACCATCACACCAATGCGGGCACACAATCGAATGTGTAGAATGTAATTGATTTTTTTTAGAGTACTGCTCATAGCATTTTTTTTGTCGGCAATGATAGGCGATAGAACGGCTTGGCATTACTCAAAAGTTGGTTGTTTGTTAACACTGAACGGTGGCACTGCGCCGGTGCTGATCCAGTGCTGCGCCGATACTTGACTTTACGAGATATTGGTTGATCGCCAATACTGAAAAGCGGTACCACGCCGGTGCTGCACCGACGCTTGGCATTACTCAAAAGTTGGTTGTTTGCCAACATTGAATGTTGGTACTGCGCCGGTGCTGATTCAGTGCTGCACCGATGCTTGGCAATACACAAATGTTGGTTGTTTGCCAGCACTGAAAAGCAGTACTGCGCCAGTGTTTAGCCAGTGCCGCCCCAGTGGTGTGCCAACGCTTGGCACAGTGCTGATCGGCAGCACTGGCATTACTCACGGGTTACAACCGGAACGGTACCGCGCCGGTTGTAAGGATTGGCAGTACACCGATTTTTCCGCCTGGGCATAAGTGAATATTACGTGATTTTTCACTCTCGATACAAATAGAAATATAGTGAAATCATCACGTGCTGATCTATAAATAATTTATCAAGCCTCAGCTTAAAAATCATTTTCCTCTTAATAGATTATACTGGCAGATTCAAATGAAAGCAGTTTAAGGGCATTCCCAGAGCATTTTCTCAATAAATTCAAAGATGTCAAAAAAAAATGCTCTCCTTTGCAACACATACAGGATAAGAGTTATAAAAGATGAAGTTTTAGAAGAAGGATAGAAAATAATAAGATTTGTTCCTCCTAGCATTTATGATTTCTTTCTGAATTGTTAAAATTACCAGAAATCGGTGAATGACTCGCAAAATCTTCCTTCTCACGGCCTCCCGATACCATCCGGTTCCAAAAATCTCTCGAAGACAATAATATTGACGAAAAATCAGAGTCCTTGCGATTTATCACATTCTCATCAACGTACAATTCAAAAAATCACTCTTCATACTTTCTGACGTAAAAAATTTGTTCGTGGATTTTTCACGAACACATTTATTTTCATGATAATAGAAAAAATAATTTTTTTGATAATTCATGAATAATCATAAAACTCATTACATTATTCATATGTTATGAGTATAAAGAGGTAATTAAACAATTAATAATCACTTCCCATCACTTTTTGATAATAACGTTCTCGAAAAAGCAGATAGTAATAGAACATTAGTGGAAATTGCGCCCGACGCCGTCGATCGAAGATCGTGATTCCACGCGCATCACTTTACAAAAAAATTCATATTTTGCACAATTTTCGAGTGCGCACCTTAATTATATACCTAGAATTTGCGTAATACTTGCAGCTATCACTATGAATTTTTTCAGATTTTTCAAAGATGGCGTTTTTTCAAAAAATCAATTTGTTTGAAAAAAACATTTTTTTTATCATTAAATTTGGAGTAAAAATTTTCCCAAAAAATACTACTACATCGGCCATCTAATGATACGTTTATGTAATTTTTTTCAGAATTTTTCCTAGTTTCAGTTTTAAAATAATTGAAAAAGAACAAAAATATTTTTTTTGCTTTGTTTATCCCATAACTTTTTAAACAATGCATGAAATAATCTCAAATTTTGGGTTTCTTCATTATTTATGTTAGTCTATCAATCCTTGAAATTTCAAGTAAATCGGAAACATGGAGTCCTGAACCCATCCGATTTGCCATGGAACCCACCATATATTCTTGCAATTCATATATATTTAATCAATTATTTTAAAATAATTATAATTATAATCCAAACAACTTCTATACCCTCTTTATTTTATTTTGCAAATTCTTTTCCTCAACTATAAATTTAATAAAGTTTGGTAAAAATTTAAAAATGAAAGTAAGTTAATAAATTCTTTTGACAATAATTTTAATCAACTTGGAGTGTCGGGGAAATTAAATTAAAAAATCAAAAAAATTGTGTAAAAAATAAAAGTATTAAATTTCATACGATATTACTGCATTTTTGTATTTGAAAGTATAAATATGGTTTATAAATAACAATTCTTATATTTATTCCATCGAAACTCAAAATATTTTCATTATTCAATAAAACAACTCGCAATATCTTCCAATATCAAAATATCAGAACTTCCAATTTCGAGAACATATTTTCTATGGTTTGAATAATTTTCTTTTTGGTTAGAGTCTTTCTTTGCGAATACATAATTTATATTTCTTTCTTTCCATTAAAATAATGAAAAAAATTCATAAAAATATTGCTGGTTTATTACTCAGTACATTAATAGTCTTAAATATAATTTTAACTTAATTTATTCCTATTGTTTTAATTTCAATCAAGTAATGTTAAGTGTAGAATATTTAAAGAGAGATATTTTGACGAACTTTTTTCATTGATTATTTCATCGAGAATTTCTGTATAATGAAATTTGTCACATAGATGCTATTTGTTGCATTTTTGAGCGGGATATGCTTGCTAATAATTTTAAGTTCTGTTCTATACTCTATATATAATTTTGTTGTAAAAAAGGAAGTCTAAGAGCTATAAAGAGGAGCTATAAAGTCATAAACTTTCCAACTTCGGAAAATAAAATTGATATGCCTCGACTTCTTTGCTTAAATAATTTTATTTGAAGTTCAACAATTTTTAAATTTAAATAAAAAAATAAGACATTTTATGCGAAAATTTTAAGTTGAAAGTATATCTGAATCTTGTTTTTTACAAAGGTAAAAAAAGTTTATAATTTCTAAGATTATCGTCTTATTTCAATATTTTGATATCTCTTCTTAAATGCTGTTTTGAAATTGTCTGTAAAAGGGTTTAAAAAATATTGTTCTATTATTGTATTTTTTTATAATTAATCGATTAATTTGAATACCATATTGAGATATAAGTAGAAATTAATAGTAGTATATTTTTGGAAAAGATTTGCTTTGAGGTCCATAAATGATAAAATTAATATCAATCTGACATTTCAGCTTAGATCGGAACCCTCATCAGGGTTTTTTTATTAAATTATGAAAATATACAGAAAAAGTCGGTTGTTAAATTGACGTAACTTTTTTATATGACAATTGTAATAGTTTGTTTTTGGGGTTTACTAAGTATACTTATTCCAAGAAATATAAATCATGTATTTTACACCGATACAATACATACTCAATTTGCCGTGCAAAAAATGTCACGTAAAGAATTTCTTTGGAATATTTTTCTTGAAAAAAATGTTCTTAGGATTGTTTTATATTCAAGCCTTTCGTTTTCAAATATATAATATATTTACCATGTAAAAAAGCTACGTCTTTTCAAATCTAAAATATTTTATTCCAAGAAAATCTCAATTCAGCTTCCCATTTTTTCTGTGTATTTTTAGGTTTTAACAGGTTTTAATAAAAATCACTAATAAGGGCTCCGATCTGAGCCAAAATGTCAGATTCATATTAACTTCATCATTTTCGACCAGAAAGTCGATCTTTTCCAACAATAAACCAGTATTTAAGACCAAAGGTCAATACAACTTGCACTTTCAATTAATAGTATAGTACACAAAAAAACTTTTTACATCAATTTTTACTAAAGTATTTTTCAAATTAGTGAAAAACGTATCACTCTAAGACTTTTTGTCAAAAAAAAATACTAAACTTTAGAAGAATGATATGAAACTTTAGTCTGAATTATATTCAAATTTGTTATGAACTATGCTATAGTTTCATATCATTCTCCTAAAATTTAGTATTTTTTTTAACAAAAGGTCTTAGAGTGATACGTTTTTCCCTAAATTGAAAAATACTATAGTAGAAGTTGATATAAAGAGTTTCTCCGTGTACCTAAAGAAAATAGTATATATAATGATAAAAATTGAATTAAAATATTATGAATTTTAAATAAAATTGAAATTATATTTAAAAATGTTATACTTAATTTTGTTCTGAATATTTTTAATTTACAAAAAATTAAAAAATTTTAATTAGGAATTTCAAAGTGACATGTTTGATAACATGTCTACTATTATATTGACCCAAATTCATTTAAACTTATAGGTATGAATCACTATTATTTCAGTACAGGATTTTTTTCACGTACTCCTGTATTCTGTTCCGGATATATTTCTATGCACATAATACGAAAAAATGTAAATAATGAACAATAAATTCATTCCAATTTGAAGAAACATTATTACAAGTACTTATTTGCTGAGGAAATTGATTCTGATTGTAAATTAGAGTCAACATACAAACTAGACAATCCTTGTTATTTTTATTTTTTATAATTCCGAAATTCAGCTTTGTAGAAAGGGAGTCTAATGTGGATATATGTTTAAATATTATTTATATTCATTTATTAAAATGATTGATTAAAATTTATTTATTCATTAAAATTTAATACTTGATTTTTAAATTTATTCATTTATTAATTAAAATTTAATAATTTATTATTAAATTATATTTAATTATAATATAATTATAATATAATATTTAATAATTAATTATAATTTAATATTATAATTAATTAATTAATGTTTAATGACTACCAATAAGCTTCTGATATTAAAATCAATAAAAAATTCAAAATCAAACTCATCATATTATACGCCCAAATGTTCAACATCATATCTTGCGTTTTATCGCTGGACTTGAATATTTTCAATTTATACAGCTTAAGCAAATGTAAGCTTGATGGTATTCGAGAGGATTGAGGGGTACGGGGAGAGTTGTGGACAGCGCTCCTAAGGTTTAGTTGGCGAACTACTTCGATTGGCCAAATCGTCGGGCAGAGGTGTACAGGGGGACCTGAACATTTTCGCCGGACGCGCCGTCTACAATCTTCGCGGGGAACTAGGCCTGCACCGCATCTAGGCTTATAATATCTTTGGCCGTGTGCACCTCGAGCGACATGGTAGCGATGTGACTCGTGTGAATACCGCCCTCGCTACGCTCGGGCGTGTACACTTCGCACTCGTCACAATCGCCACCATGCCGCCCTTGGTACACAATCTACTATTCTGTCCAGGAACAGCTGCGCGGCGAAACAGTTGTTCATGATATTTCCGGTTGATTTTTACACTCTTAAAAGTTAAATATTTTCTAAAGTTTTGACTACCAAACGCCAAAACCTGACGTGACCTGACGACCAAACATCAGCAAACGAAAATGAGAGTATTCCAAAAGGAATTTTTGAAAAATATTAAAGTGGTGTGCTACCGTGAAGTTAGCACCCCAACTTTAAAACCTTAATAAAATTTTTAATTTTGACTACCAAACGTTAAAACCTGACGATCAAACACTATCAAACGACTAACAAACGATTGCAACAATTTTTATTCAGAAATTCCAAAAAGTGGTGTGCTGCCGTGAAGTTAGCACCACAACTTTAAAACTTTAATAACTTTTTTAGTTTTGACTACCAAACGTCAAGACTTGAATACCAAACACTAACAAACGATTCCATATAATAAAATCAAAAAATATTATAGTCGGTGTGCTAACTTCACGGGCATCTTCATTTTAGCTATATTTTTTAAATTAAAACCAAATTTAGATTTGCATGTGTATTTTGATTGCTCGGAAATATAAAACAGCCTCCTTTAACGCCAAAATTATCCACTGCGTACGCTGGCGTCGATCTGACTCTCCCTACCATGAAACCTGTCAACTCGGGCGAGAGAAAGAGTGATATAGAGGATTAGGTTGTCTCTCTCTAACGCGTTACGCGTAGACAAAGACAGAAAAACCTTCCATCGTTTCTCTCTTTCGCTCTCACCGAGTTTGCAGACTGACGTTGCCACTTACAGAGCGGCCTATTGCTTATCTCCTCTATCTGTAATATCACTATGGTAGTTACCCAACCCAAATCCCTAAATGACGGATGATATGCCAAGTCCCACTTCAATCCCGCTGAATGCTGAATTGACAGGTTTCATTTGATTGTGTAGGAAGTTGTCGGATTGAACTGGATTGAAGGTAAGAAAGGTTCATAAGTCGGCAAAAGTTAACAAAATTTGGTGCAATTTGATACAGCAAAGAAAATGGAGATTCTAAAACATTCCGAGCAATTTGAAGAGTGGAAAAAAAAGGTAAATTTTATGGAAAACACGCCATTTACATATTGTAAACATAACATGTAACTTTTTTCCTGTATAGTCGTCACTGGCACATCGCTTACATTGGAAAAATGTGTGTCTCTATGTATACAATGATTAAAAATAATCAGACATGAGTTGCATATAGCATTAAGTTGTTTACACAATTTAATCATTTTTTCTAAAAAACTAATATTTCCATTATGATTATTTATTAATTATTCGAAAGGGTAAAAACCATGATATAAGACATGCTTGTCGCAGTATTTCAATGCTTAAAAGAAATCATGCAATATTTTACGTCTTGAGGGTATGTCATTGACGTAACTTTATACAATACTTTTCGTGCTTCCCATTCTTAAATTAACAACTTAAATGCATTTGTAATAGCATATAAACGTGAAAGAAAAATCAAGGTACGTTTATATACTATGGAAAATCCATTTGAGTTATTAATTTAAGAATGGGAGGAACGAAAAGTATTGGATAGTCAGGCCAATGACATGCCCTTAAGTTTTATATTATGGCTTTATTTTATTTTGTGTCAAATCTGCACATTGTTATGCAATTGCTCATCACATCTATTCAATAAGAGAAATAAATACGGCAAAATGATCTCCATAAAAAAATTTTCAGTTTAATACAATAAAATAACTAAAAGTTTTGATTATTTGTATTATTTGTATTTTAGGGATCAATTATTTTTTTCCAAATTGAAGTGCTACTGAATAAATGCCAAAAAAGTCTGATTTTTTAATAATGATTTATAAAAAATTACTACTTTGCAATTTTGACAGCTACTGGTGATCAGAAAATTAACTTTTGTATGATGTATCTAAATTCAAAAGTTCTGCTCTACCGGGATAAAAAAAAAGAAATTTCGGTGATAATTTCTTATTAAGCGGTTACTCTACTATCTTTGCAAGTTTAAAAAATTTCGTTTTTTTCATGGAAAAATTAATTTAAAATGTTCAATCTTTTTACACATTAAAGAAGAGGTTTAACACTTGTACAACAGATTTTTACATTCTCATCATGGATGAGAAGGTATTGGTTTTATGTGAAAAATGACTTTCGAAACTTTCATCAAATCTTTACGTTTTGAGACCCCCTGAGTCAGAAAAAATGGTTTTTACGAAAGTGTCTGTCTGTCTGTCTGTAGTAGGTCGTGTGCGGCATAACTCTCAATAGAATTATCAGATTGAATTGAGCTTTGGTACACTTTACCGGAGCCGAAAAAGTAAGAACAAGTTCGTTAACCAGCCACATCCAAACAAAATTGAGTGGTTGAGCACTACTTTTGTGTTTTTGAAAATAATTTTTTGAAAAAATCAAAAATTTTAATACTGGTTTTACATAGTGCTCATAAATCTCTAAAAATTATCCTGATAACATTTTTTGATTAAATCAAAATTAGAAATGTTACAGCATATTCAAATTCGAAAAAAGTCAATATCAAAATTCCATTTTCCAGTTAAATTATACGAGATACGAAAAAACATTATAATACAATATTATTTTCTACATAAAGTCCTACAAATTTGAATTGTAACATTTTTTCATAAGATGCATATTTTTCTTTTTAATTTAAAAAAAACTATTGAAAATCCAAAATTCAATTTTTTAACAATAATATGTAAAATACGAAAAAAACGTAAGAATACAAAGTTGTTCGTTTCAAAAAGATCTACAAATTTTATCTGACGCAGTTTCTGGTAAAACATATATTTTTTGTTTCAGTTCCAAAAAATACGTTTAAAATTCAAAAATTCCATTTTTTAGACAAATTTGTGAGATACAAAAAAAACGTTTATATGGAAAATTGTTTGCTAAATGAGGTTTACAAATTCTAATTAAGACATTTCGGGACAGGATGTATATTTTATGTTTTGATTTTTAATATTAAAAAAATTCGATTTTTTTCACCAAAATATGTGAGATACGAAATAAGCGTTGTTCTGTAAAATCGTTTCCTTAAATAAGGTCTACGATTGTTTTTTTCTTTTTGAGAGATTTGGAAGAAAATAAATTATTTTAATCATGTAATTTATTAAAAAGTAACTTAAATGTATACAGAAAATCGAGCGCGAAGCGCGAGCGTCATGATGAGAATGTGTTTCTTAAGGCTGATAGAGCCTTAAGTAAATTGAATTTTCTGTTTCACTTAAATTCAAATAGAAATTGAGTGACTTTGAGAAAATGTGTAATTCACATCATCTGTAATATTATTATAAAATTGGTTTGAGCTTCAGTATCAAATTATAAGAAATAAACATAAATGTATGCGAAGAGCACAACACCGAGCGCGAAGCGCGAGGTCCAGAAAGAACGGAGCGCGAAGCGCGACGATCGAATCGCGCGCCCTAGGCGCGCTCAAACTTGCGAGCTGCGCGCGAAGCGCGCAATGAGAATGTGCACGCGAAGCGGGCAGATTTTTTATTTTTATTTTGTGTGGAAAATCTGGCTGACCCAGCTGCCTGAAGTTGACCCTGCTGAGAACTGGTTGACACGATATCTCCACTTTCAAGAGCCTGAGAGCAAAAATTCCGCCATATTATTAAAAAGTAACCCTTCCGCTATAGCCGGTACCTCAGTAAAAAAAATTCGATGAAAAATAACAAAATTACTGATACTTAAAGCTTTTAACCCTTTTTGCAGCTTAAATTGTTCAAAAAAACATAGTTAATATGATTAAAGAGAATGGTATGTTGTTGGAAAATTGGCTTTAGGGTCCATAAAATGATTAAGTCAAATTTAATCAAACGTTTCGCCTCTGATCGGAGCCCTCGTCAGTGATATTTATTAAAAACTAAAAAATACAAAAAGGTTGCTGTCGCAAATTTCACATATTTTCTCGGAAATACTAGAGTACTTAAAATATGGCACAAAAAAGAGTACTTGATATATTAAATGAAAGAAGGAAAGTTTGGATATATTCTTTGGTGCGAAGCTGAATATCATTAGCCCGGTGTGGACGATTAAGGCTTTCTTTTTGACTACTTTTTTCCGGAAACTATTTTAAAACTATTTATAATCTATGTATAAAAAATATTCACATTTTTGCATTTCTTGTACATACCGGTGTCTACAAATAAATTCGCAAAACTGAAGTGGTTGAGGCTATTAGGGATTTGTTTAAACTATTTTCATACATACCATTCTATTGATATTAAGGGCCAATACAAGGTACAACACTTTTAATATGATTAAATATTTCTAATTCTGCTACCGGCTATAGCTGTATATGTGTAGAATATTCCATGAAAATTTGAGCTTGATCGGTCAAATAGTTTTTTCTAAATCATTTCAACCAGGTCGAAAAACAGTGTTTCGAGAAACAACACAGCACGAATCCGTCCCCGAGACCCTGCGCTTACTCCGCCTTTTTACACCTGTTCTCGAAATTTCTGACTAAAATAGTGTTTTCTGTAGCATTTCTACACATGTCTATTAGAAGAATCTGTGATTTTTAAAAAATCGATTTTTTCAAAAAAAGATAGTAGAGTAACCCCTTAATAATGCTCTAAATATCGCAAATTAAAAAAAATTATCTGTATTGTAACTAGATTGCATATCAATTAAAGTTAATGATCTTTCAATTTCCTTTCAAGCCAGAATTTCCCTTTTTCTTATTCTAAATGTATTCTGACCTTGAAACTCATCTGATTCTTATTTTGATAAAGTAAACAGTGTAATATAGGCGATTATATAACAGTTTCTATAAATGGTAAAACAAAAAACAAATTTTAGGCCTTTCTAGGTGCCCTTCCAAGTGGCTTTTTAAGAGTTGTCAATGTTAATCCTCAAGCTCAACAGGAAGCTGCAGATCAGCAAGCAGCGTTGGCACTACATCAGGCTCAGATGCGAAACATGCCAACTCAGGCTCATGATCCAAGAGTAGGAAGACTTAGCATAACAATAACTCAGGTAGGAGCGAATTTTTATTTAAAAAATCTAAACAGAAAATGGAAATCAAATTACTTTAATTACACTTTGTTTTATCACAGGCTAAATTAGTAAAAAATTATGGAATGACCAGAATGGATCCCTACGTAAGACTTCGTGTTGGACACGCCGTATATGAAACACATACAGCAATAAACGGAGGAAAAAATCCACACTGGAATAAAGTTATTCAATGGTATAAAAAATGTACCTTATCTCTTCATTTAAGAAATTAAACAGTCTTTTAATGATTTCTAATTATTGTGATTTCAGCCTACTGCCTCCTGGTGTAACGCAAATTTATGTAGAAATATATGATGAATGTTCATTTACAATGGATGAATTAATCGCTTGGGGACACATAGAGATTCCCCCTCAGGTGATTCAAAAAGGAGAGACCCATGAGGATTGGTACCTATTAAGTGGAAAACAGGGTGATCATCAAGAAGGTTCAATAAATCTGGTCCTAAGTTACTCTGTGAGTATTCATAAAATTTATAATTCAATTTTAGATATTCACATAGAAGATTTATTTATGACTTTAATTCGTCTTTAGAACAAGTACGTACCTCCGCAGATGGTGGCACCACCTTTTATGGTGGTACCGTCCCCTACTGTATTTGGAGGACTTCCTTATACTCCAGTCAACGTTTATTCTACACCTCAGACAGCCGGAACAACACCAGTTCCTGCGAGCAATTTACCACAGGCAGAAGAGGAATTAAAACAGGTATATAACTTTTACTTACTCATTATATGAAAACGAAAACCTAGTAGAAAACTTGTTCAGGAAAGTGTACTATGTATAAAGTATACAAATACATTTTTCGGAAAATTTTGCTCGAATTAAAATAATAGTTGAAAATGTATAAATGTTTTAATTGACAGCGTGCAGTTTTTTCGCACAACAGACATTTGATAATTAAAGTTTGGGTTAGGAAAATTTGTTAAACTGTGAATCTTTTTTCCATCTTGTGAAAATATTTCAAAATAGCTATTCTTAAGAATATTAACATCATATAATTATTCTTATAATTAAAGTAAATATTTACGAAGGCCGGGTTTACAATACTTTCTCTGCTTCCCATTCATAATTTAATAACTCGAGTGGATTTTCCATAGCATATAAACGTGGAAGAAAAATCATGGTACATTTATATGCTATGGAAAATCCATTTGAATTGTTAATTTTAGAATGGGAAGCATGAAGAGCATTGGATAAAGTCACGTCAATGATGTGTCCTTAAACTGAAATTATAAAAGTTACTGTATTTTAAAACTTGAAAAAAAATGAATAATCAAACTCTATTTTCCAAACAAACTATGTGGGATCGAAAAAGCGTTAGGGTGCAAAATTGTTTACCCAAAAAGAACCACAAATTTCAATTCCAATATTTTTCGTAAGATGATGTACATTTTTCGGTTTGATATTAAAAAACACCATTGGAAATCGAAAATCTTATTCTTCAGCTTAACTGCGAGATTCGAGAAAAATGTCAGATTTCAAAATTGTTTGCTTAAAAGAGTTCAATAAATTTTTATGTATGCGTTTTTCGATAAGATGTATACAATATTTTTCGTTCTCATTATAAAAATGCCATTGAAAATCAAAAATCCTATTTTTTTAGCTATATTATGCGAGATACGAAAAACACGTGAGAATATAAAATTGTGTACTTGAAAAAGGTCCATAAATTTTTATCTATACATTTTTGTTGTTGTTCTGATCTTGAAAGTGCCATTGCAATGAGAATTTGTAGTCTATGAAATTTAAGAAAGAATCGAAGCACGAGAAATGGTAGATAAATATACTTAAAAGTGGCCGAAGTAAAATATGTGACAAAAAAATATTATAGTAGAACCTCAAGAAAATTAACAAATTGTCAAAAGTATGAAGTCCCGAAAGTGGTTTGGAAAAAAGTTTAGGATTCGTTAGCTATCGGCATAGAAGGGAAAGAGTTGCCCAGTTACAAACCGAGAAACATTTAGTCAGTTGATATGACAAGCAGGATAAGAGATTATTTAAGTCCTTCTGAGTCCAGTCCAACGAGGTCCTACTGTAATGAGAACTCCACATGACTGAAATTTGTTTGTTTTTTTATTTGCATTTTCTGAAGCAGCTTTCTCACGGGCAGTTTTCGTTTTCTCAAAATTTCTTCGACATTCAGAATTTCGAAAGTAATTTGTGCACAAGATATACAATTTATATTTGTTAGTCGAATGTTTCACATTACACTTCCAGATTGCTGAGATGTTTCCGAATATCGACAAAGAGGTGATAAAATCAGTCTATGATGCCAAAGGCGGCCAAAGAGCAACAACTATAAACGCACTGTTGCAAATGAGCGAATAATTATGCCTACACACACGCATACTTTTATCCAAAAGCCATATTTGTATTTTTGCTTAAGTATTAACCAATTAAGATGTAATATATTTGTAAATAATTACCATTTATTTGCAGTGACGTTTTTTTACAACCCTTGAACTTTCCCCTCCTACGACACTAAAAACTACGTGGAATGTAACGTGCGGTATTACGAATTTGAAAAATGTTCACATAAAAGTTTCACTAGATTAAGTACTATTTTTTCACAATAAAAAAATAGAGTTAACAGTTTCATTATACATATCTTATTTAACAGGACCACATATAAAAATAGGTATTTTGCCAATGTGGCAGATATTTGGCGATAGGGTCGGCAATTATTTTTGCGAAAGGCACTGATCTGGAAATCGCATCTAGTAGAGAATATATCTTCATGCGACTGCACTTGTCATAAAAAGGTGATCGCAACAAATAGAGAAGTAATGCTATTCTCCTTCGACAGATTTCTTCTTTTTCTTCTCTAATAAATCCCGCTGTTCTAGCTTCCTGACTAAAAAGTCTCAAACTATAAAAAGAAAAACACATAAGGAAAATCTTTTGACGCATATTATTTTCTTAGAACCTAAGAAAATTAATGCTTACCTTGCAAGGTCAATAATAAAGGACACAAACCAAGGACTCCAGTGTTTTTGACCTCTTATCGATAAACAGACAAGATGTAAAAGAGGTTTGATTACATATATTGTCTGCAAATAAAAAAATATTATTCGTATTTCTCCTTTATTGCTTTTCATCTTTTATTAAGGCTAAAAATCAACCACATCACGTGACGTCGGCAATTGCAAGTACATAAGGTTATTAAAAAATTAATAGCTAGAAAAGATTTTCGGTAACAGACAAACCTACTTGGCTCTTTTTTCACGTCTGTGGTCGACGTCACGTGGTCTAATTGATCCATGGCTTTAAATATTTTTTATCAAACCTCTGCGAAAATTAAAATTTTTCTTGATGAATAACTGCATTGCACATTTGCTTCCGGCCTATCTGTGCAAATGGGAGGAGCTAGAGGTGTCCACATTCGAGCCTGGGCAGTACTGCTGTTTTTAACGCTCCTAACAACAGTGCCTGAACGTTTCAGACAAAATCCTTCGTCCAAACTGTCTTTGATTTCTTCCTGCTTCAATTTCTCTCGGTTTAAAGGAGGAATCGCTGGTGTTTGTGTGATTCGCTCCTTATAGCGGTAAACCAAAAGGAGCCTCAAACTTGTTCTTTAATATACAATTTTTTTTTTGTAATTACAAGTATACTGGGAATTTAATTCAATTAAGCATGGTAATGAATATGAGTAATAATTCTGAAGCTATAAAATAAACGAAATATTTACTTTAAAGTCTGAAGTAGTACAATTACGAGCCATTTTCCCGTTTCTCCCCACAATCTCTTGGCTGAGACTTCCAAAAGAGCTTCCGTGTAATCGACAACTGTCAACCAGATTTTTATTTTTGACTGTAACTCTTGCAGTTTACTTTCTATGCATTTACTGTTATAAATCAGTCGATCATTGAAAAGGATCAGGAGATTTGGTAACGAGTAAATAAATTCTGATAAAAAAGATGCATTATGAAATCGACCTGAAATAATATAACAAAATAATAAAACCAAATGATTTGTCACACTTACAAACTTTATCGAATTGATTTACGAAGTATAATTCTCAAAAATAATATATAATTATGAATTGTTAATTTATTTTTTTATAACAAAATTTGTAACTGAAATCTTATTTAATTCCGTAATGAAAACGAGCAATAGAAAAATAGCAATCGAAGTATTTTCTATGAAGATTCATTTTTTGAATTACATACCAGCAGTAAAAAATGAGAGACATTTGATAGTGCTTTCGATGTCACCTATAAGTTGAGGATTTTGCGTTATCCACTTTTTATAAGCTTCAAAACATATGAATAACTTCTTATTCAATATCTGGGCCATTTTATATTGCCCTAGAAATTAATTAATCTAAAATTGAAGTTATTAAATTACAACGACATTTGTACCTTACACTGTAAAAAAAAGTGTTAGCTCTAAATGATTTTAAATTCGCTAACTATATGGTTAAAATCACATTCCTGAATTCTGTAGCATTACAGTCGACTGTAATAAAGCATTTTATTATTTTGCGAAATGACAGGGCCTTGTAAAATTACTATGTATTAAGATAGAAACTTTTTGGCTCATATTAGGGAACGTTGTAATTTTACAAGGGTTCATAATTTTTCAGAATAAGACGAAGCATTATTCCAGTCGAATGCAATCGTACACGATTTTTTTTCTACTTGGGAGTCAAAAATGGATTTGTTTCTCCCGCAAGGAGCAATAAAATGCACTTTATCACCCGCTAGTAGAAAGATGTGATTTTACGGGCGACGATTTTACAGTCGACTATAATTTAACGAAAACACTTTTTTTTACAGCGATATTATAAGAATTTTTACAAATTTCGACTTTTCTAGATAATTAAACATCTATACAATACGATGTATGATCTTGGTTTAATTTCATTTATATTTTGCAATCATGTAATAAAAACACAACAGGATGATTTATATGAAAAACTGTTAGGGCTGCATAGTAGAATTCTGTTCCTTGTGATTTACAGAATAGGGTTCCAATAATAGCAATACCCTCAGCCACCTTCACTTTTGCCCTTAGTGCTCAATGGCGTGAGGTTAGGTGTTGATAGGAGCGTGAATGCCTAATAAACTTAAAATTTGATATTAAACTCTAACAAATACTATAAAAAAAAGATGCATAAAGCCTAAGTTTTTATATTCTGGAGCAACGTAACGATGACAGACTATACTATTTTAGACCACTCCTACAATATAACCAAAAAACTTATCATTATAAAATTGACACAATATATAGTATAAATATACCTAAGCAGTAGAGAAAAAAGTTGTCATTTGTTCGGGCACAATTCAATAGAAGTTCACGATTTTCTTCAAATTAATTTATCTACTTTTGACAATTTCTAACTTAACAACAATGGTAAATGTGTGTTAATGTATGTTAGTACCACCAGCCGTATGCAATATGCATCAGCGGATCAGCCACAGCCTGTATTTTGTAACGAGCGACTATAGGGTCTCGCTCGAAGTCGATTAATTTAATCGAATGTTCGATACTAGCTCGCGGCATTTTTAATTTCAAAACAAAAATATAGTTTAATTTAGGAAATTCACATCTTGTTTAAAGAAATGAAACTTCCCACAACACACAGCTGCAAATCATAAAAGACCTTGGGAAAATCGTAGAAATTCTTTAAGTAGAAATATTAGTAATAAATCGTAGTTCAAATATAAGATTCTATTTGTATATTTTTGTAGCCGTAAAACATTTGGTTCGGCTTTAGAAACATCTACATTGTAAAATTAGTTGTAAGATTTCCTTGTAAGTTTATTATGAATACTATGTATACTAGTTTTAAGGATAAGGAAGGTTAAGTCTGGACTATAGGATTTAAATAAATTAAATTTAAAATAGGACTAGGGATTTATAGAGGGAATATGCATTTATATTTTAGATAGGCAAAAACTAAATCGAATGGCTAGGTAAATAAGTATAGAAACTATTTAGTCACGTAGACCTAAAAAGAATTAAAATAGAATGTCTGGCCGCCAGAAGGAGGTAAAAGGTAATCCTTTAAGATTTACTGTTTTACTGCCTTCTCTTGCGCTTTCACTGCAAGCACCATAAAAAACTTGCAGCCGAGAGGAGAGAGGCTGGGACTGGGGTTTTCCAAATCGGGCTTCTCCGGGCTCGGTTTTCCCTGGTCGAGCTTCTCCGGGAAGTTGGGCTGGGCCTAACGAGGGCCTAAATGTGAAATTGAGAGAGAAGAGATGCGTGCGGGGGATGCGTGCTGGAGATCTGTGAAGGGGATGCTTGAGCTTTTGTAGAGTGTAAGTCAGTTAGATTCGTTCTTAGATTTTCACAAAACCGAACGTTCTACAAGTTCCCTCGTCGAACTCGTAGAATTTTATATTTTTGTAACTTGTGATAGTTCTCGACGCGTTTGGAATCTATTTGTGCGTTAAACCAGACTTAACCTTTATTGAATTCAATAAATTAACAAACATTCTATTTTATCTGGTGTGATTTTCATTAAACTTCCGGATTCTTACTTCCCCGGTTCTTCTCTAAGATTAACACCGAGAGTGAACCAACCAATCACCGAGTTCGCGTAAGTTGGACGTTCCGCGGCTCGTAACATATATGGGGGCTCGTCCGGGATCTTGGTGCGGGAAAGCCGGAAATTTTTAAAAATAAAAAAACACGTTCGGGAGTGCCAGTGAAAATCTTCAGGAAGTGAAGTTTCTTAGACTTTTCAACAGGAAAAGTATCCTCTAAAAGTTGAATTTAACGAGCTGTCAAACATTAAAAACGATATAAACTCTAAATTGTAGAAAACGTGAAACCTTAAGAAGAGACAATTCTAACTTTTCGCGTGTGTTGTGTCGAGAGTGAAACTATCCGACTCTCAAGAAGTGTATTTTAAAAGAGTATTTTCTGATTTTATTTTTCTGTGCTGCTGATTGCCGTCTAGTTCCCGTGCTTCTTATCTGTTCCTGTGCTGCTGATTGCCTTCTAGTTCCTGAGATTCTGACTTGTTCCCGTGTTGCTGATTACTGCCGAGTTCCTGTGTTCCTGACTAGTTCCTGTGCTGTGTTCAACGACTTCTAATTCAATTCAAAATCGACTTGAGTGATTTTCTGACATTGGTGGATCGAGTAGCCAATTGAGGGAAATTAATAAAAGCGATTTTTCTTCATTTTATGGTCATCGAGGGATTTTCATCGTCAAAGGACATCAGCGATCTTCGAGTAACTTCCGGTTCCTGAGATTCAACGGTGGACTTCATCGAGGATCATCGAGGGAAGCTTCGAGGGAAATTCAAAATTGATTGTTATTAGTGTTGTGCAAATAAATTGGATTTATCAGTGCAAATCATCTATTACCCAGGACTAATGTTGCATGACCCTAAAGGTATGGTTAGATTAATCATTATTATTATATTATTATTATTGTATTCACCCGTCTTCTCGAATTTCCTATGTTCTCTGGAAAACATATATAAATCATTTCTTTTCCTTGCTCTTTAGATTCTGAAAAGGTCTGAACTCGGAACAAAAAAAAAAAAAAAACGTAAAAGTGAACAAAAATTGTAGTACTCAAAAGGGACTTAAAAATAAAAATATATATGCATAAGGGTTTTTACATAATACATTAATACATAAGCACTAATTAAATTTTTTTTTTTGAAGGATCGAATATAATTATTTTTAGTATTTAGTTTTATTTTGACCTTTTTTCGCTCATTTGTTTATCTTCATATACAAATTTTTAAAGTTTTATAATTCCTATTTTTTTTTAAATATTGAAATTTTTCCTTTGACTAAGTAAATAATATTGGTGCAAACCAACTATTTATATATATATATATATATTCATCAATAACAAGTTGAGGGATTGAGCATAATTATTTTTAGTACTTAGTTTTACTTTGATTTTGTTTTCTCTGTTTATCTTCATATACAAACTTTTTCAAGTTTTAAAATTTCTATTTTTTATTAAGCATGAAATTTTCTCTTTGACGAAGCAAATCATATTGGTGCACACCACTTATTTTTCGTTAGACTCATTTATAATACTAACTAGGAGACTATTTCTATATTTCATTTTGTTAAATTCAAGTCAGTAAAATCTATCAGATACTGATAAATTTTCTATATCCCTTAAGTAAAAAGTCAAATTATCTCATTTCTTCAGCAAATAATAATTTAATATCAATCTTTGAGGAGTGAAATAAAGTAGATTTCTAATGACACGATAATTTTCAAGTCATTTTGAGAAGGAACCTTTTATTTAATTTTTACATTTACACAAATTTCTGCAGCACATCTAATTATTCTAAATTCCTTACAAATTAACTTAGTATATTTTCTTGTTTTGTAATTAAATTTAATATAATATAAGATGGAAAATTCAGAGAGGACTGGCGAATATAAAATCCGAATCCAGCACTTAGGCGATGAAGCTGAATCACTGCGCACTATTGACGAGATTCACGACTCTAATGATATAAACGAATCTGGTCTATCGTCGAATATCGATTATTTTGATAGGTTAGTTGCGAGTAGAGATAATGTAGGGTCCCAAGGTCTGAACAGAACATACTTACAAATAAATACAAATAACATGCATGACTTGAATGAAATTATTCGTCGCCAAATAGAATTGCACGAATTAGAAAAATCGAAGGAAGTCACAAACCCTTCAGTAAATAATTTGGCAGAATCTAGCAGTTCTTCACGTTCTTCACCAATCTTTTTTGAAGGCAGTGATATAACTGCTCTTAAGGTAATCGTAAACCTTATTCCCATCTTTTCTCGGAATAATATCTCAGTACAGGCCTTCTCTAGTGAATGTAAATTGCTCCTCATCTCCAACCTTTGTTTGTAAAATTATTACGAACAAAAATCCAAGGAGAAGCCGAATTATATATTAAAAATCTCCGATTTGAAACTCTTTCAGAACTTCTGAATATTCTCGAAACTGCTTTCATGGCCTCAAAAACTCTTTTCCAGATTCACTCCGAAATTGCTTGCATGAAGCAAAATACCGGGGAATCGACACAATGGAATTTTTAAGCGAGAATTTAGCCTCATTAAAATTTAGTAACACAAACATTACACTCAATCTCCCTCAGAGCAACAAAGTAAGCCCGTGCATCATCAACCATTGCAAAGCCGCTGAGTTACCTTCTGAAAAAGAATGTTTTATTTAAATTGACAGAAGGTCAACAGGAAGCTTTTAATAAATTAAAGGACACACTGTATACTTACCCTCTTCTACAATATCCCGATTTCAGCCGACCTTTCATCGTTTCCAGTGATGCTTCTAACTATGGTGTCGGGGGGGTGTTAAGCCAAGAACTCGATCGTAAAGTCCTTCCGATTGCTTACGCGTCCAGAACCCTGTCAGATACAGAAGTCAATTACTCAACTATCGAAAAAGAACTTCTCGCAATTTTATTTTCTGTCGAAACATTCCGACCTTATTTATATGGTAGACAATTTACTCTAGAAACCGACCATAGGCCATTAGTTTGGCTTCATAATGTAAAGAATCCAAACTCAAAGCTGATTCGATGGCGACTGCGTTTGAACGAGTATGATTATGTTATTGTTTATAAAAAGGGAATCATTAATTCAAACGCAGATGCCCTATCTCGGAATCCATATGAGGGAATGCAGACTCTGTGCGACGTCAAAGACGACATGACATTAGACGAAGAACTTGATCCTCTCGATCCCTCTTTCCACCGGGTACACGAGGTGTTGATTTCCAATCAAACACCTGTGACTCAATCTTCACAACACTTGACCAAAGACACAAATTACGACGCCTGTATTGAGAATGCATTCCTGAAAATGGACCACACAACATTTTATGAGAATAATTCTAATTGTCAATTTACTAGAAAGAAAATATACGAACCTGATTCCAGTGAGGAAGAATTTGAGACGGCCACGGAGGAGAGTGGTGATGAGCAAGATGAGCTCTTTATTGATGCTTGCCACGAGGAGGGCTATCCCTCAGGAAGCAATGATTATTTTGATGCCAATATGTCTCTCGGTCCTGGGGCGATCCCTAGTATAGCTAGTCGTGACTGCACATCCCGCACCGAGGGTGAGGCTCAGTTGGATTGTATGTTGGATTCGGCAGGTCCTGGGGCGATCCCTGGCAATGCCAGCTGGACTGCACTACCCACACCTGTGTCCGATGACGACCGCCTTAAAGATAATGAGTTCTTCACTGAAATCAGGGGAAAATATAACACAGTAATCGAACCAGATGATGAAGACACTGAAGACAGCTTTGAGGATAAAGATCCTTTACAAACTAATTCCGAACCTAAATTGCAAAAAACATTCATATTTAAACAAAAGGTAAAAAACCTTTCGAGAATAAAAGAAAATGAAATTGCTGAAGATACTTACCAATGTTTTCCTATTTTTCATGACGAACCTCCTGCTGACAAAGACCTGACTCATGATGACCCAATTCCCTCAAACTTCGAATTTTCCTGTATTCAGCCTTCCAAAGAAAAACTTTTCATGCGCGATGACAACCTCGTATTATTCATTCCTGCTGATTGTAGACTGACTACTGAAACAGGGCAGGAATTAATAGAGGAAAACAGACTCAAATATGACGATTTACAAAAAGAAAATCCCGAAAATCTACAAGTAGGAAACGTAATCGTAATTAAGTACGAAAATCATTGCGTTTTCAATGTAATAATAAAACAAAACTTCGATTCCAAACCTTACCTTATAGATATTGTAGCCGCTCTATGGGCATTAAAACATGCGATGGACGAACTCAAAATCGAATCAATTAGTGTATCTAGAGTTGGAAACGGACTCAACCAAATTTCCTGGGTATCAATAGAAGATGAGTTTCGCAAACTCTTCGGTCAGGGAAATTATCAAATAACCATCTGTTACGGCGAAATAGAGATTCCACCTGAAACAGATCGAGATAAATTAATTCGCGAATATCATTCTTCAGTTACGGGGGTCATAAGGGATCAACTAAAACTTATGAAAGAATTCGGGAAAATTTCTACTGGCCTAATATGCGCGTACAAATTAGAAAATTCGTGAGAGAATGCGAAACCTGCAAACTTAATAAAACCATTAGAGTAAAAACTAAACTGCCAATGAAAATTACGGACACTCCTTCAGAGGCGTTTGAAAAAATAGAAATGGATATAGTAGGGCCCTTACCTAGAACAGAAAACGGTAATAAATACATTTTGACTATCCAAGATAACTTAACTAAATATTCAGAGGCTATCCCCTTACGTAGTACCGAATCCACAGTAATTGCCTCGGCCTTCGCTGAACATTTTATTACTCGCTTTGGATGTCCTCAAGTAATCCACACTGATCAGGGTAGCGATTTCACTAGCCAAGTAATGGCCACCTTCTGTAGAATTTTTAAGATCAAACACCTTAGATCCACAGCGTTTCATCCTCAAACATTAGGGTCCCTGGAAAGAAGTCACCACGTTCTAATTCAATATCTCAAAAACTATTGCGAAAAAACAAATTGGGATAAATGGATTCGTTTCGCCCTCTTCTCATATAATACCTCAAAGCACGAGGGTACAGGATTCACCCCTCATGAATTAATATTCGGTAAACAAGCGAGAATCCCATCTGAATTTGCAAAATGCCAACTCCCTCTAACTTACAATCTATATTTAAAAACACTGACAGAAAAGTTAGCGAAAACCCAAGAAGAAGCTAGGGAACGACTCCATGCTGCAAAAGAACGCTCTAAGAAATATTATGATAGGAAATTAAACGGACAAACTTACGCTGTAGGTGATCCTGTTTATCTCCAAAATAATACAAAATCCTCTAAGCTAGATCGCGAATATTCTGGTCCTTATAAAATAGTACAAATATTCAATGACAACAATGTCGAATTGGATCTAGGTAGACAAAAAACCAGAATCGTGCACATGAACCGCCTGCGACCACAAACGCTCAAAATTTTTCCCGATTCAAAATAAATGCTTCCAACAATAAATAATCCAGAACTGCATTCCACTTAACCCTAAAAAGTAAAATTACCTAGGAATAAGATAGAAAATTACCTTGTAGACAAACATTTAGTCACGTTGGGACATATATTTATATATCCATTATTTATTTTTATTATTTTTATTTCCTTGTTATATTTAGTTTAAATTTCTAAATAAGAGGGGGGGGTGAGAGTCGAGCGACTAGGCCTCGCTCAAAACATGACCTTATTATACAAATGAAAATTAACAAAGTAAGATAAAACAAATATTGTAGGCTAGACTTACCATCGATTACTGCATCCCATTTCATCCTAGCATCATCATTTACAATCAGACAAAATAAAATTCACAAATTCACATGGACGAGACCTTTTCTTCTGTTCTTAAACGTCAAATTCTGCCACCTTTTGTTTATCACCAACTGAAATGTTTACACCTGTCACATGCAACCATGCCGGCTTGTCACGTGGTACGGTCACAAGGTCTGCTCAATCGAAGTCGTTGCCTCTCGAATTATATCGAATATATCGAACTATGGGCGCAAATTTCAAATTATGATATTCTTTCCACCCAACAGACTCCTTCCTTATATATAGTTTCTCAAAATCGGAAATGTGGACAAATAGGAATATAACAAGATATTTTCTGACGAAAAATCTTTTATAAGGGTGGAGGTGTAACGAGCGACTATAGGGTCTCGCTCGAAGTCGATTAATTTAATCGAATGTTCGATATTAGCTCGCGGCATTTTTAATTTCAAAACAAAAATATAGTTTAATTTAGGAAATTCACATCTTGTTTAAAGAAATGAAACTTCCCACAACACACAGCTGCAAATCATAAAAGACCTTGGGAAAATCGTAGAAATTCTTTAAGTAGAAATATTAGTAATAAATCGTAGTTCAAATATAAGATTCTATTTGTATATTTTTGTAGCCGTAAAACATTTGGTTCGGCTTTAGAAACATCTACATTGTAAAATTAGTTGTAAGATTTCCTTGTAAGTTTATTATGAATACTATGTATACTAGTTTTAAGGATAAGGAAGGTTAAGTCTGGACTATAGGATTTAAATAAATTAAATTTAAAATAGGACTAGGGATTTATAGAGGGAATATGCATTTATATTTTAGATAGGCAAAAACTAAATCGAATGGCTAGGTAAATAAGTATAGAAACTATTTAGTCACGTAGACCTAAAAAGAATTAAAATAGAATGTCTGGCCGCCAGAAGGAGGTAAAAGGTAATCCTTTAAGATTTACTGTTTTACTGCCTTCTCTTGCGCTTTCACTGCAAGCACCATAAAAAACTTGCAGCCGAGAGGAGAGAGGCTGGGACTGGGGTTTTCCAAATCGGGCTTCTCCGGGCTCGGTTTTCCCTGGTCGAGCTTCTCCGGGAAGTTGGGCTGGGCCTAACGAGGGCCTAAATGTGAAATTGAGAGAGAAGGGATGCGTGCGGGGGATGCGTGCTGGAGATCTGTGAAAGGGATGCTTGAGCTTTTGTAGAGTGTAAGTCAGTTAGATTCGTTCTTAGATTTTCACAAAACCGAACGTTCTACAAGTTCCCTCGTCGAACTCGTAGAATTTTATATTTTTGTAACTTGTGATAGTTCTCGACGCGTTTGGAATCTATTTGTGCGTTAAACCAGACTTAACCTTTATTGAATTCAATAAATTAACAAACATTCTATTTTATCTGGTGTGATTTTCATTAAACTTCCGGATTCGTACTTTCCCGGTTCTTCTTTAAGATTTACACCGAGAGTGAACCAACCAATCACCGAGTTCGCGTAAGTTGGACGTTCCGCGGCTCGTAACACTTGTTGTAACGAGCGTCTATAGGGTCTCGCTCGAAGTCGATTAATTTAATCGAATGTTCGATACTAGCTCGCGGTATTTTCAATTTAAAAAAAAAACAGTTTAATTCAGGAAATTCCCATCTTACTTAAAGAAATTATTCTCCCACGTTGTGCAGCTGAAAATCATAAAAAACCTTGGGAAAAGCATACAAATTCTTTAGCTAGATTTACTATCTTTAAATAATAAAACTAAGATTATTCTGCGAGTGTTCAACATATCTACTTGTCGAGAAACTCGACATTGTAAATTAGTTTTAAGATTTCTCTGTAAGTTATATATCACTTCTATGTATACTAGTTTCAAGGATAAAAAAAGGTTAAGTCTGGACTATAGGATTTAAATAAATTAAATTTCAAATAGGACTAGGGATTTATAGAGGGAATATGCATTTATATTTTAGATAGGCAAAAACTAAATCGAATGGCTAGGTAAATAAGTATAGAAACTATTTATTCACGTAGACCTAAAAGATTTAAAATAGGATGTCTGGTCGCCAGAAGGAAGTAAAAAGTAATCCTTTAAGATTTACTGCTTTACTGCCTTCTTTTGCACTTTCACTGCAAGCGCCATAAAAAACTTGCAGCTGAGGCTAGGACTGGGGTTTCCCGAGTCGGGCTTCTTCGGACTCGGATTCTCGCGGTCGAGCTTCTTCGGGAAGTTGGGGCTGGGCCTAGCGAGGGCCAGCGTGTGAAATTGAGAGAGAGGGGATGCGTGGGGGAGAGCTGTGAAGAGGATGCATGAGTTTTGTACAGTGCAAGTATGACAGTTTTCAGTTTTGATTTGGACACGTTCAAATAGTCTACAAGTTTACTCGTCGAACTTGTAGAATCGTAGTATTTTTATCCGTAAGGTCCATACAGTAATAATTAGGCGTCACTGTTAGTCCAGACTTAACAGTTTTGAAATACATTAACATTTATTAATTAAACTTCCATTTACCGAGATTCTTGTGTTTATTTTCATTTCCGGATTCAAACATTCCCGGTTCCTTTCAAGGATTTACACCGAGAAAGAACCAACCAATTACACGCGTCGCATAAGTTGGACGTTCCGCGGCTCGTAACTATTTCACGATTCTAATGGTGCTTTTATACCTTTCCGGCTGCAGGCCGAAAAATTCATTTAGAGTACTTTATTGGCACATTCCGTTGCTCAACAAACAGGATTCAACAGAATGGACCAATAAACTTCTGTAGATGAACTTGCCAGCCCGCAGCCGGAGAGGTATAAAAACACCTTAACTTGACCCCCTTAGTGTCCAAAGTTGAATTCCTAAGTTATTTTGCCGAACCGCCACACGCGGCGCTAGCTGTACCATCACTCTAGAGTCCCTTTTCTAGGGACTCTACTCCAGCCTAGAGTTCTAAAGAGTTTATGTGACCGGGAATATGTCTGGGAGCACGGGAATATGACTGAGAATTTCTCTGATGAATGTGCTCTTCGAGAATTTATGAGAATGTAAAAATATTTTTCCGTAACGGTTCAAGCTTTCAATTGTTTTTGATAAATGCTTTGTTCTAGAAGTTCGTGTAACGTGCGCAATAAAAATGGAAAAAAAAGAATATAGTTTGGAATTTTTTTTTTTAAATTATTGATAAACAAAATAAAGCTTCTATCAAGTGCAAATACTGTGATCAGATGTACAGAAAGCATGCCACTCGACAAATAGAGCACTTAAAAAAATGCATAAACTGTCACGAAATTGTCAAACAATTATTTAAATCAAAGCGTAATTTATGCGAAGAAAATTAGAATTACTTGTTCTTTATGTTTGAATTTAATATAATGGCTATACAAAATTTTTTTTTGATATTGAATTCCGATAAAACTTGAGATTTTTCGTAGTTTATTTTTATGAAACCTTCACTATTGCAATTCATAGTGTTTCGAAATAAATTTACAATATTATAAGGTTTAATGATAAAGAAAATATTGGTGAAGGTATGGTAAAATTCCCTTAAATTCTCAAGTTGTCTTAAAATGACGGTCACAATCACGAGAACGTGACCGGATTTTAAATTTCCGAGAAATTTAGAACTCTACTCCAGCCTGGTAAAAGTAGTTTTGAAGTAGTTATGTTCGACCAAAGATATTGGTTCGACTCTGACAAATGGCTAATCGCGATCTTAATACTGATACTGACGGTGGAGCATAGTAATAGAAAGAGCAGTGATCCCAGAACGTGGGAGCTGGCGGCCCCCACCATAGATGCCTCGAGCTCATTGTGTCTTCCTCACTCAACCAACCTATGGCAGTCGAGCGAGGAAGAAGTCATGAGCTGGTGGGGTCTATGGTGGGGGCCGCCAGCTCCCACGTTCTGGGATCACTGTAGAAAGAGACTGCTGACTCTATAATGGAAATGCGAATGACAATAAGAAAGAGAAGGGAGAGTGTGATATTCAACGTATCTATATCTATTCCACGAAGTAGTATAAGGAGACCCCACTCCTATGCAGCCTTTGCAAAATTTGGACGCGTAGATTCAGATTTAGTTAGTTTGCATAATGTAAGCGTGATTTGTACAAACAAAAAATTACCAGTCATTGCCATACATGTGCGAGAAATTTTAAATATATTAATAAACAAGTGCGTGCAAGATAATATGGTCTATTGTTTTACTGATGGTTGCGCATTCACGCGCTATGTTGGAAAGAAGAAAAAAGAAAAAGAAGACAGACTGGAGAAACGTCACTTCTTTTGCCCTAGCACGGTCAGTATGTTTAATTATTTTATAAATCTGTAATGTGAAGTACATTGATCTGTATTCAATTTTTGTGCTATTGCAACTATTTTTTCTTGATCTCCTAGCCGAAAGCAAGGTCCTCCCGGCCGCATTTCACTCCAGAAACAACGACTTTTGTGGCCGCTAAATTCATCGTATAATTCGTTTGTTTAATTTAATTTAATGTGACTTCATGCAATTACACGATAAATCAATATTAATATTGTTTTCTAAGAATAAATTTTCTCTGGTATTTGTTAATTTCAAAAAAAAAATTTATTTTCAATTTTTTTTTGCAGTTATTATATGATTGCATTTCTTATTATAGTATTTCCGAATAATATTGTATATTATATTATATTTCATATAAAAGAACAGCAGTATACTTTTAAAATAATGTTAACTATAACGGTGCCACTGTTTTTGTTTATCTGTTTTCGTGCAGTAGACAAAACGACAGCCATATTGTGAAAATTCAAGAGTTTGACATTTCCCTGTAAGAGGCGCTACGAGCGATGCAAACTAACTAAATCCGAATCCATGCGTTCAAATTTTCCGCGAGTGGGGTCTCCTTATACTAATTCGTGATCTATTCGGATGTGATTGATGGAGAAAGTCATGGAGACTAGATATAAGGAGACCAATCTCCATATATCCATTCCCGAAATGAAGTTCTGCCAAGTACATAGTTACAAAACTTCCCGATGAGGGCATGTGTGTTGCCTGGGTGCATAATGGCGAAGCCCAATACACGATTCCGTTCTTTTCCAGATTTTGCCATTTCAATGTTATTCAATGCCCACCGCCATAATGTGTATCGGGTTGCGGGGTACGGGGGTTTCGTTTGCATTGATATTAATTCTTGCTATCATAACTTGGCGGCGCTGATGCTCATTTTTACTTTTTTAAGTACCCTCCTAAAATACATGATAGTGGACGCACTATGCATTCTTGTCTTGAAATCACGAAGATTATTTAGCAAATTTAGTCTTCGGCATTTCAATATTTTATCTCTTTGGACGCACCATTTACACATTTTTTATGCTTTACTTCTTCGATGTATGACACAAGTAACAAATGGTGAAAAACAAGCTGCCATGGCATTAGAGAAGTCCGCGATCAGTTAGTTTTCAGCGACGAATTCTGATTGGTCAATCGCTTCCCCCGTTTTCGTACATCAATGTAATTTTCTCTTACCTAACTCCTTTAACCAATTTCACCCCCGCGGGTGGGGTGCAATGGGGTGATTGAAAACAAAACAATGAAGCAAGGCAGCATTGGGCAGCATTGCCAGTACCAGTGCATGCCAGTTCAAGTAAATGGGAATGAGTGGGAGTGCACCACAGTGCACCAAACTGCACTTAAAAGTAGCAGCTTACACATGACATTGACAGTTCAGCAGACAACCTACTTTTGAGTATTTTAATTTGAGAACAAGACTATTTTTTCACAAGGGCTAAACGGCAAATTGCTGTCGGAATGTCGTCGTCCACGCAAGTGGTCAGTATATGTAAAATAGTCAATAATATTGTTCGGACAATTTTTAACTCAGGTCTCATGATTTTCTCCGTAATTTTTAACGGAATAGTAAATTTTTATAAAAGATTGTAAAAAGTGATTGTAGATATTTAAAGTGAGTTCTTAAAAAGCTTAAATACGTAGTAGGTTCGATGTTGAGGATACGGCTTCTAAAGTAAATATAAATGAGATGTTCTATCATCGTTTTTTATCTTGTGGTCACAGACAGTGTATAGTCTTTGCAAAGAAATCTTGTTTTTTCTTGTTTGCTACTTTATATTAAAATTTTTAAAAACACACTAGTTTGATACAATACATATTTTTAACTATTAGGATTATTAAATTTCATTCATTTTTCAAGTATTTATACATTTGCAATAGAAAAACAATTCTCTTTTTAAAAAAATCCATAAATTCAGTTATTATCAAGTAAAAAATAGTATATTATTGAAACCTGAAAGTTAAATGACATTTTCGAAACAAATAAGAGGATAATGTTTATAGACCTAGTTTTTTAATGTGCCAAGTACATGAATAGATTTCGTGACATGTTCCCGTACATGTCCATTGTTTTATTGACCCACAGTATTAAATCTATGATAGTTAATTTGGCATGGGGTCAGTTCTGTTCCTAATTTTTTGTGTAGCAAAAGGCATGAAAATTAAAAATCAATCCAGTCTTGTGGGTAAAAAATGAAATTTTTCTAAAAATATCAAAATTTTCAGAATGGAATGATTCTTGAGACAAACAAACAACTCTGTCAACCAAATATTTAATAATAGCGACTTTATTTTGAAAGGGATGACTTAATATATAATTTAACAATATACCAGAATATGTGCTCTTTCCGTACCAATGGGATACTATTTCACCATTATCAAGTTTAATTATTTCTAAGTTCAAAAAACTAATTCCATTGTTTCTTTCCATTTCATGTGTAAATTGAATTCTTGGGTGATAGTCGTTGAAAGTATCTATAACTGTTTGCACACGGAGAAAAATAGGTGGAGTAATTTCACTTGTCTCTGTCAGTTAAACTTGGGACATAAGGACATTTTAACATCTTTTAAATCCTAGTCAAATAAAATAAATGTAATAAACACCTAATTCACCTAACGTGAATAACAATGAGCGTCACATAGGGAATAGTTAGGAGTTGAGTAAAACGTTATCGATGACAGGGCATCAACATGCGTCAGTGGGTTAACATGAAATGTATATCACCGACGCTTGAGGAGCTTCAAACCGTATTTGAGTAAAATGAGCTTTGGTCGTATTACTTCAACCGGCAGTAATATGGTTTTCTTAAATAAAAAACAATTCTTACCTCGAGCCTGCCATTAGTCATCCGATACATACATAAGCATCATACAAATTTATATGCATCATTCATTTGCAACCAATCATATATTTTATCATAAATATACTTAAATATACAATTTCACATATATAAACCCAATAACTACACTTATATATAGGACTTATATATAGTGACTACAAGAATTATTTAGAGCTTGTGAATCAGTGTAGTGACAAGAGTTTTTGAGTGTCACTCAAGTAAAAATAACTCTTCGTAGGTACACGTGTCCCAAAAGGGACATGACGAATTTTCAAGTGAAATATTTTCACCGGAATAAATTGTTATAAATAAACAATCGCTAAACAAATTGCTACAAAACCTATTAGAACATAAAATAGGACCCCCAAAGAGTATTTCAGAATATTGAGAGATTTTTTGAAGACCTTTTCATGAAAAAATAAGTACCTGGACTTTTTGGGCCACGTGTACCCACCGTGCCAGTAAAAATACGTGTACCTACAAAAGGTTAAAAATACAAAAAAAAATGTTTCGTTTTGAGAAATATTTACTGAAATAGTGTGGGGGGGAGGGGGGGGTGCAGTTTTCAGACTTTTGATGGGAAGCCTCTTTTTTAAACGAATATAACTTATTTCTTTTTGCATAAAGAAAAATTGTACTTCATATGTTTTCTTCAGTTTTTTTTCGTAATCTTTCAACTGGTTGTAACTATTTTTGAAAAAAATCAAAATTTGACCTCCATTTCCATAAATTAAAAATAAATTTGACTTTTTCTCAAATTTTGACCCATTTTATTATTTTTTTAATCACCTAGTTAAAAAGCTGAGATTTTTTCCTATAAAATGGCAAAATTTCAGGATATCTTTTTTCTTTGTTTTCGAACAATTGTGCGATGAATAACCGGATGCTCGGCTGGAGCTGAGGCCGCACGACCCTTCGCTACCGTCTTCACGCTGGGGAACCCGTAGAACACCCTCAAGCTAATTTTTTACATTACATGATATTATACGTGGTTAGTGTAACTGCTCTCTGCATTTACGGGGTTGGGACTAGCATTGTTGAGTTACAAGTTACAATGCCTGAATTACAGTTAGTGTAAGATTAATTTGCAATATGTTTTGAAAATTAAATCTATTGAATTTATATATAGTTATTGAATGTGTAGGAAAGTGATGTTTCTACTTATCTGGGTGAATTATTTGAATGTGAGTTTGATGGATTTTGTTTTTTTGGAACCTTCTGTCTTTTTATACATAGTTTATTTCGTAGAATTCTGTTTCTTGGCGGTTTTTTTCGCTTTTGGAGGTAATTTCGCTGGCCTCTTCTGCGGTTTCTTTTTTTGGCCTCTTGGGGAGCTGTCATACTTTGCAGAAGATAAAAAATTTTTCATTAAAAGTTTCCTATCCTATGTAGAAATAAACGCGTGGTATTGCAGTGTACCCGGAATCGTTACTGCTTGGTCAAATCGTCCTTTCAGAATCTCTGTAGCTATGGTGTAACTTTCTTTGCTGCTGAAGAAAATTTCGGTTTCTTTGCAATTACTCTTTGCCCACTGGAGTAAAGCTTGAGGGGTGAATATGTGATGTTTTGGAAAACGTTGTACGCTAGAACGAGCTGCAAATCTCTTTATATTCGCCCCTATGCCATCACACGCACCTTTGCATGAGCTATACCATGGAAGTGCCATTCAAACTCACATGCAAATAATTCACCTAGATAAGTAGAAACATCAGTTTCCTACACATTCAAAAACTAGATATAAATTCAATAGATTTAATTTTCAAAACATATTCCAAATTAATCTTACACTCTGTAATTCAGGCATTGTAATGTAAAAAATTGGCTTGAAGGTGTTCTACGGGTTCCCCGGCGTGAAGAGGGTAGCGAAAAGTCGCGCGGCCTCAGCTCCGGCGGAGTACCCGGTTATTCATCGCAAAATGGTTTGAAAACAAAGAAAAAAGCCATCCTGAAATTTTGCTACATATTAGTCAGCTTTTTGGATGGAGCTGGGGAAATTATCTAAAAATATTTTCATTTAAACAAAAATATCCTCTGAAATAGTGGCTTTAATTTAAGCCATTAGACATTAAAAGATCTTAACAGGTTCCTGAAATATTAAATTTTTTGTGAGAGCGTACAGAGTTTAAGCGTTGTTCCTCGATCGTTTAGCTTGATGGTCTCGACCAATGCTTCATCTAGTGAACTAGGTACATAGTGGCTAGTGACTAACGGGTGCTTCCGCGGTTCACCGTTTGTTTTTACTAAACATTTTATTTTAATAGTTTCGAGACATGTTTGTATTAGTGTCTTTAGTTTTTATCTTGACCCAAAAATGAATTCGATATAGTGTCTTTATATTGACATTGGGCCACTTACTTTTCATGAAAAATTAATGATAAAGGAACATATTAAAGATCTTTCAAGGCAGGAAATATATTATGGGGATAAAAAGGCAAACGTTTCGGCCACAAATGGCTAGGCTGTAAGCATGCAGAAATAAATTATTAATAGTAATACTAGATTTTTTGTTTGTTTTCTTGGCTTTTTGTTTTCTTCAGTATAATATTTTATGAAAAAAGCGTGCAAGGAACTTATGCGATGGGGGAAGCTCCAAGGCGTTCAGGAACAAGACCGATCCAAAACACAGTCCTCAAAAAAGAGAGAAAGAACTTCTGTTTGGCCGATCCGTAAAACTGTGATCGTACATTTGCTTCTCCCCAAAGGTACACACAAGAACCACATAAGCGCAATGATATATTTATCTAAAAAAATTTTTTATTTACTAATTTTGTAGAGAAAAACACCACTATCCACGAAGGAGGCCCACAACACCTTTAAGAAGTATGTACAGCATAGAACACAAACACAGGAACGCGGAAAGATGGAGTTTTTTAAGAGTAAAATTTGAAATTTGATTTTTATTTTTAATTCCCGATTTGTTTGGTTCCTTTTAAGACACAGAGGTAGCAGATAGAATTAGCCGTATACTCTGTTCGGTGTCAAAAAGGAAACTGCTTAAAGGAAACTGCTTTGGAAAAAGAGAACTAAAGTTGAAAAAACTAGCCTAAAGAATTAATATATACCGTGACCATTTGTTGTGAAGGGTTAAGTTCGAAACGCATGTACATACCCCATATACAGTCTATGTCCTGGAAACTCTGGACCCAAGTACGCTTAAGTGTTCGAAGAGAGAAAGAGAAAAGACGTTAGATACTTGGCCGACCGCACACGCCATAGAGAACTGTCAAAATGGGGAGATCTCCCCGATCAGTCGGCTAAGTGTTAAGACCAAGGTAAATGAAGTTCGCAACGTTGCTGTAGCAACTAAAAACTAAACTTCCAAGTTTAGGAAAAAAAACGGTTCTAGTCGTTCAAATCTATTTTAATCAAGTCTAAATGGCAATATAGCACGAAAACAACACTTCCGCATGCATTTCATTCCTTGAATACCGAGAAACGTGAAAAAAAACAAAAAACCGAACTAAGCTCGATACCTAAAATTTTAGGACTGAATATTGTAGCATTTAGTGCCAATTAATTAAGAAAAAATTTTCATCACCAAACCTAGCGGGGATGTTTGTCGTTTTCAACCCCAAATGCCCAAAAATATGAATGAAAAATATGGAAAATCAAACTGCTCGATACCTAAAATTTTAAGACTGGATATTGTAGAATTTAGTGCCAATTAATTAGGGAAATAAATTCATCCCCAAACCTAGCGGGGATGTTTGTCGTCTTCAACCCCAAATGCTCAAAAAATACGTTTTCTTGATCTCCTAGCCGAAAGTACGGTCCTCCCGGCCGCATTTCACTCCTGAAAGAACGACTTTTGTGGCCTTTTTTTGTTTTTTTCGGCTCAGTAGTGTCGCTAAATTCATCGTATAATTCGTTTGTTTAATTTAATTTAATATGACTTCATGCAATTGCACGAAAGAGTAACTCTAAAAAGAAAAAAAAATTATGTACACGGTTTATGTTATATCAATAATTATATTAATAAAAGTAATAATAATTATTGTAATAAGATTAGTATTACTGGATGTGTGATGTTAAAGTTACTGTTGATCAATATTAATATTGTTATCAAAGAATAAATTTTCTCTGGTATTTGTTAATTTTTAAAAAAATTTTGATATTCAATTTTTTCTTTGTTGTTTTTGTATGATTGAATTTCATTTTAAAGTTTCTAATGCCCGCCCCGACTAGCAAAAACCTCGGCTTCGCCTCGGTTTTGCAAAAGTCGGGCGGCCTCCCCTGCCCCCTACGAAACCTCGGCTTCGCCTCGGTTTTGGGCGTACTTTCGGCTGGAGATCAAGAAAAATAGTATACGACCCACAGCCAGAATTCCAGGAACTTAAACTTTCTGGCCTAGGGTCGTAATATACTATTTCGTTGCTACAGCAACGTTGCGAACTTCATTTACCTTAAAACCACATGTTCAAAGAGTCCTCCAGAGAAAGTAATTTTAATTCAAGGGAAATATTATATTAATTTAAAACTCAACTAATTAATTTAAAATCATTTATAATAATATTCTTAGAAAGAGTTGCAACGCAATAAAGAAGGCTATGTCTCATTCCGTTAGTGTGTATAAAAATGCATTATTTTATGTGTATAAAAGTTATGTGTAGAGAGTATACATTATTTGATAATAATTCCAGGCCCAAAAGAACCGAAAATCTCAGAGATTATATTAAGGTGGTTATATCGCGACTCAGTGAGTCATATAAGAGCGTAAAAAATATTCTTGATTTACATCGAATCTTTTGTGTTGTAAAATCCTAAAATTAAGATTGACATTTGTGACCGTTCCGCGATGTAAATGAGAATAATAAATAAATTAATAAAAAGATATCTCTCAATGGTTTGCGTATTCACGACCATATGACTTTCGAAAGAAGCAATGTGGCAACTTCGCACTCTCTTTACTCCTCTAGCCCGCCATGTTCAAGTGCACATGTATAGAAATCTAACGTACTTTACGGTTGTTGTTTAATTAGTTTGAAAAATGTTTGATGAGGTGAGACACAAAGGTAGATTCATAAAGAAAAAAGGATCAACAAGGAGACAAAATGTGCGGAAAGCAAATATTGAGCGAAGTAAGCAAAACCGTGACAAGATTGTTGACAAAAATCACGCTGAAGCGAGTGCGAGAGCCACGGCCCCTCCTACTGGAAACCGCATAGTAAACTAAAAACTAAAATATCGCCTTATAAATGAATTATTAATGTAAAAAGAAGAATTCACTTTAGTGTAATATAGCATCTCTTGAGTTATGAAAATAAAATTAAATTTACAGCAAATTTCAGTGTTTTTTGATTTATCGAACATTAGAGTTAACTGTAATTGTCAATAAGATTTGAAGTTTTTTTCAAAATTCTTACTAAAAAGAAGTTAACAGACGGGCTAGATTGTCTTTTGTTACGTTTCCAAAATTTTCAGAAAAATACTTTGTAAATTAAATACGTTATCTTGCATGAGTTCGCAATCGAAAGACCCAAGATCGTATCCCGGAACAGTCGAATGCGTCTTTTTTTCCATGGAGAGATTTCAAATTCTTAAAATTTGAATTTATTTGCATCATTGCGATATAAGAGTTTGAAATTGTCTACAAAGACACCTGTCGGCAACATATCCTATCTGATACGCGATTAATGATCCTCTGATAATGTAGGCAGTGGTAAAAATTTCGCACTCAACCACCTAAATTTGAAATTATTATTATAATTAAGTAATTTAAGTACCCGATGGAGCCATTTTTGTGTAGAATAACATGTGCAAAAATGAAAGGAATTGATTGGATAACATTTTTTAATCACCTGCGCCGCTTACAAACATGTTTTTTCGAGAAAAATGCGTTTAAAGTTTTAATTTCAGATTTCTTATAATAAATGTATACTTACATTAATCAGCTATGCCTGGTGAATAGAGTAAACCTTCCGTTTCTGCATAGGCTTCGTTTTCAGCTATTTTTTCTGCTTTGCAACATGACATGACCATTTTTGAAGAGGTATGATCGTTGTAGTTCCCGTGTGATTCATAGCGTGCGGTCTCGGCATGCTCTTGACTATGTGCTATACCTTCGTAAATATTTTATATTTTAGTCTAAAATGTTTACAGTATTCTCTCAATATATTATACTTTCGAAATGTGTGAAAAAAATCAATTTTTCGAAGCCCGAACACGCGACTACATCTTTAATGAAGTAAAAGAAGAGAAGATTTTCAGACTATTATATTTGTTTACTTCTTTACTTCTTTCACTTAACTAAGTCTCAAAGCTACACGCAGGTGTCCGACATCTCCTTCTCCATAGGAAGACCTCTTTATATTATATCGCCTAGCCACACTGCCTTACGGCTGAAATAATTTCAAATTAGATAGTTGGGTTCGAAATTTTGTCCACTGCCTACATTACCGGAGGATCATTAGTCGCGTATCAGATAGGATACGCTGCCGACAGGTGTCCTCGTAGACAATTTCAAACTCTCATATCGCAAATAATGCAAATTAAATTTAATTTCAAAAAGTTTGAAACCTCCTCCGATGATGTAGGCAGTGGCAAAAATTTCGATCTCAACTAACTGATTTGAAATCATTTCAGCCACAATAACAAATTTAAAAATGTTATTTGTAACGTAAAATTTCCTGCTCTTTTCGAATCCGGTTTCAAAAATAGGGGTTTCCTTGACAATTTTGGTCAAAAGCATTTTTTTACAAATGGCGTATTTTAGGAAATATTCAGATCTATCGATTGCAATGGGACACCCTGTATAATCTATTGGAGTGGCCCCAAAACTTTAGAAAAATTTTCAATAAAATGATGACTCATTTTTAAACGAAAAAAAAGTTTTCCATATTATTATCATTTAATAATTAATTTATTTCCAAGTACACACTAACTCACCATTGCAAACACTCACTACACATATAATTGCTTGTTCTAACAATATTATAATTATTCCTAATCACGTGAATTCGAGGTACATTAGTTTTTACACCGTCTTCTGGAAGTATAGGGCTGACTACTAAACGTTTTAAAGTATGCGTAAAATGACACTTACAAACTCCACAGTGCGTTCCATAATTTATACTATGACGCATTTTTTGACCAGTTCCATTGCATCTACATACATGGAGAAAAATAGTTGAAGTAATTTTACTCAACTTCCGATCAAATTTGGGACATATAGACAAGTTAGAAGTTATTTAGTATCATTGTAATTATTTGTGATATATTAAATGTTCAAAAATGAATCAAAATTGAGTAAAATTCAGAAGTGTAGGGCAAAGTATGAAAGCGTGCATTGAAAATTTCTGAATATATATATTATTACTCGTAGTATAATTATAAAAAACCAATCTTTTATTAAGGGGGGAGATACCTCTAGAACCCTTTAAAAAAGCAGTTTTTTACAATTTTATTCTGGGAGAATGAAAACGAAGCAAGTCCGGATTTTTTGCATATATTAGAAGCCATTATTTAACTTCAAAAAAACAATTTTTTCATGATAGAAAAATACAAAATGGCGGAAATACGACGGATCCCGTCGATAGCGTCGCTGCTAACATTTTTTGCGGCCGTCAACTCCCTGGCTGGGTTTTTCATCTGAAACGATAAAAGAAAATTTTTTATAAATCGGGAAGCTTTTATCGAGTGCATAGCAGGGGGTTTTGAGAATTTCGAAAAATTGGGTATATTTTCATGCGTTTCGTGAAAAAGTGTCATTTTTACCTGTGTTTTTTGACATGAAAATAGTTAAACAACTGTAGAAATATTATTTTTCTCGAAAAAGCGCCCTACCACGCACTTGAATATAGAATTATCTATAAAATACCGCTTCATTCAAGTAAATCGGTTGAATAGCTTGCTCGCAATCTTGACGGCCGGATAAAAAAAGTTAGTTTCGAGAAAACGAGCCTCAAAGTTTTTGTACATGAAAAAATATGTTCCATTCAACTTACGGGTTACCAATAGAACTTTGGGATTATATTTTTGAATAGTTTTTCAATCGATTTGAGCAAAAAAAAGTTTTTGATTTTTTGAAAGTTCTAGAGATCTCCACCTCAAATCACAAAAATAGTAGTGCTTTCCGTTCATTTTACTCTACGCTTCAATCTGAAGTCGAGTAAACCGTGAATCGCAAGACTTATTCCACCAGTTATATCTATTCACGAAGGAACGAATAAAAGTAATCTGTGCCTCTGGGCAGACATAAAAAATTTTTAATTTGAAAAACGTGTTGAATTTTCAGTATACTGATGTTCCTAGTTATTATTTTTAATAATCCAAATCAATTGAAAACATACAAAATACAATTACAGTTTATTTTAGTACTCTCTAAATCCAAAATAGTGGATCCACTTATAAACTAGTGATTTTAAAAATGCATCGTACTGCAGTCATGTTTGATTCTGTTTTGTCTGTTTGTCACGAAGCTTTCGTATATGCTCCGCAGTGTTAACCACTATTTGTTTTTATGATTATCCACTACTTTATATAATTTATTTAAAAGTTTCACATAATTTAAAAAAATATTTTTTGAACAATTCATGAAAAAAGTTAATTTATTTTTACTTGAGTAAGGCTCAAAAACTCTAGTCACGACACTTACTTTCGCTAGCTCTGGATAAGTCTTACAGTCACTATATAAGAAATTTCCAAGTTTTATGTCTGAGGACTGTAAGCTAACGTGTGTGTGACTCGACAAAAGCGTATTGTACTATAGATAAGTGTAGTTATTAGGTTTATATATTTAAGGTTATATGTTTAAATGTATTTGTGATTAAAAATATGATTGGCTACAATGTGTCCCAAGGCTGATCCCAAAATGTGTCCTAAGATTCGTACATATCGTCGATGCACGTACGTTCTCACCTCATCAACGCGTTGCTACCAACTGTCGAATGTTTCGTTGATTCACGTTTTAGTGCGCTTCAGCGTGCGATTCCACATGCGTCAATTGGTAACAACGCGTTGATGAAGTCAGAACATATGCGCATCAACGATATGCACGAATCTTAGGATACATTGTGGGACCAGCCTCAAGCGTCGGTGATATACTTATACATTTCATGTTAACCCACTGACGCATGTTGATGCTCTGTCGTCAATAACGTTTCACTCAACTCCTTGCTATTCCCTATGTAGCGCTTATTGCCCCAAGTTGTCCCAAGTTTAATCGACAGAGTTGAGTAAAATTACAATACTTGAACTATTTTTCTCCGAGTATGGTAATAAGCTTTCATTTTATAATTCCACAAAACGTATAGAACTATGACATATGATGACACTTAATTCCGTTAGCTTATCAAATATTTGTCAATATATTTAGGGATCATTTTAATTTGTTATGGTTGCTAAAATATCTGGGAACAGAATCTATATTTGTGCATTCTTTCCTACTTTAATAGCACTTTTTAAAAAAATTTGACAGACTTTACAGACCCGAAATTTTCATTTTTTTCCGTGTATGATGAATATAGATCATTTATAACTACAAAGGCCTCAATTTTACTCTATTATGAAATAAACAGTTCAAAAAATAAATAATTTGCGATAAAAATGTACATTCTAAAAACATTGTTTCGATTGCAGTTTTATTTGGTTTTAAAAATATTTCAAAGTGACATGTTTGATAACATGTCTATTATTGTATTGACCTAAATTCATATAATGTTTGTTCATTTCTTTGGCATAGGGTCAGTTTCTTCTTATTTTCTTTGATTAAAATTATTATTAGATTTAAGAATGCGCAAAAAGAAAGAAATGCAAACGTTTCGGTCACATATGGGGGCCCTCTTCAGTGCCATAAATTCAAAGATTAATTCAAAATTTCTGTAAAGGATTAGAATATAGAAGATAATTAAATTTTAAATATGGAGTAAAATTACATATATAGATATTATAATATTTTATGTTCATGTAACGCCTTGCTTGCAAATTCAGTGTAAAATGGATTGTCCGTAAAGCTTATATACAAAATCGTTTTCTTGAAAAATATACGCCTTCGTCCACTCGTGAAAATCATCATAAACGTCTCGAATTTCTTAACTAGGTACAGGACAATAGTCTTCTTCAAGGAGGAAAAGAAACTCTCAGGATTGCTTATAGAAAAAAAATTTTCGTTCAGCAAAGCCACATGTCCCGAGTCGGTTTTTAAAACAGTTCAGATCATTCTGTGAGAGACGCCGGTAATAAAGTCTTCACGTGAAGTTTTCATAAATGTAAAACTTGTTCGCGTTTTGCCATTGTGAACCAATTTGGCATCCTTCTTTAATAATAAACATTTTTTGAGAAAAAGAAAATTCCGGTCGGTTCGTGTGCAAAATCTTTTATATTTTTTCATTTTATCCGGTTTTTTATTCATAGTGAACTTCAAATAATTTTTCAATTCGTGATGCTGCATACTGGACTACTTCATTTTGAATTGCAAGCTATGAGATAAGTTTTTAATTTCTATGATAATTCTTTTTTTAATTATCTTCTATATTCTAATCCTTTACAGAAATTTTGAATTAATCTTTGAATTTATGGCACTGAAGAGGGCCCCCATATGTGGCCGAAACGTTTGCCTTTCTTTCTTTTTGCGCATTCTTAAATCTAATAATAATTTTAATCAAAGAAAATAAGAAGAAACTGACCCTATGCAAAAGAAATGAACAAATATTATTTAAAAATATTGTTTCATATTTTACTGCTGATGTCTTCATCCTGAAAAACATTAAGAAAAAATAATTTCACCGATTTATACAACTAATAATATAATAATGCGTGATTTTAATACTGTTTAGTGACCAACAAGCATCATTGAAACTTAAAAAATGCCAAAGTCTTATTTTTGTGATGCTTGTAATGCACGGTTTTCTAAAAGCGCATACTTACGACTCATAAAAGATAAAGTGACTTTTTATTTACTGAGCTATGTGTTGGACAAGTATACAAAGGAAGGGATCAGTAGTGTCAATCGGTAGAATGACCTTTCTTTAATGATTTGCAAGATGAAGTCAATAGTATTGATACATGGACAATATAATTTACTTCAAATGACACTTCAATGGAAACAACCTTGTTATAATATACATTTCAACCACAAGTAACTAAAACGCTATAACATAAAATGATGTCAAGAAAGACAATCACTAATCAAGTGAGTGATTGGGTAGAACTATGTTTCTTCTCAAAAATATTAATCACTTAATCCGCCACTAAACGTATCCAAAAAATGTATAGTTTCAACTTCACTTATCAAAAACTAACAACATTGTACTGCATATTTAAAAAACTAACTTTCACTCTCGCCTCCCTATTAAATTGGCGTATTAACATATGTATGCATTTAAGAAAAAAGTCCTTAACGAAGTATTAAAGAAAATTGCATAACTATGATGACTATGGTGACTAAGAAACATGATCGAATTTGCCACGGAGTCAACTAGAGTCTGAAATCTCATATACGGAGAAAAATAGTTCAGTAAACTTTATAGAACCGTTTGAGAGTTGAAGATACAGGAATTTACGGAACAGGGTTCTGGAAAATTCGCAGAATTTTTCAGTATAAAATGCGGAACGTTCAATAATTTTCCATGAAAGTTCCGCATTTTATACTGAAAAATTCTTTAAATTTTTCAGAACTCTGTTTCTTAAGTACCTATATCCTCAACTTTTTAACAGCTCTACAAATTTTATTGAACTATTTTTCCCGTGTATTATAAAATCAAAATTTTCTAGGACGTGTAATTTAAAAACGTAAAGTTATTTTGGAAAAGATTTTCACATGATAGTGTGCCTGATTAGGGGAATTAATATATATATATACAAAAATAAGGACAAACACCGGCCTTATTGACACCCGTCCTTTATATATATATATAAATGACTTTTTAAATATTTGTATTATGGAACCAATTATCATCTTTTCTCAACTAGTTTCCGCAAAAAATCAGAAATTTTTTAAACCGACATAAATTATTTCAAACACAAATTACGATTTTTTCTCACAGGATACGAATTTTATCACAATTTTTCGTTTCTTTTAAAAATATGAATGGGAAATTCAGTTTCCGCAAAAAAAACCGGAAATTTCCCTACATTGACATGAAATATTTCTAACACAGATCAGGATTTTTTTCTCACAGAATCTGAATTTCATCACAATTTTTCAGCTTTTCTCGAACATGAATAAAAAATTCGGTTTTGGCAAAAAACCGGAAATTTTTCTATATCGAAATAAAATATTTCCAACACAGATTGGGATTTTTTACTCACAGAATACGAATATAATCGAGGTGTATCAAGCTAGCACCTCCACAAACGGAATTCCTCAATTTGTTTATATCAGAATTTCGGGCTGTTTTTAGGCTCCATTGCCGATGTTTGGGCTCCAATACTTTTTTCGAAAAATAAAATTTCGTATAGAGATGCTAGCTTGAATCAAGCCAGCACCTCCACTATACAAAAATTTAAATAAATAAAAAATAATGTATTCCTTTTTGATAATTAGAAAAATATAATCATCTCTGTCGTCATTTCAAATTTCATGGCTTACACACCTATTATAGGAAGAAACTCAAAAAATTGTTTAAAATAACTCCTCGCCAGCTTCATAGTGTGTAACAAAAACAAGGTGGTGGGGACGCACCTTACTCCGCGCTTCCTGTGTGCTAGCTCTCAAATATCGAGTTATTCTTATCGAGCAGAACTTTCGTAACCAGGTTAATGTGTGTTGCCAGGGCCGGTCAACCTGTAATGGATGAGGTGTCCGCGTAGCTTAGTTCATGTGCACGGTTGCATGGGGCGCTAGTTGTCGCAAGCGGGCGGAGTGTGGCAAGAGGAACTGGCTTCGTATGAGTCCTGCCATTGTTGTTTACAAGTAGTTAACAATTCATTACGTGTTTTCTCGTTATCATGAATAAAAAATACGACCTTCAGTGTGCTGTTCGTGGGTGTACCACTAAAAGGGGTCGGAAGGAAAGTGTGCCTATCCATCGGTTTCCGAAGAGAGGAGATGCTGGACAACGATGGATAGAAGTTTGCGCGAATTCCTACTTGTCGAGGTTAGAATACCGTCAAGTAGTAAAAAGGAAATTTTTTGTTTGTCATCGACATTTCGACCGGCAATCAAAAGACCTGGGTTCGAATCCCAGCGCAGCCGAAAGCGTCTTTTTTTCCACAGAAAGATTTTCAAGTTTTTTAAATTTTGAATTCATTTGCATTTATTTGCGATATAAGAGTTTGAAATTGTCTACGATGACACCTGTCGACAACGTATCCTATCTGATACGCGACTAATGATCCTCCGATAATGTAGGCAGTGACCAAATTTTCCATCTCAACTAATTAATTAGAAATGGTGCTTTTCTTTTAAAGCGCGGTGCGGTTCCGACGATAAATTTACCGTCGGGTGGTGATGTGTCGAGTGGAGGTGATGAAATTTTAGCAATATATATCGGAATTTTTCTTTTATTATTAGGTGCGCAACTAAGTTCCCGCTGTCTTTTTGATGAAAATGCAACTTTATTGTGAAGAAAGAGTTACAAATGAATCATTCAAAGTACTGCCCATCGTTAGCTACAACTTTTGCCCATCTTTCTGGTAGAGCTCAAATACCGTTACGGTAAAAGTTTTCATCTTTTAAGGCTATCCACGAATCAAGACATTTTTCGATGTCTTCATATGAGCGGAACTGCTGATCAGCCACACCAAAAGCTATCGACCGGAACAAGTAATAATCGGACGGCGCAATATCTGGGGAATACGGCGAGTGGAGTAGGACTTCCCATTTGACCGTTTCCAGGTAGGTTTTAACGGGTTTGGCAACGTGAGGCCGATCGCTGTCATGCTGTAGAATCACTTTTTCGTCCCTCTGCTCGTATTGTTACCGTTTTTCGCGCAGTGCTCGGCTCAAACGCATCAATTGCGTTCGAGACCGTCCCCCGGTGATGGTTTCGTTAGGTTTCAACAGTTCATAATAAATAACATCAGCGCCTTCGAAGGTTTTTAGCCTTCCTTCACGCAGATGGTTGTCAACATCGAAATCACCGTCTTTGAAACGACGGAACCAATCACGGCACGTTTTTTCACTTAGAGAAACATCTCCGTAAACTTTTTGGAGCTCTCGATGCGCTTCAGCCGCCGTTTTCTTCGAATGAAAGAAGAAAATCAACACTTCCTGCAAATGACGATTATTTGACACAAAATTAGACATTATCACATAACCAAAAGTATATGACGCCAAAACAAAATCACTAATGTGTCAAACCGGTTTGTTTACCATATGTCTAAGCTTGGTTCATGACGTATTGGATATGTTACTGGAGCCATCTGTTGGCAAACAGCGGGAACTTAGTTGCGCACCTAATATTAAAACCAAAAGTAATCTATCTACGTCCGTTTTTATCTTCTCTTCCATTTCCCAAATTTTGAAAAGAGAGTTTTATGTACTTTAGCTACAAATATTTAGAAATCTAAAATCAATCAAATTTGCTAATTTCCTAAGTATCACATGCTTTTAAGGTACGTAGTTCGTTGCATGGAAAAATTTTCTGTATATTTATGGAAATAAAAATACAAATTACAGATATTTTTGATTTTTACTTATTACGACAAAACCAAGATTTAATGTAAAATTGTGAAAATGTAATTCAAGAGTGAGAAGTTAATATCAACTTCTCACTCTTGAATTATATTTTCACAATGTTGCATTTGTTACGTCAGAAACGTAACACTTCTCTTCTTAAAAGATCTCCTCGTTTTATGTAAGGATTGGAAGGATCCTCTCTAAGGGATGAGGAACAGTCAGTGATTGAGAATGGTTAATGATATGAAATATATTTATCGACAATAAAATTATATTGGTTAAGCACCATGGAAATGGAAATTGAATTGTATTTTTGAAGTGCCCTTGCAATTACCCTGAGTTGTAACTTGCTTAGTAATGATATGAATCCAGTAGAGCGAATGTGGTAACTTGAGTCCTCACTTGTAATCTTTGAGATAGATGTTGTCAGATAGAAAATTCGTAGTCCAGCCGGTTGATATAGTTGATTCTTTGATCCCAGTTTCAAAGAGAATTTGGAAGGCGATTCCCCTTCACTTTTAAAGTCGTTGAACTCAGCGTCGAATTAGAATTGGTTTGGCTAGCGGTAGAAATCTGGTGAAGCTGGACTAGACTGACTGGATTACACTCGCGGTATAGATTTGATGGCACTGGACTGGACTTGCGTTAGGTACATTGTAGAAATTGGACATTGACTAACTAACTAACTGAACTGACTTCTATTGGAACTTTCGCTTTTTATAGAAGTTTGAAAGATCAACTATGACGAGTACCATGTTATGACCAGTCACATGTTATTACCAATCACATGTTATCACCAGTCTGTTGTTATTACAAGTTACATGCTATTACAAGTTACGTGCTGTGACTGTAGTGTGTGTGATAAATGCATGTAGTAGTGCGTTAGTACTGTAGGGCTCCATTCACTTTCTCTCTGGGTCAGTCGATTTGTTATCATGTGTGGGTATTATAACGACACATGGTAATTTCATATTGATGATCCTATTGATCTGTAGATTTGTCTATAACCTGCGTCGATAAAATCACACTCGCTGTAATGCTGTTTTGATCTTTTTATTGGTTTCTTAATCCGCTTGTTACTTGTGGCGGTAGAGTCGCAGGACGTGACACATTAAATCTTCAATTTCCTTTTAATAATATTCTCTGCAACACATTTTAAGAACCAACCTATGCATGTGTGTGCACTAACACGTGCACATATAATGATAGTACATATACACAGTTGATAGCGGCGCTAGTTGCTAATCGTCCACCACCTAAGCATTAGGTTTGCACAGCCTAGAGCGTTGTGACACCTTGACTTCTTCTGAATACTTGAGAATGCCCGAAAAATTCATGAGAAACCGGTGGAACCCACATTAACTATCTTGCTCCGCCACACCAACACACACAACTCCGTCTTGAATCTGTATTGTTTACGGTCCCGAGGAAATTCGTCCATCTCTTAAATACAAGTACGTGTTTATTCTACGCGGGAACGTATTTAATTCATATGTTAGAGGTACAAATGGCCGCTAAATTAGGTGCCCGGTTTATTCCAAAGAGCGTTCAAATGACCGCATTAAACACGGGTTCGGGAAGTTTTTAATTTTATTTCGAACGCTCTTTGGGATCACTATCTTCACAATGTTAATTTCAACATTTTTCAGTACGTATTTCTCAGAAACTGTTCAAGGTATTGATGCAATCATTTTCTTAACTGAAATTCCTCTAATAATGTGGTATAAATTCAGTATGTTGGGGGTGGTCCACAGTGTGCAAAATTTTTTTGAAAATCTTTTGGTTAATGCACAAAATCTAATTTATGCAATACCAATTGATTTTTAGAAGTGAATCAAATGCACACTTTTTAGCGCTCGTTACCTTATTGCATTCCAATAACCAATGCAACTCAGCATTTCTGATCATGCGAGCTGGTCTTGAGACGTAAAGTAATTTTTAAATTAATTTATTGAAGTTATTTAAATACATTTTAATTAAACTTGAATTTTTGAATAAAACTTTAAAAAGTAAGAATACTTCGTCCTTTTGTTTTCCAGGTGCATCAATGTTTTGTTATTTAGATTAATTTTTAACGAGAGTGCGCAAGCATTCGATCTCTAGGGACTAAAAAAGTTTGAAATAAGAAAATGAGAGAAACGCGAAGAATGAGTGTAAAACGAGAGCAATGATGTAAGAATTAGGATGAGCAGGGAAAGAATAGAATAGAAAAGAGAATGAATAATAGCAAACTCGCAATTATATTTTTACAATAGAATAGAAGGATAAAAGAGAAAAGAAAGAACGCAAGAGAGGGAAGGAGGGTGAGATGTCCAGCGCACGTACACTCATGCACTGTATGCCACCACAGCTTTCTGCCGTTTGTCAATTCCTCCTTTCGTTCGCCCATGCACATGCCCAATATACCAATCTTTTTTAGGAATATTTTGATGTGCTATGTTGTGCATCGCTAGGCAGCATACATTCCATAAGCACACTTCCTTCTCGTGCGCCTATTCTTGCTTAGATGCTTTATCCAGCTGATATCTCGCAACAAAGGCCACGTCTTTTAGTAACTAGAACCTCCCTATTGTAAAATACATCATATACGATGTCGTAAATGTCGTCGTAAATGACATCGTAAACGATATCGTATACAACATCGTATACGACGTCGTATATAACGTCGTATTCTACAATAGGGCTAAAACTCATCTGAAATGATTATGTTAATGGTTTTAATCCGCATAATGATTATAAACCTGTACTAATTAAATATATTTCGATTTACTCTGAAATATTGGAAACTAAAATCATATCTACACTTTGATGACCATGCATCAAATATTAAAAATCGATGAGCGCATTTCCTTTCTCACAATAAGTGTTGAAAGAGGCGAGAAATGTTTGCCATCTAAAAATTATTACCTTTATTATTACCTTCATCCAATCATAGATTCCTTAATCATATGGACCATTTTCAAGGTCCAATTCGTTTGACTAAAACGGAGAAAAAGTGATGCGAGAATCACCGGAAAATTGACACTACCGAATCTCAAAACGGTAGTGAAAATTTTTCATCAAATATTTAATATTAGAATTAATAAAAAAATTGAACGGTGATTAGGACGAATTTGAAAGTATTCGATCCCTTTCCGGTTCATAGCCAATCGTTCCTTTTTCTTATTAAAGCTAATAGAAAGTGGCGAAAAACGGTGTTTGTGTTTGCTTGTGCGTATATTGTGCGCTCCTCACGGAAAATTAAACAGAAGGGATATTTGCATTTGCTCAGACAGCAGGTCTGAATGTTACTTGAACCTTGAACCTCTTTTCTGCTTTAAGTTAGATATAACCCACACTCTAAACATTTTTTTTGGAAACTTCCAATAAAGTATTGGAAGTAATTAACCAATATATGTTTTGAAATTTTTATATAAAATCATGTTTGGAATAGCCAATCCCAGGTGCGAATTTCGGTCGGCTGCCAAAGTTGGACCATCGGGAGACGGTTGGCCCTGCTCTGGCGACCAAGGTTTGGTGACCATAGTTGGGCCAACTCTGGTATTTTCGGTTTTACCAACTTAAGCAGCCAACACCGGCAACCAAAGATGTGCCCGACCGTCAGCTTAACTATGGCCCAGACTCGAACCGACTGTCGGGCCAACTTTGACGAATTGCTTTAGATGACCGTGACAGTTCAGTCGGCCCACCCCTGGACCACGGTTGAACCAATCGTCGGCATATTAATAACTTGATTCCGTTGCCATTGCACGACCAACTGTCGGTCCAACTATGGCTCAGACTCGAACCGACTGTCGGGCCAACCTTGGCGAATTACCTTAGATGACCGTGATAGTTTAGTCGGCCCACCTCTGGGCCATGGTTGAACCAATCGTCGGCATATTATTAACTAGATTATACCCGTGCGGAAATTGCCTTATTGTGCCTTATTTAAAATAAAATCTTGACATTAAAATGTAAAAAGTTGTATACTATGTAAATTATTACTAACGTACTGTAAAAATATATACTTCTAAAGTATACAACTTTTTATAGATAGGACTTGTATCGACCCTTTGATGAATATTCGATATATGTATAAATTGGCTTTAGGGTCCAGAAATAATGAAAACTCAGTTCTTACATTCTTTCAAACGTTTCGACTCGAATTGGAGTCCTCCTCAGTGAATATTTATTTCTAAAATGTATAAAAAACTAGATCTCAAAATACAATAATATAAAATGTATGAGGAATTTTTACTCACGCGAAAATTGACTGAACGTATTTGAAATATGATATTGTAAAAAAAATAATAAAAAATTAATGAATATATAATAATAATGGTTTTTGTGAATTGAAGATGTATAAGCGAATATCACATGTGTAGAATGAAGATTTGTGATTAAAATGAAACAGTAAAATTGTAATATGTGAAAAATAAAAATTCATAACGGTTTTAAATAAGGCATCGGCATTTTCCGGTCTCATCAAAATAGGGTTGGAGAAAAATATGAAGACTAACCTTTCTATGACGTAGATGTGATGACACATGAAAAAGTTTTTTGTTCTTTTATAAAAATAAAACTAAAAGCTTAAAAAATGCACAGAACTGCAGGTACTTCTTCCTGGTATAATTTTTTGGGAACGCCATATTATAACTGTCACAGTTATCACCACGAGATTTAATTTGTAACTGAGTTGTCGAGTTCGAGGTCAAGTTAAAGGACAAAGTGGAGTGGAGTGGGGGTCCTTTTTGAATAGATTTCAGTGTTTAGGTTAAAGGAAACAGAAAAAACTAGAAGGGTGCGTGCAAGATGAACGGAGTGTATTGACAGAGAAAGATTGGAAAATGTGGAGAATTTTAGTGTGGGTAATAGTTTCCAGAATTTTTTAAAGCTGTGGAGAATTTGTGTAAGAGCTAAGTTTTGTTATTTAAAAGAGGAAAGTAAAGAACAGAATAGATTCTCTGTGTCCGTTTTTTTATTATTTCTGGACCCTGAAGCCAATTTATACATCTATCGAATATACAACTTTTTATTAGATAATGTTTTTGATAAAAAAGTTTTTTCCAAGTTTCATATAAAAATACTGCGTTTTATAGAAATTTAAGTCAGTCATTGAAAGTGGAAAAATTTCAAATCCATAACTGATTAAAATACCTGAAACAAAAAGATTTCTCATTAACAGGCTATAGACCCACCTTTTACGGCCTTTGGAGCAGTAGCTTATAAGTGAGATTTAATTCGGAATATGGTAAGCGAGAATAGCCGAGAGGCTTTAGGCGTTAGGAATGCGTTTAGTTATGTAGATAATATAGGTAGGTTAGAGGGTTCGAATCCAAAAGCGAATACAAAATTTTTAATTCAAGCGTGCGATTACAAATAATGTATCAATAATGTACTAATAATGTACTAATCAAATAATGTACCTTATCAGGGCCTGCTAGTGCCCTGATTTAAATTTCTACACGGGTACAAGCATATTTTGCCTAAGACGGCCCATATCCGGCACCCGGCATCGGGCCAACTGTTCATGCCAATGGATGGATATCGTTATCATTTCACTAGTTGGCCCGACCTCTGGCCAAAAGGGTTGGACTAACTTTAACAAGGTTGGCCCAACCGTGGGCCGACGGTCAATTCGCACCTGGGATGACGTGTCGAATATTGCGTGTCTAACTTTGAAAAATTCTAAGACTACACTTGAAAAATTTCAATACTGAAAAAAAATCCAATAGCGACTCGAATATTTCTTGTAAATCATTGAAATAATTCGATAGAAGATTATTTTTTCAATTATTATTGAAAAATTTCATCACCTATGTATTGGAAAATTACGATTTTTTTTACAGTGTACCTAGAAACAGAGTAAGTCGACCCTACAAATGAGGTCTTTATCTTAATTGCTCTTTTCTTTGTTAAATACTTTTCTTCCTTTTTCAAATTTTAAGCAGAAAATTAGTTTCCTTCCGTAGAGAATACCTTTTAATTGTGAGATAAGTTCCATCTTTGGTCGGAATGATGGAATGGTACTTAAGAGTACCGAGTACTGTTACCGCAGATTCGAATCTATACCTTTTAGTGCTTCGGCATTTGCAGCATGATCTTCTTTGGAGCTGAACTTGATAATCATTTCAATGAAGTTTGCAAACTAGTTCGTGCCGCTAGTCTCTTAAAATTGTCTCCAATTCCGTCTCAAGGCGATTTTTTGTAAGCTGTTGCGTGAAAATGACACTCCAACTCAATCCCAAAATTCTTTTTATAAAAACGAAGATTGGCAAAGTTATATTTGTTTTTGAAGTGCTGTGGAGCTCCGTTAGTAACCATGTTACTCATCTAACCACCCTCGTATATGCAATATGGAAATCTGTGTACGTATCCTGCATAAAAAGACCAATCAAACCAAGTAGAAATAAAGGTAGTGTGACAATAATCATGATACTCCAAGTCGAAACAAGTAGAAATGCAATTCGGTTCAACCTGGATCAGCTTAGTTATTGTCATATCATCATTATTTCTACATGGTTCAACTGGTCCTTTTCTAAAGGGTACTACGATTCCACATAGTTTTTTATGTAATTTACTTGCCCGAATTAGGAATATTATGTAGAATATAAATTTCTATATATATTTCATAATTCAAGTGAGTCTAATGTTGCACAAAGTGAGCTATGGACATACCTAAACGCTCACGAATAGATTATGTGATCAGAAAATTACACCTGTGGTTCTGTCTGTTTGAAAAACTTCCTGACAAAATAGAATCTAAGTATCCTAAAAATAAAAAAATTGCCAATTTAAAAAAAAGAACAAAAAAATAAAATTTTCACAAATATTTAAAAAATTAAAACTCACAGTTTTTAGGAAATATAAATTGTAATAAAAAGAATTTGGTTATATCTTACGTTTCCTATAGATAAAAAATTGACTATGAGAGGTCGTTAAATATGGAAAGTGTGTGGCTTTATGTGAGTTATAATCTAGGACACATACATAAAGGAAGCCGGAGTACTTAGTTGCAATCAATAATCCGCATGTAGTATTGAATAAGAAGAGAATCGCTTTCACAATTATTAGTTTGATTTTGCATTAGATAACCCTAAAATAACGTATGTTATGCTAAAATTATCATTTTCTTAGTTCCATTGTGGGAATCAACATTTGTAATTTGGCGTTTGCTTTCAATACAAATTTTCTTGCATTTTAATTTTTGTCCATGTCAATTTTTAAATTAAAAATATTGAAAACTGTTAAAAAATGTTAACTTTGAACGTTAACATACTAGAAATCCAAATAAATATGAACTTGTGGGAATATTATTAATTAATAGCTAGATAAAGAAAATGACACAGATTTGCTGATGATTCCTTACATGTTTTGAGATTTTTCTTTTCAAGTATTTCACATCAATTGATAAAAATAATACATTTCATGCGTAACCTTGACGTACATTGGATGATACGTTGCAGTCGGTTTTTCATAGTATTTCGAAGTTTGTTTATGTGTTCGTTTTTGAACTTCTTTTAGCTACAAAAGTCCAACAAAAGAGGACTGGAAACAATTTAATTGATAAAAAAAAGATTTGAAGGCGATGCTGCCTTTTCTGCTAGTTGAAGCGAAAGAATATTATAATCAGATACTTGGATCAATAATGTGTATAATCAACTCAAATACATATGTTCTATAAACTAAGAGAATAAAAATAAAGTTTTTCTACAAAAAATACCGCTTCACTATCAAAAAATCGAATTAAATTGTCAACAGGATTTGAAAAAAAACTTAGATAATTTTGCTATAGCACCCTTCATTATTGAATTTAAACCGTGTTTAAGGTAGCATAAAGAAAATTGAATTACAAATATACATAGTCGTAAATTTAAAAAATTATGCTTTCGAGGAAACATTTTCATTTTTATTATTCTAATATATTTGAACATTTATGATAATATAAATAATTAGGAAAACAGAAAAAAAGGATTCGTACTGAATCATTTTATCATAAAGTTTATAGAAATATGAAGATAAACGATGACTTCAGAGCATTATGTTCTTAGATGGTATGTAAAAAATGTTTTTTAAACGTTCTCAACGTTTCGAAACCACTCCCGTTACCATACATACACCTTACATACATTATAATTTTTATTATAATAATGAAAATAATTTAAAATTCAATAAAGTTCCTGATGAGGAATCCGGAGTGTTTTCGAAACGTTAAGAAAATTTAAAAAACAATGGTTGTTACTTACCATCCAACAACATATTATAATGGTCTGAAGTGTTCGCTTATTTTCATCTCTAATAATATTACTACACGGAGAGAAGAACATTGCTCAAGCTCCTATAATCCATAGCTGTGCGCCCTCTAAAACAAATTACAAATCACTCCGCACACAACACTGATAAACAACCAACATTCGTCAGTTGTTTCTCTACGCGAGAGAAACCGCGCATGCAATGTGTACTGTTTTTCTTTCCATGTATCTTAGATGTTACAAAAAGGATTACAGTAAAACCCCGTTTATCGCAACATCCGTTTATCGCAACTCCCGTTTATTGCAACTTGTCTCTCCCGTTTATCGCAATAAACCTTACCATTTTTTTCCCCCTCTTATTAGTAGAAGGAGTGGTCACGTGATTCTTAAGGATAGACGGGAATACCCCTCACTTTTAAATTTGTGATGCATATATTTATATGAATTTTCGTATATTAGGGAGATATGAAATTATTTGTAGCCATTAATTTATTAAAAGATTTTATTACATTTTTTTAAGCGTCTTTGGAATCCGTACTTATTTTGAGAGGTACATATTTTTTCTCATGAAATGCATAAATGTTTTTGAAATTCTTTATTTAGCAGTTCTTTCCAAACCATCGTTTATGTATATATTGCTATATATTTGTGTTTTATATGTAACAGAAAAATATATAAATTTTTTACATTTTAATGTATATTATTATGACAAATTATAGCATGAATTGTGCCTAGTACAGCAATCGCTTTACCAATTGCGAATCAATTGTTTTACAAAATGCGGGAATATTTCTACTGAAAAAAATTCAATCATGCATTTGAAAATTATGAGAGAAATATGTAAGCTTTAAAGTAATTAAAATTTATTGTTTGTACTAGTCGTTTACGTACCATCGTTCGGTTCCACGTTTTCACTTATTTATAATTGCACATATAATGACAATAAAAAAACGCATTCGAGGTTATTGAAACACGACTATAAACAATAAACAGCGAAAGCGCGTGAAACTATTCGTTTAGGCGCATGTGCTGATAATCAGTTGTTCAAGCTGGTGGCGAAGAAGTGGGAACCCCTCCGTTTTTGCGATAAACGGGAGGCATTTGATTGGAAGGTGTTGCGATAAACGGGGTTTTACTGTATTATTCGTATTTATAGAAAGTATATTTGTAGAGGATAATCAATAAAATCGTTGCTATTATAAATTTTAGAATTTTCTTTTTTATTAGATTTAATTAGTATTTTACACTATTATTAATAAATGTTCCAAATTTGTTTGTTTTGTGTTGCAGCTGAAGAGTGTGGGGCCGAAATTAGTACCTTTTTTCAAAAGCGTCTCAGTATATTTTGTGTTGCTGGCCGAGCAGCCTTCCTTATTGACAGTATGCTTCAAGTGTCTACCAATAATTAGTTTAATTTTTTTCGTCCTTTTGCACGGGATCAGTCTCTCCAAAGAGTGAGTTTTACTCCATTTCAGAATTTATAAACAAATCAGAAAATTTAACTAAATTCGTTTTTATCTTAGATAATCAAAATTGGGCGATGCCCATTTCAATACCAGCTATCTGTGTAATTTTCTCCCACTATGTGGCTTCCCACACAGCCTAGCGATCACCAAACTGCTGTCACTGGTTCTTGTCAGTCGGGGATCATTGTAGGCGGTAAGGATTAAAATATCAAGTATACAAATTTTTTGATCATTGCTATGTAAAAATATTTGAAATCTTCAAATTTTTTCTATTATACATAAAACCAGAAAATTGTTAAGTATATTTCACTAAATAATTTCAAGTGCAACAAATTTAAATGAACATAGGTTGCTCGAAAATTTTTGTCTTTCTAGCTTACTTTACATAATGTTTCTCCAATACGACTCTCTCCAATAGGCCACGTTTTCACTAGAGTTTGCATTGTAGTTTGGCAATCTTTAGGCCATGTGAGGAAAGGCCATGTAGTGAGGTCAGGGATGCGGGTGGTTGGCATCAACATGGGAAATGCCCTAGAAATTATTGTTATGTAATGGAGACCGGGGCTGGACAGGATAGATTATTTTTTCACTAAAATACTCTATCCCAAGTGAAGTATTTAAATGTAAACCTTTACTTAAATATCGTATTTTCACATTTTCATCATATGAGAATGTATTTGATTTGTGTTACCCAGGTGGAAATTTACAACTGGCTTGGTACCGCGCCAGTACCGAAAGTTTGTACTGGCGCAGTACTGGATTTGGTACCAAAGGTAACTTGCTTATACTACACGGAGAAAAATATTTGAAGTAATTTTACTCAACTCTGTCGATTAAATTTGGGACATAAGGACATTTGAACGTCTATTAAATCCTAATCGACTAAAATCAATTTGATAACTACCTAATTCACTCAAATTGAATAACAATAAGCGTTACATAGGAAATAGTAAGGAGTTGAGTGAAACGTTGTAATGGTTCTCTCAAACAGCAACAAAATTCTTACCTCGAGCCTACCATTAGTCATCCGATATACACACACTTGAAATTTTATGTGAAATTTTAATAATTGTTTATAACAAATTGATAAACAAATGTCTTCTTCATCGGATTTCGACTGGGAAAAAACCACATGTACTTCATTCAATTATCTTTCATATTCCGTTGAGAAAAAAAATCGCCCGCATTTTGGAACGATCCAATTCGGTCGAAAACATAGTCGCGCGAGCTGCCAAAACTGTGCCGTTCGCTCGCGCGCATTTATTCTTCACCGCACAAATGCTTCGTGCTATGTAAAAAGGATTTCTCGGGTGAATAAATGATAGATTTTTGAAACGTATATAAGTAGTATACAATCTTGACATCAGTTTATTTAAATTTAGCATAAAATAGGTAGTATTTTCAAGGATGATATACTCCTTAAACAGATCACTCAAATATGATCAAAAATTACTTCTCCTCGTTATGGTATTTTTTCGATAGGCATTGACAATGTGAACTAAAATCCAGATTAATTTTGCAAACAGATTTTTTTCTCATTTTTATTGTTGATTAATGTAATGCCAATTTAAATATGATCGAAAGTTCGGAGCGCGCTTTGACACGGAGCGTTCGACGCCTTTGAACACGTTAGTTGCTAGCGATCGTCATTTATCGAAATGTACCGAAATCTGCTCTATAAACTAACTGACGCGTTGATTTTGTTGAGCAAATAACATTTACATTTACCTTCATTTGTCATTTTAATACGTGTTACACTAAAGTCAAATGCTTTATATAAACCATAATATTTTTCAAAATTAAAAAACATCTTCCTTTAATTAAATATTTTAAATCCGGTTATTAGATCAATGAATATTCGTTTTGCCTAATAACCAAACGCGCGTGTCCGTGCTGTTAATATTTTCAAGAAATGTGGTAAGTATTTCAATGTTTTAAATTCATAGGAGATATCTATCAAATAAAATATTAGGCAAATTACTTTAAACATATTTTAATTAGTCAAATATGAAATCCAACCTCAATTGACATTTGACGTTTATTTTCTTGTTGATTTTACATTGAGAACAATGAAAATATGGATTTCAGAGTGAAATTTCCCCAATTTTTGATCTTTTTGAATGATAATTTCCAATAACAATGATAAACTATGATTAATAATGAATAATTTTTTAAAGATATAATTTTTGAACTATGGATTTGCTGAAAATCTGATATTTTGAGAAAGTATTTTCATTTTAACATATGTATTTTCTGGGTTTTATGTATTTGGTGTCTTCATTATAGATCATGGAAAAAGTATCAGAAAAAAAGATTAAAAAGCTTTATACCAAAACGGATATTATAAATGCCATTGAGGATATAAGGCAAAAACGATTAACAATTAGTGCTGCAAGCTCTGAATATAATATATTCTATTTGTAAAATCTTTTCAATATTTTTCTTTTATAAGCGTAGACCTAAAAAATGTTTCCGTAAATATTTCCCAGTGTTTATTATGCTTAAAAAATATCAAATCCATATCAATAAAATTATAATATTCTCTTGTCCGAGTACTGGTGCAGCGCTGTCCGGCTATTGGATCAATTCACTTTTCCCGTCCGGCAATTGACTCCAGAGCATTATTTAATGAAGAGAATTATTAAAATGGATTATTAAGATTTAACACAACTCTGGATTTTTTGTTATAGTAGGGAGGACACATTCATCAAAATAATCGCGGCAATTCTTGATTCCGCATCACATTTAGAACGATTAATACAAAAAATTGAATGAAATTTTCTTAGATGTCCGGCTATTGGTGCTTTTACCTTAATTTGTTAGTTTTTGATCAGCCGAAGAATCAACACATTATTTGTAAAATATACCAAACACTTACATTAATCAGAATTATGTGTAAAATCAATCATTTAATTCAGTATATATCATTCTTCTTTTAGTTATTCATCATTAAATGTTCCAACTAAGTATTTTGTTACGTTTATTTATTCACCCGAGAAATCCTTTTTACATAGCACGAAGCATTTGTGCGGTGAAGAATAAATGCGCGCGAGCGAACGGCACAGTTTTGGCAGCTCGCGCGACTATGTTTTCGACCGAATTGGATCGTTCCAAAATGCGGGCGATTTTTTTTCTCAACGGAATATGAAAGATAATTGAATGAAGTACATGTGGTTTTTTCCCAGTCGAAATCCGATGAAGAAGACATTTGTTTATCAATTTGTTATAAACAATTATTAAAATTTCACACAAAATTTCAAGTTTTCAAATCGGAAAAAATCATAGTCAATCTATGTTAAATGACGATTCCATTGTCACAAAAAACATAAAAATCGGATAATTAGATCAGCCAGAATTAATTTTACAAGAAAAGTGACAAAAATCTTTAATTGTTAATATTGTCACGTCCCGTGACCGTCGCTATTTATTTATTTCATAATACCAAAATATGTAAAATTAATAAAAGATTTTAACATAAAAGATGTATAAGCAACAGCTATTAAAAAGTATTGATTAGACGAAAATTGAATGTACGAAAATAAAATTGTAATAGAAAGAGAGATAGTAGTGAACTTATAAATAGAAAACATCGTAAACTCTTAACTACCTGTTAACAAGGGAACCCCATCGGAATGTTTTAAGTACACAAGAATATCGACGGGCGCAGCAAATGATAGAAATTAAAAAATGAATCATCTCAAGAAGGAACGTCGGGGAAACCAGAATAAGGAAACGAAGTCTCCCCTTTTTTCTTCAGTACATAAAAAAATGGCAACCCAAAGGAAAAGAGGCCAGCTCAGACACGTGCCAAGGTCAGGCCAACATCAGAAGAATATTAGCAGGGCAAAATTAAACATAGTCAGTATCGACAAAAATTTTAAACCCATTAATCACCGCCTAGAAGTTCCATGTCAGTATCGATCGAAAGGTTGCCAGTATCGACCGAAAATTAGCACATAAAAGTACCTGCGAATCTGCGAATCTTCAGTTACCGTCGGGTCCATCTTCAGAAGCGGAACTCCTCCCGAAAAGTACAGTTGCCGCCGGGAAATCTTCAACGCCGGAACTCTGCTCAAAAAATTAGTTCCCCTCGGACCATCTTAAAATTTGAGAACTCTCTACGGAAGTTACCCCGGTCAACTTAGTCCACCTTTGTCAGTATCTTCCTCGTCAATTTAACATTACATAGAAATTCAATTTAGTGGAACATTGTTCTTGAGTTAAAAAGTGGAACCTGTGAACGGTTCATATATTGAAGTGTCTACGATTCGATTCCACCGAGGCCCCACATCGTATATATTGACAGGTGCATCTTCAACTCACCCTTATGGATCGTCACTAGTCCAGCCCGAAATAGATTTGTGGATTTAAGGCCCACCTGTCACAGTTTCCCTATTTGGATTTTGATCAACCTGTCAGAATTTCAACGCATCGTAAAGTGAATTAGGAGGTGTGTACCCCTTCCGGATTATCAGTGGTTCCAGCCTGGATTCGAGTAAGTCCAATTTTAATATATGACCCCAGGAGGAAATTTTAATAAATTTCTATCTCTCTCTCTATGTCTCTCTCTCAGTTTGTACCCATCAAAATAAAGGTTAATAATTGTAAATTCAGTAAGTTTCGAGTTTCATAGTTAGCTACCCTCATCCCAGTTTCGGTTTAGAAATCCTCTGGATTTCTTTACCGATCTAAAACGAGGGAAAAATAAAATATATTATTAAAGGAAGGTAAGTGTCAGGACGTCACAATATTATAAGCAAAAAAATTTTTTGAACGAAATCACTTTAGATTTATGTCAGGAATGGTAAACACTATCGCAAAAAATCATTTTGAAGTAGATTTGAATTTTCATCCAATTCGGGTGATCCGTTTCAGAAATTCTGACCCACATACATAAACAGCATACAAATAAATTCACACCATTCAGTCGCAGCCAATCATATTTTCTATCACAAATACACTTAAATATACAACTTCACAAATATAAACCTATTGAACAAAAACTTATATATAGGACGATACGCTTTCGTCGAATCACGCACACGTTCGCTTACAATCCTGAGACATGAAAGGGCATAGCCGGGTTTCCATGTGAAATCGGCCTTAAAACCAAATCAAAGTTCGCATCAACTATATGGAAGGGGTTGGGCAAGAAATTATTTTGTCAAATTTTCAGATCATTATCTGCCATTTTAAATGAGTAATGGCGGATTTTACCATTTTCGTTTTTATCTTTTGTTAGCTGAACTAATCATAGGAAAAGTTTTAAATAAAATCAGGGTTCTTTTTTCCAATAGAACACACATTTGTAAATTTTTGCAGATTTTTTCATGCATAACTCGCGATGCAAAAAATTGCGAAAATTTTTGCACGCAATTTTATTCATGTTTGAATTGCGCGACCACACTTTTCAATTATTCTATTCATTAGTTACCTATCGATGATTAAAACAGAATTTTTGCAGATTTTTGCAAAGTGTGGATGGGGGTAAAAAAAATAAAAACCGTCAAAATACGCATTCTTCCAACATCTTACAATTAAAGCACATTTTATAATAACAGTAGACAAATGAAATACAAAATTTATTTGGTAATCAATCTCTAACACGGTTTACTGCTGAAATTTTTGCAAAAATTTTGCAAAATATTTTGCGAATTTTTTTTGTTCCGAAAAATCGAAATTTTTACATGCATTCTGAACAAATAATTGATTGTGATTATTTGCAAGTCGAAATAGTGTTGCGAAAAATATCTTTTCGTATTCTTGAATATTTTTCGAATATACAGGTGAAATTAATTTCTCTTTGTTAAAAATAACATACTCATTTTACCATACAAGACATTGAAAATACCCTCAAATCGTCCTCCATTTACTTTACTTTTTGAAATTTTAATGAGCACAAATAATAAGAAAAGCTCGTAAATTAAATAAGTAATTAACTTGGATTTCTGGATAACAAAAAATTTTTAGCAGTTATTTTACATTGCAATACTTACATTTTCGTTACATTTTTTTTATAAAGTCTGGCCCGTTAAAAAATTTAGTCCGTTCAAAAACTGTCCGTTTTAAATAAAAGTGGTATACAAATTGTAAAATTCGTTTTCCTACAAAAATATATTTTCTTAGCATCGAGTTTTTACAAATATAGACGGTTAATTGAACTTTCATAGCACTTCATATATATAGGAAGTTCGGCGGCTCGTCAGCGAGCCGTAAGCAGCTATAGAAACGCTCTCAAGGCAGGCTAAGGGGTTCTACGCCTTAGACCGAGTTTTGATTCGTTTCCTGAGACGCTTTTTGGGCAGGACGAAGGGTTTTACGTCTCGTCTGAGTTCAAATTCATCTCACGATCGTGTAGCACTGTGCAGGATAGGAAGTTTTACGTCCTATCTGAGTTTGGAGCACGCAATCACTGTCTTGTGGCACGTCACGAGTTCCGACTCTTCAGGGCAACTTTATAAATTGATTTTCTTTTAGAATTTTATCGGTTGATTTGTACCAAAAAAAAAAACAACTTGTACTCGATTTAGATGTAGTGAATTAGACTGACTTGATATTAAACTTATAATATTTCTTTTTATATTTCATAGACTCATTTAATAATTAAAATTGGCTAGCAATATTTGTATTGAATATAAGGTAGGGATAATAGATTTTGTTTATAACAAAGTTTATTTTTTTTACGTGGAAGATTTATTTTCATCGGTATACTCTAAAATATGTTAATTTCATCTCCGGATTATGTGAGAAAATAAATCTTCCTTAATCAAATAAAGAATTGATAGGCATATTGGGTCTTCGCTTCTTCTCCCATGTCCGAACCCCATTAATTATTATAAAATTCTCACAACTTAAAGCATGGCTGTTATTAAATCTTATCTTTCCTCTGAGAGATAAAAATAAAAACTAACAATATAAAACGGAAATTTTTTGAATGGACTAAATTTTCAATGGGCAAAACCTGTATATTCGAAAAATATTCAAGAATATAAATAGAATATTTAAAGAATTTGAAAATCTTTCTGTGGAAAAAATGACGCTTTCGACTGCGCTGGGATTCGAGCCCAGGTCTTTCGATTGCCGGTCGACTGCTCTAACCACTGAGCTACACAGGCGTCCGACATCTCTTTCTCCACAGGAAGATCTCCTTATATCGCCTAGTGGCTCAGCCTATGTCGGACGCCTGTGTAGCTCAGTGGTTAGAGCAGTCGACCGGCAATCGAAAGACCTGGGCTCGAATCCCAGCGCAGTCGAAAGCGTCATTTTTTCCACAGAAAGATTTTCAAATTCTTTAAATATTGAATTTATTTGCATTATTTGCGATATAAGAGTTTGAAATTGTCTACGAGGACACCTGTCGACAACGTATCCTATCTGATACGCGACTAGTGATCCTCCGATAATGTAGGCAGTGACAAAAATTTCAAACTCAACTAATTAATTTGAAATCATTTACAGCCGCAAGGCTGAGCCACTAGGCGATATAAGGAGATCTTCCTGTGGAGAAAGAGATGTCGGACGCCTGTGTAGCTTAGTGGTTAGAGCAGTCGACCGGCAATCGAAAGACCTGGGCTCGAATCCCAGCGCAGTCGAAAGCGTCATTTTTTCCACAGAAAGATTTTCAAATTCTTTAAATATTGAATTTATTTGCATTATTTGCGATATAAGAGTTTGAAATTGTCTACGAGGACACCTGTCGACAACGTATCCTATCTGATACGCGACTAGTGATCCTCCGATAATGTAGGCAGTGACAAAAATTTCAAACTCAACTAATTAATTATAAATAGAATATTTTCGAAACACTCCTTCGACTTGCGAATAATCATAATCAACCATTTGTTCACAATGCATGTAAAAATTTCGATTTTTCGCAACAAAAAAAATTCGCAAAATATTTTGCAAAATTTTTGCAAAAATTTCAGCAGTAAACCGTGTTAGAGATTGATTACTAAATAAATTTTGTATTTCATTTGTCTACTGTTATTATAAAATATGCTTTAATTGTAAGATGTTGGAAGAATGCGTATTTTGACGGTTTTTATTTTTTTTTACCCCCGTCCACACCTTGCAAAAATCTGCAAAAATTCTGTTTTAATCACCGATAGGTAACTAATGAATAGAATAATTGAAAAGTGTGGTCGCGCAATTCAAACATGAATAACATTGCGTGCAAAAATTTTCGCAATTTTTTGCATAGCGAGTTATGCATGAAAAAATCTGCAAAAATTTACAAATGTGTCTTCTATTGGAAAAAACAACCCTGATTTTTTTGAAACTTTTCCTATGATGAGTTTAGCTAAAAAAAGAAAAAAACGAAAATGGTAAAATCCGCCATTACTCATTTAAAATGGCAGATAATGATCTGAAAATTTGGCAAAATGATTTCTTGCCCAACCCCTTCCGTATCGTTGATGCGAAATTTGATTTGGTTTTAAGGCCGATTTCACATGGAAACCCGGCTATGCCATTTGGAACTTTCTTATATATTGACTGCAAGAGTTATTCAGAACTTGTGGACCAGTGTCGTGACTAGAGTTCTTGAGCCTCACTTAAGTAGAAATAAATCAACTTTTGCCTAAATTATTCATAAAATATTTTTAAAAATTAATATAATTAATCAATTATCATAACTATGATTATTGATACATATAATATAATTATTAAATTATGTTTAGTATACATTTTTATTATAACTACGTATGAAGTTTAATGAAACTAAATTTTCAAATGTATATTAAAAAATTGCATTATTATCAAAAAGTATCTTGTGTAAAAACATTTAAAACAAAGTTCTTTTATTTTCTGTGTTGTATATTTTCAAAATATGGATTTTACAATTGCGAATTCCAAATTATTATTGTGACTAAGAAATTTATGTGAAATCTAAATAATTTATAAATTATGAATTAATGAAAAATTATAAATTAATTAAGAAGAAATTATGAATCAAGAATTTATTAAATTTACATGATCTATATAACTAGATTATGTGAAACTTAACTTTGATTCATTCTTGAACATTTAATATATCACAAATAATTACAGTGATACTAAATAACTTCTAACTTGTACATGTGTCCTAAATTTGATCGAAATTCAGTAAAATTACACTGAGAGAAATTTCGGGTTTCACAAACCAAAGTTTTTTTGTTAAAATCGTCTTTACAAAAAATGTTAAAATTGTCATGACAATCATGGTAGTGGCTGTCATACTTTGGAAAAGTGTTTACTTCAACTGCAAGGAACGTTACTGAGACCACGATTTCTGGTAGGCCGAGTGGCAGAAACTTGATTAATGTGTTCGGGGTAACTGCTCTTATGTACTTGAAATACGGTAAGAGCTGCGGTTATAGGAACCAAAGTCCGTCGTAAAGCCGCGCATAGAGTTTAGTTAAAATGACCAAGTACAGTTTTTATCAAATTGCTTTATTTATAGAATCTACATTATTTTATGAAAATTCATCTTCATTTTTTTAAGTTTTCTGCATAAAAACCAGAATCACTAGGTTATGATCATTTTCTAAGATTAATTTGTAATGAATTGTCTATGCACAGTAAAAAATACCCAGCCAAAATTATTTTTGAGGTTATAGGTATGGTTCTCCTAGTTATCAAAATACGAATTCAATTTGATTACAAAAAATAAAGTTTCACCGAAAAGATCTAGAAAAATAATCCGGAATAATGATATTTATGATAACTTTCGTCGATTAAGTTAAAAAATTGTCACTTTTTTCATCACCATAAACTTTTTCTGACTGATTATAGTTTTCACAAAATATATCTTTTTGGAAGTAACTACTTATCTCGAGTGCAGTGCAAGTTAAATTGTGTGACTACTACAAGATCTAATAGTTGTCAGGAAAGGCTTACCTCGTTGTAAAAAAGAAAGTTATACTTGATTTGTCTAGCGCAACAGCGAACGCTGCGGTTGTAGTAACCAAAGGAGCTTGGCAGTACATATAAAGAAAATGTATGTCTACTAACCGTTGGGGTACGTATATAGCTGATTCTAATCATCAACTTTGGTCACAACAACTTTATACACAAAAAAGTCCAAATTACTGTCATGGTAACTATAAAAGTTGTAGCTTCTCTGAACTTTTTTGGTCAAGGCAACTACTGTACAAAAAATTTATGTGCTATGTGCACAGGAACCAAAGCCGACTTCTCTCAGTGTACTACAACTATATTCTCCGTGTAAGAAAACGATTTTAGGTTACAGCGTTGTAAAAAATTCATTTTGCAACCAAATAAACATACTTGTCAAATTATACGTCAAAAAATTTGTCTGTAAAAAATAATTTTACAATATAAATTTTACAATATGAATTTTATAATAATCTTGGGTCTTTGTCGCCATGCTTATGTCAACACGAAATAATGATACGAAGTTAAAACTTTTAGCGGTTAACCCTTTTAGGGGCACATTTTTGTGCTAGACTTGCAATGGGTATCAATGCTGTTTGCATAGGTTTTTGGGGTCGCTGATCACGAATCCGGTATCAGAATTTCAAAATTCAAAATGGCGGAATTTAATGCAAATAAGGGGGATAGATAAAATGGACTCAAAATAATGACATTCATAATAATTTTATAATAGTTTATAATATTAATTCAATCCTTCCGGAATTGAGATAGCGAATTTGATATCGAAGATCATACTCTCACAAATTGAATCGGATCAAAGATTGCTGATTCCACAAAAAAAACCTCTCCAGTTCTCTCCTCTCTGCGTGACCCGGAACAAACAACGTGGACATAGAAAATTGCAATTCTAACCTCAAATAGTCACCATATGGGGTCCGCTATTTTGAATATCGAAATTCTGAATTCATATTCGTGATGAGCAAACCCGTAAATCCCCTTATACTTTTTCCCAAGTGAATTACTTCTAATTCTAACCTAAAATAGCCGCCATATTGAATCCGCCATTTTTATTTTTCAAATTCTGATACCGTATTCGTGATCAGCGACTTCGAAAACCCTTTTATAAAAATTTTCAAAAGATTATCTTAGAAACTCTGTCCAAGGCCGAATTTATTCGATAAAATTGCAAATTTTCCGACTTTGATTGTTTATAAATAATTAAACAAATAAATTTTCAAAGTTTCAATCAAAGCATTACGAAGCCTAAGTACTAATGATGCTGTAAAAGTTTACTCGAGAGTGATTGAGCTGAAAACGGTCGCGGTATGGATAAAAAAGTGGAAAAAGTTTGGTGTATCATATATGATATATATGGGTCATTCCATATTAGATTGACAGTCGATGTCGCAGATATGAACGAGATAATTTTTTATCGGTTCTTTATCAACAATAAATAGACACGTATTTTTTTGTTTGGCCAAAAAAATTTTTTTTACAACTATGCGATTTTTTGAATTTTCTAAGAAATGATATTTTCGACGTAGCAAGCGCACTTTCAAGCCTGTTTATCTTAAAAACAATTGTTCACACGAAAAATTTTCCACATTACGAAAATTAGGGTTTTGACTCTTCTTTACAGAAATGGTTGCGAAAAAATTGTTTTAATATTTGTTAACATACAAAAGTAAAGAAATAAACGCAAAATCGTTTTTTTCCAAATTTGGCCCCTTTCGAAATTTCTTTTTTTTTGTGGATTTAGATTCTTTGAAGTCTGTTATATAATATGACGATTGAATCAAAATGGCTGGATCATTGATTCGGAAGTTATGGAATTTTTAAGAACCTCACGCGGCCTCGCGCGCAATCCGGACGCTTCCACACGCGGCGAGCGTTTTACTGGGCGTAAGTTATTAGCGCTAAAAGTAAAGGTAAATGCTCGCCGCATGTGGAAGCGCCCGGATTCTGCGCGAGGTTCTTAAAAATTCCATAACTTCCGAATCAATGATCCAGCCATTTTGATTCAATCGTCATATTATATAAGAGACTTCAAAGAATTTAAATCCACGAAAAAAAAAAAAATTCGAAAGGGGCCAAATTCGGGAAAAAAAGATTTTGCGTTTATTTCTTTACTTTTGTATGTTAAAAAATATTTAAACAATTTTTTCGCCTCAATCTCTGTAAAGAAGAGTCAAAACCCTAATTTTCGTAATTTGGAAAATTTTTCGTGTGAACAATTGTTTTTTAGATAAACAGGCTTGAAAGTGCGCTTGCTACGTCGAAAATATCATTTCTTAGAAAATTCAAAAAATCGTATAGTTGTAAAAAAAATTTTTTTGGCCAAACAAAAAAATACGTGTCTATTTATTTTTGATAAAGAACCGAAAAAAATTATCTCGTTCAAATCTGCGACATCGACTGTCAATCTAATATGGAATGACCCATATATGATTTCCAGAGTCCAAAAGAAGCCAAAAATTCTGGTGCAGTTTATTTTAAATTTATTCGAATTTTTGTATAGTGGGGGTGCTAGCTTGAATCAAGCTAGCTCAAATTAAGCTCAAAAATCAATTTGATTTTTCGGAAAAAGTATTGGAGTCCAAAAAATCGGCAATGGAGCCCAAGAAAAGCCCAAAATTCTGATATAAAAAAATTGGGGAATTTCGATTGTGGAGGTGCTAGCTTGATGGACCTGTCTTCCTCCCTCACAGTCAAAGTAGTATTACAAAAAAGAAAGTAATATTTTGATAAAAATATCCATAGGAGACCATTGTGCCATTAGTATTTTTTGTGTAGAATCTCATTAATTACAATATATCGAAAATTCAGCCAAATTTACCGGTGCCGGGTTTAATTATTTTACGGATAACAAAATTACAAACAATCTATTAATGATTTGCAATCATTCGGAACCTTTTGAAATGCTTAATGCTGATTAAAACTGATCAACAAAAATGACCTATGTCCTCGCTGAATGCGACATATCATTTCCGAAGTACTTTTCAATGTTGAAACGAATTTGGATTCCGTTTGTTGCTATCACGCCTAGTTTAATAGATATTTGCAATTAAAATTGTTAATAAAAAATTGTTTAAAAATTTTTTTTAAGAGTGAAAAAATTTTTCCGCCATCAACGCAGGCACTTTCGACGCCATTTTTAAAATCAATTTGCGAATATCGTCTTATTTTAGCGATATCTATAACGGTTTTTGAGATATTCTTTAAAAAACTGGAAAAAAGTGCTAAAAATGTACTGGAATTTCAGTTCTCTGTAATTCAAGATATATTTACTTTTTTTAATAAACAATGGGTCTATTTGTTTGTTTTTTCATGAAGAATAATTATCTGGAAAAAAATTCAAATTCGGATTTTCCGTTTCTAAAATATCTTAAAACATGCGTACTCTTCTTTTCAATTTTCGAAAGCTTGTGCTAAATTCTTTACTGGGCATCAGATCTTCATTTATCCATAATAAAATGTCCCACGTTTGCTTGAGCGAACATGTTTTTTAATCGGATTGTCACGGATGAGACTCCAACAGAAATCAGCAAGACTACTGGTACTCCATTTACCCTAATATTTCTCTCTATAGTTGCTAGATTCTGGATGAATGTTTCTCCGTGCTCGTCACTGACTGATCCCAACTTTCCAGGAAAGAAATCTAAGTGTGAATGTAGGAAATGTATTCTCAATGACATGTTTAAATTCAGGTTATGAAATTGCGTCAACATTTCATTCACATACTCAGAGTGGCCGCTGGACCGTGAAAACCGGGAAATGACCGGGAAATTTGTTGTTGACCGGGAATTTTTATAAAAATTTTTATAAGAAACGATTTCAATTATTTTTAAATGTATTACATAAAGTGATTTACTTATATTGGGTTGGCAACAAAGTCTTTTCGCTTTTTCCCGCCAGATGACCTAAGTCGTTCGAAGTCATTCTTCTCCATTGCAAACTTCATATTGTATATGGTATTTGACAGCTGACGTTTCATAGATTATTCAGTAAAAAAAAAGTTTCAAGTTTTGATGTTTATCTATTGTTTTGCATTGATTTGAAATGGAGATTCCAGACGGCCATTTTCGTAACATTTTACTTTATTACTTCCGAAAAGGTAAAAACGCAGTGCAAGCTCGAAAAAAGTTAAATTATGTTTATGGTGAAAAATCATTAACAGAGTGCCAGAATTGGTTTGCTCGTTTTCGTTCCGGAGATTTTGACCTCAAAGATGCACCACGCTCTGGAGCCCAACTGAAGTTGACGACGACTGAATAAAAGCAATGATAGAAAATAACCGGCGTAGTACGACACGAATGATCGCAGAGAACCTAAATTTCTACGAAAGCGGAATTATAAAGCTGACTGAAAGATGGCAAAAGGTCATCGAACAAAATGCTCAATACCTAATTGATTAATGTTTGTTATTTGTATTAACCCATTAACGCCCAAAATCACAGACTTTTCAACTCATTTTTGGCCCTTGTTGCCAATGCGAAAAAGGGAATATATCATGACCAAACCTTGTGTAGATAATGGTTTTGGGTCTCCTCTTTTGATTTATGAAGTCAAAATTACATTAGCGTGCACTGAAAAACCAATATGGCAGATTTTATTTTAAAAAATACTGAAAATTTGAATTTTTTTTTTTTTATTCTTTTTTTTTCAAATTTGGTAAAGCATATTGATCTATTTCAAACTATGGACAAAGGTGGACAAAATGGTTGTAGTTTATGAAAAATATTTTTTGGTCCAGCTCCTTATGTTTTATCTTATCCAAAATGGCGGAAAACTATGGAAATTTGGAAAAATACGCGTTTTTTCATGACATTTCTAAGATAATTGGATAATACATGGAATTTTATTGATCAAACTGTCAAAGTTTGATTGATTAATTATGTACAGACCTCTTCTGGTATATGTAATGACCTGATTAATGGCGGATTTAATTTGGCGCTTGGAGAACTTGGGAAATACCGCGTTTTTTCAAGATTATTGTTGATAAAAATTCCTGTACCTTTATTAAATTCAATATTCTTATGTTTCTTGGCACATTATATGAAAATCCGGTGACAGTGTTAGAAAATTCAAAATGGCGGATCCAATATGGCGGTCCGAATATTGAAGACTCAATAATATGCCAATGAAAAAAATATTTTCGTATTTTATGTAAAATATGTGATCAAATATGTCTCTAGACATTTTTTGATTGAGATCGCTGATTCATCGGAAAAAATTTGTAAAGTTCTGAATTTATATTTCACGATTTGCATATTCTCCAACGCTTAATGTATGTGGCTAAATGAAGTTTTTCGACTTCTACTTGGCTTAGTTTTCATAACGTAATGGTCAAAAGTGATTATTTGATCTACTTAACGAATTCAATCTCATGCAGAAGTTTCACGCTTCAAAATTCCACTACTGGTATGACTGATGTGACAAAAAAAAGTATATAATTTTGTAACCAAATGAATTGATATTTATTACGATCAAAATAAGAATTTTTCTTATTTTCTAAAATAGATCATATTGATTCGAACACTCATTCACTTTAAAATAGATCATATTGATTCAATCTACTCATTTACTAAATCCATCATCCAACTTCATTTAGCCACATACATCAAGCGTTGGAGAATATGCAGATCGTGAAATATAAATTCAGAACTTTACGAATTTTTTCCGCTGAATTAGCGATCTCAATCAAAAAATGTCTAGAGACAATTTTGATCACAAATTTTACATACAATACGAAAATACTTTTTTCATTGGCATATTATTAAATCTTCAATATTTGGACCGCCATATTGGATCCGCCATTTTGAATTTTATAACAGTGTCAGGAGTGAGTTGTGCACCCACTGCCCAACCGACAGCCTCCCTTTCCGCGCCCCACCTGGCACAAACAAAGAGTGTGTGCTTTCTATCCAGCCAGGTGGCGAGCTCCGGGATGAGACGGTGTGTCCATCTCCCGGTTTGGTCATCATGCCATCTCGTCTGCCATTTCTCGACGAGTCTGCGCCTTCTATCCTTGCGGATGGCCTCCTTCGCGCGAGCGATTTCCTGCAGGTTTGTTAAGCAGGTGAGCTCCTTACGGAGCTGAAAGGTCTCTTTTCTTTCCTCCGCCAATATATCTATTGGTGGGACGCTCGCCAGGACCAGCACAGCGCTCGTCGACACAGTTCGGTATGCTGAGATAATTCTCATCACCACACCTCTCTGTGCCGAGAACAGCTTCTTCAGGATATCATAGTTCTTAAGGGCACTTGTCCAGATCGGTGCTGCATAAAGCAGCTTCGAATTTACCACGCTCGCCACCAGCCTTCTCTTAGCTTCCCTGGGTCCACCAATGTTGGGCATGAGCCGAGTCAGGGCAGCCCCACATTGGATGGCTTTGGCAGTCGCGATGTGCAGGTGTTCGCCGAAGCTAAGCCTTCGATCCAACTGCACACCCAGGTACTTAATGCTCTTTTTCCACTTGATTTCATGTTCCCCGAGAACGATCCTCGGGTATTTGAAGGATCTCCTGTCGGTGACCAGCAAAGCCTCGGTCCTCTCAGGGGCCATTTTCAGGCCTCTGCTATCCAAACAACGCTTTGCCCGCCACAGACTATCATTGATCCTCAGCTCCAGGATTTTGACGTCGTCAGCGGCGCACACGACAAGTGCGTCTTCCGCGAAGCCGATGATGCTCGTTCCAGCAGGCAGGTCCATGCGCAGGAAATTGTTGTACATGACGTTCCAAACGAGTGGACCTACCCGTAACCCTTACACCTGCCCGACATTTTCTCAGTTTATTTCAACTCAAGGAAAAAAATTGTATATGTATATGTATATGTATGTAATGTATATGTACAGACGTTATATCTACTGATTCAAAGCGAAAAACACAAAAACACAAATGGTAGAAACCTGACAAGGGAAAGAAAAATAGACGTTTTGACTATGATTGAAGACAAGTTTCACCAAAGAGTGAACAATGTGGCTGATCGTCTTATACTTTACAAATGCATAAATTTCAGAAACGAATGAAAAGTGAGTGATCGTCTTATGTCTTAGAGCTGTATAATTTCAAAAACAAATGATCTTACGTCTCTATGCTGGTATTATGCATGCAGGTTACCATAGTAACATATTAGTGGGAAAGAAACAGGAAAATTGTCGATCTCTTTTCCTCTTGTACCTTACCATGGTAACCTGCAAGCAGAATGCCTGCATAGAGATGTAATTCCTCCTTAAAATATAAGACGATCACTCACGATCACATCACGATCTGATCAAAAAACATGTTCGCTCAAACAAACGTCGAACATTTTAATATGGACAAATGAAGATCTGATGCCCAGTACAGCATTTAGCACAAGCTTTCGAAAATTGAAAAGAAGGTTACGCATTTTTCAAGATATTTAAGAAACGGACAATCCGAATTTGAATTTATTTCCAGATAATTATTCTTTGTAAAAAACAAACGAATCGACCTATTGTTTATTATAAAAGTAAATATATTCTGAATTACAGAGAACTGAAATTTCAGTACATTTTTAGCACTTATTTCCAGTTTTTTGAGAATATCTCAAAAACCGTTATAGATATCGCTTAAATAAGAAGATATTCGCAAACTCATTTTAAAAAACGCATCGAAATGGCCTGCGTTGATGGCGGAATAAATTTTTCACTCCTAAAAAAAATTTTTAAACAAAAAAGAACAAAGAAGCTCTTTAAAAAAATTGTTAAACAACTTTTTATTAACAATTTTAATTGCAAATATTACGTCCAAAAACGCACAATGCAAAAATAATAGTTTAATAGTGATCAACGAATGTTGATTCTTTATTTCAGGTCAACGCCCACGCGCTATAACCTAGGAATCAGACCTTGATGATGTGATTTAGGAAATGATGCAACATCTTTATTAAGTTCAGTAACTTTATTAATATCCAGTTTATTATTTTTCTACTGCGTATTTCTAAAATTCTTTTATTGATATGTTTGGTAATAAATTGTGGAGGATAGTTATTCATTAACAATAAATCATGTACCGTTTTTAAATTATCATGATGAAATTTTTTGTCTGCAAGCAGAATGGCATAGTCAGTCAAACTCTTAATTACTGCAACTTTCTGATGTATGGAATTTTTCGAAAGATAGTTAAAATATCTACCGGAATCTGCTTTTTAACGATACCAATCTGTTAGTAAGTGGCTTTCATTCCTAACAAGGTTAATATTAAGAAAACTTAAAGAATCATTATTTTCTATTTCATTTGTAAATCTGAGTCTATCATGATATGAATTGAAGAGAGTAACTAAGAATTAATTTTATTCGCAAGAATTATTAAAAATATTTCATCAACATATCTCAAATAAATTGGAATAAGAAAATCAATTTGACTTAAACAGATGATTTCTACGTCTTGCATAACTATATCTGAAATTATCGGAGAAATAGGAGAACCCATTGGTGTTCCATAAGTTTGTTTATAATATTTGTGGTCAAATTGAAAATATGTTGAGTTCATCAACAATTTAATCCCTTCTTTAAATTCTTATAATGGAATTTTCGTCCACTTACAAACATGATGCCATCTTTTTTCCGTGCCCTTCAAAACCAAAAGAAGAGGAACGTTAATAAAAAGCGAGGAAACATGTAGCGAAAGCATAACATAATTATCTGGTATTACTAAATTTTTTATGTGCCTCAGCCGCGGAAACTCGTTTTTCCGTTACAGCTGAGAGTAAAGCAATGTTGTATATTCCGTTACAGAGGAATAAAATGTAGAAATTGAACTGCGCATGCGCATTATAGTCTTACAGCGGAACGCAATCTATTTCTTATTCTTCTTCTTCTCACTTCTTCTTCGTACAGCGTTAGCACTGACTACTACACAAGACCGATAAAATCAAAATGGCCGGGACTAGTCGCCAATTTGCGCCCGCTTCGTACAACTAGTGCAGCAAACAACTACAATAAGTCCTAGATTAGATTCCAATGTACGCATAAAAACTCGTATCCGCACCACAGTCACATAAAATAGAATATGTGCCAATGCACACAATTTGGGACACTGCGAGACTCGCGACAATGCTCGCAGGACTGATCGCGCCTCGGATTCGTCTCGGCTTTGTCTCGACTACGCCTTGGCTTCGATCTCCCGCGAGCATTGTCGCTCGTCACGTAATCACCCTCATTGTGTGCCTAGGCACATAATATACTAATCAGTAATTAGGTCTTTCCTTTTTACATAATTTCCAAGATAGCCTTTAATTCTCCAATTTTCGAGTTTCTTAAAAACTTGTTTTTGTAATTTAAATGGAGGATTGTAAGGAATTTTTTCATATGTCGTGTCGTCATCTAACATCTTGTTTATTTTATTCAAATATTCTTGTTTTTTTAAAATTACTGTTATATTGCCTCTATCAGCATGACGTATAAGTAGGTCTTTATTATTATGTATGAATCTTTTAGTTAATTTAATATTATGCGCTAATAATCTATTTTTTTCTGAGACAAAACAAGGTTTTTTAAAAAAATTGATAGAAAGTGAAAGTATCTTGTGTCTGAATTCATCTTGTGCTTTTTCTGGCATTTTCTCAATATTTGCTTCTAGATCTTTTACAATTTCAAAAACCTGTTGACTTTTTTGTTTACAAATGAAGAACTGAATTCTTCTTCCAATCTTAAAATGTCTTTAACTGCGTCTGGAATATCGATGTCTGTACAATTAAGCAACCAAGGATGTTCGTACTCTGGTTTATTATTCATTTTATGTTGGTTCAGTATGGGTGTTGGTCCTTTTTCTGTCTGTAATTTCTCAAACTTTTTCTTCAATTTATTATTTTAAAGATTATATTTCTTATTTAAGTTTGATTGTTTTTCCCCCTCGGGCGGTGCGTTTACCCAAATCTCTCATCCAGTTGCTCGTTTAGTCGGTCACGGTCTAGTCTCGGTCGTTTAGGGAGGGGCGCCCTCAGCGGTATCTGAGCGTTGGCGCCCCACCCTCGGTGCCTTGGCCATGGCGGTATCCAGAGGGCCGAGGGTACTGGTGTGTCGGTCGGTCGGTAATTCCCCAAGTCGAGCCCGGTCACCGGTATTTGACGGGACCCGGTCCTGGGCGGGGCCTCGGCCATGGTAGGATCCAGAGGGCCGAGGGGATCCAGAGGTGTGTCCATCGATCGGTATATTCATCCGGTAAGATGGTTGGGTTTACGTTGCCCCGGTGAGAACCGGGCGAGGCGTAAATCAGGTGCGTCTGATGTCACGCACCGCCCCCTCGTCTCATGGTCAATGGCTTCAGCCATTGGACAATTGACGTGCTGGTTCGCCGGTTGAATACGGTTGGCTACAGCTGGGTATGGTTAGGGTCGGTTATGTCCGGTGGCGGCGTCGTCCGTGTTGTCCTGGTGCAGCCTGAGCAGCACCCAGTTAGGGGAACCTGACGCTGGGTGCCAGCTGTCACCGAGAGTCGACCATGGGGGAACCCATCCATCAACGCTCGATGTGGCCAGATCAGCAGGGGCGGTCTCATCCAGAGATGTGTGAATGAGGGTCAGTCAGAGGAACCTGACGCTGATCTCTAATACATGTCGAAAACCGGCCATGGGGGAACCCATCAAAAGAGGCATCTCCATACCGTCCGTCTAGAGCGCCGCTCCGGTGTGACCTGGATCGTCGCTCCAGCTGAACTGCCCATTCTCGGTCCTTCTTCTGTCCTCATATACCGTCCGCGAAGCGTGGGGGTAGCTGCGCGCGCGTCTCGGCTGCCGGAGGGGGTACTCACGTGAGTAGCGGCGGTGTGAGTGCCCCTCCGAACGCTGCGGTAGGGGAGCTGCGTAAGTACGGTCCGTTACAGTTGTTACACTTTATGAAAATAAAATTAAGTTCACCTCAGTTTTACCTAACAAAGTCGCAGTTGGGTCCATTTCGTCAAAGGCTAAATTAATTTTCGAATAGTCATTGTCTTCTTCTTTGCTCTCAGAAGCGTCATGCAGTAACACTTTTGAATTTGCAATTCAAGCGCAGTTGCATCAGATTTTTGAGCATTTTAAACTGGCCTTACGGCAGCCACATGCTTTTCCACATCCTGTTTCACACCCACAATATATGAGTTTCAGAAGCTCTGGAGGCGCAACTTCGAGTCATGTCAAAGTCGGAGAAAGGCCTTGTGATTCCTGCTTCCAACCCCAAGATTCAGCATATATGTCGTTTCCCAACCATTTTTTCGTTCTGAGCTTCTGATGGTTTTCCTCAGTATAATGGAACCAGAATTTTTCCTCCAGCATCATCGATATCATCGGGATTTGCATCCTCATCGTAAAAACATTTAAAAGCGATTTATAAATCGTCACGTTTGACTGCCAAAGATGCTGATTTATTTTTCCTACGCCCGAACAGTGACAAAACTGCATGGCAACCAGATATGACATAACGTGCGAGAACGATTTCGGCCAAACTGTCACTTTTAGGCTCTTTGAAGAATACAAACCTCATGAAGTTTTCCCTTTACTTGGCTTCAAAAAGTAAACGTTTTGATGCGTTTCCTTGGCTGTCCCGGTCAGAATAATGAGCAAATCGGTATCTTCTCCTACGATGATGACTGATTGGAAGTCACAGGCAATGTCGAGCGCAGATGTAACGATAAGCCTGTCAGCATCTTCGTCCGCTTGTTTAACGCAGTATTCAGCATCTTCGAATGTTTTGGTCAAAAGGGTTATAAGACGAGATTTGTTGATATCATTGGATAAGAACTTTCGCATGTGAATTTCGAATCTCAAGTTCACTGATGACGATTTAGTTGATCGCTTGTATCCGTCGAATACGATTACTGCATTAGTGCCATAGCTTTTTTTTGACAAAATCTTTATAGCGATCACAAAATTCAGAGAAGGAATCTTCTTTTCGCTATACCACCTTTTAAAGTAAATACCCTCCGTTAATCACATATGCGCTATCTCCCAAATTAAGATCGTCTTTTATGCTCTTTAAATCTGAATTAGTGAAAAGTCGGTCACTAATTTGCTTTAGTGAATATTCCTACTAATCATTAGTCATTTTTCACTATTTCTTTTAGTGATTTTCAATTTTTCACTAAAATTATAGTGAAAAATGACTAATGATTAGTAGAAATTTTCACTAAAGCAAATTAGTGACCGACTTCTCACTAATACAGATTTAGAGAGTAGCTTCGGAAACTCTCTAGCAAATGAAATCCGCTGGTAAAAATGATAGGATCAATTGCTACCACCGAGTTTGCAATTTTCACCGATGAATTTTGAACTAACAGTGGAATGACTCTTTTCTTGCGCACAAATTTAACAGCATAAATTTGTTTCCCTTTAACTTCTTCGATAAGTCGTGTTCCAATTATTTAGGCGTCAAAGCAATTTACTGGATGATTAAAAACGGCAATGCTCATTCATAATTACACATACGCATATTTTTCAATTTACATTTATACATTTATAACATAATATTTATATGTAATCAAATGATATACATTACATATGTATAATAAAACATACATAACAATAACTGCAAAAGTGTGCAAATGCACGAATATGCTAATTAGGCTTTTTTGAAATAATAGAAAATTTTGTACAGCTTTTTAATTTAATGCGTAGGTGCAAAAATTATTAATTATCAACATTACCGAGATGGTAATGTTGCCGATATAATTAAAATGTGCAAACACGCGGACACGCTGATTACGCTTTTTCGCGATTGTTAAAAATTTTGCACACCTTTCACAATTATTCTGGATGTGAAAAATAGATGAGTATAAACATTATTTAGTTGTCGCTATTTAAAAAATGTGCAAAACTGGCATTATGCATTTCAAAAGGTTCCGAATGATTGAAAACTTTTAAAAGAATTCAGAATGTAAGGGATGGTCTTGTAAGGAAGGACTGGGTTGTGTTTAAGATGACTTTATTTAAGTAAATTCACATAATGCATATGTCCAAAGACTTGCTCTCTGGTTGACTGACTAACAAAAAAACAGAATGTCGCAGAAGCACCGCCTAACGGGAAGTACACAGAGTAATAACGTAGCGATCATTTCTTAAGACCTTAATGACCTAGTATGGCCCCTTTGAGACTGGCATGAGCTTTTTCGGAGCCCCTGGCGTACTATCGAAATTTGCTACCATCACATAATCGCCACATTCGTATTTATTCGGATTCTTTCGCTTTTTATCGAAATATTGCTTATAATAATCCTGACTTTTCTTAATTTTGTTTTCCACAATAGCTCTTAGTTTTTTTAAATCTCTGGGTTTATTGTCGAGTCGAGCTTGTTCTAAACTTCGCCCAAAACATCAATGGCTTTGCCATGTTGGTTTACACCGAACAGAAGTTTGCTAGGCGTTTCGCCAGTCGACTTTTGGGTTGTATTATTCAGAGCGAACTCTGCTTCCGGAAGTATCTTGTACCAGTGTTTGTTTGTCGTTGGGTCTGATAGTTTCGCGAGCATTGAACCCAGAACACGGTTGACCCTTTCAACTTGGCCATTCGCTTTATGAGAAGCCGTTGCGATCAAACTTTGTTCTATATTATTGTCGGACAGAATGGATTTGAATTCCTCGGATGTAAAACAGGAGCCGCAATCAGACAATAGTTTTCGGCCTGCTGTAATTCCTCAAGTGATCTTTTAGGGTATTTATTGCCTCTTTCGAGTCGGTCGTTTTAACCGGGTACAATTTAACAAATTTTGTAAATCCGTCGATTACCAAAAGTACGTGTTGTTTAGCGGAAAGTTTCTTATATACTGGTCGATAATGGTCGATGTAGAATGTCGAAAATGGAACATTGTCTTTAGGAATGGGGTTTCAGAAACCTTCCTTCCTGCCAGTAATCGGAGAAAACGTGATATAGTTCAAGCAATTACTAATATAATTTTTCACTTTAGTCGTAAGGTTTGAGAACCAGTAATTGTTCATAATCGAATTAATCGACTAAATGCATCCACGTGGCACATTTTGGAGCCTAGTCTATGTTCGATAGTTTTGTCGTATCTCTCTAATTTCAAAGCCCATCTCGAAATTCTATCATTAACATCCTTTTTGTCTGAAGTTTGTTTTAGGGAGTTACAATCCGTAAGTATCTTGAATTTAATACCCTGAAAATATACCTTAAATCTTCGGAGAGCATAAACAATCGCGAGGGTTTCCAGCTCGAAGCTGCGGTACCTAGTTTCATAATCAGAAGTTCTCTTCGAGAAATAAAATATCGGGTGCAGTTGCTTGTCCGCTTTACGTTGGAGCAACACCGCTCCAAGGCCCACTTTTCTAGCATCGCAGTGGAGTTCCGTTTCGTCGTTCAGATTGTAGATACTGAGAACTGGGGCTGAAATCAATTTTTCCTTCAGTTTCAAACGACTGCAATTCTAATTCCGAAAATTTAAAAGTAGCGTTTTTACGGAGTAGGTCATAAAGTGGTTTTGCGATGTTGGAGAACCCTTCAATAAATTTGCGGAAGTAGGAGCAGAGGCCAAGGAATTTCTGGACATCATGGGTGTTTTGCGGAATCAGAAAGTTAGTAACTGCTTTTGTCCCTCTTTCCGTTGGTGCTACCATTGATTCAGTTGTACTTTCGGCCCCGCGTGGGCGAAGTATCCAAAATCCTCTTTGGAACGAAAGCCTCTTTGATAAAGCTTACTGGACTTCCTATATCCAGAAGTGTGTCGAGCTGAAGGTCGTAGGTCTCGCTCTTGCCGGAAGCGTCAAAATGGTATTTGACCTTCGTGAAGCAATTGCAGTCTGACTCCTCGTCATTAGAGTCCACGTGACTGATCTGCGTCGTTTTTTTGTCACTATGGGGACATTCCTCATAGCTGTGCCCCACCTGAAGGCACTTAAAACAAGCGCCCTTTTCTCTCCTCGGCAGCTTGCAATCGATTGACAAGTGGCCAAATTTGCTGCAATTGTAGGATCTTATTTTTGCATGACTTGTATCAGTGGCGGAAGTGGGGGGAGCAGCGAGAACGGAAGTCGCAGCAAAATTCTGAGGACCCCTGTGTTCCGTCTTGGACCTTGCAGAAGATATGCTTCGTTTATTTTCCTGAGATGTATCTGGTATTCAGTCCACCAGATAGTCGATGATCTCTCCTTCGTCAACAGAAGGTGCGTTCGCTAAAATTATCTTTTCATGGAAGTATTCGTTGAAGGGTTCAGAAACTTTCCATGTGCGAGCTTCCAATTTTCCAATTCGTAAGTGGCGCACAAGAGTTGGAATCGCTCTTTCCAATTTTTGAAGTTGGCATCACTGCCGTCAAAATCACCGATCAAATCCTTGATCGTATTCACATTCACGTGACGTAATTCTTGTTGAGCAAGTAAGCTAGCCGGAGAGTTGCGCATAATTTCCACTTTACGTCTGGCAAGTTCGATTTCTCGTCTCATAAGATCCCTTTCTCGAATAATGAAATCGAGCTCACGATTTTTGTCCTGTCGTTGTTCAGACGATAACGGAGAATTGTTTTCTAGTTGTCCAATCGGTGGGGGCCAATTGATCTCCGTTCTTTCACGCTCATTCATTTCTTCAACGTGTTCTTTATTTTGAAGGCCACTTGCTTCCTCCAGCCATTTGTTGGTGGGGTCCGCCTCTTGCAATCGTCGGATGAGATCGGACTTTGTATCACTAGTCTGCACTCCCCAACGGGAACAGATTTCCTTAAGGGTTGACACTTTAATTCTAGTAGGATCCATGGTAAGGTACGGAGATCACCTAGAAGGTAGGACAGGAGTCAAAAGGCAGGTGCGGAAGGTAAGTGCGGAAGTCACTTGAAAGCACACAAGTCACACGGAAGTCACTGAGGATTAAGCAGGTCATTCGTAACGCGCAGAAGTCACTCATAAGATGCAGAAGTCACTCAGAGGTTATACGGAATTTACTGAGGATTTAGCAGAAGTCACTCATAAGGTGCAGAAGTCACTCAGAGGTTTTACGGAAGTTACTGAGGATTAAGCTTTTCTCCTTAATGAAGTAGACATCTCGATCTACTAACAGACCGGTCACTGGCATCGAAGCGAACAGGTGTCGGTACTATCGCCTGTCACTTTTGCTCACTTTTATAACACCTTTTACTCTGGCGCCACACTGCGTTCTTCCTCAGGCACTAATTCGGCGTTGAAAATTCCGACATTTTGTGAATCTACCACATCGAAAATCACTTTTATTTTTTTCGTCACATGTGCACTCGTGCATCCTGCACATTCGATTTAGAGAAAAACATAGATCTGTAAAATCTGGGAGGCTCGGGAACACGTAAGACTCGAAACGTGTTCAAATACGAGGCATCGGAGAAGCCTAACGCTGGCTATTTTCACTTTTTCCGACCATTTCACTTGCGCGAACAATAAAAAACACGCGGGCGTGATCTCGGATGCATTCTCGCATCCCACTTCTGATTTGTAAGGGATGGTCTTGTAAGGAATGACTGGGTGGTGTTTAAGATGACTTTATTTAAGAAAATTCAGACAATGCATGTGTCCAGAGACTTGCTCTCTGGTTGACTGACTAACAAAAAAACAGTATGTCGCAGAAGCGCCGCCTAACGGGAAGTACACAAAGTAATGTTAATTCTAAATCGCCCACAAGAAACATATATTTTGGGTGGTGGATGCACCACGCAAGATTTTTTCGGGTTGTTTCAGAATCACAAGAACTACAACATATTACAAATTCGATGAATTTAGTCGGAACCAAAGGACCCCACACTATTTACTTTCAAATCCGGCCCTGGTCACATTAGCTGAATTTTTCATGAGATTTCATGAAATTCTAAACAAAAAATATTGACGGCATAATGGTCTCTTATAAATAGTTTAATAAGAAAATTACTTTTTTTGTAATATTTCTCTGAGTTTGACTATGACTTATCTAAATTAAACAAATTTGATGATTTTATATGCAATAAAGACTCGAGTTAAAAAAAATGGGGGGTGATTCCAGAGGCCTTTTCGATCATTTTCCCGTTGCCCAGAGAATCACAGCTAATCCACTCCTCGAGAAAACCCAATTTTTCGTTATATGATGAAACAAATGAAATAAAAGTCAAATAACGCTTGAAAATACAATTGTTTCATTAATCCGGGGATTTATTTAATCTACAATCATATGATATTATATTTAAATTTGATTCAAATATAATTATAACTAAATGCGTCTTGATGAAAATTCAACAACAGCTTTTTGCAATCGCTCAATATATGATGGATCTTCAATCATATTTATTTTGTATTTATTTCGAAATTTCAGAAATTCTCAATGAATTGCTTCCCCTGCTTGTTCAGTCATGATTCCCAGACCCAAGCCCGACAGAAATGTTAAGCACAGTTCAATATGATCAAAAATAACATGAATTTTAAGGGTTTGTGAAACACCAGTACCCATGTGCATTTTCTTTACGTTCTCGATAAGATCGAGGAGAATTATCATATCCACATTATTCGTTCCAAAACAACTGTTCACGGCAAGATTCATTGCCTTGAAAGCTGAAATAAATGGCACTAATCGCAACTGTCCGATGACCCGATGTCCTTCTAAATATCAACGTCGTCAAATTTATCCGCCTCTTGAAGAAGTTTCCAGCATGCATTGCCCTCGAAAATCTGTCCGTGGTAGTTTTTGAGGATAAGTTTATGCTTCTTTGGCCAGATCAATGCCTTTTTATGACCAAGTAGTGGAACCAAACCTTGCCAGAATACATGGTTGACATAGCCTTGTAGTATATGCAGCTCCGGAATAATACACTTTTGGAGTACGTAAACATCGTCATCATCATTGAACAGGGGAAGATTGATCGTACTGTGGCATAGTTTTGCAGATTTTTTATCATTTCCTGAAAATTGGAAAAGTGGTCAGTAAATTGAGAATTTTAATTGAGAAAAACAATTCCTTACCTAATCCGATGTACTTCTCATAATCTTCTCTCAAATGGCCAAAACTGTTAAGAACTCTACTTTTACTTGTGTGCATTGAAGACCACTTGTCACAACTCAACCCAGATTCGCAATTTTTTCCATTATCTCTAAGCTCCGAAGGACTCACAAAACAATAGGGACAAGGATTCCAGTACCCAGTATTCTTCTGCATCATCATCTTCTATAGCCATCTCGAGAATATTATCGTATTTTGATGAGTAATTTTCTGGGATAATACTCATTGAAATTTTTAAAAATCCTTGCCCTCCATCGACCATGACTTTAACGTTATAATTTCCGATGATTTGTCGTCCAGTAAATACAGCTTCCAGAAGTTGCTCAGCATCCGCCCAAATAACAGGTCTCTTTAGATGCACTGGGATTCATAATCACTTTGGTTTTCTTGCCTTTTGAATTTGACAGGCTCATTTCAATATCATCACTCGCATCTGTGTACTCAAGATTCTGTCTCAAAATTTTAGTAACAACTTGATCTTTCTCAGTTTCAGATAATTTTTGGCTGATTATATTCGTGATATCATCAACAACAGCGGTTTTTGAATAACATTGATCATTCATGCCCTTACCAATTTTTTGAAAACAGGTCGCACAATTCTTATTAACGGCATCTTCTTTTGCTTTTTTATCTTTTTCTGTTGATGCTGGTAAGCTTTCCACTGTTGAGCAACCATACAAGCCATTTTTCATTTTTTATTAAAAATTTGGCGCTTTTTACCTCGTCCTTTTATTGGCTTAACGTGACCTTTGAATCTAGCAGTGAGACAAATGTAAAAATTACACACATCTACACTATTTCTAGTCTTTCTGGGTAATATGATGGCCTCATAATTTGGCATTGTCGGTACAGTACCATTACCGTCACTTTTTTCCTGGGTATATAATGCACGTCTGCATGAATTGCAAATGCTCAGAGGAAACTGTCGGTCAGATAGAGAAAAACTATCATTTATATGCTGCTTAATTAACGTCTCATATTTCAAAGATATAGAAAAAAATTCCAACGTTTTCGCGCCACACACTATTTGTTTACTACAAGGCGCGCACACTTTGTATCTATTTTGATCATGACCACATTTTTCACGATTCAGCACTCCCAACATTTTGAAAATGTTGAAATTATGACACGGTGTAAAAACTAGGAGCAAAAACAAAACAACAATAACGAACACAAAAAATAAAGAAAACAAAAAATGAAAATTCATTTATTTTTAATTTTTTCTCTTTCTGTGTTTTTTTATGTTCTCATTGTAAAAATACAATATACACAAGCAAATAAGCGACATCTTTGCCTACTAATATTATAGATATGAAATAGTGTTGAAGAGCATAAGATTAAATATATATTTTTGATATAATTTTTGATGAAAATGAAGAATTAACAAAAAATTCCCCCCATTCCAAGTTTTTGTCGGCATTTTCTTGTCATAATCCTGTCTTTCAAGCTCAGTGTGTGCCGGGGGGTTCAGGGGGCTGTGCCCCCCGCATTTCAAGAAACAAATTTGATTGGGGAAATATAACCCATTTCTCGCAATTGTCCAGAGGACGTAAGGAACAAAAGTAGGACTTAAGGAAGAAAACAGATACAATATGAACATGCTGGTCGTAAATGGACGTCCTTACAGCTGCTCTACAGGGGCTCGAAGTACTGTTTTAGTGCCTGTTTTGTAAAAACTCTATTTGAGTCACATCTAGGACATGGCCTTAAAATAAAATTCTAATATATAAATAATTTTGTATTCAAACTCTCTAAATCTGAATCAGCGAATAGTTGATAAACAAATTAAAATTGTTGAAAAAATCGCCCAATATTCTAATGGCGCGGCTTTCTGCCTCTAAGCAAGGCGAACAATTATAACTTAGAACGAACGTTTGATTGGAAGCCGAAAATTATGGCATCGTCTCCAGATCTCTAGAAAAGTTAAGGGGACTTTTACTTTCTAAATCTAAAAAATAGACAATATTTAAATATTTAAAAAAAAGCTATTTTATTTATAATTATAGTTTTTTTCATACATTGTTAACAATGTTTTAAGGTGTACAAAAAATTTTTTTTGAGCACCTTCAATTACTTTTTACCACTGCAGGTGGCGTCTTCCAAAAGTTACATTTTAATTTTCGGGACACTTTTCTGCCTTCCTGTAAGAAATTTATTTAAAATTGCAACGTGATTCAATTCATGAGACTTGAAACTAAACAATAAACCTTTAAAAAGTTAATTCTTTTATATTTGTATGGCCTTTATATGCGATTTCATAAAAACTTCGAAAAAACGCCTGTTTTGGGGATAAATTTACCCCTGTACTAAAAAGATGGGGTGGTTTTTTTCTACTTTTTAGATGTTTATTTACTAGTTGTTTGTATAAAGTATCAAAAAAAATTTGGTTTACTGAGATTGGTTTAGTAGATTTTGAGAAAAACGTCTCCCAGATTTGAAATACATGATTTCGAGAAAAACGCGTTTAAAGTTTTTTTACTATTAAAAATGTATTGTAAATACAGCTATAACATTCTTTCTATTTCGAATTTTTTAATAAAATTTTAGGGCAGTATTTCTATGATACTAAGGAACATTTTTACGTAAAAAAATCGATTTTTCGAAAATTTAGAAAGTAAAAGTCCCCTTAAGGCGACAGCAACTGACGTCGTCTCTCATGGCTCACAGGTCTCTTCACTTAGCGCCATCTATTGAACGTTGGCAGCGTTAGAAAGGTACATTTTTCTTCTTTCAAGCACAACCAAGTTCAAGAAAATCAGTTGGCATGTCACAAAATTGCGCACGTTTTAATGACAGTAGTGTTTGTTGTTATGTCGTAAAAACATAATGGAACAAAGAGCAAATATTAAATTTTGTTTTAAACTCGGCACAAAATTTGCTGAGATTTACGAATTATTAACAAAAGTTCATGGTGATGATTGTATGAGTCGTACTCAAGTTTACACGTGGTTTACACGATTTAAAAATGGCCGTGACGATTTAAATGATGATCCAAGACCTGGACGACCAGAAGCATCAAATCGTGCTGACTTAGTGGAAAAAGTACGTGAAATAATCGCTATCGATGCAGCTTTCACTTTGAGAATGCTGGCAGAAGAATTAAATTCATCTTACTGTGCAATCTATACAATATTAACTGAAGATTTGGGTAAAAGAAAGGTCTGTGTACTTTTTGTTCCACATCAGTTGAATGAAGACCAAAAAAGTCAACGAATTTTTGATGAAAAAACAGATTTGTGTCATCGACCACCCTCCGTATTCACCTGATCTATCACCGTGTGACTATTTTCTGTTCCCAAAACTGAAAAATGCAATGAAAGGAGCTTTTTACGATGACGTTCCAACCATTCAAGCAGCTATGACACAGGTGCTAAAGAACATCCCAAAAATTGAGTTTAAAAAGTCTATAGATAAATTGGTTGATCATTCCAAACGTTGTATTGAGTTAAATGGATCCTATTTTGAATAAATATTAGCTTTGTAACAATACAATGCTTGTTTTATTCTATAACTAAAAAGGTCGGTTATTTTTAGTTCACACTGTGTATGTAGACACTCAATGTAAAAACCCATTCTGTATCTTCTGCGGTGAGAAACCCCACGTAAAAAGCACATCTTGCCCAACCAAATTCAACCCAGCAAAATGCCTTAACTCTCAAGGCTCGCACTGTGTTTCAGACAAAAAGTGTTCCTTTTACCTGGATTAGCATACTATCAGGAACACTGCTACTTGCAGGAACATTCCTGTAAATTTCTATTGTAAAATACGACATCGTATATGGGTCAAAATTCGTCAAGTGTTTTTAATTTTTAAAATTTTTTTATTGATTTTATGGAGGTCTTGGAAACGTTTTTTCATCAGCTTTACGCTGAAAGCAATGGTTTTAGATAAAAAAAATTATTTAAACTTCATTTTTTAATTTTAAACATATTTTTGAGTTTTTCTCTAAGTGCGGCCGTTAATTTTCTTTCCAAAATTATGTTTAAAAAAAAGCTTGACTTTTTCCCTTTAAAATGAGCCATGGTCGAAAGTGGGGCGGAAGAAATTGGTGGAGATATATAACACTTCTTGCGCGCAGTTTCTGCGTCGCAGTGCAGCTAGGCGCCACTATCACGACTTACCGTCCATTGGGAACTTATTTAATTGTACTTTGTATAATTTGTTCGTAAAACTGTTATTTTTGGCTGGTACGAAATTAAAAATAAAAATTAATTTGTAATTCGGGGTGATTTTTTAGTGTGAGTCCCCTCGCCTCTCACATCGAAAATTGAGTCAAATAATTTGCTTATTACAGTGTATGTGCACTTCTCCTTCTTCTTTGCCTCACAGTTTTTTTCGGGAAAACGTCACATTCTAATGATAACGAATATTTTTTCAACATGAGAGTTAATGCAGCAGAGGGAACGAAAGAGTGATATTTTTGTGTACCAGGCACTGTGTTTGCTGATGCAAATCTACTCTTAAGTTCTTGAGCTGTGATGGCGTGATTTTTTTTGGGACTAAAGAATACTAAAGTTTTTCTTTGCCCATTGATACAAGGCATCAGCAGTCAAAATCGGATCTTTAGATCACGCTTGTAAGCTAGCACGCGCTGCGAGTCTTTTTAAATCTCCCCCAATACCATCACAAGGGCCTTTTCCGTGCGCCGTTGCATGGAAATGGCACTCGGCTGGAATACCAAAATCCATTTCATGGTGGAGCAAATTGATGAAGTTATATTTATTTTTAAAGTGTTAGGCGGCTCCATCTGTAAAATAAACCATTTTTCTGGGTTGGAAATTCTCTTTCAAATATGTGTACTAATTTTTTCGGCAGGTTTTTCAAATTCTCTCTAAAGTCTTAAAAATGAAGTATCGACATAAAAGTGGATTTTACTTGTCCAATAAATAATAATAATTATTATCCGTGAAATAATTTATAACGATAACAATTATTTGGTTAAAAAATGCAGTTTGTAGTCGATTATTTGTAGTCAACTAGAAACCGTACATTCTGAATTTGAAGCATTTTGGAAAGAAAATTAACGGCCGCACTTGGAGAAAAACTCAAAAATATGTTTACAATTAAAAAATGAAGCTCAAATAATTTTTTTAATCTAAAACCATTGCCTTCAGCGTAAAGCTGACTAAAAAAAGTTTCTAAGACCTCCATAAAAAATTAAGTTGGATAACTTTTGTAGAAGTTATGGTTAATTGTGTATCAGCGTGCGCGGTAAAAGGCTGAAAATTCGAGCCCCTGTATATTGACAACCCGTCCTACTAGAGACGTTCTCTTAGGGGCATTAAAAGGGGTTCTCTAGGACAATAATTTCGCGGACTTTCAAGGAAATCCGAGACAAAAAGTTTTTAGGCGGGTACACTTGACGAATTTTGCCCCATATGACGTCATATAATGTCGTATACGACATCGTAATTTGGGATAGTATGCGATGTAGTATACGACGTCATATAGGATTTGATAATTTTTTAAATAAATATTTATTAACTAATATAATTAACCCTGTAATTGAGTGTTAAAATTTGGCAAAGAAGACATTTTCTATAAAGTAAATGTTTGTACCTGAAGTTTTGAAATAAATTTCATTCTCTGATAAGAAATGGTAGTTTTTGCTATCCCTTGCTTTGTATCTTTACTATCTTTCCTATTTCACTATTTACATGTGAAGGAATTCAAACTGCTGGATGGTCGTACAGCTGTATAGGTCGTTTTAAAAACATTTGAAAAAGGTCTTCTTTGACAAATTTTAACACTCAATTACAGGGTTAATTATATTATTTAATAAATATTTATTTAAAAAATTATCAAATCGTATATGGCATTGTAAACGACATCGCATACTATCCTCGTCTGCATCTTTTCTAATGCATCTCATTTGAATCACTTCAACTACCCTAACTTAGGAAACGTGAATTTGGACTTACCTGCAACTTTCCCAAGGCCAAACTCTGCTGTCCCAAATATATATAAAAATATCACTTTGTTTGCTCACGTACATCTAACCCAGCCATACGAAGCCCCGACTACCGGCGGAGATTCCCGAACATAGAAACTAATGAGACCTTTAAATTTTCGTCTTTCACTTGTTTTTTACTTTTTGACAGATTTACAGTTTGACATTTGATACTGATTGCTAATTTAAACTCTGCTAATTATAATAATTGTCACACGTGGAAACGCACATACATTTTTCAAAGTATACTTACATTAATTTCTTTTGGGAAACCTTCACTCAATACAATTATTATAATTAGCACAGTTTAGAATACCAATCAGTATCAAATGTCAATCTGTAAATCTGTCAAAAAGTAAAAAACAAGCGAAAGACGAAAACTTAAAGGTCTCATTAGTTACTATGTTCGTGAATCTCCGCTGATAGTCGGGACATCGTATGGCTGTTGAGATGTACGTGAGCAAACAAAGGATCGCGCGACTTTCGCCTCTATAGCGAATGCGACTTACTACGTTTTCATTTGGGACAGTACAACTGCCCTTACCTTTTAACACAACCTTATGCATCTATGTTCACTAAATCAAACTCACCTCGAAAAATCGCCAAGAAAAATCTAACTCCCAATCGTTATCACTGAACTCCAACAAATCTAACCTAATCAAACCTCTACTCAATCTTCCAAACTGCGTGACCGACTTGCCTGTCTTCATATCCTCTCACTCAAACCTTCTCTTTCAGATCCACACCTTTTCTCGCTGACACTTTCAACCAAGTGATCCCTCACATGGTCCAGTTTGTTCATCAACTTGCGACACTTATTGATTCCATCGACAAACTACCTACTTTTTCTCAAAAAACTCCTCACCCACTTCTTTTCAACCGACAAATCCGTGAACTCCTAACTCACAGCCTATAAAGTTCTTAAGACATCTAGACTTTTTGACCTCACTTATTCCTGTATCTGATCTCCCATGCGTGTTCTCAATACGGTTTAGAAATGCTTCTAATAGTAAATTTTTACGGGAACCCCTGGTCTCTACCTCGGGAAATCAATTGGGATGTTTTCTTCTCCCTTTTCCTAGGGCGGCGCCAAAGGTAAATCCGACCCTGTACATCGGGAGCAATTTCAATTGTCATCACAGATCCTGGGATTTCAATTGCATAGCCTGCAACGTCTTGGTAGACTTTTCCGGATTCTGAATTATTATCAACCATCAACAATGGTAAGATAAATTCGCAATAGACCTTTCAATAGACTCAAACAACCTAAAACTTGGAAACTCTAAGAGATGGCGCTCGTAGTATCGAAAATGGTTTGGTTTTAGTAAGCATCATTACTCACTAGACAGGTGTTAAAGTCTCAGATATATTCATCACATGGTTTCATTTTTATTGTCGATTGAAGCAAAAAACTTGTGTATTTAGGAAAATGGAAAAAGTGAGTTTCGAGTGGTGATTGAACATTTATTTTTAAAAGGCTTAACACCGAAAGAGATCAAAGCTGAGTTGCATGAAGTTCATGGCACATCTGATCCTATATTTGCAACTATTTACAATTAGGTAAATGGGTTCAAACGTGGCAGTACATCCACAAAAGATGAACATCGTTCGGAACGTCTAGTGGAAGTAATTACCGCCGAAATAGTTCAGGCCACAAGCATATCGCAAGGTACTGTGTTTTCAATTTTGCAAGAAAAATTGGGTGTGAAAAAAATCTCGGCAAGATGGGTGCCGCGTTTGCTCTCAGAGGAAAATAAACGCAATCGTGTGGTCGACTCTGAGGCTATTTTGGTACTTTATCGTCGCAGTCCTGACGAGTTGAACGAGGAGGTTATCGCCCAAATAGATGACTATTTTGAGGACCTTCCGAAATCCTACTTTTTGGACGGCTCAAAAAAATTAGAGAAACGTTTGGAAAAATGTATAGAGTTGAAGGGTGATTATGTTGAAAAATAAAAATAGAAGCAAATTTCATTTCTTATTTTTTAGTTTTTGCGTTCAAATTAAGGAAATATTAAATAGAAGAATTCAATTATATCGTTCCACGATATTGTCTTGTTGATGATTATGAAAACGGCCCTCAAGAGTAGTTAGATCACACCGATGCTGAACGCAAATTTGACTGCATTATATCTGTGCGTTATCTCAAATTGTTGTAACTACACTTGTAAATTATGTGTAATCTCTAATCATGTAGAAATGTTAATACGCATGCATAATATGTTATATTCACGTATTCATTAACAAAATTCTCTGATTCTTATTTAGAAAGAATGAAAAATTTCTGTGTTTATGAACATGAGTTTGAAAGCCACTGACCGAGGATAATGTTTGACTTTTTCAGATATACATTTTCAAGAAGAATTCTAACTGGACTTTTGTTCAGTTGCATTGGCGATGCATTACTCGTGTGGCCAAATTTTTTCACAGCAGGAATGGCAATGTTCTCTATCGCTCAAATAACGTACATAATCGCGTTTGGATTTTCGCCTTTGAACGCTCCAGTTGGTGCTGTTTTGTACGCAGCATGCGCACTAGGTACAAATTAATAATATTGAAAAATTTTGATTTTGAATTCTATCAAAGTATTTTGAATTTATAAAAGGAGGTTGACTTATAAGTAAAAATAGTATAACTAATTATTTATTATGTATATATATCATAAAGTCCATCCTATTAGGGTGCACTTACACCTCTGCTTGCGGGCTCGCAAGCATGTGAGAAAGAATGAAATGAGATATATTTTTATCTCTTTCTTCCTAATATCCTTGCAGACCTGTAAGCACAGGTATAAATGCACCATCACATATACTAGCCAATAATCTGTAGTGAAATTCTAGATTCTTTTGTACTCTTTTAAAAACCCCTGTAGTCATGGGCATCCCTACTTCATCTCTTTATGGGCGAATCTATACATCCTATCGATTTTATTTTACTCACAGATTTACCTCTGTAAATAATATTCTATGAACTATTCCGTGCTTTGTAGCATTTAAAAAACTTTCCACAAACGCATTAAAATGAGATAATTCATTGAATTAAAAAATGTATGCCACATGTATTATGAATAATTTATGAAATATCTGGAAAAAATCAACATTTTGACGTGATACATCGGGCGCAAAATTATACTTTTACTAATATAACTTTCACAGTGCAGAACGAAATCAATTAAAATTATGGTGAGTAGTAGTTCTTGTATTTCAAAATGTAATGAGGGTTGTGGAAATTATTTGCCTTTCATTGAAAAAACTGGCGACTGTTGAGAATAACACGACTCATTTTTCCAATTCAGAAAAATTTAAGTGTTTTTGCATTTTCGTGTATTCATACCTTAAGTTTTCTAGAACCGATTAATTGCCAAACCCGGTTTTTTCTGTTTTAAAGTTGTAAAAACTCACATTTGTGTCCCGTTCACCTGACGGTAAAATACGCTCTGAGAATAAAGAAATCTGATAAAATTTTGCGTAAAAAAAAACAGATATGAATATTTTATCATCAATAGGTTCCGGGTTACGATCTTTCTAAAAAATTCCAAGTTTTTCCTATTTTGTAAAAATCTTGGATCTTGGATTGTAGATTGCTTTACACTGATAATATTTTTACTTTCTAAAACTTCATTAGTGCTTGCTTTATAATTTCGTTGTTGCTTTTGACATTTTGACTTACTTTTCATTCTTGTTATTTTTAGTAATTTTTATCTTAATGCCTGGACTGAGTGGGATTTTATCAATCGGAGTTCCGGTTTATACTGTACTTTTAGCCACTATGGCGTGGCGAGCCATATCCAGAGTTCAATTGTTTGGAGTAAGTATTATATAGTTTGAATTGATTTTCTTATAGTTGAAAATTAAAAAAGAAATTTTTTAATTGATTTTTCAATACCTATTATAAAAATAAAGGTTCTCTACAATTTGTTTATCTTTCAATTAAATAGCACAAAATTAAAATATTCTATACTTATATGTACATATTTAAATATATATTTTTTAAGGAGTTGTGTACATGGACGAAATTATGCAGCTGCCTTGGTAGCATTTGCTTCTTGATTTCGGACACTCTACTGGGTTTCAACTATTTTTACAGTCCAATTCCTTATTCCCAGGTACGTTAGAACTATTTAAAAAACTGATATATTTTATTTACTTGTGTATATTCCAATGAGGTGAAGTTTTAAAATTTTAGAAACCTTTCTTTAAAAATAGTACAGTCATCGTTCCATTGAGTGCGACACTCGGGGCTGTAGGGGACGATAATCTCCTTGAGCGCGCTCCCCCCTTCGTTGAACTTCACTCGCCGAAAAGAAATTGCTCGCGTCCGTTCCAAATAGTGCATTTCATGAACATTGTCTAATGTGTACGTCTTTAATTCTACGTGGACTTAATTACATATATCGGCAAATGTTTTTTCGTGAAAGGTGTTAAAATTTCAACTACGTCTCTACACAAAGAAAAGTAAACCTGAATACTTACCACCGAAACCATAATGGTTACTGCGCTGACTGCAATTGTTGGGCAGAAATTTTGTGTTGTAGCTATTTTGCGTTTGCTACTCTGCCATGCAAATGAAAATGAGCGTATCTGCAGTGGAGCGAACTTTACACTGGAAGCGAAAAACCACTATGACATACGACACTCATATTTTAACTAGTTTTTTTAAACTAAAAGTGGCTGCTTACATAAAAACCACTGCCTTTTTAGATTTTGCAAAAAGAAAGACGTATTTTTATAATTTTCAGTACCTGCTACAAAAACTTTTAAACAATAGTAAATCACTCAGTATCATTAGAAAAGGCAAATAAAATATCCAATTTTCTATATATTTATTGGATCTAACACGTGGATCAATAAGTCCCGGGACTAATTAGTAAAAACACATTTTTTTGGCAAAACTCGATTTTATTCATCAACATAGTCTCCTTCAAAAGCAACACAATCAGTCCAGCGCTTCTCTAACATTTCAATACCTTTCTTGTAGAACGATTTATCTTTGGCCTCGAAATAAGCGTTCGTTTCGGCGATGACTTCCTCGATGGAGATCTCTTTCCTTGGAGCATTTTTTCGGTCTGCAAACAGGTAGTAGTCGCTGGGGGCCAGATCCGGTGGATATAGTGGGTGCGGAAGTAATTCGAAGCTCAATTCATTCAATTTCGACATAGTAGCGAGCGACTTGTGACACGGCGCATCGTCTTGGTGAAAGAGCACTTTTTTCTTGTTCATTTGGAGCCGTTTCTCACCGATTTCGTTCTTCAAACGCATCAATTGGCCAATGTAACGTTCGCTATTGATCGTCTTACCTTTTTCAAGGTAGTCGATTAACAAAACTCCATGAGCATCCCAAAATACTGAGTCCATAACCTTACCGGCCCACATTTGCGTTTTTGGCCGCTTTGGACGCTTCTCACAGACTCCAGCCCACTCGGCTGACGACCGCTTTGACTCCGGAGTGTAGTAATGGATCCAGGTTTCGTCCATTGTCACATACCGACGCAAAAAATTCGGTTTATTTCGGCGAAACAACTTCAAACAGCGCTCTGAATCAACGACACGTTGTCGTTTGTGATCCACCGCGAGCAAACGCGGCATCCACTTTGAGAACAGCAAAGCAATGACAAATGTTCATGCAAAATAGCGTACACACTGCCGTATGATATCTTTAAGCTGTCAGCTATCTCACGCAATTTTAATTTACGGTTTTCGAAAACGATTTGGTGAACTTTTTTAATGGTTTCCGGTGTAACTACCTCATTTGGCCGGCCGGATCGTTCAGCATCTTCAGTATCTGTACGACCACGTTTAAACTCAACATACCACCGACAAATGGTTGTTTTTGATGTAGCAGAGTCTCCGTAGCACTTTTCAAGCCATTGCTGAGCTTGCACTGTGCTTTTTTTCATCAAAAAGCAATGGTAAATCAACACACGAAATTGTTTCGAATCCATTGTTTTGAGAATATCAAGACTAGCGTCACTTAAATCACTGTAACTCGTGGACCAAACATTAGAATGTCATGAAATTTTGACAGGCATCTTTTGAAGGTTGGTACTCATGAAAAACCATACAGAACTTTTATTGTATTTTTAAGGTTTATGGTAGCCAGAAGACGGAGAACGCGTTAAGTTCCTCCACTCTTGTAAAGTTTTAAGTTGTGAGATTAAACTTTTAAAAAGCATCCAAGAGTTACTTGAATCTGATCGATACCTCTTATATACACGGCGGAATTGTAGGCCGCTGATTTAAATGGAGTCAAAATAACCTACAATTGGTGACCCCGACATGACCGGGTACGCACGCGGCATGGCGTCGTATTTATAAAATTTCACTTATGGAATCCAACCTTTACGAAGTTTATGGGAGACTTCGCATCAACTTATCAATGATGTCATCGAGAATCTAATTGGGCCGGACGATTTAGAATCCTGGGAAAACTTATCATTTCTTCTGGCTGATTGAAAACCTTGCCTTTGTTCAGCGTGGACGTCGCCAAAATCGTCTCGGAATTCAAGTTTTTTAACTACGAGGAAATCTCCAGCGAATGATACTTCAGGCATCAGCATCTTTCCATCATTTTTGGTATATTTTTTCTCTCAACTTTATATAAACGTACACTAATTTATTATTCACACTTATTAGAACGTGAGCCTCGTGCATTGTTCCGCTTGAGTGCGTCATTGGTGTAATCCGTTATATAGTAGCGATTACCTTTCATATAGATATTATCAAAATGTCTACCATGAATTTATTTACTCCGGAATATTTCTAAACTTGGTTGTTTCTTACCGACCTGTTGTAAACTTTGTTGGTCGAATAATCGCTAATACGTATGATAAATTTAGTCCGAAAAATTACGGCTGTGATAAACACTTGATGTCCAAATGTCCAACTGTTAGGATTATCAATTAACAATTTTCGCATGCCGTCATTTATGTAAAAGAAAGAGTTTATGGGCAGTTTTGACATAGTGATACAGAAGCCACTACGAGTACAACCTGTCTGGTGAGCGAGCGTTCTGACGATCTTTTACCTTGTCAATTAACGATCTTAGGACTAGGATTAAACGGAATCTTTGGTTCCTACAAGTGGAATCTTCCTTTAACGTGGCCCAAATTACCGTCGAATTGACCAAAGCTGATACCGTGATCGAGTATCTCAAGCCTGACGTGTTGGCTTGTATTAAAGATATTATATCTATCCGCCCTCGGCCTCATAACCTGTACACTCTAATTAAAGAAATAATCATAACCTCTTTTTCGATTTCAGCGGAAGCGCGACTTCGTCAACTTCTTAAGGCAGAATCTCTGACTTCAGGAAAACCATCGTTCTTTCTGACTCAGTTGAAGAACTTGAACGAATTTGGGTGTAGTAACGATGTTATAAAATCTATTTTCCTCGAACAATTACCTGCTCATGTGAGAGCTATTTTAGCGGTCGATAACGTGGAGGATTTACAGGTTTCGACTCAAATGGCTGACAAAATAATGGAAACGTACCAACCTAACACTTTTCAGATTTCCGAAGCTTCGATGAGGCAATTCGATCTGCAGCAATCCGCCGCAGCGGCTCAAGTTGCTTCTATAGCCGATTCTCTCGAGCCTATGCTCCTCCAAATTATACAGAGATTAGATAAGCTTGAGGCAGCGTCAAGTCGATCCCGTGCTCCTTCTCGTTCAGGGCCTTCCCAAAGAAGGCATTCGCGGTCCAAGAGCAGGAACCCTAGGGGATTATGCTATTATCACACTAAGTACGGTAAGAAGGCGCATAATTGCAGTCAACCATGTGACTGGAAACCTTCTCCTACTCAGAAAGAAAACTAAGCAAGCCTGTACGCACGGAGGCGACCAACATAGGCAATGTCACTTCTAAACGCCTCCACGTTCGAGATAACGAATCCGATTTAGTGTTTTTAATTGACACAGGTTCTGATGTTTCGATTCTACCTGTGGATCCGAAGGCGAAACCTCAACCATCCGACACAGTTCTTTTCACGGCTGATAACTCGCCGGTCTTAACTTACGGAGAAAAACGGATTCCTCTTGATTTAAAACTTCGTCGAAAATTCTCTTGGAATTTTTGTGTGGCCCCGGTTTCTAACCCTATTTTGGGTGCCGACTTCCTCGCATATTACCACCTCGTTCTTGTTTTACACCATTCTTGTTTGATAGACACATCGACAGGTCTGAGTACGGTTGGTTTCGTTAAATGCGCTACTCTGTTCGATATTATTTCGATTGGCAGATCTGCGACATTTGCCGACATTTTGTCGGAATAGCCGAAGATCACTAACGTCACACAGGATTCCATTCTTCGGGTAGAGAGTGTCGAACATCATATCATAACAGATGGTCCACCCGTCTCGGAGCGTGCTAGACGCTTATCGCCAGAGAAACTGGCTATTGCAATAAAAAAATTTCAGGAAATGCTAAGTTCGGGCATCTGTAGACCTTCAAGCAGTCCTTGGGTCTCTCCAATTCACATGGCTCGCAAAAAAGATGGCACTTGCGAATTTGCGGTGACTATCGTCGCCTTAATGCGGTGACCTTGCCTGATAAATACCCGGTACCTCACCTTCACGATTTCGCGGCAAATTTACATGGAAAAGTAATATTTCCAAAACTAGATCTTCACAAGGCTTATAATCAGATCCCAGTTGCAACACAGGATATTCCTAAAACTGCAATGATCACTCCTTTCGGTCTTTTTGGGTATTCGATGATGACCTATGGATTACGCAACGCACGGCAGACCTTTCAACGGTACATTTTCCAGGCCCTTGGCGATTTGGATTTCGTTTTCTGCTACATCGATGACATTCAGACTTCGGTATAGGAGCGGCCCTTGAACAATGGATCTCCGGTTCATGGAAACCGTTGGCATTTTTCTTAAGAAAATTTACGCCTGCTCAACATTCATACAGCACCTATGACCGCGAACTCACTGCTGTGTATGAGGCCATACGGTATTTTCTCCACTTTCTGGAGGGCCAGAACTTCAAAATTTGTACAGACCACAAAGCTTTATCTTTCGCATTCGCGCAGTGCTCCGAGAAAGCTTCTCCTCGTCAGCAGCGGCAATTGTCTTCTATCTCGCAATACTCGACCAAAATCGAATTTTTACCAGGCTCGGAAAACGTGGTTGCGGACTATTTGTTGCGGGTGGAATCCATCGTTCTGCCAACCGAATGGAGCCTTATTGAATTGGCAAAGGCTCAAACGGACGATGAGGAATTGAAACGTGTTTTATTGGATCCTAATGTTTTCCTGAAGCTAACCAAGGTATTTTGGGGTCCAGATCAAACGGCTATTTACTGCGATCTTTCGGATTCAACTCTTCGACCGTTCGTTCCACTTTCTCTCCGCGAAAGGCTCTTTAAACTGTTTCATAATCCGGCCCATCCTGGAGCTAGAGCCTCCGATCGACTAATTCGGAAACGTTGTGTTTGGCCATCCATGAATAAAGATATCAAAGCGTGGTGCAGGGCTTGTCTTGACTGCCAGCAGTCAAAGGTGACTCGTTATATTCACCTTGCTCCTGCCGACTTCGTCGCCCCTGAGGAGAGATTCCGGCACGTACACATGGATTTAGTTGGCCCACTGCCGGTTAGTGAAGGCTATCAGTATTGCTTAACGTTAATAGACCGTTTTTCACGTTGGCCTGAAGCAGTGCAACTCAAAGACATTGAAGCGTTGACCGTTGCTAGAACATTTGTCGATCACTGGGTATCGCGTTACGGTGCCCCGGAAACGTTGACCACTGACCAAGGCAGTCAGTTTGAGTCACAACTATTCAAGGCCCTATTAGAACTCATAGGATGCCACAGAATTCGTACAACTGCATACCATCCTTCCTCAAACGGAATGATCGAACGATGGCATCGGAACCTTAAGACGACAATCATGTGCCATGCTAAAGTAAATTGGACGCGTTCCTTATCAACGGTGATGCTTACGTTACGTTCTAACGTACTTGATTCGAGCGCTTCGCCTGCCGAATACGTTTTCGGGACCACTTTACGTATTCCTGGCGAGTTCATCCTCCCTGAGGATTTTACACCTAACCCGCAGGTTTTTCTTGAAGAATTTCGAGAACACATGCGGGAAATTAAACCTGTTCCTGTTGGTCATAAATACAAAAAGAAAATTTTCTTGTATAAAGACTTGAAGTCGTCCACGAACGTGTTCATGCGTGTTGGAGCCGTTAAAAGATCTTTAGAACGCCCGTACACCGGTCCTCACAGAATTGATAATCGGACTTCTGACAGAATGTACGAAATTGATGTAAACGGCAAGTCCCGTCCAGTTTCCATTGAGCACCTCAAACCTGCTTATTTTCTGCGAGAGGATTTGTGTAATATTCCTCTAGATAACGCGTCGGCTGCTTTCCCTCCTACGCCAAAAACTTACACTAACAAAAAACAAGTCAGATTTAAAGTTTAGATGTCACGGGCCACAGACTTTTGTAAAATATGCAAGTTTCAGTATTGTCTTTACGAATTTTTGACTAGTACAAACGCCAAAGTTTATGCGACTGTATCTACTTTAAGTTAGTCTTAAACGCCGTTTCAATGTAACTTCGAATACACTTATGTGAATTGGAACAGATTTCAGTATTATTGACTTAGCACTAAGACTTTACGTTAAAAAGAAAAAACTTCTATGTATTCACGAGATACAGCCAAAGGTTAGATTTGTATTGTTACGTAAAACGAACGACTATAACAATCTGTGATTCCGGGCGATACGCACGTAATTCGATTGCAAAAAACCCTACAATTATCTATACATGCGTTGAAAATTACAGAGTTTACTAACTTACATTTAGAAAACATATATTATATTACGAACAAATTTCTTATATTATCATTAGCACTAAGGGGGGAGTACTGTAGGGATAGCCTACCCAACCGTGCCACTCAGCAGAGTAGGGCAGGTTCAATGAAGGGACGCGAGTTACCATCTACGATGTAGGGTTTATGTTCACTCTGAAGTTTTTTGGAGAAGTTGCCTTTTGTATTTTTAAGGTTTATGGTAGCCAGAAGACGGAGAACGCGTTAAGTTCCTCTACTCTTGTAAAGTTTTAAGTTGTGAGATTAAACTATTAAAAAGCATCCAAGAGTTACTTGAATCTGATCGATACCTCTCATATACACGGCGGAATTGTAGGCCGCTGATTTAAATGGAGTCAAAATAACCTACATATTCCATCGTTCCAATATTCCGAACACGCGTTTGAAAGCTACTATCATTGTGCGTCTTTTTCAGTATATGTCATTCATTTGAAGCGTAAACAACAATAACTTTTTTTCACTCAAATATGTCGAAATTTGTGCCTGAAAAAGTGTTTTTGCGGGGAGTTCTTCCTCATTACTTTAATATGAAGAAAACTGCTGTCGAAAGTCATCGTAATTTGGTGGAAGTTTATGGTGAACATGCTCTAGCTGAGCAAATTTGCCAAAAGTGGTTTGCACGATTTAAAAGTGGTGATTTTGGCTTGGAAGACGAAGAACGTCCTGGGCAGCAAAAAAAGTTTGAAGATGAAGAACTGGAAGCATTACTCGATGAAGATTGTTGCCAAACACAAGAAGAGCTCGCAGAATCTTTAGGAGTCACTCAAGCAGCCATTTCAAAACGTTTAAAAGCAGCCGGATACATTCAAAAGCAAGGAAATTGGGTTCCATGTGAACTCAAGCCGAGAGACGTTGAAAGGCCGTTTTGCATGTCCGAAATGCTGCTGGAACGCCACAAAAAGAAGTCATTTTTGCATCGGATTGTTACTGGTGATGAAAAATGGATCCATTAAGATAACCCCAACGCAAAAAATCATATGTGAAACCCGGACAACCAGCCAAATCAACGGCAAAGCCGAATATCCATGGCGCGAAGGTAATGCTCTGTATTTGGTGGGATCAGAAGGGTATGCTGCATTATGAGTTGCTAAAACCGGGTGAAACCACAATGGAGAACGCTACCGAACACAATTAATCCGTTTGAAGAAAGCAATAGCCGAAAAACGCCGCTAATATTCGACCAGACACGAGGCAATAATTTTCTATCGTGACAACGCTCGGCCCCATGTTGCTATTCCGGTTAAATAGAATATGTGGCAATGCACACAATTCGGGTAATTACGAGACTCGCTTAAAATGCTCGCAGGACTAATCACGCCTCGGCTTCGTCTCGGCTTTGCCTCAGCTACGCCTTTGCTTCGATCTCGTGCGAGCATTGTCGCTCGTCGCCTAACTATTACATAAGGCAATCACATTTTTTGTTACATTTGGTATTTTCTTGATTAGAATAACACTTAAAACGATGGTTAAGCTATTGAATCACGTGTTTTTAAAACTCTTTATAGTTATTCAAAAGTAACACTCAAACGGAGACTTAAATCCTGATCATATTTTTTTCAAGCTTTATTCACTTATTATAGAAATTAATACTTAAGAAAATATTTAAGATAATGAGTCTAAATGAGAGGAAGTGAAACGAAATTTTAAGGAATCCACTTAAAAAGAATTCATAATGCCCAATAATTATAATCTTATAATTTAAAACATAAATATTTGAAATTTATAGCGATGTTGTAATCTTACATTTGTCGCTTTCTAACTAATTCACTGAAAACACATTCAAATAAAGTTTTCAATATTTCGATATGCTTCGGAATGTTCAGCAATAAATATACATATAACGTAGTAAAAATGTTTGAATGAAGAAGAATGAAATTAGTACTTATGTAAACAATTATCTAAAGTTAAATTTATCTACACACATCTAAATATGTTTAAAATATAAATTTTCAAAAAAAGTAATTGACATTACACAAGTTTTTACTGAATATTAACACTGTACTTACTGAAAATACACGAAACAAACGCGAGACCACAAACCATACCGGTATCGTATTTACAAAACACTATTTGATGTAAAAGCGTAATTTGCATAGTCTATTCTTCTCGCAGATACGGTAAACTATTTTTCAAAAATTATGTACTTTGCGGTATCAATTTTTATTTTTCTCATACATATTTAAGTAAAGGGAAGTATCATAAACATACTGACGACTTTATCTCAATTTTGAAAAGAATTGCAGATACGCTCATTTTCATTTGCACGGCAGTACTGTCTTATCCCAAACAGTTCCTCCTTAGAGCGTAACCATTATTCCGCGAAACCAGAACGTGATCTGGAGGAATCATTACTGCATTGGCCGTAACAGTTACTCCTCTATACCGAAAGCGTTTTATAATATCGGCAGAGGCACCACTGAATATAACAGCTAAACGCATTGTGCCTAGTTTTTCAGATACGCGTGCCAGATAGTGTTAACACAGATAGTGTTGCCCCTTAAAAGAAATTTTGCTCGATTTTTATTATGTTCTTCCTTTACATTTCATGTTCAATATTTTTTATCATAATTTTGTTTGTCAATTGTATGTTTTGTTTGTTGCACGATTTTTCGTTCACTCTGCAAATTGCATTTTTGAAGATTTAAAATTCCATCTAAGTATTTTTGTATGCACGGAAAAATAGTTGGCGCAGATGCTGCCTCTAGCGGTGGAGCTGTTGTATTTAGCGAAGGAGAGTTGTGCGACTATGCATTTGGGTATGCTGCATTTCCTCTGTGTGTGAGCGGCTGCCCCTTTTTGGGGGAGCAGTTAACTTACGTCATAGGAAATGACCTTCACCCATCCGTTTACACGATTAAAAGTATTTTATATCAAATTTAATATGTTAAGAGATATATCGCAAGTGGGTTGCCTAAAAAATTTCTGTCAAGACTATGATTAATTAAAAATTTAAAAATGACTTTTTTTTTTTTAAATTGCACTTATTCGTTTATGGAACAAACTATACAGGGTGTCTAAAAAGTCCCGGGACGGTTGGATATTTCCTCAGGTAAAATATTTTTCAAAAAAGCGAAGGTCATTCCTGAAGTAAATTTCAACGAGGAATTCAATGGTGACCTTCATTTTGACCTTAAAGTTGACCTTCATGGCTTTTTCAAGGTCAAATTTGTTTTTTTAAATGGAAACCCCCTTTTTTTACATTTGCAATCGATAGAGCGGAAAATTCTACGTTTACATACGTACCCAAGTCATAGGTCAATTGTAGAGTTCAAGGTCAATTAGAGGTTATTTGAAATAAAAAAAGTTTTCCGAGAGGTCAGTGCAATTCCTGAAGTATTTTTCAACGGGGAATTCAATAGTGACCTTCATTTTGACCTTGAAGTTGACCTTCATCGCTTTGTGAAGGTAAAATTTGTTTTTTTTTAATGGGAACCCCCTTTTTTCACATCTGCAATCGATAGAGCGAAAAATGCTACGTTCAAGCACGTACCCAAGTCATAGGTCAATTGTAACGTTCCAGGTCAATTAGAGATTATTTGAAATAAACAAAGTTTTCCAAGAGATCAGTGTAATTCCTAAAGTAAATTTCAACGAGAAATTCATTGGTGAGCTCTGTATTGATCTTGTTTACAGCGTTTTGAATATTGTAAAATCATATGTATAGGAAATTTTTCATTAAAAGTTCCAGGAGTTCTGGTGATAGTTCTGTTCCTCCCCAAAGAGTTATATCGAAAGAAATATCTTTCGAATTTCGCACAAATCTGAATTTACTAAAATCGCAACATATTTGTTTTACTTTTATTGCACAAACTTCAGCGAATTTCGTGTGGACATCAGTATGCTAAAATAGCAAAGCCGATATACGAAGAAAGCACACCACTGTGCTTGCGAAAAACTCACGGCACCCGTACTCTCTCGGTATGGCGAAGTTGGTTTGACAACGTATTACAATAGACTGAAGCTGCCAAATCTAATGTATTGCAATACATTGTCAAACCAACTTGGCCATACCGAGAGAGTACGGGTGCCGTGCGTTTTTCGCAAGCAGAGTGGTGTGCTTTCATGGTATTGTAATAGCACCTCATACGAAATACGTAAGAGATTTCTTTCAATGTACAAATGTATATTTAATAACTTTGTTATTCTTGAAGGTTCAATTTAAATATATTTGGAGTTTCTTATATACGATGAAGCAATATACTAGTTAGATTGGGAGCATTTTCTATTTCGAAAAATTCTTACTTTAGAACTGGTTACTTTACTTCAGTGAATAATATATTCACATATTTCATTTATGACTCAATTTTTACGGGCTTAGTAAAAATTATAAACCCAATATAACGAAGAATATTTTTAAAATAGAGGATATAAAGGGAGAAGAAAATTTCAATCTCAACTAATTAATTTGAAATTATAAAAAAAACTCATGAAAATTATAGGAAGAAAGCAATAGTACATTATATGCCTAGGCGAATAATGAGGGTTATTACGCGACGAGCGACAATGCTCGCAGGAGATCGAAGCCGAGACAAAGCCGAGACGAAGCCGAGGCGCGATCAGTCCTGCGAGCATTTTAAGCGAGTCTCGTAATTACCCGAATTTGTGTGCATTGGCACATATTCTATTTTATGTGACTTCGGTGCGTATACGAGTTTTTATGCGTACACTCGAATCTAATCTAGTATTCATCATGAATCTCGTCTTTGCACTTGATATTTCGCGACTAGTTCCGGCCATTTTGATTTTTTCGATCTTGTGTAGTAGTAGCGTATTGTAATAGAGCATGCGCAGTTCAAATGTACAAGGCTTTGTCAGTACGGTGCCAACGCTGTACGAAGAAGAAGAAGAATAAGAAGAAGATTACGCTCCGCTGTATGGTTATAGGCACATGCGCAGTTTAATTTTTACATTACATTCCTCTGTAACGTAAAACACAACATTACGCTACTCCCAACTGTAGCGTAAAAACGAGTTTACGCGCCGGAGGCACATAAAAATTTGTAAATTTATAAAATTATGATATTGATAAATTGAAATTTACCAAGTGTCAAACCTGTAAAACAAATTTTCTTATCTTTACAGATTTTAATTATGTTGACGTATTACGCAGCTCAATTAGGAATAGCGTTGAGTGCTGTGGACTCAAAAGACAATAACAAGCCTCTTGGAGTAATGCAATGAAGTGACTCAAAATCTACTCTTCAATAACATTCGTAATCGAAGAAGTTGAACTTTTTCTGAGAAAAGTGTAGATCAACTTTTTCGATGTAAAACATTACCACCGATTTCAATTATTTTCAACCGATTCACTACTGAAACGAAATTCGTCATAATCGGATAATTATGTTAATAATTAACACCTTCAGTACAAAAGTAGATAGAAATTTAGATTTTTTCTAGAAATTTTAGAAATAGAGATATTTTTGCATCTTATTGAGAATTTCAGAGATCTTGAAATTTTTAATAAATGAGTCATCTTTACTGAAAAAAACTGATTAATCAAAAAAGAGAGCAATAAATAATTTTTTCGCTGCCCAAGAAAACATGTTATCGAAATTTTATGGTTTTTTTAAGGCAACACTTTTAATTTTCGGTATTCTACAGATTAAAAAGACCTGCATATATAATTAAAGATGTCTTAAATTGTAAGTATGTTTTTAAAGATGCATTGCTTTATGCCACCTGAAGTTCAAGGGTTACTACTTTTATTAAAAATATTTTTCTCCACTGGAAGAGTTTTTGATGCTTCAGAATAAATCTTATTCCTTTCAGTCACGCAATTAACACGATAGTTTAATTTTCAATTTAATATATTACCCTGTGGTTTTTGAAGTCGCTGATTACGAATATCGCTCTGGGCGTGAAACCCGGCAAATCTGTTATTTTTATGTTTGAATACTACTTAACTTAACAAATCATACTTTCATTACACGATATATTAAACACAGATAGATCTAATAATGTTAACTTAAAAATAAATAAACTACTTCTTCGAAACATTATTTATCAGTTTACCAATTCAAGAATTATCTTCTTTTAATATAAGTATGAAATAGTATACACAAAACTCTTCAAATTCTAGAATTCACTTTTATATTCCAGAAACAGTCTATTAAAGTTTGAGGTTAAGTAATTATAATAAAGTTCATAATAAGTGTTCAAGAACTCCGCGATGAAATCCTCGCCAATGTTTATTTATTTTGGTTTCAAACTTAAATGTATAACTTTATGGTTTCTCAAGGAATCCCTGCAAACTATTCTAAGATATGAAGCACATCTATGTGAAGTGTGAATCTATGTGAAGAATAATAAGTTTACAAACTTTAAAGCAATAAAGAAAACAGATTCAACATATATACGAATTGCAAATCACTTACTTGATTGTGTAAACCGTGTGTAATCTTCTTTAACAAAGTGAAGCGGACATACTCGCATATTTGACGTCACTTCTTTACCCATCCTCAAAATCATCTCCCACAATATTCTTCTGTCAATCATTTCACTCGATGCCAGTTTATGTACACACTTAACTTTAATTTTGCCAGCTTCAGGAAAGCGGTGGAAACTTAGTTCTGGATTTTTGCTAGCTTTGCTGTCACAGCCGAAAATCGAGTAAACAACTTTATTTTTTAACGGTTTTGGAGAAAATAGTACTCTTGCCTCCATGACTACATGCAACTTGATATAATTTTTAGTGAATAGAAATTAAAAATACTATTTTCATCGGTTTGTTTACATTTTTTACGGGTATATTCAGTTCTAGCGACCTACTCTTTTTCATTTAGATTTTTGGCACCAGATGGCGTATCGCAGTTTAACCATTCCCAATATGAAGTCAGATTTTGCAAATTCAAAATGGCAGATCCTATATGACGGACGAAAAATTTTGAATTTAGTCAAGCGTGTATGGTTTTTATATTTATTGAATTTTAACAAAAAACATATCTTATTTCAAGTGATATGTACCAAACATATTATGAAACACCCTCCTCTTTTGATACACGGCCTTGGGACCGGCGGTGGAAGAGTTTCGTTTCTTTTTTCCGTTTTTTGTTTTTTTTCCACTAATCTTTTTATGTGTAACTATATTTTTCAAAATTGTGATTTGATCTTCGTTTCGAAATGTTATTGGGAGAAGGATTTTCTTGACACCGGCTCTTTACCTTCGTAGATTTCGAAACCAAACCAATAAATGTTGGTCACTAGTTATATTGAATTTTGAGAATAAAATCGCACTGAGGTTTCACAGCAAAAATACATGTTCTAGAAAAAATAAGAACCTCATCGTTGGAAGTTATGCAAAGAAACGGTCATATTTTCATTATTGTAGCCGCTAAATTGAATTACAAGTATAAAGCAGAGCTTTTGTAATGAATAACATACAAACTAACTGTAATACAGATATACATTTATTTAGAGATAATTGCTTATACATTGAGAAAAAAGGTATTTTTCATAGTTATTCCGCTATATTGTATTCGCCATATTGAATTTCATCTATCAAATAGAGCCTTTATATTGAACAGCATACAAAATAACTCAAATACAAAGAACTATTCTTTTTAGAAAAGTTAATCCCTGTAAATTGAAAAAATTGTCAATTTTTCATAATTATGGTCGCCATATTGGATAGCAATTAAGAATTTTTATAAATCCAATGACAGTAATTTTTCGTTGGATAATAAGCCAATAAGTTCCAAGTATTTTTAGCAGGTGCTTATAATCAAATTTCGCCAATAACGAATTAAATCCACAAAAACACCCTTTTTTCCGCATACCTTTGTTTATAACAATAATTATTTTTATCAATTCATAAAATATCTTGATCATACTGACGTATAAGTATTTTACAAACTAAAAATGTAAGAAATTCCAGTTTTATGCGTGATTTCGAAAATTCAATGACAAAAAAGGGGGAAAAAAAGGTGGCCACTATAATGGCTCCTGTGACTGAAAGGGTTAAAAATGAAATCACTATCTAAAAATAAGTGTGAAACATTTCAAACGTAAAAAACTTATAAAAGTGACTAAGGCTAAGTCTAGTACGCATTTAGAATACGAACGACTTGAAAATAGTTTTATCAATATCTTATCTGAGTTGTAATTTGATTCTGTCTGTATTGAGAATTTTGTTCTCATAGATGCTATTTTCAACTTGACTTGTATATTATAAAACATATCGTAAAATTATTTTCTTAAGAATTCAACAAAAAAGTGATAAAAGGTGAAAAATACCGAGGATTTTATTGCAAAGCGTAAAATACGCAAAGTCCACACGTTATATTCATGTTTTAATTTTTGATTACGTTCTACCCAAAATTGTTTCAATTATATATAAAAAATAATGGGCTTGTATAAAATAATTGTTTTATTTATAATCCTACGTGTAAAGTATTTTGTGATTTATAATGTGAAGGCTCTGTGTAATTATAATAGTCGTTCGTTGCTTTTGAAAATGTCATAATATAAATATTATCTATTTTAATAACTTTACGTGTTCTTACATAATAGAAGAATTAATATTAATTAGTACGTTAGTTTTAAAGCACAAGTCTCTCAGTCACTTTTCAATGTGACAATTGTCATTAGTGATCTCTAAGAGAATTGATATGTTTCACATTATCTTCGAAGTTTCATTGAAGCGTTTAAGGTAGTACTGTCGTAAATGGAAATACAGTTCAGATATTGATAAAATTGAAATTACTGGTAAACATTATGCCAGAAATGACTCAATTAAATTTTTGAGGACCTAGGGTACACTGTAGGGGAGTAATTAGTAATTGCATTTTGACACGATTAACACGTAACCTTATGGGAAACCGAGTTTATTTACAAATCCTGCCATAACTACAGTTCAGATTTCAATAAAAATGACTGCTGCATTGATTGATAATATAAGCATCATTTTGCAAGTTAAAACATCTCAATTGGATACGTGTAAGCGTAGCGAAATCCAAGTAAGTAAGCAAAAATATAATTTTTCTCCAGTAACCGACGGCGATTAAATAGATGTGGCAACGTCGCAGAGCAAATAAAAGCGCGCGCCATTCATTTATCGTAAGAAGTCATCTGCTATACACACATCTATACGCTCTGTGCGTGACTGCAGCGCCATAGCATGAGTGAACTAAAGGAGGCTGTTCGAGAACTTTTACAATGTATTATAATGGGACTCAGTTATAAAAATGTTTATTATCAATAAAAAAACAAAAAAAAAACAATTTAATTCACTTTAAAATTCAATTGTTTTTCCTTGTGAAGTATTTGTGTGAAATCAGCAGTAAAAAGTGAGTATTTTCCATAATAAAAATGATATAGAAACCAGTAAATATAAAGTTAAGGTAGTTGTCGTGCCAAAAATCAGTCTCTGGAAACAGAAGTTTTTCTATGATTTCAAGACTGGAAATTATATCATCAGCCGTGTCATATGTAAGGAAAGACACTCTTTTTAATGAAAAAATTTAAAAATTACGAAAAATAATTTTTTAATAATGTTTTTTGTAATAGGATTTTTCCTTACTATCGCTTCTTACCAATTTTTTAAAAATGATTGAAGTTTCTTAAATCATTGCTTATTTTTTCGGGGAAAATATTCTCTACAACTTGACCGTTTCCTATTTTTGAAAATAAATTCTTTAATGGCTAAAATAATTAAAAATCAATTTTCCAAAACAAAATTTTTATAAACAAATTACTGTATTTGATAATAATTTATTTATTTTCAAAAATTGGAAACGGTTAAGTTGTAGAGAATATTTACCCTGAAAAAATAAGCTATGATTTAAGAAATTTCAATCATTTTCAAAAAATTGGCAAGAAGCGATAGTAAGGAAATATCCTATTACAAAAAACATTATTAAAATATTATTTTTCGTAATTTTTAAATTTTTTCTTTTGACTACCTTAAGTTAATGACAGATCAAAACAGACTAGAAAAATAATAAAGAATTAAATTGTAATTTCATGATGACAGTTTTAGGTACTTGTTGAGTAAATAAATATTAATTGTTTATTTTCAGATTCAAATTCATCATGGATATAATTATTAAAACAGGTTTTCAATCAATTAAACATACAATAGAATTTCAACCACAAACGAAAATTAAAGGTAAAAATCTCGTTCTAGCAGAACACGTACGAGATGTCCAAGAGTTCCGTAGAAATAATAACTTTTGCCTTGTTACTGCAGCTACCCACTTATTCCTTTGATTTATTTTCCATTTAGACGTTGGAAATTTATAAAATTTACACTCACTTTTCCTGCTTGTATTTTTACAATTCACAACACAACAACTTCGGTGGCTCATTTCAGCTATATTTTTTTAATTAAAACAAAATTTAGATTTGCACATGTATTTTGATTGCTCGGAAATATTAAACAGCCTCCTTTAACGCCTAAATTATCCACTGCGTGCGCTGGCGTCGATCTAACTCTCCCTACCATGACTTCGCACGGTGCCTATAGTCGCTTTCTTATGCGACGTTGAAAAATTTAGATACTACGTGAAGCAAATGAGAAAAAGTACTTATTTGATTAGCTACATACCGACAGTACTACCTTAATGTAACATTGTTATTGATTGTTTGTTTGATAAACACCTTTTCTTAAATTATTTCTTTCTAAAGTATTACTCCCGAATAAAAAAACTTTATTTATGGAAAAATAATAATTCTTATTCATGTAAATACAAAGACAATTCGGAAAATATCAAAAATTACTTTTATTAAATTGTGTATCGTACAAAGATTTATATCTTTAGCTATTTAACCTTAAACTTATTTTTACACAAAACATATGACAATAAAAGTCACATAATACGGATTTTGAAATGTTTATATACAAAGTCGTCTTAAAACTTGAATACTGTTTGGTAACAACGGTAGGAAAAATAATATCCTCTATGAAATGTCGGAATATTTTAAAAACCACTTACTGGATTTTGGTTTTCTGCGATCTAGTTTTACGTTTTGGTGTATCAACTTCGAAATCATTTTCACTTTCTTCGTCTTCTTCGTCTTCTTCTTCGTAATTCCTTCTTACTACAATACTTCGCTTTGATCTACTTGAAGTACTCACGACTTCTGCACTGTCTTTTTTCTCTTTTTCTTTAGATTTTAAATCTTTTTTTGAAGGTTCCTTTATAGAAGGCAGTTTTTTCTTTATTACCCTCGCTTTCTTTACTGGCACCTCCTTTTCTTCAGCGTCGTCTTCTGCAGCCTTTATTTTTTTAAATAAAAAATATGTTTATTAATTCAAAGCGACTTTAAATTTAAATTTAGAAAATAAATATCTAATATGTGACATTTCAACATTTAAACATTTTAGGAAAGGACATAGCAGAATAAGCATATTTTTAAATTTTTCCTCTTATTTCACATTAATACTGACTTGTAAAAATGTGGTCCAAATTCGATCTGGAGCGACGCATCACATTCATGTTTATCCTGCTATGCTCTTTATCATTAGAGTTTTTAAAATTCCTACCAATTTTTTTTTAATATTGTTCTTTCTCTTCGTCCCTACTTGCTTCCTAACAACAGAAACTGATTCTTCTTGAGAAAATTCAGAATTCTCGTCACCTGCAGCATATCTTGCAGCAAGCCTTTCCCTAATAAGCAAACCCTTTATGAGCTTTTTCCAATTTCCATAAATTCTTTTTTCTCTTTTTTCTATAGCTCGCTTCGAAGCTTCAACTTGTTCTGTTTCCCAGGCTTCCCTCAAGGTGTCTTCATATTCAGAACAAACCACATATCCTTGGAAAGCTGGAACTGCTCCCACGCTTTTAAAATCAAAACCCACTACTGCAGGTACGCAGTCAATATTCAGTTTACGAGCAATCCTATTCAATCCTGGAACTGGAATTCAATTTTAAAATTAATCTTGACAGTATTTTTAATTTCGTTTGTTATGTTATATTTTGTTATTCTTGCCATGATATAATTACAGCAAAATATAAAAAGTTTCACCCTTAAAATGATTCTAGAAGTAAAAAAAAACTTGACTCATTTAGAAGTTATCCAATTGAAAGCATTCTTTTAAAAATAAGGATGATAAGAATGAAAATGATAAAATCTTTAAATTGTCATAATTTAATTCGTACACTTAGAGAAAACTTATATTCAAATTTTAAAAAATTGTTTGTTTATTCTCCTTTTCTCAATTCAACATAAAAATTTGTTTCAATCGAGGAAATTTTTGATCCCATAGCAAGCACAGATTTGTTTGATTCAAACCAATTTTTCTTGACAATAAGAAATAATCATGAAGTATTGTACATCCTCATTAGTTATGTGAGGTATTATTATTATTTATTATTATTATATGCATATATATATATATATACATATATATATTCTGAATTCAATCCTCCTCTTTTTTCAACGGATCTCCACGCTTAAAGATACGCAAAAACTTAAAAAGAAGTTTTGGTGATGGAACAATTCCCCTTAACGAATAATAATTCAAGTTAATTGTCAAAGGGTTTAAAAGAAGTCACAGCTTCTTTTAAATTATAATTTACACTAACTTTGGCCGAAAATATAAATATATTTTTTGCAAAATAGCCTATATTCGTGTCTATAATACCTGAAAGTAGAATATAATAATGGCTGCATAATTTTAATCTACGTACATAAATTTATATACACAGAGAGAAATTCCTGGTTACAGTAACCTGATGAATACTGTTAAATTTGTCTTTGACCACATTTTCAGGTCAGAACTGAGTTTGGAAGAGTTGTACTGGTGTCCAATTTTTCTGGTTACAGGAACCAGAATTATTAATCACAGTGACCTGTGAGTCAGTCAAAGCGTTAAATGATTCTTTTTTTTCTTGTTCCAATAACCACAATTTCTATTTACGAAAACCATATTTTCTGGTTTCAATAACCTTAAATTAGTTTTTTCGTGTGTGTTATAGATTGTTAAATAAATAAATATTTTATAATTAAAAATATAATTAATAAAAAATATTTCATTAAATTTTCTATAATCATTTTTATAGAATAAATGTAGTTTAAAATACTACTTTTTTTATTCAAGAAACTCATACTGCTTATTTCACTATATATTTTAGAACGGAAAAGAATAATTGTGGTGCCAACATAATACAACGTAGATTTAGAGATGAAGGAAGAAATTGAAAAAATTCTTGAAAAGGTGTTGATACATGCTTCATAGTATTTTTTTTTGTGCCAGAATTATTCTCTCCCGTTGTAGAAAATGTAGTGAAATAAGCAGTATAATTTTACATTGGTACAAAACAACCATTGACAACTGAACTTAATATGAAGTTAGCTGCAGACTAGCGCGTGAAAAATCGAGATAAATCGAACCTTACTGCCTCGAAGCCACTACAATTTTCAGGTTCCTGTAACCAGAAATCTTTAACAGATATAACTTGAAATTGTGCTTAAAGACATTTTTAACTGCGACGTATGGTTACTGTAATCAGAAATAGGAAATCGTATTGAATGTGGTTATTGCAACTAGTTTTCAGGTTATTGTTACGGGATCGTTTGTCACCCAGACTGTGCTTTGTAGTACTGGTGACCATATTCAATTCAATCAGATTTTTCTGGTTAATGTAACCACGACTCATTTCTCTCTGTGTAAATTAAATTACTCAGACTTGAACGTTTAAGCCGGCTTCATTAATACACAAAATAAAGAATTTTTTTAATCATCAACCAAAATTTGGAAGATATGTATCAATTTTAATTTCTGATTAAAACGAATCTTTATATATTTTCTGTAAAAAATAATTCATGTAGAAAACATTTCTCGGAAACGATAAAATACGAGAAAAGGTACGCAACCCCATTCTTCAGCAAAAAAAATGAGTACAAAATATTTTTTCAATCATTTTTAATATCTCACATCGATATCAAGATATTTTTTCTTGCCCATAGTGACCTTTTTTACACTCATAGGGTACATTTGTTGTACAAAAATTAGGTATGAAAGAAAGTTATTAAAAAGAATAAACTCTTAATAAAAGGAAAATAAAGACGTAATACTTTTTATTTTAGTAAGTAATAAATATATTCATATTTTCGTACACAACTGCACTTCACAAATTTTCGGACGTGAGTATTCTTAGTATTAAATAGGAAATTACCTACATATCACGACTATGTATGTAAGTCTAATTAAATTTAATTTCATTTAACTCTCAACAAAATTTCCTTTTTGGTTAAAAATTAAATTTCCTTTTTAACATGGGTTAAAGAAAGATACTTATAGGCAATCTCACTTGCTATACATTTAATATCCTCACGATTACTTTCGACGAAATCCGCTCACATCTATATAACTCTAATGTAATTTAATAAAAGCGCTCGAAATTTAAATATTATTCAATGACAATTTCAAAATAGTGAGGTCATTAAAAGAATACAACGTTTTTATACCTCGATTTTATACAAATTTTAAAAAATGCACACTAATGGCTAAAAATAAGGTACTTTAGGGGCCAAATCTTGAAAATAGGGGACTTTAGGAACCTCAATTGAATATAGAGGACAATAGGGGATATAGGGACTGGTCTGTGAGGCCTGCAACCGTTAAAAATTAAAATTATTTTTAAAAATTCTGTTTCAGAAGTTTTCAAAACGTTAAGATCCATTGAAAAACGGCGGTTCGATATTTTTCATAAGTATAAAAAAGGAAAAGTGAATTGGAATTTAGTCAATAATGTACAAACATTAGGTCTGTAATTAAATTTTGTGCCTTTTTTCATCCGGCCGTTAAAACCATTTATAATATATAGATATCTTCACGCTTTAATATACGTGTGGAGGTTCCGACCTGAAAGAACCTTTGGAAACCAAAGCCTAAACTGGAGTGGCCAAGGCGTGTCCGCCCAGAAGCGGTGCTAATAAAGCCCGCTGAGGGGGTGAGCTACGCGGTCATATTGAAATACCAAAAGAAGCGTATGGATTTCGGACATTGAACCCAACGTTGAGGTCGAGGATGTTGAAGAGGTCGTAAGAGGCTTCTTCGATCAGGAATTGGAAATAGACCTGAAGGTCTCTAACTAAGAAACCCTTTAGAGGTACCAGAAGGGTGTACGTTCCACCGAAATAAACGCGGGCTCTGAAGCTGATTAAAGCGACTCATATTAAGATCGGGTGGGTTTACTGCAGGGTCCGCAGAAAAAAAGTGGCGAACCGGTGCTACTTTGGCCACATGGCGGCGGACTGCCAAGGGTCTGATAGGAGCAGAAACTGCTGGAGCTGCGGCAAGGAGGGACTCACAACTGGGACCTGATCAGCCCAATCCGATTCCTGTTCTATTAGTTTTTTTAATTTTCAGAAAGAAAGGAATTTAATTACTATTATTACCAAGTAGGAATTGAAAATTGTGTAGAATACTTTCAAGAAAATTTCTATATTACGGTGAATTAAAAGTCTTTTAAATTGATTAAATAATATCAGTTAATCAATATGTCTTGTAATAAATGTAATAAATAAATAACAGTAATAAAACATATATTTATATATGGAACTAATATAACAAACAAAAATATACAATAATTTAATAAAGAAACATGTAAAAATAGAGAACTTTTGTATAATGATTTCTGAAAGTCATCTTTTAGCTTCGGAAAAGTTTAGATTTTTAAGGTTTTTCAGTTTTTTCCCATTGAATTACGTATTAACATAGGACAATTAAGTAAGGATCCTCTAGGGAAGGATGGAACAAACCTCGTGCCTAATACGGATTGGTCGAGCAGAGTTTGTTGGAGAGTTCCGGTTAAGTGTTAAGCGGTTATGTTTTTGTTTAGTAATTTATAACGAATGTGAGTAGATTCGTTTAATAAGTATCTAATTATGATATATGCATCGTAAATGATACATTGTGATGCATATTATATACGGGAAAGTGTATTCGCTCCTAAAACTAACCTCAAAACGTGCGTCTTTTTTTGTTGTTGTTTTAGACGATCAAGAATGCGTATGACGTCACTTCCGATCCAACTGTCATTTCTGAGGGCTCAGTGGGGGAACATTGCTCCATCCTTCCCTAGAGGATCCTTAAGGACAAGGTGCAAGAAGCGCCACGCGTGGTGGAAATTCGCAACAGAAACTCTTAGCACTAAGGTCTGGCCATCGTGTTTAGGACTCGGATTCGGATAGGGCTGGACCTGTTCAAGGCAGCTGCGGTGCTACTCTGCTACCTCTGCGTCGTGAGAGAAGACAAGCTCCGAGATGACTATATTCTGGGGGACTACGAGATGTGCGGCTTTTCGGGAGGCAGCTCCGAAGAGAAAGCCATGAAAGGCCGCGCATGCAGCTAATTATATTATAGACAGTATAATCTAGATCATAAGTGACACAACCCAAAATTGATTCTATGTGTAGTGCGCCTATAGAACATGGCCCTGAACAACATTAAAGTGTAATTTAGTAACTTCAAAAATAGTTAAAAATTTGCACTTACGATCGATGTGGACAGTACCCTTGGGAAGCATGCATTGTTTAAACAAGTCAACATTTCCATATTCGTTTCTCGGAACGATGCCATCTTTAGCTTCTGGAGGAACATATTGAGTTGTTTGCCATTTGCCAAAAACTTCAAGAGGCAGACCTTTGATTTTCGTGCCTGAAAACTAAACAAATATCATATATGCAAATTGTATAACTTATGCAACTAAAATTATTTTTGAGCTTCAATACAGTTTGTTATTTTCGCTTCCTTAAAAGGGCGATTTTTTACGTACAGGGCAATACTGGCTGCAATATTTTTTTTTCGCAAAAATGTTTTAAATTTTGTTCGTGATAATTAAGTTCATTAGCTATACAAAAAGAATTTCTAACAGTTGATTCTTAATAAAATTAATACATGTCTCTAAAACTTGGCGCCGCGTTATATGGAGAATTATCCATGAAAGAAGTGTTTTGATGAAAACTTCAAGTTTCAAATAGTATATTGTGTAACAAGTGAGGGAAACATGCAGACTTACACGACTCAAGATTATATGATTCTTTTACATGTTGCACACAATATTTTTTATAACAAATGTAAGAGATATGTAGAGCGTACAAAACGAGGATCACCATTTCGGGTTATGATGGTTGTCAGAATCGAATTTATTACTCGAATCGGTTTTCGACTATTTATGTGAACTAAAATAAACTCAATATATTTAAGGTGGTTCGAGCGGACACTGTCATTCTGAAGTTAATCTCGAGTGAAATGTCGTCTGTAACAGAAAATAGGGAACTTCATAAGGTTTCTACAACTTTTGATCGTCAACACCGCGCGCGCGTTTATTATTGAATTATCCAGGTTCCCGCCACTTGCAGCCACTTTATTATCTTTAGTGCTCTGTAACGTTGCCATACCTTTCAACTAAAAATGTCTAACGTGTAAGCTCGCGGGAAAGTAACAATTGTAAAAAACGGTGCTGTAAAAGTTCACAAAGTATGAAAAAAGTAGTTTATTAATGATTACTTTATTATATATGTCAATTTTTTTATATCTTGTGCTGCGTTTTCAAGTTATACGACAAATAGCGGCAAATAAGGATACTTCCAATAAGAGCCCAGCTAATTTCATTATTTAATTTCTCAAAAACTGTGCTGTAACAACAATTAATTTTCTGCATAGACATCCGTTATACTGCCTAAATTCATCAGTATATAAAATTGCAGAACAATCTTGTGCTGACTGGGTTTCCGTTCGAACTACCTTAAGTATATCATAGGACTACGTGGGAAATATTCTTTTCCCCCAATCACCCGAAATCGGAAATTTTCAGTAAGCTCTATGTACACAAAAAGTGGTACATTTCATGCATGTGTCATAAAAATGAGTATTTTCACATTATTTTTTGATAATTCAAGTTAAAACAAGAAGAAAAAGATTTTCTGTATCAAAACGAATCATTCAGTCCATATTAGTTGTTTATTTGAGTGAAGAATATAAATTGAGTGATTTGATTGATTAATAATTTAATGATATATTCTATTATCTGAAAATAATTAGTATTATTTATTTGATAAAAGGTACATAGATCACAAAAAATATGATTGTTCATGAAATTAAATATTTAGACAAAATAATTATTATATTTACTTTATCGTATTTAGGCATCGCCTTAACGATTTTGTATGCTTCTTGAGCGGGTTTTACGACTCGAGCATGTTTTGTCCAAGTTTCTCGAGAACGCAAGGTGTGAACACAGTGTCTAGAATAAATAGCCTCTCCAGTTTTTAAATACCCAAGAGGAGCAGCGTCAGGAGGGTAAAGAGCCTCGAATTTGAGTAAATGCCTGGTGAGTACATAAAGAGGATGTCCTTTGCATTCGCTCACCGTTTTCGGAAGAGGTTGTTCTAATTCTCTGAAATCAAAAATGAAAATTTTGGGTACTTTATTAGATTTAGACTTTATCAGGGCCTAAAAAAAGGACGGTTTCATTAATCAGCCACATCTGTAAAAAGTTTTGCATCTCCGTCTTCTTTGAGAATTAAAATTTTGTTTATGCCCTTATTCATATTAGTACTAGGTCAGCGAAAGGTGAGCGATTTCGCTGACCGTCTACTGGATTGGCTCCGCTAGGGCCCTAGCTTATCCACACTTTAGTCTTTCGGAACCGTCTTTCTAGTGCCCCTCCATGTGCCTGAATAATTTGAAATATGTTTTCTGCCAACTTTTATAGTTGAAAAGAATGTGAAAATGTCTAGAAATAAATTTTTCATAACAGAAGCATGAAAAATTCCACTTTTTTCGCCTGTAGGGCGTGCCGAAAATTACCAATTTTAAGTTGCTGCGAGAAATAATATTTACTACTATCGCGTATACGCACTCCGAGGGAAACATTACATTCCTTATACAATTTTCGACGCACCCATATGGCGAACTTCAAATTTTTTAGTTATTTTGATTAAATATAAATAATTGAAAATCAATTCGAGTTAGCAAATCAATTTTGACAACTATAACCCGAAATGATAAATCACGTTCTGTATTTGTATTGTATTTATTTTTGAGGAGGTCGGGAAACTCATGATCCCCCAATTTAGGAGCCTAAGCTTGTGCCCATTATTGTAACCCCCCCCCCCCCCCTTTTCTTCACTACCCGGTAAGAAGGTTTGTATTGAAAACGATTGAAGAGTTCAATCATTTTCAATGCTTGATTCTGTATTTTTTTTTGAATCTATAAAATGAGATATGAAATGAGAAAAATTGAATCGGTTTCAATCCTCTTCTTAAAATATAAATATGGTGGATCACAACCTCTAATAAAATTCAAAAAATAATTTGACTTATACGTGAAAAAATAGCCTGGAAGCAAGACAATTTGAAACATCTCATAATATTTAGCATTAAACTACATAACCTAATTAGTAAGTACTTGCTTTACTTAAACTCTATAGCTATTGGGTTGGCAACAGTCATTTCGCTTTTTTCCGCTAGATGACTTTAGTCGTCCGAAGTCGTTCTTCTCCATTGCAAACATCAGACCGTATATGGTATTTGACAGCTGACGTTGCATAGATTATTCAGTAAAAAAAAAAGTTCCAAGTTTTGTCGTTTATTTATTGTTTTGCATTAATTTGAAATAGAGATTCCAGATGGTCATTTTCGTCCCATTTTACTTTATTACTTCCGAAAAGGTAAAAACGCAGTACAAGCTCGGAAAAAATTAAATGATGTTTATGGTGACAAATCATTAATAGAGAGCCAGGATTGGTTTGCTCGTTTTCGTTCCGGAGATTTTGACCTCAAAGATGCACCAAGCTCTGGACGCCCAACTGAAGTTGACGACGACAAAATAAAAGCAATGATAGAAAATAACCGGCGTAGTACGACACGAGTGATCGCAGAGAAGCTTAACATACTACATACATGCGTTGAAAGACATTTAAAACAACTTGGTTACGTTAATAAGCTCGATATTTGGGTTCCTCACAAATTCACCAAACGAGTTTCCATTTGCGATTCACTGCTGAAACGTAACGAAACCGATCCACTTTTAAAGCGAATCATAACGGGCGATGAAAAATGGGTTGTTTACGATAACCTAATGCGAAAAAGATCATGGAGCAAGCGAGATGAGTCTGCACAATCGACATCAAAAGCCGATATTTATCAAAAGAAGGTTATGCTGAGTGTTTGATGGGATTTCAAAGGTATTGTCTATTTTGAGCTGCTCCCAAGGAACCAAACTATCAATTCGAATGTCTACTATCGTCAGCTAATGAAATTGGACAAATAAATCAAGGAAAAGCGGACAGAACTGGCAACTCGTAAAGGCGTCATTTTCCATCAAGATAACGCCAGACCACATACATCTTTGTTCACTCGCAAAAAATTATTGGAGTTAGGCTGGGAAGTGATGCCTCATCCACCGTATAGTCCTGACTTTGCACCATCCGTTTATCATTTATTCCGTTCACTTCAAAACCATTTGAATGGAAAAACATTCGATTCAAATGAGGCTGTCAAAAATGAGTTGATTCAGTTTTTTGCTTCTAAGAACCAAACTTTCTACGAAAGCGGAATTATCAAGCTGACTCAAAGATGGCAAACGGTCATCGAGCAAAATGCTCAATACATAATTGATTAATATTTGTTATTTGTATTAATAAACTTGTTTTGAAAATCATTTTAAAAAATCGAAATGACTTTGTTGCCAACCCAATAGATAGAAAAAGTCGTTATAAAAAATGTATAAAATCGTTAGAAAACCGAAATCTTTTTTTTTTCGTAGAATAAACTAAATTCATATTTAAAATATTATTAAATTAGCTCTAAACAAGCAGGGTCAGAAATATTATAAACCTAGATGCGTCAGACAATCGGGTGCTCATAGGGTGGTGAGAGGGTTTGCGGGGTAAGGGGTGCTGCAACTCGACGGTGGAGCATCTATAGTTTGCAACATGTAACTAATCACTTGCCGCGTCTAGGTTTATAATATCTTTGGTAAAACGAACTCTGAGTGATAGCAACAAAATTTTTGCAATACTGTAGGGGAAATTTGCACTTTGTGCACCGAAAAATGCTCACAAAATGGCAGATTCTCCATGACCTTAAAAGTGTGCGGGAAGTAGGACATTCCCGCACACTTAAGTATGTGGGAATATTGATTCTGCACACTATTTTTTGCAAAAAATTTTCGGTGCGCTAAGTGCGAAGTCCACGTACAGTTTTTTAATTTTGTTCAATTGAAATATTCAACTAATTTGTGTCATTTTGTCATATGTATACAAAACGACTTTGCCTCCTCTATTTATTTATTTTTTAAGAGGAATATTTTTTGATATGAAATCTATAGAACAGATGGAAAATTGAACAAATACGTTACCAGTATTACTTCTTATGCTAATTCCAATGAGGTTTTTTCATTATTAAGCGATCAAATCTTTTAGTCAGATAAATATGATAGATTTTTCATTATTGGAATTATATCATCCAAAAATAGCTAAAAATAATTACAATTGTTCTCTCAATTCAGACCAGAAAATGTCCTTTAAAATTCTTCTTTAATTCTACGCGCGCGTATTCTTCGTTTCTTCCCGCGGTTTAAACACAGCCATTATATAATAAAAGTGAGTGTAAACATCTTTCGGGACTTAATACTCCCCACGATTTGTTAAGTCATAGTTAAGCCCCGTGAGATCTTCCTGTAATTGACTAAAATGATTTTAAAAAATATTAGGTTTTTCAATTTCTCGAAAATAGCAAAAGAATAAATTGATACCTTTGCAGAAGCTTTTCGTCTTCGGCTTTAGACAAAGCCGTATCTTTTTCTTTCCAGGGCGCCAATGATTCACTCCACCATTTTTCATCAACTCTCTGCTTCCTTGTGACTGTTAACCAATGCGGGCAATATCGACGAGTTACATCTTTCACAGTTCCCACTGAGTTATAAGCTACTACATATAAAACTGGATCGGAAGCTTTTTTCTGAAATATTGCAATTTTGGAAATAATTTATTTTTATTTTAATTCACAAAAATTTAACTCTTTAAAAAATAAGATGCTAAATTTAACGAAATTTTTTAACAGGTTATAATTTTCAACCCACATAAATGTCGTTTACGCAGTTTATTTTAGCATTGAGAATGTTAACGCAAATCCAAGTGGCTTCAGACTCTACATAAACTTCTACCCAAATATCCTGAGCGTTTTTCTTTTTCACCGGTTCTTCTTCTTCCTCGTCTGATGATATCAATTTCCGATTTTTTGAAATATTTATATCTCTTACTTTCTTCTTAGGCTCGCTAAAAACAAAGTCATCGTCAGAATCTTCTTCTTCATCGATTTCCATTACAGTTGAAGGTTCTTGTACAACTGGCTTCGAAATTCTCTTTCTTAATTTCATCGCGATTGTCAGTTTTTCTTCACTCTCATGCTCTTTCGATTTCTCACCACCGGGAACTTTGCTTGAAGAGGATTTGAATTTGGAACGAGTCTTGACTTTTGAATCACTTTCGGTTTCAGAGCTACTTTTATTTTTTATATCGCCCTTGGAATTATTCTTAATATCAGATTCATTTTTCACCCCAGATTTTCCTCTTTTATAAACAGCAGCCGCTTTTTTTCGAGCCTCCATCTGAGAAATCTTCTTTGCATCTTGACTATTTTCTGGAACGCCTTTCTTTGGTGCTCCCTTTTTCTTTCTCTTCGATGTAATTTTTGTTTCTGTACTCTTTTTTACTTTATCTTCTACTTTTGTTTGTTTGGATTCCTTTTTTGGTTCATCTTCTTTCTTTTTCGTTTGAAAAAGTTGTTCCCGTTTCGGCTTTAAAGGAGGAGGTAAGAGGGAAATGACTAGTCGACAATTTAAACCAATCGCACGTAGAAGAGCAACGTATATAAGAACTAGTTCTCTGTATTCGTATGCCTTCTTTTCTTTGATTCTCTCCAGAAGTAAGTCGGCTGTCAAGGCTTTCCCCTCCTGACGATAATTAATTGAAAAAGTCCCTTTAAACCACTCGGTGATCCTCTGTAAGTAAACTAAATCAACTCGGCCTTTTGGATAATCATTTTTAGTTATAAGAGATAGGCAAGTGGCGAGAATTTCATGATTATTTGCTAATCTGTTGAGATAAAAACCATAAACCAGCCACCAGAGCATTCCAACTTTGTGAATCAGAACTTGAGTAGTTCTTATTCGCTGGTTTAACTTATTTTTTAGAATAGTTTCGAGGTCTGTTTTCTTTTTCTTTTTTTCAAGTAAAATATTTGTGCTTGGAAGGACAATTTGAACTCCCTCTTTTGGAATTGTATATTCAGAATTGCCTGGTTTTGCGTCTACCTCATCTTCTTGCTTTTCTGAAAAATATAAAATGTAAGTTTATTTGTAATCTCAAATCCCTTTATAATAAAATGATAAAAATATATTTGACATAATTCAGAATCTTTTAAAGTTTCTAGGATCAATCTTTTTTCTTTCCCTTAAAAAAATTTTGAATCACAGCGAAATTACTTAAAAACTTATCTTATACGTCACTCACAATTAGAACCACTGTGTAAATGTATAAGATACGCCATCATAAATTAAACATTGATTTGAAGATTTCTTCAATATAAATCTTTCATTGTACACGTTTGTAATAATTGTATGTGTTATAACTATTATATGTATTGCAGTTTTGTATATTAATTATTCTATTTTAAATTTGTTGCTAATTTGTTTATCGAATTTGTTTAATTCTTCAATTTAAATTGGATCGCTTAAATTTTTTTCGCAATGCCTCCTAAAACAGTGACAAAAGTGTGGTTTAGTTTGGTAAGTGTGTTAATCCTTTTGGAAAGAAGAATCATAAAAATAAAGGTTTACGTCGTGTTAATGATAGCTTGCTGTCCAAATTTCCTTCGTTTTCACTTGGATCGAAAATTTATTTGATGTACTATTTCGATCTAAAAAAATCAAATAAGAATCGATCAAGAAATTCGTACTCAATGATTGTTGCAGAAATGTCAAACGAACCTGACTGAACTCAAAACTCAATGTAATGATGAATACCATGAAGCCGGTGTTGAAATTTTAGATCAGATTAAATAAAAATTCAAGGAGCCTGAAAGTTCAGAAAAAAAAGTGCAGGTGATTACACTTGCACCAAAATATTGGAGTCGTAGGCGACTCATGACAAAATTTAAAATATCAGAAAGGCAAGAGAAAAATATAAAAAAACTTGGTTGCTTTACATGGAATTATGGCGCTACCAAAATGAAAATAAGGAAAACCACTGTCTCTTGAAGCGGAAGCTCTGGTAATAGATTTTTTCGAACGCCACAACAGTCGCATCATGCCTGGAATGAAAGATTTTGTGTCTGTAAATATTGCTGGTGCAGGTCGTACTCATATTCAGAAACAATTATTTTAGCGGGAAACAGCGGCACTCACATGTATGTGTTTGCACTTACCGCGAAAACGTAAAATTAATGCTGAATGAAGTCAACATGAGGAACTTCACAGCAAATAATTAAATGACTTAATAATTATAAGAACTGCATAAACGCAATAATGTGCACTGAAGGTACAACTTCTTGACACCTCGGGGATTACAAATATTGCTTTGGTACGATATCTATAAACAAATTTTTAATAAAGGGTTTCCACGATTTTGCTGAAAATTATGGATTTGTCATTCAAAATCCTGCTCAATCGTTCCACTGGAATAATGATCAGGCAACTATTTTTGTAAAATGCCAGTAACTTTTCCATCAGAGTCAGAAAAAATCAAGCGCAGTCAGGATCTCTTCTAAGGGCTACTTTTTATCATAAACAATTAATTTTTTCATTTGTTTATAAATATTCATTGTTTTATTGCATTTTACAACTAACACCAGTTGTTTAATTGCTTCTAAATTGGCAACAAAAGCTCTTTTACAGTCCGTCTTACATTTGCACGAGTCTGTTGGACTGGAGCTGGACATTAAGTAAAAACGGCGTCGAACGTGTAAAAGTCGTTGGATCTGTAATTCCCAACCAATTGCTAGAATCAGTGACGTGCAAATGTAAGACGGACTGTAAAAGTGCAAAATGCACCTGCAGAAAACATGGACTCAATTGTAGCGAAATATGCACGAATTGTTTTCCGAATTGCACGAATGTAAAAGACATCACAATTATTAAGGACTATGATGAGAACGACGTTTTTGACGACGATGTAATGGACAGCGAAAATGCAAAGAGATAGACAGCAATAAAGAAGGTGTTCTGGCACAAATTGCGAAAATAGAATAAGATTTTTAAAAAAACGTTATAGCAATGTAAGCTAATGTAAGTGGTAATTTAAGTGATAAAGTTAGTGATAAGGTTGATGTAAATAATGAAATTACTCGTTATTTAATGAGCATACTTGCTTTTCTCATGTATAACGATTGAACAAAAATAAATAGAAAAATGACATTCAAATGAATTATTCATCCATTGGCATCAATTGAGGGAGAATTTTTTACCGAGAGAAGTTCAAGTGAAATATGCTTTTTTTTCTATAGGTGATCATTTTTTTATATAAATCACAAGGAAGGGTTTCGATGGTAACATTAAAATCACGGGAAAGAAAATAGAAGAATTTTTAAATGCATTTTTCACCTGTAAGGGTTGGAAATTATTGTTTGAAAATATCACGATTATTATTATTTCGGATCCGTACTTCCCGAGATATTGCATTTTTTTCCGTTGGTCGCTTTCGCGCAGATATGCGCGAGCCTCGGAAAAGCGGAGAATCTCTAGCCTGTCATGTATTGTTAGTTTGAACGCCGTCCTTGAATTTCGTGCAAATCCGAGATCTTAATATAAATTAGAACCGAAGTTATGAATTGAATAAAAAAAAAAGTTATTTTCGTTGCTATTTGTTATAAACAAATTTGATCTGCACTAAAATTTTGTGAAAATTTCAGCTTTCCATTGCAACAAGTAGAAAAATCGTCTGAGCTTTTTTTTGCCGATTTAGAAGCAATTAAACAACCGGTGTTAGTTGCAAAATGCAATTCGGAAAACAATTCGTGCATATTTCGCTACAATTGAGTCCATGTTTTCTGCAGGTGCATTTTGCACTTTTACAGTCCGTCTTACATTTGCACGACACTGATTCTAGCAATTGGTTGGAAATTACAGATTCAACGACTTTTACAGGTTCGACGCCGTTTTTACTTAATGTCCAGCTCCAGTCCAACAGACTCGTGCAAATGTAAGACGGAGTGTAAAAGAGCTTTTGTTGCCAATTTAGAAGCAATTATTCAACCGGTGTTAGTTGCAAAATGCAATAAAACAATGAATATTTATAAACAAATGAAAAAATCAATTGTTTATGATAAAACGTACCCCTTAGAAGAGATCCTGACTGCGCTTGATTTTTTCTGACTCTGATGGAAAAGTTACTGGCATTTTACAAAAAGCCTTTTTTTAGTTACAAAATTAATAACTCAGGAATGATGACAGATAGAGAAAATTGGTATAGGAGACAATTATAGCACTACTAAAATACTATATATTCCAATGAACGATTTATATTAACAAATAATGATCATTACTGGATTGTTCATTTTCCAAGCGTGATTCTGCTCTGAAATTGCTTTCTTTCATTACTAGAATAGTTAGTAACTGATCATAAAACTTTGAGATCAGATATTGTGAATTAATTTTATAAACAAATTATTTAAACAAATGCATATTTTTCGTATTTATAGATAGACAGAAATTATATTGCCAGTAATTTTTACTAGTGAACTTTTGTTAATCGTTACTATTTGCTAGTTTTATAAACAAATTACATAAACAAATGCACATTTTAGGCCTTTTATAGACAGAATGAATTCAATTTTTTTTCCTCGTCATGTTGAAATTATATTACAATAAGTCATTTTTTCTGATAAACTTTGGTCAATCATTACTGTTGGTTAATTTTATAAACAAATTATTAAGCAAATGTACATTATAGTTGTTTATAAACAGAGAGAAATCGTTCTTTTTTCCAGTCATGTTGAAAGTATCCTGCCATAGATATTTTGTGGTGAATTTGTTTCATATATTAACATAAAACTAATATCTTTTCATATGATGAGAATGTGACAAACTATGTAGTTGTTTAGTTTTATAGCATTATTTGATATTTGGACTGGTAATGTCATTTAGATACTTCTTTCAAAGATATATGGATTTATGTTAAATATGAAAACCAAGTCCTAGAACATAAAGACACATACTCTTTTGCATTAGTTTTAATTGTCAAGAACGTATTCTATTTGAGTGAGGTATTAAAGTGTGACTGGTATTTCTCTTTAAGGATATGTAGGTAATATCTCCACTTCAGAATCAAGGATTTTTTAGAGTGATATAGAAAATCGAAGCAAATATTCTTATAGTTAATAGTAACCTATTTTGTAAAAGAAGTCAAAGCGAGCAGTGGAAAAAATATTTCTGATCAAAATTGTTTATACAACAATATTTATTTGATGTTTTGTACTTCTGCTTTTTTTTTTTTTTAGATAAAAGTTGCAAATATTATTTGATCGTAATGGCTTAAGGATGATTTTATTTCTTGAAAGGATTTGCTACAACTTAATTTAGTTTGTTTTCGTCAATCATTTTTTAATGTATTAAACCTTACGTGGCACCAAATTTTTTTTCACTGTAAGATACACAGGGTATCCACACGGAGAAAAATAGTTGAAGTAATTTTACTCAACTCTGTCGATTAAACTTGGGACATAAGGACATTTGAACATCTATTAAATCCTAGTCGGGTAAAATGAATTTGATATATACCTAATTCACCCAAATCGAATAACAATAAGCGTTACATAGGGAATAGTAGGGAGTTGAGTAAAACGTTATCGACGACAGGGCACCAACATGCGTCAGTGGGTTAACATGAAATGTATAAGTATATCACCGACGCTTGAGGTGCTTCAAACCGTAGTTGGGTAAAATGAGCATCGGGCGTATTATTTCAACTGGCAATGGTATGGTTCTCTCAAATAAAAAAAAATTCTTACCTCGAGCCTGCCAATAGTCATCCGGTATATACATAAACAACTTACAAATACATTCACACCATTACGGACGTAGCCAATCATATTTCAAATTACAAATACACTTAAACATATAACCTTACATATATAAACCTAATAACAACACTCATATATAGTACGATACGCTTTCGTCGAATCACGCACACGCTCGCTTACAATGCTGAGATAGAAAATTTGGAACTTTGTTATATAGTGACTGCATGAGTTATTCAGAGCTTGTGAGAGTAAGTGCCGTCAATAAAATTTTTTAGCCTTACTCAACTAAAAATAAGTCGACTTTTTTCATAAATGATTGATAAAATATTTTTAAAAATTAATATAATTAATCAATTATTATAACTATGATTATTGATATATATATATATATATATATATATACTCGTAGTATAATTATAAAAAACCAATCTTTTATTAAATCACATAAATAGTAGCGCTTTCCGTTCATTCTACTCTACGCTTCAATCGAGAGTTGAGTAAACCGTGAATCGCAAGATTCATAATTCAAATTATGAAAATTTAAACAAAAAAAAGTCGATAAGTGTATTACATAAAATATGAAATATCACATAAATTACTCAGGCAGAATAATAATTTGGAATTCGCAAATGTAAAATCCATATTTTGAAAATATAAAACACAGAAAATAAAAGAACCTTCTTTTAAATGTTTTTATACAAGATACTTCTTAATAATAACGCAATTTTTTAATGTATATTTGAAAATTTAGTTTCACTAAACTTCATACGTCGTTATAATAAAAATGTATACTAAATGTAATTTAATAATTATATTATATATATATATATATATATATATATATATATATATATATATATATATAATATAATTATTAAATTACATTTAGTATACATTTTTATTATAACGACGTATGAAGTTTAGTGAAACTAAATTTTCAAATATACATTAAAAAATTGCGTTATTATTAAGAAGTATCTTGTATAAAAACATTTAAAAGAAGGTTCTTTTATTTTCTGTGTTTTATATTTTCAAAATATGGATTTTACATTTGCGAATTCCAAATTATTATTCTGCCTGAGTAATTTATGTGATATTTCATATTTTATGTAATACACTTATCGACTTTTTTTTGTTTAAATTTTCATAATTTGAATTATGAATCTTGCGATTCACGGTTTACTCAACTCTCGATTGAAGCGTAGAGTAGAATGAACGGAAAGCGCTACTATTTATGTGATTTAATAAAAGATTGGTTTTTTATAATTATACTACGAGTAATAATATATATATATTTAAAAATTTTTAATGCACGCTTTCATACTTCACCCTACACTTCTGAATTTTACTCAACTTTGATTCATTTTCGAACATTTAATATATATGACAAATAAATACAGTGATACTAAATAACTTCTAACTTGTCCTTATGTCCCAAATTTGATCGGAAGTTGAGTAAAATTACTTCAACTATTTTTCTCCGTGCATTTGTGGAATTTCTTGAAGAAATGGTTTACTTTTAACGGTACTTTTTATTTCTTATTTTTACTTAATACCTATGATTTATCAAAAGAGCCAGAAGTCGTTTCAAAGATCATTAAACTATTTTCTGCACTGCAGCTGCTGAAGCTTTTGAATAGAATAAAAGGGAAGTGGGAGAAGTTTCTTGGGAAGGGAAGAAGGTGATACTGTATATCCTCAGAAATTTTCTGGTATAAATTTTATATTTTCTTATTTCTTTGATAATAAAATATTGCCCCAAACATGTATATTAACTTTGACGCGAAATTTCAAGGTGGAAATATTCAGACATTATATCCTGCTTACTGACAAATCCACTTATTGAGGCATTATCAGAGACAACTATCCCTTGCAGCTGCATCCGAGTTTCATAGAGGTACTCGTATTTACCTGGAACTTTGATCAGTGAAAAGGAAAGCCGCAGAAAACCTTCCCAACGTACAGTCGGCTTATGGACAGTCGAGTTTAGGTATTATACATTCGAATATTATCAAATTCCAACATCTCTTTCGGCGTCAAGGCAGTTCCGCCCGATATGCTTTAAGAGAGAAATATCCAAGACTATATGAACCCAAACGGCTATCCTTCTAAAAACTAACCGTAGTTCGATGCCCGTAGAGCCATCATATTTCGAATATTAATGTGCATCAAATATTTCAAAAAATACTCATACGTATTTATGCACAAAGAGTTGTTTTGAAAAACATAACCTGCATTCTAATTCAACATTTTTTAAACTGATCAATGATTTTCAAGAGAACGACTCGAGACTCGATATTTGTCTTAACTGGTAACCAATGTTTTTTAATTATAAATTCAGATTTATAGACCAATTATTATCAAAATTTACAAAACTTAAACAAGTATGCGTAGCATATATTTTATCAAAGCCTACAAATATGAAGTGCGCTGAAAAAAGGGGGTTTCCTCGAAAAAATTCGGTTTCCAGGTTTTGAGGCCTTTTGATAGTCTCTAAATTGCTCTTTTCATTGAAACAATGAAAAAAAGTTTCCCACTGTCATTATTGTAAATAATTGGCTTGCGACCTGCCATATCTCCCAAAACTCTCGTTCGCTGGGTCCGTTTTGATTGCTTTTCCTGTCAAATCTTCCTTTTCCGAGGAAGACCCATTTCTTCGGCGCACATCACGCTCGGTTTAGTATTTTTCGCGGATTCTGAAGTTTATTCTTCATTATTTATTACTATAAAGCAAGTAAATTTCATGATATTGTTAATGTGAATTTACTTTTCTTAATGTTACTTTAACTTTGAGGAATACATTCAAAAAGAAGGAACTGGGGCTCGCGATTAAAAGGAAAAAAATAAGACCTTTGACTTCCAATAGTATTTTTTACAATTAAAACAAAAAAATACGTATATTCATATTCTGGACTTGCATTGACCCTCAATTAATAACTGAAGATATGTGTTGATGTTGATAGTTGGCTTTAGGGTCCAAGGTTAATAAAATCTCAAAGTTTTACATAATCAAATATTTTGATTCTGATTGGAGCCCTCATTAGTGATTTATTTTGTATCTTGAGTAAGCTGTGATTTTTTGTGTATAAAAAGTTATTTTATTCCAATTTTGGTTTTCTGGGGAACCACGTAACTTGAAAAGCACACACTTTTCACTAAGAGTTTGACTCCCCTAAAGCCAACTATCAACATCAACAAGGTATAATCAAAAAACGTTTAAATTAAAATTTGTACATTTTTACTGAGTAACCAATTCTCCACCATAACGTTTTATCGTATCTCGCACAGTTTAGCTGAGAAGTAGAATTTTTTATTTTCAACGTAACATTTTTAAATTAAGACGAACAAAAAACATGTTTTGCATATTTTTGTTAAAAAATGGATTTTTTTATTTTTAATAGTATTTCTGAAAAATTGAAAGAAAAATATACAATATATGACAAAATATTCAAGTTGAATTCAGTAGCTCTTTTGCGAGTAGTCAATTCCACATTATAACGTTTCTTTGCATCTCGCATAGTTTGACTGGAAGATAGAATTTTATTATTGATTTTTTCAAATTTTAAAATACTGTAACTTTCTTATTTTGGTTTGATTGAAAAATTTCATCACAACAATTTGTAGAGCAACAATTTGTCAGAAATTTGAATTACAATTTTTGATTTTTCTAAAAATTAGTTTTCAAGAATACCAAAAATGTTCTAATTTTCGAAGTTTTAGTCAGATATGACCGAATAACGAACCTGCCTTTTCTTTTTCGGCCCAGGTAGTGTGCCAAAGCGCATTTAAATCTGATAATTCTTTCCAAAGTTACAATGTCCACAGACGATAACAACTACGTATGGACAGACAGGATTTAAAAAATCTTTTTTTCAGATTAAGGTGATCATGAATCGTGGACATCCATTTAAAAAAGTGAATGTACTCTTTACAAAGATTCAAGTCTGATCTTTATGACACATCACAAGAATACAAGTAAATTGGAGTAACTATCAGCCAACAAGCTGAAATATTCCGTAATACACATCATAACTCAAGAGTTTAGAATAGCTAGAAGGAAGGATCAAGTGGCTCAGCAAGACTCATTCGAGGAAAAAGGGATTTTATATGGACCGTATTCAGCCGATTAGCAAATTAACTGTAGATACAATGATCTCCACTAGAACTATTATTAAAACTTTAAATGGATTTTTCTCAAAACGATATGTTTCGAAATAGTTGCCATGATAGCTCGAAAAAACCACTAGATCGATTGAGCTCAATAAGTGCATACGTCTCCAATAGGTGTGTGGCTACGATTCGAACTGGAATAAATTCAAAATAATAATTTTTCATTTCTCACAGGCCAAAAACTATGCAAAATATGTAAATATTCGCGACTAAATTTTCAAATTTTCAATATTTTTGCATAATTTTAGCTCCGACAAAAGTTATTCCTGAATAATTTAAGAATATTTTTGGGTTTTTTATATTCTTATCATATGAGAAGGTATTGGTTTGATGTGGACAATGAATTTCAGAATTTTCATCATAACTTTAGGTTTTTAAAAGTACTCTAAAAGATAGTTTACATTTCTAGTTTGTTCAACACAATATATTTTTTGGGGTGAAGCATTAAGTACGTAATATACGTAGTTTACGTCACGTAAAAAACCCCCATGTACGCGTAACTGCACAACTCTGTTAACGAAAAGCTGATTTTTATTCTGAAGGTAGCCACAATTGATCACAGACGCGACTACCAGTTAAATAAAAATCTTTTTTCCAATGGCGGCAAATTTAAATTTTGCGTTTTTAAATAATTTATCTAATTTTATGAATATAATAAATTACCGAAAACATTAGGTTTATTCACGTAACAGGGGTGGCCAGCTTCACTACCTTTGGAAGACACATTTTAGGAAGGAGTATTTGAAAGAGTATTTGAAAGAGTATTTGAAAGAACCATTCATTTTTTAACATTGATCAGTTTTAGTTTACTAATAATAGCTTTGTAACAAGAAATGAAATAAAATGATTACTTTTCGAACGCTTGCGAGAGCCGCGCTATGACCATCCCTGGTATGTAGTGTAAAATATTCTGCAAACGAAATCCAAGAAAAAGTCATGTTTTGTTAATAAAGAAATTTTTCAAAACAGATTTGCGTTTATATAATTGAAAGATAGTCATAATCTACATATGTTTACATTTAATTTGAAACGTGAGAACAAATAATTACATTCATGTGGGAAGTGCCATTTACAGGCAGATGTTAATATATCCGCTCATTCAATCCATAAAATATTTCTTCATAAAAAGAAATAGAGATTTTGTTAATTACTGAATACATGACTCCAGGTTTTTAGAAGAAAAATTTATTACAAAAGATATATCTTAAACAAAAGTTATGACTGAAAAAGGAGTGAGATTTTTTCAATCAATTATCTTAATCTGGTATTAATAATTATTTTATAATTACCAAAGCTTGAAGAAGACACTCCGGTTTCACCCTGAAGAAGAAGTTGGTTAATTTCACTAGCTAGATCTTGAGCTTTTGAAGATTCACCCTTTAGATTATCCCTCACACTATCTTTTAAATTTGTCTTTTGTTCTAGGACATTTTCAAAATTTTGTTCCTTCTCAAGGTTTTTCAGAATTTGGGCAAATATATCAGCAGACTGAGCATTATCGATGTCTTCAGATTTAATTTCATCAATTGCATTCTCATCTGAGTCATTAGAATCCAAAGATTCAATGGTGTTGACTTTAGGCTTGAGGTTAGATTTGGTTTTCTTATTAAAGAAACCAGAGTTTAGATTGATTTGATCTGCAGGAACGAGGAAATCACTGCTGCTGTCCGAACTTTCATCGTCCAAATCACTCATTTTCGATTATAGTTTATAAACAGAACACAACAATTTTGAAGCCTTCAAAGAACACAACAAATTTGAAGCCTTCAAAGAACACAACAGGAACTGACTCAACTGAAACTGACAACAACTGCGTAGTTAAACAAGTCAAACCATCAGTCAAACATCACAGTTCGTCCACTACCATGTATTTTAGGAGGGTACTTAAAAAAGTAAAATGAGCATCAGCGCTGCCAAGTTATGATAGCAAGAACTAATATTAATGCATATGAAACCCCCGTACCCTACATCAAGATGCTAGTAGGATGGTGGGCATTAAGGTCTTTACAGAATAGGATTTTAAGAACTGACATAACATCGACATGACATGAACATAGAGTTTACGTCGTGCGCGCGCATCTATTGTCAACTGCAGAACTTTTATTCCTTTATTCCCGCAATTGGATTGCGAACGCGACAAAAGTTATGCAGTTGGCAATAGATGCGCGCGCACGACGTAAGCTCTATGTTCATGTCATGTCGATGTTACGTCGGTTTTTAAAATCCTATTCTGTAAAGACCTTTAAATGGTATTTAAGTGTCAAAATTTAGAAAGGAATGAAAGGAATGGAATAGAGAATGAAACTTTTGAAAGCCTTTTAATGCCTAGGAATTAAAATGCATTCAAAAGTTTTATTCTTGATTCCATTTCTTTCCAAATTTCGACATTTCCATGACATTCAATGCCCATTTTCTTACTAGGTATATTCTGAAGAGCAGAAAATTTAAAAAATAAATCAATAATTTATACCATCAGATTTTATCAAAAGAATATCAAACTATGGTTGCTATGGTTACAACAGGCTAAAAACACTGATCTCTATAATCAGCCGTATGCATCAGAAAAGAAAATGGCGCCCCGTTAGTGTCCTACGTTGAATTCCTAAGTTAGTTTGCCGTACCGTCACACGCGGCGCTAACTGTACCATCACTCCCTGAAAATGCACAGTAACATACGAAGAATTTAATAAAAAAATTTAAAAAATATATTATTCAATGCCATAAACAAATAAAAGAGATCAGACTTTGAATAATAGTATTATTTGAATATTTTAAATTAAATTTTCCCCTTTTTATTCATATTTATCTCGTACAAAAACTATTTTGAAACATTCACCTGATATTAGAATTTAAATATTAATATCTTTTTTATTCCTTTTTGGCATTGAATAATAACTTCTTTTTAATTTTTATATTTAATTTTATATTTAATCACTGCATTTATATTATTTTTTTGAGGTAAAATTAAGTTAAAAAATGGAAAAAAAATGAAAAATTCTGAACAAGGAACAAAGTTGATGAGAGTTGAAATTAGTTGGAAATCATTATGAATAATTAAAGAAAATAGAATATAAAAAAAAGGAGAATATTAATTTATATTTTTAAAATAGTTAACTAACATTAATGAAAACAGTATAATAAGAACAATTAAATTTTTTTTTTCATTTTCAAAACCAAAAGTAGTCTATCTACGTCCGTTTTCATCGTCTCTAACATTCACGAAATGTGAAAGTTGAAATTTAGGGAAACAAAAAGTTGTAAAAATTCAAAGTATTTTCATACCTAAAAAGCGGATCCTACAAATTGTGAAAATTAATTATTAGAAACAAAATAGAAAATATGTAACTTAGAAATACATTAAAAGTATTTTTATATTTTTTTTATGAATGATTTCACGAATTTGAACTTTTACAACTTTGTTTCCCTAAATTTAAACTTTTACAGCATCCAGGTAAAAATGATTACAGTTTCTTTCATATACATTGGATATTTTCCGTAAATCTACCTTTGTGATAGATTAACAAAAATTTTGAACAGTTCATTGCTTTAGGTGTTATTAAAAATGGTTTTAATTAATGTGATATTTGAGAAGTGTAGCAAGTTTATATGAATAATTTGGTCCAGTTTCTACTTGTTTGTGTCCAAAGTACAAAAAGTGTTGTTTCCAAAATTTCGTGAATGTTAGAGAGGATGAAAACGGACGTAGATAGACTACTTTTCGATTTGAAAATGAAAAAAAAATTTAATTGTTCTTATTATACTGTTTTTTATTAATGTTAGTTAACTATTTAAAAAAAAATATATATTCACCTTATTTTATATTCTATTTTCTTTAATTATTCATAATGATTTCCAACTAATTACAACTCTCATCAACTTCGTTCCTTGTTCATAATTTTTCATTTTTTTTCCATTTTTCAACTTAATTTTACCTCAAAAAAATAATATAAATGCAGTGATTAAATATAAAATTAAATATAAAAAGTAAAAAGAAGTTATTATTCAATGCCAAAAAGGAATAAAAAAGATGTTAATATTTAAATTCTAATATCAGGTGAATGTTTCAAAATAGTTTTTGTACGAGATAAATATGAATAAAAAGGGGAAGATTTAATTTAAAATATTCAAATAATATTATTATTTAAAGTCTGATCTCTTTTATTTGTCTATGGCATTGAATAATATATTTTTAAAATTTTTTTATTAAATTCTTCGTATGTTACTGTGCATTTTCAGGGAGTGATGGTACACAGTTAGCGCCGCGTGTGACGATTCGGCAAACTAACTTAGGAATTCAACGTAGGACACTAAGGGGGTCAAGTTAGAATCGTGAAATACGGGCTGATGCATACGGCTGCTATAATACACTGGATGCACAATCAATGCAAAGTCGTGTGCATGGAGACTAGATATAAGGAGACCAATCTCCATATATGCATATTGACCAGTGTTGCCAATTGCATGGAAATTTCCCGGAATCCGGGAAATTTTGACTGACTTGGGAAATTTTACGGGATGTCAAGAAATTCCGGGATATTGTCTTATAATTGCCTTATTATGTATTAAATTTGCATAGAAGATTTAATAAGAGATCTTTCGTCAAACACAACCAATCATAATGAGTTTTGATTAAAAAAAAGAAGCATTTTATTGGTTGCAGGCCCTTAGGGCGCTTTCATATGTCATAGTGCTCTCATGCCACCAAGTGGAAAAGGCCTATTGCTATTCATTTCACTCTAACTCCTTCTGACGTCATATGCTAAAGTGAGATGAACAGATTTTTCAGGTTTTCAAATGAATGAGTCACATCTCTTGATAGTCGCTTATGTGTAAAATTAGCCTAAAGTTTCTCACAGTATCTATGTTGATTGGATAAAAGTATTATGTCCCAAAAAAGAATCATTGAATGGAATTTGAAATAGATTGTTAAAATATAGAGTTCGGAAATGTATATATTTTTGATTGGAAAAGAGAATCCCAAATTACCTTGTATGCTTGTAAGTATAAATTATATAATTATTTTGATTCTCCTTGATTATAGGAGTGAAAAGATAGAAAAGTAAAGTTATGTTTCTGTACAGTATTTTCTAAACGTGATCAGTATGCATATATTGTTTATACGTTTATTAGTAAAATATTGTCTCTAGTAGGGCATGTGGTACTTTACCATAAGAGTAATTTAGTTCCTACAGGTCTTTATCGACAATTTTTTAAAATAATATTTGTTCATCAACGTAAAGAACATAAAGACTGAGGTCGATGGACAATTATTTGATTTAGAATTTTGATTATTTTTCGAAATTAACAAATATATATTTTTTTTAAAGTATGAAAACCTAGGATAAGACATATTTTTAACAGAGTTTAAAATATTTAAACAATTTTAAGAAGTTTTAGATGATTTTAATTTACGGGAAAGTTCCGGGAAGTTTTGAAATTTGTCCGGGAAAAGTTGGGAATTTTCTATCGAGCTGCCGGGAAGTTAAGAGCGCTCACTCCGGCAACACTGATATTGACAAAAGGCAAGATAGCACTTGCACTTTAAGTATGAGTCTTGTGCTCAATATAAGCAATATTTCTTCAGAAGGAATAGTGCTGTTAAACAATAACGCTAAAGTAAGTCTTGTGCTTAATGCTTATATGAAATAAAACTTCAATATCATGTCAATTAAAAAGAATTTACCGTGGTTAAAATTATTTAATAATAAAGATGGTTCACAAAAGAAATAAAAAATGTTCTTAACTTTGCACAAATTATAATATAACTATTAAATTTAGTCTATGTCTTTTTAGTACTTTTGTTTCAATGAATAATTTTTTTCTTGAGTTAGAAATCGAATGATATAGACTTTATAAAACGATTTTTCTAAATCTTAAGACTCAACTACTGACATGTCAAAAAATTAAGCTTATAAATAAAATGAAATTTGAGTTTGAATTATTGAATATGAAATTATTAAATATTATTAATTTATTTCAAATTAATTAGTTGAGTTTCAAAAAATCTGCCACTGCCTATATTATCAGAGAATTACTAGTCGCGTATCAGATAGGATACGTTGTCAATAGGTGTCCTTGTAGACAATTTCAAACTCTTATATCGCAGATAAATGCTATGAATATTATTTTATTTTGCTGTAAATAAAGGGTTGCTGAAAAGCTTATAAGCTTTACTTCACGTTTTTTAAAAGGATTATCTATTTCCGTAAAGTCCTCTTGAGATGGATGATTAATTGTTATTCCCAGAATTGTATATTTTCGTCGATTTCACTTTACAGACGTTTCTTAACATAAATAAAATTTACACGAAAAGCCTCAAGTTACGCGTAATTTTGCAACCCTGCTGCTGATCTGCTAGCAAATTATTTTCAATGGCAATGCATCTTTTCATGGAAAAAAGTAATTTTCGTGCATTGGCCTACCACCCTTACTTATGTTTAAATTATAATTTTGACATTTATTAACGAAATGACAAGATTCACGAACGATACACAAAAATTAGGTTAGCTTGCGCACCCGCCAAAACTTTAAGTCTAGTATATACGTAAATTACGTGTAGAAAACCTCCACGTAATATACATAGTAAATTACGTGTAGAAAACCATGTAAATTACGTTAGGTATTTTACTTTCGCAACCCTGGTCTCCTTATATCTAGCAGAGATGAGTTGGGAGATTGCTAAAGTATTGTATTTAATTTCGAGTGGTTTTCCGCAGCGCGCCCTATTGCGAAATGCTCTTGGGAACTAAAATGAAAGGTTCATGCTACTACTTGAAGGGTAAAACAGAGCTACTGTTTATCACTTTTGCAGCGCCCCCAATTGCGTACAGCTTTTTCGGATCTTTTTCGAACTAAAATTAAAGGTCCGCACTTTTATAATAATATGTGGGAGCACACACAATGAAGCGCGTCATGTCAGTGTATCCCCACTAACTCGCTTTGATTTCACGCTGTCGGTTGTCGAGTTAAAATCAGAAATTGTATTTTTCTCGACTTCATGCAAAGGAGGCGCGAAATAGACGCAGAATTCAAAATTACGAAATATAACATTAAAAAAATTACACTTTTTTTCTATATACTTTGAAAAATATTGATCTGAAATAAGTATCTAAAAGATTTTGTGAAATTTTAAGATGATTTAAATACTTGAAAAATAATTTTTTAATGAAATTTACAGTCAATAAATGCTTAAAGATTCGAAACAAAATATCGATTTCAGCATTTTTTTTTTAAATTATGTAGAGAATATTTTATAATAAGATATCATTCAAGATGAGATACAAGTTTAAAAAATGAAGGGTTTGAACATTTTTGTAATAGGTAACATCTTTGGTATGAAAATTTCGATAAATAAATGTAAATGAAGTTTTTGCCTATTTCAGGTAGTTCATCCACAAAAATTAGACTTCAGGCAAAAATAGAAAAATTTTTTTTCAAGAATAGCAATATTATTATTGAAGAGATCATTTGGAAGAAAAGAGATTAGTTTCCACGAAAAAAAATTAAAACATAAAAAAATAATGCATTTAACAAATTTTATTTTTACCCGGACTAGTTTTCTTATCGCTTCATACCAAATTTTAGAAAATGATGTGATTTTGTGAAATCACGGATAATTTTTTTAAGAAAAAGGCTTTCTACAACTTAACCGTTTCCATTTTTTGGAAATTATAATAAATTCTTTAATGGCTAAAAGCATTAGAAATAAAATTTCCAAAACAAAATTTTTGTAAAAAAATGACTGAATTTGCTAAAAACTTATTCATTTTAGAAATATGGAAACGGCTAGGTTGTATTAGGTCTTTTTCCTGAAAAAACGATTCTTGATTTATTTGAATCACATCATTTTTTTTTAAATTTGGTTTGAAGCGATAAGAAAAAAAGTCGGGGTAAAAATAAAATTTGTTAAATTTATTTTTTCTTATGCTTCAAATATTTTTGTTGGAAATTAATCTCTTTTCTTTGAAATAATCTCTTCAATAATAATTTTTCTATTTTTGGAAGCAAAATTATCTTTTTTTACCTAAGACATATGGCAATTTCAATAGATGAATGTAAATAAAGTGTTTGCTGATTTAAGAAAATACATAAATTATATGTGAATTTACACCTCAAACTTTTCTTGATATGAAGCTAAGTCGACAAACGGTTACTAAAAAATAAAATACATTGAATACAATTTTTTGGAATTTAACATCTTTTACATGACAATTCGTATGTATACATATATATAAACTACCATCGGAAATTACAGATTGACCTGGAGTTTCAACTTTCGTCAAAGTGTTTTATTTTATAGAAAGATATTACAAAAGAAATTTTAATTTAGATTTAGATTTAGATTTCAAAAGGTTTTTTCAGTATGTCTTCATAGTGATTTCTTAACCTAATCAAAATATTTTTAGAAATTATTTTCTGGATTCTATCTTGGGGTTGAACAGAATTCAAAAAAGTCATGCAATTTTTAAAATATGTAGCTTCTTCAAGAAGTTTTTAAAAATCGATGTATATCATATTTTAATAAATTTAGAAATTTTTATCAAAATATTGATAGTTTGGATTTTTTGAATTCTTCAAATGAATGTAGTACAATCATCATTTGAAATTTGATGATTTTTCATTACCATCTTTGATTCTAGAGCAGAATCCAGCAGAAAAATTCCAAAAACATCTTAATTAGTTAGAAAAATACTATCAAAACTTACCTTTGAAATGAGACTACAGACTTTTGACAATGTTAATTAATTTTAGAGTTATATTAATATTATTAAGAAAGATCTAAATTTGATGTCTTTTAGATTCTCATCATATGAGCATTAAGGTTTTGGTTTTATGTGAAAAATAATTTTCGGAATTTTCGTCAAATCTTTACGTTTGGAGATCCCCTGAGTCAGAAAAAACGGTTTTTACGAAAGTGTCTGTCTGTCTGTCTGTCCGTCTGCAGAAGTAATAGGTCATATACTCGATAACTCTGGATAGAAAAAAATTGTCGGATTGAATTGAGCTTATGCATACATTATCACAGCTGAAAAAGTAAAGACAAGTTCGTTAACCAGCTACATCCGACAAAAATTGTCAAAATAGGAGCATGTTTTGTGTTTTTGAAAAAAACTTTATGAAAAAATCAAAATTTTTAAGACTGGTTTCTGATAATTCTCGTAAATCTCTACTAATTATCCTGATAATATTTTGCAATTAAAATAAATTTAAGAAAGTTATAGTATATTAAAACTTGAAAAAAGTCAATATCCATTTTCCAGTTAAATTATACGAGATATGAATAAAAGTTATGATAAAAAGTGGTTTACTACATAAAGATCTACAAGAGTAATAACTGTGAAGTGAGATGTTTGACGACATGTCTGCTATTATATATTGACCCAAAATTCACAGAATTTTTGTTAATTTCTCATTTTTTTGGCATTGGGTCAGCCTCTTTTTATTTTCTTCTATTAATATTATCAATGCTACTGTTACGTCAGAAACGTAACATTTCTTTTCTTAAAAGATTCCTCGTTTTATGTTAGGATCGAAAAGGATCCTCTCTAAGGGATGAGGAGGTCAGTGATTGAGAATGGTTATTGATATAAAGTATGTTTATTGACAATCAAATTGAGAAACGAATAAGCATCATGGAATTGGAAATCGAATTGAAATTTAGATGTACCTTTGTAATTACCCGAGTGAAATTTGTCTGATGAATTATTGAGTCCAGTGGAGCGAAGGTGGTCAGTTGAGTCCTCGTTGAGATCGTTGAGATAGCACTTGTTTGATGGGAAATTCCTTGTTGAGACGGTTGGTCTAGTCGATTCTTGATCCAAGTTTAGAGAGAATTTTGGACGGTGATTCCCCTTCACTTTCTAATGTCGTTGAACTCAGCGTCGAGTAGGAATTCGTCTGAGTAGCGGTAAAATCTGATGAGGCTGGACTGAACTCGCCGTGTAGAGATGATGGTACTGGACTGACTTCTCTTGGGATTTTTGCCTTTTATAGAACTTTTGCAAGGTTGCTTATGGTGGGAGCAAAACCAAGGTGTACCACCTTTGGTATTAAGATCGGATGAGTTGCCCTCTCTGATGACTCGTGCTCCAATGAAATTCGTTACCTGGCACTAATGTCGCAATCTATTTTATCTGTTATTCGATTTTAACGAAAAGGTCAACTACTGTGGAAGTAAACAAGGTGTATCATCTTTTCCATATTTGGTATTTTAAGATCGGATGAGTTGCCTTCTCTGATCACTTATGCTTCGTTGAAATTTATTACCTGGCATTAGTGTCATAGTCAAATATATCAAGTCTATTTTATCTGTTATTTGATTCTAACGAAAAGGTCAACTACTGTGGAAGTAAAAACAAGGTGTACGATCTTTTCCATATTTTGGTGTTTAAAGTCGAATGAGTTGCCTTTACCGATGAGTCACGTTCCGATGAAATTTATTACTTGGCGTTAATGTCACAGCCAAATATATCTATTTAGATTTGCCTTTCGATTTTAACGATCTTCCTATTTCTTGTTAGATCTTGCTGTTGAGTCAATATAATCAAGGACGTGGTAATGTTGCCTTGATCTCTTCATTAGTTCCTTAATGTGTTTATTACTCTAGGTGGTAGAGTCGCGGGACGTGACACTACTTACGATAAAAAACGCAAAAAAAGAGAGAAGGCAAACGTTTCGGCCACATATGGGGGCCCTCTTCAGTGCCATAAATTAAAAGATTAATTCAAAATTTTCGTAAAAGATAAAAATGTAGAAGATAGTTAAAATAAGGATAATAATGAAACTCAAAAACTTATCTCATTGCTTGCAATTCAAAATGAAGAAGTCCAGTAAGCAACAACACGAATTGGAAAAATATGTAGAATTCACTATGTATATAGAAAACCGGATAAAATGAACGAAAAACTTAGAAATTTGTAAACAACAGGCCAGAATTTTTGTTTGTTTTTTTTCCTTTATAAAGAACGGATGACCATTTCTTCGACCGTTATATTATTATATCATATATAGGTTTGGTTTCGTCGGTCTTAAGGTCAATAAAACAACATTAAAGAAAAATTATTGAATCAATTTATATCAATAAAAATATTAATATTTCAATAAATTTTAAGGCTTAAATTATGAATATTAATCGAATTTGCATGAAATTATTTAACATATGATTTTCAAGTTTGTGTTCTCAAGCTTTAGCACACTTTTCATTGGTGAATTTAATTCAATTTATCGTATCTTCGTCTCTCTATCCTACAGTTTGCGTTGCTTCATCGGATTGTACTTACACACCGTATTATATAATGTAATTTTAAATTATTGAAGCCCTCAATCTTTGAGGCTTTAATTTTAATAACATTTTCAAGAATAAGACTGAATCTTCATGTGTGCTTTCGTTTTTTTGTAATTTATGTAAGTACTTATTTATTATATCAACACAACATATAAAATAGTTCACTTTGGAAAAAGAAATTTGATGGTAAACTGATTTGTTCAATTTTTAGTGACATATATATTCCTTGAAAAAGATCCACAGTGAGGTTGAAATATAGGAGAATTTTTGACCAAATATAATGAAGGAGTTTTTTTATAGAATGTTGTTTTATTGACCGCAAGACCGACGAAACCAAACCTATATGATATAAAGATCTACAAGTTTAAACTGCAACATTTTTTCATAAGATGTATATTTTTCTTTTTAATTAAAAAAAAAATACCATTGAAAATCCGAAATTCAATTTTTTAACTAAAATATGTGAAATACAAAAAAAAACGTAAGAATGGTAAATTGTTCGTTTCAATAATATATACAAATATTTTCAGATATAGTTTCTAATAAAACGTATATTTTTCATTATAATTTAAAAAAATACGATTAAAATTAAAAAATTGCATTATTTGGACAAAATATGTAACATACGAAAAAAACGTTGAGATAGAAAATTATTTGCCTAAATGAGGTCTACAAATTCTCAGTAGGACATTTTTTGACAAGATATATATTTCATGTTTTGGTTTTAAAAAATACAATATTGAAAATAAAAAATTCCATTTTTGAACCAAAATATGTGTGATACAAAATAAGCGATAATACAAAAAATCGTTTTCTCTAAAAGAGTCTATGAATTCTCCTCCTTTTTTAAATATTTGGAAGAAAATAGATTTTTTGTAATCTTGTAAATTATTAGAAAGTTACAGAAATGTATACAGAAAATCGAGCGCGAAGCGCAAGTTTCATGATAAGAATGTGTTCTTTAAGACTGATAGTGCTTGAAGTAAATTGAATTTCTTTTTTCATTTGAAATCAAAAACAAATTTAGTAACTTCGAGAAAATGTAATTCACATCGATAATATTATAAAATTGACTTGAACTTAAGTATCAAATAACAAGTAATAAATTTAAATAATAATGAAACAGGACTTATATCGACCCTTAGTATTAGTATTCAAATATTGTTCATGTTCTTAGTTGGCTTTAGGGTCCGAAGAATATAAGACCGAGTGCGACGATCGAATCACGCGCCCCAGGCGCGCTCAAGCTTGCAAGCGAAGCGCGCGATGAGAATGTGCCCACGAAGCGGGCAGATTTTTTGTATTATATTTTTACAAAATTAATATTATGCTCTTACCTTGGGCTTATTAGAAGCAAACCTGTGTTTGTTTTTAAATTATTCAATGTTTTATTAAAACAATTAAAATAGTAAATTGTAATGACCCTTGATTTATTTTATAATAGACTTCTTCATTTATGGACCCTAAAGCCAATGCAATTTATTAAAACATTTTGAATTCAAAATAATTCTGAATGTTTGAGTATAAAAGGTTTAAATATTTAAAAAATACATAAATTATATCAAAATTAGCACACGAAATCGTACACTAACTTTAATTTGGTATGAAGTAAAATTGAAAATAAATCCTTTAGAATAAAACATTTTGAAAAAACTTTCAGAATACATAACATATTATAAATGAAAATTTCAATATATAAGTATAAATAAAAGGTTTGATTATTCAAAAGTAAAATAAATTATATCTAATATTTTATCGAACAGCACACTTTAAGATTTCATTGGTATGGGGATACACATTTTTAAAATTACACGACTTTTTGTAACATGTTCAACCCCAGCATATAGAATCCAGAAAAGACTTTCTAAAAATATTTTAATGAGGTTAACAAATCACTATGAAGACATACTAAAAAAAATCTTTTAAAATTTTAAATTTTTTACATACTTATTAATTTCCTTTAAAGAGATCTAAATTAAAATTTCTTTTGTAATATCTTTCTATAAAATAAATCACTTTAACGAAAGTTGAAACTCCAGGTCAACCTCTGTAATTTCCGATGGTAGTTTATATATATATATATATATATATATATATATATATATATATATATATATATATATATATATATATATATATATATATATATATATATATATACAAATTGTCATGTAGAAGATGTAAATTCCAAAAAATGTTATAGTTACAAAGCTTCAAAATTTTGTAATTAAAATTTTAATATAAAACTTTAAGCATTTATTGATTGATTTATTTAACTCGTCCATGTGATCTTGTCATATTGTAACAAGATTTGAACACTTCGGACAAAAATTTTTATGTAAAATTTAATATCGATAAATATTTACATGTTCATATGAAGATATTCATGAACACATATTTTAGCTTCTTAATTTACCCACACCTGTTAGAAAATTTTTCCTTTCCACAGACCATTTCATTTTTTTAATGAAAAGTCTGTGCTTAGGCTACAAAAATGTGAGATGAAAATATTGCTAACATAAAACTGAGAATGTAAATTTTAAACTTGAAATTTATGTTTATCTCTTCTTAATAGAAAATATCTCTCTAACTAAAAAGTTTTTAAATGCACAAAATTGATAAGAAATATGGAAATTTGAATAGGAAAATATATATTGATTCAAATTTGGAACATTTATTGGCATCAAATTTTACTGAAAGTTTATTTTTGAAGTATTCAAATGCTTATAAAATTTCACACGATATTTCAGATTTTTATTTCAGGCAGATTTTATCCAAAAATATCGGAAAAAAAGTGTTGATTCTTAAATAACATATTTCGTAAATTTGAAATTGTCGTCTGCTTCGCGCCTCTTTTGCACGGTTTCGACAGAAATACACAATTCTCAATTCCGACTCGATAACCGAAAGCGTGAAATCTAAAAATAGCATTGCATGAAGAAAGCGAGGAGAATAAGGAGAAGTGGGACGTGTCGTTCTCGCGTGCAAGAGCGACGAGGAAGAAACAAGGGCAGCGCGCGCCGCTGCCCCTCCATAGAAATTCTGATGGTAAATCATTTCTGGATTTTCTAACTTTCATTATTTACCGACGCGCAAAGTACACCTTTTGCGCAACGCGTTCAGAGGGCGCGTTTATCAGCACACTTTTGTGAAATTCTCTTATTCCATTACTTTAGCAATCTCCCAACTCATCTCTGTATCTAGTCTCCATGGTCGTGTGCTCCATTGAAGGCTGAGCCACCATCTTTACTTAGGTTGATTACAAAGAATGTTGCGGTAAATTCAAATATAGTAAAGAGGGAAAAGTGTCAATATTAAAGAAACAATATGTAATCCATGCTTTTTTACTGGTATTAGTATTGATAGTATACATATAATATTAAACTAATGAAATGAAATTTATCAAACAATACTAAAATATAACTGGGTAATATTTATTATTATGGTATATAATGTTGTATATATTTAAATAGGCATATGTTTTTATTTCATAACTATATTATTACTTAGGTCTTTATAGAATTAGATTCTATTATTTAGTAACATACTAGTCACAGCATGTACATACTTAATTTTCACGTAATATCTGCATTCAGTATTAATTATATTTCAGGGTTTGTTTCTTTTACAATTTTATTATTTTCTAATAAATTAAAATATTCGTAAACGACCAAAATACAATAGTTTATAATTTTTGTATATATTTAAAATTATTTCTATTACTTCTTTCAGTTGAAGCAAATTATTACTCCTGAGCAATTTAAACGTATGATAAAATACGCCAACAAGATCGAGTAATTCGACATTTTTTAAAACAGAAGGGGATGGAGCTTTTTTCAGTTTTTAAAACCGTTTATGTACAGGTATATAAGGGTTGAATTATGAAACGCGAATTAATTTATACTACAAATAGTTATTATATGTACCTATTATTAATAGTTCACGTTCAGAACGTGAGATAATTTTTACACTACTCCAAGGTTTCGTGTTCTGTGAAGTACAGCCATAAGAGATTGGTCTCCTTATATCTAGATTCCATGGAAAATACGGAAAATACATAAGAGCAAAAGACAGACGTTTTCATTTTGTCCAATTTTACACTGTCTCTCTCCTTTACTCTTATGTATTTTCTGTCCGCACCGGTCAAGCAGATCGTGGTATAAATGCACCATGAGATCTACAAACGGGGTTGAAGCACTGTGCCAACAGTTGGCCGCCCATTGAACTTCAAAAAATAATAATCATAATTCGGCACATTGGCCTATACGAGTTGACGGGGCCTGGAACCCGACGTTCGTTAATGATGTCACTTTTAATTGCTTTAAACTAATCCGCTAGCGGCGCCATCTCCGCGTCCTCTCCGATTAAAGTATTATTTTATATGGAGAAAATTGATAAACAATTAAAGTTTTATGATTTTTCAAGAACTAAGATTATCAATTTTATTAAAATAACATTTTTAAATACTAATCAGAACTTGAAATATAAAATAGTTATAACAAAATAGAAAATTATTCGCAAAATTACAAGAAACAAATTGTCTTGCATATAGGATCCTGATATCACGAATAATTTCAAGTTGTTCTTTAACTATATTATAAAATTTTCCAAAATTATTCTTGTTCAATAATATGGTAAAGTGGAGGAGGTAATTTTTCATCCACGATCTGTGAGCACTGTGCAGTATTCTTTTTTTTTATTTATCAAGATACAAAAAATTAAGAACTTAACTGAATTAACTATTTTACACTCAGAGAAATCGGCTTTGGTTCCTGTGCACATAGCACATAAATTTTTTGTACAATAGTTGCCTTGACCAAAAAAGTTGAGAGAAGCTACTACTTTTATAGTTATCATGACAGTAATTTGGACTTTTTTGTGTATTCGGTTGTTGTGACCAAAGTTGATGATTAGAATGAGCTTTATACGTACCCCAACGGTTAGTACACATACATTTTCTTTATGTGTACTGCCAAGCTCCTTTGGTTACTACAACCGCAGCGTTCGCTGTTGCGCTAGACAAATCAAGTATAACTTTCATTGAAAGATATGCAGCCTAAGTTGAATCCTGCCAATTCTCGTTCTCGATTCCTGGACTATATTTCACCGTGCCAAGCATTATCAGGTAAATAATTCTATTATAAATATAGTTTGACAATTCTTTCTAAATGATAAACGATTTTGTTCGGGGACAATGCAATGCGTTCCAATTTTGCTGTCTCGTCGTATTTTGTCAAAACTATAGTCAGTCAAAAAAAGTTTATGGTGATGAAAAAAGTGACAATTTTTTAACTTAATCGACGAAAGTTATCATAAATATCATTATACCGGATTATTTTTCTTAGATCTTTTCGGTGATACTTTATTTTTTCTCATCAAATTGAATTTGTATTTTGATAACTAAGAGAACCATACCTATAACCTCAAAAATAATTTTGGCTGGGTATTTACTGTCCGTAGACTTAGTCATTTTAACTAAACTCTATGCGCGGCTTTACGATGGACTTTGGTTCCTGTAACCGCAGCGCTATGGTATTTCAAGTACCAGAATCGTGGTCTCAGTAACGTTCCTTGCAGTTGAAGTAAACACTTTTCCAATGTATGACAGCCACTACCATGGTTGTCATGAGAACTTTAACATTTTTGTAAAGACGATTTTAACAAAAAAACTTTGGTCAGTGAAACCTAAAATTTCTCTCTGTGTACATGTTCAATATTTTTATTGACAAAACTTGTGAGAACAGATACAAAAAATTTTAAAAACGCATGGAACAAAAATATAATACTGTATTTTTAATGTCCCGGAATAAGTTAGAACCGCAAACCTAATATTTTCAAAAAATAAAAGTTGTGCTCCGTTGTGCTGATTTGTGCCGCAAACGATTTTTTGAAAAATCAAAAATTACGGCTGCAAATTTTGAAGAACTTTTTTTTTGCTAGAACCACAACTTTGCCGTATTATGCTAGGTACTGTCAAGTGCACCCAATTTTGTGCTGCTAGCAGAAATTTCGCAACTTTGCTCGCTTTACGAAAAAAAACAAAAAAGTTTTGAATTTACAAAAATAAATGTTTTTCTGCATTTTTACAGGTCAATAAAATTTTTATTGAGTGACAAATACAAATTTTATTGCTGTGCTGTAATTCCAAATGCCTAATTTTAAAAATATTTTTAAAAATTTCGGAATCAAAAAATCGGAATTTTGTAAAAAAATAATTTCAGGAATTGGAAACTTGTGCTGAGTTGTGCGATTTAAGAAGATGTTAATAACAATTCTTACTTTTGCTAACAATCAAAAGAACAATCGCGAGTAAATAACCGGCTCGGGCGAACGCGTGACGTGTGTACATGTAGATTTTATTAGCCTTTGTTCTGTCACTGATTTCTTCTATAAAGTGTGCTGCAATGTGAATACAATTTTCTTTTTCATTTCCTGTCGGCAAAGGATTCCACTACTTCCACTTAAATGTTAAATATCGATCAGGAAAAAATCGGTTTTGGGGAAATTACCATTCCACATTGAAATAAATTATTACATTATATAATAGTTCTTTTACTGATGGGCATTTCTTAATTACAATATCCAGTAGGCAATTAAATATAAATTGTTAAGGCTTCTTAAAGACAAAAAGTACGTCAAAAACGACGTCAAAAATGACGTAAAAAACGACGTAAAAAACTATCCCAATTTTTGACATCGTTTTTTACGTAATTTTTTACGTCCTTTTTTACGTGATTTTTTACGTCAAGTTTTTTAATAGGGAGGTGATACTGCCATTACGCGTTCTTTGACAAAGCCTCACAGAAAGTAATCTGGTGATGCTAGATCTGGCGAACGAGGTGGCCAAGCTAAAGGGCCGCCACGTCCTATCTAATTTTCGTCAAAAATGTCATTCATCACTTGTCTTGAACACAGAGCATAATGGGGTGGTGCACCGTCGTGTTGCATCCACATGTTCATGCTAACAATTTCAATAATTTCCATTAAAAATTGGTCGACGTTTGACTCGTGTTTGTTTCACTGTACCGAAGCGACAGAAACGGTCAGCTAATCGCTTAAAAGCCATGTGCGATTTTTGTTGCCTATCCGGATAACGAGCCGCATATAAATTTTGGGCGTTTCTGTAATGTTTACGGCATTCCCCTAGCACCATCAACATATCAAAATATTCTTGAAAATCGTTCATTTTCGCGTTCCGATGTACTCACATTAGAAGGTAATGTGTGACTAACTGATATATCAACAGAAAATGCTTACTTTCTGCCGATGTCAACAATACCCTATCGATGTGTATTACCGTGGGTATCGTAAGAAATGAAAACAAATTGAAATGATTTTTCGACTATTTTCATACTTTGCGTGACTAGAATGATCTTGTGTTGTAGGTCGTTGAATTCGTCTTGAAATCGAGTAATAATGTCATCGAAAAAAAAATACATGGTTCCATTTAAAAAAGTGTAGTTAACCTTGACGTAGCTTCAGCGCCTCCACTGATAAAAAATAGGGTGGTCGAGTATGACGGCCTTCTCGAACACTTAAACTTTTGTCTGAAACATTTTTGGATATGATCAATAGTTCGAGTGCTATCGCTCTGTAACACTTTATGTGCCTCACCCTGTATAATACTATATTTTGTACTTATGTGATTTCGGACTTTCAGTTTTTACTCGTGACGCCACAACGTGTCCAATGGCTTTTACGAGTTTTCGAGCGCTCGACCGATTATCGCATCCAGACGCTCAATCAGCGCTGAACGCGCTCTGAAATTGGGAAAGAGAGCCAATTGATGAGCTCCAATAATGGCGCACCTGTAGGAAGTAGTAAAAAGAGCGAATAACATAAGAATGTCACTAGAACGTGCTTTTAAACTGTGCTTTTAAACAGTGCTTGAAAATTCGGGACAAGTGTAGTGATAGAGCACGTGCTAGCTTTTTTGCGATCTCCCTCTCTAAACCTGAATCAGTGAACGGTCACTGATTTGCATTGACTATTCACTGATGGCAGCAGCTATAAGTCTTTCACTAAGAATCAGTGCAATTCGACTGATGAATCAGTGAAGTTTTTAGGTGGGAAAAATAAAACCAGCTATACATTTTAACGATCGATGAACTCGTTTATTTAAGGTTAAACAACACTAAAAAGAAATTGCATAATAATTATTATACATTATAATTATTATTCTGCATTTGAAGTAGATGGTTCCAACGACATATTTGTGAAATTATTAATATTCTTGTGGAGCGGTGAAATAGAATTCATGAAAATGGAATCGATGCCATACACATATTTCGCAAAGAAATTGAAAAAGTTAATGAGCGAGGTTGGAAATTGGAGATTAAAAACGTTATAGACTTTGAACAAGAGGTCAAAAGCCGAAACAGGCAATGATAACGGGGGAGAAAGGAACCACTCATCTACTTGGATGAAGCATGAGGTATTCTCTTGTTAAAGGTAAATAAAATATTTGCAATGAATAAGTCCTCAAATCAGTGAACAGTTCAGATCACATTTTAAACTTAGAAAGAGCTGAGTCCAAGTTTACATTGCGTTCCTTTTTAGAGTCATCGCATATCTTGGATTTAGAAAACATCATATCCTGCCCACGGACGAGATCAAGCAGCATCTACAAATCTACATTCAGGGCTGATTTACAGCTCAACCGCATCAAGTTCTAAATTCTTCAAGAATTTAAACTGAACTGTTATTATTAAATTTACTATTAAAAAAAAAGAGAAAACATTAAACGTAGGTTAACAAACTTTGAAAATTCACTCGTTTCAATAACTCCGGACACTAAAACAGAAATACTCGATATAAAAAATAGATAAAGAGAAAAACACATACCTCTTTTGCAAGAATTCGGAATGATTTAATTTGCGGAAAGGACATAACTTTGATAAAAAGGGGCACGCTTACAAAACCTACAATAAGTACAATCACAATAAATTCTGAATCAAGAAGCAATCACGTAAGTATCAGCGCCCCAAATAGCGAAACCCATAACAGTAATCAAACAGAGGAAAGCTCGTATCGTGTTCACGGAAACACAGCTCATAATCATGGACACTGTGATTCTGTTTAAACAGAAAACATAACTGTCAAAAGTCGCGCTAATCCCAATCTTCCAGATCTCAAAATAAAAACTCCTACCTCACACAATATTTTAACATTTACAAGGCGTTCTTGTTATATTTGTAGAGGAAAACGCGTTATTTTTGCCTGTGAAAAGTTTTTAAACTTAGCTCGTAATCATCGTAGCAAAGTTACTCATCCAGAATCTCTGGAAAGTTCAAATTGGCTGGGATGAAAATTTTCCTGTGAATTTACACGAGACATGGATTAAGTACAGGAATCAACTACCTCTTTTGAATCATATACAGTTTGCTAGATGCATCATTGTTCCAAATCAAATCGATTTACAATTACATGGATTCTGTGATGCCAGCAAAAAAGCATACAGTGGTTGCTTGTATCTGCATTCCTAAATAATGAAGGAAAGCATTATACATCTCTAATTTGCTTTAACTCTCGAGTAGCGCCAACCAAACCAGTCACACTTCCTAAACTTGAATTGTGTGCTGCACTTTATAGTTTGATAGGAATTCCATTATTTCTTCAATTACTTCTCGCTCCAATAATGTAAATAGAGGATCTCCAAAGGATAATCTAACGATTGAAAGTTTTCTGTTAACGAATTCTTCGATAAACCAACTTAATTTATACAGCCAATCTTCTTCGTTGTACATAGGCATTTCATCCTTAGTTACTTCTTTCCAAAGTTTGCGGATAGCGTTAGGCTTTGTTTTAATTTTGCCTTTGACTGGTTGTAGTTTCCAATTTATAAAATCCGTATATAAATTAGTATTTTCTCCTGGTGTTTCCGTGATTTCTTCTTCCGTTTCTGTGGTTTCATTTTCTGATGGTTCTCTCATTCGCCTCACGGTTAATTTAATTTTTTCTTTTAAAATTTCATCTTTTGTTATTCGCGGTGTGTCGAATGTTTCTATTTCCGGTGACTGGTCTTCCAAGCTTGGTTCTTCTTCTACAGTACTAATTCCGGTTTTTTCCATTGCTTCTTGTAATGTGTCCTTAGTGATGGGAAAAAGTCTGGATAGACAATCCGCTACTTTATTTTCTTTTCCTTTTACATATTCTATTTCGTATTCGTATTCTTCCATACGAAGTCTCCATCGTAAGAGTCTCGAGCTAGGGTCTTTCACATTGTGCAGCCAAACTAAAGCACGGTGGTCTGTTTGAATTTTGACTTTCTTTCCGAGAAGATATTGTCTGAGGCGTTTCATAGCCCATACAATTGCTAAAAGTTCTTTTTCAGAGGTGGTGTATTTTTCTTCGGCTTTGTTCAATGTTCTTGATATAAAAAGACAAGGGTGCCCGTCTTGGCTCAATACTGCTCCTAATCCACAGTTGGATGCATCCGTAGTCAGTATAAATTGTTTGGAAAAATCAGGGAATTTTAAAACTGGTGCGGTTATCAATGCGTTCTTCAAATCGTAAAATGCCTGTTCACAGTCTGGGGTCCAATCAAATATTGTCTCTTTCTGAGTTAGCTTTGTTAAGGGTCTCGCTATAGAAGAGAAATTCTTGATGAATTTCCTATAGTAACCTGCAAGTCCTAAGAATGATTGCACATCTTTTACAGTTTTCAATGGTCTGAATTCTTTTATGCAGTTTATTTTTTCGGAGTTGGGTTTGACTCCTTCTTTGGTTATTATGTGTCCAAGTTATTCTAGTTCTTGTTTTGAGGTATTCACATTTTTTCGGTTCTAATCTTAGTCCTAACTGGTAGATTCTTTCCATGACTGCTACTAAATTTTCATTATGTTCCTGAATTGAGCTTCCGAATATCACAATGTCATCTATGTATGCAAAGGATTTTGTTCCGATTAATCCTCTGAATGCATTATCCATCATTCTTTGGAAGGTGGCTGGTGCGTTCTTTAAACCGAAAGTCTTGCGATTGTATTCGAAATGTCATTGGATTTTAGAAAATGCAGTGTACTTTTTGTCTTCTTCCTTCATCGGGATTTGATGGAATCCAGCTGAGAGGTCAAAGGCAGAAAAGAACTTAGCTTTTCCTGAGTGATCTCGTATATCATCGATCATTGGTAATGGGTAGGCCTCTTGATCCGTGTCTTCATTAATCTTTCTGTAGTCAATTACCATTCTTAATTTATTTCCTTTTTTCGGTACTATCCATAAAGGTGAGTTGTATGGTGAGTGGCTTTAATTCCCTTTTTTGATAACTTTTCTGTTTCTTCTAGGGCAAACTGTCGGTGTTTTTCGGGTAATTGGTGGGATCTTAGATTGACTATTTTTCCATTTTTAAGTACTATTTGATGTTCGGTAAGGTTAGTACATGAAAGTGGGTCTGATTCTGACGTGAAAACTTCCGAATATCTGGCTATCATTTTTTTAATGGATTCTCTCTGGTCTTTTTCTAAATGATCTAACCTTGAAGCATCAAATAATTCATTTAGTCTAATGGTCATTTGAGGTCAATTACTTTCATTTGTGATTATTTTTAATATAGGTTCGTAGCTAATCTGGAGATTTACTTCTTTAGGGTAATCCTCATTATTCTTCAATAGGATTTTTATTTGTCCGTTTCGTATAGTGTAGAGTCCGTCGGGGATTTCCTTATCATCTATAATGATAATATCTTGATCTTCTACGTCAGTAAAAGTGGTACCTACCTTTTCGGATTTTCCTGGCATGAAATCATTGCTTAGGTGCAAAGGTAGCTTTACCTTATTTAGCACGAGGTGACTATTCGTGATCGCTTATCTTGGATATTTTTCAAAGAATTTAATTTTAATTATACCTCCTTCTGGCAAGGGAAAATCGTTGGGTTCTATCTAGAAAACGTGTTCTCGTCCAAAAAAGTTTAATTTTGTAGAATTTTTAGAGATGTGGCGATCGTTACACATTAGGAATGTTTTGTGGGCAGATTTCCTTTCGTCTACATCATCCAATATTTTTTCTTTGATTATGTTTATAGCAGCTCCTGAGTCTACTGATAATCTGTATCTTCCTGTTTTTCTTCTGGCATCGATTTTTCGCAATCTTCCGCATATGGAAAAAATTCGGCTGATTCCCCGAAGATCAGTTGCTCCGTTATTTCTTCCTCCGTCATGTTTTCCGCTTCTGTTTCTTCCTCTTGAATTGCTCTTATCGGAGTTAGTCGCTTTTAACCATGGCCTGGGGGAAAACCCTGCTTCACTTGGCACTGTAAAGATATATAACCTATTTTGCCGCACTTGAAGCAATTGATTTTAAATCTGTCACTCAGTGGTATGGTACTATTCTGTGCTCTAGGTGTAGTATTTGCACTGGGTCGAGGTGGTCCGCGTGATTTAGCCCATATTTTTACTGGTGGTTTGATAATTTGTCTGACAGGCTGGCTGTCTTTTAACCATGTTTTAGTTTCGATGGCTAATGCTTGGGCCTCGTTTACTGTGTTCGGTTTTAACAGACGTATCTGCATTCCAATTTCTCTTTTTAAATTTAATAAGTAACCGTTAACGGCTTCTTCTTCCAATTCTATTTTAAGTTTTCGTTTAGTGGGGTTTACGTGCTGGGATTGGACTAGGTAATTTATTTCATTTGTAATTTCTCGAAACCTCGTCGTGAAGTTCTGAACTGTTTCTGTTAAGCCTTGCTTGCAGCTTTCTAATTTAGATTTTGATGAAATTAATGCGCTGGTTTGTCTCAAATTTTGTCTGATTGCCGCGTATAAATCTTCATAGGAGTTTATTTGCATATACCTAATGGCTTTTTCTGCCGCGTACGTAATTTTCTTTGCTAAAATTAAATCTAGAAGAATTTCTGGTTCTTCGCATCTTATTCTAGCTCTCTTTACCGTTTTTATAAAGTCTTCTACTCCCATGTCGTCCTGACCGTTAATTGGCTTTATCGTTTCAATTGCTAACTTGGCTCCCATTTTCCGTTCTTCGTGTGGTGCTGTTGGGACAGTTGTTGGGAAAAATTGTGATTGACCGTAAATATTTTCCTGTCTTGGTCTAAATCTTTCTTGTCTTTCGAATGTTTTTTCTTCGTCCGAAGAATGATCGTCTGTCGCTTCTGGTCATTGCTGGAATTCACTATCTGTTTCTACTGTCCCTGCTCCTCCTAATTTCTTTGATAATCTTGAAATTTCATCTATCCTATTTTCGTTTTCTTTTTTCAGGGCGTTGAATGAGATAGTCAGAGTTTCCATTTGGTTGAGAACCCTTACTAGTAATTCGTCAGTGGTGTAAGAGGGGGACTGGGGGATTGTGCTCGAGACATGAGAGTGCTTGTAATTGGGAAATTTAAAGAGGATGAGTCTGTATCGTAGGATGAGTCAGTTTGATAGAGCGTGCTATCTCGGTGTTTATCAAACGCCAGTGAACCTACTTATCTATTGTTTGTGACTCGGGTGTAGAATGTCGCGTTAAAATTTTAAATGTTTATTTTTTAATACAAGAAAATGCAATATAAGTTGCTACAAACTGCTACTGATTTTGAGGTAGTGATACTCAATTTGTTAAGGCAGGCCAGTGCTTGTCAACACACAGAGTATAGCCAACCTGATCTTGCCTCAACTTTACCTCAACTTTACCTCACCTGTACCGTAGTACAGTCGCTGTGCAACGTACGTAAAGAGGATTTATACTCTAAGGCCCAAGATCGATTGAAGAAATGTTTACAATACTTTCACTTTCTAGAAGTAATGCTTACTATGCTACTCGTGGCCTGATGTGGGATCCGTAGACCGCCTGCCTTCCTTGACGTGTCGAAGAGATGAGTCAGCTTCTCACTGCTGCTAACCGGTTGCCTGGCTGGGCGTTGGCTGCTTACCTACGCAGATGCGTCTTCCGCCTGATTGCGGGCCTCGTTCAATTTTAATGGAATCTTTCACTGATAATTTACGTGGGATAGTGGCTACTATATTCACCAACTAATTTTTATTATCAGCTACTTATTCCTGTTTTCGGGCTTACCGTAGTGAAGTCCGGAGTTCTTCTTATTTTTAAAACTTCGTAAAGTTTCTTTAGCTTCTTGGGTCCGTGGATTCCAAGTCTCGCACAGGTCCGCGTTCTACGTGGATTTCCGTAGAAATTAAAAACCGAGAACTTAGGCGGATCGTGGCAGGATCGCCAAAATGTTATAAGTGAAAACTAAACTTTCTAATTTTTAAAAGGTAGTGACATCAAACTGATGTCACTTTGTACGTTTTTATTCGTGAGAGATTTTAGAGAAGAACTGACGAGGCCTGCCTGAACCTCTACATATATAGACAGCTAAACCTAAGAAGGGGAGGTCATCAACCTCTACATATATGGGTAACTAAACCTGGGGGAAGGAGGTCATCATCTGGCCTGGTAACACGAAATACAATTAAAATTTTTCGCAAATGTCAAATAAATTTTTCGCAAATTATAAATTAATTTTTTTTGTGAATTTTAAATAGATATTTCTTCATGCAATATTTAATAAACATTTAACGCAAATTTTAAATAAATTTTGTTCTTAAATTGAAATAAATCTTTTCTATGAAAAAATTTATTCAAAACTTTTTGAAAAAACTATAAATAAATCCTTTCGGAAATTTCCAATAAATTTTTTCCAATTTTATTTTAGCAAAAATATATATAAATAAATAAATAAATTAATAAATAAAATCTTATTACAATACATTTTATTGTTTTATTTTTATTTTACTCGAATTTCTGCTGGTACAAAGATTATTCAGGGCTTGTGCTTGAGTCATCCTTGTCTAATCCGGTACTTCAAAAATTCGTCACTTGGTAACTAAGATTAAATTTAAGTTTTAAAACAGAAAAGGAATTCGGCACACGAAAGCATAAGTCCTCTTTGGATTCGTCGAACGGTCACCATCATTTGGGTGAGGCAAACCTCGAAGTGCTTGTATTTTACTGTTTTAACTTTTATTTTTTCTTTGTTAACAAAAAACTGACACCTTCAATTTCTTGACGATTATCAGAATTTTGTAAATTACATGAATTAAGAAGGAAGTTGTGCTTGAGTCAGGCCTGATTAATTTCGTACTGCAAAAATTCTGATTTTCAACTGTCGTGATTTCTGTTAGTCATATAATTACCCAAGATTCTGTGCTTGAGTCTAGCTTGGCTAATTTTTTACCACAGAAAGATCGAATAATTGAAACCACAAAATAGGATATTAGAATAAAAATTTATTTTTATTGATTTTTATTCCTGTGACTGAAATTTGTTTTGGGATATAGCTTTTCACTTTGTGGGAAGTTATATTAAACAGCGATCAGTGAATTGCGCGCTCAGCTAACCCCAAACTAGAGTTTCAGAAGCAGATTAAGAATTAATTTAATAAATTTTGTATCCGAAGTTTCGATTACTGTAATCAAAAATTTGTTAAAGGAATTCTATAATAATAAATTCTATAAATAAAAAAAAAAAAAACGTATATTTGTAAATTTAAGAATATTGTAGAATTATCACCCTCCATGATGTGTATATAGTTGATGTATATATATATATATAAGTCGATCAAGGTGTGGGTTAAAAAAAATAATTGAAACACTCAACCATAATTTGTCATGAGCGACGTTTTGTTGGCTTGGTTCGCCAACCTCATCAGGCTATATTTGAATGAAAAAGTTCATATAAATTAGGAATCACAATAATTTTTACAAAATTTTTTACAAAACAGTGAAAAAACACTTTCTAAAGAGTCACAAAACAAATTTTACCTTAAAATTGAAGTCTTTACATTTAAAACATTTAGTCAATTATTAAAATCTAATTTAATTAGTCACATTGTTTCGTCTCGCAGTGAAATATTAAACTAACTATTCGTAATTTTGTTTCCTTATTTATAAGACGCAGGACACTAATATTAATAAACTAACACTAACTTAAAACTTGTATATTATACAAATAAGTATTCAAACGTTAAATAATAATTTCAAACAAGAATCAGTATTCATAATTTCAAACTCTTCAAAAATGGAAAGTAGTTAGAATTTAACGTATAAATATCATCTTTTTTATTTATGCTATTTTTTTGACACTTAATATGAGTCATTTCTGATATAAGTCTTTTTTTATAAATAATTTCGGAATCCACTACAGTAGTCTTATTCCAATCAAATTCATGTTTAAAATTAGTTTGATGCTGACAAACAACTGATTCGTCATTTTTATTATTAATGTGTTCCTTTATACGTGTCTTTAAAGTTCTTTTTGTTTCACCAATATAACACGCTTCACAATCTTTGCAACGGATTTTATAAACAACATTAGTTCTATTCATTATTTTGGTGCTGTCTTTACCTAATTTGATGACAAAGCTCAAATTTTTATTGACAATTGGGATAGTTGAAATATTGAATACTTTCAAACTTGAAGATAATTTTTTAAAAATTCTTTCAATAAAGGGCAAGCAAATAATAGTATTGAAATTATGAGAAAAGTACTTATTTTTATTACTGATGCTTTCATTATGGGTAGAATTAAAAGAAGATCTAATTTTTTCCAGACGGATTGTAATATTCTGCTGAATAAAATTTGAAGGATAATTATTATGTTTTAAAATCTGAAAAACTTTACGCAAATTCTCATGATGAAATTCATGATGAGATAATAAAATTGCTCTGTCAACAAGGTTAAAAACAATATTTTTCTTTTGTTGAGTTGGATGATTTGAAGAATAATTAATAACTCTGTCAGACGATGTTTGTTTACTTAACCAATTAGTGATAATCATATTATTATTTCTAATTAAGGTCATATCTAAAAAATTTATTCTTTCATCTTGTTCTAACTCAAAGGTAAATTGTAAATTGGAATCATAAGAATTAAAGGTATTAATCACTGAATCAATATGTTTCTTACGGACACATAGAATAATATCTTCGACATATCTATAATAAAATACAGGAATACAATTAAAATCCTTATTTAAAACGGATAAACAATAGTTCTTCAAATCATCCATAACTATGTCAGCAAAAAACGGAGAGATAGGAGACCCCATTGGTGTCCCATAAATTTGCTTGTAAAACTTATCATTAAATACGAAGAAGGTATTGTCAAACAAAAATCTAACAGAATCACGAATGTCATCAAACGGGATTTTACAATTCTCATTAATGCAAAAAAATCTTCTATCTAAACTGTCTAAAACTAAGTTGCAAGAAACATTAGTAAAAAGAGAATTCACATCGAGAGAAAAAATAACGTGGTCATCGTCTAAAATAATATTTTTCAATTTTTCTTTTAGTTCAAAACTGTTATTTATATGTGATTTCGGAAGTTTAATAATATTTTTTAATTCTTCATTAATAACTTTCGCTAAAAATTGTGTAGGGCTGTTAATTGAGGAAATGATTGGACGCATCGGAATATCTTTTTTATGGATCTTTGGAAGTCCATAGCACTTAGGAAGGACTGTACTAGTTAAAGTTAATTGATTGTTATGGTATTTTTGTTTTAAAAATTCATTATCGTTAAAATTTTTTAGTATCTTAGAAGTTTTTTCCTGAAGTTCCCTGAGTGGATTTTTATCAATTGAAATGTAAGTGGAAGTATCAGATAAAAGATTGTTCATCTTAATAATATATTCAGATTTTTTCAAACAGACTGTAACATTGCCTTTATCGGCTTTAGTAAAAAAGATATCCGGATTGTCATTAAGGAACTTTTTGGTGATTTTTAGATTTTTAGAAATTTTTTTGTCCTCTTTTGAGATGTGAAACTCTTTCTTGACAAAGTTGTTAACATTTTTAGTTGTTATTTCCCTTATTTCGTTCTTGACGCCATTGTTTATATCTAATAGCTGTAATGAAGTTTCGACCTTCTTAACAATGTCAATGATCTGTTGTTGAGATATTTTGGAAGGAACGCTAAAGTTTGAGCCCAGCGATACAGTGTCAATAACCTCGGATGGTAATTGAACTTCTGATAAATTTTTAACAAAAGTATCCTTGCAACTTAATGTAGGATTATCTTTTTTCGGTAGCAAGGATGTGAACTTTTCATGATGTATAAAATTGTGAGTAGATAAAATAGAATTAAACTTTTTTTGAGAAAAAAAGAAAAATTTTTTTTTGGTATTAGAATCAATAGTAGTAGTAGAAATGTCTTTTTCTGTTTTTTTAAGTGACTTCTTTAAGAAAATTAAATGGACATTAATGTCTCTAATTTCAAAATTCAACAATTTTTTCATGGAATAATTTTTGAATCTATGAAAATCCCTTTTACAACTTTTACTAAAAAATGATACATTATAATATTGTTTTTATAAATTTTGAATATGTATCGGTATTACGTCATTACTTCTGCACCTTAGTAGAAAACGAAGTTTAGATGTGGCCACAGCTAGACGTTGATTTGTGGAAGTCCAATTTTTTAGTAAAACTTTAAGTTGTGATCCATATTTGTTGTCAATGTATTGGAAAATTATGAATACTGATTATTGTTTGAAATTATTATTTAACGTTTGAATACTTATTTGTATAATATACAAGTTTTAAGTTAGTGTTAGTTTATTAATTTGTTTATTAAATTTGTTTTGTGACTCTTTAGAAAGTGTTTTTTCACTGTTTTGTAAAAAATTTTGTAAAAATTATTGTGATTCCTAATTTATATGAACTTTTTCATTCAAATATAGCCTGATGAGGTTGGCGAACCAACGAAACGTCGCTCATGACAAATTATGGTTGAGTGTTTCAATTATTTTTTTTAACCCACACCTTGATCGACTTATATATATATATATATATATATATACATCTACTATATACACATCATGGAGGGTGATAATTCTACAATATTCTCAACTACTAGTCCTGGATCGGAGACGGACTCTTTTATACACATCAAGAATTTTTTCCAATACATTGACAACAAATATGGATCACAACTTAAAGTTTTACTAAAAAATTGGACTTCCACAAATCAACGTCTAGCTGTGGCCACATCTAAACTTCGTTTTCTACTAAGGTGCAGAAGTAATGACGTAATACCGATACATATTCAAAATTTATAAAAACAATATTATAATGTATCATTTTTTAGTAAAAGTTGTAAAAGGGATTTTCATAGATTCAAAAATTATTCCATGAAAAAATTGTTGAATTTTGAAATTAGAGACATTAATGTCCATTTAATTTTCTTAAAGAAGTCACTTAAAAAAACAGAAAAAGACATTTCTACTACTACTATTGATTCTAATACCAAAAAAAAATTTTTCTTTTTTTCTCAAAAAAAGTTTAATTCTATTTTATCTACTCACAATTTTATACATCATGAAAAGTTCACATCCTTGCTACCGAAAAAAGATAATCCTACATTAAGTTGCAAGGATACTTTTGTTAAAAATTTATCAGAAGTTCAATTACCATCCGAGGTTATTGACACTGTATCGCTGGGCTCAAACTTTAGCGTTCCTTCCAAAATATCTCAACAACAGATCATTGACATTGTTAAGAAGGTCGAAACTTCATTACAGCTATTAGATATAAACAATGGCGTCAAGAACGAAATAAGGGAAATAACAACTAAAAATGTTAACAACTTTGTCAAGAAAGAGTTTCACATCTCAAAAGAGGACAACAAAATTTCTAAAAATCTAAAAATCACCAAAAAGTTCCTTAATGACAATCCGGATATCTTTTTTACTAAAGCCGATAAAGGCAATGTTACAGTCTGTTTGAAAAAATCTGAATATATTATTAAGATGAACAATCTTTTATCTGATACTTCCACTGACATTTCAATTGATAAAAATTCACTCAGGAAACTTCAGAAAAAAACTTCTAAGATACTAAAAAATTTTAACGATAATGCATTTTTAAAACAAAAATACCATAACAATCAATTAACTTTAACTAGTACAGTCCTTCCTAAGTGCTATGGACTTCCAAAGATCCATAAAAAAGATATTCCGATGCGTCCAATCATTTCCTCAATTAACAGTCCTACACAATTTTTAGCAAAAGTTATTAATGAAGAATTAAAAAATATTATTAAACTTCCGAAATCACATATAAATAACAGTTTTGAACTAAAAGAAAAATTGAAAAATATTATTTTAGACAATGACCACATTATTTTTTCTCTCGATGTGAATTCTCTTTTTACTAATGTTTCTTGCAACTTAGTTTTAGACAGTTTAGATAGAAGATTTTTTTGCATTAATGAGAATTGTAAAATCCCGTTTGATGAAATTCGTGATTCTGTTAGATTTTTGTTTGACAATACCTTCTTCGTATTTAATGATAAGTTCTACAAGCAAATTTATGGGACACCAATGGGGTCTCCTATCTCTCCGTTTTTTGCTGACATAGTTATGGATGATTTGGAGAACTATTGTTTATCCGTTTTAAATAAGGATTTTAATTGTATTCCTGTATTTTATTATAGATATGTCGAAGATATTATTCTATGTGTCCGTAAGAAACATATTGATTCAGTGATTAATACCTTTAATTCTTATGATTCCAATTTACAATTTACCTTTGAGTTAGAACAAGATAAAAGAATAAATTTTTTAGATATGACCTTAATTAGAAATAATAATATGATTATCACTAATTGGTTTCGTAAACAAACATCGTCTGACAGAGTTATTAATTATTCTTCAAATCATCCAACTCAACAAAAGAAAAATATTGTTTTTAACCTTGTTGACAGAGCAATTTTATTATCTCATCATGAATTTCATCATGAGAATTTGCGTAAAGTTTTTCAGATTTTAAAACATAATAATTATCCTTCAAATTTTATTCAGCAGAATATTACAATCCGTCTGGAAAAAATTAGATCTTCTTTTAATTCTACCCATAATGAAAGCATCAGTAATAAAAATAAGTACTTTTCTCATAATTTCAATACTATTATTTGCTTGCCCTTTATTGAAAGAATTTTTAAAAAATTATCTTCAAGTTTGAAAGTATTCAATATTTCAACTATCCCAATTGTCAATAAAAATTTGAGCTTTGTCATCAAATTAGGTAAAGACAGCACCAAAATAATGAATAGAACTAATGTTGTTTATAAAATCCGTTGCAAAGATTGTGAAGCGTGTTATATTGGTGAAACAAAAAGAACTTTAAAGACACGTATAAAGGAACACATTAATAATAAAAATGACGAATCAGTTGTTTGTCAGCATCAAACTAATTTTAAACATGAATTTGATTGGAATAAGACTACTGTAGTGGATTCCGAAATTATTTATAAAAAAAGACTTATATCAGAAATGATTCATATTAAGTGTCAAAAAAATAGCATAAATAAAAAAGATGATATTTATACGTTAAATTCTAACTACTTTCCACTTTTGAAGAGTTTGAAATTATGAATACTGATTCTTGTTTGAAATTATTATTTAACGTTTGAATACTTATTTGTATAATATACAAGTTTTAAGTTAGTGTTAGTTTATTAATATTAGTGTCCTGCGTCTTATAAATAAGGAAACAAAATTACGAATAGTTAGTTTAATATTTCACTTCGAGACGAAACAATGTGACTAATTAAATTAGATTTTAATAATTGACTAAATGTTTTAAATGTAAAGACTTCAATTTTAAGGTAAAATTTGTTTTGTGACTCTTTAGAAAGTGTTTTTTCACTGTTTTGTAAAAAATTTTGTAAAAATTATTGTGATTCCTAATTTATATGAACTTTTTCATTCAAATATAGCCTGATGAGGTTGGCGAACCAAGCCAACAAAACGTCGCTCATGACAAATTATGGTTGAGTGTTTCAATTATTTTTTTTAACCCACACCTTGATCGACTTATATATATATATACATCTACTATATATTTGTAAATTTGTTTAAAAACAAAATATATATATACAATACCAAAATATACATAACTCATATTTTGTACAATACTGTCTTTCTACATGTCTTCACCCCCAGTTAGATATACTCTTAAACGCTCCCGAGCAGGAAAACATATAGATGAGTTGAAACTACCAACTTGTGAAATAAGAGATATAAAAAACGACGTTGAATTTTCCGATTTATTTGAGCAATTGTTAGAGAAAAGAAGCAATTATATAAAAAAACAAACTTCCGCGTAATTTAGAAAAGGAAAAGGTTACAAAAAGCGAATCTGTACCAGAAAACTTTGAATCGAAAAATCCCGAACCTGAATTAATATTGACTGAAAATAAAATTTCTGAATATCTACCCCCAATTATCGAAACTTTAAATACTTTCTCTGACTCGGAACCTGAAGCAAACTCGAGTAACTTTGTACCTAATAAAGATAAAATATCAAGTATCGAGATTATCAATATACCCTCAGATTCAGGATCTGAAACGGAAATTGAGGAACCCATTTTTGCGAGCAATAAATTTTTCTTACCCAAAATAACAAATATTTTCAGTTTAGGAAAAAATAAAGTTAAATTAATTAAAGATTTTTAAGAAAAAAAAAGTTATTCTATTTTTGAAAAAAAGGGGTGATATTAATAATATCAAATAAATTTATTTCCGAAATATATGAGAAATATCAATATCGGTTCCATCACGATACAGCAGTGAAAAAGGCACTATAACTCGTAGGCAAGCAAGGAAAAACCCAACTTTAGCAAAAGAAGTTGAAGAAAGTTCCCAAGTACCACTTAAACCAAAACGAAAAACTCAAGAAGGAAATTTACAATATTCCGAGTCTTCAAGTAATTTAGATCAAACTGATCTTTTAGATATTAGCATAGGAAGTATTCCTGACGCTGAAACTAGTACTTTAAAAAAATCATTTACTGACACAAAAAACCCTAAGAGTCCATTTGTTGATAAATTAAAAACTTATTAAACGCAATAATAGTATAATTATTGCAGGAGATCAGTATAACGATACACCACAAATTAACCCTTCATTTGACGATACCATAGGGGATATAACACTCAGAGAAAAATCAATAATTGAAAGCATTGCAGCAAACTCAACCTTGTGTGATAGAACTTTATGCCCAGATCAATTTGGTGATATTTCAAATAATAAAATTCTCACCACACCTCAAAAAAGATACGAATCAATAGATCCATTTGAAACAAAATCACAACTAAATAGGACTCCAGAACCTTTCAATCAAACAACAATATTCAAAAATCCAAATCTAGAATTTGAACAAGTCCAAGAAACTTTACCAAATAAAATCAATCAAATTACGCTTGTCGATTCTGGAAATATTGAACAAGCTCTTAATTCGATAAAATTTTCACACCCGTTATCAACCTCTAGGAAATCTGATAAAAAAGTTTCAGTAAATAATTCACCAAATAATTCACCGAATAATTTACCAAATAATCTACCAATACAATCCATCGAAATGATAAATTTACCTACAAATCAACATTTATCTCTACGAGATGCGTTAGAGATTGTCCCATACTTTGATGGCTCAAGTAAGGTACCATTGACAATTTTTATCGAAGCTTGCAAAGAAGCAAAAGAAATGGTCCCCAATGCAGAAGCTAATTTAGTAAAATTATTGAGAAGCAAACTTACAAGTGAAGCCAGAAGATGTATAATAGGAAATTATTATAATAATTTAGAAGATTTTATTTCAAAGCTAAGAACAATTTTTTCACCATCAAAAACCGTATACCAATTACAAGGAGATTTAGGTAGGATATATATGTGGGAAAATAAAAGTGTTCTATCCTACGCAACACGCATACAAGAAATAGCAGCAGAAATCCTCGAATGTTATAAACAAAATAATAATGGTAAGGAAGCTGCTGAATTCGAAAGAAATCTGGAAGGAGACGCAATCGATTGTTTTCTCCGAGGATTAAAACCAGAATTAGAAATAAGAATAGGAACAGCCAATAAATTTGACGAAATAGTAGAAAGAGCAATACGAGAAGAGAGAAATCTGACAGCAAGGAACGAACTTCGAAGAGGAAACAAACAACATTCGCTATTTCAAGAAGTTGAAAAGTCAACACATAATAATGGAGAATTTTCAAAAACAAATAAAATAAACTTAGCACGAGAAGAACCAATAAAATGTCAAATCTGTCAGAAAATAGGCCACACAGCAGCAACCTGTTTTCAATATGTTCAACAATTAACAAATAAAAATTCACAGAGCAATCAGTTTAGAAATAACTTGACTAGACAAAATAATCAATACCAGGAAAATATGCAAGGTCAGGGAACGCAGTGGGAACCCCCATAGAGATACCAGGTGCAAAGCCTAAATCAACAAGGTAGTAGAAACAACTATAGAGATATAAATAGCTTCCCATCCCACCCTAATATTTCCCAAGGAAACAGATTTAATCAAAACACAAACTTCAATCGAAATACCCAGAATATGTATCGCAATTATAATCAAAATAATCAAAGTCGAAATTTTAATCAAAATCCGAATTTCAACAGAAATTTCAATAGAAATTTCAACCAAAGTCAAAATTTTAATCAAGTTCAAAATCAAGGTAGGAATTCCAATCGAAACCTCCATTTTAATCAAAGACCAAATTTTAATATGAACTACAATGAAAATAGAAATCAAAATCCAAATTTTAATCAAAAACTAAATCAAGGTCAAAATTTTGAAGTTATTTGCTATTCGTGCAATACACCAGGACATACATCTAGGAGTTGTAGCAAGAAAATAAATACTAATCAACAATTACCACAACAACAAGAATTTCAGCAACAAGAATTTCAACAACAAGAATTTATTCATCAGGAAAACGCCAATGCCCTTCCTGGAACGGGTGCACAAAGGAGGGCTTAAACGAACAAATATTCGCACCTAATTTGATTTAAAATAAAACTGAAAAGGTCAATTTGAATACAAGTAATACAATTCCGCATATAATTAATTCTATCAGCTGAAGGATAGAAAAATCCTATAGACATGATGATAGATACAGGATCCGGACCAAATTTAATCAAACAAGCAGTTAAAACAAATGTGAAAATAAATAAATACGAATGCCTAAAACTAACGGGCATAAATGAACATCCTGTATTTACACTTGGCCAGATAAGGATCAATATTTTTTGCTACTTGACTACCCTCAACATAATAGCGAACGAAGTACCTATCGAACATGACGGTATACTAGGTACAGAATTTTTCAGAAACAACAATGCAAAAATTAATTATGCAGAGAAATAAGTTGAAATAAATGATAAAATTTACCCATTCGAAATGCAAGAAACTATATTGGTACCAGCAAGAACAATTTCAGATTTTTATGTAAGTATTAAAAACAGTGAACAAAAACAGGGATTTATACCACAATTACACTCATGCAATGGAGTTTATTTAGGAAATACAATTGTTTCTAATAATAACAGTAAAGCGTACATGAAAATATTTAATACAAATACACAACCTCAAAAGATAACCATACCAACTGTTGAGTTGATCGATTTTGAAAAAGTATCAATACATAAAAAAATCAACCTGACACAAAAACAAATTTTGAAGACAGAAAAGAATTTAATTACCCACAACAAATTTTCAATGACTTTATTAAACAAATTCCAAAAGTAAATGATTGTGATCCATCATTTAACATTTCGAATAAAAATCTAGAAAATTCCATTAAAGAGTTATTAAGATTGGATCATTTAAACAAAGAAGAAAAACAACATGTTGAAAATTTGATTGAAATATATGTGGATCGATTTCACATACCAGGAGAACCATTAGGAGCAGCAACCGTCTTACAACATAACATTCCAACAACTGATGATCAACCTATATTTTCAAAACAATATAGATTTCCTCCAGTACATTAAGAAGAAATTTCACGTCAAGTAAATGAACTAATTGAAAATAAAATTATTAAACCCTCACAATCACCATATAATACACCTGTTTGGATAGTATCTAAAAACTTGGACTCACATGGAAATAGAAAATGGCGAATGGTACTTGATTTTCGCAAACTCAATGAAAAAACGATTGGAGATTCTTACCCTTTACCAAATATAATCGATATTTTAGATCAAGTGGGATCTGCACAATATTTTTCCGTATTTGATCTTGCTTCCGGATTTCATCAAATAAAAATGAGCCCTGAAGACTCTCATAAAACAGCTTTTTCAACCCCTAATGGCCATTATGAATTTGACCGTATGCCATTTGGTTCAAAAAACGCACCAGCTATCTTTCAACGATTAATGGATTTAGTTTTAACAGGACTTCAAGGAACTGAATTATTCGTCTACTTAGATGACATTGTTTTATATGCAAATTCTTTAGAAGAAAATGAAGAAAAATTTAACAAACTAATGGAAAGATTAAGTGCAGCAAATCTCAAATTACAGCCAGATAAATGTGAATTTTTACGCTCAGAAGTTGTTTATTTAGGACACATAATAGACAAGGAAGGAATACGACCAGACCCTAAGAAACTAGAGGCAGTAAAAAATTTTCCGATACCAAGAAACCCTAAAAATATTAAACAATTGTTAGGATTGGCTGGTTATTACCGAAGATTTATTGATGGATTTTCTAAAATTGCAACACCCTTGAATCAACTTTTAAAGAAAGATGTAAAATTTTATTGGTCTGAAAAACAACAAGAAGCATTTGAACTTTTAAAAGAAAAATTGTGTGAAGAACCTCTTTTACAAAGACCAGACTTCTCACAACCTTTTATTTTAACAACTGATGCGTCAGGATTTGCTATAGGTGGGATACTTTCACAAGGCAAAGTAGGTAAAGATAAACCTGTAGCTTATACTTCTGGATCATTAAATGCCTGCGAACGAAAATACGATACATACGAAAAAGAAGCTTTAGCAATTATTTATTGCGCAACATATTTTCGCCCTTATTTATACGGAAGAAAATTTACCTTGGTCACAGACCATAAACCACTAGTATGGTTTCGAAACTCGAAAAATCCTTGCTCTTGAGTAACTAGGTGGAAACTAAAACTTGCAGAATATGATTTTGATGTTGCATATAAGGCAGGTAAAACTAATGTAAATGCAGATGCTTTATCAAGGAATCCTATTGACGTAGAAAATATTGAAGGTAATTATATGAATAATAAGACTAGTCTTGAAGTAAATTTAGTTAAACCAAGGAATGCAAAATGCATATCTGATTTAGAATATATAGTAAGGAAGAAGTACCAGTAAAAGATCTATCCTGCCATGAAGAAATAAACTATGATAATTTTGAAGAAGATATCAAGGAGTATAATTACAAAGAAACTGAACAATTTATGAATAAGAAAAAATTATTTAAGAATAGAAATAATCAAGGAAATTATGATAAATTAAAATATAAGGATATTGAAGACGAAAGTATAACCACTGATAATTCTGAAGGAAACGAACAAATACCGATAAATGATGAGAACTTAATTAAGGATATTAAAAATAAGGAATTTAATGCTATAAATTATGAAGATTTTGAAAAACGAAAAACTTGTAAAGATTTTGAAAATGTTGGCCAATTAAACGAAGAAACTTTATTTAAAAATTTTGATAGTAAAAAATGTTATTATGAGGATATTGATGAAGAAAAAATTGATAGGAATAATACTGAAGAATTATTAAATGAAGAATATTTACTGATAAATGATGAAGACAATGATGAAGACAATGATGAAAAATGTTGTATTAAATTGAATATTAAGGATATGAAAGAAGGAGCAGTTTATGAAAATAATGAAAACACTATTGAACAATTGGACGAAGAAGATATATTTAACATAATTAATAAAAGGTCGATTAACGTAATAATGAATAAAATGAAAAATGAGGAAAATGGAAACACTTTTTACAAATTGATCGATAAAGGAAATATTTCGGAAACACTTGCTTCGCAATTTTTGAAATGTGTCATGAATTCAATTCCAATTTTATTAGAAAATAAAAATAAATGCTATGCTATGCAAACAAGGAGTAAGTTAAAAAATTCAGGAAGTAAAATTACAGGAACAAATTAAAAAGAGAGGTAGACCCAGAACATGTATAAATAAATCACCTGAGATTAATAAAAAACGTAAATTTACGGAATCAGAAGATGAATCCGATCCTGATCCAGATTATGATATTAAGCAAAAGCCAAAAGCAAATAAGAAGAGAAAACATTTTAAGGAAGATGAAGAATTAAATGAAGGAAGTGATTTTGAAACAAATTCTGATTTGTCAAGTGAAGATGAAAAAGAAGAAATCCAGGAAAATTTTCAGAATGTAGAACATGAAAACGAAAACGAACAACCGGATATACTAGGAATAGAAAATTCTGAAAACTCTGACGATTGCGATTTTACAGAAGAAAGGCCACCCCCAGAGCCACCCCCTGACCAACCTTCAACATCCGGATTGCTTAGTAAACAGAAAAATATAATTGAATCCCGCGACCAATTAACGATGAGAAAAGATAATTATGCGTATTTTGTAAGCAATAAAGGAGAACCTCGCGATATAGGCTCTAAACTTTTAGAAAAATGTGGAAAATTACCTAATTTTAAAAATTTACAAAAAGGAATAGTCCAAAAATTACGTAAGGGAAATCAATACCATTTTATACTTCCAATCGAAGACGAATATAAAGCAAGTCTAGGAGAAATGACTAAAAATATTAAATTACCGATTTATTCTCTTCATTCCATGGTAAAAGAATTAAGTATTAAATCAATTAGTATTGCGAAATCACCACACATTAACAATGTTTTGTGGGAAGAAATTTTGGCTACATTAAAAATAACATTTTTGGATTCAACAATTAAAATAATAATTTGTAATGGACTCACACAATACCCTACAAAAGAACACAGAAATCAATTAATCGAAGAAGCTCACTCATCTGCTATAGGAGGACATAAAGGAGTAACAAAAACTTATAATAGAAGCAGACAAAGATACTATTGGGAAAACATGAAATTAGACATACAAAAATACATACAACTTTGCTTACAATTCCAACTTGAAAAACTTGTTAGAGTGAAAACAAAAAAACCCTATGATAATCACTGATACCCCAGGAACAGCATTTGAGAAAATTTCATTGGATATTGTTGGAAAGTTACCAACAACTTCATCACAAAATCAATATATACTTTCTATTCAAGATAATTTTACTAAATACTCTTTAGCAATCCCACTCCCAAATCACCAAGCTGGAACAATAGCAGATGCTTTTGTTAAGAAATTTATTTGCATATATGGCTCGCCAAAAGCAGTTTTAACAGATCAAGGAGCAGATTTTCTAAGCAATTTAATGCGAAAAATGGCAAAACGATTTCGTATACGTCAGTTTAAAACTACTGCTTATCATCCTCAATCAAATGGATCATTGGAAAGATCCCACCACGTTCTTAAAGAATATCTTAAACAATTTATTGAAAATAATGCAGAATGGGATGACTGGATTGAGTTAGCAATGTTTTCATATAACACGAGTGTTCACGAAGGAACGAAATGCACACCTTACGAATTAGTCTTTGGAAAATTAGCACGTTTACCATCTAGCGATCCTTTACCAGAACATGAAAAAATGGAAACTTATGATATGTACATGACAAAATTAATTACAAAATTACATGAAATGCGTGGAATAGCAGGACAAAATTTAATTGCAGCTAAAGGAAAATCGAAAGAATATTATGACAGAAAAATTAATCCGCAAAATTTTAAAATCGGAGATAGTGTATTTTTACTGGAAGGTGGAGAACTAAAGAAGTTCGAAAATCAATACTCAGGACCATACGAAGTACTTGAAATATCAGGCAAAGGAAACATAAAAATTTCAGTCAAAAATAAACCTAAAATCGTTAATATTAATAGACTCAGACTTTCATACATAACCCCAAAAACAACCAATCAGATTAAAAAGAATTAAAATTAAATAAAAATGATTGCAGATCACAATGGAACCAAAACATCGCCAACGCATTGATTTATTATGTGATTTAATCGTTCGCCAAATTGATATGAAAGCATTATGGCCATACTTATTTATGAATAGAATATTTAACTACGACGATTGCAACGTACCATATTGGTCTCGAAATATAACAAATTCGGAAATAATCAAAGACATAATTTTAACAATTAAAACAAGAGGACCTTACGCATATTACAATTTACTAAGAAGCTTACGACAATCCGATCAAGAATTTATAGCCGACATCCTAGATATGCCCAACTAAGTATAAATTCAATAATTTAAAAAAAAAGAGGAATTTATTAGCAGTTCTAGCTGCTAATTGAGAAATATCATTTTACAGATAATGAAACCAAAAGTCAAGAAAATCTACAACATCTTTTGCCTTTTACTTTGGAGTGGTACAGTACACGCCATTATTGAGAAGTAGTGCATATAGTTAAATGCATTCCCATCGAAGTGAAATTCAGAGAAACTGATCAATGTTTTTTACAGCTTCCAATTCATAAAGGAAATGAAACACTATTTCTTACCCCACGTACACACATAATAATAGGAAAAGGAACGGAAACAAGTTGTAATATTTTCCTACCATCAATGTATTATTTAAACGACACCTGGTATAAATTATCTCCAAAACCAACTGAATCACTACCACCATCAATAATGAAACCAACTTGGAAATACACAAATCCAGCTTCTTTAGCAACAAGTGAGAGAACCAGCATTGGAGTTACAAAAAGGAAACCCTTCAGCCCCCCAACAAGGAGTACAAACGCCACTGTACACAGAACTCACTTATACAGGTAATATTGTTTGTTGTTAACAGAGTTTGTTCTAATAAACCACTCTATTAGATAATAGCAACTAGAAACTTTATTTAATCACTCTCACTCTTAATATACAACCGCTCTCTGCGGAGGACGACAAACGAGAGAGCCGCCGTTCAGCCGCTCGCTATAGTATACATATACTTCCGTGTGATAGCGCTGCGCACACATTCTTTGATACACACTTACTTAAATGTACCTCATATTCTAACACGCCTCCTTACATATATGTAGTGCGCAATTTCAATATTTTTAAAAAATTAAATTTAATAAACTTCTCAAATTTTCGAACCTTACTCGCCCAAGAGCTTTCGTTAATATATCTGCTACATTTTTTTCAGAACTTATTTTTACAACATCAATCAAACCCTTTTCATTTTTCTCATTTACAAAATGATAGTGTACTTCAATGTACTTTGATTTTTTAGTAAAATTTCCGTATTTCGCAATACTTACAGCGCCAGAATTATCTTCATACATATTGACGGGATTTTTAATTTCTACCTTAAAGCTACTTAACACATCTCTTATCAACAGAATTTCACTCACTGCTTCAGACAGTGCAACATATTCTGCAGCTGTCGAAGACTTTGTTACACTTCCTTGTTTCCTTGATTTCCAATGAATCACATTTCCATATAATCTTACAATATAACCAGTTGTGGACTTTCTATCTACACAATCTCCTGCCCAATCTGCATCTACATAGCATTCCAGAATATCTACTTGATCATTTCTCTTAAACTTTAATTTTAAGTCTTTGGTTGAATACAGGTATATTAAAATTCTTAAAGCATATTTAAAATGCGTTTCATCAAAACAATTTTGAAACCTACTTAAGTAGTTAACGCTATAACTTATATCTAATCTAGTTCCTGAACTAATATACAAAAGTGCTCCTATCAAATTTCTATACTTTATTTTCTCATTTGACTCTTCCGCAGGCTCTAACTTTAAATTTTTTTCCATTGGCGTTTTATATAATTTAGCTTCTTCAATCTGATATTTTCTAGCTAGTGATTCAATATAAAGGGTTTCCCAATAGGGGTGATATGATTTTGAATGTCCCTATCGGGCTCATTTGAACTGAAATTTTTGACGTCTGCTGTCAGTTGTCATCAGTAAGGTTTGCCATTTAATCATGAGTAGTTTCACGCTTCCACAACGTTTGGAAATTGTCCAATTATTTTATCAAAATTCGAGAAGTTTTGTCGGTGTTCAAAGAGCATATCGTGCAAAATATGGTCGTCATTCTGCTCCATCCGCGCTCTCAATTCGTCGAATAATCGATAAGTTGGAGAGTGAATTTACTCTATTGGATACTAAGCCTAAAAATCGTATGCGTACCGCACGTTCTACACAGAATATAGCCGCCGTACAGGCCAGTATCGAGGAAAACCGTGAATTGTCCGTGCCACGCCGATCTCAGGAATTGGGCCTGTCCAGGATGACTACCTGGCGTATTTTGCGATTGGATCTTGGCCTGCATCCCTATAAGATGATTCTGGCCCAAGAACTGAAGCCTAATGACCATCGTTTGCGTCGGGAGTTCGCGGATTGGGCTCTGGAATCAATTGAAAATGATCCCAATTTTCATCAAAAAATCATCTTTTCTGATGAGGCGCATTTTTGGCTCAAGTCTCGGGGGACATTTGGCCGATATATTGTTTAAATCATAAATGGCATAGAATATCCAATATAATAAAAAAGATTTCGATCAATTCCGAATGAATATTCAGTGTTTTTTTTCAATTTCAAAACATATCACCCTTATTGGGAAACCCTTTAGTAACTTCTACTGCTTATGTTTATTATTAAAGCTTCAATTGATTTTACTATTCACCCCATGTTAATTGAACTACATGTTTAGTTATTGTTATTACCTCGACACAATAAGATACACACACATACACATACGTGCTCGCATATGATTATTATAATTACATGCGAACTCGAATCAAAATTATGAAAAAGTTTTCTTAAATGTTCTTGCTTCCTCTTAAATATTGATCTTATCCAAGACCGTGGTCAGAAAATCTCAATTTTTCTCAGATAAGATCAAATTTTAATGGGAATAGAGAATAAAGGTTATGTTGTATCTAATGGACCTAACATTAACCACAAATATTACAAGTAAGGATTCTCTAGTCGGGGCCCCGCCAGATACAAATAGATTTTCCATACTTAAGCGAAACAAAGAATTCCTCACTGGAACCTGACAGGGCCCCTATCAGTTTTTTCTGGACTTGAAATACTAATCGGGTGCTAACAGGGCCCCTAACGTTATTTCTAGATGAGAAAATTCTAGTCCGGGCCCCACTAGAACTTAACTTGAAATAAGGAAAGATAGGGCAATTTCTACACGGGTAGCGTTTTATATAAAAAAAAGCAAAAATTAAAAAAAAATTATCAAGTTCACTTCCTCAAATAGGTACACGTGCACATGTACACTAAGTTACTTTGTGCGCCGAAAATACACCAAATAGACCATAGAGATATTATAGATAGAGGAGACATGCCAGCCTGAAGCCTGTCAGCTCGGGCGAGAGAGAGAGAGTGAATTTCGGATTAGGCTGTCTCTCGCTAACGCCGAGGCTAGCGCGGTACGCGTAGACAATGACAGAAAAAACCACTTATCGTCTCTCTCTTTCGCTCTCACCGAGTTTGCAGACTGACGTTGCCACTTACAGAGCGGCTTATGACATGTCTCCTCTATCTATAATATCTCTATGGTATAGACATGCACAGAAGTACACTGCTCACGTAAGCACGCCGCACACTAATGCACGGAGTCGTGTATAGTTGATGTCATCAGTCCGAGAAAAACCAGTAAAATCTCCCTTCAACTTGAGGTTTTTATTCCGATAATTTATCGAAAATCAGACGGACCATAGAAAGTCCCATAATTTATCGGACTTTTTTAGATTCAGTTACTGCACATATTTTCTTTAAGTAAGGTACTATTTCCGTCAAAAATTAAATAACAACTTTCCTATAAAAAAAAGTAAATACTTTCATTTTTTATCCTCTTGTTTCACTTTTGCAATAGTATATACTTCTTTTCAACTAGCAAATTTTCCTATTTTCTACCCCTTGAGGTAAAATTCCTACAAAACACAGGAAAAATTCCGATATATTTTTCTCAGTGTACAAAAGTTCAAAACGGACGTAGACAGACAGACTATATTTGGTTTTGAAAAAAGGAAAAAAGTTCAGTTTCACAAAATATTTTGGAATTTTTTTTTCTATTATCTACGTTTGTTTTCATCATCTCTACCATTTCTCAAATTTTGAAAACAAAATTTTATGTATTTTGGTCACAAACATGTAGAAACTGGACCGAATTGTTCACATAAACTTGCTACTTGTCTTTAGTATCACATGCTCTTAATTAAAAAACTAGAATATATTTATGTCTAAATATTGCTGAAGATATATATACAGGGTGAGGAACATAAAGTGTTACAGAGCGATATCACTCAAACTATTGATCACATCCAAAAATATTTCAGACAAAAGTTTCAGTGTTCGAGAAGGCGCTATCTAAAATCCATTCTATTTTATTTTCATTTACATTACCGTTACTTATATTCGCAGACCTTGTTTCTACTGAAGTGCTCAACACTTCGCTCTTCTCAGCGTTGTGATGACCTTGGCTGTTGTTGTCGCTGCCTCGCGCGCCCCGGCCGCATTGTCTGTAGCCGCTCCTTCCACGCCGGTTGGAACTCGTTCCTCGCTGCTGCGTGTTGTAGCCTCTGCCGTTGCCCCCTCCTCTTTGTGGCACACGGCTTCCTCTACCGCCTCCTCGCTGCGGCGTCCCTTGATTCCACGAATTGTTTTTCTTCGGGCAATCGTACTGTATGTGCCCTTCACTGCCACATACATAACATGTCCTTTTATCCTCTCTTCTTTTCTCAAAGGTAAACGCGTTTGATCTCGAATTTTCACTTTCACCATGTCTTTTTTTAAATTCAAATTCCAACTTTGATTTTATAAATTCCACTGTTTTATCCTTTTCAGCTAATGCGTCCACAATATCAACCATGTGTGACATACTTTCTGGTAGCGTCAATAAGAAATAGTTTAGTTTATCTTCTTTCGTCACATTTTCTCCAGCATTTTTTAATTCGTTCACTAATTTTTCAAAGTTATTATAAAAGTCTGTCGGGTTCTCACTTACTTCCATTTTCAAATCGAGCAGCTTTCTTTTACATAATAATTTCACAACACTACTTTTAACTAAGTAATTTTCATCCAACTTAGCAACCATCTTCTTTGCAGTTTCTTCTGAAATAATCAATTCCAATTGTGTATTTGTCATACTGTTTACTATATAATTTTTGGCTTTTATCTCTTTCTTCTTCCACTCAACTTCTGTTATCGCTGCCGGTCTTTCATCATTTTCTATAACTTCATTGCACTCTTTAAATTCTAGAAATAATTTTAATTTGTACTTCCATTTATCATAGTCTGTCCCATCAAATACTTGTAACGTGATTCCTTTATTTTCCGAAGCCATCTTGTTTTCAGCAGGAACTTCCTTTTGTTCACTTTTTGTTTCGCAATCAAAAAACTCTTCTGTTTGTTCAATGTCACCTTTCGTTTCACTTTTTACTACTTGAGGTTCTTTTTTTACGCTCATGCGTTTTTCTTGTTCTTGCACTTACCTAGCGCTCAAATCAAAAACACTTTACCTCCCTGGCCGTAACCACGCTCTGCTACCATGTTTGTTGTTAACAGGGTTTGTTCTAATAAACCACTCTATTAGATAATAGCAACTAGAAACTTTATTTAATCACTCTCACTCTTAATATACAACCGCTCTCTGCGGAGGACGACAAACGAGAGAGCCGCCGTTCAGCCGCTCGCTATAGTATACATATACTTCCGTGTGATAGCGCTGCGCACACATTCTTTGATACACACTTACTTAAATGTACCTCATATTCTAACAAATATACGCACTCATACTGAAGCAAACCTTTATCCTTACGCTCAACTGAATAATATTGAAGAACCGTCAAACTATCCTATCCGTTTGTAATAAATAACCTCATAAAATGTCAATAACAACTATTACTTGCGAGAAACAAGAAGTCCAAAATAATCCGTGAGAAGAAATAGCCAAAGCAAACAAAAAACATATGGAATATCTATATAACTACATGAAACAAATAAACAATGACGTACTACCACAATTTAATACTACCATTAGTCATGTAACAAGAGATACAGTTTATTACAGTGTAGCAGTTGAATATGAAAACTATACAATAATGACCACTTCAGATCAAATAGATATAGCAAAACAAAACGCAGCACGAACCCTTTACTATCAACTAACAGACGAACGTATTCCAGAAAGTAAATACGAAGACTATACAGATATAATACCTATGGAACTGGAAAAATATTGCATTTTGAATAAAATTGACAAACCAATGTACTCATATATCAAAACAAAAATATCAAGTAAAAAATCTAATTCTGTAGCAATTTGTAAAATTGGCAATTTAAGATACGGTGGTATAGGAGGAACTTGTTTATCAGCAAAAATTTCGGCCTCAATAAAAGCTTTAAAATCACTTACTCGTAAAACCAAGTAAAACAATAACAACAACATTAATATGAAAAAGTATCTGGTTAAATAACATTGATTTTGAAGAAAGTAAAAGTATAAAAACTTAAGCAAAAGAAAGTATAAACAATTAAGAGATTAACAAATTGCATTTTTTTTTTGCTTTAAGGAAAAATATTAACATGGAAACCCAACCTATACCAAGGACTACAGCCTCCATGAATGTAACAGCACTAGAAGAATTAAAATCACAAAAAGACACATATAAAATCAAAACCCTAGGTATTCTTAATTATGTAAGAATTCTGAGAGATTTAAAAAATAAATATGGATTAGAAGAACCAGAAATTCTAACCTATAAAGATTTTGACATCGACAAAAGGATAATTTTTACATCATACTGTAGAGTAGAGAATCAAACAGTAATGGCTACAGGAACTATAGCAATAAAAACCGAAAACGAAGCAGCATTCAAGCAAATAAAATTAATACAAGAAAGTTACGATCTCTGCGAAGAAAAATATGAAGATTTGGAAACAGAAAAAACTAAATTCCAAAATAAGAGCACCCAAACGGATTTCCGACCAAAATTAGTACCCTTTTCTGAAACATGTAAAAGCTTCAACCATACCTCATACAATTGTTCAAATAAAACAACGAAAACTAAAAAGCCAACAATATTCAGAAAATTTTTAAACCTCTTTGCATAATTAAAATATCACCCATGGATTTACTTTAACAAATTAATTTTCTTTCAGGTTACATACTAATACAATCTATTTTTCTTGTTTTAGGACACAACCAGCCGAGAAAGTGACATGTATGGAAAAATTCTATTCCTTCTCAATTTTTGCACAATCCTTAATTCAATTTTTGTCCAAAAATCCAACCTCAATCACTATTATACAAAAACTAAATTCGAAAATTCAACGGGACTCTATTTTGAACCAATCGGAAAGATACAATTTTTTAAAGAAGAAAGTTACCTAATATCCTATTTGGACATATACAAGATATTAAATATGCAAAGTTCATTAATTGAAATTTACAAAAATGCCATTCATTTCTGTAAAAATATTCAAGAAAACATATACTGTATCAAAGAATATAGTAATAAAAGATTCAATAGTCAAAAATTCAAAACAGCAAATTTGATAGAAAAAATTCATTACCTATTTAACGATACTAAAATTATCATTCCAAAATATTTACCAAATTTCTTAAAAGATGACTTTGAACTTGAAGGAGAAATAATTAATAGTTTTAAAGATACTAAATATAATTCGTATTTATCTTCACACCCTTTGAATAATACGATGACAAACCTCAAAAGTACTTTCAATATAATAAGTATTTACAATTTTTGGATACAAAATTACCCAGAATATAAAAATGATAAAAAATCAACAGCAATAGAATGGCTAAATTATATACTTGGCTTATTGGATTAATATCTTCTATATCTTCAAAAAATATTAGAATTATTAATTTATGCAAAAAATGGACTTTGGCATCCCGAATTTTTCGATCCACCAACATTCAATTTATATCAACACGGTTTAAAACAAAATTTCATTAATTTTGAATTATCAGAAATAATAAAATACTCAAAAATTCAATACTTTATATATGAACACCAACTAATTTTAACATTAAGTACTCCAAACATAGAAAGAAATGAATTTCAAATTTATAAAATTCATCCTCTGCCCATAAACCACAACCTTCCTATTAACCCGAGACCAACCATATTTTTGAAACCCGAAATGCAGTATGTAGGAATTTCTGATGACAAACAAAATTACTTTATTTTAGACGATAATTACCTAAACTTATGCAGCAACATCAAACAAAAAACCATTTGCGATAATAGGCCCAATCTCCTTAATATCAACAAAAATCCAACATGCGAAACTTCATTATTTATAGGTTCTCATCCTAGTCTTTGCAACTATGTCATAAATTTCAATAACTATCCAATTTTAGAACCACTAAAATCTCACTATGGATGGTTATATGCTTCTTCTCTCCAACAAATAAAACTGGAATGTCCAAGAGAACCAAATATTATGATTAACTTCTTGGATAACGGAGTACTTCAAGTCGATCGAGAATGTCAAATAAGCAACTCTTTACCCTTCAGCAAATCAAAAAATCTTAACAATTTTAGTACAAACATTGTTACACCTTCATTCAAAATATCGCTGAAAACAATCGCACCATATCTACATCAGATATCGATTAAAAATCCCTCGCAACTCGAAAAATGCATAGCAAAAAGGAAATTTCTCGGAGACATGCCACTATCACTTTTCGAATTCGAAATGAGCATTCCAGACCAAATTAATGAAAATTTTGAAAAAATTTCGCAAAATAAAGAAAACTACCACTATAATCACATATTTAAATTAATAATTGGGTTAACTGTTACATTATCACTAAGCATATTGATAATCATAACAATTACAATAAAACTATATCAATATTCTCTTATTATAAAAAATATAACCCTAGAAACTACACATTTACATTTAGACTCATTGAACGAAGAAACCACATAAGATTTAGAGGAAAGCAATAGTATACAAACAGTAATCTTTATACCCAATTCAAATAATCAAATAGAATAATCTGTGGGGTATCACAGCTACCCGCCAACTACATCACTGAGAGTGACCAGGGTACAAGCCTGGCTAGTGCCGGGGTTGAAAAAGGCTAGAGGGCGCTGAGATCGAGATTAAAGAGAGAGAGTCGGTTAGAAAGTAAGCTAGATATCGATATAACCTTTACAAATCCCATGATCATAATTCATAATAGTACCAAAAATCGCCACAAGCAAAAACGCCACCTACCGGCTAAAAATAGCATTAAATCACATTACGATCAAAATAAACGATTGTTAAACGCATTGAATAATTCACTAATTAATAAAAAATAATAATAAACATTACACAAATTCATTACTCAAAAAAAAAAAAAAAAAGAGGTCAAATATAATTTAACACTTTCCAATCATATCTATAACCACAGCCATTTTGTAACATCATCGCAACAACGGTGCCATCTACAGCTTAAAATCTCCAATAGCAAATAGAAAGAGACAACACTACAATGATGACCATGAACCACAAATAGAATTCTTAAATACTCAGAAATCTAAAAAAATAATAATAATAAAAAATATTTTCGGAAATATAATCACAAGTATAGTATTACAAGAATATTCACAGGAATTATTTCACGTACCAGGGGTTCCATTTGAACGCGTACTTCCTCGCGATTAAAAAACTCATGACGATAATCTTCCTCTTCCATATTTCCTGCATTTATCACTTCTTCTACGTTAATATCCTCAAACTCCAGCAATTCATTCATATCCACTGCATTTAACAAATTTTCCAAATTCATTTCTTCAGGATCATCAATTTCGAAATCATCAACTTCTGCGCCTCCAACTTCGGAATCATATATGCAACGAATGCACTTAGAAAAACTTGCTAATTTAAGAATAAATACCGTCTTTGAAAAAGCATTAGAAACAGTCATCAGGTCTTCCTACTGCGTTATCAAATCCTCCTGAATCCCTACGCACCATATGTTCTCGCACCTTATGCTCGCACCAGGCTACCAGCTATCATGCCTATTTACTTTAATAATTTCTGTGAAGCACAACCCTTCATAAAATGAATCTATAACCTTTTTCACTCTTTTATAGGCACCGTGCGAAGTCATGGTAGGGAGAGTTAAATCGACGCCAGCGCACGCAGTGGATAATTTAGGCGTTAAAGGAGGCTGTTTTATATTTCCGAGCAATCAAAATACATGTGCAAATCTAAATTTTGTTTTAATTAAAAAAATATAGCTGAAATGAGCCACCGAAGTTGTTGTGTTGTGAATTGTAAAAATACAAGCAGGAAAAGTGAGTGTAAATTTTATAAATTTCCAACGTCTAAATGGAAAATAAATCAAAGGAATAAGTGGGTACTGTAGGGTGTTGCATGAACTGATGCTTGTCGAATTATACGAGATTTTATTAAATAACTTTCATTATTTCTACGGAACTCTTGGACATCTCGTACGTGTTCTGTCAGAACGAGATTTTTACCTTTAATTTTCGTTTGTGGTTGAAATTCTATTGTATGTTTAATTGATTGAAAACCTGTTTTAATAATTATATCCATGATGAATTTGAATCTGAAAATAAACAATTAATATTTATTTACTCAACAAGTACCTAAAAGTGTCATCATGAAATTACAATTTAATTCTTTATTATTTTTCTAGTCTGTTTTGATCTGTCATTAACTTAAGGTAGTCGTCATGCCAAAAAACAGTCTCTGGAAAAAGAAGTTTTTCTATGATTTCAAGACTGAGGATTATATCATCAGCCGTGACATATGTAAGAAAAGATACTAATTTTAATGAAAAAATTTAAAAATTACGAAAAATAATATTTTAATAATGTTTTTTATAATAGGATATTTCTTTACTATCGCTTCTTACCAATTTTTTGAAAATGATTGAAGTTTCTTAAATCATAGCTTATTTTCTCGGGGGAAATATTCTCTACAACTTAACCGTTTCCAATTTTTGAAAATAAATCAATTATCATCAAATATAGCAATTTGTTTATCAAAATTTTGCTTTGGAAAATTGATTTTTAATTATTTCAGTCATTAAAGAATTTATTTTCAAAAATAAAAAGATTGTCTTTCCTTACATATGACACGGCTGATGATATAATTTCCAGTCTTGAAATCATAGAAAAACTTCTTTTTCCAGAGACTGATTTTTGGCACGACAACTACCTTAACCTTATATTTACTGGTTTCTATATCATTTTTATTATGGAAAATACTTACTTTTTACTGCTGATTTCACACAAATACTTCACAAGGAAAAACAATCGAAGTTTAAAGTGAATCAAATTGTTTTTTTGTTTGTTTTTTTTTATTGATAATAAACATTTTTATAACTAAGTCCCATTATAATACATTGTAAAAGTTCTCGAATAGCCTCCTTTAGTTCACTCATGCTATGGCGCTGCAGTCACGCACGGTGCCTATAATTTTAAAAAATTATTTTATCCCAATAAAAATCGATTTTTCTCTTTCTTTTAATTATATGACAAAAGTAACACGCATAATTGGAATTTTTTCCCGAACAGAAACAATTCCAACTGCAGAACCAGAAATAAATATGGAAATAGGATCTATCGACTATCCTACGAACGGAATAAATTCAAAAAGCAATAAATCAAACAAAAATAAAATAGAAATTTATTTGAAAAATTAACTGTATGAAAAATTATGTACTTACCTCAAATAAATAAATCTCTGTTCACTTCCACTCATTGAAATTAAAACAAAATTTTGCAAAATCTGAAAAGTAACTATAACAAAATAATGATTCCAACAGTTGAAAACCCTCCATTAAATTTTCCAAGATACATTGATGGAGTTTGTACACAAGATTATCCAAGAGCTTACCAAATCCTCTTAAATTGCTCGTGTATTTGTTTATTATCAGAAATTGAAAGAATATACGTCCACAAAATTACAATGTTTAAAATTTGTGAAATATGCTACCTACAAATTCACATACCTTTTCGTTTAAATTACAATGTTGAAAACTCATGGCATTCAATTGTAAAAAATGAACTGAGAAACACAAAATGCCAATTTTGCGAAACTGAAATAGTGAAACGTTTCCAACCAGCATATAAATATATAGATTGCATCGAGCAATATTTAGACGACATTGGCAGAATAAGCCTGGGATACGAAATTAAAGTAAAAAATCACTGTTTGAATCAAATCCACGAAGAATATTAAAATAATATTTAGATCATTCAAAAATTACTGCTTCAATCAGTAATAAAGAATTCAAATTTTAAATCATTCAAAAATTACTGCTTCAATCAGTAAAAAGGTATTCAAATTTTAAATCACACTAAAATCATTCAAAAATTACTGCTTCAATCAGTAATACAGAATTCAAATTTTAAATTATACTGAAATCACACTGAAAGAAATTTATCGTGAATACAGACAATTTTCTGGTTATATTAGCAAAAGAGTTTGGCTTTCTCAGATACAGCTAAACTGTATGGGTGTTTCATAAAAACAGTTATAGTTGAAGGGATACTACTGCACCAGTAACATTTTTTCAATACACACATCCAAACTGATATGGCTGCAACAGCTGAAACATGGTTATGGTTCCTTTAGCCAAACTAGATAATAGATTATACTTGGTATCATATATATTATACGAAGTATAATTCAGATTTTTATAGTCCAGATTTTATAATCCATTTTTCTCCGTGTAGTATATGTTTGTGTCTAAATGTTACTGAAGATATAGATGCTATTACATATATAGTATAAAGTATAGTTTATTTATGACAATTAGGTTAGAATTGCCAATACGAATTCTACACTGTTCGAAATTTCTACCGCAATTACACAGAACATATGACCGTAGTTTTATTCAGCTGCAGCCTCACAAAATTAAGACAGAATTACCGAAAATTCTGTTACTTTTGAGTTAAAATTATGGAAAAAAAAATTCCAAATTTAGTTACAAAATATTAAATATTCTTTATATGTTTCTCTGGAAATACTGAAACTTGTAATAGGAATAATTTTAGATTTTGGTGGCCGAAGCTTAATACGGTTACATGCAGCTAAAAATTCAACCACATGTAACTGAAACTTAGTTTCAGCTACGCAATTTTCTGATGGATTTGAATAGGTTTGTTACAGTTTTGTAGTTCTGAGATATATTTTATGAAAATTCAGTTGAGCTCCATAATATTAATGAAAATTTAGAACATTCAGTACATTTTCAAATCAGTAAAAATTCCACCGAGTGAATCAGTGATTTGCCTATTCCCTGATTCATCAGTGAAAACCCCTTCCACCGTTGAATCAACTGAGTTTCACATAATTAATTAATGAGTGAATACATGAATACATAAAAAATATATAGTAATATCTAAAAATTGTTTTGTGAATTTCCGAACGTTTCTAACAGTGTAGTATTCAACTATTTTTTGAAATAATAACAACTTCTGATAAACCCGCGTAGAAAAACTTTTTGAGTAAAAAATTGAAATTTAGCGAATAACCTTACAATATAAACGTAAATTATAAATAAATTGTTTATACGAATCAGTATTCAAATATTAATTCTGTGAAAAAAAAGATTTTGAGATGAAAAAGTCGTCGCGAATTAATTTTTAAAGCAGTATTTGGTATTAAGTAAGTAGCATGCAGTCCTTAAACCCTGAAAAGAAACCAGATTTACTTAAAAAATGCGAATCTAAAAAAAATGTTCCATGTAGGTATTACTGCGGGTTTGCATGAATTACTGCGCAGCAATTACTGCGGAATCCCCAATTACTGCGCTCCAACTACTGCGGAAGCCCAAATTTCTGCGCTCGTAATACTGCGATATTATTATGAGTGAACTTACAATTAATTTATGAGTGTTGAACATTTTATTTAATCTCAATTATAAAAAGTAAACACGACGAACCATTCTTAACAAATTAAGATTAATAATTTTATTAATTTTATTTAATTTAACTTAAAATTATATCACTTGAGTTCCTCTTGCATCTTTAGCAACGATTAAGGAGTGTTGAACATTTTATTTAAACTAAATTATAAAAAGTGAACATGAAGCATTTTTAACAAATTAAGATTAAATAATATTATAACTCTTATTTAATTTACCTTAAAATTATATTACTTGACTTCCTCTTGCCTCATTAGGAACGATTTTGGAGTTTTCAACATTTTGTTTAATCTCAATTATAAAAAGTAAGCATAACAAAGCATTTGTAATAGATTGAAAGGTTATGCAGTGCCGCCTGACAGATCGCAGTAATTCATACACCTATGAAAATCATGTACCAAATACTGTTTTGGTAAAAAAATGATTAAAAAACGTATTTTTTGTTATTTTGCATAAATATTTAGAAAAATAAGATATTTACTTTGCAAAAAATAATATTACAATAAATATTTTATTTTCAGAAACGGAATTATAACAAGTTTTTCAGAACGTGTTTATGACCTGTCAACAAATCTAAGCATTAAAACTATGGGAATTGGGAACATGAGAGTTTCAAATTGCAATCAATTAGCTACAAATATCGTAACTATTGATAATTCGTTGATACTTATTATGCTTGGATTAGAAATTAATTGTTTTTAATTGTTCTGTAACGTTATATATCTTTAAAACATTGTATATCATTAGTTTTATTTGAAACCGCAGTAACTGGGGCATCCACAGTAATACCCACACTTACCCTAGTTCTATCGTGTGCATTCCTGTATGATATGTATTTGATAGAAAACATTATAAAAATCTAATTGCTTAATACAGTTTTATTGCGATTAATCGTTTTTTGGCATAATGGTTATGTTCGAAGCCATTGAGTTAAATCGTTAAATAATAGTAATTCAAGGTGAATTAGATTAATGCAACGATTTTATAATTTTTGATATTTAATCTTACGATTAGGATAGAATATTTGTATGAAAAAATAAGCATTTTACGTAAAAAGTATTTAATTAATGAACGATACACTTGCGGCAAAATTGGCGCATACGAGATTCAAATCAGAGGCGAAGTTGGCACACGTGTTGTGTTTCTGGAAACCGGTGACTGAAGTCAAGTGCTCGGATGTTTATGATTGAAAATATAAAGAAGATAGTAAGTACACAATTATTAATATATAGATATATACATTTGAATGTTGCTGGACTTTTCTGCTAATCTTTTTCTTAAGATTTTTTGTGACATGGGAGGTAATGTGGTTCGCAAAACTGATGTAACGACTTTGTAAGGTTATATTCATTTGAACAATCAGTGGTTAAATTTTTTTTTTTAAGTTTGAGGTATTAAGGCATTTTAAAGCGATTTTTAATAATTAATTTGCAGTCTGACAGTGTTTTGAAAGTTTGCTCGATTATAAGATGTGAAAGCAATGTAAGTAAAAAATTTGTCTCTTTGATTGATTGTTTCTATTATTTATAAGTCTTCTAAAGTTAATAATTGTATACACTTCTGATTACAAATTCAAATAATTCTCTATAAAAATGATTTCAATTTAAATATTCACTTAAATATCCACAATTGCCAGTATTTTATTTCACAAATATAAAATATATTTTAACTTTGGCTGGTTTATGTGAATAAAGGTATAAAAAACTTCACATATCTTGATATACTATCTCAAATTTAGTTTCAAATTATAACTACCTCTTTTCATCAACCTTTGCTACTGAAATGTAATTCTAAATCTATGAAAATATAACTAATACGTGGCAAGAGAAGATTATAATATATATAATTATATATAATTATAATATATATATATCATTATATATATAATTTATATATAAAAGATATATATATAATATAATATATAGATAATAATTTTCAATGCAATCTTTATCCACTGGAAAGTATAGAAAAGATATCCAGCTATTAAATAAATATTTTTTCATAATTTTTAGTCATATACTTTCTTTTTAAACTCGCACTTTCTATTAGTTGCGCCAACTTCGCCGCTTCTCCCCTATCGAAAATCAGAGAGTTCCGCAATGGTAGTATTCCACGAAGGCTATTCATACAATTCAGATAAAAGAAATCCAAAAATACTAAGGTGATTTTTCTCATATTAACAGGTTTATGATTTTCGTTTTTATCATTTTTTTAGACTTAATTTTATCAGTGTCATCTAAAATTTCTTCTTAATTTATTAAATTTGAAACAATACAAAAAAAAACTAACTGCCCATTAAACATCTGGATCTTGTATTTTACTTCACAAATTACTTCTTTTCCATGCGAAGTTTCAACTGATTGGATAAAACGCGATCTTCCCATAGGGAAATGGGGATGAAATTTATTTTGCTGTTACCCGACATCAAATACAAGTAACTAGCTAAAAAATATTGAGATCTCGGTGTTTCGGGTTATGACCTGCATAACATAAAACATTGGGATTCATAAAAATGTCAAAATTACGAATGAATTAAATTATGGAGTACTTACCTGCTTCCTACCTTATCGCCTTTCTTCGCAACAACTCACATCCACACTACATAAGATATCAAAGTGAAATTTTTGGATATTGTATAAAAGACATTTAATAAAAACAATGCATATTATAACATATATTTATTGTTTTCTAACATATTCAAGTTTTAATATAATTTACCAACAAAATGTTGAGTTCCACTTTACGACCAAGCGTCTATTTCTTTTACACATTTCTTAACTAAATATAACCTATTACTTTATCACCAATTCATTGAGACGGTGGTCCAGTCTTTAATAGAATAAAATACTGGTCCCAAAATTATGATTAATTATAGGAAGAGCGTGATGGCGAATATGTTAAAATTCAGTCATCCAAAAATGATTGTTTATGATATTTATTTATTACTTGTTTCCTTCATTTAATCTCTATATATTTTATTATTCTATAATAGTTTTATTATGGTGTTGTGACGTGGTAAATTTTACCCGTCACAAGGAAAAATGTTTAATTTAATAAACTCACCGGTGACAGGTGGGGTTATGTCCCCGGGGGAAAAAGTCGTGAGACGAGAGCCCGTACTTCGTCGTCACCCGAGAGCACTCGAAACACACTTTCGCGCACCACACGCACTCACGCTTCCTGTCCTGTCTGTTTCATGAGTAATACGAAGACGAGACACTACCGGCTACCGAATCAACGTAAACACTGGCCGCCATGTCGAGTTTCGAGCCACGATGGATCGACGCTTCGATTATCGTCCTCATCGATCGTTCGAGAGCGACGCACCAGACGACCAGATGCCACCACGTGACCCGCAAAATGTACCCTAGGGCGCATAGACCCTGGGGCTTGATATAAAATACGTTTGATATTTAGTATCTTGGACATTTGGTGATACTAAATTTGTGAGATTTGACGGAGATGAACATTGATTATAATGGCGTCATCGTGTTACACGCGCCGTTCATTGTAAATAATAGAACCGCGTGTTGAGGAAAGTTATTTGCCGAGGGCAATTATTATACTAGGCACGAGTTGCCTCTTCGTCTATTGGATGTTGGACATGTGACCTGTTTCCGGGTCCGCGATTGGGTCACGCGTGTAATTCGTGGGGGCAGGTCGGTAATTTTGTTAGCGTCGCGTCGGCCATCGTCACTCTCGTCCTGCGACTCGTTCTGGCAAGTGCCAAATAGATAGAAGGAATACGATTTCGGGGATTTTATCAGAATGGAAGGAGAATTTATTTTGAAATTTGTTCCGGAGCTTGGAGACGTGATACAGGTAGTGTGAGCGTTTTGATATAAACTTTGTTTCTCTGGCAAGTGGTGCGGAAAGTACTGAACTGTTGAACTGATATTGACGCCATATGGCGTACTATGCAAATACCGGCCACTAAGCCTCTCTTTTTCTCTTCTCTCTCTTGTTCGCGGGTGCTCTTCCGTCCGTACCGGTGATTTTATTTGATGTTCAGACCGGAAAGAAAATTGAAAATATAAAATAAAGTAATAGTAGATTCTAGTTCTCTCGGGTGGCGACGCGCGGTAGAATAAGTCGAATTCGCCATATTGTCGCGTGGCTCGGAAAATTCCGAGGTGTGTATCATTTTGTTTACCGTTATTGATTTTTGATTTGTATCATTCATATCCAGTTTTAATGTACATCGAGTCTGTTTCACTTGTAATAAAGCTTGTTAAAATATTTCACATAATTTAATCAAATTCTGGATCTCATTATTTACCCGGTAATGTGTTGTGACCTTTTGACCCCGCCTTGTGTTGGTTAATTTCGAGTCCCATCCTCGTTAAATAAATTTCTGTCACTAACCGGAGTGACTGGCGCTCAACGAAGAAGATATTTTATTTCGGGTCGTTTAGAGCCGAAATGAAATCCGTTGGGTAGCCAAAAATAAGAGTGCCAGGTCACGGGTAAGACCTGCATCTCAGTGTTTACGAAATATCCTTATTAAATTCAATTAATTACTCTAAGCAAGTGCCGAGTCGAAATTACGTAACCGGCGAGGGCATTTAAATTCCTGGAAATATTAAGGTTTATGTCTTGTTCCTTGACGGTGGGTCAAGGCCAATCACGAAACGATCACAGGTGGATTCATTTTCCTGTGCTAATACTCAGACTATTTCTATTTCCTTATATTCGAAATGCATGGGAATGCAAAAAGGCTATTTTCTCGCGAACTAGAGAAGATAAAAATATGAGAAAAACCTCTTTTTAACACTCAGCGAAGCGCGCTCAATTCAGGGCGGTAAAAAGCCCAGAATATAATTATTTTATAAAAATACGTTAGTTTGTGTAAGTTTTTTTTTTGAGAATTTGAATTGGCTCCCCATTTATAATTATAGCGAATCAAAGTCGACGTGTTGGCCCTTCCTTAGATAAACTCTAGGAAAGTAGAGATAATAAGCGGCAAATCAGAAACAAATCGAGGTGACGAGTAAAGTAAAAAATTCACGAAAATCACTTCGCTGTGGATACCTACTTCTAGGTAGGTTATAGAAGTCTGAACGCCGTGAGAAATTAAGAGGAGGGCTCGTCTCTTGCCTGGGTGCATTTTAGCATAATCCAGGCAATCGATTCGGAGAACTTCCTCAATTCATGCGAACCAGCCCACCGGATTAGGGAGTGAGCAGCATAAAGTTCAATTACAAGTTGTGTTTTCGCGATTTAGTAAAGCCTAGTGGTTTTTTTGTGGCACGTTTAAGGGTTTCTCGTCTCTTCTGATTCCTCCACTTCAGTTCCTTTGAAAGCGAGTAATTCGTAACATCGGAACTGGGGTAAAACATCCTTTTCTAAAAAAAAAATAAGATTGCCTTGATACCTTTTTGGGACATCGCAATTCTTATTGTTCCTAAGAATCTCTTAACCACTTAAGAAAAAGGACAGCTTTGTACTTGAGAAAGGCATCGCAAGAGTTTTATTAAACCTTACCTCACTCAATTTACCAACAAATATACTTTAAAGCCTTGGTTTTCAAGAGACATCCTAGATTGTTGTTAATTTTCTTAATTATACCTAAATACCTAATCTGAAGGCAAGAGGAGCTTTCGCGAAATTGCTCGTGATCAAGGATATGTCGAAACAGGAATAAATGATGATAAACAATCAGAACGATTATATGAATATCGCTGATTATAGCTGATATTTCTGTGCGGGTTTTTCGTGATAGATTTTCCCTTTTTATCGTCGTTCAAGTCATGGGATTGTGGGAATTTTGAAGCTATGATTATGGAAATGCTACTTGCTCAAAACTAACTTTATTTTCAGGTGGAAGTCCTCCTTTCCGAACCACTTCGAACAATTATTTAAATGCCGCGAATATAAAAAAGATGATCGTGAGTTATATAATTTTTTTTATTGAAGGAAAATTCGTTGAAACGCTCCACCTTCATGTACGCATCCCCCTTTTAAGAGTAAAATATTGAAATATAATGTGTAAAAATTCAGAGTACTGAATTCAGTACTGATTCAGAGTATTGAATGATATTCTAGGACCAACTTTTTCAAACAAAAGTTTCGAAAATGAATAAATTATTTAACCCCCCTGACAAATGGACTGCATTAACTAAACATGCCTGGAACCAAGACCATAAATTCGATTTTAATGCAGTTAACATACTTGACAGATCTAGGAACTACAAAAAAAGAATGATACTGGAAATGACTCATATAGCCAGCAAACCTCATGTTGTTAATCAGAGAACAGACACTGAGAACCTATCTGTCTTTTACCTCCCCCTCTTATATACTTATATACTTATATATATATTATATACTTCTCTTGTCAATTTTTCAGAAAATTTTACACTGCTACGATATACATGTATACAGCTGCACTAAATTCCATTTATTCAAAAACGTAAATTTATTTCTTTTACAAGTGTTATAATACCATATACAAAATTCAACCCGACGATCAGGATCGTCTTCATTGAGCTCTTGTACCAGATGAACTTTGTAAGGATGGAAATTAATGCTTTTTAAAATATTTCGCACTGTATCAGGAGCAACGTCTCGCTCATCACTAGCTCGACGTAAACTAAGGTGTGGGTTTTCAACAAATGCTTGGGCTATGTCCATCTGCATCTTCTCAGATCCTGCAGATTTTGGGCGACCAGTTATCTGAAGGTCCTTGATAGATCCATGATTCATAAAGCACCTTACAGTTCTTTCAATTGTTGATATTGAGACAGGATTTAACCCTTCTCCATTACGAAAAGTGCGATTAAAAAGCAAACGAACTTGATTATGATCAACTCGATCTTCCCAACCACGCATCATTAATACAGATACCCTCTCTCGTTCCGAAATTTTAGCTTGCGCCATAATAATCTTTTAGCGAAAGATAGTAAGTATGTACTCGTAATATGTAAATTTAGTTTCGATTCGTAATATTCGTATGGAGATAGAAAAACGGTATAGGACTTATGGTATCGCGTTGGGTATTGACTTAGGTATCGAAAAACGGTATAGGACTTTTCGATATAACTCTTTGGGGAGGAACAGAACTCTCACCAGAACTCCTGGAACCGTAAATGAAAAATTTCCTATACATATGATTTTACAATATTCAAAACGTTATAACCAAGATCAATACAGAGCTCACCTATGAATTTCTCGTTGAAATTTATTTCAGGAATTACACTGACCTCTTGGAAAACTTTGTTAATTTCGAATAGGCTCTAATTGACCTTGAACGTTACAATTGACCTATGACTTGGGTACGTACTTGAACGTAGTATTTTTCGCTCTATCGATTGCTGATGTGAAAAAAGGGGGGTTCCATTAAAAAAAAAAACAAATTTGACCTTCAAAAAGCCGTGGAGGTCAACTGCAAGGTCAAAATGAAGGTAACCATTGAATTCCTCGTTAAAATTTACTTCGGGAATGACCTTCACTTTTTTGGAAAATATTTGACCTGAGGAAATATCTAACCGTCCCGGGACTTTTTAGACACCCTGTATATATATTTTTGTTAACTTTTTTGAAGTGGTGCAACATAGTGAAAAAAAATAAAAATCGTACTTGGAACACTGTGTAAGTGTGTACCTTTATGGTATACTGTACTGTCCGGCTATTTCTTTCCGAAACAACCCTTTTTTATCTGTCTTTCGTCAGCAATGTTATTTTTTTACTCTGTATGATCTTTTCAACAGGGTAACAAGACATATGATGAACAATAATGCTTTCCTCTTACTTGGTGCGAGACCTCCCAGATATATACCTTTTACATTTTTACAATTGATAGTTTTTTTATTTTTATCACTAGTCATCTCGTCAACTTCATTTCCTTCCCGATAATAATTATGTCGTCCTTACGCCATTTCATTTTGAGATATTCATTTGTTCGTTTTCGTGAATCTACTTACCGCACTGTTTCACTCTATTGCAAAGACACCTATGATCTCACAACTCATTATGATTTTATTATTATCAAAATAATTTCCATGTCAGCTTCATTTGTTCCCCGCTCACTGCGCCATTTTAGTTTGTGATATTCATTTGTTTTATACGTATTTCCGATTAGTACGCTGTTTCACTCTATAAAAAAAACTACTTTTATGATCTTACAATTCATTGTGATATTATTAATATCGCAAGAATCTCTTGTCATCTTCATTTGTTTCCCGAACATAATTGTCTTTCTAGCGCCATTTAACTTTGCAATATTCATTTGTCGCATCCGTACTTCTAATTAGTATCCGTACTTTTAAATAATACACCATTTCACTTTATTGCGAAAATTACAGGCCGTGTTCGCGAGCATAGGCGATAGCGGCCACTATACTTTGATCCTGTTTTGAGCTTACGCCAGATGGCGCCGAAGTATAATTTCTTAAACCTCACCCCGCTGACCGCCACACCGTAGTTGCATCACTAATGGCTGCTAATGGTCACTAAAATGTGCTAAGATGCTGAAGGATAGGAATAAACTTGGAGGTTTAATAAAACTATTTAAGTAATTATTATTAAGTAAGTATTCGAATCACATTGATAAACTTGCTTTTTGTGATTGCAGTTTTCTGATAAGTGCATCCTTACATACATGGAGTATTATTATTTCAATGTATATATTTGTAATTTTGGGACGTTTGGGTGATCATCTCTATTTGTGTTTAGCCTGACAGTACTCTGCGATACACAATTAAAACTCCATGTATGTGAGGATGCACTCATCAGGAAACTGCAATCACAAAAAGCAAGATTATCAATACGATTCGAATAATTACTCGATAATAATTACTTAAATAATTTTATTTAACCTCAAAGTTTATTCCGATTTCATTATTTCCTGAATTATCTGAACATGATCTGAACAGTCATCTATTATCTTCTTTTAGGGTTTTGAGCTTACGCCAGATGGCTCTGACGAAATCTATGTTGGGCCACCACTAAAGCATTACGCGGGCATGGCCTGGAAGATTACTTCTGTGATCGTACGAATCATTGTGATTTTACTATTATCGCAAGAATCTTTTTTTGTTTTTTATTCTCTCCTCAATCGTAATTCTCATTCTTGTGTCATTGCACTCGGCGAGTTTCATTTGTTTTTGTGCGATATTTTTGTTCATGCACTTTTCTGTTCCTTATTTTTGTTTATGTTCTGTCTTAATGCGTTGAAAAGTGAACTTTTTTAGTTTGATACTTATAAAGATCTCATTACTGAAATATGGCTCCATCACTGACTAAGCTGATGTGTGCTGGCTGCGATGTGATTTTGAGAAAAACAAGGGGTATGAAAATGTTAATGAATACTACGGTGTTATGCGTAATAGCGTACAGAGAGGTTGTGAGAATGTGACTGAGTTATTCGCCTAGGAAGCTCAGTAGTTAGTACTTTAATGGTCGGACATGAACTGAGGAGCGGGCCCTGCGCTCTACATTATATAGGCCTCGAGTACTAATAGAAGGGGTATCTTACCGTTAGGCATAACAACGGATGAAGCGAAAGCTTTTTCCTCCTGTCTTAAACGAGTAATAGTTGTAGGTGACATTTTATGTTTTAAATGTCGACTTACTGTTTATAAAGAAGATAATGCTGACAAAAACCTTGATTGTGAAACTGAAACCGGTCTTTCTGCTTTTGGATCAACGTCTAATGACCCGACATATGAACAAAAATCAAAATCAAATCAAGCGGATTCTAATATTGAATGTGTAGAAATTCCGATGCAGAGGTCTGTTGCTACCCATAAATACTGCTGTTTTTGTTTTCCTTCCAATATTATAACTGTAATTCCTGTGCCTTTCAGAAAAACAAGTGCAAGTTTTCACCGGTTTATCTTTGAAAAATCTTCTGGAGATAAAGGAAATGATGACTTCTATGCGCAATAGTCAATCTAGATCTGTGATCCCAGCTATCGTTGTATTTCTCTTCAAACCACGTACGGAAAATTAAAATAAAATGTTAGCTTCTATACTGAATATAGAAAATGAGCAGATAATTTCAGACTGTTCTGCCAGTGTGGTTAAGTCTTTTGAAAATTACGTTCTACCAGGTCGTTTTGGTTTGAATTCTTCTGATAGAGCTAACCTCACTCAAAATCATACAACGGAAATTGCCAAGAATTCATTTGATGCTTATAATCACTTAACCCTTTGCAATCCAGCGGCGCCGATACGGCGCCCGGCTGCTTTGAAATTTCCAACGTCTGGAGTGCAAAGGGTTAATATTGATTTGTGATGGTACATATGCGCGACATCAGAAAAGTATAAATAATGAATATCAAAGAAAGTCTTTTTCTGGACAAAAGAAAGTTCCCCTAAGCCTTTTACCATTTACATATACTACTGATGGATATGTAGTGGATATGCTTGGACCGTATCTTGAAAATCATAATGATGCTGAAATCTTGAAAAACATTATACCGAAAGTTGGTATCTATTTTAGAATTGCATCATTTCTCAATAATACTTATGGTGAAAGACTGCCACCTGACGTACAAGCTATAGATGAAATCTTGGGAAGAATGCATGCTCGACCAGGGTTGCCAGACCGTACCATAATTATGTAATCATACCATAATTTTGACTTGTGTACCATGTACCATACCTCTTAAATGTACCATAATTTTAAAATATTTCTATTCTTTTTTTTTATTTTTTATTTAAGCAAAATGAAATGAAGACAAAAGCAGAATAGCCATTACCCAATGAGAATTGTTTTATGCCCCAATGAAGCATGTTTGACCAATCAATCATTGTTTGTAATAAAGCCTAGTTTACATATATATGTGAAGCGTCGAATAAAATGGCTCAGTTCATTAATTCATTATGGATTTTACATTTCCCGCATTTGCGTACCCTATTGCTTTCCGCTTTTATTTTTGGAACATTTCTTGTTTATAAATCAACATCTGTACTTCTTGTAAGGTCTGTAGTCTGTCTGCAAGATATGGAAGACGAAATGGATTTGAAAAAACGCGAAATATCCCGGGAAAGTAGAAAAAGAGATCGTTCTGAAACTCCTGAACGAATAAAAAAGAATAGCACAAGATCTTGTTGGTTAAGGCCAGTTAAAGGAGAATCAACACGTGCTCAGTCTTTAAAACGTGTAGAAGAAAAATTAGTATTTTAAATACCTAATATTATGAATCTCCATTCGAAAAATAAAGAGTACTAAAAAATGATATGATTACTAAGTTTTCTAAAAATAAATCTAATGAGTCGAACAATGAATATTATAACCTGGAAACCATATTTGGAAAATTCATATTATGAATATGAACTTGCCAGAAACCTTGCGACAAACAGCAAAAATCAAAACATTCATTCTCGGTTTTTCATATAATTTGTTTCAGAATGTCTTTCGAGTGCTTCCGACGTAATCCGAATAGATTCGTAGACTCGATCCAAGTCTGCCCAACTGAGCGGTGGCTTACAAGCGACATTTATTTGGAAATATGGCAAGCGAGAATAGCCGAGAGGCTTTAGGCGTTGGGAATGCGTTTAGTTATGTAGATATAGATAGAGATAGAGGGTTCGAACCCAAAAGCGATTCTGAAAATTATTTTCAAGCGTATGCGATTATAAATAGTGTAGTATTGTGTACTTAAATATGTAAACATAAATAAGGTATGATAATAATATTTATGTATGTGATTCCACTGAAACCTCCCCTCTTCTCAGTGCCAAAGCTCTCCGCTCTATCTTTCTCTTGTTTTGCACGCATTAGAAAAAGACACAAGAATTCTTAATTCGAAGCCGTCACTTCTGAAGGTCAAACCTTTTGGTGGAATGAGTGATTTTTCATATAGTGGTTTTCAGATTGACATATTCTTTGTTTCGCTCCGCAACTATGATATAGTAAATTTCAAATTCCCGTAGGTTTTATAGAAGTTAGTAGAACATATATTCCATTTATTCAAACGAAAATATTAATTTCTCCGCTTGAAAACCACTATATTAATTTCTGATACATAAACCCTGTTTACCTCATGTTGAAACGATATCATGCTAAAATATAATTCATTTTTATGATTTACTCTAATGAAAAGTCTCTCAGTGTATTTTTAATATTTCCTATAATTTGTTATTAGTCATTCCTAATAAAAATTGTAAATAAAAAATTCTGTGATATTTATAACTTATAGATTTGCAAGAAATTTTTTATGCATCTATATCTGTTACAAACTTACGTTTAAAATATATAAAAAAATATAGAACAAATTTTGTAAACATTTAAAATAATACATTCCTTGTAGTAATATGTTATTTTTCCTCTTTATTTGGAAGCGCACTTAAACTTTTCCTAAAAATAAAAAAAAATTAATTATGAAACCACCATAAACTAACTTTTACAGGAGTACCGAATACTTCAGTTCAACAAGCGTTGACAAAATGTATATGTCATTCTTTGGACATATGTGCATCCAAATGCTGTGAAAAATTACCACGTCGCTGTGAAGATTTGGCAAGAAATATTTATCGTTTTTTTTAAACAAGGAGCAAGAGGCAAGCTCGAATTGCAGTTTCAAGTCCTCTTTGAAATTGATCCACACAAAATCTTAGCACTTTCACAAACTAGATGGCTGTCGACTCCTTTACAGGTATTTGATGATAGAACTTATAATCTCTTTAAATCAAACTCTAATTAACTGGTGAATTTTCATCCCGGTAATGCTATTAATTATAGTTTTAAATAATTATTTTCAGGTTGTGATACGAATTTTGAAACAATGGCTACCCCTTCAAACTTTCTTCACCTTGAAGTGTCATGAAGGAAAATTAGTTGCCACAGAAGAGATCTACAAGGATCTTAACGATCCATTTGTTAAGATGTTCTACTTCTTCCTGGAATGGGCTTTGCTAAAGATCGTTGGAGTGAATTAATATTTCCAAAGTGACAAAGTTGTCATCATTCTCGTCGATAGGAAGATGAAAACTATGTATACCGAATTATTACTAGGATACATGAATTGAGATCGAGTCAACAAAGTCGAACTTGAATTCATCAATCCTGCGGATGAACAAAAAAGACGGAGTATCCGACTTCCTGTATCGAAGTCGTCAGTTTTTAATGACTATATGTGAAGAAATCAAGAACCGGTATGATCTCGGAGTACATAATCTTTTTTCAAAGGTGGCATGGCTAAATCCTGAGGTAGCTATTTCCACTAATCAAAAACGACCAATCATCATTTTTAGACTTCCTATCTTTTGGACTATTTTTAACATAAAGAAGACTAGTTAATGAAATGAATGCTGAGTAGACATAATTTTTATGTGATTTACGTAAAGACATTCTAAAGACAATTACATATTATACTTGCGTTCTACAGATTATAGGCTGTTTAATAAAAAAAAATGTTCTTTAATAAGCGTTACTTTAAGTACACGTTACAAAATACAAAGACTTGATAAAGTAGAAACTGTGTTATAATTATTATTAAGATAGTTTTATTAAAACATAATATTATTATATTTATTAACAAAATGTTATTTGTTACGTCTGATGTAGCATTTCACCATCATATTTTTATATTCTTTTCGTCATGCACTAGGTAGCCGGAAGTAAGAATGCAGCAGGGTCCCTTATATTTTTAAGTATATGTGTGAGTGTGTGTATGCACTACTTATTTGTATCGAGTACGTTAAGTTGATAACTATCGTGGATCTACGTCGTAATTAAACATTATATATATGTATGGCACTCGGAAGTAGACGTTAAGAAAGAAAATTCACCTTTTCATTACATTCTCGCTAAATTGCTTTGCGACCATCGTTTAGGATACGGTGCTGTGGCATCGTTCCGAGACTCTTGCCATTGTTCCTAACTTCAAACCTTATATAAATACGTTGTCATCGTAATTTCCAGGGTCTCCACTTAATCTGAGGAGATGGGCCCACATAGTTCAAAAATTTTGAATATAATATTCGAGGAAAAAGGTAGCAATCAAGCTAATCCAAAATTCGAACTAAGATTCTAAGACAAACATCATAAAGTTTAATAGCTCAACCTCGATTCAAGCTAATACCTTCAATTTACGATATGGCCTGTGCGCCAGATGTTTCTGGGCCCAGATCCCCAGCTACTCACGGGATTCTGGAAAATTTGCTAATAGCAGCGTTCCCCCCTCCCCTACGGCACATCCTATTTGCTAAAAGCCACCCTCTTAACCCTAATTGGTCAGGACATCTCGTCGGGACGGCCCTGTTGTGGCGTCTCTTCATGATCATCAGGTAGGCTCTTGATAGGTCAGTGACAGAGACCAGTCTATTTTGAATCTTCGGTCGAAACGGAGCTTCGCCTTCTGTGCAGCTAAGTTCTCCTGGTTCAGATTTTTAACCTACATCAGGACTTGGGTCCAGAGCTCCCAAACTTAAAACGCCGCTGGCGAGCCGCTGGCGGGGAACCGTCCCCACGCATCGGCCGCCCGCCGTTGCCACTCAGCTACCTTCCCATTCAAATAGAAAAACGAGGCTGGCGGGGTATCGAGTTTAAGGAGAAGGTAGCTGAGGGGCAACGGCGGGCGGCCGATGCGTGGGGAAGGTTCCCCGCCAGCGGCGTTTCATGTTTGGGAGCTCTGCTTAGGTCAACGGTTGTGCCCAAAGGTCAAGTCTGTATAGTCGCGGCGTTCCATTAGTTCGGGCCTCTGACGGCGTAAACGGCACCGTCCTATCCGGGAAAGGGGATCTCCAGCGAGAGACTTCGCGTTTTACCAGGATTAAGTGGATTCGCATCGTGCGAATCAGAAACTCGGGTAGTTCTAAGTTGTGTCGTTCCAGCTGCGGTTACTAGAGAAATTTTACAACCCAAAGAACTTATTTCAACCAAGGCTAGTGGTAAATACATTTCTTTTTAGTTGTAATTTTGTATATTCTCTCTTTCCTGTCTCAGCTAGATTTGACTAGCTCGAGGGCGGCTTTCTTACCTCGAACGAACACAGTCCCACTCTGTTTGATCCTTGCTCTGCTCGGGTATCAAAACAGTCTTACTATTGTTTTTTATTTTGGATCACACTGTCCGTTACCTTTGCGACGTAACATTAACATTTTATTCATGAAAATATTAAACTTTGAGGTATTTAAAGATATATCAATTTGAATTTCGCGCTGCGCATGCGTCTTTTGAACATGTGACATAGTGTACCATAATTTTAACATGCCGATTCCATAATTTCGCTCTGTGAATCTGGCAACGCTGTGCTCGACAATATATGCAAAAGACACTAGCTACTGAGGCAGATGAAAATGGCTGAATTCGACGAAAAAACCCCTTTCAAGAAGTCACTTCAGAAGAAATACTAGATTTTCCAGAATTGACTGAAAGAGATTTAGTGGTATTTTTCACTGGAACATATTAGCTTTCTCAAGCTGTATCTGTATCTTATTTGGCAGAAGTGTTAGATAAGGATGGAAAACTGGTTGTTGAGTATGCGAAAGAAGAGAGCGATGTGCTTAAATTCAAGGCCCAATCTCAACACATTTCTTAAACATGATACAGATGTTTTATTAGGTACACGCCTATCCATGTTGGAGTTTCAGGCGTAACACACTATACATGTAAGTGTGCTAATGGCAGATGGACTGTTGGCTGCTGTTCACACATTGCTGCCATCGTGTATTACCTGTCACATGCAAGGTATTTATCGAGGATTATTCAAACAGCTCAAATACTCAACGATGTATTTAGAACAAAAAATTATATTCCAGTGATTGATAACAACAGCGATAAGGATTAAAATACAATTCTTGATTTGTGAGAGGCGAGGGGACTCACGATCAAAAAGCACCCCATACTGTGAGAAGCGAGGAAAAATGTGTTGTTCATAATTTCATATAAATTTCATAAATTCTAGATTTTTCAACAACGTTGCTGACGAAAGACAGATGAAAAAGGGTTGTTTCTGAAAGAAATAGCCGTCCAGTACAGTATACTATGTTGCGTACGAATAAATTAATTTAATTAATGGAAAATAAATCTGTCACAAATTATCCAAAATTCAGATAAACATGTCGTTCGTTTGAGGTTCAAAACTACCGAATTTTAAAATGAAAATAAATTAAAATACGTTTTTATTTTGAGATCGTTATTGACTCTCTCCTCTGCCTGAGGAGGCTATACCCGGCTTAAACAAAAGAAAATAAACCGTGTATACGTCAGATTTAAAATAAGAATTTAAGCTTTAATTTCCCAATTCTAACAATTTATTAATAAGGTTTATAAAACAAAGATTCTGGGACTATGCCCTACTTACTCTATCCTACTTATACTACCATTCCTAAAAAGAGAAAGAGAGAGAAAGAGGTCCCTCCTGATTTCCAGGAATGGGCGGATGATAATTCTTGTGATCGTTGCCCAAAAAGGCAACTCTAGTCCTTTTGGTTTGCAATCCACGCACAAATACGCACACACGCAAACCGACACCACTTTCGCCACTTTCTGTTAGTTTTAATAAGAGAAAAAAATAACGGTTGGCTTTTAACCACAAAAGGGTTAAGTGCTTCTAAACTCACCCTTTTCGATGCTAAAATTTTCTTATTATATCTAATTCCAATATTTTATGAAAAATTATCACTACCGTTTTGAGGTTCGGTAGTATTGATTTTTCTGCAAAAAACTGAAATTGGACTTTTTGGTAGTCCGCCGAAGAAAGATACATTAGTAGTATATTACGTGCCTAGGCGCACAATGAGGGTTATTGCACGACGAGCGACAGTGTTTGCAGGAGATCGAAGCCAAGGCGTATTCGAGGCGTAGCTGAGGTAAAGCCGAGATGAAGCCGAGACAAAGCCGAGACGCGATCGGTCCTGCGAGCATTGTCGCGAGTCTCGTAATTTCCCGAATTGTGTGCATTGGCATGTATTTTATTTTATGTGACTTCGGTGCGTATACGAGTTTTTATGCGTACACTCGAATCTAATCTAGTATTGTAGTTGTTTGCGGCACTAGTCATTTCACTTGATATTTCGCGACTAGACCCGGCCATTTTGATTTTCTCGATCTTGTGTAGTAGTAGCGTATTGTAATAGACGCATGCGCAGTTTAAATGTACAAGGCTTTGTCAGTACGGTGCCAACGCTGTACGAAGAAGAACAAGAATAAGAAGATTATGCTCCAGTGTATCGTAATAGGTGCATGCGCAGTTCAATTTTTACATTATGTTCCTCTGTATTGTAATACAAAACATTACGCTACTTTCAACTGTAGCATAGAAACGCGTTTATTGCGCCGGAGGCACACAAAAAATTATAAGGGATAAGCTTTTTTACAATTTGCAACCAGAAAAATACGGATTTTTATTACCCGAAGTACTTTGAAATTTTTTCTTTTTATACCTTCAACTAAGTCACGGAAACCTCGATCAAGAACAAAGACACATTCGTCCTCAAAAACGTGCATAAACCTTTTGGATCCTCAATGATGGGTTTCATGATATCCGCATCATGTTGGTTTGCAGGATATTGCCTAAGCATGTCCACTACGTATCCATCAGTCGTACAAATAGTGTAAGGCTTACAAAAAGAAACTTTCTTCTGTCCAGAGAAAGATTTTCTTTGATACTCATTATTTGTACTTTTCTAATGACGCGCATATGTACCATCATTAATCAGAAGCAAATTATCCTGAACATCAAACAATTTTTTTGCAATTTCTGTCGTCTGGTTTTGAATAAGATCATCCCTATTAACAGAATCTAAGCCAAAACGAGGTAGCAGGATTTCTTTTTCTAAAGATTGAATTATACTTTTAGAATATTCTGAAATTGACCGTTCATTATCTATGTTCAATATAGAAGCTAATAGTTTATTGGAATTTTCTGTACTATATGTAACCTATAAATTCCTTAAGCAAAAATAGTGACATGTAAATAGTCACATGCAATGAAGACGTTAAGTCACTATTTTTGTTTATATAAATGGCACATTATTAGATTCATTATATTATTGAATGCCTTGTGCATACATAGAAGCTTATAATAAACTAATAATAGCCATACGATGCCCCGACTACCGGTGGAGATTCCCGAACATAGAAACTAATGAGTCATTAAAATTTTTCTCTTTCGCATGTTTTTTACTTTTTGACAGATTTACAGTTTGACATTTGATACTGATTGGTATTCTAAATTGTGCTAATTATAATAGTATTATTGGGTGAAGGTTTTCCTAAAGAAATTAAAGTAAGCATATTTTGAAAAATGTATAAATATGCACAGCACAAAAAAAATTATAAAGAAGCGCGAATCGCTTACTGCGAAGATAAAAGTATAAAATGGAATGCCAATACAGAGATTTACGCGGTCAACATTCAAAAAATTACTATTCTCCCAAAAATGACAACTAAAAACAGTTTTGTTGTATCACGATTGGTTGTCATGAATGAAACGGTTGCATTTCTTCGAGAAAAAGTCAAAAATCTGTGCATCGGGCATACTTACATGAAAGCTGACAGTGTACTCGGGCAGATTGGGGCGCTGAGAACAAAAATGGAAGAAATTCTTACACACGATGATTGAAAATCATTTTTAAACAAAGTGAGCCCTCTGATTGAAGTTGCAGAAATGGAAATTGAAGATTGCAGATGTCTAGAAGGAAACGCGTGTCGAAAGAGACAGAAGAAATCAAAGAGAGGGGGGGGGGCATGCACGCGCGAGAGAGTGGGGGGGGGGGAGTAATGTTCCTTGAAATAATAGTTCGAACTTCGCCTGACTATGGTTGTAAGAAACTCATCCTATTTCAGTATGAAACAACTGCTCTAAAAGCATGAAACTTAGTACTTTTTTAGCATGAAGGGATCCCTGCTTAAAATGTATGATTTTTCCACTAGGGTAGCAAGAACGAAACCTGCTACAAAAGCATGAATAGTTTTCTTACTATTATAGACAGTTTTTGTTATCCGTGTAGAAGCAAATAATCAGTTCCTAATAGAAACAAATGAGTTAATAAAGCATTATGACGAACAAGTAATTGGGGAACGTGAAAAACTTATTGAAGTAGAGAAAAAATGTAAAAACAAAAGAAATAACAATTGGAAAACTACGAAAATAGGAGAAGAAATGACCAGAGAAATTGTGAAACAGATGACAGCGAAGCACTGGAAATTATAGGAGAATTAAATAAACCAAAATAGAACTCGCCGGTCAACCAGACGTTCACGGTCAAACCAATATAATCTAGAAATAAAGGACGATTCAGACCTAAGTGACAACAATCACATAAAGCCAACAACATACTTTCCCTTTGGCAGGACCCAAACCCCGTTCTAAATAATGAGTAATTGGCCATTCAAATTTAGAAACAGCAAAGAAGAAAGCCCAGCTCATTTTTTGGATGAATTTAAAAGATTCAAAAGGGGATACCAAATAAGTAATAAAGAGTATAATACTTATTAGATAATTCGTACCTCTCATATCCCATCATTTAGAAGCTTTATAAAATGGGAAGTAAATTTTTACTTTTGGCAATATTAACTAAATTATTCGTGGGCCATATTATTTTGAGACAAATGGTGAATAAGAGTGCTAGCTTTAATATTAGGCATGGAAATGCCGATATGACATCTCTAGATGGAGCAGAACAAAATATCACTGATGATGAAATTGATAAAGCTCTGGACATGGCAAGGAAACCTGCAAAAACAGGCACACCTGGCTAATCTGGAGAGAATACTACCCAAGTTTATGATAACACATGGTTGGAAGAGAAAAGCAAAGGAGAGAAAAGAAAGCTGAGTACCAGGATTACGGAAGCACACCTAAACACGGAAATGGAAAGGGATCCGTTAGAAGATCTAACCCGAGATACAGTACTTGAATTTCTAGAGGTTGGGGAGGACACATACAACCAACATGAAGATGTTGATCGACAGGCTGATTTATATTCAAAGAGTATTGATAAAATCAGTAATTCTCAAAGTGCAGAACCGGAAGTTTGCACGGATTTTAATCAGTATTTGGAAGCAGTACTTAAGATAATCAGAAACGATATTCTCGATCTGAAGTCATTGAAGGTCACATATCAGGCTAGATTCGATGTACTGTTGCTAGTGCAAGGTAACTTATGTAGTGATATGAGATCCCTATGTCAAAAAATTGACAATATTGAACGAACACAGGCTTTGCCCCGATGTGAAGTCTTAAAATTAAAAAATCTAATTTTGAACAAGAAGCACATGGCACTGTAAGGCATGGTAAGGGAATTGTTAAAGACTAACAGCAAACAAGTTGTTCAAAAAGTCATGAATTCACTGGAGCCATTCAAATTTATTTATAATATCATCAACAACTATTTGATGCTAAACATCCCGAATTATACATATCCTCCCAATCCTTGTAAGGCTTTGGCAAGCAATAATCCTAGAAAGTTAAGAGATCCTTTTGGTAATTAGTTTCAACCCATGGAAATTGGTTGTGCCTAAAAAATTAAGACCACAGGTTCTAAAAGAAAACAATGACGAATTGCAATCAGAAATAGGACTAATGAGAAAATGACTCTTCGAAGAGCCGTGGACTATGGTAGCAGCTGGCATCATGGGACCACTTCCATTGAGTAACAAAGGGAAAAATCAGTATATATTAGTGTAAGTAGATCTCTTCACTAAATGGGTTGAGATTATTCCTATCAAAAAATCTAACGCAAAGACAATCTAATCCGAATTTCATAAACGAATTATATCGCGTTGGGGAACTCCGCAGGTTCTTCATATGGACAACGGTACAGAATTCGTAAATAAGACCATACGAGAATTAACGGAAAAATTCCGAATCAGATATACTAAAACACCCAAATATTATCCCCGGGAAAACCCCACCGAAACATACAATAGAATCATAAAGCAAATAATTAAGGCATACCTAGAAAATGATCATGCAACGTGGGATGATAATGTTGAATATCTCCAATTCGCAATAAACACTAGTAAAAATGCAGAAACTCAGTACACCCCTGCATTTTTGAATTCAGAGCGCGAATTACAGCCACTTCAATCTCTAAGGAAAATTATGGCGAAAGATGAAGAGATTAATTTCAGGACGAAAATAGATGGACGGATAGGTTAAGAAAATTACAAATAATAAAGGAAGAAGTCCAAAAGAATTTGGACGAAGCAAATACAAAACAGGCCACTCGTTATAATTTTCGCGCAAGACCTATAGAATTTAAGGTAGGTGATAGAGTTCTAAAAATAGCAACCTAATTATCAAATAAAGCGGATAGTAAGGCAGGGGAACTCCACGAAAGAGACGAAGGTCCCTATATAATTAAGAGAAAAATCTCCCTCATAATTTACGAATTAAGAAATCTTAAAGGAAAACGTGTAGGGGAATGGAATGTAAATGAATACAACGCAGAAATGCTGGTGGTGCCAAACTACAGTGTGGGAGAGCACAATGGCCGACCACGCTAGAAATTGCCTGGCGCTAAAATGGGTGAGCCTGGGCAAGTCGGGAGTTCCGGAAGGAGATATTATATACCACCCCCAACGAGACGTACGAAGGTTCATAAATGACGGTTGGGAACAGATGGGCAGGAGAGGAGGAGTAGGAGAGAAGCAGAGGAAAGAAGGAGGGAACGGCAAAAGGAGGAAGAAGAGAGAATAAGAGAGGAGAGAGGAAAGGGAGAAAAACAACGGGAGGATGAACGAAAAAAGAATGAAGAGGAACGGAGACAGCTGAGAAATAGAAGAGAACTCGAATATCTCAGTCTGCCAAAGAGCAGGCTTTAAGGGGGTCGCCTCAAGGAAACCTGAGAAAAATCGCATTTTTTTTTTAATCGGTAGAAAAACAACAACAAAACGAGTTTTTCGAGGAAGCGGAGGGCTTGTTGTATCGATAGATACAAGCAGATTAGGAATGGACCTCTGTAAAATTTGTTATAATCTAATTGTATGTCACTAAAACTGAAGCGCGTTTTCTCAAAACCACATTTTTCAAACTGACGTGCAGGATTACACGAAAAGTTTTCAACCGATTGACCTCAACTACATATCATTTTGTAGATAATAAACAATTATTATACATGAACCACAAATATTCATGATTTTTTCCATTTTTCACACTGTTTATGCAACAATATTAACAAATTTCACTGCGAAAAATCGTAAATTTTGATTTTAACAGAACAAAATAGTGAATTTTCTATTGTCTTTAACTTTTTAGTGGTTCATATAGAATAAACAAGGGTACTGAATAAGAAAAAAAATGTTTCCGGGCGTTTCATAAACCGATCCACTTAAGCAAAGGAAAGATTAAATCAAAATTAATGGAAGTCCGTATTGGTTTATATGTAGTAAGAGTTAAAATAAAGACGAGTTATATGCATAATTTAGTTTCCTTTTCAGACAGACAGTTGACTTGAGACCGAAGCAGCGATATCACTAGACTTGATTTTTTGTTGTTTTGTTGTGCTTTCATATATGTTACAGATCCAGAGAAACCATGGCGGAAAATTGGAGACAAACCATCACCAAGTTTGCCAAGACCTGGAGGAGTCTAGTAAAGGAAAACTCCAAAGGGCTAAGGTGTCAATTCTGCAACGAATCAATACCCACTTTACTATATACGATACATAGCGTGGATGCCCGCCGTGCATGACCGTTTCTATGTTCGGGAATCTCTGCCGGTAATCAGGGCATCGTACGAGGCTGTGAAATATCCGTGAGCAAATGAAGGCTCACGCGACTCTCGCCTCCATAGCGAATGCGACTTACTACGTTTTCATTTGGAACAGCTGAACTGTCCTCTGGATAGGAATTTTAAAGTACTCAGTCTCAGAAACAGCTTCCTTCTATTTTACTTTAACTTCGAATGTTGGGTCATCAGAAGTTGCTGTAGAGGGAGAAAGATCTGTTTCAGTTTCACAATCAGAATCTTTGTCAGAATTATTTCTATAAAAAGAGAGTCGGCATTTATCACACAGAATGTTATCTACAGCTATTCTTCTTTTAAAGCATCGAGAAAAGGCATTTGCTTTAACTTCATCACTTACTAATTTTTTTCGACCTACGCTTTATTTAAGTTTAGTATCATAACCAACGCACATACGTTTTTGTTGTAATGTAGACATGTTTGGATATTAGGATCGCAATAAACATTCGAATCGCAAAAGTTATGTTTTCAACTGAGTAGAGTAACGAATGAACGGCAATTGCTGACGAGAAACAAACGAAGATCGCAAAGTTAGATGGTACATTCACTAACGAGAATAGAGCACAAAAAATAAATGAAGATCGTAAGAGATACTAGCAATAATTGAAAGATCGCAATAAGCAGTAAGATCATTAACGTTATCTTAGCAAACAAATAAAATAACGTACAGCCGAGAATAATGACCAGGATCAAATGAAGCTCGCAGTTAGGATGGTCGCACATTTGAGAATCAAAACTAGGAAACAATTGAAAATCACACAATGAGATGGCACATAATCGAAAATTACTAACAAGAACAAATGAAGATCGCAGAGTGGAATGACGCATGAACGAGTAACACTGACGAGAAACAAACGAAGAGGACTAGTTTATAAATAAAATTATATTATAAAAAACTCATGGCTACTGACCATGATATATTTTTAAAAACATAAAAAATAAAGCACTCCGATTTATGAGAGGTGAGGGACCTCACGGTAATAAAGTGCTCTGGAGAAAGGAGTTTAAAATCGTACTGCAGCCTCCTCGTATTAAACTCTAGAAACTATTATTTGGATAGGCTAACTGCAGACGTTTATGAAGGAAATATTACTTATGATGTATGCTATTCAGTGTGCTCAGATCGGGCGCAACCGACTTCTCCTCTTCTGAATTCGAAAACTCGCAGATGCTCAAAAATCTTCAGGAAACTTCGGGTCTCCTTATTTCGTCTATATATAGTATATACGAACTAAAGTAAAAGCAAGCGTTCCCTAACTTTCTGAGTTTCTCCGATTTCTCCGATTCGATGTCACGTAAGTCTCGTTGTCTGCCCGCCCGGCGACTTCTGTTTACAAAATTTGCCATCTAAAAATTTCTGTAAAAAATCTTAAATAACATTCGAGACGTGACGTCATTTTTATGAATTGCAGGAAATGTTAAATAAATGTTTCGAGTGTGATCTGCAAGGACTATTTATTTGAAACTATTTGTTTGTAGAGTTTAAATGCAGAATTTGAGGTTGGGTTAATAACCTGTTGTATTTAAGTAGTTTTATTTTTTAACATTCTATGATTTCACTCAATTGATTTTGAATATTGTAAATTTAGAATGTTACTTAATTGTATTTTTTTGCAATTTTTTGAAATAATCATCATTTTTATTTAATACACTCTGTCATAATTACTATTAATTAATTACTACTATAATTAATTAATATAAAAACACTGCTTTAGAGAAAAAATGAAGAAAACCTAGCATAAAGTTTGCTAAAGTAGAAAAAACTTTGGAACACCTTTAATGGCTGAAAATACTTACTTTCTTAGGTTCCACCCGAAATTTATGAAATAACTAAATAAATAATTACTTACAGGAAATAACTCTATAATTCTTCCTTACCTATACCTTAGGTGATGAAGTACATTTATAAAGGAAAAAATTGTTACTGTCAATATTTTTGCTCGAAATGAGAAATTGGAATTCTGAGTTTAGAATTTAGATCCAATAATCTTACAATCTTGCAAATGATAATTAAGTTACAGGTATTAAAATGTCGCGAAATCACAATATAAATCAGATAAATCAATGACACAATGATCTGAAAATGAAAGAGTTTTAAAATCGTTTGAATTCAAAATGTTTTAACTTTTAAAAGCTTTTTTAAGGCTATACGTGCTTTTTAAAAGTGATTAATTAAAAGCTTACATGAGAATCATGAGTGGATAGATTAAAAATAATGAGGTATTGAAAATTGCTCAATTGGTAATATTTCCAATTCCAGAGCTGAAAAATTTTCAATTACTTAATTGGAAGGAAAGATACGTAATTAAAGTGAAGCAACAGTTTTGAGTCATATATATAACAAATTTATTGGATCGGTGTAAAAAGCCTGAAAGGCATAAAAAGCCAGCAAAAATTACAAATAAGATCAGGGTGCTTTTTTTATTATGAGTCCCCTTGACTCTCACAAACGAAATATAAATCTATTAGATAAAATATATACAAAATGGAAAAATTTAAGTTAAAATTAAAATTAAATTTGAAGAATTAAAATTAAATTTAACAAAATTTTGAACTCAACCTCTAAATTAAAATTAAATGTTTAATTTATCTGTGAAACTGCATTCATTCATCACGAAACGCAGCATGCAATTTTAAAGCATTCATTTTATTTCTAGGCGGCTCATACAAATTGTTTGATGACATACGAGACAACTGATCGTCGGAAATCGTAAGTGTTAGATCAGTTTTCTCTTGCTGCTGCACTGCTGCTTTTACGACGGCAATAGCATTTATGCTATCCACCGATAAGCGATTACGCTTTTTTGTCAAAATATCGGGAAACAAGGAAAACGTTATTTCTGCAGCAGCATTTGAGTGTGGCAAAGAGCGAATGTATTCCACCAATTTCGTTATTGTGGATATTTAATGTTTCCGTTCGCGTATTTACTGGATAAAACCGTTTTCGACATCTCATCAAAAGAACGCATGTCAGGTTCGGCTCGCGAATATAAGTCCCAATGAATAACGCGCCATTCCACTTTCAGAGCAGCCTTGTCGAAGCCTTTGAACTTTTCAGCAAAATACCAAAGATCGAAAAAACTGCTGTCTCTATCGATATCTATTAAAGCCCGGGTAGCGTCAAAGACAAATAAATTTATGAAAAATTCATCGCGAATATAATACAATCTATCCGAAATTTGAGAAGCGGCCTCTACCAAAAATTTCAAATTATTTTGAAGAATTTCGCCAATAATTTCTTCATTTTCACTGATATTCAGAGACATTTCGTAAAGAATATAATAATAGATAATAATATAATAAGATAATAATATAATATAATAAGATAATAAGAGATATATAATAAGAGAATAATAATGAAATAATATAATATATTGCAAAAACAGAAGACTTTCCAAATGAAAAAGATGCACTCTTGTTTCTGAGTGTTGAAAAAGTAAATTGATTTGATTAAATTCGAATAAAATGTATTCTAAGAAAACTGATTACGCTTTTGTCCTCGGATTTTCTAAGTTGCTTTTAATTTCTCGAAAAGTTTCATTTGATTTTTCTGTGAAACGTAATTCGGTAAAATATGCCGATAATGAATCATATAATTCACGTATTCTTTCCATACAAGTGTGAATTTTGGGAGACGTCTCTTGAAAAGATGAAGTAAACTGCTTGAACGCTTTTGAACGCTTAGTGCTGTTCATATGATGAACAAGCGATTGAAAAAAGGTATCGTTGTAGGACGGAACAGACTTATTGCAAGAATCTCTTGCAGCTAAAGCAAGTTTGTGACATATGCAAGGAATTACAATTTTTAACGAATTTGCTTGAAGAATTAACGTTTTAAAAGAATGTTTACTACCTAGCATGACTGACGCATTGTCACACGAAACGGCTAAAATATTATAAAAAGGAATTTTATTATCACTCATGTAAGTTTCGAAAGTGTTAAAGATACCGACGGCATTCAAATTTGTTGAGTCTAGATAAATTAATTTCGTTAATCCCGTTGTAAACATCGAGAGTTTCGGAATAGACAAACGACACGAGAAATGACATCCATTTCACGGATCCATTTGTATTTGTTATTTTTTAGCATCGATAACTTCGCGAATTCTCATTGTTTTTCAAATATGAGGAAACCATCAAGAAGAGCCACTTTTCAGCTTTCCATTTCACTATTTACATGTATTATTTTAACTTTTCTAACTGGAGATAACGCCGATTGAAAAACAAAATTGCAGGTTTCGCAATGACCGATATATGGCGGAAAAAAATGATAGATCCTATCATTTTTGTAAAAAAAAATTGCAGGTTTCGCAATGAATATAAAAATACGCGAAGTTATCGATGCTTAAATATAGCGAAAAACCGTGTTTTTCGCACTTTTAGGTTAGGATTACTGGAAAATCTGACGTGATGTAGCAATTTTGAGCCTGGATTCGGTTTCTACGCCAAAAAATTACTTCGGAAATGACTATCGGTATTTCTATAACAATCACAACCTCATATTTTGTAGACCTGTGTTCTCAGAGAAGTCAAAAGATGCAAAGAAATGAATTTAAATCTAGAGAAAAAAAAGGAACGTGCCATTTTCTTTAGAAAAATGGTTAGAGGACATTCGTTTCAAATCTTGGTTGCGAAAGGTCCCTACAGATATTTATAAGTTTCGTTGCACCTTATGTAATGTTGAAAGGAGTTGTGCAATCAGTGTCAGTAATCTCATTCGTCACGCTGAAACACCGGAACATGCCGGGAAATGCATTGAAAATGGCATCGAAAGTATTGATGATATACCACCCGCAATAATTTACGACTCGATTGACTCTTTTGAAAATCGAAAGAAAGTTCGCGAAATTGAATTTTCAAAACTAGGTTGCGCCGCAAATATACCGTACTGGACGATGCCAAAATTTTTTTAATATTTTCAGGGCACCGATTCAACAGTCCTTAAGCATATGACTGCAGGTGCAACAAAAATGTCAAATATTTTTCGTAATGTACTTGGTCCTTCTGAAGAATTGCGTTTAGTCGAATTACTCAGAAAAACCTAATTTTCACTGTATATCGACGAGACATCTGATACAAATGGATTATATTATTATCTATTATTATATTCTTTACGAAATGTCTCTGAATATCAGTGAAAATGAAGAAATTATTGGCTAAATTCTTCAAAATAATTTGAAATTTTTGGTAGAGGCCGCTTCTCAAATTTCGGATAGATTGTATTATATTCGCGATGAATTTTTCATAAATTTATTTGTCTTTGACGCTACCCGGGCTTTAATAGATATCGATAGAGACAGCAGTTTCTTCGATCTTTGGTATTTTGCTGAAAAGTTCAAAGGCTTCGACAAGGCTGCTCTGAAAGTGGAATGGCGCGTTATTCATTGGGACTTATATTCGCGAGCCGAACCTGACATGCGTTCTTTTGATGAGATGTCGAAAACGGTTTTATCCAGTAAATACGCGAACGGAAACATTAAATATCCACAATAACGAAATTGGTGGAATACATTCGCTCTTTGCCACACTCAAATGCTGCTGCAGAAATAACGTTTTCCTTGTTTCCCGATATTTTGACAAAAAAGCGTAATCGCTTATCGGTGGATAGCATAAATGCTATTGCCGTCGTAAAAGCAGCAGTGCAGCAGCAAGAGAAAACTGATCTAACACTTACGATTTCCGACGATCAGTTGTCTCGTATGTCATCAAACAATTTGTATGAGCCGCCTAGAAATAAAATGAATGCTTTAAAATGGCTTTAAAATGTCGACGAGAAAACACTTATGTTGCATCTTGTCGTGTTTTGGTAAGAACAAAGGACGATCGTGTTTACTTTGTTTCTGTTCCCGCTACATTTCAGTCCTAACCGGCAAATGTAGCGTTTTAAGTATTTGGTGCCCTCATTAAAGTTTTTGATTTTTGTGACGTCTTTTGAGGATATCGTTAGAATTCCCTTTTCTCACAATTTTACTGGAAATATTTACATAAATCAGGATCATCTTTGGTAAGTACGCTTTATTTCACTCTAAATCAAAATAAGTGCACTCAGAAAAAAGATTTGATTTAATCAAAGAAAATGATTTCTTTGATATGTGGTCAAAGATATAATTTGTTTGACTGAAGGCAGAAATTTATTTGATTCGAACAAATATTTATTCGGTCCAAAGATATTTTCTTTGAATCAAACAAATTTTGTTTCATTAAAACAAAACAGTTTTTAACATCAATGAATCCGAGAGTTGCAAACAAAAATTCGATTTTTCATTGTTTTTTGAAATTTCCGATTCTTTCGGATTGGAATTACAGAGAAGAAAGGTTTGAAATCCCTTTAGAGTAAGCCTCGGATTCATCAGGTTTCAGCATCGGATTGAGAAGGAATAAAAGTTTTTTCGGATAAAAAAATGTTACTATGGAGAAACAATAATTAAGATATTATAAAGTGTGAAAGATGTAAAAAAAGTCGTGAATTGGCATTCAAAAAAATTTGAGTGAAATTTTTTTTAGCTTCAATACTCCAGTATTTCAGCTTTAATATTGTTTAATAACCACTGTAAACTCGGACGATTTTTTAAGAAAGGTATATATTGAAAAATTAATGAAAAAATGAAAATCTTTATATTTTGTATGCATTTCATAAATTATTTAAAAGATTCTTAAATGTAAAAACAGTATACTTTCTTAAACAGTTGTCTTCTTCACAAAATGATTCTATTCTTACTTATAAAGTATTTTTCGTTAAATACAAAGCTTAAGTGTCACATTGTTTGTTTTTCTTGCATATTGAAAGTGAAATATTCAATAAAAGTTGAATTTAGAGAAGAAACTCACTAAAGACAATTTAGAATAACAATTCCTTACTTTTTTCACATCTTTCACAATTTACAATGCCTTAATTATTGTTTGTACATACTAAAAATTTGAAGTTAACTAATAATAATTAGTTAATACAAAATTGATTAAAAAACAAATCCTAACGGGTTTCGACGACGGTTACGAATTATAAACCTATCAGGTAATATAATTTATTTTCAGGTAAAATTAGTCAAAAATGTCGGCTAGGAATAACGCGGATTCTGGAAAAGAATAACGAAGATTTGTTGCATCCTGGATAAATGATTTCCCATTCATTCAAGAAGTACCCCAGGATAAAAGTAAATGTTTGTGCACCATTTGCATTAAAGAATTGATCATTGCAGGCTGTAGTCTGCAAGACGGCAGGGATCTCCCCCCGACATAAGGCAATATTAACAAGAATTGTTTCTTTTTAATGACAGCTGCCACTAACTTTTCGAAATTATTTATAAACAGCACTTTATTTCACCGACAGGCCGCATGAATTCGGTCTCTACAGTATTCGTTTACCAAATGCATTAATTTTTACCTGCGGAATACTCGCGAAACTTAAAAAATCGATAATTTTTCTCGAATCCACCGGAAAAAGATTTCTGGCCTTTAGGCGACAAAACGCTTTTTGTTACTAAATTCTAGGGAACTCTCTTACTTTTTCTTGATTGTGTTAGCATGTATATGTGTGTATAGTTACCAAATCTAGGGAATCCCCCTCTTTTCGTTTGATTGTGTAATATGTCAAGCGACAACAACAGCAAACCACAGCTCTATAAATAATTGTTATATTATGATAAAGAATAACGTTGATGGGAATTTTCAGATACGTAATATATAACAATGTTTTTATTACTAAAATCGCATAATAAAAGTGAAACGGTCACATCGGAACAGCGACTCCAGGGTATCGGTTGTTAGCGCTACATGCGTTCCGCGGCGTAGCAGGTCTACAGGGGCAGTGACTCGAACAGTCACCGCTAGGCTCGCGGCACCAGCTTGCCCGCGGTAGACTCGAAACCGCGAGGCTATAACGTAGCTTGCGCAACCATCAGCGGTATTTCGAGTCGGAACATTCGTATTATTCAGGAGCGTGCCAATGCTATTCTAGAGGCAAATCCCCCTTCTTTAAATGTAAAAATATTTGTTTTCATTTAAGGACTTCCGGCAATGATCAATAATATACAATAGATTTCCTGCTCCACCCCCCCCCCTCAAATTTGTCTATGTACGTCGATTATACGTGTGTGTAAAACTCAGTCTCCCAAAAAAAACATTTTTAATGTAAAACTAGGGAGGTGAGGGCTCTCGTGTGAACGACGTACCAAAAAAAAGCAAATCTTCGCATACGCTCAGTGAGGGCTGAACTTCATTCGAGTGATTTGATTGATAAGGTTATTTATTCATTTATAGTTATAATATCATGATATATTATAAATTATTGTTGACCAGATCATTTATTTACAATTTATAGTTTACTATAATATTGTATTCGTTATTACTAATAAAAACAGAACTAAGAGGAGGAATGAGATGGCGCTTCTGAATCAATTAAGATTCATGTAAATGCTGTAATTGATATTACATTACGTTACTATTGTAAGTCATAAAAGCGGGCAGGTGAGTGACTGGAAATGCTTGAGTACAAATCAACTAAAAGAAGAGTGTTACGTATGGCCTGTCTTAATCTCAATATAAGAAACTCATAGAAAACATTACCATGCATGTAACCTTATCACATAAATCACTCGAATGAAGTTCAGCCCTCACTGACCGTATGCGAAGATTTGGTTTTTTTTGGTACGTTGTTTACACAAGAGCCCTCACCTCCCTAGCTTTACATTGAAAATGTGTTTTTTGGGGGATGGTTGTTAATAAAGAAACACTGAAAAATCACATAGATTCCACAGGTCTACATGGTTTTGTTATGGAGTAGCTGAGGCACATTTGCGAAGTAATTTTTGGCGTAGAAACCGAGCCCGGGCTCAGAATTTCTCCATCACGTCAGGTTTTCGAGTAATCCTAACCTAAAAGTGCGAAGAACACGGTTTTTTGTTATATTTGAGCATCGATAACTTCGCGAATTTTTATTATGTTTTAAATTTGAGAAAACCATCAAGAAGAGCCACTTTTCGGCTTTCCATTTCACTATTTACATGTATTATTTTAACTTATCTAACTGGAGATATCGCCGATTGAAAAAAAAATTGCAGGTTTCGCAATGACCGATATATGGCGGGAAAAGTGACAGGATCCTATCATTTTTGTAAAAATAAAAAATTGTAAGAGATACTTGCAATAATTGAAAGATAGTAATAAGTAGTAAGATCATTAAAGTTATTTTAGCAAACAAACAAAATAACGTAGAGGCGAGAATAATGACCAGGATCAAATGAAGCTCGCAGTTAGGATGGTCGCACATTTGAGAATCAAAACTAGGAAACAATTGAAAATCACACAATGAGATGGCACATAATCGAAAATTACTAAGAAGAACAAATGAAGATCGCAGAGTGGAATGACGCATGAACGAGTAACACTGACAAGAAACAAACGAAGAGCACAAGTTTATAAATAAAATTATATTATAAAAAACTCATGTCTACTGACCATGATGTATTTTTAAAAACAAAAAATAAAGCACTCCGATTTGTGAGAGGTGAGAGACCTCATGGTAAAAAAGTACCTTGCACGGAGAAAAAAATCTAACTATTATAGTAGGCTGAGCTGTTCCTATTAAGGGGTTACTCAACCATATTTGCAAGTTTAAAAAATGTCGTTTTTTTCATGGAAAAATTAATTTAAAATGTTCAACCTTTTTACACATTAAATGTTGAAAATTTGGCTGACCCAGCTGCCTGAAGTTGGCCCTGCTGAGAACTGGCTGACACGATATCTCCACTTTCAAGAGCCTGAGAGCAAAAATTCTGCCATATTAATAAAAAGTAAGCCTTCCGCTATAGCCGGGATCTCAATTAAAAAATTCGATGAAAAATAAAAAAATGACTGATACTTAAAGTTTTTAACCCCTTTTTGCAACTTGAATTGTTTAAAACAACATAGTTAATATGATTAAATATTTCTAATTCTGCTTGCGGCTATAGCTGTATATGTGTAAAATATTCCGTGAAAATTTGAGCTTGATCGGTCAAATAGTTTTTTCTAAATCATGTCAGCCAGGTCGAAAAACGTTGTTTCGAGAAAAACGCGATTTACTTCTTTTTACCAAAATACTCTGTAAGAGCAGTGACTTTTACACCTGTTCTCGAAATTTCTGACCAAAAAAGTGTTTCCTATAGCATTTCTACACATGTCTACTAGAAGAATCTGTGATTTTTACAAAATCGATTTTTTAAAAAAAATATGGTAGAGTAACCCCTTACAGCACCGAACTTAATGGGCGAAATTGGTATGAGCTTCTACCAGTATTGGCATCAATTCGTGCATTTTTAGCATGTAATGTCTTATACTGTGAAAGAAACAAGCGCATGCCATTATTGCTAGTGTCATATCCTGTCATAGCAAGGTTCTCGCCTGACTACGGTTATAAGAGAACTCATACTGAAATAGGATAAATTTCTTACAACCGAGAGAACACGTGAGGTGCTACGTTCGAAAGTAGGCGTGGCCTAACATCTCGGTTGTAAGAGAACTCACACTGAAATAGGATAGGTTTCTTGCAATCGTAGTGAGGCGAAGTTCGATCTATTTTCGCAAGGCACAACTGCTCTAAAAGCATGAAACTTTGTACTTTTTTTAGCATGAAGGGATCCCTGCTTTAGATGTATGATTTTTGTACCCGGATAGCAAGAACAAAACCTGCTACAAAAGAATGATTTGTGTTCTTACTATTATAGTCAGATTTTTTTCTCTGTGTGGAGAAATAGTTTAAAATCGTTGTGCAACCTCCTCGTGGTGAATACTAGAAACTATTATTTGGATAGGCTAACTGCAGACGTTTATGAAGAAAATATCACTTATGATGTATGCAATTCAGTGTGCTCAAATCGGGCACGCCAACCATGCGCACACAATTACAGGTGCTTTTTAAAAGTGATTAATTAAAAGCTTACAAGAGAATCATAAGTGGACAGATTAAAAATAACGAATTATAATTTATTAAGGATTAAAGATGCAAACGATATTATCAAAATTTTAATCGAACGCATTAACATTTGTAAAGAGTATTGTGGCATGAGTTTAAAGTCCATTAACGAGATTTACAAGATGATTGAAAATTTCTTGTATTGAATTCTTACCAGGATTATTAGGCACAGTAGTGACTGCGTGATACTGCGCAGCCTGAGTTCTCGCACCACTGCTAGGTTGAGTGTAATGCGGACCACTCGGAGATCTTGAGGGACTTAATTGACTATACTGGTAACCTTCCGACACTGGTTGCTGCTAGAATAAATCAGTTGAATTTTACTGAACTCTTGAAAGAATAGTTAGAAAACTTTTCCGTATGACTTTGTTATAGTGAAAACTAAACTTTCTAATTTTTAAAGGTAGTGACATCAAACTGATGTCACTTTGTATGTTTTTATTCGTGAGAGATGTTAGAGAAGAACTGACGAGGCCTGCCTGAACCTCCACATATATAGACAGCTAAACCTAGGAGGGGGAGGTCATCAACCTCTACATATATGGGTAACTAAACCTGGGGGAAGGAGGTCATCATCTGGCCTGGTAACACTCCCCTTTTTAGACATAAATTAGTCTCTTAATTTACTAAATTCTTACCCTCCTTACTTTTGGTATTTCGGTGATCACCAAGGGTTGCAAGCTGGAATTGGACGTGCCGACGTTCGTCGGCGTTGTTACCTTTGTTTTTACACAGAATATACAGAGTTTTTTGGGCATACACTTTTGTATGAATTCGAGTATTCCTAATCTGTACAGAACATAGGCTGATCCTAATCCTAGCGCTGCGTAACCTAAATAGCTTAACCAATCCATAGTTGTTTCTCTCCATGTTCTTAGTCTTCTGTTAATGGCTATTGATTTTAACATATTTTCTGCATCGTCTAGGCTCAATTTGGCTTGTCGTAATTCATTGTTATCTACAAATTTAGGGAGACGTATTAATTTACTTTCTAAGGTTTTTAGATCGTCGTTAGAGTAACTAATGTTGTAGGTCGCATTGAATTCGTTGCAAAATTGTCCCTTTAGATTTTTGCTAAGGTACAGTGTGTCCATTCCATTATAGATTTTACAATTTGAGCCCGTCAGTAGTGAGGGTTGTTTAATCTTTAGGTGTTCTATTCCTGTTTCGCAGCTAATATCTAAATATACCTCGTTCATTAGTACTATTGTGTATCCGTTTAGTACGGGTATGAAGGTTTCATTGTGTAAAGCAAAAGTTGAAGTTTTACATTTGTTCTCTGAGTATAGCTTGAATATCGTAGCTTCGCATGTTTCACTGTCAGTCAGCCTAAGGTTTGGTTGACTTCTTTCGCAAATTTTATATTCGCTTATCGTCGTACATTTATTTATTGTTTCCTTGTCAGTAATTACATATGAGTCTCTAAATTTTATTAAATAGTCATGGTCGGGAATTACTGCAAAATATAGGTTTTGGATAGGATAAGGGATACGTATAATATGTTTGATGGTACCCTCTTCCTGTTCTATAATGGGAATTTTGACGGTTGTAAGGTGTAGTTGGCTTTACAGTTGGCCACTGCGGCTATTAGAAGTACTAGGGTCCTCATCTGAAAAATAAGGCATACACTGATCTATGTGTACTCTCAGTATTTTATCTTTATTTCAAATGCGTAGATTATTATTATCCAGGTAATCTATAACTTCGTAAGGACCTTTCCAGGATTGTTCTAATTTGTTTTGTTTGGTGTTATTTAAGATTTTAACTAGGTTCCCTGGCTTGTATAAAGGATGCGTTCTTGTTATTCCTTCATCCAATCTTTTCTTAGTTTTTTCTAATTCCACTTGGATTCTTTCTTTAGCTTTTCTGATGTTTTCCTCGTTTTTTTTCCTCCATTTTCTAATCAGATCTTGATGGGTTAAATTGGGTGAGTTTTCAAATTGAGATGGTATATTTGGTAATCTTCCAAACGTGAGTTCAAAGGGTGTGAATCCCGTGGTTTGATTTACTGTTGAATTTATTGCGAATGTTACATATTTTAGATTTTCGTCCCAGTTATTCTGATTTTCTGCCATGCTAGTTTTGATCAGATTATTCAGGGTTGAGTGCATTCTTTCAATGTTTCCGTTGGATTGTGGATGGAATGCTGTAGTTTTAATATGTTTGATTTTCAAAGCTTTCTCAAATTGGTCCATTAACTCAGATAGAAAGTTAGACCCTTGATCAGTGAGAATAATTTTAGGAGATCCATAAATGTAAAAATATTGTTCTATCAGAGCTTCTACTATTGCTGTTGAGGTTTCACTTTCTAACGGTATTAAAGTGGTGTATCTGGTCAATCTATCCTGAATACTAAGTATGTATTTGTTACCTCTAGGTGTAGTGGGTAACGGTCCAAAAATATCCAGTGCTATTTTATCATTTGGATTGAGTAGTATGTCGGGTATTATACTTTCTGATTGATTCTTAATTCGCGTGGTCTTTTGTAGTTGGCATATAGGGCATTTTTTGACATAGTCCTTAATGTCTTGGTACATGTTGGTCCAAATTCCGATTCTCTTGGCTATTTCGATAGTATTTTGTTCTCCAGTGTGATCCCTATGAGCTTCTTTAATAATTTGTTTTCGTTCTTCCTTAGTTAATTCTCGGGTTGTAGAGAAACAAATGTGGAAATTCTTATCTGGGTAAAAGTTTGATAGGAATTCCATTATTTCTTGAATTACTTCTCGCTCCAGAAATGTAAATAGAGGATCTCCAAAGGATAATCTAACAATTGAGAGTTTTCTGTTAACGAATTCTTCGATAAACCAACTTAATTTATACAGCCAATCTTCTTCGTTGTACATAGGCATTTCATCCTTAGTTACTTCTTTCCAAAGTTTGCCGATAGCGTTAGGCTTTGTTTTAATTTTGCCTTTGACTGGTTGTAGTTTCCAATTTATAAAATCCGTATATAAATTAGTATTGTCTCCTGGTGTTTCCGTGATTTCTTCTTCCGTTTCTGTGGTTTCATTTTCTGATGGTTCTCTCATTCGCCTCGCGGTTAATTTGATTTTTTCTTTTAACATTTCGTCTTTTGTTATTCGCGGCGTGTCTAATGTTTCTATTACCGGTGACTGGTCTTCCAAGCATGGTTTTTCTTCTTCAGTACTAATTCCGGTTTTTTCCATTGCTTCTTGTAATGTGTCCTTTGTGATGGGAAAAAGTCTGGATAGACAATCCGCTACTTTATTTTCTTTTCCTTTTACATATTCTATTTCGTATTCGTATTCTTCCATACGAAGTCTCCATCGTAAAAGTCTTGAGCTAGGGTCTTTCACATTGTGTAGCCAAACTAAAGCACGGTGGTCTGTTTGAATTTTGAATTTCTTTCCGAGAAGATATTGTCTGAGGCGTTTCATAGCCCATACAATTGCTAAAAGTTCTTTTTCAGAGGTGGTGTATTTTTCTTCGGCTTTGTTCAATGTTCTTGATATAAAAAGACAAGGGTGCCCGTCTTGGCTCAATACTGCTCGTAATCCACAGTTGGATGCGTCCGTAGTCAGTATAAATTGTTTGGAAAAATCAGGGAATTTTAAAACTGGTGCGGTTACCAATGCGTTCTTCAAATCGTAAAATGCTTTTTCGCAGTCTGGGGTCCAATCGAATATTGTCTCTTTCTGAGTTAGCTTTGTTAAGAGTCTCGCTATAGTAGAGAAATTCTTGATGAATTTCCTATAGTAACCTGCAAGTCCTAAATATGATTGCACATCTTTTACAGTTTTCAATGGTCTGAATTGTTTTATGCAGTTTATTATTTCAGGGTTGGGTTTGACTCCTTCTTTGGTTATTATGTGTCCAAGGTATTCTAGTTCTGGTTTAAGGTATTCACATTTTTTCGGTTCTAATCGTAGTCCTAACTAATATATTCTTCCCATGACTGCTACTAAGTTCTCATTATGTTCCTGAATTGAGCTTCCGAATATCACAATGTCATCTATGTACGCAAAGCATTTTGTTCCGATTAATCCTCTGAATGCATTATCCACCATTCTTTGGAAAGTGGCTGGTGCGTTCTTTAAACCGAAAGGCATGCGATTGTATTCAAAATGTCCTTGGGTTGTAGAAAACGCAGTGTACTTTTTGTCTTCTTCCTTCATCGGGATTTGGTGGAATCCAGCTGAGAGGTCAAAGGCAGAATAGAACTTAGCTTTTCCTAAGTGATCTAGTATATCATCGATCATTGGTAATGGGTAAGCATCTTGATCCGTGTCTTCAATTATCTTTCTGTAGTCAATTACCATTCTTAATTTATTTCCTTTTTTCGGTACTATCCATAAAGGTGAGTTGTATGGTGATTGGCTTTCTCTTATAATTCCCTTTTTTAATAACTTTTCTGTTTCTTCTAGGGCTAACTGTCGGTGTTTTTCGGTTAATTTGTGGGATCTTAGATTGATTATTTTCCCATTTTTAAGTACTATTTGATGTTCGGTAAGGTTAGTACATGGAAGTGGGTCTGATTCTAACGTGAAAACTTCCGAATATCTGGCTATCATTTTTTTGATGAATTCTCTCTGGTCTTTTTCTAAATGATCTAATCTTGAAGCTTTCAATAATTCACTTAGTCTAAACGTCATTTGAGGTCCATTACTTTCATTTGTGATTATTTTTAATATAGGTTCGTAGCTAATCTGGAAATTTACTTCTTTAGGGTAATCCTAATTATTTTTCAATAGGATTTTTATTTGTCCGTTTCGTATAGTGTAGAGTCCGTCGGAGATTTTCTTATCATCTATAATGATAATATCTTGATCTTCTGCGTCAGTAAAAATGGTACATATCTTTTCGGATTTTCCTCGTATAATATCATTGCTTAGGTGCAAAGGTAGCTTTACCTTATTTAGCACGAGGTGACTGTTCGTGATCGCGTATCTTGGATATTTTTCAATGAATTTAATTCAAATTATATCTCCTTCTGAAAAGGGAAAATCGTTAAGTACTATGTAGAAAACGTGTTCTCGTCCAAAAAAGTTTAATTTTGTAGAATGTTTAGAGATATGACGATCATTACCCATTAGGAAAGTTTTGTGGGTAGATTTCCTTTCGTCTTCATCATACAATATTTTTTCTTTGATTATGTTTATAGCAGCTCCTGAGTCTACTGATAATCTGTATCTTTCTGTTTTTCTTCTGGCATCGATTGTTCGCAATCTTCCGCATATGGAAGAAATTCGGCTGATTCCCCGAAGATCAGTTGCTCCGTTATTTCTTCCTCCGTCATGTTTTCCGCTTCTGTTTCTTCCTCTTGAATTGCTCTTACCGGAGGTAGTCGCTTGAAACCATGGCCTGGGGGAAAACCCTGCTTCACTTGGCACCTATTTTGCCGCACTTGAAGCAATTCATTTTCAATCTGTCACTCAGTGGTATGGTACTATTCTGTGCTCTAGGTTTAGTATTTGCACTGGGTCGAGGTGGTCCGGGTGATTTAGCCCATATTTTTACTGGTGGTTTGATAATTTGTCTGACAGGCTGGCTGTCTTTTAACCATGTTTCAGTTTCGATGGCTAATGCTTGAGCCTCGTTTACTGTGTTCTGTTTTAACAGACGTACCTGCATTCCAATTCTATTTTAAGTCTTCGTTTAGTGGGGTTTACGTGCTGGGATTGGACTAGGTAATTTATTTCATTTGTTATTTGTCGAAACCTCGTCGTGAAGTTCTGAACCGTTTCTGTTAAGCCTTGCTTGCAGCTTTCTAATTTGGATATTAATGAAATTAAGGAGCTGGTTTGTCTCAAATTTTGTCTGAGTGCCGCGTATAAATCTTCATAGGAGTTTATTTGCATATACCTAATGGCTTTTTCTGCTGCATGCGTAATTTTCTCTGCTAAAATTAAATCTAGAAGAATTTCTGGTTCTTCGCATCTTATTCTAGCTCTCCTTACCGTTTTTATAAAGTCTTCTACTCCCATGTCGTCCTGACCGTTAATTGGCTTTATCGTTTCAATTGCTAACTTGGCTCCCATTTTCCGTTCATCGTGTGGTGCTGTTGGGACAGTTGTTGGGAAAAATTGTGATTGACCGTAAACATTTTCCTGCCTTGGTCTAAATGATTCTTTTCTTTCGAATGATTTTTCTTCGACCGAAGAATGGTCGTCTGTCGCTTCTGGTCGTTGCTGTAATTCACTATCTGTTTCTACTGTCCCTGCTCCTCCTAATTTCTTTGATAATCTTGAAATTTCATCTATCCTATTTTCGTTTTCTCTTTTCAGGGCGTTGAATGAGATAGTCAGAGTTTCCATTTGGTTGAGAACCCTTAGTAGTAATTCGTCAGTGGTGTAAGAGGAGGACTGGGCCCTGACGGGAGATTGTGCTCGAGACATGAGAGTGTTTGTGATTGGGAAATTTAAAGAGGATGAGTCCGTATCGTCGGATGAGTCGGTTTGATAGAGCGTGCTATCTCGGTGTTTATCAAACGCCAGTGTACCTACTTATCTATTGTTTGTGACTCGGGTGTAGAATGCGCGATAAAATTTTAAATGTTTATTTTTTAATACAACAAAATGCAGTATAAGTTGCAACAAACTGCTACTGATTTTGAGGTAGTGATACTTAATTTGTTAAGGGTGACCAGTGCTTGTGAACACACAGAGTATAGCCAACCCGATCTTGCCTCAACTTTACCTCACCTGTACCGTAGTCCAGTCGCCGTGCAACGTACGTAAAGAGGATTTATACTCTAAGGCCCAAGATCGATTGAAGAAATGTTTACAATACTTTCACTTTCTAGAAGTAATGCTTACTGTGCTACTCGTGGCCTGATGTGTGATCCGTAGACCGCCTGCCTTCCTTGATGTGTCGAAGAGATGAGTCAGCTTCTCACTGCTGCTAACCGGTTGCCTGGCTGGGCGTTGGCTGCTTACCTACGCAGATGCGTCTTCAGCCTGATTGCGGGCCTCGTTCAATTTTAATGGAATCTTTCGCTGATAATTTACGTGGTATAGTGGCTACTAAATTCACCAACTAATTTTTATTATCAGCTACTTATTCCTGTTTTCGGGCTTACAGTAGTGAAGTACGGAGTTGTTCTTATTTTTAAAACTTCGTAAAGTTTCTTTAGCTTCTTGGGTCCGTGGATTCCAAGTCTCGCACAGGTCCGCGTTCTACGTGGATTTCCGTAGAAATTAAAAACCGAGAACTTAGGCGGATCGTGGCAGGATCGCCAAAATGTTATAAGTGAAAACTAAACTTTCTAATTTTTAAAGGTAGTGACATCAAACTGATGTCACTTTGTATGTTTTTATTCGTGAGAGATGTTAGAGAAGAACTGACGAGGCCTGCCTGAACCTCTACATATATAGACAGCTAAACCTAGGAAGGGGAGGTCATCAACCTCTACATATATGGGTAATTAAACCTGGGGGAAGGAGGTCATCATCTGACCTGGTAACAACTTTGATAATACAAATTAATTACCTGCCGTCCAATGGCCCACGTTTGTTGAACAGGTGTCGGGGATGTATTTGCTGGTTTTTGAATCCGACTTAAAACGGAAGAGGATGCACTTTGCTGTCCAGGTGATCCGTAGGCCATCGGTGAGTGAGTCGTTTCGTATCCTTGATAGACGTTCTGTATACTTGATTTTCTAGCTTGTTGCGGACCTGTAACTGAAATTTTCATTTTATTATTCCAAATCTAATAAAGTTACAAAGAATATTTTCAAAAATTACCTGCGGTAGCCACAGCTGCTGGATGGTGCATCATATGCTGCGTAGGATAAATTGAATCGCGAGCAGGATGTCTCTGAAAAGAATAGTCTAAACCAGGTTGACTATATGTCACAGTTTCGTTTTCTGGCTTTCCCTCGCCTCCAGGATGAAACGGCCTATACAGTCATTTCAGTTAGATTTAATTTGTAATTAGCTTTTTACGAAAAATAAACATTTTGTTTACTCACTTCGCTGTTTGATTGGTATAAACGATGTATTCAATTTCGTTAGTGAAAGTATTCACGAAAGAATAACTGCAAATATTAATTTAATTATCAATACTTTGATTAAATAGAAATTATAGTTAAAATTCTATCCAAAGCTTTAGTCGAAGAATTACCTTGATCGAAACTATCTCGCATGTGCGAAAGATCCTCCGGATGAAAGAACTCGTAACACGGATGTCCCAAAAGTTCGGATGGAGTATATCCTAGAATTCCCCCAACCCTTTGATCTATGAAAGTGAATTTTTCCTCTTTAGTGTGGCGTGAGATAAACTCTGTAAGCATCCAAAACGAGAAATAGTTCTTTTTAATCTTCAGACTTAATACACTCCAAATTCCAATCTAATTTCTATATGATCTATATTTGTAGTGTCAAAAAATAAAACTTACCGCTTTTGCTATTAGAATCACTTAAATCACTCGTGTTTGGAGTACTAGTAACCTGCAATTGCCCAATACCAACCAGACAGTAATGTGTGGAGACTTCATCACTGACGACCCCATCTGGTCCAGGCTGAACACCTCTGTCACCTAAGCGCACACCTGGTACACATGGGGGAACAAAATCAGCTACAGCGTAAAATTAAAGGTCAGTTCTTGTCCCTTTCTTGATGACAATGTGCAAAGATATTAAAGAGTGTTCTACAATTTAAAATAAATTTCTAAATATAACTGATTTCGAAATAACTGGAAGTTTTCTCTCTTGATAGAAGTGATTTTAAATATCTTGATATCTACTCTACATACACTTTCAAATGCCATAGGAAATGGAACAAAAAGCCGTACCAAACTCACCGGTGGGGTGCCAGATTTTAATGTACCCCGTACAGTGGATGAGAGCGTAACTCTGACCGTCTCTGGCAGGAGGGCAAAGAGAATTTCTTTGTTTCATGCGATGAAGGCCATGAGTTGCAGCCATATCGCCAGTATTTTGCAGATTTCCTACCTTCATACGGCAGATGAAGCTACGTCTGGATCACGTGCATAATCTCACCGAGGCTGTAAGGTCAAAAATTATACGGTCACCTTTATTATTTTTATTCAACATTACTTTAAAAAACTTCATATAATATATATACAATACATATATATATATACACTACCGTTCAGAATTGTTAGACCACCTGGTTTTCGATGATTGCTTAAATTATCTTCATTTCAATTCTGTGAATGATAAAATTTGTACTCTTAATAATGTGAAAGAAATCAAAATTATCTTTAAAATTAGTCTGGAATTTAGTTGTTTCGTTAAGTTTCAAATAAGTTATTGCAAAAAAAGTCTAAATTTCAATGTTTTCTTAAATTTTAAATAACTTTCGAAAAAATTAACATTTTTTAATGTTGATTATTTCAAAAGTTGTTTAAAATTTAAAAAAGCATTGAAATCTTGATTATTTCTGCAATAACTTCTTCTAAATTTAACAAAACGAATTCATGTTGGGCTCATTTTATAAAGAATTTTGATAGCTTTGAATTAAATTAAAAGAACAAATTTTTTCACTTACTCAATTCAAATTAGAATAATTTAAGCAATTATCGAAAAACAGGTGGTCCCACAATTCTGACCGTTATTACATATATATATATATGTATATATATATATTTTGTTTTTAAACAAACTTACAAATATACGTATTTTATTTTTTTTTTATTTATCGAATTTATTTTAGTTGTTGTTTTATTAAAAGTTTTTGTTTAATCCTGATTTATAAACAAATACCTTGTTTCATAAATTTGATGTATAGTGTACTTGTGTAATTTTTATAGGAAAAATTGCAATTCTAAAATTCAAAAACTCTAATTTAAGGATAGCTGAGCGCGCAATTCGCTGATCGCTTTTTAATATAACCTTTCACGAAAGTGAAAAGCTATATCCCAAAAAAAATTTCAGTCACAGGAATAAAAATCTATAAAAATAAATTTTTATTTTAATATCCTATTTTGTGGTTTTATAGGAAAAATTGCAATTCTGATATTCATAAACTCTAATTTAAGTATAGCTGAGCGCGCAATTCGCTGATCGCTTTTTAATATAACTTTCCACGAAAGTGAAAAGCTATATCCTTAAACAAATTTTCGATTACAGTAATCGAAACTTCGGATACAAAATTAATCAGGCCTGACTCAAGCACAACTTCCTTCTTAATTCATGTAATTTACAAAATTCTGATAATCGTGAAGAAACTGCAGGTGTCAGTTTTTTTGTTAACAAAGAAAAAATAAAATTTAAAACAGTAAAATACAAGCACTTCCAGGTTTGCCTCACCCAAATGATGGTGACCGTTCGACGAATCCAAAGAGGACTTGTGCTTTCGTGTGCCGAATTCCTTTTCTGTTTTAAAACTTTAATTCAATCTTAGTTACCAAGTGACGAATTTTTGAAGTACCGGATTAGACAAGGATGACTCAAGCACAAGCCCTGAATAATCTTTCTACCAGCAGAAATCCGAGTAAAATAAAAATAAAAAAAATAAAATGTCTTGTAATAAGATTTTATTTATTACTTAATTTATATATATATATATATATTTGCTAGAATTAAATTGGAAAAAATTTATTGGAAATTTCCGAAAGGATTTATTTATAGTTTTTTCAAAAAGTTTTGATCAAATTTTTGCATAGAAAAGATTTATTTCAATTTAAGAACAAAATTTATTTAAAATTTGCGTAAAATGTTTATTAAATATTGCATGAAGAAATATTTATTTAAAATTCACAAAAAAAATTAATTGAAAATTTGCGAAAAATTTATTTGACATTTGCGAAAAATTTTAATTGTATTTCGTGTTACCAGGCCAGATGATGCCTATATATGTCTATATATGTAGAGGTACAGGCAGGCCTCGTCAGTTCTTCTCTAAAATCTCTCACAAATAAAAACGTACAAAGTGACATGAGTTTGATGTCACTACCTTTTAAAAATTAGAAAGTTTAGTTTTCACTTATATCATTTTGGCGATCCTGCCACGATCCGCTTAAGTTCTCGGTTTTTAATTTCTACAGGAATCCACATAGAACGCGGACCTGTGCGAGACTTGGAATCCACGACCCAAGAAGCTAAAGAAACTTTACTTAATTTTAAAAATAAGAACTCCGGACTTCACTACGGTAAGCCCGAAAACAGGAATAAGTAGCTGATAATAAAAATTAGTTGGTGAATATAGTAGCCACTATTCCACGTAAATTATCAGTGAAAGATTCCATTAAAATTGAACGAGGCCCGCAATCAGGCGGAAGACTCATCTGCGTAGGTAAGCAGCCAACGCATAGCCAGGCAACTGGTTAGCAGTATAGTGAGAAGCTGACTCATCTCTTCGACACGTCAACGAAGGCAGGCGGTCTACGGATCACACATCGGGCCACGAGTAGCACAGTAAGCATTACTTCTAGAAAGTGAAAGTATTGTAAACATTTCTTCAATCGATCTTGGGCCTTAGAGTATAAATCCTCTTTACGTACGTGGCACGGCAACTGTACTACGGTATAGGTGAGGTAAAGTTGAGGCAAGATCGGGTTGGCTATACTCTGTGTGTTCATAAGCACTGGCCACCCTTAACAAATTAAGTGTCACTACCTCAAAATCAGTAGCAGTTTGTAGCAACTTATACTGCATTTTGTTGTATTAAAAAATAAACATTTAAAATTTTATCGCGACATTCTACACCCGAGTCACAAACAATAGATAAGTAGGTACACTGGCGTTTGATAAACACCGAGATAGCACGCTCTATCAAACTGACTCATCCTACGATACGGACTCATAATCTTTAAATTTCCCAATTACAACCACTCTCATGTCTCGAGCACAATCTCCCGTCAGGGCCCAGTCCCCCTCTTACACCACTGACGAATTACTAGTAAGGGTTCTCAACCAAATGGAAACTCTGACTATCTCATTCAACGCCCTGAAAAGAGAAAACGAAAATAGGATAGATGAAATTTCAAGATTTTCAAAGAAATTAGGAGGAGCAGGGACAGTAGAAACAGATAGTGAATTACAGCAACGACCAGAAGCGACAGACGATCATTCTTCGGACGAAGAAAAAACATTCGAAAGAAAAGAAACATTTAGACCAAGACAGGAAAATATTTACGGTCAATCACAATTTTTCCCAACAACTGTCCCAACAGCACCACACGATGAACGGAAAATGGGAGCCAAGTTAGCAATTGAAACGATAAAGCCAATTAACGGTCAGGACGACATGGGAGTAGAAGACTTTATAAAAACGGTAAGGAGAGCTAGAATAAGATGCGAAGAACCAGAAATTCTTCTAGATTTAATTTTAGCAGAGAAAATTACGCATGCAGCAGAAAAAGCCATTAGGTATATGCAAATAAACTCCTATGAAGATTTATACGCGGCACTCAGACAAAATTTGAGACAAACCAGCTCCTTCATTTCATTAATATCCAAATTAGAAAGCTGCAAGCAAGGCTTAACAGAAACGGTTCAGAACTTCACGACGAGGTTTCGACAAATAACAAATGAAATAAATTACCTAGTCCAATCCCAGCACGTAAACCCCACTAAACGAAGACTTAAAATAGAATTGGAATGCAGGTACGTCTGTTAAAACAGAACACAGTAAACGAGGCTCAAGCATTAGCCATCGAAACTGAAACATGGTTAAAAGACAGCCAGCCTGTCAGACAAATTATCAAACCACCAGTAAAAATATGGGCTAAATCACCCGGACCACCTCGACCCAGTGCAAATACTAAACCTAGAGCACAGAATAGTACCATACCACTGAGTGACAGATTGAAAATGATTTGCTTCAAAGCAGGAGCTTTGATAGCAGGCGCTGCTATAAAAATAATCAAAGAAAAAATATTGTTTGATGAAGACGAAAGGAAATCTGCCCACAAAACTTTCCTAATGGGTAATGATCGTCATATCTCTAAACATTCTACAAAATTAAACTTTTTTGGACGAGAACACGTTTTCTACATAGTACTTAACGATTTTCCCTTTCCAGAAGGAGATACAATCGCATGCCTTTCGGTTTAAAAAACGCACCAGCCACCTTCCAAAGCATGATGGATAATGCATTCAGAGGATTAATCGGAACAAAATGCTTTGCGTACATAGATGACATTGTGATATTCGGAAGCTCAATTCAGGAACATAATGAGAACTTAGTAGCAGTCATGGGAAGAATATATTAGTTAGGACTACGATTAGAACCGAAAAAATGTGAATACCTTAAACCAGAACTAGAATACCTTGGACACATAATAACCAAAGAAGGAGTCAAACCCAACCCTGAAATAATAAACTGCATAAAACAATTCAGACCATTGAAAACTGTAAAAGATGTGCAATCATATTTAGGACTTGCAGGTTACTATAGGAAATTCATCAAGAATTTCTCTACTATAGCGAGACTCTTAACAAAGCTAACTCAGAAAGAGACAATATTCGATTGGACCCCAGACTGCGAAAAAGCATTTTACGATTTGAAGAACGCATTGGTAACCGCACCAGTTTTAAAATTCCCTGATTTTTCCAAACAATTTATACTGACTACGGACGCATCCAACTGTGGATTACGAGCAGTATTGAGCCAAGACGGGCACCCTTGTCTTTTTATATCAAGAACATTGAACAAAGCCGAAGAAAAATACACCACCTCTGAAAAAGAACTTTTAGCAATTGTATGGGCTATGAAACGCCTCAGACAATATCTTCTCGGAAAGAAATTCAAAATTCAAACAGACCACCGTGCTTTAGTTTGGCTACACAATGTGAAAGACCCTAGCTCAAGACTTTTACGATGGAGACTTCGTATGGAAGAATACGAATACGAAATAGAATATGTAAAAGGAAAAGAAAATAAAGTAGCGGATTGTCTATCCAGACTTTTTCCCATCACTAAGGACACATTACAAGAAGCAATGGAAAAAACCGGAATTAGTACTGTAGAACAAGAACCAAGCTTGGAAGACCAGTCACCGGAAATAGAAACATTCGACACGCCGCGAATAACAAAAGACGAAATGTTAAAAGAAAAAATCAAATTAACCGCGAGGCGAATGAGAGAACCATCAGAAAATGAAACCACAGAAACGGAAGAAGAAATCACGGAAACACCAGGAGACAATACTAATTTATATACGGAGTTTATAAATTGGAAACTACAACCAGTCAAAGGCAATATTAAAACAAAGCCTAACGTTATCGGCAAACTTTGGAAAGAAGTAACTAAGGATGAAATGCCTATGTACAACGAAGAAGATTGGCTGTATAAATTAAGTTGGTTTATCGAAGAATTCGTTAACAGAAAACTTTCAATCGTTAGATTATCCTTTGGAGATCCTCTATTTACATTATTGGAGCGAGAAGTAATTCAAGAAATAATGGAATTCCTATCAAACTATAAAGTGCAGTACACAATTCAAGTTTAGGAAGTGTGACTGGTTTGATTGGCGCTACTCGGGAGTTAAAGCAAATTAGAGATGTATAATGCTTTCCTTCATTATTTGAGGAATGCAAATACAAGCAAGTACTGTAGTCTTTTTCGCTGGCATCACAGAATCCATGTAATTGTAAATCGATTTGATTTGGAACAATGATGCATCTAGCAAACTGTATATGATTCAAAAGAGGTAATTGATTCCTGTACTTTATCCATGTTTCGTGTAAATTCACAGGAAAATTTTCATCCCAGCCAATTTGAGCTTTCCGGAGATTCTGGATGAGTAACTTTGCTACGATGATTACGAGCTAAGTTTAAAAACTTTTCACAGGCAAAAATAACGCGTTTTCCTCTACAAATATAACAAGAACGCCTTGTAAATGTTAAAATATTGTGTGAGGTAGGAGTTTTTATGCCGTATAAAATTTTTTCTGATTGTTTCAAGGGCCGCAATCATTTTGGCTGCATCATCGGTCACACAGCCTTTCAAATAATAAAATTTTTGAATCGTTTATAAGTTGTTGTCGCTATGAATTATAGACTTAAATGAAGCGTGAAAATCTAACCACTTATCATGCTTGCCTGAAAATGTTGGTATTTTGAGATCTGGAAGATTGGGATTAGCGCGACTTTTGACAGTTATGTTTTCTGTTTAAACAGAATCACAGTGTCCATGATTATGAGCTGTGTTTCCGTGAACACGATACGAGCTTTCCTCTGTTTGATTACTGTTATGGGTTTCGCTATTTGGGGCGCTGATACTTACGTGATTGCTTCTTGATTCAGAATTTATTGTGATTGTACTTATTGTAGGTTTTGTAAGCGTGCCCCTTTTTATCAAAGTTATGTCCTTTCCGCAAATTAAATCATTCCGAATTCTTGCAAAAGAGGTATGTGTTTTTCTCTTTATCTATTTTTTATATCGAGTATTTCTGTTTTAGTGTCCGGAGTTATTGAAACGAGTGAATTTTCAAAGTTTGTTAACCTACGTTTAATGTTTTCTCTTTTTTTTAATAGTAAATTTAATAATAACAGTTCAGTTTAAATTCTTGAAGAATTTAGAACTTGATGCGGTTGAGCTGTAAATCAGCCCTGAATGTAGATTTGTAGATGCTGTTTGATCTCGTCCGTGGGCAGGATATGATGTTTTCTAAATCCAAGATATGCGATGACTCTAAAAAGGAACGCAATGTAAACTTGGACTCAGCTCTTTCTAAGTTTAAAATGTGATCTGAACTGTTCACTGATTTGAGGACTTATTCATTGCAAATATTTTATTTACCTTTAACAAGAGAATACCTCATGCTTCATCCAAGTAGATGAGTGGTTCCTTTCTCCCCCGTTATCATTGCCTGTTTCGGCTTTTGACCTCTTGTTCAAAGTCTATAACGTTTTTAATCTCCAATTTCCAACCTCGCTCATTAACTTTTTCAATTTCTTTGCGAAATATGTGTATGGCATCGATTCCATTTTCATGAATTCTATTTCACCGCTCCACAAGAATATTAATAATTTCACAAATATGTCGTTGGAACCATCTACTTCAAATGCAGAATAATAATTATAATGTATAATAATTATTATGCAATTTCTTTTTAGTGTTGTTTAACCTTAAATAAACGAGTTCATCGATCGTTAAAATGTATAGCTGGTTTTATTTTTCCCACCTAAAAACTTCACTGATTCATCAGTCGAATTGCACTGATTCTTAGTGAAAGACTTATAGCTGCTGCCATCAGTGAATAGTCAATGCAAATCAGTGACCGTTCACTGATTCAGGTTTAGAGAGGGAGATCGCAAAAAAGCTAGCACGTGCTCTATCACTACACTTGTCCCGAATTTTCAAGCACTGTTTAAAAGCACAGTTTAAAAGCACGTTCTAGTGACATTCTTATGTTATTCGCTCTTTTTACTACTTCCTACAGGTGCGCCATTATTGGAGCTCATCAATTGGCTCTCTTTCCCAATTTCAGAGCGCGTTCAGCGCTGATTGAGCGTCTGGATGCGATAATCGGTCGAGCGCTCGAAAACTCGTAAAAGCCATTGGACACGTTGTGGCGTCACGAGTAAAAACTGAAAGTCCGAAATCACATAAGTACAAAATATAGTATTATACAGGGTGAGGCACATAAAGTGTTACAGAGCGATAGCACTCGAACTATTGATCATATCCAAAAATGTTTCAGACAAAAGTTTAAGTGTTCGAGAAGGCCGTCATACTCGACCACCCTATTTTTTATCAGTGGAGGCGCTGAAGCTACGTCAAGGTTAACTCCACTTTTTAAAATGGAACCATGTATTTTTTTTTCGATGACATTATTACCGATTTTAAGACGAATTCAGCGACCTACAACACAAGATCATTCTAGTCACGCAAAGTATGAAAATAGTCGAAAAATCATTTCAATTTCTTTTCATTTCTTACGATACCCACGATAATACACATCGATAGGGTATTGTTGACATCGGCAGAATGTAAGCATTTTCTGTTGATATATCAGCTAGTCACACATTACCTTCTAATGTGAGTACATCGGAACGCGAAAATGAACGATTTTCAAGAATATTTTGATGTGTTGATGGTGCTGGGGGAATGCCGTAAACATTACAGAAACGCCCAAGATTTTTATGCGGCTCGTTATCCGGATAGGCAACAAAAATCGCACATGGCTTTTAAGCGATTAGCTGACCGTTTCTGTCGCTTCGGTACAGTGAAACAAACACGAGTCAAACGTCGACCAATTTTTAATGAAAATTATTGAAATTTTTAGCATGAACATGTGGATGCAACACGACGGTGCACCACCGCATTATGCTCTGTGTTCAAGACAAGTGATGAATGACATTTTTGACGAAAAGTGGATAGGACGTGGCGGCCCTGTAGCTTGGCCACCTCGTTCGCCAGATCTATCATCACCAGATTACTTTCTGTGAGGCTTTGTCAAAAAACGCGTAATGGCAGTAGTACCTCCCTATTAAAAAACTTGACGTAAAAAATGACGTAAAAAAGGACGTAAAAAATGACGTAAAATCGACGTAAAAAACGATGTCAAAAGTGGGGATAGTTTTTACGTCGTCTTTTACTTCGTTTTTTGCGTCATTTTTGACGTACTTTTTTGTCTTTAAGAACCCTTAAAAATTTATATTTAATCGCCTACTGGATATTGTAATTAAGAAATGCCCATCGGTAAAAGAACTATTATATAATGTAATAATTTATTTCAATGTGGAATGGGCATTCGACTTTGAAATAAATTATTTTATTATACAACAGTTCTTTTACTGATAAGCATTTCTCAATTACAATATCCAGTGAACGACCGAATATAAATTGTTAAGGCTTAATAAAGGCAAAAAAGTACGTCAAAAACGACGTCAAGAACGACGTAAAAAACGTCGTAAAAAACTATCCCAATTTTTGACATCGTTTTTGACGTCGTTTTTGACGTACTTTTTGACGTCATTTTTTACATCCTTTTTTACGTCATTTTTTACGTCAAGTTTTTCAATAGGTTAGTATATTAACTGTTGCGCCCAGACTCAATTAATTATAAAGTTGCATTTAATATTAAACTTTATTTCAACAAATCAGTGTTTTCGTAATTTCATAAATTAAACTTTCCCGGTTCCTTTCAAGGATTTACTCCGAGAAGAACCAACCAATTACTTTCGCCGCGAAATACGGACATGCGCGGCTCGTAACAACTGGCTGCTGGTGCTGCTAAGGGGTGCTATTAAGGTACTATAAAAGGGAGTACGCTCGACCGCCATCTTGGCGTTTGCTTCACGCAATGGAAATGGAGGACTGTCATAAGAACGCGCGTATCCACATGCGTTTCGAAACTTTTTTTTCGCGTAATTTAGTCAATTTAATTGCCAAAAACGCAATAGAAACTCGCTTTATGAGCTTCTAAATACTTTCGAGGCTTGTGGAACGACAGTTAGTGATTGAAAAGTTGTTTTCAAAGATGTCAACGGTACATAGAACTTTGTAGGTTCCAATGTGTACATAGACAATTTGTTTTATTTCAAAACCAAATATTGCTGTAAGAAACTGAATAATTCTGTTAAAATGAGAATAAATCTGCACGAAAAGAGAAGTTTCAAAACGCATGTAAATATACGCGTTCTTATGACAGCCCTCCATTGACTGGAGCGAAGATCGCCGTTGAGTCGAGCGTACCATGGAGTCACAGTGGGTCCACTCATGTAGGAGAAACGAGGAACGAATTATAATGTTTGCTATCAACAAGTGGTGGCGCTATTGTCGCTACCGATGTTATTTTTAAACTTTTGTAACCATAGCAACCATATCATTGCAAGTTGAAATAATACAGCCGATACTCATTTTACTCAAATACCGTTCGAAGTACCTCAAGCGTCGGTGATATATTTATAAATTTCAGGTTAACCCACTGACGCATTGTGAAGCCTTGTCGTTGACAACGTTTTACTCAACTCCTTACTTTTTCCTATGTAACGGTTATTGATATTCACTTTGGGTGAATTAGGTATTTATCAAATTCATTTTACCCGACAAGGATTTAATAAATGTTCAAATGTCCTTGAGTCCCAAGTTTAATCGACAGAGTTAAGTAAAATTACTTCAACTATTTTTCTCCGTGTAATAGTACAATATTTAACTGTTCATTGTGATTCATATTTAAAAATTCTTGTTGTATTTTTATTTTTTCACAAATTATTTTCAACTTTAAATCATTTAAATTTATGAAATGGATTTCATACAATATATTTCAAAATTTTCCGCTCTTTAGAATACATCGGCTTGGGGTGACGGGGGTTTCGTTTGCATTGATATTAGTTCTTGCTACCAAAACTTGGCGGCGCTGTTGCTCATTTACACTTTTTTAAGTACCCTTCTAAAATACATGGTAGTGCTAGTGGCCGCACTGTGCACGGAGTAATATAAAGAGACGTATCTTAGGCTAGGGAACCCGACTTGGATTGATCGTGGTTTTCCGGAATAATTCGTGGAGTCGGGAAATAGAATAATTCGACTGAATCGAATTTCAAGGCCTCTGCTCGATGGAATCTGACCTGTTTTCCGGATTTTTCATACATAACTACCAATGCTTCTGGCAGCAGTGATCACAGACTGCCAGAGTTGGGTAAGTAAAATACTCTAGGTAATTTTCGTAGTTTTTTACCGTAAATTACTAGGTATTTTACCCCACTAGTTCTCTACATGTTGTAAATTACGTATATACGGGATTTGAGGCTCCTGCGATGCCCGTTCTCGGTCCCGCCAACAAAGAACAAACCTAACCTCACCCAAAAGGCGATTATATCCAACATTTTTAGGACTTTACTACAAAATAAACATTTTGTAACATTTTTATTTTTCTCTTGCAGGCGCAGAAAGTTCAATTTATTCCATGGAATATATGGAAGCCCGAAGTGGGATTTTATTTTCCCCCGTTTATTTTCAGTCGACATTGATGATATTGTTTAATTAACAATGTTCATGTTCAAAACAAACTTTTCGGGAATGGAACTTTGAAAAAGTGAGATTATATACAGTTCTATAAGGCCGCCATCTTGGCACGTAATTTATTAGGTATTTTACTGGTTTTCTACGTAAAATACCTCCCTTAGGTAATTTACGTAAAAAACCTCGAGTGACGCGTCACTGCAAAACCCTGCAGACTGCGTAAGATTTTTGCTCCCACCACGTTACTGGCAGTCTGGCACTTCTGGGTTCTGGCCAGTCTTGCTGTCTGGCACTGGCAAGCACTTGTAAGTCTGTCACTGGCAAGTGCTGGCAACATGGAGAATAGACATAAGGAGACCGAACTAATGTAACTGAGAATCAGCATCTTTTTGTCGGAAGTACATTGATTGAGTACGGGAACTTCCCAAGAGATGGCGCTCCTGCAAGTAGCGTAAAAAAAAAAGAACTCTTCGTGTGCCTTTGCATGCATGCAGGTTGTCATGGTAACTTATATTTATTATAAGAATGGTTACAAACATTTACAAATATTAACCTTAATTTGCGGTTATGTTAGAATATTCTAAGCGAACAGAAGGAGGCGGCCATTTTTTTACGCCACTTGCATTCGCGCCATCAATCGCGAAGTTCTTGTACCTTTTACATGTACTTCCGACAAAAACGTGCTCAACTTTTGTGAAGTTCATACATTAGAGATTGGTCTCCTTATGTCTATTCTCCATGGCTGGCATGGTGGCAAGCATGGAAGAGTATAAGGAGACATATCAAAGCCATTAGTCACGTCGGGGTTTTCCGGAATAATTCGTGGAGTCGGGAAATAGAATAATTTTGCTGAATCGAACTCCAGCGCCACTGTGGCCGCACTGCGCATTATTAGCAATTAATAGCAAACGTTCGCGTGACAGAGTGAGGTTATGAATTTCTTGTATTACTGAATAGAATAAGATAAAGAGGATAACAATTAAATAAGAAAGAAAAGAAAGAAATAGTGAAAGTGTGAAAAATCGAAAAATAAAATAAAGTAAGTAGCTGCCTTTAAAATTTATATATGTTTGGTTATAAATGCGGTCGATAGTTATGTAAAATGCCTTTGATTCAAAAATTTCTTTTTGTTTTTAATTTTTAATATTATTTTTAAATTCAATTTGTTAAAACATACATAAAATGCATGTTCTTACAATAGATTTTAAAATATATTGGTCTCGGAGATTCAGTGAATTATAAAAATTAATGTTAAATTTATTTGTATGCTTTTAATTTGCAGATATGAGTACGAAATTGGAAAAACGTAAGAGGAGCAGTAAATGCATAAAGGATCAGATATTTAAAAGCTTTCAAGAATCACTGCATGAAATCCACACGCAGATGCATATATTGCATTCTGCAAAATTTGAAGCTTCTCTTCCTGTCAAAGAAATATTTGAAAATAAGTTTTGTTTATAAACAATGTTTTCCAATAATTAGGAAATACATACTTTATACTACACGAAAATAAAGGAATGTTATTCATTAGATACATGTGGTAAAGTCACAGCCGGGAATAAAACACTTCATTCTCTACGACTTTTCAAATAAAATGGACCGAAAACCCACGAAAGTGTCAACATTCAAATTGGTGGTTATGTGTGAAAACAGAAAAAGCCGGAAAACAAGTCAGATTCCGTCCAGCAGAGGCGCTGAAATTCGATTCAGTAAAATTATTCTATTTCCCGACTCCACGAATTATTCCGGAAAACCACGACCAATCCAAGCCAAGTTCCCCAGCCTAAGATACGTCTCCTTATACTCCTCTGTACTCCTCCATGGCGGCTGGCGGCAAGTGGCAGTGAGCCAGGGGGGCGGAAACAAGATAAAATTCAACTAAAAATTAATGCAATATCAGGCAATATTCACTTTATTGAAGCAAACATGGGCAAAGCTTGTGCATATTGTGGTGCGCTAAATAAACAAAAAGCAATATCCGGAATAACTCATCATAAGTAAGCATAGACCTTATAATTCTCATAATAGGTTATGTTTAGCTATGTTATTATTTCGGTAGTTATTCATTTATCCGAAATTTCGTTCTTTCTAACTAACAATAGATCTTCATAGGTTGATTTGAAACTGGTTAGGAAAATATGAGAACTTTGAACGCCGTCCTCAATCAATTTAGAGAAGTCTATTATTTTTTCGGACATATGAAGACATCATACCATTATTTTAATTTTATATTCTTCAAAAAGCTATTGTTGTTTACATTTTATTGTTTTACATTTTAATAATATTTTCTCAAAAATAATTTTTTATGTAAATAGATTTCCTCCACGAGAGGATCCGAGTTATGAAATATGGCTGCGGAATATGGGTTTGGGATCATCATTTATACCAAATAATAACTCTAGATTGTGTTCAGAACACTTCGAAAAAAAATGTTTCCAAGAAGGTACTAATAATGCCCGTTTACGTCCTGGAAGTGTTCCTACCTTATTTGGACAATACAAAGCAGTTTGTGCCTTCTGTCATGCTTTAAAAGATCAGTATAAGTCAAGAACATTTCGCAGGTGAGTGTTATATTCTATAAAATTGCTTTCAAAGTGATTATTTCTAGAATCATAAATAAGAAAGTAAAAAGGATGTTTAAAAAATAATTAACAACCTGGCACAATAGAAAATCTAAATAGCAATTAGATTTTTGTTCTGATGATTCTTATTAGTGCGACTTACAATCTTTATTACTTAAATCTTTTGAGCTTTGAATTCCTAACATTTAAAAACCACAAAATATCTTTTGAATAATTTATTTATTTATTTTTTTTGAAATTTCTGCAGTAAAATCATTTGTCAACAGAGTATGTTCTTACAGTTCTGAATGTTCATTAAACGATGACAGTTTTGTTACTTTCAAAACAAAACTAATGGCTATGTTTATATTTATGGTCCTACAGATATACAATTTGTGATAAAACATACGCTACTTTTTAATTTACTGGAACAAAAACTAATCATCTGGTTAAAATAAAAAAAATATTTTCTATCGTTCAATGAACGTTCAGAACGGTACGTATATAACAGTTTCATTAATGGGAATATCTATTATTTTGTTTTATTCTTTTTGCATTATAAAACATATTTTTAGTAATAAATCTTTTTTGTAAAATGCTTCTTTATTTTTATTTGAAAAGTAGGATCTCTTTTTATATATTTTATATATTTCTAACAGAATTTGGAAGAAAGAATTCTATTTTTTGTAATTATTTCAAACAAATTTATTCAACTTTCTATATTAATGATGTGAGGGCGTTGACATTTTGAGGATCTAAAGTCAATTATTTATTATAAAACATAAACTGTATACTCCTGTATTAATAAATTTAATTTTTTTTTTAATTTTTTGTGAAATGATTAGTTTTTTTTTATTTGAGTGCCAAATATTACTTTCATTGTATTTTTTGCCCATTAAGAATTAATTAATTATAAGCATTTATCGTTCGAATGTATTTTATCTTGAATTTTTGAGGGCTGACCCATTCTCTTTTTTTTTTTATTAGATTTCCACTGAAAAATCCTGCAATGCTGAAGAAGTGGTTAGAAGCCATGGATTTAAAGGACTTTACACCAAATGAGAAAAGTTTACTTTGTGATGACCACTTTGAGAGAAACTGTTTTCGATTAAAAGGTCGAAATCAAAATGTTTTAGCTCTCAAAGCTAATGCGATCCCAACTATCTTCCTCCTAAGAAAAAATAAAGGTAAATGATATTAGTTTAGTTTTAACCCTCCGATACCAAACATATGGGGGATTCCCTTAGTGGGGTCAGTTTTTTCAAAATAACTTCTAATTTACGCTTCATGCAGTCTGGTCCGTTTGAATACCTTTTCATGAATTATTCCTGAAGTTTTTGTAGGAATAAAAAATGTTCAAGTAGAATACTCATTCAATAATTAATTTTAAAAACCAAAGGTGACGTGAATTCTGAGGGAAACCCTCCATAGGTTGGCTTTTGTGCAATGGAAATAGCTTGAGTTCTTGAGTGTGGTGTTGCCACATTTTGATGTTACACGTTCAGCCAAGTAGTCGCAACATTTGGCAACACTGCAGATGTTCTAACACGCAGGGGAAATCCTCTAGGGCTTGGTAACCGAGTAATAAATTTTAAGGTAGGTATCGGAGGGTTAAGAATGATCTATCTTTATTCACAATATGAACGATAATATGTTTTTTATATAATAGAAATAGGTATGAAGGTTCAAGAGAATACTGGTGATTTAATTGAAGTACTACCTTCAGAGATAATGGAAGTAGATGATCCAGCTCTAAATGAGACCACTCGGTGGACAATTTGCCAAAAGAGAATAGAGCATAGTTCGTCAGAAAAGTCATCTTCTAAGATAAGTAAAGGTAACAGTCCTACCAGTTTAGTTTGTGTTTTTAGGTATCAAATCGAAAAGTCTTTTCCCAATTTTAATTGGAAACTTTGATCTGTAGTTAGAGTCGATTAAAGTTGCAATAATTAAGTCCGTGAAACAGCCCTCGCCAATCAGCTGTCCGAAAACGTGGACCTTTAAACCGACTATAATTTGAAAACGAAGCTTTTGATAAAAAATTTAAAGGACTTTTTTGTTATTAATATGGAATTTCGGGGTGTTACAGAAGTTCTAAAACATCCTGTATATTTAAATTTTATTAGCTGGAGGCAGTGATGACCAATCATTTTCATCAAGTTCACCTATTAAAGAGGAAATTGGTTCAATCCACTATACACCACCAGCTTCACCAACTACCTTTGAAAGACGGCTTTTTCACTTGCACCATGATCACCAATACGAGACTAGTCCAAGTGAAATGAAAAAAAAGATTACTTGTCAGAAAATCAAAATACAGAAGTTACTTCAGGAAGCCCACGTAAGCAGGCAGCGCATTTCACGGTTGATGAAGCGAGTCACTTCTTTAAAAGAAATTGTAAGTAATTTATAAAACAATCCTACATTTCTAGATTTAGCTTCACAGTTTTCGATAATAGTAAATTGTATTTAATGATGCATGTTTTTTTTTTAAATATTACACGAAACTAAAGAAAAAGGGAAGAAATATGAGGGTGATTCGAAAAGTAATTTGGTTCACATACTAAGAGAGGGTGACAGCGAGATTTGTATAGTTGCCCAAAAAGTTTCATTTCTGTAGTTGAACATTTTATGGTCACAAGTCATTCTAACACTAATTTGTTATTTGGCTATTGCTTGAATAGAAGCATTTCGAGTGAATGTGTAAAATGGACAAAATTGGAATTTGTGATGTGATTCAATACTTTTTTCTGGATGGAAAAACTGTTCAGCTACTCATAATGTAACGCTACACTTGGTCAAATACCTCTGCTATGCAAATGATGAAAGACATGTGCAGGTTGGGAAACTTTCTATTGGCTGCAAGAATTCATTTTGGTTGATATGAGTTCTTACACATAATCCTTCACAATTACGTATATGAAAATGAGATAGAAGCCGACATAGGGACACAAAGGTTTTCGCATAGGGTTCAATATGGGAAACATGTTCAATCATCCATCCAATTCCCGCACAATTTCCTTTGTTATTTCTTATATACAAATTTTTTGTATAGAAAATTAACTTTTGAATTTGAAAAAGACATTCCCAAAAAATAAGCTTTAACGTTTCGGAACATAACTGCAAAGTGGAGATTTTCAGTAGGGCCAAAAAACATATTTTCATGTTTTATTTATACAAATTTTCAGTTACATTTTTTTGCATTCACCTGTGTGTACAAAGTAGAAAATAATCCATTATATATATTACGTGAAAGTAAAGAAAAAGGTAGATGGAGTCTCTGTCCCTCTTATTGAGGGTACATTCTTTATATCAACCAGTATTTACATACTGCGTAAAAAATAAAGCGAATGTGTGAATTTGCAATGTCTTTTTCAAGCAAAGTAATTCGTTTCCCTCTTGTTGAATAAGATCGACTATTTGAGGTTAAAAACTGCCATATTTCGCACGAAATTTCAATTTTTATAGTATTGAGAATTTCAAAATGAATGATGAGGAAGGCTCTTAGATTCTTTTTTTATTTGAGTTCACTTCAAGTGACTTTAAGTTTCACATTTAAGACATTTACAGCATGTAAACCTATGAAAACATAATCTCGTGAAATTTGAGCGAATTGGACCTAAGTTGAGCAACCCATACATATATGTTTATGATCGGATAACATGATCTTTTTACAGGTGACGCGATGTAAATAAACATAATAGACCTTTTCATTTTAGGCCATGTCTTACTTGAGTCACGTGACCAATTACTCAATTTTTTTTTCGTCCATATGACTTTTTTGTAATAAAAATACTACCCTAAAACTTTGGGGAATACTAGAGAGAACAATGAACTACATTTATCTGCCTCATTTGGATGGAAATAAAAAATAAAAATATTTTCGAAGAATTTAACGGAACGTTTATCTGCCTCTAAATTTTTATAATCATAAACAAATTTATTTTTAGGAATTTTTTATTATAATTATGAAAATTTAGAACCAGATAATCGTTCTTTACTGCTTTTTACTTAATAACTCGAAGTTTTAACTCGATATTTGAATTAATATGGAAATATTAAGGACGAAAAATAAATGTCAGTGAGGTAGGAATCGGATAAGTCATATATTGTCTTGACCGATGTGATGTTTTTTTGATTTTTTCACAATTTTCAAGTTTAATAAATTTTTATCAAATTTGATTCGTATACCAGTTTAATTTGTAATATTTAGATTATTTATAAGCTATTTAAACATCGGAAAAGTTTTTGGAAATAATAATTTATGAAATAACAAACAAAAGAGGACGGAAGAAAGAATACATAGAGAAAATGAAACACAGGATTTCGGTATCCTGCATAATGCTGAGCAGTGCGTAAAGGAAAAATTTTGTTAAGACATTGGTCGACAAGCCAGCCTGAAACTGTCCACTCAGGCGAGAGAGTGATGCGGAAGGTTAGGCTGTCTCTCTCTAACGCGTACGCGTAGACAAAGATGCGTGCGTGTAACTGCTGTTGGTCGGTAGGAGCGCTCCCATTGTCTCGCACAACGGCAAGCAGTGCGCGAACTCTGGTAATCAGCGCTCGCGCAATGCTCACCAATGTCTTAACAAAATTTTTCCTTTACGCACTGCTCAGCATTGTGCAGGATAACGAAATCCTGTGTTTCGTTTCCTCCGTGTAGGAAGGTTTGGAATTGGAGGTCACCTTTCTATTTCTTCCCTCCTTTTTTAATGTATGGGGATATATTTGGTGAAATTTTGTCGCTTTTATTTCTTCGTTTTTCAAGGGTTTTGTAGGGAAACGGGAGAGTGCAGGTGTGGAGTTTTTTTCGATGTTTGAGAGGGGTTTGAGTCTTATAATTTGTTCAAATTGTTGAAAATAACGTTTTTTTACTCAGGTAATTAACAAAAAAAAAATTGTCAAATAAAATTTTGTCCAACTAACAGGTTTTAAAGTTACAAATATTATGCCAGGAAAATTCAAAATGGTTCAGAAGCCGAAATTGATAAATGGATTTGATATATGTATAATAAATTAATCAGATAAACTCGATGAAATTCCGGCATGACCCGACACATACCTCTCCCAGTTTTTATTTGCTCATAAATTTTGCTTGAAAAAGAATCAGGGATTACGACAGCCTAAAGGGGACAGAGTTAGGGTTCTCCTAAATTTAAATCTCTTTATCAAAAGTCAGTAAGTTGATTTTGTATAAAAATATTTTTTAGTATATTTTAATCATTTATTTTTTAGATACAACAACATAGTATTCCGGTTCCAGAAGCATTAATTCGAGACATCTATAGTTATGGAGATTAATAGCTGCTAATTCATCTATAGTCAGATTATGTGCATTAATTTTGTACATATTTTCACTTTTTAGTGGCAAATATTTATGTATAAATAATAATAATTTCATGTACAGTTATGTTTAAATTGTTGTTATATTAGTCTTAAGAACAATATATCTGTAAGGACTGAAAACAATATAATAATAATTTTTGACCTTGTTAAACTAATGTTTATTATGATTCGTTAAAACATAATCCAATATATATATATAAAGGGTTTCCCAATAGGGGTGATATGATTTTGAATGTCCCTATCGGGCTCATTTGAACTGAAATTTTTGACGTCTGCTGTCAGTTGTCATCAGTAAGGTTTGCCATTTAATCATGAGTAGTTTCACGCTTCCACAACGTTTGGAAATTGTCCAATTATTTTATCAAAATTCGAGAAGTTTTGTCGGTGTTCAAAGAGCATATCGTGCAAAATATGGTCGTCATTCTGCTCCATCCGCGCTCTCAATTCGTCGAATAATCGATAAGTTGGAGAGTGAATTTACTCTATTGGATACTAAGCGTAAAAATCGTATACGTACCGCACGTTCTACACAGAATATAGCCGCCGTACAGGCCAGTATCGAGGAAAACCGTGAATTGTCCGTGCCACGCCGATCTCAGGAATTGGGCCTGTCCAGGATGACTACCTGGCGTATTTTGCGATTGGATCTTGGCCTGCATCCCTATAAGATGATTCTGGCCCAAGAACTGAAGCCTAATGACCATCGTTTGCGTCGGGAGTTCGCGGATTGGGCTCTGGAATCAATTGAAAATCATCCCAATTTTCATCAAAAAATCATCTTTTCTGATGAGGCGCATTTTTGGCTCAAGTCTCGGGGGACATTTGGCCGATATATTGTTTAAATCATAAATGGCATAGAATATCCAATATAATAAAAAAGATTTCGATCAATTCCGAACGAATATTCAGTGTTTTTTTTTCAATTTCAAAACATATCACCCTTATTGGGAAACCCTTTATATATTTTCGAATCCATTGTAATTATTGCTTCCTCATAAAGGATTGTCAACACAGATTTTTTGACCTTCACATAATTTGACTTCTGGTGTTTAAAAAAAAACAAGGTATTTAAAGAAAAAATGTTCTTATATTCTTACGAGTATGAGGAAGCAAATTGCTCACGTAATATCCAAAAGCAAACACATCAATATTGAATAAACTAGTACTATTTCAAATTAATTAGTTGAGTTTGAAATTTCTGCCACTGCCTACATTACCGGAGAATCACTAGTCGCGTATCAGATAGGATACGTTGCCGACAGGTGTCCTCGTAGACAATTTCAAACCATTTTATCGCAATAAATGCAAATTAAATTCAAATTTAAAGAATTTGAAATCTTTCTGTGGAAAAAAAGACGCTTTCGACTGCGCTGGGATTCGAGCCCAGGTCTTTCGATTTTTTCCACAGAAAGATTTCAAATTCTTTAAAATTTGAATTTAATTTGCAATTATTTGCGGTATAAGAGTTCGAAATTGTCTACGAGGACACCTGTCGGCAACGTATCCTATCCGATACGCGAATAGTGATTCTCCGATAATGTAGGCAGTGGCAGAAATTTCAAACTCAACTAATTAATTTGAAATCATTTATAGCCGTAAGGCTGAGCCAGTGGGCGATGTAAGGAGATCTTCCTGTGGAGAAGGAGATGTCGGACGCCTGTGTAGCTCAGTGGTTAGAGTTCCGTATAGTGGAAGATCAAATCAAGACAAAAAAGCGGTTTTTAAAAAAAAATTCTGGATAGAGATTTTAATCGAATAACTTGAATATTGTTATGCTTACAATAGTTATTTTAAACTTTATTCTAATATTTTTCATTTTTAAAAATGATGAGTGTCAAGGTTGCTGTAGACAATCTCCGGGTGCTCCTAAAAAAACAGATGTTTTGCGGTGTGCACAATATCTCGTGACTGGAATATCTGAAATCAAAAAGCCAAAAAGATTTTCTTAATATAATATATTATCTCGTAATTGAATGAAGCATTATATCAATTTTTAATAAAATGTCGGCTTTTCGAAAAAAAAATTTCATTTTTTATCCAAATTTTAGCCTTAAATTATTCATAAAATGGACACACCGACTTTAAAAACATAGTTTTGAAAAAAACGCGTTCATAGTTTCGGAAGCATTTTATACATAGTAAAAGATTTTTTTTTCAACTTACATTGAGTCGCTTATTCCAGGGCCATATAATATACCCTCCATTCCTTCGGCAGCCTTTAACAATTCAATCTGGTGCTATCTACGGGTCATTCTTCCCTCTCGTGTGCTCTCCTGCGCTCTACGGTAGGATATCGTCACGCGTTGCGCATCCTCTTTTTGGGCATATAAATGCGCATTGAACCCCAGTGACAGTCCCATTGCACTCATATAATATGAAAGTGAAGCAATACTTTCGTTAAATACACCGGCAGCGATGTATGCTGCCATTTTAACAATTTTTGAGTCGCATGGAACGATTTTCGGAGTGATTTTCCAGATCAGCCGGTTATAACGTTCGTTATTGTTTTGTGTGAAGCCACCGACACATCTTTCTAATGATTTGCCATTGCTGAGATCTGTGTAGATTGGACGCACAGCCTCTGCAATATCCTCTGGTAATGGCTGATAGTCGTGTTTGATTTCAGATAACTCGTTTGCAGCTGCTGCCCGCTGCCAAAAGCACCATGACTCCGGTCCGATCGGGCACTTTATTCCTTAACTTTTGCATTCTGGAAGATAATATTTTTCTCTAGAACACTTCATTTTCAATGGAGAACGCTGCCGAACACAATTAATCCGTTTGAAGAGAGCAACAGCCGAAAAACGCCCGGAATATGCGACCAAACGCGAGACAATAATTTTCCATGATGACAACGCTCGGCCCCATGTTGCTATTCCGGTTAAGAACTATTTGGAAAACAGTGGATGAGAAGTTTTACCCCACCCGCCTTATAGCCCAGACCTTGCCCCTTCTGACTACCATTTGTTCCGGTCGATGCAGAACGCCCTCACTGGAATACGGTTCACATCAGAACAGGGTATCAAAAATTGGCTTGATTCATTCTTGGCCGCCAAGCCGGCGCAGTTTTTTTGGGATGGAATCGACAAATTGCCAGAAAGATGGGAAAAAGTCATAGCTTCAGATGGGCAATACTTTGAATAATACTATTGTACATGTTTTTCTTAAATAAACGTTTAAGTTTTGAAAAAAAACCGCACGAATTAAGTTATAGATTCAATAAAATATCTTAGCTCACAGGTACCCTGGAGTCTTGAAAATTTGACTGTTTCATTTTTATGCATTTGAATAACTATGTTTCATGTTTCATCTTTTCCTGACAGTTAATTCGTTTTACCATAGAACCACCTTAAGAAATGAAGCTGCTGCTCGGGCCTCTGCCCTTCAAGGCGTCTTTACAAATTTGCGTGTAATTTCCAGAATATTTTTCGGATCGACATAAAATTTGATGTGCCGCCGGCGCGTAAACTCGTTTTTACGTTACAGTTGAGAGTAGCGTAATGTTGTGTATTACGATACAGAGGAATTTAATGTAAAAATTGAATTGCGCATGTGCCTATAACCATGCAGCGGAGCGTAATCTTCTTATTCCTCTTCTTCTTCCTACAGCGTTTGTACCGTACTGACAAAGCCTTGTACTTCGGTGCGTATACGAGTTTTTATGCGTACACTGGAATCTAAACTAGTATTGTAGTTGTTTGCGGCGCTAGTCATTACACTTAATATGTCACGACTAGTCCCGGCCATTTTGATTTTATCGATCTTGTGTAGTAGTAATGGATTTTAGTAGACGCATGCGCAGTTCAAATGTACAAGATTGTGCCAGTAAGATACTAACGCTGTACGAAGAAGAAGAAGAATAAGAAGGATTGAGCTTCGTTTCATGGCTATGGGCGCATGCGCAGTTCAATTTTTACATTTCATTCCTTTCTGGCGAAATGTACTACATTGCGCTACTGTTAACTGTAGCGAAAAAACGAGTTTGCGCGTCGATGGCACATAAAATAGAATATGTGCCAATGCACACAAATTCGGGTAATTACGGGACTCAATTAAAATGCTCGCAGGACTGATCGCGCCTCGGCTTCATCTCGGCTTTGCCTCAGCTACGTCTCGGCTACGCCTCGACTACGCCTTGGCTTCGATCTCCTGCAAGCATTGTCGCTCTTCGCGTAATAGCCCTTATTATGCGCCTAGGCACATAACACAGGTCTGCAAGGTTTTGTTGTTGAAAAGCTATGGGTCGTTTTCGGAGTAATTTTTGATGTAGAATCCGAATCCGGAATCAGAATCAGCCTATCACGTCAGGATTTTGAGATATTTGAGGTTATGTGCTCGAAAAATGGGGTTTTTTGCTGCTTTTGAGGTTATTTACAGGGCGCAAGAAATTTTTTTGGTTTTTTTCTCAAACGTCATCATTTATCACTACTCTTTCCCTGCAAAATGAGCTATTAAACAGTCACGGGCGATTTTTTTTCACAAAGATACGGCCATATCAAGTTTTGACATTTATCCGAACAACCTTATGAGCATTCACATTGACTCTTTGGTGCATACCATTCTGCATCCGAAAATTCATCTTGAAAATTTGTGCTTGCGGTTTTCGATGGTCTGTGAATATGAATTTACAGTCAGAAAATTGACATTTCCATTTATAAGATGGCGGATTCATAATTGCGGATCGAAATTTACGAAAATAAACGATTTCGCTCTCTAAAAACTCTTTATTCAAAATTATTATAAGAGGATTTATTAGGTCGCTGATTTTAAATATTATTTTATTTCTAAAAATTGCAAGTAGATGATCTGATATTCCTTGAGAATGTGTACTCGAAGCTTTTTTTAGGTTGCTTATTACAAAATTGGAATCGACCTCTACAGATTTTAACAGAGAAATCAAAATGGTAGACCGGAATCAAGAAATTTATACTATTTATCACTATTTAGCTAATTTTTATTCTTTATTTTAAATTCATCACCATGAGCAAAAAATTCATTTTTTTTACATGAAATACTTGACGACCGTAAAACCCCCGAATGCAGGATTTCAGATACCAATACTGTGTTCTCTGTCGATTTCGATCCTCGACATTGAATCTACCATCTTGGAAATGGAAATGTCAATTTTCTGACTGTAAATTCTTATTCAGAGACCATCAAAACCCGCAAGCACAAATTTTCAAGATAAATTTTCGAATGCAAAATGGTATGCATCAAAGAGTCAATGTGAATGCTCATGAGGTTGTTCGGATAAATGTCAAAACTTGATATGGCCGTATCTTTGTGAAAAAAAATCGCTCGTGACTGTTCAATAGCTCATTTTGAAGGGAAAGAGTAGTATTAAATGATAACGTTTGAGAAAAAAACCAAAAAAATTTCTTGCGCCCCGTGCATAACCTTAAAAGCAGCGAAACCCCCCATTTTTCGAGCACATAACCTCAAATATCTCAAAATCCTGACGTGATAGGCTGATTCTGATTCCGGATTCGGATTCTATGTCAAAAATTACTCCGGAAACGACTCATAGCTTTTCAACAACAAATATAAAACCCATTATTTGCAGACCTGTGTATTATACTATTGTATGTTTTAACTTGAATATATGTACCAGGGGTGTTAGTTGGAATTTGCCGGTTTTACTCATAGATGTCGCTAGAGATATGTATACATTTCTATGATTTGGCATCTATATCATATTTTTCTATGGATAATAACCTTCAAAAATACACAATTAGATTCTGCCAAAATAATAGCATCATAGTTGTTTACCTCAGTGAATATGTCGAGTTTCGTTCCAAGTAAATCGCATTTGCGGCATTCGTTGCTTTTCTTATTTCATCAAAATAAAAAAACAGTTGAAGCTCATCGATTACTGGTAGAAACTTATGGTGAACATGCTCCAGTGATTAGAACATGTGGGACATGATTTCGTCAATTTAAAAGTGGAGATTTCGATTTAACAGACAATGAACATCCTGGTGCAGCGAAAAAGTTCGAAGACGAGGAATTGCAGGCGTTATTGGATGAAAACCGAACCCAATCGCAACAACAATTGGCACAAACACTAAATGTGACCCGAGGAGAAATTTTCCAACGTTTAAAAGCCATGGGAAAAATCCAAAAGTATGGAAAATGGGTACCACACCAACTGAACGATAGACAAATGGAAAATCGAAAAACCATTTGTAAAATGCTGCTTCAACGGTTCGAAAGAAAATCTTTTCTGCATCGAATTGTCACGGGGGACGAAAAATGTGTATGGTGGGACCAGTGTGGTGTGGTGTACTTCGAGTTATTAAAACCTGGTGAGACGGTGAATACGGATCGCTATTGACAACAAATTATCAATTTGAATCATGAGTTGATCGAAAAACGGCCGGAATGGGCCCGAAGACATGGCAAGGTTATCGTGCAACATGACGACGCACCGTCTCATACCGCTAAAGTGGTGAAGAACACATTAAAAGCATTGAATTGGGAAATATTATCGCACCCGCCGTACTCTCCAGACCTCGCCCCGTCCGACTATCATCTTTTCGCATCGATGGGCAGTCACTCGCAGAGCAGCGCTTCGCCAATTTTGAAGAAGTCGAAAAATGGCTCGTCGAATGGTTTGCCTTGAAAGAGAAAAAGTTTTTTTTAGAATGGTATCCATGATTTGCCTGAAAGATGGGCAAAATGTGTAGAATCCAATGGTCAATACTTTGAATAAAATTTTTTTGAGATTCCCTTGAGAATTAAGCGTTTTCTTTATTGAAAAAACCGGCAAACTTCAACTAACACCCCTGCTATATTACGATATTGGAATTAAAAAAAATTCAATTTCTTGAAAATCCTGAGTGCGTATAACCCCTTAATGCTGTGCAAAAACTGATAATGCAAGATCATCATTTGACATACTGTGAGATTGAGGAAACCTTAGAGATTAGTTCCACCACAACCCGCGAAAAAAAAATTGATCTTGTTAGATCTAGTCAGATCGAATTCCCAAATCTAACCAGATCTTGATTTTGTCGAGATCTGGTCAGTTCTGAAGTAGATCTGGTCATATTCAAAGTAGATCTGGTCAGATCTGAAGTAGATCTGGTCAGATCTCGACAAAATCAAGATCTGGTTAGATCTGGAAATTTGATCTGACCAGATCTAACAAGATCAACTTTTTTTTCGTGGGTATAATTATAAAATATTGCATGAATATTTATGATATAGAAGTTTGAGACGTCTCAAACCCAAACTTGTGACGAATTGTGAGACGAAATATTAAAATAAATTCTTATAAAAGACGGGAATTTATCCCTAGATCAGGTAACGAAAAAATACAATAGAAGCAATAAATAGTACCTCTATAAACCGAGACATTTATACCTCAGTTCGGGATAAAATTTACATGCATCGAACCCTTGGGGCAGACAAAAATTTAATGACTTAGAAGTTAACGAAAACTTTTCGTAAAAAACTCTTCTCATATCTTAAACCTACATGTGCGAAGTCCGCAAAGATTGCATATATGCTTTAAGCCGAATCGTCCGAAATTTTGTCGGACAGCTCGAAGTCGAACCCAAAGGCAGGTAGTGGGTCATTACAATAGAGGCAATAAACCGTACGTGCGGCGTACTCCTATTTCTAAATTGATCTTATCTTTCATTAACCCTTGCGATTGAAAACTATAGAGTTTTTTCGCGAAACACATCATATGAGTGTAATGTCACATATGAGAACGCGAATTGTGGAATGCCCATAAAGTGGCTGTAATTTTAATAAAAAAGTAATCACAAGTATTGAATTCGAAGCAACCATACTGTTTCGGGAAAGTAATAGAGTAAAAAATTATGAAAACTAAGTTAATTCTGATTAATCATTTATGCGGAATGATTTAGAATGACTGCACAAATTTGTCATGAATATTTTAAAAAACGTGCGTTCCTTGCATGCAGAACGTATGACTTTACATCATACTTTATTTATATGCATTTCTGGGTGAGTTACGTTACTTTTTGTAAAAGTCACAAGTTGAAATTAAGTTAGTTGTTGAAAAAAGTAACTTTTCAAACTTAATGTTACTAGAGAACAAACAGATCGAGTCATCAAAGTGATTTACAAAAAGAATAAATGATGAAGCAAACATTGGTAGCATGAAACAGATTGCCGATATTCTTCACTAAATTTCCCAATCGTAAGCAATAAATTGACACAGTATACGGTCGAAAAAAACTATGACGACGTCCTATTTTTTGAACTTTTAAACCTCTATTTGATAGAAAAAACCTTCACGAAGCGAAAGAATCGTAAGAGAAACCTCGCTTGAAATGTGAAAACGATTTTTTATGCAAAAGAAAAACATAAGATTTTCTGGAAATAAGAGTAGATTTAACTTGTGACTTTTACAAAAAGTAACGTAACTCACCCAGAAATGCATATAAATAAAGTATGATGTAAAGTCATACTTTCTGCATGCAAGGAACGCACGTTTTTTAAAATATTCATTTCAAATTTGTGCAGTCATTCTAAATCATTCCGCATAAATGATTAATCAGAATTAACTCAGTTTTCATAATTTTTTACTCTATTACTTTCCCAAAACAGTATGTTTGCTTTGAATTCAATACTTCTGATTACTTTTTTATCAAAATTACAGCCACTTTATTGGCATTCCACAATTCGCTTTCTCATATGTCACACTGCACTCATATGATGTGTTTCGCGAAAAAACTCTATGATGTTAAATCTCATGGGTTAATAAAAGATAAGATCAATTTAGAATTAGGAGTACGCCGCACGTACGGTTTATTGCGTCTACTGTAATGGCCCACTACCTGCTTTTGGGTTCGACTTCGAGCTGGCTGACAAAAGTTGTTGGGCCAATTCGTCTCATATCTGAGACGCAGAAATTATAATTTCTTGCAAGTTAGACGAATTTATGCAACTGCAGAAATAGCGAAATCTCAGGTTCTATGCATTTCTAGTGGACATTTTAATATGCAATATGAAGCTGAAACTTCGTTTTATTATCCATGCGAAATTTTAAATCAAAAATGGCGTTTAGCTTGGAGCAATTGTTCGTTTAAATCGACTCTTATTTCCAGAAAATCTTATGTTTTTCTTTTGCATAAGAAACTGGTTTCACATTTCAAGCGAGGTTTCTCTTACGATTCTTTCGATTCGTGAAGGGTTTTTCTATAAAATAAAGGTTTAAAAGTTCAAAAAATAGGACGACGTCATAGTCTTTTTCGACCGTATGCTGTGTCAATTTATTGCTTACGATTAGGAAATTTTGTGTAGAATATCAGCAATCCGTTTCATGCTACCAATGTTTGCTTCATCATTCATTCTTTTTGTAAAACACTTTGATGACTCGATCTGTTTGTTCTCTAGTAACTTTAAGTTTGAAAAGTTACTTTTTTCAACAAGTAACTTAATTTCAACTTGTGAATTTTACAAAAAGTAACGTAACTCACCCAGAAATGCATATACATAACGTATGATGTAAAGTCATACTTTCTGCATGCAAGGAACGCACGTTTTTTAAAATATTCATGACAAATTTGTGCAGTCATTCTAAATCATTCCGCATAAATGATTAATCAGAATTAACTCAGTTTTCATAATTTTTTACTCTATTACTTTCCCAAAACAGTATGTTTGCTTCGAATTCAATACTTCTGATTACTTTTTTATTAAAATTACAGCCACTTTATGGGCATTACACAATTCGCTTTCTCATATGTCACACTGCACTCATATGATGTGTTTCGCGAAAAGACTATGATGTTCAATCTCTTGGGTCAATTAGGGATAAGATTAATTTTGAACTGGGAGTACGCTCAACGTACGGTTTATTACCTCTATCGTCATGACCAACTACCTGCTTTTGGGTTCGACTTCGAGGTGGCCGACAAAATTTGGGACGATTCGTCTTAAAGCACATATGCAGCAATCTTTGCGGACTTCGCACATGTAGGTTTAAGATATGAGAAGAGCTTTTTACGAAAATTTTTCGTTAACTTCTAAGTCATAAAATTTTCGTCTGCCCCAAGGGTTCTATGCATGTAAATTTTATCCCGAACTTAGGTATAAAAGTCCTTTGGTTTATAGAGGTTTTTTTATTGCTTCTATTGTCTTCTTTCATTACCTGATCTAGGGATAAATTTCCGTCACGTACGAAAATTTCCTTCCTAATATTTCGTCTCACAATTCGTCACAAGCTTGGGTTTGAGACGTCTCAAACTTCTATATAATTGAATATTTAGCCTTGAAAAAAATTTGTTCTCGTTGGATCCCACATAATTTGACAAAACCATGTTTTGCAGATGTCTTAAGCGGAATGGAAAAGATGCTATGACACATGATTCAAACGCATGCGAAAGTGTACAGATCATAAAAGAGAATACTTTGAAAAACAGTAAAGCCATTTTTTATGACAAATTACTGTTTTTCATTATTAGACTCAAAATATAAATAGTGCCCCTTTATATATTTAGTATAGATACGTTTTTTTCTCGAATACAAAAATTACAGATATAATAGTAAGTTATATTGCTTTCAATTCATCATGAAAGTTTAATTTATTTATGATTTTTTCAATATTTTTTATACATTTGTAAATTATAAGATGAACGAAATTCATCACACATTCCTTCAATTTCTTTGATATTCTTCTTAGTTCAGTTTGAAGGGAAGATTTTAATCCGTATTTATTATATACCGTTTTCAAATTGATTAATTTATTATATTTAAACCGTTATCAAATTCATGTAAATTCTTGTGTTACAGCGCATTATAAGATGAAAACTTCATTAAAAATATTTTTATTCCCGTGATATATATATAGTCGAAATGAACTCGCTCTCGAGTGCTATAAAGCCAAGGCCGTCTATCATCGTGCACGGAGAGGCATACGTCACTATTTTATGTGCTCCACTTCTTTCAGCCTTTTTGTTTGCATTTCAACACCTATTCTCGAGCATTTTCTGAAAATCTTAAATATCTTCAGAATAAAAAATGCTCTTAATTATAAGTCTAAAAACCTGACTGTAAAATTTTGAGGCAACTAAACTATGAATAAAAATGTTAAATACTGCCATATCGAAAATAATAATTTCCTTTAACAATAAACAGAGCATTACAAAAAGAATAGGAACCACTTGATATTAAATTTTTTGTGATATTTTTCCATCAAAATATTTCAATTTCAAAATTTGTATTAAAAATTTAATTTTCGAAGACAATGGCAAACCACCATTAATGTAAGCAACTAACTTTTGCTGAGGAAATGCAGTTTTTTGTCTTTCAACCAAAGTCAAACTCAAAACTATGTGGGAAGCTACATTAGGAACTACATAGGAGTCAATATTGTAATTTAAGCCCTAATATATTAATTTTAAACGTTAAAATTGTATCTTAAGTTCTCGTTTTCTTTCTTACTTAATGTTTTTAAGGCTCCTTCAAAAATTCTTTTGTGTTTCAGGATTTTTCATGTAAGAGTGCATCTTTTCCAACACCAAGATATCAGATTTAATTTGTCTTCATTTGAAAGAAATCTATACATTTGACAGTTCCTATTTTTAGAAAATGAAATGGTAATAAATTATAAAATTTAGAAATGGCCAGAGCCAAATGACAATGTTTTGTTTATTTCATTGAAATGTTTCATCATAAATATTTTACTATTATTTGACAGTTATCCAAAAATGTTGACAGTATTTGTCGGTGCTGTCTGTTCCACATTTACATCTCTTTTTAATACCAGGTGTTGTAGTTTACGTTTGCCACTAAGAAAACCAATATCTCATCTTAATCCTGTTGAATCTGGCAACGATTTCAGTGAAACAATGGACATTTTTTAATCCTGCTAAGCGTGACAGAATGCCAGACAAATTAATCCTGTTTAATGCCGTAAGAAAATTCAAAGATTTAAGTCAATATAAGTAATTCTCATAAGCGAAAATTGTTAACATTTAAATTCAAAACAATTTATTTTGAATTTTGAAAACAAAAGATGAAATTGAAGCAAAACCAAAAAATTTCAAAACAGACAATTTCACAATTCCTTCAATCCGAAAAAATTCTTTTCTTGTCTATTTTGGAAATGGTTTTATTTAATTTTTACTTTTTAAAGTTTGCTTGTAATGAAAATGTGTAAATACAGTCAAGGGCAACATGCCATCGTAACAATGAGGCTTGGTAAATTGTTCATAGTTTACAGTTACAAGGATTTCTAATGTCAATCAGAAATAAGAGGAACCTACTCTTATTGAGAGCGCAAGAATGTATTTAAATCTGAGTCACAAACCAACTATTTCGACTGTAAATATTCCCCATATCGTTAAATTAACGATATGTTGATCAAGAAACCAAAGGAATCCTTCCTCAGCATGTGGCAACAGAATTGCAATTCTATAAGAAAATTAGTTCATAAATTATTTATTTAGTTTTTAAGGCTCTTGATCAAAGCATAATATTTTAAAAATTAAATTAAATTTTCCTTAAAATTTTCGAATAAGACTTGTTGAGACCCATTAATCCTGTAAGGGATATAAAAAATTTGAAAATTCTCTCCGTTTTGAAGCATTTCTTGTAGTTTAGAACTGTTCCAAAATATCACCTAAAAATCTCGTAAAGAATTATATAAGTACAGTACATTTGACCATCCTGCTGGGAGCAAATAGATAGAAAGAGATCTAAAGAAGGGAATAGAAATGGATAGAACCTTTTCTATCCCTTTCAAGTAGCCGATTTGCATCCCCAAAACGTTATGTCTTTCTATTTCCGAACCTATATCCACCATGCTAAGGATGTATTTCTTCCTATCCCTCAGTCTATCACTTGTTCTGGAATATCTATCTCATCCTACCTCCAGTCTATCTTTGCGTCCGGTAACATCTATCTTTTTAAAAAACTTTGGATTTCTTTTCATCTCCTTCTCAATCGTTCGTTTGAAACTTGTTCATTTTCATACTTCTAACATATCTCTAGAAATTTTATCAATACATTACTTTGTACATACACAATATTCTAAATTTTTCGCTAACGCGTACAACAGTAAAACATCCGGAAGTACCAAGACGCAAATTTTCTATTTCCTTTCTATTCAATAAATAAAAGTAATTATATGTAATTAATAATACAGTATGTATAAGATTAGAAGATGTAATTGGATAGACAGGGATTGAAAAATATTAGCGTGAACATGATTCGATAAAAAAGTAAAAAGAGATAAAGGAGTATAGACAAGAAATAAAAAGTTATCGGGGTTAATATATGAAGGATAGACCGAGATAATGAGAAGAGCATTGAAAGATATAGCCATGAATTTGCATTGGCAAAGAGATGAAAAAAGATACAGGCCAATATACGAGGAATAGGCTGAGATTAGAAAAAGGGGATTGAAAGTGATGTGTGTAAATCTGGACAAACAAGAGATAGAAATAGGTACAAGTGAATAGACCAGGGATAGACTGAGATAAAGAGAATGAGGTTGAAAGAGAAAAGCGTCAATCTGAATTGACAAAGAGATATAAAGAAATTGAGGTGGATATACAAAGGATAGACTGATAAAAGGAAAACAGGATTGAAAGAGATAGGCGTTAATTTTCCGTATAAGAAAAAAGTATTGGTAAGTATTGGATCCAGTACTATTTTCGTGAAAAAGTAATAGATCCAGTACGTACCAATACTTCTTTTTCATATAGGCTGGATTGAAAAAAAGATAGAATGAGATAGGGTGAATACACAAGAGGTAGAATCAGATGCAGGTGGAAAGGTGAGGGATAGGCTGAGATAAATCTCCCTGGTCTCTTTCTATAAAAGAGATAGAAAGCGATTAAAACTGATAGGATTTCTATCTCCTTATTTTCAGTAGAGCGATCACGGTAAAAATAGGTATACAGCAATTGTTCGTAGTTTTAGAGTTAAATTACACCCTGCTTAAAAAATCCGTTAGAACCTGATAAAACCCTGTTAGAATATGACGAAGTTGTACACGGTTTTTGCAAATGGGTTCTGCCCCGGGTTTTATCTGGTCTTAAAGAGAGTTCTAAAGGGTTCTCAATGGATACAAAAATTGTGGGACTATCGGGTTCTACATGGGTTGGAACCAGGTTTTACCCGACCCTAAGAAGGGTTCTAAATCTTTCAAAAAATTGTGCGCCAATCAGGTTCTATATGGGTATCAAGCAGGTTCTAAGAACGACTTGTTTCCTCATATATGGTCTTGAACACGTGTTAAGCAGGTCGTATCTGGCCCTAAGAAGGGTTCTGTATGTCTATAGCAGGGTTCTATACGGAACCAAACATTGTTACGCTAGCCCCTTTTAGACACGCAGATCGCACTTGACCAAATTTGTCAATCTATGTTCCCGCTATGACCCGTTCAGACCAGAGGTGTGCAAAAAGATTCGATTCGATTTTCGATCCGATATTGGCCTCCGTCGAATGTCGAATATTCGACATCCGAAGCACCCTTCTTCGGATGTCGGATTTTCGACATTCGACTATACGGCCGATCGAATCGAAAAAATCCGATTCGAAGAAGGGTGCTTCGAATGTCGAATATTCGACATTCGATTATGCGGCCGATCGAATCGAAAAAATCCGATCCGAAGAAGGGTCCTTCGGATGTCGAATATTCGACATTCGACTTTACGGCCGATCGAATCGAAAAAATCCGATCCGAAGAAGGGTTCTCCGAATGTCGAATATTCGACATTCGACTATGCGGCCGATCGAATCGAAAAAATCCGATCCGACAAATAAGGCGAATCGAATCGAATTTGCAACATTCGATCCGACAAAATGCACACGTCTAATCTAGAGTTCAATATGGCGGACTAACATTTTAAGAAATACTCATAAACCTTTAGATAATAGTCTATACTATTATATTATTATATCATAATAATATATAACTATTATATTATAATAATCTATGATAATAACCCAAAGCCTAAAAAACTCGGCTAGTTCGAACTTTAAATTTCGTGTTTTGGACATCTTTTGTCGAATACATTTCTTTTCAAAGTGTGCATCTATTCAAGTATGTTCACACAGCATTGTTGTAATAAACTTACATAATTTTTATTGTAAAATTACTACAGAGATTCTTATCAGTGTACTTAAACGCGTTTGAAATCTTTTCATATCTTTTGGTAAAGATTGTTTGGGAAAAAGGTTTCTAAACATGATCAGGTGTATTGTGAATTGTAGTTGTACTAGTAATCACCAATAAAGAGTAGATTTCTTAGTTCAAATATAAATTGAAATTATATATGTGAAGCGTTCTCGTACAGACTACCTAGGAAGTGAAGCTGATAATATTCTAGCAACTACTCTCGGCTGAATGCTATTCCCGGCATTATTATACACACTTAATATTATCTGCTTTACAATCTATGGATATAAATATGTAATGAACGTTTATGTGTCGAATATTCGACATCCGAAGTGCGTCCGTCGAATGTGGAATAATCGACATCCGGAGCATGTCCGATCGAATGACAGATTTTTAACTTTCGACCGGCGCAGTATGTAGTTTGCAATTTTTAATCAGACATTACACAATAAACATTGAATAGTTGTATTTTAATTTTATATCGTCATATTTAAAGAATAAACAAATATTAATTATTTCAATTTGACACATTAATGTTACATAATTTTAACTAATTTTTTAAAAATATATAATTATTCATTTAATTAAATGTAAATATAATATTAAATCTAAAATAATTTGTGAATACATTTTTCAAGTTATTATTAATAGTTTATCATATCGGAATCGTGACTCGAAAGAATTCGTTTTTTTCATATGTGATTTATTCATATCATTTGAAGGAATGTGCATTAAAATTGTTTGAAGAATCAGGCAACGTGATTTGTATTTGATAAAATAACTACAAAATCAAATTCTATACGCCTGAAAACTCGAGAAAAATAATTTTACGCACAGGGGCTATACACAGTTATATATATTTAACAATTTTAATATCTTTAACTAACTCATAAAAATTTATCCTATACTATGAATCTCTACAACTGAAACAAGACATAACAATTTTAATTTTGGAAATTTGAATAAACCTTACACAATAAAACTCTGTACGATAAAAGAGTAAACCCTACTGAACATAATTTTATTAATAATTTTTTAAGCACAATGAAATTGTACACTAAATTATAGAAATTAAATTTTGTACATTTAAATAAACTCTATTAGAATCTACGAGAAAATATTATGCACCCGATTAAATACTTTTTTATTAGTTTAATTTCAAGGCCATGGCACACTTACCCGATTACCACCCTACTTTTTTAAACCAACTTCCAGCCACACGAAATAAGATATCGATTTGAAGTTTTGAGAACTTAAATGAAAGGCACTAAGAAATGTTTATGATTAAAAAATAATTTTTTTCCAAAAATTTTTATCTAAATTGTTAATGGAATTGTAAAAATTTAGAAGTAAAAAAAGTCCCTTCGTGACTCTTATTCAAGAGCCTAAAATTTCAACTCGATTTCTAAAGATATTCGAAACAAATGTTATATCTATACACTGCTGCTCAGCATTATTTACAAATTCCTGCAACATCCAGAAGTTCAGACAGATTGTTCACGAGTAAACGAACAATCTCTGAAGAGAAAAGAGGTCTGCAGCCACCCTCTTATGTAAAAGAGTATATTTATTTGTATGAAAATCATGAGTTCTTAAGGGGGGAACCTGGTTTAGAACGCCGAAAATTGCATGGTATTCGGCACAGTTTTTTAGGCTGCCTAACTTATGAAATGTTTCAAGTACTGTTGAAGTAGATCATAGATACACAAATCTTGCAGAAGAAATTTATTTTTGTTTTATTCGATAAAGTTTAGCAATAAAAATTCGTATTTGTTTGGGGCAGTACTCGCTTGAAGATTGTCCACTGCGTACATGATAGCGATCGTCCTTTTTATCTGAAACATTGAAACCAAAATTTTTTTTGCACTTCAGGAGTTTATCTTCTATTTAAACCTAAGAAATTTATTGAAATGTTAAAAATTGCAAATTTTATGGGTGTTTAAAAAAAAATTCGCGTTTTACTGACGAAATTTTGAGATAATTAACAAAGAATAGTTATTAAAAAAAAAATTTTATGTGATTTTTTAGGTTCTCATAGAACCTTACACTTTCAGCTCTAAAAAGAGCTATCACTTATAAAAATGCGGCAATTACAACATTCTTAATCGTGTACGCAGTGCAGGAAAACGCTGTTTCGAGAAAATCGCGTTCAAAGTTTTTTCCAATAGTTATCTGTCTCCTGAGCGCACGGTCTCTCAGAGGCCATATATGCGAAACAATTTGGAATTTGACTCTGAAATTTTGGAGACATATTTCTGAATATATTTGTAATCGAATGAGATGACTTTCAAAAAATTGATTTTTTTTACCCTCTAAACCAGGTTCCCCCCTTAAAGCAATCATAATAAAGTTAAGAGTTTCTTTATAACATTACTCGTATTTATTTTATACCTATACACTTCTATTATTAATAGACCAGCATACAAATTCCAAACTATGTTGCACACACTTTCTCAAATAATCAGTCTCAAAGAAATTAAAATTTAAAAACAGTATCATTAAAGAAAAATCCGACTTTAGCTGAAAGAAAACAATCTAAATTGTGCATAAGACTAAAAATAAAAATCTGTCGTCGCGCGCAGCTCGCTTCGCTCGCGAGTTTGAACGCGCCTAGGGCGCGCGATTTTATCGTCACGCTTCGCGCTCCGTTCTTTCTGGACCTCGCGCTTAGCGCTCGGTCTTGTGCTCTTCGCATACATTTTAGTTTATTTCTTATAATTTAATACTGAAGCTCAAACCAATTTAATGATATTAAAGGTGATGTAAATTAGTCATTTTCTCAAATTCACTAAGTTTCTTTTTCAGTTTAAGTGAAACAGGAAATTCAATTTACTTAAGGCTCTATCGGCCTTAAGTAATACATTCTCAGAATGACACTCGCGCTTCGCGCTTGATTTTCTGCATACATTTCAGTAACTTTTTAATAAATTACATGATTAAAATAATATATTTTCTTCCAAATCTCTCAAAAAGTAAAGACAATCGTAGACTTTATTTAAGGAAACGATTTTGCAGAACAACGCTTATTTCGTATCTCACATATTTTGGTGAAAAAAATCGAATTTTTTAATATTAAAAATCAAAACATAAAATATGCATCCTGTCCCGAAATGTCTTAACGAGAATTTGTAGACCTCATTTAGGCAAACAATTTTCCATCTAAACGTTTTTTTTGTATCTCGTATATTTTGTCTAAAAAATGGAATTTTTGAATTTTAATCGTATTTTTGAAATTGATACCAAAAATATATGTTTTATCAGAAACTGTGTAATTGTAGATCTTTTTAAAACGAACAGCTTTGCATTCTTACGTTTTTTCGCATTTCACATATTATTGTTAAAAAATTAAATTTTGGATTTTCAATAGTTTTTTTTAATTAAAAAGAAAAATATGCATCTTATGAAAAAATGTTACAATTCAAATTTTTAGGTCTTTATGTAGAAAATAATATTGTATCATAACGTTTTTTCGTATCTCGTATAATTTAACTGAAAAATGGAATTTTAATATTGACTTTTTTCAAGTTTTAATATGCTTACTTTTTCGGCTCCGATAAAGTGTACCAAAGCTCAATTCAATCTGATAATTCTATCGAGAGTTATGCCGCACACGACCTACTACAGACAGACAGACAGACAGACACTTTCGTAAAAACCATTTTTTCTGACTCAGGGGGTCTCAAAACGTATAGATTTGATGAAAATTTCAAGTCATTTTTTACATAAAACCAATACCTTCTCATCCATGATGAGAATGTAATAAACTCTTTCGATTATGGCGATATAAAATCAAAATACAATTATACAATGTATGTATATTGTGTGATGTCTGGTTAAAAGGTGCAAACTACATCCTGCGCTCATCGAATGTTCAATATCCGAATTGAGGCACTTCGGGTGTCGAATATTCGACATTCGACTATGCGGCCGATCGAATCGAAAAAATCCGTTCCGACAAATAAGGCGAATCGAATCGAATTTGTGACATTCGATCCGACAGTATGCACACGTCTAGTTCAGACCCTGTTAGACGCTCATACCTGCGATTCAAGAGATCCCTGGTAGAACCACGGTAGATCCGTTTAGATACCCAGAGTGCACTAACCATATTTGTCAATCTATGTCTTCGCTAGAGACCGTTTAGACCCTGATAGACGCTCACATCTATGATTCCTTATATACCTGATACAACTAAGTTAGACCCGTTTAAACCATAGAGATATTACAGATAGAGGAGACAAGCCATAGGCCGCTCTATAAGTGGCAACGTCAGTCTGCAAACTCGGCGAAAGCGAAAGAGAGAGACGATAAGTGGTTTTTTCTGTCTTTGTCTACGCGTACTGCGTTAGCCTCGGCGTTAGCGAGAGACAGCCTAACCCACAATTCACTCTCTCTCTCACCCGAACTGATAGGCTTCAGGCTGGCTTGTCTCCTCTATCTATAATATCTCTATGGCTTAAACACCCAAAGTGCACTTTGGAAGAAATATTTTCATATACTAATTCCGGACAGTAGCCAGGTATACCCTGTTAGGTTCCGTTTTCCAATTAAAATAATATAATTTGAGTACAAATTTCCCATGTAGAACTTGCTTACACTCGATAGCATTCCACAATTATGTTATAATTTCCCGATAGAACCCAGGTAGGTTCGGATGAAGTGCCGGAGTTTATGATGGAAATCTAACCGGGTTCTAAATGGCGTTTTAGGCGGTTCTAAACATGATTCTAACGGTTTATTTAAGCAGAGCACAATATACTATTCAAGGCCATGGATCAACTAGACCACGTGACGTAGACAGTTGCAAATGTAACATTTAAAATTATTGAGAAATGACCGTTGTCACGTGATCCAATTGATCTATAGTCTTAAAAATATGCCGAAAATTTAAGATACATAAACTCAGGTAACAAACGTGCGATGCACAGAACTTGTTCCAGCCCACACTGCAAACGAGATCTGGAGTGCGTGCGAGGAGTCACCCAAATGCACCTGCTGGATTAGCGTTCATGCAAGAAGTCACCCAAATACATGTGCTCGAAAGCGCTCCACACTTCAAGCGGATGAGTGTTTAATTTGCAGTTCCAAGGTCTAAGAATCCCATCTTATAGGATAAGACAGCTGAGTCTAGTCCTATACATCCATTTATGTATTTCAGCCAGTCGAAAGCGGCTTCTTTCTAAGTATTCTAAGTGTGTTTATTGCCGTTCTGAACTTAAATATAAAATATCGTAATTATTGAATATTTTGCAGTTTTTTCCTATGATTAGTATGGGTTTAATGATTTTTTCTTGTTTGATACCTGTTTTGTATGTTATATCTAGTTCTAATTCTCTTATTGGAATAATATAACCGCCGCTTATGGGTATAAATGTCTCGTTGTGTAAAAGATAGGGTGACAAGGTACATTTGTTTGTTTGAATACTAGGTTGTTCAAAAAGTTTTGAAAGCGGAAATGAAAATACGTTTTTTTTTTGGTGAAATCACTTTTATTGCTCAGTATAATCTCCCGTAAGATCAATACATTTGGTCCAACGGTCTTCCAACTTGTTTATCCCATCATGGAAGTGACTTTCTGCAACGCCTGCAAAATACTCCCCTACGACGGCTATAACCTCTTCGTTTGATGAAAAATGCTTCCCACGAAGGAATTTCTTGAGGTGTGGGAACAGCCAGAAGTGCAAACCGGGTCTTTCTTCACGAATTTTTGCATCCAGTTGATCCAAAAGGTTACAATAATATTCAGAATTTATTGTTTTGCCAGTTTGGAGATAATCCACCAACAAAATCCCTTTTGCATCCCAAAAAACTGATGCTAACAACTTCTTCGCCGATTTCTCGACACGAACTCGCTTCGGTGCCGAAGTGCCTGGTGCACACCACTCCTTAGCCTCTTGTTTTGATTCAGGATCATGATGGAAGACCCAAGTCTCATCCATAGTGATGAATCGACGCAAAAAATCCTTTTTATCCTTTCGAAAACGCTCCAAATGTTGCTCAGAAAGTCGCATTCGAACGTGTTTTTGTTCCATTGTGAGCGAATGCGGCACCCATTGTGCACAGAGCTTTCTGAAACCCAAAACTTCACGTAAAATATGACTCACACTGCCTAATGAGATGTCTAGGGCCTCTGCTAAATCTCTCTCGGTCAATCGACGATCTTCCAAAACCATATCCTGTACTTTTGCTATGAATGCTGGTATTGATGCACTTTTTGGACGTCCTGAGCGTGGATCGTCTTCAACGCTTTTTCGACCACGTCTAAACTCTAAAACCCATCGATGCACAGTTGGAAGTGAAGGAGCAGCTTCCTTTAACACTTTCACCATTTTTGTATGAATTTCCGTTGCTGATAAACCTTCCAAAACAACGAATTTTATCACTGCACGATATTCGGTTTTTTCCATTGTACAAAAATACACTGACACGTCAACTTCAAATGGCTTGTAAACAAACAATGAATTGACAGAGTGGAATGACACTTTGGGTATGTTCATATGAAAGATGAAATCTTAAAATGGCGTAGAAATTTTGGTTTTCCTACTGCTCTATAGATGTCGCTTTCAAAACTTTTTGAACAACCTAGTATTGTTTAAATAGTGAAGCTTCGCATGTTTCGCTGTCTTTTATCGGTTGTTGTAAAATTCATTCCTATTACTATTGGATCTTTAACTTAATTCGTGCGGTTTTTTTTTCAAAATTTGAACGTTCATTTAAGAAAAACATGTACAATAGTATTATTCAAAGTATTGCCCATCTGAAGCTATGACTTTTTCCCATCTTTCTGGCAATTTGTGGATTCCATCCCAAAAAAAAAATTATTGTTGTTTACGCTTCAAATGAATGAAATATACTAAAAAAGACGCACAATGACAGTAGCTTTCCAACGCAGGTTCGGAATATTGGAACGATGGAATAATAATCAAGTTACGCCATCTCTCAGCTAACCGCACGAATTAAGTTATAGATCCAATAGTTTCCAATTTTCGTGGAATAAATGTACTTTTACTTTTTCTTCTATGTAGACGTTTCCTTTTAGACCTTCCTTTGTGTATTTGGCCTTAGTAGTTATGGCTAATGACAGGAGTTGTATTAATATCAACTTTATTATTTGCAAAATAAGGCATACATTGATCTAAATGTATCCTTATTATTATCTCTTTATTCCTAATCTTGAAATTGTTATTGTATAGGTAATCAAAGTCTTCAAATAGTCCTTCCCAAAAATGTTCTAATTTATTTTGTCTGTTTTTAAAAAGTGTTCCATCTAAATTCTCTGTCTTGTATACTGGGTGTTTCATCGCGATTTCTTAGTTGTTTCGTTTCTTACTTTTCCATTTCTAATTTTTTTTTTCCCGAAAAATGTTAGATTGCTTCCGACAATTGGTAGGTATCATTGCCCATTTAGAACTTTTTACTGAATTTAAATTATCTTTTTTTTGGTGAAAACTTTCCTTTTATTATTAGTTGTAAGAATATATTTCCGCCGTTTATCACAAAAAATTGGACATTTATTGTGAAGGACGGAACCTTATGTTTTATTCGAAACATTTTCCATCGCTTGCCACTACTTTTTCCCATCTTTCTGGCAGCATACGGATACCACGTCGGAAGAATGCTTCATCTTTCGATATGGCTGGTGGGGTGAAACTTCCCACTTGAGTGTTCCAAATAGGTTTTTACCGGCGCCGCAACATGCGGACGAGCGTTATCATGTTATCCGGGTCAAAACTCGACATTTTCGCACACAATAGTAAATTAAGTGCCTAGGCGCACAATGAGGGTTATTGCGCGACGAGCGACAATGCTCGCAGGAGATCGAAGCCGATGCGTAGTTGAGGCGTAGCCGAGACGTAGCTGAGTCAAAGCCGAGACGAAGCCGAAGCGCGATCAGTCCTGCGAGCATTGTCGCGAGTCTCGTAATTTCCCGAATTGTGTGCATTGGCACGTATTCTATTTAATGTGACTTCGGTGCGTATACGAGTTTTTATGCGTACACTCGAATCTAATCTAGTATTGTAGTTGTTCGCGGCGCTAGTCATTACACTTGATATTTCGCAACTAATCCCGGACATTTTGATTTTATCGATCTCGTGTAGTAGTAGCGTGTTGTAATAGAGCATGCGCAGTTCAAATGTACAAGGCTTTGTCAGTAGGGTGCTAACGCTGTACGAAGAAGAAGAAGAATAATAAGAAGATTGCGCTCCGCTGCATGGTATAAGCACATGCGCAGTTCAATTTTTTAGATTTTATTCCTCTGTAGCGCAATACACAACATTGCGCTACTCTTAACTGTAGTGAAAAAACAAGTTTACGCGCCGGAGGCACATAAAAGAATATATTATACTGCTAAAAATTCACTAATATTTCAAAGTTATATTATTGACAGATGTCCAACCTTATGACAATGACGTTTTACATCTGTCAATTTCAACCAAAACATACTAGTGGCGCCAACTTTTATTAAACGGTGGAAACTTATTCATACACCTGGTATGTTGATTGCAGCATCGCTGTTAACTAGTAGTCGGAATTGTAATTCTCGTCTGCGGAGTATCAACTGCAGTCTTCCGCAAATGGCTAAAATTCTCCTGAGTCCTCGTATTCTTTTTGCTCTTTTATTTCCTCTGATGTCATCTCGAAAAAATTTGGTTTTTTTCCTGTGGTGGTTCTGTTGGTTCTCCTGCTGTCAAATTCCTGATTTGGGGTGGTCTCTTGGTTGTTTGTCCTTGAGACAAATTTTGTGTTTTTATTTAGCACTGTGTTGACAGGTGACCGAGTTTACCGCATTTGAAGCATTTCATGTTGCCTCTATCTGCCAATGGTAGGCTTTGGTTTATTCGTCTTTATCCCGTTGTCTCAGGACGACTGGTTTATAGACGTTGTACAGGACTCTCCTAGTGCGGGTCTAGGCATACCTGTTGAAACCGAAGAACCCCTTCTCTTGAACCAATACACCGGCCGTGAAACGCCCGTTAGGCAGGCCGACTAGCTGTGCACACCAGGGGAGGAGTAAAGAGATTTCTCCCCCGAGCGGCGCGGACAGCCGAGCCCGCCCAAGACGCGGGACTGCAGGTGCAGGCCCCGATGCGATTTCTACTGGCCCTCGTTGTTGCCGCGATCTACACGCCCATCGAGCTCCCTCGTCTTCACACCAGGATGACGAATGACTCGATAAGCATCTCTATTTGTTCAGACTGGAGCATGAGAGAGACCATCGTGTCAGGAGTGAGTTGTGCGTCCACTGCCCAACCGACAGACTCCATTGCCACGCCCCACCTGGCACAGACAAAGAATGTGTGCTCTGCATTGTCCACGAGGGATCCGCAGTAGCGACACGACTCATCGTCTTTTTCTTGAAGCGCTTCAGGTACGCATTAAAACAACCATGGCCCGAAAGCGCTTGCACCAGGTAAAAGCCGAATTGACCGTGCTTTCTATCCATCCAGGTGGCGAGCTCCGGGATTAGACGATGTGCCCATATCCCGGATTGGTCACCATGCCATCTCGTCTGCCATTTCTCGACGAGTCTGCGCCTTCCATCCTTACGGATAGCCTCCTTCACGTGAGCGATTTCCTGCAGGTTGGTTAAGCAGGTGAGCTGCTCACGGAGCTGAAAGGTCTCCTTCCTGTCGAGTGTTCCGCCAATGGACTTATTGGCGGAACACTCGACAGGACCAGCACAGCACTCGTTGACACAGTTCGGTATGCTGAGACAACTCTTAGCACCACACCTCGCTGTGCCGAGCACAGCTTCTTCTGGATAACATGGTTGTTAAGGGCACTTGAACAAAACAAAAAATGTTGGGCACGAGTCTAGTGAGAGCGGTTCCGAATTGAATGACTTTGACAGTTGCGATCGACAGGTGTTCGCCGAACCTAAGCCTTCGATCCAACTGCACACCCAGGTACCCAATGCTCCTTTTCCACTCAATCACATGATCCCCGAGAACTATCTTCGGGTATTGGAAGGATCTCCAGTCCGTGACCAGCAAAGCCTCGGTCTTTTCAGGCACCACAGACTTTCATTGATCCTCAGCTCCAGAATTCTGACGTCGTCAGCGGCGCACACGACAAGTGCGTCGTCCGTGAAGCGGATGATTCTGGTTCCAGCAGGCAGGTCCATGCGCAGGTAATCGTCATACATGACGTTCCAAACGAGTGGACCTACCCGCTACCCTTGAGGGACGCCACATGTCACCTCTTCTCTGAATAACCATTTGTGGCCCTCGTATATCACCCACCTGTCACTCAGATATTCATCTATCATTCACAACAGGTAGCCTGGAACCTTTTTCCGCACCATCGCCTCGATGCAGATGTTCCAGCTCACGGTATTGAACGCATTGCGTATGTCAATGCTGATCAACGCGAAGAATCCCTTACGCTTACCAGTTCCTCTTTTTGCTTTAGTTGCGATGTGCACCACTGCACAGATGGCGTCAACTGTGGAACTCCCTTTCCGAGAGCCGAACTGGTTCTCCGAAAGGCCGTTCTCGCCGACCAGGTGACCCTGCAGTCTTTGTAGAATCATTTCCTGCAGAAGATTCCCCATTGTATCCAATAGAAAAATAGGTCTATAGGATGAGGGGTCTTCTAGAGGTTTGTTTCCCTTCCACAGCAGGACCAACCGCTGCTTCTTTCAGTCGATGAAGAACCTCACCTCCCGAAGACAGGAGCTGCAGGTTTCCAGGAGGATCTCCAGGTCTGCCCTGATCACCTCTTTGAGGATCTCGTTTGGCAACCCGTCGATCCCCGGCGCTGTATTTGCCTTAAGCCTCCCACCCGCTCTCTTTAGTTCCTCGAGAGTGAAGAGTTCTTCGCGCCGGACTACGCAGGAACTTCGTTCCTGTCTTTGGAACGGCTCTACGCGTGGAAACAAGCTCTGCACAATGTAATTGAATCGGCCGGGATTAACCAGGCCCGGGGTCTTTCTTCTAGTCACCAATCTCTTGGTGCCTATTTTGAAGGTGAGATCCCATGGGTCCTTCTCGACCTCACCGATCAAGTCTTTCCAGCACTCAAGTCGGCTTTTCTTTATGCCTTGCCTCAGAGCTGATTTTGCTTTCTTCCATGCCTCGCGCAGCAGAGGATGACGCTTTGAGCGTGTAAATCTCCGCCGCGCTGTGAGGCATTTTCGACTCAGAGCAGACATCTGGTCGCTCCACTACTACATAGAGTCCCCGGTACGCCCGTGCCTGCGGCGAGGCATTGAGTGATCACATGCTACGACCACTTTCCGCCTCGCCGCCCACACAGTATCACTCAAGGTTATAACGTCAAGGACGCACCAGTCGCCCATATTTGAGGTAAGATGGGGCGTAGAAATCGTGAAATCGAAAATCGACCCCTCCACTCCTCGTCTGAACGTAAAATCCCTGCCCCGATTTAATACAATCAGGTCATTTCTAGCGACCATCTCACTGACCAAGATTCCCCTCCTGTCCAGACGGGCTTCTCCCCACTCGGGCGACTTACTATTAAAGTCGCCCGCGATAAGGGACCTTCCACAAGCCTCTCTGAGGCTTTTTGTCAAGGAGGAGAAAGTGGGTCTTGGAAATCTCGAAAGGATAGTTGCAAGAAAAGTAGCAGCTGTACACATGTACCCCCGCCACCTCCACCGAAACAAACCCCGCGTCGGTCTCCAGAAAGTCCCCGATGTTCAAATCAGCGCTACAAACAATGATCCCAGCACTCCGTGATGCATCCTGGTAACAAGCAGAGTTTTCGGACCATTTGTGTTGCTCACTAATGAGCAACACATTGGCCCTCCTCTCCCTGGCGGTCTGTATCAGAAGATCCTGGGCTCCCTTCCCTCTCTCGAGGTTGAGCTGTAGAAATTTCACTTTCCACTCCTCAACCTCCGGAGCTCCGCCCTAAATACTGGGCAAGAACCGCTCCCCGAAGCAGGGGCGACATCTTTTTTGCCCCTATCAGCACAAGTCAGGCACCTAGGTGAATCCTTTCACTCCTTGGCCACGTGCGACGCGCCCCCGCACCTCCAGCAGGCATCCTTCCTACCTGGAAGCGCGCAGCCGCGAGACACATGGCCAAATCCCTGGCACCTGAAGCACCAGGCTACCTCGACATGCTCGCGGATGCGGCAGTCCACCCACTCCACCCTCAGCTTACCGAGACCGATCAAGCTCCGAGTGTCCACCTCGTTTAACGGACCACCGCAGTCTGCACACCGCCGGAGCACTTGTAAAGCCTGCACTGGTCCAGAGTTCTGGCTTGCCTAGCGCGATGCAGAGCGCTTCAACAAACACTTCCCTTGTGTCAGTCTCCTCGAGGTCCCTAACTTTGAGGGTCCTCTTCGAGACCAAAGACTTTACGTCGGCCTTCTCCCCGACCGCCGGATCGAGCGCCTTCTCGAAGGCCGAGACGTCGCCACCCTTCTTCAGGACCAGAAGGATCTCCTCCCTCCTGGTTCTTCGGATGGAGAGGACCTCCGCTCTCAAATTTTGGGGGTTTACCTCCGTCTTTATGGCTTTCAGGATCTCGGCGTAGGACTCACCGTCCTTCGCCGACACCCCGATAGCGTCGCCCGACCTGGCGGTCGGAGAGCGCCGCAGCGTCTTCCCCTTTGCTTCGAGTTCCTGCGCAGAGGGCACAGGAACCTCTTTCTTCTTCTTTTCTTTTCCTTTTTTTTTACCAGCTGCCTTTCCCTATTCTTTTGTAGGATCTGGCCTCTGGTGACCACAGCGTAGGTGGGCGATGTGCCTCTGTTCCCTTTCTTGGGAAGCCGATCCTCGTCAGGAAAAGGAGCAACCCTCTTCTCCCCCTTTGTCAGCTTTTTTGGGGTACCTCCCAGAGACGCAGAGCGCGGTCTCCGGTAGATACCCATCTTTTTTGAGGCGGGGTGGGATTCCAGCTTCTTATGGATTTCCACCCCGCTTTCTAGAAGGAATTTATGGATGTTGAGCATTCCGCTCAGCACCTCTGTGGCCTTGATCACACTGTCTTTCACGTGGCCAGGGTTATTTTTAAGCATGCCCTGCTGGATGACGGTTAGAGCCCTAAGCAATTTTTTCACTTTGCTCGTTCAGGAGCTGAAGGACGCCCTTCCATCCCTCAGCTCCTGGAGGAGCACCCACGTTCACTTTCCCCACCGTTTTACAAAACAAATCCATAAATCTTGTTACCAGCGCATCGTGCGTAGAGGAGCGGGTCGGAATAGTTGGCAAAAGGTGTACCCTCGGACCGAAGTCCTACCCCAGTTCCCTGAGGCCCAACTTCTGGTTAGCCGGTCACAGACTGCGGAGGCTTTGCAGTGTCCCCAGGAGATTCCATACACCAATTCGTTCTGCGCCACATTCGAGAGAGAGCCCGTCCATAGGTTCTTCTCTCACATTCGAAGGACACATATCACAGCCATGCGGCGCTGACATTCATTCAGTTCACTCATTCCTTCTAGTTACTCGCAGATTTATTCCCAGCGCCGCTGCTTGGGCATATATCCTTCTCCATGCATGGGGATAGACGCGTCGATAGCGTCCCCCGCTTACAACCTGGGATAGACCCGTTTAAATGTATGTCCTATTTTACAGGACTTCTCAGTAAGAACGGAAAAACTTTGAATTGAAATCAAATGAAAAATACGAAAGATAATCTAGTGCTTTTTGTTATATTTTGTTGGATACGGCCCAACTCTGGCACAACATCTGCAATAATATTGCCGAAGATTGGTTGCCAATATCGTGCCGTTGCTGGAATGATAACTCCGTAATAAACTTGGCGACCAATTCTGGCCCAAACTCTGGCTGCCAACACTTGTTTTCGGTAGAGTAATGGGCTGATACTGTGCCGAACTCTGGTTTCCTCACTTCTAGAATGATTTGCCACGGTAAAAGTGACACATGGCCCAGTAATGTGCCGTCCATTGGTCAGACTCTGGCTCTTCTACTGTCAGAACTGGATGCCATAATAAAATTGACATTGGTTTGGTATAGGGCTGATGCTGGGCCAAGTTTCGGTTGAAGGTCGGTAAATTTAAACAGTCGACAAAGGCCGCCATCGTCGGCCCAGCATTTGACCGATTCAAACGGCGATACTGACCCAATAACAATAGACGACTGTTGGCTGCCGAGATTGGTCCAATATTGTGCCCTATTATCAGCTTCGGTAATTCGCACTTGGGTATATACATGGAATACAATATTAATTTAATTACCACTATGATTACGCTTGCTGAAATACGCAGTGAGACAAATATGTTTCGCGAGTGGCCGTGGAAAAAATCATTAAAACAAGATATCTGAATATTTTTCGATTTTTTTATTCAAAATGTTCTTCTCCAGTTTCAATACACTTGTTACAGCGATTCAACAGTGATTCAAATGCGTGTTCTAGCTCATTTTGTGGAATTGCCTCTAGTGCTCGTATTGTAGCCGTTTTGATAATTGAAATGTCATTAAAAAAATCTGCCCGCTTCGCGGGCACATTCTCATGGCGCGCTTCGCTCGCCAGTTTGAGCGCGCCTAGGGCGCGCGATTTGATCGTCGCGCTTCGCGCTCCGTTCTTTCTGGACCTCGCGCTTCGCGCTCGGTCTTGTGCTCTTCACATACATTCAAGTTTATTTATTATAATTTGATACTGAAGCTCAAACCAATTTTATAATAATATTACAGATGATGTGAATTACACATTTTCTCAAAGTCACTCAATTTCTTTTTGAAATTAAGTGAAACAGGAAATTCAATTTACTTAAGGCTCTATCAGCCTTAAGGAACACATTCTCATCATGGCGCTCGCGCTTCGCGCTCGATTTTCTGTATACATTCCAGTAACTTTTTAATAAATTACATGATTAAAATAATTTATTTTCTTCCAAATCTCTCAAAAAGGGAAAACAATCGTAGACTTTATTTAAGGAAACGATTTTGCAGAACAACGCTTATTTGGTATCTCACATATTTTGGTGAAAAAATCGAATTTTTTGGAATTGAAACGAAAAATATATGTTTTGTCAGAAACTGCGTCAGACAAAATTTGTAGATCTTTTTGAAACGAACAACTTTGTATTCTTACATTTTTTTCGTATTTTACATATTATTGTTAATAAATTGAATTTTGGATTTTCAATAGTTTTTTTTTTTAATTAAAACGAAAAATATGCATCTTATGAAAAAATGTTACAATTCAAATTTGTAGGTCTTTATTTATTTAATAATATTGTATCATAACGCTTTTTCGTATTTCGTATAATTTAACTGGAAAATGGAATTTTGATATTGACTTTTTTCGAATTTGAATATGCTGTAACATTTCTAATTTTGATTTAATCAAAAAATGTTATCAGGATAATTTGTAGAGATTTATGAGCACTATCAAAAACCAGTATTGAAATTTTTTATTTTTTCAAAAAATTATTTTCAAAAACACAAAAGTAGTGCTCAATCCCTCAATTTTGATTGGATGTGGCTGGTTAACGAACTTGTCCTTACTTTTTCGGCACCGATAAAGTGTACCAAAGCTCAATTCAATCTGATAATTCTATCGAGAGTTTTGCCGCACACGACCTACAGACAGACAGACAGACAGACAGACAGACACTTTCGTAAAAACCATTTTTTCTGACTCAGGGGGTCTCAAAACGTAAAGATTTGATGAAAATTTCGAAAGTCATTTTTCACATAAAACCAATACCTTCTCATCCATGATGAGAATGTAAAAAATTGTTTGTTTGGTTCAAACAAGTGATTTTTTGAAATTGATTAAAAGAGCTGGCTTAATAATAATTTATTATAAACATGAAGGTTATTTGTTTCATTCAATCAAATAAACTTGGTAATGAACCCGGTAAGAAGGTTTGGATTAAATTAGACAGAAACGTTTCTATTCAATTCAATACCGTTTTTGAAAATTACGTTTCAATCCAGAAGAGTATTAAAGAATCAAAGGAAGCGGATTGAAATGAATCCACCTATCGAATAGGGATTAAAACGTAGTCAAAAGTACCTCTTTAGTGGAACGGAATTGAACAGAATTAGCCTCAGAAAAGAAAGAAAAAAGTTTATTTATTCATGTTAAGTTTACACGTCATTTTAATTTATGAATTTAATTTATTCTGATTTATGTATTTATGTATTTTATATTTAGTAAACATACCGTTCATTGTATTATTTGACGAAATTTAAGATATATTAACCAGTTAACTGTGGCGACTATGGCAAGTTCCATGTATTTATGACGAGTATACTCGTCAATCACAGTTAACTGGTTAATTTCATATTTATTATTTTTCTATTGCATTTTTTAAGGGAATTTATTTAAATTATTTACTACAAATGTGCAAAATAATTAATTAGAATTCAAACTCCTGCCATTACAGTGGTCAAAACGAATGAAATTGACTTCAAATTTTAGATGAGAGACAACAGAATTAGTTTGTTTCCTATATTCACTCACAGGATGAACTTAAAATGACTTCAACTTCTTAGGTTAACCTATGTAATTAAATTGAATTACTTTCTTTCACATTTTGACTTATAAAAACGAATTAAAATGTCGGCAATATTATAATTTTTTTACGAGATTAATCAGAATCAACTTGACTTCAAATTTTTCACCCTTGTTAGAATTAAAACATGTTCATTCTTCGTCACAGGATTCAACGGGATAGAAACGAGCACAGACGTAGAATGCTAAATTGAATTGAGCACACCGATTAAATAAGGGCCTCTCCGCTCGGACACGGGTAGAAGTATTGTCCACTTTACAAACCGAGGCGAAAATTTTTTCTTTCAAAAGAACGTTAAACAAAAAATACCGTGATGTTCAGCTCAATAAAGCGCATCTTTTTTGTTATATTAATTTTCTTCCCTGATAATTTGTTTATTCGCTGTAAAATAAACAATAGGTTTTTTCATACCTTCGAAAATCAATGCCGTTTGGAACTAAAATTGCTGAAACTCAACTAATATTCAACCGATTTTGTTGAAATTTGGTTTGTGAATTCCCATGAAGCTATACTCGGCACCCAAATCATAGAATTTTCGAAAAATATGATATTATTATTATCATTTATTAATTTATCAGCAGCGGTTGGAAATCAATCAATTTTTTTTCGACTTGGGAGGAAGTTTTTTCCTATAGAAGCTAGGAAAAACTTCCAGCGGAGGATTTGGTAAGGATCGTTTGAAAAAGTTTTTGGGAAAAAGTGATGTTGGTTGAAGCAATACTTGATGAGATAGAAACGTTTTACTGAGATTGCGGAACGCGCTTCGACGCGCGCCCGTTGATTTCGTGCCCGTATTAAAAAAAATACATTTACTTTGCATGCAATTGAACGATGGTTGTTAAAAAATTTATTTTGAACATTCACAATGAAATTGTTGATAAGTTTCATCAGTTACAAAACCACTGACACTTATCTTTTTCAACTTATAATCTTAGACATATTACAACTTCTGACATTGCGAAATTCAAAGAGCGTCGCAAATTATGCAATATAATTTAAAATTACGTCTTCCATACAAAATAATAGAAAATGATCGGATTACTGTATTCATAGAATTTTTTATTACGCGCTTCTACATTTTGTAATTACATCTTTTTTTATTCTATATTTGTATTCGTTGGAAATACATGCTCAGCGATGAGATAATTAATTTATTCCGAAAATTGCACTAGATCACGCTTTTATTTTTAATATAAACTATGCATTTAAAATTTAACATCTACCTTACTAGTTTCTTTTAATTTAGAGAAACTGTTTCTCTTTAACTTTCGCAGTTTTGTTTCAGAATTATCTTTTAGAACAGTCGTTTTCGCTATTGTCATAGATTTTTCAACTTTTTCTTTTGCACAATTTTTCTCGATATTCAAATTCAAAGAGGAATCTTCAATTATTTTGTAAGAAAATTCTTTACCTTCTGGACTTAAATAACGAAGCAAAGACTTGACATCAGTGATTTTTGCTGCACTTATACCAATGGAACTCACACCTTCTGTTTTCAATAAATAGTCAAATTCTATCTCTGATTCTATTTTGAAATTAACTGACTCACGTCCATAATCGTAAAACACGTCAACATTGCTGTTTGGGAAGTACAAAATTTTTTAGCTTCTCTGATGTGGATGTTTTTAGGAGTAGTCACTTTTTAGATATAAGGATCTCAAAATCATTTACCTCGTAGTCAGACTTTTTAATAATGGTTAATGGGGGATTCCGAGCTTTTTTCAATTATTTGATAATATTCGTTTGCAGTTTCTATTGTTTCTATTTTCTTCTTTTTCTTTCCGTACATCCCAAAATTGCGACGCTTTTTGAATTTCGCAATGTCAGAAATTGTAATATGTCTAAGATTATAAGTTGAAAAAGATAAGTGTCAGTGGTTTTGTAACTGATGAAACTTATCAACAATTTCATTGTGAATGTTCAAAATAAATTTTTTAACAACCATCGTTCAATTGCATGCAAAATAAATGTATTTTTTTTTTAATACGGGCACGAAATCAACGGGCGCGCGTCGAAGCGCGTTCCGCGCTCTCAGTAAAACGTTTCTATCTCATCAAGTTAATATTTGAATTTTAATATTTTCCGTGCAGGAGCGTTAACCTCAATCTATTGGGATCAAATTAATAAGTTCCTACGAAAATTTACTGTAATTGTATTTTGTATGCTTATAATTTGTTTCGATTATTAAATATAATAACGTGGAACATCAGTATGCTGAACATTCAAGATGTTTTTGAAATTAAAAAATTTGTATGTGTGCCCAAGGTGCAGATTACTTTCATTCGTTCCTGCGTGAATAGATATACCCGTGTAGAAATTTCCCTATCTTTCCTTATTTCAAGTTGGGTTCAAGTGTGGCCCCGACTAGAATTTCCTAATATAGAACAAATTGGTAGGGGCTCTGTTAGCACCCGATTAGTATTTCTAGGCCAGAAAAAACTGATAGGGGCTCTGTCAGGTGCCAGTGAGGAATTCCTTGTTGCGCTTAAGTATGGAAAATCTATTCGTATCTGGCGGGGCCCCGACTAGAGAATCCCTACTTGTAATATTTGTGGTTAAGGTTAGGTACTAAGAATATTCATCGATTCAAGTACTGCTCTTATTTGATTAACCTATGTTCCTGCAATTCACTGAACTTCAAAAATGACACTTTTGGGGCTTCAACGAATCACGGAAAGTAAGTGAAAAAGTAGTGAAACCTACTGAGATTTTTTTTTCGGTGTACGTCTAACGGAAAAGTCTGTCAATTTACTTAGAAAAAAGTTCCTAGCTTGAAAACAGATTCCTTAGTGTGAAAACAGTAAACTTAACCTTCCAAGCGAATATCCCTCCGTTGCCGTTAAAAACGGTAAATATTAGTCTTAACTCGAATTTTCTCTGTACTTTTTCTCTCAGTGTGGAAAATCCTTTTTATTTATTATTTTTTCAGTGAGATACCTGAATAAAATTGGTCACGTGAATCTGCTGATATATGCCCTTAAATACAATGCGGAGGTCCAATAGGGCCCTAATGGTGTCCTTTTTTGTAGATGGGGTAGTGAAAGGGCTGACCTCACTAAACCCCTAATCGAAAGCCTAGTGAGGCCCACTTCGACAAAAGCGTTACGTTACCAACGGGGCCCTGACTAGTTTTCCACGCTATATCCCGACTAGAAATAGGGTAAACTTGTCAGGGCCCCACTAGGCCCCTAACGAAATGTCTACACGGGTAGCTGGTGGAACAAGTCTTGCGACTCACGATTTGCTCAAATCTCAAATGAAGCGTAGAGTAGAATAAATGAAAAGTTTTAGTATTTTTATGATTGAATAAAAGATTGGTTTTTTATAATTATACCACGAATAATAATATATATTTTTTAAAATCTTTAATGCACGCTTTCATACTTTACTCTACACTTCTCAATTTTACGCAACTGTGATTCATTCTTGAACATTTAATACATTACAAATAAAGGGTTTTCCAATAGGGACATAACAATTTTATATATGAATAAAGCTCAGAAATATTTGAGATATTGAGTTCAAATTAATTGTGGGTGTAGTGCAAGCATTACATTTTATGAATCAAATTCTATATCGATCATATGAGCACCACGTGCCCGTTTACAGCGGTCGATTCTTTAGACCCAATTTTCCACCACTCCGGCACACATTTCGACCGGAACGTTGGCAATTTTGCGTTGGATGTTGTCTTTGAGGTCGTTTAAAGTTTCTGGCTTGTTGGCATAGACCAGTGACATGATATGCCCCCATAAAAAGAAACCCAATGGCGTTAGATCGCATGAACGAGACGGCCATTCAACCAGACCATTTCTTGGGATAACACGTTCACCGAATATGCCTTTCAATAAATCGATTGTGAACGCGTGCTGTGTAGCTAGTGGCACCGTTTTGTTGAAACCACATATCGTTGATGTCAAGTTCATCCAATTCTGGCCACAAATAATCTTCCAACATAGCACGATAGCGCTCTCCATTGACGGTAACATGACTGTCGTTTTCATCCACGAAAAAATACGGCCCAATCACACCTCCGGCATGAAAACCACACCAAACAGTCACTTTTTGCTAATGTAACGGTGTCTCAAGAAGCACATTTGGGTTTTTTGCTGACCAATAACGCATATGAGCTGAAATGAGCTTCATCGCTGAAGATGATTTTTCGATGAAATTCTTCATTTTCTTCAAGCTTTGCCAGAGCCCAATTGGAGAAGTTTTGGCGTTTCAAATGATCAATTGGCTTTAGTTCTTGAGTCAATTTAATCTTGAAAGCATGTAGGCCAAGATCTTTTTGCATAATACGCCACAGTGTCGTTTGAGCGATGCCCAATTCTTGAGAACGACGTGGAATCGACTAATTTGGCTCATTTTGAATCGATGCACTTACGGCTGCGATTATTTCTTCGCTTCGAGCAATACGATGTCTTTTTGACACCGGAACGTCCAATAGTGTAAATTTGGTCTTGAATTTATCCACTATAGCACGCACAGCCTGTCGGATGGGACGTTTATTACGGCCGAAAATTAGAGTAAGCGCTCTTAAAGTTGCGACCACCGACTCAGAATTTCGGTATTAATTTTTAATAACTTCAAAACGTTGCTGGTTCGTGAACTTTACCATGACGAAAATGTTGACTTTAACTAACGATTTGACAAAGACAGTTCATTAAAAAAGTTTAAGGGTGCATTCATATAAAGATACGAAATTGTTATGTCCCTATTGGAAAACCCTTTAATTACAGTGATACTAAATTACTTTCTAACTCGTCCATATGTCCCAACTTTGATCGAAAGTTGAGTAAAATTACTCGTACTCTTTTTCTCCGTGTGGACCTTCAATTTATTTCAATGAACGCCTTCTTGTCGAATATGTAATTTTATTGAAAAAAAAATGATAAACAGTATATTGATTTTTTGTACTAGATAGACTTTTTTCGCCCTTTACTTTTTATGCACGGTCGTTGATTCAAGAAGAAGAAATATAATGTCAATGTCATTACTTATGTATATACATAACTTTAAATACACCAACATCATCAATGTTAGCTTATACACATACCCAAGAAGGAGACACAGCTGTTTACTGAAAAGTTGCATGGTGGTTGTGTCTATGCCATCAAAACTGGATCACACAATAATAACTTGACCCATATACCGTGCACTTATTTGAAGAGTACCGTCTCTCCTTGAGTCGATAACATTTCCTCTTCCAATTGTTTTCATTTTCCCTGAATATTCCTCAAGTCAAGGTAAAGCAGATGAATCTAAAAACTTTGCTTTTTTGTAATGTCAAGAAACTTTGGCTTCCACAAATAGGATATCAAAAATAATATACTTGTGCTATTCAAGTAGGTTTTCATATATTTTTCCATGAACGAATTTGTAATAGGAACCCATGCAGAATTCCAAATAGTAGTATATATAGATACCTATATATACCCCATGCTGCCAAAAATTGATTCAACTTTAAACAGTTGTGTTTGGGCTTAAAATTTAGCAAATTTCATCTACTTTTTGAAATTGATGGGCACCTTTTAGAATCCAAAATGGTACTGAGTCAGAAAAAACAGAAGTAAAAATTTTATTTCTTGTCGAAAAGTTATGAAACATGAATTTTTGATATATTTCACAAAATGTTGAATTCAACCAATAAAGTTTCTGTACGTTTCATTTAGCTTCCAGTAAAATATACAAAATACGGAAAAATACTAGTTTAGTAGATTTTACTTCGAGATAGGCAGCAACGAAAAAGTTATGTTGAAAAAATAAGTAGCGAACTTCCTGTTAATCTTATTAATCTTTTTTCTGTATGTACGTTTGCATAGGTACTTCGATAAGTCATATTACATTTTTCCAAATTCAAAGTGACATATTCAATTTAACGGCTACATGTCAACGATACAGTTTTTATAATGCAATACAATTAAGAATTATACAATAAAATACAAAACAAAAAACAATACCATTTTTTATTTTGGTATTTAGATTACAGATTTGTCATCAGCCATCTCAAAAACCTTCGAGTAATCATTTTCAAACCGATTAGAATTTTGAATTTTACAAAATTTCATGTAGCTTATCAAAGTAATCATGCAAACGTAGAATTTAGGTCCACAAGGAGTTTTTATTTTTTCTGATTCCCGGCGCTATATTCAGTCCGCCACATTGAATTCTCAAAGGTACCCGTCGATTTTTGAAACTAAATGAACATTTCTTAAATTTAAGCCCAAACAGGACTGTTTAATCTGAGTTTTTTATCATGAGACATTGAAATATTTCAAGAAATACGCATCGTATTTTAATTTTAATTTTAATTAATAAATAAATTTAATCCACATTCCGAAAATAGGAGGAAGGGGTTAACATTGTTGAAATTTTTTCTCCATTTGAGATTTAAAAGTTAACCCCTCTCTTTCTCCTACCCATCCCCAGAGTGTGGGTTAATTTTTTGTAGTCACTTTTCCCCTTCGAAAATAAAAAGTTTCTATTGTGAATATTTTCTTTGTACGATCCTTATCTCTGGAGATATTTCGATATCTCAAGATAAAAAACTCACCCTGTATAGTATTGGATCTGTAAGTAAATATTCAAATGATTATTATCATTCACAGTTTCAATACTTTTTTAGAAGGGTAAAAAAGGAATTGGAGGAAAGAATAAGAAGTATTGAAAAGAATAACGGAGGAAAAGGTATAAGAAATTAATAGTAATTCTTAGTTGGTATTGGTAAAGAGTAATTCCCAATACCAATAATTCTTTGGGTGAGAACTATTATAATGCTTTACATAATGACTTGCATTATGTCTGTTTTACAAAATTTTATGTGGTTTTCAATCCTTTATTTTGCTTCCAATGATTCAAGTAACGACAATAATATTCTCAATCCAAACATTTTGAGGTGATGATTCTTAAAAAATTTCTGAATTGAGTGAGACCCTTCGACAACATCTTTACCTAATGAATAATCTTTCTAATATTAGAATCAAAAATTGTGGAAAGAGCGCAGTGGCGGCTTCGCTCACCCAGTTGGACAGTTCCTGAAAGGCGTGGGTTGAACCTGATGCGTTACCCTGGGGTATAAGAACCGTTGGCAACTGACTTGGGCACTTCAGTGCTCTTCGAGAACACCACAAGAACTTCAAAACCATGGCTCTTGAACGTCAAGTCCGTGCCAAGGTACACCATCCAGGATTACTCATATAAACTTCATCTAGAATTTGTTATTTGTGGTTTATTATCATTATCAATAGCATTCAAAAATTGTTCACCATCAAATGACTGAGTTGTGATCAAACTTGGGAATCGCGGGTGTTTTGACGAACTTTCGTTCCTCAATCTCAAAGCTTTAAGTGCGGGTTCCTTAATCATTGGAGTTTAATAGATACCAAAGATCTGGCTATGCCATTCATAACGTGATTTTGTTGTGTCTTTTTAGTGAAAGAAAAGGTGTAGAAAGGTTGAAAGACATCCAGCAAAAATGTTTTGGGCGTCTAATGACTTTGTTTTGTCGAAAGAATGCCTTAGTTTGAAAAAGTATCTTAAAAATATTTAAATGTTTTTAGAATAATAAGCCAGAAATTAAAGAAAAATAGGAGAATAGTTTAGGACTTATTCACCTGCTGAATCTCTCATTTTTTTCTTAGTATTTTTGTTGACTATTAGTCATAATTGAAAAGGGAATTGATTTGACTGGTAACTTATTGGAAACTTCCTATTTCTACAGATCGCTGGCAAGCGTGACCCACAACAGGAGAAGGAAGCCCAGGAATGGATTGAGTCGATCTTGGGAAAGAAATTCCCACCTGGAGAATCCTTTGAAGATGTCCTTCGTGATGGCCAAGTCCTGTGCCAACTGATGAATAAAATCGCTCCCGGATCAATCCCTAAAATCAATTCCAGTGGTGGACAGTTCAAGATGATGGAAAACATCAATTTGTAAGGATCTGCTTTTCAAAATTTTATGAAATTGATTATAAGACTCGACTAATATAATTTCCATCATACTTTTTTATGATTATTCTCCCTTTCAAAGAATATATTAATATTTTTTCAATCTCATAGGTTCCAGAAGGCCATAAAGGAATACGGGGTGGATGATGTAGATGTTTTCCAGACAGTAGATTTGTGGGAGAAGAAGGACATAGGACAAGTCACAATAACACTATTTGCCCTTGGTCGTCAGGTGAATAATTTTATAAAATCATTTTTTTCTATTATTTGAATAAGATATATGCAAGATTCTTGCAAAGCCCGTTCGGAGCGTTGTTTTTATTTTAAATTTATTCTATATAAACGGTGTTTTCTTGTTGATGCAGACCTACAGACATCCAGAGTGGAAAGGACCTTATCTAGGACCAAAACCCTCTGAAGAATGCAAACGAGATTTCACGGAAGAACAGCTTAAAGCTGGACAAACGGTAATTGGTCTGCAGGCGGGTTCAAACAAAGGTGCGACTCAAGCAGGACAAAACATGGGCGCCAGCCGCAAAATTCTTCTAGGAAAGTAAACTATCCAGCTTCCCAATCCACACACACACACTTAAATTTGTATTTTCTATGTACATAATATACTATTTCATGTATTAATATTTATTTAATATTTTATAACTAAAAAATATATCTATATTATTTGCAATATCAATTTGTTGATTTAAATCCGGCTGACCTATCACGTGAGAAAAATGAGAAAGTACACAGATTTTGTAAGGACCGAAATGCATATTGGTAAAAAAATTGTTTCATGTCAGTCAATGGAAAGGAGATAAATTAGATTTAGGGGTGCTAGAATTGTAATACATTTTTACATAATAAACACTTTTTTGGGTAAAGAATTCTGCTTTTTATTTTCTCTTCAAATTATCTATTCTGTTTCTTGAAGAATTGTTACTTTACATTTTTTCAGTACTTCTCCCTTTAGTAATATTTTAGTTTTTTATTTAATTTTTTAATTCAATTAAATTTTTTTATTTCTAAAAATATATATTTTTTAGGTATTTCCAGTTTGAAATAAATTTGCTTTAAAGTGAAAATCGAATTTGAAAATTAAATATATTTTTTGCATACTTTAAGTAAACGTTTATTTTAAGTAGTTCCAGAATTCAGAATTTCTGTGGTGATAAATTTCTACTCATTCATTTGGCCAAAAATAGTCTCTGGAATAAATCTCTCCTTCACGAAAATATTTTTGGATTCTTCAGCTTCGTAAAAAAACTCAATACGAATATGATGGGGACGAAAATAGAGAGATTTTCGAATGGTTCTGTGAGACCGAGTTAAAAGTGGTTAGCCGTGCTTTAAGAACGGAGGAACTATTTTCGGATTTTCCCCTTACCTTTAGAAAATTAATAATATGGAAGCAAAACAGGTTCGACTCAAATTTTAGAACTTGGAAATTTCACAGTTCCACCGAAATAAGAACATTCCGAAAAAAATCTCACTAAACGACACAGTTTTGAAAGTTAAGCCAAATGTTATTTAATACATTTTTGATCACTTATCGGTTTTGAAAACATTTTTTCTGATAATTATTTTTAAATTATATAGTTCTATTCAATTCATCTATGCTTTTAAATATATATTTCTTTCATATTTGTAAATTATTTCGTTGCTATCGTAAAGATTATACATAACTGTTACGTTCACGCTTTTACGACGCGACATCATCGGTTTACTGATATTTATGGAATCTTTCGCGTTCCTTTACTAATCATCTGTATAATTTATAGTACATTTGTTTGTTAAAAACAGAAAAGTAAATCAAGCTTTTGAAATATGAGATTCTCATGGCATGCGACCTAATTTGTTCATTCGTTTGTTTATAGAATAGGTAAGGTAGAGCCTAGTGTCCCGTTCCGTTCCAATCTCCCCTATTTAATTTTGTGAATAAATATCGGCCTGTTTTTAATTCATTTTAAAACTTAATTTGCATTGTAACCTATTTCAACATGACGTGATCCACTTTTGCGATAAAAATTTTCTCACCTGAGAGGTTGACTTTTCATGTTTTCAGCAATTAATTCCATGTCACTGCGCCACTGATCGCAAAAACAATGATTTTTTCATAGCGCCTCTTTTGAAAATCCGATTTTCGGTACCTGCGAAGCGGGACGAAACTGCGATTTTCAACCCTAGGGGCGAAACTTTGAAGGTAGGGTTGCAAATCGCACTTTCGTCCCGCTTTACAGGTACCGAAAATCAAATTCTCAAAATAGTTGCTATGAAAAATAGTATGCATTACTCGAAACAAAACACAGCGAATGCAACTCGTGTGACTGCAGCCCTCGCAGTTTGCAATTCCTGTGTTTCGTCCCTTGTAATGCAATATACTATCACATCAAAATACAAAACGGGTAAATAATAAATAGTATATCACATTACAAGGGGCGAAACATAGCGATTGCAATGAGTGTGAAGTTTGCTGCTCGAGCGAAGCGAGGGCTGCAATCACACGAGTTGCATTTGCTATGTTTTGTTTCGAGTAATGTATACTTTTTTTCATAGCAACACTTTTGAGAATCTGATTGGCTGTAACTGTGGAGTGGGTTGATGAAACAGCGACTTTCAACCCTAGGGTTGGAAATCGTAGTTTCAACCCGCTCTACAGGTACCGCAAATTATTCATATCATCTCCGTCAGAAGTATTGAATTAATTTTTTTTTCTTCAACTGTTGCGTTTCTATAATTCTTTTTAGTTATTAAGTTATGCTGTGATATGTTCTTCTAGTTTTCCGACATTCCAGAGTACAGCTCATACACTTTAAAAAAAAGTCTATTGATAGTGAAATTGCGTTCCTTTCAGAGTGCACGTATTGAAATTAAGCAGATACCTTTTTTCTATCAACAGAATCGTTTCACTATTAAAAAACTCGTCTGTAAAATGCAAAACGAAAATATTTTTACCGATAAATGATTTCTTTTGACTCTGAAAAGAAATCTTTTAACTATTAAACGATTGAATTTGTAGGCTAGCGGGCAAAGTGCGCCTGCGCGTCAGTAAGTGTACATCGTCTACTGCTTAACAGTGTAATGCACGAGTAATTTTTGGTCATTATTATAGTATTGAAAATGATCGACAATCCTTTAACTGTTAAATGATTTCCTCTCATGCAAATTTTGAATAAGAAATACTTTAATAGTATAAGGAATCATTTGACAGTCAATAGTCTGTTTTTAGAGTGTACCATTAACCATTAAGATTCGGAGCGGTAGAACGATTTTTCTCCGCTTTCTGCGGCGTTTAAAGCGCTGTACAGCGATAAATATTCGCTTTTTAATAAATGTCATGAGATGTTTTATTTAGCTTTGGTAGTCCTGTACAAAAAGTATTAGACGAATTTTGTTGAAAAGGCAACCCTCTTCGCGCTGTTCCCGCTTTTAGCAAATTATCCCCTTAATTTTTGGCTATCATCGTCAATAAACTCGAAAATAATAACAATACAAAAAAAAGGTTAGGACATAAAATGTAGATCGTATTTTTCTCTATAAAAATGAGATGGTGTGTTTTTTCGTAAAAATGGACCGTTAAAAAGATAAACTGAAAATGAAAAATCACCCTGTTTTTCAAGATGGCAGTGACGGTAAGCCTTATCTTTGTATGATTTCCGCCTAATTTCGATTTTAATATTTAAGAAAAATTCTCCTCGTTTTGAGATTCACGAAGATGAAACTTTCCACGATCATTCGTAATCTTCTAACCGTATTCTGGGTGGATAAAGCTATTTCCTTTCCCTATTTTAGATAGTCTATATTGCAGAGAAATTTTATATGTCCTTCAAAAGTATAAGATCGGCTTTCAGGATTGCATAATCTTGGAAATAAGATTTTGATGATAGGAAAATTCTAACTACCGTAATTTGAACGCTTGGTGGCTTGGGATCACTGAAGTCTATTGAAAATTGAATCTCTGCCCTCATTAACACACATAGTCTTGCGAAATTTTAAATTGATTTTTGCAAAGCACGTACTAAAGAAGTACTTTGAGTCCCTGTACAGCGGAAGTAAAGACGTCCAGTTACGACCGACGTTTTCATATTGTATTTGTTTTCGTTCATTAGGACCTACTTTCGTTCCTCATTTCCTACTTTTGTTCCTCACGTCCGCTGAACAGCTGTGACAATATGGGTTACATTTTTCCAGTGTGCTACGTTGAAACACAGCCCACGTTTTTGACATGGCCAGTATTTACGTACGCAATATTAAATTTCCCACCCAGTAAGTACTTAAACTACAAAGCAGAATTTATTACAAAAAATATTCCATTTTGGTAAGTTTTGTAATTTGGCATAAGAGAAATTACGTCTAAATTAAATAAAAAATTAATACTCGTAATTGACAGAAATCTATATTCTAATTTAAGAAAACAAGACGTAAAAAAATTTATAAACCAGTCTTCAGCAAACTATTTTGCATTTTAACATTCTCATCGTATCTTACATACTTTAGCTGAAGAATAGAATTTTTTAATTTTCATGTTATTTTTATAATTTAAATAAAAAATATATACATTAGGGTGTTTCACAAAAAAAATTTTTTTGTTTGTCCGCGGCCGTATCGCGACAATTGGTTTCCGTAGGTGAGAAAATACTTACCTAATTTTTTCAGATTAAAAAAAAAAATGTAGAGGTCGCGAGCATCAATTTTATGTAAAAATTAAGATTTTTGTAGTTTTCATTTCTTAAAAGCTTAAATATTAATTATAGAGAAATACTCAATAGATGAAAATGGTCGATAATACATAGCACGAAACTGTCATTTTACAGCTGATTGAAAAAAAAAAAAAATTGGTCCCGGTAGTAGTCACAAAAGGCATGATTTCCTAGTAACATAAAGAGATAAAGACACAATTGTATACCTAAACATTTTTTATAAGGATTGAAAAAATTACGGGATCTTCTCTGTACAATCGGGAAAAAACTGTTATGAAGATAAGAGGAAAAATTTTAAAACGAAGCGCTAGAAAAAAAATATATAAATAAAAAAAAAAAATTATTTGATAGTGCGGCTTATAATGGCTTCTTTATCATTGAACTACATCAAGTAATTAATAAACGCCCTATTAAAATGTTCTTAGAGCATTAAATAATCATAGAAAATATATAAACATTTTATATTATCATAAAATAAGTCCTTTAATTATCGCTGATTTACTATCTGAAGGAAATTGTAAAATGAAATTGTAAAACGTTTATATGTTTTCTATGATTATTTAATGCTGTAAGAACATTTTAATAGGGCGTTTATTAATTACATGATGTAGTTCAATGATAAAGAAGCCATTATAAGCCGCATTATCAAATAATTTTTTTTTTTTATTTATATTTTTTTTTCTTGCGCTTTGTTTTAAAATTTTTCCTCTTATCTTCATAACAGTTTTTTCCCGATTGTACAGAGAAGATCCCGTAATTTTTTCAATCCTTATAAAAAATGTTTAGGTATACAATTGTGTCTTTATCTCTTTATGTTACTAGGAAATCATGCCTTTTGTGACTACTACCGGGACCAATTTTTTTTTTTTTTCAATCAGCTGTAAAATGACAGTTTCGTGCTATGTATTATCGACCATTTTCATCTATCGAGTATTTCTCTATAATTAATATTTAAGCTTTTAAGAAATGAAAACTACAAAAATCTTAATTTTTACATAAAATTGATGCTCGCGACCTCTACATTTGTTTTTAATCTGAAAAAATTAAGTAAGTATTTTCTCACCCACAGAAACCAATTGTCGCGATTCGGCCGCGGACAAACAAAAAAATTTTTTTTGTGAAACACCCTAAAATACATCTTAGAAAGTGTTTAAATTGAAATTTGTAGACTTTTTTCTAGTAAACAATTTCGTATCATAATATTTTTTCGTATCTCGCATATTTTGGTTAAAGAATAACCTTTTTGATTTTCAATAGTATTTTTAAAAATTAAAACGAAAAATATGCTTCTTTTAAATAAATGTTCGAATTAAAATTTGTAGATATTTTTCGATTGAAGAATTTTGTACGAGAATAGTTTGATAAGTAACTTAATTTGATATTGAAGACAACAATGTGAGTTTTTTAGTCTGCCTTATTTTTCGAGATAGCCCGCAAGAAATTCAATGTACTTGCCCTTAAATTCCTAAAAAGACGTTTCAAAAACACTTATATAATAATTAAATTGATCAATTTGATCAGACAACCACTCGTACTAGAGCTGTCACCTTTGGTGGATTAAAAGAGGTCTGCTAGGACTACTATTCAGTGTAGTTTAAAAAAGATTGAAGACAACAAATTTTTCGGCGGTTACACTTGGCAAATATTGCCCCATATGAGGTGGTGATTCCTCAAAAGCTGCTGACAAGAGGTAGAGTCTCTTCAGCTTCTTTCTCTTAGATATATTGTAAAATATCTTTAGTGACGGATTTCTTTATTTCATTCAATGGGGATCACTAATAACTATTTATTAGCAACCAATATTTTTTTTCTTTTAGAAGTATTGATTTTTCTTGACAAAATATTCCAAATTCAAATGCTTAGAAAATTCTGCAGGTTCTTGGCACAAAAGGGTACCATTGCCATCAAAGAAAACTTGCTTCTGAGCTGGTAATTTAAAGTTATCCAACTCGATCCAGATAGTAAATTATTATAGTTCTACAAATACATAGGTCAACACCAAACTGACTATCGAAACAAAAGCATTAAAGTACATCAAAATTAAATGTCTTGACGCACAGAAACAGGGACGGATCTAGAAAAAAATTTAGGGGGGGGGGGGTCCGATTGAAAACATCCGGAGCAATCCGGAAACCGTCTCTTACGGTTGAAACCCTCTGGATTCGTCCCTGCACAGAAAGGTATTAATGACCTATACGCTCCGTGCGAAGTCATGGTAGGGAGCCATGGTAGGGAGAGTCAGATCGACGCCAGCGTACGCAGTGGATAATTTAGGCGTTAAAGGAGGCTGTTTTATATTTCCGAGCAATCGAAATACACATGCAAATCTAAATTTTGTTTTAATTTCAAAAATATAGCTAAAATGAGCCACCGAAGTTGTTGTGTTGTGAATTGTAAAAATACAAGCAGAAAAAGTGAGTCACGCACAGAGCGTATAGGGCCTTAGCTATAGGAGCTTTGCTAGCATTGCTAGGTGTATATAATAAAGCCTTCCAAGGAAATGAAAATCTTGAATTTCACGCCAGGTGAAGAAGTCAATCATGTACCACAGGGCAGCAACCCAGAAAGTATACAGTGGGTATTCCAAAATAAATCAAAAGTCCTTGGGTACGATCAGAACACTTACTTTTTGAAATATGCCAACTTTGGCATGTTATTGGCATCTTGTTGGAATTTTATTGGCATGCTTTTTCCAAGTGATTGTTATGTCAAAATTACGTAAATACTTACTTTAATCGAAGGTTCCTCGTTTTAACTTAGGATTAAATAATCGTCGCTTAGGGATGAGGATGAGTCAGAAAAAGGACACAATGATCAATAAGGTAGAACAAATCTTTACAAACGTAAAGTTAAAATTTTACATGTATTTAAGTAATGGAACAGGGAATAAGTAAAGAGTAAAGAAGAACGGGAGAGAATTTTCGGTACCTTTTGTTGAGTTGTGAATGGTCCTTTTTTATGGATGATCCTCACAGGTGTGAGGGAGAGAGAATGATTCTTCCACTGGTGTGACGAAGACAGGAACGAATATCCCACTGGTGTGAGAAAGACAAGAATAGCTATCCCACTCAACATTAACTCTAAAATCTTTTCAAAGTTTGAAAATGTATCACGGAGAATTTATGACACGGTTCTTCGGAAAAACTGTACTAAACGCGTGTCTCACGCTGTGAATCCTTTTCAAAGTTTTTAGAAACCCCCACTTAATTACTGCTCACAAGACTGACTTTACCCTTGGCGGCGTGTCGTTTTTATATTATATTTTTAGGTGACATCACGCTTTGCGCAGTATCCCGCTGTGTGTGTCCTTCTCAATTTCTAGATCGTTTTCTCTCTCTTAGTAACTTCCCCAGATTTTTCTCCAGACCTAGCCTATGCCTACAGTACAATCTAATACGTCGCGGGACGTGACATGATAATTATGCCGGATTTATCACTTTTCATTGATTTTTTTCAATAAAACCTCAAAAATTGATTATTTCAGTGTTATCGTACAAGTATAATTTTGCATTATAATATTCAAATTTAAAAATAATGCCATTATACGAGAACTCGTGAAAATAACTATTTCAACAGACTTCATGAATAGTTATTTTATTTATGCTCGTATAATCGTATTATTTTTAATTTTGAACATTATAACGCAAAATTATACTTAAGCGATAACACCAAAATAATCAATTTTTGAGTTTTTATTGAAAAAAATTAATGAAAAGCGATAGTTGCGACGTAATTATCACTTGGAAAAAGCCTGTCAATAAAATCCCAACAAGATGCTAATAACATGCCAAAGTTGGCAAATTTCAAAAAGTAAGGGAAATAGTCCAGTAATCTATGTGACATAAAGTTGACAGCAAGGCAGAGTAGACAATTTGATCTAGAATTTCTTCAATCTTTTCAACATTTCCTATTTCAAATGGCTCATCCAATGAAGTCTCAGGAAGATACCAGCAGGACATATAATTAGTAAAATGAAAAAAGGCGAACATTAATCACTTCATGTTAAAGATAAAATGATCTTAAATAGATCTTAAAGATCTTAAATAAACAGAAATTTTAACCACAGAATACCATGCAGCTTCCGAGACAAAATTGATCATCGAAGGTCAATTAAATTTTTTAATAAGAGTAATCTTTGTAAATTGTACAATTGATAACAATTTTACAGCGTCACACTGTATTTATAGTAAAATTAACTATATTTGTTGAGTAATCTTAAAAAGTAATCTTAGTGAAATTGATTTTAAGAATTCGTATTTACGAATACGTAGCAATAGTAACTAAAACTTTAATTGATGAATTATAGGAACCACAACTTAAAATTTCCAGTGACATTTTGACCTTCAGGGGTTATACGTACTCAGGATTTTCAAAAAATCGATTTTTTTAATTCCAATTTCGTAATACACAGTACCGGTCAGAATTGTTCGGCCACCTGTTTTTCGATAACTGCTTAAATTATCCTAATTTGAATTGTGTAAGTGAAAAAATTTGTTCTCTTAATTAAATTTAAAGCAATCAAAATTCTTTATAAAATGAGCCCAGCATGAATTCGTTTTGTTAAATTTTGAAGAAGTTATTGCAGAAATAGTCAAGATTTCAATGCTTTCTTAAATTTTAAATAACTTTCAAAGTAATCAACATTTTTTAATGTTCTTGGACTAATTTTAAAGCTAAATTTCTACAAAATGGATCAAAATTCTTGGAATTGATGTGTAATTTTTTTCTTACATACTGCACGAGGTTAAAGTTCAAATAAAAAAGTTGGAAAAATTCCAATATTGTTTTTGCTTAGAAAAACATTTTTATAAGATATATAAAACATATAATCATGAATTTTGTATCGAATCCCCTTAAAATATATATTCATATGATCTTTATTATGATTTACCTACAGATGAAATGTTTTCGAAATTTCCCTACTTTTTTGTTACAATTTTTATTCCTTGCATTATGCAAGAAAAAATGTATAGATTTATAATGATAATTTAATGCGATTCTGTAGAATTTTAGATCTAAAATGAGTCCAAGAACATTAAAAAATGTTGATTACTCAAGTAAAATATTTTTCAAAAAATTGGTCATTTCTGAAGTAAATTTCAACGAGGAATTCAATGGTGACCTTCATTTTGACCTTGAAGTTGACCTTCATGGCTTTTCGAAGGTTATTTGAACTTAACAAAGTTTTCCAAGAGGTCAGTGTAATTCCTGAAGAAAATTTCAATGAGAAATTCATTGGTGAGCTCTGTATTGATCTTGGTTACAGCGTTTTGAATATTGTCAAATCATATGTATAGGGAATTTTTCATTAAAAGTTTTTGTGTCAAGGATAGGCGACTGGTGCGTACTTCAGGTGACTACCTTGAGCGACCACCAGTGCATGGAGTTCAGCATACTGGAACGGAGTCACCCTGTGAAGACAGGAAGGGGTGGTAAAATACGGTTCTCTTCCTGGAGCTCAGAACGTCTCAGCAAAGACAAGCCCCGAGAATAACTCGAGGAAACCAGGCTTATAGATGGGCTTAATTTCGCATAAAGAAATGTCAACATCAGTACCTGGACAATCCTGATCGTGTCAAGTATATCGTGCGAAGGTTGTTTTCACACATAGAATCATTCCAGAGAAAGGACCGAAGTTCCTGCATGGTCCGGTGCGTAGAGCTTTTCACTCTTGAAGAACTAAGAAGAGCCTCCAGAGCCTCCATAGAACAATATGTCTATTGGACACGATGGGGAATCTTCTGGAGGAAATGATTCTACAACGACTACAGAGTCACATGGTTGGCTACAACAGTCTCTCGGAGAACCAGTTCGGCTTTCGAAAAGGCAGGTCCACAGTGGATGCCATCCAGGCAGTGATGGACATCGCCACTAAAGCAAGAAGAGGAACTAGTAAACGTAAGGGATTCTGTGCGTTGATTAGCACTAACATACGCAATGCGTTTAATACCGGGGAATGGAAGAACTGCATCGAGGCGATATCACGGAAGAAGGTTCCAGACTACCTACTGCGGATGAAAGACGACTATATGAGCGACAGGTGGGTGGTATACGAGGGTGACAAATGGTCTCTCCAAGAAGCGATGACATGTGGTGCCCCTCAGGTGTCGCGGGTGGGACTACTCGTGTGGAATCTCATGTATGAGGAATTCCTGCGCATGGACCTACCTGTTGGAACGAGCGTCATCGGTTTCGCGCATGACGCACTTGTCGTGTGCGCCGCTGTAGACGCCGGAATCCTGAAGCTGAGGATCAATGAGAGTCTGTGGTGGGCAAACCTTTGGTTGGATAGCAGAGACCTGAAAATGGCTTCTGCAAAGACCGAGGCTTTGCTGATCACGGACAGGAGATCCTTTCAGTACTCGAAGATTGTTCTTGGCGAACACGAAGTCGTGTGGAAGAAGAGAGATCGCAACTACGAAAGCCATCCAATGTGGAGCTAACTTGGCTCAGCTCATGCCCAACTTAGGTGGACCCTTGGGTAGCCAAGAAAAGACTGGTGACGTGCGTGGTGCACTCGAAGCTGCTTTATGCAGCTCCGGTCTGGGCAAGTGCCCTTGGCAACCATGCTATCCAAAAAAAGCTGTTCTCGGCACAGCATATGATAATCGAAAAATCTATAATGTGACAAATATTCTCTGTGGAAAAAGGAACTCTTTGAAAGGTTGATAAGGTCGATATAGTAGAGTTTCATTATCACGGTAAGTGATGTACTCTCCTAATGATCAACATAATCAACTGAAATGATTTGGGAAATTTATAATTAATTTATTGTATGATGTTAACCATTTTTTATTGTAACAATATTCCTTGGTTCAAAAAATGCTAATGATTGGAAGGTAAGCAATTGGTAAGTTGTAGTTTCTTTTAATTCAAAACACTGCAAATGATCATCTACTGCAACAGTATATAAAATTTTTATCGAAAGAGCAAAATAAAATTTCATAAAAAAAACAAGACTTTACATAGAAATTTGAAATTAGGACTTTTGGTGACACCTGTTTGATATTAATTGCAAACACTTAGTGAACTGACAATATTTTGATGGTAAATCAACCTAATTTATTTATTAGTTGTAGATAAAATAAAAATGTATAATATAATAGAGCCCGTCCCGAAAAGGTACCCGAGGCGGCGAGACTACATAGAATATTAGCCAGAGATCCAAGATCCAAGCGCACGTTTGGGCACCATCAAGCTACCAAACGGGCTTTTCGCAGGCTTTAAAGAGGAACTGCTTCCAAGATTGCAACTTCCGAAAAGGTTAAATGGGCAGTCGAGCCCTGGAAATCAGCTCGAGTGGTTTTTATTCCCAAAACAGCGCAAACAGGGTACACTGCAGCCAAACACGTCCCTACTATCAGTCATTAGGAACCAGATTTTAACAAATCATCCTTTACATAGCGGACAACTCGCCTTTACCGCTGGCTGTTCGGTGGAATTTGCCCTTCATGCGGCCATCGCAAAAATCAAACATGGTTGCTTTCACTAGAAGATACAAGATACCCGCATTACAGGGATCGAATTTCTTTAACAAGGTGCTCTAGTTTTTTGAATCGACTAAACGCTGAGGAGCACTCCTCGATAGAAAGCTGAGTTGGAAAATGCCTTTAGAATTCCAATACAACAGGTTATGGACTGTCTTTTGTCCGTACAGGACAGTCAAGCGGAACTAGCGGCCTTTGAAAATTCTGTGATAACCTCCAAATTTGTTCGTTACAAGTTGGAGTTGAATTTCACCACGAAGTGTAGATTGTGTGGCAAAAATGCATTTAGAATATCTAGGGAAGGTACAATGGGTCTCTAACCTAAGGTACAGTCTTTTGGTAGTTCACTCCTCTACAATATAATGTGATGTAATGTAAAGTTTGGGGTATATTTTCCGCACTCAGTTCTTTTATGTAATTAAATGTCGTATTTTCAACCTCAATTAATCAATGGGAATTCCTAGGTTCATTAAAACATTTACAATTTCAAGGGTAATTTCCACTAATACGTCCCAACTAATTGCTTTTAATAAAAGCTACCATTTTGATTAGCTTAATTGAGATGGTGTGGTTAATTTATATAAATATGTAACACATTGGCTATTTTGACCATACTATCTTAGTAAAACTAATCATACTTATAGTGGTTTTTACTAAAAGCAATTAGTTGGTACGTATAAGTTATATGGGGCATAATTTCTAAAGTGATACCACCCCAAAAAATGAGGTCGTCCGGTCGGGCTTAAAGTTTGGCTGATTGGAGTCCTATTTGATGGTACTTCCTACAAAAAAAATTTTTTCGTTTTGACAAATATTTGTTGAAATAAGGGGGAGAGGGGGTGCAATTTTCAGACTTTTGATGGAAAGCCTCTTCTTCAAACGAATATAACTTATTTCTTTTTGCATAAAGCAAAATTTTGCTTCACATGTTTTCTTCAGTCTTTTTCGTGATCTTTCAACTGGTTGTAACCATTTTTGAAAAAAATCAAAATTTGTCCTCCATTTTCATAAATCAAAAATAAATTTGACTTTTTCTCAAATTTGGACCCATTTTTTTTAAAAATCATCTAATTAAAAAGCTGATATTTTTTCCTATAAAATAGCAAAATTTCAGGATGGCGTTTTTTTTTTTTTTTTTCGAGCAATTGTGCGATGAATAACCGGATGCTTCGCCGGAGCTGAGGCCGCGCGACCGTTCGCTACCGTCTTCACGCCGGGGAACCCGTAGAACACCCTCAAGCTAATTTTTTACATTACATAATATCATACGCGGTTCGTGTAACTGCTCTCTCCATTTACAGAGTTGGGACTGTCATTCTTAAGTTACAATTTACAATGTCTGAATTACAGTTAGTGTAAGATTAATTTGGAATATGTTTTGAAAATTAAATCTATTGAAATTATATCTAGTTATTGAATGTGTAGGAAAGTGATGTTTCTGTTTATCTGGGTAAATTACTTGAATGTGATATTACGTAATGTAAAAAATTAGCTTGAGGGTGTTCTACGGGTTCCCTGGCGTGAAGTGGGTAGCGACCGGTCGCGCGGCCTCAGCTCCGGTGGAGCATCCTGTTATACATCGCACAATTGCTCGAAAACAAAAAAAAACGCCATCCTGAAATTTTGCTATTTTATAGGAAACAATCTCAGCTTTTTAATTAGATGATTTAAAAAAAAATGGGTCACCCCCCCCCCCCCTATTTCAGATCAGATTCTATTCTGTTAGTGTATTATCGTTATAAACAATGACATCCCGAGGGGAGATGCTGTACCCCGTTCTACCCCAAGCCGAATCTACGTTAGATAGCACCAAAATAACTATTGGATCATTGTCCAAATGATTCCAATTGTTTATGCGAAATTATTTAAACAAATTAACAAAAATTTTGCAATTTCAAAAAACTAATAATGCCAATCGATTATATGGGGGAAAACAAGTCGAAAACCTCTATACCATTTTTTTGTCAGATTCTATTTTGTTAGTGTATTATCGTTAGAAAATAAAATATTCAGGTTTATCCGGAAATCAAGATTCTATTCGAATCGATTGCACAAGACATTTAGGCATGATTTTTTCTGTGTTCTTTGCAGAGAGAGATTTTACATAGTGAACAGTAACTTTCAGTGTATACAGAGCAGTTTTCTGCTTCGACATTGTTTATAACGATAATACACTAACAAAATAGAATCTGACAAAAAAATGGTATAGAGGTTTTCGACTTGTTTTTACCCATAGCATTGATTGGCATTATTAGTTTTTTGAAATTGCAAAATGTTTGTTAATTATTTTAAATAATTTCGCATAAACAATTGCAATCGCAAGAAGAAAAAACACGGGTAAATTTTTTTTCGTTTGGACAGTGATACAATAGTTAGTTTGGTACTATCTAGCCTGGATTTTGCTTGGGCAATAATGGTTTAACAGAACGCCAGTGCCAGAATTGGTTTGCTCGTTTTCATTTCGGAGATTTTGACCTCAAAGATGCACCTCGCTCTGCACGCCTAACTGAAGTTGACGACGACAAAATAAAAGCAATGATAGAAAATAACCGGCGTGGTACGGCACGAGAGATTGCAGAGAAGCTTAACATATCAAATACATGCGTTGAAAGACATTTAAAACAACTTGGTTACGTTAATAAGCTCGATATTTGGGTTCCTCACAAATTCCACGAAATTTAACTCACCAAACGAATTTCTATTTGCGATTCACTGCTGAAACATAACGAAACTGATCTATTTTCAAATCGAATCATAACGGGCGATGAAAAATAGGTTGTTTACGATATCGTCGTGCGAAAAAGATCATGGAGCAAGCGAGATGAGCCTGCACAATCGACATCAAAAGCCGATATTCATCATGAGGAGGTTATGCTAAGTGTTTGGTGGGATTTAGCTACTCCTAAGGAACCAAACTATCAAGTCGAATGTCTACTGTCACCAGCTGATGAAATTGGACAAAGAAATCAAGGAAAAGCGACCAGAACTGGCAAATCGTAAAGTCGTCATCTTCCATCAAGATAACGCCAGACCACATACATCTTTGGTCACTCGCAAAAAATTACTGGAGTTAGGCTGGGAAGTGATGCCTCACCCACCGTATAGTCCTAGCCTTGCACAATCCGATTATTATTTATTCCGTTCACTTCAAAACCATTTGAATGGAAAAACATTCGATTCAAATGAGGCGTCAAAAATGAGTTGATTCAGTTTTTTGCCTCTAAGAACCAAACTTTCTACGAAAGCGGAATTCTCTGCTCAAACTGACGGATAGAACCCAGATAAGAACCAGGTAACAGTCGGTTCTTATCCGGCGCTACTGGATTTATACCTGGTTTTTGTCCCCAGTTTATACCCGGAGCTTAACCGGGTTCTATCTGGGATCGCATAATATCTTTACCCGTTTTCTACATGGCTCTTATCCGGGACCTTTGAGATTTTTATCCGGTTTGTATTCGGCCTTTTAAAATACTTATACCCGGTTCCTATCCGGCACTTAATCCGATTCTATCCGGGTTGATATAATATTTTGTCCGGTTTCTATATGGGTTTTATCTGGGCTCTATAAGAATTTTATCTGGTTTGTAGCCGGGTTCTCAAAATACGTATACGTAAAGGCCCTAGTGTTATTTTTGAAGTTAAGTGAACTGCAGGAACATAGGTAAATCAAATAAGAGCAGTAGTTGAATCGATGAATATTCTTAGTATATTTCAGAACTGTATTTACTTTCAAGTAGACACGTAACTTACTATTTTTATATACACACTTGCCTAAAAACACACACCCCCTTTCTACACTACACAAACGCTCGTTTAGGCAGTATTAAAAATTATTCTTAACACTGCGGGTTCGAACCCTCTCTACTTATATTTAACGCATTACTAACCTAACGACTAAGCCTCTCGGCTGCGCACGCTTGAAATTTGGAATACATGAAAGAAAATAGCGCTTATAACCTTCAACTACTGCAGGGCCGTGTAAGAAATGTATGGGACCCGTGTGATCGGAAATTTTTTTATTTTATGCCAATTTATGATTCTGATTAAAAATTTAAGATTTTTAATTATTAAATCGATTTTCTATGAAATAAAATATCTTTGAAAGAAACAGATTAAATTTTTGAATTAAAGAACATTGAATCATAAAAAGATTTATATACATTTCAGAAGTATTAATTTTTATTATTGTATATAACCAGATAGGATCCAGGTATAAACATATTTTTGTATTTTAATTTCTGGATTCATATGCCAGGTAGGAACCGGGTAGGGCCAGGTAGCAGATGCACTTTCACCTTAAAAATTCACAAGACGCCAACTGCCTTATAGAAACCGGATTGGATCCTGGTATAAATCTAACTTTTTGTGACAATATTTAATTTCTGGCTCCACTCGCCGGATAGGAACCGGGAAAGACCGGGTAGGATATTTTTACAACTTATTTTCTGTTACCATTTCCCGGATAAGGACCGGATAGACCCAGATAGATCCCGTAAAATAAAACTAGAGACCAGATAGAAAGCGTATAGGACCGGGTTAAACCCGAATGGGTTTGGATCCGGTTTCTACTCGATTTCTACCTGACATTTTAAGCAGGGTTATGAAGCTGACTGAAAGATGGCAAAAGGTCATCAAACAAAATGGTCAATAGATAATTGATTAATGTTTGTTATTTCAGATAATAAACTTGCTTTGAAAATCTAAAAAAAGAACGAAATGACTTTGTTGCCAACCTAATACTTTTTGGCGAAAATCGGTTTTACTTTTCAGTGTACGTTCCCATGGAGGATGATAGGAGGCATAATTTTTTCTTTTTGTAGAATTTTCAGTCTTGAAGAGGGTGCTGGAAGAACACAGAAACTTCGGCGAGTAGTTTTGTTTTTTGTTTAAGTAAATGATGGTAGGTAATAAAGACAGAAGAGGACGAAAGAAAGAATAAGAAGGAACGGGTTTTGGAAGGTTGCCTTATTTTTTCTTTCCTCCTTTTTTGTTTGTTTTTTGATGGTTTGTTGTTAAAATGTGGTGATTTTGGTCCAAATTTGGTCGTTTTTTTTGTTTTTTGAGGATTTGAGCAGTATCGAATTCTTAAAACTTTGGATGTACTCTCCTTTTAGTTAGATACGAGTCCAACGATCTTTCAACTTTTCTATGCCTTCCAAATAATACGATTTGTCAAACCCTCCAAAATATCCTTCTGTTTCCCATTCAATTTCTCCGTTAGACTCAAAACGTCTACCACACAGCCATTTCTTGAGGTTTAAGAACAGATAATAGTCGCTAGGGGCCAGTTCTGGAGAATACGGTGGATGCGGAAGCGATTCGAAACCCAATTCATACTTTTTTGCCTGTGCAGTTTTCGATGTGTAAGATGGTGCATTGTCATAATGAAAAAGGATTTTTTCCTTCTTCAAATATGTCCGTTACTTCCTGATTTCGACAATCAATCGACCCAATAATGCAGCATAATATGCTCTAGTAATCCTCCTCCAACCAAACTTAAAAATTGTTACAAGGTCACCTTTGGTTTTGAAAAGTGATTATTGAATGAGTATTCTATTTGAACATTTTTTATTGCTACAAAAATCTTTAGGAATAATTCGTGGTAAGGTATTCAAACGGACCAGACTGTGTGAAGCGTAAATTAGAAGTTATTTCGAAAAAACTGACCCAAAAAACTGACCCCACTGAGGGAATCCCTCATATGTTTGGTAACGGAGGGTTAACAAGGTTGAAGATTCTCAACATGAAGATTACTTCATGTGCATCCCAAAAAACTCTAGCTATAAGTTTCTTAGCCGATTGTTACGTTTTCGGAAGCTTTGGTGTACTTTCGCCAGATTTAACCCACTGTTCTGGACTTGGTATAGTTTCTATGCTCGTACAACTACAACAAAATTCGGTAAACCACTTCGAAACAATTTCATACGACAATTTTTACAGTATCAAAAAATCCTTATATGTATTTCTATAGATAATCTAATAACAAAGAAGTGTGCAAAAATTCAAGTCGATCAGGTGAAAATTGTTTGATTTATGCTGATAGCTGATTTTAAAAATACGTTTAATTGAAAAATTAACTTCATAAATAGATTTACTTTTAGTCTGCAGTGACTGCCCCAAAAAGTTGACCTTTAAACGCAAATTTAAACAAGTTTAAGTATGAATTGAATCATGTTCACTATTTTATTCCAAGCATGCATCTATGCCATTTATGTACGAAAATTTATATGGCTCAAATGTTAACCACAGCTGATTCGGCAGACGACAATACGATGGTCAAAATTTTCGATGACATTTCTCAACATTGTTGTTTTGATGACCCTAATTTCGGTGATAATGTTATATTTGAGGTCTTGAATTGTGACTGGTTTATTGACGTAAACTTTACTCCTCAAGAACCCCCATAACAATAAGTCTAAAGGTGTTAAATTGATGAAATTTTTGAAATGCCCAACTCTTGTGACCGGCGACTTGCTGAGATTTGGGTTCTCACTCTCATACTTTCCTTTACGGCAGCGATATTTTTCAGTATGTTAACCAAACGACCGATTGTTCCCTATTGAAAAACTTGACTTCAAAAACCATGGCAAAAACAACATCATTTTTGACATCATTTTTTACTTCATTTTTGACCTAATTTTTTATTATGCACTGATATAGTTTTTATAAAGTTCAAATATTAAATAAAATAAGTTTACAGTTAAAAGGTATGGAAGTATTTATTTTCCGCAATCACAAGTCTCCTTAACATTCCTTAATATTCTAGTTATAGTCATAATAAATAGTACGTTCGTGCAAAAGTGATAAAAATGTTTACGGTCCTGTTTATATTTTCAAAAAAATGAAGTCAAAAATGAAGTCAGAAACGATGTCAAAAATGATGTCAAAGCGACGTCAAAAATGATGTCAAAAACGTTGTCAAAAACTGTCCCAATTCATGACAACGTTTTTGATGTTCTTTTTGACGTCGTTTTTGACTTTTTTCATGTTGTTTTTGACATAATTTTTGAAGTCAAGTGTTTCAATAGGGTTGATTCATTTGGATGGTATGCCGACCGAAATGATCACGAAGTGCACGAAACGTGTTTTTTATTTTTTCACCATTTTTGTAGTGCTCTTGAATAATTTTTATCATTTCTAAATTAATGCTTATGTTGATAAATAGAGCAATATCACAAATAATTTTTCAAAATTAACGTAAGTCACAATAATGTTTTTGTCAATGTTAAGGTAGTACGATCACGAAAATTAGACCTCAGGCAAAAATAGATAATTTTGCTTTCAAGAATAGAAATATTAATATTGAAGGGCTAATTTGAAAGAGAAAAAATTATTTTTCATGAAAAAAATTTGAAACACAATAAAATAATGTTATTAATAAATTTTATTTTTGCCCAAACTTATTTTCTTATCGCTTCGAGCCAAATTTTTAAAAATGATGCGATTCTAATGAATTATGGTTCATTTTTTTAGGAAAAAGATTCTCTACAACTTGACCGTTTCCGATTTTTGAAAATGAATACTTTAGTGGCTGAAATTATAAAAAAAAAAATTTCAAAACAAAATTTTTAGAAACAAATTGCTGTATTTGATAATAATTAATTCAATTTCAAAAATAGGAAACGGTCAAGTTGTATAGAATCTTTTTTCTAAAAAATGAACCGTGATTTATTAGAATCGCATCATTTTTTAAAATTTGGCTCGAAGCGATAAGAAAATAAGTTTGGGCAAAAATAAAATTTATTAATAACATTATTTTTTTGTGTTTCAAATTTTTTTCATAAAAAATAATCATTTCACTTTCAAATTAGTCCTTCAATAATAATATTGCTATTCTTGAAAGCAAAATTATCTATTTTTTCCTGAGGTCTAATTTTTGTGATCGTACTACCTTAACTGATTCTAAATTACCAAGATTTTTCGAACCCTGATGTTAGAATGTTTTAACGAGAGATGTCAGAAACAAAATGATTGGACTTATGCTTTACCGATAGTTGGTTAATGATTAAAAAGCGTTCGTCGGTAAAATTGCTATTTACCTGACGAAAACTGTATTTGAGAACTTTGAAGATAAAGAGGTATTCCATACACAAAGAGTTTACAAAATATTCAAAATCCATCTAATAATAAAACTTAAAGACTGGTATTTAACCAATCAAGAACCTGATATGTAATTGTATATATCTGTAATTTTACTTGGATTTTGTTTGAACCATTATTTTCAATATTTTTTTCATCATATACGTTGTAGTGATGCTCAGTTCAAAAAGTGATTCACAAAATCAGCGGATCATGCCAAGACTACAAATTATAATATAATTTTGGAATTGGAAACTTGCCGAAAGTAAAAATTATCCTCAATTGAATGATGTATAAAAATATTTGTCTTATTTTTAGTGGAATAAGACAAATATTTCTCAACAAAGAGAAAGCAACGTGGAATTTTCATGATTCAAATTTGTGCAGGTCATCAATTTCCACTGAAGTCTTAATATTGGGGTTCAAGCGACTGAAGATATCTATGAAGGTGTATTTCTTGAATTGCATTAAATTCCTGATCTATTTTCAAACTAGTGAATTCCGAGCGTATTGCTTCCTTCCACATTTCATCTAAATTTCTCTAACTTTTGTAATTTCTCAGTTTGAGGTATTTGCAAACAATTTTTCACTGCAAATTACTATTTGTTAAATTTTTTCTATAATGGGTGCTATTTTGAATATTCTTTGAAAAATATTGTTTTGACATCCATGATAAAAATTTTCATCACATGTTGCTTATACATTAAATCTATTTCAGTAATCACGTTAATAACTGTGGACAATCTAGTAATAGCGAGGAACGTCAAAACTGGGCAAAGAGCCCAACTTTTGACCGCCATAGTTGAATCATGTCGAATGTTTCTCAAGGTAATCGCCAAAATATTCCACTTTCAAGTACGATTATTTAATATCACCCCATCCATTTCCTTGAATTGATGAATAGATCATTGAAACAGTGCTGAAATTATCAATTTGACTGTATAACTTCGTATCTCGACTTAATTCCAAGTTATATTAATAATTTGATAGTAGACTTACAATTCTAATACAGTACCGGTCAGAATTGTCCGGACACCTGTTTTTCGATAATTGCTTAAATTATCCTAATTTGAATTATGTAAGTGAAAAAATTTGTTCTCTTAATTAAATTTAAAGCAATCAAAATTCTTTATAAAATGAGCCCAGCATTAATTCGTTTTGTTAAATTTTGAAGAAGTTATTGCAGAAATAGTCAAGATTTCAATGCTTTCTTAAATTTTAAATAACTTTCAAAGTAATCAACATTTTTTAATGTTCTTGGACTAATTTTAAAGCTAAATTTCTACAAAATTAATCAAAATTCTTGGAATTGATGCGTAATTTTTTTCCCACATACTGCACGAGGTTAAAGTTCAAATAAAAAAGTTGCAAAAATTCCAATATTGCTTTTGCTTAGAAAAACATTTTAATAAGATATATAAAACTTATAATCATGAATTTTGTATCGAATCCCTTTAAAATATATATTCATATGATCTATATTATGATTTACCTACAAATGAAATGTTTTCGAAATTTCCCTACTTTTTTGTTACAATTTTAACTCCTTGCATTATGCAAGAAAAAATTTACAGATTTATAATGATAATTTAATGCGATTCTGTAGAATCTTAGCTCTAAAATGAGCACAAGAACATTAAAAAATGTTGATTACTTCGAAAGTTATTTAAAATTTAAGAAAGCATTGAAGACTTGACTATTTCTGCAATAACTTCTTCAAAATTCAACAAAACGAATTCATGCTGGGCTCATTTTATAAAGAATTTTGATAGCTTCAAATTTAATCAAGAGAACAAATTTTTTCACTTATATAATTCAAATTAGGATAATTTAAGCAATTATCGAAAAACAGGTGGCCGGACAATTCTGACCGGTACTGTATGTCAATAGATCGAAATCTAATTAAAGTCGCCATATTGAGCATATATGTATATGGCCGGCCTTTTTATGTATTTTGATTTGCCATGAATCAACAAAGTTTTGAAATTATGACACAATTCTTTGATATATTGAGTTCAATTTCAATTGATTTTCGTTCCGGATCTGTATTCGATTGATCAGTTTTTAAACTCCAATTTTCATTAATCACCTTCTCAACTCTAACTTTATAAAAAAAAAACTTAGGGATCAAACCCCAGACTTTATGCTTAGAAGCCTGCAGTGCTACCACCTGAGCCACCCAGGCTCCTTTAGTAAAAAACATACAGTTCAAGGCTGTGTGGAAGGGTTTGACGTCAGCAATTACATACGACCGTTTTATTAACAAAATAATAAGTCAGACTTTACCATACGAACTCAAAAAAGTTTTTAAATTGATATTTATAAACAAAATTCGAACCCCTATCACTAAAAACTCAAATTCATCTTAACGTCTAAATAAAAGTATAATTAAAAATTTCAAGAACCCAAAACCATTCGAACTCTCAAAATACAAAAGAAACGACCAAATTTCGATCAAAGAAACTTTTTAGGATCAACGATAATGAAAAATTGACAAAAAGGAGAAAAGAAAAAAGAAGGCAACATTCCAAAACCCCTTCCTTCTTTTTCTTTCTTTCGTCCTTTTTCGTCTTTACAACCCACAACCATCTACATAAAAAATAACACGGCAACGTTTCGGTGCTTTTCCACCACCCTCTTCAAAGCTTTAAAAAAAAAGATTGTTATCACAAGACTGATACTTCTGACCTGTCACCCTCCATTCGACAGCGAGCGCCAGCAGGAAACTGAAAAATATATTTTGCTAGACCCTTTTCATGTACTACCTGAGACCGTAAGGGTCATTCAATAAAATTTTAATTGTTTCACAGAATTTAGAAACTACAAGAAAATGTATTGTGAAACAATGGCTTTAAATATAACCTATCATGCTATCTCAACAACCGTTGTACTTTACTAAATCCGTTTTCAAATTATGTACGAGGTCTGTCCGGAAAATATCGGGCCTACCTTTATATCTCCGCGCCATAGTGTTCGAGTGACCACTGCGGGGCATGAACGTCAACAGTAAAGCCTCACGAACCAATCGGTTGCTTGCTGACATCTGCCGGACGTATAGTTCATGCGCAGCGTGTCTTTGTTTATAAAGCTATTTTTGAGTACGGCGGATTTTGTGATTGTTAAAAATGACTGAAAAACAAGATCAACGAATTTGCATCAAATTTTGTTTTCAACTCGGAAAAACGAGTCCGGAAACTATAGAGATGATGCAGAAGGCCTTTGGGAATGAGTGTATAAGCAAAACACGAATAAACGAGTGGTATAATTTTTTCAAAGGAGGCCGCACTTCTGTTGATAGTGATTCTCGTTCTGGCCGACCTTCGACGACAAAAACATTAGATAATATTGAGCGGGTGCGACTTGCGGTTGAAGGTGATCGTCGAATAACTGTTCGAGAACTAGAAAATTATCTCGGAATACCGAAAACTACTGTTTGGGAAATTTTGAACAAGATTTTAGGAATGACTCGCGTATGTGCGGTGACTGGCTTCTTCACCACGATAACGCGCCAGCGCATTCATCGAATCTTGTGCAGCAGTTTCTGAGTAAACACAGTATCGCATTATTATTTAATATGAAGTTTTCTCTCAAACAGTGTCGCTGTACCAGTTTGTGGACACTAGATTTTATTCAGCACAAGTTTGTGAACAATGGATGTACCAGTTTCCGTAGACTCAATTTTATTCCGAATTACTTTGTTAACTACGATTCATATAAACTTACATGATGTTTTAATGGAAACAATCACTTCATTATTAATAATTTCGTCCTTTTTAAATAAATTAACATCTTATAATAAAGTTTAGAAGTATATCAAATTTTTCTATATTAGATGGTGCTAAATTTTTATGAAAAATTCATTGTGAACAATTTTTGATCGACTTTGACATGGTTTTTCGGTTTTAGCTCATTTTTGGCGCGCCATTCGCTAGATTATTGGGCAGTTTCGACGTCATATTCATAAACCCACGTCTCGTTACCAGTAATAATAAGTTTGATGAATGTACGGTCATCACACTACAATGTGTTAAGTCGATCCATAAGAGATGTTGAGAGCGTCTGCTACCTCTCTTATGCCAACACGACGATTTTCGAGCACAATTTTCTTCACTTTTTCGATGTTATCGTCGTTAACAGAGGTGGATGGACGACTCGCATGATGCAAGTTTTCTATGACCTCAAGACCCTCACTGAATGCTTTGTGCCACTTAAATACTTGCGTTCTTGATAGAGTAGACTCCCCAAAACACTTCTGCAACATTTTCAATGATTCCGTAGCCGTAATTCCATTGACAAACACAAAATTTCAAGTAAACTCGTTCAATTTTTTTTTCTATAATAAAACATCGCTAGACAAACTTTTTGCGTCGTAAACCAATGGCTGCCAAACACACACTAATGGACGCCTCCCGCTCAAACTTCACACGACTGTCGAAGAAGGTGTTACCAACCTGAAAAAAAACGTTTTACCATATCGCTTTACGCGTGCGGTTTAACTGGACCTGTCTGGGTCAAATTTGATTTTATGATATTTGATTTTATATGATCTGGAAAATTTTATTGACTTTTTTGATGTGATAGAACTTCTATGATCATCGACGCGTCCACATAATCCCAGCCACCAACAACTCCCCAAGTGATACAAGGTCATCGATTAGACGTCTAAAACAGCTTTTTGAGAAAAACAGAAGAGTTCTAGAAGACGTTCCGATTTTCCTCCGAAAGAGCTATCAGACGTCTAGTAGAGCTCAAATTGGCCGCTAATTCAACTATTTTTGGCGTCTAGAAAAAAACCGAAAAAACGCATTTACAAGACGTCCTCATGTCGTCCTTTAGAGGAGTCATTCAATGAGTTTCAGATTGTTTGAAGAGCTCTATTAGAGCTTCTTAAAAACGTATTCCAGTCCTCTTTAATTGTGGTCTGTGTTAGAGGTTCTTAAAAGCTTATCCAAGTTCGCGATAACTTATTCTACAAGACGTTCATATAAGATAACTTATTTAATTTACAAAGTATCTTTCTGAATATTTGGGAAACGTAACAAAAGATAATAAAACTCGTCTGTTAATTTCTTTTTGATAAAAATTTTTGAAAAAATTATTAACTTAGCGACAATTACAGTTAAATGTAAAATTTATTACAAAATTTTCACTCAAACGAAATTGACCGACGTTCTCTATCGCGTTCTAGTATTTTTCAAATTTTCAGGAAGATATTTTGCACAATAAAAAAGTTATCTTACACGTACTTTTACAGGAATTCGGTCACGTGATATGGTTGATCCATGGCCTTAATGGACTCTTTTAAAATTATCTTGGCAAATCAATGAGGAAGCTCACTACAACATTATCGCATGAGTCATTTTCGTAAACGAATAAACCTCGCGTAAGAGTGCTATAATGTATTAAGAATCCTCTTCTAAATGAATACCTTGCACACCGAAAAAAATCTCTTCCGAATTTCGCACAAATCTGAATTTACTAAAATCGCAACACATTTGTTTTACTTTCATTGCACAAATTTAAGTGAATTTCGTATGGACATCAGTATGCCAAAGTAGCAAAGCCGATATACGAAGAAAGCACACCACTCTGCTTGCGAAAAACGGATGGCACTCGTACTCTCTCGGTATGGCTAAGTTGGTTTGACAACACATTGCAATAGACTGAAGTTGCCGAATCTAATGTATTGCAATAGATTGTCAAACAAACTTGGCCATACCGAGAGAGTACGGGTAACCTCCGTTTTTTGCAAGAAGAGTGGTGTGCTTTCTTCGTATTCTTTTATACCAATATCACATAAAAAGTCGTTTACGAAAATTGTAATGGCACCTCATACGAAATGTGTAAGAGATTTTTTTTGGTGCAGTAGATAATAATAAAAAACTACAGTCGTAGAAGTAATTGAACTTATTGGTACTAGTAACAAAATATCGATCAACTGAAAATACAGTCTAAAAAATGATTAATCGAAATCATCGAGGATTTGAATTCTGTGTGCTTGGTACACACGAATTGGAGAAAAGAAATAAATATTTGATGAAAATGCGTTGTAAATAAAACATAAATCACTATAACAGTTGGAAAAGTAATGACAAAACAAACTCTGAGTTGTCAAACAACGTTTGAAAATTTTCACATTTGATATTTTTAAAACCAATCTTTTACATAATATTTACTAAAATTGTATATAAAATATAAGAAGGATGAAGTAATGTAAATTTATAGCAGAGTAATCTTATACAATTGAAAATTTCACGTTCAAATTTTATTTACTCACTTTATTTTTCTCACAGAGGAAGAAAAAGAAGCATGACTCATGTACTTTTTCTAAAAAAATGTTATTTAAGTTTTTCTGGGAAGATGCGTGTCAGTTGTGGAAGCTCAGAATATTGGATTGTGTTAAACACAAGATAGACTGTTCTAAATTTAATCTTAAAATACTGTAAATACAGTCACGAGCAATGATCGTCTAAGTCTGACCAGGATCAGCAAGCCTGGAGAAAATAAGAAACATCCGTTGAACACTGATTATATATTATATTAAATAAGGAGTAACAATAATAATAATTTTTATTTAAAAATTTTTTATTTCGGGAACAAAACATGGTATTTTGTTCTCAAAACTTCATTTTTTCTAAACTTTCTCAAAAAATTGATAGATCAATAAAATTCAATTAAGAAATTTCACATCATGAAACATTTATCTCTACTTTGTTGAGTACTAAGGGTAAAAAAATCATTTGCTGACAAAAAAATACATGTTTGATTAACATTAGACTTTTTGCTTAGATTTCTTTATTAACACTGATAGTCAGTGTATACGCACTGTTTCCCAGTGAATTTTACTGAATCAGCTTTTAGTGAGTATATTTTCTGATCATGACTATTTTTTTTGGTACTTTTATTATTAAATTTGATTTTCTTTTAATAAGAAAACATTTTTTAGTAATAAAATCTTTCTTTTAATGTTTTTTTATTCTAGAAATTGAAATACACTTCTATCCTTCATCTGTTTTTTTCAGCCTCAGTATCTGTTTCTCAAGGCGCTTTGCTTTTCAATCGATTTCTTTACTCTAACCTTGATTAATTTAGTTTTCAATTTTTTATTTCATGAATTGGGGTTTCGGCTAGAGTCATTTCCTAATTGGTCGGTTCCTTAAAATTAAATTGAACTAACTAGTTCGGAAAATAATATTAAAAGTGGATCCAGCATTGGGAATTTCTCATGTTTTTTACTGACAAAATTTCTAAATTCTTGTCCAAAATTAGCACGAGGATTTTTCCAATAGGGCGATCTTAATCTATTAAATTAATTTATGTGATTATATCCAAATTTCTCTGTGTGAAAATTATAATTTTGATACTATGAATAATGTGATGTCATCAGCTCATAACTTGATTCATAAACGAAGTATCTGCACTAGGATATATGTATATGTACGTGTGTAAGAGAGACAGAGAGTGGCCTAGTTGCAACGGCACCCGAAATATTAGAATATCCCACGCGCGTAATATTATCTCGATCATAAAGGTAACCAAATTTAGCATGTGGCTAGCAGACGCTCTCGAGACACAAAAATGAGATGAATCATAAATTATCCATTAAAAAGAAGTAAAATTTATGTTTCTAGAACAGTACTAGTAACGACGTGGACAAATTTTAGGGATCAGATCAGACCGTCTGAATGACCATATTGCAAATTTCAACATTGGATCCAACGTTAGAACTAACTTCTCGACCAAAGAAAAATTCGAAGAGGGTAATAAAATAAAATTGCTGATGAAAATTCTGTGGAATTTTTTATTTAAATAGATATTAACTCAGTGCGTAATTGTTTTCTTGTAAAATGAGTTTCGCAAAAATATTATAAATACTTCATGAACCAATCCCTTACGTTGCACAATAGTATTGCGCAGCCATATCTGCCACGGAAAACAACTGTGCTACCGTAAAGCTTATTAAAATATAATATCCTGCTGTATTTCCGATCATAAATTTCAGCGAATGTCGGTGTTCAAAATTCCTCTATGGTTGTGACGCTGGAACCAATGTTGGTCCAACATAGGTTTCAACGTTGGCGTTTTCAGTACAAGCTAATATGGTACTGAAAAGATAATTTTTATCGGCTAATAAAATCAGAAGTAAACTTTTTTACACAGACTTGGTCTAGATTAGATGAGCTAATCTGGTCCAAACTGAAGGCACTAATTTCCTCCTAGTCAGATAAGCTGAGCTGGTTTTTATTGGAACTCATGGTCGTTTTTGCAATAAATTTATATATCATGCGTGAAATTAGACAGACTAGTCTATTTCTAATATGCTTTTTTAACAAATTCCGAATTTTCTATCAATTACGATCCACTTTAATTTTTAGTAGGTATCCCGTTTGAAATATTGCTTTTCCACAAACAATCTGTTTTGTCAACTTTGAAGAATTCCTCATTGGAAACTACACAACATGCCTACATTTGAATGATACTTTGAAATATTTTTATTAGCGTTTTTTGGTATCGCTTTGAATATCTTGCTTTGTTTTCATTCCGTACTCATAAACGCATATTCCATCGTCATTTAAAATGCGGTGGATGAATGTAGGATTGTTATTTGCCTCAGAAATCAACGCGAAAGCCACAGATTTTCGGACCTATTTTTGGTCAAAATTTATCTGCTATGGAAGAAGTCAAGCTGCGACACGTTTTATTCCTTAATTTTGCAGCAAAATCTTGTTACGCGATCTCCTCGAGATGTTAAGGTAGTACACTCGCAAAAATTAAGCCTCAGTCAAGAATAGACCATTTTGCTTCCAAGAGTAGCAATATTATTATTGAAGGGATCATTCAAAAGTGAAAAAGTTGTTTTCCAAGAAAAAATTCAATGATTAGAGCTACTACTTTTGTCTATCTTCTGGCGATTTGGTCCCACTGTGCGACGTGACCATAACTGACTAGTCTTCCCCGAGCGAAACTATTTGAAAACTTTATAATTTCCAGCGATCAATATTTAAACAGAACTATGACAGCAGGCGAGATGTTACGTTAGATTTTTACTGAAATAAAAGGAATAACAGTAGATATATTCGCATTAAAAAAGGATAGAGGAAATACAAAAATTGGCCAAAATTTTAGGATTTAGATGCGAGGCACACGGAAAAAAATTTGGTAGAGATGCTGCATTACCTCTAGTGCTCCTGCGTCACTACACTGGATGGCGACTGCAGCACTCTTTATAGGTTATCAGATTTACATTTTATTTATTGTAAATTTCATGTAAATCATAAAAAACTTTAAAGTTGTACTTTCGCATTTGCCTGACGATCCGGTGCAACTGCACTCCCTATCGTAAGGAGCGCTGTGTTCCTTCGACCTAAGTCAATTGCTCCCCAAAAAAGGGGCAGTTACTCACCTACAGAGGGAACGCAGCATACCGAAATGTATAGTCGCACAATTCTCCTTCGGTAAACGCAACAGCTTTACCGCTAGGGGCAGCATCTGTACCAATTTTTTTTCCGTGTAGAGACGAATAAAGGATGGACGGAGATCACAGAGGAAAGCGAAAAACGAGAAGAGAACAAAGAAAGACGAAGGCAACGTAAGAGACAAATAATGTAAGAGAGAGAAGAAGCTATACACAAGCAAAATGACTAATTCCTAGATAAGGACGATAAGATAAATGCCCAGCTGACTATTAAAACAAAACGAGTTTTAAGAAGACAAAAAGACATCCATGGAGAATAAAATCTGACTATAATAGCAAGAACACTGGTCATGCTTTTGTAGCAGGTTTCGTTCTTGCTATCCTGGTGAAAAATTCATCCTTTTTAAGCAGGGATCTCTTTATGCTAAAAACGTAGCCGTTACAACCGAGATTTTAGACCATGCCTACTTTCGAACATTGCACCTACATGTTCTTTCGGTTGTAAGTGCAATCATGCTGAAAGAGGACTAGTTTTCTTGCAACCATAGGGAGGCGAAAGTCGAGCTATTTTCGCAAGAAACATTGCTCTGACAACATACATATGGCACTAGCAATAATGACATGCACTTGATTCTTTTATAGTATAAGACATTCCATGTTAAAAATGCATGAGTTGATACCAATCTTATCAATTTCCCACATTAAGTTCTGTGCTTTAATAGGAAGAGCTCAGCTTACTATAGTAGTTAGATTTTCTTCGTGTGGGTTTCGAAAATTATATCAAAGGAGTGAAATTATATTCAATGCGTGTTTGAGATGTAAAATGAATTTTCATGTGATACGTGTTCATTGAAGTTGTGAAGAATACTTTTATATACTTCTTTGAAGCCTTTTATTATTTAATATGAATTTTTTTCTCAAGCAGTGTCACTGCACCAGTTTGTTAACGCTAGATTTTTTTTAGCACCAGTTTGTGAACAATAGATGTACCAGTTTGTGGGCACTCAATTTTATTCCGAATTACTTTGTTAACCACGATTCATATAAATTTAGATGATGTTTTAATGGAAACAATTACTTCATTATTGATAATTTCGTCCTTTTTAAATAAATTACCATCTATTAATAAATTTTAGGAGTATATCAAATTTTTCTGTATTAGATGGTGCAAGATTTTTATGAATAAACATAAGTACAGAGATGAAACACGTTAGAATTGATTTTTTCACATGACTGTCTACAAACAGGTACATGCACGTATTTTCTGTACCAGTTTGTAGACTCTTGTATTTAACGATAAATTATTAGAAATGAAGACTTTTCAGTGACGCTCGCGTAAAATATAAACATCCTTGATTTATTAAAATCTTCTTTTACTAATTTACCTTGACTTTAGTGCGTTTCCTATAAACAAACGTAAGTTTACTGTCAAAACAGTTTCTACAAAGATGGAAGTGATTTCACTGCTACCACTATGCTGACAGTGACACTCGCATAAAAAACGGCGGTTTATTTTTGACATATTCAAATTCAACACCGATAACTCATATCAAGCTTACTTCTTATTATTCCAGGATAATGTTTATGAAGATTATCGTAAGGTTTTTTCATTATTTGACGTATCAATGGAAAAAATATGAAAAAGTGTCCACAAACTGGTACATCCTCACAAATTAGTACGTTTACCTTATATGATATATATGATATATATAATTTTTTTATTTTCATAAACAAATTATGATGTAAAATGTTTATTTTATTGTAACTTAGCACGAAACTCAATACTAACAGCAACAAATTCATTCGAATGGGCTAAGAAACATTTAAAGGAAACAGTAATTTTTTTCAGTTTAAAAAAAAACATTATATAGAAATAACCAAAAAACAAGATACTAGATTTACTGAAGCAATTACGATTCCTAGCTTCCTAAAATACCACGCATTCACTTCAAACGAAAACGAAAACCTACAACTGGAAAAATCTTCATTCGTAGCAGAACATGATTTGTTTCCTAAGACGGTCAAAAAGGCTTAACGTCGGGGAAGCAAACAATGAACGAGAAAAAAGGCGAACTAAATAAATTATGATGAATTTAGTGCAGACTTCCTTACGAATCGTGCATACAGCACAAATAGGCAAAAAAGAGAACAAGAGCGAAAGAGAAATACTTGGTGGCTACCTGAAATCAATCTACTACGCCAGCTGCCTCGTCCTGACATTCTTCTGAGTATTGTGGGTTTGACTGCACTAACGCTAGGTAAAAAGATAAGGGTGTCCGTTATTTACATTTTCCACGAAGTTTGTAACCAAAATAATAAAATATTTGGCAAAAGCAACTTACCGGCAGTGATTTGTGCTGGCAATAATAGATTGTGCCGCAAGATCTTCGATTGCTGGCGTTCCCGACACGCCTTGCACCAACTGAAAATATCACGATGCATCGATGGCCATACATATCGTTTGCCAGTAATCTGATCGGTCACCTTAGCGCTTGGATGCGTTGGCATGTAAAAAAGATAGAATATTCGTTCCTGAAGAGATTATGGAATTATGGGTCAAAGTGCTTCGCCAGTTAGGTTGCAATAGATGGAGGTATGTTCCGGTCCCCATTGAATATTACGAATAGTAAGTGAGCAGTTGGGATCAGTGACTAAGTTCTTGAGCTCGTCGTCCATGTTTTGAGTTTGCGCAAGTTCCAACAAACTTAACTCAGTGGGTACCCGAACACTTTCGACTCGTGAAGGAGAATTGGCAACAACGTTATCGCCACCACGTTGTTAAGTGATGTTAGGTGTAAGTTGCAATATATACACAACTTCACGTTGTTGTCGCTGCGGGATCTTTTCAACGCATTGAGTCAACATATATATAAGCGGCTTATGATCCATGCTAATGGAAAAAGTCTGACCTTAGAAGAAATACCGAAACTGATGGATGGCTTCGATAATTGCGGTCAGTTCTGGGTTATAAGCGCTGTAAACGTGTTGACAGGCTGAAAACTTTTGCTAAAAGAATGTTAATGGTTTCCAAGAATTGTCGAGCCACTGCTCCAATGATGTGCCTATGCAGAAACTAGAAGCGTCGGTGACAAGGCGGATTTTGGCTTCAAGAGCAAGGCGTGAAAGCAAAGCTGCATTAGCAAGGTCGTTTTTGATCTGGTCGAACGCAGCTTTAGATTTGGGGCTCCATAGAACCTGACGTTCGACATTTTTACGAGAGTCGGTAAAAAAAATCTGTGAAGGAGCCTGGATTTCAGCTGCATGCTTCAAATTTTTCCGATAAAAATTGACCATTCCAATAAAATGTCGGAGATGCACAATCGTTTTCGGCATCGGATACTCGGTAATCCCGCGTATTTTATCAAGTGTTGGAGACAAGCGTCATGATCAATTATATAACTTAGAAATTCAAGCTCGGCTTCACTGAACTGACCTTTACTAAGGGTAACATGGAGTGAAAAATATATCGCTGGAAGGTTTGACCAGCAATTCTAAGGCCAAAAATCATAACCTGTATGTTGTGACGTGGTAAAATTTACCCGTCACATTAGAAGATTTAATTTGTTAAACTCACCGGTATGACAGGTGGGGTTATGTCCCGGGGAAACAGTCGTGTGACGAGAGACCGCGCTTTGTCACTACCCGAGAGCACTCGAAATAGGTTAACTAAAGTAAATTGATAATAAATTCCGGTTCTCTCTGGTGGTGACGCGCGCCAATGAATAGATTCCGCCATATTGTCGCGTGGCTCGGGAATGTTCCGAGAATTCTGTCATTTTAATTATGCTGATTGATAATCACGTAGATATTTTGGACTTTTATAATTATTAATTTTACTTTGTATCGAGTCCTAACAAAATGTAATAAATCCCCCCCCCCCCCCCTCTTATGTCGATCTGGACTCTTGGTACGAGTGAGCGAACCGTTCTTGTAGTGCCTAAGGTCTCACTTAGAGCTTCCCTAAAGTTGTTTTTGTCTTCTAAGATTGCGGTCAGTTCAACGAGGACTTCTCCGCCTTTTGTCTCGCGCACTAACTTGATTTGTACGGCCATCTGGTCCGGTTTAACCATTCTGCGGATCTCTCTTAGAAATTGCGCGTTAATAATGGGCGATACCGAGAAAGAATCGATACACAAGTATCAGAACTTTAAATTTTCCGATCCGATCCCAAGTACAATATGTTATCAATAATGTGGTATATGCAAAAAAACATTATACGGCGATTGAACTTTATCTATATGTGACTTGCCAAGAAGAAAAGGGGCTAAGGCTGCAAAGCAGAATTTTTCACGGGAAGCTGTGAAAGTTACGTGACATATAATAAAATTCTCTCCATGACTTACAAACAACTAAAGAAATAACAATAAAATGCTTAAACCAATTCTATTGGAAAATTTATGTGCAACCAATTATTTATGATATATATAAGTTGAATTAATATGACATTGAGTATTTTAAACATCAAGAAGAGATATTCTTTCCTTCGGCACGCGCTCGGTTACGACTCGGCCTGAATGCATCGCTCCTCACCCCAAAACACGCGTCTTAGCTCCTACCAATACAATATGATTTCAGAAACATGAATTAACGACACCACGGCGGAGAACCGCAGATAGAGAATCCTTGGTACACCAAGCGAATGTGGGTCCCGTTTACATACGTGTGTAAGGCAAAGTCTTTTTCTTACTCATCAGCAAGTTGCAAAACTATTTGTAACATTTGAAAGTGTCATCACGACCTGTGGTTCACGGCTATGGGCTCATATCGAATGTCGGCAATGTGGCTAAATTATGTAAGCGCCACCGTCTTCCGGTAGAGTGACCACGCCGGCGGATCTCACCATCTTATTTTCATTCTCTGTTCGAAGTCCGTCAGGATTAGTTGCGGTAACAGTTGCCTTATTAATTTTCATATAAAAACAGAATATCTAGATGTGAAAGCTAGCGTGGACGCCATAAAATATCAGGTAACCAATAACTATTTCTCTTGTACTTTTATTTGTTCTCTTGATCTGAATGAAAGTGTAGTAAAGTCGCGATCGGGAAGTGCACGGGTAGTAGGGGCACGTTGGTAAATTGTAGCCACCTTGCCAAGTAGATTTACAGCTGACGAACTCTGGGGTTTTGCTGAAATAAAACGTCGAATCAGTTTCCGTGTTTTAGTTCAATACATGGTATTGCAAATTGTCGCTTACCGCACGAACGCCGTAATGGCGCGGGATTAAGACCCAAATAGAAGACGTAGCACTACCCATAATTCGCTGACGCTTGACGCTGCCCCTTACTTCGCGGTAACTGAGCAATTCAGTAGCTCGCTCGACGAATGTATAGGTTAAATCGCCACGAGTAGACCTGTCATTTTCAGAATATGATGTTCTAGCCATTTGTTCATTGAACAAGAAGCCACTAATTAAAGAAGAGTTAAAGAAGAAGAAGATTCTCAGAATATCGTATTTAAACAACACTTTATTTGCCTGGAAATCTAATCATGGAAAAGGTTTTTAATTGATCTAAAGAAGAAAATATTTTTTCGTTTAGATAGTAAATTCTTTATTTTGATGAAAATGATTTCACATTTTACACTAATATTTTTACAAACAAAATTTTTATTTGCTTAATTAAGGCTTACATTAGAATTAAGTAACATGTTTTTCTGTGCTTGGATGTTTGAAATATTGTATTATAATTCTTTTTCTCTGTTTATCATTCAAATTTAATTCTTTCAGCTTATTTTATCAAATCAAACAATTATTTTCCAAATTTAAAAAGAGTTTCTCACGCAACTTGTTGGTTCCTCACTATATGCATCAGCCAAATGGAGTGGACAAAGGAATCAAATTTGACATGCCGAAGTTGTCTTTGATTAAGGTATAGTTCAAAGGCCAACTGTAAAGCCCAAAAAATCTCAAATTAAAGAAATATGTGTACATCAATCTTTTTATGCGTTGTTTTTACATATCACATGAGTTAAGTTCAAGTTGTTTTTTTTAGTTTATTCCACTTTACTGTACTTGTATAATTTTTTCTAAACATTTCCATAATCTACTGTGATTAAATTGGAATCTTGAAATAGTATATTACATAACAAGGGCAGAAAGTTGAGATTCCTGCACTGCGCGTCATAATGCCCGAGGCGAAGCCGAGGGCATCATGGCACGCATTTCAGGGCTCTCAAATTTCTGCCTATGTAGTGTATACTATTTTTTTTGCTACCCGGTCGAAAGTACGAAAACAATTGCATGTGTCCATTGGAATATATTGATGCCTGCCACGACATTTGCGGCACGAGCGGAGCGAGTGCTGCTGGTCGGGGGGCAGGCATCAAATACATCTATAAATTAAGGTTTAGATTTCTACTTCCTTGTTTCCATCTTTGGTAATTATCATAGACTAGCATGTATCTGTCAACGGACTTTTTGGGTAAGGCGTCAGTTTCTACTATTAATTGAGCTTCAGTTTCAAAGTTTTTATTAATTTCTTCTTCATCTGTCGATTCATCAGATGATATGTCATTCATTTTTTTATTTTTATACCTGTCATTGAAGGCAGTGCGTTGGTAGTAGTGAAACATTACTGGACCATTGCACAGCCTTCAGTGACAGGTATTATGTTTTTCTACTTTTCAACCTTAAAAAATAAAATTATTGTGCTAATTTCGATACCTTCAAGCTCAAAATGTATTGCAGGATCATAATTGAAACAATTCAAATGTTTTTATGCTCTTCATATTCATATTATTACAAAGTCAGCGAATGATCAGTGAATGATGTATGAATTCGCAAACCGTTCACTGGACCGGGTCGGTAGGGTATTGACAATACATATATTTTCTGACCATTCTTGATTAAACAAAGTTCCTTATGTTACAGAGATATTTTACTATTTTTTTGTAACCTCCCCTAGCGGACCCGGCTGAGAGAACGGTCATAGAATACTCTGACCGATCTCCTACCATTCTATGACCTCGCATTATTACTGCTAAGAACGGTAAAAAAGACATTAAAAGCATTGCAATTAAGATTCTGTGGCGAAATTTGGATTAGAAGGTGAAGCAATAAATACAATTATCTTATTTTTCAGCGATAAAAACTAGAAAAACATAATACCTGTCATTGAAGGCAGTGCAGTGGTTCACGATTGGCGGAACATCTCCACCGTGAAGGTTTACTATGGGTGGAGACGTTCCGCCAATTGTGAACTACTGCACTGCCTTCAATGACAGGTATTATGTTTTTCTAGTTTTTATCGCTGAAAAATAAGATAATTGTATTTATTGCTTTACCTTCTAATCCAAATTTCGCCACAGAATCTTAATTGCAATGCTTTTAATGTCTTTTTTACCGTTCTTAGCAGTAATAATGCGAGGTCATAGAATGGTAGGAGATCGGTCAGAGTATTCTATGACCGTTCTCTCAGCCGGGTCCGCTAGGGTTGAAATATTGTTACAGTCTTCCCCAAACAAGGTGAAACAATTTAAGTTACTAAATATTATACACTTAAAAAATTCTTTCACTCTATGATAATTTTCATAACAAAGAAAAGATTTCTAGTACTAATTAGAACTGTTTTATTTGTTTTAGAAACATACTCATATTTTCAAAATTCTACTTGTTAATTTTTTTTGTTCAAAATTAATTTAACAGGTATTACTCTATAGTATACATTGGAGATTCTTACCCACTTTGTTCGGATTGATACGACTCATACAGTAATCAATAATTTTGTTTTTCTTTCGTTTGAGTTGCGTTTTAAGGATAAACAGAATATCTTTGAAAACATGTCTATAAACCAATTCGATTACGTGTGGATCATTAGAAGTCACCTTATGAAGAGTAATTCCAATAATTTTGTTACTCATAATTAGAATCCCTCTAAGGTATTGCTGAAATATTTAAAAACAACTTTATTTCAAAATCCCCTAACAGAACGAAGACAAATACACCAAAAACATTTCTAATAATTTCCATTCTTATTGTACATCGTATTTTTCTAATTGCTTTTAATAGCAAATGAGAACTCCCTCAATGAAACTATTGTTATTAATAAATAATGAGTAAAAATGTTATATTACCCGTGAGAAACAGCACAACTATAGATTTAAGGGGGGCTGCATGTCTAAAATATATTAAAAAATGCAATTTTTTCCAAAGAGTTTGCGCGTAAATTAATTATGTAATCTAAACAAAAATTTGGACATATATTTCTACATATTCAGTGCCGATTTCGGGCAAGGTTAAGATCTGCACTGAATCGGTGACGTCGGGCGCTGCATGGAAAGTTGAAAAAAATGGAAACACAATAGTGTTTGACGCCTCAAAGATTTCAACTCTCAAAAACACATTTTTTTCTATCAATCATAATTCGACGATATCGAGTACTTGAGCGTTTTTGGATTTGCTGATTACGAATCTGAAATTGGAATCTCAAAATTTGAGATGGCGGATCCAATGTGATAGAATTGAGATGTAAATGTGATCCAAATTACTTTAATTTTGGTACTTGGGAATTTTTAATCCATTAATTACGAATTTGATATCGGAATTCTAAAATTCAAGATGACCAATGTATCTAGTGATTCTGATTCGCTTGATGAACTTTGATTCTGATATTGAAAATAAAGTGACTGTTGACACTAAAAGCGGAAAATGAATTGAAATGGAAGAAAATGACAATAGTTAAAGTGTTGGCGATAAATTGACTGCTGCTTTGATAAGTTTTAATGGGGATGCGCCTGAAGGAGTAGAAGTTTTGGGGAAAAATGAAATATAGAAGAAAGTGAGAAGACCAATGTAGACCTTAAGATCGCATTGGAAACTAATCGAATCTTTGCTTGCGGTACCTTGCGTCAGAATCGTTCAAGATACAGATGTTCTTAGTCTTCTCATCTGCCCGTGCTGTGGTCTTTGCAGTATACAAGTTAATCAAAAGCGACCATGACAGGTTCGAAATGCTTGAAATGTTCCATTATGCCTAATACTGACAAGAAAATGCTTTTTCACTTATCGTGCTTTAGTACTAAATTTACTACATTTACATCGTATTATTTTTTATCCTTATAGAAATCATTGGGAAAGTTTCAGCATAATCAGATTTTTCCAAGAATAAAACAAATTTCGGCAATTTGTTTGTTTATGGCATATGAAAAATTAAAATCTATGACCATATAACATATATGCTTTGTAAATAGTTTGTAATACTACGAAGTGTGAAATAGCAAGATAAGTAAAAAAAAACGCTGAATATCTAAAAACTTAGGGGATAAAAATTGCCTAAACATATCGTGATATGATGATAGCACCGTCAACAATAGAGTCCTGTCCATTTCGAGAATCTCATCCCTGTTGCTCTGCACCTTATTTTGGAACTCCTGAAGTGCTTCTTTGGGATACAAGTGGTAGCTCACGTATGTGACGGTGCTACTTTTGATCCATAAAAGCTGTCTAACTCATTCGCTGATTAGAAACTTTGATCATTTTCTTAACTTATCTTGACGCGGCACCCGATCTTTCATGGTGCAGTAAAAGCCCCATCATTTCAACATTCCCCTATTCTGGTTGCATCACCAAAAGTCAGAATTTAAAGCTACTACCGATGTTCCTATCGGGTAGATACCTACTGGTTTTAATGTTTTTGTTCTATCACTATGGGATTAACATGTTGCTTCTAAATTACACAGTCCCACAAAAATAGAGTGTAATGCGTGGCAGACTGCAGTACTCAATCCTTACGTATTCAACCATATTAGTTACCGTTTGCTCCCAATTTTGGCTTTTGTGATTGCTCAGGAAAATTTCAACAACTTTCTGAAAACCAAGCCGTGCATCTTTTTCTTTTATATACATCGTAGTAATGGAGTTTTGCATGGGAGATACCTGGAGATTGTTCCTTTAAATGTTTAAAACAATTTGCTTCCTTATCTGAAGCTTTACCGAACTATTTAATTAGTCCAAGTTTAATGTGGAGGGGTGGAAGCAATATATTTGAATGTTCGACCAAAGGTTTCTTAATAATGTTCTTTGAACCCAGATCAAAATATGTTATTTTGTACATTGTTTTGTATAATAGCGATTCTTACGATCTCTACTTTCCCACAAGCATAAAAAGCAAGTTGTTTCCTGGTGGGTAGCGTAAACCGAACCTTTACCGAATTGGGTATCATTTCGGTAACATGACAGTATTCTGAATAAATGGCGTAAAATTAACACTATAAATCTTGATAGTGTGCTTCTTTATTGAAATTGACTTAATAAACTTAACAATAGAAATCGGTAATTTTATTTCCCAACTGTAAAAAATAAAAAAACCCGTCGAATTTTCACGTCTGGTAAAGGCGGCTTCAAATTCACTGTTGGTAGTACACGGAAAAAAAATCGTGTGAATTCAACACGGCGATTCTTTGGATAGAATTTGCATTGAATCAACACGATATCATTTCCACTCAATAATCTAGTTCCTTGAATGAACGCAGCGGAAGATTTTGATTCTAGCCGGCCCGCCGTGTTGTCGTAACATGGAGCTGCATTGATTCTACGCGGCTTCCTGTAGATTTCAAACTGAGGTCAACCTAAAATTTGGAGCCTATGGAAGCAGAAAAATTAAAATCATTTAAAACAATCGAAATCAACAGCTCCGTGTTACAGCAACACGGCGCTGTGTTAATTCAAAACAGTCTCCACACAAAACGGAGCTCCGTGTTGTTATAATACGGAGTTCGTTCCGTGTTTACCTCGAAACGGCGACCGTGTTGAACCTACATGGCCCGTGTTAAATTTACACGATTTTTTTCTCTGTGTACATAATTTAAAAATGAAATTCTGTAAATTAGTACATTACGTGCCTAGGCGCACAATGAGGGTTATTGCGTGACGAGCGACAATGCTCGCAGGAGATCTGAGCCGAGACGAAGCCAAGACAAAGCTGAGACGAAGCTGAGGCGCGATCAGTCCTGCGAGCATTGTCGCGAGTCTCGTAATTTCCCGAATTGTCTGCATTGGCACGTATTCTATTTTATGTGACTCCGGTGCGTATACGAGTTTTTATGCGTACACTCGAATCTAATCTAGTATTGTAGTTGTTTGCGGCGCTAGTCATTACACTTGTTATGGCACGACTAGTCCCGGCCATTTTGATTTTATCGATCTTGTGTAGTAGTAATGGATTTTAGTAGACGCATGCGCAGTTCAAATGTACAAGGCTTTGTCAGTAAGATGCTAACGATGTACGAAGAAGAATAAGAAGAAGATTGTGCTTTGTTTCATGGCTATGGGCGCATGCGCAGTTCAATTTTTACATTTCATTCCTCTGCAGCGCAATGTACTATATTGCGCTACTGTTAACTTTAGCGAAAAAACGAGTTTGCGCGCCGGTGGCACATAAAATAATTTACGAGACTCAGTTGTCGACTGCATGTTAATTTTGCAGAATTGGAATTAAAATCGTAAAGATTTGGGAGCTGAACGGGCAACAATACGAGACTATAAACCCCTGGCCAGTACTTCGCTACCCGCGTTTCTAAGGAGTCCTCGGTTTCTTCGCCTTCCTCGCCCTTATCATATTCTGGCGGGGAGGTGGTGCGATTGTCGTCAGGCGAATCACGTGGGTCTTTCGATTCCGACAAGTTTTCGGAAAACGATTGCACAGCCTGAAAATTTTACAAACAGGGCACACGATTGTTCGTGAAGTTTACGAGGTCTAGAAGTATGAAACCAGAATTTTTTTGCAAAAGTTACACGTCTGTTGCATGAAAATGATCGAAAATATTTTATTCAAAGCAATCTCCATTGCTATTTACACATTTTTTCCACCTCTCCGGAAGGTGACGAATGCCACGCCAAAAAAACTGTTCGTCTTTTAAATGAAACAAGTTATCCAGACATTCTCGTACATTTTCATACGAAGTGAAGCGTTGTTCAGCGAGAGCGTGGCCCAGTGATGCGAACAGATGGTAATCCGACGGAGCCAAGTCTGGAGAATAAGCGGCATGCGCCAGTATTTCCCAACTGAACGTCTCGATCGTTTTCTTGACCCGTTTCGCTGTGTGTGATGGGGCATTATCGTGAAGAAAAATGACTTTGTGTTGCCTTCTTCGATAATCCGGTCGTTTTTCTTGTAATGCTCGAGTTAAATCGATCATTTGCTGTTGCTGGCGATTCGTGTTGACAGTTTCACCAGGTTTTAGCAGCTCATAATAGATAACACCCTTCTGATCCCAGTCTTCGAACTTTTTCGGTGGTTTTCCACGATCTTCGTTTCTCACATCAAAATTACCACTTTTGAATTTTTTAAATCACTCGAAACACTGTGTTTTGGCATGTTCGCCGTAAGCTTCGACAAGCATGCGATGCGATTCTGCAGCAGTTTTATTCAAGTGATAACAAAAAATCAGTGTTGTCCGCAAATCATAGTTCGTAGGCACAAAACTCGACATGTTGATGCTTGTAGAAAATACACTGGTATATCGAACTTGGGTTGTTGTCTACTGAAAATCTTTCTCAGCTGCTAGAGGGAGAAGATGGCGCTGCAAAAGCGATCGTACGGTCCCTAAACTGATGGCAAGCACCATCTATAGGGAAATTCCGGTTTCATACTTCTAGACCTGGTAAAATCGCCAACAGAGAACTCGACGCGCTATTAGACTCATTGGGCTGAAGTATCAGACGTCTAGTCAGACGAATTTCAAAATATTTTTTTTTCGCGTCAATTATTGAGGGCCTTTGGCCCTAAATAAATTCAATTTTAATTTTTTTTATAATACCTTCATTGATGATGCATACATATGTGAAGTCTATAAGTGGTAGACTATTTTAGTTTTATAGGTAATTTAGCCATCTAAGTCAATTTTCGTTCGGTCCCTTACAGTTTTTGCTCTGAACGAGGGCCTTCCGCCCTAGAGAAATTCAATTTTAATTTTTTTTATAATACCTCCAATGATAATGCATACATATGTGTAGTCTATAAGTGGTACACTATTTTCGTTTCATGTGTAAATTAACCGTCTATATCAATCACTGATCGGTCGTCACAGTTTTTGCTCTTCACGAATGCCGTCCGCCCTGGATAAATTTTATTTCTATTTTTTTTATCCAACTTCTAATAATGTTACATACGTATGTGGAGTCCATATGTGTTTTTTTCTTCGTTTCATACAAAAAATAACCTACTTTGTTATTGTGGGGTTATCAGAACATTTTTATCAACAATAAATTTTGTCGAACAATTAAAATTTTTTTATTGTTTATTTTGTCTTATAAACTATTTATATTCCTTATTTTAACTTTTTATTTCAATTTTGACGCAAAATAAATTATTTGAAAATACTTCAGGCCAATATTAGACTCTGGCTCCACTAAATCCATTTTGGGTAAGGAGGGGATAGAATTAACCACAGAATTTAACCAAGAGATTGAACTTCGCGAAGTTAATGCTATTGCATGGCATGAATCGACGACGATGGCTATGCTGCGATTCAAGAAGTTACCAAGGGGCAAATGGTGCTAGAGAAAATTTATTTACGTGTGGATTAAATGTTAAAAAAAGTGATCTTTGTGCTACTCACCTTGCCAAACACACCAATGATGTGGGTGACCATCCTTATTTCAAGTAGAAATACCATGTCGGGTCCCCTGCTGTAATGGACGAGATGAACAAGCTAATGCACAAACTGATTAAATAAAAATTAGTTGAGCCATTTAACAGCGCTTGGTCCTCGCTGGTCGTTATGGCAAGGAAGAGGAATGCTACATTTCGTTTGTGCATTGACTTTCGAAAAATTAATTGAGTCACCAAGAAGGATGCTCACCCTCTTTCACTAATAATAATTAACTTATAACTAACTAATGATAATTTTGGTCAAATTTAAAAAACAATTCAGTTTATATTAAAAAAGTTTAAAATCCATACAATTCTTATGGAGATGTTATATATAAAAAGAGAGGGAGGATATTCTATAAATTTGTATACGGATTTAGTAATGTACAGTGGTTGTTATGACAGCATGATAGGTTATATTTGAAGGCATTTTTTCACAGTAAAATTCCTTGAAGTTTCTAAATTCTGCGAAACAATTGAAATTTTATTAAATGCTCCTTAGGGTCTCTCAGGTAGTTAATAAGGAGGGACACGCAATAAAGGTAATGGGTGACATAGAGTTTTTTATTTTTTATAATTTCAGCCTTGAAGAGGGTGCTGGAAGAACATCAAAACGTCGGGAAGTAATTTTTTTATGTAGATGGTTCTGTGTAATAAAGATAAAAAAGGACGAGTGAAAGAAAAAGAAGGAAAGGGTTTTGGAAGGTTGCCTACTTTTTTCTTTTCTTCTTTTCGCGTTGGTTTTCCATAATAGTTTATGCTGTACCAGCCTCTCTAAGCAATGCGCAAGAGTCTCGAATTTTCGTGGAACTTGAGTCGCTCGCGAGATGAATCTAAAAGAAATTCATAGAGGTAAGAGAGCTTGAGGAGAGATTGAGTGAGCTCTGCTCAAAAAAAGCTACCAAGACCTCGAAGATCAACCAGCAAAAGATCATGGATCAAGAGAGGGTATTGAAAAATATGATCCACTCGTTCCTGACCAAGAACGCCAATCTAGAGGGAAGGCTAGATGTCACACTAAAGGAAGGACGAAGGAATAATGAATTCCTCACGGAAACGCTAGAGAAGATTAATGCAGCATAAATTTTTGCGGGAATTGCAGCAAAAGGAGGTACTCTGCAGCCACCAGTCCTAAGTGGTTCACAGAGGCTTTCGAAAGAGTTTACACAAGAGGTCTTAATAAAACCAAAGGACGACTCCTCACTTGAAGATAGTGAGAAGACCAAAAAAAAAGGTAATGAGAATTCTTGATCCAAAAAGGACAAAATTTAAATAAAGTTTATAAAGAAAACAAGAGATAAGGGCATAATTATAGAGATGACTGCGGCAGAAGAAGTGATACAGGAACAGAACTCTGAGCATAAAATGAGCAGCACTAAAAAGGTATATGTCGGCTGGCAGACGTGCAGGATACAGGACTTCGTCAATGTAACGGGATGTTTTAAAAGTCAGGGCTTTGGGCATACTTCCAAGTATTGTACCGAGAAAGAGGATACCTGCGGTCACTGTGCAGAGGCAGGGCACGGACATAAATAATGTAAAAATCTGGAGAAAAATCCCCGCTATGCACCCTGTAAAAGGGCAAGTAGGCCTACGGAGCACAGCATAACGGACAAAGCTTGTCCATAATTGAAAATAGCGTATGAGAGAGCGACTAATAAGATTGACTGTGGTGTCAAACCGTAGGTTAAAGTTTATACAGCTCAATACAGTAAGATCCCATTCGGTGCTAGGTGAAATAAGTGAAGGAGTAGAGAAGGTGGGAGCGAACGTACTCCTACAGAAATCCTACGCGATAAATGGTGAGATAAAGATATTAGGAAGCAATGCCATAGTCCTTACCAGCAGTAGGGGGGACGATAGTCACTGGGTAGCCGTGGTGATATTTTATAAAGAGTACACTATCCTGCAAATCTCACACCCAAGCAATGCATATTGTGTGTGTGCTCAGTTAAAGCGTGAGGACCAGGAACTATACTTCGTGAGCTCTTACTTCCAATATTTCAAAAACACAAAAATGTTCTTAAAACACTTAGGCATGGTCCTTGTGGCACTGCGAGGGAGGCTGATAGTTGTAGGAGCAAATGTCAACGCCCAATCGGCTCTCTGGCACTCAAAAGACAATTGATAGCGGCAGACTAGTCGAAGACTTCATTGCGGTGCGAGATCTGGTTGCAATGAATAGAAATGGTTGCGAGTTTACATTCAGTGGGAAAAGAAACTCGAACATTGATGTAATACTTGCAAACTTATGTACATCAGCAAGAATTGACACATGGACTGCTAGGGCCGAATGGACGAAAAGCGGTTATAATGTTACGAAGTCCTGAAGATTGCAAGGGCCGAGTAAATTGGAGGTAGACGGACGTCCCTTGTGAAACTGGAATGTTTGAGGGTTATAATTGCTGAATTAGAGGCAGAATTACTTGAAAACTAGAGAGGTGATTCTGAAAGAAGGCATAAATGTAGTGAAGAAGACCGCGACGAAGGACTGCCTGTAAGGTTCAATTCTTGGGCCGTCTCTTAGGAATGTGGTCTTCGACACAATAATGAAAAGTCTACAAGCTAGTTATGTAAGCAGATGATCTGATCATTGTCATAGATGATAAGGCCACAACGAAATTTTCACAGAAGGGAACGGAAGCTATAGGAATCGTTTTTGACTGGTGCCGTGAGCATGTAATGAAGCTTGCGACGTACAAGACTCAGATCTTGACGTTACGAGTCGACTTTGAAAGATGCAGCTATCCACGGATAATGGTAGAGGGCACAGAGCTCAGAGTAGTGTAGACAATGAGATACCTGGGACTGGAGCTCGTATTTCAATGCCGAGTGGCGGGCCACGTAAGAGGTGTCTCAAATAAAGAAAAAGTATTATTCAATAGCCTGTAAATATTGCCAAAGAGAGACTGAGGCCTGGGCTTCAGGGCCCTCAAGATAATATGAGGGCCTTCTGGTTCCAATTGTAGGGAATGACGACACGTGATTGGTCGAACGAATCCACCTTCTCGTGCACACATATTCTATGCCGCAGGGGCGGCCAGTTCGACAGTTGGTAACAGGTCGTTCCCACGACATGACGATCTTTAATTTCGTCACACGTTAATCTTTAATGAATTTATTATTGTTGAATTCTGGGTGTTCAGTTATTTTCTACATATAATCAGACTGGCCTAGGATAGTAGGTATCCTATATTAACTACAAACAGCCTACAAAATTGGTGACCCCGACGTGATCTACCCACGTCAAGGAAAAAGGACGCTGCCTCTATAATGGCGTCTTTAATTAGCCTCTGAGCTCCAGCTACAACTTCACCCATGGGAGCGACTTGAGAATTTTCTCACACCACAGATCGCCAACTATCTTTTGGAATTCGACCATCTCAAATGGAAAACCAGATGTATTTCGTCAATTAATTATTACTGCAAAGGAGTGTCAGCTTATGAACGCCTTTTCTGCCTGTCAACGCCAACTTGAAAAGTTTGAATCCAAGCTGCATTGCCTTCTTCAATTCAGTCGTCAGCATTAAGATAAGTCTGGGTTTTCCGAAATTTTTACATTTATTCAAACTTTCTGTATGTCTCAATTTAGACGTTCAATATTGAGTAATGCTGTGTAATATTTTAAAACCCTGTATGATATTATCAACTCATCATTTAATGATACATCAAGGTATTTGAATTGACCATTTTATCCATATTGGAACTTATAATTGAAATCGAAAATTAATCCAAGCATTTAACTCCTATAAGTTTTATACTTCCATTGCGTATGTCACCTTCGTGACCCTTCTGGTCAACAAATAATATTTCTTTTTCCTTATATTAACTTGAATACTTAGTATACAGCGTCTACTGTAATTTTAATAGCGTCTCAAATTATTTATAATTTATATTTCCTAAATTTTCAAGTTCTTGGTCAACATATTTAAAATTTGTCAATTTTAATTTACGATATCATTTACATATTACACTGTAATTGGCGTGTAGTCCTCAAATATTGTTTTAAAGGCAATAGTGCAATATTTATTTCAAAATTTACGCAAACATTTGGCTACATATTTTAAGGTCGAATTCCACGTAATCAAAATATTTAACCGAAAGAATATTCTGTAGTGAAACAATTTATTATCATCGTCCAGCTACGAAATATGTATCGTTAATTTTAAGCAAATTTTAACTAAATACTTTTGACATTGCGGAAAATACTTTTTCGTATTTAGTTCACCTCAGTCAACAACACATTAACAAATTTGGCAGGAACATCGAAATATTTTTATTATTTTTACATAAATTAGGATAATATAACTAAATTTTTCAAATTTTATTTTATTTTTATTGAGTAATGTAATTTCAAACATTTTAATTCTGTTAATCACTTTTGAATTTTATCAACAATATTTATTTTATGTAACCTTTAAACTAAATTCGCTAATGTTTATCTTTATACTTCAGTTCAAAATTTCACAGTTTGATTATAATATCAAACCGAGCGACATTTTTAAATTCGAAACAACCAGGCAGTATTTACAACACACTTTAATTAATATGTATATGTGTGTTGACTAGATGAGAGACCATTATTACGCACATAGTCTGCTTTAAATATTTAAAAATTGATATTTTCCATGTACGTGTATATTGTTATTGTCTTTTTTGGACTCTCTCCAAGTGTTGTTAACAACTATTTTTATAATGGATATTTATAATTTAAATTTGCGCTTAGATTGAATGTGAGTACAGTCCCCGAATTCTGTATCTCGCTTTTTCGTACCGGAAGTCGGTGCCTGTACTTCCACGACCTATCTGCTTTCGAGCGATAAAATTTTATAATAATTTATTTTTCGTCACTATTGTGAGCCAACATTATTGTTCGATATTTATAAACATATTTTTCACAGATTATCCTGCTGATGATCGATGTTGTCGTCGTGACGTATCCGGTTTTATCCGTTTGGATTTCCAAATTTCACCTATCACATTAAATCGTCTGGAAACATCTTGTGCACTCGCCTAGAATATATATGAGTATTCAACATTTTTAATTTCAAACTGATTTTTCCATAACTCAAATATTGATTATTATATTTGCACTGCATTGCTTTGCTTTATCGTTTCATTGATATTTTTGCAGTATTTGCTCCATCCGTTACACTTAACCATGTCTAACGGCGAACAATTTCCGGGAGGGTCAAGCGACCCAGTGAATAACGACATATCAGCTTCGGTCGAAAACCAACGGGCAGATGTTTCCATGCAGTTAAACTACCAAAATTTTTTAAAGAAGATCTTACTTCTTTTTTCGTTGTTGCAGAAGCGGCATTCAGGCGCGCACACATTCGTACAGAAACAACTAAGGCGGATTACCTAATCGCGAGTCTCGATCACGATCTTGTTCCACATATCAGACATATCATCGAAGTAGAACTGCGTCCGGCGGATATTTATACACAAATAAAAAATCGGTTAATCTCCGGTTTTTCCATTTCTGCGGAAGCTCGTCTCCGACGACTTTTAAGGAGTAAGGTTATTTCAGATAGAAAATCCTCTCTGCTTTTAACTCGACTTCGAGCTCTTAACGACAGTAGTTGTTCGGACGCGATTTTGGAGAGCGTGTTTCTCGAGCAGATGCTTTCTCATGTTAGGGCAATTTTAACAATGTCCAACGTCGAAGATCTTCAAGAGTTAGCTAACCTAGCGGACAAGGTTTCTGAGGCTTCTCAGCCTATCACTTATCAGGTTGCATCAACTTCCGCGACAACGAACCATACCGCTAGAAACTCTGCCTTATCGGCTCCTCCGGATTCATTAACAACTCTGACGGAAATTCTAACTCGTCAATTCAAGAAATTATGTCACGAGATACGCGATTTCAAATCGCTACATCAGACTCGAAGCCGCTCTACTTCACGTCATTCACACAGTCGCGATCGTTCTCGCAATCGAGAAATAAAAAATAAAATAAAATAAAAAAAAAAAGCGTTGCTTTTATCATCAGCGCTTCGGTAAAAACGCCAAAAAATGTGTCCAGCCATGCTCATGGAAAAATATTTCTAATTCGGAAAACTAAATGAGCCTAGTCGAACGGAGACTATCGACGTAGGCCCTGCATCATCTAAACGTCTCCATATCCGGGATGTATCTACTGGTCTAATTTACCTCGTCGACACTGGCTCAGACATTTCTCTGCTTTCAGCGGACACTAAAACTTTAAAAAAAAAACCGAGTGACATAGTGTTATTCGTTGCCAATGACTCACGCGTGCTCACATTCAGAGAAGTTAAAGTAACTCTAAATATAAATTTACGCCGCGTATTCAAATGGAATTTTTTCGTAGCGCAAGTCCCTTATCCTATTATAGGAGAAGACTTGCTAGCGCATTTCCACCTCGTTTCATACCTAGTCACGATTGGTTGATACCACCACCGGGTTAAGCTCTCGTGGTTTTCTTAAGTCGGCACCTGTTTGCGGCTTAAGCCTTGTTAACCAAGACCACGCCTTTTCCAATATCCTTGCTGCTTTTCCCGAGCTTTTGTCCACAATTCAGAGAGTCGGCCCCAGTGTCGGCGACGTCCAACATCATATTTTGACTAATGGTCCTCCAGTTTCCGAGCGAGCTCGTCGCTTATCGCCAGAAAAACTGGCTGCAGTCAAGGCTATCTTTCGCCAAATGGTAGAGGACGGTATTTGTCGGCCTTCTAGTGGCCCTTGGGCGACTCCAGTTCATATGATCAAGAAAAAGAACGGCGAATGGCGCGTTTGCGGTGATTTCAGACGGCTAAACGCGATTACGATTCCTGATTATAACACCATTCGGGCTTTTTGAATATACTGTTATGACTTTCGGCCTCCGTAACGCCGGTCAATCTTTCCAGCGTTACATCTATCGTGCTCTTGGCGATCTTGATTTCGTATTTGCCTACATCTATGATATTCTCATCGCTTCTTCAACGATTGGAGAGCATGAAAAGCATCTCAAGATCGTTTTTCAACGACTGAAAGAATTTTCATTACGCATTAACATTAACAAGTGCGAATTCGGTAAATTCGAATTAGAATTTCTCGGTTATAAAATAAATCATAAGGGTTGCTTACCAACTCATGACAAGGTACAGGCCATCACTGAATTCGTAAAGCCAAAAAAAATTTGCGAACTCCGACGTTTCTTGGGCATGGTAAACTTTTATCGCAAAAGTCTACCACGTGCTGCCGAAATTCAAGCTACACTTCAAAAGTTTCTTCGTGAGTCGCGAAAAGCTGACTCACTCTCCACGATCAAAAGCATTCGTGTCCCGACGGAATTTAGTTTGCTGGAACTCGCGCAAGCTCAGGCTAACGACGATGAGCTTAAAAATTCAATAACAGATCCAAATTGTTCTCTTTCAATCCGGAAAATCCAATGGGGACCGGAGCACACTTCCATTTATTGCGATATTACCGGCGAAGCACTACGTCCGATTATACCATTATCTTTACGCAAATCAGTCTTTAAGTTATTTCACCACCCCGAGCACCCTAGTGCAAAGGTAACTGATCGCGTTATTCGAAAGAGCTATGTGTGGCCACCGACGCGTCGCGATGTCTCCAACTGGTGTAAAGCATGTCATGAATGTCAGCGGTCGAAAATATCGCGTCACAATCGCTTATTGCCATCACAAATTACAGCGCCAGATGGACATTTCCGTCACGTGCATATGAATATAGTGGGTCGGCTTCCCGTGTGCAACGGTTTTAAATATTGCCTTACGATCATTGATCGTTTTTCACGATGGCCTAAGGCAGTTCCTCTTTCCAATATCGAGGCTTCAACTGTTTGTAGAGCATTTTTCGACAATTGGGTTTCGCGTTACGGCGCACCCGAAACACTAACTACTGACCAGGGAAGTCAATTCGAGTCGCAATTGTTTGCAGCATTGTTGCAACTCATAAGATGTTGTAACCGCATACGAACCACCTCTTATCATCCCGCTTCAAACGGCATGATTGAGCGATGGCACCGCTCGCTGAAGGCCGCCATTATGTGTCATTCTGATCGCGATTGGTCGCGCTCTTTGTCTACCGTGTTACTAAGACTTCGTAAGAATGTTTTGGATATCGGATCATATCCGGCTGAATTTAATTTCGGTACCACACTCCGGATTCCTGGGGAGTTTGTTCTTCCTGAGGATTTTTCGCCTAACCCGCATGTCTTCCTCGAAGAATTTCGAGAACACATGCGGAAGATTAAACCAGTTCCGATTGCGCAAAAATATCAAGGAAAAGTTTTCGTTTTCAAAGACTTGAACTCTTGTACTCATGTATTCTTGCGCGACAACGCTAGAAAATCCTTAGAGCGTCCTTATACGGGCCCTCACAAGGTACTAAAACGCGTAATTCATAGAATTTTCGAAATCGATAAATCGATGTCAACGGTGTTTCTCTCCACGTTTCAGTGGAAAACATCAAACCCGCGTACTTCATGCGCGACGACATCGATCTACTTCAGGCTGTTGAGACAGCCGCTCCGCCCGCTTATCGTGCGTATTCACGTAAGCGCGTTTCTTTCAAATAATGTACATTCTCTAATTGGATGAAATGTGTTTACTGCGTTTTGGATGACGTCGAACTAGGATCAAAGCAGGTCTAACGTCTGAGACACTGGTTTGACGCTTTCTTCGACTGACCCCATGCATAATAAACAATATTTCACACCAATTCGGTGCCCTTTCGAAAATTTCACGTTTCACAGGCGTACTTAACCGATTATTTGTTTCAAATAACATTTTTTTATAATAACTTAAACATGAGTTTTCTTGACTAAGTGTAATCAATTTATGACTGCTAAGAACATCGGAACAAATAGATGTACGAATTTGTTGTTCTTCTTGCCAGACTATACGTTTATTACGCATATACAAGGCACACGTCTTCATTTATATTGTATCTTCGGTAGGTACGTCATGCCTTGTGTTACTAGTTTACGTGAAATGTAACGATGCTACGTTTTAGATAGTATTTATGTATTTCAAATCTACGAACGAACGAAATATTGTATGTGTATTTATCTAGTCTACGACTTACTATTGTACCTGCGCGCAGCGAAAACTTATCAATTTCGTATAATATTGTTAACAAAAAGTTTTTTTACTAAAACCTTTATCGCGTTATGTTGTACGCACCGCGAATTATATGTAACCTTTGTGAGCTCACCTTTATTGACCACTCTCGCTTGGGGGGGAGTACTGTAGGGAACGACGACACGTGATTGGTCGAACGAATCCACCTTCTCGTGCACACATTTATTTTATGCCGCAGCGGCGGCCAGTTCGACAGTTGGTAACAGGTCGTTCCCACAACATGACGATCTTTAATTTCGTCACACGTTGATCTTTAATAAATTTATTATTGCTGAATTCTGGGTGTTCAGTTATTTTCTACATATAATCAGACTGGCCTAGGATAGTAGGTATCCTATATTAACTACAAATAAACTACACAATATTAACATACGCTGCTTCCTGCTGGGTAAAAGATATAACTAATAAAATCCTGGCCAAGTTAAGAACGGTACAACGGCACGCATTGATGCGAGTGACTCGGGCTTACCGCACGAACTCTTACTATATAGTGTAGGAGTACTGCTTAAAGACCTCGTAATCTGTAGGTGTGTGCGCTAACACTATTTGGGGTAGGGCAGGCCGATACAAAACATAGGTCGAGATGTTGGTGACTAAGTTTCAGAGGTGCCAGTTGGCAACGACAAATTAGGGCATAGATTCCTGGATGAGGAAGTTATATGGGAATGGCAAGAGATGTGGCAGGCAACAAACGAAGGAAGACAAACATTTGCCATCTTTCTAGAAGTACAGTCTAGACTACTAGCCAAGTGAATCAAGTCCAATCACTACGTCACCTAGTTCCTTTCGGGACATGGGGACTTTAAAAGCAAACTCAACTAAAGAACGGTGCACAGTGGCCAATACCAAACCGGGGAATGTTTCAAAAGGAGAACTGTAAGGCCTTCACCCAATTTGCGAAGAAGGTCCTCTTAAAGAAATGGAGTCTTCAGACGAGAACTGTGCAGTAAAATAAGTAGCTAGTACAGAAAAGAACAAGAAGAGAAAAATGACAAGATGAGAATGGACGTAAAAACTAACAAGGTTTTAACACAGGACAAAATATAAGTTAGAGAAGGATAAGAAGGACATGGTAATAGATAAGAAAGAATGAAAAAAAGCCTTTATGTCACACACTAGGTACGGCGATAAAGAGATATTGATCGACTCAACCTCGAAAAAGTTGACAATCCTTGTTGGAAGGCAGAGCAGCAGGCTGCATTTCAAGCGATTAAAACCGCCCTGACTGCCGCCCCGGTAGTTACTTGCCCAGACTTCGCAGTTCCGTTTACTTTATAGACGGATGCAAGTTCCACTGGAATTGGAGCAGTTTTGACCCAGACGATCCAAGGCGTAGTACGTGTAATCGCTCAAGCCAACCTCTCTTTGTCCAACGCTGAGCGTAATTACTCAATCACTTCCAAGGACTGTTTGGCTGTCGTACGCTCCATTAAGAAGTTCCGTGAATACTTGAAAGGATTCTGTTTCACGGTTGTGACTGACTACAGCAGCCTTCAGTGGCTCAGGTCACTAAAAGACCCTACTGGCCGATTGGCCAGATGGGCACTTAGTCTCTTAGAATGCGACTTTGAAGTCCACTATATAAAGGGCGCTCTAAATGTCGTCCTGGACTTCCTATCTCGGCTCGCCCAAGACCCAGATAGTCCTGAAGAGTTCGCAACCATGAACCCAACCGAAGACACTTGATATCTCCAGTGCCTGTTGTACATCTAGAAAAATCCGCGTGGGTTCCCTATATGAAAAATAGAGGAGGAGGTCCTTTACCACCACCGGGCGAATAGATGGCTCGATTTCATTCTCCCATATTTAAATGCTTGAATGTTAGTCCTTCCTAAAGAGCATTATGTTACAACCCTGGCTAAGGAACATGATCAGCCTGAAGCGGGACATTTAGGGGTAGACAGAACGTATCACCGTCTTTCCACCCGCTATAATTGACCGGGCTGATAGCACGCCGTGGCGCAGTACGTTACAGTCCGCGATATTTGCTAACGTTGCAAAGTGGAGCAAACAAAACATAATCGTTTTTCCTCTCCTTGAGGAACGTGAATGGCACTACTATCTCTAAAGCATTCAAGAACCTTGTAATAAATCGCTGGTGTACACCGAAATACTCTTTTACGAATAACGACACTGAATTTCGTAATAAAGTCGTGGACCAGATTTACGAAGACTGCAAGGTCAAGGGCGCGAAGATGCCGTTACAAGGTGTGTCCGAAAAGTATCCGACCTGCGTTTATATCTTCGCGCCAGAGCGCTCGATTGGCCTCTGCGGGATATGATCGTAACCAGTAGTCCCTCACGAACTCCCTGAATGCCGTAGTTACCGGCCGGACGCCGTTGGTCGCGCGCAGCGTGTGTTTATGTTTAACATGCTTTTTCCGTTCGTCGCATTTATTTACAGTTGGAAATAACAGAAAGAACAGATCAACGAATTTCCATCAAGTTTTCTTTCAATCTCGGCAAGAGTTGTACGGAGATGGTTGAAATGATGCAGAAACGATCCCGAAAATAAACAACAATCTTCACAGTGGAAACGTCCAAACGAGCCATTTCCGGGAAAAGCACGACAAAGTCGGAGCCATGTCGAGTCAATGCTGATTATTTTTTTCGATTGTGAGGGTGCCATGAGAAGAAAACGATCGCGCTTCTGGTCAAGCGGTGACTGGCTTCTTCACCACGATAACGCGTCAGCGCATTCATCGAACCTTGTGCAGCAATTTTTGGCGAAACACAAGATTGTGCAACCTCCGTACAGTCCCGACATAGCTCCCTGCGACTTTTGGATGCTCCCAAAATTGAAACTGGCGCTGAAAGGAAAGCGGTTCCACGACATCGAGACGATTCAGAATAATGCGGCGCGCGAACTGAAGGCCATTGCAAAATCTTCGTTCGAGGACTGCTATAAGATGTGGAAGCACCGCTGGGAGCATGTGGTTCAATCGAATGGGGACTACTTCGAAAGATGCCACGGTCCGGATGACGAAGAATAGCACCAACGTGGAGATATGAACGCAGGTCTGATACTCTTCGGACACACCTCGTATATCACCCACAAGCAAATCCGGTTGAACTAATCAACTGAGTGTTAAAGACGATGATAATCACGTACATCAAGGAAACGCAACGTGAGTGGGACGTCCACCTTAATATCTTCCGCTTCGCGTTCAGCACCAAATACCACTCGTCGTTAAAAACCTCGCCTTTGTTTTTAAATTTCGTTCGAGATCCATTGACACTTGGTACTCTTCATAAGCAACTCGAGCCACCATCAATCGAACCTCTTCAGCTTGGCGATGTCAGCACCTGGTCTGAGAGAGTTAAAAAACTTGAGGCCCTGAAAAAACTCATGAAAAGGCACTTGGATGCTGCCCATGATAAGCAGGCGCAAGCGTATAATCTTCTCGTAAGGCCGCGTACTTACCAAATCGGCGATCAAAGTATTTCGGTGAAACCGCACGATATCTTTGGCTTGCTTCCGTTTTGTTGCTTGCGGAATTTTTTCACAGGGTAAATAAATTATAAATATGGCGCCAGGAGATGACAGGCGCTTATAATAAAAGCAGCCATAATTGACGCAGGTGACGCTGAGAGTAATCCCGAATCCTCAGGTCTGCCTCGATGAAATTTGTCTTTTATTTCATTTTAGCGGACAAGTCATACGTTATAGTATAGGCACTAGAACTCAATAACTAATAAACTATATATCTCATAATAAAATCAGAAACAATTATATACCCAGTTTACATAGAATCGTAAAAGGTTTCGAGATATTCATACGGAATTTTATTTCTGGGAAGTTAAAATTCATATTCAGTCCATTCTATTCCGCCCCATGGGTTTAGCGACTCCAAAACCCCTAAACGCTATGTTCCGAAGAAATCCGAAATTTTTTCTTAAAAAACGTCCGCCATAATGGATCATCTTGAATTTTTACAGCGCTTAAAGGCGAAAGAAACTGACAGAAAGAAGGCAAAGGAAAATGAGGACGTCTAGATCAAAAAAATTTGTGGAATGTCACGTCTAGGGAGTGAAAAGGAGTTTGAAAGTGTAAATCCTAGTAAATATATACATGCACTGAGAACATTTCTTTGGAGAAATTCCTATAGATTATAGAAATATTGGGTTATCAAGTAAATCTCGATAAGTTTTCACGTAGCCATAGGATTAACGATACAAAAAATATTCAAAAAAAAGTTACACAGTTTTGAGGGCTTTCCATGATGGTTCCAATATAATAATAGACATTTTTTGAAATTGCATGATTTACCCACTAGATTTACCCTATCAATAGATTGTGTAATGCAATTTTAAGGGGGTCGTCTACCTTCGAGCCGAGAATTTTAGTCTATTTTTGGGAATGAATTGCAAAAACACTACTAAAGATATTCACGCCAGTTAAAATTTTTTTTATTATTACATGTTTTTTCTTCGAAAAAATCTATTCTTCACTTGATAATAAATGCATCCGCGACCTTGGAACGTCCTTGACCTCAACGCTGCAGAAATGTTATTAAGAACTTTGTGGTAAGACTTTGGCCATTTAAATTGTCTGAAACCAATAAAATGAAATATGTCTGTAATCTGTGTTACATGGGCTATGTTTTCCCAGAGCCGATTTTTTCTACTGTAAAATGTGTTTATATTACGCGATTGTTCTTGAAAAAATTCGATTTTTGACTTGTTTTTTGACCTATTAGAGCCTGTTAAAATTCAACAAAATAAAAATTTGAAAATCGCCTCTAGGAAAACATAGCTATGTGTTTATTGAATAACTAAAAAAAAATTTGATCAAATTCTATCAATATTTCTAGAAGAAGTCATACCACAAAGTTTGAAAAATGCAACTTTTGAGAAATCACGTTTCAAGATAAATGACAGTGTAAAACATGATTTGAGAAACTTACAATTTAATAGGCAATACCTACGTAAGAAAGCGTATTTAAAAAAATCCCTCATATGGCGTGTTCCTTATAACATCTACATTCAAAATATGCAAAAAAAAACGAGTTTTCCAAACCGCGAAGGTAGACGACCCCCTTAAGGAGGCTTAGAACATGTTACACAACAAATTTTAAGTAACAAAAATATGTTAAATACATGAAAACACAAATATTTTAATGGATACCTTTGAGCTTCTTGTTACGTTAATGCTTTTCACGTTTCATGCTTGAGTGCTTGAAACTCGTAGCTCATCAGGATGCATATGCGAGCAAAATAAAGAGCGTTTCACAATAGATCGGCCGCAATTCGGACTTCATGTCGGATTTATTTTAAATTTTGGAGGTCCATAGAGGAAAGTGAATAATGACGAAATCTAAAATATGTTTATGTGAAGTACAATTTCATTCCAAACCATGGCGAGTACAAAAAGTTCGTGGAAATCATAGGCTGCGTTACAACTGTCACAGTTTTCGTTTGCTGATGCTATTAAATTAAGAATTGGATTTGATGCGATTACTCATTTGATTGATTTCCGTGTTGCAGAAAATGGAAAAGGCATCTAAACTCATTTAAATTTAAATATTTAAACTCTGTAAAGGGGGTACACCCACTATAACGGATTGTCAAGATACAGGAGATCGAATTTCCAACAATTCATTCCGACCGCTTATCTACTTATACAGTTATCCAATTTTACCTTTTTATGCAGGTTTTGTAAACGTCTTTTAGCAAGGTTTACAATAAAGTAATTATTTCACCCTATTTTTTTATTTTTTATAGATGTTTCTGAGCTTTTTTCACAATGCGGCATTTTTTTAAAAGGGGAGTTTCTACCTTGTTGGGTCAAAAAGCTATACCATCTTGAACTTTTCGGGAGAAAAGTTAAAAAGATAAACACTTGAAATTTTGTCTAGGTATTAAAGTAATTGTATTAATGTATGAACTAATTTTTTCACGGGCTACATTCGAGGGGGGGGGGGGTGTCGATAAATGGTGCCGCGTCTGCGAGGAATTGTGCCATTTACGGAACTTCTCCTGCCAATAGAGATGATCTGAAACACAAAGATAGAATAGATTCTTACTCTGCATATCATTACGCATGTCCTGTACCAGAATCATTCAAAAATCTTTAAAAATGAAAGAGTTTTGAGCTATTGAAGTTTAAGTACCGATTTTTGCACTTTTTTTCTTCACATTATTGTTTATAAAAAAAAAAATTTCCAACATTTTTTGTTGATTCTGGTACCAGACATTTTCACACTTCTGAAACACGCGTGTGCCAAATTTCATCGCGATTGCTCATATAGCGCGTTCTGGAGGAGTTCCGTAAATTTGGAAAACGTGGTTTCGAGAAAAACGCTTTGAAAGTATTTGTGTCACGGTGAGCGAAACCGCCGATAGCGTGATCAAAATCAGAAGGTTAAATTTTTGCGTCTCCACCCCCAAAATCATTATCTAAGAAAAGACAGTCCCTTTACGATAAGATTTCCCAACGAAGAAAACGACTCCTGCGAGAATCAGTTTCCCCGCTGAGCCGAGTTCTCCGGGGTCCCACAGCACTCTCTTCGGCGGCCGATAACTTCTCTAATTCTACAGATTGCGACTCAAATATTTTTGAGAGAATTCTTGGAACGTATATCTGTCCGATAAAGCAAAAAATAAAAAATCAATTTTTTTGACCCATCAAGGTAGAAACCCCCCTTGAGTAAGCTGGAAAAAGCTTGATTTTTTCTTTGTAAAAACATCCCAAAATGAAAATGGAAAAAAAAGTATTAGTTGAGTTGTAATAGGTCATAAGAACGTGGGTGCCCTGCGCCAACTAACCGCAACGCTACCAAGCGTGCTGTAGTGCCTCAGTGGTTCAGTCAAATACGTCGCGTGGTTCACTTTTCATAATCCTTTAAAGCAAACAAGTCTTGTGAATGAAAAAAATGGAGAAAAAACTAATTTCGTGCAGTAATTCAACACTTATATGTAAAAGGTAATGCACCAAAATAAATAAAGGCTGTATTAGATGGAGTTCATGGCACGTCTGCACCATCGATAAAAACTGTGTACAATTGAGCGAATAAATTCAAAGGTGGCCGTACATCCAGTCGTGATGAACTCCATTCGGAACGTCCAGTTTAGGCCGCGACGCTAGAAATCATCAAAAAAGTTCACGATATTATTTTAAACGATCGACGAGTAAAAGTGCGAAAAATTATCGAAGCCATAAGCATATTACGTAGCACGGTAATTATAATTTTGCATGAGAAATTCTCTCTGAAAAAGCTGTTGGCAAGATGAGTGCCGCGTTTACTCACCGTCGGGAATAAACGCAACCGTATGAGCAATTCGATGACTGGCTTAGCGCTTTTCCATCGCAATCCTAGTGAATTTCTGGGTCGGTACATCACTGCTGATGAAACTTGGATCCATTTTTACACCCATCAGACAAAGGAATAGTCTAAACTGTGAACAGCACCAAGCGAATCAGCTCCGAAGAAGGCAAAAACGATGAAATCGACAGACAAAGTGATAGGGACGGCTTTTTGGGATGCGAACGTAATCATCTTCATTGATTACTTAGAAAAAGAACGACCGATAAATTGAGAATCTTATGCGCCATTATTGGCCCACTTGGGCATAGAAATAAAAAAACGCCCATATTTAGCAAAGAAGAAAGTGCTCTTTCATCATGACATTGAACGCCTGTGTTGTTGCAATGGCGAAATTACACTATTGGAAATTCCAATTGTTGCCACACCCACTGTATTCGCAGGATTAAGCCCCGAGTGACTTTTTTCTGTTTCCAAAAATGACAAAATCACTTGCTGGAAAGAGATTTGAGTCAAACGAAAAACTTCCAAAATCTCATAATATTTTTTAGACGGCTTGAAAAATTAGAAAATTGCTGGACAGTGTATCGAACCACGAGAAGAGTATGTTGGAAAATAAAAGTAAGCCAACCCGAAGTAATGTGATTTTTTGTGTTTTGGTAAGAACTTATTAACCTGCCCTCGTAGAATAATAAAAGATTGTAGTGGATGATTCTGCTCACCTATGAAATTTCGAGGTCCGTTTTGGTAAGTCCCCTTGCCTCTCACGTTTTGGGGTGTTTTCAAATGCAAACACTTATTAAGTAGGCGTAACGGTAATAAGACATTTTTCTGATCTTGATTGCCATTTAGTAACCGAAAATTAGAACGAAACCCCATTTTCATAGTTCAATTATCATATATCTACTGTATATACTTTATCTTCTTCTTTTTTGAACTTGAATTATTTAATGAGTAAAGAAGGAAAGAAGCTATGCGCATTGGATATCTTGAAATACTATATATTATGCTTACATATTCTATCGCGCTGATTAACAATACGATAAGGTTTTGGAGACCTGTGGGAAATTTTGAATCTTCTTTCAAGCATCATATCTTATAATATCAAAAACCTTTTATTATATGGAAAAACATAAATCTTTCCTTCACTAATTCTCTAGCAAAGTTTGGACCTTCTTCTTTCAGTTCGTTAAAACTAACAATTTATTCATTTAAAGCTACTATTTAATTCTCTCTTCATTTTTTTTGCCGGTTTTATTCATTTCATGTGAATTATTAAAAAAACGTTTATGGCGATAATTGTCTGAGTCGTATTCAAGTTTACACGTGGTTTACACGATTTAAAAATGGCCGTGACGATTTAAATGATGATCCAAGACCTGGACGACCACAAGCATCAAATCGTACTGAGTTAGTCGAAAAAGTACGCGAAATAATCGCTATCGATGCAAATTTCACTGTCAGAATGCTGGCAGAAGAATTGAATTCATCTTACTGTAAAATCTACACAATATTAACTGAAGATTTGGGTAAAAGAAAGGTCTGTGCACGTATTTTTCCATATCAGTTAAATGAAGACCAAAAAAGTCAACGAATTTTTGATGAAAAAACAGATTTGTGTCATCGACCACCCTCCGTATTCGCCTGATCTATCACCGGGTGACTATTTGCTGTTCCCAAAACTGAAAACTGCAATGAAAGGAGCTTTTTACGATGACGTTCCAACCATTCAAGCAGCTGTGACACAGGTGCCAAAGAATATCCCAGAAACCGAGTTTAAAAAGTCTATGGATAAATTGGTTGATCGTTCCAAACGTTTTATTAAGTAAAATGTATCCTATTTTGCATAAATATTAGCTTAGAAACATAATACCATGCTTGTTTTATTCTATAACTAAAAAGTTCGGTTATTTTTAGATCACACTGTGTATCTCATAAGGAAACTAAATTTTTATGGTTTTTTATTTTTTATTGTGGAAAGCAAAGAAAAAGATGTGGAAATATTGAGGACCAGTTTACAAAATTTCAGCGCAGTTAGTGCAATAGTATATTGTGCAACTAGGAAAAAAAAGTTTATTTTGCGAATGTGAAATTTGATGCCTGAGCATCTTCTGAACGAAGAATATTTTTTTGTTGGCATATACATGAAGAAACCCAATAACTTTTATCAGACTATGTTACAATTTGCAGATAAATGTTTCAGCTTTCATTAGTAATAATAATAAATTCTTAAGTTTAATGTATCTATAATGATAAAAATGCTCACTATGACCCATTTTTTCGTATATCGATAGGCAATTTAGTAAATAATCAATATGTGTGTCTTTCCCTGTACCTATTTTCTACAGTTTTATAATTTTTATAGAAATAATTTTATAACATTTTATTTTACATTGATTTTAGGTGTTTTTAAATTATTTGCTGGAACTATAGAATTACATCTCCACTTACCAAAGTTACAGAAGTCATAGTATTTTCAGGTTCGTTTATGTATCTAATTATAAAATTCTGACCAACGCTTATTCTGTCAACGTTATTTGTTACGAGTTTCAGCTCCTGAAAAACATCAGACTTGCACTATTAATGAGAAAAAGAGTTTCCAAAACTAATGTCGAATATTTTGAGCTTGAAAACAAACATCTGTAATTTGAAGTAAGTTCAAAAAAAATTTCATACAGATAATTGATTAAATACGATATTGGACACTGACCATTAATGATGTCTCAAAAATTTTTCCAACTTTTAAATGTTCTTTTTTTAGTGTGAAATATAAGGTATTTATTTTCCCTCTTTTCATAGAAAATATTTTGACAAAGTTATGGTTGTATAAATAACATGCGTTATCGCTTGTAAATATGATATGAAGTAATCCATAAGTAATTTGGTTTACATACTAAAGGAGAGGAGGACAGCGAGATTACTATAGTTGCTCAGAAAGGTCCCTTTCTGTAGATGAATATTCTAAGTTAACAAGTCATTCTAACTCTAATCTTTTGTATGGCCGTTGCTTGAATACAATCATTTCGAGTGAAAGTGAAAAATGGACAAAATTAGAATTCGTGGTATGATTCAATTCCTTTTTCTGGAAGGGAATACTGCAAAGGAAATTCATAACAGGATTGCGCCTACGTTAGACGACTCATTTCCTTTGGGTGAATGTCTCAAGAGAGGCAGGACAAGTATTGAAGATGCACCACGTCTTAGAACTTCAAAATCAGCTGTGATGTCAAAAAACATTGACAAAGTCCACGATATTATTTTGGCGACAGGTAAGTGAATGCACATGCGTTAGCAGAGGCCGTAGGCATCTCAATTTTTTGGGTGCATTTCATTTTGCATCACAAAGCGCACTTGAAAAAACTGAACGAACGATGGGTACTGCGTTTACTAACTTCAGAGCATTAACGAAATCACATGTGAACATCTGCCAAATGTTTGCAATTGTCTAAAAAAAAATCTAGCTGATTTTGTGGCATTTTGTAACAATGGACGAAAATTGAATCCACCGCTATACTATACTATACCCGATTTGTCTCCTTCCGACTTTCATCTGTTCCAGAAACTCAAAACTTTCCTTGGTGAACAAAAATTTGTGTGTAATGGAAAAGCCATCCAGGCGATATGCAAATATTTCAAAGGTCATGAAGAAAACCACTTTAGGGAAGGAATCGGGAACATATAATACATATAATACATTTTTCTACTAGCGGGTTATGAAGTGGATTTTTCTGCCTCGTGCGGGGTAAAAAAATCCATTTTTTGACCCCCTCGTGGAAAAAAATCGTGTGCGACACGGGAAAAACATTCATTCTACTCGTGTGGTTGTTAATACCAATTCATGCACATATATTTTTATCAATTCTTGTGCACTGCTTTGCTTTTGCCAGCAGTTTTTATTTCCGTTTCGTAAGTGAGAAATAATATATGCAACTAGGGAATATAAATGTTTTTTCCGCGATGCAAACGATTTTTTTCCACAAGGAGGTCAAAAAATAGATTTGCTTGCCCCGCAAGGAACGATAAAATGCACTTTATAACCCGCTAGTAGAAAAAAGGCTTTTCATACCTTTGTCTACTTTTCTCTGGTGTATGCTGCTGAAAACATTTCAATATTTCCTGACATGCGTTTTAGCGTTTTTCTTTAATTATAGAGTCTATCTTTTCTTAATGTTCATTACCAACATTTTAATAGAAACTACCACAAGCCATCTGGAAACATGCTTCCATATTTTGTAGCAATATCGTGACCTAAAAATCACATTTATAAAAAAGTTCTTAAATCGTTTTGAATCACAATGAATCTTTAGAACTACAATTTTTTTTATTAAAATAATCTTATCATTGAATATTTGCACCTGAATGATACAAATCAAGGTGAGTTATCAAGTTGTACTAATTTAAATGCGGTAAATAATAAAAAACGGTTCTTTTGTAGACATTGTATTGACAAAAAAATATTTATTTTGGCAGCAAGAATCTGGTTCCTTTTAACACCTTTCAATTTCACACCGCAGTGATTCCTTCATTTTGCAGCTTGATTCGATTACAAAAATCGGATTTGAATAACAATCTGGCTTTTACTACATTCAGTAGAACTTAATGATGGGCAAAGTGTAATCCTATAATTATAGAAAAAAAAAATCTGTGCGAATGAATATTTACCAAGAGAAAGAGGGTAAGAGTTTTGAGTTTTCATTAGTTTATAAGAAGTTTCATGAATAAACGATAATAAACTTACATTTTATAATAGCATCAAATCTCTTGAAAAAACCCTAAGCTTCCTTTTCGGATAAAAAAACGTGATTTTTGACCAAAAAAAAGTCAAGTTTATTTTTGAACTTAGTTTTTGTAAGGCATATTATTTTTCCACAAAATGCTTACAAGCAATGAAAAGAGTCTGATAACTTGACACTTGTTTGTAATTGCATGATTCCCTCACTTTTTATACAATAAACTATCAGTTAGAAACAATTCTGAGACATAAGTATGTTCATACATGAACCATGTTCTCAATGAAGATCCGATATCTAAGTAGTCCAAAAATTATTTTGTAATTTCATATATCGAGATTTTCTTCCAAAACTAGTGCTGTTTATTTCAAAGCTTCGTGATAATTTCAATACTTATAATTAATATCAATAACTACGATACTGGCCCAGTACTGAATTGAAACAATTTGCAAATTATTGCAGAATCAAAAAAAAAATTATAGAGCATGACAACCACTTCAGCCCATAGATAAATTATCAAAGGTAGCAAAAATGTGAAAATTGAGATTTCAGCATCAATCTAAAAAATAATTTTTTATAGAGAAAAATTGTTTTTTTTTTAATTTTCAAACATTAATTTCTCCAAAAATTTGTATGAAAATTCAAGATACGTAGAAACTAATAACGCCAATCGATTCTACAGAACAACATACACAGATTTCATGTATTAAAAAAAATGTCCCTTCACTCAATTTGTTATAAAAGATAGATAAAGAATTCTATGTTAACTCGAGAAGAAAATGAAAGAAATATATCTTGCACTTTTTACTTCACAAATATTATAGACTGTTACTTATTGCTTATTTTTTTTTTACCTTATATCATGCCTAAGATTAAAAGGTTGACATAAATTGTGTCTGACCTGTCTGCTATTGTTGGAGATCTTAAAAATGGTGATATTGTTAAATATAAGCATCACATAAAGCAGTAGAAGAAGCTTCCAGTCAATTGATTTCAATTGAAAAATTTTCTTTAAAAAGAAAAGTAAATTATCATAAAATGCTGAGAATTCTGTTAAGTTTTTCTGCATCTATTGGATGTAATGACAGTTTTGTCATCCTGTTTTGGACACACAAAGTCTGTCGTAAAAATCCCCAGACAGGTAAAAGTAGCCAATGCTAGTGGCGACATCTCTTAGATCTTTTGGGAATTTAATTCTACACCCACGATGGATGTTGTGTCAAAATTTCATTTTCATTTCAAAATTTCATCATTTCGAACAAAGAGCCAATATTTTTTAAACTCGGTAAAACAGCTGCCGAGACACATCGAATCATGTTGAAAGTATATGGTAATGTGTATTTATCCCGTCTCACTATCTACGAGTGGTAAACAAAGAAAACGTTGGAATTGTACATTAATTCATAAAAGAAGAGCCGCTATCTTCGTTCCAAAGTGCCAAACAATCAATGCTGTGTTTTATCTTGGTATTATGAAGCGTTTGCTGGCGCGTATATATCGTGTGCGGGCAGAATATCGTGAAAAAGGAAATTGGCACTTGTTGCACGAAAATGTACCAGATCATCAATTAACGTTAAAAACGGATTTTTTAACAAAAAATGGTATTTTGAATATCAACCATTCCTCGTATTCACATGATTGCGACATGTGGCCGAGTATTGTCATGCTGGAGGATAACTTTGTCGTATCTTTCTTGGTACTGTATTAGCCGTCTCTCCTTCAATGCTCGGCCCAACCGTATCAATTGTGTTCGATTGCGTTCTCAGGCCATGGCTGTTTTAACGCGTACCTAAGGCGCTTTAAGAAGAAAGTCGAGGAGATGTGTTCCTACTGCGATTTCCGTGTAGATAATGCAAAGCACGCACTCTTCGTCTGCGCAAAATGGGTTGTGGCAAGGGAGGCCCTTGGACAGACAGTGGGTGCCGAGCTCACTCCTGACACGATGGTCTCTCTCATGCTCTAGTCTGAGCAGAACTGGACGCTCATCGAGTCATTCGTCACACTTGTGATGAAGACGAGAGAGCTCGATGGTCGTCGAGAGCGTAACAGCGGGGAGGGCCAGTAGAAATCGCATCGGGGCCTGCACGTGCGGTCCTCCGTCTCGGGCGGACTTGGCTGTCCGCGTCGTTCAGGGGAGGATTCCTTTTATTCCTCCCCTGGCTGGCGCGGCTAGTCGGTTTGCCTAACGGACGTGTGGCCACGGATGAAAGTCTCGGGAGAACGGATGACGGAAGAATCGTACGCGGCTTTAAGCTGAAACCAACTGCCTGCGAAGTTTAAAGCCAAAAGCCGGTTCCGCAGGCGGTGTATTGGTTCGAGAGAGGGGGTTTTTTGTTTTTAACAGCTATGCCTAGACCCGTTCTAGGAAAGTCCTATACAACGTCTATAAAAGATTTCGCCATTTTTACTCCTAAAATAAAAAACAAATTAAAAAACAAATGCAGAGTATAACCTTGGCATCGTGAATATTCGGTCTGGCCGTCGACGTGGGGGCATGTCCGGGCATTCTCCATGATTTTTTGATACTGATAATTCTTCTTGCGTTTGGCTTGAGTCTTCAGCATGTAATGCCTCAAATTCTGAATCTTCGAAGATTTTCTCTTTTCCATCGCCATGCTCGTCCCCGACATCAAAATCACCGCTCTTGAAGCGTTGAAACCAGTCACGTACACGTTATTTCACTAAGAGCAGCCTCACCGTAAGTACGTGAGAGCATTCGATGAGCCTCAGCCGCAGTTTCCTTCACATGAAAGCAGAAAATCAAAACTTCTCGCAAATTACGAGAATTTAGCTCGAAAACTGACATCTTCGGTTGAGAATAAATTTAAAATGTAAACACAAATTCACTAATGTGGTGCTGTCGTCATGTTGACATATGTCCAAACTAACTGTGGACATTTTTGATCTGCCTATTTTGACCAGAATTTACCACTGCAGCCATCTATCGAAACACGGCAGAAGCAAAGTTGTAAACCTAATATTTTTCGGAAAGTTACATTTAGCCATGAAAGGAAAGCGTTATGCATATATTAAAGACATTCAAAGGTCGACGACCGCCATCCTGTACATAATTTCTACTGATGAAATAAAAATGTCTTTCCATTTGCTTCTCGACCATGCAAAGCGATATATCGAGTTCGAAGGGGACTATTTTGAATAAAATGAATCAACTTTGCCAAAAACATTTTTAGTTTTCTTGATTTTTAGCCTGTCTGGGAACATTTCCGACAGACTTTATGTCTCAATTAGAAGGTCGACAATTTATAATGCCTTTAATTTCAATCGAAAATCGTATACAAATAATTAAAACCATTATAGAAATCGTAGATCTATAAAAACTACGTATCGAAAACTTTCGGCTATTTTGCATGGAAATGGGGTGCTAAGTTGAAAATTTGTTTCATTGGCGCGCTGATCCTTTTTTAATCAGCATCAGATGTTAAGCCCGAAATCACAGGATCAAAGCAACATCACCAAATATAACCAAATAAGCTAAGTTAATTCGGTATCAGTTCTTAATTGAATGGCCCCTTCGAGAAACTTTGACTACGAGATTTTCACAAATATTTGAAAGCGGACCATAATGAATTACAAGGTGCGTTCCAAAATAAACGAGACTGAGCTAAAATAGAAACGACAGGAGCTTTGTTCTGATAAATTCGAGTTTATTTATTCAAAATAGTCCCCTCCGGCCTCGATACACTGTTTTGCGCGATCCAAAAGCTTTTCGAAAGAGTGTTTCAGGTCATTAACCGGAATGTCCTTCAGGATGTCGGTACAAGCCTTTTGGATGGCCTCTACGGACGCAAAACGTTTTCCTTTCATAGCCAAATGCAATTTTCCGAATAGGTAGAAGTCACAGGGAGCCATATCAGGCGAATGCGGTGAGTGGTTGACGGATAAAATGTGATTTTTGGTCAAAAAATGAGTGATAAGCGTTGAACGATGGGCCGGCGCATTATCGTGCAAAAGGCGCCAACTGCCATTTTCACGGTATTGCGGCCTCACACGGCGAATTTTCAGTCAAAATGCGATGAATTGAATCTTTTGACATGTTTAATTCCATTGCCATGTGTCGCAAAGAAGATTTTGGCTCGTTTTTTATAAATTCACGCACAATTTCAATATTACTTGGTGTAGTCACGAAACTTTCCTGACCGGGATGTTCATCGTCCTTGATGTCTTCAAGACCTTCTTTGAATCGTTTAAACCACTCATGGACTCTGGCACGGAATAAAACATTGTCACCATACACTTGTTTCATTAATTCAAACCTTTCAGTAAAAGTTTTACCAAGTTTCAAGCAAAACTTAATATTCGCTCTTTGTCCGAAGGTCATTTTTCGACCGATGCTATAAACACACTGTCCGTTATAAAGCAATAACTCGGTTTCTAATTGTCCGTTGGTCATGAAATTTTGACAGAGCGTCAGTGAAGGATGTACCTTTCCAACTCCTACTCCCATCAGAAGATAGCGCCACTATAAATAGCTATTTTGAAGAATTCTCGTTCATTTTGGAACGCACCTTGTATGATTTCATGGACTAAAGAAATTGTTAACACTGTTAGGGTTATTTTATAAATTTTTACTAGAATTAATTTGTGCATACTATATACGAAGGTCATTCGATAAGTCTTGTGACTCAGCTCTATTTTTTAGACTTTTACAAAGTAATCTACATAATTTTTTCTGGAATTCTATTAGTTCCTTATGATTTAAGAACCTTACATGCCGGTACTAAAAGGATAACAGTCAATACTGGGCCAATCTCTTGCTGTTCGTATATTACTACCTCATTCCAATCCACTGCTAAAGCTGTTACATCTATATCAAATATAGGTTCCATATCATTCTCTGGCAAGTCAACTACTGATACGTTCTCAGATAGTGCTACGTTATTTTGCAACTGAAACAAAATTTTTATTTTTTAAATGAAAAGCAGTGACTGATCTAAATGAATTATGGATCGAAAATTACTGAATATTTTTCTAATGTTGTAAAGCAAGTATAAGTAAATTTGAACTTAATTGTTTATAATGAAATCGAAACATCTTTTGTATCCAAAAGACAAATAAGTATTACGCTAACCATCCAGAGACGATTTAGGCCTTGTAATACGAAATCGAAGTTGCCATTCATGAGATTGAGGCCCAAACAATCAAACATGTACTAAAAAATTGGGTTGATCGAATGGGGTACTGTAAGGCCAGCCGTGGCAGTCATATTGAATGATGTTGTGTTTCATTCTATTGAATGGCAAGGTTCAATTTTTCTAATAAAACCATACTTTTGAAAAAATATCTATACATTTTTTTTATAGCCGATTCAAATTCCAAATGTTAAATGGCCCACCCTGTACATACTATACAAACTGGACGCAGGAGCTCCCGGCTTCGAGTAGGCAACGAGAGAGACTAACTACAGTTTAGTACGTACGCGACACTTCAGTCGCGGACGCTTCGCAAAACCCAACCTGTACAGTGGAGCTAAGTAATACACACATTACTCAGATGACTAAGTTAAATTTACGTATATTCCAACAATTTTATGCAAACAGAACTGTTTATACCAGAAAGCAGTAACTGTCTTCTATGTATTAAGAATCACTCATTCGATAATACCCCGCTTACCAAAAAATACAGTCATCATTTTCTAAGATTGCTCAACCATGGTCGGGGGTTCTTTATTATCACAAACCCAAATTTTGCATTGGAATTTAGATGAGACATGATAATAGTTTAATTAGGTTTCGTTATATGATTAGTGCAAATCAAATGCATCTAGCAGGCAGCCTGGACGAGGATCATCTTCAAGAGTTATACCATATATACATAGTGGCCCTAGATAAACAATTATCGCCAAAGTACTTGAGACATTTCCTCGATGCACTGGTTGATTGTCAAGCCACGTTAAAAATTCTGATTCTCTGGAAAAAAGACCCTTTCGACTGCGCTGGGATTTGAGGCCGAGTCTTTCGATTTCTATATCCTTTCTTTTATTAAAATAATTAATTTTAATGCTAGTGATAACAGATAATTGCTCCAATTGACTTTCGTTCGTCTTATGCTTGGTCGATAATTTCACTTAGTTTAGTTCCTGTAGCAATGTGATAAGGAAAGTTTGATATATCAGGTGTACAAATAAGTTTCTGCCGTTTTTTATCAAAAATTGGACATTTATTGTGAAACAACGGAACCTTATTTTTTATTCGAAGTATTGTCCATCGTATTGTTTTTCTTGCGTTTGGCATGAATCTTGATCCAATAATGCTTCCAATTCCGCGTCTTCGTACACTTTCGGCCTTCCGCTACGTTCTTTGTCTTCGATGTCAAATTTACCGTTTTAAACTTTTGAAACCACGCACGACAACTTCTCTCACATAAGACAGCCTCAACATACGTATGTACAAGCAATCGATGCGCCTCAGCTACAGATTTCTTCAAATTCAAGAAGTGAATCAAAAGTTCCCGCAAATGACACTTATTCGGCTCAAAACTCGACATTTTCGCACATGAAAGAATATATTATACTGATAGGGTGACCATAATTGATTTTCGAAAAGTAGGAAAAAAAGGTTTGAAAAATTAGGACAAAGTAGGACAAAAATTTATTTAAAAAGGAGGACAAAGTAGGACAAAAGTTTATTCAAAAAAGGAGGACAAGGCAGGACAGAAAAGTTTGGAAAAGAGGACAAAGTAGGACCGAAAAGTTTGAAAAAGAGAACAAAGTAGGATAGAAAAGTGACTATTTTATTAAATGTTATCAACGCTTAACATCTTGTATTTTTATTATTGAACCCTGATGCATTTTAATTAATAATCCATTGAGTTGAAAGATTATTTTTGAGTTGTTGAGGCTTGCCTATTGACGAAGAACTCGTCAGATGACATTGAATGATAAAATTTTGTACAAAAAAAATCCAAAAGTTGATTAAAGAATAAAAAATGATATCCAGCCTTACGATAGTGACGTTTTACATCTGTCAATTTTAACCAAAACTTACTAGTGTCACCAACTTTTGTCAAACGGCGGAAACTTATTTGTACACCTGATACATTTTTTATTTATGGTAATTTATTAATTTAAATTACATAAAAAAGTTAGTTTTATAAAAAAGTGTGACCAAATGAAAAAAATAAAAGTCAAATTTGTAAAAATATACTATGCAGTAGAAAGAGAACCAAGAGAGTATCAAGAGAAGCAAAAGAGAATAAAAAACGTACGAATAAAATCAATAGAGAATAAAACGCGTACCAAGAAAATCAATAGAGAATGAACCGCGTACCAAGAGAATCAATAGGGAATGAAACGCGTACCAAGAGAATTAATAGAGAATGAAAAGCATACCAAGAGAAACAATAGAGTATGAATAGTTCGACTCTGCTCTCTAAATCTGAATCAGTTAAAATCTACTGATTATCAGTGAAATTTGACTGATTTAAATAGCTAAAAAGAGGTTACTGTGAATCAGTCAAATTTCACAGATTACTTCAGTGCAAAGTAACTTATTTGACAGTGGAAATATTGTTTTCACTGATTAATCAGTGAAAAGTCAAATCATTGGTTCAATCAGTGAAAATTTGACTGATTCAGATTTAGAGAGTGGCACCCAGTATCATTGGTCCGCTCAAAGAATGCGCATACGGGGGTGGTTTGATAAGTAACTTGGTTTACATACTGAGAGAGGATGACAGCGAGATTTATACAACTGCCGATAAAGTTTCCTTCTTTAGGTGCGTTCAACTTCGAGGAGATTATGTCGGAAAAAAAGTATGCTGCAAAACTCAGATTGTTGCCTTTCACATCGAACCAAGTTATTTATCGAACCTTCTAAGTACTATGGGGTCAGTATTACGACTACACCTACAGAAAAACCTCAAAATATCAATATTTACAGAATTATGTGATTGTTGATTGTAATAGTATATTACGTGTTTAGGCGCATAATGAGGGTTATTACACGACGAGTGACAATGCTCGCAGGAGACGAAGCCGAGGCGCGATCAGTCCTGCGAGCATTTAAGGCGAGTCTCGTAATTACCCGAATTGTGTGCATTGGCACATATTCTGTTTTATTGACTTCGGTGCGTATACGAGTTTTTATGCGTACACTCGAATCTAATCTAGTATTCATCATGATTCTCGTCCATTGCACTTGATATTTCGTGACTAGTTCCGGCCATTTTTATTTTCACGATCTTGAGTAGCAGTAGCGTATTGTAATAGAGCATGCGCAGTTCAAATGTACAAGGCTTTGTCAGTACGGTGCCTACGCTGTACGAATAAGAAGAAGATTATGCTCCGCTGTATGGTTTTAGGCACTTGCATAGTTCAATTTTTACATTACATTCCTCTGTAGCATAATACACTACATTACGCTACTCGCAACTATAGCGTAAAAACGAGTTTACGCGCTGGAGGCACATAAATAATTTTATACAACACAAGCATGTTTTTCTCGCTTTTTGACGCGTGTTTTGCGGGCATAAAGTTTGCCATTTAAGCCCTAGGGCGTAAATAGGGATGCAGTGCTTAAAAGTAGTCATTTAAGCACCCCCCACTCCCTATTTACGCCCGCAAGGCTTAAATGACAAACTTTACAAAAATCGAGAAAAACATGCTTTTGTTGTATAAAGTACCATGTACAACACGGGGGTAAAGTTGATCATTTAAGGTGAGTGCGATGCTTACTTTTCTCGGCTTCGGCTCGTGCGCGCTCGCCTTCACCTCGAAATGTAAACATCGCACTCACCTTAAATGATCAACTTTACCCCCTTGTTGTACAATTTACTATTATTTTATAAATTTAATTAATATTTTAAATTTATTGATTTTATAAATTTTATGTGCCTCCAGCGCGTAAACTCGTTTTTACGCTGCAGTTGCGAGTAGCGTAATGTAGTGTATTACGCTACAGAGGAATGTAATGTAAAAATTGAACTGTGCAAGCGCCTATAACCATACAGCGGAGCATAATCTTCTTCTTATTCTTCTTCTTCGTACAGCGTTGGCACCGTACTAACAAAGCCTTATACATTTGAACTGCACATGCTCTATTACAATACGCTACTACTACACAATATCGAGAAAATCAAAATGGTCGGAACTAGTCGCAAAATATCAAGTGCAATGGACGAGAATCATGATGAATACTAGATTAGATTCGAGTGTACGCATAAAAACTCGTATACGCACCGAAGTCACATAAAATAGAATACGTGCCAATGCACACAATTCGGGAAATTACGAGACTCGCGACAATTCTCGCAGGACCGATCGCGCCTCGACTACGCCTCACGTACGCTTCGATTACGCCTTGGCTTCGATCTCCTGCGAACATTATCGCTCGTCGCGTAATAACCCTCATTATGCGCCTAGACACATAATATACTATTATATTACATGCTATAATAAACGATGAGTGATACAGAGCCTTGAATAAAATATAATAAATACTGCCTGAAAAGTGATTTGTGTAAGTTTAATCACACGTTATAAGTCATGGATACAATTTTTTTTCCTTATTGAAAAAAGGTGCTCCAGTCTACTAATACTTTCGAATTTCACGTAGAATTACTCACAGTTACGACTGCTACACGCCATGCAGGAACACTTTGTTGTTTCTTGTTGTCCTTTATATCTTTAATAGTATGAGGTATACCACCATTAAAGCCAGGTGCACTTCCTACTACAGCGGAGACGTTTTCAAATGCATCTGGGAGAAAAGAATGGACACATGCAGCAGCAATCAAAATGTGCTGAATAGTGAATAAAGCCCCACCACATAAGTACCGTTGATGTTCTCTCAAATAAACTAAAGAGTTTTCCGGCTTGTCATAGTCGTCCCTTAACATCTTAACCGTTAGTTGGGTCATTTGTGATAAATTGGACTCTATTAAAAACAAGTTTAAAAAAATTAAATATGGAAGAATAATAGTATCTCGGGTGATTAAATTTTTTTTCGAATATTATATTTATAGGTCCTCGCAAATTCCTTATAGAAATGTGGCCCTAGCCAACTTGTCTGAAAATGTAGTATAATATAGTTAATAATCTCCTGATCGAAAGTCCCATTTAGCACAGGATAAGATAATAGGGCTACACTGGCAGTATAGTTGAAATCATAAAAGGCACTCCTAGAAATGTAAGCCAGTCAATTGAATATTCCAGACAATGAAGACAAAAAAATTACAATAGTCTTGACAATAAAGGCAAGACCATTAGTCGAATTAACTAAGACAATAAAATTTGGCAGGCATTGCAGTGTGAATAAGCCAACTGGGATAATTCAATCAATGAAGGCAAGATTATAGGGCAGTGCAGTCAATGAAAGCAATAGTTGTGATAAGCTCAACCAATAAAGGCAAGATATTGGATCAGTCCTAGCTAGTGATGGTAAGTCCTCGGTAATACCAGGGATTAACACATTCTGACCCGTATTACCGCAGTCACATTGGTCAGTCATGGTAATTCTTGTAACACGTAATTTCAAAGTTTAATTTATAATCAAATGTATCGCTAAAAGTACATTTATAGGTTCGTAAGTCAGTGAAAAGTGTTCAACAATTCAGAAGCAGTTGGTTCAACTGTGTGGTCGCGTGCGTCGGTCGTTTAACCCATCAACCCGTTAAAACCTACCTGGAAACGCTCAATTGGGCCGTATTCCCGTATTCCGCAGATATTGCGCCGTCCGATTATTACTTGTTCCGGTCGATGACACATGATTTGGCTGATCAGCAGTTCTGCTCATATGAAGACATCGAAAAATGGCTTGATTCGTGGATACTCTCAAAAGATGAACACTTTTACCGTAACGGTATTCGAGCTCTACCAGGAAGATGGGCAAAAGTTGTAGCTAACGATGGGTAATACTTTGAATGATTCATTTGTAAACCATTTTTTCACAATAAAGTTGCATTTTCATCAAAAAAGCAGCGGGAACTTAGTTCCGCACCTAATATTTTAGTATGATCGTATGGAAAAAGAATCTGGAAGATTGACACTAACTGACGTGTTTATAGACTATTATGAAGCAATTGGCGTCAATAAGAAAAGCGCACGCATGCACATTTTGAGAAAAAATATACTCAAAACACAATACTCGGAATTCATTTATCTGAAAAATGTTGATTTCTACATGATATGACCATTATATTGTATTATCCCCCCTACTTTTTTATGTACCGTCTCATTCTATACAAATCAAGTTATTTCTTCATTGAACAAATTCCAGTCTATACCTCCATAAAACCAAAACCCAAATTAATGTCCAATAACACATCAACAAACCATCAAAACTCTCAATCGACCTTTTGGTCCAAATATGGTCGGTTGGGTGTTTCGATTCCTTATTAAATTTATATCTTATTGTGAATCAATATTATTTTATTAAAAATTTCATAATTAAAAGCTATAAACATTACAACACTACTTTTTTATATATCACTATTATACGAAAGTATTTCTGATTGACATAGTTATAAAAAATATTGGATAAGTTAATTATTGGATTAAATTTAACATAAAATTTTCAGATTTTTTATAACTTGTTCAAAATTCCCTTTAAAAAATGCAAAGTTTACCACACAGCTTGTCGTCTGCTATTTTCACAAAAAGCATTTTTACGTTATTTTATTTTAAGCAAATCGTTTTGAAGAAAGTCCAACATGTTGATACTTGGTCCTATAAGCCTACTTTTTAATAAAAAAATCTTTCTTATTATGAAAAAATGATAATGACCAATTTTGACCAGCATGACCGGTAATTATCACGACACGTCAGGTAATACCAGACTTACCACTGTTCACAGGAGCAGGCGCCCATCACTAGTCCTAGCAATGTAATTATGCCAGCTGGGCAGTTATTCAACAAACGTAAAACCTCAAATTAGCTCAATTAATAACGGCTAAACAAAGCTGCATTTTCACAAGGGATGTGCGGAGTCCTTTACTCATGAAAAAGCAGAAATAAAATTTTTCCTCAGCTTAAGAGGAAGAAATATTAAATTGAAGGTCTTGTGAGTGAAAAATCCATGTATAAATTATGTACATAGAAATTCACTTGGAAATCCCATTTCAATGTAGATTTTGAGTTAAAATTTAGAGCTGCTATACGTTAAATTTTACGTAGAATGAATAAGAATTTCAAAAATATGTTGCTTTCATCAAACAAGATCCTTTAATTGCATTAGATTGGCATATATGGCTTCGAAGACGAAATATTTACTTCTATCAGATTCACGTATTACTACGTATATTATATATATTACATTCATTACATTCGCAATACCTTACTTGTTACAAATACCAGCCTACATGTGTTGTTTTAAAAATAGTGGCACCTACATTGTCTAACAGTATAGAATGGCAAATCATCAATCCAAATCGGGAATATGTATTATGTTAGATGATAAATTCCTTGTATAAATGTTGCCATAACCTTAAAGCATCCCTCGGCTAACACACTAACTTTATAATAAGGGGACAACAAACGGATGTTTGAATTTTGCAATCATTTTAAATAAACCTTGAAGTAACCCAGAATACAATGTGAAGTAACTATTACGTAACTGTTATAGTAAATGATAAGTCTGTTTCGCAACTGTTTGCTAACAAGTACGTATATATTTGGTTAGTTGAAATTTCGGGGGCTGACTTTTTATTCCCATAGCTTCTCGTAAAAACATCATGGAAATTACCACTTCTTAAAAATCAAACCCATTCGGGGAGTTTCAATGACTCTCTCAGAAAATACATCCTTCTGTATGGGGATGAACACAATAGAAGGAACAGTAACGCACACTTTGTAGTAGAAAAAGCTGATGCGGATCCTTCTGTCTCAGCTTGCATGATCGAAAACAAGGCCTTAATTGGTCTCGCAAAAGTTGTTGGTGGCTTTTGGCCTCGTACAAGAGCCTTGAACATACAAGGCTACTATTAAGGGTATTAGCAATTAACAACAGGGGTGAGTCTAACATTATGCTCTTTAAGTATATTGGTATATAGAGAGCGGATGAGAGTTGTCTGGATTTGGTGATTGAGTGTTGCTGGGGCTCCTGCATTGCGGAGAACCTCTGTGGCAAAGCCAACTAGCTCACGCGCCCATGCCGGCCGATCGCGATGTCTTGCATCCTCCAATTTCCCAAGGCGACAGTTCTCCATATCACAAGAGCCCGAGTAGCACTCCGTTTCTAAGTTCTAATTACTCTCATCCGCACTCTATTGGTATATTTGAAGATTGGCATGTATCGTAGGAGATGTCATTATCGGACATATTTAATTTTCTTTAACTGTACATAGACTTGAAGCAGAGAGGTACAGGAATCTAAAGGCAATTAATTGGGGCCAGTACAGAGCTAATCTCAAGATGCTCTTGGATTATGTGCCTAAATAAGTCAAGTCTTTTGAGCTTGCAAAAATCGCAGTTGGGCTTATACAGGAATCTGTATTGTAAGCATATGAAGACAACTGTCTGCTTCACAATTGGAAAATAGACATAGATGCTCCTTGGTGGAACAAAAGCCTTAGAACCCTGAGAAAAAAGACTATGTACCTGATATGGCCAACTTCCGGAAGGATTTGAGGAAGTGTCCAGCATGTCGGCTAAGGGCATTAACCATTGCCTTGAGTCACATGAAAATACTGCTACTGAAATCGCAGAACACCTAAACAGGTATATTTTCTTGGCTCGGAACTACTACTGATGCTTATTTTTTCGTTTCCGTTAAGAGTCCAAAAAGTAATCCAAGAAGGCAACGCAGTGAGTGTTGAATTTTTAGACATAAAGAATTTATTTCGTAACATCCCTATTGAATCAATTAAAGATTTGGCTAGTTAACATGAAGTTAGCACCACTGTTAATAGGTGGATAAGATTCACGTTAAGAAGCAGAATAGTTCATACTTCATTTCATAGTGAAAACATGGAAACAAGAATAGTGAAGAGATGTCATTAAGATGGAGTATTTTCCTTTACTCAGTGGACATAAGTTATAGATTACGTCAGTTGGTTCCCGTAGCATGAGGAAAATCTTTAGCATTAAATCAGTTTGTTTTCGGAAGATTCATTGTGTTAATTAATTTATCGTGTGTTTCGATGTTCGTATTTCTTTGTTGACTTCGTATTTTTCTGGGCTCAAACTTACGAGTATCGTTCATTGTTACTCCAACTGTTTTGAGTGTACATTTTTTTGATAACATAAACACTCATTTTCATCCTTCGATCTCTTGATGCAACTTAAGGTTGCATGTTGGGCAAAAGGTCGCTCGAAGAGCTATTATTTACAATTCCTTCACTTTTCGGGCAATTAGCATCAGTGAAATTAGTTGAAAATGCTTGGTTACTTGGTTCAATTTTTTCTACACTTGATTTGAGTTCGTACAATGGGAAATATTGGATTCATTTAATATCTCCAAATGCTTTGAGCGAAATGACTTATAAGTACCTGGTCAAAGTAACAAAATTAACACTGAATATAAAGCGAGAAATTCTAGAGATAAGCTTTAACGAACAATCGTTATTCACGATGTTTTGTGTGAAAAATATCGACTTTATCAAAATAAAAAAACTACTTGTAGTTCGATACTTGTAGCAGGACCGGTCACTAAAATAGATATAACTCCGTAAATAATTAAAATTTTTAAAATTCCGTTGGAGGCAATTTTCTTAAAGATCAATTCTTTAAAAATATGGGGAAAAAATCGATTTTTTTCAAAATTGTAGACTAGAATACAGCCTTAATTAATTGTGTTCGGTAGCGTTCTCCATTGATGGTTTTACCCGGTTTTAGCACCTCATAATACAGCACACCCTTCTGATCCCACCAAATACAGAGCATTACCTTCGCGCCATGGATATTCGGCTTTGCCGTTGATTTGGCTGGTTGGCCGGGTTTCACATATGATTTTTTGCGCTTGGGGTTGTCGTAATGGATAAATTTTTCATCACCAGTAACAATCCGATGCAAAAATGGCTTCTTTTTGTGGCGTTCCAGCAGCATTTCGGACATGCAAAACGGCCTTTCAACGTCTCTCGGCTTGAGTTCACATGGAACCCAATTTCCTTACTTTTGAATGTATCCTGCTGCCTTTAAACGTTTTGAAATGGCTGCTTGAGTGACTTCCAAAGATTCTACGAGCTCTTCTTGTGTTTGGCAACAATCTTCATCGAGTAATGCTTCCAGTTCTTCATCTTCAAACTTTTTTTGCTGCCCAGGACGTTCTTCGTCTTCCAAACCAAAATCACCACTTTTAAATCGTGCAAACCACTTTTCGCACGTTCTCTCAGCTAGAGCATGTTCACCATAAACTTCCACCAAAATACGATGACTTTTGGCAGCAGTTTTCTTCATATTAAAGTAATGAAGAAGAACTCCCCGCAAAAACGCTTTTTCAGGCACGAAGTTCGATATATTTGAGTGAAAAAAAATTATTGTTGTTTACGCTTCAAATGAATGTCATATAGTGAAAAAGACGCACAATGACAGTAGCTTTCCAACGCATGTTCGGAATATTGGAACGATGGAATAATAATCAAGTTACGCCATCTCTTAGCAAACCGCACGAATTAAGTTATAGATCCAATAAAATTTAAACCTTTTAGTGCCGGGCGAAAAATAGGTGCCTTTGCGAGAATAACCGGTCGAATTTCACAGTTTTACTAGGATTTGGGAAAATGCTCATAAAAACCAAACGAGAAACAATATTTAAATGATTCAAAAAGCTGTTTTCAATTAGATCATGTATAACGTACAAGTATTACAATAGTATATTATGTGCCTAGGCACACAATGAGGGTGATTGCGTGACGAGCGACAATGTTTGCAGGAGATCGAAGCCAAGGCGTAGTCGAGGCGTAGCCGAGACGTAGCTGAGGCAAAGCCGAGACGTAGTCCAGAAAAAGCCGAGATGAATCCGAGGCGCGATCAGTCCTGCGAGCATTGTCGCGAGTCTCGCAATGTCCCGAATTGTGTGCATTGGCACATATTCTATTTTATGTGACTTTGGTGCGGATACGAGTTTTTATGCGTACATTGGAATCTATTCTAGTACTAGTCCCGGCCATTTTGATTTTATCGGTCTTGTGTAGTAGTCAGTGCTAACGCTGTACGAAGAAAAAGTGAGAAGAAGAAGAATAAGAAATAGATTGCGTTCCGCTGTAAGACTATAATGCGCATGCGCAGTTCAATTTCTACATTGTATTCCTCTGCAACGGAATATACAACATTGCTTTACTCTCAGCTGTAACGGAAAAACGAGTTTCCGCGGCTGAGGCACATAAATTTATTTTGATTATTTCTCCCGCAATGCGAATAGTAAAGCGCTACGAGGCGCGGGCCGATATATCGGCTCTGGCACTTCTCGCCAGTGTAGCAGGAGCCGATATATATATATATATATATATATTTGACCTATTTTAACCGCAATCCGAGAGTGTTTTTGCGTCGATTTATGACGATGGATGAAATATGGATCCACCACTATACAATGGGTTAAACCTGATGAAAATGCACCAAAGCAACCGAGAAAAAGGGTTATGGCAAGTATTTTTAGGGATACACATGGAATAATCGTTTTCGGCTACTTTAAGAAAGGAAGAACGATTACTGGAGCATATTATGCTGCATTATTGGATCTATTGGTTCACTAAATCAGAAAGAAATGGCCATACTTGGAGAAGAACAAAAATCCTTTTCTATGATCACAATGCACTGTCTTACACATTAAACATTGCACGGGCAAAAAAACATGAACTGGGTTTCAAATCGCTTCCGCATCCGCCGTATTCTCCAGACCTGGCCCCCAGCGACTATTATCTTTTCCCAAACCTCAAGAGATGGTTGTGTGGTCGGCGTTTTGATTCGAACTGAGAATTTAAACAGAAGATCATTTTGGAGGGTTTGGCAATTCATATTATTTGGGAGGCATAGAAAAGATGAAAGATTTTATAGAGCTAAAAAGAGAGTACATTGAGAAATAAAATCGATTTTTACAAAAAAATGAATTCTTGTTCATTGTATCACGTTTTTATTGACATGTCACGCGTGACTACTGTCAAACTAAATACACAATTTTATTTAGTTTTTATTGACATTTCATCATGGAAAGACTTACGCCTCAACAACGTTTACAAATCGTACAATTATATTACGAAAATGGACGCTCTGTGAAAAGTGTTTATTGCGCGCTCTGGCCAATTTATGTTGTACATAATCGTCCTACCAAACGCACTATTCGGCATACCATCGGCAAACTCGAGAATAATTTAACATTATTGGATGATACTCGACCGATTAGACCACGTACAAACCGAACTGTAGAGAATATTGCGGCTGTAAATGAGAGTTTTGCCGAAGAGCCGGAAGAATCGATTCGGCGCCGATCTCAACAACTTGGCCCATCTTATGGCACTACTTGGGCGATTTTTGATGCCGTAAATTGAAGCCCGTAATCTCCACGACATCTGGTTCCAACAAGACGGCGCTACATGTCATACAGCCCGTGAAACAGTGGATTTACTGCGTAGTCGTTTCGGTGAGCAATTCATCTCTCGTCTCGGACCGGTGGACTGACCTCCAAGATCGTATGATATCACACCTTTGGACTTTTATTTGTGGGGGTATGTAAAGTCTAAATGTTTTGTGGATAAACCCGCTACTATTGAGGCATTGGAAGCCAACATTACTGAAGTTATTAGCGAGATACCGACCGAAGTCCTCGAGCGAGTTATTCAAAATTGGTGTTTACGGATGGACGAATTAAAGCGCAGTTGCGGCCAACATTTGAAAGGGGTTATCTTTAAAAAATAAATGTCGTGAATGGTTCTACACAAAAATAAAAAAGATTGCCCTATTAATTTGAATTTTCGTTGTCTTATTTCAATTTAAAATCCTATACCTCTAAATTGATCAACCTTTAGTTACTTCACTATTATATGTTCGACGGTTGAAAGACCGTTAAATCGGACTTTATATAGTAAGCAGCTTGTCCTCCGTGTAATTTTTAAACCCTCTCTTGAAACTTACAAAATATTGTGCCTTAGCAATTCTAAAATTTTTATGTGGGAACATGTCCTTCGTTTATGGAAATTATGGTTTTAAAAAAAAAAACACGTCTGAGATTTCCCTTGTTAGTGTCAGAAAACTTTTAAGATCAATACCCGATAGTTTTTGTGGATATACATCGAATTATTACAAAGAAGGCTACTGAAAATAACTTCAAAAGTTTACCTTCAGCATAAGCGATGGCCAAAAGTGTGTAGAATACAGTAATAGTAATGGGAACCTCCATTTTTAGTCACAAATGACGACTTATTGCGGAAAATAAATGTTTACACCAGTTGTATATTCGTAGAAGTCACAATCTTACTATTGAGCAAGAGCAATTCGTTAAAATCTGATACGAAGTAATGACATATCACGAATTTTATCTGTTAGCTTCTATGAGTCACGTCTGAAAAAGATAAAAGAAAACTGTAAATAATTGTAAGGAATATATCACAACAAAATACTCGAATTTAATGGCTAATTTGACTCATTCCAGTTCGGGACCTAAAGTTAATGAATATAGAAGCTAAATATGTGAAAAGGGAATTCTAAACAAGTTCAATAATTAGGAAAAAAAGTTTCTGACCATAATATTCTTTTCTTCTTTATCCTTTTTTTTAATCTCACATGCAATTTATAAGGCTGAAAGTATGTATCGTATACTTTCAAAAGCATTATAAATCTTTAATATCATAATCCCACATAAAAGAATTAAAACATCAAAAACATAAAGACCTATTTCATATTTCTTCAACACTCGTGAATAATGGCCCATTTTACACGCCTGTAAAATGAACGCAAAATGGGCGATTATAGGCGAGTAATTAAAAACTTAGATGTCACGTATGCGCAGATAGCTGTTAACGGCCTATTATAGTATTCTCTAGGATAACATTTTCCGTGACGTAGAGGGCAAAAATAACAGTCATGTGATCAGAATAATATGGAGATTGCGGAAATTTTTATTTAAATATCATATGTGGTGCCAGTGGTGGCAACTTCAGGTATTATATATCGATCATATATGACGTCGTCTGCTAAATTCATTAACGATAATAGATTTAAATTTGTTTACAATTCATTTTAGAGTCTATCTAAAATTGACCATTATTCACGAGACTGAAAGAAATAATCGTGGTAGGAAGTAATTTTTCCCAAATTTTGTTTCTCCAAAGCATGATTTGACCAACAACAGTTAATTTCGGATAGGAATTATTTTGGCACGTTTTATGGAATCAGAAGAGATGCACCCGTTTGTCAAACAAGAACAAATGTTAGTAAAAGTAGATTTTTAAACAAATACATAATAAATACTTTAACAAACAAACAACAATAATGAATATTTAGTTTCTGAGCTGTACAAGCTGTACATTAGATGTTATGATACTTTATGTCAGGGATGCACAACTCGGCTTCTCCGAGCCGCTAGCTCCCATAAGCCAGCTTCGAGTGTTAACGAGCTGGTGAGAATAGAAAGGGTAAAATGAGAGTGTGGCCAATCTAGGGATGTCGGTTTTCATGAAATTTATTTTTGTGAAATAAAACTTGAAACTTCTCAAAAATCTTGAAACCTTTCATGAAAAGTTTCAAAAGTTAAAAAGTTGTCACCTTACGTACTTTCTCTATTTTAGGAGCGTGAATTTTAAAATGACATTATTTTTTATTCTGAAAATACATCAGAAATAAAATTGAAAAACGAGTGTGATAGAAAATGAATGTATATTTGTTTCAATTATAGTTTTTTGTACTTCTTTCGAAACAAGTTATGGAAACAAAAGATAAATAGGCAAACAAACATGCAAGTCAAATTTAAAAAATCGTTTTGAAGAAACCAATCGTAGGCTAGAATCGAAAAGAACATTACGTGATTGACGGAACCAACTTCTCAATATGAAATGAAAAGGTTCCATAAACGTGAAAAGTTACACTAAAGTTTTCATTTCATTGAAAGGTTTCATTGAGATGTTACAGCCTTCACGTCCTTAAATCAATTCATGTAAGCAGTGCTGATTGGCTCCGCCGTTACCGGTACTTCTTCCGATTTTCCATGTATATATAAGATACGTTGCCGACAGGTGTCCTCGTAGACAATTTCAAACTCTTATATCGCAATAAATGGCAATTAAATTCAAATTTAAAGAATTTGAAATCCTCCTGTAGAAAAAAGATGCTTTCAACTGCGCTAGGATTCGAGCCCAGGTCTTTCGATTGCCGGTCGACTGCTCTAACCAACTGAGCTCACTAGACGATATAAAGAGGTCTTCCTGTGGATAAGGAGATGTCGGACGCCTGTGTAGCTCAATTGGTTCGAGCAGTCGACCGTCAATCGAAAGACCTGAACTCGAATCCCAGCGCAGTCGAAAAGCGTCTTATTTCCACAGAAAGATTTCAAATTCTTTAAATTTGAATTTAATTTGCATTTATTGCGATAAAATGGTTTGAAATTGTCTACGAGGACACCTGTCGGCAACGTATCCTATCTGATACGCGACTAATGATCGTCCGGTAATGGAGACAGGGGCAAAAATTTCGAACTCAACTAAATAATTCTTTTTATTATCATTACTTTTTCATATATAACACGTGGATCAATAAATCCCGGGACTGACACATAGATGGCATTGCCAACAAAAGTTCTATATGATTTTTCATGAGTACCAACCTTCAAAACATACCTGTCAAAATATCATGACATTCTGATGTTTGGTCCACGAGTTACAGTGATTTAAGTGACGCTAGTCTTGATATTCTCCAAACAATGGATTCGAAACAATTTCGTGTGTTGATTTACCATTGCTTTTTTTGATGAAAAAAAAACACAGTGCAAACTCAGCAATGGATTGAAAAGTGCTACGGGGACTCTGATCCATCAAAAACAACCATTTTTCGGTGGTATGCTGAGTTTAAACGTGGTCGTACAGACACTGAAGATGGTGAACGCTCCGGCCGGCCAAATGAACACCGGAAACCATCAAAAAAGTCCACCAAATCGTTTTCGAAAACCGTAAATTAAAATTGCGTGAGATAGCTGACACCTTAAAGATATCATACGGCAGTGTGTACGCTATTTTGCATGAACATTTGTCTATGAGGAAGCTGTTGTCAAAGTGGGTGCCGCGTTTGCTCACGGTGTATCAAAAACGACAACGTATCGTTGATTTCGAGCGCTGTTTGGAGTTTATTCGCCGAAATAAACCGAATTTTTTGCGTCGGTATGTGACAATGGACGAAACCTGGATCCATCACTACACTCGGGAGTCAAAGCGATTGTCAGTCGAGTTGACTGCAGTCGGTGAGAAGCGTCCAAAGCGGCTAAAAACGCAAATGTGGGCCGGTAAGGTTATGGCCACAGTATTTTGGGATGCTCATGGAGTTTTGTTCATCGATTACCTTGAAAAAGGTAAGACGATCAATAGCGAACGTTACATTGGCCAATTGATGCGTTTGAAGAACGAAATTGGTGAGAAACGGCTCCAAATGAAGAAGAAAAAAGTGCTCTTTCACCAAGACAATGCGCCGTGTCACAAGTCGCTCGCTACCATGGCGAAATTGAATGAATTGAGCTTCGAATTGCTTCCGCACCCACCATATTCACCGGATCTGGCCTCCAGCGACTACTACCTGTTTGCAGACCTCAAAAAAATTCTCCAAGGAAAAAGATTCTACTCCAACGGGGAAGTCATCACCGAAACGAACGCTTATTTCGAGGCCAAAGATAAATCGTTCTACAAGAAAGGTATTGAAATGTTAGAGAAGCGCTGGACTGATTGTGTTGCTTTTGAAGGAGACTATGCTGATGAATAAAGTCGAGTTTTGCCAAAAAAATGTATTTTTTCTAGTTAGTCCCGGGACTTATTGATCTACGTGTTATTCTTGCTTAAAATAGATTTCATCATAATATGTTTTATATATATTTTCTCAAATATATTTCTTTTTTTACTTTGTACGAATATATATTTCTTAATAAAAGAAAACAATATTTGTCAAATCCATCATATTTCATTTTTTATTTTTACAATACTTTCATAAACAGAGTTATAGTTTAGTTTGTATATTTTTATACTTTTAAAAATTCCGTGCGCATTTTAAGCTTGTGTACCAAAGATGACCGACTTCGGGATGGTGGCCACACTCTCCTTTTACCCCTTCTGGGTGAGAGGGGAAGTCGAACCAGCAAGCGAAGAAGTAAATGGGTAGAAAGAAAGGCCTTTTTTTGCGGGCGTTCATGTGCGAACACAAATACACTCAAGAATCAATTCGCAACGCCGAGATTTATAGTTTAATAAATAGGGAGCAGTCGTAATATTGATTTGTTCATCAAACTTTAATATTTATGATTTAAATATTATGTTATATTCTTCCATATCATGAATTACGTAAAAATTTGAAGCAGAAAAAAATGAAATTTCACGATGAAACTTGGAAACGCTTTCTTTTTGCCAAAGTGGCAATGTTGGGTTCAATGGATCTTGCCAACGCTACACGCATAACTGAATCCATGTTTTCGTCAGAAATATGAGCAACAAAATTAAGAAACAAAGACGTGTGAATCGCAAAAACGAAACTGTGCGCTGCGGTGGGAAGCTGCAGAGACACGAACACTCTTCATTCTCTACCCCTTCTTCTTTCACAGTTCTCCTCAAGCATCACTGCTTCATGTTCTTCTACCCAGATAACATTCGCAATTTCTATATGATATCATTTAGAGATAATCAGTGAGTCAATTGGTGATTTCAAGGATGCACACACTTGTATGCTCACATTGAGGTCATATAGAGATCACTTTTTGAGTCAATAGAAAATCATCATATGATTTACCTTATTGCACACACTTGTATGCTCACATTGAGGTCATATAGAGATCACTTTTTGAGTCAATAGAAAATCATCATATGATTTACCTTATTGCACACACTTGTATGCTCACATTGAGGTCATATAGAGATCACTTTTTGAGTCAATAGAAAATCATCATATGATTTACCTTATTGCACACACTTGTATGCTCACATTAAGGTCATATAGAGATCACTTCTTGAGTCAACAGAAAGTCATTATATGATTTACTTTATTGAGGCTTGTTTTTATCGAAAATTAAAATTATTCAGGTTCAAACCAAAAAATATATACACAAGACAATTTTTATTCTTAAATTGCAAAATTACAAAAGTATGTATTTCGATAACTAAATGACAAAAGTGTATATTAATTCCAAAATTTATATAATTAAATTAATCAGTATCGGTATCATAAGTCTCATCAATATTATTCTCGTTATTGTCGCCCTTGTTCATAGAACAGGTAGAAGAAGCCAGAAGAGAATTTGGCGTCTTTGCCTGATCATTCGTCATCGATTTCTGCATTTTTTTATAGTTCTTGAAAGTTTGTTTTTTCGCTCTCCGAATTTCTTGCACATCATGGTGGAAAGCACCTGCTCCCTGGTCATAGTTATAGAATTTTTGGTACACCGCAACTTCTGTAGGTAAAAAACGAAATCGCAATTATTATATAGTAAAACATCCATTGAATGAGTCTTTACAATTTATTTTACCAAAAATGAGATTAGCTAGATAGTTGCTCCGAAATTGTATGCGTTTTTACCCTTTTCCTGCATCGTGATATTTGGCATGACTTCTGGAGTCATCAAGAAACACATACATATCCTGACGTTGATTCTTGACGTGCCACCACGCATGATGTGTTTAAAGTGTGTATACTGAAAACGTAATTGTTATAGAGTGATGTCAATAAACGTATCAAAAGTGAACTATTTAAAATTTTAATCATAATATACGTTATCAGCTGTTTATCGCGTGTTAAATTTTTTTTAATTTTATTTTTTATAGGCAATTATATTTTAGGTACATTTCATATTTGATTTCAAGTGTATTGTATGTTTGATTTTGTGTATTTATATGATGTTTTGGATTTTGTGCATTTATATGTATTTATTAATTTTGTAAAAATTCAAGTGTAGTACACATCATAATATGTTTGAAAGAAAAACGACGCTTTGGGACCAAGTCATTTTATTTATAACAGTTCCAACGTTTCAGGAACAATAAAGAGTCTCCTCATCAGGGAATAAAAGCTCTTACTACAACTACTAAAAAAAATACTACTGTAACGGTTACATCTATGGACTCTTTTTAAATTCTTAGGTCTTTTTAATTCCGAATGATATTTATATCATTATTGCGATGGTTTTACCTATTATTATGAAGATCAGGTTTGTTGATATATATCATTATATCATAAAACACATTATAATTATTTACCACAGCCTAAAACAATTTTCAGCATTTATGGTGTTACAAAAACTGAGAATCAAAATCGAAGAAAGCGAAAAATGTACACTAATAGCTGAAAATAAGGTACTTTAGGGACTAAATCTTGAAAATAAGGTACTTTAGGGACCAAACCTTGAAAATAGGGGACTTTAGGGACCACAACTGAATATAGAGGACAATAGGGGATATAGGGACCGGTCTGTGAGGCTATCAGCGTGTCGGCGAAGGACGGTGAGTCCTACGCTGAGATCCTGAAAGCAATGAAGGCTAAGGTGAACCGTCAGAATTCGGGAGCGGAGGTTCTCTCCATCCGAAGAACCAGGAAGGAGGAGATCCTCTTGGTCCTGAAGAAGGGGGGTGACGTTTCGGCCTTCGAGAAGGCGCTCGATTAGGCGGTCGGGCAGAGAGCCGAGATTAAGTCTTTGGTCTCAAAGAGGTCCCTTGAAGTTAGTGACCTCAACGAGACCATCACAAGAGAAGACGTCGTGGCCGCGCTCTGTATCGCGCTGGGCAAGCCAGACCTCGGGGACCAGTGCAGGCTGTATAAGCGCTTTGACGGTGTACAGACTGCGGTGGTCTGTTTAACCGAGGCGGACGCTCGAAGCTTGCTCGAGCTCGGTAAGCTGAGGGTAGGGTGGGTGAACTGCCACATCCGGGAGCATGTCAAGTTTGCCCAGTGCTTCAGGTGACCATGCCATGGCCATGTGTCGCGCGGCTGCACGTTTCCAGGCAGGAAGGACGCCTGCTGGAGGTGTGGGGTGATAGGGATGAAAAATATATCGCCCATGCTGCGGGGAGTGTCTCTTGCCCAACATTTAGGGCGGAGCTCCGGAGGTTTAGGGGTGGGATGTGAAGTTTCTACAGCTCAACCTCGGGAGAGGGAAGGAAGCCCAGAAGCCGACTTCAGTGCTGGAAAGACTTGATCGGTGAGGTCGAGAAGGACCCATGGGGTCTCGCCGTCAAAATAGTCACCAAGAGATTGGAGACTACAAGAAAGACCCCGGGCCTGGATAATCCCGATCGAGTCAAGTACATCGTACAAAGCTTGTTTCCACATGTAGAGACGTTCCAAAGACAGTACCGAAGCTCCTGCGTGGTCCGGCGCGAAGATCTCTTCACTCTCGAAGAACTAAAGAGAGCGGGTGGAAGGTTCAAGGTAAACACAGCGCCGGGGATCGACGGGTTGCGGAACGAGATCCTCAAAGAGGTGATCGGGGCATACCCGGAGATCCTCCTGGAATTCTTTAACTCCTGTCTTCGGGAGGGGAGTTCTTCGCAGACTGGAAGAAGCAGAGGTTGGTCCTGCTGAGGAAGGGCAACAAACCTCTAGGGGATGCCTCATCGTATAGACCAATATGTCTGTTGGATACGATGGGGAAACTTCTGGAGGAAATGATCCTACAAAGACTACAGGGTCACATGGTTCGTGAGAATGGTCTCTCGGAAAACCAGTTCGGCTTTCGGAAAGGCAGGTCCACAGTTGACGCCATCCAGGCAGTGGTGGACATCGCCACTAAAGCAAGAAGATCCTTCCAATATCCGAGGATCGTTTTCGGGGAACATGAAATCAAGTGGTAAAAGAGCATTAAGTACCTGGAAGTGCAGTTGGATCGAAGGCTTAGCTTCGGCGAACACCTGCAGATCGCGACTGCCAAAGCCATCCAATGTGGGGCCGCCCTGACTCGGCTCATGCCCAACATTGGTGGACCCAGGGAAGCTAAGAGAAGGCTGATGGCAAGCGTGGTAAACTCGAAGCTGCTTTATGCATCTCCGATCTGGACAAGTGCCCTTAACAACCATTCTATCCTGAAGAAGCTGTTCTCGGCACAGAGAGGTGTGGTGATGAGAATTGTCTCAGCATACCGAACTGTGTCGACGAGTGCTGTACTGGTCCTGGCAAACGTCCCGCCAATTGACTTATTGGCGGAGGAAAGGAAAGAGAACTTTCAGCTCCGTAAGTACCTCACCTGCTTAACCAACCTGCAGGAAATCGCTCACGCGAAGAAGGCCATCCACAAGGATGAAAGGCGCAGACTCGTCGAGAAATGGCAGACGAGATGCCATGGTGACCAATCCAGGAGATGGATACACCGTCTAATCCCGGAGCTCACCACCTGGCTGGATAGAAAGCACGGTCAAGTCGGCTTTTACCTGGCGCAAGCGCTTTCAGGCCATGGCTGTTTTAATGCGTACCTGAAGCGCTTCAAGAAAAGAGACGACGAGTCGTGTAGCTACTGCGGATCTCTTGTGGACAATGCAGAGCACACACTCTTTGTCTGTGCCAGGTGGGGCGCGGAAAGGGAGGCTGTCGGTCGGGCCGTGGGCGCACAACTCACCCCTGACACGATGATCTCTCTCATGCTCCAGTCTGAACAGAAATGGATACTTATCGAGTCATTCGTCACCCTGGTGATGAAGACGAGGGAGCTCGATGGGCGTGCAGAGCGCGGCAACAACGGGGGCCAGTAAAAATCGCATCGGGGCCTGCACCCGCGGTCTTGCGTCTTGAGCGGACTTGACTGTCTGCGTCGTTCGGGGGAGGAATCGCTTTATTCCTCCCCTGGCCGGCGCGGCTAGTCGATCTGCCTAACGGGCGTGTGGCCGCCGATGGGAGTCCCGGGCGAACGGATGACGGAAGAGTCGTACGCGACTTTAAGCTGGAACCAACCACCCGTGAAGTTTAAAGCCGAAAGGCGGTTCCGCGGGCGGTGTATCGGTTCGATAGAGGGGGTTTTTTGGTTTTAACAGGTATGCCTAGACCCGTCCTAGGAGAGTCCTGTACAACGTCTATAAAGGATTTCGCCATTTTTCCTCCTCACCAAAAAAAAGTTTTTGTACCAATTATAAACATTTTACTGAGACATGGTCAAATCACTGAAGGCCTTCTGTAACATTCTGAACGTTTCCGCAATTGAAATTTCATTCCGCAAACAAAATTTAATGGCACTTCTTTTCTCAACAAATTCAGACATTTTAAAAATCGAAAAAATCATTCTTTGTCGTTTAGAAAACACAAGCGTAACTATGTAACCTTCTTCAAATAAGATACTTCGGGTAATCCCTTGAGACTGGTGACGCCAACATTGATGAGACTTATTTTTCAATTTAACGAATTCGAGATCGGACTATCAGTGTCAATCTATAATTTTATATACTACTGTAGGCAAAAGCTAAGGTGAATTTTTAATTTAAACTTCGCGGGATAACCAATTCAGGCAAACTCTTATACTTTTATGTTGGTCCTACTGTTACTGACATCTGTGCTAAATTTCATGTCAATGTCATCATTTGTTACATAGTTACGCTTGTGTTTTCTAAACGACTAAAAGTGATTTTTTCGATTTTTACAATATCTGAATTTGTTGAGAAAAGAAGTGCCATTAAATTTTGTTTGCGGAATGAAATTTCAATTGCGGAAACGTTCAGAATGTTAAAGAAGGCCTTCGGTGATTTGACCATGCCGCAGAAAAATGTTTATAAGTGGTACAAAGACTTCAAAGAAGGCAGAGAACATGTTGATGACTTGGAACACCCCGGACGACCATCAACATCAACTGACTAGCAACACGTCAATCAAATCAAAAAATTAGTGCACAAAAATCGTAAATTGACAATTAGAGACCTTGCTGACACTATTGACATTTTAAGAGGATCACTCAACACCGTTTCAAAAAATATTTTGGGCAGACAACTCGTGGTTTTTGCATCACGATAATGCGCCGTCTCACACTGCATTCGTTCTTCGTGACCATTTCGCCAAAAACTCAACGCATATTGTTCCATAACCACCATATTCGCCTGATTTGGCTCCGTGTGACTTCTGGCTATTCCCCAAAACTCAAAAGACCACTCAGAGGACACCGTTTTGACACGATTGAAGAGATACAAGCCGAATCGAAGAAGGCTTTGAAGGCAATGCTGGAAATCGAATTTAACAAGTGTTTCGACAATTGGAAAAAACGTTTTCATAAGTACATTATATCGGGAGGGGATCACTTTGAAGGGGATGAAATTGATTTGAATACATAAATAAAGATTTTTCATTTTATAACAAAATTCACCTTAGTTTTAGCCCAAAGTAGTATACACTCGAGATTCCCTCCAACGAGAAGCTCGAGCTTCGGAGTGTTCTCTGCAACAAGCTTGTTGTTATGCGCGTTATTGTTTTAGATTCGAACGCGCTTTACCCCATAGTAATGCGGGAAGAAGGGTCGATGAGCTCGTTGGAGAGAATATCGAGTGTATATGTATATGCTATCAACAGAAATTTAATTTATTATGTCCTAGTTACCACAAATGACTTGGAGACTTTTTTATGCGAATGGGAAAACAAATTTTACTTCTGAAACACTAAACGGAATCATGCACGATTATCAGCGATTATGCTGCAGCACGTACAATGAACCATTGAAAACATACAGACACAGACACAGCTTCACACAGCTTACTCAGCGCACACTTTTATATCCGAGCACTGCGCATGCGTGCGCCGCGCTGCATCGCGCGAAATTAAAATTGCTTTCTTGTGAATAATTAAGGATTCATTCTTAAAGAATTACTGCATACGCGACTGCATTGAGTATATTTATGAGTATTTGAAACAGTTTGCATTAGCGTTTTCATATAAAAAGAAAAATATAGCAATCTTGTTGTGCTCTTATGTATCAATCATTAGATACCACCTTGTACTCACAATGAGCTCACTGATGACACTCACATGCCTGCCTAACTATGAGTCCATAGCGAACTCACTTGATGATATCATCAAGTCTCATTCATTGATGATCACATGAAACATCACTTTGATCTAACTATGAGCTCATATGATGAAAATCATAAAGTGATTTTGGTCTGAAACTCACGAATGTTATCTGGGTATAAATAAAACATTTCTCGTCAAACAAATGAAGTATTAAATACTTCAATTGACAAATAAATCATTTGTTTGATTTCAGATTAGACAGGAAGCTTGAAGCTGCTAACTGTAAATATATTCTGACACTACGATTTTATATATTTTTTCTCTCAAATAATAAAAGTACCAAAAAGATATCACCAATAATGCAAACTCAAATTTGATAAAACTGCAGATATATCCTAGCACTTTATATTTTTATTAAAGTTTGTCTTTTCTCAAATAAAAAGTATTAACCGTAGCTATCACCAATACTGCAAACTCGAAGTTGCTACTCTCTAAACTTGAATCAGTGAACGGCCACTGATTCACAGTGCCCATTCACTGAAGGCAGCAGCTATAAGTCTTTCACTAAGAATCAGTGAAATTCCGTTGACGAATCAGTGAAATAGATTGAACTTACTTATTGAATCAGTGAAATCTTCAGGTGGGAATACTAAAACTAAAATTTTAATGATCGATGAACACGTTTATTTTAAATTAAACAACACTAAAAAGAAATTACGTAATTATTATTATATATTGTTATTATTATTGTGTATAGTTAAATTATGTATTATTAAAAATTAAAGATCCATCGTTATACTTTAATCGCTCGAAAGGAACTTCGCGAATTCAAAGGTTATGTTCACGTGGCGCGTTCACTGATTCCTCAGTGAAATCAAAGCTGAGCACTGATTCATCAGTTGACATATTTTCACTGATATGATCAGTGACTATTTCACTGATTTATGTTTAGAGAGTAACTATCTGTAGATACATTCTGGCACTTTTTATTTTTATCGAAGCCTTTTTTTTCTCTAAAAAATAAGCATTGAGGAGATATCACAAATATTTTATCCGAGAAACAAGTAAGAATTGCAAGTTCAAAAACTTCAAGTTGCAACTAGATTTTTAGCTTTCTTTATTCGAAAATTTTATTTTTTCTCATTAGCTAATTTCACTTATGCAAATCAACGCATTTGAATTTGCAAATAGAAGTGGAGTATGTGAGAACTTCCTGTGCAGGCAAGTTTAAAATGTTGCCGAGTTATCTCGCTTGCAAGCAAATCAAAAGCATTTCTACTATTACAGTGTTTCGTAAAGGATGCTTCAACTACTTTTACAAAATGAAAAAATCTTTTTGTCGTAAAATACTCAAACTCTGATCAGCAACATATATTTCCTACACAGCAATCAAAAGGGCATTTCATAATGTAACATGGGTGAGAATATTTTTGGCCCCTGAAATACGTGCTTTCACATACGAACAGGGGGCCAATATTACTTTTTGCCTACTATTTAGTAAAATTAAGATAATTTGAGTAAAAGTGTCCTTATTATTATGGGTACAACTTTGCTTTCGCCGTTTTTTTTCATTTGAGGCTTTATTCTTAAAAAGTGATTACCTATTTATGAGTCAAAGTACTGTCCGTAGCTAGCCACTACTTTTTTCCATCTTTCTGGAAATTGACGGATACTATCTCGAAAAAATGATGTTTCTTTTGAAGCGATCCACGAATCGATCCATTTTTTGACTTCTTCATAAGAGCGGAAATGCTGATGAGCCAGGCCGTGTGCCATTATCGAAACAAATGGTAGTCGGAAGGAGCAACGTCTGGAAAGTACGGAGGGTGGGGTAAGACCTCCCATTTCAGCGTTTCCAAGTATGTCTTGACCGGTCTTGCGACATGTAGCCCAGCATTGTCATGCTGGAGGATAATTTTGTCGTGTCTCTTTTGGCACTGTGGTCGTTTCTCCTTCAATGCTCCGCTCAAACGCATCAGTTGCGTTTGATACCGATTCCCTGTGATGGTTTCACTCGGTTTCAACAATTCGTAATACACCACACCGAGCTGCTCCGAGCAAATGCAGAGAATAACCATGGCACCGTGAATATTGGGTCTGACCACCGACGTTGAGACATGTCCAGGCACTCCCCATGATTTTCTGCGCCTGGGATTATTGTAGTAGACCCATTTTTCGTCAGCGGTCACAATATGATGTAAAAAACCCTTCCGATTCTGTCTTTGAAGCAGCTATTCACAAGCAAAGAAACGCCGTTCCACATCTCTCGAATTTAACTCGTACGGATGTCAATTTCCTTGCTTCTGAATCATTCCCATGGCTTTGAAGCATTTCGAAATGACTCGCTGAGTCACTCCCAATGATACTGACGATTCTTCTTGCGTTTGGCACGAGTCTTCAGCAAGTAATGACTCTAATTCGGAATCTTCGAAGATTTTCTCTTTTTCATCAAAATGCTGGTCCTCGACATCGAAATCACCGCTCTTGGAGCATTGAAACCACTTACGACACATTCTTTCACTAAGAGCAGCCTCACTGTAAATACTTGAGAGCATTCGATGAGCCTCTGACGCAGTTTTCTTCGAATGAAAGCAAAAAATCAAAATTTCCCGCAAATAACGAGAATTTGGCTCGAAAACTGACATCTTCGATCGAAAATATATTTATGATGCAAACACAGACTCACTAATGTGATGATGTCGTTATGTTGACAAAGGTCCAAGACCCATGTTTCACTATGAAGTACCCTTTTGATTGCTGTGTAGAAAATATATGTTGCTGATCAGAGTTTGAGTATTTCTCGACAAAAAGATGGTGGTGGCCCTCATGGAAAAAATAGTAAACAAATTTTTTGAAAATTAAAATATTTTTTTTCTACCTCATATCGTTTATGGAATTTATTCCATAAATTAAATTTTTTCAGTCATTTTCCAGAAAAAAGTGATGTTTTGATTTTTATATTTTCGATAATAACTTCTAAAAAAGTAATTTTTTAGAGCTGATACTGTGCATAAATTATTTTAACGTTAGTAGATACTTACCATTTAAACATGAGCCGAATCCGCGCTGGGGCACTTTTCTCATGCTTATTCGGCTAGATCCTTTGGCTAAATTTTCGCAAACGTGTCTCGTCACGAGGTACCTCAAGCAATCGAAAGCAACAGATGGATCATAATGATGATCTGCAGCGCTTGTAAAGTCACTAAAACCACTGTCCTCTTTTTCGATAAGAATATTCAATTTAGTTCTAATGTCTTCAATAATCGATTGCACATCAGCGCAAAAAAGCCACAGGCAAGAAGCGAGGGGTAAAACACTCTAAAATCATGATTTTTAAAAATTAAATATCAACGACCGGAACGTTGGCAATTTCGCGTTGGATATTGTCTTTGAGGTCGTCTAAAGTTGCTGGCTTGTGGGCATAGACCAGTGACTTGATATGGCACCATAAAAAGAAATCCAATGGCCTTAGATCGCATGAACGAGGCAGTAATTCGACCGGACCATTTCTCGAGATAACACGTTCACCGAATTTGCCTTTCAATAAATTGATTGTGACGCGTGCTGTGTGGCTAGTGGCATCGTCTTGTTGAAACCACATATCGTTGATGTCAAGTTCATCAAATTTTGGCCACAAATAATCTTCCAACATAGCACGATAGCGCTCTCCATTGACGGTAACATGACGGTCGTTTTCATCCAGGAAAAAATACGGCCCAATCACACCTCCGGCATGAAAACCGCATCAAACAGTCACTTTTTGCGGATGCAACGGTGTCTCAAGAAGCACATTTGGGTTTGTTGCTGACCAATAACGCATATTTTGCTTATTAACAAAGCCATTGAGCCAGAAATGAGCTTCATCGCTGAAGATGATTTTTCGATGAAATTCTTTATTTTCTTCAAGCTTTGCGAGTGCCCAATTGGAAAAGTTTCCGCGTTTCAAATGATCAAGTGGCTTTAGTCCTTGAGTCAATTTAATCTTGAAAGCATGTAGGCCAAGATCTTTTCGCATAATACGCCACAGTGTCGTTTGAGCGATGCCCAATTCTTGAGAACGACGTGGTATCGACTGATTTGGCTCATTTTGAATCGATGCACTTACGGCTGCGATTATATCTTCGCTTCAATCAATACTACGTCTTTTTAGCACCGGAACGTCCAATAGTGTAAATTTGGTCTCGAATTTATCCACTATAGCACGCACAGCCTGTCGGGTGGGACGATTATTACGGCCGAAAATTGGAGTTACCATGATGAAAATGTTGACTTTAACTAACGTTTTGACATTGACAGTTCATGAAAAAAGTTTAAGGGTGCGTTCATATAAAGATACGAAATTGTTATATCCCTATTGGAAAACCCGTTACTACTATAATGATTAGGATTGCGTAAACCTAGCGAAAAGTAGCAATATAACTGATGAAAGCGAAAAAATAAATATTTAACTTGTTTTTATTCATATTATACGTTGAAAGGTAATGGAGATATGCAATAATTTTATTTGTTGACGCTAAACATTTTTTAAATATAATGTCTGTCCTTGAACTCTAATAAAGGCGACTTCATGCGCAACGCCCAAGCATTTGGTACGCAAAATTTGTAAATATAATTAAAGGTTAGATCATTAGATAATGTAAATTTATCAGATAAACATATTGAATAATAAAATGAATAACATTAAATAAATTATTATTATTATTTAAAGCAGTTGAAATTCTGCTGTAATGGTTTAAAATGGAAGAGTAAGTTTTAAAAAGTGACGTGTCTTGTGATACGTTAAAATTAAGCTTTTATTTCAAATGTGAAGTTACAGCGCGCAGCAGATAGTGTTTAAGATCTAATAGAAATGTCGGCCTTATGACTGAACGGCCACATATATAATATTTCCTTATCTTAGTCTATTGGCAATCTAGGTCCAAAATGCGTCCTTCGTAGGGGTATTGCTATATGTTACCACAGTTGGCGTCGTTGAATTTTTTGTTTTTGTTTTTACGCATAATAGGCATACATTTTAGGAAAACATTTAGGAACGGCTTCGATGATACCACACTTATATAATGTATACAGGGTTACTAAACCTATGCTGAAATACCCTAAGTATTGTAACCATGTCGTGGCTTTTTTTTCAAGTTCAATAGTGGATGATGGTTTCCTATTTTGCTTAACAGATTTTCTGTGTCGTCTAAGCTCAGTCGCATCTGTTATAGTGTTCCTACGTTTACTTGCCGGAGTAGCATTATGAGGTGATCTTTTAGTATTTCTGAAGAGTTTTTATCGTACGGTACAGTATAAGTTTTGTTAAATACATAATTTTTCTAAAATTCAGTCGTTTTTTCCAAATATAATTGTGCGTTACCAGTACTAATTTTACATTCTAAGCCTTGTACATTTTTTTGAGGGGAGTATAATATAACCTCCGCTTGTCTGTATATAGCTTTCGCTGTATAACTTGAATGGTGAAGAGACACATTTTACGTCGTCTTGGTTTTTCTTTATAATACTTGCGTCGAAATTATTGGTATCGATCAGTCGGTAGACTGGTTGGTTTCTATGGCATATTTTATAATCGGCTAGTGATATAAGGAATTCAAAAATATTATTAAATAAGATGATATAGTTATTATTGTTTAATCTTTCTAATATTGTGGCTGCTCCTAACCAATTGAGTGATAGTTTATCGCCTTTGACATTGTTTATAAATTTTACTAAGTCTCAAGGACTATATATACTTTGAGGCAGAATTATTGTCGAGTCTTGAAATCTCTTATATTTTTCTTTTTGGATTTGAATTTTCTCTTTAGCTTTTTCAAAATATGTTTCGTGTCTTGATTTCCAGAGTTGTATCAAGTCGTCGTAACGTAAGTTAGGGGTAGTGGCTAGTGCTGAGGGTAGGTTAGCATTTTCTCTTCCAAAAATCGCATTATAAGGACTGATACCGATTCCTTCATGCTTTGTAGTATTGTATAGTAGCGTGATAATTTTAAGAATTATGTCCCATTCTGTATGGGTATCTTCCAAGCAAAGTCTTAATTAAATCTTTTAGTGTAGAATGTGCTCTTTCGAGACTTCCGTTACTCTGTGGGTGATACGTCGTAGTTTTAATATGTTTTATTCGAAAGAGATTTTAAAAATTCTGTATTAGTTCAGAAACGAAATTTTGTCCTTGGTCTGTTAATATAGATTTACGTGCTCCGAAAATATAAATATAATGATCGAATAGTTCCTCTATTATTGATTCCGAGTCTGCTTTTTCAATGGTATGAGCATTAAATATTTTGTGAGTTGGTTGTGGACGCTCAATATATATTCATTTCCTGAAGTGGTAACAGGTAACGGGTCAAAAATTCCATTGCTATTTTTTCATTTCGATCTGTGGGTAAATCTGGTATTATAGCCTCTGGTTTTCGTTTAATCCTTGTTGTTTTTTGCATTTGACATATTGGGCATTTCTTAACATATTTAATAACGACGTCGTCCATATTTTTCCATTCTCCTAGTTTTCGGGCTTTATCTATTGTTTTATTTTCTCCAAAATGCTGATTCACAATTGATCAATGAGCTTCTTTTAATAATTCTTCTTTTTCCTTTTGTGACAATTCGGTCTGTGGTGAGTAATATATATGAATGGTCAATTCTTCTTCATTACTCAAGAAATTTAGTAAGGTATACAGTGTGATCTAAAAATAACCGAACTTTTTAGTTATAGAATAAAACAAGCATGGTATTATACTTCAAAGCTAATATTTATTCAAAATAGGATCCATTTAACTCAATACAACGTTTGGAACGATCAACCAATTTATCCATAGACTTTATAAACTCGGTTTTTGGGATGTTCTTTGGTACCTGTGTCAAAGTTGGTTGAATGGTTGGAACGTCATCGTAAAAAGCTCCTTTCATTGCAGTTTTCAGTTTTGGGAACAGAAAATAGTCACACGGTGATAGATTTAGCGAATACGGAGGGTGGTCGATGACACAAATCTGTTTTTTCATCAAAAATTCGTTGACTTTTTTGGTCTTCATTTAACTGATATGGAAAAATACGTGCACAGACCTTTCTTTTACCCAAATCTTCAGTTAATATTGTGTCGATTTTACAGTAAGATGAATTTAATTCTTCTGCCAGTACTCTGGCAGTGAAATTTGCATCGATAGCGATTATTTCACGTACGTTTTCCACTAACTCAGCACGATTTGATGCTTGTGGTCGTCTAGGTCTTGGATCATCATTTAGATCGGCACGGCCATTTTTAAATCGTGTAAACCACGTGTAAACTTGAGTATGACTCATACAATCATCACCATAAACTTTTTTTAATAATTCGTAAGTCTCAGCAAATTTTTTACCCAGTTTAAAACAAAATTTAATATTTTCTCTTTGTTGTAGGGTCATGGAAATGTAACCTTGCAATTGTTAACTTTCTATTTTTGAATGATGTTATAATTTCAGACAATCGCGTCAGCCAAGTTCTTTCATCAAAATTCGGTAAGATTTCAATGCTTGAATTTTCAGAGGGCCTTTTTTGAATTTTCTTCCCTAATTCTCCCCCAGCAATAGGTTTTTTAACTGCTTTTGTACTTGTTTGATTTTTAATCCAATTCTGGTATTCTGAAATAAATCCTTATAGTATTCTAGGAAAGGTTGTTTTTCCGGTATCTCTTCAGTAAATTCTGCTGGTTTTCCTATGATGGGTTCAGTTATCGTTTCTTCTTCTAATGATGCTTTTCCCATTCTTTTTTCAGATGATCTTGGTGGTGTATTGAGGTATCTTGTATTTTCTAAATCGATTTCTTTGATATGAGGCAGTTGGGTTTTTAATTCGTCTGGACTTATTCTTGCATCATCTATTGTTCCTTGTATTATGCCTCGCATAGAGAACAGCCTCGATAAAAAATCTGCGACTTTGTTTTCTTTCCCTTTAATGTATTCAATGGGATTATAATTGAATTCTTCTAACCTTAGTCTCCATCTGAGTAATCGCGACAAGGGATTCTTCACGTTATGTAGCCATTTCAGTGCTTGATGGCCTGTTTGAATATTAAAAGTTCTTCCCAAAAGGTATTGTCTAAGAAGTTGAGTTGCCCATACTATAGCTAGAAACTCTTTCTCAGAAGTTGAATAATTTTGCTCGGCTACATTTAATTTTCTCGATACAAAACAGCTAGGATGTCCATCTTGGCTCAAAACGGCTCCTAGTCCAACATTGGAAGCATCCGTGGTTAGAGTAAATTTTTTCTTATAATCTGGAAATGGTAAGACAGGTACACTGCATAGAATTTCTTTTAGATTTTCAAAGGCTTCTTGATGTGCACTGAACCACTTCAAAGGGTTGTCTTTTTTCGTCAGATTTGTCAAGGGTTTGGCTATATGTGAAAAGTTTTAAATAAATTTTCTGTAATATCCTGCCAATTTGAAAAGTGACTGAATCTCAGTGACATTGACTGGTGTTCTGAATTCCTTCGCTGTTTTAATTTTTTCAGGGTTAGGCTTCATTCCATCTACTGTTATAAGATGTCCAAGATATTCTAATTCAGTTCCTAATTACTCGGACTTGTCTGGTTGTAGTTTCAATCCTATTTATTTTAGTCTGTCTAATAATAATATGAAATTAGCATTGTGTTCTTCTATGCTTTTCGCAAATATCACTATGTCGTCTAGATTGACAAAACAATGCTTTTCTACTAATCCTCGCAGAGCGTTGTCCATCATTCTTTGGAATGTTGCTGGAGCATTTTTTAATCCCAAGGGCGTTCTGGTGAATTTGAAATGTCCTTCAGGTGTGGAAAACGCAGTGTATTTACTAGATTCTTGTGCCATAGGAATTTGATGAAAACTTGATCTGAGGTCGAACGCTGAGAAGAATTTCGCTTTCCCTAGATGATCAAAAATATCATCTATGATTGGTAGTGTGTAAGCGTCTTGGTCGGTCGGTGTGCAGCTGTGATTGACGTATGCTTGTCTTTTCCCATAATGAAATTTTTTCTCATTTCGAAAGGTTTTGATTAAATGGGAACTTTGCCTCTTTTGATGATATTTATGGAAGATCCAGAATCTACTAATAACTTGTAAGATGATCCATCACTTCGTTTTCCTAATATGAAATGTAGTCTTCCACTGACGGTAGACACTCGGCTGATTCCTCGTAATGTATCTGTTGTGTTTCTTCTTTCGGGGACATTTGAAAAAATTCTAAGCATTCTTCGTTTTCGTTCTGGATGTTTCTGATAGCTTGAGGAGGTCGAGTTCCGAATGTGTCCATGGGAAAATTTGTTCGGGCTTAGCATTGCTGTGCAAAGTGTCTCAATTTTCCGCACTTATGGCAAGTTAATTTGGATTTGTCTTGTGTGTAATTATTAGAATTAATTCTATTTGTCAATCCTGTTGAAGTTTGTTGAGGGTAGTTTTGTCTTGGAGAAAATTGTCTTTCGTTGAGGTCCTTAGTTCGGTCTTATAAGTGGTCAGAAGCTCGACTTTAACGTAATTTTCGCTTGTGCTTCTTTGAGCTACATTTCTATTTCCACTGCGTGATTCTGAGCTTCATTTAAATTAATGGGTTTTTGAGTTTTTACTTGCAGTCCTATTTCTCTTCGTGAATTCAAAAGATATTTCTTAGTGCACTCTTTTTCCTCGATATACCTATTTTCCTTTTCATATGCCCAGGATGTTCACTTTAAACAGCGTATTTTAACTCATTTACGCCATGCCGGAATCTAAGGTTAAAATTCTGTGTTGTTCCAATAGGGCCTTGCTTGCAGCTTTCCAACTTAGAACACGAAGCTGACACTGAACCTATTTGTGTGAGATTTTGTCTTAATGTATCAAATAAATTGGTGTATGCATTTATTTGTGTGTATCTAATTGTTCTCTCTGCATGGTTGGTAATTTTTCGGCGATTATATAATCAAGTAGTAATGTCGGTTGACTGCATCATAACTTTGCTTTCTTAACCATTTTCATAAAGTCTTCAACTCCTATGTCATCTTGTTCGCTAATAGGTTTTATTGTGCGTATAATCTCTTGAGCTGTTATCATGCCCTCGTTTACCTGGTTCTGCTGGGGATCGTTACGGTTGGCCGTTTCGAAGTGCTGGTCATCGTTATCTGAAGTATATTCAGGTTCTCCATTATCGGTCTCGTTTTTTTATTGGAATCCTAATTCTCTTCCTGATTTGTCAATTTCTGCCATTCTATTATCGTTTTCACGCCCTAATGTGAAAAACTGAGTTCAAAACCCGACATTTTATTCAAGATAGTTTGAAGGATTTGTTCTGTGGTTTGAGCAGTTGGGGAGAATGCTATTAGAGTCGTCATCGCGGTTGAAAATAGGTCGTTGTGTTCTTTAGTTGCGTTGGTATAATCGTCTGAATCACTACTTTGAGTATTATACTCTATAAGGTTTGGATGCCTTACAACAAGGACAGACTTACAACAAGGTTAATCAGAATAAATTTTATTTTTATTAAGGGAATTCGGCCTGGCGAGCTCAGTATAGTTACCGCTAAACTAAATAATAAATCAATTTTGCTCAACCTGTTTCCTCGAGAGGGACAGTCGCCGTTCGACGAACATAAATGAAACTTATACTCTCCTTTTTTCACAAAAGGTTTTCTCTGCTCTACTTAATTTTCTAGTCTTACTTTGTTTTTTCACACGTTAGAGTGAAGACTGTTATAACGAGTGACCTCCGCTGAAACGTCAAAGAAAACAAAATGTATTTAACAAGGCGGACCCGAGGATTCGGGATTACCCTCGTTGTCACCGTCGTTACTTAGGTGGCTTCTAATATGAGCGCCTGGAGTCTCCCGACGCCATATTTATAAATTGATGAGACCCTGAAAATATGAAGATTTAGCATGCAAAAAAAAGGCGAAGCCAAGCAGGGGTTCCGGCTAGGGTGGTTTTGGATTTGGGAGTTCGGATCAGGTAAGGTTTTTAGGTTAGGGGAGGAACTTAACCTGAAACATAGCTCTCGCATAAAAGAAAAATTAAATAAATCAAGCTGCGGTTATCTGCGGTTAAATTCACAATTTATCTGGTAAGTGGGCAAGGCCCTGGCTCAACACAAACTGAAACTGAACAAACAAAAAAAGAAAACGGCCAGAAAAACAATCAAAAATAAAAGAATTTCACGAGCAGCTCTCAGACTTTCCTTAACATTATAAAGTTTTATAAAAGAAGGTGGTTTTGGGCTCGATCCTGTCGTTGTCGGTTGAGGTAAACAAATGCAACGTAATCTACTACGTTACACTGTAAACTCCGTTTCAGAGTAAGATGATGGCAATCTGCTGATTAAATGACGTATAACTTTTTTGCTGAGATTCCTCTCGTCTGGGTTTTTATCGCCGGTATGCGTACCCAAGGGCTTATCGTCTCGTTTGACATGTCTTTTGTTGTCCTTGATTAGAGTTTTTAGTGAATTCGTTTACGTAGGATTGTGCTTACTAATTTCAGCAGCTAATTTTACCAATTCACCTACTAATTCCTTTTGCTGGTCAAAATCCGTAGATTATGTCTGGAGTTATTAGGTGCGCAGCTAAGTTCCCGCTGTTTGTGAATAGATGGCTCCAGCAGTAAGTGCTGGTAGATTTTGACATATCCAAAACGTCATGAACCAAGCTTAGACATATGATAAACAAACCGTTTTGGAACATTATTGATTTTGTTTTGGCGTCATATACTTTTGGTTGTGTGAAACTGTCTGATTTTGTGAAACAACGTGCCGTGATTGGTTCCATCGCTTCAAAGACGGTGATTTCGATGTTGACGACCGTCCGCGTGAAGGAAAATCAAAAACCTTCGAAGACGCTGATGTTATTTATTATGAGCTATTGAAAATGAACGAAGTCATCACTGGGGAACAGTATCGAACGCAATTGATGCGTTTGAGCCGAGCACTGCGCGAAAAACGGCCACAATACGAGCAAAGGCACGAAAAAGTGATTCTACAGCATGACAACGCTCGGCCTCACGTTGACACACCCGTTAAAACCTACCTGGAAACGATCAAATGGGAAGTTCTCCCCACCCGCCATATTCCCCAGATATTGCCCCGTCCGATTATTATTTGTTCCGGTCGATGGCACATGGTCTGGCTGATCAGCAGTTCCGCTCATATGAAGACATCGAAAATGGCTTGATTCGTGGATAGTCTCAAAAGATGAACACTTTTACCGTAACGGTATTCGAGCTCTACCAGAAAGATGGGCAAAATTTGTAGCTAACGATGGGCAATACTTCAAATAATTCATTTGTAACCATTTTTTCACATGAAAAATTTCCATTTTCATTAAAAAACAGCGGGAACGTAGTTGCGCACCTAATACTACTTGGAAAGCGTAGTTCCTGGAGAATTCCTCGAATTGCCTCTGTTGCTGCTATTTGGCTAGAGTCTAGGTCCGTACTCGAAGATAAAGCTAATTGATTCTTTCTCTGAATCGTTAGCTCCTATCCTGACAGGATCGCCAAAATGTAATGGTAAGAAATGAAAGAGTAAGTTTTTAAAAGTGATGTGTCTCGTGACACGTTAAAATTAAATAAAACAAAAGATCAAATTAGGTACAAAAATCTTTTTAGAATTAAAAAAGTTAAATTACCGACGCAATTTCCTTAAAAATTAATTTATAATATCATTATAGGCATTAATATTTTCATACTAACTTTGGCCTTTTGCACTTTCTAGGGGAAAAGATTACAGAAAGATAATAGTGGGTCATTTGAATTCATCAGAAATTTACGTTTAGAAGCATCTTTCAAACTTTTTAAAATGATTATTACTATCACAGGTATCATTAGTTTTTACAAACATCTTAAATTTAATTTCGTTGCGACATCAATTTATGGAATTGATATATTGCCTTCGACTTATAGTTGTTTAACACAGAATTACAACTGCTTTCGTCTTATAGTCTTTTTCTACAAAGTATTTTTGTTCTGTGAAACGTTTATTCTATTGGATCTATAACTTGATTCGTGCGGTTTGCTAAGAGATTGCGTAACTTGATTATTATTCCATCGTTACAATATTCCGAAAATGCGTTGGATTGCTACTGTAATTGTGCATTTTTTTCAGTATATGACATTCATTTGAAGCGCAAACAACAATAATTTTTTTTCACTCAAATATGTCGAACTTTGTGCCTGAAAAAGTTTTTGCAGAAAGTTCTTCTTCATTACTTTAATATAAAGAAAACTGCTGCCGAAAGTCATCGTATTTTGGTGGAAGTTTGTGGTGAAAATGCTCTAGCTGAGCGAACGTGCCAAAAGTGGTTTGCACGATTTAAAAGTGGTGATTTTGGCTTGGAAGACGAAGAACGTCCTGGGCAGCAAAAAAAGTTTGAAGATGAAGAACTGGAAGCATTACTCGATGAAGATTGTTGCCAAACACAAGAAGAGCTCGTAGAATCTTTGGAAGTCACTCAAGCAGCCATTTCAAAACGTTTAAAGGCAGCAGGATACATCCAAAAGCAAGGAAATTGGGTTCCACATGAACTCAAGCCGAGAGACGTTGAAAGGCGGTTTTGCATGTCCGAAATGCTGCTGGAACGCCACAAAAAGAAGACATTTCTGCATCGGATTGTTACTGGTGATGAAAAATGGATCCATTACGACAATCCCAAGCGCAAAAAATCATATGTGAAACCCGGCCAACCAGCCAAATCAACGGCAAAGCCGAATATCCATGGCGCGAAGGTAATGCTCTGTATTTGGTGGGATCAGTAGGGTGTGCTGTATTATGAGCTGCTAAATCCGAGTGAAACCATCAAATAATAATAAATAATTTTCCAACATAGCACGAGAGCGCTCTCTATTGACGGTAACATGACGGTCGTTTTCATTCACGAAAAAATACGGCCCAATCACACCTCCGGCATGAAAACCGCACCAAACAGTCACTTTTTGCTCATACAACGGTATCTCAAGAAGCACATTTGGGTTTGTTGCTGACCAATAACGCATGTTTTGCTTATTAACAAAACCATTGAGCCAGAAATGAGCTTCATCGCTGAAGATGATTTTTCGATGAAATTCTTTATTTTCTTCAAGCTTTGCCAGTGTCCAATTGGAAAAGTTTCCGCGTTTCAAATGATCAAGTGGCTTTAGTTCTTGAGTCAATTTAATCTTGAAAGCATGTAGGCCAAGATCTTTTCGCATTATACGCCACAGTGTCGTTTGAGCGATGCCCAATTTTTGAGAACGACGTGGAATCGACTGATTTGGCTCATTTTGAATCGATGCACTTACGGCTGCGATTATTTCTTCGCTTCGAGCAATACGACGTCTTTTTGGCACCGGAATGTCCAATAGTGTAAATTTGGTATCGAATTTATCCACTATAGTACGCACAGCCTGTCGGGTGGGACGATTATTACGGCCGAAAATTGGAGTAAGCGCTGTTAAAGTTGCGACTACCGACTCAGAATTCCGGTAGTAATTTTTAATAATTTCCAAACTTTGCTGGTTCGTGAACTTTACCATGATGAAAATGTTGACTTTAACTAACGTTTTGACATTGACAGTTCATTAACAAAGTTTAAGGGTGCGTTCATATCAAGATACGAAATTGTTATGTCCCTATTGGAAAACCCTTTATATTAGGTGCAAAACTTTGCTTCCACCGTTCTTCGATAGATGGCTGCAGCAGTAAGTGCTGATCAAAATAGGTAGATCAAAAATATTACACAGTAAAGTGGGACATCTGTTAACATAGCGATAATACCACATTAGTGAATTTGTGTTTTCATCATAAATTTATTTTCGATCGAAAATGTCACTTTTTAAGCCAAATTCTCGTCATTTGTGGGAAGATTTGATTTTCTGCGTTCATTTGAAGAAAACTGCGACTGAACTTCATCGAATGCTTTCAAGTACTTACGATGAGGCTGCTCTTAGTGAAAGAACATGTCGTGAGTGGTTTCCACGCTTCAAGAGCGGTGATTTTGATGTCGAGGACCGGCATAATGGTGGAAAAGAGAAAATTTTCGTAGAAACCGAAGCGGAAGCATTACTTGTTGAAGACTCATGTCAAACGCAAGAAGAATTTTCATAATCATTAGGAGTGACTGAACATTCTATTTCGAAACGCCTTAAAGCCATGGGAATGATTCAGTAGCAGGGAAAGTGGGTTCCGTACGAGTTGAAGCCGAGAGATGTCGATTTTGCAGTATGTCAACGGTCGGTTCAATGTTGCTAAACCGGTGAGAACCTACTTGGAAACGCTGAAGTAGGAGGTCTTACCCCACCCGCCCTACTTTCCAGACGTTACTCCTTGTCACTACCATTTGATTCAATCGATAGCACACGGCCTGGCTCATCAGCATTTCCGCTCTTATGAAGAAGTCAAAAAAAGGATCGATTCGTGGATCGCCTTAAGAGACGCATCATTTTTTCGAGATGGTTTCCAAACATTGCCAGAAAGACGGAAAAAGTAGTGGCTAACTATGGATAGTATTCTGACTCATAAATAGGTAATCCCTTTTTAAGGGTAAAGCCTCAAATTTTTGAAAAAAACGGCGGAAGCAAAGTTGTACACTTAATAAGATATGGTATCTTCAATTTTTGTTTTCAAATGTAAGATCAAAATATGTTTAAAATCTGAAAATTCGAGTTTTTTCAAATTCCATAGTAACCAATAAAAATTTTGAACCAAGAAAATTGTCTTATATGAAAATTGTACATCAATGTTTATAGTATACCTATTATTAATAATCTATTAGCTTATATTAGCTTCAAAATTTTAATGACTAAACTGTAAACTTAATAAATATTTACTATTTGAGAATTTAAATGTGTGAAGCTTTTAGGATAGAAAATGTTTTGTGCTTTTTTATTTCGATTGATACTCTCGCTGTTAAAAATTAATCACTAGAGGTGTAATGTGGACAAGTAAGAAGAAGCAATTTTTGGCGTTTAAAAAGTTCAAGTGTCAGCATATCAATTTGCCGTAAATAAATTCCAAAGCTCCAGTAGATCGCCTAGTACTGTGCCAAACATTGGTATATTACTGGCTTACTACTAGCTTCTAGTCTGGACATGGCTTTGCTGTGAAAAGCATAGTGTCCAGAGCACGTCTCCTCCGTGCGCGGAAACGTATGAGCCGTTTCAGCCCACCGACATTACGGGTCCAACGCCATATTTAGTACTGAAAGGGATATTATATTTTAATTTTTGTAATGAAGAAGTATTTTTAGAAAAAAATTTACTGGTGAAAATATGTTTTATTATACAAAAAAAAATACAAAAAACATCTTTATTTGGAATTAAATATTATTATTTTTGAACACTATACTTTTTGAAAAAATCCAAAATTTTAATACTAATTTATGACAGTACTCTAAATGCTCTACTAATTGCCCTGATTATGGCATGGCTTTTGACGTCAAGTTTTCCAACAGGAAAGTTTTATTATTAACATTTTAGTATTTCTTTCTTTCCGAATTCCCTGATAAAATTCTCTACACTTAGTGAAATGATTTAAAGGCTAAAGTTTTGCTTAAAATGAATAAATAAGTTACCATTTTTTTCACGATTTGGCTAGTTTAACTGCACTTAAATTTTCTTGATCTGGCAAAATTTGTCAATTACTTTTTAGCAAATGGAATAAAATGAGACAATGAGAGTGATAGGAATATGTGTTTTTTACTTGTCATACTCTACTAAGTAGTTTTTTTACCTTGTCTGCCTTTCATTCTTTTCATAAATATTGAGAATCATGAGGCAGTAGAACATTTTGAGGTTGAGTAATTCAAAGAAGAATCTACGTGTCGAATTTTCCGCAATTAGCGCGTGCCGCTTTCGGATGGTTCTGGGACTAGTTAGTTATTTTGATACGCTATGATTTCATCGTTCCACGCAACTTATTTTATAACCCTTTGCCCCTGAAACGCTGGATTACACGAATTTTAATGATTTAGACGACTTTTCTGATAAATTTATATAATTATAAATATAATTTATAAATTGATTTAGCTCAATTTGAAAATAGTTGAATACATTTTTATAATATTACAAGAGTAAAGTTAAGGAGTTTAAAATGGAAAAATTTGTTTGAAAACATCTGGTTATACCTTACTTGTTGCAGCTGTATCTCGACTTTATTCCTTTTGCCTTCGAACGCATTACGAAATCTCAAATGTGAACCTACTTATTTACAGAGTCATTCTCGGCAATACAACGATCTCAGGGGTGAATGCTCGACTCAAGTTTTTTTTAGACACAAATTTTTCACACCAATAAAATACAAGTTTTACTGCATCATTTCGTAACATTCATACTAAAAGTAAAACTTTTAATATATTTATCGTAAAATAACGACGTTATCAGTAGTTTAAAGTTCTCTACATTTGAAAATATAAGAATATAAAATTATTAAAAGATATTCCCATGAATTCAACTACATTGTTAGAAACTTCTGTATTAAACTTTCATTACATGTAATGGAAGTTTTTTTCAGTAACGTGTGTTAAATTTAAAATACTTTTATCTTCCAAAATACAAACTTTTATTTGAATTTTAATACACATTTGCATATATTTTAGTAATGTTTGTTAATTTTAATATATTTTCATTGAAAAGTTAGTGAATTTAATATGAATGTATATTAATTTTTCATAACAAATCTATTAAATTTAATTTACCACTTGTATATTGAATTCTATTAAATTAATAAGATTTTTAACAGCGTACATGTGAATCTAATATATAATCTATACTCTAGATTATACTACTTATACAAGGTCTTTTAACATTCTCATCATACACTGTTAAAAATCTTATTAATATTAATAGATTTTAGTGTAGAAGTAGTAAATTGAAATTAATAGATTTGTATATTATGAAAAATTAATATACTTTCATATTAAATTTACTAACTTTTCAATGAAAATATATTAAAATTAACAAACATTATTAAAATATATGCACATTTGTAATAAAATTCAAATAAAAGTTTGTATTTTGGTAGATGAAAGTATTTTAAATTTAATATTCGTTACTGAAAAAAAAATTGCTAACAGTGTATGAGAAGGTTTTGATTTTATGTGAAAAATCACTTTCGCAATTTTCATTAAATCTTTACGTTTCTTGTCACACCTCTCAAGGGCCCAAAAAGAAAGGACGAGTCGTTAACTAGCCATCTTCAACCAATGGTTATGGTTTTATCCATAGAAAACGTTTTTGTAAAAATAAAAAATTCCATTTTCCCGCAAAAATATACAAGATACGGCAAAGTGTTATGGAACAAAATTCTTTATTTTAAAGAGATATACAAGTTTTCTGATGACCGTTTTTTCATAGGAGTTATATTTTTTGGCAATTAATAGAAAATAATATTAAAAATAAAAAACTTCAGTTTCCAAAAAAAAATATACGAGATACGGCAGAAATGTTATGGAACAATATTCTTTACTTCAAAAAGATCTACAAATTAGCTGTTAACTATTTTTCATAAGAGTTAACATATATCTTTTCACTTATTCATAAAAAATGTTTTTATGAAAATCAAAAATTCAATTTTCCCGACAAAATATACGAGATAGGAAACAAATGTTGAGTAAAAATTATTTATTTCAAAAAGATCTACAAGTTTGGTCTCAAAAAATTTTTCAGGAGTTATATATTTCGTTTATTGTTGAAAAATATTATTAAAAGCAAACGAAACCTCTTTATGACTAAAACTCTGCGTGGAATACGAGAAAAATATTCGGCACAAATTTAGTAACTTGTATGTAAAGGATATAGAACACTGGGCAAAAAGCGCGATGACTGAAACGCGCCCCAGGGGCGCCTAAATTTTTATTTCTGGTGCAAATGTGGCTCTAATGGATATAAAATAAAAAAATCAAGCGCGAGTGTTATACATATGATGAGAACATGTTCCTTGAGGCCGATGGAGCCTTGACTAAATTGAATTTCCTTTTTCATTCGAAATCATAAACAAATTTAGTAACTTTGAGAAAATTTAATTCACATTCACAATCTTATGAAATAGACATGAGTTTCAGTATCAAATAACAAGAACTAAGCTTGAATGTATGCGAAGAATATAAGACTAAATGCGAAGCGTGAGGTACAAAGAGAACAGAACGCGAAGCGCGCGATGACAATGTGCCTGCGAAGCGGACAGATTTTTCCATCTTGAGACGTCGAAATATCTTAAGAAATACGCGTCGTACAAAAAATATGTCTGTAATAAAAACTTTTTTCTTACTACCCTAGTCGAAAGTACGTGGTTTCGGCACCAATTTCACGGCACAAAGTCTAACTTTCATGCATTGGTCAAGCTATATGCGCGCCCTCTATAATAGCGGGAGTAAAAACGTCGATAACCTCAAGCGTCAAAATTTGTCCGCTCTCTGCTAATGTTTATTAGTGGCTATGAGTGGATATTATTTAGAATGTAATAGTAGTGACTGAAGTGTAACAAAAATAAAAATAAAAAAATGAATGAATATCATCTGATGAATCGACAGATGAAGAAGAAATTAATAAAAACTTTGAAACTGAAGCTCAATTAATAGTAGAAACTGACACCTTACCCAAAAAGTCCGTTGACAGATGTATGCTAGTCTATGATAATTACCAAAGATGGAAACAAGGAAATAGAAATCTAAACCTTAATTTATAGATGTATTTGATGCCTGCTCCCCCGACCAGCAGCACTCGCTCCGCTCGTGCCGCAAATGTCGGGGCAGGCATCAATATATTCCAATGCACACATGCAATTGTTTTCGTACTTTCGACCGGGTAGCAACAAAAATCGTATACACTACATGGGCAGAAATTTGAGAGCCCTGAAAAGCGACTCCACAAAAATTTACCCTACCTCCTGTGGGGATGTTGGGGGAGGGGGGGGGGGGGGGCTTCAAAATTTCAAATTGGAATCTCTATTTTTTATCACAGATTAAAATTTTCCATTAAAAGATGTGCAAGTTTTATTTGAAATTCTGTTTTCGATTCGCGACAGACATATTTTAATAATGTTTGTTAATTTTAATATATTATGATTGAAAAGTTATTAAATTTAATGAAAATGTATATTAATATCTCATACTATATCATAAGAATCTATTAATTTTAAGTTACTACTTGTATATTAAAGTCTATTAAAATTAATAAGATTTTCAACAGTGCATAACATTTAAATCTGATATCGCCATAATGGTCTTTGACAAAATATACGAAAGTTCAATATGGTGAATATCAAATATGATTCTCTTCTCAAAAGATTTACCCTAGAAAAAGATAATATTTCACTCTAAAAACAGACTATTGACTGTCAAATGGTTAATTTCACTATTAAAGGATTTTCAATTCAAAATCGACATGAGAGGAAATTCTTTAACAGTTAAAGGATTGTCGTTTCAAATGCTGTCCTTTTACTGTCAAAGTTTTTTCTTTGGTCTGATAATGAAATCCTTTGTCGTACAATGGAAATATAATTTCGAAGATAAAAAAAAATTGTATGATATAACCTGATAAGAAATGTACACAAGCCCAACTTCAGTGTTGCCGGAGTGAGCGCTCTTAACTTCCCGGCAGCTCGATAGAAAATTCCCAACTTTTCCCGGACAAATTTCAAAACTTCCCGGAACTTTCCCGTAAATTAAAATCATCTAAAACTTCTTAAAATTGTTTAAATATTTTAAACTCTGTTAAAAATATGTCTTATCCTAGGTTTTCATAGTTTTAAAAAAATATATATTTGTTAATTTCGAAAAATAATCAAAATTCCAAATCAAATAATTGTCCATCGACCTCAGTCTTTATGTTCTTTACGTTGATGAACAAATATTATTTTAAAAAATTGTGGATAAAGACCCGTAGGAACTAAATTACTCTTATGGTAAAGTACCACATGCCCTACTAGAGACAATATTTTACTAATAAACGTATAAACAATATATGCGTACTGATCACGTTTAGAAAATACTGTACAGAAACATATCTTTACTTTTATATCTTTTCACTCCTATAATCAAAAAGAATCAAAATAATTATATAATTTATACTTACAGGCATACAAGGTAATTTGGGATTCTCTTTTCTAATCAAAAATATATACATTTCCGAACTCTATATTTTAAAAATCTATTTCAAATTCCATTCAATGATTCTTTTTTGGGACATAATACTTTTATCCAATCAACATAGATACTGTGAGAAACTTTAGGCTAATTTTACACATAAGCGACTATCAAGAGATGTGACTCATTCATTTGAAAACCTGAAAAATCTGTTCATCTCACTTTAGCATGACGTCAGAAGGAGTTAGAGTGAAATGAATAGCAATAGGCCTTTTCCACTTGGTGGCATGAGAGCACTATGACATATGAAAGCGCCCTAAGGGCCTGCAACCAATAAAATGCTTCTTTTTTTAAATCAAAACTCATTATGATTGGTTGTGTTTAACGAAAGATCTCTTATTAAATCTTCTATGCAAATTTAATACATAATAAGGCAATTATAAGACAATATCCCGGAAATTCCCGGAATTTCTTGACATCCCGTAAAATTTCCCAAGTCAGTCAAAATTTCCCGGATTCCGGGAAATTTCCATGCAATTGGCAACACTGCCCAACTTTGAAAAATGCGAGATTTGATCGTCGCGCTGCGCGCTCCGTTCTTTCTGGACCTCGCGCTTCGCGCTCGGTCTTGTACTCTTCGCATACATTTAAGTTTATTTCTTATAATTTGATACTGAAGCTCAAACCAATTTTATAATAATGTTACAGATGATGTGAATTACACATTTTCTCAAAGTCGCTCAATTTCTTTTTGAATTTAAGTGAAACAGAAAATTCAATTTACTTAAGGCTCTATCAGCCTTAAGGAACACATTCTCATCATGACGCTCGCGCTTCGCGCTCGATTTTCTGTATACATTTCAGTAACTTTTTAATAAATTACATGGTTAAAATAATTTATTTTCTTCCAAATCTCTCATAAAGAAAAAACAATCGTAGACTTTATTTAAGGAATCGATTTCGCAGAAAAACGCTTATTTCGTATCTCACATATTTTGGTGAAAAAAATCGAATTTTTTTAATATTAAAAATCAAAACATAAAATATACACCCTGTCCCGAAATCTCTTAATGAGAATTTGTAGACCTTATTTAGGCAAACAATTTTCCATCTAAACGTTTTTTTTTGTATCTCACATATTTTGTCTAAAAAATGGAATTTTTGAATTTTAATCGTATTTTTTGGAATTGAAACGAAAAATATATGTTTTATCAGAAACTGTGTGAGACAAAATTTGTAGATCTTTTTGAAACGAACAACTTTGTATTCTTACGTTTTTTTCGTATTTCACATATTATTGTTAAAAAATTGAATTTTGGATTTTCAATAGTTTTTTTTAAATTAAAAAGAAAAATATGCATCTTATGAAAAAATGCTACAATTCAAATTTGTAGGTCTTTATGTAGAAAATAATATTGTATCATAACGTTTTTTCGTATCTCGTATAATTTAAGTGGAAAATGGAATTTTGATATTGACTTTTTTCGAAGTTGAATATGCTGTAACATTTCTAATTTTGATTTAATCAAAAAATGTTATCGGGATAATTTGTAGAGATTTATGAGCACTATCAAAAACCAGTATTGAAATTTTTGATTTTTTCAAAAAGTTATTTTCAAAAACACAAAAGTAGTGTCTTGTCCTTACTTTACTTGTACTTTGTACTTGTCCTTACTTTTTCGGCTCCGATAAAGTGTGCCAAAGCTCAATTGAATCTGATATTTCTATCGAGAGTTATGCCGCACACGACCTACTACAGACAGACAGACAGACAGACATTTTCGTAAAAACCGTTTTTTCTGACTCAGGGGGTCTCAAAACGTAAAGATTTGATGAAAATTTCGAAAGTCATTTTTCACATAAAAACAATACCTTCTAATCCATGATGAGAATGTAAAAAGACGACTGATAACCCTTCGATGGTTAAAAGCATTAAAAATGAATAAATTTATAATGCTTCCATTGTGCACTCTGAGATTTCTAATATTTTAAAGAAATTCATTTCCTTGAAGCATCCACATTACTTAATCGCGATGATAAAAGAATATATCGCGCAACACAAAAATTACTCGCGCATATTGCACTGTTAAACGCTAGACGATGTACACTCACTGATGCGCAGGTGCACTTTGTCTGCTAGTCTACGAATTCAATCCTTTAATAGTTAAGGGATTTCCTTTCAGAGTCAAAAGAAATAGTTTATCGTTAAATGTATTTTCGTTTTGCATTTTACATATGAGTTTTTTAACAGTGAAACGATTCTGTTGATAGATAAAAAAAGTCTGCTTAATTTCAATGGATGCATTCTGAAAGGAACGTAATTTCACTATCAATAGACTTTTTTTACATGGAGAAACTTTTTATATCAATTTTTACTATAGTATTTCTCAATTTAGGGAAAAATGTATCACTTTGAGAATTTTTGTCAGTAAAAGTACTAAACTTTATAATAATGATATGAAACTTCAGCATAGTTCATAGAAAATTTTACTATAGTTTATACTAAAGTTTCATATTCTTCTAAAGTTTAGTATTTTTACTGACAAAAATTCTCAAAGTGATACGTTTTTCCCTAAATTGAAAAATACTATAGTAAAAATTGATATAAAAAGTTTCTCCGTGTAGAGTGATTTTTTAATCAAATTATGGAAAGATTTATTTTAATAAAAATACAGAGAATACCATAGATTGAAAAGCATAGTCAAAAGATTGATATGGTTAGTATCAATGAGCAACAAAAGTGCATATTAGGCACTGAAACGGTAGGTCTTGATTTTTCGTATATGGTTCGTGTGAAAATTCTAGTCAGATGGCATTTGAAACAATTTCATTCACTTCGTTTGAATTATTTGTTTCTATATACATGGTTGCCATGGTAAAGATCGAAATAAATTCTGTGATTTGTGGTGAATAAATGTCTAAGGAAGAAAAAAATAAAGAGCGGCCACAAGTGGGTTGTAGAGTAATCTATGCGTGCGAGAAGGACAAACTTATTCGAAGACATATTGCTGACACACTCGCACTTATAGCCCTATTCTGCAACCCACTCGTAGCCACTTTTTATACTCATATTTATGTATTCACTTTTTATAAATATCGAGTTCTAAGAATTATGGAGTTTTCTATAGTTTATGCAATATGTATCGATCATCATACTTGAAAAAAAAAGTCTATTTAGACTGAAATTTCTTTAAGATTTTTCCAAATATGCTGTTTAATATTCGAAATGTTTTAATTTATATTCTAAAAGTGATAAAATTTTGTAATACAATTATCTGAATTTACTTTCAATTATAAAACATCCAATTGTGTAAAAATTTGTCATTAAAATTGTTCAATTTCGAATCTTGCAAACGAAAAATAGTTCAAAAATAATCGACTAAAAAGAAAATAATTTTTTCTATTAATTGTTCATTAGAAAATTAACTTTAACTCTAAATTTAGTTTAACACTAAAAACAATTTTCATTGGTTTATTCAAAAAATTCTCCAAATACAGGGCACTTTTGAAATAAGTAAGGGAGATGTAGCAGGTACGGGACACCTAGAAAAATCCGCTAAAAATGGGAAAATATGGAGTAAAAACACCGTAAATAAAAAAATGCCAATTTTTATTAATTCTGAAAGATTTCAGTGGCAAAAAGGAATATAAAAAATGGTGTTTTTTCATTATTTCAATCTAATTGACAAATGGACAAAACCAAATAAAAATATCAATTTAATTGTTTAAAAACACTTTAGTTCGATAAACATGTCGATACATGACAGTAAATATGTCAAAAATACATTTTATGTAAAAAAATCCAAGTGTCCCATACCTCGTGATAAAAGCTGTACCGCACCCGGAACATGACGCCATTTTTAGATGATGCCATAAATTTATGAAATGTTCGCAAATTGGCTTAATGCACCATTTCATCATAAAATAGATGGAAAATACTAAATTTATATGCAAACCACACACCTTTTTCTGTTGAATTACTTGGAATAACAGCACTTTGAAAATAATTCGATAAAACTTTTTAAAATGATTTTCACACACGATGTCTTGAGCTAACAAAAGGAATGCTACTATTCACATCGGTGTTTTACCAAAAATTAGCTACTGTCATTAGAAACATTTGACACTACTTTAATTGGCCATATTGGTATTTTAACATTGAAAGAATCAGCTGTCTCGCAACTGGTACATCTCCCCTAAATTTTTTTAACGAAAATTTTTAAAAATTTGTTTCTTTCAGTTCAAAGTAGGTTCGTTACTATTAAATAAAGAAGAACTTTTTAAGGTGTTCACGCTACAAATTTATTTGGAGGGCTTGTGTAGCTTTTTCACGTCACACATTATACAAGTTTCTGTAATTAAAATTTAATCCTAAAAGGAAGAAGAGAATAAAAAAAAGTTTGAAGAGTGAAGATAAATACGATATAAAATAATTATCAAATGAAAGAAAACGTGAAAATAATAATTTTTTTTTTTTGCATTTATCATTACTAAAATTATATTATTTGTTTACCTCAATATATAATAAACTAAAAAAACAAAATTATTGATTCAAAACTCTGTCTTTGAATTAATTTTTGGCAAACATTTTCCGGAAGAGTGCCATTTTTTGTTGTTGTCTAAAATCAAGGCCTTTACCAAGTTTTGTATAATGTCTTTAGCAATGGTTTGAATAATATATCCTTTGGACACAAAAGTACCCTATATTTTGGAGAATTAACCATATAACGAAATTCAAGAAATACTCCAGCCTTTTATTAAAACAAAAAGTCTCGTTTAGTGTAGCTAGAATCGAGTCACTGATTGAAATCAAGAGGATACTTTTCCTTTTCTTTGTAAAAATTATATTGATATAAAAAGACGTGAGGTGGAAAAATTCTAAAATCCTTTCCAATAAATGTGTAGCATGGGTACTTCCAGAAGCTCCTTTTTAATAATATTGTGGTAAACTTAATTTTGGAAAATTTGGCTACACCAAAGTGAAGTTTTTAAATATTTATTATAATATAATGGAATAAAATTATATGGGGCAGGAATTAATGACCTTGTGTAAGCAAGAAAAAATATATTTTATCTGCATGTAAACAGTATTTCCAACTTTGAATGCCTTTTTCTTAAAAGGACGGTTTCAAAGTCAATGAGCAACATTTTTCAAAAACCACTAAACTTATCTATTTCAAACTTGGCAATCTTTTCTCAAATATAAAAAAGTAGTCCAGAATTTTTCTTTCAAAATCTTTCTATTAAGGACTAACAATCTAATAAATCAACGAAATATTTTTGTATTTTTTATTTTAGATCATTCAATCCTGAGCAATGTTGCTCACCGCAAAACACCTCAAAAAAAAAAAAAAGATGCTACGTGATATCGGTTGTAATTCCTTAAATAACGAATATTTTTTGATGAAAATTATACAAACTTTTGTTCATATGATAATCTTTTAAATATACAAACTTTTAACAAAAATTATTCATTTATTTTTTCAAAAAAAAATTTTCGAAAAAATGACTTCATTCAAAAATACCCTCTTTTCGAGAATCACTCATATCTTACATTTCCCAACCATCGCGAGCATTCGTCAATCTAACCGAAAATTCTCGACATAAAGTCCCACACATTGTTCCATTACTCAACATCAGGTTCTGGGGTTTATACAAGTTGACCTGAATTATATTCCTCCAAAAATTCAACTTTTCTAATCCTCAACAGCAATATTTATTGTTGTACAGAGATTTCATATTGAGAAATATGGTATAAAAAACAGAAACGATTTCAATTTTGAGGTCGTTGCTAAGCTTTATTACGCCCCTGAAGAATTCTCCAATCCATCTCACATTCCTTCCATCATCCCTGCTTACCTTCTCTCTATCTTATTCCTCATTACGCACACAGATAAAGGTGTTATGTGTTCCCTATCGTTGGTAAGATAAGCTGTTAACGTATGATATTCAAGGCTCATACTGGCAAGTGTGTGTATAAACAGAGTGCTCCTTCAAAAATAGAAATTTGAGCAAGAAACTATTAATAGAGGATGAGTGTTTGCAGTGCCTATGACTCTCTTTCCCTATCTTCATCTCTTTTTCTTCTGCTAATATTTGCCTTTGTCGATGTCTCACTTACTCCCCCGAGAACAGTAAACGCGACTTACTCACAGCTTCCATCATATTCTGTGCCCCTGAATGTCTGCCGCCCACAATTTCTTAGTGTAGCTTGTCCATACTGCAAAAATCGAACGATGTTATATTACCTAGATTGTGTTACTTTTAAAATTCATCACAAAATTTATCTATCTAAAATTTCAGGATTTTTATCAGCTGGACCACGCGGCGTCGATGAATGTAATTACAGCCTGTAAGATTATTCAAAAATCAATATCTAAAATGGATTATTATTTTTTGAATCACCTAACATAATGTACTTATAATTACTCACGTCACGTGGTTTTTTATATAAATAATCAGAGGTCAGTTTATACACGTTTATGTATGTCCAGAATAATTAAAACTATTGAATGAAAATGTGGAAGAAGCCTAAGGCACATCCAAAATGATATAAATAGTGTATTTTTTATTCAGATGATAAACTTTTTTTACAAATAAAATTACAACCCTTTTCAACATCTAAATCAAAAAGGCCATCTACGTTTATTTTAATATACATTTTTATTTATCAAATTTCTAAGACAAAATTTTCTTAATTTTTTATTTGAGGTAGTTCATCCACGAAAATTAGACCTCAGGTGAAAATAGATAATTCTGCTTTCAAGAATAGCAATATTATTACTGAAGGGATCATTTGAAGAAAAAAAAAAGAGGTTATTTTCCCAAAAAAAAAAATTTGAAACGTAAAAAATGATGCATTTAACAAATTTTATTTTTATCAGAACTTTTTTTCTTATCGCTTCATACCGAATTATATAAAATGATGCGATTCTAATAAACTACGAATCATTTTTTCAGGAAAAAGAATTTTCACAACTTTACCATTCCCAATTTTTGGAAATAAATTATTTAATGGCTGAAACCATTAAAAATCAAATTTCCAAAATAAAATTCTTATAAATAAATTGCTGACTTTGGTAATAATTTATTTATTTCAGAAAATTGGAAATGGTTAAGTTGTAGAGAATTTTTTTCCTGAAACAATGATCCGTGATTTATTAGAATCACATCATTTTTTAAAATCTGGTATAAAGCGATAAAAAAAAGTTGTGTTGAAAATAAAATTTGTTAAGTCCATTATTTGTTTACGTTTTAAATTTTTTTCTTGGAAAATAACCTCTTTTCTTTCAAATGATCCCTTTAATAATAATATTGCTATTCTTGATAGTGAAATTATGTAATTTTATCTAAGGTATAATTTTCGCGGATGAACTATACCTTATATATGTAGAAACCTAAAAAAGTTTTAAATTGGATAATTTCTTAAGTATCACATGGCCTCAAGAATTCTTCAAAAAATAAGATTGTTCGCTGAAAAGAAAGATTAATTTTAACTGCGAAACATGCCAGCGAGTCGAATTGATTCTAGATTTCTGAAATTCAGTGGCACATAACTGTCATGTAGGTGTTACAAATATAGGTAAATCTAATTTTCTTAAATATATATCGTACTCATAAAGATATGAAAGCTACGCAACACATACAGAAATTTTAACATAGAGAGAATGCTCTGGATGCCAGGTAAATATATTTTGTAATGAATCATTTTGCTCACATCAGTGACTTTGAGAGCTTTCATATGAATATAAAATACAATCAGATTAATCATTGCGTACTCTTTCGCTAACGGAAATGCGTTTCGAGTTTATCCAATCACTGAATCTATTTTATTTATTATTATAAACTATGTGACAGAAATAAATAAATATTTAATTTGGACCTAAAATTGAAGAAGCAAAAAAACAATCTAAAGATTGACGAATTTTTTTCATCTCTAAGTCCTGTTTTTTAAAAAGAAAGTTTGGTATTTTTCGATGGATTTAATTTTAGAAAGATAAAATGTAGGAAGTTTTCAAATAAAAGGAAAGTTAGTGTGTATTATTAATGTTTTAGATGGGATTTTCGACACTGCGCTCTAAAAGATTGAGCGTCCTATGATTATTGTATTGAAAGGACTGGAAAATTGGTTAAATCTAGTATCTGAAGATAAGATCTGATTAGATGTAAGTATAGGATGGTCCTTGAAATAACCCTTCCACTAGGCGGACTCCCTCCCTTTCCTATTTCCCCAATGAGTGTCTGGCACCCACGCATCTCTCCCTTTCGTTCCTATTTCCCTCGAATCGCCCCGCTCCGGGAGGGAAAGCTCTTCAAGCTCCCTGCATACTTCGTTGCCCCTTTCCCCTTTACCCTGGCAGGAACGTTCTACAGAAGCATCTCCCTCGCCCTTCGCCCATCACCTCATCGCCACCACTGCCACCAACGTCACTGACGTTCCGATGCACGTGCCGTGTGCAAACCTCTGTATGACTAGGACGAGCCCGCCGCCCGAACGGCCATTCGAATCCAGTATTAGTGCGGTGTAGATTGTGCGGTGTATCCTTAAAATCACCTTCTTCGAGACCACCCAATCTTTTCACCTTCGATCGATATACACCCGAAAAGTGGTGAGTACCGCAGCTAAAGAACTCCACCTTTTTTAGTGTTAAACGTGAAGAAACCGGTTCGCGTTTTGGAATTACCTGTAAAACGTGGATTGTAGTGAGCAAATCAGCTGATTACTGATTTATCTACCAAGTGAAGCTGCACCGCACTAGAGGTGCTTTTTTTTTTTGGGGGGGGGGGGGGGGGATCAATCGCGAAGAAGGTTAGCGCACGTTTAGCACTGACTTCTTCGAGATTTAGAGGTCTCTGTAAAAAAGATGCAAAAATACTTGTAAGGGACTTCGCAAGCTGGCGGTTAAAATGCAAAGTGAATGATAACCTAGCCTGATTCTAGCTGGAGTCGCCACCAATTATTTCAAGTTTTTAGATGATTTCGAGTTAATGGAAACAGGATTCTGTGTGAAAAATTTAAAAGGATTTAAGTGCAAAGCCTTTTCTGTATTTAGAAGTGTGGATAGATTGAAGGGACTTATTTACTTAATTCGATAAAGTTTAAGAGAAGCCGTTAGAATACCGATTTTCTAGCCGAGTTTTAATTCTGGAAAGGAACGTTGGGATAGGATGGAAAGACGGAAATGAAGGAAAAGCAGAAAGAGACGAAGATGTATATAGTGCTGAGGGCGGGACGTGGAGAAGGGAAGGGAAGGGAGAGAGCGTTACGGCGCCCACGTCCAAAATTCGCCTTCCCTAATACGGCGACGCTGGGTTCCTGAAAGCGCGACGCGGTGCGGCGCAGCGGCCTACGCCCGCACGGATATAGAACCTGCACCGCCTTCTTACGCGACGTCCTATTGGCCACTTTTTCGGCTTCCACACGCTGATTACTGAAATAGAACCGGTTGCCGGCTCGTTTCGTTTGTTTACGTCCACCTCTATCTACCTCTCCTTCTTTCTTTTTTTATTATTTTTTTTTGGCAGTGTATTAGATAACGAGCTTCTATTACGAGGTAGATGTCAACGAAATCGAGAACAGTCCAAAATCCCACGGAACGGAAAAGATTCGATGGAAATTTCGTCGTTCTAAAATTTCAGTAAATGACATGCCACATGGAAAAAAATAGTTCAACAAAGTTTATAGAACTGTTTAAGAGTTAAGGATATAGGCATTTGCGGAACAAAGTTCTACAAAATTTATAGAACTTTTCATAATTAATGTGGAACTTTCAAAAAATTTTCCTGAATGTTCTGCATTTTATACTGAAAAGTTCTATACATTTTGCAGAACTCTGATCCGTAAATGCCTGTATCCCCAACTCTTGAACAGTTCTATAAACTTTACTGAACTACTTTTTTCCGTGCAGGTTCATTAAGGAATTTATCTAAAGTAATCCAAAACTCTTTATTATTTAGAGATTTTTGACTAAGTCAAAAGTGTATTTGAAAAACGAGGAAAGCAAGAGAATAGAGTTACGATTAAAGATGTAGATAGATTGAGTAACGATGGATAGAAAATTGTTAAGCTGATAGAATAAAAAAATATGTATAGAATATTATATATTTATAATAATTTACAAAAAAGTTATAACAATAAAATTAAACAATCAGTAAGCCACATTTTGAGCAAAAAAAGTTTAAGCAGGCAAAGTTACCTCATACGAGACGAATACAAACTTCTAGAATACTTTAGAATTTAAAGATAACCCTTACACCTAACAAAGTCCAGTTAAAATAATCGGAACCCCTTTTAGGCCATATTTAACATTGTTTTCTGGTTATTTCAAACAGATTTTCTAGTAATTTCTTAGAAATCTGGTAAAAATAACCTGAATTTCTAATTATTTAAACCAGAAAATAATGCTAAATTTGGCCTAACCGGAATTCTAGTTGTTTAAGTGGACTTTTTTTGAGTGCTTAATTATACGATATTTCAAAAAATTATTTATAATATCTTAAGAAAGCCAAAGGGATTCTAATATATATATACGTAATTTTTCCAAGTGCGACCAGAACTTGATGCTTTTATTGTAAATTGATTGCTTAAATTTTTTTATATTTACTTTCAGTATAAACGATGCCTTTTAAGCCAGTAGAGCATCCAAAATGCCCCAAATGCGGCAAATCCGTATACGCTGCGGAGGAGCGCGTCGCCGGTGGACTTAAATGGCATAAGATGTGCTTCAAATGCGGTAAGTCAATTTTTTACTCATGAATATTTATTTTACGTATCGTTCATTTTGTTACAAATATTCTTTGTTGTTTGATATATGTGATTAGATAATAAAAATCAGGGATCCAAATGAAATTACGAAAATCTATGTTGGAATTTTGAGTTGACCCCCGCAAAGGCATTCTTTCTAAATCTGAATCAGTCAAAATTTGACTCGCCTTAAGTCAATGACGCACTTTTTTGTACACAACCATTCATTTTTCCTGATTTACAGTTAAAAATGAAAATACATAAAAAAATGGACCAATTGAACTTTAGAGAATTGGAAGGTCAATTAAGTAAACCCCTTCAATGCCCTTTAAACTCAGTAAAGATATTTGAATCCCTGATTACCTTTATCATTAAAATTTTTTGGATTTCGAATGTCAAGCAAACACTGTTCATTCGGTATAATAAAGAATTCAAATCAGCATATTCTGTATTCGCTAAGGGTTAAATGAATATACATTGATCATTACTTGTAGCATTGAACTTACACACGTCAAGCCTTAAGTTAATACGAGATACGCTAGTTTGAAAAGAAACAGTGAGTTACTCGAGTTAAAATATAAAAAAAGTAAATTTTCTGAGAATAGCCTGCTGGGAATATGGAATGGTTTATGAACAAGCAAGTTATTTTATTAACTTTCATAATACACTTTAGGTTCATTTTGAAAATAACATTTTTTTGTCAGAGAAGGTTTTCAAAAAATTAATAGTGCGCAAAAGTAGACATTTCACCTCAGGATTACTGACAAAAATTTCAACCTAATTTGTTGTACGTTAGTTTGAATTAGATTTTCTGGGAAATGTACTGAAAACATGTTTCTTAAAATAACTTAACTGTATAATTTTTAAATGTATGCATCTAAAAAACATGCCATTTTTTAGTTCTAAAGATAAATTGGAAAAAAAATTACATTTTAAAAATAACAAAAAGTATGGCATGTTTTTTTTATTTAAGCTGAAATAATTTCAAGTTAAGTGAACGATACTCAACTTCGAATAAGCAATTTTACGTGACGAGCATTAGAAAGTACTTTGAACGTTTTTAACAGCTTATTATTAAGGTGAATACAATTTTATATTTTTCTGGATAAAATACAAGCTTACATACTATATAAAACCATTAAAGTGTGAAAATTTAATTTTTGGGCATAAGCATCGTTCTCTCGTCTTATGTCACATATATACATGTAATAAAAAATGACTAGGTAACTAAATGTTTCGTTTATAAGGGAAATCTCAAATTTTCAAAACTTCGATTTGCTAATTGAGATTTAAGATGAATTATATTAACCAATCAGAAAAAAACTTTTTGTTAGTAATTTTGAGATTAAATCAACATTTTTTCGCACTTTTACATTTCTGTGCCAAAAATTCTAGTGTTTTGGGTCATTCTATGAATATTTTGAATTGAAAATTTGATGCGAACCACCTACTTGCATTGAACCTGACTTGTCTTCATTTTGATTTAGTATCCACAACTGACTTTGTCGTTCTCTAACTGTTTAAACAAAGTCAGGTTTTGATATGGTCCATAATATTAAGTTTGGGGACACTAAGATCAATAGCTTATACTTATTATACTTTTAATTCAGTCTGTTAAAGAGATTAGAAGCTATTTTCAACACATAAACTACGCCACGAAACAGATATAGCGCTTGAGTTCATGTAAGTCTGACCTATCACCTTCTATTCTACTTGGAAGGCAGGCAGACAGTTGATCGGCTATAAATGTTCGCCCGTTTTTTAGACCTTGATTTTTTAATCGAATACTATGCCAAATGGTAGCTCATGATAAGACATTATTCACGGAAAAGTTTTACGTTGAGCATACATTTAGTTTCAAAGTTATAGAAGGTCAAAGTAGTCGGCATCCGTAAAGGAAATATGACACTATCGACACTTTATAGTACGAATTTTTGTCAAATTTTGCCGAAACTCGGTACTTATGGCTTCTTTGAGTTGCTGATTACAAATCTAATTTGAGATCAAAAAAATTCAAGTTGGCGGATGAAAATACAGATGCTAATTGACTACTATGGAAACTGTTATGTTGTAGTTTCTTTTGCTCGCTGATTATGAATTTTGTATCAGATTTTCAACAGAAATCGGTGACAATTTTTAAGTGGAAAAAGCATTCTTTCGATTATTTATCCATAAAAATATCAAATTCAAATTGATATGTTCATGAAATGATAACATGATAGTATCCAATGTATTTGGAATAACCGCAGTTTTCGGACACAATTCCTTAACTGTCTGCATAACTTTTCATCTTGCCTTCAGCGGCTGGACAATATTTAGATCTTGCCTTCGCTGGCTAAATAACCATTTGATCTTACCTTCACGGGCTGAATAACCTTTTTATCTTGCCTTGAATAGCTGGATAAAATTTTAATCTTGCCTTCTTTGCTGGATAATTTTTTAATATTTCTCCTTGGCTGAAGATGAATCTGATAGAAAATTCGTAATCAGCAAATCGAAAAAACTACAACATAACAGTTTCCCCCGCGAAGTTTAAAGCCGAAAGGCGGTTCCACGGGCGGTGTATTGGTTCGAGAGAGGGGTTTTTTGGTTTTAACAGGTATACCTAGACCCGTCCTAGGAGAGTCCTGTACAACGTCTTTAAAAGATTTTGCCATGTTTCCTCCTCACAAAAAAAAAAACTACAGTTTCCATAGATGTGAATAATTATTTCAGTATATGTGTCCGTCATATTACATTCGCCACTCTACATAAAAGGACTAGTTGAACTAAGTAGAAAGTCTACAAGTATCAACTTGGTTCAATTCTTTTCTGCTTGAACTAACTGAAAACAAAATTTACCAATTAAAAAACTTTCCTGTGTTCAACTTGGATTTTGAGTATGTGTGACTGTCTTGGATTTCCAATTCAACAGCAATTGATTTCACCTGTCATTTTCCATTTAAGTAATCTATATCTGGATATCCAAGTTGAGTTTTGACTGGTTTTAACTTGGATTTCTAAATTCAGAATTTTCAGTCGCTTGCAAAATCCTTACGTCATCTTAGTCCTACTTTGACACTAGCTGACTGTAATGTACAAGATTTTTCAATTAGAGGTTTCATTTTGATTTATAAGAAAAACGCGTGCTTTTTGTGAAAAATTATTTGTTTTTTATTTCATTCAATAGCGGAGGAGTTGCCATTAATAATGAAAAACAATATCATTCATATGGCTTCCACGGCTACGTTTGCAGGACCATGCTCTTTTGATGAAATTTTTCATCACATTTTCGCACATTTGAGGCTCTATTTCGTCGATAACGGCACGAATCTTCTCTTCGAGTTCTTGAATTGACTGAGGAGCATCAGCATAAACATTATCTTTCACGTAACTCCAATGAAAAAATTTTAGAGGTGTTAAATCGCATGATCTCGGCGGCCAACTGTAATCGCCGTTTCAAGAAATCACTCGGCCTGGAAACTTTTCACGCAAAAGAGCGATATTTTCGCCACTTGTATGGCACGTAGCGCCGTTTTGTTGGATATAAACATCGTCCACATCCATATCTTCCAATTCTGGCCATACAAATTCATTAATCATGGTTCGATAGCACAATCTATTCACCGAAACAGCCGCTTCAGCTTCATTTAAAAAAAAATCAGGCCCAATGATCCCTCCTGCCTAAAAACCGAGCTCGGTTTTCCGAGCCCCAAATGCGACTATTCTGCTTATTAAAGTTGCCTCCAAGGTGAAAATGAGCCTCATCACTCATAATGATTTTTCGGTGAAATTCAGGTTAATTTTCATGCATGTTTGTAGTGAATTTTAACAATTTTAATACGTTATTGAAGCGTGTATCGTTCCATTTTTATTAATGGCATAGTTTTTAGCTGTTATCTGTCAAGAAATGACACTTCTTGTTATGACAGCTGCCAAAATAGCGGGCTATTCAGAATGAAACCTCTAATTGGAAAACCTTGTACTTGTATTTCCAAGTTGAGATTTAACTGTTTTTCCAAATTCTGTATCTCCTGTCGCGTGCAAAATCCTTACGTCATCTTAGTCCAACTTGGGCACTAGCTGGCTGTAATCTACTTCGATTTCTAAGTTTAGATTTGAGTGGTTTTAACCTGGACTTCCAAACCCAGTACTTGCAGCCGCGTGCAAAGTCCTCACTTCATTTTGGTCCTACTTGGACACTAGCTAACTGTAATCTACTTGGATTTCCAAGAAGACTCCAGTTGACGGTCTCGGTCTACTTGACTCAACTTTTCGGCTTCATCAGCCCAGTAGAAAGCAGTTCGTCGTCTACTCGTATTTCTAAGTTGAGCCAAGCAGATCGCGATCGCCTACTGGAGTAATCTTGGAATTCCAATTCGGCTTGATCAGCCAACTAGAGACCAGTTTCTCGTCTACTTGTGATTCCAAGCTGAGCTAAGTACATTCCGACCGTCTACTAGACTCTACTTGGAATTCCATTTCCGCTTAATCACTCAAGTAGAAACCAGTTTGTCGTCTGCTTATAAGTCCAAGTTGAGTTAGGTAGGTCGCAACCGTCTATTGAAGTTGAAGTAGAATTACATTTCAAAATTATCAGCCAAGTTGAAATCAGTTCGTCTTCTATTTGTGATTCAAAGTTACGCCAAGCTGAAAAACGAGATCTACTTGGTTCAGCTTAAAAATTACGTGACAATAGCCAAATCCAACAAAGTGGAGTTCCATTTCTACATGGTTCAAGTGGTTCTTTTATGTAGGGCATCTTGATTTTTTTAAATCTGACATTATATTCGTAATCAGTAACTCGAAGAACCTATAGATACCGCGTTTCGAACAAATTTTAACAAATATTTGTTTTACAGAGTCTTGATACTTTGGCCTTCTATATCTCTGAATCAAGTGTATGTTTAACGTAAAAATTTTCTGTAATCAATGTTTTATTATGAGATATAATTTTGCGTGATATTTAATTTAAAAATCGAGGACTAAGAACCGGGAATTTTTCAGCCTGGTTCCTTTTTGTCAAAATACCGAGACATTATTGACCTAATTACCAATCATTAACAAAAGAACAATGGTATATATTTTTCAAATAAAAACTTTCCATCTGACTTTACAGATATCATGCGATTTAGATTTTGTTGATTTATAAAACTCTTACTGTTTTCCAAATAATTCCGTTTTAATTGTTTTGATTTCTTGCATGGTTTCTGTGAAAATAAAGTATCAATAAAATTTTCTGAGATTCAATTTTGGATTAGTGGTCATGACAAAGTCGGTATTGCAGGTCTTTGCCAGAAGCTGCTTGACTCCACGAACTGCTCCGAACACGATGGTGAGCTCTTCTGCAAAGTTTGCCACGCCCGCAAATTTGGACCTAAAGGCTATGGTTTCGGCGGTGGAGCAGGTTGCCTGTCCATGGATCAGGGCGAGCACCTGAAAAGTTCCGAGTGAGTCCATCTGCGGTCGTCTCCTTCTGTATATACCCTGACCACGACATCCACAAAATCAATCTACCAATAGTGCGATCAATAAATCCATCAGCCGTGCATGATTCCTTCCTGGTATTAATAATGATTGGAATACTGCGCCGCCCATTAGGCAGACGGACAGCTACCAGGAAGCCGGAGCATGCATCTTATGTCAAAATAATAAGATAATCCCTTTTCGTACATCCTATGTATCCGCGGAACACTTTTGCAATACTTTCTGTTCAACCTTTCCCAGTTTTTTTATCTTTCAAACAGTACAAATGGGACTTATGTCGTTGGCATTCCTTAAAAAATTGTTTTCCTCTTTTTTTAGTTTTTATTCTGTTTCTTAATCACTTTCCCTCTAAGTGTTCTTTTCTCTTATTTTACAATCAGTGAGTAAACATCGTCTACCGGCAACAATGATATTAATTTAATAACTATTATTATTATTATTGTTAATGAGGTAGATGGTGCATTATTGATAAATTTAGTAGAATTTCACAAGCTGGTGAGGCGGACTTCTTGCTAAACCGGCTTGCAATTTATTACTTTATGATCGCCGCTGCGTAAGCGTACAAAACACACTTAGGTATAGGAACATTTGTATGAGCTGTATTAAGTGCTACATTAAAAAGGATATCTTAATTAATAAATAACACAGTAAATGTGAAAAAAAATGCTACCCGGTTACATTATATGTACTACCTTGCCCCCTCCCCGCCAGCCCCGCCGAGTTCGAGCTGTGGAGGCTCATTGATAAATCTGATCACACCCACACACACAGAATCCGAGAAAACAAACATGGTGAGCACCGAGTAGTCCATTCGCGTGAAGCCGCTTCCTGCATATCCTGCACGGCCTCTCTTCGTTATAACATCTTAACCTTGCTAACTTTTAAACTCAAAAGGTATAGCCATCGATTTGCTCGCACGCTAAAGAGTCTCGAGACAAAGCGAAAGCAGAGAAAGTTCTCATCTACATATTGAGGTCTTGCTAATAAACAATGCTCTCTGTATCCATCTGTGATTGTTAGAAGCAGTTTCTTTTAGTAAAACCTCAGAATGGGTCTGGGGAGAAATGAAATGTGTCCTGTAGCTAAGAGATAGTACCAAGAATTGAGAATATACCTTCCTCATATTTAATTGGTAGATGATACATTCGCTACTTTCGAGGCTCTCTAGAATTCGCTCGCTCTGTCTCTCTTTCTTTTGTACGTGCCAACATCTGCTTCTCGGCTCTCCTCTCTCGGGGCTCGGCGGAAGCCACTCGCGTGGTTTGGGGAGACTAATTTTACTAACATGTGCCTAACACTTCGATAGTCTTATATTTAACTCTATAATATCTCGTGATGACCGATTGTCTTTTCTAGTCCTTCTTGGGGACCTTTTTAATATCTATTGTCTTTTTTTGTCTTTGAGCCTATTTCTTCAATTGTAGTAGAGTTTATGATGCGAGAGGAGGAAGTGATGTGCCTGAAAATATTATTTTAGCCTTTACCAATAATTCAATTGATTCAAATCTCATAAGAGGTGGCTGAACTGATGCTGTTACTCTTGCCAGATTGTGTTCAGTCTTGAACAAGTAGTGTTTTATATAACCAATTAAGCTTAAAATCAACCAATCTGGTGAATGACTTTCCATCAGTATGTTTATCTTTAAATATATAGTCAATCTACTTATAAAAAATTCATTTTTCCAATTCCAGGAATTCGTTTTAATAGCAAAAAAAGGATGCGTTACAAATTTCAGCCAATTTAGTTAATTTTTACCCCTTCTCTGAATCATTCAAATTTATCAAATCAATTAACATGAAGAAAAATGGGCAAGGGTGAAAAATATCATTTTTGCTCGCATTTTTGTAAATTTGTATGATACGGTAAATGGACAGCTCCAAGTGCTTTGGGCGAGGAGTAAATATTAATCGATATGACTGAAATTCAAACACATCATTTTTCTGTCTACTAGGATCAATTTTGTGGATAAAAGCGGAAAAAATTCAAATTTGAACCGTTAGTGGATTCCATTCAGGTAGTTTCACTTTCCCTGATCGCATCTTTTTTATGTGCAGTCTGTCTAGTATATATTTGTATTTCACTACACACTTGAACAACGTATCTCAACCTTTTGAAAATATAAATCCAAAGTTTCTATACTCTGAAATAGATATCTTACGATTTAGACTTAAGGGATATCTACAGAAGTTGCTAATTTCTCAGTTTTTATCAGAGTTTTCAGTTGTTGTTCAAGGGTGTTTGAAAAGTATAAAGCCTAGATTTCAACAGATTTCTATTTTCTAGTGAATCGAAATCATCAAACGCCGTTTTGGAGCCACGTGCCATCGCAAAAGCTCCGGAAGGTCAGGGATGTCCTCGATGCGGAGGATACGTCTATGCAGCCGAACAAATGCTAGCTCGAGGAAGGGTAAGTATATCCAAATGCCAGGATTCATTCATCGGATTTACAATATTAAATTTACCTCGATGCCACGACCGCGTTCCTTAAACTTTCAATAGCATTTAGTTAGAATAAAAACATTAAAATATTGGTTCAGTCCTGCGATTGCAGCGTAAATAGTTGATTATAGTTTTACAGTTAGTGAATCAAGTTTTGTGTTACAAAAACAAGTTTTGAAAATCTTACAAAACGTTTGTTGATTTAAAGTTTAAAAATAAGTTCAATCGTACTTGAGTTTAATATTCTTGAAGCTCAGATGGACTGACGCAATGCCAAGTGAGTGGCCCATGATAGACTGTGTTGGTCAGTTCTATGATGAAATATGTAATTTCATAACAATAAGGGGGAAAAAAGTAGAAATAACTTAGCGAGTGTTGCCGTTGGTGATGATCCAAAACTTTCCCGACATCACATTTGGCACACACGCCAACACTATTTGTTCGAAAAAGTTCGATTCGAGTAAAATAGCCTGGCCAAGAACTCCAGATTAATAGAAGCAAGCTAATTACCTTACCAGCTGCCCTTCTTCCTTCACAGCAATATAATCCAACTAGTCTCTTCGCGCGAATGTCCTGTAATTTATTTTCATTTTTTATTTTGAATTCTTTTTAAAGACTATGTCATTGGATTTTTCTAAAAGCTTTCTATAACATCTTCTAGACGTTTTAAAAAAATTAATTTTTAAAAATATTTGCTTAGTTGCATTCAATGATCTATTACATTTATTTTATCTCCAACTTTTTTAAATCATCTAAATTGTCGGAAATTCCAAAAATAGAGAAAAAATGTATCTGAATTAAGTAGTGTTAAAAGTTTCATATGGGATCGGTACTACATGCATACAAAAATTATTAAGTTGAAAACAATCCAAGGACCTTGATCAAGAAAAATAGAGACAAAATTAAATGAGACGACATGCAATTGAAAGTAATCAATTTCTTTTAAATGATCTTGAACCAAAATTATAAATTGACAAAGTCATGGCATCAGGGTAAAAGGAAATCTGGCTCGTCAATAAAGACCAAAAGTTTGAAAGCACAGCAGCCCGTAGTCATTGCTGCTTCTTATGATTAGGGCTACCATAAACAATGCTTCAAGTGCAAAGTATGTCTGCGGACCCTGGACTCCACGCTTCATTGCGATGGTCCCGATAACGAAATATATTGTCGAGGTACCTTTAGTCTCAGAATCTATCCCTAGAGTTAGTTTTTTACTTTATTTAATCACTCACATTACTTCTTCCCCTTCCTTTGATCTACTTCACTACATTGTAGATCAAATGTGCAACTTAGTAATTTACCTTAAACCTGGTGTGCATAAGCGCAAAGTGTTTCGTATACCTTTGCATCCTTCCATTATTCAGCATTGCTCCTGGTGTCGTAGTTATCATCGTATGTTTTTATTGAATTGCCACACAATGCGCATCACTTTATGGAAAGTAAAAATCGTGATTATTAGCATCATTTAATTACTTTGCCCCCGTATTTACTTCAACCTGCATCAACAGTTGCAGTTTGTCGAATCTAAAAACAGACAGGGTGGTGAAGCGCATGCTATCAAGATGTGAGGCCATTAACGAATAATCTAAATATGAAGTATAATTATTAAAGACTAGAGCGATATCACAGAGCACCGTGAAGTGCATACAGTAGAACTGAAAATTTTTTTTAAGACATCCAATTCTATTCACCCTTCCAAAAGTTTCAGTGACTAACAACCTACCCTTTGTGTCTCGTGTAGCAATGGCACAAGGAATGCTTTAAGTGTGGCAACTGCTCCAAGAGATTAGATTCTGTCAACTGCTGTGAAGGTCCTGACAAGGATATTTATTGTAAAGGTGAGGTCGTTGTGAGGCAATTCCAAGAAGATACGATATGCCGATATTACTTGTTATTTTTCCGCCATTAGTATGACTCATCATTTTGCGTTTTGTTGTCATTCTTTAGTAAACATTTATAACTTGAGATAATTAATTAGCAATAGTGGACATAAAGACAGGAAGTTCTTGAAAATGGGCATGTTGTATCTTCACTGGTGCCACAGTCGATAAACGACGACAAGCTAATGCATATTCTCTGCAGTATGCTACGGAAAGAGGTTTGGACCAAAGGGTTACGGTTACGGCCAGGGTGGTGGCGCTCTGCAAAGCGACTGCTACGCCAACGGGTGGGTTTTCAAGCTGAGAAAGGGCAAACATGAAATCCTGCCTCGGCCTTTCTACGCTCTTATTATATGATGCGCTTATCTGCTTAACAGCTTGCTATCCAAAGAAATTCGGTCCGCGAGGTATTGGCCACGCCGGTGTTATGTTCATCGGGCTCCAGTGCGATATTGAGGATGAGGGGTATGATCCCCTGCATAATCATTATTAATTACAACTTTTTCCTACGCCGCCTTAATGCTTTGTGTGTCTACTGACTTGCACCCGAACAGTTACTGATCTCTTAGGCTGGAGTCTTTTACAAATAAAACATTATGGTGGGCTTTTATTATTTTACATAAGTTCTCGATTATGTCTGAAATATTTTTTATCGACGTGTCCAAGATCTGGAAAAATGAAGAATCCTATGAAAACATATGCTTTAAATCTAAGCAAAATGTTCGAAAAATAAGTTTCTACAACGTCTTTAAAGTATCTAAAAAACGACTTAATATTCGGTACATTTTAGTGCTCATTAGAATATACAATTATACATTATTTTATAGAAGATATTGCTTCAAATTCCTTAAGGTATTTCATAGTCTAATTTTTTATGTAATATTTTGTTCAAAACATTAAAAAGTTGATGATCATCGTTGAGTAATATTTAGAAATACAGTCCATAAGATTCTAGCCTGAGATTAGAATTTTAATCTGACTAATAAATTAGATTTCTAAACGTCTATCTGCAGGAATATATCAATCATATAATACTTATTGCCATAGCTACTATCTTTGAAAAATTTAGATCCAAAAAATACGCTCACTAGTGAGTTATTTTGATAAAATTGAAATTTAAAAAACTACACTTCACAGAGAAATGAAATTTAATATTTGTTAAAATGAATTTTAAAAATTAGGTAAGAAGTACAGTTGCTGCCGCTTGGATCTTTTCTGATAGTAGTTTTAATTATTATACTTTCTTCTATAAGTCACAAGTTATCATAACAGTGTTTATATTTTAATCTTAGATAATAAATTGGAAACTAATGTATTAGAAAATCCATACGGCAACAACTGTACCTCTAACCCTACCTGGTTAATTGTGCATGAGTTTGTCGACCTCAAGTTTTCATTAACATAGCTTTGTTTTTATTGGGACTCAGTTAATAGAAACGTAACATCAAATAAAGACTACAACTATAGTTTTGAAAAAGGGCTACTAAATTACCTACTCTACATGTACTTTGATGTTCCGTGTTGACCCTGAATTTACTGAAGCTTAAGTCAACAATACTTATTTTGTAAAAAATTATAGTGATGCTACCCCCCGTACCACAGTGGTTGACACTGCATCTATCCAGGCCCCTCCTGGGAAAGGTTGTCCTCGCTGCGGAGGTGTAGTTTTTGCTGCTGAGCAAGTCTTAGCCAAGAGCCGTGAATGGCATAGAAAATGCTTCAAGTGTCGGGACTGTAATAAGACCCTGGACTCTATCATTGCCTGTGACGGACCCGACAAAGATGTTTACTGCAAGACATGCTACGGAAAGAAATGGGGACCTCATGGATATGGATTTGCTTGTGGTTCCGGATTCCTCCAGACGGATGGACTCACGTAAATATAATAGTGGAAGTTGATTCATCCTTGATGATGTTGTTCATTATAACGTTTACTGTCAATTTTCAGAGAAGAAGAGATTTCAGCAAGCCGCCCATTCTACAACCCCGATACCACTTCTATCAAAGCACCAGCTGGCCAAGGATGTCCAAGATGTGGTGGTATGGTGTTCGCTGCTGAGCAACAACTCGCGAAAGGCACAATGTGGCACAAGAAATGCTTTAATTGTGCCGAATGCCATCGACCACTGGATTCCATGCTAGCATGTGATGGTCCAGACAAAGAAATCCACTGTCGCGCATGCTACGGTAAATTATTCGGACCTAAAGGATTTGGATTCGGCCACGCTCCGACTCTTGTTTCAACGAATGGTGATCACGCCCCTTCATAGTAAGCATCTATTTTATTCACCCAAATTAGTATTTTATAAAAATTATTTTTCTAAATCCTTGCTGTACATAATTCGTACCATTATACTTCTAGTATTGATTCGAAACCTCAGCTTGGTCATAAACGAAATGACGGACATGGATGTTCCCGCTGTGGATATCCAGTGTATGCTGCAGAGCAGATGATTTCAAAGAACAGAGTATGGCACAAGAGATGCTTTAGTTGTGGGTCCTGCCATCGTTCCTTGGATTCAACAAATCTCAATGATGCACCAGATGGTGACATTTACTGCCGTGGCTGCTACGGTAGAAACTTTGGTCCAAAAGGAGTTGGTTTTGGAATGGGTGCAGGTGCCTTAACAATGGCCTAGTTCAAAGCTCTGTAGGATTAGATCTGACTTGCCATAATTAAGTCAGACAAACGAAAAATATTTTGACTAACTTTCCCTTCTCTATCTATGGTCACTTTTAAAAAACGAAACGTCTACCAAGAAACACACGAACGACCATCCATACACTGATGGCAACAAAAGACGACGAATGACGAAGGAAGAACGCAAAATTAACAAAAAAAATTTTCCCTGTACCTTGTCTTATCATCAAACCTCTTTTTTATTTATATGTTCTTCTACAAATACGATTTGAGAATGATGCAATGGCATAATTGAAAAGAAATTTTTGATTGCATAGTAACTTTACTCTCAGTGAAAAGAAATTTTAGTTTCCTCGAATAGAGAAGCTTGTTGTGCCAATGGTGAAAAACAAATGGAGACTGTATTATTCTTGGCTCTTTCACCATTAACACAGTGGTTGTTATGGACACTGAAGAGGTGAAATTTGCTGCACATCTGATAATTTCTCTTTCAGTTCTTTTACTGGCTGTAGTCGCTACCCATCGCGAACATTCGGAAGATGATCTCAATGGAGAACAGTGTTTATCAGTGAGCTCTTTCGATAGAAAGAAATATCGAACGGGTTACTGGTGTCGCGTGATTCCACTGTCTCTTCTTGGGCGTATTCCGAAAAAATGAAGTGTTTACGATACAGAATAGCGAATCAAAATGTATCGTATCATTTCATTCATCAATATTTTAAGATATCATGTAATTGCGTAATGAAAGCGATAATTATTTTAAATAAATATATCATTAAATAAAACCAAATGACTGAAACAGACGCTAGGCGTCCGCAGACTGCTTCGTTTGGCTAATCGACATTCCGCTGTCCAGAGGACGAAGGAGAGGGGTGCAATTGATGGCAATGCGGATCTTGAATGAAACGAGAGCCGCCAATCATCGAATTTCATTACAGCTTATCGCAAATTTGTCCGTTTCTTCGATTTTTCCTGGGTACTTGGAAGTGATATCGATGATATGGATGATGGTCTTGGACAATAAACCATATTCTCCGACACTTGTTTTCTAATTTTCAAAATCTCCTTGCTTTTCCATCTGCCAGATAAGTAGCTCTATTAAATCTAACACCTTATTTGAATTGAATTTTTCAAAAATGTTCTTATACTTTTTAAATGTGAACTAACGAATAATAAATCTGTGTAAATACTAATATGAATAGTATCTTAGGCCTAAAGAGGATAGTAAGTACAGGTTTTATATAAAACACTAATTTTATATATTTATAGCAACAACTGTACAAGTTCCGATCACACACAATAATATATAATACTTAACCATATGTAACCTTATTCGGTTACTACCAATGGCAAAGTGATTCAGCGTAGGCCTCTCTTTTTCACCGTCCGCTAGCACGAAAGTCAACAAATAAATATTTGCAGATCCCATTTTTGTCACGCAAATTTTAATTTCTTACTTATAATAATTTAAGCAAGTGCCTATCTTTGGAGCTCCATTCGCCTAATGCGGCTAGAATTTATCAATGAACAAGAGATCCCAACATCTCATGTTATACTAAGATTAAGTTAAACTATGATCAATAAAGAAGCTGAAGCATACTCCTACCTAGAAATTCCTTTAGTTCAACAAAATGATGTTGCAACAGGACTAAAAGCAATCCATAATACGGTTCCGACTTTTAACCATGCTGGAAATATTAACGAGGAAAGCAGTGTTTAAGTTTGGGTCATTTTTTGGAACAATCGACTTGAAATTCTCCGTAGAGTAACAGGTAAACTTCGAATCTTATTTTCAGCTACAAATATCTCGCAAACTGGGAGATATGTAAAAATGGATATCATTTTTTAATTTCTATGTATTCTATGTATAACATATGCCTCAATCTAGAGGTCTAGACATTGTTTTGAAAAGTTTGAAGTACACTGTAAATCTTTGTATAGAACCCATATGGGGACCTTCCAGGTTTTCATGTAGGATCCCATATCGCAACCTGAATAGGAATCTATTTTACTGCCTATAAGTATTTTATTCAGGAATTCGTATTTCATGTATTGATTTCTACTTCAAAACATTTTTTTAACAAATAAATGTAAAATTAGTTAACGGTAGAGCATTTTACATCTATGAAAATATAGTAATATCTTTAAGAGAAAAATGTTCTGGCACAACTCTAAGAATAAAATTTCTGACATGGGAATAGATACACAAAATCGCATAGGATTTCCGAAAAGAAAACTCTCACGTAGGGTCCTACATAAGTACCCACACAGCTTCCTATGTCTTATTCCTATAAGGAATTTGAGATAGGTTCTTCCACAGAATCCTACTCAAATAGCCACAAAGGAACCTAGTTAGAAACCTAGGTAGGTTCCTGTTTAATTTCATATAAAAATTCGTGTCTCAAATGCCCATAGATGGTAAGATAGATTCGTGTGTAGGTTATGATATGAGATTCCACGTCGGAACCTAAGTAGGTTTCTATATGCGGATTTAGAGCAGGATAAACACCCTATAAAGTTCTATGAGAAATTTCACGTGGATTTTTTCAAGACACCCTACAAAGTTCCACATTATGGGGTGAATTCAAATAGATTTTCAAGTTAATATTTCCGGCTACGAACACAATTTTGATAAATTCAGAGACCATGGCCGCCGAATACTTCACCCTTGGACTCATCAGCTGCATAGGATTTAACTATGTTACAAATGATTTTCATGGGTTTGCATTTCAGTATGCAGAGCTACATCAAATGTGACGTTCCGTGACGAAAAGGCCCTAACACGCAAAAAGTCGATTTTTAACGCTATCGATATTTTTCAAGACGCTTTTTATAACAGAAAAGAATTATTTTGTTATCTTTAAAATTCAAGTTGTCATTCAACTGCAAAGTTAGGCCATTCTATGGAGTTCCTATACTGGACCATTTGTTTAATCGCTTATCTCGTGAAATTTGCCAAAGCTCCGCTAGGATCTCTTCTTCGCGGAACGTCACACATTAAGACTCTAAAAGCGAAATGAAACAACTCTAGTATTAGTCTCAAATTTAGTACGATCATAACTAGAAACATTTTCAAGTACCAATAGTTAAATCCTATTCAGCACTCGAATTACGTAGTATCTATATACAATGGTGGTTTATGAAATCGATTAGTAAAGATTCGCAGTTTTTAGAGGCAGTGGATCGAGAAGATAGGGTGGCAAGGATGTAGAAAATGGTCTAGGACTGCAGGAGCCCCACACAGCTCCACTACCAGTACTACCACGGCCATTTGGTGAACTACCCTCACCATGTTCATCTAAATGTTTAATATTTACTAAATTCTGATTAGCCATCGGCTTGACTTCTGTGGACGAGAGAACACTATTGGAGCCACCTGGTGGCGTGGCCGGACTTCTAGGTGAGCGCCCTTCTGTCTTAACGCTTCCGGTCGCTGGACTGGAGGCGCCACTGTCAACACCCACTCCACCTTGCGATGACGACTTCTGCTGAGCTAATCGTTCCTGTTTTCTGAATTTCGCACGGCGATTTTGAAACCACACCTAGAACAACACAAAATTTATCCAGATTAATTTTTGTCGTGGAATTCTTTCTGTATTATTCTGAATTCATTTCCTTAGAATCAGAAGTCAGAATCAAATTTATCCAGTGATTTTTTATTTTTTAATGCGGATCTATTCTAAATGATATCACACTCCCGGTAAAAAGCCTTGCATTAAAAAGAATCTCAAATACATTTCATAATATTTGGCATGAAATTAGATAAACTCCTTGGTAAACACGAGGGCGATTTCATGAGTAACTTGGTACGCATATTTATATCATCAGACAGTGACATCTGTGTATGTGGTCATAATGTTTAAAATGTAGGGATGAGTGTCCTGCGGTCACAAGTCATTCTAACACTAATTGGATGTTTGGCACTTGCTTAGTTACTTCTATAAAATATTACAATTCAGCATAACATATAAAGTACGGTGAGGAACAGCGCCGGCACTTCTTTAGTTGCTCGCATGCTCGGGCGACAAACGAAAGACAAACACGAGAATGAATAAATATTGAGGGGGTTTTCACTCAAAAGTATTTCTAAATAAGGGACAAATAGCGTTATGCAATAAATTTAAAAGTTTTATAACATTAATTTTATGAAAAAAATGAAATTTTTTGAAAATTTTGGGAATTTTATAAAAACTAAGCACTAAGGTCAATATTAATTATCAATAATAATTACTCGCTATAATCATGCCTTATTAATCTATAATTTTGAAATTCCATATTACTAAATTTAATATATATTATTCTATTGTATTTAAACTTAATTGAAACAAGGCAATACAGAATCGTATTCAGCCGGATAGGGAACCGGCGGAGACGGCGAGTACGACGAGTGGCAAATATTTACGGGACTGCAGTTTTAACCTTATTTAGCGTTATTTTTGCTTGTTAAGAAAAGAAATACACTGTTTGATTCGAAATCGACTCATGAGTGAAAACCCCTTCGATAAATATAAAGACAAAAGACTATTTAATAGTCTAGGCTAGGATAAATGAACGTCGAGCACGACGCGATAAAATTAGAGGATTCTGATCCGGGTAAGGAGTATCGGGTGTACAAATAAGTTTCCGCCGTTGGACAAAAGTTGGTGCCACCGGTAAGTTTTGGTTAAAACTGACAGATGTAAAGCGTCACTGCCGTCAGGTTGGACATCTGTCAATAACATAACCTTGAAATATTAGTGAATTTTTATCAGTATAATATATTTTTTTGTGTGCGAAAATGTCTAGTATTGAGCCGAATATGCGTCATTTGCGGGAACTTTTGATTTACTTCTTCAATTTGAACTAATCTGCAGCTGAGGCGCATCAATTGTTTGTAGGAAAAATGTAACGTGTAACTTGCAGTGCGTCTTGTTGCAGTATGTATGATTTGGAGCAGCTCATACTTCTAATAGTAATACAACGAGTTCTGGTCATCCTATGACATTTAAAATATACTTCGACGTCAAACGAGATCGGGAGAAACTTTGTTCCATGTGAGAAAATAAAAAGAATGCTAAACATTGAGACAGTACTTCAAACTCTTCAATTTTCAATGAACATGATAACATTTATATTTTTTTAAATGGCTAAAACAGTTAAAAGTTATTCCGAGAAACTATCATGGAGAATTATTTGAGGGAAATGCACATCGGGAATATTTAAAGGAGTCGGATAAACTTGTAAATCCAAAAATGTATAAAGATACTGGAATTTTACGTTTATTACCTTTTGTAATTACTTTCAAGGCCATGAACAAACTAGTTAACATTAAAAATTCATATCCTCTGGACACATCTGAAGGATTTTCTGCAATTTTTAGATAACAATGGACTTGGTTCGAAGTCAGAGCAAGCAGGTGAATCAATTCACCACGAGTTTTTAAAATTCGAGGAATGGAATAAAAAAAAACGTTCTCAAAGACTCTTTATATTCTTTAAGGCTCAAGATTATCAATGATAATAAAACATTGAATTTATAAATGTATGAGATAATTTATTATAAACAAATATGATGTTACACATGTTTATACGAAGAACGATACTTAGGCGGTAACTTACTTGTCTACCTCTTAGATTAGAGGGCAAAAGAGAGAATTGTCGTTTGTTACTCCTATAGTTGCAAGCCAACAGCATAAAGTGTTGCAAGATAGTTTGGTTTTGTTTGAGTCTCCGTGAGGTAGCAAAACAAAGATAAATTTTACAGGAGGTAGTTTGGTTTTCGTTTGAGTCTCCGTGTGAAACAATAAAACTACGATAAATTTCGCAGGAGGTAGTTTTGTGTAAGGGAAGCAAGTTCACCAACTGGTATGGTCAATTATCCGCTTACATATCTTGCTAAATACCCGAGAAATGAATCTGACATGCACTTGTTAACAAGATAGGTTAGTTCGTCCCGATTTCAGAATTGAATCACTATTAAACGAACACGACTAAATATGACGATAGACGTAATCCAAAAGAACTAGATAGCACTACTGTTTCCGGACTTGCACCACTTAAGGACCAAGGATTTTATGTACCAAGTACCGAAGGTAGAATTGTGCTCAAAGAAACCGAGAAGACTTACGTTTATAGAAGGATCTGCTCACGTCGTTGACTTACTGGTCCGAAATGAATCGAGTTGACCGTACAACTGATCGAAACTTAATGAAAAACCTCCAGAGGTGAATCTGGGGTATATATACTTGTATTACTGGATCTTCCAATAGTGACTGAAGCGGGAGTGGATCGCGCAAAATTGTATAAAGTCACACGCCGTGCAAATTTGTATAAAGTCACGCGTGAGGCAATTCTTTATAAAGTCACGTTTGTTCAATGATCTATGTTTCTCTCCCACTACTGTCTATTAATATTGGTCAACTTTGATTTGAAACTCGGATTTGATATCCCTTCTCTTCTCTCGTCTGCCTATTTCTATTCCTAGTCAACAAGTGGATTCGGGCATGACTAAAAATACCTGCATCTACTTAGTTGCTGCTTATATTTTAGATATGGCAGCCTATGATTGATTATTGGTTCTAAATGATTGATGAACTATAATCAATCGATCTTTTTATTTATGATAGCATGTGTACTCTTGTTATTGATTGCTTATGATTGGTTACCTGCATTCAATACTAAATTATTATCATTGATTATTAGCAATATCAATAATAATTAATGTTTAATAACTAACAATGATGGTATAATAATTATTAACTATGGCAATAACAAGTCAATGTTAATGATTCCACGCCAGTAACCTGTTATCGTCTCATTAGGTTACTAACGCTGCATCACTATATTATTGACGCGCGGTGTGACTCATTGACTCATTACCGTGTGGGTGATTACCATATAGACCGAGCGATGCTCTTCTTTATCACTTGTTGCCAAGTGTTGCACCGATCTATCGATGTGAGGTAATGCATTAGTTTACATCTGTAGAACAGTTACCTGTTTTAGATAGTAATTACCATAAGACTAATTAAAGAATTATTTACTAATTGTTTACTTTGGTGTATGACGTATTACTCTTATGCAGGAGCAATAACAGAAATTTTTAAAGTTGCCAGGATGTAACAATTTGACCCGGAATGGCCCAGTTAAACTTCGCGCGTAAACCGAAATGGTAAAAAGTTTTTTTTATAGGTTTGTAACACCTTCGTTGACAGCCGAGTGAAGTTTGAGCGGGAGACGTCCATTAGTGTGTGTTTCGCAGCCATTGGTTTACGACGCGAAAAGTTTGTCTGGCGATTTTTACTATGGAAAAAAAATTGAACAACGAGTATTTGAGTATTTGAGCAAGTATTTGAGTGGCATAAAGCATTCAGTGAGGGTCGTGATGTCGTAGACAACTTGCCTCATGCGAGTCGTCCATCCACCTCTGTTAAAGACGATAGCACCGAAAAAGTGAAGAAAATTGTGCTCGAAAATCGTCGTGTTGGCATTAGAGAGGTAGCAGAGGCTCCCAACATCTCTTATGGATCGACTCAACACATTGTTGATGCAATTCGTCGTAAACAGCCAGATTTATAAGCAGACTGCAGACAACTCATGGATTTTTCACCATGATAATGCGCCGTCACATTCCAGCCTGATTGTGACTGAATTTCTGGCTAAACACGAAACAAAAGTCGTTGCTCAGCTACCGTATTGGCCATATTTGGCTCCCTGTGACTTTTTGCTGTTTCCAAAACTTAAATATCCGCTCCGGGGAACGCGCCATAAATCGATTGAGGCCATAAAAAGAAATTCGCTGAAGGAACTAAAGGCCATACCGGCCGAGGCCTGTAAGAAGTGTATGGAAAATTGGATTAATCGTTTTCTGATTTTTCTAAATAATTTCAGTCGATTATGTCGATCATTAGAAGAGCGTATCACTGTATGTGATAACGGAACTCTACAATATCGACCTTATCAACCTATGATTTAGAATTAATGTAACGTCTCGCAAGACTAGATGGAATTTTGTAATTATAATTATTAAGAAATTTTCTGTGAAAAAAGGAACGCTTCCACTCCGCTGGGTATCGAGCCCAGGTCCTTTCAAATTGCCGGTCGAATGCTCTGTCATCTGAGCTACGGAGGTTCTACAACTTTTCTCACAGAAACTTGTTAACGCCAATCATACGACCGGCAATCGAAAGGACCTGGGCTCGATACCCAGCGGAGTGGAAGTGTTCCTTTTATCACGGAAAATTTCTTAATAATTATAATTAAAAAATTCCATCTAGTCTTGCGAGACGTTACATTAATTCTAAATCATAGGTTGATAAGGTCGATATAGTAGAGTTCTGTTATCACATACAGTGATACGCTCTTCTAATGATCGACATAATCGACTGAAATGATTTAGAAAAATCAGAAAATAGTTCCCGGTTTATCCGTAGCCAAGATTGGCGTTAACAAGTTTCATTGAGAAAAGTTGTGGAACCTCCGTAGCTCAGATGACAGAGCATTCGACCGGCAATAGAAAGGACCTGGGCTCGATACCCAGCGGAGTGGAAGCGTTCCTTTTTTCACAGAAAATTTCTTAATGATTAATCGTTATCATGCTTGTATTGGCTCAAAAAGAGCCTATTTTGAAGGCGATAATAAAGATTTGTATTAAAATACATAAAAATGTGGTTTTTTTTTAACCAGTCCGGGTCAAATTTGATCAGATGATATAAATGATGTTAAGTAGAGAGAGGAAAATAATAAAAATTCGAAATAAGAAAAAGCAAAAAAAAAATTGGTTTATTAATGAAAATCCAATATCAAATATTTATTTCCATATAGACATCATATATACATTGTGTTTGTTTACAACAACTGGTTGAGTCAGTCCACTTCAGTAGCGCATCACGAATTTTACAATGAACAAAATTATTGAATAAAGAATACTTTTTGGCAGTATTGAAGCGTTTGCGTGGGAAAATCCATCAGAAACGGCTAGATTTGTGGAAGAACAATTTGTGGATTTTCAGGACGATAATACTACCGATAAACAATCGTATTCATCAGATCTGGCCCTGTTTGACTTCTTTATGTTCTTGAAACTAAAATTGCCGCTCCGGAGTACCCATTTTGACATTTATGACCAGACAGACCTATGTTAGTGTATTTTATCTAATTTCATAATTTTTCAGTTACTTATCTTATTTTTTATAGAGATGGAGTTGCAGAAACTGAAATGCGGGTAAAGTAGGAATCTAGCCAGGTGACCATGTTGGTTCATGGCCTTAACATGGGTTTCGAACGCCTAGAGGAACCACTCGAAATCAATATCTCAAACAAAAAACACGCGAAAAAAAGTTGATCTTCTTAGATCTGGTCAGGTCAAATTCCCAGATCTAACCAGATCTTGATTTTGTCGAGATCTGACCAGATCTAATCAGATCTAAAGTTAATCTGATGAGATCTAAAGTAGATCTGATCAGATCTAAAGTAGATCTGGTCAGATCTGAAGTAGATCTGGTCATATTTAAAGTAGATCTGATCAGATCCAAAGCAGATCTGGTTAGATCTGAAGTAGATATGGCCAGATCTCGACAAAATCAAGATCTGGTTAGATCTGGGAATTTGATCTGACCAGATCTAACAAGATCAACTTTTTTTTCGCGGGAAACGCATTTGTTTATTTGGATTTGGTTCCAAACGGGGGGGGGGGGTATTTACCCTCAGTGTTCTAAAAATTTTAAATGCTAGGATAATTTCTCGAGGGCCCGAGCATATGCTGGAGAATATGCTCGACTTTTTTGTGCTCTGAGCATTTACTAAGCATTCACGAGCATTTAAAATTTAAACTCCTAATCTACAAAAAAATCGTTGCATGTTTGCCGAAGTAGAGGACACTTGACACTATAAATCATTTTATATACGTAATACAAAGCCATTAAAGCTAAAGAGATGCGATTCAATTTCTAAAAAGACTTATAATTAATAGTACTGTGAGTTTTATGGTCAATAAAATTTGCGTATACAATGTATCAGGAGAAAATCACACTCACACAATTACACTTATTCTACATGTAAATCATAGTATTTATCTTACGTACTTTACATAAGCGCATTATTTTATTATTTGTACCTTATTTTGCACATTTAGTTAATAATTTTACAATTATTATTTTAAATGAACTTTTATTATTATTTTTATTAATATAAACATCATTTGAATGTTTAATTAACCTTGAAAACATTAGTTAAATTTAAATGCTTTAAATGCTCATAAATGCTCTTTAATCCTCCGTATGAGCTTAAATGCTGAGCATATTCTCAAGAGCATTTGCTCAACATAAATTCTCGGGCATTTAAGGATGAATGCAAGTCTCATCTCTGTACAAATAGTAGAGTTCCGTGGGGCGCCGTTGAGCTATGCTGTTTTGAAAAAATTTCATGGATCAACAAGGTAAAAATTTTAGTGCGCTACTGGCTTAGAATTCGTAGTATGTGTCGTAAACGTATAACCACCAATACTATGCCAGCGGCAGACTCGTAGATCGTGCAACGTTGCATCGATCCGGTTAAAAAATTAGAAATTAATTTATCATATAAATAATAATTCTATTTAAATATAAGCTCCCTTTTTAAAAAATTCTACCAGAAATCGATTTTTTTACATACAACCTGAAGAACACTAGTTACCCTTTTCCAGAAATCAGAAAATGACCCGTTAATGTCCGGAGTCACATTCCTAAATTTATTTAACGAATTCTCACAGGCGATGCTAAGTGTGCCGTCGTTCCCGGAAAATACACAGTGTTATATAAAGATTCCAATATAAGAATCTTTTAAAAAAAATTATTATTGAATGCTGTAAACAGTTAAAACTGATAAAAATTGTAATAACAATATTTGTTATATTTAGGTAAAATAATTGAGTGATATTTATATAGATTATTATATTTTTATCATTATTATATTTATATAGAATTAAGTGATATTTGCATTTTACGAACTTTTTAAATATCAGCCATCATATTGGGTCCACAATGTTGAATTTTTGACTTTAAAATTTGGAAGAACACTACTAAAAAACTTGGTAGACTGGATTTTGCACTGATCAATCGGTTTTAAGACTTTTTACCCGCTATATTGGCTCTCTCATTTTGGATTATAACATTTCGAAATTCGAAAGTGTAGAATAAAGCTTGACTATTTCATTCGTAAATCCATAATTTAATGGTTACAAAATTTTAAGCGGCTATTAGATAAATGGTAAGGAACTGTAGGAAATATGCTATCGGAATTCAATACCAATTATTTATTTACCTCTGTACAATTCTACTTTTTTGCAACAGCAGCTGCAAAATTAGTTAAAAAAATACAAACATGCTTCAGATGGAAAAAAGCAAGTTTGTATTTTTTTAACTAAACTTTCAGGTAATCAATATTGATCTCCATTATTCTCCACACGGAGGAAAATAGTTTTAAAGACTTTACTCAACTTTTCAGCAAAGTTGAGACATATGAACAAGTTGGAGATCATTTAATTTTATTGTAATAATTTGTGACGTACATTTTAAAACTTTAATTCAAATTCGTAAGTTTACGAAATTGATGTTCACTTTAGAGGCAATTTCCCTACCAGGTTATATTTTTGTTTTAAGTCGGTTTGTAATGTTGAACTGTGCTGACTAAAATGTCACAGCTCACTGTCCAATCAGTTGCCGTTCTTCCCTCTCTATTTTATTTTTGCTCCAGGGCTTGTCAGAGCGTAAAATACGCGATCGTAATTGGCTGAACCTGGCAAATAAAATATTTAACAAATAAAACAAACGAAAGCGCGGTGACCTGCATGTTAAAGTAGTAGATTTATTTGCTTTAACGTTTGTCTGACCAGTTGTGTGTTTGGACGTGAATCTCCCAGAATCACCCCTCATTCACATAGGCGTCCGCAGTTCCACCCGGACAGGTTGATCAAGGGTGGGAGTTAAGGGTAGAAGGGGATATAGGACTCCATGATGAACGTGATTGCTCTGTCCGGACAGCAAACACAGCTATCGGAATTTTACCAGCTGCTGCTCGTTCCGGATCAAAACCAACAGTTTCCGTTCAATGAATCGAATACACTTTTTAACGGCGGACCCTAAAAACCCTATTTTACAATTTAACGAGATCTTTCTCAAAAAATTAATTTTCTGTGACTTGCATATGAAATATTAAACTTCCACAGTCAAATTGTTTTCTCCGGAGAATCCTATGGAAACAATAATTCCTATTCTCCCTAGATTTAGGAGCGAGCAAAGGGAAAGCTGCTGTCGTAAAGGGAATCGTGATGAAAAAGAAGCATTATTGAATAAGTATCGTGATGAATATTTGAAGAATCCTGGGTTTTAATTTAATGTCTGAAAAAGGATGAATGGAGCAATGATATGAAAAATTTAAACACTTTTTGATTCTGAAAAAGTAAATTCAAATTTAACCTGAATCAGTGAAAATATATCAACTGATGAATCAGTGCCCTGCTTTGATTTAAAGAGGGTAGATTTTCAACGCGCGCGATAACATCATCGTAAATGTGCTTTGGTGATTGCAAGTGCTCTTTGCTATCCCACCTGAAGATTTCACTGATTCAATAAGTGAGTTCAATCTATTGCACTGATTCTCTGTGAGTCTTATAGCTGCTACCATCAGTGAATAGTCACTGCGAATCAGTGGCCGTTCACTGATTCAGGTTTAGAGAGGAAGAACTCTATTAACAAAATTCTTTTGTCTGTTTGTCTGTTTTCAACACTATTTGGACAGGATCATTTAAAAAAAAAAAGGAATCACCATTTATTATTTCAGATTCATCTGTCAAATGTCGTCCATGTCATCCTCTTCAATTTTTAGAAAAAAAAATTCCTTGAGCATGGCACGGTAACGCTCGCTATTGACCTTAACGGCGGCTCCTTGCTCATTTTCGAAGAAAAATGGCCTGATGATGCTACCGTACCAAAATCCGCATCAAAAAGTCATTCGTTGTGGGTGCATCGGCTTCTCAATAATGACGTTTGGATTTTCTGAGCCCCAAATGCAACAATTTTGCTTATTCAAGTTATTGACCTTTTGCTCAAACAATCGAAAATGTACTGAAAAATTGGGTTGTTCGCCAGCCGTGGCAGTCGTTTAAATAATGTTGTGTTTCATTCTTAAATGGAAAGGTTCAATCTTTCTAATAAAACCATACTTTTGAAAAAATATCCATGAGTTGTTTTTTATAGCCGATTTAAATTCCAAATGTTAGATGGCCCACCCTGTATAAGGGTTGCACTCAACTCAACAAAAAGTAAGCACAAGTTTAAGGTTACTTTCTTTTTGATATCAGATTATGTAATTATTTTAGAAAGAACTCAAGATGAAATGCAAGAAACTTCTGCAAAAAAGAAGTAATCCTAGTGGTGGTAATAAGACGAAAATCACCCTCAAAAATAAAAACATAGTATCAAATCATTTGAACCAGCGTTTGAATGTATTTTTCGAAAAAAAAAAATTATTATTAACTTACGTGTGAAAACGATTAAACAAACAAGCCATTTTTACAAATGCAGCGGTAAACAAACGGGAACTATTGTCATTCAAATAAATTAATGTTTATTCGCCAACCATCTCTTTTGTTATGAAACAGTTATAATGAAGTAGAAATAACCTGAGTGACATATTATGATTGTATAGATTAAACTAAGTTTGTCGACACTTCCTGAAATTTATTCTACGTAACGATTTATTTCATGGTTTCGGTGAAAAAAAAATCACAGAATATGCCTATTTTTTCTGGCTCTAGAGTAGTCTAACCCCTTAAGGTCATGTCCTAGGTGGGCGTAGAAATACAACAGGTGACAAAAATTATCCATATTTAATTTCTTCAGAACATTTTTTTTGGGAATTTTGAGCCAAATGAAGCAGATAATCTTAGTTTATTATTCTATCTTTCATTTCCCAAAGTTTTAGAATGGTATTTTCATTACAAAAAAAAATTATATGGGCGAAAAAAAAATTGATTACTTGGTCACGTGGCTAACCTAGAAAATCACTGCAAAAAGAAGTGTCTTACCTGGTATCTTACTGTAAGGCCACCGGGGCCAATAATAAAAAAGATTTTCTCACAGCTAAGACTAGCTGTGAAGTACTAACATCTTCTTCTTCTTCTTTTATTGGCTTCTTGTTCGAAGAACAAATGGCCAGAACAAACACGTGGAGCCTTAACGGCTCAAATTAACTCTCCAATTACGAACAGTTTATTATAGTACTTTGCATCAGATTTCCAGATTTCATATTCCAAATTCAAATTCAGCCATCTGTGGGACGACTCGGCCCCCTCCAATCCACTGAGCACAGCACGGTTAAGTCCAAGCCTTCGGCAAGTCCCGCTCGGCAAGATCCTCGTCCCAGGTAGGTCCAGGCAGAACGGCGATGTCCGAGGTCCCTTAACATCAAGGTTTTGCTTTGGAGGTTCCATCACTATACATTTGTAACGTCGCTTGTCTCCTTTCCCAATAGAGCATTTTCTTCAATTAGTTTTTTTAAGAAGTACGTACAGCCATGTAAGCCACTACATGTGTAACAGACACCGGTGTGCCGTAAGCTTTTTCACACAGTGTAGAGGTTATAGGGAACATAAACTGTCGGTAACTTAAGTAAACTGTGTTACCGATAGTTCAACTTGAGATATTTAACGTGTCTTCAATTAAGGGGAATTTCTACTTTGTTCGGCTGAAAAAACGTGTTTTTTTTAGAAATTTCTTTTGAGGAACGTATTTAAGATAAACACTTCAAATTTTTTTTCAGTTGTAGGTACAAGTTTATTGTACAAGTACAAAAAGTTTTTTTCACTTTATACTGAAGCAAAACTTTGAACGCGTTTTTCTCAAAACTATATTTTTTGGCCTTGCGGAAGTGATTTAAGCCAGGCGAATTGAGCAATGGCCACGAAATTTTTAACAGTCGTGTATTAAGGGCTTAGCTTTGGCTTATACTAGAATCTCCAAAAAATATTAACAATTTTTCATTTTACATATCAATTTGTATCGAAAAAAGTGGGCAAAAATCGAGTTTTTCATTCAAAATCGCATAATTTTTTCAATTTTCATTTTTTTTTTCGAAATTTTAGTACCGGCCAAAGACATAAGTATACAAAGTAAGAATATATTTCATTTTTGTGTTTCAGGTTATCTGAAACAGCGGCAGGACTTCTGAGAGTGGGAAAAATTCGTTCGGCACGCCGCCATTGCTCAATGCCCCCCTCCCCCACTTTGCATATTTCTACTGAAAAATTTTTGTACTTGTACAATAAACTTGTACCTACAACTGAAAAAAATTTCAAGTGTTTATCTTAAATACGTTCCCTAAAAAAAATTTCTAAAAAAAGCACGTTAAGACACTTCTTTTTGCAGTGATGCCCTTAACATATCATACGTAGTGTATTTTCGAGCTTTAGCGAACTTCACTTTATTCAAGATGTCACAGAGAACTGACATTTTAAATTATAACGTATCCTAACTTCAGGAATTGATTTCCTTTACCTTAGAGTAGTTTGAGAAGATAATGAAGTTTGGTATATTTTGTAAAGTGCAAGTCGATCTTGTAAAAATAGCACAAAAAATTTGTTCTTTGATATCAATGATCGAAGGTATTAGAATTTCAAATATAATAGTGTGATTTAACTTCAGGAACTGTTTTTTTTAGGATATCAGGGATAATTTAGAAAAGTAAAAATAGTCTGCACGTCTTCCGCAAGACAGTTCCATCAGAGATGAGCTGATGAGGTGAGAGATTGCCAGTCCTTATGGAAAAGAGATTTCAACAAAACTAGTCTGATAAATGCTCTCTCTTGGAGGATCCACCTAAGAGTTACGTCGTCGTGCTTAGGAGGTATACATGATGCGACGGTAAACGATAGAAGTTAGAATCAATTTATCACCTGAGCGTTTCTATTATTTGAGTGACGATGAGCACAAAAGCTCAATGAAGACAATGAAGCCAGATCTAGCATAATTTATCAATTTTAAAACCTGGCTCAACTATTTACGTCATATATGTATTTACATTATATATGTTTAGCATATTATTATTTTTTATAATAATTTTATTATTCATTATAATCCCGGTCCTGCATTGGTATCCTCGGAAACCGAACAGGGGGACCTAGAACAAACCACCGGGCGCGTCCTCAGATTGCGGATAGAGGGGCCCTGTACCGAGGGTTACTGCTGAATACGGATACAAAACTAAATAAGCAGTTGCGAACAATCTTCCAGGGATGGTCCCGAAAGAATAATCTCCAAGCCAAGGTGCTAACTACCGTGCCGAAGGCTGCATGGCACCAGAGAGTGGTGTCTCACACGGTGTCTCTAGGAAACCGGGCCACCTCCTAAAGTATTGAGGCCTTACCCCTGCATGCGGGGCTCTGCAGGGGTGGACCGAATACTTCTTTAGCTACTCGTGGGACTAATATGGAGATGTCAAATTTAAATAAAAGTATGTGTGAGAAAATTTTCGGAGGAGAGCTGGACGTGACGAAGGAGACGCCGGATCCGTTCGAAAGCAATAAGTCCCAGGTGAGGCAGTATCGGAACTGGCTCCACAAAAGGAATGAGAGGCAGCTGGAGATCTTGCAGGAGGTGGAGTCGGCCCTGGAGAAAATGGGCAGCTTCTCTAGGAGCAAGAAGAATATGCACCTCCCTATCAAGGACGGCATTACGACATGGAGGATACCGTCTGAAACCTCGATTCCTTCGAGTAGCTGATGAGATCAGGTACAGAAAATAAAAGACGTAAGCCACCGAAAAGCAAGGCGTTTGCGGACGAGGGTAACCAAACCCTCCCACAGCCAGCTGTAAGATCCTCGCCGGACACGCGCAAGCGGGTTAGAGAGCCGACTGCGAGTCCGGAGGTGTCTGCGGCAAAAAAAACCAGCAGAGAAGAGGCCTACAGTCTCCAATAAAGAAGAGAAGTGGGTGTAGGTTCCGTCCAGAAAAAACCTACAGAAGAAGAAGAGGAATAAGTCTGAAAGAACGCCAAAGAGACATAGCCATGCGCGTCCAGAAGCGGTGCTCATAAAACCGGTAGAGGGAATGAGCTACGCTTCAATCCTACGCGAGCTCAAGAAGCGCGTCAACCCTGATGAACTGGGCGCCACAGTTCAGGGAATCAGGAAGATGCGCTCCAAGGACTTGTTAGTAGAAATTAAATGTTCTAAAAAAGATAGAGAGCGGCTGGAAACCGCCTTCAAAGAGAGAGTCGGAGCTAGTGGGGCAGTCTGTCATCTCATCCCCCGGATTGAGGTTGAGATCACCGATCTAGACCCAAGCATTGAAGCCGGAGACGTCAATGATGTTGTAAGAGGCTTCTTCGAGCAAGAGTGGGAGATGGAATTTAGGGTCTCCCTAACAAAGACACCCTATCGAGGGAACAATAAAGCGTACGTGCTATTGGAGGAGGCAAGAGTATCCTGCAGGGTGCGCAGGAAAAAGGAACTCAACCGGTGCTACCGCTTCCTTGGCTTTGGCTACATGGCAGCAGACTGTCGCGGGACAGACCGCAGCAGGTGCTGCTGGAGATGCGGTGAGAAGGAACATACCGCGGGATCCTGCACTAGAGACAGGGAGGGAGTTTTAGTGGGTAGGGCTGCGTGAGCAGCAAAGTCCCACACACCAGAGGGGGACGGAGTCCCCTTGACGGTGCATAAAGCATTTCTCCCTTCGTAAAAAAAAAAAAATTATTTATTATAATACCATTATTATATATTATATTTACTTCATATATGAATTTATGTATTGTATATAAACTAAAATTATCTCTGATGAAACAGTCAATACGTGTATAGCATTTATTATTTAATATGACCTAATTTAAAATATACTAGATTTAGAACAAAAATATCATAATTTCTTACCAATATAATTAAAAGTAGGATTGAAAGTAACAAATAAACAAAAAATTGCATATTTCCATTATATAAGTGAATAAACAGTGCTACTTTTAAAATGTTAATATCTTTTTATTAAATTGGAGAAAATCAATCCTTTTTCTTAGAAACAATGTGTCTCACAAAGAGAGGCCCCTCTCATAAATATCAAAAGAATTTAGGAAAATATTTGAAACAGAAAAACTTAGGATAATATAAATTAATGAAAAAATTTTTAAATTATATAAATGAAATTGACACAGTGTGTCCCAAAAATAAGCGAACTTTTTGGATATAGAATAAGATACACATTATATTATCTTTGAAAGTTATTATTTATTCAAAAGAGGTTCCATTAGACTCAATATAACGTTTGGAACGATCAACCAGCGCATGCATAGATTTTTTCATGTCATTTATGGGAATGTTCTTCATCACCTCGGTTACGGCTGCTTGAATGGCTGGGATATCATCATAAAATGCTCCTTTCATCTTGGTTTCCAGTTTTGGAAATAGAAAATAGTCACATGGTGATAGATCAGGCGAATACGGAGGGTGGTTGATGAGAGAAATCCGTTTTTTCATCAAAAATTCGTTCACTTTTTTGGTCGTCATTTAACTGATGTGGAACAAAACGTGCACAGGCCTTTATCTTACCCAAATCTTCAGGTAAAATTCTCCAAATAGTGTTTTTACTCGTATTTAATTCCTCAGCCAACATTCTCATAGTAAAATTTGCATCGATACCAATGATTTCACGGACTTTTTGCACCAATTCAGCACGATTACTAACTTCTGGACGACCTGGCCTTAGGTCGTCATTTAAATCCTCACGACCATTTTTAAATCGTGTAAACCACGTATAAACTTGAGTACGACTCATACAATCATCACCATAAACTTCTTTCATCAATTCGTATGTCTCAGTGAATTTTTTTTTCAAGTTTAACACAAAATTTTATATTTCCTCTTTGTTCCATTTTTGTTTTGTAACATTAGCACACTTTTTCTTTTATTGAAATGGCTGGAACTTTCACATCTGTCATCCGATTTACATGAATTTAGGTGCGTTTGAAAGAGGATGAATGTATCTTTTTAATGCTGTAAATTTTCAATAGATGGCGCTGCATGTTGTATGATTTGAATATAAAGTTCGGTTATTTTTGGGACACACTGTGTACGTTAAAATGTGTTAACATAACTTTATTCACCGTCATTGGAGTAGGCGAGTCTCAAAGTTACAAATAATCAAATGAGTCTTATAGGTTGTATTCTTTCTTTTCCTAAATAATCAACTGCTTTAAATTATATATTTTTGATCAACCACATTCTCTTCAATCATTATTCACGTTCAAAAAGTAAACTTTATATTTAGAAAAAATGTTTGTTTATAGAAAAATTTATTCGACTCATACAAATATTTGTTTTGCTATGTGTGAAAAATTCAAAGGAATTTGTCTGTGAATCATATAAAAGTATTGTAACCGGACAAACCATGCCCCTGCGAAGCGGCAACCGGCAACACCGGCATGTCAGCTAGCGAGCAGTGTAGCTCCGTCGTCAAGCGCAGACGCAGCACCTCCCACCCGCGACCGAGGAACCGCGGCGGGAGAACGGAACCGCAGTGGGGGAATGGAACCACGGTGGGAGAATGGACCCGCGAGTATAAAAGCGGGATGCTGGACTGAGAAAAGGGCATTCCGGCGGCTCTTGATCGAGCCGCAAGCAGCCTGAGAATATTCTCAGGGCAGTCTAAAGGTTTTCTGATTTATTATTTATATATTTATATATATGTCCTGATTTATTCTCTGAGACGTTCTCGGGGCAGGCTAAGGATTTTCTGTCCTTAGTTGAGTCCTGATTCGGCGCACGGTTGAGGCGCAGTGGACAGGATAAGAGTTTTCTGTCCTTATCTGAGTCTGGTGCTCTCATCCACCCAGGGGGGTCTTAAGCGCCTTCACTCATGAATATCATTCACGAGTAAAGAGCTTGGAGCTCCTGCCTGCTTGTGGCAAATCATTGACCAGAGGGAGATCGATTTGAATTATTTCGAGCCAATTATCATATTTGAATTATATCGAGCCAATTATTATATTTGATTTATATCGAAACATTTTTTTTATCAAATATAATTTATATCGAGCCATATTATCATATTTGATTTATATCGAGTCATTTTTTACCAAATATAAAATATATAGAGCCATTTTCTTTTATTCGAATTATATCGAACCATTTTTTATTACATTAGAATTATATCGAGATTGAAAAATCGCAAGCGACCGAAGATTAGAAGTGGAACCATATAAATAAAATCTTTTTGTTATATAGCGGTTAGGAACTTTAGGCTGATCACCTGCGAGTAAAATCTCTTAATCAGCGTAGGACGATTTCTCTCCTTTGATTCTCAATTCTTATGTAAAATTATAAATTTATTCCTATTTTATTTTTGTAAAGAGAAATCGTGTGTTATCGGATTACATTAAATTGTGACGTGTATCATATAAAAAGATTTGATTCTTATTTCTTCTCCCGTGTCCCGAATTTACTGTAATGTCCTGCGTCCGTCTTTTGCTTTTTATTATTATAATTTATTTTTATTAATTCCTGTAATAAGTAAAATTATAATATCTCATTTTATATTTCTCCGAAGTCTTACTCATAAAAAAGTAAATATTTTAAACGCTATCTCTTCTCTAAAGATTGTATAAACTCAAAAACCTTTTTAGAAAATGTGCAGCTGCGTAAATACAAAGATTGGAACTTTCTTAGCAATCTGTAAAAGTAATAAATCTTGCACTTTGAAACTTTGACCAAAAGATACAGTCCACAATCGTATTCCTTTTAGATATTTCTGTTGGCTATCCTCTAATAAATAAATGCATAGAACTGCATAGAGCCATAACAGTATAAAGCTTAGCGATTAGGCATTTCCGGAAATATCGTAAATAGCTTAGGCTAATGGTCGAAAGGGCCCGCGCTTGTACCACGCCCAAGTAAATACAAACAAAGCACATTGTATTTACTGCGCTTAGAAAATAGAATAGGCCATATATATAATAGATAATAAAAATTCTCAATTAATAAGAATGTTAAAATATTAAGAACTTAATATTTAAAGAATTTGAAAATCTTTACGTGGAAAAAATGACGCTTTCGACTGCGCTGGGATTCGAGCCCAGGTCTTTCGATTGCCGGTCGACTGCTCTGACCACTGAGCTACACAGGCGTCCGACATCTCCTTCTCCACAGGAAGATCTCCTTATATCGCCTAGTGGCTCAGCCTTGCGGCTGTAAATGATTTCAAATTAATTAGTTGAGTTTGAAATTTTTGTCACCAGCGCAGTCGAAAGCGTCATTTTTTCCACAGAAAGATTTTCAAATTCTTTAAATATTGAATTTATTTGCATTATTTGCGATATAAGAGTTTGAAATTGTCTACGAGGACACCTGTCGACAACGTATCCTATCTGATGCGCGACTAGTGATCCTCCGATAATGTAGGCAGTGACAAAAATTTCAAACTCAACTAATTAATTTGAAATCATTTACAGCCGCAAGGCTGAGCCACTAGGCGATATAAGGAGATCTTCCTGTGGAGAAGGAGATGTCGGACGCCTGTGTAGCTCAGTGGTCAGAGCAGTCGACCGGCAATCGAAAGACCTGGGCTCGAATCCCAGCGCAGTCGAAAGCGTCATTTTTTCCACAGAAAGATTTTCAAATTCTTTAAATATTGAATTTATTTGCATTTATTTGCGATATAAGAGTTTGAAATTGTCTACGAGGACACCTGTCGACAACGTATCCTATCTGATGCGCGACTAGTGATCCTCCGATAATGTAGGCAGTGACAAAAATTTCAAACTCAACTAATTAATTAAGAACTTAGTTTTAAATTAATATTATTTATTTTTATATTATTTCAGTATACTATGAATAAAAAATAAAAATGAACTATTATATTAGCTAATAATAGGAACAGTAATTCTAATCTAATTTTTATATGAAACAATAGTTCAAACCTATTTGATTGTAACGGAAAACCAATAGCAATTCATCGAAGATTTTAATAATTAGGAATCTACCTTATCAACGAATAAATTTATGAAAATTCAATTCTGAAGTTAAAATACTAATTAAAATTTACTTTCTTACACTCTTTTATTCAATTCTAGAAAAGTTAAAGTATTAGTTTACATGATATGTATTTGAATTTATACACAACATATTTCAACAGTAAATTTTTAAACATTACTATTTTACCTTCACAAAAATATATATTTCCAATCTTTATAAACATATTTTTAAGTTCATAAATTCTAAAAACTAAACTTATTTGTAAAAGATTTAATTCAATTTTCAAATAACGTCAGAATACATATGAGCATAAGCTAAATATTAGAAAAATTAACAATTTAAGTTAATTGAAATACTGTTATTAAAGATTTGCAATGATGAAATGTTCTGTTTTACCGACAAAATTTCATATTCGAATATGTATTTTATAAATAACTTTACATATATTTTCCAAATGAACAAACTCAGCTTCGAATATGTAAATCTTTACACTTATTTTTACAAATAAGAAGTTTATATAAAAATAAAAAATCACAAACTTTTAGATTTACATTTTTATATTTTATCAAATAAATTCACAAAAGAAATAAAAAGTAAGTCTATTCATAATTACTGTGTCTTTTCTAAAATTCTTTCTACCCTGTCTTTTTCTTAAATATAATTTTATTCATACCAATGTTTGAGTGCTGGTAACCATCCCAGTACTAGCATTTGTATAATTTTGTTTACCTATCGTTCCAAATCCCCGAATCTAAGACAAGTGGCGTGCTCCCTTTTACGAGAATAGTACGACTTGTCTAAAATTCACATTTCTTTTCCCATTTTTTATTTTTATTTGATGTTTTAGTATTTAATTTTGGTCGAGAGAAATTAACACGAACAGTAGTCCCGGGTTATTGGAATTAATTTTCCAGACCCGAAATTACTAAAATTATTATATTCTCCTTAAGAATATAATAATATAAAAATAGAAGAAAATCTTTCTCTTATGTGTCTCAAGACGTCACATTACCGTGACGATCCACGTGAGCAATTGGCTCAGCTTTAATTTAAATAAAATAGAATACAAAAAAACATAAAGTTACAGTATATGTTATCAAAATTGATTCAATATAGTCTCATGATCTGAATACGAATAAAACTGAAGTAATTGTGAAAGTTCGGAATCGCACACCTATTACTTTAGTAAGTATTTTAATCAGTAACTTGTAATTTTCTACTAACTCAAATTTGAATACTACTAATTTAATTAGCTACAATTTTGTCTGACCAAATTTTAAAGTTAACCTAGCGTTCAGTCAGTTTGCTAGGGAATATGCTAAGAAAAATCCACTTGCGCTATGAATTTAAGAATGAGGAGGACGAAAAGTATTGGATGGAGTCAGGTTTGTGACATGGCCCTAAAAGAGTTATAAAACCGAACTTACAAATTATTTATTTATAATCAAACTCGATATTTATGATAGTGAAATGAAAAATGAATATTTTCTACGAGTCATATGGTCAATACTATATTGAAGATTATATTAACCTTTTAGCTGCGGGGGTGGTCGATATATCGACCACTCAAGAGGCAAAAAATATTTAATGTTTTTAGGAAAAATTTGATGTTTTGAATACGTAAAAAATAGTTTTAAAATTCCCCAAAACATTTTTGACCTTGAAAATCGGTATTTCAAGGTCAAATTTGATTTGTAGTAGAAGCGAGGGTTTCAGAGTGTTTTCCTACATAATTTGATGGATTAAATACGAAAAAAATACTAAATAAAATCACTGAGGTATCCTTAACCTTGAAAATTTACAGTTAAGGTCACATTTCATTTTTTGCATAAGCGAAAGTTGGAGATGGCTTTCCAGCGTCATTGACGCGCTAAAAATGGGAAAAATAGTGAAAAATATCCTCGAGATGCGGCAGTAGCTTGCTGCGTTTGTGGTAGAAATGAAATTTGACCTCTAAATAGACGTTCTACAAAACAAGAGTGCCTGCGAAATTTTTAAAATGTTTTTTACGTATTCAACGCATCAAACTACGTACGAAAACCTTCTCAAAACTCGGCTTATACTAGAAATTAAATTTGACCTTGAAATAGAGATTTTCAAGGCCAAGGGTGTCTGTGGGAATTTTTCAACTATTTTTTACGTATTCAGCGCATCAAACTACATACGAAAACTTTCTAAAAACTTGGCTTCTATTAGAAATAAAAAAATTTGACCTTGAATTAGCGATTTTCAAGGTCAAGGGTGTCTGCGAGAATGTTTTTACTTTTTTTTATATTCAGCGCGTGAAATTACATAGAAATACCCTCTCAAACCTTCATGACAAATGAGACAAATTTTTTACATTGCACTTTACGTTGCTTACGGGGCTGGTCGATATATCGACCAGCAGTCAGGTCGGGGACTTCACCTGAGATATACAGTGATTTTATGTATAAATTTTGCATATTATAAGAGGTCAATTTGTACTGAAATTTTCCCGCAGCTAAAAGTTTAACATTTTTACATTTTCATCATGAATGAGCAGGTATTATTGGTTTTACGAGAAAAATGAATTTCGAAATTAGAGGTTCACCTGATGTTGTTTCAACTATTCATTAAAATATTATATACCTATTGTGTATCGATTTTTTAAAATTTCTTGTAAAAAGTTACAGATTTTTAAACTTACACAAAATTTTCTTGCATTTGGGAAAAGTTCTAAAAATATTTTGATTAGTTAACAAAATACTGTGAAGACATACTTAAAAAAAACCTTTTAAAAAGTTACTTTTTTACAGACTTATTAATATTCTTCAAAGAGGTCAAAATTTGATGTTTTTCGTAATATTTTTCTATAAAGTTGATATTTTGCTCTCAACCTGAGCTCATTAGATACAACATTTTATTAACTTTCATGCTATCATTTTCAAAAAGTTTTAACTTTCCATTACATAAGATAAGACACTTCAACAATATTTTATTCAATGTATTCACAGTAAATCCTATTTTTGACCAATTTGATGTCAAAATTGGATCAAAATGATCTGCAACACGTTGATACAAATTTCAGTTTTTTTTTTAAATTCGAAATTGCGAATCAAAATGATCCGATTATCGGAATCAATTGCCTGTTACCAAACTTCAAAAATGACATAAATGATCGTAGTGCAGGTATAAGGTTAGTCATGATCATCTTCATTCACCGTAAAGTCTGCCTTTAAAAAATGCATTGCATTTCATTTCAAAGCTTACTTGACAGTTCTAATAGAAATTTAAGATTTCCGGATGGGTTTTTCAAAGATCTCGTCGTCTCGTCGTTTTAATAATTCAACATACAGTAAACCTTAAGATTGCCTTAACAGATCAAACTGTTGCAGATCAAACTGACTACCAATTTAGGATCAAAATGATCCACTTTTGAAAGTCAAAAAATAAATATGTGTACAAGTTCACTCATATCTGTCGAGCGGCAATTGTTACTCGTTTCTTTATTGCTGTTTTCTTACTATATGAAATAGCATCAAGTCGGTAAAGAAATTTGTTTCTTTATTTTTCTTATATATAGAATAAAACAACAGAGATGACGCTAAGTGTATAATTTTTGTTGAGGTGATCAAATTATACCGCCAAAGATTTTTAATATATTTACTGAATACTGAGAATTATTTAGTAATTAAAATTAAATATTAAAATGATTAAAATATTATGATTAAATTGTGTATATAAATTCATTTTATTTTTAAATGATCTAACCTTTTATTCCCGCTTACAGAACAGTCGGAAAGTATTAGAACAAGATTGAAAAAGTTGTTTTTGTCAAATTATCGTATCATTTATTAAAATAAAGGGTTTTGCAATACGGACATAACAATTTTATCTATGAATAAAACACAGAAATATATGAGATATTGAGTTCAAATTTATTGTGGCTATAGTGCAAACATTACATTTTATGAATAAAATTCGATATCGGTCATATGACCACCGCGAGCCCGTTTACAACGGTCGATTTTTTGAACCCAATTTTCCACCACTTTGGCACACATTTCGACCGGAACGTTGGCAATTTCGCGTTGGTTATTGTCTTTGAGGTCGTCTGAAGTTGCTGGCTTGTTGGCATAGACCAGTGACTTGATATGGCCCCATAAAAAGAAGTCCAATGGCCTTAGATCGCATGAACGAGGCGGCCATTCGACCGGACCATTTCTCGAGATAACACGTTCACCGAATTTGCCTTTCAATAAATCGATTGTTCGGCATTTCAAATGATCAAGTGGCTTTAGTTCTTGAGTCAATTTAATCTTGAAAGCATGTAGGCCAAGATCTTTTCGCATAATACGCCACAGTCTCGTTTGAGCGATGCCCAATTCTTGAGAACGACGTGGAATCGACTGATTTGGCTCATTTTGAATCGATGCACTTACGGCTGAGATTATATCTTCGCTTCAAGCAATACTACGTCTTTTTGGCACCGGAACGTCCAATGGTGTAAATTTGGTCCCGAATTTATCCACTATAGCACGTACAGCCTGTCGGGTGGGACGATTATTACAGCCGAAAATTAGAGTAAGCGCTCTTAAAGTTGCGACCACCGACTTAGAATTTCGGTAGTAGTTTTTAATAATTTCCAAACGTTGCTGGTTCGTGAAATTTACCATGATGAAAATGTTGACAGTTCATTAAAAAAGTTTAAGGCTGCGTTCATATAAAGATACGAAATTGTTATGTCCCTATTGGAAAACCCTTTATTATTCACATATTCGCGGTAGTTTTGTACGCTCAATGTAGCTTCATGATTCGAAGACATTTTTAATGCATTTTACTGTTTGTTTCATCAAAATTTATAAGGAAACAGTGAATATGTTACTTCAAGCGATTTCCTTGAAAATGGCCACCTTTTGCTTTAATGACTGCAGCGCACAATTTTGGCATTCTTTCGATGAGTTTTTGAAGTGTTTGAGGTGAAATATTATTCCACGTTTCGTTGAAACAATCCCAGAGACCAGGAAGGCTTGTTGGCTTTAGATCTCTCACACGTCGGTCCAATTCTTCCCACAGTAGCTTGATGAGATTTAAATCGGGGGATTGAGGCGGCCATTCCATTATATTAAGGTCACCGGCGACTTTTTTTCGTTCCAAATAAGAAGTACAAAGTTTTGATGTATGTTTCGGATCGTTATCTTGTTGGAAAATTAACCCACGACCAATTAAATTGATGCCAGATAGTATTGTATGGCGTTGGAGTGTACTGTGATACAGCTTTTTTTCATCATTCCTTCAATTCTTTTAGTAGTTGTTACTGCGTCGGTATCCGATCTGTGCACACTGATCTCGTTTATCTATTGTTGTTGCAAGATATTTTGTATCGCGGCGTAATTGTTTTTACAAGTTTGGTTAGCCGAGCTTCGTCTTGCCCAGGAAAAATTGAATACTCTTTGTTGTACACGGTAAATTCAATTATGAATATATACTTGGACTTGGATACGAAATGAATAATTTAATTTTATGGAATTCACTTGCAATTTCTGAAATTCGCTTCAATTAAACACATATATAAAACTCCGAATATTTTAAGTACAATTCTTATTACTAACATGAATTGTTTTGGTGTATTAAATTTAAGTGAAGTTTATAGAATTGAATTATTCATTCCAATTCCAAGTATATTCATTTCAGTGAATAAAGTAGAGTTAATTTACAGTTTCTTGAATTAACTTCAAATTATGTGAATTCGTTTGAATTGACAAAAATGTTATATAATTCAAGTACATTCTATTGGATTCAAACCGTAAAACTTCAATTCGGAAAATTAACAGTCCTCCACGTATACCAGTACCGGACTAGTACTGAATGCCAGCACCAACAACCAGTACGGGAAAAGCACTGGTTTGCCAGTGCAGAACATTGTAATCATCCCCCAAAAATGCCAGTACTGCGCCAGTACCAAATGTCTTACCTTTTAAAGGTAAGAATGGTTCGCCCTTATGTTTTTCAGGTGCATTAATTTTTTATTATGTAGATTAATTGATAGCGAGAGTGCATAGGCACTCGATCGCTATGAACTGTAAAGGTATGAAATAAGAGAAAAACGAAGAATGAGTGTAAAGCGAGAGCGATGTTATAAGAACTACGATGAACGAAGAAAGAACAGAATAGGAAAAAGAATGAGCAATAGCAGATTCGCAACTATATTATCGCGATAGAATGGATGAATAGAAGAGAAAAGAGAGAACGTAAAAGAGAGAGGAAGAGAGAGAGATGTCCAGCACACGTGCACCCATGCACTGATTGTCACCACAGCTTCCTGCCGTTTGCCAATTCCTCCTTTCGTTCGCCCATGCAGATGCCCAATATACCGGTCTCTTTTAGAAAATCTTGATGTGCTCTGCTGTGCATCGCGAGGCTAGCATACATTTCATAATTACATTTTCTCCTCGTGCGCCTATCCTTGCTCAAATGCCTTAGCCAGCTGATCTCCCGCCACAAAGGCCACGTGCTTTTTATAACTAAAACCCAAGACTAATCTGAATGCTTAAATAATTATGTTAAAGCTTTTAATCCACATAAAGATTATAAGCCTAGACTAATTAAATATATTTCAACTTACTTTGAAATATATTAGAAACTAAAATCGTTTCTACTATTTGATGACCATGCATCAAAGACTAAAAATTGATGAGCGCATTTCCTTTCTCACGATAGGTGTAGAAAGAGGGGAGAAATAGTTGCCATCTAGAAATCAGTAAATGGTGCAACAACCACATCAGCATTTGTGCCAATTCCTAAATCCTCCCTGCCATTATTACCTCTGTCCAATCATTAATTCCTTATAGTGTTTCTACACTGAGGGGTTATCCACATGTAGGTTCAACTGCTACAGTCCAAGTAAGAGTGATTCATTCGACTCTAACTATATTGATGATCAGATTAATATCCACGTCGCGAGCTTGGCAGAACTGAAAATATAAATTGACAACGCATATTATAATTTAAAATTGTAGCCGTTGAATCGCGAATACGGCATACGTTGTATATTCAAATTCTACAGCCCGATAGTCGTGCGTGGCAGCACTGATTCGGAATAAATTCGATTTTCAATCGACGAACTTCATATCATATTTAGCTAACTTTTGTCCAGCTACATTTGTCCAAGGTTGAGCGGGTATGGGGATAACCCCTCAGTGTAAAAACACTATTAGTCATCAAAAAACCCTACAATGCTCACCTCGCGATGAACTAGTAAAACGGATCAAGGCAAATTCAAAATTCAGTCTTCTGAGTGTCTTGACCGGATTTAGAGCTTAGAATAGTAAAGAAAATATTTTTCTTTCATCGTGCCCATCTGCGGTTTGGAACGACAGTTTCCTCTCAATTCGTTAGTGGAATAAAATCGTAAAATTGCCTAACGAGATATTTTACGGAATTGTGTCGGGCGGACGTAAAAGACACAAGCCTTTATCCGGACGAAAGCAACTTTTCAAAATATATACGCAAATATGTATATATATTTGCGTCTATCTTCGGCGGACTAATTTCAAAGTCCAATTCGTTTGACAGAACGGCAACATGACGCGAGAATCACCGAAAAATTAACACTACCGAATCTCAAAACTGTAGTGATCTTTTTTTATCAAATATTTAATATTAGAATTAATAGGAAAATTTAACGGTGAAAAAGACGAATTTAAAAGTTTTCGATCCCTTTATGGTTCAAGGCCAACCATCCCCTTTTCTTATTAAAAATAATAGAAAGTGGCGAAAACGGTGTTTGTGTGCGCGTATGTACGCAACTCACGAATAAGACTCGAGTTGTGTTTTTGAGCAACGAACAATAAGAAACCTCTCAGCCCAATCTAAGAAGAGCAAGGAGCCAGGGAATAGATCTCTCTTTCACTTTCTCTCCTAGCATTGGTGAAATTAAGAAAACTACGGTATCGTTCTAAAATAATGTAAAAATTGGTATATATAATTTTATCTCTTCTCCCTTGTATCTATTACATCTAATAAACTTATAAAAAGCTGGGAATTTTCAAGTGTAAAATTATAATTTTTCAAGCATTTCTCTATTCCTTCATTTGGGTCTTATAAACGGTTTTTTTGTGTGTGTGGGTACAGCCTCCTCTGTCAGAGGAGAGGGTCGAACACGATCCCAGATTAAAAACAAAATTTTGATTAAGTACAAATTCTTCTTCGTACGTAACACTTTTGATCCTAACATAAAAGGTGGAAATCTTTGAAGAAGAAAAGTGTTGATTTTTTGAAGTAACAATATTATACAGAAATTACGCATTGAAATAATGTGATATAAAAAAATGTTTAAGTGATTAACAATTATCAAGTAAAAAAGTTTCAAAAAGACAAGATTAATCATCTTATGTCGTCAAATTTAGATTCCATTTATATATATATATCTGTCAAACAATTATTATTTATTTAATGATTTCATGTCATGAATTCGGTTTTTTTTTGTCGCTGAAGATAATGCAATTTGAAGAATTTATGTGTTTAGTGATAAAATGATGAATTCTTACATAGAGTTCTATTAAAAAAGGTTTCAAGTTATGGCAGATCATTTACTTAAGGGCATGTCATACGTACGGAAATAGAAAATTTTATTAATTTTCATCTTCTACATTTTTGCGTCCAAAATACATAAAATTCTTTTTTGACAATCTGAGAAATGGTAGAAAATATAAAAACAGATCTAGATAGACGACTTTTGGTGTAAAAAATAAAAAAAAAGCTCAATTTTATTAAAATATGTGAAGAAAATATTTTTATTGTCCAAAGCAAAACGAAATGTATTTTGGACATAAACATGTAGAAAGTGAACCATGTTGTTCACATGAACTTGCTATTTTTCTCAAATATCACATTAAAAATTTTCGGAACTCCAAAATAATATGAGGAAATTAAAATTTGATTTAAAAAATATTGTATTTTATGCATTCAATAAAGAATTCAATATATATATGGTTAAAATGGATCTTTTATACATAACAGACGTGAAGAAAACAGCAAACATCTCCAGCAAACCACCCTCGACAGCGGCATCCCATGACTTGACAAGTCATAGGTCTATCGTTGGACCATTTCTGGACCGTCACTGAGTACATCTCAGACAATCTGACATCAAAGGTATCATACAATAACTTGGCACAGTAACGGCCCTTATCGAGCCATTAATGTGCGATCACTGAAGAAGACATTTCCGTCAAACTGCGTTAAAATATAAAATGTCAAGTATCGGCCCGTTTTCCGGCCATTACCGGGTCGATACTGAGTACATTTACGGCAAACTACCGTCAAAAATGGCATGCCATAACACAAATTCGTGAAAGCTACTGTGATCCCCTTTTCTTGTCCATACTTACTTGCAATTAGGTATGCATAACTTATTGCACACAGATTTATATCTGTGTGTAAACGACGTGAACAATGCATCCGACTCATAGTTTTGGACAGAAATACTCGTCAAAACCCGGAATTGGGAAATGACATTTTCCCAACACGTCTAGTGAAAATTGTACTTTCACCGTCTGTTTTAAGATGGGAAAATGGTTGATTTCATAACAGTTGCTATTTTCCCCACACATGGTAAAAATAGCCATTTTCCCGTCTCAAAACAGACGGTGAAAATACAATTGTCACTAAACTTGTTGGGAAAAATAACGTGTTTCACTCGTGGAGAACAAATAGCTATATCCTTTGCATGACAGTATCATTCAATTATTACCAAGCCGGATTTAAGATACCATGTTCTGCCAGTAATTTGAGGTAGTACTACTATACTCTTCCTCCATTACCCTATTAATATTTATTTAATTTTGTTAAAAATAGAAAAACTGGCCTGTGTCTTGTAAGTGCCCTATTGCAAATGGGGCTAAACAGGGTACTTTCGGCAAAGGTAAATTTGAAAAACTTTTATGTGCCCAAAGGGTAACTCGAGGATACCAAATCTTTATGCTCTTCTATAATTAGGTTTTATTGTTTAAAAGATAATAAAACACCCTGGAAATATCATTTGAAAAAGCCCTTTTTAATGATATAATCGAAAAATAGTATAAGTAAAAGTAGCAAAAAGTAAAAAGTAAATAACCTATTTAATTTTCACGAAAGGAGGCTGCAACACGACAAACATTTCATGAATTGCTGTACGTAGCGAGACGGCTCTCGGCGGCTCCTGGAACAGTCCTGTTCTCCAGGCGGTGGGAGATGATGCTCAGCAGGACAGTTTTTAATCACTGTAAGTGGATCTACATAGAGCTCGCAATTACCAGAGCATACACGACCATGGGCCCCTTGTGTATCAAGCAACCCCCGACCAATGTCAGCCACCAGCCAACATACATCAGCCACCGTTTTCCCCATTTTCATCCGCCCTTCCCTCGACTCTCATCCTACCCTTCAGGAAGCAGGATCGTAGCTACAATTTAGCTTCAAAAAGTCATGACTTGAAGAAACTCAGATCCGAAATTGCACTCAATTCTTGTTCCTTATGTACCAAATTCCTGAAATTATATTTCAATTCTCGATTGTTGGCATTATTTATTAAAATTGAATTTTCTTATAATATGAGATTATAATTTCTTGAATTGAATTTATTGGAAGAGTAGTGTGCATTGGGAAAGAAGAATGTATTCATTAGGCTATTTATTCAGTGTACTGCTATATGGTAGCTTTTGGGTTTTGATTCTAGATGAGGGTGAACAATTTCACGAGGGCTAATTTCTTAAACAAGCACAAACATGCTTAAATTGAGAGGGTGCTCAGAGGTTAAATACTGTTTTGAAGTCTAAATGAGATGATGTGACAAGAACTAGAACGAATAAGCCAAATGTATATGATTATTCTCATTGAAAATCAACATAATAGTAAGTTTTTTAATTTTTTGTTGTAAATCAGAAAGTGTTGGAGTAAACTTGAAAAATCATTTACATTAAAAGGACAATCCAATAACGTAGTTATATAAAATATTTTTAGGATATCCAAATATTTTCAAATGAATCTAGTAATTAAAGTGCAGATTCGAATAAGGGGGTACCTATATAATTTTTTGATTCGTGCGCAATTACTTGTTTTATTGGATTAACATTTTTTGTAAACATAATTTTCAGGAATTCAGTTAATATAGATAATTTTTTTCAAATCTATCAAAAAATATGTAGAGAGTTATTACTCTTGAATTGTTAGACTTCATTTGTATTCGATCTAAAAAGTTTTATATCACCTTATTTGATCCAGCGCGCCATATATATATTTGAATCTATTATTGTTCCAACTTAATTTATTTAAATTGAATGGTGGTATCGATATATTATTTATAAATATTGTTATTAAATATCTATAAACAATTGCATATTTTATTTATTTAAAGGATCTTACCGGCATCAGTGGCATGTTTTACATAAGTCCTGGAAGTCTCAAATCATTTCATACATTTTTTGCTGAGAAATGACGAGTTAAATGTTTAAAAAACCACTTTTTCTCGAAGGAAAAATTTTGTGTTTTTATTTTTTATTGAAGAAAATAATGAACGGATAAAAAAATTTCACTTAGGAAAAATATGGGGCTGAACATGCTCTACTCGAATATATATTTATTTTTTTTATTAAAAAACATTTTTTTCAAACCTTCATTTTGACCCATTGGACAATACTTTTACCTGTTTCCGAGAGCGCGGCGAGTTTTAGAATCCAGGTGCTCATTTCATTCTCGGCTATAAACCACATATATAGAGAAAATATATAACTTATATCTTTTACTTACTGCATCTCAAGTTAAACACCCGATCTTTATTCCATTGAAAACACTTATTAGAATTTTTACGAAACTTTCAAAATTTTTCTTTACGGCACGCTGCGCTGCAAGCATGCAAGCAGATTTCAATGAGCGCGAAAAAGTGATCACATGACCTTTATATATATGCGCGCGCACTTCATGCTTCAATATCTAAACTATTGAACTTGAATATCAAATGTTACTTCTCGGAAAAATCTTATATATTGAAAAACAAAATTTTAATATTGCGTGTCAATATCTAGATATAGGGTTTCCCAATAAGGGTGATATGTTTTGAAATTGAAAAAAAACACTGAATATTCATTCGGAATTGATCGAAATCTTTTTTATTATATTGGATATTCTATGCCATTTATGATTTAAACAATATATCGGCCAAATGTCCCCCGAGACTTGAGCCAAAAATGCGCCTCATCAGAAAAGATGATTTTTTGATGAAAATTGGGATCATTTTCAATTGATTCCAGAGCCCAATCCGCGAACTCCCGACGCAAACGATGGTCATTAGGCTTCAGTTCTTGGGCCAGAATCATCTTATAGGGATGCAGGCCAAGATCCAATCGCAAAATACGCCAGGTAGTCATCCTGGACAGGCCCAATTCCTGAGATCGGCGTGGCACGGACAATTCACGGTTTTCCTCGATACTGGCCTGTACGGCGGCTATATTCTGTGTAGAACGTGCGGTACGTATACGATTTTTAGGCTTAGTATCCAATAGAGTAAATTCACTCTCCAACTTATCGATTATTCGACGAATTGAGAGCGCGGATGGAGCAGAATGACGACCATATTTTGCACGATATGCTCTTTGAACACCGACAAAACTTCTCGAATTTTGATAAAATAATTGGACAATTTCCAAACGTTGTGGAAGCGTGAAACTACTCATGATTAAATGGCAAACCTTACTGATGACAACTGACAGCAGACGTCAAAAATTTCAGTTCAAATCAGCCCGATAGGGACATTCAAAATCATATCACCCCTATTGGGAAACCCTTTATTATGGATGAATATCTCTTATTTGAATATCTACTTTTCAATATCCATTTTTCTCCGTGCGACACTTGGTCTGAGGACTGATGATGTACATACTATTCCAGTACCGTGCCAACCCTTTGCCCGGTACCAACTGTCCAGTACAGGCATTGCTCCTTGTTTACAAGTGGCGCGGTACTGTGCCGTTTGTAAATACTGGAAAGAATCCGACTTTTCCACCCGGGTAACATATGGCTTAAAAAAGTAAAGGAATTGATAAGTTAATTTTGGCATCAAAGGTTATTTTCCACCTAATTCATTATAGAAGAGATACACTTACTAAGAAGTGAATGTTGACGATTGCTATTTTGTTTCCAAACGGAGTAATCTAAGTTCTAACACATATAAAGAAATTGCGACATCAGCATTGGACTTTCTTCTTTTAATTGGATTGATCGTTTTCATTACCGCTTGTTGGGGTCCTGCCGAAACCTGGCGCATCGTAGGAAAGAAAGCGAGAAAAGCAATTTGTTAATGAGCAATCATTCTCTTCTCATTTCCTAATAGTTAGAACTCATCAAGTTGCTATAGTATCTAACTTTAATTGAACTGATATATCAGGAAGAGAGTAAATAAGTCGAAGATGAATTTAAAACAAACTTTTATAACAAACGATCAATACCATGTCATCTTTAGTACAAAATTTTACTTCCCTTATGAAAATCGCCAATATACTTACGTAGAAAATGAATTTTAATAGGTCATTAAAAAATATATTTTATCCTTTATGCAGGCAATAAAAATACCCCATTTCTAACGTGTCTTATGAGAGAAAAAGTTGCACTAATAACTGCGGTGCGTATGATTAGGTAAATAGAATTAGGTTCAAGCCCCCCTTAATGCACTCTAAAAACGGAATATTAACTGTCGAACAATTCCGTTCACTATGAATGGATTTTCTACTCAAAATTGGCATAAGAGGAAATCCTCTAACAGTTGAAGTATTTTCGTTTCAAGTGCTATCATTTCACTGCCAAAGTTTTTCCTTTGGTCTGGAAATAAAATCCTTTGTCGTACGAAGGAAGTATAATTTCGATGTTAAAAGAAAACAAATTCTATGATATAACCTATAAGAAATGTACACAAGCCAAACTTTGACAAATCCCAATATTCAATCGATCATTTTCAATAATATAATAACGACCCGTCTTAGATTTCAGCTTAAAGAAATTTTAAGATATAACTTTGCTTACATTACAAATTTTCCAATACGTGTAAAATTGAAAGTCCATGATCTATTAAATATATAATGTTGAAAGAGTGTTACAAAATTATTTTTAAACTTTGTTACATTTTAAATTTCACAATAAATTCTATAGTAAACATTTTACTAATAATTTCGAATCAAAATATTTTTTACAAATAAAAAACAACTGTATATTTCAGTTTCTACAATGCTTTTATTGACATTTTTGGGAATATCTTTGAACTGTCATCAGAAGCAATGAAAAATAAGGTTATGCGGATCAAAATTGTTTGTTTTGGTATACGTACCTTTCAAAATTTCTACGTCGCACTCTTGGATTCCTAATAATTTGTAGAAATCCATTATTTGATTTCGTTAATTGATTTTGATCATAAATAAATATATTCTTCGTAGTTGGCACCGTACTGACAAAATATCTGTGAACAGATTAGCACCAGACGATGTACACTCACTAATGCGCAGGCGCACTTCGTCTCCTAGTCTAGAAATGCAATCCTTACATAATTAGAGGATTTCTTTTCAGAGTAAAAAAAAATCGTTCATTGCTAAAAATATTTTCTTTTTGCATCTCAGAGATGAGTTTTGTAACAGGAAAAAGATTCTGTTGGTAGACAAAAGGAATATGCTTAATTTCAATGGATGCATTCTGAAAAGAACGTAATTTCACTATGGATAGACTTTTTTTAGAGTGTGTTAGAAATTTTATGTAAGATATAAGTATTTTAACTATAATAACTTTGTGTCAGTTATATCAGTTATATGTGTAAATGTGATAAACTTTTAAGTTTCTTTTATTCTTCGAATCATACCAAAAAAAAAAAACTTAATTTTTTTTTTCAAATAAAAAATCTTGGCAACAATTTTGGTTAAGGGGGTATTCTACTCAAGCAGCTAAAAAGGTTCGTTATTTCAAATTATCCTTAAAACAAAACCGTCCAATATTTTGAATCGTAACTTTTGCTGGTTATTGTACAAGATATATACTAAAAAAAATTAGATTGATCTTAATGAAAATGATTATTAATGTTGTCATGCATGACAACATGCATGGCATGGCAACGCCTGGCTGAGAAAACGGTTTTGCTTAACCAACCAAAATTTCGTTGCCATAACAAAATAATTTTGTTGTTATTCGTGCAACAAAACTGTTTTATTGAGCCAGCAAAATTTTTTTGTTGGGTCTCTTTGTTAGTCTAACAAAACTGTTCTGTTGATGTAACAAAAATGTTTTGTTGCCCTAACAAAATGAGTTTGGTGAGTCAAAGAAATTTTTTTATCAGCCCAATAAATCATTTGTTGCTCCATGGTGGACACATTAAAAATAATTTTAAAAATTTGAAATCTTTCTGTGGAGAAAAAGACACTTTCGACTGCGCTGGGATTCGAAAGCGTCTTTTTCTCCACGGAATGATGTCAAATTCTTCAAATTTGAATTTAATTTGCATTTATTTGCGATATAAGAGTTTGAAATTGTCTACAAGGACACCTGTCGCAACGTATCCTATCTGATACGCGACTAGTGATTCTCCGATAATGTATAGGCAGTGCAGAAATTTCAAACTCACACTGAAAAAAAAAATTTGACGATACAAACATAATTATGGTTCCTTGACCTGTATTATATTGAAGATTTACCGAAAACCAAGGTTTGCTTGTATCAGTTCAGCCTGTATGTGTATTCCAACCATATGAATTACTATTGCAGCAATATTTTTGGTTAACTGTCAAATATATTTTGTTGAATTACTTAAAAACATTCAGCTATATTCATATGGTTGATAAATCCCAAGCATTTTTTTCAGTGCAACTAATTAACTAAAAATAATAATTATTAATAAATTACCGCTACTTTTAATGACCAATGACACTTTTGAGCCCGTTTTTGTGTGTTTTTTGCATTAAAAAAAATTTTAAGAAAAATTTTTGAGCAAAACTGTAGTTCACGCGATAACTATACGTTTATTGAGTAAGCTCAAAAAATTTCAGTACAATCGAACCAGTATTTTTTTTTATCATGTTCATCATTCCGAAGATAATCACACACACGTTTTCTATACTGTTTACTTCATAAATATGCGGAGAATAAAAATCCATTTTTTTATCGTCTTGAATATGGGTATTATGGGTAGTGGGGAAAAGTAACAAGGCTCTACCAGAATCACACCAAGATTTTTCCATGGGCATGCCTAGATTTATTATTATTGTCCGTATTGTGGTCCTAGTTTGATAATCTCTTGTTAAGGCCCATGGGTCAACCAGTACAGCTGACTGAATTAATAAAATCAGCTTTTACAAATATTTTCTCACAATAATGAAATTTTTTAACTGGAACTTTAGGACAGAATAAAGGGCATATCAGCGTATGGTTGTAGACTTCAATTAGTTTTTAGCAATTAAAAAATTGTTAGTATTAATAAAACAGACATTTTTTTGTTGGTTAGAGCTAATTGAAGTCTACAGACACCCCCTATTACGTAATTTATTATGTCCTAAAGTTTCAGCTAAAAAAATTCATTATTGTGTAAAAATCTTGGGCGAAACAGATTTTATTGATTTAGTCGGCTGTACTGGTTGATCCATGGCCTTCAAAATAGCAGAAAAGAACCAAACATGGGATTAACAAAAATAATCCCTGTTTGTACATAAGACATAGTCTTAAAAATTCCAACATTTATTTTTCCAGTTAAAATTATTTTTATAACAAAGATGAAATAAAATAAAATATATTTATTTTCAAAAACCAATAATCATTACACCGTTAGAAATTTCTAGAATAAAATACCAAATATAAAATACTAGAGGAAAGGTACAAACAGAAAACTTAAGACGAGTCATTGAGTTAGTAGCAGTAATAGATGAATAGGGTTGGAAGAAGGGTAGTTGAATTTTATTGAGCAAACGCAATGGCACGCGCGCGGAGAAGTTAGAAACGAGCGAATCACGAATGAAGAACTAAAGAAAGGGACGTCTGGAGGAGAATTGTTCCCACAAAGGACGTCCCTTTCTGGGCAAACCTTCATCAGAATGGCGGTCGTTGGGTAACCACAAGCTCCTAGCTAATTGATCCTCACCACCTGTTTAATTACCTTGTGGCCACGCAATGTACCATTTTGGTAAATATTTGGTTTGTCTGCATTTTAAATTATTAATTAAATTATGATATCAAGTATCGAATGTTTGGGACCAAGATACTAGCATCCTATTACAAAATTGTAAGATTAAATTAATTTTGAAAAATCTGCTTTACCTTTTTCAAGGGCGTGGGGGCATTTTCATCGCGCTTCGCACGCTATGGTATACATATTTGGATCTAGCGCTGCGAGCTTAGTCTTATTATTTCTTCGCGGACATTACAGTTTATCTCTCATGATTAAATGTTATGACTACAATAAATTCTATAACATTGTACATTTGAATTTAATTTTTTCAAAGTTACTTCGACTTTGACAAATACATTCTCATTAGCTACGTAATAGGATTTTCAATTTTAGTTATTAAAGTTATTTTCAATTAAAACAAAAAATATACGCCTTATAAAAAAGTTTTTTTTTGTATCTAACGCTGTTTGACTAGAAAATGGATTTTCTTCTCTTATTTTTCAATGTTTTCGAAATAACATACCTTTGTTAAGTCATCCCAAGTGGAAACTTTCTACTGGCGCGGTACCATGCCAGTACCTTCGACGGGTTTCTGGTACTGACAGGGTACTGGTGAAATATTGGCATGGATACTGGCGCATTACTGGTTAGACCCCTACTTATAACTCGGCTGGGAGTTGGCAGTCAGTACTGGGCTAGTACTTTAAAGTAGTGCTGGTCGAGTATTAGCAGCCTATACTGACTGAATTTTATCTGGTAAAATTTTCTTAATTTCAAAGGTATTCTAACTTCGAGTATAACTAAATTAAAAGCTTGATTGATCGTTAAGTTTTACAATACTATTTAAAAGTAAATTTATACAAATTGTATCAAACAAATTTTATTGGAATTTAATATTCTGTACTGAAAAACATAGTTTTTTTACAAAAAAAAAAAAAAACTAAAAAATGTATCGAACACTCAACGAAAAGTAATTATGTAACTATTTATAAAAATACATTTTGAATGGATATATTGAAAATAGATAAGTAAAACGTTGTAAAAATAGTACGTCGGCAATTTGCCAGTAATGATAGTTAGTACTGCGGCATTAGTAAACCAGTAGAATACTAACTGTCGACTAGACTTCCATGTCAGTTGATATACCCTCTTTGGATGTTGTGTAAAGCCAGCACTCAACCAGTACTGTATCCAAGGTTGGCATGCCTTCTTTGTCGGTATTTGTCCAGTAATGATAATCAGTAGTGTACCAGTAATAAACCAGCTGACCGCCAACTGTCAATGAGATTTCTACTTATGTCGGTTCATAACCAGTGTTTGGATTCTGTATACACGGAGAAAAATTTGATAGCAAGTAGTACCAACTTAATGAGTAAACTAGAATTATCAGGAAAACTTGTGAGAAAATCCCAAGATAATGGCATAGTTTGGCAATTGGATTTTCGATTTTCACCATCTTTCTTGATAATTCATTGGTAACATTTCCTAATAATTCTGATTTACCCTTAAAGATGGTACTACTTGCTATCGAATTTCTCACTGTGTACAGCCATCACTAAACCAGCACTGTTCCCAACGTTGATACACCTCCTTTGTCGGTAGTTTGCCAGTAATAGTAATCAGTACTGCGCCCTTAGTAAACCAGTAGAGTGCTAACTGTCAATGATATCCCTACTTCAGAGTTTCACCAGTACTGCCAAAGAATAACGCGCCAGTATTAAGCCAGTAATATGTCAATGTTTGGCACAGTATTGACAGACAGTACTGGCATTACCTCTCGGTTACAATTGACACAATACTGCGCCGCTTGTAAAAACTGTCTAGCCTCCAACTTTTCCACCTGGGCATGTCGAATCTGAAAATACCGTTGAAATCATTTGTAGAGCTATTCTAGTATTATCAACCGTCTTGGGATGCGCATGCATGACGGCTGCTCATCTTATTTTACGGGCGAGTGTGGTAATTTCCACAGACCAAGAACCAGAGTGTTTATTGACAGGCAATCATAAAAACCTAAGCAGAAATTAATTTTAAAGAAGACTAGACTCTAAAAACGATTCCCTTCATTATTAAGGGATTTTCTATTCAAAATTGGCATGAGAGGAAATATTTTAGCAGTTGAACAATTATCGTTTCAAATTCTAACCTTTTACTGTCAAAGTATTTCCTTTGGTCTTGAAATGAAATCCTTTCTCGTACCAAAAAAAATAATTTGGAGGATAAAAGAAAAAAAATTGTATGATATAACCTATCTAATATAAATATTAGAAATGTACACAAGCCCAACTTTGAAAAATGCCAATATTGAATCGGTTATCATCAATACTACAATAACAGTAGAACGATTCTGTTGAAAGACAAAAGAATTCTGCTAAATTTCAATGGATGCATTCTGAAAGGAACCTAACTTCATTATCAAAAGACTTTTTTTAGAGTGTACCAGTGTCGAATCAACTTTGTATAAACACTGGTATTTTACAGTGTTAATTATCAAAGTCGATTAGACACTGGGTGGACGTTGTACATTTACTGTCAGAAAATTACTTTTTCCACAGTCGGAAGAAGGTTGGGCCTGTGTACGTCCAACATGGTACAAACGCTGGTATTTTACAGTCGACTACCGGGGCTGAATAGATACTGGCTAGACCTCGTACATCCACTATCGGAAAATTACTTTTTCTACAGTCGGAAGAAGGTTGGGCCTGTTGTACGTCCAACATTGTACAAACGCTGGTATTTTATAAGGTTGGGCCAATTGTACCAACGTTGGTAATCAACAGTCGACCTACATCGGACCAACATTTAACCGATCGCCACAATCGGCAGAGTGTCGTGATTTTTGCTTAGGAAGTCTCAAGGAAGTTTTATAACTTGCCCTGGACAGTTCGAGTTACTTCAATGAAAATTTTTAAACATCTATCGTATTTTTCTCATATCCTCAACTTCGGAATAAGTTTGGTAATTTTGAAAGAATTAATTTTTTCCGTGTATATTCAAGTAAAAATCTTTTAAAGGATTGCAATGCAATTTTTTCAAAATTATCCTGTATGCAATTTTGCATTACATATATATTCTAAGAATTTCATAAAATCTCAAAAATGGTTAACAGCCCTGTTGGTCTGATTTGGGCGTTACATTCCAGACCTAAGCTAGGTCAGAATAATTCTGCACAGGTTACAGTATCTAAGCTAAAATTGTTTTTTTTTTTAAATTGTTTTAGCAATCTCTGTATTATCTAAATTGAAAAAAATATCGGGATCAGAAAGAATCGAAAATTGTTTTCGATTAAGAATTTAATTTCTTAATTCGTGCTTCCGCTGGGGCTAATAAATCAGCGCCTTGGCGACGTCGCCGGCATAAATCATACCTAGTCGCGTTATGCACAAAACGGCGCGGCGTTTGCATCATGCATTAATGGAATTGTAATTCGTACGAAGTGACATGTGACTCAGAAACAGGAGGCAACACGCCGCCACGCGCTTGGTAAGCCGGGTATCAATAGGATATAATATCATGGGGCACAGTGCTATCGGGGGTTACGGGTTACGGGGTTGCGAGACAATGGCGATCACCCGTCGCGTCTGGCTGAAAACGGCCCTGCAAAGTGTTTCCGATCCAATTAGATAGATATCAAGCGATGTGGGTCATCCTCGATTAAACTGCTTTGGTTTTTTTCCGGTAATTTATCCTCCAATTTCTTTTCATGTACAGTTTTTATCATAATTTTTTTTCATTATTCATATTCCTAATATTATATACTGAATGTAAGTGTAATTTTTATTATACATTTCAAAAACAAAGCATCAATTAACGTACATTGTACATATACCCCGAAAAAAATGATAAGATTAATCAGTTGACGAGCAGGATTACTATAGTATCTATTGAATTTATTCAGCCGAAAAAATAGTTGATTTTAGTAGTTTTTTGAGTGAATAACACTTGAAATTAATTAATAATAATATTTTATTCAGTACAGTTTAAAATGAAGGTATTTGCAGTTATAATTTTTAGATATGCTATGGAATTAATGGACTACACGGGAAGAAATAACTGGTGGCGTACACTCCAAAGAGATCAATGTTTGGCAATTGTGGCTGTTCAAATGCGAGCTGCGCATAGTAATCTACAAAGACAAAATACTATGTATTCACATAAAAAGTATGTGATATTAGAACATTTACTACTCATGCGACTTATAGTAGATACTAGATGGGCCGAAGATGCCAAACGCTTGTGTTTCACGTGCTCAAGCGTTGAACTCCTTAGGCCCCGTCCATTGGCTATACCGAATTAGATATCTAAATTCCAATATAAGACATACGCCTTGGGAACACTTGAGATTCACGTGCAGCAGCTGCACGTGAAGCTGAAGCGTTTATATATCGAATCATATACACAGCGTTCATGCGTTCGAGGTCCGAGTCACTAGTGCTACAAGCACGAATATTTAATAGAATGAGCAAGAACGTTGTCTAGTGTCAAACATTTGAATTTGCGTTTTTCACAATCGTCAATTGACATGTGTGTAACACTTTGTGAGTTCCATGTGCATGCCTCCAGTTATTTCTCTCCGTGTACAATAATCAAAACTAAAAATTCCAAGAACTCGAAACCGTTCGAGTCCTCAAAAAAACGACCAAATTTGGACCAAAAAACATTACCCAAATCAAACAATCATGAGAACAATCATGAGAACAACCAACAAAAAAGAAGGAAACCTTCCAAAACCCTTTCCTTCTTTTTCTTTCTTTCGTCCTCTTTTGTCTTTTTTCCCACCACCATTTACATAGAAATAAAAAAATAAAAATTGTCAAGAACTTGCGCGACATTTCGGTGCTCTTCCAGCACCCTCTTCAAAGCTGGGATTCTAAAAAAAATCATTTAAAAATGATTTCCTATCTCCTTCCATGGGGACCCAGAACTCTCCTCCATGAACGCCAACAGGAAACTAAAACAAGTCCTTGTGTGTCTCTCTCTATTAAATACCTGGATGACCCTAGGGGTCATTCAATAAAAGGTTAATTGCTTCGCAGAATCTAGAAACTAGAATCCCAGCTTTGAAGAGGGTGCTGGAAGAGCACCAAAACGTCGCGCAAGTTCTTTACAATTTTTATTTTTTTATTTCAATGTAAATGGTGGTGGGAAATAAAGACAAAAGAGAAAGAAAGAAAGAAAAAGAAGGAAGGGGTTTTGGAAGGTTTCCTCCTTTTTCTTTCCTCTTTTTGTGTTAGTTGTTCTCATGATTGTTTGATTTGGGTAATGTTTTTTTTGTCCAAATGTGGTCGTTTTTTTGAGGACTCGAACGGTTTCGAGTTCTTGGAATTTTGAGTTGAGCTTTTGTTTGGAAATTAAAGGGAATTTGAGCTTGGAGCGATGCGGGTTCGAATTCAAATTGGAATAGTCAAAACTTTATTTTACCATCAATGAAAAATTATTCTTTTATGTTTTAATAATACTCAACTCAACTTACGATTTGGACATATAATGTTAAAGGTTAATGATGTTTTTAATTTTTTTTTCTTCATAACCTTATTCTAAATAATTTATCACATACCCTAAACTTAAGTAATAAAAATGTGTGCTATTTTTTGTGATCCCAAGTTCTTTTTGTCTCTAGCAAACAACATGCTCCACAAGCAGAACGTGAAATTTCTTTCTAGGAACTTCTATTTTCTTGAGAGACACTGGATAATATCTAGAGAAATTGATCAATACCTTCTCAGAACCAAGTTTTAATTTCTAACTGGGACCATTCTTAGTATTAGTGGACAACATTGTACAAATAACCAGTAACCCACAAACACATTCTACAACTAATGCATAGAACAAAAAGGTAACAGTTTCCAAAAATAACTATCATAATTTTATCCTAGAACAGTGTTAGAACTCTAAGTTTTGGCCGTTACAAAATTGATGTAACGAAAATTCCCTGTATTTGAGCCCAGGTCTTTCGATTGCCGATCGATTGCTCTCATCACTAACTGTAAGCTACACAGGCCAGGTATTAGTTCAAAATAAAATTTGACTTTACAAATTTTCATCCGAAAATCTTCATGTTTTGAGACACCATTAGTAAGAAAAAACCAAGTTTAATATTGAGATTTCCATCGCAACGATTATACTTGTACACTTTTTGTAAATAAGACAGCTCGCACGCAAGAAAAACTTATTGAATCTCATTTTAAAAATTGAAAAATATTTTCTGTGAAAAATATAAGTTCCTCACAACATGATAATCTGTAATAAAAAATTAGATCTAAACATTACGATGTTTAAGGTAAATAGATTTTAATGACTCCATTTTTATTAAATGACACTCATCGTTTCTATAACATTGTTTGAATATTTTTACAGAATACATTTTTTATACCTTGATAAAGGTCCAAAGGAAACGTCGGTTTATTTCATTTTGACTATTGGAATAAACGAAAATTGGAACGTATGATCGAAAAATTATTTTCTCCATTCGCAGATTTTCCTACTAAATTAAAAATTTTTGTCAATCGATCTTATAATACTTTTAGATATAAATTAAATCCAATTTGTCCGTTTTATTTTGCATAAGTAAAATTTTTTAATCATTAATTATTATTGTAAGATAATAGCTTTCTCCTGTCCAATTGCACAATATGATATTGTAGTACCTTCAGATAATATTGTGAAATTCGCATTGTTTTCTAAAAAAACGTTTTCTTTTATTTTTTTACTAAAAATTGAAAGGTTCTTGAGACACGCCTATCTATATTTTTTGTTTTTCAAAAAATGCAACGAAATTTGAGGATGAATTAAAGGGTACAAATTGGAGCATATAGAATTGACCAAAGCTAATATCGGCACTTGGCTCACTACCAAACCTCAAAGAGGGTGACATGTGTCCCGATGTTTATCCAGTGTAGGGATGATGCGAACAGCGCGAAAGCGTTAATATTGAATAAATATACTCGGCTAAATAAAATGTAACAGGGCGCGAAGATTCGACAGATGTCGCTCTGACGGATAAATATTTAATCGCAGCTTTATGCTGTCGCACCCTTAGCGAGCCGGACAAAGCAAACTCCGTAACATCTGTACAACATTTATCTGCAGGTACGAACACTGTTTATGAGTGCCTGTGTAACTACGTGTACACAAAACCTATTGGTATGCCTCTACCACCTCATGATCATCAGGAATTCAGTGAAGGTTTCTATATATGTCGATTTCTATCCCGTTTATTCATTTCGCTTACCAAACTTAGTCGAGATTTAGCTTCAGGTTAAATTTTCCTTAACCTCTGAACCTGTACAGAAATCTTGACGTGGACTTCCCGAAGCATTGGTCAGTTTCTCCTACTTCTTGTGTGTTTAGGGAAAACTGGCCAACACCTCCATCCAGAATAAATAACCATTCTACACTGTTATACTGAATGTTTGATTACTTTACAATATAATTTTCTAAAAGTATTCATAATTTTATGAATATAAATTAAAATTTCAGTGAAAGCAAGCAAGATATTCCTTTTTCGTACGTTTATTTTTTATTTTTCATAGAAAATCTTACTTATACAAAAACATTTTAACAAGTTCGTTTAGTTTTTTCGTAAATAAGCAAGTGTGACAAAAGACAGGATTTCCCTGATCTTACCCAATTCGGGAATTTGACAACAATCAAAACTCTTTAATACTCCATTATATTCCTGTATAAGAAATCTCTTAACCCCAAATTTTTATTTTATTCTATTTATAGTGGTGTATAGTAACTTGTGCATGTGCACCCCTTAACATGTATACTGTGTTAGTTAGCAGGGACATAATTGCAACTGAATTTTTTCTACCATTTAATGAATTTCTTCTGTTATTTAATAAAAAAAAATCACTGAAAATAAAACATTACGTCCAAGAGTCTTCGACAGTACACTGAAAAAACAGTATACCATAGCTAAGAGAACTATATTTTGGTCCTCAGAACCAGAAAATATTGCTATCAGACCAATGCAACGGTATGGTCCTCAGAACTATGCGAGTATAGGTGAGACAGCGATATGAGTTCATTGATATGATAATACCATGTATAGCGATCGTAAACAAAATATTATGCCATCGTTATCGCTCTTGTGAATTTTTGCGTGTGATAAAACAATACGCGATACGCAAAAATGATCTTTCAAAGAAAGAAAAAATGCTCCACACAAATCGACAAACGCTTCGTAAAAATGAAACTTCTTTCTAATTTCGAGATTAGAGTCGCGTGCATGCGAAGAAATGTATAAGTCGCGCGGCAAACCAATATAGTTGTCTCACCTATACCGCATGGGTCGAGACACTATATACCGGTATAGGTCGAACAGCTATACTGTTTTTTCCGTGTATCTTAAATTCTAAGAGTATTATAAATTAATAAAATTGAATGCGATAAATTTACGATTCTCTACCCTGGCGGGTCGCGTGAACCGAACTGTTACCGAATTGGGTATCATTTCAGTAACGTTTGGCTATATTTCGGTAACAAGGCAGTAAATTAAAAAAATAGCGTAAAATTAACACTTGGAATGTTGATAGTGTGATTCTTTGTTGAAATTGACCCAATAATATTTAACACCTCTAGACTTTTTTCTTTAGAGTTACGTGAAAGATACGGTTTATGCTGATGCTCTTCAGTCAATTCAAGAACTCAAAGAGAAGATTTGTGCCGTTATCGACGAAATAGAGCTCCAAATGTGCGAAAATGTAATGGAAAATTTCATCAAAAAAACATAATCCTGCCAACGCAGCCGTGGAGGTTATACGAATGATATTGTTTTTCATTATTAATGGCAAACCTTCCGCTATTAAATGAAATAAAATATAAAATGATTTTTCACACAAAATACGCGTTTTTCTTATAAATCAAAATGAAACCTCTAATTGGAAAACCCTGTACTATGGTCTATAGCATCAACAATATTTTGGTACTATTACATTATTTCCGAATCGGAATACCACTATAAGACTTACAACTAATAAAAAAAACCCTTTATACGGCAATTTTTTCAGGGGAAATGGAATAAAATCTTATTATTCCAATCACACTATTTTGTGTGCCAATAAATCTGAATAAAAGAATCACGAATACTAGTTTTGCTGACTCAGCTAAAGAAAAGAGTATGCTTTAAGAATTCATATTGGTAATCGTTTACTGCACCTAACCTCCGAAACTACTTCACATGACTTCACACCTGTAGCTGAAGTGCGTCAGTTTAGAGTTTGGCTGATTTACCGAAACTGAATCTGTCTAATGGAATCATAACCTTGTGTCATCTATTGCAGCCATGTAAGTTTAGATGAGTGTATTAAAAATATATAATTAGTGCAGTAATACTCCTTCACATCTAATCGTTCGTCCAAAACACCTATACAGTTTAGCCGGTTGTATCTAAGCAGACGAACTTTTTGTGCAAGTGAGAACTTTGTTTTCAAGCGGTGATGTCAGCTGGCATATATTAATAAGTTCATAGCGTAGCGTAAATAATGTTCATTTTGTGAGACTTTGTGCAAAGTGAAGAAAATTTAATATGGAGAATCATGATCCAAACAGAAAAATATGGAGCCCCATTTCGGGACACTTTGATTTAGTGAATAAAATGTCTCGTTGACTGACGCGTGATTGTGTCAATTAATGGAAAAGATTAGTCAGATATTTAGTATGCCTCCGTCATTGCATAATAACACACGATATTCTTTTATGAAAAAAATCATCACAGACTTAACGGACAGTCGAGGTTGTATGTCAAATTGATACATGATTGAGAATATTTGATTCAGCCATATAACAGCGAAATTCTCGAAATAATGAAGGAATACAAATTTTCCCTAAAAATATTTTAAAGTTATAAATATACATATGCACGGTTGCTAAAAATAAATGTTTATCCATTTTAAGCGAAATCGTATTTTTCTGATGAAAGATTCGAGATAGAAAATGGAAATGTCTCGCATTCTTCTTACGGAATTTAAAATAAAAAATATAATAAAAAATGGAGTGCAATAATATATTTTAAACAAATTCCAAAGCTTTTTATTCGAAAGATATAAGAACTTTTCATTATTTGTAAATTACTGCAGCCATGCAAGGAAAATCTAATATATTATCCAACGATACGTAATTACCATAGGTACATCCTTCAAATCGCTATGGTTGTGATTACAATTATAAATAGGAGAAGCATGCTCATAGTGAATTCGCTTTTTCCAAAATCACATTTATATGATGTTAAATACAGATTTTTGTCGACATTATCGACGAATATTTGCTGGAATGTGTCTCCCTCACTCGGCAAATCCTGTGCTCGTGTGTTAACATGTGTTAGTGGATTCAGTTTCAGGCTGTTGTCTAGTGTGGTTGCTTAGTGGTTACTTACGAGCGAGTTTCACAAAGTCGTGATTGCTATATCACGCTTGGTTTTTTGAACTGTATGTGTAGTGATATATACTTCTCAACATTATTTTTTTTCTCTTATGTGACACATATGTGCTTTTGTGCTTCGTGCATGGAGAGTTTTTCTTTTTGGCTTACTAACTGTGCTTTATATATTTGGCCTGATGCTCTCCGATTCTACAACTGCTGTACTTTTGTGTGCCTACTGCCCATTCTCTCTGACTGACTGCTCAGTAGTTTTTGCAGTGTTTATTTATCTGACTCTCTCCGCCTGAACTACCTGCATCTATTGGATAATTTGGAGCACCTGAAAAAATATTTAATAAAATACAAGCAGGGACGCTTGGCTGGGAATTCTGCTACAAGCCTATGATTGCCAGAAGATTCTATCTACCTAATGTTTACTACTATGATCCCTATGCATAATCTATGATATTTTGCTTGGGCTTTACTTAGTACTTCTAACGGTAACATTTCTCTGTCTTTCCTTTCTTACTGTTCTCACCTCAGATATCTTATTTACACCTAATATACATGCTATTTCTTCCTTTCTTAAGAAAATACCTACCTGCTTATGTGATCTGCCAATAGGGTTAGAAACTTGGCGTTTACTCTAGAATTGGCCGAACCAAGTACATCAACATTTATGGTATGTTTTGACAGCTCTCTTGCAACTTTATAGGTCTCCCTGTTCCCCATAGCACACGGTTGGTTGGCACATTAGTTTATTATTTTAATACTATCATAATATATAGTTTTGTAGTTGTTTAATTTAATTTAATTATTATTAGATACCATAATCTGGTTGTACACGATCCCAATTTTTGGTTATGTAGACCTTTTCTCTTGAATTATCTATATTGCCCTACCTGGTGATAATTCATTATAAAAGTAGAGAGTTTAAATAATCTTAGTCATTATTTTGTAAATTATATGTATGTATTCCTAGCATTAGTTTAGTCTCTCAGGGTGGGCAATTGGATACTTAAGTGCAATTATCTATATTTACGATTTATTTAAATTTACGAATTGGGTTGGTGTATTCTGATAACTTGTGTTTATAATATTATTCTATACATGTGGGTTTAAACCTGTTTGGGGTAAGCTCTGCCTGGCAATCGCTTACAATCGCTAACAATATATAATTAATTTGTCTTCTTTTTCGTAGCTACTATTTGCATTTTGCTTTTACCCAGCTTTGCGCTATGGCTTCTGCTGGGTTTGATAGGGGCTCGATGCTGGGCTCTCGTGGTAGTGTTCAGGGTGTGGGACGTGGACGCGGCTTTGTTCAGACTAGACCTGGACAAGATGCTTTTGCTTTAGCGACTGATCCCTTGGGCGTTGACCGGGCTGGCCTGTCTCATATGGATGGTCGTAAGAGACCCATTTCCTCTCCACCTTTCCAGCTTCCTTCACACTCGAAGAAAATCGAGCCTCCGGTGGGTTCCAGTCTGTGCTCCGATTTGCCTTGTAGTGACATGAGTCAGATCTTGCTGAGGAAGATTGACGAGTTTTTTGATCCCCCTCCGTGTGACCCATCTTCTGGTCTTCTATGGTCTAAGCCACACGACTCTATGCATGACGTTTTTCCGGATACCGCTCCTCCACCATACATAGTCTTAATGGAGAGTACTAGACCTGGGAAGAACCTAGGCAAGTACGACCGGCTGGCACTGGCGGAGTGCATCGATTTGGTCATTAGTGGAGGTAGAACCATCTTTTATAATGGACAGAACCAGGTTAAGATCCAATGTGAGTCCAGAGAGGACGCGAACATTTTAGTTCGCTCGCAGGATCTTATGAGGGGGGGCTTTAAATTGTTTATTCCTTCTTCATTGATTCGAAAGAAGGCGTTTACGGGCCCGATTGATCTTAAGTACTCGGCGGCGGATATTATGGAAAGGCTTGACCTGGAAATGCGTGACGTGACGATGGTCGTCAGGAGAAGGACTAATGATGATGTCTCTGTTTCTTCCAGGGTGGAGTTTACGATGGCGGTAGCCCGGGTGCCTCGCAGCATCTGCCTGCTTGGCTACTCCTATCCACTCACTCCTGTCATTCCTCCACCTAGGCGATGTTTCACCTGTCAGAGGTTTCGGCATATTTCCAATCAGTGCCGTAGCTCGCGTTCCATCTGCGAGTTTTGCTCAGAACATCACCGCACGGATTCCTGTCCTAACAAGTTGCGCTCGGCTTTCTACTCTAACTGCTGTGGGGACCACGTTGCCTCTTCTCGTCAATGTCCGGTCTACCGCTATGAATTCGAAATTAACAAGTTCTGTTATTGGAACTCCTGTGGATTTGTGGAAGCGGAATTGGGTCTGCGGAAGCGCGGTATTTTGAAGCCGGGCCGACGCCTGGATTTGGGCATGGATAGGATTTCTCTTGAGGATCCCCCTTCTACACTGCAAGAGATCGATTTGGGCTTCTCGGCCTCTGTCTCCCTGCCATCTGGCTCGGGCTCGGCCTTTGAGGTTGCCAGATCCCTGTTGGACCTTGGTCAGTCTCGCGAGCTGAGCCTGGGGGTGGCTGGAGACTCGGCGCCTCCCCCTTCTGTGGACGCAGCTTCTGTTGGTTCGATCTTGTATGTGGGCCCTGGCCCTCCTGGTGGATCGCACTTTGCTGGGCTCTAGCTTGCCCCATTTTTCGTTTAATTTGCTTATTACTTTAAGTTAGCTTTTTAGGATATGTTTTATTATTTTATTTTATCTTTTATTTCTTTTTTTCTCCTACTAAATAGGTTAAGTTGATTTAGGTATCTTTTTGTTACAATTATTGCCGCTTTAGTTTTGTAATATTCTTTACACATTTGTTCTCTCTTTTTTTATCATGGCTAGCACGTGCTCTCCTGGAAGAGGAATCAGATTTGCTGTGTGGAATGCTCGCAGCGTGGATAATAAGAGGGCTGAAGTGGAGTTCCTCCTGCATGAACGAGATCTTGATGTGCTCTGTATCTCTGAATTGTGGCTTGCTAAGGACGTTGTCTTTGAGCTCTACGGCTACTTGACTTATAGAAGGGACCGCCAAGGGGGTGGAGGTGGTGGCTCGGTGAACTTGGTCAGGGACAGCCTATCCGTTCTCCCCCTTTCAGTGGATGGCCCCTGGTGCTCTCGTCTAGATGTGGCTGCTGTTAGACTTTCTACCTCTTTGGGATCTTTGGCAGTTATGTCAGTTTATGCGCCGCCGGATTCGGGAGTCGATTCTGGTCTCTGGTCGTCTCTCATTGGCTGTGCTTATGCTGGTAAGGCTATGCGTGCGATTGGCGTGCTTAGGGCTTTGTCTCGGGTGTCCTGGGGTGTCTCCCTCTCTTTACTTCTTCTTGTCTATCGAGGGCTGGTCAGGGCATACCTCGAATGGGGCTCCCCGCTGTTTTCGGGTGCCTGTAGGACGGCTTTGAGCATCTTGGACAGGGCTCAGTATGAGGCCCTCCACGTGGCGCTGGGCTGTATGCGTTCTACTCCCATCGCTGTGCTTCTCTCCGAGTCGAATGAGCCGCTACTTGGGTTGCGACGTTCTCTTCTGGGTGGCCGTTTTATACTCAGGAATGCCTCTCGGCGGGATGGCCCCTTGATTCCTAAGCTTCGTCTGCTGTCTGAGAGGTCCCGATTTAGGCGATTTAGGATCAGACCTATGACGTGTGGCCTTCTGCTGGCCTATGAGGGTGTTCGGGGCTTAATGGATATGTGCTTTCGTACGATACAGCCTCTATACTTCGACTATCGGTGGACTGAGTTGACCATTCCTGTTCCTCTGGATTTCGAGACCGGCCGAGAGGTCAGGGTCGCTATGGAGCCCGCTCTGGAGTTTGCTAGTTTGGTTGATGCCAGGTATCCTGACTCTGTCAGTGTTTTTACCGATGCGTCGCGCGATGATTCTTCGGAGGGGGTGGGTGTTGGCTTCTGTATCCCTTCTTTGGGCTATAGGTTTGGTATCCGTCTTACGGGCTTTACCTCGGTCCTTTCCGCGGAGTTATATTCGACCTTTTGTGCGCTGAAATATATCTTCAGGCTGTCTCTTTTTTCCGCTGCGGTGTTCTCCGACTCCTTGTATGCCCTTTACCATCTTCGGGACGGTTTTTTCTCTACACGCGTGTCCCCCTATGTGTTTAAGATCCTCCATCTTCTCTCACTCATTCGGGTACGAGACTGTGTGGTTAGCTTTGCATGGATCCTATCGCATTCTGGAATAAGCGGGAATGAGCATGCTGATTGTGTGGCCAGGACGGCCTCTCAGCTGCCTTTCACGGTACACTGTGGGGTTCCTCTGGCTGACCTCTGTTCTGGATCGGGACTTCAGGTATTGGTGTTGCTTCCAGTGGCCTTACGTACGCTCATCTTCCGGCCGCAATGAATATTTTAACAGGGTTACTTTTAAGACCCCCAGACCATGGTTTATGGGCCTCAGGTTTCCGAGGGGATATGTCAGCCTGGTCACGCGTTTGAGATCCTCGCACATTTGCACCGGCTCTCATTATATTAGGATGGGCTGGGATTTGGACGCTGGTTGCGGCTGTGGCGCGGAGTTGAAGAGCCTTGCGCATTTGATCAACGAATGCCCGATCCTTTCGGATCTCAAAAAACTCTGACGTACAGAATTTTAGAGACCAATATTGTTTTTCCCGTAAATTTCAGTTCGCCATTTTAAAACGGCCGGCCATCTTGTAAATGAAAATGTCAATCTCGCGACCCCATTTTCGTTATCAGCAATTCCGAAACCCCCGAGTAAAAGTTTTTAGAGAGCGAAATCGTTTAATTTCGTAAATTTCGATCCGCCATTATGAATCCGCCATCTTAGAAATGGAAATGTCAATTTTCTGACCGTAAATTCTTATTCACAGATCATTAAAACCCACAAGCACAAATTTTCAAGATAAATTTTCGAATGCAGAATGGTATGCACCAAAGAGTCAATGTGAATGCTCATAAGGTTGTTCGGATAAATGTCAAAACTTGATATGGCCGTATCTTTGTGCGAAAAAATCGCTCGTGACTTTTCAATAGCGCATTTTGAAGGGAAAGAGTAGTGATAAATGATGACATTTGACAAAAAAACTAAGAAAAATTCTTGCGCTTGTACATAACCTCAAAAATAGCGAAAAACCCCATTTTTCGAGCACATAACCTCAAATATCTCAAAATCCTGAAGTGATAGGCTGATTCTGATTCTGGATTCGGATTCTACGTCAAAAATTACTCCGGAAACGACCCATAGCTTTTCAACAACAAAACCTTGCAGACCTGCGTTATTGAAATATTAAACAGAATCTTTTTCCCCTAAATGATATTTCTTACCACTAGTGTCGGAGAGTGACCCAGGCACGATGACAAATTTAATTTTCTAAATTACATAATAATTTTATCTTTGTTCATTGCGAAATTTCAATTGCTCATTGTGAAATACAATAAAGAAAATAATGAACAGGACTTATATCGACCCTTAGTAATAATATTCAAATATTGTTGATGTTCTTAGTTGGCTTTAGGGCCCAAAAAAAATGTAACTCAAAGTTTCATCTTTTCAAATGTTTCGACTCAGATTGGAGTCCTTATCAGTGAGAATTTATTTCTATAAAAAATACAAAGGAAGAAAATTAAAAATTGCCCATGTGACGGGTAAACATTGTGGTAAAAGTGATATAATAATTACAAGCGTGGAAATGTTCATCCGTCACACGTGCTATTTTTTAAGTTCTCCTCTTCGCATTTTTACAGGAAAAATGTTTTGTACAGTTTTACTTTTTTGCAAATTTAGTTTTTTAGATCAATTTTATAGTTTCACACTTGCAATTCTTTTACATCATTTTTTAACAGAATGTTTACCGGTCACACGTGCAATTTTTTTAAGATTCTTCCTTTGTATTTTTATAAAAAAAATTTTTTTTGCACAGGTTTTTAATTGATAATTTACAATTATCATTATCATCAATTATCATCTGCTGGGAGTTCAGTTGCCGAACTTCAGGGAGTGCATCATTTCAAGGACTTCATAGTATTCGTCGAGATTTGTGTCCCCAAATAACCATTTCACACTCTAATGTTCGGCGAAATCCGATACATGAAAAATTTTTCGGGAAATCTTTTTCTTTTCTTTTTTGTCATGAAGTTTTGTTTGTTTTGGTTTAAGTAGATACTTTTTTTCTCAACGAGTGCAAACAAACAAAGACACAACGAAACAATTGACTCAGTTGACATCTTACTTTTTTTTATATATTAAGAAATTGATTTTCTTCTCGAATAAGTTTTTTTTTGTATTATTTGCAAAGTATTCAATTTTGTTTTCTTGCACACAATTGCGGATAGGCAAGACCAAACAGTCATATTACTTGGCTTTCGATCTTCACCACTTTTTTTTGGAGAAGTTTTTTTATTTTGGACCTAAAGATCTGTTATTTGTTTTGTTTTGGAAATCAAATATTTTGTTTGATTGTGCGCAATTTACATAAGAAAAGATGAATTAGTCGAATTTAAAGATAGCAAATTCATGTCCTACAATACTTCCAAAAGCAATTTTATGTGTAAATAAAAAATTGTACTAATTTTGATGTAAGCAATTTTCTTAATTTTAATAAATTTGTAATAATAAAAACCATAACAGAATGAAAATTCATTACCCATCACCAATTTCCGAGTATTTTAATTTAAACATATTATTATGATGGCACAATTATTAAGACAATTCGTGGAGAGTCATTTCGTCATGTGAATGTGCAAAGAAGTACTCGTGATGCGTAACTCACTTTGCTACGGTTGTTATATCAATGATGCTGCTTTAATACTGAGGGAAAGAGTAAACGAACTATCTCAATTCAGCTCATACATAACGCAGTCGTAAGAGACACAATGTAGGCACAGTTATGATGCTGCCTAATCGCAAACTTATGCGGTTGTATCTTAGTTCATTCATATATCAATTCCGGTACATCCAATGCTAACATTATGACTCTGTGATGCTTACGACATTGCTTTCTGAGGAGTAAGTATTTTGTTTTAATGTTGATGAAAAAGTGAAGGGAAGTGTAAAATACACATATGTACAACGGCATTGTGAAAATTGCACTGTTAATATGGTACTTACAGAATATGAACGGTTAGCGAATTCGCTTACCATTCACTAGTCGTTCGCTGACCATTCGCTGACCTTGTAAAAATATGAAAAATAAAAGCTTAAAAAACATTTAAATTGTTGCTATAATGATTCTGCGGTACATTTTGAGTTTAAAGGTATCGAAATTAATACAATGATTTCATTTGTTAGTGTTGAAAAGTAGAAAAAAACATAATACCTTTCATTTAAGGCAGTGCAGTGGTTCATCAATTGCCATGTCTCCACCGCCAGAATTGATTATTTGTTAGAGTAGGACGTAAGTAGTTATGTCTCACTCCAACCAATGGTTAACTCTAATGGTTGAGACTTTCCGCAAATGGTGAACCACTGCACTGCCTTCAGTGACAGGTATTATGTTTTTCTAGTAATTAACACTAAAAAATAAAATCATTATATTAATTTTGATACCTTCAAACTCAAAATGTACCGCAGAATCATAATTAAAACAATTAAAATGTCTTTTGTGCTCTTCTTATTTATATTATTACGAGGTCAGCGAATGGTCAGCGAACAGTTAGTGAATGGTCAGCGAATTCGCTGATCGTTCACTTGACGGGGTCCGCTAGGGGTACAATGATTCATATCAGGTCTCAAAGATAGAATTCGGTCTCCTTACTATTCCTTGGTAAATGTTACTTCACTAGTCATATATTTTCAATACACACATCCAAACTAATATGGCTGCAACAGATGAAACATAGTTATGGTTCCATTGGCAAAACTCTGCTTTGGGAAATCAGCTACATTTTAAACAGACGCCTGTCTGCTAGTGATGCGTAGTAGTTTCAGAGATTAGGGATGTGTAAACGATTATATCAGTGGTTGATTTCAAGTTTTTTAAATTATCTTAAATAATTAATTTTGGAGATTTATATATGAATAATTATTACAAAATTTATAAAATTAAAAATTTAATTAAATTAAATCGATGCCGGCAACACGTGTTTTCTTTGCCTGTTCACATAAGATCACTCTGTGCACGTTGGAACGCACACCAATAGACATCCTTGAAACAGACCATTCTGCTTTGTTAAATCAGCATAACATTCGATAGCCAATACAATCAGGACATTTATGAAAGCTTCCTAAGCTGATATCTAATTCAAAGACATTTCATTGGCTCAACCAGTATTTGTGATTTTCTTATATTCATACTTATTGGCACACAAAATAATATGACTGAAGAATGAAGATTTTATTTCTAAATTGCGTAGAAATTCTCTAACAAACTCGATTAAGTAAAGGGTGATCAATTTAGAGGTATAGAATTTTAAATTGAAATAAAACAACAAAAATTCAAATTGATAGGGCAATCTTTTTTATTTTTGTGTAGAACCATTCATGACATTTATTTTTTAAAGATAACCCCTTTCAAATGTTGGCCGCAACTGCGCTTTAATTCGTCCATCCGTAAACACCAATTTTGAATGACTCGCTCGAGGACTTCGGTCGGTATCTCGCTAATAACTTCAGTAATGTTGGCTTCCAATGCCTCAATAGTAGCAGGTTTATCCACAAAACATTTAGACTTTACATACCCCCACAAATAAAAGTCCAAAGATGTAATATCACACGATCTTGGAGGCCAATCCACCGGTCCGAGACGAGAGATAAATTGCTCACCGAAACGACTACGCAGTAAATCCATTGTTTCATGGGCTGTATGACATCTAGCGTCGTCTTGTTGGAACCAAATGTCGTGGAGATTACGGGCTTCAATTTCCGGCATCAAAAATCGCCCAAGTAGTGTCATAAGATATGCCAAGTTGTTGAGATCGGCGCCAAATCGATTTTTCCGGGTTTTCGGCAAAACTCTCATTTACAGCCGCAATATTCTCTACAGTTCGGGCTGTACGTGATCTAATCGGTCGAGTATCATCCAATAATGTTAAATTATTCTCGAGTTTGCCGATGGTATGCCGAATAGTGCGTTCGGTAGGACGATTATGTACACCATAAATTGGCCTGAGCGCGCGATAAACATTTTTCACAGAGCATCCATTTTCGTAATATAATTGTACGATTTGTAAACGATGTTGATGCGTAAATTTTTCCATGATGAAATGTCAATAAAAACTAAATAAAATTGTGTATTTAGTTTGACAGTAGTGACGCGTGACATGTCAATAAAACCCTATTGGAAAAAGTACCTCCAATTTGATCACACTTTAGAAACACAATACGATTTCTTTCAGTGTATTTCTTCTTTCTAGGAAATGTCAATAATTATCATCCGGTTCAATAAAATTAGTGTCACGATTAGTACCTGCATTACAAATTTTAATTACCAATAAAAAGAGATATCAGTCGAGTACATTGGAAAAGTGTGTGCAGAATCATCACCATGAGAAGAGTAAATTTGATATTATTATACCCGTTTGTAAATTACCACGCAGTGGAGTACATACTTTTCACTGATTGCATTTTTGGGCGAGTATGACATTTCCACAGGCAAGAAAATACTCGGATTCGATGATTCAATGGGAATAATAAAAATTAACAACGGATTTTCAATTTTCACGGTGACAATAAATGTCGGAATATGTTTAATAATTCTATTGTGCATTCTAAAATTGATCCTTCTCTTACCATCATTATATACTCATGCCCTTTATTTTATTCATACTATTCTATATATATCTACTTGCTATATCTATTTTCACCTACAGTCCTCCTCTTTTTAAGGTTTTCCCTTATACATTTATATATTTCATAAATGTTTGACTAAGAATTTAATAAACGGAATTATGGAAGATTTTAGAAAATTATAAAAATGCATAATGCACAATACAAAGTTGCACTGTTGTGACTAATACAAGGTGAAAATAAAAGAGATTACTTTACGTACAACGTTTTTTTCTTCACAGAAAATATCACCGTGTAGCAGTGCAGTGTATTTAAATAATAGAATGATTGAGTGATTGAATTCGACATTTCAACTTAAAATAATTTTTTTAAGGTTATGTCTTGAAATCTTCAAGATATCTGTCAAAATAATGATACAAAGCTACATACAAATGCTTGGATATGAATAAATATAAGAAAAACGATGTCCTCTATAGTGGACAAAGAACTATTCTTTTTTAGAAAAGCTAATCCCTGTAAATTGAAAAAATTGTCAATTTTACATAATTACGGTCGCCATATTGGATAGCGATTGAGAATTTTTATAAATCCAATGACAGTAATTTTTCGTTGGATAATAAGCCAATAAGTTCCAAGTATTTTTTGCAGTTTATAGTCAAATTTCGCCAAGAACGAATTAAATCCATAAAAACACCCTTTTTTCCGCATACCTTTGTTTATAACAATAATTAATTTTTATAAATTCATAAAATATCTTGATCACACTAAAGTATACGCATTTCACTAACTAAAAATGCAAAAAATTCCAGTTTTATGCGTGATTTCAAAAATTTAATGACAAAAAAGGGAAATAAAAAAGGTGGTCACTATAATGGCTCCTGCACTGAAAAAAATGGTTAGTAAAACCAACTACTTCGGTTTGTAAAATATTCCTCAGCTATTTTATTAGTTAGCACAACAATTTTTTTTGTTGGTGTTACTAACCAAGTTCTTGTGATAACAATTGAGATAGTAAAACCAACAAGAAAAATTGCTGTGCTAACTAATAAAATAGCTGAGGCATATTTTACAAACCGAAGTAGTTGGTTTTACTAAACATTTTTTTCAGTGTGTGACTGAAAGGGTTAATTTGCATTATTTCGATATAAGAGTTTGAAATTGTGTACGAGGACACCTGTCGGGAGCGTATTTTGAACTCAACCATCTAAGTTAAATATAACGTATATAAAAATTCAAGAGATCAATAATCACTTTTGTACTGGGGATCAATAATTTCCCCACTAGAAAGTTACAAGGCAGACATTAAATAAACACAAAAGCAAAATTTAAAATTATTTAAAAAATACGTTAAGTGTATATAAACTATTACAAAAATACAACAGAAATTAATTTTTTCATACTATATTTGACTTTGTGTTCAATTTATCAATTTTATTTCCATGTTCTTAAGGCCATGGATCAATTGGATCACGTGACTAAATTATACATTTATTCGTTCATGTAAGATAACTTTTTTAATTTACTTATTAATTTTTATAATTCAAACATATAACTAACAATTTTATGAGTACATTAATTTACACATACATAATATTGTAAATTTGTCGCTAACGCATATAACACTGAAAAGTCTGCAAGTACCAAGAAGCGAACCCTAACCACACACGAATAATAGAATACACCCTTGACATCCCACCAGATGCAGAGGAGAACCTTCTTCATGTAGATTTTTTGTTTGGGAGTAGATGTCGATGGTTGTTTGGGATTCATACATGACTTTTTACGTTTAAGATTAGCAAAAAAATATATGTTTCTAAAAAAATGACTTAATGGCTTCTTTTCCTTGTTGTAACTCGTAGAGAATGCAAACCCGAATCTGCTGCTTATTGGTCGCCATCGTATATACTACTGTTTTGTGAGGTTGACTTTCTTTTTTTCTTTCTCAGTTTTCCTTTCCGATTTTACCTCAAGATTTTTCCTTTGTAAGTAGAAAACTCTTTCAACTAATGTTGAGCGAGTTGAACACTCTCGGACCATTGCTAACTTTGCCCGACGTCAAGTCGATGGAGCGACTTCAAGATTTGTCCAAGAGACAACAAGATCAATTAAACGAACGTAAGTTAAACGAGCGTCGATTAATGGAAAAGACTTTTAATTTTTTTTCGTCTCCTTCCAGAACGACATGCATGAAGAAACGACAAAGAGGTGGTAAATCGGCTTCCAGTTTCGGCACATTCCAGTTCTCGGACATGATCGCTGCGCTTCAGGAAAGCTAACACGTGCGAATAAAAATACCGTACAACGAACCAGCAGAGTGCCGCAAATTCAACGTAGAAATACTCGAATTGCAATGGATTCATTCTTTGCTGAATTACTGAAATTGTATTTTTTCGTCGTTTCATCAAAGCGAGTGCAATTCTCGAGTATTTATTAGCTTGTGTTTGCAAAGGAAATGAAGCATAATAAAGTTATCTATGGGTCTGTAGTAGGTCGTGTGCGGCATAACTCTCGATAGAATTATCAGATTGAATTGAGCTTTGGCACACTTTATCAAAGCCGAAAAAGTAAGGACAAGTTCGTTAACCAGCCACATCCAATCAAAATTGAGGGATTGAGCACTACTTTTGTGTTTTTGAAAATAGATTTTTGAAAAAATTAAAAATTTCAATACTGGTTTTTGATAGTGCTCACAAATCTCTAAAAATTATCCCAATAACATTTTTTCATTAAATCAAAATTAGAAATGTTACAGCATATTCAAATTCGAAAAAAGTCAATATCAAAATTCCATTGTCCACTTAAATTCTACGAGATACGAAAAAACGTTATGATACAATATTATTTTCTACATAAAGACCTACAAATTTGAATTGTAACATTTTTTCATAAGATGCATATTTTTCTTTTTAATTGAAAAAAAACTATTGAAAATCCAAAAATCAATTTTTTAACAATAATATGTGAAATACGAAAACAACGTAAGAATACAAAGTTGTTAGTTTCAAACAGATATACAAATTTTGTTTGACACAGTTTCAGAAAAAACATATATTTTTCGTTTCAATTCCAAAAAATACGATTAAAATTCAAAAATTCCATTTTTTAGACAAAATATGTGAGATACAAAAAAAACGTTTAGATGGAAAATTGTTTGCCTAAATATGGTCTACAAATTCTCATTAAGACATTTTGGGACAGGATGTATATTTTATGTCTTGATTTTTAATATTAAAAAAATTCGATTTTTTTCACCAAAATATGTGAGATACGAAATAAGCGTTGTTCTGCAAAATCGTTTCCTTAAATAAAGTCTACGATTGTTTTTTCTTTTTAAGAGATTTGGATGAAAATAAATTATTTTAACCATGTAATTTATTAAAAAGTTACTGAAATGTATACAGAAAATCGAGCGCGAAGCGCGAGCGTCATGATGAGAATGTGTTCCTTAAGGCTGATAGAGCCTTAAGTAAATTGAATCTCCTGTTTCACTTAAATTCAAAAAGAAATAGAGTGACTTTGAGAAAATGTGTAGTTCACGTCATCTGTAATATTATTATAAAATTGGTTAACTTGAGCTTCAGTATCAAATTATAAGAAATAAACTTAAATGTATGCGAAGAGCACAAGACCGAGCGCGAAGCGCGAGGTCCAGAAAAAACGGAGCGCGAAGCGCGACGATCAAATCGCGCGCCCTAGGCGCGCTCAAACTTGCGAGCGAAGCGCGCGATGAGAATGTCCCCGCGAAGCGGGCAGATTTTTTTTATTTTTTCAATCGCATTTATTTATAAACTTTATTATTATTCCATCGTTCCAATATTCCGAACATGCGTTGGAAAGCCACTGTCATTGTGCATCTTTATCAGTCAGAAACCCGAGGAAAACAAACTGGGAGCGTTATTCCACAGACCTACAAGCTGCACTCCACGGGAAAACCATGGAAATCAAAGGCGTAGAGGCCCTTGAGAGGGCGGCTGACCAATTCTCGTCGGCCATCATCACTACGTACGAAATCAACTGCTTACCTTCGAAAATCAAGAAGGCGTGGGAGACCCACTGGTGGAATGGGAAGCTTGAAAAGTTTCGCAAAGAAACTAGAGAAAGGTTCAGACGGACCAAGAAAGGCAATACGGAAGAACTATGGAACTTATCCAATGCAACTAGGGATGCATATAGGAAAGAAATTAGGGAGGCCAAGAATAAGGGCCGGACCTTCTTCTGTTCGGGCATAGAAAAGGGTGCAGAGGCGGCCAGGCTGAATAGACTACTGGCCCGCAACCCAGGAGCTATGTTGAGCACCCTCAGACTACCAGACGGGACGTACTCAGAGTTGGACAGGGAGACCCTGACCCTTCTGACAATGGCGCACTTCCCGGGCTTTAAAGGTCCAACGGAGGTGGGGGAGAACTCCCAAAAGGGCCGACCGCTGCCCCCGACCCAATTGGGTTTACGCAGGCGGCTGGCCCGTGAGATCGCCTCCCCAGCCAGGGTCAGATGGGCCTTGAAGTCTTTCAACCCCTTCAAGTCCCCAGGTCCGGATGGCATTTACCCGGCCCTTCTACAGAGGGCTGCGGACCCCATCATTGGACCGCTGGTGAGACTTGCTAGGGCCAGTCTGGCTCTGGGTCACGTCCCCAAAGCCTGGAGAGGGACAAAGGTTATTTTCATACCCAAAGCAGGCAAGAACGGATGGACGTCCCCCAAGGATTTCCGACCAATCAGCCTTACCTCCTTCGTACTAAAAACGGTGGAGAGACTCGTAATAGACTCGATAAGATCCTGACGGTAAAACCACTACACAGCGATCAGCATGCCTACAGGGCCGGTCGCTCGACCGAAACTGCCCTGAGCAAAGCGGTGAATCTGATTGAGGACCACATGAACCTTAAAGGATTCGCTATTGGAACATTCATGGATATTGAGGGTGCCTTTAACCACACATCCGGTGAAGTGATCAGGAGAGCTATGATAAGACAAGGAGTCCCCATAGCCGTAGTTGACTGGACCTGCCATATGCTAGGAAACAGGAACATCACGATTACCAAAAGAAATACTTCCCTCCAAGGGATCGTTGATTCAGGATGCCCACAGGGAGGAGTACTATCTCCCCTGCTGTAGAGTCTAGTGGTGGATGAACTACTGCATCTACTAACCGACCAAGGATGTCACCCCATTGGATATGCTGACGACATCCTAGTCATAGTACGCGGAATGCATTTGGATGCACTGATGGGCGTAATGCAACAGTCGCTAAAAGCTGTGAATACCTGGTGTCGAACAACAGGACTCTCGGTAAACCCAGACAAGACTGACGCAGTCATTTTTACCAAGCGGTACAAATGGAGTACAACTAGAGCACTGGAACTGAAAAAGCAGCGTCTAGAAATTTCCAAGAGCGCTAAATATCTAGGAGTTATCTTGGACAATAAGCTCACTTGGAAAGACCACTTCGAAAACAAGTGCAATAAATTTATATCAACCCTTTGGCTCTGCAGAAGAGCTATTGGCAATAATTGGGGCTTGAAAGCCGACCCAATGCTGTGGATCTTCACGGCGATTCTGCGAACCAGACTAACGTATGCGTCATTGGTCTGGTGGAGCAGAGTCAAGCAGAAGACAGCCATGGCCAGGTTGGAAAGACTTCGAGGGCTGATCCTTAGAGGGATCACTGACTCCTCGAAGTCCTCACCCACAACAGCGTTGCGAGCACTAATGGGGCTAGAGCCTCTGCACCTAACCATCACAGCCGAGGCTAGGAAGGTGGCCTGGAGAATTGGTGAAAACCCTAACACAGTGATTTCGAAAAAACTAAAAATCACTGTCAACATCGCGAAGAGACCGATCATGAAAATGGTAAGAGACAGGACGTCTCCACGGTACCTCTTCGACAAAAAGTACAAGGTAAGCTTGTCAACCATGGAAGATTGGAGGGTGGGTCGCGCACATCTCCCAGGGGACGGAAACAACTGATTTACAGATGGCTCCAAAACCAGGGAGGGTGCGGTGGCTGGTGTCTATGGGAAGTACAGCGACACACGCCTCATGGTCCCGCTGGGACCCCACTCCACAGTTCTTCAAACCGAGATTGCGGCCATACTCCAATGCGCACACGCAGCACAGAATCATGTTTGCAGCAGGAACATCCGCATCTGCTCAGATAGTAGAGCGGCCATCACGACACTGGATAAGTCAGTGACTACGTCGACGCTGGTCTGGGAATGCTACGAAGCATTGAACAAACTAGCGGAAGACAACCGAGTCACAGTCCTCTGGATTCCTGGACACAGGGGTATCAAGGGCAACGAGACAGCGGATAGACTAGCTAAGCTAGCGACGAAAAAACAAAACCCATCTGCTCTAGATCCAGTAATAGGTATTTCGAACAGGTCTTAACCCTAAACGAGCTGCAGATCTGCGCAGACTTAGTAGAACCGAGGTAAAGACCATAACAGAAGTGCTTATTGGTCACGGCAACCTCGCCTACCATAGACGTAAGATAGGGCTTGCCAAAAGTCCACTTTGTCGACTATGTGGGGAAGACAATGAAACTTCCTCCCATATACTCTGCCATTGTCCTACAATTGGGGACAAACGACAGTTTCTCACGGGCTACGTCTCCATAGACGTAGCCGTGATTCAGACCAAAAACGTGGCCCAGGTCCTTGCCCTTTGGCACGGGCTGTGGGGTCGCGCATGAGGTTTTAGTTGGTGATGCAACGGGATTACCCAAGCATCAGGGGCCCTTCGGGGTCCCAGCCATATTTATAATAATAATAATAATAATAATAATAATAATAATAATAATAATAATAATAATAATAATAATAATAATAATAATAATAATAATAATAATAATAATAATGTCGAACTTTGTGCCTGAAAAAGCGTTTTTGCGGGGAGTTCTTCTTCATTACTTTAATATGAAGAAAACTGCTGCCAAAAGTCATCGTATTTTGGTGGAAGTTTATGGTGAACATTCTCTAGCTGAGCGAACGTGCGAAAAGTGGTTTGCACGATTTAAAAGTGGTGATTTTGGCTTGGAAGACGAAGAACGTGCTGGGCAGCCAAAAAAGTTTGAAGATGAAGAACTGGAAGCATTACTCGATGAAGATTGTTGCCAAACACAAGACGAGCTCGCAGAACCTTTAGGAGTCACTCAAGCAGCCATTTCGAAACTTTTAAAAGCAGCCGGATACATTCAAAAGCAAGGAAATTGGGTTCCACATGAACTCAAGCCGAGAGGCGTTGAAAGGCGATTTTGCATGTCCGAAATGCTGCTGGAACGCCACAAAAAGAAGTCATTTTTGCATCGGATTGTTACTGGTGATGAAAAATGGATCCATTACGACAACCGCAAGCGCAAAAAATCATATCTGAAACCAGGCTAACCAGCCAAATCAACGGCAAAGTCGAGTATCCATGGCGCGAAGGTAATGCTCTGTATTTGGTGGGATCAGAAGGGTGTGCTGTATTATGAGCTGCTAAAACCGGGTGAAACCATCAATGGAGAATGCTACCGAACACAATTAATCCGTTTAAAGAGAGCAATAGCCGAAAAACGCGTGGAATATGCGACCAGACACGAGGCAGTTATTTTCCATCATGACAACGCTCGGCCCCATGTTGCTATTCTGGTTAAGAACTATTTGGAAAACAGTGGATGAGAAGTTTTACCCCACCCGCCTTATAGCCCAGACCTTGCCCCTTCTGACTATTATTTTTTCCGGTCGATGCAGAACGCCCTCACTGGAATACGGTTCACATCAGAACAGGGTTTCAAAAATTGGCTTGATTCATTCATTGCCAGAAAGATGGGGAAAAATCATAGCTTCAGATGAGCAATACTTTGAATAATACTATTATACATGTTTTTCTTAAATAAACGTTCAAATTCTGAAAAAAAACCGCACGAATCAAGTTATAGATACAATATTTATTTATTAACACTCATTTTTATTAATGGTCATAATAATTAACATGTGTTTTTGTTTCTCGTAATCAAACTTACGAGAGCTGGATATAAAAAACTATATTCAAGATTTTCTCATTGGTCGTCTCTTTGAAGGCCGCGCGTCATTGGTTCCAAGAAGTATATGAAGTATTCATTTATGTGTTGTCGTCTCTCTCATCATCATCATTATTACCTTCATAACCTGTATGTAAAAAACAGATTGTAAAAAAAACATTGCTTGCATATTGTCGAAGATAAAAACTTTCGTGTGCTCGAAAAACGTTTGGATGCGTATTGTTTCGCGAGTAGAAGAGAAAAGTGATCGAAACTCAGCTTGACTCAAGTAAGTTTTCAAAATATTCATTATATGGATTTTTTTTTTAATAGAAAAAAATTAGGATACTTTGTCTTATCAAATAAACATTTGGTATGAATTACAGTAATATTGTAGCAGTAATAAAATCCCTGTCGGCTGAATTTATTCAATTCGTCAAAGAAATTAAAAATTTTTAAGCGAAATCGATATTCCTCATCTACGAGAAACCCACAGCACAATCAACGCTTTTCTAGGGTACTTCCTGTGATCCTTTTTCAAAGTACATAATCTAGGAAAAATATACTAATCCCGGACGGTAGCCAGGTATATTCTGTTAGGTCCCGTTTTCCAATTTAAATAATATAATTTGATTACCAATTACCCATGTAGAACTCGCTTACGTCCGAATAGTATTCCACAATTATGTTATAATTTCCCGGTAAAACCCAGGTAGGTGCTGATAAAGTTCCAGAGCCTATGAGGGGAACCTACCGAGGTTCTAAATGGCAGTTTAACCGGTTCCAACCATGGTTTTAACAGTTTTTTAAGCAGGGTACGCTTATTTAAACACCATCTACGGATTCTTAATTTTAAAAAATCATGATTTTAGAGTATTTTACCCCACGCCGTGTAGTTAGTAACACACATTTCACACATTTATGTTTTTAGATTTACAAAATATATAGGATGGAAATAGGATCCAAATAAGTCAATTTATTTAGTCTTGAGTGCTCAGGTTGTACGTATAACTTATTTTGTAACTTGAAAAAGCCGTCTGTCTCATGCAATAATGAGATAAAAAATAAGGAAAAAACAGTGTTTCAATTTTAGAGCGACTTTCTTGCTATATCTATATATAACCTATGAATTACTAAAGAGCCTCCACATACCCTCTTTCTACAAAAGTCCTCTTCCTTGCGCGGGAAGTTTACGATAATCCGTCAAGTGTACAAGGCAATGTAATCCATCAGATCTCGACTGCAGGTGGCCATGTGAACGAGGGTGGAGGCTCATAATAATTAAATTACAGTACGTAGCTGATTTTGTTGAAATGCTACCACAAAAAGAACCAGACTTAAAAAATCCGTTTCGTCCAACCAAAGATGGTTTCCTGGATGAAATTTGGTTAAATAAAATAAATATTTTAGTACATTCAAGCATTCATATACACAAGGGCGGATTTAAGATTCACGAGATCCGTGACTTGAATGAATATGGGGGCCACTCAAGGGTGACAAAAAATGATCATTTTGTAAATATAAATAAGATATATGTTAAAATTGTTTACAATTTATTATCACAAATATTTCTTTTTTGGTACTTACAAATTAAAAACTACAAATTATTTTTTTTAACGAGTATTTTACTTTTCCATATTACTTTCACATATAAATTTTGATTTCATGCATGTTTGCGTGGGCAAAATTAAATTATGTTTGCGTAATATGTTATGCGTAATATCGAAGAATGAGGTTTCAAGAATATTGCTGAGTCGTTTGTTTAGAAAGCTCAGTGTTTATAACTTTATTGGTCGGATAAGAAGTGAGGAGCGGGCCCTGCGCTCTACATTATATAGGCCTCGAGTGTTAATAGAAGGGGTATCTTACCGTTAGGCATAACATTCCCCTGTTTAGAATGAATTTAGTCCCTAAATTTTGATATGTCTATTTTTGGGTGGTTCAGTTAGCAAAGGCTGAACGCTCGCATTGTATGTGATCACATGCGTGGGTGTGTCTATTTTAGTTTTAACGCAAAATAAGCATATTCTTTTCGGGATACAATTTTTTAACAATTCAAATAATCCGAACCTGTAACTAATGTACAGTGTGACTAATCCAAGTGACGCATATCCTAAATAGCTTAGGTATTCCATGATTGTTTCTGTCGTTGTCTTGATTAGCCTATGCTGAACTATAGAGTTTAGCATGTTTTCCGTATCGTCTAAACTCAACCTGGCTTGCTGTAATTCGACGTTACCAACTATTTTGGGTAATTGAATGAGCCTATTTTCGAGACTTGCTATATCGCTGGCAGAGTATTGAATGTCGTACGTCACGTTAAAATACTGAAAAGTGTTATACTTGTTATACGCACCTTTTCAAGAAGGTAAAATATAAAAGCCGCTTGTCTTTTCAAAACCTTCAAGTCGCCTCGAGACCCTAATATTATGACGGAAAGTCGTCAAAACGAAACGAAAGGGACAACCAGCATCTACCCTCTCTTTCGGGACATGCACCCTCTCAGTCTCACATTCTACGGAAGGCTACCAGACCCAAGCACCCCTCTCCCCACCTCCCTCTCCAACTCTATGGTCAAGCAGCCCGGGCTGGAAAAGTACAGGAAGAATAGAGACATTTTAGTGAGTTGTGTCTGGAGATTGGCCAGGCACAGCAGCCCTCTCGGGAGATCAGAGGATATTATAGAAAATAAAGTCAAGTGAGTACCTACCAACCACGGAGTTTATTTTAACGTCCTGTGCCCTGGCAGTTTTTATTTTAGATTCTCTCTCCCCTGGAACACCCGGGGATCTCGCCAATCTTCCTCCAGTTTACGGGGAACCGAAAACCATCCGATCAGACGTGCTTGCCCCGGGGGTACCCGGGAAAGTTCGAATATATCATTCGGGGAACCGAACGATAGCTCTCTTTCTCTACCCGGGCGGTCATCAGCGCAGTATTTTCTCGGGGAACCGAAAAGATACCCCCCCCCCCTTCCTTCATCTACCCCGGGGAACCGGAGTGACCAATTATTTTTGGTGGCACCAAAAAAATCTTACCTCTCCCTAAGATATCCTGTGGGGAACCGCGAGATATTACCTCCCACCTATTTCGTATCGTATACCCCCCCAGTACATCCCATCGTAACATACTTTTACAATTTTAGTTTACAATTGTTTTCTAAGATCTTCATGAGGATGGTATTTTTGTATCTTAATCTATTGTATCGATTCCTAGCTAGACGTACTTCATACATAGGTGGACATTCGTTATTGCATGCTGTTTCAGCTAATCTAATAGTGGTGTCGATAGAAGTAAGTCGTTGGCCATTTGCAGTGAAATTTATCCCAATAAAAAGTTTCCATGTTTCGTGGCAAAGGTGAACCTTTGACTGTTCTTCTATATAAACATTCCCTTTAAGAGACGTCAGAGTATAATTGGCCGGACTAATCATAGCTAGTGCTACCAGCGTTATCATCTGTATCAGCATCTGAAAAGTACGGCATACATTGGTCTATGTGTATTTGAATGATCTTATCTTTATTTCTAATTCTTAGATTGTTATTGTCGATGTAATCTATGACTTCAAAAGGACCTTTCCAGGCGGGTTCTAATTTATTTTGCTTAGTGTTGTTGAGTGTTTTGACAAGATCTCCTGCTTTATATATTGGATGTTTTCTAGTTATATTTTCGTCGAGTCTCCTTTTTGTCTTTTCCATTTCTACCTGGATTCTCTCTCGGGTTTTGGATATGATCTCTTCGTGTTTCTTCTTCCATTTCCTTATCAGGTCCTGATAAGTTAAGTTAGGTGAGGTGTTGACCGTTGAAGGGAGAATGTCCAGTCGTTTGATTGGTAGTAGTGCTGATGACGAAATTGATGTATTTTAAGTTTTCGTCCCATTGTTTATTATTTTCGGCAATACTAGTCTTGATCAGGTTTACTAGTGTAGAGTGCATTCTTTCGATGTTCCCGTTTGATTGCGGATAGAATGCAGTTGTTTGAATATGCCGAATGTTCAATGCGTTTTCAAATTGTGTCATTAATTCCGATAAGAAGTTTGATCCTTGGTCAGTAAGTATGGTCTTAGGTGATCCGAAAGTATAAATATAGTGATCAATTAAGGCTTCTATTATTGAATTCGTTGACTCATCCTGCAAGGATACAAGAACTGTATATCTTGTTAGTCTATCTTGCATACTGAGTATGTAACGATTTCCTTTTTGTGTTTCAGGGAGTGTCCCAAAGATATCTAGTGCCAATTTTTCGTTGCGCGCTAAAGGTATATCAGATAATATGATCTTGGCTTGATTCTTTATACGCGTTGTTTTCTGTAGTTAGCAAATGGGGCAAGACTGCACGTATTTTTTAATTTCGTTGTCCATTCCAAACCATAAGTCGATGGTCTTAGCCTTTTCCAGCGTATTATTTTCTCCAAAATGAGTGGAGTGTGCTTCTTTGATTATAACTGGTTTTTCTTCTTTTGTCAATTTTCTGGTAGGCGTGAAACATAATTGGAAATTTAGGTGTGGGTAATAATTTGAGAGAAATTCCATCATTTCCTGAAGTACTTCCTTTTGCAGTAGGGTAAATAGTGGATCTCCGAAAATAAGCCTTATAATGGTTAGTGTTTTGTTAATTATTTCCTCTATGATTCAGCTTAATTTTATGAGCCAATCTTCTTCATCATAGTCGGGCATTTCCTCCCTTTTTATTTCCTTCCATAACTTTCCTATTGCGTTAGGTTTTGTCTCAACTTTGCCGAAGATGGGTTGCAGTCTCCTATTAATAAATTCCGTATGCATGTCAAGTTTTTCGGGTGTCATGTCTTTTGTAGATTCGTTCGCTGTTTCCTCCGAAGGTTCTCTCATCCTTCTTGGTGGTAAATTGATCTTTTCCTCTCCTTTTAGTACCCTATCTTCTGTTATAACTGGGGTACCGAAAATTTCGATTTTCTGTGGCTGAGTTTTTAATTCCGCAGTTCCATCTTCCTCATTGGATATTCCTGCTTCCCACATTGCTTGTTTTGAAATATCAGATGTTATAGGGAAAAGTCGGGATAAACAGTCTGCAACTTTGTTTTCTTTTCCTTTTAAGTATTCAATGTCGTAATCGTATTCCTCCATTCTCAATCGCCATCGTAGCAATCTTGAGCTAGGATCCTTGACGTTATGGTGCTAGACCAAAGCTCTGTGATCCGTTTGGATTTTGAATTTGTTACCAAGGAGATACTGTCTCAAACGCTTCATAGCCCATACTATAGCTAAAAGCTCTTTTTCTGAGGTACTGTATCTTTCTTCAGCTTTGTTGAGAGTCCTTGAGATGAATAAGCATGGGTGTCCATTTTGACTAAGAACTGCTCCTAAGCCTTGATTTGAGGCGTCAGTTGTTAAGGTGGATTGTTCTTTAAAATTCGGAAACCTTAACACTGGTGCTGATATTAATGCATTTTTCAAGTCATAGAATGCTTTTTCGCAGTTTAATGTTCAGTCGAATATTGTATCTTTTTGAGTTAGCTTAGTGAGTGGTCAAGCAATGCTTGAAAAGTTTTTTATGAATTTTCTGTAGTGTCCTGCGAGTCCTAAAAAGGATTGTACGTTCCTTACTGTTTTTAATTGTTTAAAGCTCTGTACTGCACTTAATTTCTCAGGGTTGGGTTTTACTCCATCCTTAGTAATTATATGTCCTAAATATTCCAATTCTGATTTAAGGTATTCGCATTTGCCGGGTTCTAGACGTAGTCCTAGGGTTTTTATTATTTCCAAAACTGCTTCTAAATTTTCTTTATTTTTTTGAATAGTTTCGCCAAAAATTACTATGTCATCTATATATGCAAATCATCTTGTGCCTATTAATCCTCTAAATGCATTGTCCATCATCCGTTGGAATGTAACTGGAGCATTCTTTAATCCGAAAGGCATTCTGTTGTATTCAAAATGTCCCTGAGATGTAGAAAAGGCTGTGTACTTCTTGTCGCTTTCCTTCTTTGGGATTTGGTGGAATCCTGCTGAAAGATCAAAAGTAGAAAAGAATTTTGCTCTACCAAGCTGATACAATATTTCGTCTATTACTTGTAACGGATATGCGTCTTGATCCGTATATTCATTGATTTTGCGGTAATCAATGACCATTCGTAATTTATTACCTTTTTTAGGTACTACCCACAGTGGGGAGTTAAATGGTGATTGGGATTCTCTTATAATTCCTTTTCGTAAAAGTTTCTCCGTTTCCTGGAGTGAATATTCTCGGTGTTTTTCCGACAGTTTATGCGACCTTAAAATAATGATTCTTCCTGATTTCAGAACAATTTCGTGTTCTGTTAGGTTTGTGCATGGGAGTGATTCGGTGTCCAAAGAGAATACTTCTTGGTATTTTGTAATCAATCTTTGTATAATATCTTTCTGAAGTTCCTCTAAATGATCCAGTTTCGATAGTTTAAAAATTTCCTGTAATCTATTCCATAGTTCGCCCTCCTTTTTGCGTGAATTCACGTCTCGGTAATTAATACTTAGTATTTGTTATTGCATAACGTCGATATTTAGAAAAGAATTTTATTCCTATTATCCCTTCTTCCGGAAGTGGGAAATTGTCAGGTACAATATGAAAAATAAGTGATTGTCCAAAAAATGTTAAATTAACTGTTTCTGTAGAGATGTGTTCATCTCTACCCATAATAAATTTCTTAATGTATTTTTGCCTTTTATCGTCAGTAGCAATCACTTTCTCTCTAATTAAATTTATTGCTGCTCCTGAGTCGACCAGTATTCTGTATTTTCCTGTTCTTCTTCTTGCTCGTATGGACCGGAGTCGTCCGCATACGGCTCATATTCTGCTGATTCCTCGTACTCTATTTGTTCCTGTACTTCTTCCGGTGTCATTTGTATTCCATCTGTGTTTTCCTCTTGCACCATTCTCACTGGTTGTGGGGATCTTTTGACGTTCAGGCCGGGTTGAAAACCCTGTCTAAAGTGAAATTGGTTTGTAAAATGACCTGTCTTGCCACATTTATAACAAATCATTTTTACTCTATCTGCTAGTGGTAGTGAATGATTAGGTGTTCTTCTTCTGTTAGTGTTGGCGTCGGATCGTAGCACTGGTTGCGGCCTTAGTAGGCATTTCAGTACAGGTCTCGTGACTAATTGTGTTCGTGCAGGTTGACTTCCTTTTAACCACATTTCGGTCTCTATGGCATGCGTCTGTGCCTCCGTTATTGTATTGGGTTTTAGTAATCGTATCTGTGGATCTATCTCTTTCTTAAGGTTAAGGAGGTATCGGTTCACCGCTTCTTGTTCTTCGAGCTTAATTTTTATTCGACGCTCCATGGGATTGACATGCTGTGCCTGTACAGCGTAATTAATTTCATTTATAATCCGTCTGAACCTAACAGTGAATTTTGAACACACTCAGTTGCTCCTTGTTTGCAACTTTCTAATTTTAATTTTAGGGCTAGAATCGAGTTTGAGATTTTAAATTTTGTCTAAGTGCGTCGTATAAATCCTCGTATGAGTTTATTTGTAAATATCTGATTGATTTTTCCGCGAAGCCAGTAATTTTCTTTGCTATGATTAAGTCCAGGAGAAAATTAGGTTGTGTACACCTGGCTTTTGCTTTCATAAAAGTTATATTGAAATCTTCTATTCCTATATCGTCTTGACCATTGATCCCACGAATGGTTTCGATCGCGGTTTCTTCTTTTATTCTTCCCTCCTCGTCGATGTGTGATGCTGAGAGGACGGGGAATCATACATTAGGCTCTGCGTAGTTGTTCTCATTCCTAAATCGTAAGTTTTCTTGTGACTGCCTGTTTTCCTGTTCCCCTTCGGATGACGAGACATTGGTAACATCTTGTCGTTGTGTAGTTTCTTTATCTGTTTAAACTTCTCCCAAGCAACCTACTTTCTTTGCCAGCTTAGAAATTTCCTCTATTCTGTTTTCATTTTCTCTCTTAAGCGTATTGAAAGAGAAAGTGAGAGATTCCATTTGGGCGAGCATTCGTCCTAACAGTTCTTCCGTGGTATGGGAGGGGGACTTGGCCCGGACGGGTGAATGAACTCTAGACATTGGAGCTGTCGCGAATGGAAGGTTTATAGAAAGTGACGAGTCGATCCGGTACAAAGTACCGTTTTGATGTTTGTCAAACGCCGGTGTGCCTATTTTCACCTATTTTCCCTATTTGATGATGGTTTGAGTAACAGGTGGATGTGTCGCGATACCATATTAAATGTTTCGATTTTTTTAATACTATAAAATTCGAAGGAATCGCCTATTGCAGTTCCTTAGATTTTAATAGTAGTGTATTTGTTTTATTGAGGAACGACCAGTGCTCTGGAACACCAGGTGTATAGTCGACCCGATCTCACCACTACTTAGCCTCGCCTGTAATGTAATAGAGTCGCCGTTCAACGAACGTAAGGAGGACTTATACTCAATGGCCTGAGATCGCTTCAAGTCGCGAAGTTACAATGCTTAGATTCATATATATTTTTTATGCTTACGGTTTCTCAATTCCACTAACAGCTGAGATTCAGGGTCTCTGGATTCCGTGGAGTCCGCTGCGACTTTCTCAAGCGATGACGTATCAACCACTCTGCTGCTTGCTGGAAACCGGTTTCTCCAAAGGGCGTTAGCTACTTGCTGCTATGCACGTTATGGGCGTTGGTCAACCTGGTCCAATTCTTCTTAGGTTCTTACCGTCTATGTGACGTACCTCTTCCGCCTGTATGCGGGACTCGTTCCAATTTGAATGTTCTTTAATCTGAATTTACGTAGTATAGGGCCTACTATGTTCAGCGCCTAATTATATTCAGATAAATACTAATTCACTTTTATTTTATTTTCTTTCGGGCTTACCGTAGTGAAGTCCCGAGTTCTTGCCTTAATGAATCTCGTATGATTCTCACCTGCTTCTCGTCCGTAGAATCCAGTTTCTTTTCTCAGTGCCGTCCGCGTTTCTATATGGTTCTAATTAATCTATTCCGTAGAATTTTGAGAACCGAGAGAACTTAGAGGATCCAGGCAGGATCGCCAAAAAATGTTATGCGTAATATCGAAGAATGAAGTTTTGAAGAATATTGCTGAGTCGTTTGTTTAGAAAGCTCAGTGTTTATAATTTTATTGGTCATACAAGAACTGAGGAGCGGGCCCTGCGCTCTTCATTATATAGGCCTCGAGTGCTAATAGAAGGGGTATCTTACCGTTAGGCATAATAAATATGATATTTTTTTATCCGAGCACGCGAGACCCTTTGCACGTTAGGGCCCGGGGTTACAGCCTCTGCTACCCCCCCCCCCCCCAACCCCGCTCAATTTGCCCCTGTATATACATCCATTTAGTAAATTAATGGTTGTTTTAACTCAATTTGATATACGATAACAATAAAAATATTATTATTATTAAAGCTGTCAATGTTATTTTATTTTTCTGTATTTCGCTGTACTTTACGTTTTTTAAAAGGATTATCTATTTCCGTAAGCTCCTCTTCAGATGGATGATTCTGATTCCCAGAATTGTATTTTTTAGTTGATTCCGCTTTGCAATAGTTGCTTAATGTAAATAAAACAATAAGATAGTATAATCATGAAACAATTTGATCACAACATTAACATACATTATTACGTCTATATATTACTATAGTATTTATTGAAAAGAAATTTACATTATTCACATTATTATTAACATTATTATTTACTATTTTATGTGACTTCGGCGCATTTAAAAGTTTTTCTGCGTACACTCGAATTCAATCTGGTATACGCAGAATCTTCCAATCAAATCTTCGGTAATGGAAAATTACGCAATTGACACGAGACAGCTAAAAATGTGTAAGGCAGCGGACCGACTTTCAAAATACATCGCTGCCAAATCCGCAATAATAAATAAATATTGCTAAAATTTTCAGAAAACTTCCTCTAACCGTAAGGAACAACTTTTTCGCTGGAAGTTTTCCGAAATCGAAAATTTATTAGACTTTCTGCCGGGACAATCACAAAAACATGGTTTTTTATTTACATTAAAATATTGTTTAAAGAAAACTGTTTCGACATATTTCATTTAATTCATTGGCTCCGCTAAAGTATTCTACGTCTAATGATAAAAGAAACCATTAAGATGGAAATGCGTCATGACAAATCCTACAAAACGGTATTTTTGTTTTTGTGAATGACCGAAAAAGAATTTTTATCACGATTTTGGCGCGTATGTCGCAACCTATTACCGTATTGTAATAGACGCATTATGCTCCACTGTATCGTAATAGGCGCATGCGCAGTTCAATTTTTACATTATGTTCCTCTGTATCGTAATACACAACATTACGCTACTCTCAACTGTAGCATAAAAACGCGTTAATGCGCTGGAGGCACATAGATATTTATAACTTCTCTAGGTTCTCTATTAAAATTATTAATATTCCAATGATTAGCAAAAGATAATAAACAAATAAAAGAGATTTTCATTGTTATTTAATTACCTTTGACCTAAAACCCGATCCTAAGCACTGTTTTTTAAAATTTTGTCGCACTGTAAACATTTTGCCACAATTTAATCCGATTCTTTTAATCGCTTGAAATTCAATTCCGACCATGGGATTTCATTTGCGCGTTCCTTTCTATTTCCTCCTTCAGACTTGCTTATTTTATTTGTTTTTGTGAATAACTGAAAAAAAAAAAATTTTATCACGATTTTCGTGCGCGGATAATAGATTTCCGTGATTTCGAGCTCTCGGCGAGTTATTGTTGGTGGCCGTTCAAATATGGTAGATTTGTTTTTGCACCGCGCTTATACACACTGCCGTCGACCAGCTAATTTTAATTTGCGTGTTTCTTACGTATACAACGTATATAACTTTAAAAAAATTGTTATTAGTAGTTCTACGTGGTGAAAATGAACGATAAAATGTGGCAACGTAGTAAAGCGCATATACCGTAAATAATCGTAAACTTAAAAGGAGTGAGTGCTCGTTGAATAAGATTAAAATATGAAATGTCTACTATTACGAGGTTCAATTGAAGGTTCATAAAAAAGTAAGTGTTACAACACAATGAAAAGTGTAAAGCAGTTACAATTCAGAGATGGCAAAAAAACCGTGAGCTCACTTTTGACAAGAAACGATATGTCGATAAAGATAGACCAAATTCATTTTCTGGGAGCCGAGTCATCAATATAAATGTATTTGAATGAAAGTCTAAAATCCTGCCCTTGTAGAAGCTTACTTGGCCAAGAAAAAATTGTTGCTGAGCGAAAAAATGGATTGCATTCCATTTTTAAAATTCAGTGCAAGAATTGCAAATTTTTCAGTTAAGTTAAAACAGGAGGAGAACACGAAGTAAACAATAAAGCAAAGAAATATCTTACAGATAAAACTCATAATGATGTAACAATTAATGCTGTTCTGGATGAACATAACAGACATTAACAGAATGCTTTATACAACAAATTGATACTGCTCGAATGTTTTTGCTGACAAATAAAATTTTTAAACAGGTGCAGTTCATGCTGGAGTAGGATGCACGGAACTCAACAAGATTTTCTCTTGCATACATGTTCCAATAATATCTAAAAATGATAGGAGAATTGTGAAGAAAAAGAAGAAGCTGTTTAGAGAGGAAGCTGCAAGGACAAGTTGTAGAAAGGCTGCTCAAATGGAACGCGAACTTGTGCTTCAAAAGTTCGATGAGTTAGAACAACGAATGTAATTATTTTTATGTGCACGTTTATAATATTATTTTCATTAATTTTTTACTCTATATAAATCAATGCACTACATAATTTAAACTTTTTAGCCATTTATGAGGCACCATAGTAGAGGCGCGTTCGACTTTTTTGGCCAAATACGGGGCTAGGATGCACGCATGCATATCCTTGATGCAATAATCTTGGGTATTCAAGGGGAGTTGGTGGACTTCTGTCAGCAGGAGGGTCAGTCACTTATAGTGAGCTTGGACGCAAACGTACACCATACGGCGTGGGGCAGTACAAATACCAATGTGAGGTGCAGAAGATTGTTAGAATTTTTAGCGGAAACCGAATTAGAAATTCTGAATCAGGGAAACGAACCAATTTTCCAGACCCGTAGAAGAACGGAAGTATTAAATCTAACCGTGTGTTCAAGATCGGCGCAAAAGTCTGTAGAAGATTGGAGAGTCTTAGACTTGGAATCACTTTCAGACCACAGATATATTATCTTCAAGCTGGCGTCTGTTGAGACGGAAAAATAATGACAACGCAATGCAAGAAAGACTGCTTGGAAGTCCTACAAAGAATTTTTGTCAGGGCAAAAAAGAACGTGGACCCACAAAGATGGAAAAAATATTATAATATCCGTCGGGAATACTTTTCACTAAAATATACAAGGTACCCATATTACAGGGACCGAACTTTTTTAACAAGGTGCTCTAGATTTTCGACTTGACTAAATATTTAAGAGTAATATACAGGGCGATACTCAAGCCTAGATAGCTGCATACAGCCTTTGTACGGTGGCCCAGAACTCGAATGAAAATGGTTAGAGGGGATATGGAACATGCACAAGCTCTGATTTTTAGAGAGATCACCGGAACTATAAGAACCACGCCAATAGGAGCATTGTGGTCTCTTCTGTGTGAATAATCCTTACACTTATCAATAATGGCGAGAGCAGCGCTTACTATCAGGCGCATGACTGCTGTAGGAAATAGAAATCGGGGTCTAGGTATGCTAAACTCCCTTCTGAAATTATGTCCAGTGCAGAAATGGTGATGAGATAGAGCAAAACTGTCAAGCAACTCACACTTCATAGGCGCTGTAAACTATCATATTGATGGATCCAAATGAGGGGGCGGTACAGGTGCCGGGATTTATAGCTGCACTGGGGTCAGGAACTGTTCCATGCTACTGGCCTGTTATGCCACAGTCTGGCAAGCGGAATTGTCCGCCATCCTGATCTGCGCTCAGAACATGCTGAAAGACGGCAAACTGTCCAATTGTTCCGGATTTACGTTGACAGTCAAGTGGTACTAGCAGCCCTGAAGATCCTGTTATAACCTACAGACTTGTCTGGGATTGTAGAACAATACTGCACAAGCTGGGAAATGGTAATGATCTGGCTTTGCCTAGGGTCTCAGGTCACGCTGGGATCCATGACAGCGAAAAAATGGATCAACTAGCCAAAGAAGTGTGAACAATGTGTTTGGGAGGAGCATCAAAAACACTGGGAAAATATTCTAGGCGGTAGACACGCCAAGGAACTACTAGGCCGTCGGCCTAGAAAGGTTTAGGTTGAAAGCCTCTTTCAACTTACTTTTAAGGGGTAAAATATTACCCCCGAAAAGTGTGGTACCAAATAACCATTCAATTGTTTCACATATATGAAAAATATTACTTAATTTATAAGGGGTAACCACCCTTCAGTGCATTTTATTATATTTCTGCAAAATATTGTGACGTCTGAAATTACATAGAATTTTAGATATATTATTTTATTGCTTCTAGGAAGAAATAAAATAAGTAAACTTTCTTTTTCGAGTCTGAAGCTTTCGCTTCAATAACTCGGGAATGCTGCTTTTCTAGTGAATTCTGTTCTTTTTATTATTTCCTGGGGAAAAACAAATTTTGAAAGATGAAGTTTGAGTGTCAAACAAAATCACACATCTCATAAGGAGCACGTCAAATTGTTTTTCACTCAAGGCTCACTTTCACTTACAATCTGTTTATCAGTTTTTCAGGTGGTTGGATAAGATTACATTCGAATTTTCTTGTAATTGAATCAAAGTTTGTACATTTTATCTTTTGGAGACGCTAAATGTGTGAAACTATCAGATGAGACTACGATTGTAGGTGGTATTTTACTCAAAAATCTTGATTGTTGTACAATTACAAAGTTAATTAAAAATATATTTCGAAAAGTTTCGTAGAACTTAACTACCTACAGGAAGCAATAAATTATCAAGATAAAGATATATAAAGATTATAAGGTTAACGAAAACGTTGACAAATATAAAAAGTTTTTGATTTTTAGAAAGGAATATTTTAAAATGAAGAGAAATTAACAAGTTTTTCAAATTAAAATACGATCCTTGTTTCCAGCCGACTCCTGTAATGCAAACAAATTTTGGTATTTCCTTTTACTTTTCAAATTATTCGAATTTGAAGCGTGCGGCGCACACGCTGGATCGCGCGCTGCGTACACGCTCGATTGCGCGCTGCATACTCGATCGCGCTTTGGGCACACCTGTGAATTATATGACTGAATTATTTATTCGAAAGCAATATATACTTATTCATAGAATATTATTCACAAAACATCGTTTTTGTAATTAGCCGTAGATTTTCCTTTTAAACAAATCATTTTTTATACATAGATGCAACCGGAAATTCAGTGTCTTCTGAAAATGTAGCTATGAAAATGACGTGTTTTCGGGATCTGTTTTGCAGCCAAGTATCGCGATTCAATTAATATTTTTGCGTGAAGTGTTCTTTTTCGGCACAAAAACTAAAAGATATCGTATGAAAATAGTCCTTTGCCCATGCATGGAATTGTTTTGAAGTCGTGGTCATGTGGTAAACAAGGAAAAAAATTGGCTGAAACTAAGGATTTTGACATACCCAAAACGTCATGAATCAAGTTTAGACATATGGTAAATAAACCGTTTTGACACATTAGTGATTTTGTCTTGGCGTCATATACTTTTGGTTGTGTGAAAATGTCTGATTTTGTGCCAAATAATCGTCATTTGCGGGAAGTGTTGATTTTCTTCTTTCATTCGAAGAAAACGGCGGCTGAAGCTACAAAAAGTTTACGGAGATGCTGATCTAAGTGAAACAACGTGCCGTGATTGGTTCCGTCGCTTCGAAGATGGTGATTTCGATGTTGACGTCCGTCCGCGTGAAGGAAGGATAAAAACCTTCGAAGACGCTGAATATTGATTTCTGATAGTGCTCATAAATCTCTACTAATTATCCTTATTACATTTTTCCGATTGGAACGCAATGAGGAATGGTCCAAGTTTACTATACTGTTAGAAATGTTATTACAATAATTTTAATGTAATTCTAAGTGAAATTCGGAATTACAATACGCATATTGTGAAGTTGAAAGTTGTGTCACGCTGCTGCGGAGTGTCGTTACTACAGAGTGTCGCTACTGTCGGTCATCGTGGGTTGTCATTCTGTTTCGCTTATGGTTTCTCGCTAAGAAGGAACCGTTAAAAATCATTAACTAAGATTTTGAAGCGACGTACAAGGTAAGTTTAATTTATTTTACTGGATAGGCAGTTCTTATCGAGAAATTTTCCTAAATTTCTGTCTCATTCTGCTTCAAACCGAAAGGCAGTCAATACCATGCGATAACCTCAAAATGAATTAGTGGTTAACTCTCTGAGGATAAAGCACAATTATGTTAACTATTTGCTTATCCTTGTTTGGAAAATTCCAATTTCAATCCTCGTTCAATTAGACTGAAATTTTATTTCTTTTCAAATTCCGAATTTGTAAATCATAATTCTTTTTAAATTTATTACTAATTCAAAGTACATTTTATAATTTTTATATTCAATTTTAAAGTCGAACAAGTGAAACTAATAAATTTGAAAACTGATATCTCTATTGCTTTAATGAATTAAAATTAAAATAGAAAGTCTAAATATGTGTAAAACTTGGAAATATATTTACGATTGGGAAAATTTTTTACAATTACGAGAGGACCAAAAATTATTCTATTGAACACACTTTGAGTTCGATTGATAAAGTGCGATTTACATGAATATTATACAAATATATTTTGTTGTAGGAAGAAAAATATATTATTGCCGATACTGTGATGTTAAGACACCATCCCTAAAACAGCATTTACAACATCAAAAATTTCATAGGCATATTTCTCGAAATTTTCATTGTGGTTATAAGCAATGCAATTTCACAATATATTTATATTGAAATTACAATACATATGCCGTAATTTTACAATACTGTACTTTAGAGATACATTTTCATGTATTGTAAAATTATTAGGTGCGCAAGTAAGTTCACGCTGTTTGTCAATAGAAGGCTCCATCAGTAAGTGCTGGTCGATTTTGACATACCCAAAACGTCATGAATCAAGCTTAGGCATGTGGTAAACAAACCGTTTTGATACATTAGTAATTTTGTTTTGGCGTCATATACTTTTGGTTGTGTGAAAATGTCTGATTTTGTGCCAAATAATCGTCATTTGCGGGAAGTGTTGATTTTCTTCTTTCATTCGAAGAAAACGGCGGCTGAAGCTACAAAAAGTTTACGGAGATGCTGATCTAAGTGAAACAACGTGCCGTGATTGGTTCCGTCGCTTCGAAGATGGTGATTTCGATGTTGACGTCCGTCCGCGTGAAGGAAGGATAAAAACCTTCGAAGACGCTGAATTGGAGGCATTGCTCGATGAGGATCCATGCTAAACGCAAGAAGAGCTTGCTTCAGCATTAGGAGTTACCCGCCAAGCCATTTCCAAGCGATTGCATGTGTTGAGAATGATTCAAAAACAAGGAACAACTGCTTCAGTGGCAAAAAAGGAAGGGTTTTCTTCGCCGCATCGTGACGGGTGATGAAAAAATAGATTCATTACAGAAACTCAAAGAGAAGAAAGTCATGGGAGCTGCCCGGTCATGCTTCTACGTCGTCGGCTCGGCCGAATATTCACACTGCGAAGGTTATGCTGTGTATTTGGTAGGACCAGGTCGGTGTTATCTACTAGGAGCTGTTGAAACCGAACGAAACCATCACGTTGCCAAACCCGTTAAAACCTACCTGGAAACGCTCAAATGGAAAGTCCTACCCCACCCGCCGTATTGCCCAGATATTGCGCCGACCGATTATTACTTGTTCCGGTCGATGGCATATGGTCTGGCTGATCAGCAGTTCCGCTCAAATGAAGACATCGAAAAGTGGCTTGATTCGTGGATAGCCTCAAAAGATGAATTTTTTCACAATAAAGTTGCATTTTCATAAAAAAACAGCGGAAACATAGTTGCGCACCTAATACTTATATCAAGTTAATTATACTGTTTTCTTATTGATTTATGTTTAATTTTCAATTATATAAACATAATGGTGTTATTATTATATAGATTATCCTGAAAATCCTGCCAGAGAGGCATGCAAAACGTCGAGTTTCAATTGAATAAATTGATTTATTATTATTAAAATGGTCCGAATGATTCATTTAACATTGAGAATTCCACCTATTTCTCAATGTTAACTTTCTTCAAATTATTTAAATTTTCAGAAAGATTATGAAATGGTTAGTGTACCTTCAAAAAAGTAAAGTTATATTGCTGATTCAGACTCACCTGTACTCTAGCCTCCGTTAGGTCGATTTTCATTGCAATTTCTTCTCTTGTGTAAATGTCAGGGTAATGCGTTTCCTGAAAGGCACGCTCAAGCTCTTTGAGCTGTGCGGATGAGAAGGTCGTTCGTATCCGTCGCTGTTTTCTCTTTTCCGCAAGCCCGTCATGTCCCGAGTATGCCTTATAGCTCAGACCACCTCAAGAGAAAAAGAAAATTGATTCAGATGAACTTAATCTATCATACGTTCATACAGATTAACAATAAACTACTCAGAAAACTAAAAGCGATTTGCTAAAGTCGCTGTGAATTGCGTTTTTAAAAATTGCAGATTCAGGAGTTTTCCGTTTAATTGTGTTGTGGACATTTAAATCGGTAAGCTTTTTGAATTGGCAATTTTATCCCAGAACGATTAAATAAATACACTGTTGAATTGATTTTACGCTTCTTCGAATCGTACAAAGTGTGTCGCAACAGCTTCCAGACAAGCTAAAAACCAAGATAATTAAAAATGATTTTGGCAAAGTTGATTTATTTTATTTAAAATAGTTCCCTTTAGACTCAATACACCACTTTGCACGATCGAGAAGCGCATTGAAAGGCATTTTTTTGTCATCCTCACAGGAGAATGACCCCATTCTCGCACTAATTTTAGTACGTAATGGCCTGATTTTCGCATTTTTAGAACGATGCAAGAATTTTTACTTCACGCATTATTTATATATACCGACGCGAATAACGTTTGCAGGTTATGTTATTGTTATTTTTGGCACCTAGTTGGGTACATTGCATACTATAATTCGTACTAATAGAATGGGGTCATTCTCGTGAGCAAATAACTAAAAATAGTATGTGTTGCACAGACACAATAAGTGACTCCTTATCAATGTGAGGCCTGCACTCAGCTTGGCGCAGTCGATGCATCTTCGATGGGTTGCCGGTGTCTTGTCTTCGAGTCGCTCGACTCGAAATCGGTAATCCATCGCCTACGCATCGTCTGCTCCTGTGCCTTGTGCTCACCTTACATTTATGCGGGAATCACCTACATCGCGTCCTTGCAACACAATATACTATTATTTCATCAGTAGAAATTATGCTCAGGATGGCGGTCGACGGTCTTTGAATGTCTTTAATGTCTGCAAAAAGCTCCCCCTTCATGGCCAAATCTGACTTTTCGAACAAATAATAATAATAAAATAATAATCAGATCAATACGGAGAACAGTTGATAGTAAAAATGCCATTTTTGGTCAAATTAGTCACATTAGGCGCAATAACTCAGCTTCCATACATCCGAGCGTCATGAATGCGACTGAAAAGTCCTGAACACAATTCAACAATGTTTCGATGCAATTGGTCACAGATGAAACCGCCGATTCAGAAGCTTCAATCGTAAATTTTAAGATACGCAATTTACAGAAATTTGAACCTATTGTTTCTTGTTTCCTGGGTACCCAGGAGGCAAAATAATTAAAGAAACAAAAGTGTATATATTCACTTTATTAACCCAAATTATAAACAGAATCTGCAATTTACCCCAGAGCTTTATTAATATATACATAGAAAAAATCGAAAAAATTTATAGAAAAATCTGCAGGGCATACGGATTTCATCTGTTACCTACTGAAAATTCTAACATTGTTTCCTATGTCGAAAACAACATTGTATCCCATATCGGATCCCAATTCGAAAACAATATCGAAATTTGAGACAGGATTCTACGCTGAAAACTAATATACATCGGAAATTATGTACGATCTAACATTGGATACAAACTAAATAAGCAGTCGGGGACCATGTTTCCGGAATGGTCCCGAAGTAATAACTCCCAAGCCAAGGCGTTAACGACCGTGCCGAAGGCTGCATGGCACCAGGGAGTGGTGTCTTCTACAGTGTCTCCAGGAAACCAAGTCGTCTCCTGAAGTATTAAGACCTTACCCCTGCATGCGGGGCTCTGCAGAGGTTGGCTGTATACTTCCCTAGCTGTCCATGGTAATGATATGGAGACAAATAATTTAAATAAAAGTATGTGCGAGGACCTGTTCGGAGGAAAATATGAAGTAACGGTGGAGTCTGATTACATTCAGAAGTCCAACACGAGGCGGCAAAAAGACTGCCTGTAAGGGACGCTTCAGATGCAGATGGAACGCATTTCCAGGATTGAGGAAATATTGCAAAAGATGGATGAATTTTGCAGGATGAAAAAAAACATGTTCCTGCCAATTAGAGAGGGTATCACGGAGATGTTACACGAATTACAGCAACTCCGCCAAGATACTGAATACATGGAGGGCTGTGGCAGACCATTTGAATACTAGCTAGGAAGGGCAGTTGGTAGGAAGTTGAAACTGGCGTCAGCCCAAAGTGCCCATGTTCAATTAAACATGTGTTTCATTTAAATACATAATTTTCAGGCTGATTCCTATAAATTATGAAGAAATAGCTGGTATTGGAAGAATATAATCTTGATAAATTTAAAATAACTTTTTTCACTCAAAGTAATTACAGTTAGAGACTCTAAAAATAATCACGGCAGGGTCATCACTTTTGAATCTTCTTCCCAATTGTCTAGTTAAACCTCAGCCTACCTCAGGAAAACACGTTGTTGACATAAAAATTAATAAAACCTAGGTCCAATACCCTCAGAACCTTATAGTAAGTATCTAAGGTTTAACAGCGTATTAAACCCATTTTGTTACTCTATAACTGGGAATCTAAACAGTAAGCCTTCTTACGGTAATTTCGTCATAACGGTTCCGACAGTGCTTCACGACCAAGCGACGTTTAGTCACCAGATGTCAGCTGGATCGAGATCGGGGCCGGTCAGCCTCTAATGAATGAGATGTCCGCGTAGCTTAGTTCATGTGCACAGTTTTACGCGGCGCTAGTTGTCGCAAGCGGACGGAGTGCCGCAGGGAGAACTGGCTTCGTATGAGTTCCGTCATTGTTATTCACAAGTCATTATAAGTATTTAATAATTCATTGTGCGTGATTGTGCGTTATCATGGATAAAAAATACGTAATTCAGTGTGCTGTTCGTAGGTGTATAGCATCAAAAATCATCAGAAGGAAAGTGTACCCATTCATCGGTTTTCGAAGAGAGGAGATGCTGGACAACGATGAATAGAAGCTTGCTCGAACTCTTACTTGTCGAGGTTAGAATACCTACAAGTGGTGGAAAGGCAATATTTTGTTTGTCATCGACATGTCGATCGCTTTTTGAGAATCTTCATACCTACGAGCTTCACGAGATTCTCAAGAAGGATCAGTTTAAAATCGGACTTCTGAGACTTGAAAACTTTCCTCTGCAACAGGGATATTCCTCTACTCCACTGTTTTGAATAAATATTGATAGCTCTGTTCGACGTTTTCACGAAGCACATAGCTTTAAATGACTTATTAAACGTTTAAGATAAAATATATAACGTTTAAGAAATACTCTAGAAAAGTAAAAGTTTAATAATTTGGAGAAAAAAATACATGGAAGAATGTTAAAAAATTTCATAGGAATTAAATTGGAGGTATTAGGAAATTAAATTCGGGGAATTTAGTGTTTGTGAATACTTTGTATTAGAAGCTTCAGAGAAAAGTTCTCTGAAATCTTTTTGCATAGTGGTTACTGCGCAAGCGGCAATAGTATTAGTAGTGGTAGCAGCTTATAACTGCTATAAGTTCAGTAATGCGATAGTTATAAGTAAGAGTTCGAACCCACAGCGATTAAGAATCATTTTGAAATTATTTAAACAAGCTATTATACATCTAGTAAGTGTGTGTAATAGTAAATTAGTGGGTACTTGAATGTAAATAAAGTGTTTAATCATAATAATATGAGATATATATTTTTTTACGTTAAAAAATCAGTCATCACTTTGATAAATGTTTTTCAAAAGTTTCGAGGCAGCTCCAATAGATTATATACAGCATGTCTCACCACTTGTGTGCCAGCCGGTAATGAGGGGTAGAAAATAAAAAAGTAAGACGCAAACTCTAATGCAACAATGTTGTGCGGTGCTTTGTTTAAAAACTACAGAGCAACAAAGTTATGTAGCACACACAACGCGCGAGGGTACACTTACACATAACTTTGTTGCTCTGAAGTTTCTAAACAGAGCACCGCACAACATTGTTGCATTAGAGTTTTCGTCTTAATTTTTTATTTTCTATCCTCCATTATCGGCTGGCACACAAGTTATGGGACACGCTGTATGTGACGCGCTCCGAAGAAAGACACCTAAGTGTCCAAAAATCGATTTTCTGATTATGAGCGTTTTATATCAATCAGAACTCGCTCTTTAAATTGGCTAAGTCAGAAAAATTGTACATGCAATATTTAATATGAGAAAATACTTATTAATTGGGCGTTCGGACGGACGGTTGAGTCCTCTCTATCTTCACCTCAATGTTCCCAGATCGTGCAACTTAGCGGCCCCCACCACTGACCCGTGTGGAACCTCACACAAGCAAACACGGCGTGTCAGTGTGTCCCCACTCCCTTGCGTCGATTCCACGCTGTCGGCTGTTAAGCCAAGATCAAGAATTATGTTTCTCTCGACTTCATGTGAAAGTGGCTCGAAGCAGACGAAAAATTCAAAATTATTCTAAGTTATACAATTTGAATTTTTCATAATGTGACATGTGCATATTCTAATGACTAGCATCATTATTAAAGCTTTTTGAAACTCCCATATGAGGTATGTGAAGACAGTCCCAAGTCCGAAAAAAGCGATAAAATTTTGTAAAGGCAAAATACATGTCCATGTATTAAACTGCCTGTGTAAATAACTGTTTCGCATTTTGTCTTATGAAAAAAGACTGATGCAATGCGTCTTAGGGTTCCGTCGGTTATTACATTTGGAAGCTCAATTGCTCACAAAGATCTTCTAAAACCTATTAACGTCCATGAAAACTGTTTGCGAAGTGCACCTGCCTGTATCAGTCATACTTCGAATCTCACCTCAATATTTATATCCTCAAAATTTTCATTTCTCAGGTGTTTTCAATTTTCACGTGAATCGATTCTTTTTTATTCGATTCGAATTCAATTGAAGAATCGATTGTTTTTGAAGAATCGAGCATTCCTATTTTTAGGAGGCATTACAAAAAAGATCTAAACCGTCCAATTCGAATTTAAGAATTAAGAAAATTCGATAAAAATATCAACAACAAATGTCAATTAGAATAAATACTATTGTATACAAAACTGCAATACTTTAATTGCATAATAATTATAACAAATACAATTATTACAAACCTGCAGAACAAAAGATTTATATTGAAGAAATTTTCAAATCAATGTTAAATTCAAGACGGCGTATCTTATGCATTTATACAGTGGTTCTATTTGTGAATGTGGTTACTGCTGTCCATCTAGTGGCAATATCCATGTTTCATCAACAGTTACAAAACGGCGCAAGAATTTCTTAGGATTACGCTTAAACATGTCGATTGATTATGCAAAATGTTGTGTACACGTTCGGATAAGATGTTTACCATTTGAAAAATTTCACGCACCTTTAATTTACGGCTATCGATCACTAAACGTAAACGTTCTTTGATCATTTCTGGCGTAGTCGCGTCTGAAGGCCTCCCTGAACGTGGTTCGACATTTGTGTTCGTACGACCAAATTTGAACTCTTGCATCTACCTTTTGACTGTTGATTTTAGTATTTTTAACATTTCTTCAATCTCTCGCACAGTTACATGACGATACAATTCGATTATGGCTTTGATTTGGTCATCATGAACTTCATTTGGCCGACCTGAACGTTCCTTATCTTTGAGTGAAAAGGCCCCAGAACGGAATTTATCAAACCAATTTCGACACTGTCAGTTTTTTAAGGCTTCCTCACCATATACATCACGTAGCTTTTTAGCAGCCTGTGCTGCGTTCTTTTCTTTACGGAAATAAAAAAGCAAAATATGATGAAAATGCTCGTTTTTACACTCTATCTTAAAGTTAATGCCAAACTAACAACTGTAAACGAAATTGCGCGCAATCTGTAAAGCAAGCTAAGAGTGACAGCTAACAAATGCCAGAAGGAAAAAATCATGGCACTGAAAGAAGTCATTCAAAAAGATGGTCAAAGACATCTATATGCGAAATCGGCAATTACTTCTGGGCTAACCCAATACATACGCACACACGCGTGCTTGTTTATAGCGTATAAATATTACAATTTGCATACATGGACAGAAAGAGTTTTGATACAGGGTGATGGAAACTCATATATTAAACTGTACTAATACTGGGTGTTTGATATTGACGTGATATTTCTATGAGAGGTTCAAGTTCCATCCCTCAAACCTCTCCTGTCGAAATTTGAGCGAAATTCATTCATTAGTTTACAAGTTACAGTGTCTGAAAGCAAGCAACCTCCAAATATTTTGCAAAGATGGATAAAAGTGACATTCGTGTGTTAATTAACACTACTTTTTGCGTGGAAACCCTTATCAGAAACCATGGACAAGCTCGACAGATATTATTCGGACTCTGCTCCATCGTGTGGAATTGTGTTTATTAAAGTGGATGAATTATTAAAAAACATCCTTACTATTTTTTCTATGATTTTGTCATCACTGAACTTGGATTGACTCGATGGTTTCCAGAAACATACAAGAACACGACGTAACACGACGTGCGTCAATTTGGCCTCTAATTTGAAATCCTTTTGCGCTAATTTACCCGAAAGTTCCTCAATAATAAATTACACATTGGTTGCATAATACGCTTCGGTTTTATGCAAAAATCTTTTTCCAATTACAATTTTATATATCAATGAATATAAAGTAGTATAATTAGTCTGATTATGTTTCAATTTGTGATAGAACCTTAATTCAAGCGGTCAAATCATAACCATCAAACACTAAAAACTCATAATTATAAATTAACATTTATCAAGCAATAGAATGATTGGGCTTTTTTCACATAATAAGATATTATGCAAGAATAAATATGATAGCACCAATTTGTTTTTGCTTAGATATTATCATTTTTTGTAAATAAGCGTGCGCCAATTTAGCCGCTTCTCCCCTATGGGCGTTTCTGAAAGAACGTATCCACTATCGAGTGTGTTATAATTATAGAAATAAGTAGTATGCTACCAGCAATACACCCAGAAAAAAGTTGTATTTAAATTCAAGGAATCGTTTTTTTAACTTCGTTTCTTCAATTCGAAGTGGAGACACCTTTAGAACAATTATAAAAGGCATAGCAGGATAAGCATGTTTGTGCTGCCCCCGGCCTGACAGGTCCATATTTTTATCATAAGATCGCTTTGATCGGTAGTGAAATACCCTGGAGTATTATCTCCTAGAAATGTTTTTTATTGGCGTTATGGGGGTTAGAAGGAAAATCGAAAAAGTCGTTTTTCTCGAGCACGGCTTGACCGATTTTGATGATCAAAAAATATGTTATGGAACTCAATAGTAGGATACTAGAAAAAATTTATGAACATTTTTCCACAAAAATAAACTGAAAAACAAATTTTGACATTTTTTTTCACGGGTTTTGTTCCGAGCACTACTTTCATCTTCCACCAATAAAATCTTCAAATCATGTCCTAAAACATATTTTATCCCCAAAAGAATCGAAAAGGTAGAGTATAGTTAGAGAAAATCTAGAAATGTGCTCGAAGAGATCGACAGTCTCATTGTTAGACAAGTACCTTGCATAGTCTCCGTGCGCTGAGCGTTACCTTCTGAAAACTCCTAGCGTCTCAGCATTTGTTCTGTCACTCCAACTGTTTTAGCAAAATTCACTTGTTTTTTCGTTGTTGGGTCACTTTTCAATAACCTCTGTTCTTTCACTCATTTGCTTTTCAGTATGTGTTCTATTCTTGACATCGGATAGTTGGATATTACATTCTCAATCCAATACCAAAATCACATTTTGGTCACGCTAACTACTATCGCAATGTTCTTTCGTTTGTTATTCGTATACGGCGTATTATTCATTACGCTAGATATTTTGACTGCGTTCACTTTGTTACTTAAACTACAATAGTTTGTCATTTGCCTTGGCAATTTCTAATACACGTTCTTAGCCTTAGTTCTGTCAGTGTTTTTCAACGTTACGTGTTGTGATATCCTCAAATTCCAAAGCATCCAACGTTAATGATTTCACGTATAATTAAAAAGTCTCTCGAATAGCTATCAGTCACATTTCCTCTAGCTTTGCGCGATTACCATCTGCAACATTGATGCACGAACTTCTAAGCGATAAATACTCGATTGCTCCGATCAATTACTGTAACGATTGAATTGAATTCCTTGAAAGAAAAATGTCGTTTTCATTTTAAAAAACCATACATGCTGCATGTTATAAGTTTTGCCATAAAGTGCCTGGGCAGAAGGAAATAATTGAGACTGAAGAAGAAACGAAGCATTATAGTGACAATCTCCAACGAACAATCGTTCTTTACGACTATTGTGTGGAATATGTAAAGTTCTTCATTAAAAGAAGGAGATAATCCATGTTGAAAACAAATAAGATGATTTGGAACAAACTTTCAATGATCCCTCAGTCAATATACGACTCAAGACTGGAGAAGACAGATTGAATGATAAAAGAATTGTGGTTCCAATACAGAGAATCGCATTGATTGACAAGTACTGCTGCGTTTTCACCAGTTCAAATGAAACAATCGTCATACCAGAAAAAGAAACCAGAAAAGATGTGTTGCCTTATTATTTTGGAATAGCTGCTTCCACCAGAGATGACCTTATCAAGAACCACACAACTGAAATCGCTAAGACTTTATTTGAGGCTCATGAACATTTATTTCTTATCTGTGATGGTACGCATGCACGTCATCAAAAGATGATGCCTGCGCATTGATTTCCCGTCTTGTGCTTCGAGAACAACATTAAAACAACTTTGTTTTTTTTGGACAAAAAGAAAGCAAAATATTATCCCCGTCATATCTATATCTGGTTTTACCAATCGAAGAATTACATTTGAACGATCGCGGAATTTCACGCTTGTTTTTTCGGATTGTACCAACCATGGTCAAGCCATGATTTTTCTTCATCTTGTTGAACAGTTCGATAGATGTGAACCAGTTGTCACATGTGATATTTCGAGGAGTGTCATGAATCGGCTCACCCAATTTACGCACGTAATACGTTGGTACACTTTCACCGCGGTCAACTGATACTTTCCCGATGTACGGAATAGCATTTACCATGTAAAAAGTTGTGGCATCATTCATGGAAACAATTTTTATTCCATAACGTGCCGGTTTCTATTTTATATACACGCGCGCAGAAAAACGGCCGCGGAACCCTAAGAGCTGTTCGTCTATGGTCAAAAACTCGCTTGGCTGATAATTATTTTGGCAGTTTAAAACAAATTTCTGATACCGTTGATCGTCGTCCTTTTACATCCGGAGCCTGGAGACACCACTTATGTTTGTCTTTGCCATAGGCGTATTTCCGACTTCTTATTGGAGCATTTTGTTGCTCGTTTACACCGAAATTTTTTTTTTCCAAGAGTCAACTATCACCCATAGTTAAGTATAATCTAGTTGAAATAACACGGATTCCTGTTTAAGAGAATCACGTACATACAGTTAAACATACCGATATAAATCTTGTTACAGAGAAATAAATAATTCTAGTTCTATTAACAATTAAATTCAATTAATATTGCTATGCTGTTATTACAAAACTCTGCTGTAAAAAGAATATCTTCTGTATTTATTACTTTTTCACTGTGTAAACAAAAATTTATTTTTTTCAATAATTCTTTAAGACCCACTTTTATCAATATAAATTTTGCTCTAGTAGATCATAAACGTAAAGTTGTTTTTTGGTTATGTTTAATACATGTGCCTGAAAGGATCTGTCCATCAAATCAACTTGCTTTCCTTGTTTTTCTTACTAAACTTGAACTTTGTCATTTCAACCCTAGCGGACCCGTGTGAGAGAACGGTCGTAGAATACTCTGACCGTTCTCTGACTGTTCTATGACCGTTCTATGACCTCGCATTATTACGGCTAAGATCGGTAAAAAAGACATTAAAAGCTTTGCAATTATGATTCTGTGGCGAAATTTGGATTAGAAGGTGAAGCAATAAATGAAATTATCTTATTTTTCAGCGATAAAAACTAGAAAAACATAATACCTGTTATTGAAGGCAGTGCAGTGGTTCACAATTGGCGAAACGTCTCCACCGTGAAGGTTTGCTATTGGCGGAGACGTTCCGCAAATGGTGAACCACTGCACTGCCTTCAATGACAGGTACATGATGTATTCCTAGTTTTTATCGCTGAAAAATAAGATAATTGTATTTATTGCTTCACCTTCTAATCCAAATTTCGCCACAGAATCATAATTGCAAAGCTTTTAATGTCTTTTTTACCGATCTTAGCCGTAATAATGCGAGGCCATAGAACGGTCATAGAACAGTCAGAGAACGGTCAGAGTATTCTATGACCGTTCTCTCACACGGGTCCGCTAGGGAACTATAGGATTGCAAAGTTGGCGCCTGTCCTAACTAGGCAAAATAGTTGATTCCTTGTACACAGGTATAAGGAATTTTTTTCGGTGTACATCTTCGTCCGTTTCGTCACATTCCACTTCTTCAGATTCTATATCGGACACGCTTGCTTCGAAACTGCAGCTGTCATCTTCTTCTACAGCATTGGATTGTAGGTTGAACCCCAACTTAACGTGATTCAACTATTTATGTTATACAAATTTTAAATAAAGATTCACGCGTGATATTCGTACAGTTAATGTTCGTTAAATAATACACAATACCACTGATATAAAACTGAATAATATATTTATTTAATAAGGGGTTGGATAAATCGTTGGAATGAAAATGATAGTGAGAAAAAAGTTAATTTTTACAAAATGCTTAAATTTATCTTAGACGATTCGATTATACGAACAGCTCGAATGTCTTCGAACGACTGGTTTCTCTCTGCGAAAAACTACCTCCAGCACAAAACAAACGCAATTTGAGCCAGCCCCCTTTTTGGGAAAAATCTTTGAAACAGTCCACCTGGTTGACATTAGCTTCGGAGGAAAGAGCTGTCTCGAGAACGCAATAATGCTCGGGGATGTTTTAATCAGTTTATGGCCGTTCGAACGTGAAAATTTTGGAATTGCTCATCTTTACATTATGGCTAAACAGATGGTAAATTTACTTTACAAGATCTCTGTATATTATTTGACAATGTCCCTTTGAAGGAAACTGAAATTTTGTGGATAGCAGGAAACTTATAAATCCCTCTACCATTGAAATTTTAAATAATTGTGAATACTTTTATAAAAGCTAAGAAGATTATCATTTGTGAACTTTGAATTCGGTTTATCCAACAACATATTAGCGTCTATTAAAAGTTGAGGTTCAATACAACTTGCACTTCCTACTATAATAGATAATATTAATAATTTAATAATATTGTATTAAAAATAATTTTAAATTATAATAAATGTCATATAAATTTAAAACTAATTTAGAGCTTAAAACAATATTATTAGACAATATTAACTAATGTCCCAAGTAACACAAGATCATCTATTAGACGTTTAAAACAGCGCTTTGGGAAAAACGGGAGAGCTCTAGAAGACGTTCCGATTTTCCACCGAAAGTGCTATTAGACGTCCAGTAGAGCTCAAATTGTCCGCTATTCAACTATTTTTAGCGTCTAGAAGACGATAGAAAAAAAGCATCTGCAAGACGTCCTTATGTCGTCTTTTAGAGGAGTGTCATTCGATGAATTTTAGATTGTCTGAAGAGCTCTATTAGAGCTTCTTAAAAACGTATTCCAGTCCTCTTTAATTAAGGTCTCTGTTAAAGGTTGATAAAAACTTGTCGAAGTTCGCAATAATCTATTCCACAAGAAGTTACGAAAATCGTCTTTTAGACAACAATTAAAAACTCTGCTAGAACAGGTAAGTAAATATTTCCTAGAGCTCTAAGTACTATTAAAATTGTATTTTAGATATTAAAAAATGGGCTAAAAGTTATACAGATATATATACAGGTATTTCTCTTGAGACCGATATCTAAAAAAACAGTAAAAATATCACTTTTAGTCAATTTTTTAATATCTAAAATATAATTCTTCATACCTATTCTAGAGCTCTTAACCTAGAGCTCTAGGAAATATTTACTTGCCTGTTCTAGCAGAGTTTTTAATTGTTGTCTAAAAGACGATTTTCGTAACCTCTTGTAGCATAGATTATCGCGAACTTCAACAAGTTTTTAACAACCTCTAACAGAGACCTTAATTAAACTTAAGGGATTAGGCCACCCTAGAAGCAGACAAAAATAGGCAAATTTTGTGATTTTTTTACAGCGAAACCATGAAACAAATCAACATTACAAAATAGGGTTTTTATTATACATGCAATTGACTGTACAAAATAATTGCATAGTTCCTTCTTTATTAACAAGTTTGATATTAAAACCTTGTCTATGAGCCTCTGGAAGGTTCCTGGAGCTCCTGTGAGACCGAATGGCATACGTCTATATTGGTAGAGACCCTTGCCCGGAATGATGAAAACAGTTTTCGGCTTACTTTTCTCGCTAAGTGATATTTGATGGTATGCTTTATTCAGATCAATAGTCGAGATATAACGAGCTCTGCTCAATTTATCCAGAATTTCGGTCATAAACAGGATCGGGTACGCATCTTTCTTAGTGTTTTCGATTACTTCGCGAAAATCTATGCACAACCGACAGGAGCCGTCGCCCTTATATGAACCATGACCACTATATTACACGGAGAAAAACGGAGGGTCGAAGTTAGAGGTTCAAAATTTTGAGAGTCAGACCGACCCTCTAGATTATCAAATAGCCCTTCCATAATTTTATGGACATAATCAGGGAGACTCTTGATTTATGATCAGCTTGATTACCACAGAGAAATAGTCACACTATCAAGATAATCAAATCGATCCTCTGGGATGATCAAGTTGAATATCTTGTTTTAACTTTTCATTTCGACCCTCAAGGATGATCAAATCGACCTTCTACAATGATCAAATCGATTATTATTTTCTGACCCTCTACAGATGATCAGTTTGATTATCTAGAAGGCTGTCTTATAGTCGATCATCATATTTGGTCGACCTGACCCTCTAGATATTCATATTGGGTTGTCAGCCAACCACAGCTGTCCGAAGTTACCATCAATAACCAAACCAAATTTCCTTACTAAATCCGTGACCAATACACAAGAGTCATTTAAATTACCTGATATCAGCTTCTGACCGCGTCAGCTACCACGTCACAACATATACGTTTAAAATAAGACAATATTTAACGAACGATAAGGATATCGTTTTGTCTTCTGGATAACTCTACTACGAACATTAGTAGACCATGTACAAGAGAATGAGGAATTTTCTTTTTTGTCTGCTTTGTGCTTTAATAATCGTCATAAACTTTATGGGTAAATATTCTGGAATATATGTTGCATTTAATAAATTTTCGAGATTCATTGTCAGGGTCGAATAATACATTATTAAAATATTCTCTATATATAAAAGAAATTGCACCTAAAATTTACATTTAAAAACTTTTTTTGCGTGAAATATTTTTTTGCGTTCCTTGACCGACAATATTTAACAATATTTTTTTATCTTAATATGACAATAAGAGTTTTTGAGTAGTGAATTTTGAAACTTTTGAGATTCCGAAAAGTACTTTTTTACGATCGCGAATGCTAGAAAAAGAATTTAGGTAAAAAATTGCTACATATCATGAAATCCACGCATTTTTCTCAGCTGTCGAATCAAGTTTATTAGAAATAGCTAGAATTTTCCGTTAATAAAAAAATGGACGACTTTTATGCAAAAAATAAGTTTTTTGAAATATAATAATTTGGGAATTTATTCATTATTTTCACGCAAGTAAAAATGTATTTCTCATATTTAAATTTGTATTATTTATAAATCATATATAACAATATTTCTTGGTTATAAACGGAATTCTCGATTTTTAATGGTGTTTTCAAAATCAAAACCATGTTAAAATTCCATATTTCGAGACGCGATAATTTAAAATTTAATACGGTAAGGCCCAAAATAGCAGAGGACTTTTCGATCGGGAGGAGTGTAATCTATCGATATACACTGAGACAAATATATCTTAGTTTCTTCTTTTTTTAGGCGAAATTCTCCTATAATTTATGGCATTTTAACCCCAGAAAATCCTTATAGAACATTTTCCTATTTTTTATCGGACTCTACTTACCATCGGAAATTGTGCTATAAAATAGGAGGCTTTTTCCGAAAAAAGATCATATAATTTCCTACTCAAATGTCTAATTGAGGAGTTATATTCAATAAGGCGACAGGCGCTCGAAAACCTGTAAAAGTATTGTCCGCCTCGTGATGTCATAGCCAAAAATTGAAAATCAAAATTCGAAAAAACCAAAAACATGGTTTTATAGCTCGTGAAAAATGAATGTTAGTTTCCCCTTACAGTTTTTTTATAACGTTGCAAATTTTCGAGTAAATTAATAAAAAGTGTGTTGGTTTTAAAACATAGAAACCATGTTTTATTTCAATCCACTCGCCTCGAAAAATTCATTTATTAACGGATTGCGAAATTTTTGTTTGCGTTCTACTCGTGAATCTCTGGCGGAGGCGACAGTGCTTGCAAACAATTTTTTTGTTCATTGTTAAATGGTTTGTTTTTAATCCGAAGAAAAAACCATGTTTTTCGAGCTTCGGACCGAAAAAGTGAGCGAGGAAGTTTGAGCTACAGTAAAATTCCCGCGAACAAGTTGATCATTAGGATATGGAGCAACTTTTTGGAAAATATCAACTCAATTGAACAATTATTTTCTAAAATACAACGAGTTGAACGCAAATGCGAATTAGGTTTTGACGCGATTTTACCGGTTTTGTTACGAGCAATGCAGGCGCGCCGATGAGTAGAAGCGAAGGAAGATAGAGAAAGAGAGTAGGAGTGGCATGCGATGAAAATGAGCGACAAAACTTAATTCGCATTTGCGTTCAATTCGTTGTATTTTCGAAAGTAATTGTTCAATCGAGTTGATATTTTCCAAAAAGTTGCTCCATATACTAATGAAAAAAAACTATAAGAGGAAACCAACATTCACTTTTCACGAGCTATAAAACCATGTTTTTGGTTTTTTCGAATTTCGATTTTCAATTTTTGACTATGACATCACGAGGCGGACAATACTTTTACAGGTTTTCGAGCGCCTGTCGCCTTATTGAATATAACTCCTCAATTAATACTTTTGCAAAACAGTAAAATACCGCTGTTTTTATTCCGGAATTTTTACTGATTTTTATCGGACTTTTTCCCGTGATTCAAACACTAAAAAGTTCATATAAATTTGTCAGAATTTTTCCTCTTTTTTATCGGACTTTTTCGACGCAAAAAAAAAAAAAAACAAAAATTTATTTTCCCTTTTATCGACCCTTTTCTCCTTCTTCCCTCTTCTCTTTACAAACGTGTCTACCTTCATTTTTCTACTTATCATTGACAACCTGTGTGAAAGGAGAAATTATTCAGATTTTTATTATCATGCACAATTATGAAACAATGTTAGTAATTATATTAGAAAATTTGAATATTTGTGGCGTAAAGCTGAAGAAATCTGAAAATAATTCTGCTCCAAGCTGGGTTCGAACCATAGAGATATTATAGATAGAGGAGACATGCCAGCCTGAAGCCTGTCAGCTCGGGCGAGAGAGAGAGAGTGAATTTAGGATTAGGCTGTCTCTCGCTAACATAGCGATATACAGATGGTCCTTATTAATTAAAAACTTTATAAAGCCACTTTTAAAAAATAAAAATGTTATAAAATTAGTGACTTTTTATGAAGTCAACTTTATGAAAATTTTTATAAAAATTTTCTTTATGAAATGCGTTTTTTTAATAAAAATACAAAACTTTATAAAATCACTGACTTTTATAAAGTTTTGTCTTTTCATAAACGTACGATTCTTTATAAAAACTCTCAACTTTGTAAAATTTTCATATAGTTTTTTTATAAAGTGAACATTATAAAAAAATGTATACATTATGAGTATTAATAATGTAATTTTATGAAAACTGAATAAATGTACCAATTTTGTATATAGTAAACCTTATGATAGTTTTATAAAGTTTTCTATTTTTATAAAGAACTTTTTTTTATTAAAAGATTAAAGTTGACTTCATAAAAAGTCATTAATTTTATGAAGTTTTGTGTTTTCATATAAAGTAGCGTTTTATAAAAAAAATAAAAAAGTTATAAATATTTTTTCAAGTTCACTTCTTCAAATAGGTACACGTACACATGTACACTAAGTTACTTCGTGCGCCTAAAATACATTACTACATTCGAGCATGACATGACGCACGTCTGTATACACTCACACACAATTACACTGCTCACGTGAGCACGCCGCACACTAATGCATGGAGTCGTGTATAGTTGATGCCATTAGTCCGAAAAAAATCAGTAAAATCTGCCTTGAAATTGAGGTTTTTATTCCGATCATTTATCGGAAATCTGACGGACCATAGAAAGTCCCATAATTTATCGGACTTTTATAGATTCAGTTACTGTACATGGAGAAAAATAGTTGAAGTAATTTTACTCAACTCTGTCGATTAAACTTGGGACATTTGAACATCTATTAAATCCTAGTCGGGTAAAATGAATTCGATATATACCTGATTCACCCAAAGTGAATAACAATAAGCGTTACATAGGGAATAGTAAGGAGTTGAGTAAAACGTTATCGACGGCAGGGCACCAACATGCGTCAGTGGGTTAACATGAAATGTATAAATATATCACTGACGCTTGAGGTGCTTCAAACCGTAGTTGGGTAAAATTTTTTTTTATCCGCGAAATTATTTTTTTTGTACGAGAAAGGATTTCATTTCAAGACCAAAGGAAATACTTTGACAGTAAAAGGTTAGCATTTGAAACGATAATCGTTCAACTGCTAAAGGATTTCCTATCATGCCAATTTTGAATATAAAATCCTTTAATATTGAAGGGAATCGTTTGAGTGTCGATAGTCTGTTTTTAGAGTCTAGTCTTCTTTAAAAAATGTCTTTAAATGTAAAAATGTATTTAATAATAAAAGTATATAATCAGTATTTTAAAAATGTTGACAGCCAGCGTTGAAAATATGTTGGTTACTAATATTGATACAACGTTGGAAACTGGTGTTGTACCAACGCAGTACGTCGTTATCATTTCGACTGTCCGCCGACAGTCGGAAGTTGGTATCCAGCGTTGGATCAACATTGGTCCGATTGTTATTTTCTGCTTGGGATACTTCTTTTCAACTAATAAATTTTCCTATTGTCTACCCCCTGAGGTATAATTCCTATAAAAAACAGGAAAAATTCAGATATATTTTTCTCAGTGTATGAAATATAAAAAGACACTTAACACCCCCCTCCCCACTTCTGGACTACCTTAAGCTGGAAATATATATGTTGAATAAATTAAATTAATAATGACTTCAATTGTTCGTGAATGAAAATTACTAAAAGTGATTTCTCAATTTGTAATTTATTTATTTTATTTGAATATATTATGTAGGATAAATTTGTTCAAATTTCAACTTTTACAAGTCATAAATTTTTTTATTCTTCTGTAACTTTCTAATAAATTACATGATTATAATACTTTTATTTTCATTCAAATATCTCAATGAGAAAAAACAATGGTAGACTTTATTTAAGCGAAAGATTTTGCATTTCAACGCTTATTTCGTATATCACATATTTTGGCTTAAAAATGGAATCAATATTTAAAGAATTTGAAAATCTTTATGTGGAAAAAAGACGCTTTCGACTGTGCTGGGATTCGAACCCAGGTCTTTCGCAGTTAACCGGCAATCGAAAGACCTGGGTTCGAATCCCAGCGCAGTTGAAAGCGTCTTTTTTCCACATAAAGATTTTCAAATTCTTTAAATATTGAATTAATTGGCATTTATTTGCGGTATAAGAGTTTGAAATTGTCTACGAGGACACCTGTCGACAACGTATTCTATCTGATACACGATTAGTGATCCTCCGATAATGTAGGCAGTGACAAAAATTTCAAATTTTATAAAAGTATACACAATTATTTAATAAATATTTTTTCATTAAAGGTCAATGTGATTGATTATTTTTATTTATTCGGCTAGTGAACAATTTTTGTAATATGTTACCACAGTCGATAAAGTAAAATATTTTTCTTAATGATTTTTTGTCGAACTGATTACAATAATCGCGTGACTTTGGTCACAGTGGATCCACTCATATAGGAGAAAAGGGGAACGAATTGTAGTGTTTGCTATTAACAAGTGGTGGCGCTACTGTCGCTACCGATGTTCTTTTTAACCTGTTGTAACCATAGCAACCATAGTTTGATATTCTTTTGATAAAATCAGATGGTATAAATCATTGATTCATGGAATCGAGAAAGGAACTTTTGAATGCATTTTAATTCCTAAGCTATCAACGGCATTCAAAATTTTCATTCTCGATTCTGTTTTTTATTCACATTTTGACATTTCAATGTCATTCAATGCCCACTTTCTTAATATAATAATAATAATAATAATATATATATATACTATAATAATATAATAGTTGTTGCTATCAAAACTTGGCGGCGCTGATGCTTATTTTCCCTTTTTTAAGTACCCTCCTAAAATACATGGTAGTGGACGCACTGTGACTTTGGTACATTAACATATTTTATTTTATTTATTTTATTAGTCAATACATTTTTTTTGACATATTTGCATTTTCCAATCTTCAGTTGTATCTTCAAGTTTCGCGCCCCAAATGCTTGGGCGTTGCACTTAAACTCGCTTTGAGCAGACTTCAAGGATAGAAATTAAGGTAAATGCACCAGTCCTCGGACAGTCAAGACATCAGAGCGGAAAAAATAATAAACCTTTCTATGAAATTGCAATCTATTGTTCATTTATCATAGTAGAAATATTAGGGATATCATTTTCTTCACAAAATATACTTGATAATGGTTTTGAGTCATCAATTTTGATAATATAAAAGAATTATGATGATTGATACACGTGTGCCAGTCCCCGGAAAAGTCAAATGTGATTGCGTGAGTGGCCGGAAATGCAGGCTCGAGTCTCCGGACAAGATAATTATTAAAAGTAAATTAATTAAAACAATATATAACACGTTTATTTTTGTTTTTAACGACCTTTTTAATACAATCAATCAATATTTTTGTTAAACAAAAATTATTTCACTATTGAATTACAACGCATACGAGCCCTAGTCATCGTTAATATCTTCGTTGATTGCTTTGGCCTTTTCTGTCTTCTTCCTCTTGGTCAGTGTTTGATTCTCAACTGCTTCTCCTTTTCGATTTTCTTGTCTTCGTTTGTCCTTTTCAGCTTTTTCCTTTCTTTTGATCCTTGCTTTCGTTTCGCTTTTTCAATCTGCTTCTCTTTTTTAATCCTCTCAAACTCAGCACGCTCCTCCGTCTTTTTCTTCGCTTATTCTATTGCTTTCTCCTTCTTAATTTTTGCCAACAATGGTTTTCCTTCTTGTTGCTGTTTTCTCAGCTTTTCCCTTTCTTCTTTTTCAAGCTGAATTGCGAGTTTCTTTTCCTCATGATCTCTATACCATTCCATCCAACCGTCTCCCGTTGCAGCGTACGGTTGAGAATGTTTGTCAACTTTTTTCTTCTTATTTGTTGCTTGCGATAGTGAAAGGCAAACAATAGTATATTACGTGCCTAGGCGCACAATGAGGGTTATTGCGCGACGAGCAACAATGCTCGCAGGAGATCGAAGCCAAGGTGTAGCCGAGACGAAGCCGAGACGAATCCGAGGTGCGATCCGTCCTGCGAGCATTGTCGCGAGTCTCGTAATTTCCCGAATTGTGTGCATTGGCACGTATTCTATTTTATGTGACTTCGGTGCGTATACGAGTTTTTACGCTACAGTTGAGAGTTGCGTAATGTTGTGTATTACGATACAGAGGAATGTAATGTAAAATTGAACTACGCATGCGTCTATTACAATACGCTACTACTACACAAAATCGAGAAATTCAAAATGGCCGGAAGTATTCGCGGAATGTCAAGTGAGATGGGCGATAATCAAGGCAATTTCGACCTTTTCAGATTGGATTCGAGTGTACGCATAAAAACTCGTATATGCGCCGAAGTCACATAAAATAGAATATGTGCCAATGCACACAATTCGGGTAATTACGAGACTCGCGACAATGCTCGCAGGACGGATCGCGCCTCGGCTTTGATCTCCTGCGAGGATTGTCGCTCGTCGCGTAATAACCCTCATTATGCACCTAGGCACATAATATACTATTACAGCATAAAAATTCAATAACTTTTCGATTGACGGCGACTGGCACAACACTAAAAGGTTGCGGCGCTAGTCTTGGTGATTGTGTCTGAGGACTGGCACATGGGTATGTTACGTGATCCAGTGTCCGGATTGTTTATTTATTAACATAAGAATAATAAAATATTTTAAAAAATTAATGCATTGTATGCGAAATTCATTTTTACAAAGTATACATGTATTACTTCTTTCATATCGTAAAAATTGAGGTGTATATTTCCTTATGAAATTCAATCCATTTCTAACGAAAACGGTAAGCGCGTAATATTTTCTGAGAAATAATTGACATCGACTTACACAATATTGATTTTTTTTAAAACTATTGCTCAAGAAAACAAAATGTTTCGTGTCATCTTTACTTCTTAGGTACAGCTTACTTAAAAAAAAATTTCAGTAAAATTGATTAATTATTCATTTAACAAAAGTCGGAAACGATTGACTTTGTCCGGACTCTGGCACATGTCCGAGGACTAGTACATTTACCTTATATTTTTTTAATTTTCAGCGTTAATAAATAAAATAATTGCATATCTCCATCACCTCCCAACGTTAATTTCAACGTAGAATAAAGATACAAACAAGTTAAATATTTAGTTTGTCGCATTCATAAGTTATAATTTATATAAATACCGGCCAATTACCTTAATGACCTTAAGGCCTGAACATTTGTTACTTACTTTCAATAATGCAAATAAATTTCAATTTTAAAGAATTAAAAATCTTTCTGTCTAAAAAGAGACGCTTTCGACTGTGAAATTTGAAATTGTTACAGCCATAAGGCAGTGCCATGTGGCGATATAAAGAGGTCTTCCTGTGAAGAAGGGGATGTCGGCGGCCTGTGAAGCTCAGTTGGTTAGAGTAGTCGACTAGCAAACGAAAGGCCTGGGCTCGAATCCCAGTGCAGTCGTAAGCGTCTTTTTTTCCACAGAAAGATTTTCAAATTCTTTAAATATTGAATTCATTTGCATTTATTTGCGATATAAGAGTTTGAAATTGTCTACGAGGACACCTGTTGACAACGTATCCTATCTGATAAGCGACTAGTGATTCTCCGAAAATGCAGGCAGTGACAAGAATTTCGAACTCAACTAATTAATTTAAAAATGAAATCTTTGATTTTCAATAGTATTTTTTAAAATCAAAACATAAAATATACATCTTGTCAATAAAGGTTCTGATGAAAATTTTGTAGATCTTATTCAGGCAAATAATGTCCTATCTCAACGTTTTTCTTGTATTTCAGATATTTTGTTTAAAAAATGGAAGTTTATAATTTTAATCGTATTTTTTTAAATTGAAACGAAACATATACACTTTATCACAAACTTTATCAGACAAAATTTGTAAATTGCGATTAAAATTTTTAGATCTTTTTGTACACTGTTAAAAATTTTTATTGTATTAGGTGCGCAACTAAAATCCCGCTGTTTTTTTGATGAAAATGCAACTTTATTGTGAAAAAATGGTTACAAATGAATCATTCAAAGTATGGCCCATCGTTAGCTACAACTTTTTCCCATCATTCTGGTAGATCTCGAATACCGTTACGGCAAAAGTGTTCATCTTTTGAGACTATCCACGAATAAAGCCATTTTTCGATGTCTTCATATGAGCGGAACTGCTGATAAGCCAGACGATGTGCCATCGACCGGAACAAGTAATAATTGGACGGCGCAATATCTGGGGAATACGGCAGGTAAGGTAGGACTTCCCATTTGAGCGTCTCCAGGTAGGTTTTAACGGGTTTGGCAACGTGAGGCCGAGCATTGCCGCAGAAATTAACAACCGGACCAACGTCGATCCAACACTGGATACCAACTTCTGACTTTCGGCGGACAGTCGAAATGATAACGATGTACGGCGTTGGTACAACACTGGTTTCCAACGTTGTACTAATACTGGTAACCAACATATTTGAAGGGTCACCAGCAATAACTCGCCGAGCGCTCGAAATCGCGGAAATCTATTGTCCATGCACGAAAATCATGATAACATTTTTTTTCGGTCATTCACAAAAACAAAAATGCCGTTCTGTAGAATTTTTCATGGCGCATTTTTTATCTTTATACAATTTTTATGCAATCATAATCGTTTTTTAGATAAAAATTAAAAACACTTAATTTTTCGTCATCAAAAATGATCGAAAATCAGTGTTTTTTAAAACATAAATTGCTATTACTCGGTCAATTTTTGACGAAATCGTTTGTTTTTTCATTACTAGACGTGGAATACTTTAGCGGCCTGTTGTACACCTAATGTTGTATAAACGCTAGTATTTTAGAGTCGACTACTGGGGCTGAATAGACACTGGATAGACCTTGTACATCCACTATCGGGAAATTACTTTTTCCACAGTCGGAATCAGGATTGGCTAATTGAGCCCTCAGGAAGAAGAACTCGCCGAGCGCTCGAAAAAGAGAAAAGTATTGTCCACTTTCAAAAATTGAAGTAAAAAAAAAGTTGTAAAAACTCAAAATAAAAAAATATAAGCTGATAGAGCTTGTCAAAATACAACTTTTATTCCTTGAGTATTTTTTAGTCCAGCATGATTATTACGAAAAAAGATATATAAAGGGTATTTTTTGAATAACCCAAAATCAATGTTTCAAAAAACATAAATTGCGATTTCTCGATAAGTACTGCACGCAATGGATTAAATTTTGCGTATTTTCATTCAGTATTCATTGCTGATGCCGAATAGTCATTTAAAAACAATAAATACCATCAACATTTGATAATATTCAATAACAAATCAATACCTGTAAATTCTTTGTTTTTCGCGATTCGGAGTGAAAAAGTGACGAATAAATTTTATGTTTCGAAAAATATGAAGTGACAAAGTAATTTATTTGTATTTAAGGAAGTTTTTCGGAAAATTTCAAATTATTCGTACTAAAAATAAAGAATTGAGAGGATTGTTAATAAAAAGCGCGCGACGCACGAAGCGCTAAAGTTGAATTATTCAACAGAATTCCGCGGTTTTCTTAGTTTATTTGGATATTTGTTTAAATATTTGCCACTGGAAATCATTAAAATTCATAATATCTAACAATAAAATAAAATTATTTAAGTTCAAACTTCTCCCACGTCCAAAACCTTATATATATGATGAATTGTGCGAAACACCTTAGGCCGAATCCATTGGAATAAGCGCGGAAAAAATTAAAGATGTTCGAGCCTTATTAAGATATTTGAGCCCAGGTGGAAAAAAATATTATGAAGATATATTCACGAAAGTCCCAGTTATGAAATCCAAATGAAATAGTTTTTTAAGAAGCAAGATTAAGGTATTATTATTGAGGTAGTATAGAATGATGTGTTAATAGATATATTGCGTACAATTGTAAATTATTTTGATTTTTAAAATAATAAAATTTTTATAAAAAATACAAAACGTCAAATTTAATTTCACGATTAATTCAACTTAAGCGCTTCGTGAGTCGCACGCTTTTTATTAACAACCCTCTCAATTCTTTATTTCTAATAAGAATAATTTGAAATTTTCCGAAAAAATTCCTTAAATACAAATAAATAACTTTGTCACTTCATATTTTTCGAAATATGACATTTATTCGTCACTTTTTCACTCCGAATCGCGAAAAACAAAGAATTGACAGGTATTGATTTGTTATTGAATATTATCAAATATTGATGGTATTTATTGTTTTCAAATGACTATTCGGCATCAGCAATGAATACTGAATGAAAATACGCGAAATTTAATCCATTGCGTGCAGTACTTATCGAGAAATCGCAATTTATGTTTTTTGAAACATTGATTTTGGGTTATTCAAAAAATACCCTTTATATATCTTTTTTCGTAATAATCATGTTTGACGCATCAATTGCGTTCAATACCGTTCCCCAGTGATGGTTTTGTTCGGTTTCAACAGCTCATAATAAATAACATCAGCGTCTTTGAAGGTTTTTGGCCTTCCTTCACGCAGACCGTCGTCAACATCGAAATCACCGTCTTTGAAGCGACGGAACCAATCACGGCACGTTGTTTCACTTGAAGCAGCATCTCCGTAAACTTTTTGGAGCTCTCGATGCGCTTCAGCCGCCGTTTTCTTCGAATGAAAGAAGAAAATCAACACTTCCGGCAAATGACGATTATTTGGCACAAAATCAGACATTTTCACACAACCAAAATTATATGACGCCAAAACAAAATCACTAATGTGTCAAAACGGTATATTTACCATATGTCTAAACTTGATTCATGACGTTTTGGGTATGTCAAAATCGACCAGCACTTACTGATGGAGCCTTCTATTGACAAACAGCGTGAACTTACTTGCGCACCTAATAATTTTACAATACATGAAAATGTATCTCTAAAGTACAGTATTGTAAAATTACGGCATATGTATTGTAATTTCAATATAAATATATTGTGAAATTGCATTGCTTATAACCACAATGAAAATTTCGAGAAATATGCCTATGAAATTTTTGATGTTGTAAATGCTGTTTTAGGGATGGTGTCTTAACATCACAGTATCGGCAATAATATATTTTTCTTCCTACAACAAAATATATTTGTATAATATTCATGTAAATCGCACTTTATCAATCGAACTCAAAGTGTGTTCAATAGAATAATTTTTGGTCCTCTCGTAATTGTAAAAAATTTTCCCAATCGTAAATATATTTCCAAGTTTTACACATATTTAGACTTTCTATTTTAATTTTAATTCATTAAAGCAATAGAGATATCAGTTTTCAAATTTATTAGTTTCACTTGTTCGACTTTAAAATTGAATATAAAAATTATAAAATGTACTTTGAATTAGTAATAAATTTAAAAAGAATTATGATTTACAAATTCGGAATTTGAAAAGAAATAAAATTTCAGTCTAATTGAACGAGGATTGAAATTGGAATTTTCCAAACAAGGATAAGCAAATAGTTAACATAATTGTGCTTTATCCTCAGAGAGTTAACCACTAATTCATTTTGAGGTTATCGCATGGTATTGACTGCCTTTCGGTTTGAAGCAGAATGAGACAGAAATTTAGGAAAATTTCTCGATAAGAACTGCCTATCCAGTAAAATAAATTAAACTTACCTTGTACGTCGCTTCAAAATCTTAGTTAATGATTTTTAACGGTTCCTTCTTAGCGAGAAACCATAAGCGAAACAGAATGACAACCCACGATGACCGACAGTAGCGACACTCTGTAGTAACGACACTCCGCAGCAGCGTGACACAACTTTCAACTTCACAATATGCGTATTGTAATTCCGAATTTCACTTAGAATTACATTAAAATTATTGTAATAACATTTCTAACAGTATAGTAAACTTGGACCATTCCTCATTGCGTTCCAATCGGAAAAATGTAATAAGGATAATTAGTAGAGATTTATGAGCACTATCAGAAATCAATATTGCAATTTTTGATTTGAAAAAAAAAATTTCAAAAACACAAAAACTGCTTAAGGTTTGATGAAAATTCCGAAAGTGATTTTCTCATATAATGAAAATGTGAGAAACAACAGTAAATTCCATAATAATTCGAATATATAATGAATCGATAATAACACAGCCACACAAAAAAAAAGTCTAGTAATTTTGACGAGACACATTTATTCATATGTATATTGAGTCGCTGAATCCAAATCTGAGGTCAAAATAGCACCTTTCACGATTGTTTTTGAAATTTCTTACATTATTTCAAAAACATACTGTATAACAACAATCTTCCCTTAGAGAAGTTTTTATCGTAAATAAGCTTACTGCGTTTCTTCTGAATTATGAGTTCTGACTAGAGTATCCATTCATTTGCATCCATTGAATTCACTTAAATATTCAGTGTTATTACCTGCTACTGCGCTAGGTACTGAAAGTGATGACAATTGCTCTGAAAAGAGATGTGTAGAATGATTCATCTTGCAGCCCAGTCAGTAACGAAGTTTTTGTTCCCATCAAAGCCGGAAAGCCCTCAGACTTAGCCCTGGGAAGGTATGAGGGTTATCACCCTTAGGACAGTTTAGGGACCGTACGACCGCTTCTGCAGCGCCATCTTCTCCCTCTAGCAGCTGAGAAAGATTTTCAGTAGACAACAACCCAAGTTCGATATACCAGTGTATTTACTACAAGCATCAACATGTCGAGTTTTGTGCCTACGAACTACGATTTGCGGACAGCACTGGTTTTTTGTTATCACTTGAAGAAAACTGCTGCAGAATCGCATCGAATGCTTGTCGAAGCTTACGGTGAACATGCTCTTGTCAAAACACAGTGTTTCGAGTGGTTTGAAAAATTAAAAGTGGTAATTTTGATCTGAGTAAGGAAGATCGTGGAAAACCACCGAAAAAGTTCGAAGACTGGGATCAGAAGGGTGTTATCTATTATGAGCTGCTAAAACCTGGTGAAACTGTCAACACAAGTCGCTACCAACAGCAAATGATCGATTTAAATCGAGCATTACAAGAAAAACGACCGGATTATCGAAGAAGGCAACACAAAGTCATTTTTCTTCATGATAATGCCCCATCACACACAGCGAAACGGGTCAAGGAAACGATCGAGACGTTTAGTTGGGAAATACTGGCGCATGCCGCTTATTCTCCAGACTTGGCTCCGTCGGATTACCATCTGTTCGCATCACTGGGCCACGCTCTCGCTGAACAACGCTTCACTTCGTACGAAAATTTACGAGAATGGCTGGATAACTGGTTTGATTTAAAAGACGAACAGTTTTATTAGCGTGTCATTCATCATCTTCCGGAGAGGTGGGAAAAATGTGTAAATTGCAATGGAGATTACTTTGAATAAAATATTTTTGATCATTTTCATGCAACAGACGTGTAACTTTTGCAAAAAAATTCCGGTTTCATACTTCTAGACCTGGTATTTATACAAAATATGAAATCCCAAAATATCGGAAGAAAATTACTAAGAAAATTCAGGACATGTATGAAAAATACTTCAACATTAAGTTGCCAGAACGAGATGAAAGGTGTGCTCCTCGTATAATATGCTCGGATTGCAATTTAATATTGTACAAATGCGAAGAAAGTGATAACAATGAAAGCTTGAAGTTTATTGTACCAACTATTTGGGAAAAACCGCAAAATGAATGGGATTCTTACTTCTGCTTGAACGATGCGAAAAAAATGGGGATTTTTAAACAAAAAATCAATAACTTATAACACAGTCTCTTCGATGATAGATACAAGTGAAAAAACCTGCAGACATTCCAGTGGACGCTGGCACTTCTCATTCAAACACTAAAAAAAAGAAGGCAGTTCTGGAACATGAGACAGACTATGTTACAAGCAGCAGTGAAGATTCTAATATTAAATGTGAAACATCTGATGACGAGTACACTACATATGATACAAAAACGATACATTCGGAAAGGTGGTTCCAAAAGAAATTAAATGACTCAATTCGAGATTTGGGATTACCTAAAGATTTCTTGTGCCTATGGGACGGCCGATATCGTGGTAATGTGGTAATGTCACTGGAACGAGGATGCAGAAATGTCATTAATGACCGATTAGGGGAACCATCTAAAGTCCTTCTTCCACCTCTTTACATCAAGTTGGGTCTAATGAAACAATTTGTAAAAGCATTAAATAAAAAAGGACAATGTTTTCAGTATATAATGTCTCAGTTTCCCCAATTGTTCGATGCTAACTCAAATGAAGGAATATTTGATGGACCTCAAATTCAAAAACTGTTGAAAGACGATGCTTTTTTTTTATTAAAATGACTTTGACTGAGAAAAAAACATGGCTTGATTACAAAAACGTCGTTGAACAATTTCTGGGAAACGTTAAAAGCCCAGAATGGAAAAAACAGGCCTCGAAAATGGTCGACAGTTTCAAAAACTTGAAATGTTTAATGAGTTTGAAGCTACATTTCATGGATTTTCATGTTGAATACTTCCTTAAAAACCTTGGGGACTACAGTGAAGAACAGGGCGAAAAGTTACACAAAGATATCAAAGTGATGGAACAAAGATATCAAGGCAGATAAAATGAAAATATGATGGTGGACTACGGTTAGATGTTAAAAAGAGATTTGCCTCAGAACGAAAGAAAAATGCCGCTACGAAGATCTTTCGAATCCAAAAGAGTGCGTTATAATAAGAACAAATAGCTATTCTTCCACCGAAAATAGGAAGTATACAGAACTGTATATGAAAGGCACGTCATCTAGGAACTATCTAATCAATGGCTAGATACTTAAGTATCGGATACGATGCCTGGAAGTACACAAATCTAATTTTGTCCTGCAAAGCAGCGCTCAGACAATTTTGTTTCAATCTTATGTTCCAGATTTTCTAGTTACATAACTGAACTAATACTATATATGAATTCAACAGCTTGAAATCTATAATAAAACCATGTTTCACCATCATATACTCAAAAATACGATTTTTTGAGGTTATGTCCAAAACCAATCATGAAAGGTGCTATCTTGACCTCAGATACAGATTCAGCGACTGAAAATACATAGAAATACATGTGTGTCGTTAAAAGTACCAGACTTTTTATTTGTGTAGCTGTGTAATCAAAGGTATATAGAAATATTAAAATTGAATTTTATTATAAAGAAGAAGAATATGTTGAAAATATCTTCAAATGTTTTTTATGCTTTTAAATTGTAGCAATTTTCTTCTCAACATTACTTATTTTAATTTATACATTATTAACTGATATTACAATAGTTTTATATCAAAAGCAATATATCTAAAATCTATGGTTATATATGATGTTAGGAATATCAGAATAAAACAAAGCATCGAGGTTGGAATCCAGTTTCAATCGCAACTTTCACCCAGATAACATTCTTACGACGCACGATACGCGCGCGGCGTGCGACGTGTACACCAACAAGAGATGATAGGTACTTAGTACGGGCACAATATGTCGCAGTACGCCGTCATGCGTGTAAGCACGCAATGTCGAGATCGTGCAACGCACGGCGTGCAGTCACTGTATCGGCAGCTTTATGTCCATTCACTTTACGCTGGATTTTCACAACAACGTATAAAACTTATTTTTGAAAATAACTTAGAATTTTTTTGCAACTGCTGAATTGTAAATTCAAAAAAAAACTATTCCATAATTTCGAGAAAAGTTTAATAGAGATTTAGAGTAATTGAAAAAAACTGAGAACTGCATTTTGAACAGAATCTCTAATGATCCCTTTACACTAGGCTAAATAATTGCCCAACACAAATACAATTTTTTAATTTAATTAATACTGTAAGTTACATTCAATATTTCTAAAAAATATTTTTGGAAATTGTTACATTTTCATCATTAACAAGAAGGCATTGATTTTATGTGGAAAATGACTCGAAATTTTCATCAAATCCTTACGTTTTAAGGTCCCTTGAATTAGAAAAAACGGTTTTTACGAAAGTGTCTGTCTGTCCGGCATCTGTGGACACGATGAGTTTCGATAGAATTATTAGATTGTATTGAGCATTGGTATACTTTAGCGGAGTCCAAAAAGTAAGGACAAGTTCGTTAACCAGCGACATCTGACCAAAATTGTGGAAATAATTATAAAATATTGGATCTATAACTTAATTCGTGCGGTTTTTTTTTTTATTTGAACGTTTATTTAAGATAAACATGTACAATAGTATTATTCAAAGCATTGCCCATCTGAAGCTATGACTTTTTCCCACCTTTCTGGCAATTTGTGGATTCCATCCCAAAAGAACTGCCCATCCACTGTTTCCAAATAGTTTTAGTAGCTCGTAATACAGCACACCCTTCTGATCCAACCAAATATAGAGCATTACCTTCGCGCCATGGATATTCGGCTTTGCCGTTGATTTGTCTGGTTGTCCGGGTTTCACATATGATTTTTTGCTCAGCTAGAGCATGTTCACCATAAACTTCCACCAAAATACGATGTCTTTGGGCAGCAGTTTTCTTCATATTAAAGTAATAAAGAAGAACTCCCCGCAAAAACACCTTTTCAGGTACAAAGTTTGACATGTTTGAGTGAAAAAAATTATTGTTGTTTACGCTTCAAATGAATGATATATACTGAAAAAGACGCACAATGACAGTAGCTTTCCAACGCATGTTCGTTATACTGGAACGATGGAATAATAAGCAAGTTATGCCATCTCTTAGCAAACTGCACGAATTAAGTTATAGATCCAATAATAACACAATTTTCTGTGCGTTTGATAAAATCGATAAGTCGCAATATTGACTTCTGATAGTACTCATTAATCTATATCAATTATCCTCATAAAATTTTCCGATTAAACCAAAATTAGAAAAATTACAGTATTTTGAAACTTTAAAAAAGTCAGTATCAAGACGATCACTATACTATCACACTACAAAACGATCTAAAAGTTTGGACTGAAAATTTTTTTTATATGTTGTATATCTTTCTTTTTAATTTAAGGTAGTACGAGCACGGTAGCATCTGCGAACAAAAGACTTGATTTTTATTTTACATATGTGAAGTTCAAATACGACTAAACAAATTCTGAAAATTTGAGGGGGGTTGACCGATTGTTTAAACAAATAATTGACTTCAAAAACAGCATATTAAACATTGGTCTTATAGCAAAGTGGTGGATAGATGAAATGTTATAATAATTTTCGCCCAAATTTGTCGATGAAAATGAAAAAAAAAACTATTTAATTTAAAGCTTTTTAGAAAAATTAGCTGGTTTTAGTTGCCATACGTACAGCTGAGGTCACGTGATCAACCTCACCTCTTTACCGCGCTCCCGCAGTGGTCTATCCCCACTTGGTACCCTTCTCGTACTACCTTAAAAACATATATGGAGAAAAATGGAATTCAAAATCTTCAATTTCACTGCTATCATTTCGGACCGCATTCCCAAACATTTCTATCTTTTCAGATCCAGGATGAGAATTGATTTAATGATTTACATGCAAGCCTTATGATTTGAGGTTAAGCGGACGGGATATACAAGAGCTGTTCAATAAGTCGGTGACTTTGAAATGAAGAACACTTTTTATAACAAAAATTCCAATTTATTTTTCAACATATTCCCCTCTTAACTGTATACATTTATTATAGCGGTACTCAAGCTCCTTTATGCCCTCTAAAAAGTAATTTTTATCAAACCCCTCAAATACATCGCACCGTGAGCTTGTTTTGGTTGCAGAGCAAAGTTTCGAGCTGCCAATTTTAATAAGCCACAATCTTCTCCAGGATACTTGTTTCTAAATAATGATAGAGTGTCCACGAAACCGTCAATGACTTTGGTAAATTCTGCGACGAGATTCACTTGATTAATAAGGCGCATGAGTCGTGGAGCAACGAACGCGCAATTATGGACAATTAGCACGCACGGCTTCTCTAGTCCGGTCAAAAATTTCAGAAAATTCAGTAGATTTTCCGTAATTTAAAAATACTCTTACTCAAAAAAACCATAAATATCGTAACATTTTACATTACATTTGCAGCATAAAAATTTTTTTCGTCAATTTCCGAACATTTCTAGCAGTGTAGTGTTCAAATATTTTTTGAATAATAAAAACTTCTGATAAAAACATTTAAAAAAATATTTAGGGTAAAAAATTGAAATGTGGGGCATAAAATTTTGATATAAATGTAGAATATAAATCAATTGCTCACAAGAATTCCAGTGTTCAAATATTTATTGTATAAAAAAAAATGGGTTCTAATAATGGCATATCTATTGGGTTTGCAACAAAGTCATTTCGCTTTTTGCTGCTACATGACTTTAGTCGTCCGAAGTCGTTCTTCTCCACTGTAAACTTCAGACCCCATATGGTATTTGACAGTTGACGTTTCATAGATTATTCAGTAAAAAAAAAGTTTCAACCTTTTTTGTTTATTTATTGTTTTGCATTGATTTGAAATGGAGATTCTAGACAGTCATTTTCGTCACATTTTAGTTTATTACTTCCGAAAAGGTAAAAACGCGGTGAAAGCTCGGAAAAAGTTGTATGATGTTTATGGTGAAATATCATTAACAGAACGCCAGGGCCAGAATTGATTTGCTCGCTTTCGTTCCGGAGATTTTGACCTCAAAGATGCACCACGCTCTGAACTCCCAACTGAAGTAGACGACGACAAAATAAAAGCAATGATAGAAAATAACCGGCGTAGCTTGAAGAAAATGAAGAATTTCATCAAGAAATCATCTTCAGCGATGAAGCTCATTTCTGGCTGAATGGCTTTGTTAATAAGCAAAATATGCGTTATTGGTCAGCAACAAACCCAAATGTGCTTCTTGAGACACCGTTGCATACGCAAAAAGTGACTGTTTGGTCCGGTGTTCATGCCGGAGGTGTGATTGGGCCGTATTTTTTCGTGGATGAAAACGACCGTCATGTTACCGTCAATGGAGAGCGCTATCGTGCTATGTTGGAAGATTATTTGTGGCCAGAATTGGATGAAGTTGACATCAACGATATGTGGTTTCATCAAGACGGTGCCACTAGCCACACAGCACGCGTCACAATCGATTTATTGAAAGGCAAATTCGTTGAACGTGTTATCTCGAGAAATGGTCCGGTCGAATGGCCGCCTCGTTCATACGATCTAACGCCATTGGATTTATTTTTATGGGACCATATCAAGTCACTGGTCTATGCCAACAAGCCAGCAACTTTAGACGACCTCAAAGACAACATCCAACGCGAAATTGCCAACGTTCCGGTCGAAATGTGTGCCAGAGTAGTGGAAAATTGGGTCCAAACAATCGACCGCTGTAAACGGGCTCATGGTGGTCATATGACCGGTATCGAATTTTATTCATAAAATGTAATGCTTGCACTACACCCACAATAAATTTAAACTCAATATCTCAAATATTTCTGTGTTTTATTCATAGATAAAATTGTTATGTCCCTATTGAAAAACCCTTTACATCTTTGGTCACTCGCAAAAAATTATTGGAGTTAGGCTGGGAAGTGATGCCTTATCCACCGTATAGTTCTGACTTTGCACCATCCGATTATCATTTATTCCGTTCACATCAAAACCATTTGAATGGAAAGACATTCGATTCGAATGAGGTTGTCAAAAATGAGTTGATTCAGTTTTTTGCCTCTAAGATCCAAACTTTCTACGAATGCGGAATTATCAAGCAGACTGAAAGATGGCAAAAGGTCATCGAACAAAATGGTCAATACATAATTTATTAATGTTTGTTATTTGTATTAATAAACTTGCTTTGAAAATCATGAAAAAAGAGCGAAATGACTTTGTTGCCAACCCAATAAATTTTCCAATCTCATCAGAATTTGGAATTTTAAAATAAAATGAACTAATCTTATGTAATGCAGTATGATGTAAAAACTAACTGCGAAGTTATACATGCAACTAAAATCTGTTTTTTTTTTTTTTCAAAAATTCGTTGACTTTTTTTATCTTCATTTAAGTGATGCGAAACAAAACGTGCACAGACCTTTCTTTTACCCAAATCTCTAGATAATATTCTGTAGATTATACAGTAAGATGAATTTAATTCTTCTGCCAGCATTCTGACAGTGAAGTTTGCATCGATAGCGATTATTTCACGTACTTTTTCCACTAACTCAGCACGATTTGATGCTTCTGGTCGTCTAGGTCTTGGATCATCATTTAAATCGTCACGGCCACTTTTAAATCATGTGAACCACGTGTAAACTCGAGTACGACTCATACAATCATCACCATAAACTTTTTTTAATAATCCGTAAGTCTGAGCAAATTTTTTACCGAGTTTAAAACAAAATTTAATATTTGCTCTTTGTTCCATTATGTTTTTACGTCATAAAAAAAACTACTGTCATTAATAGATGCATAATTTTGTGACCTGACAACTGATTTGCTTGAACTTGGTTGCGTTTGAATGAATAAAAATGTACCTTTCTAACGCTGTCAACGTTTAATAGATGGCGCTACGTCTTCTATGATTCAAATTAAAAGTTCGGTTATTTTCAGACCACACTGTATATATCAAAACAATCAAGCTATAACCTCGAAACAGAAGTGTTATTATATTCTGTTCGGTGTTCATCTCTTACGCATGTGCGAAACTCATTTCTCGTTTAAAGCGACAGGGAGGCAATCAAGCCAGAAATTGCCGGGGACGGCGAAAGGGCTGTGAAAGATTGATACAGGGATTGCGTTGGCTGTCAGTCTATCGGAATCTCAGTGAAAATCTCCTCGCTCGAGCAAAAGGACATTTTAACATGTTTCCACTTCTAGTTCGGTAAAGTAAAATTGATGAGTACTCAATTTATCCACCCTGAATGGTAATGAACGTTGCATAGAGAATAACGAAAAGTTCAGTAAAGCGTGGTCGAGGACAAGGCATCAATATGTTCGTTAAACTGTCTGCATAGGACGTATACCATAAATTTAACCGGCAGTAGTGTACCCATGGAAAAGTATCTCTCGACAAGATATCTCTTAAAAGGAGCGAATTCGTCTACAAGCGACCACTTTGTAGATCTCTTAGTCAGGCGATCGCTTGGGTAAGAGATCTCTTGAAAAGAGATCGCTTGTGGACAAATTCGCTCCTTTTAAGAGATCTCTTACCGAAGCGATCGCATAATTGTAAAAGATCTCTCAATCAAGCAATCGCTATGTAAGAGATCAGTAACGATGTCCGATTCATTTTTTAGAGCAATTTTAATTTGAGATGCAAATTTCTAAAGATCAAAAAGTGTTTGAAGGATTTATAGTCTTGATGAAGACAATTGCACTCTAGCTGGGAGTGACCGCACACTTGAATGTTAAGGGAAAGCGCAAGAGGCCTGCAGCTAATTACCAGCAAGCTAATCTTCCTCATACGCGACTGCGCTTTTATGACTAGGAATATCGCTTTAAAAGTGATGTCCTTCGCTAATAAGATATCGCTTAGGGTGAAAAGCGACGAGGCTTGTGCCTGAAGCGACATGGTTTGAGGTAAAAAGCGATGTCGCTTGTGACTAAGCGAAATTGCTTCAAGTAAAAAGCGACGACGCTATAAATAAGAGTTGTCGCTTTGAAAAAAAGGGATATACTTCTATTCTGTATTTTCCAGAATCTTCCTTAAGTTTAAAGGATTTTTAAGAATCTTTTCGTGGTCTTGTAGTATCTGGAAAAAGTTAAATAAAATAAAAACATTTCAATTCATGACTATGTCTTGAAAATCAGATTCCAATATTTTCTGATCAAAAATAGAATGCTTATCCTTTTCCTATTTTCTTTGAGTTTTTCAGTTGAAAAAACCTTACATTTTTAATATTTTAATGTCATATATCATAGTATAAGCTCAGCCATTGACTGAAGTGAACTTAATTTGCTATTTTCAGTAAATAATCAGAAAATGTAATTAATTGAATTAAAATGTATTTTTTATGAAATAAGAGTGTTATCAACATTATGATTAATACTCCAGAGTCATTATTTGTTGGGTCTGTGGGGACAGACGATGAACGTCATACAGGAGAGTACATAGCTCAGGGCAGGTCGACCTCTAATGTATTGGGTGTCCCCGTAGGATAGTTCATGTGCGGTGGTGTACGCGGCGCTAGTTGTCGGAAGCGGGCGAAGTGCGGCAAAGGGAACGGCTTCGTATGAGTTCCGCCATTGTTGTATATATGTATCAACAATTCGTACGCGATCGCGCTTTATAATCATTTAAAATGAATTCGAAGTACGAAATTTAGTGTGCTGTGAGTGGGTGTACCTCCAAAAGGGGTCGGAAGAACAATGTGTCAATTCATCGGTTTCCGAAGAAAGAAAATGCCGGACAACGATGGATAGAAGCATGCTCAAATCCCTACTTGTCGAGGTTAGGATACCTCGAAGTACTAGAAAGACAATTTTTTATTTGTCATCGACATTTTTCCGACGTTAAATTTACCGTCGTGTAGTTTGCACACGTAAGTAACAATATTTTTAATTTCATACGATATTGTATATAATTTCAAACTTTTCGACTCTGATCAGAGTCCTCATTAGTGATCTTTATTTCTAAAATTTTAAGTGCAATAAATAAAATATTACATATATGAGCCCTGTTTCGAAGTAAACTTTGAAAATGTGAAAAAATGTAAAAATCGTAAGAAAATTTACATAAAATAGTACAAGAAACTTCGATGAAGTATCTAAAACTTCCTTAGGAATAACAATAAAATTCTAGCACGTAATTTTGAGATACCAAACTAAAAAAGTAGTATATACACTACCGGTCAAAATTATTTATTCACCTGCTGTGTTAGCTATTCTTAAAGTGTCTTAATTTTTATAATTATTTAAATTTTGCATCTAGTGAGCCCAAGTTGAAGGCAAAATGATAATTTTATAAGAATATATTGAAAATAACGTCAAATTTCGATCTTTTTGAATAAATATTAATAACACTGAAATTAATTAAGACCTTTAAACGTTTCTGGTCTCATTTTGAAGGTTACTCTTCATAGTATTTTGTTAACTTATCAAGATATTTTTAGAATTTTTCTTTTGGATTCTACCCTGGCGTCAAACATGGTACAAACATGTCGAAAATTTTCAAATGAAGACAGTAATCTATAAATTTTATTAAAATATGATACACATTGATTTTTAAAAATTTCTTGTAAGTAGCTACACATTTTTAAAATTTTATGACCTTTTTGTATCATTTTTGACGCCGGGTAGAATCCAGGAAAAAAAATCTGAAAATATCTTGATTAGTTAGCAAAATACTATGAAAACCTACCATTTAAATGAGACAAAAAACTTTTAAAAATCTTAATTAATTTCAGAGTTGTTAATATTTTTCAGAATGATTGAAATTTCAAGTTTTTTGAAATATTTTTTTATAAAATTAACATTTTGTTATTTTTTCTGATTTTTCTAAATCATTTCAGTCGATTATGTCGATCATTAGAAGAGTGTATCACTGTACGTGACAACGGAACTCTACTATATCGACCTTATCAACCTATGATTCAGAATTAATCCAACGTTATTTAAAACTAGATGGTATTTTCCAATATAAATTGAAGAAATTTTTCTGTGAAAAAAAAAATTTCTTCAATTTTGTTATTTAGTTTATTTTATTATTTTTTATTATTTGTTATTTGCAAAATTTTATTAACTTTTATTTTATGATAGGGAAAAAAATTTCAACTTATTATTATAAAAATTAAGACACTTTAGGAATAGCTGAAACAACAAGTGAACAAATAATTTCGACCGGCAGTGTACTTCTGTCTAAATGTTACTGAAGATATAGATGCAAGTACATATATAGTATAAAATTACAAAGGATTATTTATGTAAAAATAGCTGAGAATTGCCAATACAAATTCCACAATGTCAGAAATTCCCACCACAATTTCGTGAAACATGTGACTGGAGTTTTATTTTATAAAATTTATTTTTATTTATTTTATAAAATACCTACGAAATAAATTTCAAATATTCATATAAATTAAATGCCTTTAATCTATATTCCAGAAAAAAGAATCAGAAGATATCCCAGAAGCAGGAAGCAGCAAGGATGTACTTGGAGAAGACTTTCACACAACACCGAAGAGAGCTATCTCGACCCCACAAAGTGTTCGATTATCTTGTAGTACAAAAATCAACGCAAAATGTGCTAAGCAACTATATTTTCTGAAAATAAAAATACAAATTACAGATATTTTTGATTTTTATTTATGACGAGAAAACCATGATTTAAGGCAAAATTGTGTAAATGTAATTAAAGAGTGAGTTGATATCAACATAACTTCTCACTCTTGAATTAAATTTTCACAATTTTGCGCTATATTTTCAATTTCCTTTTAATTTTATTTGAATATATTCTTTGTAACACATTTAAAGAACCCACGTATGCATGTATATGCACTAACATGTGGACATATAATGGTAGTTCATGCGCAGTGCTGTACGCGGCGCTACTTGCTAACGGTCCACCACCTTTCCATTAGGTTTGCACGGCCTGACATAGCTGAATTAATTTTCGACGTGCTTCGTAAATACGATCCACAAAAATGTTTATTAGTTGTTGCTGACAATGCATCAGTTATGCAAATAGCATGAAAAATAGTTAAAGAACTCTACCCTCATATAACCATGATTGATTGCACATCTCATACCTTGCATCTGCTAATTAAAGATGTCATCAATAGTGCAAGTGTGAAGGATCATATGGTTGAAGTAAGATACGTCATCTCTACAATAAAAAATTCGCATCTTTTGAAAGCTTCATTAAGAAAAATTAATGCCGATTTACCTCAGCATTTGCGATCTTCAGTCAGTCTCCATAGTCCAGGAGAAACTCGATGGGGGTCACATCTTCGGTCCTTAGATAGTTTACGCGAAAATAAAATAGGATTTCGGATGCTTGCCGTAAACATTCCTAATGAACTACAAGTCAGTGTTCGCTACAACACTTCTACAAGTCCTACTTTTATCACCTTCTTTCTGGAATAAAATTGAACATCTTGCTGACATCATGCGTCCGATTGTCAAGTGGACAATCGAACTTGAGAGCGATGAACCAAAAAAAGGAGCGAATTCGTCCACAAGCGATCACTTTGTAGATCTCTTAGTCAGGCGATCGCTTCGGTAAGAGATCTCTTGAAAAGAGATCGCTTGTGGACAAATTCGCTCCTTTTAAGAGATCTCTTATCGAAGCGATCGCTTAATTGTAAAAGATCTCTCAATCAAGCGATCGCTATGTAAGAGATCAGTAACGATCCCCCATTCCTTTTTTTAGAGCAATTTTAATTTCAGATGAAAATTTCTAAAGATCAAAAGGTTTTTGAAGGATTTATAGTGTTGATGTAGACAATTGCGCTCTAGATGCGAGTGTCCGCACACTTGAATGTTAAGGGCAAGCGCAAGAGGCCTGCAGCTAATTACCAGCAATCTAATCTTCCGCATACGCAAATGCGCTTTTATGACTAGGAATATCGCTTTAAAAGCGATGTCGTTCGCTAATAAGATATCGCTTAGGGTGAAAAGCGACGAGGCTTGTGCCTGAAGCGACATGGTTTGAGGTAAAAAACTATGGCGCTTGTGACTAATCGACATCGCTTGAGGTAAAAAGCGATGACGCTTGTTTCGGCATTTCAAATGATCAAGTGGCTTTAGTTCTTGAGTCAATTTAATCTTGAAAGCATATAGGACAAGATGTTTTCGCATAATACGCCACAGTGTCGTTGGGGCGATGCCCAATTCTTGAGAACGACGTGGTATCGACTGATTTGGCTCATTTTGAATCGATGCACTTACGGCTGCGATTATATCTTCGCTTCAATCAATACTACGTCTTTTTAGCACCGGAACGTCCAATAGTGTAAATTTGGTCTCGAATTTATCCACTATAGCACGCACAGCCTATCGGGGAGTACGATTATTACGGTCGAAAATTAGAGTAAGCGCTCTTAAAGTTGCCACCACCGACTGAGAATTTCGTTAGTAATTTTTAATAATTTCCAAACGTTGCTGGTTCGTGAACTTTACCATGATGAAAATGTTGACTTTAACTAACGTTTTGACATTGACAGTTCATTAAAAAAGTTTAAGGGTGCGTTCATGTAAAGATACGAAATTGTTATGTCCCTATTGGGAAACCCTTTATTTTTCAGGGGTTTATGGTCAGATGATATAATGAATTGTGTTCCTATAAGCCAGTGTTGCCAGTATTGTACGGCTTCTTTTATTGCAAGACACTCTGGGTATATGACCTTTTTTCTTTTTTGGACTCCGTTTAATTTTTTTGAAAAGTACCCTACTGGCTTATCTTTTTTATTCGGTTGTGTTTGTTTCAATACTGCTCTAATACCCTCCAGAGATGCATCTGTATATATTTTTATTGGTAGGTCCTTGTCAAATATCTCCATTATTGGTTGAGTGCACAAGAGCTCTTTTATTAATTTGAATGATCTTTCACATTTTCCTATCCATACAAATTTTTCGTTTTTTTTTTAGTAGGTTATCTAATGGATCTAGAATTATTGCACAATCCGGTATATAGGGGAGAAGTGGCGAAATTGGCGCGTCGTCTAAATTGGCGCACCCTATTTTTCAGAAAATGATAACATAACAAAAAATAAAAATAGTTCTATCGTGTGCATTCTTGTATGATATGTATTTGATGGAAAACATTATAAAAATCTAATTGCTTAATACAGTTTTATTGCGATTAATCGTTTTTTGGCATAATGGTTATGTTCGAAGCCATTGAGTTAAATTGTTAAATAATAGTAATTTAAGGTGAATTAGATTAATGCAACGATTTTATAATCTTTGATATTTAATCTTACGATTAGGATAGCATATTTGTATGAAAAAATAAGCATTTTACGTAAAAAGTATTTAATTAATGAACGATACACTTGCGGCAAAATTGGCGAATACGAGATTCAAATCAGAGGCGAAGTTGGCACACGTGTTGTGTTTCTGGAAACCGGTGACTGAAGTCAAGTGCTCGGATGTTTATGATTGAAAATATAAAGAAGATAGTAAGTACACAATTATTAATATATAGATATATACATTTGAATGTTGCTGGACTTTTCTGCTAATCTTTTTCTTAAGATTTTTTGTGACATGGGAGGTAATGTGGTTCCCAAAACTGATGTAACGACTTTGTAAGGTTATATTCATTTGAACAATCAGTGGTTAAATTTTTTTTTAAGTTTGAGGTATTAAGGCATTTTAAAAGCGATTTTTAAAAATTAATTTGCAGTCTGACAGTGTTTTGAAAGTTTTCTCGATTTTAAGATGTGAAAGCAATGTAAGTAAAAAATTTGTATTTTTGATTGATTGTTTCTATTATTTATAAGTTTTCTAAAGTTAATAATTGTATATACTTCTGATTACAAATTCAAATAATTCTCTATAAAAGTGATTTCAATTTGAATATTCACTTGAATATCCACAATTGCCAGTATTTTATTGTACAAATATAAAATATATTTTAACTTTGGCTGGTTTATGTGAATAAAGGTATAAAAAACTTCACATATCTTGATATACTATCTCAAATTTAGTTTCAAATTATAACTACCTCTTTTCATCAACCTTTGCTACTGAAATGTAATTCTAAATCTATGAAAATATAACTAATACGTGGCAAGAGAAGATTATAATATTAGTGCGTCAATTTACCCGACATGGCGGGTAAATTGACGCAGGTGCAGTCCTTCGGAAATCTGAATAAAAACCTGCTTTAATAATTTTCAATGCAATCTTTATCCATTGGAAAGTATACAAAAGATATCCAGCTATTAAATAAATATTTTTTCATAATTTTTAGTCATATACTTTCTTTTTAAACTCGCACTTTCTATTAGGTGCGCCAATTTCGACGCTTCTCCCCTACTCATGATAAAAGTTAATTTTTCCTAAAAATTGTCTAATGTTTTTCTGTGTTGTTGAGGTTGGAAAGTTTTTTATTGAGGTTAAATTATCTTTCACAGGTCGTACTGAGTGGTTCTGAATTATATGACCAAGGTATTTTACTGTCTGAAGCGAATGTACATTTTTTAAATCTTTGTCTAAAACCTTCTTTTATTATTGCTTCTAGTACTCGTTTTATATGTTTTATGTGTTTTTCAAAAGAATATGAATATATTAAGATATCGTCAATGTAATTTACCGCAAATCCAGTGAGTTCGTGTTTTCTTAAGATATTGCTAAGTATCCTTTGGAAGATTTCTGGTGATGTTTTCAATCCAAAAGGTAGACAGGTCCATTGAAAATGTCCATCTTGAGTGACAAATCCTGTTTTTCTTCTATCGTCAATTCGTAGTGGTATGGGCCAAAATGCTGAGTTTATATCTAACGTAGTGAAGTATTTGCAATTACTTGTCTTCATTATTAGGTCATCTATTGATGGAAAAGGTTAGGCCTGTGGCATAATAATTTTATTCAATTCTCTGAAATCTAGGCATAATCTTGATCTTTTCTCATCATCTTCTTTATATGCTAGTGTAACTGAGGCTGCAAAAGGGGTGTACCATTCTTCTATTAAATTTCTCTTTAGTAATATAGATATCTGTTCTGCCATTTCTTTCTTGTCTTCTATTGTGCATCTGTATAGCCTCCTGCTGCAGTATTTATCTAGTAGTAGATCTATGTAAGCTTCATAGTCTTTAACAGTTTCAATGTCGTATTTATCTTTGGCAAATACTGTTTTGTAATCTTCTATCATTTTCCCTGTCTCATTTTTCTTTTGGTAGTCTAAATAATTTATTGTAATCTCAAATTCTTTCTCTTGTATGTGTTCGTTAAAATTAATCGAATACATTCCCCTCTTACTATCTTTACCTTCTTCTTTGCTCGAATTTTTCTCAATTGTATTTTTTAATGTTTTTATATCTGATTTATATTTTTGTTCTATCTTCAAATTTTCATTTTGAGTAAGCCTAAATTTCTTTATCATATCTAACCCTATTATAAAATCATCAAAATCTTCTTCTTTAATTATATATACATCCATTTCTTCTTCTATTTCAAAAATCTTTATTTTTATAGTTATCAAACCATCCGTTTTCTTTACACCATTAAGGGGGATCACCTGTGTGAAATTTTCGAAAAATCGAATTTTTTTTTTTTATAACAAGAACATCGTAAACACTTACAAGAACAAGAAAGCAACACAATTGTACAAGAGACCACTTTATTTATAGTGCAGTTGAAAAAAATCTGTATAAATAATGATTAATATTATTATAATGATTAGGATTGCCGCAATAAAAATTTTTATTATTATATCAGGTGTACAAATAACTTTCCGCCGTTTGACGAAAGTTGGTGCTACCAGTAAGTTTTGGTTGAAATTGACAGATGTAAAACGACACTGTCGTAAGGTTGGACATCTGTCAACAACATAATCTTGAAATATTAGTGAATTTTAATCAGTGTAATATATTATTTTGTGTGTGAAAATGTCGAGTTTTGAGCCGAATAAGCTTCATTTGCGGGAAGTTTTAATTTACTTCTTCAATTTGAAGAAATCTGAAGCTGAGGCGCATCGATTGCTTGTAGAAACATATAGAGAGGCTGCCTTAAGTGAGAGAAGTTGTCGTGAGTGGTTTCAAAAGTTTAAGAACGGTGAATTCGACATCGAAGACAAAGAACGTAGCGGAAGGCCGAAAGTGTACGAAGACGTGGAATTGGAAGCATTATTGGATCAAGATTCGTGCCACACGCATGAAGAACAAAAGGATGGACAATACTTCGAATAAAACACAAGGTTCCGTTTTTATACAATAAATGCCCAATTTTTGTTAAAAATCATAAGAAAATTTATTTGTACACCTGATATAAATTCTCAATGCGGTAATAACTAATTGACGTTTTTACAATTTTTGAAATACTTCGTATTTAATAGAAGCGCGAATTCTCAGATATAACTAAATAAATAGTCAATCAATTTCGATTGTAATGAAAAAATATAATCTATTTTCAACTTCAGACAAGTGGTTCTCATCCAAGTGCACCCACGAAATAGTATATTACGTGCCTAGGTGCACAATGAGGGTTATTGCGCGATGAGCGACAATCACGGTGTGACAACTCCAATGTATTTTGAAGGGGTACTTACAGATGGTGGCGGGGCGAATGAATTTATATCAGTGACATCTAGGGGACGTAGCAGGAACTAGATTGCATGAAAACTACCCATCCCCCCTCCACTTCAGATCCAGTAATGAAGGGCGCAAAATTTTTGCCATCCCATGCGAAAAAGGAAAAATTCGTATTTTATTATATTTGAGGTTACTTTGCATGGCTTAAATGAGCTTTGAAGGGGACTGGAGTTTTATCTTTATCGACACAAAGCACTGCAATTGTTGGCACATTAGGTATTAGAACTTTATAGATCGAATTTCATTAAAATCACTTGAAATCGCTATGAATTTTAATCAATTAACACATGCAGACAAGTGACAACATGTCGACTCCGCACGACGTTCATTTCGATAACACACTAGCGGCGACTAGGTCACGTAGCAATTACTATTTTTCTTTCGCCACTTGGCCTATAGGAGTGGGCACACCGCGGTGACAATGCTCGCAGGAGATCGAATCCAAGGCGTAGTCGAGGTGTAGCCGAGACGTAGCTGAGGCAAAGCCGAGACCAAGCCGAGACGCGATCAGTCCTGCGAGCATTATCGCGAGTCTCGTAATTTCCCGAATTGCACATATTCTATTTTATGTGACTCCGGTGCGTATACGAGTTTTTATGCGTACTCTCGAATCTAATCTATAGTAGTTTTGTAGTTGTTTGCGGCGCTAGTCATTACACTTGATATTTCGCGATTTCGATATTTTGATCTTATCGATCTTGTGTATTAGTAGCGAATTTTAATAGACGCATGCGCAGTTCAAATATACAAGGCTTTGTCAGTAGGGATCTAACGCTGTACGAAGAAGAAGAATAAGAAGAAGATTGTGCTCCGCTGTATGGCTATAGGCGCATGCGCAGTTCAATTTTTACATTACATTCCTCTGTAGCGCAATGCACAACATTGCGCTACTCTTAATTTTAGCGAAAAAACAAGTTTACGCGCCGGAGGCACATAAAAAACTATCCTTCTTTTGCGCTGAGAAAACTTATGTTTTGTTTTCGCTCTCGCAGTTTTCCTATATTCGTTTTGCTCTGAAGTATTTCTAACTGTCTCTTGTGCTGATAAAATTTGTGTTTTTTTTTACGCGCAAACTGTTTGTCTATGCCTTTTTCTTTTGATGTGCTCATTTCAGACTAATCCACTATGTTTAGTCTCGTTTTTAACAAGAAGTAGGGTAAGTGTGCAAATTATCATAGTAGACCCGGTTGAGAGAACGGTCAGAGGATACTCTGACCGTTCTCTGACCTCGCATTATTAAAATTATTATTATTACAAATAAAATTATTGTATTTATTCCTACACTTTCTATTCCAAATTCAGAGAGCGGTCAGAGAACAGTCAGAGAACGGTCAGAGCATTCTGCGACCGTTCTCTCAATCTGGACCACTAGGGTTACTGTGGATAGAAAGTCAAGACAACGTTTAAAAATTAAAGAAAGGCGTATGGTTGAAAAAATTAGGATTCAAGTTGATTCACGTAAAATGGTGATTCAAAAACTTATGCAAACAAATAATCCAGTTGTCAAAACATATCTTGCAGGAACTTTCTGGTATAGCTTTCAGTTCCTCCTACAGATTTTGTTTCATGGCTTCAATGGACTCAAAACGTCTTCCACGATGTAGTAGTTTGAGTTTAGGAAAAAAATAAAAGTCACACGGAGCGATGTCTGGTGAATACGATGCTTGGTCGATGATATTCGTTGAGTTTTAATGGTTAAAAATTCTCTCTCGAACGCCTCATAAGATCCAGATAATATTGTTTATTGACTTTTTGTCCCTCCGGAAGGAACTTCGAGTGGAGCACATTACGATGATCAACGAACACAGTCAACATGACTTTGATTTTCGAAAAACTTTGGCGCGACTACTTCTCGGCCTTTTTTAAATAAGTTTTTTCAATTAAAAATTCTCGGTATTTATTTGACAGAATGTAATTCTATATTTGAGTGTATTTGTGATGAAATAATATGATTGGCTATGATTAATTGTTGTGTATGTATGTGTATGCTTTTTACGTATATATGTATCGGATGACTACTGATAAGCTCGAAATAAGAATTCTTATTAATCAAACGAACTGTTGGTTAAAGTTTCACAGACTTCAGTTACGATGTCTCCATCGTCAGAACAAAAATGAAGATTAACTAATGGTTAGAGTAGAACATAACTACTTTTACCTCACCTCAATCAATGGTTAATCCCGATCTCAATGCTGACGGTAGAGACATGGTGAGTGATATGCTCATACATTTCACCTAAACCTACTCAGATATTGATGCCTTGTCCTCAACCACGCTTTACTGAACTCTTCAGTATTCTCTATCCAACGTTCATTAGCTCACTACTACTTAAAAATTTGGTCCATTAAAATTTCAACTACCAAGAACAGTATTTATTACAGATCATTTCAGAAGATATTTAGATAAATTTGTCACACTTTCACGTTGGGTGAATTGAGTATTCATGAATTTCACTTTGCCGAACTAGAAGTGAAAATATGTCAAAATGTCCTTATGTCCCAAGTTTACCCAACTGAGTTCAATAAAGTTTCTCAAACTATTTTTTTCCGTGTACTGAAAATAGCCGTGATCAAGACTCATCTTATTTACGGATCTGCAATTTCGAAAAATTTGTAAGAAATCGTGATTTTACACGACACCAAGACCTGATACGAGTATGAACACGGGCCGAAAGTTTCAATATGGTGGCAAATTGCGTGTTACCCATAAAATTTGTTTTCTGTTAATACAAATGGCCAGTTTCCTTATCACGAAAATAAGAGGACATTTTTGTTGAACAAACAAAAATAATATTTATAATATTAACCCTTTACAGTCGTATGTCTACTCTCAGCCACTAAAACATGTTATGTATAAACTTAATACGACCGCAAAAGGTTAAATGCGGGTTTCTTGTTACTGCAATTGAAATTTTTCTGTTACTTTTGCAGAATCTTAATTGAAATAACAGAAAACTTATTGGTATTTTCATATAAAAACTCAAAAAAGAAACACTAGTACTTTAGCACATTTTCGAATGCGAATAGTTATACATGCACTGTTAGGAATTTCTACAGTAATTTCCCGAAATACGTGACGGGAGTTTTATTCAGTTACAGTTTCGTAAAATTAAGATAGAATTTTAGAAAATTTAGTTACTTTTTACTAAATTTAAGAAACTATTTTTTTAATTATCAATTACAAATTTTTAAATATACTGATACTTGTATCTGCAATTCTGAAACTTGTATCAGGAATAATTTTACTTTTTGGGTAACTGAAGTTTTATGCAGTTACATGTAAGTAACAATCTTGCTACATTTTTTGTAATTTTAAGATACCTTCACTCAAAAACACCATGAATATCATCAAGTTTTATGTTATCTTTGTAATATAAAATATTCCTTAATTTCCAAACATTTCTGACACTGTGTTATTTATGAAAACAGCGATTATCTAAAAACAATATACTTTAGTGACTATAATGATTGATTGGTGTTTAATTTTCTTTATTTCACAGTATTTAGTCATGCTCAACTAGAAAATAAAATGCTGGGTGTAGAAAAATTGGGATTCATGGCTTCTTTAAGAAAATTAAAGGTACGCTTCTGTAGTGGAAGCTTGGTATCCCCGTACCACGTTTTATCTGCTGGAACATGCATCTTTGAAATACGTAAAGAAAACAATTTAACAATTTTCACTGCTTTAATCGGAATTACTGAAACAAGAGATGCAAATGATTCTCCTATTATAGAAGCAATATACCATTCACATTATGATCCTGAAAATAAAATCGTATCTAGTAATTTTGATATTGGAATGATCTTGGTTAGTATATTTATATTAATGAATAATTTATGCTTTTAATATATTTATACTTTTGGACATAGAAAATTGTTTCTATTGCTTTTAGATTGATTTGTTCGAATCATTTAAATCGACTTAAGTGACTTTAATGGATTCACTTTGAACTTTTTTTCATGTATCTTTTTTATCCCTGAATCTATCCTTTCACAACTAATGACTATCTTTTTATATATCTCTGAACCCACTCTCCGTGTATAAAACTATCTTTCTCTTTTTATCCCTCATCCTTCCCTGCATGTATTGGAATATCTATATCTTCTTATCTTATCCGAGTCGAACTATTGATTCTCTTTTGCTTCTCTTGATACTCTCTTGATTCTCTTTTGCTTCTCTTGATACTCTCTTGATTCTCTTTTGCTTCTCTTGATACTCTTTCGATTCTCTTTTGCTTCTCTTAATACTCTCTTGATTCTCTTTTGCTTCTCTTGATACTCTTCTGATTCTCTTTTGCTTCTCTTGATACTCTCTTGATTCTCTTTTGCTTCTCTTGATACTCTTTTGATTCTCTTTTGCTTCTCTTTATACTCTCTTGATTTAATGAAAGAACATTTAAAGGACTACGGCGCAATTACCAAGGCGATTCAGTAGCGCTCGAATCGTCGGAGACAGCAGACGTGAGTCATAATGAGTTCTGTGTACGCGAAACGTTTTGAAGCGGTCTTCTTGTGTACCCATCCAAAGGGACCACTTATGTCCTATACAGTCGCTGCTAAATACATCAAAAAGTCGAAATCGTTCGTGAAGAAGTGGGTTGAGCGTTATAAAGCCAATAAAAAACACCCCGTGAAGGTCCATGTTTGGGAATGCTTCTCATAGCGCGCTTTTGGGTGTTTAGAGCTCTTCACCGAGAACTTGAATGCTCAGAAAATGCTCCAAATATATGAACATGGTCTTCTAAGGTCTGCCACAAAGATGTTTGGAGCCGATACGGCCGATTGGATCTTACAAGAAAATAACGACCCGAAACATCGAAGCCGTCTCTGCACCGCCTGGAAAACAGAAAAGGGCATCACAACTTTGGACTGGCCATCACAGTCCCCCGATACGAATTCAATCGAAAATGTCTGCAGTGTTTCAAAGAGGAAGCTTGCGGGAAAACGTGTGTTCACCCTGAAACAGCTCTCACAAAAAATCAGGAAGATATGGCAAGAATTACCAACGGGCTACGCTGAAAAATTAGTGGAAAGCATGCCGAAAAGGTGCCAGGCCATTCTGGACAACGATGGGGACTGGACTATCTATTAGATACTAGCGCCGTAGTCCTTCGAGAGTACTTTTATTTTAAAAAAAAACGTTTTAAAATCTCTAATAGTTTTCGAAAAATCGAGGACTCGCTCTTGTTGAACCCTTTTCATTCTAGTACTTGAGGGTATGTGATGCTTAATGACGTCACAAATGACCAACCATTTTATATTATTTATATTCATCGGGTTGATTAGGACAGAAATGTAACTATAATTATGAAATTGTAGGCAACAATGAGGAATCCATTAAAAAATCAATCTCCGGTACCATTTGGATTTTTATTTCGAAAAATAAAATTGTTCAAAATTAATGTTTTCAAAACAAAATTCGACATGTACCAGACATTGATACTTTGATACATTCCTCATTATTTTCCAAAAGTCTGCTACTATATTTTCGTTTCTCTTTTAATCAACACGATAAATATAAATAATAATAAACCGTTGCTAATTCCTGACGTCATTAGGAATTATATACTTTTAGAAATGGAGAATCATAGAGGAGGTAAGGAGAATCTTCGTTGCTACTCTTTAAGATCCTCCAAGGTGCAGAAACGGAAATATCTGCAGGAGAAGAGCACCAGCAGAGGATCAAAATTACATTGATTTAAACAGCTAATACGCCTCTTTTGATTCTCTCAAGTCCTCGAAAATGGAGCATCTTAGAGAATCAATAGAGAATCAATAGTTCGACTCGGGTAGTTTTTAAGTTATTAACCTTCATACTTGAAACATATTTAATAATTTTATGAATAAATATATATATATAGTACTTAAGAAATTAACAAATTTTATTGATTTTACTTGGATACCTGCAACACAAAACCGAGCGCGAGGTCAAGCCATGCTATAGCGCAAAGCACCAAGTCTTATGCACAAACTTCACAAAAGTCGCACTGATAGAAATGGTTCGGGAGTTTTAGCCATTCGGGTGTAGGTTGGGAATTTATAATTGTATTTATAAAATAATATGTCTCTGAACAACGCAGGATGTTGAATACAGAAATCAAAATATTGTAAGTGAAACTGGTTGAATCAGAAATATAATATGGGAAGGCGAACAATACATTTTTCCATAGCAACCAATAATATGGTTGATTCATTCATATTTATTCAGTTATAATCGGATGGTTAAAATACAAATCTCATATTGTTGTATCTATGCCAGCAATAAGGTAAGGTTAAATTAATCATAAATATCGTTGTAACAGCCATTCCTTTCTATCAGTGCGAACATTTTTTTTATTGAAAGTACATACATGCCAAGTTGTACACTTCATGATATAAGCTTACACTTCAAACATTTGATTAGCTTGAAAATTGTTTAAGATATATTGAAGATGCATTGATATTTGAGGGATATAAAAGTATCCATTATTCCTACTAAATTTAAAGTGATGGGAACTTTTCGTCAGAAAATACTTTTTTTTATTAGATTGAAGATAAAAAGAGTTTTAAACGTCCCCATATTGAAAATTATTCAAATTGAAAGTTTAATATGTCATTTTTATACTCATAAGACGCATATACTTTTCAGTGTATATTTTGAACCATTCCGAGAAATTATCATTTTTTGAAGATATCTTGTTCAATGCAAATTGGTTGAAAATCAATCCGATCGCTCCTATTCAATTCAAATCGATACGAACTCGAGTTGAACTTAAACAAGTTTTTAATACGAATCATTCTGAGGTCAGATTGATTCGGGTTGACAATTCGGTTTAAGGTCGATTTCTTAAAAGCTATTACTTTTAATGCCTCAATTTTTACAGAAAAAAAAAATTTAATGATAAAAAATTTTCAACAGAATTTTGACGTTTGAATTTTTCAATAAACTCAACCACAGTATTGAGCTGAAGTTTCGATATCTAGTCAGATGAATTTAAAAACATTTTTTTTTTTACTTGAAACATTTAAAAATTGTTAAGAGATACATTCTTTAACCCCAAAACACAATTCACCGCAAAATAAACATCAGAAAACAAAATCTGTTTTCCTGTTGTTCTTGTTATTAGAGACGAAGAAAACATAAAAACCAACAGGTACCAGAAATCAACATGGTCCAGCCTGCTTCTTAATTTTCATTCACATCACCTGCTTAAATACAATAAAATAATATTATATTATGTGCCTAGGCGCATAATGAGGGTTATTATACGACGAGCAACAATGCTTGCAGGAGATCGAAGCCGAGGCGTGATCAGTCCTGCGAGCATTTTAAGCGAGTCTCGTAATTACCCGAATTGTGTGCATTGGTACATATTCTATTTCATGTGACTTCGGTGCGTATACGAGTTTTTATGCGTACACTCGAATCTAATCTAGTATTCATCATGATTCTCGTCCATTGCACTTGATATTTCGTGACTAGCTCTGGCAATTTTGATTTTATCGATCTTGTGTAGTAATAGCGTTTTGTAATAGAGCATGCGCAGTTCAAATGTACAAGGCTTTGTCAGTACGGTTCCAACGCTGTACGAATCCTCTTTAGCGTAATACACAACATTACGCTACTCTCAACTGTAGCGTAAAAACGAGTTTACGCGCCGGGGGCACATAAACATAATTAATGATTTAATCGACAGAGGTTAGCGCACAAAAGCTTTTACACAAGAAACATTCAAAAAAATTAAAATATTAACGGTCTATCACACCTTTTCAAATCAGTAAAAGATCCAATTGCGGTGCTTGATACTGCTGATTTTATCTACAATATTGGCAATTCAAACTTGCAATGCGAGACCTTGTGGTCGACAAGCGAACTAATCAATATGGCTACCGTTGGGCTTCGCGCAGCATTGTGTATACTATACTAAAGCCAGATGCTCACAGCGTAACGCAGTAATTAATCAATTGTTTGCCAAATAAATATATAGTTAACAAAAAAAGTAAGTGACAAGTGCATAAATAAATATAAGCGTGAAAATGGAATTCTCACCGAAGCACAGGAAAGGAAAGGACTTTACTCGTAAAGGCAGTGCTTGTACTTACTCGCATACCGTATTTATCGACAACAAAAGCATTTTTAGCACTTAAAGATAGACATAATTTGCAAATTCCTATTCAGATCAACAGTAAATACGTGAACGCCGAAGCCCTGTGGCAGCCATGATTGTTCTCATGCAGCAGCGCCCCTAAGCCCGCGGTGGACATTTGTTTTGCCAATACCATATACAGATTGCACAACTACTTATATAGGCACGACTAAACAACCCTTAAAAAACAGAATTCATGAACACAAAAAGATATTTACAACCCTCCAGAAAAATGAACTTCTCTGACTAAACACGCATGGCACCAAGATCACAAATTTAATTTTGATGCAGTTTGTAATGCATCCCGAACTAAGGGTTATTAATCTATGCTGATCTATGTTAGAGATAAGATGGGCTCAGGTAGGCCCTACGACGTAGCGGATGGCGACTTGTAGAATCAGACGTTTACAAACAGCCCTTTGGACTGAACTTACTTCAATTAAATTCGTTGCGATGATTGCTTTGTAACCTCTCAGTGAAATATACTCATATTTTATCCTAGTATAAATAACTTACTTATTCACCCCGTGACATAATTTTCTGGCGATCCAACCCAGGATCCTATTGACTTGATACGTCAAATCTAATTAGGACTAACGAAGAATCAACCTCTATGGAGAAGCAGAATCTTCGCACAGGGCAGATCACTATAAAGGAGAACACGTACTCAGGCTGAAATAAGTAGGCTTAATAGTGACTCCCTGATATTAAAATCGCAAAAAGCAGAGACGTCACCAACCCAATATTGTACCGCTGGACTTTGCAGTCTCAAATTCAACGGATTTCGCTAAGACAATGACCAGCTACGCATCCAACTTCAAGACTCTCCATCTGCAGCAATAAAACGTAAATATTTCTAAATAATTAAACTTAGAATCTTGAGTCTTCTTTACTTTCATTCAACGGAGACCTGATACGTCATGATGAAGCGAAGTTTATCGTGCAAGCGTACTCACATTACGGTGGTCCGTAATCCCTAAGTCCGTCAAAAACCAAGAAACTTCCCAGCAAACACTGTTATATAACATGTATGTAACTGTTACGTAACAGATTGTAACACGTTACATAGCTGGTGACTTATAGGTGAGTCACCTGTGACGCAAAATGTCACACATTGTGTGATGAATTAGTTCTATAACAGCTCTGTAACGCTGTGATGTAATGGGTCTGTAAAAGACTTATGTAACATATGTTCTATATATTGTTACGCAGCATCAATGTAAATATGTTCTATATGTGTTATGCAATTATGTTATATAGAAGTTTTGTAAAAGCGATATGTAAATAGTATGTAACGGAGATATGTTAAACAGATATACGATGATAAAATATTGATAATACACAACTCATTTCTGTGAGTCAAATTTTGCACCTTTGTAGTATTTTTGTCGATTACTGAATATTATACTTAGGGCATGTGAAATTTTACCATAAGAGCAATTCAGTTTACACAAGTTATTACCCACAATTTTTAATTTTTCCAACTATTATTGATGTCGGTATTCGGGAAATTAAAATATCTATATATAATATTACATGATTGTTACATATCTGATAATAACGAGCATTATACGCAACTTACAGAGAAGCACTACACAGTAATGCTGCCATAGTACACTTACGTAACACTGCAAAGAAAGTGTTATTGATCATTCGCGTAACCAAGTTACAGAATCAAAGTTACAGTATTGCCTCATAAAAATTATGTCACACTGTTACGTAGCTGTTACTAATGTACATTATATACAACTAACATACCTATTCCGTAACATTGTTACATTACCCTTACGTAACAAAGCAATGGAATTGTAATAGATCATTTAGTTAACCAAGTTCTAGAAAAGATGTTACGTGATTCTTACATAATAATTGTCACATTGTTACATAGCTTTTATTAATGTACATTATACACGACTTACATAATTATACAGCAATGCAGTGACAGTTCACTTACGTAACATTATGACAAAACTGTTACAGATCATGTGTGTAACACAATTAGAGGACGAATTTTACATTGTTTTTCTATAGCATATACATCCCACTGCTACAGAATTGTTACATTCACTCTTTTATTGATCTTTTACATCTTCACGCGGTAACAATCTTACATAACATTGTTACCTTCCCGTTATATAGCAATTACATCACTGAACAATAACAATCGTTACATAACCAGAAATAACTATGTTACCCTTTTGTTACGGAGCGGTTACATAACGTGTTTGCTGGGTTTTTGTCATACAACCGATTGTTTGTAGCAACAAGGGTTATTGTATATATATTTAAAGATAACGCACATGGTCATGTTTATAAAACTGTACGAAACGTTTTCCTTTTAAATTTATTAAACTTGTAACAAAACACCTGACACTCGAAATTTTATAAGTTAAGTACACCAAAAAAAAAGCACAACAAAATGAGTCAAGAATCAACAACGGGAGATGTCATGAAGATGCTTCAAACATTAATTTCGAGGACGGACAACACGGGAATAGTCATCATCAAAGGAAAGAAGAGATCGCTTCTTTAGCGAACAATTTTAATTTAATTACTTCGGACAGGGAAAAAAATAATGGATCGGACGACGATCTTAAAAGCAAGGGAAAAGGGAATCTAGAAAGGTATGGTTTAGATATAATTCAAGCAGTAAAGAGATATAAAGTTTCTCAGGCAGAAAAGTTAACACGAATCAGACGAAGAGAACCAGTAATTATCCCCGATACTCATTTAGAACCAAACGAGAAAATTGAAATGGACATCTTCGATCCATTGCCCGTCACCGAGCAAAGAAATTAATACATACTGTCGATTCAAGATGTGCTAACTAAATATATTTTACTGATCCCGCTATAAACAACAACAAGTGAATTCATCCTCACAGAACTTCTAGACCACTACATTTACATATTTTCGTCACCAAAGCACATCCTGACAGATCAGGAAAGAAACTTTGTTTCCGAATTAGTCGATAAATTGGAACGACTCCTTAGAATCAAACACATAAAAACTACTACGTTTTACCCACGGAGCAACGTAAGTCTAGAGAGAGTACATGCCATAGTCAAAGATTTATTTAGGACAGCCATAGAAAATAACCGTACAGAATGGGATTCAAACCTGAAAATTATCTGTATGGCCTATAACATCACTGCAAATGAAACAACAGGATATACGCCTTTTAAATTAACTTTTGAAAAAAAAAAAAATTTACCATCTACATTGGCAACAACACTATCTCTATCTCACGATAAATTCGTAATCTTGTGGGAAAAAAGGCATGAAAATTATATTCAAATCGAAAGAGAAAAAATCCGAGGAACAAAGGAGAAAAATAAAGGGATCCAAGGTTCAAGAATAGTTATTCCTTAAGAAATATACGCAGCAGGAGACCTAATGTGGATAGACAACGATAAGGATCGAAAAGAATACATATGGGTCATTTCATGGGAGATTTACAGTCAACATTTTTTTTTCGACGTAACATTTTTTTTGCCTTTTTACTTTGAAAATAATCGACACGTATTTTTTTTCAATGTGATACTTGAAAATTTCGAGATATAATTTTTTTAAGTTTGGCACTCGGCAAAATTTTTTTTTTTTTAACAGATCACTGTAAAAGCAGTTTTGAATATAAAATGTAACCCTTGCACTTGAAATGCGCGAAAGAGTACAAGCTTTCAAAAAAGTTATAGCAAACATTTCGTTGTTTTTTTTTGTAACAACAATATAGTACATTTTTATAAACAATTGAATTTTTTTTTAATTTGGAACTAATTTTTTTCCGATTTTTTTTTCTAAATCTTTGTTGAAGTTTTTTCAATGTGCAGGCAAAATTTTGGAATGGAAAAATGAAAACTGTAGGTGTAATTAATTTATAAAATCTGTCCCGCGCGTTGCAACGAGCGAGCTCGCACGCTGCAACTACGCTTAAGCTTGATTAGGCATGCTCGGACTCGAAGCACGTGTGGCAGTGAATGCAGAGACCGCTGTTTTAGTTTTCTGTGAATGTTCCTCAAGTGTTCACCTATTTCAAATCAATACAGAAATGCCAAGCTCTCGATTTAAACATGTCTGCTGCAATCCGTTTGATAAAAAAAATCATAGTGGAAAAAAGCCAAAAACAAAATTTGCGTCTTAAGTGTATCATTTAGAGTAATTTTATCGTAAAACTTCACTCATCAATTCATCATTATAACTAATGATTCGTTTTGAAATAGTCTACGCACAAGTTTGAATGTACTTACAACAAAAATCTTCCATCTCCATTTCATTTGCTTCTATTCTGCATTGTGTACAAGAAACATCATCCGGTTTGAAAATTTTCAATTTTTCAAGTATCGAGAACGAAACGCGACGCAAATTTTTTTTTTGCTTTTTTCCACTATGATTTTTTTTATTAAACGGATTGCAGCAGACATGTTTAAATCGAGAGCTTGGCATTTCTGTATTAATTTGAAATAGGTGAACACTTGAGGAACATTCACAGAAAACTAAAACAGCGGTCACTGCATTCACTGCCACACGTGTTTCGAGTCCGAGCATGCCTAATCAAGCTTAAGCGTAGTTGCAGCGTGCGAGCTCACTCGTTGCAACGCGCGGGACAGATTTTATAAATTAATTACATCTACAGTTTTCATTTTTCCATTCCAAAATTTTGCGTGCATATTGAAAAAACTTCAACAAAGATTTAGAAAAAAAAAGCGGAAAAAAATTAGTTCCAAATTAAAAAAAAATTCAATTGTTTATAAAAATGTACTATATTGTTATTACAAAAAAAACAACGAAATATTTGCTATAACTTTTTTGAAAGCTTGTACTCTTTCGCGCATTTCAAGTGCAAGGGTTACATTTTATATTCAAAACTGCTTCTACAGTGAGCTGTTGAAAAAAAAAAAAATTTCCCGAGTTGTTATAGTGAAAACTAAACTTTCTAATTTTTAAAGGTAGTGACATCAAACTGATATCACTTTGTATGTCTTTATTCTTGAGAGATGTTAGAGAAGAACTGACGAGGCCTGCCTGAACCTCTACATATATAGACAGCTAAACCTAGGAGGGGGAGGTCATCAACCTCTACATATATGGATAACTAAACCTGGGGGAAGGAGGTCATCATCTGGCCTGGTAACACTCCCCTTTTTAGACATAAATTAGTCTCTTAATTTACTAAATTCTTACCCTCCTTACTTTTGGTATTTCGGTGATCACCAAGGGTTGCAAGCTAGAATTGTACGTGATAACGTTCGTCGGCGTTGTTACCTTTGTTTTTACACAGAATATACAGAGTTTTTTGGGCATACACTTTTGTATGAATTCGAGTATTTCTAATCTGTACAGAACATAGGCTGATCCTAATCTTAGCGCTGCGTAACCTAAATAGCTTAACCAATCCACAGTTGTTTCTCTCTATGTTCTTAGTCTTCTGTTAATGGCTATTGATTTTAACATATTTTCTGCATCGTCTAGGCTTAATTTGGCTTGTCGTAATTTATTGTTATCTATGATTTTAGGGAGACGTATTAATTTACTTTCTAAGGTTTTTAGATCGTCGTTAGAGTAACTAATGTTGTAGGTCGCATTGAATTCGTTGTAAAATTGTCCCTTTAGATTTTTGCTAAGGTACAGTGCGTCCATTCCATTATAGATTTTACAATTTGAGCCCGTTAGTAGTGAGGGTTGTTTAATCTTTAGGTGTTCTATTCCTGTTTCGCAGCTAATATCTAAATATACCTCGTTCATTAGTACTATTATGTATCCGTTTAGTACGGGTATGAAGGTTTCTTTGTGTAAAGCAAAAGTTGAAGTTTTACATTTGTTCTCTGAGTATCGCTTGAATATCGTAGCTTCGCATGTTTCACTGTCAGTCAGCCTAAGGTTTGGTTGGCTTCTTTCGCAAATTTTATATTCGCTTATCGTCGTAAATTTATTTATTGTTTCCTTGTCAGTAATTACATATGAGTCTCTAAATTTTATTAAATAGTCATGGTCGGGAATTACTGCAAAATATAGGTTTTGGATAGGATAAGGGATAGGTATAATATGTTTGATGGTACCCTCTTCCTGTTCTATAATGGGAATTTTGACGGTTGTAAGGTGTAGTTGGCTTTACAGTTGGCCATTGCCGCTATTAGAAGTACTAGAGTCCTCATCTAAAAAATAAGGCACACACTGATCTATGTGTACTCTCAGTATTTTATCTTTATTCCTAATGCGTAGATTATTATTATCTAGGTAATCTATAACTTCGTAAGGACCTTTAAGGATTTTGACTAGGCTTCCAGGCTTGTATAAAGGATGTGTTCTTATTATTCCTTCATCTAATCTTTTCTTAGTTTTTTCTAATTCTACTTGGATTCTCTCTCTAGCTTTTCTGATGTTTTCCTCGTGTTTTTTCCTCCATTTTCTAATCAGATCTTGATGGGTTAAATTGGGTGAGTTTTCAATTTGAGATGGTATATTTGGTAATCTTCCAAACGTGAGTTCAAAGGGTGTGAATCCCGTGGTTTGATTTACTGTTGAATTTATTGCGAATGTTACATATTTTAGATTTTCGTCCCAGTTATTCTGATTTTCTGCCATGCTAGTTTTGATCAGATTATTCAGGGTTGAGTGCATTCTTTCAATGTTTCCGTTGGATTGTGGATGGAATGCTGTAGTTTTAATATGTTTGATTTTCAAAGCTTTCTCAAATTGGTCCATTAACTCAGATAGAAAGTTAGACCCTTGATCAGTGAGAATAGTTTTAGGGGATCCATAAATGTAAATATATTGTTCTATCAGAGCTTCTACTATTGCTGTTGAGGTTTCACTTTCTAACGGTATTAAAGTGGTGTATCTGGTCAATCTATCCTGAATACTAAGTATGTATTTGTTACCTCTAGGTGTAGTGGGTAACAGTCCAAAAATATCCAGTGCTATTTTATCATTTGGATTGAGTGGTATGTCGGGTATTATACTTTCTGATTGATTCTTAATTCGCGTGGTCTTTTGTAGTTGGCATATAGGGCATTTTTTGACATAGTCCTTAATGTCTTGGTCCATGTTGGTCCAAATTCCGATTCTCTTGGCTTTTTCGATAGTATTTTGTTCTCCAGTGTGATCCCTATGAGCTTCTTTAATAATTTGTTTTCGTTCTTCCTTAGTTAATTCTCGGGTTGTAGAGAAACAAATGTGGAAATTCTTATCTGGATAATAGTTTGATAGGAATTCCATTATTTCTTGAATTACTTCTCGCTCCAGAAATGTAAATAGAGGATCTCCAAAGGATAATCTAACAATTGAAAGTTTCCTGTTAACGAATTCTTCGATGAACCAACTTAATTTATACAGCCAATCTTCTTCGTTGTACATAGGCATTTCATCCTTAGTTACTTCTTTCCAAAGTTTGCCGATAGGGTTAGGCTTTGTTTTAATTTTGCCTTTGACTGGTTGTAGTTTCCAATTTATAAAATCCGTATATAAATTAGTATTGTCTCCTGGTGTTTCCGTGATTTCTTCTTCGGTTTCTGTGGTTTCATTTTCTGATGGTTCTCTCATTCGCCTTGCGGTTAATTTAATTTTTTCTTTTAATATTTCGTCTTTTGTTATTCGCGGCTTGTCGAATGTTTCTATTTCCGGTGACTGGTCTTCCAAGCTTGGTTCTTCTTCTTCAGTACTAATTCCGGTTTTTTCCATTGCTTCTTGTAATGTGTCCTTAGTGATGGGAAAAAGTCTGGATAGACAATCCGCTACTTTATTTTCTTTTCCTTTTACATATTCTATTTCGTATTCGTATTCTTCCATATGAAGTCTCCATCGTAAAAGTCTTGAGCTAGGGTTTTTCACATTGTGTAGCCAAACTAAAGCACGGTGGTCTGTTTGAATTTTGAATTTCTTTCCGAGAAGATATTGTCTGAGGCGTTTCATAGCCCATACAATTGCTAAAAGTTCTTTTTCAGAGGTGGTGTATTTTTCTTCGGCTTTGTTCAATGTTCTTGATATAAAAAGACAAGGGTGCCCGTCTTGGCTCAATACTGCTCCTAATCCACAGTTGGACGCGTCCGTAGTCAGTATAAATTGTTTGGAAAAATCAGGGAATTTTAAAACTGGTGCGATTACCAATGCGTTCTTCAAATCGTAAAATGCTTTTTCGCAGTCTGGGGTCCAATCGAATATTGTCTCTTTCTGAGTTAGCTTTGTTAAGGGTCTCGCTATAGTAGAGAAATTCTTGATGAATTTCCTATAGTAACCTGCAAGTCCTAAAAATGATTGCACATCTTTTACAGTTTTCAATGGTCTGAATTCTTTTATGCAGTTTATTTTTTCAGGGTTGGGTTTGACTCCTTCTTTGGTTATTATATGTCCAAGGTATTCTAGTTCTGGTTTAAGGTATTCACATTTTCTCGGTTCTAATCTTAGTCCTAACTGGTAGATTCTTTCCATGACTACTACTAAGTTCTCATTATGTTCCTGAATTGAGCTTCCGAATATCACAATGTCATCTATGTACGCAAAGCATTTTGTTCCGATTAATCCTCTGAATGCATTATCCATCATTCTTTGGAAAGTGGCTGGTGCGTTCTTTAAACCGAAAGGCATGCGATTGTATTCGAAATGTCCTTGGTTTGATGAATTCTCTCTGGTCTTTTTCTAAATGATCTAATCTTGAAGCTTTCAATAATTCATTTAGTCGAAATGTCATTTGAGGTCCATTACTTTCATTTGTGATTATTTTTAATATAGGTTCGTAGCTAATCTGGAGATTTACTTCTTTAGGGTAATCCTCATTATTTTTCAATGGGATTTTTATTTGTCCGTTTCGTATAGTGTAGAGTCCGTCGGGGATTTCCTTATCATCTATAATGATAATATCTTGATCTTCTGCGTCAGTTGAAATGGTACATATCTTTTCGGATTTTCCTGGTATGAAATCATTGCTTAGGTGCAAAGGTAGCTTTACCTTATTTAGCACGAGGTGACTGTTCGTGATCGCATATCTTGGATATTTTTCAAAGAATTTAATTCCAATTATACCTCCTTCTGGTAAGGGAAAATCGTTGGGTACTATGTAGAAAACGTGTTCTTGTCCAAAAAAGTTTAATTTTGTAGAATATTTAGAGATATGCCGATCGTTACCCATTAGGAATGTTTTGTGGGTAGATTTCCTTTCGTCTCTATCATCCAATATTTCTTCTTTGATTATGTTTATAGCAGCTCCTGAGTCTACTAATAATCTGTATCTTCCAGTTTTTCTTCTGGCATCGATTGTTCGTAATCTTCCGCATATGGAAGAAATTCGGCTGATTCCTCGAAGATCAGTTGCTCCGTTATTTCTTCCTCTGTCATGTTTTCCGCTTCTGTTTCTTCCTCTTGGATTGCTCTTACCGGAGGTGGTCGCTTGAAACCATGGCCTGGGGGAAAACCCTGCTTCACTTGGCACTGTGAAGATATATGACCTATTTTGCCGCACTTGAAGCAATTCATTTTAAATCTGTCACTCAGTGGTATGGTACTATTCTGTGCTCTAGGTGTAGTATTTGCACTGAGTCGAGGTGGTCCGGGTGATTTGGCCCATATTTTTACTGGTGGTTTGATAATTTGTCTGACAGGTTGGCTGTCTTTTAACCATGTTTCAGTTTCGATGGCTAATGCTTGAGCCTCGTTTACTGTGTTCGGTTTTAACAGACGTACCTGCATTCCAATTTCTCTTTTTAAATTTAATAAGTAACGGTTAACGGCTTCTTCTTCTTCCAATTCTATTTTAAGTCTTCGTTTAGTGGGGTTTACGTGCTGGGATTGGACTAGGTAATTTATTTCATTTGTTATTTGTCGAAACCTCGTCGTGAAGTTCTGAACCATTTCTGTTAAGCCTTGCTTGCAGCTTTCTAATTTAGATTTTAATAAAATTAATGAACTGGTTTGTCTCAAATTTTGTCTGAGTGCCGCGTATAAATCTTCATAGGAGTTTATTTGCATATATCTAATGGCTCTTTCTGCCACGTGTGTAATTTTCTTTGCTAAAATTAAATCTAAAAGAATTTCTGGTTCTTCGCATCTTATTCTAGCTCTCTTTACCGTTTTTATAAAATCTTCTACTCCCATGTCGTCCTGACCGTTAATTGGCTTTATTGTTTCAATTGCTAACTTAGCTCCCATTTTCCGTTCCTCGTGTGGTGCTGTTGGGACAGTTGTTGGGAAAAATTGTGATTGACCGTAAATATTTTCCTGTCTTGGTCTAAATGTTTCTTTTCTCTGGAATGTTTTTTCTTCGACCGAAGAATGATCGTCTGTCGCTTCTGGTCGTTGCTGGGATTCACTATCTGTTTCTACTGTCCCTGCTCCTCCTAATTTCTTTGATAATCTTGAAATTTCATCTATCCTATTTTCGTTTTCTTTTTTCAGGGCGTTGAATGAGATAGTGAGAGTTTCCATTTTTTTTTTTTTTTTTTTTTTTTGGTGAGGAGGAAAAATGGCAAAATCTTTTATAGACGTTGTACAGGACTCTCCTAGGACGGGTCTAGGCATACCTGTTAAAACCAGAAAACCCCCTCTCTCGAACCAATACACCACCCGCGGAACCGCCTTTCGGCTTTAAACTTCACGGGTGGTTGGTTCCATTAAAGTCGCGTACGACTCTTCCGTCATCCGTTCGCTCGGAACTTCCACCCGCGGCCACACGCCCACTAGGATAACCGACCAGCCGCGCCACCCAGGGGAGAAACAAACAGATTCCTCCCCCGAACGACGCGGACGGTCAAGTCTACCCGAGACGCAGGACCGCGGGTGCAGGCCCCGATGCGATTTCTACTGGCCCTCCCCGTTGTTTCGCTCCCGACGCCCATCAAGTTCTCTCGTCTTCATCACAAGTGTGACGAATGACCCTTACTAGTAATTCGTCAGTGGTGTAAGAGGGGGACTGGGCCCTGACGGGAGATTGTGCTCGAGACATGAGAGTGGTTGTGATTGGGAAATTTAAAGAGGATGAGTCCGTATCGTAGGATGAGTCAGTTTGATAGAGCGTGCTATTTCGGTGTTTATCAAACGCCAGTGTACCTACTTATCTATTGTTTGTGACTCGGGTGTAGAATGTCGCGGTAAAATTTTAAATGTTTATTTTTTAATACAACAAAATGCAGTATAAGTTGCTACAAACTGCTACTGATTTTGAGGTAGTGATACTTAATTTGTTAAGGGTGGCCAGTGCTTGTGAACACACAGAGTATAGCCAACCCGATCTTGCCTCAACTTTACCTCACCTGTACCGTAGTACAGTCGCCGTGCAACGTACGTAAAGAGGATTTATACTCTAAGGCCCAAGATCGATTGAGAAATGTTTACAATACTTTCACTTTCTAGAAGTAATGCTTACTGTGCTACTCGTAGCCTGATGTGGGATCCGTAGACCGCCTGCCTTCCTTGACGTGTCGAAGAGATGAGTCAGCTTACTGTTGAGAACCGGTTGCCTGGCTGGGCGTTGGCTGCTTACTTACGCAGATGCGTCTTCCGCCTGATTGCGGGCCTCGTTCAATTTTAATGGAATCTTTCACTGATAATTTACGTGGTATAGTGGCTACTAAATTCACCAACTAATTTTTATTATCAGCTACTTATTCCTGTTTTCGGGCTTACCGTAGTGAAGTCCGGAGTTCTTCTTATTTTTAAAACTTCGTAAAGTTTCTTTAGCTTCTTGGGTCCGTGGATTCCAAGTCTCGCACAGGTCCGCGTTCTATGTGGATTTTCGTAGAAATTAAAAACCGAGAACTTAAGCGGATCGTGGTAGGATCGCCAAAATGTTATAGTGAAAACTAAACTTTCTAATTTTTAAAGGTAGTGACATCAAACTGATATCACTTTGTATGTCTTTATTCTTGAGAGATGTTAGAGAAGAACTGACGAGGCCTGCCTGAACCTCTACATATATAGACAGCTAAACCTAGGAGGGGGAGGTCATCAACCTCTACATATATGGATAACTAAACCTGGGGGAAGGAGGTCATCATCTGGCCTGGTAACAGAGTGCCAAACTTAAAAAAATTATATCTCGAAATTTTCAAGCATCGCATTGAAAAAAAAAATGCGTGTCGATTATTTTCGAAATAAAAAGGCAAAAAAAAATGTTTCGTCGAAAAAAAAATTTTGACTGTAAATCTCCCATGACATGACCCATATACATATATACATAATACATGCTAACCGCCTAAAATTATATTATGAGCAGAAGGCTGACTTATGTCTATTTTCAGGATGAACTTCACTAAGGTAATATTCTTGGCCACTCACATCTCTACTACGCTTCCTATTGCATTTACACCAGTAACCGGAACCACAATCTTTGCTGATGATTTTGGAAAAGCTGGTCTCTATCACGAAGTTTGGCACATATATATTGCTATAGATACTGACAACATAGTAACACGACAACAGCAAATATGGGATATATGTTACATTCTTCTACATCACACCTATGCATCAAGTGTGTAGAATTTTTTGCATTAAAGTTACTAGGCGCTAAGATCGAAAGATTAAAAGATCAAATGAAATTATTCAATGACATAATAGGGAAACACATCAGGAACAGGCACGGACTAATTAAAGCTTTTAGCATTGCTTCTAAACAAAACCAGAGTGATAAGAAGCACCCTTAATTCCTCTTACAACGCATAAATCCTTCTGAGACATAGTAAAGAAAACATCGAAAAGTTTAATCGGTTAATTATATAATTATAATTATTATAATATATAAATAATTTATTATAATTAATAAATTCTATCAATGACGGAAAACGTGGTATAGTGCACCCGCAAATACTGACACCTTCTACACGTTTGGAAGTACCCAGAGACTTCGAAAATAAATTTAACACTAAATATAGCATACCATTGACTAAAGACATGTTTCAAAATATTATCGACATGTCCGAAATAAACATCGCTATCGTAAGTCAAAACCTCGTCTATTCATATCGTTATTCGCTATTACACTATTTGCTCTGTTCAAATTCGTAATCTTCCAGTTCTTGAAAAAATGTATCCCAAATATTTGCATAAGCTTATGTTGTACGAAGAACGAGATCAGAAATCAGGTGACACCTCAGATAGTCACTTACATTCCTAGCACTTCTGATGAAATCAATCTAGATAGTAAACTAAACACAAAACCCGTTAAGTTCCGGAAACAGAATAAATAAAGGTTTGTCAGGCGTAAAACAAATCTAATGAAGGGGGTGTAACGCACCCCGAACTGAGGGTTATTCACATATGCTCTTAATAATACTCCCTTCCACTATGTTAGAAATAAGATGGGCTCAGGTAGACCGTACTTATTCACCCCGTGACAAGTTACAATTACTGACTGGCCTGATAACTACAGAAAACGCATGATTCTTGAAATTACCCACATAGCCAGTAGTTATCATTCTGTCAATCTAAAAACTGATACTGATCTTTTATCAGTTTTTTATCTTCCTCTACTTCTAAATAAGCAAGCTTATAACCTAATTAAAATTAAAAATACCTCAAATACATGAATACATAAACTTTCTATACAATCAAAGCACATAGTCCAAGATCCCACTGCAAAGTATCTTCACCGAAATGTTAATAGAAAAAAACACGTTGAAACATGTGCATTATATACGCCCTAACACGAAACGGCTAGGTTGTCTTAACATAGCCGGGTCCTTATGTCAATAATTATTTATTGAAAATCCTAATTATGGGAGTTAACTATAAATAAGATTAATAAGATAAACATAGTAACAATTGAAAGTTGACGACTAAACAAGCGAAAAATTGTAGGGTTACCAACCCCCAGGTTGGTCTAAAGATGGGTTGTTTAAACATTTTTACAGATTTTTTTGGCGTACAACTTCACCGACTGTTTAATAGAAGAATAAATACTTGAATAGAAAGCTTACGATCTGCGCTTCGAGAAAATATATGGTTGTCTGCGTGATTCCGGGTCCAAAGTCAGACAACCCTACGCGAAAACTTTTCATTTTGCGCGCGCGATAGAAATGAATGGAGCACCACTGCAACTACAAGTCGAGATTCGAAAACCGGTTTTGCCGTGACTTGTTCTTCTCCCCTTGTAGTCAAATCTGTAATAGTGAAAATTTCACCATTTGAATTAGTGAAAATTTCAAGAGGACCACTCAACACCGTTTCAAAAAAAATTTTGGGCAGACAACTCGTGGTTTTTGCATCACAATAATGCGCCTTCTCACACTGCACTCGTTCTTCGTGACCATTTCGCCAAAAATTCAACGCATATCGTTCCACAACCACCATATTCGACTGGTTTGGCTCCGCGTGACTTCTGGCTATTTCCCAAACTCAAAAGACCACTCCGAGGACACCGTTTTGACACGATTGAAGAGATACAAGCCGAATCGAAGAAGGCTTTGAAGGCAATTCCGGAAATCGAATTTAACAAGTGCTTCGACGATTGGAAAAACATTGGCATAAGTGCATTATATCGGGAGGGGATTACTTTGACGAGGATGAAATTGATTTGGATAAATAAATAAAGATTTTTCATTTTATAACAAAATTCACCTTAGTTTTTGCTCACAGTAGTAGCTGGTAGAATGAGTCTTGGGACTGACGGTTTACTCAACTCTCGATTAAAGCGTACACGGAGAAAAAAATCTAACTATCATAGTAAGCTGAGCTCTTTCTATTAAAGTACCGAATTTACTGTGCGAAATTGGTATGAGTTTCTACTATTATTGGCATGAAGTCATGCATTTTTAGCATGAATGTCATACTATAAAAGAAACAAACGAATAGTCCAAGCAACAGGGCATTTATTATGAATGATTTATGACATTTTTTATTTCAGAAAACGGACTGCGTTATCAGAAGAAAGGATGGTCATAGAGTAATTGTGTCATGTTTTGGACAACGAAATATGATTTATAAATTTTTTATCAACATTTAAGACCAAAAAATCGCACTTTTTTAGTTTTTTGTTTATAACATTGAAGTTAATTATCCAATCTCAATAACATTCATTGAAAAATTGTAGACAATTGAATTGCGGACAAAATGAGCCGTCGCTTGATCTGATTGGATAATTAGAAGCGGAGAAAATTCGGAAAACCGGGAAATTTAGCTTTTCTTAAACAAATTAATATCTCAGTTAATTTTTAACTTTTTAGGTTGAGGTTTGGTGGAAAAGTAACAGACTTTATGCTTTTCGAATGTATAAAAAAACGGACACTTTGAGATAATACGTTTTCGCGCTATTGACACTTTAATTTATTAAATCCGTTAATTGTAAAATGTCTGCTTGCCGCAGAGGTGGTCCGATTTTTATTTTGAAAACGGCTTTTAAAAATATAAATCAAGCACAAAAGAACGTCAATCTTGGTTTTTCGCTAAAATGTTGCAAAGTTCAGTAAAAAACGGCCCAAACATGACTTCAAACTCCTGAAAGCAGTAAAGTGACAGTGGTGGGGGGAGAAGGCGAGTAGGCTCACTGAGTCACTTTGCTGCGTTCAGGCGTTTGGAGCCATGTTTGGGACTTTTTTAAATAAATTTTTCCAGCTTCAATTGTCTACAACTTTTTAATTGATGTCATCAAGATTGGATGATTACCTTTAATTTTATAAACAAAAAACTAAGAAAAGTGCGATTTTTTGGTCTTAAATGTTGATAAAAAATTTATAAATCATATTTCATTGTCCAAAACATGATACAATTACTTTATGACCAACCTTTCTTCTGATGGCGCAGTCCGTTTTCTGAAGTAAATAATGTCATAACAAATTCCCTGTTGCTTGGTCTAGAATGCCTTTATTACTAGTGTCATATGCTGCCAGAGCAATGTTCCTTGCGAAAATAGCTCGACCATCACATTGCTATGGTTGTGAGAAAACTCATCCTATTTCAGCAAGAGTTCTCATACAGTCGAAAGAACACGTGAAGTGCTACGTTCGAAAGTATAGGCGTCGCCTAACATCTCGGTTGTAACAGAACTCATCCTGAAATAGGATGAGTTTCCTGCAACCATAGCAAGGTGAATTTAGAACTCTTTTCGCAAGGCTCATCTGCTTTAAAAGCATCAAACTTGGTACTTTTTTAGCATGAAGGGATCTCTGCTTAAAATGTGTGAATTTTTCACCAGGATAGCAAGAACGAAACGTGCTACAAAAGCATGACCAGTATTCTTGCTATTATAGTCAAATTCTTTTCTCCGTGTAGATTAGAATAAACGGAAAGCTCTACTATTTATGTGATTGAATAAAAGATTGATTTTTTATAATTATACTACGAGTAATAATATATCTTTTTAGAAATCTTTAATGCACGCTTTCATACTTCACCCTGCACTCCTCAATTTTACTCAACTTTGATTCATCCTTGAACATTTAATATATCACAAATAATTACAGTCATACTAAATAACTTCTAACTTGTCCATATGTTTCAAATCTGGTCGGAAGTTGAGTAAAATTATTACAACTATTTTTCTCCATGTGTATTTTTCATAGCGCCTCTTTTGAAACTGCGATTTTCAATCCTAGGATTGAATCTTTAAAAGTAGGGTTAAAAATCGCAGTTTCGACCCGCTCTACAGTTACATCAAATCAGATTCTCAAAAAAGTTGCTATGTAAAATAATATACATTACTCGAAACAAAACACAGCAGATTCAATGAGTGTGAAATATTTTGCTCATACACTGAAAGAAATCTCTTACGTATATTGTATAAGGTGCCGTTACAATTTTCGTAAACGACTTTTTATATGATATTAGTATAAAAGAATACGAAGAAAGCACGCCACTCTGCTTGCGAAAAACGCGCGGCACCCGTACTCTTTCGGTATGACCGAGGGGCCGTTCACTAAAAATCGATTCTACGTGAGCATAATTATTCCGTTAACTAGCTCACGATTCATGTGATTCCACACTTGAAGAATGACCCGGTTTGATTCTGACAATTAGAAAAAAAAAAGAATCGAATCCAACCTCAGAAGAAGCACAGGGATCATTTCGACAGTTGCGTGCATTGAGCTTCATCACTACGATTGATTCCGCTTGAGTCCGCCTGAGTCCAGCTGATTCTAAATTGATTCCCTCAATTCTCGACCAAACAAGTCCGTTCCATGGAAAACATTAATAGGAAAAATTGATTCCTACTTTCTTAAAAATAACAAATGTCCCGTAATTTATTTACGTTATTTACAAGCCATGTAAATAACGTAAATAAATTATGGAACACGGGTGTTCCAGTTACGGAACGGACTTCCCTTGACAATAAGACGACTGTAAAATACTTAACCCAGAAATACTTTTCCCAAAAATGATTAACCCAAAAATACTCAACCCATAAATACTTTCCCCATAAGTAAAAATATCCCAAGAATAAAAATACTCAACCCAATTGATAAAATTATTTAAAATAATTAATTTGGTTAATAGTTTTTGGGTTAATTATTTTTGGGTTAACTATTTTAGGGTTGATTAAAATTAAAATTAATATTTTGAACACAACTGGATTTAATTCTACAGTCGGATTTCTAGTTGGTTTTATCATCTGGTTTTTTCAACTGATTGTGGAAAAAAATTGTTCAATTTTGTTGAAGGCGCCTTACTTTTTAATTATAAACATGAGGACACCTTTGGAAAACTTTGAAACATGTCTTCCTTAAAACCAGATGGAAAAACCAACTAGTAAAACCAGCTAAAAATTCAAGTGCATTTGAATTGCGTCGTAATTTATCTGGATTTTCCGAATGTAAACTTTAATTGAAAAATTCAGTTTACTTTTTCCAGCTGAGAAGTTTATGCGATGGAGTAAAAGAATATTTTTATGTTTCTTATCATGGTAACCTTCGAAATATTATCGTAAAATTATTAAAATCCTAAAGTTTTGATAAAATTTATTAGCACTAACGATTACGGTAGTTTTTATAAATGGAAATTTAAAAAATTCTCGAGGATTGTTTTTAAAAATAGAAGGAAATACAATGTTAATGGAAATATCACATTATTTTTCAATTTCGATGTAATAAGTAGGATCTATTTTTTATATTGTCGATAAATGAATCCATTACTCTAAATGGTATTGATAAACTGCATTGAAAATTTAGCCTGTATGTGTATTCCAACCATATGAATTACTATTGCAGCAATATTTTTGGCTAACTGTCAAATATATTTTGTTGAATTATTTAAAAACATTCAGCTATATTCATATGGCTGATAAATCCCAAGCATTTCTTTCAGTGTGGATGCCTTGCTGCGCGCGAGACTGCGCATTAGACAAGTTTTAACGCGTTGATCTCAAGTGATCTCAAGCTAACTCCAGCTGACTCGCTCGAGCGTGCACGGAATCGTAACGATTCTGAATGAACCCCAGTGATTCTTCTGAATCTCACTGATGAACGCGGTTTTCAAACTTTCAGAATCAATCTCTAAGATTTTACTCAATCAAGCTGATTCCCCATATGATTCTGAAAAATCTTTCCACGAGTCGCTGATTCTGAATCGATTATAAGTATGAGAAATCATTGATTCTTCAGAATTCTTCTAGTGAACGGCCCCTCAGGTATGATCAAGTTGGTTTGACAATGTATAGCAATACATTAGATTCGGCAACTTCAGTCTATTGCTATACGCTATCAAACCAACTTAGCCTTACCCCTTACCGAGAGAGTACGGGTGCCGTGCGTTTTTCGCAAGCAGAATGGTGTGCTTTCTTCGTATATCAGCTTTCCTATTTTGGCATACTGATTCCCGTACGAAATTCACTGAAGTTTGTGCAATAAAAGTAGAACAAATGTATTACGATTTTAGTAAATTCAGATTTGTGCGAAATTCGAAAGAGATTTCTTTCGGTGTAGCGACTACGTTATTCTAACCATGAGAACTCAACGTTTCAAGTTCTCATAGCGAGGTTTAAGAGTTAAGGACAATTTCAACGACGTTAACTGGTCGCCACGACAAGGTATTTAGAATATGGCTAACATGGCTACAAATAATGTTGCTGTAGCCATGGGTCAAGTAGCAACCCGAGTCGAAAAATTGAAGACCTCATTTGAGCCTCTACGACATAATTTTGAGGCTGAAGAGGGGTAAAAGAGGTTCTTCTTCGTATTTTTGAACCTCTTTTAAGCCTCCAGACTTGACTTACGTCCGTTTTAGGCTCAAGAGGTTCAAATGAGGCCATACATTACGACGGTGTGAGGCTCTTCTCGATCGAAGAGGTTCCTGAGCATTAAAGGAGGCTCAAAAATAAAATACAGAGGCTAAAGAGGGTTAAATGATGACTTAACGATTATCAATAGGCTTTAAAGAGGTTGTGGAGACTTAAAATGTTTCAAATGAGCTTCAAAATCACCAAGAGGCTCATATGAGGCCCTCGAAATTTCGACTTGGGAACAACAAGTCTCCCTCGTTTCAATCACTATTTCTTCCAACTACATTTTTCCTAGCCACTATGACCAGGTGCTATTTTTCTCTGTTGTAGACGTCTGAAACTTCAGCCCAATAACTCGCGATCAAAATCAACCTATAGATTAATAAAAAATATGTTTAAAAATTATTTTATTTTTTTATACCGCACGTTATTAGTTCCGAGAAAATATATTCTTTGCTCTTTTCTTGATGAACTTTACGCTCGAGTCTCACTCTTGGCAAGCTCTATAGGTCCTTGCCTAGAAGAAAACTGCTTGAAAAGCTAACCAAGACATGTGGCTTTGCTGACTGACATTTTTTTATGCTATCCTGAGTGGCTTTTTTCTTTCTATAAAAAAAGAGTACTATTCTATGCCTAGTTAAGACATTTGAGATCTTTTAAATAGTGGTGATTGTTAAAAGTGGACGGTAAAGTTTATTTTTGAAATATTTTCAATATTAACCTCCCTCTATCGAGTCTATCTATCGTTATTTTGGATTTAATAATTAATAATTAATCTAATTAATAATTATCAACAATATCAATTAATATATTTAAAGAATTTGAAAATCTTTTTGTGGAAAAAGGACGCTTTCGACTGCGCTGGGATTCGAGCCCAGGTATTCGTTAATAATTATTGAATAATTAATGATTTAACAATTAAGATTTCGAATTCTGAATTTATGGCCCATAATTTACCAGGAAAAAATTGTTCGACTCTTTTATTTCAATTCTCAGTTCTTGACAGTTAGAAGGTTAACTTTCTGAACAGTCCATTCAGCATCAATTTTACAAACAATGCTATACAGAGAAAAAACTATTTATCATTTGATATTATATGATTTCTTTAGACCATATTATAATGATATATTTGTTAATAAAAATATTTACAACATTTTTTATTCAATAATTTATCAAAGAATTAATTATATGAAAAATTGATTTTTGTTACATTAAGTTTCACATTCAAAAATAAAGTACATTAGTTCTAAAAATAGTCAGATAAATAAGAATTTAAATGATATACTGAAAGTATGTGTATTTTTTTTTTTTTTGTGAGGAGGAAAAATGGCGAAATCTTTTATGGACGTTGTACAGGACTCTCCTAGGACCGGTCTAGGCATATACCTGTTAAAACCAAAAAAAAACCCTCTCTCGAACCAATACACCAATACACCGCCATGTGTGTACCATATGTGTCATAAATTAACATTCTATCGCGACAAATTTGAAAACATGTCTATTATCTTATTGACCCAAAAATTAAAAAATTTGTTGATTTCTTGTTGTTTTGGCATGGAGTCAGTTTCTTCTTTCTTAAACGATCTCGAATTTCTGAACTACAGGTATAGCACAATAGTATTTTTCAAAGAAGAGAAAAAACCACTCAGGATAGCATAAAAAAAATGTCAGTCAGCAAAGCCACATGTCTTGGTTAGCTTTTCAAGCAGTTTTCTTCTAGACAAGGACCTATGGAGCTCATTTGCTGCGAGACTCAAACGTATAAAAACTACACATCACTTAACATAATATATTAACGCTGTTGAAATTAATCTTACGCTGACAGAATTCGAACCTTAACTTTTACCCAACCTACATGTATAACGCATCCTAACCTTATAAATTACAAAATGACATGTTTGATAACATGTCTACTATTATAATGACTCAAAATTCATACAATTTTTATTAATTTCTCGTTGTTTTGGCATAGGGTCAGTTTATTTTTATTTTCTTCGATAAAAAATGATCAATATTAGATATAAAAATAGGCAAAAAAAGGAAGGCAAACGTTTCGGTCACATATGGGAGCCCTCTTCAGTGCCATAAATTAAAAGATTAATTCAAAATTTCTGTAAAAGATTAAAATATAGGAGATAATTAAAATAAGGATAATCATAGAACTCAAAATCTTATCTCATATCTTGCAATTCAAAATGAAGCAGTCCAGTGTGCAGCAGCACAAACTGAAAAAATATGTAGAATTCACTGTATATAAAAAACCAGATAAAATGAAAAAAACTTAGAAATTTGCAATCGAACCGGCCAGAAATTTTTTTTTTAAAACATGCCCAATTGGTTATTAATGACAAAACGCGAACAAATTGCAAACTATGAGACAATCCCCTGAGCTCCATGACCATCCACCGCACGGCTACCGAAGCACTTTCGACCTTTCCCAAAAATTTTGGATACATTTTATCCATAGAAAATGCAGGGACGTGTCAGAAATTTCTGCACCTTGTTCAACAACAATTTTATGTAAGAAAGAAATTTAAAGAATTATTATGTTTCTAAATTTTTAAATGATGAGATTTTCAAAAAAATAATTACTAAATTCTAAATTATTAAATATAATAATTTCATAATTTTTGAAGTTTATATCAGTTTAAAATGTAATAAAAATGTGCGTGATACAGTTCTTCAAATATTATTTCCATATTAAGTTTAAAAACTTAAAATTTAATTTCTGAGGACGAATTACACCGCAGTGTTTATAATGACTACTGGAGTTCTAATTGTTATCCTTGATTAAAAGTTTCTCTGTAAGCAAGCAATAATTTTAATTTATATCTTCTTATTTTCAAACTAAGTATTTAGGTACTTTTAGTCCAACAGTGCTATTTCGATGAACTGCTCCAATCAAAGTAATTGAAATTGAAAAATTAATTCTCACAACTGGCAACTATTAGAATTTTTTAGAAACAAAATTTTTTTTCAAATTTTTTTTTTGTTTTTAATGATTTTCAGAATACTTTTAAATTACAATCCATTAATTTGATTTTCAATTATTTAAAAAAACTGACACTGACAACTGCGTATGGTGGCAGTAAAAATTTTATAAGACTTTCAAGCACAGTCCAAAAATTTTTCATTGACTTGTATAGCAGGTATTCATCTCTATTTCGCCAAATTATTCTATCCAAATTCTTTTAAATCCTGAAGCACTTTTTAGAAGAAGCATTTGCATTTCTATAATTTCGTTCTTTGACTTGCTTGAATTATTCTAGGAGATCCTTTCTTTTTTTTTGGTAAAGCTCTAAAGCTTCTTTATAAAAAGTATATAGGATTTTTGAAAAAATTTTCCCTGTCCAAAACTCGAAGACTGTCAAGTAAATTTCCCAGTACTTATTTTTTCCGTGTATATCATAGTATATGATCGTAATCTTTTTTGTATTTGAGATTTTTCTTAACATAAGCCATTTGTGCTAGCGCTTTCTATTTGCACAATGTCTTGCATTTAAAACATATGAAATTATAAAATGTTGTCTGGTCGAAATTTAATTTAAAATTGAAATGATCTTTCTAGCTTAAAAAATCGAATTTCAATATGAATTCTCTATGGCCGACTTTGTCAACTTCAATGGCTTATGCTTCTAACACAGCTAAATTTCTCAAATGGGTCCCTAAAGAAAATAAAATTCTGGGTGTAACAATTTCAAATGTCCCGTTGTCAAACATTTTAATGATGTTTGATGTAGAAATTACATGGCCTTCATATTGCAAGCTTGATGATCATATGGAACACTTTAGGAAGTATCAAATGTGCTTATCCCAATTGCCGAATACAGATAGAATAAATTCGGTAATAACCTTTAATAAAATTTGTATGCACTGTGGAAACTATTGTGTCTGATATAAAATATTTACACGGAAAGAAATTTGATGGCTAAATGTATTACGTTTCGTGAGAAGAAGTACCATTTTAGAGAGTAAACTAGAACTATTGGAAAAAGTTGTGAAAAAGTCCCATCATAATGGTAAAGTTTACTGTGTCAATCATTACTCGCTTTCTGTCTGAAATTTGAGTCTAATAATGAGACATGATAGCAGCATTCATACGAGTATCATTTTATCGAATCTTCTGATGTGAATATACGTCATCGTATAAAGCAGAGTTTTGGAATTAGCGCGTGTTTAAAAATGGAAACATTAAGGCAAATTTTGACCATCTATAATGGGTACGTTTCACTTTCTAGCATTCTCATATTTCGACTACAGTAGGGCTTAGAAAGTCAAATCAATAAAAGTGGATGTTACCATCTCCGATGATAATAATGTCAAATTAAAGAAAAAACATTTTTTCCATTGCATTATTTCGTAGTGTCACTGTTGATCTTCATCGCTCCTTATCCATTCCCTTCATTTATTTGTCAAGTGTCAAACATTTTATCCGGAAAAAACCTACCTAAATGGGTCTGACCGAGGGGGAATTGAACCTACGGTGTACTAGACTACTCTCGCAATTGCAGTTCGAAATTTTGGAACTTGTATTAAAAGTCTGCTGTTCGCTGATTGGCCGACGCGTTTTTAAGAAGGAGAAAAAGTACCATTTACGATTCCGACGTTTGAACTCTGATGGGAACTTTTTTGAACGTTACTATTATAATATTTCGTAAATACGTGAAAGCAATATTTCAACGTGTGGAATGTCTTATAATGTATAAACGTGAAAGATATGCATACACATCTTTAAAAGTATATTTTGTCCAAAAAAAAGTTGGCATATGAATTTTCAACTTTTACCATCATTCTTGGTGATATTTGCGGAAACGTGTTATATTAAGTAGCATATTTTTAGGACTTACTGGCAGAAATTCCTAATGGTTCTGGTTTACCGTCAAAAATGGTACTTTCAATCATCCAATTTCTATCCGTGTATGATTTAATAAATTAAAAATATTTTATATAAAATGTTGGTTTTTCTATCTGATTTTTAGATAGACGCAGGCAGCCCCGTGATTATTGAGAATGCTGAGGGTAATCCAGAGATTATTGGAGTTTATTCCATTTCAAGTTATACATCGCGTAATCTATACTTTTGTGCTATTAGAGTTTCAACGATATCAAATTATATCACTAAAACAATGCAAGATGAATTAAATCCCGATAACTTTATAGAAGTAGAAAAAAGACATAGTAAGGGAATATGTACATATCGGTAGCAATAGCAACAATAGGTTTTAATGATTTACAATAGTCACCTGTTCCGGTCGATCCAAGGCCTTAAATTTTTATAATATTATTTGAGATTTCATTTAAAACGACTTTAATAAAAAAAAATATCTTATGTTTTATTACTAAATTGAATTAATGTTGATTAACATACAATCCCACATGTAATCATATGCCTGAACACTTTTTATAAAATCTTAACTAAGCTCTATTGCTCATACAATACTGACTTGAAATAATCTGTGAACCGTTCTTTTGGTAATATTTTTGTTTCCAAAATTATTTTTATATATTAGAATCAGTTCTTTTATTTTCTGTGTTGTATATTTTCAAAATATGGATTTTATAATTGTGAATTCCAAATTATTATTGAGCCTAAGAAATTTATGTGAAATCTTAATCCAGTGTAGATTTTTTATATTTTATGTAATACACTTATCAAGATTTTTGCTGTTGAAATTTTTATAAAATCAATTTAATTTTAAAAAATTTAGTGAAAAATAAAGAAGTAATTATAAATGAATAAGGAAAATAATATGAATCAAGAATTTATTAAACATAAAGAATCTGTATAACTAGGTTATATGAAAGTTTAAAATAGATTATATAAACTGTTAGGCTAAAACAGGATTTGTCATAAAAGTGTTAGATGAGAAAAATTACTTCATTTCACTAAATTGACTATCGTTTTCATACCTTAGAAGTAACGAGAAATTCAGATGGAATGGGAATAAAAATTCTTATTGTAATCTTTTGGATAGTCTTTTGGATAGGACTGAAATAATAAAAAAATTCTATAGAAGAATTGTTTAACGTCTGAGTGTTGATAAGTTAGATGTAGTCAATAAGCGGGTACACATCAGACATCAGTTTCAAACTCATTTAATTCTTGCCAACGTTTCGTCTCTTCTCCAGAGACATCATCAGGGCATACAATAAAAATAGCCAACTCATGTAGTTTACAAAGAGGAATTTTTTCAAAGTAATGTAAGGTCAAAACCAAGTCAAATCAAACATTCTGAAGATAATAAAAACATAAATGAAAATTAAAAATCTTTCTTATTAATAAAAACTTGACTTTTTAAAAAAAAAAAAAAACAGAATAAAAATATTCACCAATAAAATGTATTCTGAAGATAATATAAAAACATAAATAAAAATTAAAAATATTTCTTATTAATAAAAACTTGACTTTTTTTAAAGAACAGAATAAAAATATTTACCAATAAAAACGTATATTATCCTATTAACAATATTTTTCCTTCACCAAAAACCATTGCAACAGAAACAAACATTTTTAAATTTGAAATTTCGAAAGAAAAGTGTCATAATGACTAGTCACGGAGAAATATTGATATATACTAATGAAACGTAACATGAAATGACCTCAAATTATTACAAGTATACTTATAAGCTAAATACCATTGGATACAAATAAACAAATAATATTAAGTTACAATTAAGAGAAGAGAAAAAAATCTGAGGAAAATTTTAAATTAACGAATAGTATTGTAAAAAAACCAAATATTTTATGAAAGAAAATCTAAAATCATATTATAGGATGAATTCAAATGTTCAATGTCAGTGATTTTATTAAGGGTATTGTCCTTTTCTTTTTTTATATAAACCATTTCAGAAAAGGATCTTTTAAAAAAATCATCTTCATAATTCTTCCGGTGTTTGCTAATGACATTATGAAACTTCTCATTGAGATTGAAATTTTTTTCATGTTCATCTATTCTGATTCTCAATGGACGTTTAGTTTGGCCAACGTAACACTTACCACAGTTGCAAGAGATTTTATAAACGACATTATTCTGTTCTCCAACTTCATAAGGATCTTTACCTAATGTTATAAATTTATCTAATTTTGAATTTATTCTAAAAACAATTTTGCATGATATTTTTGTAACAAACGTCTTACGACCTCCGATAGACTTCCATAATATGGAATTGACACAATTGAATTGTTGGTAGTACTAGAAACATTAAGCGAATTTTTCAAGACAAATTCATGATTGCTTGTCCTAGCATGAATCTCCCCGAGTCTTCATCTTATATGTTTATTAATAAAATGACTCGGATAACCGTTGAGAATCAAAAATTTAGAAGCTAATTTTAGATTTTCTTGGTGGAATTTTGTGTCACTAAGTGAAATTGCAGAATCCACCAAGTTCTTAATGATTCCAATTTTTTGATGTAGAGGATTTGAAGAAAAATAGTTAAGGAATCTGCCAGAAAAAGTTTTTTGTTACTCGTTTTTGATACTGTTTTTTGAGAATGAATTGTAGGGAAACCAATAATGCAATCGAGGTGCGGTTTTTTGCATTTAACTTATTTATTTATATACTTTCAACAAAAATTTTACTGACATTTTACTGCCTCCAATTTGACCGTGATTTGACCTTAAAATATCCCTCACAAAAAATGTATACCAAAACGGTTGACACGATTTAGCTCATGAAAGTCGTCTGAAACAAAAAAACCAAAATGATTCTGTTTTTTTATGCCTTTGGCTATTGTTTGACACAAGAAATTTGCAAAATTTGAAAATTCTCATTCTCAAAAAACAGTATCAAAAACGAGGCCACAAGGTAGAAGACCCCCTTAATGCCTATTAAGTTATTCGAAATGAATTTAGGTATAACATTGTTACGACGACACTGAAGTAAAAATTATTTTCTATGGTTCTGCTCTCTATTAAAGTTGATTGGTGTTGATCCATTCCTTTGTAATACAGAAGGCTTCATAACCAAATTCCAATTTGATGTTTTTGAGATAAATTTATCCACGGTATTAAGATGTTAATGGAGCAAACCTTTTTCCAGTGTGATCATCAGTTTTACAGACAAACCTTTGGCACTCCAATGGGTTCTCCAATTTCTCCTAGTCTTGCAGATTTTGTTATGCAAGATTTAGAAACTGTAATTTTTGGTAGATTAGATTTCGACATTCCCGTTTACTTTCGTTATGTTGATGATACATTTTTATTGATTCCTAAAGATAAAGTTCTTGACACACTAACTAAGTTCAATTCATACCACAGTAGATTGCAATTTACCTATGAAATTGAAAATAATAAATGTTTGGATTTTTTGAATGTATTAGTTATAAGAAATAGTGATAATAGTATATCTACTAGTTGGTTTCGAAAAAATACTTTTTCTGGCAGATTCCTTAACTATTTTTCTTCAAATCCTCTACATCAAAAAATTGGAATCATTAAGAACTTGGTGGATTCTGCTATTTCACTTAGTGACACAAAATTCCACCAAGAAAATCTAAAATTAGCTTCTAAATTTTTGATTCTCAACGGTTATCCGAGTCATTTTATTAATAAACATATAAGATGAAGACTCGGGGAGATTCATGCTAGGACAAGCAATCATGAATTTGTCTTGAAAAATTCGCTTAATGTTTCTAGTACTACCAACAATTCAATTGTGTCAAGTCCATATTATGGAAGTCTATCGGAGGTCGTAAGACGTTTGTTACAAAAATATCATGCAAAATTGTTTTTAGAATAAATTCAAAATTAGATAAATTTATAACATTAGGTAAAGATCCTTATGAAGTTGGAGAACAGAATAATGTCGTTTATAAAATCTCTTGCAACTGTGGTAAGTGTTACGTTGGCCAAACTAAACGTCCATTGAGAATCAGAATAGATGAACATGAAAAAAATTTCAATCTCAATGAGAAGTTTCATAATGTCATTAGCAAACACCGGAAGAATTATGAAGATGATTTTTTTAAAAGATCCTTTTCTGAAATGGTTTATATAAAAAAAGAAAAGGACAATACCCTTAATAAAATCACTGACATTGAACATTTGAATTCATCCTATAATATGATTTTAGATTTTCTTTCATAAAATATTTGGTTCTTTTACAATACTATTCGTTAATTTAAAATTTTCCTCAGATTTTTTTCTCTTCTCTTAATTGTAACTTAATATTATTTGTTTATTTGTATCCAATGGTATTTAGCTTATAAGTATACTTGTAATAATTTGAGGTCATTTCATGTTACGTTTCATTAGTATATATCAATATTTCTCCGTGACTAGTCATTATGACACTTTTCTTTCGAAATTTCAAATTTAAAAATTTTTGTTTCTGTTGCAATGGTTTTTGGTGAAGGAAAAATATTGTTAATAGGATAATATACGTTTTTATTGGTAAATATTTTTATTCTGTTCTTTAAAAAAAGTCAAGTTTTTATTAATAAGAAATATTTTTAATTTTTATTTATGTTTTTATATTATCTTCAGAATACGTTTTATTGGTGAATATTTTTATTCTGTTTTTTTTTTTTTTTAAAGTCAAGTTTTTATTAATAAGAAAGATTTTTAATTTTCATTTATGTTTTTATTATCTTCAGAATGTTTGATTTGACTTGGTTTTGACCTTACATTACTTTGAAAAAATTCCTCTTTGTAAACTACATGAGTTGGCTATTTTTATTGTATGCCCTGATGATGTCTCTGGAGAAGAGACGAAACGTTGGCAAGGATTAAATGAGTTTGAAACTGATGTCTGATGTGTACCCGCTTATTGACTACATCTAACATAAAAAAATCCATTATCGATTTCAATAATTCCGTACACCTTTCAATGAAAACTTCTAAAAAAGTTGTCGAAATTCTTATTGGCTAGTCATATGCGAAAGTATGAAGCGTACACGGAGAGAAGAACATAGAAAACGCTGCTATAGAACATAGCCACAGTGATACGGTACGCATGGCATTGTTCCGCGAACGATGAAACTTTGAAACAGACGCTAGAAATATAGGGATCGACGCTATGTTACATAGATATTAAGACCGTAGCGACTTCTCCAGTAGAACATTGGAACGATTCCAATGTTACATTGTCGCTACTTCCAATATTTCTCTCGCGTAGAGAAATAACTGACGAACGTTGGCTGTTTACCAATGTTATGTAACATATATACTGAGAAAATATGAATAACCTGAAAAACATAAATTCAATATATAAAACAGCCTATATAACAAGGAAAAAATTATTCTTGGATTTTGGATTATTCTCGAATCAATCATTTTTGGGTAACACATACTTTTGAACTTGTGATTAGTTCAAACTTGTGAAAAATTGTTAGTCCACAAATTTTGAAAATTTTAAAAAACTTTTAGAATTCAAAAATAGTTGGAATTTTAAAGATTTTAAAAATCAAAAAAAGTTAAAAAAAATAGAACATTTTTGAAAGATTTAAAAATATTGTTAAAATTTAAAATGATAAAAAAATTTACGATTTTCCAAAAATTCAATTTTTTTAATGATGACGATATGAAATGCAAGACATTATATTTATTTTTCAATGGTGCTAATGTTATCATATAATGAATTGGACACAGCGCTATGGACTAATTGCTAGAAATCAATTGTGGCGTAGGAAGATTTGCTAAGTCGACATAGCAACAATTCCAATGTCACGCATTTGAACCATTTTAATGTTACAAAGTAGAGACCCCTATATTATCGCTCTCGTGCGACGTAGCTTTGTTTTATAGGGCGTACGGCTATGGATTATATAGCAGTGTGAGCAATGTTCTTCTCTCCGTGTAGAGTAAAATAAACGGGAAAGGAAAGGGGGAAATCTTATTTTAATGTTTCAATAAAGTTATGACAAGTGTGCAAATAAAGAAGATAATTTGTAAAAATTCTACAGAGAAATATATAGATATATGTGCAAACTTATGAAATATGAATTAGTATATTACGTGCCTAGGCGTAGTCGAGGTATAGCCGATACGTAGTCGATGCGTAGTCGACGCGTAGCCGAGACAAAGCCGAGGCGCGATCAGTCCTGCGAGCATTGTCGCGAGTCTCGTAATTTCCTGAATTGTGTGCATTAGCACATATTCTATTTTATGTGACTTCGGTGCGGATACGAGTTTTTATGCGTACACTCGAATCTAATCTATTATTATAGTTGTTTGCGGCGCTAGTCATTACACTTGATATTTCGCGACTAGTCCCAGCCATTTTGATTTTATCGATCTTGTGTAGTAGTAATGGATTTCAATAGACGCATGCACAGACAAGGCTTTGTCAGTAGGGTGCTAATGCTGTACGAAGAAGAAGCAGAATAAGAAGATTCTGCTCCGCTATAAGACTATATGCGCATGCGCAGTTCAATTTTTACATTATATTCCTCTGTAACGGAATACACAACATTCCGTTACTCTCAGCTGTAACGCAAAAACGATTTCGTGAGTGTGAAGTTGGCAGCACAAACCAGAGTCGATTGATGCTACCTTTACAAACGAAAAAAATTAGTATTTCGCACGGGACGCACACACTATTTTTTATTACATCCTCATCATGAACAAAATCGATGTTTCATGGCTGTATAGAGGCAAGAAAAGTGGAAAATTTCAGAGCGATAGACCTATTTTGCCATTAAACATCAACACATTAGAAAAATGCATGAATCATAATGACCTGAATTTAAGTTCCGCTAATATAACCAATAATATTATAGAATTTAAAGAATATAGCAGAATATAAAGGGAATTTTGAGAATTTATGGTTCAAATAATTATTTTATCAATATTTTGAGTACCTTCATAGTTAAATAAGAGGCGCTCACTTATATAAATATATTTGTATGAAGAAGAACCTGAGAACAGTTTTACTCTTAATATATTATAATTATATACTGTTGAAATTCGAGGTTAGGTTCATTTTAAATTTAATACACTGAATACTAAAAGTCTTAAATTAATATTATACTTAGGGTTATCATAATTGATTTTCGAAAAGTAGGACAAAAACGTTTGAAAAATGAGGACAAAGCAGGACAAAAATTTATTCAAAAAAGAGGACAAATTAGGACAGAAAAGTTTGGAAAAGAGGACAAAGTGGGACAGAAAAGTTTAAAAAAGGGGACAAAGTAGAACAGAAAAGTTTGAAAAAGAGGACAAGATAGAACAGAAAAGTGACTATTTTATTGAATGTTATCAAAGCTTAACATCTTATATTTTTATTTATGACCCCTGATGCATTTTAATTAATACTCTATTGAGTTGGAAGATTATTTTTGAGTTGTTAAGGCTTGGAAATTGACGAAGAAATCGTTAGATGGCATTGAATGATAAAATTTTGTACAACAAAAGATCCAAAACTTGATTAAAAAATAAAAATTTATTATTTGGAGAATCCGTACAAAACCCGGACAAAGTCAACATTCCTGTAGGACAACTCACATAAGCCCTAAAATGAGGACATGTCGGGGGAAATTCGGACGGATCGTCTCCCTAATTATACTTGAATTTATATTATCTATATAATTATAGAATGTATATCAAATCCTTAATTATACAATAAAATATATAGTATATAATATTGTCACGTTCCGCGACGTATTTAAATGTATTTAATACACACAGGCTGGATTGCGTAGAAATCTATGAGAAAATCAATAAAGGGGAATAAAGAGTAGGGGAAGTAGAAAGCAGTATAGGGACCCTTCTCTTCTAATAAAATATTACTACGTCACGATTTACGCTGACCGTCAATTTGTATCGAAAAATATAAAAGAGGCCCACAAAAAGAGCGAACAATTAATTCTCCGTCTGTTTCGCCTCCTAAATTTTCCTTCGGAATTATCACCGGTCTCGCGACAACAGCTCAGTGCGGTATCTTCAATTTAACACCGAAAATATTTTAGTTTGAGATCAATAAAATTCGACTATATCTCCGTCTCTTTCGCACACCTTATATACACCCGTGGGGATCCTGTATACTACGTACTCACCGCCGTGTGGTTTAACCCTCAACTCCCCAGGTGCGAATTTTGGTTGGCTGCCACAGTTGGACCATCGGGCCACGGTTGGCCCTACTCTGGCGACCAAGGTTTAATGACCATAGTTGGGCCAACTGTGGTAGTTTCGGTTTTACCAACTTTGGCAGCCAACACCGGCAACCAAAGATGTGCGCGACCGTCGACTCAACTATGGCCCAGACTCGAACCGACTGTCGGGCCAACTTTAGCGAATTGATTTAGATGACCGTGATAGTTCAGTCGGCCCACCTCTGGGCCACGGTTGAACCAATCGTCGGCATATTAATAACTAGATTCCGTTGCCATTGCACGACCAACTGTCGGCCCAACTGTGGCCCAGGCTCGAAACGACTGTCGGGCCAACCTTGCCGAATTACCTTGGATGACCATGATAGTTCGGTCGGCCCACCTCTGGGCCATGGTTTAACCAATCGTCGGCATATTATCAACTAGATTTTATCCGTGCGGAAATTGCCTTACTTAAAAAAAAATCTTGACATTACAATGTAAAAAGTTGTATACTATGTAAATTATTACTAACGTACTGTAAGAATGTATACTTCTAAAGTATACAACTTTTTATTAGATAATGTTTTTGATAAAAATGTTTTTACCAAGTTCCATACAAAAATACTGTGTTTTATAGAAATTCAATTCAGTCATTGAAAGTGTAAAAATTTTAAACCCATAACTGATTAAAATACCTGAAAGATAAAGATTGCTCATTAACAGGGTACCATCTTATACGGCCTTTGCAGCAGTAGCTTATAAACGAGATTTTTTTCGGAATATGGTAGGCGAGAATAGCCGAGAGGCTTTAGGCGTTAGGAATGCGTTTAGTTATGTAGATAATATAGGTAGGTATATGAATATATGAAATATGAAATTTTTAATCCAAGCGTGCGATTACAAATAATGTATCAATAACGTACTAAAATGTAATGAATCTTATGAATAAATATTAGTTTGCCTAGATACGTATTTATCATTTGCAAGGCAGTATTGCCAAGCCAACGGTTAGCAGTTAAGGTCAGTTTATTATTATTTTTCTGGTTGGCTTGACCATTGGTTCCCTAGAGTGGCCCTACCATTGGTTACAACCTTGGGTGGACGTTTCTTGCCAATGTAGTACCAACCTTTAAAAATCAAAGTCGGCCTTACATTTTTGCCCAAGGTTTGGCTGGCATCATCTTAATAGATGGCCCATCTATGGGACCAAATGTCGGGCCGACGTTGAGAAACTAAAGGCGGTTGACCGTTATCATTTAGCTGGTTGGCCGATCAGTAGCAAACAAAGTTGGACCGACCGTCTACCAGTTGGCCCGACCGTGGGCCGACGGTCAATTCGCACCTTGGTCAGCCTAACAATTAATAAAGGTACCGAATTTCTCTCTCTCTCTTTTATTTTCTGTCTCTTTTTAACTTATTGTACCAACCAGCCTGTGCCTACATTATACTCGATGCCTCGACGAGGGCACGGTTGTACTGGGGACTCAATGTACTGGTGGAACGACCAGTTGTCTGTCCTGCGTCGGGAATGCCTCATAGCGCGGCGGAGATTCACCCGCTCAACGGGTGATTCTCTGCTTCACGAGGCATGGAAAAACGCAAAATGGGCTCTGAGGCAAGGCATTAAGAAAAGCCGACTTCAGTGCTGGAAAGACTTGATCGGTGAGGTCGAGAAGGACCCATGGGGTCTCGCATTCAAAATAGTCACAAAGAGATTGGTGAAGAGAAGAAAGATCCCGGGCCTGGATAATCCCGATCGAGTCAAGTACATCGTGCGAAGCTTGTTTCCGCATGTAGAGCCGTTCCAAAGACAGGACCGAAGCTCCTGCGTGGTCCGGCACGAAGAACTCTTCACTCTCGAGGAACTAAAGAGAGCGGGTGGAAGGCTCAAGGCAAACACAGGGTCAGGGATCGACGGGTTGCCGAACGAGATCCTCAAAGAGGTGATCGGGGTATACTCGGAGATCCTTCTAGAAGACTTTAACTCCTGTCTTCGGGAGGGGAGGATCTTCGCTTCCGGAAAGGCAGGACCACAGTTGACGCCATCCAGGCAGTGGTGGACATCGCCACTAAAGCAAGAAGAGGAACTGGTAAGCGTAAGTGATTCTGCGCGTTAATCAGCATTGACATACGCAATGCGTTCAACACCGCGAGACGAAACATCTGCATCGAGGCGATGGTGCGGAAAAAGGTTCCAGACTGCCTGTTGCGAATGATAGATGACTATCTGAGCGACAGGTGGGTGATATATGAGGGCGACAAATGGTCTTTCAAGGAAGAGATGACATGTGGCGCCCCTCAAGGGTCGCGGGTGGGTCGACTCGTTTGGAATGTCATGTACGACGATTTCCTGTGCATGGACCTGCCTGCTGGAACGAGCATCATTGGCTTTCCGGACGACGCACTTGTCGTGTGCGCTGCTGCCAACGTCGGAATTCTGGAGCTGAGGATCAATGATAGTCTGTGGCGGGCAAAGCGTTGGTTAGATAGCAGAGGCCTGAAAATGGCCCCTGAGAAGATTGAGGCTTTGCTGGTCACAGACAAAAGATCCTTCCAATATCCGAAGATCGCTCTCGGGGAACATGAAATCGAGTGGAAAAAGAGCATTAAGTACCTGGGAGTGCAGTTGGATCGAAGGCTTAGCTTCGGCGAACACCTGCAAATCGCGACTGCCAAAGCCATCCAATGTGGGGCCGCCCTGACTCGGCTCATGCCCAACATTGGTGGACCCAGGGAAGCTAAGAGAAGCAATTGCAACTTGTCTCTCCCGTTTATCGCAATAAACTATACCATTTATTTCTCCCTCTTATTAGTAGAAGGAGTGGTCACGTGATTCTTAAGGATAGGCGGGAATACCCCTCACTTTTAAATTTGTGATGCATATATTTATATGAATTTTCGTATATTAGGGAGATATGAAATATATCGTTTATATGATATGAAACTATCGTTTATGTATATATTGCTACATATTTGTGTTTTATATGTAACAGAAAAATATATAAATTTTTCACATTTCAATGTATATTATTATGACAAATTATAGCATGAATTGTGCCTAGTACAGCAATCGCTTTACCAATTGCGAATCAATTGTTTTACAAAATGCGGGAATATTTCTACTGAAAAAAATTCAATCATGCATTCGAAAATTATGAGAGAAATATGTAAGCTTTAAAGTAATTAAAATGTATTGTTTGTACTAGTCGTTTACGTACCATCGTTCGGTTCCACGTTTTCACTCATTTATAATTGCACATATAATGACAATAAAAAAACGCATTCGAGGTTATTGGAAGACGACTGTAAACAATGATAAACAGCGAAAGCGCGTGAAACTATTCGTTTAGGCGCATGTGCTGATAATCAATTGTTCAAGCTGGTGGCGAAGAAGTGGGAACCCCTCCGTTTTTGCGATAAACGGGAGGCATTTGATTGGAAGGTGTTGCGATAAACGGGGTTCTACTGTATTTTGATAATCTTTGTGTTCTTTTATTGACTTATCCTCATCCTCAAGCGAGGATCATTCGATCCTAACTTAAAACGAGGAGCCTTTGATCAAAGTAAGTATTTATGCAATTGTGACGTAACAATATACATATTATGATTATATTAAGTAGTACATTATATTTTAATTTATTATATTATAATATAATTATAATACTCCGAACTAAATGTCTGGATCATAACCTATAATATTATACCCTTTTATTTCTCATTTTTCCTTTCTTCCGCACAAATAAAATGCACATTAACACGTTTAACAAGCCAAAATAACAAAATTCTTATAAATTCTACAAGAATTTATCCTTTGGTTATATTGTTGGTAACATTCTCATTTAAGTTACCGTTCTCAAAGTAATATAACCGACTCAGAACTCTAAATTTACCATAGCTAACCTTATTTCACTTCAGTCAACTTCGGAGCAGAGAATTAGGAAAAAAACGTTTTCGTGATAATAGCAGCAATCGATAGATAATGCGTAGTTTTATAGTAAATTTTTTTTCCTGAATTTTTAAAACGCATATTTGCCTGTGAAATAAATTGTTGAAAATTGCACATTTTCAAACAAGATTCAAACGTGCCAAAATCATGGCGCGCGGCTAGCAGAAGGCCCTGTGACGTCACGATCATAAAACTGGGATACGTTAACGTAGGATTTGATAGACTCGCAAGTTGAAATAGATTGTTTTCACTAATTTATTGTACAATGAGCGAAAAAAACACAGGTAACAACCAAGCAAAGTTTAAAAGGCTATCGAGCATGTTTCGTTCCGTTGTGCGGGAACATTTCAAAACGAATCCTGATAAAGTGTTCGTTCACGTTCCCATCGATGACAAAAAAAATGTCGTGACACTCCTACCAATTCACATTATTATTGTTTCCAGTATCATTTGAATGTATAAGTACACTACGTGTAAAATACGAAATGTAAAAGTTATCGTTTATTACACTGACCTAACCTACAAATGACTTCAATTTTTATTGATTGTAGATTGAGAATGATCTTGAAAGTTACTCGCGATTCAAATATAATATCAAGTTTTTAATATTCACTTAATCCTTCATTTTTGAATTTCGAACTTCAGGATCATTGAACCTCTCATCATTTTTTACATAATCTAATACCATAAAAATCTGCCCGCTTCGCGGGCACATTCTCATTGCGCGCTTCGCGCGCAGCTCGCAAGTTTGAGCGCGCCTAGGGCGCGCGGTTCGATCGTCGCGCTTCGCGCTCCGTTCTTTCTGGACCTCGCGCTTCGCGCTCGGTCTTGTGCTCTTCGCATACATTTAAGTTTATTTCTTATAATTTAATACTGAAGCTCAAACCAACTTAATGATATTAAAGATGATGTAAATTAGTCATTTTCTCAAATTCACTAAGTTTCTTTTTCAGATTAAGTGAAACAGGAAATTCAATTTACTTAAGGCTCTATCGACCTTAAGGAACACTTTCTCATCATGACACTCGCGCTTCGCGCTCGATTTTCTGTATGCATTTTTGTAACTTTTTAATAAATGACATGATTATTGATCAATTTATTTTCTTCCAAATCTTTTAAAAAGGAAAAACAATCGTAGATTTTATTTAAGGAAATGATTTTGCAGAACAACGCTTATTTCGTATCTCACATATGTTGGTGAAAAAAATCGAATTTATTTCATATTAAAAATCAAAACATAATATATACATCCTGTCGAGAAATTTATCGATAAGAATGTGTAGACCTTATTCAGCTAAACAATTTCCATCTCAAAGTTTTTTTTGAATCTCACATATTTTGTCTAAAAAATGGAATTTTTGAATTTTAATCGTATTTTTTGGAATTGAAACGAAAAATATATGTTTTATCAGAAACTGTGTGAGACAAAACTTGTAGATCTTTTTGCAACTAACAACTTTGTATTCTTACGTTTTTTTCTTATTTTACATATTATTGTTAAAAAATTGAATTTTGGATTTTCAATCGTTTTTTTTTTTAATTAAATAGAAAAATATGCATCTTATGAAAAAATGTTACAATTCAAATTTGTAGGACTTTATTTATTCAATAATATTGTATGATAACGTTTTTTCGTATCTCGTATAATTTAACTGGAAAATGGAATTTTGATATTGATTTTTTTCGAATTTGAATATGCTGTAATATTTCTAATTTTGATTTAATCAAAAAATGTTATCGGGATAATTTTTAGAGATTTATGAGCACTATCTAAAACCAGTATTGAAATTTTTGATTTTTTCAAAAAATTATTTTCAAAAACACAAAAGTGGTGCTCAACCCCTCAATTTTGATTGGATGTGGCTGGTTAACGAACTTGTCCTTACTTTTTCGACTCCGATAAAGTCTACCAAAGCTCAATTCAATCTGATAATTCTATCGAGAGTTATGCCGCACACGACCTACATACAGACAGACAGACAGACAGACATTTTCGTAAAAACCATTTTTTCTGACTCAGGGGGTCTCAAAACGTAAAGATTTGATGAAAATTTCGAAAGTCATTTTTCACATAAAACCAATACCTTCTCATCCATGATGAGAATGTAAAAATATTCACTTATGGAAGATTTCCAGAGTCAGCTTTTACATAACTTGACTCCACCTTTTTACTCATTTTTACTTTTTGTAAAATAATACAATTTAAGTCCGTTTATTTTTATTAAAAAATACGTTGGCCGTATGAACTCTATAGAAAGATCTCAAGTTGTTATGATCGTGACGTCACTGCCTTCATGAGTCAGTAGCAAACATGGCCGCCCGCTGTTTGAAAAGTATTTAAAAATACGCATCTTAAAATTAATTTTAAAAAATATTTTAAAGGTCAAAAAAGTTTTTTTTTAATATAAACATTTTATATATAACATGTAGTTTGTACTATAAAAAAGGCAGGTTGTTTGAGTAAAATTTTTTGTACCTAATTATAAAGTTAGGAAGCCTTCAACCTCTATCAAGCTTCAGTCTTTTTTCACGGTTTGTCTACCACTCTGAAATTTGACACTATTTCCGCCTCTATGCAGCTATGGAACATCGACTTTTTCGTGGAGGTGTAATAAAATAATATATTGTCCAATAAGGCGGGGGAAATACCTAATTGTTATCGAGTGTGGAACTACGCGAGATTAAAATTAGCTACCTTCAGGAAAAAGGTTCGGTTAAATTTGCTAACGCTAATCGGTTAAAAAATTTACGGTCAAGATGACTAAACTTTTATTTAACTTCACCAGAAAAATTCTTTACTTATTATGGTTACAAAATTTTGATTATATATATTCTGGCCATATTATCCCAGTAAGAAAGTGGGCATTGAATGGCATTGAAATGTCAAGATCAATGTTACATGAAAATATAGTAAAAGTAGTTTCAAGATATGCCGTTGGCAGCGTTACTGTCTGCACAATCTGGCGCCTTTTCGTTTTTCACTATGCAGCCTGCAGGCAAGCCTCGGCATTTTGACTCTCGAGGAGCGGCCCCCACTCCTCAAGAGTCAAAATGCCGAGGCTTATATACATGTTGATAACGGTTTTCTTTTATTTGTGCTGTGTATTAGGCTCAGGGCCGGTCGACCTCTAATGGCTTAGATGTCCGCGTAGAATTAGTTCATGTGCACAGTTGTACGTGGCGTTAGTTGTCGCAAGCGGGCGGAGTGTGGCAAGAGGAACTAGCTTCGTATAAGCAGCCCTGTGCATCTCTCCACATTTATGATTTTTAACGTAACCCCCTTAGTGTCCCGAGTTGTGTTAGTTCCTATTTTATCCACCGGCTCTAGTTGTCACATCACTTCCAGTTTTTCCATTGCTGGCAATGGGGCAGGATTATTTTTTTAAAATTTTTTATGGTGCATTTAATCAACAAAATAATTTTTATGTGAAAAAAAATTAAAATGAAAACAATATTGTTAGTGTAATATTTAGAAACAATTTTGCAAAAGATTATATGATTACTAAAGTCAATCCGGACTGTGAAGTCATGGAAAGTGATGAACCACTGCACTGCCTTTAATGACAGATTTTCTGTTTTTTTAAAATTTTTAGCGTTAATAAATAAAATTATTGCATATTTCAATTACCAGTTAACGTTATTTTTAACGTAGAATAAGGATAAAAACATTTTGAATATTTATTTTTCCACATTCATGAGTTATAATGCTACTTTACGATAACTTTACGATAATGTTACGATAACTTTACGCTACAGCATAAAGCTATCGTTCAGCCAGTTCGCTAGGGTGCGAACGACTGGGATTGGTATGATTTTGAATTGTACATTACTCTGTAATGAAAAAAACTTAATTCAATTGTAGAAAATAAAGATTTATTAGTTTTTTTTACACAAGACCTATCTAACCTTTTTTGGATACTACATATTTTCCGGAAAAAAATTTGAAATAAATTATAGTATATTTAATATAAATAAAAGTACTGAAATTTAATATAAATTTAATATCAAACCAATTTAATTGCAATTTGCCAAGCTTTTATTCTTTCTTTATCTTTCGGAACACTAAATTTAGGCACTTTTTTGTCGTTGTTGCTGTCATAACCTTGTGTACAGTTTGGAGCAATACAACGTGATCCTCCCATGTTTGGTCAAATTTTACATTTTCAGATAAACAGAAACAGGTAAAGTTACTTAAAATTTCAAAATTAAATAATTCTTTCACGATAAACAAAGAACATTTTTAAAAAAACTAATTCCGTCCGATTGACAGCAATGGAAAAACTGGAAGTGATGTTACAACTAGCGCCGGTGGAGAAAATAGGAACTAACACAACTCGTGACACTAAGGAATCGCCATTTTTGTTTGAAATGCACAGGGCTGGTATAAGTTCCGCCATTGTTGTGTACATGTAGTTAACAATCGATTACGTGATTTCGTGTTATCATGAATAAAAAATACGACATTCAGTGTGCTGTTCGTGGGTGTAGTATATCACCAAAAAGCGTCAGAAAGAAAGTATGCCCATTCATCGGTTTCCGAAGAGAGAAGATGCAGGACAACGATGGACAGAAGCTTGCGCCAACTCTTACTTGTCGAGCTTAGAATACCTACAATTAGTGGAAAGGCAATATTTTGTTTTAATGTGCGGTGCTGTTCCCACGTTGAATTTACCGGCAGGCAGTGATATGTCGTGTCTAAGTGATGTGAACATTAATTCACCAGCAGAAGGAAGTATTTATGGATATGTAATACTTTAAGAAAAGTATCAAGTTCATCGGGGATAATTTGGTCATGTTTCTACATTTTTTTAAACAAAATATACAAACAAATTTTTATTAATTTGGGAAATGGTAGAAAAGATAAAAACGGACGTAGATAGACTACTTTTGGTTTCAATATTTAAAAAAAGTTTTCGACATATATTGCTAAAATTAAACTTTTTTCAATTTTTAAATCAATAATAGTCTACCTACGTCCGCTTTTATCTTCTCTAATATTTTCCAAATGTTGAAAAGAAAATTTTACGTACTTTAGCCGCAAACATGTACAAATCTGAAATCAATAAAATTTGATAATTTCCTAAGTATCACATGCTTTTAATGTTCGTAGTTCGTTGCATGGGAAAATTTTCTGTATATTTTCTGGAAATAAAAATACAAATTACAGATATTTTTGATTTTTAATTATTACGAAAAAACCAAGATTTAATGCAAAATTGTGGAAGTATAATTCCAGAATAAGAAGTTAATATCAACTTCTCACTCTTGAATTACATTTTCACAATTTTGCATTAAATCTTCAATTTCCTTTCAATTATATTCTCTGCAGCGCATTTAAAGAACCTGCGTATGCATGTATGTGCGCTAACAGGTGCACATATAATGATAGTTCATATGCACAGTTGTACGCGGCGCTAGTTCATAATCGTCCACTATGTATGCATTAGGTTTGCACGGCCTGATTAGGCCGTTTGAAAAAACAAGGTAGAGTCCAAAGGAATCTTAAAGATCTCGCGTCTTATCTCGAATTACTTTTACAAAGTTTCAAAGAATTGAAGAATAAATTGTACAAGGTGTTAAGTGAGTTGAAGTTAAAAACTGAAAAACTACTGAATAAATACCATTGGAAATTAAGAGAATAGGCGATCTTCTGTATTTTAAAGAATTTTACTTAAAAGTTACCATAGATAAAATCTATTTCTTCTGAAATTTATCCGCACCATAATTTGACTCTTGTTTTAACCCTTTTAGTGTCAAACAACGATATATCGTCGCATATGCGATGGTATGGCCGTTGCTTGGCACTCAAAGGGTTAGTTGTGACGTCAGAGGTTGAACCTTTGTGGGTCAGGATTCATAAAACGGATCAACCAAAACCATTTTTTTTTTCTTCTAAAGCAAATATGTGAAATAAGTAGCATTTTGAAATAAAAATAGATCCCCATAATCACACCTCATGAAAAAACTTTTTTTTGACACTTATTGATATAAACAATTTTTATTTATTTTTTTCAATTAAATATATTTTGAGATCCATAAGATCGAACTTAATGAAAATTTTAGACCTTGTTCTTCTACAGTCACAGTTTACAACAAATTTTCTCGATCGCTGATATTTATTTATTTATAATAATTTGTTAGCAAATATTGTTCAGGAGCATCAAAAAATCTAGATAGAATTAGGAACATTGTTTCAAGTGTTTTGAAAAAGATCTGTAAATTTCAAAGTGTGTCCATTTTTGGTTCAAAAGATACGATTATTCAAAGTCAACGCCGCAGAACGTTGTCAAGCGCGCTGCCGCGTCATGTCTCTCGAGCATTTATTAAACAAGCTTTTTTGCCCGATTATCATTTATAAATGATTTACGACGAATGAATTTGCATTAAAGTCCGATTGTAGCAAAATTTATTAACAACAGAAAACATGACATATTCATTTCACAAATAATGCAGATTAATGAAAAATTAACAAATTAATTATTTAGTTGAAATTATTTCAAATTCTTCAACATATTAATAACGAGAAATACTAATTAATTAATTTTTTGAAATTTGTGAAAGTTAAACTTGATGAAGAACCTTCTTTGCAGAAACAGTATGAGATGCCGAAAATAATCGACACGCGACTTGCTGATCGTTAATTGGGATATAACAATAAAAATTACATTTTTTAAAAGTTGTTATGCGCAATAAAGTACAAACAAGTTTTAAGAATATTACTGAGTCATTCACTTAGGAATCTTAGTGGTTATTTCTTTATTGGTCGGACAAGAACTGAGGAGCGGGCCCTGCGCCCTACATTATATAGGCCTTGAATGCTAATAGAAGGGGTATCTTACCGTTGGACATAACATCCCCCTGTTCAGAACGAATTTAGTCCCTAAATTTTGATACGTTTATTTTTGGGAGGTTCAGTTAACAAAGGCTGAACGCTCGCGTTGTAAGAGATCACACGTGTGGATGTATCTATTTTATTTTTGACGCAAAATAAGCATATCCTTTGTCGCGATGCGATTTTTTACCAATTCAAATAATCCTAACCTGTAACTTAAATATAGTGTGACTAATCCCAGCGACACATACCCTAAATAGCTTAGGTACTCCATGATTGCTTCTGTTATTTTCTTGGTTCTACTATGCTCAGCTATAGTTAAAATACTCAAAAGTGTTATACTCAATGACGTTTCCTGAAAATTAAGTGGTAATTGTTATAATGTTTACATTTCTTTCCTAATAAGAGTGATGGTTCAAAAATCCTTTTTTGTTTAATGTTATTTTCGCAAGCTAAATCTAGGTCTAATTCCTGTAAAGGGATAACGATGTAGCCGTTCGTTATAGGCATAAATGATTCTCTGTGAAGCAAGAAGGGTGATTTTTTACATTTATTATCAATGTATCGCTTGAATAGGGTTGCTTCGCAGGTTTCGCTATCCAAAAATTTTATACTAGGTTGATTTCTGAAACAAATTTTGTATTCGGAATTATCTTTACAATTACTTACTGTTTCTTTGTCTGTTGGTACATAGGAGTCTGTATTTTATAACATAGTCATGGTTTGGTATTATAGAAAAGTAGACGTTCTGTACAGGATGGGGGATGGGGATTATTCTTTGGAATTGTCCCCCTTCTTTCTCTATAATCAGGATACTGGCAATGTAGCTAAACAATCCTTTATGAAACGTCAGTGTATAATTCGCGTGAATAATCATAGCTAGTGCTAGTAGCGTTATCGTCTGTATCAGTATCTGGGAAATACGGCATACATTGATCTACATGTATTCGAATGATCTTATATTTATTTCTAATTCTTAGATTGTGATTGTCGATGTAATCTATTACTTCAAAAGAACCTTTCCAGGCAGGTTCTAATTTATTTTCCTTAGTGTTATTGGGTGTTTTGACAAGATCTCCTGCTTTATATATTGGATGTTTTCTAGTTATATTTTCAACGAGTCTCCTTTTGGTCTCTTCCCTTTCTACCTGGATTCTCTCTCGGGTTTTGGATATGATCTCTTCGTGTTTCCTCTTTCATTTCCTTATCAGGCCCTGATAAGTTAGGTTAGGTGAGGTGTTGACCGTTGACGGGATATTAGGGGTTCTTCCGAATGTTAATTCATAGGGAGAGTGTCCAGTCGTTTGATTGGTAGTAGTGTTGATGACGAAATTGATGTATTTCAAGTGTTCGTCCCATTGTTTATTATTTTCGGTAATACTAGTCTTAATCAGGTTTAATAGTGTAGAGTGCATTCTTTCGGTGTTCCCGTTTGATTTCGGATGGAATGCAGTTGTTTTAATATGCCGGATGTTCAATGCGTTTTAAAATTGCGTCATTAATTCGGACAAGAACTTTGATCCTTGGTCAGAAAGTATAGTCTTAGGTGCTCGGAAAGTATAAATATAGTGATCGATTAAGGCTTCTATTATTGAATTGGTTGATTCATCCTGCAAGGATACAAGAACTGTATATCTTGTTAGTCTATCTTGCATACTGAGTATGTAACGATTTCCTTTTTGCGTTTCAGGGAGTGTCCCAAAGATATCTAGTGCCAATTTTTCGTTGCGTGCTAAAGGTATATCAAATAATATGATCTTGGCTTGATTCTTTATACGCGTTGTTTTCTGTAGTTAGCAAATGGGGCAAGACTGCACGTATTTTTTAATTTCGTTGTCCATTCCAAACCATAAGCCGATGGTCTTAGCCTTTTCCAGCGTATTATTTTCTCCAAAATGAGTGGAGTGTGCTTCTTTGATTACAACTGGTTTTTCTTCTTTTGTCAATTTTCTGGTAGGCGTGAAACATAAGTGGAAATTTAGGTGTGGGCAATAATTTGAGAGAAATTCCATCATTTCCTGAAGTACTTCCTTTTGCAGTAGGGTAAATAGTGGATCTCCGAAAATAAGCCTTATAATGGTTAGTGTTTTGTTAATTATTTCCTCTATGATTCAGCTTAATTTTATGAGCCAATCTTCTTCATCATAGTCGGGCATTTCCTCCCTTTTTATTTCCTTCCATAACTTTCCTATTGCGTTGGGTTTTGTCTCAACTTTGCCGAAGATGGGTTGCAGTCTCCTATTAATAAATTCCGTATGCATGTCAAGTTTTTCGGGTGTCATGTCTTTTGTAGATTCGTTCGCTGTTTCCTCCGAAGGTTCTCTCATCCGTCTTGGTGGTAAATTAATCTTTTCCTCTCCTTTTTGTACCCTATTTTCTGTTATAACTGGGGTACCAAAAATTTCAATATTCTATGGTTAATTTTTCAATTCCGCAGTTATTCGATGTCGTAATCATATTCCTCCATTCTCAATCGCCATCGTAGCAATCTTGAGCTAGGATCCTTAACGATATGGAGCCAAACCAAAGCTCTGTGGTCCGTTTGAATCAGCCGTATGCATCAGCCCGTATTTCACGATTCTAACTTGACCCCCTTAGTGTCCTAAGTTGAATTTCTAAATTAGTTTGTCGAACCGTCACACGCGGCGCTAACTGTACCATCACTCCCTGAAAATGCACAGTAACATACGAAGAATTTAATAAAAAAATTTTTTAAATATATTATTCAATTTTTTTTTCATTTTCAAATCCAAAAGTAGTCTATCTACGTCCGTTTTCATCCTCTCTAACATTCACGAAATTTTGGAAACAACATCTTATGTACTTTGGACACAAACAAGTAGAAACTGGACCGAATCATTCATATAAACTTGCTACTCTCCTCAAGTATCACATGCCCTCAAAGCTCATAATTTTAATAATAGATCAAATATCTAATATGTTTCAAAATAGTGTTTGTACGAGAAAAATACGAATAAAAAGGGGGAACATTAATTTAAAATATTCAAATAATATTATTATTTAAAGTCTGATCTCTTTTATTTGTTTATGGCATTGAATAATATATTTAAAAATTTTTTTTATTAAATTCTTCGTATGTTACTGTGCATTTTCAGGGAGTGATGGTACAGTTAGCGCCGCGTGTGATGGTTCGGCAAACTAACTTAGGAATTCAACTTAGGACACTAAGGGGGCGCCATTTTCTTTTCTGATGCATACGGCTGGTTTGAATAGGATTTTTTCTTTTATCAAGTTGATTGCTGCTCCAGAGTCGACTAGCAGTTGGTAGCTTCCTGTTCTTCTTTCTCTAATAGATCTGAGTCTTCCGCATACGGCAGAAACTCTGCTGAGTCCTCGAAATCTTTTCATTCTTGTACTTCTTCTGGTGTCATTTGTAATGCATCCATGTTTTCCTCTTGCCGCACTCTCACTGATTGTGGGGGTCTTTTGACGTTCAGGCCGGAGTGAAAACCCTGTCTAACGTAACATTGGTTTGCAAAATGACCTGCCTTGCCACATTTATGACAATTCATTTTTACTCTATCTGCTAGTGGTAGTGAATGATTAGGTGTTCTTATTCTGTTAGTGTTGGCGCCAGGTCGTGGCAGTGGTTGCCGCGTTGGTAGGTATTTCAGTACAGGTCTTGTAACTACTTGTGTTCTCGCAGGTTGACTTTCTTTTAGCCACATTTCGGTCTCTATGGCATGCATCTGTGCCTCCGTTATTGTATTGGGTTTTAGAAGTAATATCTGTGTACGTATCTCTTTCTTAAGGTTGAAGAGGTATCGGTTCACTGCTTCTTGTTCTTCGAGCTTGATTTTTAATCGACGTTCCATAGGCTTGACATGTTGTGCCCGTACAGCGTAATTGATTTCATTTATAATCTGTCTGAATCTAAGAGTCAAATTTTGGACAGACTCAGTTGCTCCTTGCTTGCAACTCTCTAGTTCTGATTTTAGGGCTAGAATCGAGTTTGATTATTTTAAGTTTTGTCTAAGTGCGTCGTATAAATCCTCGTATAAGTTTATTTGTAAATATCTAATTGACATTTCCGCGAAGCCAGTAATTTTCTTTGCTATAATTAAGTCCAGGAGTAAATTAGGTTGTGTACATCTGGTTTTTGCTTTCTCAACAGTTTTAATGAAATTTTCTATTCCTATATCGTCTTGCCATTAATCCCTCGTATGCTTTTGATCGCGGGTTTTGCGTTTATTCTTCCCTCCTCGACAATGTATGATGCTGAGGGGACGGGGAATCGTACGTTAGGCTCTACATAGATGTTCTCATTTCTAAGTCGTAAGTTTTCTTGTTATGAAATCTCCTCTCTTTTCCTGCTCTTCTTCGGACGACGAGTCATTGGTAACCTCTTGTCGTTGTGTAGTTTCCCTATCTGTGTCCACTTCTCCCGAGCAACCTACTTTCCTTTCCAGCTTAGAAATCTCCTCTATTCTGTTGTCATTTACTCTCTTAAGCATATTGAAAGAGATAGTGAGAGATTCCATTTGGGCAAGCATTCGTCCTAACAGTTCTTCCGTGGTATGGGAGGGGGACTGGGCCCGGACGGGTGGTTGTACTCTAGACATTGGAGCTGTGGCGAATGGAAGGTTTATAGAAAGTGATGAGTCGGTATCGTCTGTCAAGTCAGTCTGGTACAATGTACAGTTTTGATGATTGTCAAACGCCGGTGTGCCTATTTTTACCTGTTTTCCCTATTTGACGATGGTTTTCGTAACAGGTGGGTGTGTCGCGTCACAATATTGAATGTTTCAGCCTTTTAATACTATAAAATTCGAAGCAATCGCCTGTTTCAATTCCTTACATTTTAATAGTAGTGTATTTGTTTTATTGAGGAACGGCCAGTGCTCTGGAACACTAGGAGTATAGTCGACCCGATCTCACCACTACTTAGTCTCGCCTGTACTGTGATCCAGTCGCCGTTCAACGAACGTAAAGAGTACTTATACTCAGTGGCGCCTAATTATAATAATCTCGTAAGATTTACACTTGCTTCTGGTCCGTAGATTCCAGTTTCTTTCTTGAGTGTCGTCCGCCTTTCTATATGGTTTTAATTAATCTATTCCGTAGAATTTCGAGAACCAAGAGAACTTAGCGAATCCTGGCTCGATCGCCAAAAAATGTTATGCGCAATAACGTGCAAACAAGTTTTAAGAATATTACTGAGTCATTCGCTTAGGAATCTCAGTAGTTACTTCTTTATTGGTTGGACGAGAACTAAGGAACGGTCCCTACGCCCTACATTATATAGGCCTTGAGTGCTAATAGAAGGGGTATCTTACCGTTGGGCATAACAAAGTTACTAAATTTGTTTTTAACCTTAAATAAAGAAAGAAATTCAATTTACTTGAGGCTCTATCGGCCTTAAGGAACACAACGCTCTATTTTCTGTAGCTTTGTAATAAATGACATGATTAAAATAATTTTCTTCCAAATATCTCAAAAAGGAAAAAAAGTCCTAATCTTCATTCAAGCAAAACTTTTTTGTGCACGTCCAGTGAAATTTTTGTGAAGTGAAATGGATCCGAGTAAAAGATAAAAAGACTTGCAGCGGCTTCGTAAATCAAAAGACAGAGCAATTGCAAAACTTTTCAAAGAATTAGAGTCATTAAATAGTGACTCAAGAAACGAAAATGAATCACATTTAGCACAAAATTTGCACGGTAAGTCGACATATTTATAATTAAATTATTTTATCATACTATATATCTGATGATTTTCAACGTTAATGTAATTGCGTCTAGAAGAGGAAAATCTTCTCAGTTATTATTCTGTTAGTCAACTTTTTAAGCTTATGTTTTTTTTCTGAAAACGTCATGTCAAAATCTAGTTCGTTAAAACCAAAAAAGTTTTATAGATTGACCAAAGTTCTTTTTTATTATAAATAAATTACTAAAATTTAATTTTCAAAATTGCGTTTGAAATTTTTTAGTTTAAGGCTTACATTGATAATTGCCGTTTATCTGCCAGACTGACTGACATACATATAAATCTTTGGTCATAACTTAAAAATAGATCCTTTTATTACAGAGCAGTTGCCTTTTTTTATTTTTACTTTTGTATTGCAAACGATAATAATATGTATTTTGAAGAAATGTAACAAAATTTATTCAATAATTCAGCATAATTTGTTAATCAGAAATTTGGGTGAAGGAGAAAAAGCTGCTAGCATGTCATCGATTACTGAAAAAATTCCAGGATTAGTTAAAGAAGTTGAAGGAAGTATGAATCGAGAAATGGACTTGGGATATACCACGTGCAATTCATACGACGAGTCCAGCAAAGCCAGCGATGAAGCTTTCGAACCTTTTTATAGGCCTTAAAGATCACTATGGTCCAGAATCACAGATTAATCAATTTTACAATAAATAAGGGGCTCGCACGGTCCGAGTACGGGCCTGATTTATAAATGACGTTACACGGAGAAAAATAGTTGAAGTAATTTTACTCAACTATCGATCAAATTTGGGACATAAGGACAAGTTAGAAGTTATTTAGTGTCACTGTAATTATTTGTGATATACACTACCGTCGGAAATTGTGCGTACGGTGCTTGTGATCGCTATTAAAAATCACTGCTGACTTTGAACCACGATATTTTGGTGAAAAAAAGAGATAGGGCATTTTAAAAAAAAACAGTTGAAAAGCTTATGAAATTCCACGTCTATTGATGCTCAACAAATATTTGTTTGACCTTCTGAAAATAATGCAGCACGTGAGGAGTTGAAAAAAAAATTCAAGATTTTATCAACTTCTCTACCTCAACTTCAACTTTTAGCATGACCTAGGGAAAATTTTTCCAAAATCTGAAAATTATACGACATAGAGTCTAAAATCTTATCTTTAATTTAAGCCAAGAAAACTCAAAAAATATTCATGGGTACCCGAGATACGATTAAAAATGTTCAATCGTATCTGATTTGAATTTTAATCGTCGATCACGGTTCTCGGCCGGTTTGTTGCTCGCCTCCTTCGTTGAGGCAGGACCGAAATGGCCACGCACAAAAGTGGCGCTTAAGTGGAGTCCTCTTATATGTTGTTTGATCAAAGAACGTCTTTCCTTTATTTCCTTTCCTTTCATTCTTAGTTGATATTTACAATGACTATTAAAATTTTTATTCAAGTTCTACTTTATAAAAATTTCAAGAAATAAAAAATTTTTACATATCATTGTTCTATTCGTTAATATGGGGATAATATTGGATTTAAATAATTTGTAATAATCACAAATAATAATAAATATTTTTTTAAATCTAGAATAATTAGAAATAATAATTACTAATGAACAGAATCAAAAATACATATAAGAGGGCTCCACTTAAGCGCCACTTTTGTGCGTGGCCATTTCGGTCCTGCCTCGACGAAGGAGGCGAGCAACAAACCGGCCGAGAACCGTGATCGTCGATTAAAATTCAACTCAGATACGATTGAACATTTTTAATCGTATCTCGGGTACCCATGAATATTTTTCAAGTTTTCTCGGCTTAAATTAAAGATAAGATTTTAGACTCTATGTCGTATAATTTTAAGATTTTGGAAAAATTTTCCCTAGGTCATGCTAAGAGTTAAAGTTGAGGTAGAAAATTTGAGAAAATCTTTAATTTTTTTTTTCTATTTCAAAGTATGGACAAACGTGGACAAAATAGTTGAAGTTTATGAAAAATATTTGTTGTTCCAGCTCCTTATGTCTTATCTTTTCCAAAATGGTGAAAAACTATGGAAATTTGGAAAAATACGCGTTTTTTCATGACATTTCTAAGATAATTGGATAATTGGATTAAACTGTCAAAGTTTGATAGATTAATTATGTACAGACCTCTTCTAGTATATGTAATGACCTGTCCCAAGCCCGGATGAGAAAGGAGGAGGGGGCAAACAGACAACAATATGACACAACACATTTACAGTGACACTGAACACAACAGACCCAACACCCGAGAGAGTGTTTTGAGGGGGGGCAGTGTCTCGCCCAGATGAATGCACGAGACCATGCACGGAGCAGACGCGTCCTGCAGCCCACCAACGGTGGCGACCTAAATGACTTTATCAGCTGCAGGGCTATCGCCGTCAAGAAGGCTGTCAAGGGGGCCCTATAGACAGGCTTTTCCCTAGCAGTGGGCCTGTCGGGCGCACGCACTATTACGGTTTCTCCGCAAAACCTTTAAGCGCGTGTGGACGTGGTGTGGAGCAAAAGCATCAGGGGACCTTGAACAGGTTCCATGATGCCTCATGATTGGACGCGGAGTGAATGCGGGGGGCCCCTTAATCGGGGTATCGACCTAAATGCACAGGAATGAAGGATTACCTGGTCAGTATTTCCTTATATCCGACGCTGCGTAGGATAAATCGCACACCCTCTAGCCTGAAGTCCGGGTCAGGTGTCAGGGCGAACCCGGCACCGCTTTGTTGATAGGGGTGACGTTAAACCTTTAGCATCATTATGGCGTGGGCCTATCCCGTAACCTTTTTACTAGCTTTATTTAATGTGCCGATAGGATCAACCATCCGATAAGCCGCTTCTCGGTTTCGGCGCACATAACTAGGGATCTATACAGGCGGGGATAGTAGCCATACTGCGGTAGGGCTCCCATGATGGGCGAACCGTCTTAAGACCCGACGAGATTAATATGACTTCTATGCATAATAAAGGAGATGAAGAGGTGAAGGCGCCAGATGTGCACTCACACACTCCTCCAGGGGCTAAGGGATGGAAGGACGTCCTCCAGCTCCTGAAGGAGGAAAGTGTAAAAATGGAGAAGTTGGCCAGGGCTCTCAGCGTTATCCAGCAGGGTATGCTGAGAAACAACCCTGGACATGTTAAACACAGTGTTCGTGAGGCTACGGAGGTGTTGAGCGGAATTCTCAACACTCACAAGTGCCTACTAGAAAGCGGGGTGGAAATCCAGAGAAGGCTGGAATCCCACCCCGCCTCGAAAAGGATGGGTATCTTTCGGAGACCGCGTTCCGCGTCTCTGGGAGATACATCGCCCTCCTATGCCGCGGCCACCAGAGGCCAGACCCAACAAAAGGATGGGGAATGGCAGCTGGTAGAGAAAAAGAAAAAAAAAAGATGAAAAATAAAAAGAAGAAGGGAAGAGAAGTTCCTGCGCCCTCTGCGCAGGAACCCAAGGAGAAAAAGGAGGTGCCACGGCGCTCTCCGGCCGCCAGGTCAGGCAACGGTATCAGGGTTTCCTGGAGACCGACGCGGGGTTCGTTTGGGTGGAGGTGGCAGGGGTGCGTGTGTACACCTGCTACTTCTCTCCCAACGATCCTTTCGAGATCTTCGAGACACAGATCCTCCTCCTTGAGGAAAGCCTCAGAGAGGCTAGTGAGCGGTCCCTTATTGCGGGCGACTTTAATAGTAAGTCGCCTTAGTGGGACAAAACCCGTCTGGACAGGAGGGGGATCTTGGTCGGCGAGATGGTCGCTAGGAATGACCTGATTGTATGAAATCAGGGCAGGGATTTTACGTTCAGACGAGGAGCGGGGGGGTCGATTATCGACCTCGCGTTTGCCGCGCCCCGTCACCCAGTGAACAACGGAAGGGGCATCAAAGGAAGAAGCCCCTCCTAGAACACAAGACGACTCAGCAAAGACAAGCTAAAAAAACATCTTGAGGAAATCAGGCACATAGATGAGCTTCGTTGGGCTAAGTCTGCTGGGTCGTTGGAGAACACCGTGCGGGCGGAGAGGCGGGAAGTGGTCGCAGCATGTGACCACTCGATGCCTCGACGAGGGCACGGTCGTACTGGGGACTCAATGTACTGGTGGAACGACCAGTTGTCTGTCCTGCGTCGAGAATGCCTCATAGCGCGGCGGAGATTCACCCGCTCAAAGGGTGATTCTCTGCTTCACGAGGCATGGAAAAACGCAAAATGGGCTCTGAGGCAAGGCATTAAGAAAAGCCGACTTCAGTGCTGGAAAGTCTTGATCGGTGAGATCGAGAAGGACCCATGGGGTCTCGCCTTCAAAATAGTCACCAAGAGATTGGTGAATAGAAGAAAGACCCTGGGCCTGGATATTCCCGATCGAGTCAAGTACATCGTGCGAAGCTGTTTCCGCGTGTAGAGACGTTCCAAAGACAGGACCGAAGCTCCTGCGTGGTCCAGCGCGAAGAACTCTTCACTCTCGAAGAACTAAAAAGAGCGGGTGGAAGGCTCAAGGCAAACACAGCGCCGGGGATCGACGGGTTGCCGAACGAGATCCTCAAAGAGATGATCGGGGCATACGATGGGGAAACTTCTGGAGGAAATGATCCTACAAAGACTACAGGGTCACATGGTCCGCGAGAATGGTCTCTCGGAAAACCAGTTCGGCTTTCGGAAAGGCAGGTCCACAGTGGACGCCATCCAGGCAGTGGTGGACATCGCCACTAAAGCAAGAAGAGGAACTGGTAAGCGTAAGGGATTCTGCGCGTTAATCAGCATTGACATACGCAATGCGTTCAATACCGCGAGATGGAACATCTGCATCGAGGCGATGGTGCGGAAAAAGGTTCCAGACTACCTGTTGCGAATGATAGATGGCTATCTGAGCGACAGGTGGGTGATATACGAGGGCGACAACTGGTCTCTCAAGGAAGAGATGACATGTGGCGCCCCTCAAGGGTCACGGGTAGGTTCACTCGTTTGGAACGTCATGTACGACGATTTCCTGCGGATGGACCTGCCTGCTGGAACGAGCATCATCGGCTTCGCGGACAACGCACTTGTCGTGTGCACCGGTGATGACGTCAGAATCATAGAGCTGAGGATCAATGAAAGTCTGTGGCGAGCAAAGCGTTGGTTGGATAGCAGATGCCTGAAAATGGCCCCTGAAAAAATCGAGGCTCTGCTGGTCACGGACAGGAGATCCTTCCAATATCCGAAGATCGTTCTCGGGGAACATAAAATTAAGTTAAAAAAGAGCATTAAGTACCTGGGAGTGCAGTTGGATTGAAGACTTAGCTTCGGCGAACACCTGCAGATCGCGACTGCCAAAGCCATCCAATGTGGGGCCGCCCTGACTCGGCTCATGCCCAACATTGGTGGACCCAGGGAAGCTAAGAGAAGGCTGGTGGCGAGCGTGGTAAACTGGAAGCTGCTTTATGCAGCTCCGATCTGGACAAGTGCCCTTAATAACCATCCTATCCTGAAGAAGCTGTTCTCGGCACAGAGAGGTGTGGTGATGAGAATTGTCTCAGCATATCGAACTGTGTCGACGAGTGCTGTGCTGGTCCTGGCGAGCGTACCGCCAATTGACATATTGGCGGAGGAAAGGAAAGAGACCTTTCAGCTCCGTAAGGAGCTCACCTGCTTAACCATCCTGCAGGAAATCGCTCGCGCGAAGGAGGCCATCTGCAAGGATGGAAGGCGCAGACTCGTCGAGAAATGGCAGACGAGATGGCATGGTGGCCAATCCGGGAGATGGACACACCGTCTAATCCCGGATTAGCAAGCGCTTTCAGGCTGTGGCTGCTTTAATGCGTACCTGAAGCGCTTCAAGAAAAGAGACGACGAGTCGTGTAGCTACTGCGGATCCCTTGTGGACAATGCAGAGCACACACTCTTTGTCTGTGCCAGGTATATCGGTGATATACCGTTTTACTCAACTCCTTACTATTTCCTATGTAACGCTTATTGTTATTCACTTTGGGTGGATTAGATATTTATCAAATTAATTTTAACAGACTAGGATTTAATAAATGTTCAAATGTCCTTATGTCACAAATTCAATCGACAGAATTGAGTAAAATTACTTCAACTAATTTTTCTCCATGTAAAGTTGTCTGCTCAAGGCCTTGTAAGGTTGCCTGATAGGGAACAAATCTTTTTGAGCGTGACGGATCCTACAGGGCCCGGATAAGTTAGCCTGTTCCGAACCTGATTAATAATACGCTAACTTTTCCAGGGCCTCATAGTGCCTTTAACCTTTTAGCTGCGGGGGTGGTCGATATAAGTTTCATTTGTAGTAGAAGTGAGGATTTCAGAGTGTTTTTCTACGTGATTTGATAAACTGAATACGGAAAAAATACTGAAAAAACCACTTAGGTATCCTTGACCTTGAAAATCTACAGTCAAGGTCACATTTCATTTTTTGCATTAGCGAAAGTTGGAGCTGGGTATTCAGCGCATCAAACTACATACGAAAACCTTCTAGAAACTTGGCTTATATTAGAAATAAAATTTGACCTTGAATTGGCGATTTTCAAGATCAAGGGTGTCTGCGGGAATTTTTCTACTATTTTTTTAATATTCAGCGCGTGAAATTACATAGAAATACATATCCTCTCAAACCTTCATGACAAATCAGACAAATTTTTTACATTGCACTTTACGTTGCTTGCGGGGCTGTTCGATATATCGACCAGCAGTCAGGTCAGGGACTCTACCTGAGATATCCAGTGATTTTATGTATAAATGTTGCATTTTATAAGAGGTCAATTTGTGCTGAAATTTTCCCGCATCTAAAAGGTTAATAAAATTTCTACACGGATGTTATCAAAATAATTAGTAGGAATTAATGAGCACTATCAGAAACCAATATTGAAATTTTTAATTTAAAAAAAAAAAATGTCAAACACACAAGATATGCTCTTTTTTCACGGTTTCGGTCAGATGTGCTGATTAACGAACTTGACCTTTCTTCTTTGGGCTCTCAAGAGGTGTGTCAAAATTCAATCCAATTCGATAATTCTATCGAGAGTTATCGTGTCCACAGACTCCGTACAGACACTTCCGCAAAAACCGTTTTTTCTGACTCAGGACTCTCTAAACGTAAAGATTTGATGAAAACTCCTGAAATAGTTTTTCACATAAAACCAATACCTTCTTATATGATGAGAATGTAAAAATGATTTTGGTTAATCCGTTTTTACGAATTCTGACCCTAATATATTGTGCAACTAAGGAAAAAAATAGTATATTGTGCAACTAGGGCAAAAAAAATTTATTTTGCGAGTGTGAATTTTGATGCCCGAGCAAAGCGAGGGTAACAACCACACGAGTAAAATAAATGTTTTCCCCGCGTTGCACACGATTTTTTTTCTACTATAGGGTCAGAAAATGGATTTGTTTGCCCCACACGGGGCAATAAAATCCACTTTATGACCCGCTAGTAGAAAAAATATATTTTGCGAGTGTTTTTGGCCAATACTCACGTGGAAAAGATGGCATTTTGCTTCTGAAAAAAATGAACAAAAAAAGCGATTTCTCGATTGTTTCTTATAACTCTTGAGAAATTTTATATTCCTCAACAACACGGAAAGTAAATAAAAACAGTGAAGAAGTAGCAGAAGAAGTGGAAGAAAACAAAAAGCCATTTATTTCAGGCTGTGAAAAATATCGTCATTGCATAATATACTATTTCCGTGTTGCATAGGATTTTTTTTCACTTGGAGGTCAAAAAATGGATTTGTTTGCCCCGCGGGAGACAAAAAATGCACTTTTTGACTCGCTACTAGAAAAAAAATGTATTCGATTCGAAAACTGAATTTAATAAATTTGAATTCGCTTTATAATGCTAATAGGACCATTTTGAACTGGATAATTAAGATTATATCACTAATATTTGAAGAAATGACTAATTTTATATCGAAGATCTGATAAAGTTTTAAGAACAAAGTGGTAAACGAAAATAAAGATTGAGAGGATTGTTTCCGAGTCCACTTGGCAAACATAAAACTCCCTTTTGCAATTGTTCAAGAGAAGAAAGTCAATGGCTGCTTTGGTACAGTGAGGGACGTAACCATAGCAATGACTGAGTAAGAGGGGGCTGAGAGGAAAAAGAGGAAGATGGAAAGCGACAGAAAGACAAACAGAGAGTGAGAGAGGAAAGGTAGAGAGACAAGAGGAAAAGGAGTGATAGGGATGATGGGGTGAGAGAAGGAAATGAGAAAGGTAGGAAAGAGAAGAGAGAACGTATCCATTGGAAGGAAGTGTTGGAGGGTTGGGAAGGAAAGAGAGAAGAGGAGAGGACCTATCCATTGATTTTCAGTGCCATCTTGTCGTCGCTTTTCCGGAGGTTACCGAATACCCGAACAGTATACTCGCTTGCCACTGACATCCCGGCGTTCATGTCACATCCTATCGTGACGCAGGGCTAATTTTGGCCCTCGTTCCTTTTGCAGATCACCCCTTCTTCCCCCTACTTCCTCCTTCAACTCTACCTTTTCACCCTGTCTGTCCTTTGTCAAGTTGTCAAATTTCAGATCAAAAACTATTGTTCATAAATTGTTCAGTCCTTTGATTATATTACATTGAATTGGAATGTTTGAAAAATTGATCAAACCGACATTTGTTTTTTAATATATTTTGCACAATTAAAATATGTCGAAAACAAGATATATTCAAAATGCGGCGTTGGAAATAGAATATTAGGCAATTATCAATCAGTTATATATTTTTTAATTAAAAATGGTATATTTCATTCCCAAGAGATTAATAATCACAGAATTTTAATATTAGATTTTTCAAATTTAAAAAAAAATTAAATATTTTTAGTTTTTAATAAAAAAAGTTATAAGAAAATTCCGAATATAATTACTTTTATGCAGAAAATATCTTTTTCAATATTGAATCATTTTTCAAACAACTGAATTCTAATATTCAATTTAAAACTATATCCTTGACCCTCAAATATTACTGTTTTTACGCTAACAACTAAACAGGTATATTCTATTACAAATTATTTTCACATGAATAAGTTGTTCTTTTCGTATGACCAATAGAAAACATCATGACAAAGCACGCAGAAAGCAGTTTCTATCTATTTTTTTGGATCAAAGAAAAAAATTGTCGGATCAACAAAACTTTCTTTAATTCAAAGAAATTTTTGCCATGACTGCCAGCATCGAAATGGCAATCAAAATCCATAAATTTTGAAAAATAATTTATAAAATGGCCCAAAAAGATTGCTGATTGTGATTATATTGTCAAAATCAACTGTTATCGACATTATTTATTGGATAAAGAAAGAAAAGAAGAGATGACATTTGTTCAATGTTAATTCACTTATCTTTAGTTACTTCATCATGGTTTTATCAATCTACGAATCTATCAATCTCGTATTGTAGGAAGAAGGCAGCTTATTACTATAAAATAGTATATTGTGCACAATCACATGAGTGAAATTAATGTTTTTTATTGCCTCCTTCTGAGCAAAGAAATCCATTTTTTACCCCCCAGTAGAAAACAAAATCGTGTGCAACACGGGAAAAACATTTTTCTACTAGCGGATCATACATTGGATTTTATTGCTCTGTGCGGGGCAAACAAATAGTTTTTGACCCCCTAGTAGAAAAAAAATCGTGTGCGACACGGCAAAAAAATTAGTTTAACTCATGTGGTTGTTCCCTCGCTTTGCTTAGGCATCAAGCTTTTATGTAGATTTTATATTTAAATGCTCGAGTTTTTGATTCTAGTATTGAGTCCTTTTCATGAAAGAGCTAAAGAAGTAAGTTTACAATAAGGGTAATAACAATAACAAATTCCTTCTTATATGAAAAAAGCTCGAGCATTTAAATAAAATCTACAAAAAACTGATCGGATTGATGAATTTATTCTTCTTTCAAATCTGTAAATGAATTTCATTATTTAATGAATTTATTATTATTGAAATTATTATTTATATTTTATTATTATTAAAATTATTCTCTAATACATTTATTTGAATTTATTATAGGGAAACACTGTTTACATTTTCAATCGTTAATTAATATAAATTTACTAAAATCAACTTGAATTAACACAAATCAATTTTATCTATCATAATTAATAAATTCAACAAAAATAATAATATAAAAAATATGATGTAACAATATATTATAACATATATGTTACATTTTCTAAAAATAATTATTTATTCAAAAGAAATCAGAGTTTAAACAAATATTGAGTAATAATAAATATAATCATTAAGAAAAATAATTATTAAATGAATATTATATAAATAAAATTAAAATTTTCATCAATTATTAGTAAATAAATAATTAATTTATATACTTTACATCAATCATAATTTAATTAAGTAGAAAATGATTTTCAAATGTTTCTTTTCAGTGTGCAAGTTTGTCCTTATCTATGGAGACGATGACTTTTGAAAGAATTATCAGATTGAAATGTAATTATTGAAATAATTCGATAGTATTATTTTTTCAATTCATAATTGAAAAATGTCATCTCCTATGTATTGGAAAATTACGACTTTTTTTACAGTGCATGATGTTTCTTTAGAATCTTGCCACTTTTTTTTCTATGAATCAATATTTTTACTATCAAACATTCTCAGTATAACATTTTTCTGTACATGTTTAAAAATTAAAATTTCAAAAATATCGAAACCCGAAGAAAACGGTAATATATGTATACGCAGAACCTAATGAAATTTATTAAATAACCTTAACTACACGGACTAAAACGATCTTTGAAGTTTAGAGAACTAGTTTTAGATTAGCGGATACAAACGATCATTGCACATAGTTTTATATAGATTCTTTAACGTTTTAGATAAAGTGGAGAACGTTTAATAAATACTGTAGAAAAGTTTCATAGTAGAGGGGGTTCGAATACGCAGCGATGAAGAATAATTTTAAAATTGTTTAAACAAGCAATTATATGTTTATTGAGTGTATGTTATAGTGAGATAGTGTAAACTTAAAAGTAAATAAAGTGTTTAGTAATAATATTTAAAGAATTTGAAAATCTTTCTGTGGAAAAAAGACGCTTTCGACTGGGCTGGGGTACGAGCCCAGGTCTTTCGATTGCCGGTCGACTGTTCTACCACTGAGCTACACATGCGTCCGACATCTCCTTTTCCACATACAGAGAAACAAAATTATTGTGAGGACAAAAAGTTAGTCCATGCAACAATTGAGCCCTCGGGAAGAAGAATTCGCCGAGCGCTCGGAAAAGGGGAAAAGTATTGTCCACTTTCCGAAATTGAAGTAAAAAAAAAGTTGTAAAAACTCAAAATAAAAAAATATGAGCTGATAGAGCTTGTCAAAATACAACTTTTATCCCTCAAGTATTTTTTAGTCCAACATGATTATTACGAAAAAAAAAATATAAAAGGTATTTTTTGAATAACCTGAAATCAATGTTTCAAAAAACATAAATTGCGATTTCTCGGTAAGTACTGCACGCAATGGATTAAATTTTGCGTATTTTCATTCAGTATTCATTGCTGATGCCAAATAGTCATTTAAGAACAATAAATACCATCAAAATTTGATAATATTCAATAACAAATCAATACCTGTTAATTCTTTGTTTTTCGCGATTCGGAGTGAAAAAGTGACGAATAAATTTTATATTTCGAAAAATATGAAGTGACAAAGTTACTTATTTGTATTCAAGGAAGTTTTTAGGAAAATTTCAAATTATTCGTATTAAAAATAAAGAATTGAGAGGGTTGTTAATAAAAAGCACGCAACGCACGAAGCGCTAAAGTTGAATTATTCAACACAATTCCGCGGTTTTCTTAGTTTATTTGGATATTCGTTTTAATATTTGCCACTGAAAATCATTAAAATTCATATTATGTAACAATAAAATAAAATTATTCAAGTTCAAACTTCTCCCACGTCCAAAACCTTATATATATGATGAATTGCGCGAAACACCTCAGGACGATTCCATTGGAATATGTGCGAAAAAAATTAAAGATGTTCGAGCCTTATTAAGATATTTGAGCTCAGGTGGAAAAATATATTACAAAGATATATTCACGAAAGTCCCAGTTAAGAAATCCAAATGAAATAGTGTTTTAAGATGCAAGATTGAGATATTATTATTGAGGTAGTATAGAATGATGTTTTATAGATATATTGTGTACAATTGTAAATTATTTTCATTTTCATAATAATAAAATTTGTATAAAAAATACAAAACGTCAAATTTAATTTCACGATTGATTGTTTACGAAAAAATTATGTACAATCACATGATTTTCAGTAGCAAATTCACAAATAAACTAAGAAAACCGCGGAATTCTGTTGAATAATTCAACTGTAGCGCTTCGTGCGTCCCGCGCTTTTTATTAACAACCCTCTCAATTCTTTATTTTTAGTACGAATAATTTGAAATTTTCCGAAAAACTTCTTTGAATACAAATAAATATCTTTGTTACCTCATATTTTTCGAGACATAAAATTTATGTCACTTTTCCACTCCGAATCGGGAAAAACAAAGAATTGACAGGTATTGATTTGTTATTGAATATTATCAAATGTTGATGGTATTTATTGTTTTTAAATGACTATTCGGCATCAGAAATGAATACTGAATAAAAATACTTAAAATTTAATTCATTGCGTGCAGTACTTAGCGAGAAATCGCAATTTATGTTGTTTGAAACATTGATTTTAGGTTATTCAAAAAATACCTTTTATATTTCTTTTTCGTAATAATCATGTTGGACTAAAAAATAATTGAGGAATAAAAGTTGTATTTTGACAAGCTCTATCAGCTTATATTTTTTTATTTCGAGTTTTTACAACTTTTTTTTTTACTTCAATTTCGGAAAGTGGACAATACTTTTCCTCTTTTTCGAGCGCTCGGCGAATTCTTCTTCCCGAGGGCTCAATTTTGGATTGTAAATATAGAACTGACATTTCAGTTTGTCACTGAGGCAGGAAAAATTTGTTACGCATTGACTGTTATGAGAAGTAACCAAATATTTTTCCATAACAAAAAAAATTTGTTACAGAGAATGTGGTTCAACAGACCGAGTTTGTATATGCAACAATCGAATTGATTGTATTAAAAATCGAGTGAATCGATAAATGGAAATAAAGGGTTTTCCAATACGGACATAGCGATTTTGTATCTTTAAATGAACGCACCCTTAAACTTTTTTAATGGACTGTCAATATCAAAACGTTAGTTAAAGTCAACATTCTCATCATGGTAAAGTTCACGAACTAGCAACGTTTGGAAATTATTAAAAATTACTACCGAAATTCTGAGTCGGTGGTCGCAACTTTAAGAGCGCTTACTCTAATTTTCGGCAGTAATAATCGTCCCACCCGACAGGCTGTGCGTGCTATAGTGGATAAATTCGAGACCAAATCTACACTATTGGTCGTTCCGGTGCCAAAAAGACGTCGTATTTCTCGAAGCGAAGAAATAATCGCAGCCGTAAGTATATCCATTCAAAATGAGCCAAATCAGTCCATTCCACGTCGTTCTCAGAAATTGCGCATCGCTCAAACGACACTGTGGCGTATTATGCGAAAATATCGTGGCCTACATGCTTTCAAGATTAAATTGACTCAAGAACTAAAGCCACTTGATCATTTGAAACGCCGAAACATCTCCAATTGGGTTCTGGCAAAGCTTGAAGAAAATGAAGAATTTCATCGAAAAATCATCTTCAGCGATGAAGCCCATTTCTGGCTCAATGGCTTTGTTAATAAGCACAATATGCGTTATTGGTCAGCAACAAACCCAAGTGTGCTTCTTGAGACACCGTTGCATCCGCAAAAAGTGACTATTTGGTGCGGTTTTCATGCCGGAGTTGTGATTGGGCCGTATTTTTTCGTGGATAAAAACGACCGTCATGTTACCGTCAATGGAGAGCGCTATCGTGCTATGTTGGAAGATTATTTGTGGCCAGAATTGGATGAACTTGACATCAACAATATGTGGTTTCAAGAAGATGGTGCCACTTGCCACACAGCACGCGTCACAATCGATTTATTGAAAGGCAAATTCGGTGAACGTGTTATCTCGAGAAATGGTCCGGTCGAATGGCCGCCTCGTTCATGCGATCAATCCAACAACAAGCCAGCAACTTTAGACGACCTCAAAGACAACCTCCAACGCGAAATTTCCAACGTTCCTGTCGAAATGTATGCCAGAGTGGTGGAAAATTGGGTCCGAAGAATCGACCGCTGCAAACGGGCTCGTGGTGGTCATATGACCGATATCGAATTTCATTCATAAAATGTAATGCTTGCACTACACCCACAATAAATTTAAACTCAATATCTCAAATATTTCTGTGTTTTATTCATAGATAAAATTGTTATGTCCCTATTCGAAAACCCTTTACAAACAGTACTCTCCGATGAATTTTCTCGTCTTCATTCATACTTTTTTCCACAAATCGGCATACAACTCCACGTAACTCCCGAATTTCACCACGCGACTGGTAACGGTTAATAAGATAACGTGGCGCCTTTTTTACTAACCCGCTTGTTTATCGCGACAGACCGTTAACAAGGTGGTTTGTTCCTGTAACAATCTCAAGATGTAGAGTTCCCCGTTTTTTGTTCACAACAGTCTGGAACTGCTTAACTAGCAAAGTATGTACAACAACGAATTCAGTGATAACAACGTATGATTTGTTGTTATAACAAGCTTATTTTTCTCCGTGCAGGAAGATCTTATATCGCCTAGTGGCTCTGCCTTGCGGCTGTAAATGATTTCAAACTTTTTTTCCACAGAAAGATTTTCAAATTCTTTGAATATTTGTATTCATTTACATTATTTGCGGTATAAGAGTTTGAAATTGTCTACGAGAACACCTGTCGACAACATATCCTATCTAATACGCGACCAGTGAACCTCCGATAACGTAGGCAGTGACAAAAATTTCAAACTCAACCAATTAATTTGAAATCTTTTAGTATTATTTATTATTATTATTATTTATAGATATGGCTGGGACCCGGAAGGGCCCCTGATGCTTGGGTAATCCCGTTGAATCACCAAAGTTTCGTTGTCTTCCCTACATAGTCAACAAAGTGGACTTTCAGCAAGCTCTATCTTATGTCTGTGGTAGGCAAGGTTGTCGTGACCAATAAACACTTCTGTTAAGGTCTTTACCTCGGTTCTACTAAGTCTGAGCAAATCAGCAGCTCGTTTAGGGTTTAGATGTTCCCCCATGAGGGTTTTGGCTCGCTTGCATGCCGTAGCCTTTTACCACTCTTCCTGGTGTTTCTCGGCCAGCCACTTTTTAATGTCTTCTTTGACCGACCTATTTGAAATACCTATTACTAGTTCTAGACCAGTTGGGTTATGTTTTGTCGCTAGCTTGGGTAGTCTATCCGCTGTCTCGTTGCCCTTGATACCCCTGTGTCCAGGAATCCAGAGGACTGTGACTCGGTTGTCTTCCGCTAGTTTGTTCAATGCTTCGTAGCATTCCCAGACCAGCGTCGAGGTAGTCACTGACTTACCTAGTGTCGTGATAGCCGCTCTACTATCTGAGCAGATACGGATGTTCCTGCCGCGGCCATGATTCCGTGCTACGCATGCGCATTGGAGTATGGCCGCAATCTCGGTTTGAAGAACTGTGGAGTGGGGTCCCAACGGGACCACGAGGCTTGTGTCACTGTTCTTCCCATAGACACCAGCCCCCGCACCCTCCCTGTTTTTGCAGCCGTCGGCAAACCAGTTGTCTCCATCCCCTGGGAGGTGTGCGCAACCCACCCTCCAATCTTCCATGGTGGACAAGCTTATCTTGTACCTTTTCTCGAAGAGGTACCGCGGAGACGTCCTATCTCTAACCATTTTCATGATCGGTCTCTTCGCGATGTTGACAGTAGTTCTTAGTTTTTTTGAGATCACTGTATTAGGGTTTTCGCCAATCCTCCAGGCCGCCTTGCTAGCCTCGGCTGTGATGGTTAGGTGCAGGGGCTCTAGCCCCATTAGTGCTCTCAACGCCGTTGTAGGTGAGGACTTCGAGGCGCCAATGATCCTTCTAAGGATCAGCCCTCTGAGTCTTTCCAACCTGGCCATGGCCGTCTTCTGCGTGATTCTGCTCCACCAGACTATTGACGCATAGGTTGGCCTGGGTCGCAGAATCGCTGTGAAGATCTACAGCAGTGTGTCGGGTTTCAGACCCCTATTATTTCCAATAGCTCTTCTGCAAAGCCAAAGGGTTGTTATAAATTTGTTGCACTTGTTTTCAAAGTGTTCTTTCCAAGCTAGCTTATTGTCTAAGATAACTCCTAGATATTTAGCGCTCTTGGAGATTTCGAGGCACATCTTTTTCAGTTCCAGTGTTCTAGTTGTACTCCATTTGTACCGCCTGGTAAAAATGACTACGTCAGTCTCACCTGGGTTCACCGAGAGTCCTGTTGTTCGACACCAGGTGTCCACAACCTTTAACGTCTGTTGCATTACGCCCATCGGAGTATCCAAATGCATTCCGCTTACTATGACTAGGATGTCATCGGCATATCCAATGGGGTAACATCCTTGGTCGGTGAGTAGATGCAGTAGTTCATCCACCACTAGACTCCACAGCAAGGGAGATAGTACTTCTCACTGCGGGCATCCTGAATCAACGATTTCTCGAAGGGTAGTATTTCCTTTGGCTATCGTGATGTTCCTGTTTCCTAGCATATGGCAGGTCCAGTCAACTACGGCTATGGGGACTCCTTGTCTAATCATAGCTCTCCTGATCACTTCACTGGATGTGTGGTTGAAGGCACCCTCAATATCCATGAATGTTCCAATAGCGAATCCTTTAAGGTTCAGTTGATCCTCAATCAGATTCACCGCCTTGCTCAGGGCTGTTTCGGTCGAACGACCGGCCCTGTAAGCATGCTGATCGCTGTGCAGCGGTTTAATCACTAGGATCTTATCGCGGATGAATCTGTCCACGAGTCTCTCCACCGTTTTTAATACGAAGGGGGTAAGGCTGATTGGTCGGAAATCCTTCGGGGACGTCCATCCGTTCTTGCCTGCTTTGGTTATAAACATAACCCCTGTCCCTCTCCAAGCTTTGGGGACGTAACCCAGAGTCAGACTGGCCCTACTAAGTCTCACCAGCGGCCCAATGATGGGGTCCCCAGCCCTCTGTATGATCATTTCAATGAACTTTTTTCTAAAGTTTCAAAGCTGCTCCAAATAAATTATATACACGGAAAAAAATGTGTAGCTGTCAAAAAGATTTTTTAGATTATATCAGCTATATTTATGGTTAGGATAGTTAATAATATTGCTGGAACAGCGATACGTTTCTTTATTCCAGCTACACATTTTTTTCCGTGTATTGCTTCCAGTTTTAGATTTTATAGAACTATTACACCACATTTTCATACATTAGCTCAATATATCCTACAAAACGGAAAACGAAGCACGATGACTTAAATACGCGCCCAAGGTTCGCCTAAATTTACAAGCCATGAAAATGTGCGTGCGCTCGCGAGGGGAGCGGGGCAGATTTTTACATTCTCATCACATGAGAAGGTGTTAGTTTTATGTAAAAAATAACTATTGGAATTTTCATCAAATCTTTACGTTTTGAGACCCTTTGAGTCAGAAAAAACGGTTTTTAAGAAAGTGTGTATCAAAATTCCATTTTCCAGTTAAATTATATAATACGAAATACAAAAAAACGTTATGATACAAAATTATTCACTACAAGAAGATCTATAAATTTTAACCACACATTTTTTATAAGATGTATATTTTTCTTTTTAATTTGAAAAAATACCATTGAAAATCGAAAATTATTCAATTATATAACCAGAATAGGCGACACACGGAAAAGACGAAAGATTACAAAATTATTTTCTTCAATAAGGTCTACAAATTTAATCTGTTGCAGTTTCTGATCAAATGTATATTTTTTATCTTGATTTTTAAAAATTTCATTTTTCAAACAAAATATGTGAGTTATGAAAAAAAGCTTTAAGGTGGAAAATTATTTGTCTGAACGAGGTCTACGAATTCTGATTAGGATATTTTTTAACAAGATATATAATTTATGTTCTGATTTAAAAAAACACTATTGAAAATTAAAAATTCCATTTTTTAATCACAATATGAAAAAAAAACTACGATCTGGATAATCTAGGAAGACGCAAGCCATCGGCTATTTAGACGCTAGTTAGACTCTAGACATAATTTTCACTCCATAATTAGAATTTTTAACATGGAATTCTAAACATATAAATTTGAGTACTGAGATTTTATTTTTGAAAATAACGAAGAAAATTCAAGTGATACACACTTAAAAATGTTTGTATTATATTGGGCCAATTAGCACCAAATATGGGCCAGACTATAATGTCGAGACGATAAGAAAGAAAAAAATCTTTTTAGTAGTGATGATTTCTTACTACACATAATTTTAGGCGCTTTGTCAATTTTTTAAAAATATTGGAAAAAATGTAGGCGATAGAGACTTAGAAATTTCCATGTCATATACGAGGAAAACTTGCGGCAGATATAGGCCAGAATAACTTGTCAAGAAGATAAGCGAGAAAAAACTTTTTTTCGCAATGATATAATTACTTTTTTGGATCTGCCATGAAATTCTTCCACACGAGTACTTTTTTATTTAAAATCAAAAACAAATTTAGTAACTTTGAGAAAATGTAATTCACATTTACAATATTATAAAATTTAATTGAGTTTCAGTAGTATAAAATTACAAAAAATAAACTTGAATGTATATGAAGAACAGGGTTGGGTAACGACATGTCGAAAACTGTTTTCTACGTGATATGTCGAAAACTTGTGTAAATATAGAACCTAATTGGCTATTTCTATCATATTAAAAAAATTTTAAGTTTCTGGTGTCAAAATTGATAAGACTTAACATGCATAAAAAAGTTTATATTAGTTAAAAAATGTGTTTATTTTTAAGATACAAACAGAGCTTAAGTATTCGTTACTCAACATATTAAGATACTCTTATTATATATTATAGATACACTATAACTGATACGTTACTGAAACCGAGATTATATTCTTTATAATGGTTGAAAAATGTGTTTTTTCATAAAGATGGAAATAGAGCTTGATTGTTTGATACGAAAATTCTGGCACAAAAGAGTGTTTTTTCTTCTGTCTCGCATCGTGAAAACAAGAAAAAAAACTATTTTTGTACCAGAATAGCCCCAGTTAACGATATATATATTCTTTTACAAAAATCTTCATGATGAATTATTTCGCATGAATTAAAGACATCTCATCTAATCCTTCAGCCCGTTAATTTTAATCAAGCAAAAAATTGAACAAATTATAAAATGGTTAATATTGCGGTTTTGAATAATTTCAAAATTTTCGAAAAATCCAAAAATTATAATATCGTTTCTTGGTTTGCTTAGATATAACTATAAGTATATAACAAACTATAAGTTTGTTTCTGTAATTTGATTGTATATGAAAATGTAAAAAATAAGCTGATTGAAAATATTATACTCGCATAATAAGTAACACATACTGTTAATCACTGTTGCTTTATTCAAATAAAGCTATGTGCTTGTTTAAAGTTCGATTTCTCTTATAATGAAATACAGATATTCTTGAGGTATAGAAATAAATATGTTGAACTGAAGGATGTATTTAAGCACAAAACTAGTTAAAATACTTGAAATTTCTATGTATGCCTCATGATGAGAATGTATTCCACAAGATCGAAATAACTTTGAGCAAAAACAATTATGTTAAAAATAGTTTTACATTCGTCATCAATTTCATTATGCATGAAGAATATATAAGACCGAACGTGAAGCGCGTGATGAAAATATTCCTGCGCCATTGAAACGGACCAATCAAATTTCATACTTTGACAGTGTAGTCGGAGTGAGCGCTCTTAACTTCCCGGCAGCTCGATAGAAAATTCCCAACTTTTCCCGGACAAATTTCAAAACTTCCCGGAACTTTCCCGTAAATTAAAATCATCTAAAACTTCTTGAAATTGTTTAAATATTTTAAACTCTGTTAAAAATATGTCTTATCCTAGGTTTTCATAGTTTAAAAAAAATATATATTTGTTAATTTCGAAAAATAATGAAAATTCTAAATCAAATAATTGTCCATCGACCTCAGTCTTTATGTTCTTTACGTTGATGAACAAATATTATTTTAAAAAATTGTGGATAAAGACCCGTAGGAACTAAATTACTCTTATGGTAAAGTACCACATGCCCTACTAGAGACAATATTTTACTAATAAACGTATAAACAATATATGCGTACTGATCACGTTTAGAAAATACTGTACAGAAACATATCTTTACTTTTCTATCTTTTCACTCCTATAATCAAAGAGAATCAAAATAATTATATAATTTATACTTACACGCATACAAGGTAATTTGGGATTCTCTTTTCTAATCAAAAATATATACATTTCCGAACTCTATGTTTTAAAAATCTATTTCAAATTCCATTCAATGATTCTTTTTTGGGACATAATACTTTTATCCAATCAACATAGATACTGTGAGAAACTTTAGGCTAATTTTACACATAAGCGACTATCAAGAGATGTGACTCATTCATTTGAAAACCTGAAAAATCTGTTCATCTCACTTTAGCATATGACGTCAGAAGGAGTTAGAGTGAAATGAATAGCAATAGGCCTTTTCCACTTGGTGGCATGAGAGCACTATGACATATGAAAGCGCCCTAAGGGCCTGCAACCAATAAAATGCTTCTTTTTTTAATCAAAACTCATTATGATTGGTTGTGTTTGACGAAAGATCTCTTATTAAATCTTCTATGCAAATTTAATACATAATAAGGCAATTATAAGACAATATCCCGGAAATTCCCGGAATTTCTTGACATCCCGTAAAATTTCCCAAGTCAGTCAAAATTTCCCGGATTCCGGGAAATTTCTATGCAATTGGCAACACTGTACTTTGTACTTTGAGGCGTTTCATCAGCTTTACATTTTCAAAAAATAATTTTTTTTTTATTGAATGAAAAGGTCCCTTAGAGTCCAAAGAATGATGCCCAATGGGTAAGTAGGTATGGAGCAGACATAGTAGATTAGAGGTATATAAAAATTATAGTACTTTTTTACGTTATTAAAACTTTAAACGCGTTTTTCTCGAAACTGACATTTTTAAAGCGGCAAGACACGCCATTTCAACCTCACCATTTTTGCAAAAGTGAATATTTTTTTATAATCTTGGGTACTTCAGTGGTCAATCTTATAAGCATTAGGGAAAAATTTGTTTTTTAGTTCCAGGTGCAAATCTCAATTTTTAGAATTTCTTGTCGCGGACCTCCGAAATATTTTTTTTTGACACGACAATACTCAGTCGCCATTTTGTATTGCTAAACAAAAAAATTTTATTAACGAAGGTAATATATTATTTAATAAACTCTATAAATTTTAATTGCTTTACGTTTTGTTATTTTCCAGAAAACAAATCATAAAATTGTCACTATTTTTGGAGGCTCAACGGTGATAAAAGCCCTTAATAATGAAGAATAAAAATGTAATTAAAATTACTAGTGAATTATGAAGAAGGTTTTCTATTTTAATTTGCTTTCACAAAAAATACTCCGATTCATAAAAGACGGTAAGTTCTTTATTTTCTCCCCGAAATGGGTCGAGAGACGTCGCTTGCTAACAAACCTGAAGTCTCAGTCTCAATGACCTTTTTTTTTTATAATCTCTGGCTATGTTGCTCTGCAAAAGTTTTTAGAAAATAGAACGTCCAAATAACAACAAACTTATCAAAATTGGATGTGTTCAAGATATCTAATGGTGCAAAGTCCTCGTTTATATTTAATGCTAACTCATTGAAACTTACCTTGAAGATTGATTGTTGAAGGAAAAATAGCAGCAGCGTGTCGATGAACTTCTTGAGACCTGGCAGCCATAACGGAGCAGGTGGTAGAATGGGCACCATGATGCGCGTGGGCATGAGAGTGGGTACCATGATGGGATCCTAAGGGCCCGCCACCGCCAGCCCCACCAACGTTGCTAGGATATACAGCTCTTGACGCTGTATACCGATAAGCTGCTTGGCTCATTTGAGAGCACGAACTTAAGTCACCATAGCCACATTGCATTTCACTCGCCGCTAGGGCGCAACTGGAAGCCTCAAAACCGGCCGCAGCAGCGGCCGCTGCTTGGTTTAAGTATGAGTAGTCCATACTCACTTGCGGGAAACAAAACGTCTCGCCGCCACCTAGTGACCACTTTGATACTTAAATGCTTCACGAATACCACTGCATTAAGGAACAAGAATCAAGTCGAAGATTTTCCTACCTCGACTCTAAATAGTTCATGTCGTATAATTTCGAGTTAACGTTATTGCTTGTTTTCTTCTTATCTTTAAAAATGATCTGCGGTCAGCAACGGTTAACCTGATTTTAAGGCAACTTATGTGGTTTTAGCACTCAAGAGGTGAGCGCACGCGCGCACGCTGCATGAGGTCGTGACTCTACCGATTGTGACTATTGAAAATGGAGTAACGGTTGCACCAGAAGGAGCCGAATCGTGGCGCCGCGATAGCAACAGAGGTACAGTAAAGAGCCTTTTTGATAGACACTCCACCTCTCCAACGTGGGAGAGGAAGTTATGCAGTAATCGGATCAGCGATATCAAATTATTGCGATTATCCGTGATAGGAAAGTTTTTCGTCCCGTTTAAGAGCGCCCGAGTCGACCGACTGGTGCGTCTTCTCAAAATCAAATGATAAGTTTAATTCAATAACGAGTGGAGGGTGCGCGAAGGCGTGGCCTCCAACAGAGAGAGATGGATCCGCGCCCGGCAGGGATGAACCCTATTGGTTCATTGTCGACAACCCTCACGGCTGCCACCCCTGACGACTCCTCCTATCCCGAAAACCCTCAAACCCTTCTAGCATCCTCAACCACTTCAAACACCCTCCTTCCACCATCATGCTAAAAAGAACATTCGCCGATGATGCCTAATGTTCCCAGCACGCCTGGTGCAAAAAGGAAGAACCGCTGCGAGAAAACTGATTTTGCCAAAACTGTTCGTCAGCCTGACTCACGTTTTCTTTTCATAATTTCATTTTTCATTGGTACAATTAGACGCTAGAGTTATAATAACCTTTTCATAGCAATTGCTCAACATTTTAAAGCTGGTATACCTTTGACAGCAACTCTTTTATAGCGTCTCATTTGAAATCATTAAAAATCTTTTAAAACATTTCAAATCAGTAGTTATATAATTGTATAACTCAAGCCTTACATGTAAGAAGGCACATCAAATTATTGGACCCGTGCACATTGGCCTAACTGTGTCAGTAATTGCTATTAAATTTTTATTTTCGAAACACGTGTTTCAATAAACTGGTAAAATTTGTGTTTTAAAAATCAAAATTAGAAATGATTTTTTATATACATGGTTAGGAAAAAATGCGCAAAGGTGGAAAATTTTTACATTCTCAAATATTTTGAGCTGAAAACTGTTATTTTAGAGCAGTGTTTGACAAACTCCTACCACGCGGAGAAAACTGGATATTGAAAAGTGGATGCTGAAAATGTGAATAGTCATTCATAGTATTTAGGTATTACCATGATAGGGGAGATTAGCGAATTTGTTATTTAAGGAGTAAAATAACAAGGGATGGCCGTTCTAATATAGATACTCGGTCTAGAATAGGGCAAGCTAAGAAATTCTTTGCCAAAATACCAAAATTATTGGTTTCAAATATAGATCTTAAATATGCAGAATAGTAATTTTCGGGAAAAAAAAACATGTTTTATTGCAAAAAACAAATTTTGAAGTCTGAAAAAAGCAAGCCATTTATGGACAAACTCGTCAAATTATCTCTTAAAGTAAAAAAATGACATGAATAGGCGGGAACAACGTCTTCTGACAATCAATGAAAACAATTTGTCAAAAACTTAATAAAATTTAATTAAATATAATTCCATTCATTTTGCTCAACGTTTCGAAGTCCAACCGGCCTCCTCTTCAGGAGCTATTAAAAGATATATAAATTAAAATAATAATATTTTCTTACCACATGTTTTCTATAAAAACTAATCTAACATGTGTCAATGTAATACTTATAATTATAACTGTTCTACATAACATTTTGTCATTTATTATTTTCCTTTCAAATCCTTTCCTTGGAAATATGAAAATATTATTATATGTTGTTAATTATCCTCAAACAGTATTCTTTTGTTTAAAAAAAAAAAAAAACTATATATAACAATAAAAATATATAATACAGGAATTTTAGCTTCGTCCATATTATTATTAAATATTATCAGAACGAGGGCAAAAGCACTATAGCTCTGTTCTCGTGTATGTACACCATTCTCGGACGTAAAAAGTACATTTTAGTAAAAAAATGGCATACTATATACACGGTGACCCATTTTAATCTATAATCACAAATATCTTCTAAAATACTTTATCTACAAAAATTTTTACAAAAACTTTACATCTTATCCGAAATGATTGTTATTGTCTGGGTGTATTTGAAGGGGTGTTGTAATAACAATCCACAGCCTGAAGTCTACAAAAAAAATTTATCCGGGCACAGAGTTCAACCTAAGAAAAATCGTCTTGACTTTCAAGACGCCTTGAAAATTGACCTGAAGGTCATGATGGTCAAAGTGATGTAAATCTTAACATTTCATCGACTTTTGTGAAGCATCTTGAACGTTTGTTTAACCCGAAGAACCAAGACAATTCAGAAAAAGAGCATCTGGTCGTTTCTCAGACATTTGACTTTGATTTTTTATCTTTCCAAGGTCATTTTTGACGTGAAATTTCCCGCTCTTTTCGAATCCGCAGTCAAAAATAGGGGTTCTCATTTAAGAAAAGGGTCTTACCTCCATTTGACCTTGAAAATTGACCTCAAAAGTACAGTCAAATGTCCCCCTCGGTCCTGGTCAACCTTTGTTCGAAACCATTTTTTTGTTGATAAAGTATTTTAGAAGATGTTTGGAATTATAGATTAAGATGAGTCACCGTTTATAGAGACCCTAGTTTTTGATTGCAGTCACATAGTGCTACATTAAAAAAATATATAACTTAAAAATCGAATTTGCGGAGCGAAACCAAATTTATTCAAACTTTGCTATTTTTGTTTTCGCTCAGCAAAATCAATTTTTAATTTATATTTTTTTAATGTAGCACTATGTGACTGCAATCAAAAACCGAAGTCCTCTATATATGTCTCTTTTTTAGTTTATGACATAATACGACGAGTTCGTTCATAAATGGCTTGCTTTGGTCAAACTTCAAAATTTGTTTTTTGCAATAAATCATGTTTTTTTTGGCGACAATCACTATTCTGCATATTTTTGACTGTTTTGAAGAGCATACGCCGAAAAAATAAAAACAAAAATTCGTCACACGAGACGTCACAAACTTGAGACCAATGTATGAAGCGTGGCACTCTATGGTTGCGAAGTATGGAGTATAGATAAAGGAGAAAGGAGAAGATTAGAGGTTTATGAAATGTGGTGCTATAGGGAATAATTAAAAATAATTTGGGTAGATATGGTGAACAATGAGGAAATTTCAAACTTAGTGAAAGAAAAGAGAAGCTTATATGCTAGTAAAAAGAGACGCTGCGACAGATTGATAAGACACACACTTAGGCATAAGGGACTGACAGGAAAAATTCTAGAAGGTACAGTAGAGGGACGCGAAAGGAAAATGAGATAAAGAATAGAGTATGTTAAACAAATTTCATATAATCTAATTATATAGATTCTTTAAGTTCATTAAATTTTTGATTTGCTTGGTCGTCTAGTTAAATTTTTTCCGTGTGGGCTGTAGCGAGTACCGGGAAATGGAAAGACTTGTTTAGGATAGGAAATCAATATGCTATCAAATTAGTAACATATTTATTGGTTTTTGTAGTATATTTTTATGAATTCATAGTATACATGCTTTTGGAAATAAATGCTTTTGATTCAATACTCTCTGAATCTGAATCAGTCAAATTTTGACTGATTGAATCAGTGATTTGCCTTTTCACTGATGAATCAGTGAAAAGATATTTTTCACTGTCAAATCAGTCAGCTTTCACTGAAATAATCAGTGAAATTTGACTGATTTACAGTAATCTCTTTTTAGCTATTTGAATCAGTCAATTTTCACTGATAATCAGTAGATTTTGACCAATTCAAATTTAGAGAGTAGCATTTTTTTCTCTGTGTATGACAACAACAAGAATATCCTAAAATAAAATTTCAATACTATACTATACTATGATCTCAGATATTTAACGGCAATATTAGTCATTTTCACTTTTATAAATAGTCAACACACACATAAATAGTTAACACACTGATGGTATTGCTCCTAATGGAAATGTATAGAAAGGGGTCTAATTACATTTCCAATATAAGAGTGAGGAACATTTTTTGCAGTAATAGTTCAAGTGTAATTATTAGGTGGCCTCAGGATGCTTCATTTTTTCCTAATTAATTGTTTTTGACCTGTTATTTCCTTCTTAATAGAATACAATTAAAGTTTTAATGTCGTTTGTAGAATCAATATATTCGTTACTTACTCCATTTATAGCTTGACTAATATTAAATTGATACTCAAATGTAATACCTTAGATATTACCAGCCAATATCATGGTTTCAATATCCTCAGATACTAGATCTGAATATCCGAGATGGCTGTCACATACCTCACTGGCAAATACATTTAATTGCAATATCTAAATACTACCGGTGATTATTTTTTTCCGTGCAGGCCGTAATTAACTCAAGTTTGCAAGAGACCTGGTCCAAGACAACAAGATTATTGTTAGTATTGATAGTATTGAGTTGTCAGGTGAAAGGAGTCTGGTGTATACTCAAAGTGAAAGTGATTAATCATGCGATCTTAAATTTTACTGAATTTCATTTGTTCGATGTTTTCTGCAAATCATTAATAGCTTACACAAATTACATATGCAGTAATGAGTTTAAGGACATGTTAAGTATCAATAAGACGCTGCACGTGACAAGAGTAAATTAATTCCCAACATTTCTATTGGGATCTCACCCCATCACCAGGAAAAATATGTGAACGCTCAATAGGGGAAGACCCCAAGCTAAACGGGATGAACCACTTTACGATTATTTTTGCTCTAATCAGGAATTCGATACGTGAAAGACTTACAAATATTTCTTTCTATCTTATCCTAAAATTACATCAATTTTCCAGATTTTTTGGATATGCTACCCTTTCTTTCTCTCTTGGGAATTCTCATTGCTTTCAAATAAGTGCATTGAGAACGTGAAAGGGTTGTGCGACTAGGTAACGACATAGTGTTCTTGATAGATGTTTTCACGCTGAATATGAATCCAGGGTCAAAAATTGTCTGCCAGGTCAGGATTTTAAGAAAAAGGGGGTTGAAATCCCCAAAAATAGCGTTTTTGGGCATTTTAGGAAAATTGCCGACATGAAACTCGGTGTACTAGAATTTGTACTCACCCAGATAACAAAGTGCGTGCACAGTGCGAGCGTTATCGCTCGCACGGGTGCGGATTATGCTGCATGCGTGCGTTCACCACGCCACGTAGATGCGTCATCATATGCGACGCATATCGCCGGCACGTTGTGAAGTTCGCATTCGTGACCGTGAAAAGCGAGCTTTATGCGTCTCGTATAATTTAAAATTATTTCCAAAATATTAATTATAATAAGAAATAAAAATACATAATGTACTTGCAAACATTATATTTAAATTTAAAAAGAAATATTTTATATATGTACATATATATTTTTTTTTTCTAAGAACTCTCAAGAAAAAATAACTTTAACAAAATAACTTTAATATTTAAGTTACGAAGAACGAGCACAATTTTTGGTGCTACAAAAATAATACTTTTTCTTATAATATTGGTCATACATTTGAGATAAATCTTTTCTAAGACGTCTCAATAGAAGATAAATGTTAAACTTCTATTTCAATCACAAGGAACGAGATCATTTTTGGTACTAAGAAAAATAGTACGCTTTTTTATATTAATGTAGTAATTAACTTTTTAAGTAGTCTGAACGAAAAGTAAGTCTTTTAAATCACGAGGAACAAGAACATTACCTGGTAGTAAGAAAATAGTAGACTTTCTTATGCTAATTATAAAGAGTTACATTACCGGCCAGAGATGTGGGACCACCTGGTTTTCGATGATTGCTTAAATTATCTTAATTTCAATTCTGTGAGTGATGAAATTTGTACTCTTGATAATGTGAAAGCCCTTCAAATTATCTTTAAAATTGCTCTGGAATGAAGTCGTTCCGTTAAATTTTGAAGAAGTTATTGCAAAAAAAGTCCAAATTTCAATGTTTTCTTAAATTTTAAATAACTTTCGAAAAAATCAGCATTTTTTAATGTTCTTAGGCTCATTTTAAAGCTAAGATTCTACAGTATCGCAGTAAATTGTCATTATAAATGTTTAATTTTTTTCTTGCATAATACAAAGAGTAGAAATTGTAAGAAAAAAGTAGGGAAATTTCGAAAACATTTCATCTGTAGATAAATCATAATAAAGATGTTATGAATATATATTTTAAGGGAATTCAATACAAAATTCATAATTATATGTTTCATGTATTTTATAAAAATGTTTTTCTCGGCAAAAGAAATATTGGAATTCTTCCAACTTTTATATTTGAACTTTAATCTCGAGCAGTATGTAAGAAAAAACTTATAAATTAATTCTAAGAATTTGGTTCGATTTTGTAGAAAGCATTGAAATTTTGATTATTTCTGCAACATCTTCTTCAAAATTTAACAAAACGAATTCATGCTGGGCTCATTTTCTAAAGAATTTTTATAGCTTTGAATTTAATTAAAAGAACAAATTTTTTCACTTCCATAATTCAAATTAGGATAATTTAAGCAATTATCGAAAAACAGGTGGTCCCACAATTCTGATCGGTACTGTATATCATCTCTAAGAAGACTCAACGTATAAAAACTTTTTAACTTTCATATTAAAATTACGAAGAACACGAAAATTTGGTATTGTAAAAATACTATATAAATAGTAATGGAAGAATTACGATTCGTCATCTGCGAAATCTTCCTCAGACTGAGACTCCTCGCCCGTGCTTCTTTCATCACGTTGTGCTTCCAGTTCTATAATTTGTTGCTTAATGTTTTTTTCCAAGGTTCCATTTTTTTCCTCTCGAAGACTTTTTCGCTGAGACTTTCTATGTCTTTTTTTTGTATGTCTCAAAACCTCCAACATGTGATTTTTAAAAATTTCTTTATTGGATGGACCATGGAAATTTGTACACTTCACGGCTGACTCTTAAAATAAAATGGAGCACTTTAATAATAATAAAGTTTAAAACTTAAAATTTTAGACTGTGACTAGTTTAGTATTTTGTATGTGTTACAAGCAACTTTTTATTTTTCGTCCAATTTGAAAATTAAATTTTGTATCATTCGGAGCCGACTGACGAGCCGCATGCTTGAAAATAAGGTTATGTTAGTGATGCCGGTCAACGCGTGGTCAACTTTGTCATTGTGGCTTGCACTTTTAAAATAAGAAAAATCACGTGTCAGACTATTAACAAACTATTAGAATAAATATTAATTACCTTACCTGTCATATTTCCTTTTATTTATAAGTTTATCTGTCTAATGAATTTAACGCACACTGAATTCGCACTGACTCACTGAATGCACCATGCACATAGCCTAACCAACATAAAGAAACGCCATGTTGAAGTTTATTCCAACCATGTGATCACGCGGGAATATTATAGTGAGATGAAATAAATTGAAAAACATTTTTAAAATAGTAAAAGTAACTTAAACTTTAATTAAAAAAAGTCTAACTTGTGAACATTCGATATTTAAATAAGTCTGTCGATATTAGTAAATTAAAAATATACTTACAAAATTTAAATTTATATTCCAGGAATTTTTCATATTTCCTTTTTTCTGCAGGAAATTATTAACATTAATTATTTAATCATTAATAACATTAAATAAATAAAATAAATGAAACATTATTTATAAATTAACACAAATTAACATTTTTATTATAAAAAAATCTCAAATTCACTAAATTTCTTTTTCAGTTTAAGTGAAACAGGAAATTCAATTTACTTAAGGCTCTATCGGCCTTAAGGAACCCATTCTCATCATGACACTCATGCTTCTCGCTCGATTTTCTGTATACATTTCAGTAACTTTTTAATAAATTACATGATTAAAGTAATTTATTCATTTTATCTAAATATCTCAAAAAGGAAAAACAATCGTAGACTTTATTTAAGGAAACGATTTTGCAGAACAACGCTTATTTCGTATCTCACATATTTTGGTGAAAAAAAATCGAATTTTTTCAATATTAAAAATCAAAACATAAAATATACATCCTGTCGAGAAATTTCTTAATAAGAATGTGTAGACCTCATTCAGGCAAATAATTTTTCATGTAAACGTTTTTAATGTATCTCATATATTTTGTCTAAAAAATGGAATTCTTGAATTTTAATCGTATTTTTTGTAATTGAAACGAAAAATATATGTTTTTTCAGAAACTGTGTGAGACAAAACTTGTAGATCTTTTTGAAACGAACAACTTTATATTCTTACGTTTTTTTTGTATTTCACATATTATTGTTAAAAAATTGAATTTTGGATTTTCAATAGTTTTTTTTAAATTAAAAAGAAAAATATGGATCTTATGAAAAAATGTTGCAATTCAAATTTGTAGGTCTTTATGTAGAAAATAATATTGTATCATAACGTTTTTTCGTATCTCGTATAATTCAACTGGAAAATGGAATTTTGATATGGACTTTTTTCAAGTTTTAATATGCTGTAACATTTCTAATTTTGATTAAATCAAAAAATTTTATCAGGATAATTTGTAGAGATTTATGAGCACTATCAAAAACCAGTATTGAAATTTTTTATTTTTTCAAAAAGTTATTTTTAAAAACACAAAAGTAGTGCTCAATCCCTCAATTTTGATTGGATGTGGCTGGTTAACGAACTTGTCCTTACTTTTTCGGCTCCGATAAAGTGTGCCAAAGCTCAATTCAATCTGATAATTCTATCGAGAGTCATGCCCCACACGACCTACTACAGACAGACAGACAGACACTTTCGTAAAAACCCTTTTTTCTGACTCAGGGGGTCTCAAAACGTAAAGATTTGATGAAAATTTTGAAAGTCATTTTTCACATAAAACCAATACCTTCTCATATGATGAGAATGTAAAAAGGGCTTATATCAATAATATTTCATATACAAATAAACAGATGCTTATTACAAAGTGCAAGACATATGCCTCGCACGCTGGCACATAGTGTGCCTCTCACATTATGCGACACATATGCCTCGCACGTGCGTGCCTGCCACAAAATGCGACGCATATGTACCGCACCATGCACGCACAGTGTTGCTCGCATGCCGTGTAGGTAACGTGCCTCGCACGATTGTTATCTGGGCATATCTAAAAATAAAGTCTGTCATTTTTACTTCAAAACCAGCTTGCCAAAAATTTGATCGTATGTATAACCTTGAAGACCTGTAGGTGTTTGTGCTTGTGCGCGCTTGAAGTAAAAATTTAGGTGAATTTGTCTATGTGTACAAGTATTATGCTGATAATATTTTTAGAATTTTTTCACTATAAAAACTAAGAGAAGGGAAATTGAGGCTGGTTTTCAAGGGTGCATTATGCGTACATTGATGTAAAGGTTACTTGGAAGAGTCATATTCAATCTAATTTTTGAAAAGTTGGTTTTAAAGTAAAGATAACAGGCTTCATTTTTAGATATGAGCAAAGGTTCCATCACGACATGATTCATGTCGTCAATTTTCCATCAATACCAAAAAACGCTATTTTTGGTGGTTTTAACCCATTTTTAATCAAAAACCTGAAGTAATGGACAACTTTTGATCCCGGATTCATGTTCAATGAAACAAAATCTATCGAAAACACCATGTCACAACCCAGTCGCGTAAAAAAAAATTCAAATTTGGAGGCCAGTGTAATGTATTATAGCTAAAATATTCAGTATTGCCGGAGCGAGCGCTCTTAACTTCCCGGCAGCTCGATAGAAAATTCCCAACTTTTCCCGGACAAATTTCAAAACTTCCCGGAACTTTCCCGTAAATTAAAATCATCTAAAACTTCTTAAAATTGTTTAAATATTTTAAACTCTGTTAAAAATATGTCTTATCCTAGGTTTTCACAGTTTTTAAAAGATATACCAGGTGTACAAGTATGAAACCGGTAATTTTTTTGAGAAAATACACGTTTATTTAATAAAAATGGTTATACATTCGATCTTCAAAGTAATGGCCATTGCTAGCCATACATTTTTCCCATCTCTCTGGCAATTTGTGTATGCCTCGCCAAAAAAATTGTTCGTTTTTTGAGTCAAACCAGTCATCGAGCCATTTTTTCACATTTTCGTACGAATCGAAGCGCTGTTCAGCAAGTGCGTGCCCCATTGATGAAAATAAGTGGTAGTCAGATGGAGCCAAGTCTGGTGAATAAGCCGCATGGGGGAGGGCTTCCCAGCTATACGAATTTACCAATTCCCGAGTCTTTTTTGTTCGATGTGCTGGTGCATTGTCATCAAGAAAAATCACTTTGTGTTGCCTAGTTTGATATTCTGGACGTTTTTGACGCAAAGCACGATTCAAATCGGCCAATTGTTGTTGGTAGCGTTGACCAGTAACTGTTTCACCTGGTTTCAGAAGGTCAAACCAGATAACACCCTTCTGATCCCAATCTTCGAACTTTTTTGGTGGTCTTCCACGATCTTCGTTTCTCACATCAAAATTACCACTTTTGAATTTTTTAAACCACTCGAAACACTGTGTTTTGCCTAGAGAATGCTGGCCGTAAGCTTCCACAAGCATTCGATGGGCTTCCAAAGCAGATTTCTCCAATTGGTAACAGAAAATCAATGATGTCCGCAAATCGTAGTTTGAAGACACAAAAATCGACATTTTTACTAGCGAAAAAAAATTAGTTGTTGTATGAAACTTGATTGTTTATGAACTGAATATTGTTGAGAGAACTCAATGCGAAGAAATGGCGTCAATGATTTGGTTTGACAGAGCGTATAGTTTTACCTAGCGACACATAGATGTCATTACCGGTTTCATACTTGTACACCTGGTATATTTGTTAATTTCGAAAAATAATGAAAATTCTAAATCAAATAATTGTCCATCGACCTCAGTCTTTATGTTCTTTACGTTGGTGAACAAATATTATTTTGAAAAATTGTGGATAAAAACTTGTAGGAACTAAATTACTCTTATGGTAAAGTACCACATGCCCTACTAGAGACAATATTTTACTGATAAACGTATAAACAATATATGCGTACTGATCACGTTTAGAAAATACTGTACAGAAACATAACCTTACTTTTCTATCTTTTCACTCCTATAATCAAAGAGAATCAAAATAATTATATAATTTATACTTACAGGCATACAAGGTAATTTGGGATTCTCCTTTCTAATCAAAAATATATCCATTTCCGAATTCTATATTTTAAAAATCTATTTCAAATTCCATTCAATGGATTCTTTTTTGGGACATAATACTTTTATCCAATCAACATAGATACTGTGAGAACCTTTAGACTAATTTTACACGTAAGCGACTAGCAAGAGATGTGACTCATTCATTTGAAAACCTGAAAAATCTGTTTATCTCACTTTAGCATATGACGTCAGAAGGAGTTAGAGTGAAATGAATAGCAATAGGCCTTTTCCACTTGGTGGCATGAGAGCAGTATGACATATGAAAGCGCCCTAAGGGCCTGCAACCAATAAAATGCTTCTTTTTTTTTTTATCAAAGTTCATTATGATTGGTTGTGTTTCACGAAAGATCTCTTATTAAATCTTCTAGGCAAATTTAATACATAATAAGGCAATTATAAGACAATATCCCGGAAATTCCCGGAATTTCTTGACATCCCGTAAAATTTCCCAAGTCAGTCAAAATTTCCCGGATTCCGGGAAATTTCTATGCAATTGGCAACACTGGAAATATTCAAATTAGATTTGAAACTGCATTAGTTTTGGATCTGATTTACATAGAAGCTACAAAGTGAATCTATTGATGATTTTTAACTCAAAATATTTGAAATTAAAGATTGAATTCTTGTTTTTATTTTATATAAGGTATTTGAAACAGGTCACAGCGTACAGAGTCGCCACAAGTGGGTTGCAGAATAGGAATATAGTGTTGAAATAATAATAATAATTTCCGAAATGTTATAAAATATATTGTATTTGGTTAGGAAATTTGTCCAATATATATTGAGTTATAAGGAAAGTAATATCATGTAGACATGTTATTAGTCGTATTTCTCCATATTAAACGATACATCGAATCTCAAGATCATTTTTTTTGACAAGATATTTCGGACATTTGTCATGTGTTCCGGTAATTTCGATACGGAAGATGCACCACGTTCAGGTCGACCGATTAAAGCAGACGACGACAAAATAAAGCCACTCGTGATGCTGATCGCCAGATAAGACAAAGAATCGCTGAGGAGCTTATGAGCATTTATGAAAATTTCAAATATGACGCTTAAGTAGCTTAAGCTGCATTCTCAATCAGTTTTTAGTGTTCTCGCTCCCACATTTCAGGCTTTCTTTCGGTGTTAAACCTTTTGAACATATCAGGTATACAAATAAGTTTCCGCTGTTTTTTATAAAAAATTGGGCATTTATTGTGAAAGAAAGGAACCTTATACAGACGCTTCTTATTACCTTTTGATAAATGTACCAAATTTCGAACCAGATATTTTATAAAGAAAAAAAAGTTATCTTACATGGTTGGATTGACATATAATTTTTATCACGTGAACTGCTTGGTCCATGGACTGAATATTCGCAAATCATTCCTTTAAAACTAAAAATACGTTATCTGTCTCTTTACATGTACTTATCCTGCAGAACACGATCGACGTATCTACCTATTTACTTATTTATGATACCCAAAGACGGAGTCACGTATGTGTGTATGTGTATAGATCAGCAACGTTGATATATATGTCTGTCATATCGACATTCGGACGTTTAGGGAGCTATCCGAAGGTATGGCAGGAGATGCCTCGTGGGGTTTTGGAAACACGGGTGCGACACTTGTCCCGCACTTGTTCTCACGAGTTTGAGAGAGGACTCCAACTTCACCCTCTTCCTATGAATCCAATGCCCTCGGGAATCAACGATACACAAAGTGGCACACGCTGCCGTTAGTTATAATACACAGCCTCGAGCATCCCCCACCACCTTGTTCACACGCAGGGTTGCATTCAGAAAAGAACTCCTTTTTATTTAGTTTCTGAAGGTGAAAAGGCCAAGTATTATATAGGAATAGTTGCCCTAAGGAGACATAATCGTTTCATAATAAGAAAATAGCAGTCTTCTGTAACAATATAACAATAGTTCCAGAAGTGTGAAAAATCAATTGTTACGTTAAATTACTAGGTAAATTTTAAATTATTTAGAACCAGAACCACTGTAACTGTCACGTAAATTTCTTAGTATTATAGTGTCACTGATCTGATGCTCACAAACAAGTGTCTGGTTAAAATAAATGTAATTTCGATTGCTTTAATCAGGAATATGTGTTAAATATAGCAATACTGGAATTTCTGGTTAAAAGTTTTAGAAATTTTAATTAGAGCTTTTAAAATCATGTTACCAATTCTTTCAATTAACATTACGGTATTTATAGTTCAATTTATTAAATATTTTGTGTTGAAATTTTCCGATAAATTCATGAAAAATAAATTAAACATTAAATAAAAGAACGTGGACGAATTTAATCAATTTAATAAAAACTATTTGCTTTAATTAACCGGGAATAATTTAACCAACAAAAACGGTAAATTCTATAACACCTATTCTCTATTGTGAATCCTTATTATAGGAACTCATTCGACAGCCTGTCTGGATTCTCGTCTGGGAACATGTATATTTAATCTAATGATACAATATTGTACCATTAACTATTTGATTTGAATAAAATTACTACGCGAAACACAGAAAAAACCAGAGTGTTAATTAAAACCGTTTTTTAGACTCTAATAGAGCTGCAACAAAAAGAAACAAATGAACACCATTATTGTGTTTCTCCACATTTAGAGGGTTACAGCATGCATTTGGCAAGGGCATTTCGAATGATAATTAACTTAGGAACAATTATAAACAAAAAAGATTTTACTTCTACGATTCAAAAATACGTAACTGCATTGTCTCAACAATCGTGATAAACTGTTTGAAAGACAACAAAAATGGTGAATAATCATTAACGGGATTTTCCCAAATTCGTCTGTCACCAATGACATACCTTGCAGTAATTACTTTTAAATAATGTAGAGAAATTAAGGAAAATACAATATGAGTCAACAATTTCTTTATTACATTATCCTCAAATGTAAAAAAAAGTTTCATAACAGCGCATGCACGAACGCGCGCACCGCAACGTGCGGTGCGTGTCAAAGCAGCGTGCCGGGCAGCATTCTTTTCGTCATAATTTTTAAATTATAATTTTATTTCAGCAGACTAAAGTTGTGAAACACTGCTACTTTCAGGTTATGTAGCAACTAGGTCACTATTGTGGAAAACTGTGTAATCTGATCAAGAAAATAAAAATTTACACAAATCAAGGATTACAATATCCGATTATGCACATAGTGAGCAAAAATAAGAGAATTTAATCAACCAGATAGAATCTACTCCCTATAAACCCGTCCCTGCATGATCCATGAAGTACGTAAAGCGTCCCCTAACTCTCACCAACGGAAACTCCGTACACATAACCCCTCTTTCCCCTCAGTGGTTTGGTACATATGTCCTTGATTTGTCCAGAGAATAATACTCTTCTGTAAAGTTGATTAAATATTGGTTACCGTATTCTCGAACCACACCCCACACCACGTGTTTCTTGACCCGCAGGAATACGACGTAATATTTCTACGTAAAAAGATAATTATTTTTCTTTTTAGCAGTTACACTCCACACATTGAAATCTCCTGATTATAGTTTTATTATTTCAAAAAAAAATTGTGTATACTATCAACTAGACTAAACGCATAGACTCAAAAGTATAATGAAACCCTACAGTATTAGATATAGAATAATGGTACCAAATAAGCATTCCCAATTCTTACGTGAATGTTACATAACGGTTCTGTAAAAGTGTCTCCTCATAAGTGTCTCAATTATAAAACAAGGAACGTTATATAGTTTTTTTATATTCTCATCATAAATGAGAAGGCATTAGTTTTATGTGAAAAATGACTTTCGAAATTCACATCATCAAATCTTTACGTTTCGAGACCCCCTGAGTCAGAAAAAATGGTTTTTACGAAAGTGTCTGCCTGTATTTGTAGTAGTAATAGGTCGTATACTCGATAACTCTCAATCGAATTGTCGGACTAAGTTGAGCTTTGGTATACTTTATCGGAGCCGAAAAATTAAGGAATTAATCAAACATTAAAAAATTAATTACAATATCCAGTAGGTGATTAAATATAAATTGTTAAGGCTTCTTAAAGAAAAATAGTGCTCATAAATCTCTAATAGTTATCTTAATAACTTTTTGCGATTAAGCTAAAATTATGAAAATTACAGTATGTTAAAACGTGAATGATGTCAATATCTAAATTCCATTTTCTATTTAAATTATGCGAGATACGAAAAAAAAAGTTATGTTACAAAATTGTTTACTGCATAAAGATCTACAAATTTTAACTGCAACATTTTTTCATAAGATGTATATTTTTCTTTCTAACTTCAAAAAATACTACTTATAATCGCAATCTCAATTTTTTTAACAATAATATGTGAAATACTTAACTTATAATAATGAATACTCAACTTAAAAATCTATAATATTTCCAAGATTCCGATTGTTAATAAAAATCTAAGCTCTGAGATTAAATTGCGTAAGGACATTATCAATACAATGGATAAAACCAATATTGTTTATAATTTTTTTGTGAAAACTGCGAAGCGTGTTACATTGGTGAAACAAAAAGATCTTCGAAAACACGCACTAGAGAACATATTAAACACCAAAATTAATGAGTCCGTTGTAAATCAACATCAAATAAGTTTCAACCATAAATTTATTTGGAATAATGTGATTTTGGAAAGTAATTATAAAAAGAGGTTTATCTCCGAAATGATACGCATAAAATGTCACCAAAATAGTATTAATAAAAAAGAAGATATTTAAACACTAGTCATAATTATTTTCCGTTACTGAGGAATCTTCTAATCTAAAAGTATAAACATCATTTTGACTAGGAAATTAACGCATCGTTAAACTCATTTTTGTGTATTACATAGATTTAAATCACTGATAGTTACATTAATATTGGTGACTTTCGGGTTATAACCCGTGTGGAAAAACCGACTGGGGCCAGACTGGGTTCCAATCAGATTGCACATTCACCAGGCTGGCCCCAGCTGGGCTGTCTGACTGGGGCCCATTTTGGGTTGTAACGCTCAGCCCAACCAAAGCCCATCTTTGGGAAAACTGATTGGGCCCAACTTGTGCAATCCGTTCCCTGCCCAGATAATAAATGGGTTTTAAATGGTTAGTTGTTCTTTTGCCCACACGGAGAAAAATAGTTAAAGTAATTTTACTCAACTCTGTCGATTAAACTTGGGACATAAGAACATTTGAACATCTATTAAATCCTAGTCGGGTAAAATCAATTTGATATATACCTAATTCACCCAAAGTGAATAACAATAAGCGTTACATAGGGAATAGTAAGGAGTTGAGTAAAACGTTATCGACAACAGGGTACCAACATGCGTCAGTGGGTTAACATGAAATATATAAGTATATCACCGACGCTTGAGGTGCTTCAAACCCTAGTTGGGTAAAATGAGCATCGGGCGTATTATTTCAACTGGCAATGGTATGGTTCTCTTAAATAAAAACAAATTCTTACCTCGAGCCTGCCAATAGTTATCCGGTACATACATAAACAACATACAAATACATTCGCACCATCCAGACGTAGCCAATCACATTTCAAATTACAAATACATTTAAACATATAAACTTAAGTATATAAACCTAATAACTACACTTATATATAGTACGATACGCTTTCGTCGAATCACGCACACGCTCGCTCACAATGCTGAGATATAAAACTTGAAATTTTCTTATATAGTGACTGCCTGAGTTATTCAGAGCTTGTGAGAGTAAGTGACGTCAATAAAATTTTTGAGCCTTACTCAAGTAAAAATAAATCAACTTTTTTCATAAATGACTAATAAAATATTTTTAAAAATTAATATAATTAATTAATTATTATAACTATGATGATCAATATATATAATATAATTATTAAATTACATTTAGTATACATTTTTATTATACGACGTATGAAGTTTAGTGAAACTAAATTTTCAAATGTACATTAAAAAATTGCATTATTATTAAGAAGTATCTTGTATAAAAACATTTAAGAGAAGGTTCTTTTATTTTCTGTGTTTTATATTTTCAAAATATGGATTTTACATTTGCGAATTCCAAATTATTATTCTGCCTGAGTAATTTATGTGATATTTCATATTTTATGTAATACACTTATAGACTTTTTTTTGTTTAAATTTTCATAATATCAATTTAATTTTAAGAATTTAAGTTTTTGAAATTAAAAATTTTTTATGTGTGCCCAAGGCGCAGATTACATTCATTCGTTCCTGCGTGAATAGATGTAGCTGTTGGAATAAATCCTGCGATTCACGGTTTACTCAACTCTCGATTGAAGCGTAGAGTAGAATGAACGGAAAGCTCTACTATTTTTGTGATTTAATAAAAGATTGATTTTTTATAGTTATACTACGAGTAATAATATATATATTTAAACATTTTTAATACACGCTTTCATACTTCACCCTACGCTTCTGAATTTTACTCAACTTTGATTCATTTTTGAACATTTAATATATCACAAATAAATACAATGATACTAAATAACTTCTAACTTGTCCTTATCTCCCAAATTTGATCGGAAGTTGAGTAAAATTACTTCAACTATTTTTCTCCGTGCAGTAAAGAAATTGTTAGAACTGAATTCTGCTCGATTTCACCTTCATCTGTGGAATGCTGATGTTCGGAAAAGTTTGGAGTTTGTTCTGCAATAAACAACACTCAAAATTATAAACTTCATGTCTTACTTTTAAGGTTAGGAAAACATAACCTCAAAATTCGCACGTCTGCATGTGATTTCTCGTTCCACTAGGTTATAAAAAGAAAAATTTACTTTTATCAACACATCAATTTCTGTCTTATTTATTATTTTAGGTCTCTGATAAACTAAATATATTTTAATTTTTTTAAGTTATTTAATTTTTCTTAGTTGAGTTTAAAAAATATTTATTCTAACTTACCATCATCAGAACTCGAATTTTCTCTAGCTGCCACCTTAATTGTCTGAATTGCTCGATGTTTTTTCACCCGAACACGCAATTGATTATTAGCAAGTCGCTTTTTATCCATTTTTGTATAATTATAAAACAGTGATTAGTATAGTTTTTCTAAAACCTTCAACGTTATATGTGCGTTTGTATACTTAATTACTTTGAGTGGATATCAAATAGGGGGCATATTAGTAGACTTCAATTATAGTATACTATACTGTATTATTACTATTGTTTTTTTGGAACACGGGTATTAATTGGTGTTCCCATTTGGGGCCAATTTGAGATGCCCAACCAAGACCCATACATGGGGCGCCAAGTTGGGCCCAGCTTGGAGCCCAATAATAAATTGGGCTAAGTGAGGAAAATTTCCACACGGGAAATAAGAGACTGAATAGCAAAATAAAGCTTAGTAATCATTCTACATGTGGACGTACCATGTTGATTTTGTAATTTGAATTTAAATTTTTGACTATCTCTAAGCGTTTTAAATGTAAATTATTGAATTTAGTGTAACTTTAATTTTGACATTGAAAAGTGTGTTCCTAAACAAAATTACTATTGGTAATTAATATTTAATTTTTTAATAAATTTAGCCAGCTGAGTTTAGCAAACCAAGCCAACGAAACGTTGCTCATGGCTAGGCAAAGGCCAGTGTTTCAATTATTTTCTAATCCTCAATTGGATCGACTATCTCTGTCTTTTAAAAACGGAAGTATTTGAGTGCACGGGACTCATTCCAAAACTGTGTGACACTCTCTTCTGTTATCTAGAAATTATTTATATTTATAAGTTACCATTCACTGTTCCAACAATTTTTGAGGAATGCAGAAAACAATTTGATAACTTAAATTATGATATACTTAATAGTTTGAAAAAAAAACTACTTTTCTGTGAATAATTTGCACAGACTGAAAGCAAAAAATCTGCAAGGTTTAAAATGGTGATGGTAACAATAGAAGTGAGCACCACGGAAGAGCCCACGTAACATTAGATGATTGTGAGTTTGTAATTTAATTAAGTGTAAGGAGGGTTAACGTCGAGATATAATTAGTTTAGTAGCGGGAGCTAAAGGAGGGTAGCTACTGCAGGTCCAGTAGGCTGATTCAGGCATTGCATGCGTGAATGGAGAATGAGAGGGAAAACAGGAGCAAATTCTTATTTGCACGATGGGCAAAAAAGGAAGTTGAGAAATAAAGGAATTCCGAGAAAAAAAAGAAGATTGCTGCAAAAAGAGAAATAATTCATGAATTTTTACTTAACTTTTGAATGAAGCTGGGACATATTGTCAAGTTAAAGAATCTTTGAAGTTATTGTAATATTTTTCAACGTACTAAACGTTGGAGAATACAAAACAGTTCAAAAAAGTTTAGTAATTTAGAAGAAATGTTCAAAATGTAAAATAAATATGAGGATGTGTAAAAATTAATGCACAAAATATAATTATTGATAATGCTTCGAATTATACAATGATAATGATTAATTTTAAATTAGTAGTAGAATTATCAATATTTGAGAGTTTTTCTTATTATAAAAAGCATTATTTCCTCGAATGTTCGATGGAACTTCAACTTGATTGTATAGGAAAATTTGTTTTGATGTGACCCTAGCAGACCCGATTAAGTAAACGGTCATAGAATACTCTGACCGTTCTCTGACCTCGAATTATTATGGCTAAGAACGGTAAAAAAATTTTAAAGTATTGCAATCATGATTCCGTGGCGAAATTTGAATTAGAAAGTGTAGGAATAAATACAATAATTTTATTTTGTACAGATAAAAACTAGAAAAACATCCCACACCTGTTATTGAAGGCAGTGCAGTGGTTCACCATTTGCAGAACGTCTCCACTGTCAGATTCAACCATTGGTTAGAGTGAAGCACAACTATTTTTACCTCTCGTCTGCAAATTGTGAACCACTGCACTGCCTTCAATGACAAGTGTGGGATGTTTTTCAAGGTTTTTATCGGTGAGAAATAAAATTATTGTATTTATTCCTATACCTTCTAATTGAAATTTCGCTACGGAATCATAATTGCAATGCTTTAAATTTATTTTACCGCCCTTAGCCATAATAATGCGAGGTCGGAGAATGTTCATTGAACAGTCAGAGAACGGCCAGATTATTCTATAACCGTTCACTTAACCGGGCCCGCTACATGGAAAGAAATTTGGTAAAGCGGCTGTTCCACCTCTGATAGTGCAGCGCCGCCACGCATTTAGTGTACTAGCAACATCATTTTGGGCGACCAGCTCCCCCAAATGTGGTTTACAGGCTTTCCCGCGTGTGTTTTGCTAACACGTTGCTGCTACGGCCGCACGATTTTGGGACAGCAGCTCGCCCAAAATGGAGAGCAGCCATACCAAGTTGTAGGCGCGCGACTCTCGACGTGTATGGTGCTGGTGCAGTAGCTATTGAGCGAGCCGCTCAACCAACATTTTTTCCGTATAGGGTAGTTATTATCTCATCCACATTATTTGAAAGTTTATCTAATGTGCAGGAGTATTTTATGTTTACTACACGAAACTTTACTGAACAGGTCTATAAACCGAGGATTGCTAAACTCGTTCCACATCATCGAGCAACTCCATAGTTAGTATTAAGCACCCCCAATATATTAAAATTTGATATTCTAATTTCAAACACTTTTAATTTCTAATTCACTGATAGTCCACTTTGACTTTTCGTATTTAGTAATAAATATCACTTGTGAAATTACAAAATAAAACAAGATTTCATCAAGGTTGGAGACTTACAAAGTTACGTTTAAAATTATTGACCAGAAGAAATTAAATTTGAAGATAAAATATTTAAATCAAATATTGGGTGTGTTCAAATCTATAGTCACGGCACTGATAGTTTCTCACAAGCGCTAAAATATTGTTCTGTACAAAGATAAATAACTAGTGCCGCTTAAGAAGTGAAATGACGAGTGTGAAATTCATGAATTCGAGTTTTTCATACTAGCCAATTTCACGTGCAATGCACGTGAGACAAGCATTTGGTACACTGGCTCTCCAATGTTCACGAGTCATCTTGTGGCTAAATCTTGAAACTCACATAATTCGGATGTAAGCGCAATGTATCTATAGTGCTTGAACAATACCGTATGTTTCCAGCAATAATATCGAGCTTTTATCGTTCGAACTTCATCGTTTCACCACTTGAATGCGACGTTGCCACATCTATTTAATCGCCGTCGGTTACTGGAGAAAAATTATATTTTTGCTTACTTAATTGGATTTTGCTACGCTTACACGTATCCAATTGAGATGTTTTAACTTAAAAAATGATGCTTATTTTATCAGTCAAAGCACCAGTCATTTTTATCGAAATCTGAACGGTAGTTATGGCAGGATTTGTAAATGAACTCGGTTTCCCATAAGGTTAAGTGTTAATCTTCTCAAAATGCAATTATTAATTACTCCCCTCCAGTGTACCCTAGGTCCTCAAAAATTTAACTGAGTCATTTCTGGCTTAATTTTCACCAGTGATTTCAATTTTATCAATATCTGAACCGTATTTCCATTTACGACAGTATTACCTTAAGACGAAAACTCTAATGCAATATGCTGTATGTCAACGATTATGCTCACTGCAAATACATTTCCTCAAATCGGCTTGGAAATAGTTATTCGGGGGTTTGCGAGGTCGCTGATTACGATTATGTAGTCAGAATGTCGGAATCCAAGATGGTGGATCCAATATGGCTGATTTAAGCCAAACAATCCATCATTCAGTGACTCCAATTGCTGAAATCGGCTTGTAAATTATTGCTAGAAGGTTTTCGTGGTTGCTGATTAAGATTTTGCAGTCAAAATATCAAAATTCAACATGGCGGATCCAGTATAGTAGCTGTGCGTCGGCAATTTAGCTCCCCCAGCAACACAAACTGTTGAATTCGGCTTGGAAATGATTACTTGGGGGTTTGCAAGGTCGCTCTCGCTGTTTGCGAATTTTCACTTGTTCCCTCTGAAGAAACAATTGAGGATTACTAAGACTGAAGTTCACTTGTTCTCTCTGAAAAAACGATTAAGGATCGCAGAGGCAAAACATCACTGTAATTAAACGTGATATATTGAATGTTCAAGAATGAATCAAAATTGACTAAAATTCAGAATTGTAGGGTGAAGTATGAAAGCGTGCATTAAAGATTTCTAAAAATATATATTATTCCTCGCAGTATATAATCATGAAAAACCAATCTTTTATTCAATTACGAAAATAGTAGAACTTTCCGTTTATTCTACTCTACGTTACCTATTGAAAAACTTGACGTAAAAAATGACGTAAAAAACGACGTCAAAATGGCGTAAAAAACAACGCCAAGAATTGGGATACTTTTTCACGTCATTTTTTATGTCATTCTTTACGTCAAGAATCCGTTGTCTTGACAAGTGATGTTGAAAAAGTGTGCGTGCATGTTGTAAATAATGGCACTGAGTATTTGTGTGTGGTAACTAATTTATACTCTATTTATTATTATTATTATTATTATTATCTCTTTATTTATTACTCTCTTATTAGAAAAATATAGTCGATTCATTATATTTAATTGAATTTACTCTCATAGAATCAGTAAACTAAAGTTAACCATAAAATATTGTACTATTTATTTTCCTCTTACATTTTTATGTCACTCCTTTACGGAATGCCCATTCCACTTTTAAATAAATTATTACATTATATAATAGTTCTTTTACTGATGGGCATTTCTTAATTACAATATCCAGTAGGCAATTAAATATAAATTGTTAAGGCTTCTTAAAGAAAAACTTGACGTAAAAAATGCCGTACAAAACTATCCCAATTCTTGACGTCGTTTTTTACGACATTTTTGACGTCGTTTTTTACGCCATTTTTTAAGTCGTTTTTTACGCCACTTTTTAAGTCGTTTTTACGTCATTTTCACCTTGGCCACACATATACATTTTTACATTCTCATCATGGATGAGAAGGTATTGGTTTTATGTGAAAAATGACTTTCGAAAATTTCATCAAATCTTTACGTTTTGAGACCCCCTGAGTCCGAAAAAAGGGTTTTTTACGAAAGTGTCTGTCTGTCTGTCTGTAGGTCGTGTGCGGCATAACTCTCGACAGAATTATCAGATTGAATTGAGCTTTGGTACACTTTATCGGAGCCGAAAAAGTATGGACAAGTTCGTTAACCAGCCACATCCAATCAAAATTGAGGGATTGAGCACTACTTTTGTGTTTTTGAAAATAATTTTTTAAAAAAATAAAAAATTTCAATACTGATTTTTGATAGTGCTCATAAATCTCTACAAATTATCCTGATAACATTTTTTGATTAAATCAAAATTAGAAATGTTACAGCATATTCAAATTCGAAAAAAGTCAATATCAAAATTCCATTTTCAAGTTAAATTATACGAGATACGAAAAAACGTTATGATACAATATTATTTTTTACATAAAGACCTACAAATTTGCATTATAACATTTTTTCATAAGATGCATATTTTTCTTTTTAATTAAAAAAAAAACTATTGAAAATCCAAAATTCAATTTTTTAACAATAATATTCGAAATACGAAAAAAACGTAAGAATACAAAGTTTGTAGTTTCAGAAAGATCTACAAATTTTGTTTCACACAGTTTCTGATAAAAGATATATTTTTCGTTTCAATTCCAAAAAATTCGATTGAAATTCAAAAATTCCATTTTTTAGACAAAATATGTGAGATTCAAAAAAAACTTTGAGATGAAAATTGTTTGGCTAAATAAGGTCTGCACATTCTTATCGATAAATTTCTCGACAGGATGTATATATTATGTTTTGATTTTTAATATTAAATAAATTCGATTTTTTTCACCAACATATGTGAGATACGAAATAAGCGTTGTTCTGCAAAATCATTTCCTTAAATAAAATCTACGATTGTTTTTCCTTTTTAAAAGATTTGGAAGAAAATAAATTGATCAATAATCATGTAATTTATTAAAAAGTTACAAAAATGCATACAGAAAATCGAGCGCGAAGCGCGAGTGTCATGATGAGAATGTGTTCCTTAAGGCCGATAGAGCCTTAAGTAAATTGAATTTCCTGTTTCACTTAAACTGAAAAAGAAACTTAGTGAATTTGAGTTTGAGAAAATGACTAATTTACATCATCTTTAATATCATTAAATTGGTTTGAGCTTCAGTATTAAATTATAAGAAATAAGCTTAAACGTATGCGAAGAGCACAATACCGAGCGCGAAGCGCGAGGTCCAGGAAGAACGGAGCGCGAAGCGCGACGATCAAATTGCGCGCCCTAGGCGCGCTCAAACTTGCGAGCGAAGCGAGCTGCGCGCGATGAGAATGTGCCCGCGAAGCGGGCAGATTTTTTAGTTTCGAAACCTGTTGAATTTTCTGCATGCTGATGTTCCAAGTACTCTCTAAATCCAAAATAGTAAATTTCTCTTATAAACTATTGATTTTAAAAATTCATCGTACTGCAATCGTGTTTGATCGTCTTTTTTGTCTGTTCGTCACAAAGCTAACAGACATGCTCCGCAGTGTTAACCACTATTTGTTTTAATGATTATACACTAGTTTATATAGTTTATTTAAAAGTCCCACATAATTTAGTTATATAGATTCTATAAGTTTAATAAATTCTTGATTTATAACTTTTTCATAATTCATTTATAATTACTTCTTTCTTTTTCACTTAAGTTTTTTAAATCAAATCGATTTCGTGAAAATTTAAAGAACAAAAGTCATGATATGTGTATTACATAAAATTTGAAAAATCTATACAGGATTTAGATTCCACATAAATTTCATAGGCACAATAATAATTTGGAATTCGCAATTGGAAAATCCATATTTTGAAAATATACAACACAGGAAATAAAAGAACCTTCTTTTGAATGTTTTTACACAAGATACATATCGGTAATAATGCAATTTTTAATGTACATTTCAAACTTTAGTTACATTAAATTGCATACCTAGTTACAACAAAAATGTGTACTAAACATTAATAAATAATTATATTATATACATATATATATCAACAATCATAAATATAATAATTTTAAAAAATATTTAATGAATAGTTTAATTAAAAAGTTGATTTATGTTTACTTGAGTAAGGCTCAAAAACTCTAGTGACGACACTTACTCTCATAAGTTCTGAATAACTCTTGCAGTCATTATGTAAGAAAGTTCCAAGTTTTATGTCTAAGGATTGTAAGCGAGCGTCTGCGTGATTTATTAGGTTTATATTTGTGAAGTTGTATATTTAAGTATATTTGTGATAAAAAATATGATTGACTGCGACTGAATGGTGTGAATGCATTTTTATGCTGTTTATGTATGTATGTACCGGATGACTAATGGCAAGTTCGAGATATAAGAATTTTTTTGTTATTTAAAAAAGCAATGACAACGTTTTACTCAACTCCTTGCTATTTCCTATGTAACGCTTATTGTTATTCACTATAGGTGAATTAGGTATTCTACAAATTCATTTTAAGGTAAACGTACCAGTTTGTGGGCATGTAAGATATGCACACGGAGAAAAATGGATATTAAAAATTAATATTTCGATATTCAACTATAGGACAGTCATCTTATATATTAATTTGCAATTTATCGATATTAGTCTGTAATATCCAAGATACTAATTTCTGCATATTTGAATACCTTAAATATTACAGTCAAATGTCTAGATATTACAACAGAATATATAATATAGCTGTCCCGTAGTCAAATATCTAGATATTAATTTTTAATATCCATTTTTCTCAGTGCAGGAATGATAAATCAGGAGTAAATTAAATTTATTGCGTGTTTGAGATGTAAAATGAATTTTCATGTGATACGTGTTCATTGAAGTTGTGAAAAATACTTCTATATACTTCTTTGAAGGCTTTCATTATTTAATATGAATTTTTTTCTCAAGCAGTGTCGCTGCACCAGTTTGTGAACAATGGATGTACCAGTTTGTGGACACTCAATTTTATTCCGAATTACTTTGTTAACCACGATTCATATAAACTTGTATGATGTTTTAATGGAAACAATCACTTCATTATTAATAATCTCGTCCTTTTTAAATAAATTAACATCTTATAACAAAGTTTAGGATTGTATCAAATTTTTCTGTATTAGATGGTGCGAGATTTTTATGAAAAGCGACAAGTTTTTCGCATGGAAGTTCTCAAAATCATTCGGAAATAATAATAATACAGTCGTGTCTCGTTTATCTCAAGTCGAGCGTCTCGTTTATTTCAAATTTCACGTTCCCCTCCGCACCCAGCTATTTCACTGCCACGTGACGCTCTGAGGAGCGCTCGGAAGAAGTGAGAAGAGTGGGGGCGAGGTGCATTCAGTTGGTATAGCAACTGAGGCAGTGGTGGGAACCCCTCGCGACTTGAAATAAACAAGACTCTGTCCAGGGCAAGTCTACCTCTAATGTATTGGGTGTCTCCGTAGGGTAGTTCAGGTGCAGGGAAATACGCGGCGCTAGTTGTCGGAAGCGGATGGAGTAAGGCAAGGGGAACGGCTTTATATGAGTTCCGCCATTGTTGTATACTCTTTCTGAGCTACTTCAAGCTACATGCCATTGGTGAAACCGTTTCAGAATTAAATAAGACAAAATATTTTATTATTGTTGAAATTTAAATCTATTTAACTGTATGGAAGGAATATAAAAACAATGGAAACTGTTATTAACATATTGGTTTATCTATAAACATATTTTAATTTATGATCTTTCGGCATCATGAAAGTTTAATAAGAGTGCAAATTCGGAACGGCACACAATCGTTCGAAATTAAATACACACATATAATATGTTTTTATTAATTTCCATTGTCTTTATATTCCTTTCATACAGTAAAATAGATTTAAATTGTAACAATAATAAAAAATTTTGTCTTATTTAATAAAAAAAGAAGGCCGTAATCGGTATCATTTACGACATCGTAAACGATATCGGATATGGTCCCAAAATTCTACGTCGTTTACGATATCACTTACAACAACGTTTACGATATCGCTTACTATAGCGTTTCCAATGTCGTTTCCAACGTCGGAATTTTCAATAGGAGATAGATTAGCCGCCATTTTTGGACTCACGAGTCCTCAGGTCGATAAAACCAAGGAGTTTTTTAATTATATGATTATGTTTATTGAAGCCTTTCATAAGCTGTAAAATTAATATTTTTTGTCTCTCCGATTTCCGTTGAAGTCAGCAGTATTATCATTTTTCATAATATTTTTTATTATTAGTATATTTCGTATATTTTCTGTATATTTTCTGAAAATACAAATCAATAAAAATACAAATTACAGATATTTTTGATTTTTACTTATTATGACAAAACCAAGATTTAAGGCAAAATTGTGAAAATTTAATTCAAGAGTGAGTTGTTATTAACTTCTCACTCTTGAATTACATTTCACAATTATGCGTTAAATCTCCAATTTCCTTTTAATTATATTTGTATATATTCTCTGTAACACATTTAAAGAACCTACGTATGCATGTATATGCACTAACACGTGCACACATAATGGTAGTTCATGTGCAGGGATATAAGCGGCGCTAGTTGCGTGACTTGACTGTACACTTGAGATTCCCTATAACGAGAAGCTCGAGCATCGGAGACCTCTCTGTAACGAGCGCGAGAGGGATCCCTTCCATATCCTACTTGTTGCTACGCGCTGTTATGCGCATTATATAATGCGCGCAGTCAGTCTGTCAGTGAGGCTATGTGAATAATTTATTTACATAGTTAAAAGCGTATAAAAAAGATTTCTGTAAGTATTGAACATGGAATTAACTTATTTGACGGTATGTATTCAAAATACTAAAAATTTGTGATTAATTCATTAATTTGTGATAAAAGCCATCAAATTCATTGATTACTGTTTCAAATTCGAGCGCGCTTCATTTCGTAGTAGTGGGGGAAAAGGGGTCGATCGTCTGCTCGATAGGGAGGCGTGACGCGCTCGTAAAAGGAAGGCCTCGTTACAGGGAAACTCGTTATAGGGAATCTCGAGTGTACTAAAATAATGCGACATAATTAAGATATAATAGTAAATATTCAATTATCAATGTTTATATGGAGCAAAAGAAAAATAGCCATATGATAAATAATTAGGTTAAGTTGACTTTTACTGACTTTTTGAGGCTATAATCGATAAAAAAATTTATTGACAATCGGAGAATCGTTAATTGACTAATAATTTACTAAATAAACATAAATACAGAGATAAAACACATTAGGATTGATTTTTTCCCATGATTGTCTACAAACAGTTAAATGCGCGTATTGTCTGTATCAGTTTGTAGACTGATGTATTTAACAATAAATTATAAGAAATTAAGACTTCAGCGACGCTTGTGTAAAATGTAAACATTATTGATTTATTAAAACCTTATTTCATTAACTTCCATGTATACTTTTTTTACATATAAGCCCACAAGTTGGGGGTTTAATAGGCTCTTTTCGGCGAACCTCGACTTTCACAGTTTCCCCTGAAAAATTCTGCTTTGCAGCCTAAGCCCCTTTTCTTCGTGGAACGACATATATAGATAAAGTTCCATCGCCATATTACGTACTTTTTTGCATATACCACTATTTATAAAAAATCGATACATTGGTATGAATACTTTTTTTATCGATAATGTACTCGGAATCGGTTTGGAAGATCCAAAGTATCAATACTTGTGTATCGATTTGTTTTTCGCCATCGTCCATCATTAAACTGAACAATTTCGTTGAAATGGCAGAATTCATATTTAAATAAATTAAGCAAAAATTTTTTGTTGTCCTGGAAAATAATTAAACTTTTCTGTTGACAAGACAGAAAATTGTAGATTCTTATTGTAACCGTATACCGTTTGTCCCTGTGAAGTGGCAACCGAGAGAACCACTCTGCAGCCGTAGGAGCAGAGTCGCCAGCATTCAGGCGCCATTATGAAGTGCAGGCGCAACATCTCCCACCAGTGGCTAATAGACCAGTGTGAGAGGATGAGCCGATGAAGATAAAAGCAGGATGCTGGGCCAAGATTATCATTTTGGCGGTTTGCAAGCGAGCCGCAAGCAGCCTGGCAGTACTTTCGGGGTAGGCTATAGGTTTTCTGCCACAAGGTGAGTCCTGATTTATTTCTTGAGACGCTTACAGGGCAGGCTGAGGGTGTTCTGTCCTTGGACGAGTCCTGATTCGGCTCACGATTGAGGTGCAGTGGTGCAACCTCGTCTTGTTCAATAACAATAATGTTACACGTATGCATACGTCTGCGATCAATAAATTCAAATTTACCATACTTAATTCAGATATTAGAGATATTTGCATTAGAATTCACAGATTAGGAAAAGATTTTCAATTCATTCAACAAAAAATTGCGCAAATCTTACCAGCACATATTTACCACCAATTCTTTTTCTACGAGTCCATCAAAGCACAAAAAATTTTCTTGGCACAAAAAAAAACATTTGTAAATCCAAATTTGAAAATCTTATCAAAGAAAAAAACAATTTTTTGTTTAAGGTGGCTTGATCGTTTTTGAAAAAAATTACAGACTGCTCTGAAACTTAGAGATTATCTTAAAAACATATGCTAGATTCATTTGAAAAAAAGAAATACCGTGGTTGACGATGTCATTGCCGAAAAAGTCGCTACCGAAAAAATGTCAGTTTAACACGTAGTCTCATGGGATTCCTCGTCAAAATCGGCGAAACTCCGGAAAAACCACAAGTCCCCATAAATCAAATATATACTGGTACTTTCAATTTCGAGAAATCTATTAGTATTATAAAAACGAAGGGTTAACGACTTCAAACAAGAGAAAATTGCGAAAAAGGTACAGAATATAGAAATCGCCTCGAGGTGAAACTAATAATTTTTTACTATCGCTTTTTTCCGGGGACATTTCAGCGATTTCTTACCCTTCTACTCAGATGTTACTATAATACATATGATTATTAAAAAAATAAGTAGCAATGAGCATTCATGTAACACGTGCCCCCACGGTGCCCCTCACTTCATACGATACCAAACGCTCAAGCCACCTTAATGACAACGTTTTTTGCTACGTTATCGTTCAATCCTGGTACCTGATCGCCGATTTTTAATCCAACATCGACAAAATTAATGAGGAAGACAGAAATAAGGCAAGACTAAAATTTGTCAACTGCATTAAGAACTTTTCACATCAAAAGATAAACCCCATAAATAATTTCCAAAAAGAAATTATTTGAAACTCAAAACTAACGAAGGCTTTCTTTAAAAATAACCCAAACATATTTATCACTACCCAGGTGTGAATTGACCGTCGGCCCACGGTTGGGCCAACCTTGTTAAAGTTGGTCCAACCTTGTTGGCCAGAGGTCGGGCCAAATAGTGAAATGATAACGCTATCCGTCCATTGGCATGAACAGTTGGCCCGACGCCGGGTGCCGGAGATGGGCCGTCTTAGGCAAAATATGCTTGTACCCGTGTAGAAATTGAAATAAGGGCTCTAGCAGGCCCTGATAAGGTACATTATTTGATTAGTACAGTATTAGTACATTATTGATACATTAGTTGTAATCGCGCGCTTGAATTAAAAATTTCGTATTCGCTTTTGGATTCGAACCCTCTAATCTACCTACATTATCTACATAACTAAACACATTCCTAACGCCTAAAGCCTTTCGGCTATTCTCGCTTACTATATTCCGAAAAAAATCTCGCTTATAAGCTACTTCTGCAAAGGCAATCTTTTTGTTTCAGGTATTTTAATCAGTTATGGGTTTAAAATTTTTCCATTTTCAATGACTAAATTAAATTTCTATAAAACACAGTATTTTTGAATAAAACTTGGGAAAAACTTTTTTATCAAAAACATTATCTAAAAAAAAGTTCTATACTTTAGAAGTATATATTTTTACAGTACGTTAGTAATAATTTACATAGTATACAACTTTTTACATTTTAATGTCAAGATTTTTTTTTAAACAAGGGAAAATAAGGCAATTTCCGCACAGGTATAATCTAGTTAATAATATGCCGACGATCGGTTCAACCATGGCCCAGAGGTGGGCCGACCAAACTATCACAGCCTCCCTTTCCGCGCCCCACCTGGCACAGACAAAGAGTGTGTGCTCTGCATTTTCCACAAGGGAACCGCAGTAGCGGCACGACTCATTGTCACTTTTCTTGAAGCGCTTCAGGTACGCGTTAAAGCAACCATGTCCCGAAAGCGCTTGCGCCAGGTAAAAGCCGACTTGACCGTACTTTCTATCCAGCCAGGTGACGAGCTCCGGGATCAGACGGTGTGTCCATCTCCCGGTTTGGTCACCATGCCATCTTGTTTGCCATTTCTCGACGAGTCTGCGCCTTCCATCCTTGCAGATGGCCTCCTTCGCGCGAGCGATTTCTTGCAAGTCGGCGCAGGTAAGCTCCTTGCGAAGCTGAAAGGTCTCCTGCCTTTCCTCCGCCAATAAATCTATTGGCGGGACGCTCGCCAGGACCAGCACAGCACTCGTCGACACAGTTCGGTATGCTGAGTCCAGATCGGAGCTGCATAGAGCAGCTTCAAATTAGGTATTTATGAAATTCATTTTACCCGACTAGGATTTAATAGATGTTCAAATGTCCTTATGTCCCAAGTTTAATCGACAGAGTTGAGTAAAATTACTTCAACTATTTTTCTCCGTGTAATACAACCGTTGTTATAGGTAAAAACAAATATATTATTGACGTCCAGTTCATGCTGACAGACGAAAATACCTTCGAAACCCTTAAAAGAAACCCAACGAACTTAACCCACGAAAAAGTTAACGATCTTATAAAACTCTGGAAGAATAAAAATTACATTAATGAAAGTATTTTCAATTCACTGAAATCAAGTAGCCACCCCCTACCAGCTAGATTTTATGGTTTACCAAAAATTCACAAGCCTAACAATCCACTCAGACCTATCGTCTATTTTTGTGGTAGCCTTACCTATAATCTAGCATCCTGTTACAACGTAATTTCAAAAAACATAACTCCTCCTATTTCACGAGTTAAGAATAGCTTTGACTTCATTGAAAAAGTTAAGAACACTAAAATGTTACTCGATTACAAAATCATTTCTTTAGATTTTGTTTGAACAAATTACTGTTTACCACAAAAAAATGTTTATGTTTTCCAAACTCTACTTTACATCAAAGAAACTTCGACTTATAATTTCCGGCACAAAGTTTCAAAAAATTTCACACCTACATATTTAAGCCAAATTATCGTTTTATTCCAAAAAATTCTCCATCTCAAATTATTTTATTCGGAAGCGATGTAGGTATTTTATGTTTAGACTTAAATCAAAGAAAACTATGTATAATATTATATGAAAACTTGGGTACATTTCGTGTCCATTTATGTATTTTTTAGATCCAAAATAAATCACTCATGGGGGCTCCGATCAGAGCTGAAACGTTTAATTATTTAAAACTTTTTGTTTTTATTAACTTTGGACCATAAAGCCAAGTATCAACATCAACATATATTTTCAATCTACGTTTTTTATTAGGATTTATATTAATGCTTATTAATGATTATCTCCATAAATAGAATTACATTTGATATTAAAAGCTATATTAAGAGCATGTGATACTTGAGAAAAGTAGTAAGTGCATGTGAATAACTTGGTTCAGTTTCTACATATTTATGCCCGAGATACATAAAATTTTGTTATTAAGATTTGGAGAATGATACAGAAAGTAAAATCGGACCTAGATAGACTACTTTTGTTTTAATAATGAAAAAAAAAGTCAATTTTAGTAAAATTGACTTTTTTTATTTTGCAAACCAAAAAGTAGTCTATCTACGTGCGCTTTTATCTCCTCTACGATTTCTCAAATTTTTTAAACAAAATTTTATGAATTTTGGACAAGAACATGTAGAAATGCAAAATCAATAAAATTTTCTAATTTGCTAAGTATCACATGCCCTTAAACGTGTATTAGTTAATTTCAACACCATCATACTAGATAGAATTTTATTCGTTATATTGGTTTCTTATTCATTGATTTTACTGTTAATCATCGACATTAATTTAGAATAGTAGAGAAAATGATCTTAAAGTTAATTCTCAATTACAAGTTGATAAGGACAATATGGTAGAATTGCCTTATCATGGTGAGTGATACACTCTTCTAATGATCATAGGATGACTAATAGAACAAAAACTTTTGGGAAAAATTCAAATTCATTTATCAACATAGTCTCCTTCGCGAGTGATATATTCATTCCAACGTTTCTCTAATATTTCGATGCATTTTTCGTAGAACAATTCATCCTTGGTCTCAAAATAAATACAAAAAAATGCAGTTGGGAATTGGTATAACTAATTGTTTATGATGATTGAGTTACGTGGAGAGAACTTTTAGAGTATATACTTTTATTCCCGTTTAGTAAGCTAATTTATAGTAATAACAACTACTCGTTGGTTCAAAAATACTAAACAACGTTCTGTTGACCTGTGACCTGACGCTACTGACTATAAGACCAACCTCTCTGATCCGCTGACCGGCAGCCGGTTCGTGTTCGTGATAATCGTAATAAACGTATGAATGCGGCTGGTCCCACAATGTGTCCTAAGATTCGTACATATCGTCGATGCGAGTACACTGAGAGAAATCGGCTTTGGTTCCTGTGCACATAGCACATAAATTTTTTGTACAATAGTTGCCTTGACCAAAAAAGTTGAGAGAAGCTACTATTTTTATAGTTATCATGACAGTAATTTGGACTTTTTTGTGTATTCGGTTGTTGTGACCAAAGTTGATTAGAATGAGCTTTATACGTACCCCAACGGTTAGTACACGTACATTTTCTTTATGTGTACTGCCAAGCTCCTTTGGTTACTACAACCGCAGCGTTCGCTGTTGCGCTAGACAAATCAAGTATAACTTTCATTGAAAGATATGCAGCCTAAGTTGAATCCTGCCAATTCTCGTTCTCGATTCCTGGACTATATTTCACCGTGCCAAGCATTATCAGGTAAATAATTCTATTATAAATATAGTTTGACAATTCTTTCTAAATGATAAACGATTTTGTTCGGGGACAATGCAATGCGTTCCAATTTTGCTGTCTCGTCGTATTTTGTCAAAACTATAGTCAGTCAAAAAAAGTTTATGGTGATGAAAAAAGTGACAATTTTTTAACTTAATCGACGAAAGTTATCATAAATATCATTATACCGGATTATTTTTCTTAGATCTTTTCGGTGAAACTTTATTTTTTCTCATCAAATTGAATTTGTATTTTGATAACTAAGAGAACCATACCTATAACCTCAAAAATAATTTTGGCTGGGTATTTACTGTTCGTAGACTTAGTCATTTTAACTAAACTCTATGCGCGGCTTTACGATGGACTTTGGTTCCTATAACCGCAGCGCTATGGTATTTCAAGTACCAGAATCGTGGTCTCAGTAACGTTCCTTGCAGTTGAAGTAAACACTTTTTCAATGTATGACAGCCACTACCATGATTGTCATGAGAACTTTAACATTTTTGTAAAGACGATTTTAACAAAAAAACTTTGGTCAGTGAAACCTAAAATTTCTCTCTGTGTACGCTCTGATGTCATCAACGCATTGTTACCAACTGTCGCATTTTTCGTTGATTAACATGCTTAAGAATTCATTCCTGGTTTTTCAAGCTGCTGACAACTAGTCTCGATAAGTGAATGGCTAGGCTCGTTGATTTGCGTGCGTTAAGTTAGGCGTTCGAATCCCCCCCGTCGCGTGCGAAGTTTTAATTATTAAGTAAGCGTTAAAATTGCGATTACCAATTAATTATAAGTAGATCTATGTATATCTTAACAAAAATCATATGTTATGTGTAATTATATATTTTTTAGGATTCTTTTTTATAATTTTAAGCGCGATTTTACTAATCACTAAAGAGTAGCACCTTCTGCGCACGCAGTCGCACGTACGATTCTTGTTTAGTAGGATATATACTCAACAACGTCGTCCTCATCATAGCCTTCAATAATTGTGATTTCTTTCAAATTCGTGCAATTCGGAAAGCAATTCGTGCAAATTTCGCTACAATTGAGTCCACGTTTTCTGCAGATGCATTTTGCACTTTTAAAGTTCGTCTTACATTTGCACGAACAGGTATTCTCGTAGACAATTTCAAACTCTTATATTGTAAATAATGCAAATGAATTCAAATATTTAAAGAATTAAATTTTTCTGTGGAAAAAAAGACGCTTTCGACTGCGCTGGGGTCGAGCCCAGGTCTTTCGATTGTCGGTCGACTGCTCTGACCATTGAACTACACAGGCATCCGACATCTCCTTCTCCACAGGAAGACCTCCTTATCAAAATGGATTCCCGAATTCACATTTCATTTTCTAATCGTTGTTTGAACAGAGGAACGATTCAAACTGAACGATATGCTATTTTTTTCTATTTTTGATATAAATCACAAGGAAGTGTTTCGATGGTAACATTAAAATCACGAGAAAGAAAATAGAAAAAAATTTGAATGCATTTTCCACCTGTAAGGGTTGAAAATTATCGTTTGAAAATATCACGGTTATTATTATTTTCACGCGCTCTACCGATTTAAAAAAAAAAAGGTCGAAATTGGAGCCATACTTCACGAAATTTAGCATTTTTTTCCATTGGTCGCTTTCGCGCGGATACGCGTTAGCCTCGGAAAAGCGGAGAATCTCTATCCCCACTCCTACGCCACGGCGCGAGAGTGAGCTTGCTCACGGCGAGGGCTGACTTTCACCGGCTATCCGGAGAGCACAAAGGGCAGCTCGATATTGAGCTTGTCATGCATTCTTAGTTTAAACGCCGCTCTTAAATTTCGTGCCAGTCCGAGTTCTTAATATTAAGTAGAACCGAAGTTATGAATTAAATAAAAAAAAAAGTTATTTTCGTTGCTATTTGTTATAAACAAATTTAATGTGCGCTAAAATTTTGTAAAATATTCCAGGTTTCCATTGTAACAAGTAGAAAATTCGTCTGATGTTTTGTTGCTGATTTAGAAGCAATTAAACAACCGGTGTTAGCTGCAAAATGCAATAAAACAGTGAATTTTTATAAAGAAATGAAAAAATTAATTATCTATGATAAAATGTACCCCTTAGAAGAGATCCTGACTGCGCTAAATTGTTCTCCAACCCTGATGGAAAAGTTACTGGCATTTTACAAAAAGCCTTCTTCTTAGTTGTAAAATTAATAACTCGGGAATGATGACAGATAGAGAAAATTGGTAAAAGAGACAATTGTAGCACTTTTAAAATACTATATATTCCAATGAACAAGAAAAGTCGAGTTGCATTTTTTAACAACTTATGACTAGTTAAACTTTTTTGTGATTTCTTAGATAAAAATTGAATAACTAATGAACAAATTAATTGGGCTTAATGGGGTTTAAACATTCCTATGGAAAATTTCCCGCTCTACAACTTTTGTTTGAAAACTTTTTCTCTCCGAAGCACTCGTTTTCATCAATCCACGCGTAAATGAAAAAAAAACACGAATTTTTAACTTAAATCCTCCCCCTTATATCGAAGCGTACAAAAATCGCTGTCCAATTTGTACTCGGATTGTTTCTAACACCCGCGAGAATGTCTGATTTTTTTGGTAGCTATAGGATTTATTTCCCGCCAAAATTCTAATTTGACTGGACTATAAAGTTGATAAGTAAAATCAGTTTTATCAATCAAGTTTTACAAAAAAACTTTAGTCACAACTTTACTGCGTTTTAGTGAAACAGCACTAATTGTCAGCTGAATGTCCACTGATTTAAAAGTGTAACCCATTTCCAGCTATTTCATCAGTGTAATCTGACTGATTCAAATTTAGAGAGCGTAATTTAGAAGGTTTTTTCAAGATATAAATTTTGAATATTATAATACAATATTACTATATTGTATTAATATATGTATAGAATATTTAGCCACCTGAAAATGTTTTAGAAGCTAATTTTCATGTAGGTCACATTATCTGTTATGAGAATAAAATAAATTTTATCACTTTTCTCTAATATGATCCGGAATTTCGAATTTCACGATTTTAAGGTAAGATAGGAATTTAGTGACTCCAAAAACTTTATGAAACTGAGTTTTACCCAATTTAAAGGATTTACGAGGAAATTATAGTTACTGAAAGTTTTTTAGGTAGCTTAATATTTTTCAACATATTGAATTTAAAATTTCCAGCATGAAATTTTTTATTTAAATTTGGAGAGCTTAAACTTTTCAAAAAATGAAAGGAATCGTACCACTTTTCTGTAATATTGTCCGACATATTGGATTTGCTATATCGAGTTCAGCGACTCCAAAGATCTCAAAGAACCATATTTTTTATATTTTATTCCAGACAAAAAGCCCCCGTCCCGAAAGATTACAGACATTCCAAACCATAAATTTGTTCTTAATATAACGAAACAATATTTCGCAAAAAAAAATAATGATAGCACATGTATAACCAGATAGAAGTACGTAAATAATTTGCATCTCTAATAAATCGGATTCTATACTCTTCGACGATTTGCAAGAGTCGTCTGAACTGACTACAATAGAAGAGCTATTATATTGAGTAAGATGCCATTTGTCAATAAGACCAGACTGTATTAATATCAAAATCACTGCGTCAATTCGTTCAACAAACGGTGATCCAGTTTCCAACAATATACCACTTACAACAGTAGATTGAACTTTTTCCTCAACGATCTTGGCTAAAGGTCGACCACAATTATCCACTTGATCCTGAATTAAAAATTTGGCATAGTCTTCTCGTATTATGCACGCAACATTTTTGTCTTGAATAAGACGTCTGAAACAAGCCCGATGAGAAGTTTCATTTTTCGTAGTTTTCTTCAGTAAATTCTGCTTATGTACATCATCGCTATCGTATATGACTCGAGCTGTTGATTTTTTTACAATAGGTTCTAATCGAGAAGTAACTACGTCAGAAATAGTTTTGAAATTATGATTGACATCTGGTTTTAAACTGATTCCCGTGAAAGCTGAGTAGATTACCGTCGAGAAGATCATACAGGAGACAAGCATTGATCCAAAAACAATTCGTTCAACAAGCTTTTGAGGATCCCGTGAAGTTGAAGTGCTAAAAGCAATTCGCATCATTTGATCTAGGCTCCAGACAGATTTATCAAAATGTAACAATCGAGATAAAATCAAAGGTATCAGTAACAGACTCATGATCAAGAGGACGTTAGAAAGTTTCCAATAGGAGAGTAACGTAGATGAATGTTGAGTCAAATTTGGTACCACTATAATGAGATTCGGTTGTTTAGTACCTCTGCTCCATTGAAAAATGCGTTCGTCACATTCAGCGCCATACCGCCCACGTTCAAACCCAGTAAGCTGAATTTCATTATACAAAATTTTCTGCATAAGACCAAAATTACTTTCCTTATCGCACTCCCCTGATCCCCAGTATTCTTCTACAACCCAAATTATGCTGAAATTCATGACTTCAGAGATTGCTGTTGTTAAGAGAATATCCACACCGTATGGTTTTCCATAATCTCCTCTGTCATTGTATTCTATGAAAACGGAAGGACGAGAGTCCATTATACCGACTTTCATTTTATAGCCGTACAAATTATGAGTTTTTTTGGGGAACCAGGGAATTTGTGGTGAATACCTAATTTTAGTGTAGATTTTTGAGAACGGATTGTATTGGTGTAAAATCTCATTTTTTTCTTGTAAGTTTTTAAAGTGCCTGTTTGTCGTAAATTTAAATTCCAAAAGTTCCAGAATTGTGACATCTAAAAATTTTCTGAACCACATGTGTTGTAGTATCTTCAGGTAATCAAAACGGTCCGGTGTACGCGAAACAATGATCAAACATCTTGATCTTCTCTTTGGCTCAGCTATCTTGCTAGTAAAATCAATCACTCGATTCAGTTGTCTTATAAACTGATCTGTGATTGGTAAATAGATAATAATCAGTGTATTTCGAGGGTTTTGAAGCAATGGTAATTGCTTAAATTTATTCTCCATCTTATTTGTCTCTTTCTGAAAGCTAAATTTTAATACAGGAATTTTCTTTGAAATGCGACTGACTAAATTTTTATCGTCAATATTCCCATCATAATCGTCAGTCTGATCAAACATTAGCAGTACTTGAAATTCAAAATTGTCTGTTTTGACGTAGTTGATTAAGCTGTTTAACCAATCAGTTTGTTTTGTACTTGAAGTAACATAAACGAAAAAAATTAGGCAAGCACTAACTATGCCTGTTATAAAAGACATCATTGACGTTTTGAATTAACATGTGTATCCTTACCGTAACCAGGTGCTTGTTTTTCAAAACGTTATCAATATTGTCTTTTTTCCCCAATTTTTAGGTAATTGATTATTTTATTGGTTTATAATATCATCGATGAGTATTAAATGTATATATTTCAGGCAATGCAGTTAATTATCTGAAACTTAAGTTGTTAATCGTCATAAAACATATTTATAATTATTAGATAAAATAAAGTTTCGTAAAATAAAATACTTTACCTTTTTAAAAGAGTTTCAGTAGTCACTTTCAAAAGTTAATTATAATTCAGCGAAAATATCCTTGAAAGTTTACTAAAGCAAGCTTACTCAGTTATTGCTGAGTTTAGAATGAAAAACATTTTCTTCTACATCAATGTGTATAAAAAGGTTTTCATACCTATCAACTTTTGCAGAATAGTATGTACATTTCGAATTTTAATATAAAAGCAGGCAGCGAGGTATTTATTAGAACACATTACTCTCTCTGCAAAATGATCGATTCAGTTAAGCACATTTTCTAACTCTGTAGTTTACAGCTATTAATAATATATAAAAAGCTTGAGGACGGAATTTTTATCGAGTTTGTAAATATATACCTGGGCAAAGATGAGCAATTTATATTTATCACCTTATAAAACGCTAAATATAAGTCAATTGTCATCAAGAGTGTATTTAACATCGTTTTATTATCTAAGTAAACTAGTATACCAACCCAAGAACAATTGGGGTTCAGGTTCTTAGGGATGGTGTGATTTTCCTGATCATTTTTGACACACAAATTGATACTTAATCAGATAAAATTGTAATTACCCACTCAAAAATTAGGAGTTTTCACAGTTTTTCTTAAAGAAGTATTATACAGTAACGACCGAAAAAGTTGGGCATTTTTGACGAATTTTCTCTCAAAAAGTACTACATGTGATGGCACAAACTTTTTTTTCACTGAATAGTGCACTCTAAAATAGAATTTTAGTATAAAAATAAATTTTTATTTATTCCTACATGAATAGACCCATGAAAAAACTAATGATCTCATAAAGATAATAATTATTTAGTTGAGTTTGAAATTTTTGCCAATGCCTACATGGTTGGAGGATCATTAGCCGCGTATCAGATAAGATACGTTGCCGACAGGTGTCCTCGTAGAAAATTTCAAACTCTTATATCGCAATAAATGAAAATTAAATTAAAATTTGTAAAGAATTTGAATAATCTTAATCTAAATGAGTATTGATATTCTCCGTACCTCAATTATCTATTTATATTATAAATATAAAAAATGGCGATATTTTGTTGAAAAATTTCAAAAAAAATATGTTTTTTTCAGCATAATTGGAGTAAATATATAAATTAAGGTATTATCAGGACTAACTTCCCATACAAAAGTTAGTCTTATGTACATAAGCAAGATATTTAAATCCTTCTAGAATCCTATATTATAGGGTAAGTGTGCCAATTACTGCGGATCGAAAATCAAGACGGCTTTTAAAGTTAAAAAAAAAGATTTTGAGATAAAAAAGTCGTCACGAATTAATTTTTAAAGCAGTATTTGGTATTAAGTAAGTAGCATGCAGTCCTTAAACCCTGAAAAGAAACCAGATTTACTTAGAAAATGCGAATCTAAAAAAAATGTTCCATGTAGGTATTACTGCGGGTTTGCATGAATTACTGCGCACCAATTACTGCGGAAACCCCAATTTCTGCGCGCGTAATACTGCGATATTATTTTGAGTGAACTTACAATTAATTTAGCAGTGTGGAAAATTTTATTTAATCTCAATTATAAAAAGTAAACATGACGAAGCATTCGTAACAAATTAAGATTAATAATTTTATTAATTTTATTTAATTTAACTTAAAATTATATCACTTGAGTTCCTCTTGCATCTTTAGCAACGATTAAGGAGTGTTGAACATTTTATTTACGCTAAATTATAAAAAGTGAACATGAAGCATTTTTAACAAATTAAGATTAAATAATATTATAACTCTTATTTAATTTACCTTAAAATTATATTACTTGACTTCCTCTTGCCTCATTAGCAACGATTTTGGAATTTTCAACATTTTGTTTAATCTCAATTATAAAAAGTAAGCATAACGAAGCATTTGTAATAGATTGAAAGGTTATGCAGTGCCACCTGACAGATCGCAGTAATTCATACACCTATGAAAATCATGTACCAAATACTGTTTTGGTAAAAGAATGATTAAAAAACGTATTTTTTGTTATTTTGCATAAATATTTAGAAAAATAAAATATTTACTTTGCAGAAAGTAATATCACAATAAATATTTTATTTTCAGAAACGGAATTATAACAAGTTTTTCAGAACGTGTTCATGATCTTTCAACAAATCTAAGCATTAAAACTATGGGAATCGGGAACATGAGAGTTTTAAATTGCAATCAATTAGCTACAAATATCGTAACTATTGATAATTCGTTGATACTTATTATGCTTGGATTAGAAATTGATTGTTTTTAATTGTTCTGTAGCGTTATATATCTTTAAAACATTGTGTATCATTAGTTTTATTTGAAATCGCAGTAACTGGGGCATCCACAGTAATACCCACACTTACCCTACATTAAAATATACAATATTAATATTTTGGCATTGAAAACTATGGAAAAAATTTTTATTTGTGCTTAAGGCTATGGACCAACCGGACCACGTAACTAGATTCCTACCTTATCAGCATTTTCAATTTTTGTAACCCCATTTCTGTACAAAATGAGGTAACAAGTTGATAATTTGTGAGAGTAAATTAAATGCACCAAGGCAGATCTGTTTGGGCATCAATTTTTATAATTATAAAATTAGTTTTTTTCAAAGAATTTTTTTTCATAATTAGAAATATTTAAGACCAGATAGACCTATATTAGTGCCCGGCTAGCAAGGCTTGCTCAAGCAAAAGTTTCTCAGAAACGATTTCCATTGCTTTGCCGTACGTTGATTGCAATGCATCCTGTCAAAAAAGTATCGGGAATTGGTCAATAAAACACAAACTATTTATTATTGATCCAAATTTATTTTATCGCCTTCAAAGTACACGCAGAGAAAAGATCAGTAAAATTTACAGTAAGTTCTGTACTTATTTGGACAACATGACTTTTCAGTAAATTTTACCAGAAGTTGAGTTCAATTAACAGATTTTCTGTACGTTTCACTCAGCGTCCAGTAAAATCTACTGAATACGAAAAAATCCGAGTTAAGTTGATTGTACTGTACGCTAAGTGAATTGTACAGAAAATCTGTTGATTCAACTCAACTTCTTGTAAAATTTACTAAAAAGTCATGTTGTCCAAATAAGTACCGAACTTCCTGTAAATTTTACTGATCTTTTTTCTGCGTGTAGGCCCCTCCCGAAATAATACACTTATGCCAACGAATAATCCAATCATCAAAACATTTTCTTTTTAGACCTTGCGCTTAGCGCTCGGTCTTATGCTCTTCGCATACATTTAAGTATATTTCTTGTAATTTGATACTGAAGCTCAAACCCATTTTATAATATTACAGATGATGTGAATTAAACATTTTCTCAAAGTCACTAAATTTGTTTTTGAGTTTAAGTAAAACAGGAAATTCAATTTACTTAAGGCTCTATCGGCCTTAAGGAACACATTCTCATCATGACACTCGCGCTTCGCGCTCGATTTCCTGTATACATTTTAGTAACTTTTTAATAAATTACATGATTGAAATAATTTATTTGTATAATAATAATAAATAATATTTGTAGACCCCATTTAGGCAAATAATTTTCCACATAAACGATTTTTTTGTATCTCACATATTTTGACTAAAAATGGAATTTTTAAATTTTAATCGTATTTTTGGAAATTAAACGAAAAATATATGTTTTATCAAAAACTGTGTCAGACACAAATTGTAGATCTTTTTGAAACGAACAACTTTGCATTCTTACGTTTTTTTCGTATTTCACATATTATTGATGAAAAAAATTGAATTTTGGATTTTCAATAGTATTTTTTTAAATTAAAAAGAAAAATATACATCTTATGAGAAAATGTTTTTCATCTCTCGTAAAATTAACTGGAAAATGGAATTTTGATATTGACTTTTTTCAAGTTTTAATATGCTGCAACATTTCTAATTTTGGTTTAATCGAAATATGTTATTAAGATAATTAGTAGATATTTGTGAGCACTATTAAAAACCAGTATTGGAATTTTTGATTTTCTCAAAAACACCAAAAATGGTCTAGTTTCCTCAATTTTGGTTGGATGGGTCTTACCTCCATTAGATCTTCAAAATTGACCTCAAGGTTAAAATTGATGGTACAGTCAAATGTCCCCCTCGGTCCTGGTCAACCTTTGTCCGAACCATTTTTTCGTAGATAAAGTATTTTAGAAGATATTTGGGATTATAGATTAAAATGGGTCACCGTGTATATAATAAATATATATATATATACAAATATATAATATATTATATTCATAACGATAACCAAAAAAATCGATTGACGCATTGGTTAGCTCAATATCATTCTATTTAAACTTCTTTATTTTACGAAAAGCAAACTTCAGTCAACAATTTTTAAACGTTTCATCATTAAAATCATTTACAGTCGTCCGAGTTACACAAAAAACACTTTTTAGCCATTTTTTTATTACAATACATTGTTTATTACAACGATAATTGGTAGTATGTTTTTTATATTACGAAAATTGAGGCCAGCTGCTCCAAAATGATGTTCAGCATTTACTAGTCTATCGCTATCCTCAATTTCACGCACAAATAGCATGCACCAATATTTCGCTTTTTAAAGCTTGACAACCGGAATTTAAAACAGATTTTTCGCAGGCAACCTTATATCACCGTGGTCGCAATAAAATTATCTTTATTTTGATATATAAGTTTTATTGAGGTAACAGACGAGTGCAAATTACTAGTATCGATTTACCTGTTTATATCTGGCAACCCAATAGTTATGACGGGAAAAAAATAGGCAATTGCAGGGGGCTCTATAGACGGGCATCTTCCCATTGCGTGAAGGGTGCTCTATAAACTGGTCATCCCAGGTTGAAAGCGGGGGACGCCGTAGAAGCGTCTATCCCCATGCATGGAGAAGGATGTATGACCCAGGCAGCGGCGTTGAGAATGAGTCTGCGAGAGCCTGCGAGGAATGAGTGAACTGAATAAATGTCAGCGCCGCATGACTGTGATATGTGTCTTTCGAAAGTGAGAGAAGAACCTATGGACGGGCTCTCTCTTGAGTGAGGCAAAGAGCGAATCTTGCCTCAAGGATAGGCGACTGGTGCGTCCTCGAGGTAATAACCTTGAGTGACCACCACAGCAAAGACAAGCTACAGAAACATCTTGAGGAAACTAGGCTCATAACACGTGGATCAATAAGTCCCGGGACTGACACATAAATGGCGTTGCTAACAAAAGTTTTGTATGATTTTTTATGAGTACCAACCTTCAAAGGATACCTGTCAAAATTTCATGACATTCTGATCTTTGGTACACGAGTTACAGTGATTTCAGTGACGCTAGTCTTGATATTCTCAAACCAATGGATTCGAAACAATTTCGTGTGTTGATTAACCATTGCTTTTTGATGAGAAAAAACACAGTGCAAGCTCAGAAATGGCTTGAAAAGTGCTACGGGGACTCTGCTCCATCAAAAACAACCATTTGTCGGTGGTATGCTGAGTTTAAACGTGGTCGTACAGACACTGAAGATGCTGAACGCTCCGGCCGGCCAAATGAGGTAGTTACACCGGAAAACATCAGAAATGTCCACCAAATCGTTTTCGAGAACCGTGAATTAAAATTGCGTGAGATAGCTGACACCTTAAAGATATCATACGGCAGTGTGTACGCTATTTTGCATGAACATTTGTCTATGAGGAAGCTGTTGTCAAAGTGGGTGCCGCGTTTGCTCACGGTGTATCAAAAACGAAAACGTGTCGTTGATTCCGAGCGCTGTTTGGACTTGTTTCGCCGAAATAAACCGAATTTTTTGCGTCGGTATGTGACAATGGACGAAACTTGGATCCATCACTACACTCCGGAGTCAAAGCGGTCGTCAGCCAAGTGGACTGCAGTCGGTGAGAAGCGTCCAAAGCGGCGAAAAACGAAAATGTGAGCCGGTAAGGTTATGGCCTTAGTATTTTGGGATGCTCATGGAGTTTTGTTCATCGACTACTTTGAAAAAGGTAAGACGATCAATAACGAACGTTACATTGGCCAATTAGTGCGTTTGAAGAACGAAATCGGTGAGAAACGGCTCCAAATGAAGAAGAAAAAAGTGCTCTTTCACCAAGACAAAGTGCCGTGTCACAAGTCGCTTGCTACCATGGCGAAATTGAATGAATTGAGCTTCGAATTGCTTCCGCACCCACCATATTCACCGGATCTGGCCCCCAACGACTACTACCTGTTTGCAGACCTCAAAAAAATGCTCCAAGGAAAGAGATTCTACTCCAACGAGGAAGTCATCACCGAAACGAACGCTTATTTCGAGGCCAAAGATAAATCGTTCTACAAGAAAGGTATTGAAATGTTAGAGAAGCGCTGGACTGATTGTGTTGCTTTTGATGGAGACTACGTTGATGAATAAAGTCGAGTTTTTCCAAAAAAATGTGTTTTTCCTAGTTAGTCCCGGGACTTATTGATCCACGTGTTAGATGACCTTGGTTGGGCAAAGTCTGCTGGGTCGTTGGAGGACACTGTGCGGGCGTTGAGGCGGAAAGTGGTCGCAGCATGTGACCACTCAATGCCTCGCTGCAGGCACAGGCGTACCGGGGACTCGATGTACTGCTGGGACGACCAGTTGTCTGTCCTGCGTCGGGAATGCCTCACAGCGCAGCAGAGATTTACCCGCTCAAAGGATAATCCTCTGCTGCACGAGGCATGGAAAATAACAAAATCAGCTTTGAGGCAAGACATAAAGAAAAGCTGACTTCAGTGCTGGAAAGACTTGATCGGTGGAGTCGAGAAGGACCCATGGGGTCTCGTCTTCAAAATAGTCACTAAGAGATTGGTGACTAGAAGAAAAACCCCGAGCCTGGATAATCCCGATCGAGTCAAGTACATTGTGCGGAGCTTGTTTCCACACGTAGAGCCGTTCCAAAGACAGGATGGAAGTTCCTGCGTGGTCCGGCACGAAGAACTCTTTACTCTCGAAGAAATGTGCGGGTGGGAAGCTCAAGGCAAATACAGCGCCGGGGATCGACGGATTGCCAAACGAGATCCTCAAAGAGGTGATCGGGGCATGCCCGGAGATCCTCCTGGAAGCCTTCAACTCCTGTCTTCGGGAGGGGAGGTTCTTCGCAGACTGGAAGAAGCAGAAGTTGGTCCTGCTGAGGAAGGGCAACAAACCTTTAGGAGATGCCTCATCCTATAAACCTATTTGTCTATTGGATACAATGGGGAAGCTTCAGAAGGAAATGATTCTACAAAGACTACAGGGTCAAATGGTCGGCGAGAACGGTCTCTCGGAAAACCAGTTCGGCTTTCAGAAAGGCACGTCCAGTTGACGCCATCCAGGCAGTGGTGGACATCGACACTAAAGCAAGAAGAGGAACTGGTAAGCGTAAGGGATTCTGCGCGTTGATTAGCATTGAAATACGCAATGCGTTCAATACCGCGAGATGGAACATCTGCATCCAGGCGATGGTGCGGAAAAAGGTTCCAGACTACCTGTTGCGAATGATAGATGAATAGATGAACGAGGGCGACAAATGGTCTCTCAAGGAGGAGATGACATGTGGCGCCCCTCAAGGGTCGCGGGTGGGTCCACTCGTTTGAGACGTCATGTATGACGATTTCCTGCGGATGAAGCACTTGCGTATGCGCCGCTGACGACGTCAGAATCCTGTAGCTCAGGATCAATGAAAGTCTGTGGCATGCAAAGCGTTAGTTGGATAGCAGATGCCTGAAAATGATCCCTGAAAATACCGAGGCTTTCCTGGTCACGGACAGGAGATCCTTCCAATACCGGAAGATCGTTTTCGGAGAACATGAGATTGAGTCGATAAAGAGCATTAAGTACCTGGGTGTGCAGTTATATCGAAGGCTTAGCTTCGGCGAACACCTACAGATTGCAACTTCCAAGGCCATCCAATGTGGAGCAGGCTTGGCTCGGCTCATGCCCAACATTGGTGGACCCAGGGAAGCAAAAAGAAGACTAGTGGTGAGCGTGGTGCAGTCTGGGCTAGTGCCCTACAAAACCATACTATCCAGAGAAGACTGTTCTCAGGGCAGAGAAGTGTTGCGCTGTGAATAGTCTCAGCTTACCTGTATATCCGACCTACAGGAAATCGCTCGCCCGAAGTAGGCCATCCGCAAAGATGGAAGGCGCAGACTCGTCGAGAAATGGGCCATGGTTACTTTAATGCGTTCCTGAAGCGCTTCAAGAAAAGAGACGATGAGTCGTGTCGCTACTGCGGATCCCTTGTGGACAATGCAGAGCACACACTCTTTGTCTGTGCCAGGTGGGGCGTGGCAAGGGAGGCTGTCGGTCGGGTAGTGGGCGCACAACTCACTCTTGACACGATGGTCTCTCTCATTCTCCAGTCTGAACAAATATGGATGCTTATCGAGTCATTAGTCACCCTGGTGATGAAGACAAGGGAGCTCGATGGGGATGTGGAGCGCGGCGAAAAGAAGGGCCAGTAGAAATCGCATCGGGGCCTGCACCCGCGGTCCTGCGGGTAGTCGGCTAGTCGGTTTGCCTAACAGGCGCGTGGCCGCGGATAGGAGTCCCGGGTTAACGGATGACGGAAGAGTCGTACGCGACTTTAAGCTGGAACCCACCGCCCGCGAAGTTTAAAGCCGAAACGCCGTTCCACGGGCGGTATATTGGTTCGAGAGAAGGGGTTTTTGGTTTTAACAGATATGCCTAGACCCGTCTTAGGAGAGTCCTGTACAACGTCTTTAAAAGATTTCGCCAGTTTTCCTCCTCACCAAAAAAGAAAAAAAAAACAAAGACAAATAAGTGCAATTTTAAAAAGTAATTTTTGAATTTTTAATTTACCTTTTGCGGCATACATTTTTCTATCACGCTAATTTTACAGATATAGACACTTTAGGAGGTTTTCGGGGTCACTGATCATGAATCCAGAGCCATATTTGCAAAATTCAAAATGGCGGATCCAATATGGCGAACAAATTTTCAAAAGTTAATGGATGTCCATGAAACATGGCATTTGGGGGAAAAAGGGGCCTGTGATAACGAATCAGAAGTCAGATTTAAAAAAATGCAAAATGGCGTATTCAACATGGTGGACAAATTTTGAGAAAGTTGCTGAATTTTCATGAAACTTGTCTGTCAAGGGTTTGTAATCAGCGACTCTGAAAACACTTGAGTAACAAGTTTTATGAAAATCCAAGAACTTTTCCAAAATTAGTCTGCCGTATTAGATCCATCATTTTGAATTTGTGAAATCTAACTTCAGCTTTTTTATCAGAAACCTCAAAAACCCATAGATACCAAGTTTCACCAAAATCCAACATTTTTTTGAATTTAGGTTCGTAATTAGCGACCCCAAAAACCCCCGAGTAACAAGTTTTATTCTGATTTATTAAATACGTCGTTCAAAAATGAATTTTGAATAAAAAAGGTGGTAATCTAGGTTACCACCATGCCGCAAAAGGTTAATCTTAGTCTTGACAGAAATGTTTTAGGCAAGCCACTTGCGATATATTTTTTAACATATTAAGGGGGTCCACCTGTGTGAGGGCGGTATTTCGAACGCTTTTTCGGGAATGTTTCTTAGGAGAACTAATTCGAAAATGAGAATAAGTTTAACGTTATTTTGAAGGTTTGCGGTTTTATTATAATAGTAAATTTTTCCAATAGTGTAATCCGAAGGCTTGTATTCATTAAGGGCATTGAAAGTGACCCCTTCAAAATGGAATACCGAAATTGTGGGCAAGATTCCGCTCGAACCAGTTATCTTAAACACAAAAAGTAAAAAAAATATTATTTAAGTTTATGTTGTCGAGGTACTGACGTAGCATTTTGACGAAATTTTAAAAATTGAAGAAATGGCAGTACTTTTCATAAAAATTAATCATTTATAGCTGAGTCTTCAGGCGTTACTTTAGCAAAGTTTCAAATTTTTCCTAACACTTCCCTAAAGTATGCAGGCAGCTGAAGTTTAAAAGTGAAAATTTGTCAAAATCGGAAATTACGTCGGCCTTTCTCACACGCTATCTCGGCTTCTATTTAACGAAAATACTTCAAATAGAGCTTATTCGCCGCAAAATTTTATAATCTTTCAAAAGCCTTATTGGAAATATTTCTAACTTATTTTTTCACGGAGATAGCTGCTTTCAAAGACGATCATGTTTTTAATACAATTTTTGTAGGTGGTCCCACAATTTTGACCGGTAGTGTAATATATGCTGTAAAATTTAAAAAAAAAAAGATTTAAAAAAACCGCTACGTGGGCACCTTCAGTTATCTCTATAAATGAGTCAGTTAAAATTTCAAGTCAATCTGTTAAGTAGATTTTTTTCAATCCTGCCCACAAATTTCAAAAACATGGTTTCTAGAAAAACGCGTTTAAAGTTTAGAAACACAACAGAACTTTGTATTGTTTCCTGTAATATTTGCCGCCCTGTCACACTTTAATTAGGTTGAATTCATGAAAATTGCTTAAGGACATCATTAGTCATATCTTAAAGATGCAAAAAATGTCCAAAAAAAAAATCGATTTTTCGAAAATTTTACATAGGTGGACCCCCTTAAATTTGATATAAAATACTTTTCATCGTGTAAACGGATGGGTTCTTTTATAATTTAACATCGTTCAATAATTTTAAGTTATATCTTTCTTTTGTAAGATATCGTATCTGTGCATTATACTTTTTTTATTATTAAGCTCATAGATTAACTGGTACGCGTGTCGTCGGTAATTGCATTATAGTATGTAAGACTTATAAAATTAACAACTAAAAGACTAATATTTGTAATTAATTCTTTTTATTTCACCTGTGTATTAATGTCCAAAATTATTTATAAAAAACATTCCCTACATTAGTATGTTTGAAGCTGCAGAATTATCTATGAGAAAAGTTCCGTGAATGCTATAGCAAATAATTCCAGGAACATTCCTAAAAAATGTTCCCGCGAAATTTTCTAGGAACGGTCTCTGCGAATGTTCCCTGAATATTCCCGCGAAAATTTCTAGGAAAATTCGCTAGAAATGCTCTCTGAACGTTCCTATGGAAGGTTCCAGGAACGTTCTCTGCGAATATTCTCTGAATATTCCTGCGGAAAGTTCTATCAATATTCCTTTTGAACGTTCCTGGGACATTCCACAGGAACATTCAGAGAAGGTATTGTGCTATAGGGGACACCATGGACTCCTTAACGATTTACAGCAATAACAACGATTCAGTAATGTATTGCAATCAACGTTACGACAAAGCAATGAAAGTCGTTTCAGAGAAACTTTTTGCTCGAGCAAGCCTGGCTAGCCAGGATTGTTTCAATTAGTTTCCACCACATTTATAATACAATGAAAATAGCTGTTGAACCAACATTGGTACACTTTTTTCGGAAGATAAGGACACATTTGATCACAAGCTGTCATAATCTCGATTTCGATGTAAAATCGCATGTGATCAGACTTTTGTTTACTTCAGGAAACAATCAAAAGTCATAGGAGGCAACATCTGAAGGTAAGACCTTGGTAGCAACTTTCAAAGTATCATAATCACTTATGGCAAACAAACTTACATGTAACAAAACAGGGTAAGTACTTTCAGAGTATGGTTTACTAGAGATTGACGTTGCCTAGTTTTGACTATTGACAAAAACAAAAATATCATAAATTTTAGGCATCTAATTAGTCTCAACGTGAAATATGACTTTATATTTAATAATTAAGAGTGATGCTTCTATTATTTCCTCCAAAACTCTCAGTTGTACCAAAGTAGAAAGGAACTATTATATTCTGCTGCAATAATTGCTAATTTGTAGCTCTAGAATAGAACTAATTTGAAGGGTTGTAAAGTGATTTGAGGAATTCGTTTATGCTTAACTTAATCATTTGAAACGGTTTGACACACAAGGTGGAAATCTAATTATTATATTATTAACTTTAGTTAATCTTAGACCAACAAATTTATAACTATTTTCTTCATCCAGATATTATCACAGAAAACCCGAAGCAGCGAATTTATTTTTAATAAGAAAATTTTATACAATTTAAATTATAAAACAATTACAACTTTTTGTAATATCGACTGACTAAAAAAGACATTAATAAATAAATTATTCGTTTAAATCCTTTTCACGTCAACGTACTTTTAAAAATTTAGAATAAATTCTTAACGTTGCTAACCAAAATCTGGTTTAAATCTTCCGGTAATAATTCTGATCAGCATTTAAATGTTCTTGAAAAAAACTTAGATACTAGAAGGGAAAATAAATCATTTTACAGTAAAGCTAGTGATCAAAGTTTTTTTATTAAAGATAAATTATTCTTGACTTGCGTCCACATTTTCCGTTTGAAGTCCTTTGAAGGTACCGACGGGAATATATGTAACAAGAGTGTATAATTTGTTTACCGAATCTTCGTCGTCATTCCTTCTTCTGCTAAGCCGCACGCGGACACGGAAAGGTACGTTTCTGTAAATAATGAAAAAGCCAAAATATTAGTAAAACTTCAATCAAGAATCTCAATCAAATTGTTAACAAGTTGCATTATAAAATATATAATAATAAAAAATTTTCAAAACCTGAAACTAACTAAATTTTTAACTTGTTTTAGCAGGATTTTTTCTTAAAAATATGTAATCTGTGGCACGTTTTCAAAGTTGGAGTGTACTAGTACTTTAAATTTTGAAAAAATTGTAGAATGTTTTGATTTTCTAATTTTTCAATTAGAAACCAGGCATCCCAAAACGAGTTTTTTTTGTAGATTAATGGTTCTTCCTTACAGAGGAAACAAAAAGGAAACAATATTCAATAAATGTCCCTTATGTCCCTTTAAGGGCATGTGATATTAAAAAAGTTCAAACTTTTAATTGATTTCAAGTTTATCCCCAAAATAGAAAAAAAGTATTTCAAATATTTACAAATGGCAGAGAAGATAACAATTAACGTAGATAAAATATTAGAAAATGCAAAAAGTTCAGTTTTAGTTAGATCTTTTGCAAAAAAATTTCATAATTTTAATCATTTTGAACGTAAACATATAGAAACTAAATCTAATTTTTCACAGAAAATTGCTAATTTCCTATATATTACATGGCTTTAACCCTTCATCTCTCGTATACTGAGATTTTGAACGAGGCAGTTTTGTTTTTACACAACATGATGACCATGAGTACCATAGCTTGCAGAATAGGCTATGAGCGCGATAAAGACAAACTTATGCAAAATCAAATTGCTCTCATACTCGCACTCAATGCCCTATTCTGCAGTCCAATCGTGACAACAATAGTTTTCACATTGTAAACTTGATAGAGATGTAAGGGCATGTGATACTCAAGAAATTAGCAAATTTTATTGATTTTAGGTTTCTACAAGTTTGTATCCAAAGGACATAAAATTTTGTTTTTGAAAATTAGGAAATGGCTGAGAAGATAAAAACGGACGTTGATACTTTTTTTGGTTTGGAAAATAAAAAAAAAGTAAAATTTTAGCAATATTGTTGGACTCGTTGCGAAAAGTTTTATCTCATCGTGTTAGTGAAAATTAAAAATTATAATTACTTTTTTATAATAATTAAATGCAATACGGGCGTAAGTTATTGAAAAATGACGACATACTAAGTAAGGAGGGCGTATAATGATCTCAAAAGAGCGTGCCTTACCAAATTTATACACTGAGAAAAAGTTGGGATAGTTACGATACCGACCACAGTACAGCAACGGCGCTATCGATTTGAGATCGCTACCGCATGAGTATGGTACGGCATAGCTCCCATTTGGGAACGCAGCCTTCCCAAATATTGGGATCTCTTTGCTTGCAGACTGCAGCCTTCTACTTTTGGCACTGCAGCGCTCCCAAAACCGCGTTCGATATTGGGAGTTTAAAATTAGCATGCGACACCACCGGCCGCAACATAAACCAATAATAATGTCCGACAGTGGTATACATTCATTAACGTTGACATATGGAAATTTAATATTATTCTGCCAATAAAGTTAATAAAAGTGTGTTTAAAAGAACATATATCTTGTGGCTTATCTATCTTAATTCATTCCTCTTGAGTTTTCAAAATGGAATTTTCACCTCAACAGCGAAAATCGGAGTGCAGAACAAAATGTTGTGTAAAAGGTTGTGACTCGAGAATGAACAAAAATAAGAACTTAAGTTTCCATGAAGTGCCAGAGAGTGGAATTAATATTGAAATCAAAAATTTGTTCGGAAGCCTTGAAATTGTCGACAAAAGAGCAGAGTGGCTTAGAAGATTAAAAATAAAAGATCAGAGCAAGCAAGTGGTAATTTGCTCAAAGCACTGCGGTCCAGATAATTATTGTTCAAATCGTTGATTTTTAGTGTGCCAGTAATTGTGTGTGGTCCTGACGTTAATGCACTTGTTTGAAGACATAATGCGAACAACTCAATGCTTTCATTGCTTCTGCTAGTCACGCCACTCATTATAATTATGTCAGAATTCACCACTTTCTGACCTTCTATTAGGTTTCTTGAGGACGGTATGGCATTCGCAAATTCACACAGTGTATGTAGCTGCAGAGTTAACATTTTTTAAAAACTTAACCATTTTCATTATATGTTTTTTGTGAACTTATCCATATGCAGCTGTAGAAAAATGTATACCACTGCCGGCCATATTTGTTTCGCGACACGCGCGCCTCTTTGGCCACGGTGGTAGTTTTCATTGCCAATATGCCTCGCGTTTTGTATTGCAGCTGTACACACGGGTACGCTTACTGCACCAACCTTCTCTCAGTGTACTCGCCGACTCACGCTCTTTCCAAGGACTTATCTTTTTTTTCTATAAGAGTTATGTTAGACGTAAACTTGCAACCGAAGATGCTAAGCGAACAATGGACATATCTTGTTCTTATATCAATAAACAGAAATGATGGAACCAATTACAAATGATTTCTAACTTTTTGGAAAATTTACAGTCGCGGCACGAAAAAAAATCATTTTCTTTGAATATCTGTTCAAAATGTAATAAAGTTAAGGATATTTTTTTCCTTTACAAATATTTAATTTTAAATTAGTTTATTTAACGAGAAAATTGTTCTGGAGATACTCGATAACTCTCGATAGAATTATCAGATTGAATTGAGCTTGGACACACTTTATCGGAACCGAAAAAGTAAGGAAAAGTTCGTTAACCAGCCATATCCAACCAAAATTCAGGAAACTAGACCATTTTTTGTGTTTTTGAAAAAATCCTAATACTAGTTTTTGATAGTGCTCATAAATCTCTACAAATTATCTTCATAACATTCTTTAATTAAACCAAAATTAGAAATGTTACAGCATGTTACAACTTGAAAAAGTCAATATCAAATTCCATTTTCCAGTTAAATTATATGAGATATGAAAAAAAGTTATGATACAAAATTATTTTCTACATTAAGATCTACAAATTTGAATTGCAACATTTTTTCATAAGATGTATATTTTTCTTTCTAATTTAAAAAAATACTATTCAAAATTCAATTTTTTTTAACAATAATATGTGAAATACGAAAAAAACGTAAGAATACAAAGTTGTTCGTATCAAAAAGATCTACAATTTTTGTCTCACACAGTTTCTGATAAAACATATATATTTTTAAATGAGGTCTACAAATACTCATCAAGACACTTCTCAACAGAATGTATATTTTATGTTTTGATTAAAAGAAACACTATTGAAAAAATTTTATTTTTTAACCTAAATATGTAGTATGTGTATTAAAAAGTTACTGAAATGTATACAGAAAATCGAGCGCGAAGCGCGAGTGTCATGATGAAAATGTGCCTTAAGTGAATTGAATTTCCTGTTTCACTTAAACTCAAAAACAAATTTAGTGACTTTGAGGAAATGTGTAATTCACATCATCTATAATATTATGAAATTGATTTGAGCTTCAGTATCAAACTATAAGAAATAAACTTAAATGTATGCGAGGAGCATAAGACCGAGTTCTAAGCGCGAGGTCCAAAAATAACGAAGCGCGACGATTAAATCGCGCGCCCTAGGCGTACTCAAACTTGAGAGCTGCCCGCGAAGTGGGCAGATTTTTTTAGATCCAGTAACTCTAGTTTAAATTTACTAGTGTATACTTTGCTTCAAAGTGCAACGGGGAAAATAATCTACAAAAACACGATTTTGGGACTTTTAAAACAGATCTTCAGAACTCTTCTTGGTAAATTCCATACTTTTCTTTACCATGTTTACCCTGCTACAGCCATTGTTAAGGATGGAAATAATTTTAACACTTAATATTCACAGTTAAATGTAAAAATAGAAATAAAAAGTTTTATCACTCATTGTACATTATAACAAAGCTTAATCTTTGGGTTTCAAAGATTTTTTTTTTTTTTTACATAAAAGCTATATTCTTGAAGTTTTCACTTCAAACTTTCATTACAATTGAAGAAAATTATCATACCTAATTCCCTTGGACCAGAGTTGCTTGTTCAAGCGAGTGTCAATTCGCACATCGGGAGTTCCCATTTGTTTTTCGGCGAATTTCCTGATTTCTTTGATGGCTCTTGGGGCTCGGTATTTAAAACCAACGCCATGCAAACGTTTGTGAAGGTTCACCGTGTACTCACGAGTCACAACCTCGTTCATGGCGCTTTTGCCTTTTTTCTCTCCAGCTTTCACCATTTTGCCTTTATAAAAAAATTTTATTTTATTTAAATAGCTGATCGTTTGTAAACATTATATTTTATAGTAACAAAATTATGATTTTCAACTAAAATCGAATTCAAAGTAACAAATGGACTATTTACATTCATTGTGTAACTAGTGATAGGTAGTTAACGTCATATCCAAGTCATAAACACAGGGTGCACAGCGCAAAATGAGCTCAAAAAAGAGGAAATAGGGTGACTTTTTCACGAAAAAGGGGGAAAGATTAAACATTAATTTTTACATGTAGAAAAGAAGAAAAAAATGTTTTAAAAGGAAATGTTATATTTTTATTAGCCGAAAGCGTCTTTTACTCCACAGAAAGATTTTAAATTCTTAAATTTAAATTTGAATTTAATTTGCATTTATTTGCGATATGAGAGTTTGAAATTGTCTACGAGGATACCTGTCGGCAACGTATCCTATCTGATACGCGACTAGTGATTCTCCGATAATGTAGGCAGTGGCAGAAATTCCGAAATTCCGAACTCAACTAATTAATTTTAAATCTCTATATAGATATAATGTTCTATTCAGTCGATTTTCTAAATCTAAACGAAGCATATTAATTATTGTTTTGTTCACAACGTAGACTAAAGGAGCAGAAAATTCTTAAAATAGAGATTTAACTCCTACACGTTTCTTTTAATTCAGTCTACGATTCTTATAAGTCTATGTGAAATATAGATTTATAAAAACATTTTTTGGTTCACAACTAGGAGAAATATAAACATCTTGAACTTTTAAAGCAACTTATATGTATTTGAGAATACAAGCGAAGTACGTTAAAGTTTTTTTGGACCACAATGTTGAGAAACAGAAATATCTTTTGAAAACTGATTTATACATCTAGCAAAAATAGATAAAACATTTTTTTATTCTCGCCGTAAACGAATATATTTATTTGTATTATCTAAACTGAGTTTATGGCACTCGCATGCGAAGAGAATTTTTCCGCGTAATTCAAATATTGTATTTTTAATGAAAAAAGGGGGAAAGGGGGAAGATTTTTCAGATTAGGGGTAAAAAGGAGAATTTCTCAAAAAAAGGGGAAACGCAAAAAAAAAGGGGAAGATTATGCACCCTGCAAACATTTAAAACAAAAAAGAAATTTCACATTCATTAGTTTTCTGAAAGTACATATGTTAAACATTAATATTATGCAGGTACATTTTTCTCGATCATATTTAGTTGGACAATTTTCTACTGTTTTTAAATTCTCATCAAACATTGAAAGGTAGATGAACCAATGATAGTCATTTTATTTTCTGAATTTGATGAAAAATCGAATAACGACAAATAAAGCATTTTACAAGAACCATATAATATGTATTTAGCAACATGGATTAACAAAACAGCCGAAATTAATTAGATGTGTTTGCTTTTGAAAAATATAAATAATTTAATCAAATTACATTTGTTTTAGTTGAAAGTTATCACAAAATAGTTACATTACTCTTAAAACCAAAAAGAAAAAAATTAATTTCGAATTTTTTTATGACAAAACATGACTTATTAACAGTTGAATTCCATTCATAATTTGTTTATTTTATCAATTTTAATATCAAAAATTCAATATTGACAAGAAATTGTTTTAAAACACCTGTCAGATTCCTGACAATTTCTCGAAAGTTTCATCTGCTACGACTAATCAGATTGAAATTTAAGACAAAGAAACTCGATACTAAATATTAATTCAAAAATTTTTCAAAATTTCCTAAATAAATAATTACTACTTAAAGAATTTGAAATCTTTCTCAGGAAAAAGAGACGGTTTCGAGTGTGCCAGAATTCAAACCCGGATCTTCCGATTAGGGCTCGAATCCCGGCACAGTCGAAAGCGTCTCTTTTTCCACAGGAAGATTTCAAATTCGAAAAATTGAAATTGAAGTTGCATTATTGCGATATAAATTTTAATTTATCTACGAGGAAACCTGTCGGCATCATATAATAGCAGACATGTTATCAAACATGTCACTTTAAAATCAAAACATCAAATTTGACAACATCAAAATAGTTAAATTTCTCTATATAGATTTTCACATAATTAAATCACGAAAGATCTGAATTAAAAATCATCTTAAGGGTATGTGATACTTGGGAAATTAGCAAATTTTATTGATTTTAGGTTTCTATATGTTTGTGGCTAAAGTACATAAAATTTTCTTTTCAAAATTTGGGAAATGGTTGAGATCATAAAAACGGACATAGATAAGCTACTTTTGGTTTTTATTTTCTCTGCCACTTTACAAATTTTAGGAACCAAAGTTCATGTATTTTGGACACAAACATGTAGAAACTGGACCAAATTGTTTACATGAACTTGCCACTTTCCTTAAGTACCACATGCCTTTAAGGACATGTCACTTTTCGTTCTTCCCTTTCATAAATTAATAACTCAAATGGGTTTTCCATTGCATATAAACATAAAATAAAGATCAATGTACGTTTATATGCTATTGAAAATCCATTCGAGTTATTACTTCAAGAATGGGAAGGACGAACAGAATTGGATAGTCACGTTAATGACATGCCCCTAAAGACTGCAACAAAATGATTTTTATCTCATTGAAATAAATTCACTTTAATACTGAGAGGTTAGAATAAAACACTGTCAACAAGCACGTAACCTCAAACTTGAGGGAAAAAGTTCAAGTCATATTGTTCATTTAAATTGTACATTTTTAGAAAATTTGTATGCAAGTACATAGAAAAAAAACCACATTAGACCTTAAAAATTTTAAAACAATATTTTGAAAACTCAAATTATAGGTTAGGAACACGACATGTCTTAACTTCACACGCCCGTTGTATTTCGAAAAAATATTTGTTACCACACAATAAACGAGTATTCGGTAATCTATAGGCGTATGAAATTATAAAATAGACACAAAACTGAACACGATCTCGACAGATTTGTATGCAATATTAAACATTTATTACCTCTCCGACAAAGGAATTTTCACAAAAGAGATGGACAGCGCCGTCGTTCTAAAAAGCACAAATGTTTAACAGTACTTAAGGCTGGCTCACATGTAGAACAGATAGGCTACCCTGGGTACCAGCCCTATCCGACGTAGAGTTCTGAGTCGGTTATATTACTTTGAGAACGCTACAGAAAATAAGAATATTACCAAGAATATAACCAACGGATAAACTCTTTTAGAATTTATGAGAATTTTGTTATTTTGGCTTTTTAAAGGTGTTAAACAATGGAAATGAATTAATTGAGATAACCAAGTTGACGTCACAGGCCATGTGGTAGGGATAGACTGTAGGTAAGGTTGGTCTTGGACGGAAGAAATGCATGGGAATCGTTGGGAAATTGATGAAACAAAATTTTCCAGCGTAAAAGTAAGTCATAAATTTATTAATAATTATATTTTTCAAGTGCAAAATTCATTTCCGCCTATTTTGAGTACCTACTTGTCGCTTGTAATTCTTTTAATTTTTAATGTAAAATAAAATGTCATAAATTTGTAGGTTATGATAACCGTTTGTTTTGAAGGATTTGAAGAATGTGTTGAAAACGAGAACATGCTTATTGATACATTCTTCAAATCTTTCAAAACAAACGGTCATCATAACCTACAAATTTATGACTTACTTTTACGCTGGAAAATTTTGTTTCATCAATCTCCCAATGATTCCCATGTATTTCTTTCGTCCAAGACCAACCTTACCTACAGTCTATCCCTACCAGATGGCCTGTGACGTCAACTTTGTTATCTCAATACTGCAATATGAAATCATCTCTTAAACTTTGTATATGCATTTTATTTGTGCGAAAGAAAGTGATAAACTAACACTAAAAGGGTATAGCCTTAAAGGTTATGTTTCAGATATTTAGTATAAAATATCATTACGGAAATTATTGTATGGAAATCTTACATTTTTGCATTTAAATTGGAATTACTTCACATCAGTGGGAGTTAATAAATGAATTTATTTTTTAAATTATAATTATAATTTGTTAAATAAATAAAATTCCCTGAATTTGTTAAGTTTCACTTGACTTTCCCTGCCTAATTATAAATTCCGTGACCTGCAGCGACCCCAGAAAATGTAAGAAAAAATAAAAACTGTTATTTTCCTTAAAAATTGGAATTTTGATAAATTAATATATGTTTTAATATAATTATGATGTGTATATTATATACATTTTATTGTATAATAAAGGATTTTCTATATATTTTATAATTATATAGAGAATATAAATTCAAGTATAATATTAATTTAAGATTTTTAGTATTCAGTGTATTAAATTTAAAACGAACATAACCTCAAATTTCAACAATATATAATTTTAATATATTAAGAGTAAACTTGTTCTTAGGTTCTTCTTTATAAAAATATATTTATATAAGTGAGCGCCTCTTATTTAACGGTAAAGGTACACAAAATATTGCTAATTAATACCCCTGTCTGCCTGACCGTTGCGGAGGGAAAATACATAAGAGTAAAGGAGACAGACAGTATACAATTGGACAAAAAGAAAACGTCTGTCTGTTTTTCTCTTATGTACTTTCTGTCCGCACCGGTAAGGCTGACAGAGGTATAAATGCACCATAAGAAGCCTAATCCGACGACGGCCTTTTTCACCATTGAACCCGTCGTCCGTTAATGATGTCATTTTCAATTGCTTGGAACTAATCCGCTAGTGGCGCCACCTCCGTCCTCTTCGATTAAAGTATTATTTTATCAGGAGAAAATTTATAAACAATTAAAGTTTTATGATTTTTGAAGAACTAAGATTATCAATTTTATTAAAATGACATTTTTAAATACTAATCAGAACTGGAAATATGAAATAGTTACAACACTAAAAAATTAATCGCAAAAGTACAAGAACCAAATTGTCTTGCATATATTCTACATAATCATTTATTTAATACACTACATATTTTAAATTTCAACTAGCACCGATAAATCCTGTAACAAAAATGAAGTAATAACTTAAATTCTATACAATTTATATAAACCTTACACGATTTAATTCTCAATTATAAAATAATAAGAAATGTGCGAAATTAAATCGTGAAGGGTTTATAAAAATTGTTTAAAATTTTAGTGATTACTTCGTGTTCAATTTTGCAAGGTAAGATTTATTATTGTCAGTTTAAATAGAAAATATTTCATTTATTAAGTAAATACGATTATTTACAGTTCACAATAAAGAATTTTAATAATATATATATGAAAAAAATAATCCAGGATCCAGGATGTGGATGGGAAATTCCACCCATTAATTGAATTTTCCATCCAAAGCCGGAATTTTCGTTCCACGTTACGTATAATTACGGCTGAAATTTTTTACAGTGTATGTCAGTACGAATTTGCGGGTTTGTTGATTAAACAAGGATAGAAAGATCCCATATGCAGCTTTCTCTTTCTACTCCGCTATCACATTCACCAACGGGCCACCTCCTTTACTTCCGCGATGTACTCTAATATGTCTATGGTATTATAAGAATGCAATCACCTTCTCACTCTAACTCATCACGATACATTTTATTTCGAAAATATCTAGAAAGAGATAAAATTATATTATTGCAGAGTGAGAAAGTGGACATTTCTGCCCTTTTCTTCTTTCTGCCACGATACCGACGATAATATCTTTGACGATATCCACTACGGACGCACGGACCACGGTCCCACGCTACATAGGTTATTTTTTTATGTCTTTTAGAACGCAACGTTCCATCCTGAAAATGGAGTCTGTTAACCTGTAATGTTTTGTACGGTTAATTGCGCGAAAAGAACAATTATTGTTTTTCGTGATATTTATTGAATGATGGCCGGTAAAGTTTGGAATTCGGATTTATGGAAAACATGGGAGAAACAAGGAAGAAGCGACTTGTAAGTGAAAAATTGGCGACGTTCGCGAAACGCGCGTCCCGATTACTTTTGCATTGCTACTGAGTTTTCTGAGAAAAAAATATTTTATTCGTCGCGAATTTATCTCCCCTCCATTATCGCCCTAACGAAGAGTTAATTTGTCAATTAACGACTGTTTGCAGCTTCAAGCTAATCAAGCACAAATTTAAGGAAGGAGACACGTCAGGTAACTACTTTTCCATTACCGCCACATTTTTTCCCGGAATTTCATCCTTCTACAGTCTCTTCTCATATTTGGATGATTTTTTCCATTCCTTTTTTATTATTGCAGATTTTTTATCCCTGAGAACTTTATTGTTATTATTTTTTAATTTTTTCTAATTTTGGAAAAATGATCGATTTATTTTACTTTGTACATAAAATGTTAAAGAACCGAAAACTTTTCACGTATTGGGTACTGATTTTGTAACATTTTACTGAATATTAAAAAATTTTGATCTGTTTTTCGTTTTTGAAAATATTCTATGTAATTATTAATAAAACTGAAAATACTTTGTGCTACTTTTCATGTTGTAAAACAAAATGTGTTACTATAGGTATTTGGATTTAAAAAACTTTCTCATTTTTTGTTTTTTAATGAGAAGGAAAATATTGTTGGTATTACGGGCATGTCATTAACGTGACTTTATCCAATACTTTTCGTGCTTCCCATTCTTAAATTAATAACTGAAATGGATTTTTGATAGCAGATAAACGTAATAGAATGATCAAGGTATGTTTATCTGGTATGAAAAATTAATTTATGTGATCAATTCAAGAATGAGAAGGGCGAAGATAATTGTTTAACGACACGTCTAGGACGTGGTCTTAAAAATTGGTTTAAGCTAGATTTTGCGTTAAAAAATTCAAAAGGTTTTTTTATTTTTCTGCAAAGTATAAGAATGGAATTTAAAAAAATGTTTTTTTCGCGTGAATTTATTTATTTTATTGTTTCTTCGTGAAATTGGAAGTATTTGATATTGATTAAATATTACGTTCAACCTTAGAATAAATTTCTGTAAAATAATCCTTTTAAGGTCATGTCGTTGACGTGACTTTATCCAATATTTTTCGTCCTTCCCATTCATAAATTAATAACTCAAATGGATTTTTCATAGCAGATAAATATATTTTGATCTTTCTTTTACATTCATCTGCCATGAAAAATCCATTTGAGTTATTAATTTAAGATTGGGAAGGGCGATAAGTATTGGATAAAGTCACGTCAATGGCATGTCCTTAGAGAGATATAAAGTATTTTATGACTAAATATATCAATAATTTATAGTTTTTCAAAAAAATAAAAACATTTATTACTTCTCGAAAACTTTTTAAAAAGATTCATGCATCAATTTAAAACCAAAAAATAATTTTAAATAATCTAATTGGGGAATTAGATATCAGTGGAATAATAATAATAATTTATAAACATCGATTTTAATTGCTAAATACCTTAATACCTGAATAGTTTATTCACGATTTTCTTAAATATTTTTCGAATTAAAAAATATTATAAAAATGAAAATCAGTTAAGGTGCACTTCTCTTCGCTTTAATATTTCCATCCTAAAGAAATCCATTTGAATACTTGTTTTTTCCTGATTTTTAACAAATAATACATTTTTCTAACATCAAAACATATATTTTTAGAATGGAAGCGAGGATTGTACGAACTGATATCACAAGGCGTTCGAGGGATTATAAAGAAGGACAGTGTAGTACAGGCATTGGCTGATATGACAGTAAGACTCTCCACACTTAACTTCAAGAAGTAAAGGATCTCATAGAGATACATGAGAAAGTACATATTTTCTTTCAGAGTATCGATGGTGCATTTCCTTCTGCTATTGTAGATATTTTTACTTTAATTGACTCCGAAGCACTAAACGAGGAAAGGAATAATTTTTATTACATCGTCAAAGAATCTGAAAAGGTATAAAAGCTAGAAAAGAAATCGGGAAACTTAAGAACTTCGTTATTAATCATTTTATTTTACTTTATCAAGTTTCTTGTTAGAATTCAATTTGGTTTACATATTTAGGCAGAAGTAAAAGCAAACTTTATTTGCAGTTTTTAACAGACAGAATACTGAAGGAGCGTTTAGAAATCGACACACTTCAGGATGTAGGAACTCTTAAAAATCTTAATATCCAAACAAAATTCATCAAAGTCAAGACGAAACTTTAGTACGTACGATCCTTTGCCTTTGTTTTGAGTATAGATGTTCGTTTTTATTTAATTTATCGCCTCTTTCCAGCTACAAACAGCGTAAATTTAACCTTTTTCGAGAGGAAAGTGAAGGTTATTCGAAACTTATCGTAGAACTTAGTCAAGAAAGGCCTGAGAGTGAAGTTGCACCTACCTTAGAAATTGTTAAATCACTCATCGGTAGGAGGGGAATTCTTATTGTGTTTCGTAATCTAACGACATTGACAATTAAGAATGTTTTTTTTTTAATTTACTCACAGAATCAAATTAAAGCGCCAGAAATTTCAAAGTTTTAAGTTTCGAAACGTTAAGTTATTTTCTCATTTTAGGATACTTCAATCTCGATCCAAACCGAGTGCTAGACATTTTGCTCGAGACTTTCGAGAATCGGCCAGAAGATGATGCTCTTTTTATTCCTTTAATTCGCTCGTATATGAGCGACCAGCAAGTTCTCTGCGAAGTTTTAGGTTTCAAATATCGCTGCACGGCGAGTTCAACACCGAATTCTCTCCAAATAGTCACTGCTCTGATGCTTCAGCATGGAGTTATCGAACTCGATGACATTTTGCCGTGGCTTGTTCCTGATGATAAGACTATCATTCGTGACTATGAAGCAGCGATGAAGCAAGCCAAAGAATATGTCAGAAAAATGAGTGTCATCTCTACTAAGGACAAAGAAGAAGCTATCGAGAAGAAGGATAATCCACAGGTTAGGAAATATTGCGAAACCTGATATAAACTGGCAACTATTAAATACTGAGAAGGATTTTAATTCCAAAAATGTTTGACACAACTAGAAAAAATTCTTTTCAATTTCGTGTGAGACCTAGTTATTATTTTCGTAAGCAACATTTTCTTGCGATATGGGCATAAAAAGTCAGGCATTTTTGGATGAAATCTTGTGACTAGTATACAGTGTTCAACGTGAAAAAAGTAACTGCGATGAACGAAGTTCGATTAAATTCAAGGCACCAAAACTATGACAAATACGTTGCAATTTCAGTATATTAAGATTTATGCGAAATTGGAAAGAATTTTTCTCGGTATGTTAATTTTATTTAGTTTCACAGGTATTTAAAGTATGTTAGATATGATTGACTTCAGTGAAGAATACTGATTTTTTTGTCTATTTTCATTTGTTATTTTCTAGGAAAAGTATTCAAGTAATCAGAAATTTGGACTTTGTGAAGCTCTTTTGGAAATTGGAGCGTGGGAAGTTGCGCAGAATTTATTTAACAGATTGCCGGATTATTGCTTAACAGATCAGAAACCAATCGCTTTGGGTATTGCTAAAATTATTCATGCTTTGATTGAACCTGTTTACCGAAAGTAAGTTACAAATTATAATTTTTTTTCTTCTTAAGTTGCCAAGTTTTAAGTTGCGGAGTTTTTATTAAATTTTAGAATATTTTTCAAAGTTTAAATGCTTTCATGATAAAAAATTTCTTTCTCTTTCAGACACTGCATAATATCGCCAAAATTGCCAGGAAGAAAAATAGATCCATTGAAGAGTCCTCTTGCACCAAAACCGCTACAATCATTAGAAGATATACATGACCAACTGGTTCCGATGCTCGTGATTCTGGGCCCAAATCTCCACCACGATCCTATTCTCATGTACAAAATAATGAGAATGTGTCACGCAGCTATCAAACAAATTCCCCTCAACACAAATAAACAGCCAGTTGACAAGTAATTATATTTTCCATTTTGAAGTTTATTTGACTAGAAAGATACAAATAAGATTTACAAATTTATTTATCTCATATAAATAAAGTCATTGACAAACGTTTAAATAATATAAATGAAATTGTGAACATTTACTTCACAATTAATTAAGGGACAGTACCACATCTCAAAAAAAAAAATTTCATAGTGAAATATATTTTATAATTTCAAACTTTTAATACAAAAAAGTTGATGTTTTAAAGAAATATAGACAATTTAAAAAAACAAAAAATTTTTATGGTAAATCTTGCTGGTATGGCCACCTGAAGTAGCCTCTTTGTACTTAAATCTGTTTAACGTGATATCTCAACTTTGGAGCATTTGAAAAAAAAAATTTGCTAGATTAATGAAAAGTAAACTTGTTGCTATCGTATGAACCTCAATTATTCACATGCGATAAAAGAAAGCAAAATAGCGGACTTTTGAAATTTTCGATCTTTTTTTTCAACGTAAATTTCGATTTGTTTTACAATACATACCATGTGATAAGTTGCGACTATTTCTAACATTTGGTTATCAAATTGCAACTCTGACTCATTAAAAAAATTTCAAATTCAAAATTTAAATGTTCGATCTATAAATATTTTAATTTTGCGGTTTATAAAGTGATTTTGTGATTTCAACAAAAGTTTGTAGTCTAAAGCTCATCTTATTTCTGAGTTGTTTTGAGAACTTAAATTTATTTTTTCTTTTGAAATCAAATATATGCCAAAAATTGGAAATCTTAATAAAAAACTTGAAAATCAAAAAATATTTTCTAGGAACAATAGTATCTATTATGATATCATAACGATTCTCGACGTGGTTCTACTACCTTCGCTTTCCTTCATGGATTGCAATTGCTGCGTCGCAGAGGAAATTTGGAATATTCTAAAATACTATCCTTATCAGAATCGTTATTGTCTTTACGCTCGATGGAAGAACGAAACTCCGTTACAGCATGCTGCCTTATTGAAGAAACGAGCCGACGCGCAAAAGGAAATCAAAAGGATTATGCAAAGAGTCAGCAAAGAAACCATCAAACCTGCAGGGAGATCGATAGGAAAACTTACGCATTCCTCACCTGGAATTCTGTTCGATTATATACTTATCCAAATTCAACTATATGACAATCTAATTGGTAAGAACAATTCTTAATCCATCTATTAATATTATTTTTTATTTAAATTATATTTTAGATCTTTCAAATTAAAATTTTAAGTTTTTAAAAACAGTCCAATACCCTAACTTTTGATGCGATGCAGTTTAAAAGTATCATTTTCCTATGCATTTTAAATATTACTCGTAAAGCAATAATTGGACTGTTTTTCAATTTTTGTTCCGTGCTGTTGAATCATCTAAAAAAGTAAGTACCTACCTTTTCCTTAAGATGCCATTAGCTTTTCTTCATGAGGATGCACAACAGTCGATTCTTTTTGATTGATATCGAATATCATGACAAATTATAAAGTAATGAAATAAAGTACATCAAATGATTTTCACTGTTTCCGAGCAGTAGTTTTCGTTTTTCCTTGAATTTAATCCTCTTTTTTTCTTAAAATTGCACTTTCAAGCCATTATGATAATTACCGAAATTTGAGAGCGAGTACATAAGATATAGAATATCTATAATTTGAAGTATCTTAAATTTAAAGAATAACATTTTTAATTTGACTTTGTTCTCAGGGCCAGTGGTGGATTCATTAAAGTACCTAACGAACATTTCGTACGACGTTCTCGGTTATTGCTTAGTAGAAGCTCTAGCTGGTGCCGATCGGGATAGATGTAAGGACGACGGTACTAGCATTTCCTCCTGGCTGCAATCGCTTGCCGTCTTCTGTGGTGCCATTTTTAAGAAGTACAATATCGAACTAACCGGATTACTACAATATGTAGCAAATCAACTTAAAGCACAGAAAAGGTAAGTCTCATAAAACAAAATCAAGTTGAATGCTTAAAGCCTTTGACAATTAAAACTTAGCACATCGGCAGAATTGATGTTTTAATTTTCCATGATTTCATTCGTTACATTTTTATTATATTTTATTTTTTATCATTGTTAAATTTAAAGATTACAATTAACGTCTTCAACTGGCAATTTATACTTTGAAAATACGTCTTTAAAAAAATTAAAAAATCGCAGGTAAGATACAGAAAAAAAACATAAAATTACAACGACGCTGGTAAGTTTAAAATTGCGGTAAAAAATCTATGTGATGACTCAAGCTGTTCTGAATGTCTCGATAGTCGATCCGCTCAATGAATATTCTAGTTCATTCTGTCATAAAATATCTGTTGTGTTTCACTAGCTACTGGAGAGGCTGGTGCGTTATTCTTACCGCCAGTTAACTTAGCGTGAAGCACCAACGACAGAGATTTTTTCCCAAGCTTTCTGTGGAAATGCTAAAGAATCCAGTTGTGAGGCTCAGTGTTTTCAAATGGATCTGCGCATCTGAAAGGAGGCAAGGGATTTATTGTTTCTAACTGCAACTAACATTCCACGAAGAAGAAATTAAAAGAATTTTAGAAATTTGCAAAAAATCATTATCAGCACTGAATCGAATTGAATAAGAATATTTAACATCAACAGTACAATACTTACTATACGTGAATCATTAATGCGAAATTGGTTTTGTAAAATAGAAAATAATGAGTATTTACTGAAGACAAACAATATAACAATTGAACATAAAATTACTGCCTTATCTAAATGAGAAGAGGATGAAAAATATGAAACTACCTCAGGGTTTGAAAATAGAAATAAATCGTATTATCATATTTTAGATATTTCATACTCAATAAATGTTTTGAGAAGTAAAATAATGCTAGACAGAATAACAATAAATTTTTCAATAATTTAACATTTTATTAATGGATAAAAAAATTATAATGAAAAAGGCTTTGAGAGATTAAATATTTTAGAAGAAGATTTCCATTATCAACAAAGCAGAAAAAAATGTTTAAATAAAACACATACAATGGACGAAACCTCTCTAATGAAGATTTAACTAAAAAAATTTAACAAAAAATTTAACAAATTATTTGAAAACTGTAGAATACATGTTTAACTGTTAATTTCCATAAGAAAAGTAGAAAACAGATTACGGAAACAATTTTTAAATGAAAAAAAGAAATTGCAGCGCTGGATGGAAAGGACGAGATCGGTCGCAATCTCGTCTAAAGGACATAAAATTCAAGGTAAGAATTTACTCTCGTAAAAAATTATATCTGTTATTGAATTTATGTAATACAGTTACAAAAGTATTAATTAATCATGAATGAATTTGTTATTTTTCAGAATTTATGGATCCGAAGATTGAGAAGGATAAAAGAATCAAAGCAAGTTCATCTGGATTAAATAGTCAGAAAATATTTAACTGTGGAAAAACAAACAACAGTAAAACTTCCAAAAAAATCAAAGGAGAATCGTCATTAGTGTAGCGCCTTTTATATGACGTTTAAAATGTTTGACGCGTTGTGACTTTTCCGGGAAGTCCTGAAAGTTTACCAGAATTTTGACTCGTAAGCGAAGCCAAAGTTTCTTTTACACGCTCAACATTATATTCTCTAATATTTCAACTTTTTCAGAATTGCAATACAAAGAATAAAAAGTTTCTTTTGCTTTTTCGTCGAACACAAAATTGTAAATCAGTTTTTGATTGGAAAAGTTAGTTGTGGAAATAGATAAATTAGGAATTTTAACTATATGGAAATAGTTAAATAATCGAATGAAATCAAGAAATATAACTGAGGTTTAATTTAATGACAAGTTTAATCATGATACACATTTTTCTCTCATATTAAAGTTTTTTTTACTTTTGAGTTTCTTATCATGGTGGGAAATCTGGGCTTAGGTTTGTTTCCGGTCTTCTAAGTTATAATTTTTTAATCGTTATCAAAGTTTCAACTAAATATAGATATAAAAAGTAACCGATAGCTCTTAGTGGCATGGATCTAATTAGAATGTAATTCATTTCGATTTCAGTCTGGATTTATTAATTTTGAAAGAAATCGTGCAGAAGATGGCAGGAATCGAGGCTGCGGAAGAAATGACGCCCGATCAATTGGATGCAATGGCTGGTGGCGATCTTTTGAAAAATGAGGTTTGTACAAATTAATCGCTGTATAAAATTATATTTTAAAACTAATAAATTGCTGAATTTTTCGAAATATCAACAGTCAGTTAGGGCACTCGGTACACTGATTGGTCCCTCCAAAATATTAAAATCAAAATCACATCTTAAGGGAAGTTCGGTAAAGTCAATACATGATGAATCTGAATCCATGAGTACCCAATGTGAGAAAAAAAATTATTCCAGAATTTTCCTACCCTCAGAAACTACCCCCAAATGGAAAAACCACTCCAATCGCTTGAAAATATTTAAATTTCATTACCCATCGTTTAATTTTGCCAGAAATTGAGAAATAGTCATTCCAGAACAAGTAGTGGGATTCCGAAAAATTTAAGGATCCATCAACCCTTCTGAACTACCCCTCAATTAAGAAAAATACCCCCCCCCCCCTGCATAAAATGTTATCATCTCATTTTCTGTTATTTTATCCTGATCTGAATCGGAGGATTTGTGTTTTGGAAAACATAAGTATATTCTAACTCACGTTCAAAAAGCATCCTGATTCGTGAGATATAAGGGGACTTATGTTCAAAAAGCACCCCGATTCGTGAAAAGCAAGGGAACTCACGTTCGAAAAGCACTTCGATTTATGTATTTTCAAAATTATATATCGACTGAACATCAATAATAGTGCATTTTCTGGTGCATCACTATTGCTAGGAGTGGTTTTTGATGTTTTTTTACTGTTAGGGATAGTTTTCGTTACGGTCCTTTTTGCTACAAATTTTTTATGTGATTTCAAAGTAAGCATGTAAGATCCCAACTCTACAAAAAATTTCACATCAACGTTATGCTCATTTCTCATTTTTTTTTTCAATTTTCGCACTTTTTGACAGGGTTTAAAAATGAAGGGGTGCAACCCTCGAGTTCGCTAAATTTTTCATGATCAGGTGCATCCTTCATCTTCAAAATGAGATCTTAACGATGTTGATATGTTCATTTTTATGGAAGTTACGATTTTTCAAAGTGGGTAGTATCTATGTGTGGTTAAAAGCTTTGATATTAGAAATAAGTTTTATGAATGAAGTTTCTCGCATATCTTATGATTCAAAAATGAAAATATAATTTGAAATATATATCAGTGAATAAGCTAAAAATTTTAATTTTATCGTACATTTTCGACATTTTAAATATAAAAATTAAAATTTTCAAAAAACATTTAAAACTATATTAATTTCAAGAGACTTTATTTGTTTAATATTTCAAACAGTTTAAGGAAATTTACATTTTCTATATCTGAATAAATAAAAAATTTAACGTTAATATTATGAAAAAAACAAAGCTTCGAATGTCACATTAAAGTTTTCCATTTTGTCTTTTCTTCTGACTAAAAAATTTTCAAATCTTATTTTTAATTTTCCAAATGAATAAAATTTAATATAAAAAAGTATCTAATCATTTTTTGATTCCAGGCCGGATACTTTAGCCAAGTTCGAAATACAAAAAAATCTTCGCAAAGGTTGAAGGAAGCCCTTGCTGAACAAGATTTGGCAGTTGCACTCTGCCTTTTGATGGCACAACAGAAGCACTGTGTTGTTTATCGAGAAACGGACAAATCTCATTTGAAACTCGTAGGTCAGTATTTGAAGGGAATAATTTTATTCAAGTTTTACAATTACTTTATCTATACATAATTGAATTAATTTGAGGCCATAGATCAACCAAACTATATGATCGATATGGTGATTATTTTGTCTGCAAACGTTTGTCCTTGCAAAATAAGATATCGAGTCAAAAATTTCTGAGATCAAAGAAAAACCACTAAAGAAGGCTTGTCAACTCTGAGATTTATTAAATTAAAAAAAAAATAATTTGTAATATATTTTTTTATAATTATAAAAATTCAAGATTGTATTGTTGAATTAAGAATATGTTGATGGAAAAATTATGAACACAAATCATTTTGTTTCTAAAAGTAATGTCACCAAAGTTATTTTCGATGCAAAAGTCTTGGCCTCGAATGCTGAAGATTGCGCGCGCTTATGTTACCACTTTCGGCACGTCGCGCCGTTCCACACGAGGGACTCCGCGGCGAGGCCGCCGTAGTGAAAGGGTTAGTGGTTTCTCTTTGTTCTCACAAATTTTTGAATTAATATCTTATTTTGCATGTACAAAAGTTTACAGATAAAATAATCATCATATCGATCATATAGTCTGGTTGTTCCATGGCCTTAATATATATGAAATACAATATTTTTGTTGAATATTTCAATTCCAAATTGTTAATTAAAACTTTGTATTAAAACTTTGATGATTAAAAATCTAACAACATAAACATTTGTAAAGAATATTATCCAAAATGGTCCCTTAATGATTTACACTTGAAACTTATTAACTTTGAAACACTTTCTGATTAAAAAACATCAACTTTAGTTATATTTAATGGTTTTCAGTTAAAATAAAGTCAAAAATTTTTTAACTCTGCAGCTTTTGCTCTTTTAGAAATTTAACAAACATTCTTCAACAAATTTTGTAAACTCACTGCCTTCTAATTTCAATCGATTTCATTAACATAGGACAGAGGGTTTTTAGTTTATAACATTTTTTTAATGTGCCATGAAGTCGGTGAAATGTCGTGATTAGATTTATATTAAAATATAACGTTTTCTTTCACGCTATTCATTAAAAGTTTGAACTCAGACAAAAAGTCATTAATATTTTTAAAAATCTCATTAAATTTATTATTATATTTTTTTTAATTTGTTTTTTTTTAATAATGAGAATAAAATTTGGAACTGAAGTTTTCGAAAAAAATTGGATTATTGTGTGAATATGATCACAAATTGAGAATCAATCAGTTTCAGAAGAATTGTTCATTAGAATGTAGAATAATTTATATTTAAAAAAATTTTAAAGAAAAATAATATGATTGACACTGACAAAGTTAAACACTAAGACGATGAAGCGTTTATAAATTATTTAAGGAACGAAATCATCTTGCATTAATCAAAATTCGATTATTTTTATAGAGTCTAAATTATTAAAATTTACTTTCAGGAAAATTGTACGATCAGTGTCAAGACACATTGGTTCAATTCGGGACGTTTTTGGGTTCCACGATGACCGTCGATGAATACGTAGATAGACTACCTTCAATTCATTCCATGTTACAGGATAATCACATACATTCTGATGTCGCATTTTTCCTTGCTCGACCCATGTTTGCCCATGCAATTAACGTAAGTGACAATAAGTCTAATCAACTTTCAAAACTGAATCGTCTTCCAAATACGATGATATCGACTTAATTTAATTTTCTTGAATATAATGAATGACACTGTGAATTAACTATTTACAGATCAAGTACGACGCTTTGCGTAAATCAGATCCCAATTACAAGAAGATGTCAACTGCAACTAAGCAAGCAAAATGGGCGGAAGCTGCACAAACAGTTATGGCTCCAGTGGCATTGTCAGTCCGACCACTTCATCCTCTCAAGGTTTGGGAAGATATCTCTCCCCAGTTTTTGGTTACCTTTTGGTCTCTTCAAATGTACGATTTGTACGTTCCGGCTGATAGCTACCAACGTGAGATCAATAAACTAAGACAACTCGCTGCTCAGGCTGCTGATTCCAAAGATATGGCAAGTTTTTTCATTTCAAAAATCACATTGTGTCCTTTATGTTTCAATTTTTCCCTTTATTTTTATGAAAATACTCTGAAGTATTTTAAATCCATAATTTTCTCCTCTTTTTCCCTTTATTTTGTGCAGTTTTATAAAAGAATGACAAAAGTTTGAAAAAGAATTTCGGGCGCATATGAGTATAACATTTTTAATTTTTATTAAAGTTTCAACCTTATATTACCCCTCATACGAACGAAACCTTTTTTCTTCTGTATATTATTATTATTTCTTCACATATTCTTGCTTCTCCAGAACCTTATATTATAAAAATACTCTCTTCAAAAGGAGTATGACCTCTTTAGAAAAAAATAACCCTACTTCTGCTAAAATTCGATTTTCGAAAATAATTTACTGCCTTTTAATTCAATAAAAATGCAAGGTTCTGAAAATAAATTATATAATATTGTAATGCAAGTTATTTAAATTAATTATACCTAGTACTCTTATATTTTCAGTTTATTAAAATATTTGTTTTCATTTACAGAATGCTGGAAAGGGAAAAAAGGAACAAGAAAAGTACACAACGTTAGTTGAAAAGTTACAGGATGAGAAAAAGAAGCAGGAAGAACACGTGGAAAAAGTTATGGCGTACCTGAGGTATTTTTCTACTCTTCATTAATATTTTTTACATTCTTGTCTAAAATATAATGTATTGTTGTTTTTTAAATCACTTGAAACTCAAGAACTTATCTTATTAAATCTCTCTTAAATTTTTAATTACTTTTAGACAAGAGAAAGACTCGTGGTTTTTATCAAGAAGTGCCAAGTCTGCGAAAAATGAGACGATAACGCAATTTCTGCAATTGTGTCTCTTCCCGAGGTGTACTTTCACGACTGTGGATGCAATGTATTGCGCGAAATTTGTACATACGATTCATTCACTGAAGACTGCAAACTTTTCCACCCTCCTGTGTTACGACAGAGTATGTATAAGTTATTTATTTTTTTTATTTAATCAATTTCGGATTCTTCACTCTTGATTTCCGTTTGAAGCTTTCTATTTTGGCGTTTCTATTCAAGTTTTTAAATTAATAGAAAAATAACACTTGAGGTATCAACATTTTTATTAATTTTAATATTTACAACTTTCAACACTATATAATTTAAAAAATATAAAATTTAGGATTTCTTGGCATGTTTTTTTACAAAATTTAGTTCTGCAATAAGAAAATGGCCATTAAATCGCCTAAACATGACAGGAAGTTTAACAAATTTTCAGTGAAAAAGTTTATTGTTTTTGATCATTTTATTAGCGAAAAATAACCAGGAATTTTTCGCCTACCAAAATAGAAAGTATTCGCTTAATTAAATAGTTTTCTATTACTAATTTTTTGTAGCTCTTCTGTGATATCACTTATTCAGTTACTTCGTGCACTGAAAACGAAGCAAATCGATACGGAAGATTTTTGTGCGCCATGCTAGAAACTGTAATGAGGTGGCATTCGGAAAAAGCAATCTTTGACAAGGTATATATAGGCTTAATAATAAAAAGATACCTATAATCAAATCTTCAATATATACTATTAAATCCTTTTTTAATATGTATATTTTAAATGTTTCTTTTACTTTTATAAAGTCAAATTCGATTTAAAAAATAAATTACAATTTTATTTAATAATCCTTTATATTTTTTAGGAATGTAGTAACTATCCTGGATTCGTAACAAAGTTTCGAGTCAGCAATCAATTTTCCGAAGCCAATGATATGGTGGGCTTCGAAAATTACAGACATGTGTGCCACAAGTGGCATTACAAAATCACAAAAGTATATTTACTTTACTATATTACTTTCCTCTCGCAGAATTTTTTTTTTAATTTGGATACAGATACTTATTTTCTTTTAATTTTGTTTCTAGGCAATAGTGGTATGCCTTGATTCTAAGGACTATGTACAAATCAGGAACTCCCTGATAATTCTGATCAAAATCTTACCTCACTTCCCGGTTTTATCGAAGCTTTCACAGATACTAGAAAGAAAAGTAGAGAAAGTTCGAGAAGAAGAACGCGGTCAACGTCAAGATTTACACGTTTTAGCCACTTCCTACAGCGGTCAACTGAAAGCGAAAACTCCCTCTATGATTCGAGAGTCTGATTTTCATCATGTAGGAGACAAGGTTCGAAGTTATCAAATTTTAATAATATTTAATTATACCTTGGGAAATTGAGTTGTTGAATTTTATTTATTTTTTTTTCTTCAGGTGGCAAAAGCTCAGGAACAAGCAATGAACGAAGCAACGGAAAAAGTTAGTAATGGGGTTCCACAAAAAGAAGTTTCAAATGGAGAAACAAAAGTAGAAAAGGAGAATAAAGAAATTCGAGAGAAGCGTAATATTATACAAGTGCATCAGTAAGTAGCTTATTTGATACATAAAGTAAATTTTATGCTTTCTAATCCATGCATTTAATTAAAAATTGTCTCTTACTTCCAGCATTGAGAGTTCGGAGAAGACTAAGAAAAAAGATGAGAACAAAGAAGTTCCAGAAGTGAAGGAAGAAAGAAAGATAAAGAAAGAGAAGGAAGATGTAAAAGAGGAAGAACCCGTGGAAAAAAAGGATAGAAAGTATAAGGTATCTTTATTTTTCAGTTTTCTTTAATTTAAATAGAATGATTTTTTATCTGAAAATTCTTGAATTACTTGTATTTACTAATTTTATTGTAACTGTATATTTCAGTCTCAGGAAGATTATTATAGTGGAAGCTTAGATAATTTGGACCGCGATTTGTCTAGTGTATCTAACAGCAGTGCAAGTTCTGGTCCACCTCAAGACGGAATTGAAAAAGGTAAAAATATTTTTAAGAATTTATTTAAAAATTTCGAATTTCATTATTTCATTATAATATAATAATTATGCTAATGATAAAGAATTAATTATAGTTACGGAGTCCAAGCGAAGGAAGATTGAAAGTAGTTCCTCCGTGCCTAAGGTTTGTATTTTCTTAGTTCTAAACACAATTAACCCTTAGCTGCCACACTTCTGGTGCCAATCATAGCGGCCACACTGGGTCGTCCATGACCCCAACCACATAATCATGAATTTTGAGCAAACTAATTAGTTTTTTAAGATGAAAAAATTCATATTTGGCCTATAACAATTAATTTGTAAGGTAATTTATGTGGCTTGCAAAATTTTTATTATTTAACACGCTTAAGAAAATATAATTTGCAAAAAACACTGAAAAATTACTTTTTTTACTTAAAAATTCATAACTTTATCAATTTTTAGAATTGGAAGCTAAAATTTTAGTTACATATTGTTAAAATATAGTACTTTGAATAAAAAAATAGTAGAATAGTGTCTGCTTAAAAAAACGTATTTATTTTGCGAAATTAAAGTGAGATTTTTAGTCGTTTTTCGAAACTGCATTTTTAGGACATAAACATTATTTTTTAACATATATTAATAAAAATAGTTTAGTTATGAACAAAAGAGACTTTATTAAACAAAAATACATCAGATATATTATAAATATCATTTCAAAACAAAATAGCAACACAAACTCGATTTTCGGGCATTAAGCGGGAGAATTTCCAAAAGTTTGAGGCCTTTCCACGAAAGACCCCAGTGTGGCAGCTAAGGGTTAAAATAAAAATAAATTATTTCTAATATTAAAACCATTTTTAGGAAACAAGACGATCAGAAGCGCCTACTGATAAGAAGGAGCGATCCAGTAAAAGTAAAGTCAGAGAAGAACAGAAAGAAATGCGAAGGGAAAAGAAATTGGGACGAAAGAGAGTCAGTTTGATATTTTTCAAATTTGTCTAAGATTGCTTATTGATTTCTTTTATTCATTTGTATAATAATAACTTTTTTACAGGATCGAGCTGAAGAAGCTGCCTCCCCAGCCGAACAGAAACGAAGAAAAGATGACGACCGGGGTTAGTAAATGGAAATTGTCCACTTCTAGTAAAATTTAGTCAATGATAAAAACGGTTTTACAATCTTTTATATATACTTATTTAAGTTCTGCAGTGTAACCTTGACATTATACTTTCTTTTTATTTTTTATTTTGCGCATTTTGAGTTTATTTTGATTTTGTAACATAAATTGTTTATAACAGATTTTTTTCAATTAAATTGATTTTGTTAGCAACGTTTTATTCTATTTTTTCGAATTTGTATTATCTTTTAAATTTCCAATTTAAATAATCCAAATAACTAAAATCCTTTTATAGATTTTGAAAATTTTGTAAAATGGAATAGAAATAGTTTACGGAGTTTGTAACATACTCGATTCTTTCATTAATAAGTGTGTTCATTAATTTTAATTCATAATTTAATTACTTAAAGTGTAAAATTTCACATGATAGAGTTTCAAAGTTTACAAGTGTTATTAAGATAATTTATTTTTGTCATTTAAGATAAAAGTTTAAAGTGGAATCGACATTTTTTAGCCAAAGGAACTCATCAGAACGGAGATATGCCCGAGCATCGAGAAAAACATCATTATAGTAGCAAGGTCAGTCTAAAATTATTCTTTTTACTTTCAACAAGAACTGATTCAATTTTCGAACTAATTGATCCATCCCATCTACACAATTCGTCCTTAAATTTCATTACAGAAAAAAATCCACAATTCTTTTAATATCCTTAAAGCATCATCCTCTGACCTTTCCCTTCATAATTCTGTGTTATATATTTTTACAGGATTTTTTGATTGGTTTTTCTTAGAGTTGAGTATAAAAATGTTATTCTTTTAAACATTCTATTCACGGTTTTCGCGAAATTTATTGGCGTCGAATTGTGTGGTACGGAAATACTAGTGGAAAACGTTCCACGTGTTACAGATAACTGTATACTCAAATTTTTCGGTTTTTACTTTGAAAAGCTGATTGTCTAATCAAAGCTTGACACTCCATAGCTCGTAAAGACGTCGGCGTTAAGTTCTTTGAAAAGACGAAAATTTGCGGCAGTAGAGCGAAAAGGCAAGAACGAAATAAATAAAGAGAAAAACTAGGTGATGCTGCTAAGTTATCAAGTTTGCATCGCAAGGTTCCGTCGATTTCTTGAGATTAATTTGATAAACTGTTTCAGGAAAAATCACCTTATCCTAAGGAAAGACACGAGCGAGAGGGACGAGAAACCAGAGACAAACAATATCCTTTTAAATAATATGAAATATAATTTATATTAAATAAAACCACTTTATAACATAACTTGTAAGATTATGGCTTAATTAAGAATACTGTTAATATTTTTTAGTTAAATGAGTTTTTCTTAACGAATGAATACTAGGAGGAGTTCCGATCCAAAGCGAAGATGATGCACAACGACAGACGACGTGTGACTTACATTTTATATACTACGTTTGAATGTTGTATGTAATTAAAATAGATTTGAAAATAATAAATTAGAAGAACCAGTATCGATTGATTTGTATATTATGTTTACGTCCAATTTTTATATAATAAAAATATTTCAATTCAAATTTACTTTACTTCTTTTATTACCGTTGATTTTTTACACTTTTATTAAAAATATTTTGGAAATACACTTGCAATGCTTTTTAACATTTTTGTTCCGTCATAAATCTATAATTTTTCCGACTGGATAATAAATCACAAAGTAAATAAATAAATTTGTTTACTACAAATACAAATTTTCGAGAAAAAAAACAATTTGGTAGATGTTAAAATGGTCTAATTGCTGACATTATTTTTATTTTTTAAGATTATTTTTTTTGACTGAATATACCATTTTTCAAATTATATCTCAGGAGATACAAGTTGCTATAGAACCTTTGAATTTATTGATGTATTATTTGGACCCGGCACTTTGGTTGCGGAATTCATATGCGAACGGTAAATTTGACAGCGAAATGGTACAAACACGTTTTGCAAACATTCTACACAAAATGCTATGCAGTGTAGAGGAATAAAAAAAAATATTACATACAAAAAATTGTAAACTGCTCTGTTTCTTTTACAAAGCTTTCAAAATTTAATATATACCTAGTTAATGTACTTTGAGTAATCAGCCTGAGTTTAACTATGATGTCTTTAATGAATAAATAGAGAAGTTATTAGCTGTAATGTAATACTTCGTTCATATGTGCAACTAGAAGTGCAGTTTCTATATTATATGTCTAAAATAATTTAAATTATCAAATAAAATTATGAGAACAGCTAAGGTATAAATGAATGGACGTATATAGTCTATTTTTAATTAAATAGTGAAAAAAAATTTATGTATTCACTAATATAGTTTATATCACTGTTATAGTTTATTTACGTCCGTATTTCCTTTATTTTGTACATAAACACGTGGAAACCAGAAATTAACAAAATTTATTAATTTTATACATATTACATGCCCTTGATAAAGTAAATTTCAATAATTTATTAGAATTTTTTATTTGGTGTATAAACTATAAATCTAAGATCCTAGTATCTATCAAGAGGAAGCAATGTAATTATAATAATACTGATCAGCTTTCGCACTTTCTTCCTCTAAACGTCTGAGCCTCATTTTAGCATCTTGAAGTAAGTCCTCAGTTGAACTGCTTTCGCTAACGATTGTATTTGTTTTGACTTTCATAACTGGAGTCGATATCTGCAGCATGTTGGTTTTTGATAATTGAGCCTCTTCCAGTTGACGAGAGAGTCGAACCGCCCTCAATGTCAGTTGCTCAATTCTTGCTTGTTGTTGTTTCACAAGGATGCCCAGCTCCTGATTTTCTCGATAAAGAGCCGTGCAACTTTCGAAATCCGTCTGCACGTGCATGTCCCGTGAATTTTTTTTCGTTTCTGAAGAAAATTCTCCTTTTACTTTTGACAGTTCTTCTTGTAATTTTTTCAAGTCCACATCGAATTGCCTGTAGCTGCCTCTCTCTTTCTCTAATCTGAAAAGAATCTCTTATTGAAGTAAAGTAAGTTAAGCTAAAATATTTTAAAAGGAATCAGGTTTATTAAAATTACCGATCAGCCTCCTTTAAAAGAAGTTTCTCCTTTACGGAAAGTTCCATATCCTTCCGCGTATTTCTCTCTTCTTCTTTCCTTCGTTCGTCATTAAATTTCTTTTCTTTTATTTGCACGTTATGCATCAAATTCTGTGTTTCTTCCAAAGTTTTCTGGAGTAAAATTAATTGCCGATCAACAACAACCACCTGCTGCCTCAATTTGTCTTCTTTTTCCTTCAGTTCTGCATCAAAAACTTCCTTCTGCTTGAACAACCTGTTCCTCGCTATTGATAACTTTTCATCTTCCGAATATACCTTTTTTGTTTGTGTCCCTATTTCTCTGTAAATTTTCATTTCTCTCCGCTCTTGCTCTTCCCTCTTCTCTATTTTACTTTTTTTTAAAGAAAAGGTCCGAAGAGAATGCAAAATACAAATTAACAGAGGCTCCTCGGATTCTGAGTATTTGGATATGATAGACTGACCTTCTGGATCATCTGACCTGAGTCCCAAAGAATCAAGAGTATGGGATACGTAATCATTCTGTAACCTTTGTTTACTTTCGCTTCCACCGGTTGTCTTTGATACTTGTTTTGTAAAGTTCACAAGGAGAGGAGCTTCACTTGCAAATACTGAGAGAGCATAAGCGTAATTTCTATCAAAAAGATATTCGGCTATGAGTAAATCGTGGACGTATTGTTTCGCTGATTTTGGCCCGTCATTTTCACCTTTTAAAGAGAAATCTTTGCTTTTTAGGGCATTTACTAAATTCTGGCGAAGGTGGGTTCGAATATTGGATATTATTCCACATTTGTCAAACCTAAGGATAATTAAAATTAATATTTTATGATTCGATAAAATACACTTAAATATTTTAAAAATAAATTAAAATAATGAAATTAAATATCTAAGAGTTGGTGAGATTTTACTTAAGAAACTTAATACTTGAAAACATCAAAATTTTTATAATTATGAGTCCTTACATACGAGCGATTCAGGATCCGAAACCTGTTAGGTATTAACCAGTAGTTTATAATTTCAATTCGAATATCTTAGAATTTTAGAATTTTTCCATAGAATGTGCAAAATATATTTACACACGATTCACACGCATTATTGCACAATTAATTTCTGAACGTATGTATTCTCAACTGCTATTTTCAGAAATATACGAAAATAATAAACTAAAACTTAAGTTAATTTTTTGAATTAAAAGAAGAGTTTAATCTTAGAAATTTGAATTACCATTAGAACTTTAAATAATTTTGTATTTGAAAAGTAAAACTTAACTTTGGTCCTAGTTTTAAAAAAAATATATTAAAAAAATATTAAACATACATTCGTTTGCACCTTTGACAGTACCAAAGTACTTGTTCAAAAGAAGCATAAAGATAACCTCTTAACATAATAAAGGAGTTTTTATCTCTTTTATATAATATTTACCAAGAATATACTGTTGAGTAATAATCGTTCTCCATATTCAATATATTATTCAAAAAAATTTTTGCGAATAAAACTCCTTATAACAATAGAAAATTCGTTGAAAATCCCCTCCAATCTGTCGGCAGCGACGCCAAAACACGCCAAAACTGCCAAAACAAATGGTTACGCAGATTGCGCATTGCGCACTTTTGTTTGACTTTCGTCTGCTAGAGCTGGACGAACGCATGCGCAAATAAAAGCATGCAAATTTGAAAAAATTACGTTCAACACGAGGATTTCAATATTTTTTGTTTTACGCATATCTCCAAAACAGATTTACTTTTCCTATAATATTTTAAAAATCCTTTTAAGTGCAAAGTAAGATTTTAGTTTAATTTGGTAACTACACTTATGACTCATAATAGGAGAACTGGGTTTAGGAACTTCCTAGAATTAGTTTTGTGAGTGATTATGAGTTTTGAGTATATATAAATGATTATTTTTCTGTTTAAAAATCCAATATTACATATTATCAAATATTGTATTCGATTTTTTAAGACATCTTAAAAACGTTAAATGTCTACGTATTTTCAGAAACATTATTTAGATTTTTAGTAAAAATATAATATAAAATGCTATAGAAACATGGAAAATATTTAATATTCATATTCTGGGCTTGCATTGACCCTTAATTAATAATTGAAGGTATATGTTGATGTTGATAGTTGGCCTTAGTGTCCAAACAGATTAATATGGTAAAAACTCAGAGTTTTACATAATCAGACGTTTCGGCTCTGATCGGAGCCCTTTTCAGTGATTTATTTTGAATCTTGAGTAAAATTGTGATTTTGTGTATAAAAGTTATAATTTTCTTGTTTTTTCCTTTTCCGTTTTCTGGGGAACCACATAACTTGAACTTGACTCGTAAACTGTCTAAACCTCTCAGGAAAAAGTGTGTGCCGTTCAAGTTATGTGGTTCCCCAGAAAACGGAAATGGAAAAAACAGGAAAATAATAACTTTTATACACAAAATCACAATTTTACTCAAGATTCAAAATAAATCACTGATAAGGGCTCCGATCAGAGCCGAAACGTCTGATTATGTAAAACTCTGAGTTTTTATTAACCTTGGACCCTTCTTATAGAAATAATAATAAGCAATAAATTTCTAAAAATTATTTTCAAACTCTAATAAGTATCAGGTAAATTTTTTGAAAATCAAAGAATTTTTTCCTCAATAAAGATTTTATTAAATTCTGAAAAATGTTTAAAGAAATTGATTTTATTTGATTTGTTTTCACAAAGGTATCAATGACCTCATAACAGCCTTTGTGAAACTGAAAATAATTGTTTTTTCTTATATTTCCAGAGTCTCCCGAGAAATATCAATGAACCTACAATCCAATTTATTTATAGATACCCATACATATTCTATAAACTGGGTACAGTGCTATATATTTTTCGGGTGGACGTAGAACACTCTCCAGATGTTCAACGACTTACAAATCTAAATGACCGAACGACCGTCTAGCTTAGAACTCTACGTGGTGCGTGATACGGAACGTGGCGGGGTGTAGGACAAGAAATAGCGTGAGATTCGATGATGTGGAAGCTGAAGAAGTGCCGAATGCCTAGAAGCAAATCAACTTCAACAATTTGACCGATTCAAATTTAAATCTGCCATTTTCTCAAATAAAAAAAGTTCATATGTATAATCTTTCCAGCGGATTGGAAGAATTTCGCGCTCGTGTTTCTTTGCTAAAATAAACTTTGCCGATTGTTTTTTACTCTTTCTCGTTTTTGTTTTTCTTCAAAGTTCCTGGCCTCCTTCACAAAAATGCGTCAGTTAATTTTGATTAAGGTTTTACTTACGATTGTAATTGCTGGTGCGGTTCCAAGACCTGAAGACGAACCAAAGCAAAGAATCCTGGATAAGGTTTGACATTTTTTAGATAGCGTTATTTCCATCAAATTTTTGTTTGCTTCTTTATTTAGCACTAAAACTTGATGTTTTATTTTTCATTTTTTGAAAGCTAAAAATAAGAGTGTAATGAAAATTAATTAAAATATCCTTAGAATAAAAACATAACCCTACTTTTTTGCAAACGTCAAATCCATTTTAGAGGACATTGAATATAATTTTTAAGAATGATTCGTTTTTAATGAACAATAAACATGATAAACGATTTAAAAACGTAATCTTATTCTGTTCTTTATATGCCGATGACAGAAGACGTTTGATAAAAATTTATATAACTATTTAGCGTTCAAAAAAGCAAACGAAAACAGCCATAAAGTAGGAGTAGAATGACTTTTAAACCCCTTTCTTTCTTTATTGTTCGTATTTCTTTATTCTACTTAATTTTAAAAAAAATTTAATGATAAATAACAATAACTCAATCAAATAATTTTATAAAGTGAAAAAAAAAATTTATAATTTATAAATCAAACAAAAAATTAATAATAATCCTCTGCCAGCGTTTCAGTGTCACTATAGCATTAAACTAAATTAAGTTACAATTAAAAAGTATAATTACGTCAATCATCCTTCACATTTCCTTAATATATTTTCTTCCAGGAACTGAGTGAACAGGAGCATTATATAGATTCCCATCATAACCCCGAATACGATCACGAGGCTTTCCTTGGAGAGGAAGCAAAAACATTCAACGAGCTTTCCCCGGAGGAAAGTATACGAAGACTCGGTCTAATAGTGGACAAGATTGATAAAGATAAAGACGGTTTCGTGAGTCAAGAAGAACTAAAAGACTGGATTAGATATACGCAACAACGTTATATTCGAGATGACATTGAGCGACAGTGGAAATCTCACAACCTCGAGGAAAAAGAAAAACTCCCCTGGAAAGAATATAAAAGTCTAGTTTATGGTTTCATGGATGAAACTACTTCAGAAACTGACAAAAATGATAATGAGAGCTTTTCTTACGCTGTCATGTTGAAACGGGATCGGAGAAGGTGGTCAATTGCTGACCAGGATGGCGATGATGCTTTAACAAAAGATGAATTCGCCTCATTTCTTCATCCAGAAGAGCAAGAGCATATGAGAGATGTTGTCGTTCTAGAAACAATGGAAGACATCGATAAAGACAACGATCAAAAAATCTCTCTACTTGAATATATAGGTATCACCTTCTTTAAATTATATTAATTTACATAAACGAGATTTTTGTGCAATTCCATAAATTGCTCTAAGTTTCGATTTAATTTGCTATACATTGTCATCCATTTTTTATAAAGACAAAACATTTTTTATGAGTAGGTAAATTTTAATAATTTACACTTTCGAATTTTGATTTTTACAACGAAAATTGTTTTCTGATTTGGAGTGAAATTTAAAATATAAAATTTCAGGTGATATGTATAAGGGCGAAGAAAATGACGAAGAGCCTGAGTGGGTGAAGAATGAAAAGGAACACTTTTCTTCTTATCGGGATAAGAATGGAGACGGTTTTCTTGATAACGAGGAAGTAAGTAGTCAATTTTTAATTTATGGAGTTATCCTATTAGAATTTAAACTAATGAAGCTTTCATATTTTAAATATTCCGAATTTCAGTTTTTTAAATATATTTCATGGAGTATTGCTATTAGAAACATAGATATGAATGTGAAAAAATGAATCTTAATGTCGACTAAAATTTTTCAATTTCAATCTTTATTTCATGTAAGTAAAATTGATCTGTTTTTTTTTATCAGGTAAAAAATTGGATAATTCCCCCTGATTTTGATCATGCAGAAGCCGAAGCTCGTCATTTAATTTACGAAGCAGACACTGATGCAGATCAGAAACTGACAAAAGACGAGATTTTAGAAAAATACGACCTTTTCATCGGATCGCAGGCAACAGACTTTGGGGGAGCTTTAGCACGACATGACGAATTTTAGTTTTATTATTCAGAAATATAATAACGTAATGGAAAAAAAGAGGAGGTTTATAAATTTCTTACATTAAGACTATACTAAGTATAATTCATTCAATGTAGGATAACAATATTTTAGATTCAGGAATCTCATTTCATTGTTCAATATTCCATAAGACACTAATACGTACATATCGTTTAATAAACTATAAATATTTTAATAATTATTTTTCGAATTTACTTCACATACTTTGCCTTAGATGCGAAAACTATGTTTATTATAAATGTTTTGTAAATATTTGCGAGTTATAAAATTTATAGCGATGACATACCTTACTGATCATTTACAGGAAGTAAAATGAACTGTATATAGGTAAATCTTTAAAGATTATGACAGATAATTCTTATCTTCTGATTGTCGATGGGAGATATGACTCAGTTTATATCGAACTTGTCTATTACTATGACATGAAAATGATTTTTCCATTTTTGTTCATTTTATTTGGCATCTCAGGTATTTTAAATTTTATAAAAACAGTAATTCTTTTCATCAATAATAATAATACCAATACTAAATTCTACAAGCTAATTTGATATATATTTTTAAGGCACGAGAATCCAAGCTAAAGACTTAACAGCATACTGTTTTAAATTCACATGGCTGGGTCCAATGCAAGATGATCCTGAAAGTATCAACACTAATTGCTCAAAACTTATTAATAATCCATGTTTTGAACCTTTCGTTGTCACAAGTAAATATCATTTACTGAAAGCAAATTCTCAAATTATTTATCATTTTACAAGATTTCGAAAAATTTCATAAGAGTATGTGAATAGATTGCTAAAAAAAACTCTCATGTTATTTGGTTATTTGGTCAAATGTAGGTGGAAGTAGCTCTCGGCTTTTATACTATTCAAAGGTGATAAAAATTCCACAAATTCTTTAATTTCAGAATAATCGTGGAACCTTCATAGATAGAGATGATGTAAACTAATTATGTGAATATTACGAAGGTCAAGAATTTTAGTCTGAATAAGTACATGTCCACTTATGCTAAAATGTATTCCTAGAAACACTTTTTTGTAATATTGAAGCAAGTTTTCATGTTTATGGAGTTTGGTTCATACATTAGTTCTGTTCATATGATCCCTGTGAAGGTTTTACGATTCTATAGAAAATTAATCACTTTATTTAATAATTAAAAATTTGAGATAGTTTGAGGATCTGGAGTAAAACTTGAAAAATTCTATTTTGAATTTCTGGAAATTAGGGAGTTACTTTTTAAAGAGTAACTTAGCCAACACTGGTGTATATGAGTATGTATGTGTGTATAAGATACTTGATTCTGACAAATTAAATTGACTGCCAAATAAATTTCAGACGATTCAACTCCGCCAGATTTACATTATATGTGGCAAAAATATAAAACGGACGTTGCCTGTCCACTAAGACCTGGTTATGTGTGTATAAAGCACACTTACATATACAATAATGCTGGTAAATATACATTTATTTGCCAAATAAAATTGATAATTTTATTGAGATATTTTGCAGCTATTTTTGACTTCTAATTGATTTATTAATCCGATTAAAATTTCAGTTATTAACAGCACCCATTTTTGTGGAAAAATGATAGAAGACAAAACGACTGCAATTTCGTCAGGTTGTTATACCCAAAAGGTATCAAAAATATTATTGTATCAACTAATTCTCCTTGCACTTTGATAAAAATATTTTCAAATAAGTAAATTAACAAATATTTATATTTGGTATAATCGTAGCTAATTGGATAAATAAATAATTAAATTTTTTTTAAAGCTACTTTCTTAAAAATTTGTTTGCATTACAAAAGATACATTTAATTTGAAAGAAAAGAAATTGGAATAGAAAAAATTCTTTGTTTTTTTAAGGGGTTACGCCACCGCTGAGATTTAAAAACAAGTCAATTTTTTGTTGAGGCATAAATAAGAAGAGCTAGGGATGGGCGATTCTGCTAAAACGAATCGATACCTGAGAATCGATACTTTTGAATAATCGATACCAAAGAATCGATTATTTTTTTAAAGAATCGAAGAATCGAGGAATCGATACTTAAAGGTACAAAGAAATTGATTTTAGCGCATTTTTATCACTAAAAAAGTTAAAACTGCACGGAGAAAAAAATCTGACTAATAGTAAGAGCACTAGTCATGCTTTTGTAGCAGGTTTCGTTCTTGCTATCTTGGTGAAAAAATCATACATTTTAAGCAGGGATCCCTTCATGCTAAAAAAGTAGCAAGTTTAATGGTTTTAGAGTAGTTGTCCCTTGCGAAAATAGTACGAACTTCGCCTTACTATGATTGCAAGAAACCCATCCTATTTCAGTATGAGTTCTCTTACAACTGAGACGTTAGGCCACGCCTACTTTCGAACGCGTAGCACCTCACGTGTTCTCTCCGTTGTAAGAAATTCATCCTATTTCAGTATGAGCTCTCTTACAACCGTAGTCAGGCGAGAACCTTGCTATGACAGCATATGACAATAGCAATAATGGCATGCGCTTGTTTCTTTTATAGTATAAGACATTTCATGCTATAAATGCACGAGTTGATGCCAATACTGGTAGAAGCTCATACCAATTTCGCACATTAAGTTCGGTGCTTTAATAGGATAGAGCTCAGCCTACTATAATAGTTAGATTTTTTTCTCCGTGTGTACTTCAAAATTAGAATTCACGTATAAAATATAAAATATCGTTCTAAACATACAGAAAAAATTCAAAAATCGAAGTTGCCAATCCCATATTAAACTTGCTTGTAAATTAAAGAATCTAAAATAGAAAGAACATTTATTCAAAACAAGGATATATTTTATATATATATTTAAATATATCCACGCAAATGTATTTAGGATACTTGATTTCCATTTTTTTATTGATTCATGGAATCTGGAACATAAATAAAATATTAGAAATATTCTTAATAATATGTGTATACAATTTTTCAATTTTGGGATAATTGTACTTTAATTTTAATTGTTTTTCGAAATATAGACACCGACATCGGTAATCACAAACACAACGCACACATTAAACAAATATACTATCCAAATCCACTTGCACTTTGAATTGTCAAGTTGAAAATTTGTTAAATGATTAAAGTAATTATTATTTATTATCACATGAACTCTTTACTTACCTTAGTTTGCTCGAAATTTTGGAAGAGAATGTGACATACACATTGATTATTATTATTATTATAAAATATGGCTGGGACCCCGAAGGGCCCCTGATGCTTGGGTAATCCCGTTGCATCACCAACTAAAAACCTCATGCGCGACCCCACAGCCCGTGCCAAAGGGCAAGGACCTGGGCCACGTTTTTGGTCTGAATCACGGCTACGTCTATGGAGACGCAGCCCGCGAGAGACTGTCGTTTGTCCCCAATTGCTGGACAGTGGCAGAGTATATGGGTGGAAGTTTCATTGTCTTCCCCACATAGTCGACAAAGTGGACTTTTAGCAAGCCCTATATTGTGTCTATGGTAGGCGAGGTTGCCATGACCAATAAGCACTTCTGTTATGGTCTTTACCTCGGTTCTACTAAGTCTGCGCAGATCTGCAGCTCGTTTGGGGTTTAGATATTCCCCCATGAGGGCTTTGGCTTGTTTGCATGTCGTTGCCTTGTGCCACTCTTCCTGGTGTTTCTCGGCCAGCCACTTTTTAATGTCTTCTGTGGCCGACCTGTTCGAAATACCTATTACTGGTTCTAGACCAGATGGGTTTTGTTTTTTCGTCGCTAGCTTGGCTAGTCTATCCGCTGTCTCGTTGCCCTTGATACCCCTGTGTCCAGGAATCCAGAGGACTGTGACTCGGTTGTCATCCGCTAGTTTGTTCAATGCTTCATAGCATTCCCAGGCCAGCGTCGAGGTAGTCACTGACTTATCTAGTGTCGTGATGGCCGCTCTACTATCTGAGCAGATGCGGATGTTCCTGTTGCGACCATGATTCTGTGCTGCGTGTGCGCATTGGAGTATGGCCGCAATCTCGGTTTGAAGAACTGTGGAGTGGGGTCCCAGCGGGACCATGAGGCGTGTGTCGCTGTTCTTCCCATAGACACCAGTCCCAGCACCCTCCCTGTTTTTGGAGCCGTCTGTAAACCAGTTGTCTCCGTCCCCTGGGAGGTGTGCGCGACCCACCCTCCAATCTTCCATAGTTGACAAGCTTACCTTGTACTTTTTGTCAAAGAGGTACCGTGGAGACGTCCTGTCTCTTACCATTTTCATGATCGGTCTCTTTGCGATGTTGACAGTGGTTTTTAGTTTTTTCGAAATCACTGTGTTAGGGTTTACCCCAATTCTCCAGGCCGCCTTGCTAGCCTCGGCTGTGATGGTTAGGTGCAGAGGCTCTAGCCCCATTAGTGCTCCCAACGCTGTTGTGGGTGAGGACTTCGAGGCGCCAGTGATGCCTCTAAGGATCAGCCCTCGAAGTCTTTCCAACCTGGCCATGGCTGTCTTCTGCTTGACTCTGCTCCACCAGACCAATGACGCATACGTTAGTCTGGGTCGCAGAATCGCCGTGAAGATCCACAGCAGTGTGTCGGGTTTCAAGCCCCAATTATTGCCAATAGCTCTTCTGCAGAGCCAGAGGGTTGATATAAATTTATTGCACTTGTTATCGAAGTGGTCTTTCCAAGTGAGCTTATTGTCCAAGATAACTCCTAGATATTTAGCGCTCTTAGAAATTTCTAGACGCTGCTTTTTCAGTTCCAGTGTTCTAGATGTACTCCATTTATACCGCTTGGTAAAAATGACTACGTCAGTCTTACCTGGGTTCACCGAGAGTCCTGTTGTTCTACACCAGGTATCCACAGCTTTTAGTGACTGTTGCATTACGCCCATAAGTGCATCCAAATGCATTCCGCGTACTATGACTAGGATGTCGTCAGCATATCCAATGGGGTGACATCCTTGGTCGGTTAGTAGATGCAGTAGTTCATCCACCACTAGACTCCACAGCAGGGGAGATAGTACTCCTCCCTGCGGGCATCCTGAGTCAACGATCCCTTGGAGGGTAGTATTTCCTTTGGTAATCGTGATGTTCCTGTTTCCTAGCATATGGCAGGTCCAGTCAACAACGGCTATGGGCACTCCTTGTCTTATCATAGCTCTCCTGATCACTTCACTGGATGTGTGGTTAAAGGCACCCTCAATATCCATGAATGTTCCAATAGCAAATCCTTTAAGGTTCATTTGGGCCTCAATCAGATTTACCGCTTTGCTAAGGGCAGTTTCGGTCGAGTGACCGGCCCTGTAGGCATGCTGATCGCTGTGTAGTGGTTTTACCGCCAGGATCTTATCGCGGATGTATCTGTCCACGAGTCTCTCCACCGTTTTTAGTACGAAGGAGGTAAGGCTGATTGGTCGGAAATCCTTCGGAGATGTCCATCCGTTCTTGCCTGCTTTAGGTATAAATATTACCCTTGTCCCTCTCCAAGCCTTGGGGACATAACCCAGAGTCAGACTGGCCCTAGCAAGTCTCACTAGCGGCCCTATGATGGGGTCCCCAGCCCTCTGCAGGAGGACCGGGTAGATGCCATCCGGGCCTGGGGACTTGTAGGGGTTGAAAGACTTCAAGGCCCATCTGACCCTGGCTGGGGAGGCGATCTCCCGGGCCAGCCGCCCGCGTAAACCCAATTGGGTCGCGGGCAGCGGTCGGCCCTTTTGGGAGCTCCACCCCACCTCCGTTGGACCTTTAAAGCCCGGGAAGTGCGCCATTGTCAGAAGGGTCAGGGTCTCCCTGTCCGACTCTGAGTACGTCCCGTCTGGTAGTTTTAGGGTGCTCAACATAGCTCCTGGGTTGCGGGCCAGTAATCTGTTCAGCCTGGCCGCCTCCGCGCCCTTTTCTATGTCCGAACAGAAGGAGGTCCAGCTCTTATTCTTGGCCTCCCTGATTTCTTTCCTATATGCATCCCTAGTTGCATTGGATAAGTTCCATAGTTCTTCCGTATTGCCTTTCTTGGCCCGTCTGAACCTTTCTCTAGTTTCTTTGCGAAGCTTTTCAAGCTTCCCATTCCACCAGTGGGTCTCCCGCGCCTTCTTGATTTCCGAAGGTAAGCAGTTGAGTTCGTACGTAGTGATGATGGCCGACGAGAATTGGTCAGCCGCCCTCTCAAGGGCATCTACGTCTTTGATTTCCATGGTTTTCCCATGGAGTGCAGCTTGTAGGCCTGTGGAATAACGCTCCCAGTTTGTTTTCCTCGGGTTTCTGACCCATGTGGGGCCAGAGGGTGCGTGTGATTCCAGTTCGTACAGTATCTGCATGTGGTCAGATAGAGAGGGTTCGTCTGAAACCCTCCATTTCTTTACTTTATCCCTAAAGCTCCCGGTGCAGAGGGTAATGTCGATTACCTCTTCTCTCACAGAGTTCCGAAAGGTCGGTACAGTACCTGTATTTAGAATATCCAAGTCAGTCGTGATTAGATAGTCCACTAGGTCCTCACCTCTTCTGTTGGTGTCCGTGCTACCCCACAACTTATGGTGAGAGTTTGCATCGCACCCCAACAGCAGGGGTAGGCCTCTTACCTTACAGTAGTCCACTAATGAGCGGACTTCCTCCGGTGGTGGGTCACACTGTCATGTGGAAAATATGCCGATCCAATGACGAGCTTACCAATTCCTATTAGGTCGACTGAAGCCACCATGAGGTCTCTGGTGCAAAGATCCAGTAATGGGACGATGTTGATGTTCTTCGCCAGAATGCATGTCCTCGGGTTGGGTGCCTCGGGGTACCTGTAACAAGAGATGCCAGCCCCCCCTAATCCCCTGATGACATCCCTATTTATCCACGGTTCTTGGATAAGTGAGATGCCTGTGTGCATCACAGCTATGTTTTTCTGCAGAACCGCAGAGTCACTTTTGCTGTGATGCAAGTTAATCTGGATAATGGTTAAGCCGGATGCAGCCATTTAGGGCTGTTCCGGCCTCTCCGTTCCCATGGCAGGCCCTCCCTGCTCCCGGCCACTTACCTTAAAGGCAATCTGGCCAAGATGGTAGAAGGGCCTGTCGTTGAGGCCTGCTAGGGCTCTCGCCTGAGACTCAGGGACCTGAACGATTAGGAGGTGTTTTAATCCTCCCGTCGCGCTAGCCTCCTGAGGTCTCTCATGCCTGACGATGCGCCAGGATGATGTTTTCAGCGAGGGGTTGAACCCCTCCAGACGCCGCAGGACGACAGCTGGGTCCTCCGGCTTCCCGGGGATCCAGGCCGTCGCCTTAAGCATCCTTTGGAGTATCTCCACCCCGCCTACTTTCAGGTTGGCGCCTTCCCAGGGCCTTAGCTCGGCCACCGTTTTGGTTAGCCATGCTTTGGCCTCTGGGTTTGACGCCACGAAAATGAATACACCTCCCCTGCAAAAGGAGGTCTCAAATCTCGGCCAATTGCTGGCCGGTTCTTTGTCCAGGGCCTGCAAAGTGGCCTCCCTGAAGAGTTCGAACTGCTCTGGTGACAGGACCGACTCCGGGTAACCGGTGTCCGCCACTATCACCGTCAGAGGGTTGGTCCTCTGAGCAGCCGAAAGCCCCACGCCTGCCGACTCTGTATTCGTCATCGGCAGGTGCGCCGGCTTGGGCCTCTTCGGACTCCTCATCCCTTGCGGGGGAGTGTCCTTCGAGTCCTTTCATCTCTTGGGGGCCACTGTGCTCGCCACAGGAGACTGGAGAGCGTCGGCGCTACAAGCCGCTTCGTTAGCACGAAGGGCCTGCCGCCGCAGCTTCCTCTTCTGAGACCCGGTCAGTCTCTTCCTATCAGAGGATGTCCCAGCAGTTACCTGCTGGTTTGCATCCTCTTCCATCGCAATCTGCTGAGGGACCACATTAGTACCCGACCCCGAAGAGCCAGGACCAGCAGCCACCGTCAGCATCTGCGATTCCTCAGGGGCGGTTTGCAGGGGTGGATTTGTGCTAGACCTTTGCAAGCCCAGCTCCGCATCCACCCCAGCTCCCGCCTCCTCCACCTTGCTAATTAATGTTTTATTTTTGTTAAGAGGTTCCATTTTAGTCCCACGAGAAGCTAGGGAATCATAAGGTCCGACCCTGCAGAGCCCCGCTTGCAGGATTAAGGCTAAGTACTCGGGAAGGTCGCCCGGTGTTCCCGAGGCACCGTGCAAGGCACCCTGTCTTACCCCCGGGTGTCAAGAGAGCCAATGGGCACGGTTGCGCACACCCTGGCTTAGGGGGAGCCGTTTTTTGGTCGCAGCGCGAGCCAGGGACCGGGACGGCCCCCGACCCTATCCATCCACACGAGGAGAGCCCGTTTATAGGGGTCCTTCATTCACTCCCGGACTCCCATTTGTGGGGGTCCTACATTCATTCAGGAGAGCCCGTTTATAGGGATCCTACACCCGAACCGACAGGATCGGGGAACGCCGCGGCCCCGGGCCGCGCGCTAAGCCCCTCCACCAACGACAAGGTCCTACAGCTCCTAGGAGGGGTACACATTGATGCACAATGTTAAAAAGTGACTCGATTCTGGTTGACCGATTCTTCGTTGAAACAAAATCGATACTTCAACAATCGTTTTCGAAAATAATCGATTCCAGAATCGATTCTGAAGGCAAGAGAATCGAATGATTCAAAAGAATCGAGTAGAATCGCCCATCCCTAAGAAGAGCACAAAAGAATGAACAAATATTGAAATATTAAATACTAAATAGAACAAATATTGTTTTAATTATGATCCTGTGGTACATTTTGAGTTTGAAGGTATTGAAATTAATACAACAATTTTAGTTTTAGCGCTAAAAAATAAAAAAAACATAATACCTGTCATTGAAGGCAATGCAATGGTTCACCATTTGCTGAACGTTTCCACCGTTAGAGTTGACCATTGGTTGGAGTGAGACACAACTACTTTCGTCTCACTCTAACAAATGGTCAATCCTAACGGTCATTTGAAATTTGAGGGAAACGTTTTTTACTATGTATTCTTTCAAAGTACATGCCGTTTTATGAATAGCTTACAAAGATTTTTTGCAATTAATATTTTTATTTTTAAAATATTTTTAAAAAATGACATTTATTTTTCGATGTCCACCGTTTCTACAAAAATCAATATCAGATAATGAAATGCTTTTTTACATTCTTACCACATATAAGAAGATATTAAATTTGTGTAAAATTTGACATCCACTTTTTCCAATGAATATCCACGTTTCGTGATACCCTGAAACCGAAAAAGGGGTTTATTTAATCCTGCTGTGTGTCTGTCGATTTAACTCTGTTTCATTATTTTTGACCCTAAAGCTAACTTATAACATCAGAAATGATTGAAATTTATTATTAAATGGTCGATATAAGTCCTATTTACAATTTTTGAAAAATACTATTTGAAAAAATCGAAAATTTTTATAACACTGGTCATCAAAATATTACCTATGTGTTCATGGAATGAGATACGAGTATGTCGTTTCCAGAGTAGATTTCTGTGCTGAATCCCAATTTGGCCTCTGCTTTTTAGCAGCACGTCAGTTTTTTGAGAAAAAATCGTTCGATAAAAGGGTGTCAACAATTTTTTATACAGAAAACAATACATGATTTCGATGCGTTTTGTAATGCAGAATCCACTGATTGTTTTTTTTCGATATCTTATACATTTCCTGAGACAATTAAAAAAAACACGAAAAAAATGGTTTTACAAAAAACCTTATACTTAACCGAATATCATTTATTTTTTAGTCAACTGCATGTCATTCTCTTTTTTTTTTGAGGCAGAAAAAATTTCAAAAATGTTTATAGTTCCAGCTGTAACTGTTCGAAAGATACATGGCAGAGAAATTGTCTCTTTCTATCGAGTTGCCAGTTTGACGGCTTACAAATACCTAAGGCGAATCATTCTACCGTATTATACTGTTTCTTGTATCTGAGGATGCCATCCGATGTGGGCGCAATATGCAAAGCAGAAATCGAACAGCCAACTACAAAACACCTTTAAGAAGAAAGAAATCTAAAGCCTTTCTGTAATTGGCTGTTCGTTTTCTGCTTTGTATTTTACACCCACATGGGACGGTACCCTGACTGCATTTAAGTCTACAATATTCACAGAGTTTACAGTATTTACAAAGTTTAAAATATACCTTCTTTATTAATGGTTGTTAGCTCCTGTCGAAAAGTGATTATAAACTGCTACTACTGACTAGAAACTTTTTCTCTTGTATGCTCGACGATGATGAGCATTTGGTTCATGAGGACATGACTCATGAGACTCCAGCAGTAGTCTGCTTAAGTATTCACACTCCATTTATCTTGGTACCTCTTTTCAATTTCTGTGATGTCTTGATGAAATCTTTTCCCGTTTTCATCACTAACTGCACCCAAATTTTCTGGAAAGAAGTTCAAATGAGAGTGAATTACAAACACCTGGTGAACTTTTAGGAAATGAAAGTCAACATGTCACTAAAGATTCACATTCTTCATTCTGTTGAAACAGAATTGAATCGTATCAGTAGTACGCCTTGCTGAAGAAAGACGGTTTTAAATTCATTATTAATTAAAATAACTTAAAAAATAAATAAATATCCGTTGCTATCCGTAGGCAGGTACATCAGCTCCTCACAGTCGAATCTCAAATTCTGGTCAATTGTATTAAAAAGAATTCATTTGTATTGAGGAATGGGTTGGATTGAAATGAAACAATTTGAATTCAGTCAAGCGCATTAACCAGAATTTTTTAACCAGTTTTTTTATACCTAAATGTTCATGTAAAATATAGTGCACGCGTGCTGTTAATATCTTTACCATATCAGCTAGTCAGCTATCTCACTCACTTTGATTCTTCGATCATCCTAAACAAGACGATGATAGTACCCTGGCGGGTCGCGTGAACCGAACTGTTACCAAATTTGATATCATTTCGGTAACATGACAGTATACTGAATAAATGGCGCAAAATGAACACTTAAAATGTTTATAGTGTGATTCTTTGTTGAAATTGACCTGATAAGCTTAACAATAGAAATTGATAATTTTACGCTAAAAAAAAGCTCAGTTAAAACAATCGGAATTCCAGTTAGACCATATTTAACATTATTTTCTGGTTAAAATGACTAAAAATTCAGGTTATTATTACTATATTTTTTTTAGGAATTACAAGAAAATCTGTTTGAAATAACCAGAAAATAATGTTAAATATGGCCCTACCCGGAATTCCGTTTTTTTAACTAGACTTTTTTTGTGTGAGTATTTCCCGGCTGCACACGGAGAAAAAAATCTGACTATATGATAGCAAGTCCTGCTTTTGTAGCAGGTTTCGTTCTTGCTATCCTGGTGAAAAATTCATACATTTTAAGCAGGGATCCCTTCATCCTAAAAAAGCACTAAGTTCCATGCCTTTAGAGCGTAAACTCGTTTTTTCGCTGCAGTTGAGAGTAGCGCAATTTTGTGTATTGCGCTATAGAGGAATGAAATGTAAAAATTGACATGCACATGCGCCTATAGCCATACAGCGGAGAAAAACCTTTTCTTCGTACAGCGTTAGCACCCTACTGACAAAGCCTTGTACATTTGAACTGCGTATGCTCTATTACAACACGCTACTACTACACAAGATCGATAAAATCAAAATGGCCGTGACTAGACGCGAAATATCAAGTGTAATGACTAGCGCCGCGAACAACTACAATACTAGATTAGATTCGAGTGTTCGCATAAAAACTTGTATACGCACCGAAGTCACATAAAATAGAATATGTGGCAATGCACACAATTCGGGTAATTACGAGAATCGCTTAAAATGCTCGCAGGACTGATCGCGCCTCGGCTTCCTCTCGACTACGCCTCACCTACGCCTCGACTATGCCTTGGCTTCGATCTCCTACGAGCATTGTCGCTCGTCGCGCAATACCCCTCATTGTGACCCTAGACACGTAATATACTATTTTCTCCGGATAGAAAATAGAAAAAGCACGATTTCGAATTTTCACTTATGATGAAGGTGGCTTCAAATTCACTGTTGGTAGTACATATGTATTGAAATAAAGTTCTGTAAATAATAATTCTCCTGAAATAAATTGTCAAACTTGAGTTTAATTTTCAGGCTCATAAAGTGGTGTTAACCCCTTAAGTTCAAAAATAATTTTTTTGAGAACACTTAAGATTTATTTTAAATTATAAAAAAGAAAGTCAATTGAGAAAAAAGCATAAAATTTATTTACATATCTAGTAAAAATATGCGTCGACAAATTTTCAAGAATTTACGTTAATGTTATAGGTAGATGGGCACACGATTGAATCTTGCGCTTGTAACTCTGACGGAGGAAGACTTCCATGTAATTCTGCAAAAATGAATCGTTATTCCTTAATTTTTTTAAGTTTAATCATTTTTATGCAAATCCTATGATAAATTGTATTGTTATAGAAATTTCGTTTGTGTAATATATCAAATAAAAATAGCTATGTCAATGAATATATGTATATAGAAATAATTAGAGCGCTTTTAGTTTGTGCATATCGGTGAATATTGAATGAAATATTTTGCCCTGCTTAAAATCCCGAATAAGTTCTTTTATACTAACTTTGGCCTTTTGCAGTTTCTGGGGAAAAATATTACAGAAAAATAATAGTGGGTCATTAAAATTCCACAGAAACTTACGTTCAGAAACATCTTTCAAACTTTTCAGAATGAACTTTATTACCTTTTTATGAACTTGTTTACATTCCGGTCAATGACCTGAAACTCTTTCGAAAAGCTTTTGGATCGCGCAAAACAGTGTATCGAGGCCGGAGGGGACTGTTTTGAATAAATAAACTCGAATTTATCAGAACAAAGCTCCTGTCGTTTCTATTTCAGCTCAGTCTCGTTTATTTTGGAACGCACCTTGTATACCTATTGAAAAAAGTACCTCGTACTGGATCACCCTTTATTTATTTTGCGTATACTTTACATAAACATTTTATTGTATAATTTAAACCTTATTTTGCAAATTTAGTTAATAATTTCATAATTATTATTTTACATAAACTTTTATTATTATTTTTATTAATATAAACATCATTTGAATGTTTAATAAACCTTCAAAATATTAGTTAAATTTAAATTCTTTAAATGCTCATAAATGCTCTTTAAATACTCCGTATGAGCTTAAATGCTGAGCATATTCTCAGGATCATTTGCTCAACATAAATTTTCAGGCATTTAAGAACACTACTCGCCACCAGGGTTGCAAAATTACGCGTAACTCGAGGCTCAACACCGATAAGTGCCTCCTGGAAAGCGGGGTGAGAATCCAAAAAAAAATGGAATCCCACCCCGCCATGAAGAAATTGGGGATCTTTCAGAGACCACGCTCGGCGTCTCTGGGAGATACCCCAAAAAATCAGGTGAAGGGGGAGAAGAGATCCGCGCCCTCCCCCCCTCTGGAAAAAACTCCAAAGAGGGGAAAGGGTGGCTCTTCGCCCTCTTATGCCGAGGTGGCCACGAGCCAGCCCCCGAATAAGGAAGGGGACTGGCATGTGGTCACAAAGAAAAAAGAAAAAAAAAAGAAAAAGAAAATAAAAAAAGAAGAAAAAAAGAAGAAAAGGGCGGAGGACCCTGCCCAAAAAGCGCAGGGGACCACCGCCACTCCGAAGTCCAGGCTCATCGATGAGCTTGGTTGGGTCTGCCCTGCTGGGTCGTTTGAAGCTGCTGCGCGCTCGGTGAGGCAGAAGGTGGTCGCGGCTTGTGACTACTCGATGCCTCGCCGTAATCGCAGGCAAGCCAAGGGTTCGATGTACTGGTGGAACGACCAGTTGGCAGCCCTACGTCGAGAATGCCTCGCAGCGCGGCGAAAATTCACCCGTTCAAAGGGGGATGCTACGCTGCACGGGGCATGGAAAGGGGCAAAAACAGCTTTGAGGCGAGACATAAAGAAAAGCCGACTTCAATGCTGGAAAGACTTGATCGGTGAGGTCGAGAAAGATCCATGGGGTCTCGCCTTCAAAATAGTCACCAAGAGATTGGTGACTACAAGAAAGACCCCGAGCTTGGATAATCCCGATCGAGTCAAGTACATTGTGCGAAGCTTGTTTCCACACGTGGAGCCGTTCCAAAGACAGGACCGAAGTTCCTGCGTGGTCCGGCGCGAAGAACTCTTCACTCTCGAAGAACTAAAGAGAGCGGGTGGAAGGCTTAAGGCAAATACAGCGCCGGGCATCGACGGGGTGCCGAACGAGATCCTCAAAGAGGTGATAGGAGCATACCCGGAGATCCTCCTAGAAGCCTTTAACTCCTGTCTTCGGGATGGGAGGTTCTTCGCAGATTGGAAGAAGCAGAGGTTGGTCCTGCTGAGGAAGGGCAACAAACCTCTAGGGGTTGCCTCGTCGTATAGACCAATATGCTTATTGGATACGATGGGGAAGCTTCTGGAGGAGTTGATTCTACAACGGCTTCAGGCTCTCTTGGTCGGGGAGAACGGGCTCTCGGAAAACCAGTTCGGATTCAGAAAAGGCAGGTCCACTGTGGACGCCATCCAAGCTGTGGTTAACATCGCCACAAATGCGAGAAAAGGAACTGGTAAGCGTAAGGGATTCTGTGCGTTGATTAGCATTGACATACGCAATGCGTTCAATACCGCGAGATGGGACATCTGCATCGAAGCGATGATGCGGAAAAAGGTTCCAGACTACCTGTTGCGAATGATAGATGACTATCTGAGCGACAGGTGGGTGATATACGAGGGCGACAAATGGTCTCTCAAAGAGGAGATGACATGTGGCGCTCCTCAAGGGTCGCGGGTGGGTCCACTCGTTTGGAACATCATGTACGATGACTTTGTGCGCATGGACCTACCTGCTGGAACGAGCATCGTCGGCTTCGCGGATGACGCACTTGTCGTGTGCGCCGCTGACGACGTCGGAATCCTAGAGCTGAGGATCAATGAAAGTCTGTGGCGAGCAAAGCGCTGGTTGGATGGCAGAGGTCTTAAAATGGCCCCTGAGAAAACCGAGGCTTTGCTCGTTACGGACAGGAGATCCTTCCAATATCCGAGGATCGTTCTCGGAGAGCATGAAGTCGAGTGGAAAACAAGCATTAAGTACCTGGGGGTGCAGCTGGATCGTAGGCTTAGCTTTGGCGAACACCTAAAGATCGCAGCTGCCAAAGCCATCCAATGTGGAGCGATCTTGGCCCGGCTTATGCCAAACATTGGTGGACCCAGGGAAGCAAAAAGAAGATTGGTGGCGAGCGTGGTCCATTCGAAGCTGCTTTATGCAGCTCCGGTCTGGGCCAATGCCTTGCAAAACCATGCTATCCAGAAGAAGCTGTTCTCAGCGCAGAGACTTGTCGCGCTGAGAATAGTTTCGGCATATAGAACTATCTCGACGAGCGCTGTGTTGGTCCTGGCGAGCGTTCCGCCAATAGATTTATTGGCGGAAGAAAGGCAGGAAACCTTTCAGCTTCGCAAGGAGCTTACCTGCGCCGACCTGCATGAAATCGCTCGTGCGAAGGAGGCCATCTGCAAAGATGGAAGGCGCTGACTCGTCGAGAAATGGCAGATGAGATGGCATGGTGGGCAGACAGGGAGATGGACCTACCGCCTGATCCCGGAGCTCGCCACCTGGCTGAACAGAAATCACGGGGAAGTCGGCTTTTACTTGGCGCAAGCGCTCTCGGGCCATGGCTGTTTTAACGCGTACCTGAAGCGCTTTAAGAAGAGAGACGAGGAGACGTGTTGCTACTGCGATTTCCCGGTGGATAACGCAGAGCACGCACTCTTCGTCTGCGCAAAATGGGGTATGGCTAGGGGGGTCCTCGGTCAGGCGGTGGATTCCGAACTTACTCCTGACACGATGGTCCCTCTCATGCTCCAGTCTGAACGGTTCTGGACGCTCATCGAGTCATTCGTCACACTTGTGATGAAGGCGAGAGAACTTGATGGGCGTCGAGAGCGAAACAACGGGGAGGGCCAGTAGAAATCGCATCGGAGCCTGCACCCGCGGTCCTGCGTCTCGGGTAGACTTTACTGTCCGCGTCGTTCGGGGGAGGAATCTGTTTGTTTCCCCCCTGGGTGGCGCGGCTAGTCGGTTATCCTAGTGGGCGTGTGGCCGCGGATGTAGGTTCCGACCGAACGGATGACGGAAGAGTCGTACGCGACTTTAATGGAACCAACCACCCGTGAAGTTTAAAGCCGAAAGGCGGTTCCGCGGATGGTGTATTGGTTCGAGAGAGGGGGTTTTTTGGTTTTAACAGGTATGCCTAGACCCGTCCTAGGAGAGTCCTGTACAACGTCTATAAAAGATTTTGCCATTTTTCCTCCTCACCAAAAAAAAAAAAAAAAAAAAACGTAACATACGTAATATACGTAATATACGTAATATACGTAATTCACGTCAAAAACTGTAGTTAATTACATATTCAAGGTAGCGAACCTTAAAAGAGTATGTATAATCTCTCTTGTTGTGTTTGTTTATGCAATTACTTATAGTTAAAATTAAAATTTGCATTTTTCTTAATTCGGCAAGTGTCGAAATTAAAATCAAAATATAAAATGAGCAAATATGAAGGAGGAAAAATAATGAAATGCGCAAATAAAATCCCATGGTCGGAATTGAATTTCAAGTGTTTAAAAGAAACTGATAAAATTGTGGCAAAATGTTTACAGTGTGACAAAATTTTAAAAAACAGTGCTTACGATCGGCTTTTAGGTCACAGGTAAATAAATAATTGTTTATTATCTTTTGCTAATCACTGGAATATCAATAATTTTAATAGAAAACCTAGAGAAGTTATAAATATTTACCGAACTACTGTAATATGTTATATTCAGGATAGCGTAAATTTCTTTTCAATAAATTTTATAGTAATATACAGACTTCATAATGTATGTTAATGCTGTGATCACTTTGCTTTATACTTATACTAAATTATTGTTTTATTTATGCTAAGAAACGTCTGTAAAGTGAAATCAACGAAAATATACAATTCTGGGAATAGCAATCATCCATCTCAAGAGGACCTTACAGAAATAGATAATCCTTTTAAAAATCGTAAAGTAAAGCTTATAAGCTTTTCAGTGATCCTTTATTTACAACAAAATGAAATAATATTGATAGCTTTAATAATAATGCTTTCGACTGCGCTGGGATTCGAGCCCCGGTATTTAGATTGCTGGTCGACTGCTAGACCTGGGCTCAAATCCCAGCGCAGTCGAAGGCGTCTTTTTTCCACAGATAGATTACATATTCTTTAAATTTGAATTTAATTTGCATTTATTTGCGATATAAGAGTTTGAAATTGTCTACGAGGACACCTGTTGGCAACGTATCCTATCTGATACGCGACTAGGGATTCTCCGATAATGTAGGCAGTGGCAGAAATTTCAAACTCAACTAATTAATTTGAAATAAATTAATAATATTTAATAATTTCATATTCAATAATTCAAACTCAAATTTTATTTTATTTATAAGCTTAATTTTTTGACATGTCAGTTGTTGAGTCTTGAGATTTAGAAAAATAGTTTTATAAAGTCTATATCATTCGATTTCTAACTCAAGAAAAAAATTGTTCATTGAAAAAAAGTACTAAAAAGACATAAACTAAATTTAATAGTTATATTATAATTTGTGCAAAATTAAGAACATTTGTCATTTCTTTTGTGAACCATCTTTACTATTAAATAATCTTAGCCACGGTAAATTCTTTTTAATTGACATCATATTGAACTTACTTTAGTGTTATTGTTTAACAGCACTATTCCTTCTGAAGAAATATTGCTTTTATTGAGCACAAGACTCATACTTAAAGTGCAAGTGCTATCTTGCCTTTGGGGCCGTTCACATAATACGTCACGCGATTTTTAGCTACTTTTAACCCCCCCCCCCCCGTCCCCCCATGTCACACATGGTCACAAACCTCAGCCCCCCCCCCCCCTTTCGATGTCACGTCACACCTCTTAATTTTATAAAACATTTTTCGTTAACGCGTACAAAATCCGGTAAAAAAAGAAGCTATTAATTATTATTGTATATAATCTTTTCAGAACTTTGTTTCAAATTTCGTGGGTACACATTCAATGTGTGACGTAACGCAGAGGGCAGACCCCCCTCCCAACATGTCACATCACGTCACAATTTGCTGACCCCCCCCCCCCCAATAAACTGTGTGACGTATTATATGAACGGCCCCTTTTGTCAATATGCATCTGCTCATCTGCTAGCAAATCATTTTCAATGGCAATGCATCTTTTCCTGGAAAAAAGTAATTTTCGTGCATTGGCCTACCACTCTTACTTATGTTTAAATATAAACAAAAATTAGGTTAGCTTGCGCACCCGCCAAAACTTTAAGTCTAGCATATACGTAAATTACGTGTAGAAAACCTCCACGTAATATACATAGTAAATTACGTGTAGAAAACCATGTAAATTACGTTAGGTATTTTACCTTCGCAACCCTGCCAATTACGGCTTCATTCCCATGGTGTTTGTATTTTTTTGGAAGCCTTGGTTCTCATGAACTAAAGTACTTATCAAATGAATCATTTACCTATACTTTATCAGTTAACAAGATAATTAAAAATACATAAGGAAGGTAAGAAAAAGGTTTTTAAAGGATTATACATGCTGCTTTATAATATCTATCATAGTATACAATATACACTTGAATTTGATGAATAAAAAGGATAACCTCAAATTAAAATGTCACAGATTTGTTATAGTACTTTGAAGTGCATAATACGTAATACTTTCCGTCAGTACTTCAGCAATTACTTTTGACAAAGAACTGATATTTTGCGGCAAAAATTCTTTCTCAATTTTTCCAATATTACTTAAGAAAATAGTTCTTAATTTAATCTAATTTATGCTACCTTGCGAAAACTGAAATGCATCCAAACGATATAATAATAATTAACTGAGTTCTGATTGTCAGTTATTTTCTATCATACTCTCCTTTTTCGTGAGGGAATCCTATGCTTTATTGAAGACTGAATAATAAAGGTATATAATATAAATATAATCCCTTAAAATTATTTAGAATATAAATTTTATTCTTATAATTTTTGTTGAAATAAAAAATTAAAAAAGAGTTTTCATAGCAAACATATTTTTATAATATAAACTTTATTCTAAAATAGTATAACATTAATTTTTCTACTCTTAGAATACTTTAAACAATTTTGCACATGGACTTTTCAATCTTTTCAAAAAATTTTAATTCAATAAAGGTTATTCGTTTTTAATTTGAGCACAAAAATATTTCAAATTTTTTCTTCGATACTATTTATGTTAATAAGACGATTAGTAATTATTAATAGTAAAAAATAATAATGAATACTCTTGCTAAAACATTGGATGACACTTTAGCATACTTAAATTATTTTTCTTTCCCTGAGTAAACTTGAAATAATTGGTGCATAAAGTAGAAAACAATTCTCTCAGGTTTAAAATAACAGTGTTCTATCTCTCTTTTCAGCTAAAATTGAGTTAATTATATTTTTACGTATCTCATATTTTTTCTTGATACCAAAAATGACTATATTTTCATGTTTTCCCTTCATCAGGGGTCAATACCAACCTACTACAAATTTTTTCGGATTTTTTTTAAACTCTTTCTTCTTTGCCAGAAATTTTCTATATTATTGAATGCGAGACAGTATGTAGCTAAAATTCCAGTTTGTCATTTAAAAAAAATGTATGATCTACAGATGACGCGTATAAGAAAACGCAGCTCAAAGATGGCAAAATGGACCGCAGAAGATTTGCAAGCAGCTTTAGGGGCCGTAAAAGAAGGAAAACCAATGACCAAAGCATCTGCTCTGTATGGCATTCCTCGCACTACAATATACAGGAGATTAAGGAATAAAAAATTTTCTTCACCGAAACTGGGTCGAAGTTCTGTCTTCACTGCAGAGCAAGAAGAAATTTTAACTGACCACATTATCAAGTTACAACGCGCCTGTTCTTTAAATTCAAAAAAAGTTCGAAGACTAGCTTTCGATCTTGCTGAAGAATTAAATCTTGATCATAATTTCAACAGAGAGAAAAAAGAAGCTGGTCAAGACTGGCTATCAGCTTTCCTTAAGCGAAACCCTGAAGCTCAAGTAATACGTAACCAGAAAACAGAAGAACTTCATGATACTAATAGTTTGAATTCTTTAAGCAATATCGATGAAGATCCATCCACGAGTAGAATCGATAATAGATATAAGATCGAGTTTTTTAAGATGGAAGTTAAGTTTTTGGATAGATCGGAAAATCGCAATTTTCAATCAGATCCCTCTGCAAATAGTTCTGATGATATGAAAATTGGAATAAATGAACACTTGAGTGACTCAACAAAGCTTGAAGAGACTGAAAAAGTGGTTGCAAATTCAGGAATGAAATTAAGAGTTAGAAATAAGAATCTTCCCGAGAAAGATTTTAATAAAATTCGGACTGTTGTAAAAAAGAAAACATTAAACTTTGTAGATAAAAATAAATTTCTTGATCAATTAGGAAAATCTAGTCAGAATGTGATTGAAGGCAAAGACAAAGATATTGTAAAGAAAATACCTACGGTTCAGGTAATTTTAAAGTTTTATTTTTAATTCATGTGCATTCTATGAATTCCAGCCCCTTGAAATCAACGTAATTTAGAACAATTTTTAGAAACGAGGGAAACGAACAAACAAAACTGCTTGCTGGACAGCAGAGGATTTAAATGCTGCTCTACGAGATGTAGCTAAAGGAATAACTTTGAGAGCAGCTTCAGCTTCACACGGAGTTCCTCGAACTTCAATTTACAGAAGACTAAAGCAAAATAATTTTGCTTCGCCGAAACTTGGTCGAAATTCGGTATTCTCTCCAAAGCAAGAAAAGTTTCTGACTGACTACATATTAAATGCGTCTAAAACTTTCCCTATGAATTCCACTCTGTTTCGGAGATTAGCTTTCGAACTTGCAGAAAAGCTGAATCTTGACCATAATTTTAACAGGGAGATAAGGCTTGCAGGTAAGGATTGGTTAACGGCTTTCGTGAAACGAAATCCTAGGGTTGATTTCAAAGGAAAAAGAACAGTGTTAAAAAAAAATAATTGCCAAAGCGAAAACAACGTTTGCTTTTACGATTTTGATGATTTGGTTAAAAAATTTCCGAGTTTCGATTAAGGTATTTCATGTTCATGATTGAAGTTTAGATAAAAATAACGATTAAGAAATTTAAATATGTTTTGTTATTTGAATGTAAATTTCAAAGAAAAACTTTTTAAAACCGTATAACTAAGTTCATATTATTCTATAGTTCTATGTTATAATTAAAATGAATACTTTCCCGAAATAATATTCTCGCTCAGACCTATTTTCTTTTAGTATTCATACTTTTAATACATTTATTTAAATAGTTCTTTTGTTTTGCTTAATTGAAACAAAAGTATCATAAGTTATAAGTTTTACATTTGATGAAAATGTTTTCTGTTAGAAAAAGTACTTTTACAAGAATTATGCATGGATTTTTCGTTATTTACATATGCGCTTATCTTTAATTGTCAATCGATTAAGTTACGGCTTTCCTAGCATCACCTATGTAAGCTGGAATACAAATCAGTTAACAATTTTTTTACCTTCCGTAGATAGATTTTTGTACTTCCTGCGTAAATTTGACTTTTTCAAGTTTTTAAATGCTGTAACTTAATTGTTTTCTTCATTTTTGTCGGATCAAAAAACACGTCATTTTGAATGACACTGAAGCTGACCTGCTGCGGCGGTCGAGATTTGGCGGCCAATGGTTTATACTAACTACACAACCCTGTTGAGAAAATTGCACTTATTACTTGCAACTCAGTTCATAAGGTTCCTGAGTTTTAAAATCAATTAAATCTAGCCCACTTCATGACATTTCCAAAATGAATTATTTAGATGAATCCTTGTGTCAACTTCTCAGTTTTGACATTCTATTGCGATTGCATGTTGAAAACGCCAATCAGAAAAAACCTTTAAAAATTTTTTCTCAAATATAAAAGTTTGCATTAAAGTAATAAATAATTTTCATCATGGGTGAGAATTTAACAAACTTAATTGTTTTTCCTTGCAAGAAATCTTTTTGAAAGAGGAAAAATATTTACGTTAGCGGGAAAACTCACCTTTTAAAAAAATAATATATTTTTTTTTTTAAAGACAATTTTATGGCGATTCAAATACTTTTTTTCATAATTAAATGTAAACATAACATAGTACAGTGGATAAACTAATTGTAAACCTGCGGATTCTGCGTTCGCGTCTCCAAGTCTCAATTTTTTTTTATTTTCCAAAACCGTAAAGTGTAATTTAACGGAATAAACTGTTTTTCTTTTTCAAAAAATATGTTTAAAAAGTTTATCCAGGCACAACTTCCAGAAAGGGGATATTTACTATTTTCTTCAAATAACCCATGCCCAAAAATTAGTTTATATATTCTTAAAGTCAACTAATTAAATATATATTTCTATATTTCAAAATATATTTCACGTGGTATTTAGATCAGGGTATAATTATTGAAATCTGTCAAATTTTAAACTCAAGGCATAAAATCTTTTCTATTTTCCTTAAATTAATTTGGCAAAAAATATCTATTTATATACGTGGCGTGTTAAAAAAGTAACGAGAATTTTAATATTGTCGGAAAGTGTGTATTCATTCATTGAGGTTTATTTTGTCCCCTTTGAAGTAGTCCCCTGTGATATTATGCACTTATTCCAACGTAGCTTCCAGTTTGAGAAACATTGGTAGAACGCCTCTTTATGTATCGCTTTGAGCTCAACCTGCGCCTGCGATTTCACCTTTATCGCATTTATAGTTGAAAAACGTTGTCCTTTGAGTGCCCATTTAAGTTTGGGAAATAGGAATAAGTCACAGAGGACTGGGTCTGGAGAATAGGGTGGTAGCGGTATCACAACGGTTTGTGTTTCGCTAAGAACTGTTGGATGAGTAACGTGGTGTGTGCCGGTGCGTTGTGATGGTGGGAAACCCACGAGTTGGCTCTCCAAAGTTCAGGTCGTCTTCTCCGGATGGCCTCACGCAAATTGCTTAAAACTTGTAGATAGTACTCTTTATTGACGGTACTGCACAATTGCTTTAATTTTTCCCATATTTTCTTCAGTGATGGATGTGCTAGGATGCCCAGGCCTTGCGTCATTTTCGACGTCTTCTCGTCCTTCCCGAAAGCGTTTGTACGACTCATAAACTCGTGGTTGACATCACGTCGTCGTCAAAGGCCTTTTTTAACATTTTGAATGCTTCGCTGCACTTAATTCTGTTTTTAACGCAAAATTTCAGACAAATTCTCTGATCCGACTTTTCGACACACAAAAAATCACCGAACACATGTAAGTACATCTTGCTTTTTTGCTCGCTAAACACAAATTATGCGTCATAGTAGGCTAACAATTGACAAGTATGTCACTGACAGGACTGCATATGTACAGATAAAAAAATCAAATCAATTGAAAAGATACAGTGCACGCTATTCCAAAATTCTCAGTACTTTTTGATCACCTGACGTATTCTGAAAATCGACTAACTAAAGATATATTTTTAAATTTCAAAATATATTTTACGTGGTATTTAGAGCCGGGAATAATTTTTGAGTGCTGTCAACGCATAACATCTGGACACAAGGACTAATCTAAATAATTCATTTTGGAAATGTCATGAAGGGGGCTGAATTTAATTGATTTAAAAATTCAGAAAGCTTATGAACTGAAGTGCAAGTAATACGTGCAATTTTTTCAACAGGGTTGTGTAGTTGGTATAAACAATTGGCCATCAAGTCCGGTCACCAACTTCAGCATCATACAAAATGTTACGTATTCTAGAAGTTTTTTCAAAGTATGTTATTTTTATAATATTTGTCACTTTTGTGAAAACTTTAAAATGCATGCTCCTGACATTTTTTTGGATGTAGTGGTACCCCTAGCATTGTTTAGAGTCATTAGTTTAGGGCAGATGTTCTTTCTGTCTCGGTTTTTCCTTTCTGAATCAGATTAACTCCGAGCACCAAACGTCACGCTTGTTTTGTGACAGAACGATATTTTTTTTAAAGTGCACAGTTTTCCAATGGATTGATTAACCTTTATCCTGCAAAATGGATTTTACTCCAAAAAGTAAGTTTTATTGTAATAAGTTTTCATGTTTTCACAAAACAAATTGAGCAAGTTTAGATTATAAATTTATCGTTCAGTTGAGGCCCCAAACTGCCAAACTTTAAGAATAATTTAATTGAAATTTGTTTTTAAATGTGGGATCGTTTTGTCTTTCTTCTCTCACTGAGGCTATACCCGGTTAAACAAAAGAAAATCAACCGTGTATACGTCAGAGGTAAAAGAAGAATTTAAGTCTCAATTTTCCATTTTCAACAATTTTATTAAAAATGTATATAGGTATAAAGATTTTGGGATAATGCCCTACTTAATTTTATCCTAGACTTGCATTACCACTCCTGAAAAGAGAGAGAAAGAGATGTTCCTCTTGATTCCTTGATTTCCGGGAATGGGCGGATAATTTTTCTTGTTCTGATTATTGCCCAAAAGGGCTATAAGGAGGGTTTGAATATTTGAATACCTAAATCATTAGTAGATGAAATTGCACAACACATTTCTTTGGAATAAAATAAAATTGGAAAAACATTTGTTTTGTATGAAATGCCGTAAAAAAATTCTGGAATGGGTAGCATTTTTTACCTGACTTGTTATTATAAAAATGAAGACACTTTAACAATAGCTAAAATTACAGGTAATCCTGTAATTTCCGATGGTAGTGTGTATATTAAAATTGTCATGTAAAAGATGATACATATTATAAAAGAATATTCAAAGTATTTAATTCAAAAGAAATATCATTCAATTTCACTTCATGTCAGAGAAATATCAATGTGTAATTTCGTATGAAAATTTAGATATAATTTCAGCTTTTTTAACTACCTAAATCTTTTGTTCACACAAATATATAGAAATTTTAAAAGGGTCACGTATTTTAAAATATTTTAAAAGTATTTTATTCAAACCTTTTATTTTTCAAATTTGATTAACAAAGCTAAAAAATATTGTCTGCTTTGCGTCTCTTTTACACGAAGTCGAGAGAAACTTAATTTCTGATCTTGGCTCAATAGCCGATAGCGTGAAATCTAAACGAGGAAGTGGGGAATATTAGTCAGAATTTTTAATAGGGCTAAACAAGGTTTAGCGTTGTATATATAAATGTATACAGGGTGCGCCATTTAGACCTTCGGTATTTCAACATTGAATAACTATGACACTTTTCAGCCGATTTTGGCAAATGAGCAAGATTTGTTTAGGATATACTTTACCATTTATTTCAAATCAGTTTTAGAACACAACGTCGATTAAATGACTACCTCCATTCGATACACAAAAAGCAGCTCTTTTTCGCGCATTCTGCATAACATTGGCCAGCATTTCGGGCATTATAGCAGCTATTTCGGCTCGTATGTTACATTTAAGTTCGTCAATTGTCTTTGGCTTGCTGGCATAAACTTGCAACGGTTGATAATACCGAACGCCATCAAGCTCATTTTTAACTGAAGATATAAATTTGTTATTACTGTAAACTCTTATCACACCTGATCCATCAAAAGAACTATCAATGGCTATGTCAGATTGCCTGTAGTCAATAGGTACGGCCACAGAAAGAAGTTTCTGGTGCTCAAATGTTGTGAAATCTGTTTCACGAAAATGAGCATTGCAGATCATCATCCTCCATTGTGTCGCAGCTTGATCAACACCTAAAAAAGAATTTCAAATACCATTTTGTGTATTAAAGTCATGGATAAACTAGGCCATATGATCGATATGGTAGTTTTTTGCCTATAAACTTTTGTCCATGCATAATAAGATAACAAGTCAAAAATTTGCGAGATAAAAGAAAAAGCATTAAGGAAGGCCTATCAACTCTCAGATTTTTGAACTAAGAAGAAAACATTTTTCTGAAATATATTTTTTTATATTATGAAAATTCAAGAGTTGACAGACCTTCCTTAATGTTTTTTCTTTGATCTTACAAATTGTTGATTTAATATCTTCTTTTACGTGGACAAAAGTTTACAAACAAAAAATACCATATCGATTATATGGTCTGGTTGGTGCATGACCTTAAACATAAATTTTCTTCAATCTATTGAGGCAATGCAAGAGTTTTCACGTGAGTGTTAAAAACGATTTAATTGATTTGGTTCAATACCTCACACTTTTCAATCTTTTCGAATATTTTGTTCCTACTATGCAAGTTTATGAACATACATTTTTTAATTTTTAAATAATTATAAACATTATGAATTTATCCCTTCGAAAATTATTTTCTATTAGAGTTGGGAATCAATGAGCAGAATAATTTTGTTACAATACTCATTTAATTAACATTAAATTTATAATTAAATGAGAAAAGTTAAGTGTTTAATTTTTATGCATCAAATACAATTTGAACAATGAAGAAAACTAGGAAAGCAGATTTTCATTTGCAAACTTACTCACAAAAAGATTTGATGAATCAACAAAATTTTTGTTGATTAGACCATATTATTATGTTATTACATACAAATAACAAAATCATTTAAATTGCTAAAACTTGATTGATTCTAGTTACTTTTAATAAAATTCAAAAATTTATTAGATTCCACCAAATTTCTTTTGGCAAATCAATAAAATACTGTGTGCATAGAAAAACTTTTTGTCATTTTCTATCAAAGTTCAATTAATAACTTATTTTCATGAAAGGTATAAAATTATTTTTAAGCACAATCCATATTTTATGCACCTGCATTTTGACACCACTGAATGTATTTTTCAGAATTTTTCTTTGGAAAACAAAACAAAACAAAATAATATCTTTGTCATTTAGACAATTCTTGCAGTCTCGGTAAACACACCGATCCACCGCTCTCACTCTCACTGTTTTCACTTTTTTACAAAAAAACGCTGCACAAATCGTTACTTTAACCGCGCTATAAAAAAATATTTGTATATAACTGCAAAAAACAATTATAAATGTATAAAGCGTTTGTAAAAGTACTACGTTGCACGTTATAAAATTATTTATATTCTGTGAAATTACAATTGAATAGTAATTATGTTATGTCAGACGTTGTTTTTTTATAAGGCGAAATGTAATAATTCAACGTTACTCGACGTAGAATTAAATATTTTTGGCAGAATTACAATGGGGTGTAAAATTACTACGGGCAACGTTGGAAACAAATGGCTTTACGTGACAACGTATCACGTATATAGCATAATTACAATTCGATTGTAATTTTACAGAATATAAATATAATTTTAGAACGTGCAACGTAGCACTTTTACAATCGCTTTATATATTTAGAATTGCTTTTTGTAATTCTACAAAAATACTTTTTTGCAGTAAGTATTGACACGTTGTGTTTGGAATGTTTGGAATCTCGGTAAAATCTAACCAAGTAAAACAATTGGGTGAATTCAGCCCCCTGCATCTTAGCCAGAATGCACGTAATCCGCGAAACGAAAATGTCATAAGAATTGACCGTGGCCGCTAGGGGCGCTGATTGTTCATGAGGCCTGAATTAATTTTAATGCATGGGAAAAATGCATAAAAATTAAATTTTTGAGGATAAAAACTACTTGATCATATTTTTTTTTTTACAACACATTAAACTAGAAAGTTTTAAATATTATTTAAAGCAATTTTTACTGATATAAAGGGTAATATGCTTGAATATTGGTCGAAAATTGTCTTTGTAATTCTGGCTGGAAATTGAAATCAAAGTTCTGTTATCTTCGTTTTAACATTAATATTTACATTGTGATTATTAAATAAAAATACAATATTTATTTATATTATCAATATTACTGATATTATATCAGTCTTACATATTATAATAGAAAAATTGGCTATTGAAATTCCATCAAATTAAATTATAATACGGGTATTAATTATATCATCTTGATTTTGTTAGAAAAATTAGATTTTATTATAGGACATTTTGTATTTTATATTTTAAAACTTCTCAGTAATTGAAAAAATTACATTTTTATGAACAAAACTTTCACATAAGGAATGAACGTACATTTGAAAAAGTAACAAATATAAAGAATTTATAAAATTCCTTTATAAGTATTTGAAAACACTAAGAACAAAGATGTTTGTAATAAATAATAATCAACATAATATACTATATTTCATAATAATATAATGGATATTTAGATCTCATATGCACATAATTTATTATGTGTATTTTATCTATAATTAGCATAATTAGGGATGGGCGATCTCGATTCGATTCTACGGAGATCGATCTTTTTTACTCGATTAATCGGTTGGATTGATATTTTTTTCGATCTTTACGAACGATTCTCCTTTCTTTTTTTCCTGTTTCCTATTTCTATGAACTGTTCCTATGAACTGTTTTTTAGTTTAAAAGTGAGATCAAGGGGTCGACCACGAGAATATCCTTAATGTGATGTACAAAGTATATTAATATTATAAACTTTATAGTAATACTTCATATTTATGCCAGAAATTTTATCATAAATAATACTTTAAGTGATATGCAAAGTTCAAAGTATATTAATATTATAAACTTTATAGTAATACTTCATATTTATGTCAGAAACTTTATCACTAATAATACGCATTGCTTTAGAAATTGTGCAATTAAAAAAAATAAAAAACGTTCCTGATTCGCAAATATAGTGTGTTTTTTAAGCCTACTTTCCTTTTTTATTGATATAAACACTTTTTTATTTTGATAATTTAAATTCACAAAATATGCAAGTAACAATTGTTATAAAACATTTTTAAAAAAGGTTATTTTACAGAAATTTATCATTTTGAGAAAAAGGTATCGATTTTTGAAGATCGATTCAAAAATCGATCTTTTTAACCGATTAATCGATCAAATTGAATCAATAATTTCCAAATTGATTCTTTTTTTTGAAGATCGCCCATCCCTATCTATAATACCTTAAGTTCAGTCAGTCAGCTTTGTTGATTTTTTTATTCAAAGTGTTTTAAATTTAGTATAGATTAAATTTTAATAAGTTAAAGGCGCTCATGATAAATAAACCACAAAACAATGCACTTTTTCAGAGCATTACGTGTAGCCTGTTTTGCAACCTACAGCAACAAATTTCCGCATTTTCACTTAAATTTTTATATCACCGACTGTTAAAACCATTCCAATTTACCTAAAAAGCACACAAAAGCACTTCAGACACCAATTTTTCACAAAAAACGTTAAATTTCAATGTTCTATAATGCTAATCTGTATAAGGTCGGCCCCATGAACAGCCAGCGCCACGGTGACTAACGGTCAACATCTGTGACATTTTCAACTCCAGAGATTCCGGGGGCTGGGTGAATTCAAACGTATCGGAAATTTAACTCCGAAAATATTTACCGGCCATGCGGCCATCTAGTTACTTATCACACTCCTGTAACTAAACTTTTCTGGCGCCATGTTTGAAATGTTAAAAAGTGACAGATGTATTCATATATGTTGTAATCATATAAAATAGCTTCATTGTATGAAATTTTTTGAATTTTAACCATCATGAATGTAATCATTATTAATTGTGCAAAATATGTCTATGTATTCAATGTATATGTAATAATATTCAATGTATCAAATTCAATATATCCGAAAAAACATGATTATTAACCTAATAAGTACGTATCAATGTAAATCACGAATGATACGAATATTTCTTGATTAATGTTGACAAAAGAAATATCGATATTAACAAAGGTTTGATTTGAATCGATTCTTTAACTTAGCTTCGAAAATTCAAACACGGTCATTGCATCCCCGTGTTTGAATTAAAGGGGGGAGGTGTCACGTCCTGTGACCAGTTACATGTATTTATTTATAATATTAAACATGTAAAGCTAATAAAAAGATTTCATAATAAAACTTGCACGAAGAATATGTTTTGAAAGAATTTTGATTATACGAATTAGAATGTACGGTAGCAAAATTGTAATAGGGAGAGAGAAATAGTAAATTTATAAATAGAGAACATTTATGAATGAAACATCGTAACCCTAATAAGGGTGTTAGCAAGGGAACCCCATCGGAATGTCTTAAGTACGCAAGAATATGGACCGGCGCAGCAAAGGATGAAAATTAAAAAGATGAATCATATCAAGGAAAAAAGGAACGTAGGGGAACCCAAGAGAAGGGCAAGTTGAAAATATGTTTCCCCTTTTCTTAATGTATGGAACTGGAAGTCAAGGAACTAGGTTTTCCACGCGCTAGGCAAGTAACCCTCATGGGAGTATTCGCCAGGGTAGATTTGTGCATAAAAGCAGGTGCTTTCTTGCGAATCAGTCAGTTTTTCTTCAGTCTTCCTCCAGTCTTCTCCAGTTTTTCGTCAGTCGTCGTCGGTACCAGTTCTTCGTCAAGTTCTCATAAGTCTTCCTTGAGTTTTTATCAGTCTTCAACAGTTTCTCATCGCGGAGTCGGTTCCCCCAAAAAGTTTTCGTCAACCATTCAAGTTCCTTCAAGGAGAATCTACAGTTCTCTGGTAGATTTCTTCAACACATCGTCAGCATTTTCATTCGGCGTATCAAGTGGTCCAGTTATTCACCTAAGGGAAATTATTACACACTCCCCAAGTTCGTGGAAATATCGGAGTGTTCCAATTGTGACGTTGCAAGTTTTTATTTGGAATATCAGTGGTTCCAGAGTGGATTAAACTACAAGTAAGTCATTCAACATTTACCCCAGGAGGAATTTTTAGATATCTCTCTTTCTCTCTCTCTCTCGTGGTTTTATTGTAGAATCATAATAAAGGTTAATAATTGTAAATTCGTTGAATATTTATTTGTTGTTAGCTTTCCCTCACCCTGTTTCGGTTTAGAAATTCTTTGGATTTCTTCACCGATCAAAAACGAGGGGAATTAATTTAATAATAGTAAAAGGTAAGTGACAGGACGTTACAAATGACCGAGCTGGACTAAATAGAAGTCAAAGTTTATTATTATATGGCCAACGTTTCGAAGACAAACACCGTCTTCCTCTTCAGGGCCTACATTATTAATATTACTAATTAGAAATTACATGAAATACTGAATTAAGAATAACAATATAAGAATTTATGATAAGGAAAAAAAGAAGTAGAATTAAACAATTTTAAATAGAACAATTAAAAAAATTAAAAATTTAAAAATTTAAAAAGAGAAAATGGATTACCTTAGTATGTAGATTAGAAAACACATTTAGTAAAATCAAAACCAATATAGTTTTTTTTTTCTTTTTTCTTTTTTTTTTGGTGAGGAGGAAAAATGGCGAAATCTTTTATAGACGTTGTACAGGACTCTCCTAGGACGGGTCTAGGCATACCTGTTGAAAACAAAAAACCCTCTCTCACGAACCAATACACCGCACGCGGAACCGCCTTTCGGCTTTAAACTTCGCGGGCAGTTGGTTCCAGCTTAAAGTCGCGTACGACTCTTCCGTCGTCCGTTCACCCGGGACTCCCATCCGCGGAAACACGTCCGGTAGGCAGGCCGGCTGGCCGCGCCAGCCAGGAAAGGAATAGGAAGATTCCTCCCCCAGTCGACGCGAACAGCCAAGTCCGCCCAAGACGCAGGACCGCGGGTGTAAGCCCCGATGCGATTTCTACTGGCCCCCATTGTTGCCGCGCTCTGCACGCCCATCGAGCTCCCTCGTCTTTATCACCAGGGTGACGAATGACTCGATAAGCATCCATATCTGTTCAGACTGGAGCATGAGAGAGACCATCGTGTCAGGAGTGAGTTGTGCGCCCACTGCCCGACCGACAGCCTCCCTTTCCGCGCCCCACCTGGCGCAGACAAAGAGTGTGTGCTTTGCATTTTCCACAAGGGAACCGCAGTAGCGGCACGACTCATCGTCTCTTTTCTTGAAGCGCTTCAGGTACGCATTAAAGCAACCATGGCCCGAAAGCGCTTGCGCCAGGTAAAAGCCGACTTGACCGTGCTTTCTATCCAGCCAGGTGGCTAGCTCCGCGATCAGACGGTGTGTCCATCTCCCGGTTTGGTCACCATGCCATCTCGTCTGCCATTTCTCGACGAGTCTGCGCCTTCCATCCTCGCGGATGGGCTCCTTCGCGCGAGCGATTTCCTGCAGGTCGGCGCAGGTAAGCTCTTTGCGAAGCTGAAAGGTCTCCTGCCTTTCCTCCGCCAATAAATCTATTTGAAGGATCTCCTGTCTGTGACCAGCAAAGCCTCGGTCTTTTCATGGGCCATTTTCAGGCATCTGCTATCTAACCAACGCTTTGCCCGCCACAGACTATCATTGATCCTCAGCTCCAGGATTTTGACGTCGTCAGCGGCGCACACGACAAGTGCGTCATCCGCGAAGCCGATGATGCTCGTTCCAGCAGGCAGGTCCATGCGCAGGAAATCGTCGTACATGACGTTCCAAACGAGTGGACCTACCCGCGACCCTTGAGGGGCGCCACATGTCATCTCTTCCTTGAGAGACCATTTGTCGCCTTCGTATATCACCCACCTGTCGCTCAGATAGTCATCTATCATTCGCAATAGGTAGTCTGGAACCTTTTTCCGCACCATCGCCTCGATGCAGATGTTCCATCTCGCGGCATTGAACGCATTGCGTATGTCAATGCTGATCAACGCGCAGAATCCCTTACGCTTACCGGTTCCTCTTCTTGCTTTAGTGGCGATGTCCACCACTGCCTGGATGGCGTCAACTGTGGACCTGCCTTTCCGAAAGCCGAACTGGTTTTCCGAGAGACCGTTCTCGCCGACCATGTGACCCTGTAGTCTTTGTAGGATCATTTCCTCCAGAAGTTTCCCCATCGTATCCAATAAACATATTGGTCTATACGATGAGGCATCCCCTAGAGGTTTGTTGCCCTTCCTCAGCAGGACCAACCTCTGCTTCTTCCAGTCTGCGAAGAACCTCCCCTCCCGAAGACAGGAGTTAAAGACTTCTAGGAGGATTTCCGGGTATACCCCGATCACCTCTTTAAGGATCTCGTTCGGCAACCCGTCGATCCCCGGCCCTGTGTTTGCCTTGAGCCTTCGACCCCCTCTCTTTAGTTCTTCGAGAGTGAAGAGTTCTTCGCTCCGGACCACGCAGGAACTTCGGTCCTGTCTTTGGAACGGCTCTACATGCGGGAACAATCTTCACACGATGTACTTGACTCGATCGGCATTATCCAGGCCCGTGGTCTTTCTTCTAGTCACCAATCTCTTAGTGACTATTTTGAAGGCGAGACCCCATGGATCCTTCTCGACTTCTCCGATCAAGTCTTTCCAACACTGAAGTCGGCTTTTCTTTATGCCTTGCCTCAGAGCTGATTTTGCTTTTTACCATGCCTCGCGCAGCAGAGGATCACCCTTTGAGCGGGTAAAACTCCGCCGCGCTGTAAGGCACTTTCGACGCATGACGGACAACTGGTCGTTCCACCAGTACATCGAGTCCCTGGTACGCCTGTGCCCGCGGCGAGGCATGGAGTGGTCACATGATGCGACCACTTTCCGCCTCGCCGCCCGCACAGTGTCCTCCAACGACTCAGCAGACCTTGCCCAACCAAGCTTATCTATGAGCCTGGTTTCTAAGAGATGTTCGCGAAGCTTTTCTTCGCTGAGTCGTTTTGTGTTCCAGGAGGGGCTCCTTACCTTGCCGCCCCTTCCCGTATTCACTGGGTGACTCCGTTCCTGGATGCTAAACTCAATGCACTGATGGTCACTCAATGTTATTACATCGAGGATGCACCAGTCGCCTATCCTTGAGGCAAGACGGGGCGCGGCAATCGTGAGGACGATAATCGACCCCCCCCCCGCTCCTTGTCTGAACGTAAGATCCCTGCCCTCCGTGATGCATCCTGGTACCAAGCATAGTTTTCAGACCATTTGTGTTGCTTACTAATGAGCAACACATCGGCCCCCCTCTCCTTGGCAGTCTGCATCAGAAGGTTCTGGGCTTCCTTCCCTCTCCCGAGGTTGAGCTGTAGAAACTTCACTTTCGACCCCTCAACCTCTGGAGCTCCGCCCTGAATATTGGGCAGGAACCGCTCCCCGAAGCATGGGCGACATCTTTTTCGCCCCTATCAGTACAAGTCAGGCACCGAGGGGAGCCTTGCACTCCTAGGCCACGTGTGACGCGCCCCCACACCTCCAGCAGGCATCCTTCCTGCCTGGAAGCGTGCAGCCACGCGACACATGGCCGTATCCCTGGCACCTGAAGCACCGGGCAACCTCGATATGCTCTCGGATGCGGCAGTTCACCTACCCCACCCTTAGCTTACCGAGTCCGAGCAAGCTCCGAGCTTCCGCCTCGGTTAAACGGACCACCGCACTCTGCACACTGCCGAAGCGCTTGTACAGCCTGCACTGGTCCCCGAGGTCTGGCTTGCCCAGCGCGATGCACAGCGCGGCAACAACCTCTTCCCTTGTGACGGTCTCGTCGAGGTCCCTAACTTCGAGGGTCCTCTTCGAGACCAAAGACTTAACGTTGGCCTTCTCTCCGACCGCCTGATCGAGCGCCTTCTCGAAGGCTGAGACGTCGCCACCCTTCTTCAGGACCAGAAGGATCTCCTCCCTCCTAGTTCTTCGGATGGAGAGGACCTCCGCTCCCGAATTTTGGGGGTTAACCTTCGCCTTCATGGCTTTCAGGATCTCGGCGTAGGACTCGCCGTCCTTCGCCGACGCCCTGATAGCATCACCCGACCTGGCAGTCGGAGAGCGCCTCAGCATCTTCTCCTTTGCTTTAGGTCCCTGCGCAGAAGGCACAGGAACCTCTTTCTTCTTTTCCTCTTTTTTTTTTCTTTTTTTTCTTTTGCACCAGCTGCCATTCCCCATCCTTTTGTGGGGTCTGGCCACTGGTGACCGCAGCGTAGGATGGCGATGAGCCGCCCTTCCCTTTCTTCGGGAGCCGATCCTCGGGGGGGGGGGAGGAGCAACCCTCTTCTCCCAAAACCAATATAGTGAAAACACCATTGTCAAGTAATGAGGCTAGTCAATGTTGATAAAACTTAACTGTACACAAGTTAAAAATCGTTGCTTATAATGTGTAAACTATGTAAGAGTATATCCAATTAGCAACATCGATTCCATCATTCTTAATAAAAACTATAATATATTCTGGCACAAAAAATAGAATTAAAAAATAAGTTTGAGAAAAAAAGGAAGAAAAAGGAGGCGGAGCAAGATATTCAGCATCTCATCTAATCTACATACTAAGGTAATCCATTTTCTCTTTTTTAATTTTTAAATTTTTTAATTTTTTAATTGTTCTATTTAAAATTGTTTAATTATACTTCTTTTTTTCCTTATCTTAAATTCTTATATTGTTATTCTTAATTCAGTATTTCATGTAATTTCTAATTAGTTATATTAATAATGTAGGCCCTGAAGAGGAAGACGGTGTTTGTCTTCGAAACGTTGGCCATACAACAATAAACTTTGACTTCTATTTAGTCCAGCTCAGTCATTTTCCTTATATTTTTAAACATATACAAACTGGACAACTCTTAACAAATTTTTTATTTTTATTTTCGCCATGCTTTATTTGAACTCTAGGCCAACTGCATAGCTGGCGCCGCCACACGGCGACCTTCAACTCTCATGACAAATATTTTCTACAGGCCTCCAGAGTAGAGTTCTGAGTCGGTTATATTACTTTGAGAACGGTAACGAAAATGAGAATATTACTAGAAATATAACCGGTGGATAAATTCTTTTAGAATATTCTCGGTTACATTACTGGAACTTAAATTCTCGAGAATTTAAGAACTCTAGTTCTAAATAAATAAGGAAAATATGTTAAGGAGACAGCCTTTATTCTATCTCTCCTCATCCTGAATTAAATACGGTACAATTGTTATTTTCAAAACGTAGAATATAATTTAATCAGAAAGAGCATGGTTAAATTATTCATACCAAATGTCTATGCCAGCCCCATGCTATTCCTCTGGATTTAGAACCATATCATATGTATATAAAATAATTATTTAATGAAATTTAATATTTGAATTTCGATTTTATCGATTCGAGATATCGCAGTGAACGGGGAGTTGCGTAAGAATCGTAATGGAGAAAAGGGTATTAGAACCTCAAGGCCCCATTTTTACACTTTTAATGATGAGTTGATGATGGTGCCGTTCCACATGGGCGCACAATGCAAAGCAGAAAGCGGACACCTTTAAGAAGAAGGAAATCTAAAGCTTTTCTGTAATTGGTTGTTCATTTTCTGCCCTGCACTTCGCGCCCACGTGGGACGGCACCCTGACGCTTACTTGAATGGTCAAGTATACGACGTGACTGGTAATTGGGAATTTGCACATTTTTTTTTTGTGATAAAAAAATGAAATTTGGGGGTCACTCTTGCATACAAAATTTTTTTCTGAATTTTTTAGTTAATAATTTATTAATGAGCGATTGAAAAGTGTAAATTTTAAGTTTTCCGAAAACGTTCCGGAAACAGCCGAATGCTTCCGATGATACGGTGACGTCACATCGTTGTATACGATCGCTCTGTGTCACATCTTTGTATAGAAGACCAATTGAAAATGGTATAAAATGTCGAAAAAAACGGTTTATAAATGGTGTTTTGTCGATGAGTGTCATAATTCGACAACCAAGACACCCGATAAAATTTTTTTTCCGATTCCGGTAAATCAGATTGTGCGAAATAAATGGTTTGAAAGTGCACAACGGCGAGATATGCCAGGAAATAGTAACATGTTTTGCTGTCAAGATCATTTTGATGTAAGTATAGTTTCTTCTTTTGCTCATAATATTGTTATCTGTAAATAAACTGTAATTGAAAAAATATATAGATTTATTTATATTTATAATTATAGCAGTTAAAACAAAATCTAACCTCAATTTGTCGATGTGTAAATAATAATATGATTTAAAAAGTTATTACTTTACGTCTAAGGAGCAGGTTTTATAGAGGAAATCATGATCATAAATTTATGTGATACAATTTAAGAATGTTAAACATAGAACTTGCTGTTATTACTGTTTTCAAATTTTTCAATAAAGAATTTTCAAGTTGTAGCTTCGAAAAAATTTGACAATACTAATGCGGTTAAATTAATTTATAAATTATGAAATAATAATTACGTGAATGAATTATTTCAGTTAAAAGAGGATATGGAAAATTACGTAAAGTACTCTTTAACTGGGAAACCAATAAAGATTAAAAAAGGTGTTTTTCCGCATTTTTTCGATTGCCAAAAACATCGTAGTAATAAGAAAACTCCTCGACCTGCTTTTGTTAAACTCAACCGGAAAAGATAAATTTTGGAAATTTTATTATTATAACGTAACGACTATCACTCTCTCAATGAAACCTTATTGGATATTATACTATTTAAATATTAAAAATTCAAGCAGTTAACAAATAATTCATGTCATTAGAACTAATTAAATTAAGAAGCAAATGAACTAATATTTATAATGACGAATAATTAATTATTTATAAATCATTCAAACGAATTAATTTATATTTATATCATTCATTTTACGAATAATATACTCATCTTCTTTAATAACGTAATAATAATTCAACTATGTACTAGATACATTAACTTATACATGAGTGATTTTTCATTATCATCAATTAGTAGCTTTTTCTTTTATTTGAATTGACAGAGTAGAGTAATTATAATTTGTCAATTTTACTTACAAAGTGGCTTTGACACCACGGATTTCTGGTGTGGCATATTTAGGGTTAGATGTAAAATATTCCAACACCATAAACATAGAAATTTTTGGAAGATTTCCCGAGTCTGCTTTTACGAAGCCACTATCCACCTTAGAAGGCATTTTTAACTAAACAAACCAGTTTATTTATTATTTATAACTTCACTTGCACTTGGTTTCCATGTTGCCGATACGAAAATACAACGGTTTGACGTCAGAGACGCGTGACCGCCAAAGCGGTCCGTTTCAAACGCTCATTATCATTGAATCCATCGCAAATCCACAATTAATGAGTAAAAAGAAAACGCTATTGTAATTATTTTTTATTTAATATAAACTTTAGATTGCATTTACAAAATTGCATAATTTTTTTGCATGCAAATTCCCAATTAACGGTAATGACCGGTAATATTTTACCAAAATGGTAAAACTGTAATTTTTCTACGTAAGAGTATTTTCTCATATGTAAACATGTCAAAAATACTTTTTACACCTCATATTTTATTATATATCAGCAGTTTGTTTATAGTATTATAACCTCAATTGTTTCAGTAGTGAAAAAAAAGAAAAATTAGTTTGGAATGCAAATTTGAGATTTCAACAAAATCATGAGACCCATAGACATTTTTAACGAACGTTTTGAAGTATTTAACTAAGAAAAAAATTAATTCGCTTGTAAATATAGTAAGTATAGCATAAGTATAGAATTGTTCAACGATTTGGCTTGAATCCATTTCACCCTAAAACCATTTTAAAAATGTTCGCTCACATTGATTTTGACATTAAAATCTTTGCTTATAATTTTATATTTCAATAGTCTAGTAGGAAAAATATAACCTACAAGATTCGATAATATCATAAAACAGCGTACTTACAATAGTAACCTTATGAGGTGCCTTTTTCAATGTTAAAAAAGTCGTCCCTTAGTGATGCCACTTAAAACTAATCCGTAAGGCGGCGCCACCTCCGTCCTTTCCGACTAAAGTAATATTTTATATGGAGAAAATTGATAAACAATTAATGTTTTATGATTTTTGGAGAACTAAGATTATCAATTTTATCGAAATAACATTTTTAAATACTAATCAGAACTTGAAACATAAAATAGTTATAACACTCTAGAAAATTAATCGCAAAAGTACAAGAAATAAATTGTCTTGCATATAGGATCCTTATATCACGAATAATTAGAGTAAAATTATTTCTTCATTAATATTTCTTTACCAATATCGATAATGATGGAAATATTAGCAATATATTTATTTATTGCTTTTCTTCACTAATTGCGTTATTTTATGTTGATAATACAAAATATTATGCATTGCATTATACGCGTAACAAGACCTTATCATTTTATCTACCACGTGGATCAATAAGTCCCGGGACTGACACATAGATGGCGTTGCCAACAAAAGTTCTGTATGATTTTTCATGAGTACCAACCTTCAAAAGATACCTGTCAAAATTTCATGACATTCTGATATTTGGTTCACGAGTTACAGTGATTTAAGTGACGCTAATCTTGATATTCTCAAAACAATGGATTCGAAACAATTTCGTGTGTTGATTTACCATTGCTTTTTGATGAAAAAAAAAACACAATGTAAGCTCAGCAATGGCTTTAAAAGTGCTACGGGGACTCTGCTCCATGAAAAACAACCATTTGTCGGTGGTATGCTGAGTTTAAACGTGGTCGTACAGACACTGAAGATACTGAACGCTCCGTCCGGCCAAATGAGGTAGTTACACCGGAAACCATCAAAAAATTCCACCAAATCGTTTTCGAAAACCGTAAATTAAAATTGCGTGAGATAGCTGACACCTTAAAGATATCATACGGCAGTGTGTACGCTATTTTGCATGAACATTTGTCTATGAGGAAGCTGTTGTCAAAGTGGGTGCCGCGTTTGCTCACGGTGTATCAAAAACGACAACGTATCGTTGATTTCGAGCGCTGTTTGGAGTTTATTCGCCGAAATAAACCGAATTTTTTGCGTCGGTATGTGACAATGGACGAAACCTGGATCCATCACTACACTCGGGAGTCAAAGCGGTTGTCAGTCGAGTTGACTGCAGTCGGTGAGAAGTGTCCAAAGCGGCCATAAACGCAAATGTGGGCCGGTAAGGTTATGGCCTCAGTATTTTGGGATGATCATGGAGTTTTGTTCATCGACTACCTTGAAAAAGGTAAGGCGACCAACAGCGAACGTTACATTGGCCAATTTATGCGTTTGAAGAACGAAATCGGTGAGAAACGGCTCCAAATGAAGAAGAAAAAAGTGCTCTTTCACCAAGACAATGCGCCGTGTTACAAATCGCTCGCTACCATGGCGAAATTGAATTAATTGAGCTTCAAATTGCTTCCGCACCCACTATATTCACCGGATCTGGCCCCTAGCGACTACTACCTGTTTACAGACCTCAAAATACTGCTCCCAGGAAAGAGATTCTACTCCAACGAGGAAGTCATCACCGAAACGAACGCTTATTTCGAGGCCAAAGATAAATCGATCTACAAGAAAGGTATTGAAATGTTAGAGAAGTGTTGGACTGATTGTGTTGCTTTTGAAGGAGACTATGTTGATGAATAAAGTCGAGTTTTGCCAAAAAAATGTGTTTCCATTTTAGTCCCGGGACTTATTAATCCACGTGTTAATATAGTTGCTTTAATAAAGTATTAGTATTAACTACTGTATTGAATTAATATATATAATTCATTCAAGAAATCAATTATTAATGATCTAATACAAAATTCAATTAATAAATTAATCGAAAAAATAAAAATTGTCTATTTTTATATTATTATGAAATATTAATCATATTCAAATTATTTTAATAAACTAATATGAAACATTATTTAATGTTAAATTGACAAATAATTAAAATATTTAGTCAGTTGGAATCCATAAGGAATCTTGCACTGGAGTAATTGCGCCATGGAGATAAAAAGTCGAGCAATAAATTTTTTTTTCATATTTGCAAAAAATTGTTATAGCACCTATTAAAAGGGTGTTCCATTTAATTAAAAAAACTTTAATATTTTATGCGGAAATTGTCAATATTCTGATCCATTTTTTAAATTACAGTATGCACGAAAGATATACAATCAAACTAATAAATAAATCACTCAATAGCATTTTTCAAAAACTTTAAGTGTATTTATTATCTACATCTATTTTTATCTATTCTACTATTTCCTGAATTATAATTTTTTTCAAATATATTTTGGACACAAACATGTAGTAACTGGACCACATTCATTAATGAACTTGCTACTTCTCTCAAGTATAGCATGCCCTTAATATTATTATCTGAGAAAATGAATTGATAAAAATGTCTTATTTTCACAAATAAAAAAATTCAAAATAATGAAAAATCAGTCACACGCAGTATAAATATATGCTTGTATTTTGTTATGAATATGTTCACCAATTTCTTTTTCACGTGCCGAAAAGATATGTATAATTGAAAATTATTCATTTAGAGTACTTTATTAGCACATTCCGTTGCTCAACAAACATTATTTAACAGGATTGATCAAGCAACTTATGTAGATGAATTTGCCAGCCTCTACGAAATACTCTTTGTGAAGGGCGTGACTCGTAACTCAAAGATCCTTTGCGATAGGATAATTTATGATTTTTAGAAAATAAAAGTTAGGAACTCCTATTAAATAAGTGGGGTGTTTTCGACGCCCTGAACTCGATCGGGCCGAGTGATAGAGAACAACGGTGAATGAAAGAATGAAAGAATGAAAAAGTGGATCGTTGATTTTCGACTTTTCTGTTAAGCAATCAAAAAAGAACTTTGAAATAGTAAAAGTCTCGCGCTTCGATTATACTTGGCGATTCGCGCGAAAGGAATATAAATTGCAGTGCGTGGCTCTATTTTTATCAACAATAACAATAAACTATGTAATTTCCTAACCAATTCTACACGTTATTGTGATTTATTTACATCTCCCAATTACAGGAGGTCGTTTTAACGGCCGTTGCAGCAGTCGCATAATACAAACTTTCCCGTTCATGTTCGATATATATATGTATCGAAGAGCGAACGTAACATCGGAATAAAAGAATCGATTTTGCAAGAATCGATCGTGAAGAATCGAAATTTTTTAAACTACTGTATTTCTCTTGTAAATATTTTTGATACTTAATTATTTCTTTTGCAGTCCTTGGTTTAGTGTTCTTTGCCAAATGAAAGCACAAGAATCTATTCATAAAAAATATTTACTTTCTTACACTTATAAATTCATAATATCGATATCCCTGGTGAAAGTATCGGATAAGAATTCATTCCAAGCCAACGTGAATCATTCCGAACCAATTCGTACCAATCCGAAAAATGTTTTGTATAATAATTAATATAATTTCGCATAGGAAATCACGCTTTGAAATTTCTTTGGTATGCACTAAAATTCAAAAATATTCCTTTAAATTAAAATACGTTAATAAAATCATTTAGAATACTTAACATCTTTTAGATGACAATTCCAATACATGAAAAAGTTTGATCCTTTAAAAATGAATTGAATTATTGATTTAACCCGGTTCTATACGGTTTTTATCTGGTATCTAATTTCATTTTGCGGGATCTATCTGGGTCTATCCGGTCCTTATCCGGGGAGTGGTACAGAAAATAAGTTGTAAAAATATTCTACCCGCTCTTACTTGGTTCCTATCCGGAAAGTGGAGCCAGAAATTAAATATTATCATAAAAAGTTAGATTTTTAACCGGATCCTATCTGGTTTTTATAAGGCAGTTGTCGCCTTGCAAATTGTTAAGGTGAAAGTGCACATGCTACCCAACCCTACCCGGTTCCTATCTGGCATATGGAACCAGAAATTAAAATACAAAACATTTTTATGCCCGATCCTATCCGGTTTTTATAAGTCAGTTGTCGACTTGCAAATTGTTAAGGTAAAAGTGCACCTGCTACCCGGCCTTACCCGGTTTCTATCTGGCATATGGAACCAGAAATGAAATTATAAAAATTTCTTTATACCCGAATCCTATCGAGTTTCTATCAGGCATTTGGCGTCTTGTGGATTTTTAAGGTGAAAGTGCATCTGTTACCTGTCCCTACCCGGGTCCTACCTGGCATATGGATCCAGAAATTAAAATACAAAAATATGTTTATACCCGGATCCTATCCGGTTTCTATAAGGCAGTTGTCGACTTGCAAATTATTAAGGAGCCGGATACAAACCGGATAAAAATCTCAAAGGTCCCCGATAAGACCCATGTAGAAACCGGGTACACTGAGAAAAATGATCACGTAATTTTACTGTTTTCGAAGGTATAGCAAAGATATTCATTGAAACCGTGGACTTTTACTGTCCCATAATTTTTTTTACTGTCACCACCCTTAAAATTTACTTATTTGCATCGGAATATTTTTTTCAGTAATTTTCACAGTACGTTATTTTAAAAGTTTCTCTTGATGTCAGTAATAAAATACAAGCCTGACAGAAAAATATACCGTTAGTGTGTTTAAAGAAATAAAATTTGTATACGAGCTACTTTTGCTGTGAGTTGGTTAGTTTGGTGAGTTTTTTACTGGCAAATTCGGCGGGACGGTGTGAATTCGCATGTAATCATAATAATCATATGCGAGCACGTATGTTTATGTTGTGTATCTGACTGTGTCGAGGTAGTAACAATAAATAAACATGTAGTTCAATTAACATGGGGTGAATAGTAAAATCAATTGAAGCTCTCATAGTAAACATAAGCACTAGAAGTTACTACATAAAAGTAGTTAGAAAAACAATCTGATGATAAGTAAATAAATGTACTATTTTTTTTAATCTTACTTTATTAGTTGGAATTACTCATTGCGAACTTGAATGCATAATTTCGTTATGAGATAATTTTCTTGATCCAAAAGTTTCATCATATTTTTGCAATTGAAAAAACTGAAATTTTTTAGATTCTGAAGATATGTTGATTTTACTCTTGAAAACAAAAATTAAAGGAATCATAACCTGTATAAAGTATCACTAATATACAATAATAAAAATTAATTTTAAATTATACTTCATCCCTCGTTTTCGAGATTATAACTTGTAGTACTACTTCGAGGTACGTGAAAGTCAAACCTTTAGCGTTATAGGAAAAAGAGTCCCGTGATCCCCTCCCTTACCCATACTCCTCATTTATTTTGTGTGTGTGTGAAAGTTAACATTTCACAGAATCAAAGCGCGATTTTCATTGAATAAAATCGCGAAAAACCGACAAAATGAGCGCAAATAGGAAGAGAAAACGCGAAGAAGACAGCGAGGACGAAATAGACCAGGAAAACAACATACGACGGAACATCGAAAAGTTTCGCAAATACGCGGCGAATCTCGGAATTAACCTCCCAGCACCTCGTGGTGACGAGTCTCAAGAAGATGCTCTCCAAGGATTACGAGCTCCTTTTTACACCGAAGAAAGTTTCAGAAAGTAAAAAATTTTTTCAATAAACGGGAAGAGAAAATTGTTAAATTGACATAGTCAAACTTGACCATAAATTGGCGAACTTGCACAAGAGGCAAGACAAGCCAAAAATTACCTGGTGAACTTACACGAGAGGTAAGGCAAACTTAGTTCAATCGAAAAGCTGGCACGAGAGGCAAGATATCGCAAAAAAAAGAGAGAGAGAGAGAGAGAGAGAGAGAGAGAGAGAGAGAGAGGGGGGGGGGGGGGGGGGGGGGGGGGGGGGGGGAGAGGGGGGAGAGGGAGAGAGAGAGAGAGAGAGAGAGAGAGAGAGAGAGAGAGAGAGAGAGAGAGAGAGAGAGGGAGGGGGGAGGGAGAGAGAGAGAGAGAGAGAGAGAGAGAGAGAGAGAGAGAGAGAGAGAGAGAGAGAGAGAGAGAGAGAGAGAGAGAGAGAGAGAGAGAGAGAGAGAGAGAGAGAGAGAGAGAGAGAGAGAGAGAGAGAGAGAGAGAGAGAGAGAGAGAGAGAGAGAGAGAGAGAGAGAGAGAGAGAGAGAGAGAGAGAGAGAGAGAGAGAGAGAGAGAGAGAGAGAGAGAGAGAGAGAGAGAGAGAGAGAGAGAGAGAGAGAGAGGGAGGGAGGGAGGGGGGGAGAGAGAGAGAGAGGGGGGGGGGCTAACATAACCTAACCCCTGCATTTCTTGGATTGTCTATAGACGGTAGTGACTCTGGTCATGAGTCAGGCGGGGATCGTCAAATAAAAAAAAATGACAACAAAAAAAACGAGGCGAACAAGTGCATCGAACTAGATGACGATATTCTCGAGGCCTTAGGCGAGAAACGTGAAGAAGAACCCGAGACAAAGATAGTCGTTCACCCGAAGCTAATGAACGCGTGGAAGACAATTGCAGAAAAAGGCCTCGAAGATGAGACCGTAGAAAAACTCCTGGATAAATATCCGACCACTGGCATATTAGAAACTCCAACCTGCAACGCAGAAATCAAATTTACCCTCTTTGAATCGGGACAAAAAAGAGATGAATATTTCATGGGATACCAAAAAAGAATTGCGACAGCCGCAGTCGCTATGGGTACTGCCCTCACCACGATTTTAAATCACCCAGATGGTGATTTCGATGTACCATAAGTCATCAAACAATTCAGCCACGCTGGTAAATTGATAGTAGGAGTTCACCAACAACTAACGGGAGCCAGAATTGCGGTTATAGAACCGTGCCTCACCAAACCCGTCAAAAACGTCCTCAAAGAAAATAGGACCGGGAAATTCTTATTCAGAGAAAAATTATCCGAACAGTTCAAAGAAGCCAGGGCCATGGAAAAAATCGCACAAACTTTCAAGAAACCTCAGGTGGACAAAACATACAAGTGGCCATCGAGACAAAACAATTTAAACTGGCGAGGCCAATACCAAAGGAAACCCGGGGGAACCATCATTCGTATTCGAGAGGACAGGCGAAATAACAACAACCATCAAGAGGAGGATACAAAACCCGAACCTTCAATTCCGGATTCCAACGCAACCAGAGCCAAACCGGAAAGAGAATCAACAACATGAAGTAAACGTAGGTACAGAGGCCGGCAATCTAAAACGTTTTGAAACACAATGGCGCAATATTAAAAACGATCGTTTTGTATTACACGCTATAACAAGTTTTAAAATTATTTTCGACGAAAAACCGACTCAAACAAAACCAAAAATCAAAATTTCATAACAAAAGAAAATGAAAACTAAAAATCAGAGACTTCGCATAATCAATCGGAAGTCTAGTCGCTGCATGCCCAGGTGTGGCATTCGGTTAGGCACATACAAAGATTTTGGAAAAAGAAAAGATTTTAGCCCTAAATTCGGCTGACGGCGATTACGATTCCGTTATGGAAATCCCCTATTCAATCTATAAAGATATAGATTGGTGGCTCGACAATATAGATTTTACATATAATCTAATCCGCACGGGTCTTTACGGTCTCGAAATTTTTACAGACGTATCAAAATCCGGTTGGGGAGCCTGGTGGAAAGGAAAAGAAGCCTTCGGTTTATAGTCAGAATTCGAGAAAAAATCACATATTAATGAACTTGAATTACTCACGGTGAAATTAGCCTTAGTAGCCTTGGCAGACGGAGAAAGGAATTGCGAAATATTACTAAGAATAGATAATACGACAGCGGTGTTTTATGTTAATAGAATGGGGGGAAATTTGAGAATGGGCAGAAAGGCGAAATAATTGGTTGTTCGCGTCTTATATTCCCTCTGCAGAGAATATAAGAGCCGATCAGTTATCACGAATTAAAAATATAGATACAGAATGGGAAATTTCAAACTGGGCCTTTCAAAAAATTACCGCGAAATTTGGAAATCCGGAAATCGATTTATTCGCATCATTTTGCAATAAAAAATGTAACAACTTTGTATCATGGTATCCTGAGAAACAGGCCCTTGCAGTTGATGCTTTCACTATTAGTTGGACAAATTTTTCCCTTCACGCCTTCCCCCTATTCGCAAAAATTCCAAAAGTACTCAAGAAAATTATACAAGATAAAACTCAGGGAATTTTATTGGTACCTAAGTGGCCCACACAACCTTGGTACTCGGTTTTCAAGTCATTACTAGTGAGCGAAATTGTATTTTTCAAACTGAATAAAAATTTAGTTTCGTCCCCTTTTAGGACAGAACACCGCCTGCACGAGCAGCTTTCTTTAATATCAGGGATTGTCTCAGGGCGTCATTTAAGTTAAGAGGACATCCGGTGGAGTCTTTGGATTTGATGATTGCATCATTATCTAATTCAACATTAAAACAATACGAAGTAAGTTTAAAACAGTGGTGGAGCTTTTGCCAAATGAAAGGAACCAACCCCTATGAAGTACAACGCGATAATCGTATGGAATTTCTCTCCAAAAAGTTCAAAGAAGGATCGTCATACAGCTCGCTAAATTCGTTTAGATCAGCCGTCTCGCTTATCTCCACAAATGAAGTCGGAGAAGATCCAAGAGTTGTTAGGTTAATGAAAGGAATATATAAATCAGCACTTTCAAGACCTCGATATGATACCGTCTGGGATACAAATGAGGTCCTTAATACTTTGGAGGGTTGGTCCCCAGCTGACACGCTTACTTTAAAAATTTTATCACAAAAAACAATTATGTTATTGGCTCTCTCCACCGGCCCGGGAAACCCCAGCCATTATTAGAGTTACCTTACCTTAAGGAAAAACCAAACATTTGTGTGGCCTCAACATTAGAATACTATGTCAAAGCGACCAAAGATTTATGTAATGCGAAGAGTTTATTCCTAAGCATACGACGCCCCCATAACGCGGTTGGAGCTCAGACTTCAAGTAAATCGATAAGGTCAGTGCTAGTTCAGTGCAACGTAGATACTAATATTTTTTCTTCATACTCGACGAGACACGCTGCAACATCGGCAGCTTTTAGAACGGGTTTAGATATAACTTCTATTTGCAAAGCGGCATCGTGGTCAGGCCGATCCCAAACTTTCGCAAAACATTATAATAGACCGTTAAAGCCAATGACCTATGCATTTGCCAACTTGGTATTGAATTATTGAAACAATGTGTTCCTCTAGTGTATAAGAAATAAATTGTTTGGAATAAAATAGTCATTTTTACTGAAATTTCCGATAATTCTAAACATCTACAAGTTATAATCTCTTCGAACGAGGGATGAAGTATAATTAAAACGTTTCTCTGTGAAGCAAGAAGGGTGATTTTTTACATTTATTATTGACGTACCGCTTGAATAGGGTTGCTTCGCAGGTTTCGTTGTCTAATAATTTTATACTAGGTTAGTTTCTGGAACAAATTTTGTACTCGGAAATCTCTTTACAATTACTTACTGTCTCTTTGTTTGTTGGTACATAGGAGTCTCTGTATTTTATAACATAGTCATGGTCTGGTATTATAGAAAAGTAAACATTCTGTACAGGATGGAGGATGGGAATTATTCTCTGGATTTGTCCCTCTTCTTTCTCTATAATCGGGATACTGACAACGTAGGTAAACAATCCTTTAATGATTGCTACGGACAGTTGACTAATGTCGATGATGTGCTGATAGTTGCTTTCTTCGGCGTCGAACTGATATCTCGTTCTTTGTCTTTTTTCGAACTCTCGGATAGATATCTTCGTTGGTTTCGTCTAACATAATTACGGCTATTACCAACTTGCCGTTAACAAAGCTGTCTCTGGATATAGCGTTCACTCCTATGCTCAGATTTCCAGCTAGTTGTCGCTCGCTATTTAGATTGTTTAGTAGCTCCTTGTGATTGACTGATGAGGAATCCAAGATGAGTTTAAGAATTTTTGTGTGGTTTGACAACACGGTAGCTATATTCTTATTTTCACTGTAAACATTATCAAATTCAGCATTTATTTGACTCAGATCATTTTCGTTGAGGGTTCCAAATAATAGTTTTGTTCATTTCATTGGCATAGGGTCAGTTTCTTCTTATTTTCTTTGATTAAAATTATTATTATTAGATTTAAAAATGCGCAAAAAAGAAGAGAAAGAAAGGCAAACGTTTCGGCCACATATGGGGTCCCTCTTCAGTGCCATAAATTCAAAGATTCATTCAAAATTTCAGTAAAGGATTAGAATATAGAAGATAATTTAAAAAAATAATTAACATAGAAATTAAAAACTTATCTCATAGCTCGCAATTCAAAATGAAGTAGTCCAGTATGCAGCATCACGAATTGAAGAAAATTTGAAGTTCACTATGAATAAAAACCGGATAAAATGAAAAAGTATAAAACATTTTGTACACGAACCGACCAGAATTTTTTTCAAAAAATGTTTATTATTAAAGAAAGATGCCAAATTGGTTCTCAATGGCAAAACACGAACAAGTTTGACATTTATGAAACCTTCTCGTGAAGACTTCATTACCGGCGTCTCTCACAGAATGCTCTGAACTGTTTTAAAACCCGACTAGGGACATTTGGCTTTGCTGACCGAAATTTTTTTTCCTATAAGCAATCCTGAGAGGTTCTTTTCCTCCTTGAAGAAGACTATTGTCCTGTATCTAGTTAAGAAATTCGAGACGTTTATGATGATTTTCACGAGTGGACGAAGGAGTTTATTTTTCAAGAAAACGATTTTGAATATACGCTTCACGGACAATCTATTTAACACTGAATTTGAAAGCAAGGCGTTACATAAACATAAAATATTATAATATCTGTATATGTAATTTTACACAATATTTAAAAAAAAAATCGAAAGAACTAGTTAAATTTAATAATAATTATGAATGAATCTTTGAATTTAGGGCACTGAAGAAGGCCCCCATATGTGGCCGAAACGTTTGGCTTTCTTTCTTTTCTTTTTTGCGCATTTTTAAATCTAATAATAATAATTTTAATCAAAGAAAATAAGAAGAAACTGACCCTATGCCAAAGAAATGAACAAAACTATTATGAATATGGGTCAATACAATAATAGACATGTTATCAAACATGTCACTTTGAAATTAAAAAATGGCACTTTCACTATAAAGCTAGAATATCTAACAGTTCTGACCATTTTCAGAACTAGTTAAATTTAATAATAATTCAAATGTGATACTTAATATCACGAATATTTAAATTGCATTTTTATTAATTTTTAAAGATAAATTTATTATCATTTTTCAAAACATCTCAGAATAAATCTGAATGCGAAAATAAACAACTTTCGATTTTTTTTAAATATTGTGTAAAATTACATATACAGATATTATAATATTTTATGTAATATTTTTAATATTTAATATTTTATGTAATATTTTTAATATTTAATATTTTATGTATAATATAAAATATTTATAACGCCTTGCTTACAAATTCAGTGTTAAATGGATTGTCCGTGAAGCTTATTTTCAAAATCGTTTTCTTGAAAAATAAACGCCTTCGTCCACTCGTGAAAATCATCATAAACGTCTCGAATTTCTCAACTAGATACACGACAATAGTCTTCTTCAAGGAGGAAAAGAACCTCTCAGGATTGCTTATAGGAAAAAAATTTTCGGTCAGCAAAGCCATATGTCCCTAGTCGGGTTTTAAAACAGTTCAGATCATTCTGTGAGAGACGCCGGTAATAAAGTCTTCACGAGAAGGTTTCATAAATGTCAAACTTGTTCGCGTTTTGCCATTGAGAAACGGTTTGGCATCTTTCTTTAATAATAAACATTTCTTGAAAAAAATTCCGGTCGGTTCGTGTACAAAATGTTTTATACTTTTTCATTTTATCCGGTTTTTATTCATAGTGAACTTCAAATTTTTTTCAATTCGTGATGCTGCATACTGGACTACTTCATTTTGAATTGCAAGCTATGAGATAAGTTTTTAATTTCTATGTTAATTATTTTTTTAAATTATCTTCTATATTCTAATCCTTTACTGAAATTTTGAATGAATCTTTGAATTTATGGCACTGAAGAGGGACCCCATATGTGGCCGAAACGTTTGCCTTTCTTTCTTTTCTTTTTTGCGCATTTTTAAATCTAATAATAATAATTTTAATCAAAGAAAATAAGAAGAAATTGACCCTATGCCAAAGAAATGAACAAAACTATTATGAATATGGGTCAATACAATAATAAACATGTTATCAAACATGTCACTTTAAAGTTCCAAATAATGTTTTTGAAATATCTCCGAGGAAGTTGGCTAATGCTTCCATTTCCTTATCAGGTCCTGATAAGTTAGGTTAGGTGAGGTGTTGACCGTTGACGGGACATTGGGTGTTCTTCCGAATGTTAATTCATAGGGAGAATATCCAGTCGTTTGATTGGTAGTAGTGTTCATGACGAAATTGATGTATTTTAAGTTTTCATCCCATTCTTCATTATTTTCGGCAATACTAGTCTTGATCAGGTTTACTAGTGTAGAGTGCATTCTTTCGATGTTTCCGTTTGATTGCGGATGGAATGCAGTTGTTTGAATATGCCGAATGTTCAATGCGTTTTCAAATTGTGTCATTAATTCCGATAAGAAGTTTGATCTTTGGTTAGAAAGTATGGTCTTAGGTGCTCCGAAAGTATAAATGTAGTGATCGATTAAGGCTTCTATTATTGAATTCGATGATTCATTCTGCAAAGGTACGAGAACTGTATATCTGGTTAGTCTATCTTGCATACTGAGTATGTAACGATTTCCTTTTTGTGTTTCGGGGAGTGGCCCAAAGATATCTAGTGCCAATTTTTCGTTAGGTGCTAAAGGTATATCAGGTAATATGCTCTTCGCTTGATTCTTTATGCGCGTTGTTTTCTGTAGTTGGCAAATGGGGCAAGACTGCACGTATTTTTTTATTTCATTGTCCATTCCGAGCCATAAGCCGATGGTCTTAGCCTTTTCCAGCGTGTTCTTTTCTCCAAGATGAGTGGAATGTGCTTCTTTGATTATAGCTTACTTTTCTTCTTTTGTCAATTCTCTGGTAGGCGTGAAACATAAGTGGAAATTTAGGTGAGGGTAATAATTTGAGAGAAATTACACCATTTCCTGAAGTATTTCCTTTTGTAATGGGGTAAATAGTGGGTCTCCGAAAATAAACCTTATGATGGTTAATTTTTTGCTGTTAATTTCCTCTACAATCCAGCTTAATTTTATGAGCCAATCTTCTTCATCATAGTCCAGCATTTCCTCCTTTTTTATTTCCTTCCATAACTTTCCTATCGCGTTAGGTTTTGTCTTAACTTTGCCGAAAGTGGGTTGCAGTCTCCAATTTATAAATTCCGTATGCATATCAAGTTTTTCGGTTGTCATGTCTTCTGTAGATTTGTTCTCTGTTTCCTCCGAAGGTTCTCTCATCCTTCTTGGTGGTAAATTGATCTTTTCCTCTCCTTTTAGTACCCTATCTTCTGTTATAACTGGGATACCGAAAATTTCGATTTTCTGTGGCTGAGTTTTTAATTCCGCAGTTCCATCTTCCTCATTGGATATTCCTGCTTCCCACATTGCTTGTTTTGAAATATCAGATGTTATAGGGAAAAGTCGGGATAAACAGTCTGCAACTTTGTTTTCTTTTCCTTTTACGTATTCGATGTCGTAATCGTATTCCTCCATTCTCAATCGCCATCGAAGCAATCTTGAATTGTTCTTTAAAATTCGGAAACCTTAACACTGGTGCTGATATTAATGCATTTTTCAAGTCATAGAATGCTTTTTCGCAGTTTAGTGTCTAGTCGAATATTGTATCTTTTCGAGTTACCTTAGTGAGTGGTCTTGCAATGCTTGAAAAGTTTTTTATAAATTTTCTATAGGATCCTGTGAGTCCTAAAAAGGATTGTACGTCCTTTACTGTTTTTAATTGTTCAAAGTTCTGTACTGCACTTAATTTCTCTGGATTGGGTTTTACTCCATCCTTAGTAATTACATGTCCTAAATATGCCAATTCTGGTTTAAGGTTTTCGCATTTGCTGGGTTCTAGACGTAGTCCTAGGGTTTTTATTCTTTCCAAAACCGCTTCTAAATTTTCGTTATGTTTTCGAATAATTTCGCTAAAAATTACTATGTCATCTATATATGCAAAGCATCTTGTGCCTATTAATCCTCTAAATGCATTGTCCATCATCCGTTGGAATGTAGCTGGAGCATTCTTTAATCCGAAAGGCATTCTGTTGTATTCAAAATGTCCCTAGGATGTCGAAAAGGTTGTGTACTTCTTCTCGCTTTCCTTCATTGGGATTTCGTGGAATCCTGCTGAAAAATCAAAAGCTGAGAAGAATTTTGCTCTACCAAGCTGATCCAATATATCGTCTATTACGGGTAACGGATATGCATCTTGATCCGTATCTTCATTGATTTTGCGGTAATCAATGACCATTCGTAATTTATTACCTTTTTTAGGTACTATCCACAGTGGGGAGTTAAATGGTGATTGGGATTCTCTTATAATTCCTTTTCGTAAAAGTTTCTCCGTTTCCTGGAGTGAATATTCTCGGTGTTCTTCCGGCAGTTTATGTGACCTTAAATTAATGATTCTTCCTGATTTCAGAACAATTTCGTGTTGTGTTAGGTTTCTGCATGGGAGTGGTTCAGTGTCCAAAAAGAATACTTCTTGGTATTTTGTAATCAATCTTTGTATAATATCTTTCTGATGTTCCTCTAAATGATCCAGTTTCGATAGTTCAAAAATTTCGTGTAATCTATTCCATAGTTCGCCTTCCTTGTTGCGTGAATTCACGTCTCGGGAATTAATAGTTAGTATTTGTTCATATTTAATTCTGGTGTTTATTGGTTTAGGTTCTATACAGTAATTGGTAATGGGTACAGAAATCTCGTTGTTCTGAATTCTATAAATTCCGTCTGGTATGTTTTCTTGATCTACTACAAGTACATCCTGATTTTGATCAGTCGTTATTATTCCAAATACTTTTGTTGTCTTTCCAGGGATAAATTCTCCGTCTTCGTGGAGCGGTAATTTTATGTTGTCGAGTATCAAAAATTCTGATGTTATTGCATAACGTCGAAATTTAGAAAAGAATTTTATTCCTATTATCCCTTCTTCCGAAAGTGGGAAATTGTCAGGTACAATATGAAAAATATGTGATTGTCCAAAAAATGATAAATTAACTGTTTCTTTAGAGATGTGTTCGTCTCTATGCATAATACATTTTTTAATGTATTTTTGCCTTTTATCGTCAATGGCAATCACTTTCTCCTTAATTAAATTTATTGCTGCTCCTGAGTCGACCAGTAGTCTGTATTCTCCTGTTCTTCTTCTTGCTCGCATGGACCGGAGTCGTCCGCATACGGCTGATATTCTGCTGATTCCTCGTACTCTATTTGTTCCCGTACTTCTTCCGGTGTCATTTGCATTGCATCTGTGTTTTCCTCTTGCACCATTCTCACTGGTTGTGGTGGTCTTTTGACGTTCAGGCCGGGTTGAAAACCCTGTCTAACGTGACATTGGTTTGCAAAATGACCTGTCTTGCCACATTTATAACAAATCATTTTTACTCTGTCTGCTAGTGGTAGTGAATGTTTAGTTGGTCTTATTCCGTTAGTGTTGGCGTTAGATCGTGGCACTGGTTGCGGCCTTGGTAGGTATTTCAGTACAGGTCTCGTGACTAATTGTGTTCGTGCAGGTTGACTTCCTTTCAACCACATTTCGGTCTCTATGGCATGCGTCTGTGCCTCCGTTATTGTATTGGGTTTTAGTAGTCGTATCTGTGTACCTATCTCTTTCTTAAGGTTAAGGAGGTATCGGTTCACCGCTTCTTGTTCTTCGAGCTTAATTTTTATTCGATGCTCCATGGGATTGACATGCTGTGTGCCTGTACAGCGTAATTAATTTCATTTATAATCTGTCTGAACCTAACAGTGAAATTTTGAACACACTCAGTTGCTCCTTGTTTGAAACTTTCTAATTTTGATTTTAGGGCTAGAATCGAGTTTGACGATTTTAAATTTTGTCTAAGTGCGTCGTATAAATCCTCGTATGAGTTTATTTGTAAATATTTGATTGACTTTTCCACGAAGCGGATATTTGCTATGATTAAGTCCAGGAGTAAATTAGGTTGTGTAGATCTGGTTTTTGCTTTCTTGACAGTTTTAATGAAATCTTCTATTCCTATATCGTCTTGACCATTGATCCCACGAATGGTTTCGATCTCGGTTTCTGCTTTTATTCTTATCTCCTCGTCGATGTGTGATATTGAACGCCTAATTATATTCAGATAAATACTAATTCACTTTTATTTTATTTTCTTTCGGGCTTACCGCAGTGAAGTCCGGAGTTCTTACCTTAATGAATCTCGTAAGATTCTCACTTGCTTCTGGTCCGTAGAATCCAGTTTCTTTTCTCAGTGCTGTCCGCGTTTTTATATGGTTCTAATTAATCTATTCCGTAGAATTTCGAGAACCGAGAGAACTTAGCGGATCCAGACAGGATCGCCAAAAAATGTTATGCGTAATATCGAAGAATGATGTTTTAAGAATATTGCTGAGTCATTTGTTTAGAAAGCTCAGTGGTTATAACTTCATTGGTCGGATAAGAACTAAGGAGCGGGCCCTGCGCTCTATATTATATAGGCCTCGAGTGCTAATAGAAGGGGTATCTTACCGTTAGGCATAACATACTAAGCTTTTTAAAAATAATTTTAATAATTCGAAGAATGAATATTATAACCTGAAAAGCATATTTGAGAAATTCATATTATGAATATGAACTTTCCAAAAACTTGGCGACCCGTGGTTTACAGACAGCTTTCACAGCTGACTATGTTCTGGGTATATCAATATACATACATGCTATAGTGCGGTCATTCGGGCCACTACTCGATACTAGCGCTATCCGTGGTAAAAATATGAAACATTTTGACTACAAGAAGGGAACATCCCCCACCACGGGAGTTGCCAGACCTGTCTATACTACCGTGGTTCAGGTTAGACAGGTGGATGCCAGATCATGACATATTTGAATTGCGCTCAGTTTGAACTTTCCCGCTGCCTATTTGGAACTTTGAAATGTTTTACGACATCCCCAGTTTCATGAAACCTTACATTAGACCAAAGTTTTATGACATTTTACAACCCTATAAAGGATGCGAATATTGTGAACACATTACGAATTCTGAAAATAATACTTGTGGCTTCATTCTAGTTCTCATTGACTCCGACGTGAAAAAATACGTTTACATAAACACATAGCCTCAATTCAGGAATGTTTGAAAGTGACAATTTCATACAAGAGAAAATGAAAGCAAATGCACATGTCAGAAATTAGGAAATTATTTTATTTAATAATTTAGAATTTAGTAATTAATATATTAAAAATCTCACCATTTAAAAATGTAGAAACATAATAATTCTTCAAACTTATTTATTAAATAAAATTGTTGTCGGAACAAGGCACAGCAATTTCTTACACGGCCCTACATTTTCTATGGATAAAATGTACCCAACATTTTTTGGGACATATCGCAAGTGCTTCGGTAGAAGTGCAGTTTAATTTATAACCCTATTGAAAATTCCGACGTTGGAAACGACATGGGAAATGACATTGGAAACGGCATCGGAAACGATATCGTAAGTGATATCGTGAACGTTGTTGTAAGTGATATCGTAAACGACGTTGGATTTTGAGACCATATTCGATATCGTTTACGACCTTTTTTTTATATTAAATAAGACAAAATATTTTATTATTGTTAAGATTTAAATCTATTTAACAATATGGGAGGAATATAAAGACAATGGAAACTGTTATAAACATATTGGCTTAATTTTGACCTTAAAACGCGAAAAAAAATTGTTCGTTTTTTTATAATGAGAATTTTAATAAACCAATATGTTTACATCGGTTTCCATTGTCTTCATATTCCTTCCATATAGTTAAATAGATTTAAATTTTAACAATAATAAAATATTTTGTCTTATTTAATATAAAAAAAAGGTCGTAAACGATATCGGATGTGGTCCCAAAATCCAACGTCGTTTACGATATCACTTACAACAACGTTTACGATATCGCTTACGATAACGTTTCCGATGTCGTTTCCAATGTCATTTCCGATGTCGTTTCTAACGTCGGAATTTTCAATAGGGAAGGTTAGACTACGTTATACATGTAGGTTAGGTATACTGTATAATAGTATAATTTGTAATTAAAATCAATAAAGAAGTATATAAAAAAAGACATCTTGCGAAAATAATTATTTTTTCTTATTGCCTTTGATAGTCCATAAAATTGTCATTGACTGACTTTGAAGTTTTCATGTACGAGTGTTAGTCGAGCTCTATCTGCCTATATTTAGAATTTAATATTAAATCTTAGAAATATCCAATCTTTGAACTTTATTTTCTCAAATGATTCATAGAAGTTATACATTTTGCTTACTTTAAGTAACTTTTTTCACGCAAGAATGAATGAACCCAAGCAGAAATTAACTTACTTATAACTTATAGCCGCTGCCTTCAGTGAATAGTCACTGAATCAGTGGCCGTTCACTGATTCAGCCCGAGTCGAAATTTCGAGGGCCTCATATGAGCCTCTTGGTGATGTTGAAGCTCATTTGAAACATTTTAAGCCTCCACAACCTCTTTAAAGCCTATTGATAATCGTTAAGTCATCATTTAACCCTCTTTAGCCTCTGTATTTTATTTTTCAACCTCTTTTAACGCTCAGGAACCTCTTCAATCGAGAAGAGCCTCACAGGTACTTTTCCGTCGTAATGTATATGTATACGAACAAGAACCTCTTTTACCCTTCTTCAGCCTCAAAATTATGCCGCAGAGGCTCAAATGAGGCCTTCGATTTTTTGAATCGGGAGGTTTAGAGAGCATATTTTAGTGGCAAAGACGTACTTTAAAGAAGACTACCGGTGTCGAATCAACTTTGTACAAACACTGGTGTTTTACAGCGTTAATTATCAGAGTCGTTTAGACATTGGGTTGGGCCAATTCTTTTCAACATTATGCCAACGTTGGTAATCAAGAGTCGATCTCTTATGTTGGACCAACATTTAACCGATCGTCATAGTCGGCAGAGTGTCATGATTTCTTTTTGCGGAAAGTAATCTGCGCTTTCGGCAAATATAAAATTTTTCTAATTTTAAAAACATGTTGAATTTTCAGCATATTAATGTTTCAAGTCATTATATGTAATACTCGATAACAGTTATAAAAATCTAAATACATTTGGGGTATTTTTTAATAAGAATTTATTAATTTGATCCCAATAGATTGAAGTTAACGTTCCTGCACAGAAAATATTAGGTGTCGAAACTTTCTTTATCATCGACTTTTGGATATGACTAGTCAATGAGAATTTCGACAACCTTTTTAGAAGCTTTCATTTGAAAGGTGTACGGAATTATTGAAATCGTCAATGAATTTTATTACAATTTTAGTCCTATCCAAAAGTCGATGACAAGTGACTACAATGAGAATTTTTATTCTCATTCCATCAGAATCTTTCGTTACCCTTAAAGTGTAAAAACTATAGTCAATTTAGTGAAAAAAAGTAATTTTTCTCATCTAACACTTTTATGATAAATCCTGTTTTAGCCTAACAGCTTATATAATTTATTCAAAAGTTTCACAAAATCTAGTTATATAAATGCTTCATTTAGAATGTGTTCTTAAATCATTTATAAATAGTTCTTTATTGTTCAGTTAAGGGGGGAAGTCCATGCAAACGCCTCAAAATCATTCATATTTTAAAAATGTTTTTGAAGGTGATAAAATAATTTTATTGTATTTTTCACAAATTAACCATTGATCTGAAACAAAAAAATTAAATTTCTTTCTTTTTATAACATATTAACGGAAGGGATAAACCTACAAAACTAAAAAAAAAAAACATAAAATTCAATATAAAATAAGCCTTTGACAAATAAGTTAGAATTATGGGCTATTTTTTCGACAGTTTTGACCCCGAAAAAGTATTTTATTAACGAGAAATATCTGAAATTTTAGGTTTATCCTTCCGATAATAATGTAGAGAAAAGCCTCTCAAAATTACAGACAAATCGGACGATAGCTTTTCGAGTTACTACACGAGCAGTTTTTAAAAATACAGTTTCGAGATAATCGCGTTTAAAGTTTTAGTACAGTATAACGACGAGTTTTAGTTACTTACCAATTAATATGCAATCTCAGGTCCATACAAAAGTCCTTCTGAGTCTTCAAAAAACTGATTTTCTTCAATCTGTTGCTGTTTGCGAGCTGTGCGATTTTTTGAAATTTTTACATGGATTTCCCCCCTTAAGTACTAACTTAGTACTGACTGCCAACTCCCAGCCGAGTTATCATTAGGGGTCTAGCCAGTACTATGCCAGTATCCGTGTCAATATTGCACCGCGCCAGTAGTAAATTTAAACCTGGGTGGCCGAAATGTTCAGGTTTATTCAATCCCGTGTGGAAAAATTTCATGGCGCTGGCCAGCGTCAGACCAGACTGTCTGGTTTCCAGTTTTGGCGCTGACTATAAGGCCTGGTCTGGGGCTGGCCAAAACTGTAACGTTTTTATACGATCAGCCGCTAGTCAGCGTCTGGTCAGACACTACTCAGCGGCTAGTCAGCCACAAGCCAGCGGCTAGTTAGCCACTAATTAGTGGTCAGTTAATAAAGTTTTGATTGAAAAACTATTTTAATTGAAGATTTATCGATTTCAATTAAAAATCATAAGCTTTCAAAGTAATTCAATTTTTTGTTATATTCTTCTTTATTAGATACACGGGGTTTGCATACCTTTTAATTAAGAAATAGATCACCGTTTCACAAGAAACATTCCACTTTTCATGCGTCAAAAAATGCAGTCAAGCTCTTGCTCAAAAACTTCTGACAGTTTATTCGATTTGTCAACACGTTTGAGCGATGAAGACTAGCAATATGACGCGCAGTCACAACTTAATCTTCGCTATTTTTGGAATCAAAAAGTATAAGTAGTAGCAATATTTGCAAAAAGGAGATGCTTGTTTCCGGTCGCGTGATGAATGTTTCTAAAAACTTGTTACTAACCTATGAATTTTTCGAAGCTTGTAAAAAAAAATTTCGTTCGCCACATATACCAACTTTTGTGTCATGAAATGCTGACCTGCGCCAGATCTGAGCCAGACCAGAACTTCAATACTAGCAGGTCTGGACATTGCCAGACCTGAGGCAGATCAGACAATAGACTGCCATGAAATTGTTCCACACGGGATTATGGTTGGATCAAATTCTTATTAAATTCTTATAATGTTGATAATATTTACGCATATAGATTGCTAGATATAATTTAAATAACTTTTGTTGGATTCAAAATCACAATTAATAGAGTTTTTACTTAAATATCATTTCATATTTTCCCAAATTTTATTTAAAATTGGCATTCAGAAAAAGACTGAAAAATTTGCGACTTTGTGATATTTAATTTTGCTGGTTATTTATAAATTAATAAAATTCAACTGAATTAGGCCTATTTTACTCAGAATCGAATACACAATGAAATTTGATGCAAACACTGTATCTATCGAAGAAAAAAATTTATTTGGCCAGGTTGTAAAGGTTATAGCAGGAATAAAAAGGGTGGGGTGCCTCCGTGCGTATTGGATCGAAAATAATTTGTGGAAATGGTACCTTGGGTTAATTATTGTGATAATATAGTAGTAATTTACCCCCTAAATATGGATCTAATAAATATAGGAACGCATGCTACCTATGACTATACTGCGAAGATCTTTATAAACTTGTTTATGGACTTCTATAAATTTCAAATTCCTCAATCAGTTAAAACTTAAGGTAGTTCGTTCACGAAAATTAGACCTCAGGCAAAAATAGATAATTTTGCTTTCAAGAATAGCAATATTATTATTGAAGGGCTAATTTGAAAGAGAAAAGATTATTTTTCATGAAAAAAATTTGAAACACAAAAAAATAGTTTTATTAATAAATTTTATTTTTGCCCAAACTTATTTATTTATCGCTTCGAGCCAAATTTTTTAAAATGATGCGATTCTAATAAATCATGGTTCAATTTTTTAGGAAAAAGATTCTCTACAACATGAACGTTTCCTATTTTTGAAATTGAATTAATTATTATCAAATACAGCAATTTGTTTATAAAAATTTTGTTTTCAAAAATTGTTTTTTTTATAATTTCAGCCATTAAAGAATTCATTTTCAAAAATTGGAAACGGTCAAGTTGTAGAGAATCTTTTTCTTAAAAAAATGAACCGTGATTTATTAGAATCGCATCATTTTTAAAAATTTGGCTCGAAGCGATAAGAAAATACACGAAGAAACTTTTTATATCAATTTTTACTATAGCATTTTTCAATTTAGGGAAAAACGTATCACTTTGAGAATTTTTGTTAGTAAAAATACTAAACTTTATAATAATGATATGAAACTTTAGTATAAACTGTAGTAAAATTTGCTATGAACTATGCTGAAGTTCCATATCATTATTATAAAATTTAGTATTTTTACTAACAAAAATTCTCAAAGTGATACGTTTTTCCCTAAATAGAAAAATACTATAGTAAAAATTGATATAAAATGTTTCTCCGTATAAGTTTGGGCAAAAATAAAATTTATTAATAAAATTATTTTTTTGTGTTTCAAATTTTTTTCATGAAAAATAATCTTTTCTCTTTCAAATTAGCCCTTAAATAATAATATTGCTATTCTTGAAAGCAAAATTATCTATTTTTGCCTGAGGTCTAATTTTCGTGAACGAACTACCTTAATATATGTATATATGTAATGATTAAATGAATGGTTCACAGTTTGACAGGTATCATCGCACTGAGAAAAAAGGAATTAGTGTCGTAGCTAGAAAAATATTGCTGGAGAAATATAGCTTCACTTGAAATACCTTTTTTGTTGAACTGTGAAACTAGATATCTGAGATTAAATAAAATAAAATTTGTTTGATTCAAACAAAGTATCTTTGAAGCAAATAATTTTTTATAATTAAATAAATTTCTACCTTACATCAAACAAATTATATCGTTAACCATATACGAATGCAATAATATGTTTGTTTTGAAGAAAAATTTATTTGATTTAAACAAATATTCATTTGGCCAGAGCTATTTTGATTGAATTAAACAAATGCTATTTAATTCAAATGAATCTTTTGTTTGAATCAAAAAAAGCCTTTCATCAAATTATTTTCATTCATCCAATCAAATCTTTTTTCTGAGAGAACAATCGAAAGACCCGGGCTTGAATCCCGACATAGTCGAAAGCATCTCTTTTTCCACAGAAGGATTTCAAATTATTTAAAAAAGAGATTATATTTCTGAAACAAATCGTTGAATTTTATTATGCTTATTTTCATTGTTTTAATAATTGTCAGTAATTTTCTTTGAAACTTTTTAAAATGTCTAGATAGAAACCGACATGGTGATCACTAAAATGTCCAATACTTAAGGCCATGGACCAACTGGATCACGTGACTATGTTCCTACCTTATCAGCATTTTCAATTCGTGTAACCCCATTTCTGTAAAAAATGAGATAACAAGTTGAAAACTTGTGAGAGAAAATGAAATGCACTAAAGCAAGTCTGTCTGGTCATAAATTTTTATAATTATAAACATTTATGACCAGACAGACCTACATTAATGTATTTTATTTAATTCTACAAATTTTCAGTTACCTATCTTATTTTTTATAGAAATGGGGTTACACAAACTAAAATTCCTGTAAAGTAGGAATCTAGTCACGTGACCAGGTTGGTCAATGGCCTTAAGGTGATAATATATGGGTCCATGTATAGATTATTATCTATAAATTTTCAAAAGTTTTAGAGACAATTACTATTAAACTTGTATAATTATCTCTTGTATGTGAAATTGTTCTATTTAGTATTACAACGAATAATTTATGATGGTGATGGAAATATTAAGAATAATTTTTTAGTTATATATAAATAGGTATTTTTAATTTCTGAATGGGAGTTATAGGTGCAGCAAGTAGGTTAGATGATAAAATCGGAGTGAGCACGTAAAAAGATGTGAATCATTTTCCAGCGTATCGCAACAGTGACTTGTGTACTATATCCAGGGTGTGCTCTTCATGTTATCATGTATTTACCAAAGATAAAAAATTCTGGTGCCCACTCAGTTATACCTGTCGAGTCTATGATGATTGTCGTTTCGTTGAATAACATTAATTAAATTTGTTATTTCTTATGAATTTTTTACTTTTTTAACTGTTTTAATTGTTTTCTGTGTTTGTGTTATTTTCTTCAAAAACGTAAAAATGGTAGTGAGAGCTGCGGGTTCAGGACCAGCCCAGATTGAAAAGCAAATCGGCTGCATCAAGTACACTATTTTCTGCTTCAACGTCATCATCTTTGTGAGTAATCTCTTTGGAATTCATAAAATAAAAATGTAGTAACGATCATTAAAGAACTTGAACTTTTAATTTTTTTTTGCAAAGTCGATAACAATTATAACTAGCCATACAGTGGACAATAGAAATAGTGACAGTTTAAAATTTCTGTAAATTTTAGTGATATTTCAGTATGATTCACTGTTTTTAGTAAACATAATAGATTTGTTGATAAATATGGCAGTAATGCCTGTTAAATTTACAGAAACTTTATGCTGTCACTATTTTCACTTATGGACTTGGTAATTGCAACAGATTTTTTCCCGTGTAATTACATGTGCATTACAATTTTGGTGCTTATTTTATACGTTCAATATTTGCTTTCTTATAGTGAAAACATTAGTTTTATTATAACCCAAAATCAATTTAAAAAATTCAGTAGCGAAGTTGTTATAGATTTAATAATTTGTTATTACTACAAATATACAATGATTATATTATTAAAATGAATTATAATTAAACATAATTGAAGATATTTGATGATGTCAGGGACTGGCTTTAGAGTCCAAAGATAATAAAATCTCAAAGTTTTATGCGATCAGACGCGGCGGTTCTGATCTGAGCCCTTATCAGTGATTTTATTTCTACACTGTTGGAAATTACTGCGGTAATTTTTCGAGACACGTAACTGAAGCTTTATTGAGATACAATTTTATAAAATTAAGATAAATTTTTAAGAATTCATTTGAATTTTAGTAAATTGAAGAGAAATTTTTTGAATTTTTACTTACAAATCAAATGAGATCATTTAAAGTATTGCAAATTTGATATAATTTTCCGTTACATCTGTAACTTGAAAATTTCGTGAATTTTAAAACACCTCTAGCAGTGTAGTATGATCTACGAAATTTGGATTTTTCCATGTTTTGTAGATTTTACTGGAAGGGAAGTAAGATATATAGAAAATCTTTTGATTTAACTAAACTTCTTGCAAAATATAATAAAAAGTTTCATGACATGTTTGTATTCATGTCTCTAGTTTTTATCTTGAGCCAACAATAAAATTGTTATAATATTTCTTGTATTGGCATAAGGTCCGTTTGTGTCCTAAAAATTAAATATTCAAAAACTTATATTAAGGGAAAATAGGCAAACATTTCAGCCACAAATAAGGGCCCTCCTCAGTTCCAGCTAATTTAATAAACTTAATGAGATAAAAAATATTCTTCATATCCAATTTGATAAATTACTTTTTTGATGGAATACTATGAAACCCTAGTAATCCAACTGCGACTGAATCTCGGTCACAGTTCAGTCGCAGTTGGTTCTCAAATTTAATTCTACGTTAAAAATAACGTTAAAAGGTAATGTACATATGCAATAATTTTATTTATTAACGCTAAAAATTAAAAAAATTAAATGGCTGTCCTTGAACTCTGCTAAAGGCGACTTCAATTATTTATAATTAAAAAATGCAAATTTGTCAAACAAATGTATTAAATAATAAAATGAATAACATGAATCTTGCCAATATGTCAAAGTTGCATGAATATTATAATAAGTTTGACAAGTCATTGATACAAATATTTCACGTTCTAAATGGAACAACTTTATCGACTGCGGAAAAATATGAAAATTTTTCACTATAAAAATAATAGGGAATACTTCATTATAATCTATCAAGCTTATCATCTATGATTTCTAAATCCAATTTAGCCAACAACATATTAGCGTTTATTAAGAGTTGAGGTTCAGTACAAGTTACACTTTCTTTCACAATGGATAATATTAGAAATTTAATAATATTTTATTGAAAACAATTACATTTTAAAACATGTATAATATAAAAATGTAACTAAATTACAGCTTATCACGATATTATTAGACAATAATAAGTAAGTTAATACAAATAAAATCCCTATTATTTAATATATATATACACTGAAAAAAAAAAATATATACATTGAAAAAAAAAAACTCCTAAAACTTTCGAATGTGACATCAAAAAGTTTTTTTTTATACTTTGAACTTTAATGGGACAAATTATGCAGAGAATTTTTTCTTATTGTATTTCTTAAATTCGGCTCTGCTCTAAATAAAATAATAATGACCTAAATAAACCACATGTCAGAAATTTTAATATTATTGCATAATATAATTTATGTTTCTTTATGATTTTATGCAGATAATTATTGACATAAGAGCCAATTTGTACATCAAAAATTCATTTTAATTTATTATATATAATTAATTAAATATTATTAAATTATTATTATATACTGTAACGGACTGTAATTAAAAATATGAATACAAACATGTCACGAATTATTATTTTTTATTTTAAAAACATTTTTTTAAAGATTAATATGATTAATTTAATTCATTAGGAATAGTGAACAATTTTCATATGTTACCACAGTCGATAAAGTTGTTCCCATTAGAACGTGAAATATTTGTATTAATGACTTGTCGTCACACTTATTATAATATTCATGCAACTTTCACATATTGGCAAGATTCATGTTATTAATTTTATTATTTAATACATTTGTTTGACAAATTTGCATTTTTTAATTATAAATAATAATTTCAAATTTCACGCGCCAAGTACTTGGGCTTTGCGATTGAAGTCGCCTGTAGCAGAGTTCAAGGCCAGATATTTAATTTTTTTAATTTTTAGCGTTAATAAATAAAATTATTGCATATGTACATTACCTTTTAACGTTATTTTTAACGTAGAATAAGAATAAAAACGTTTTGAATATTTATTTTGCCTCATTCATGAGTTATAATGCTACTTTACGCTACACTGTAAAAAAAAATAATTGAAAATTACCACATTAATCATTGGACATATAGATAACTCTGATTAATCGAGGTAATATTACCAAAATGGTGTACAAGCAATTGGAAAGTTGAAAATTACATTCGGAGATGAAAATTCCTGCAACATCATTTTCAGACAGTGTACTTTTACGTTCCTGATGTAAAATTCAACTCTCAGTGTAAAATGTCAGAGGCGTATTTCATTGCGCATGCGCTAGGCTATCACAAGGATTTTAACATTGAAAAATATTTCATAAATAGTTCAAAGATTTCACAAATGTTTCAAGTCTTTCACTACGTTTTCAAACATTTCAAATGATTTTAAAAGATTTAAAATATTTCAAAAATCTCAAACATTTAAGAATATTTTACAAAGATTTCAAAGATTTCAAAAAATTTCAAAAAAATTTCATAAATCGCAAATATTTAAAAAATTTTAGAAGACTTCATGACAAATTAAAACATTTAAAAAGATTTCACTAATATTTCAAGCATTTTGAATATTTAAAGAGATTTAGAAAATTTTACAATGATATCTAAGATTTCATACAAATTTTATATGACGGATAAAAAAAATCTACGAAATTACCACAAATTGTGAAAATACATACATAACCTTAAAATTTACAAGCCGCATAATCTCTAATTCTGCAGCCTCGTGACAACCCTATTTCTACACAAACTTAACAGGGAAGTTTTTTACTTACCGTATTTCTTATTTGCATATCACATTACACAGAAGAAACATATATTTTATATTTTAAAGTGACATGTTTGATAACATGTTTACTATTATATTGACCCAACTTCATAGAATTTTTGTTCATTTCTCGTTATTTTGGCATTTCCATTAAAATTATCACTATTAAATATAAAAATGCGCAAAAAGAAAGAAAGGCAAACGTTTCGGCCACATATGGGGGCCCTCTTCAGTGCCATAAATTCATAGTTTAATTCAAAATTTCTTCTTGTGATATCGCAGCGCCACGATTCACGAAACGTTTAACGCTGGAATTACAAATAAATTATGGTCAAATTTCCCTCGTTCTGCTATTTTACACTTTCCTTATAATGTGGATTACATTACATTCAATGAATTTGAAGAAATCTTGCAAAAGTGCTCAATAATATCGGTTACAGCATGATTGAAATTTACCACACTAATCGTAGTTGTCTTTATGTCCATTGATTAATCATAGTAATTTTACAGTTTTAGGATAAAATTAATATAACTATTGTTAAATTCCACAGTTAATGGCCACAAGTTTACCAAAACTTGTAAAATTAACCCATTAATCATAGTAAAAAGATTACAAACCGACTTGTAATTTTCAACCACTTTTTTTCACAGTGTAGCTTTACGCTACAGCGTAAAGCTAGCGTTCAGCCAGTTCGCTAGGGATTATTGGTTGATATACATTTTTGCGCATGATAACAGCTAAATTGTTTGTTTTTTTCATTTTCGGAGCCCACTAAACATGCAAAAATGTGTTTGAAACTTTCTTACGCTTAAGAAAAAAATAAAATAGTATAAAATGACATAAGTTTAATTCGAAATTAAAAATTATACGTGGCGCGACTTACCAATCCGTAAACTGAATCGGTAAATGACATACTTGCTAAAGTGTTGGTAACGTATCATCCGAGCATCTACTCTACTCTACGATATTTTTGTCGATGTAATTACCCATAATTATCATTTAATAATACCAATTATATGGGTATTCGATTTTTCGTACGTATTTATTCGCGAAAAATGTTTTTTTAGACATCGCAAAGCCTGGAAACGTATTATAAATTGACAATCCAATTGGATTGTAAAATATGACATCATATACGACATCGTATACGACATCGCATATGACGTCGTATATAACGTCGTATACGACATCGTAATTTGGGATAGTATGCGATGTCGTTTACGATGTCGTATACGACGTCATATACGATTTGATAATTTTTTAAATAAATATTTATTAAATAATGTAGTTGAGTCTCTAATTGAGTGTTAAAATATGGCAAAGAAGATCTTTTTCAAACGTTTTTAAAACGACCTATATAGCTATACGGCCATACCGGCAGTTTGAATTCCTTCACACGTAAATAGTGAAATAGAAAGATAGTAAAGGTACAAAGTAAGGGATAGCAAAAAGTACCATTTCTTATCAGAGAATAAAATTCATTTCAAAACTTCAGGTACAAACATTTACTTTATACAAAATATCTTCTTTGCTAAATTTTAACACTCAATTACAGAGTTAATTATATTATTTAATAAATATTTATTTAAAAAATTATCAAATCGTATATGATATCGTAAACGACATTGAATACTATCCTAAATTACGACGTTATATAGGACGACTTATACGATATCGCATACGATGTTGTTCACAATGTCATTTACGATGTCATTTACGATGTCATTTATGACGTCACATATATGATGTAGTATTTTAAACTAGGAAACTGCGACCGAACTCGGTCGCGATTCGGTCGCAGTTGGATTGCCAGGGAAGGCTGAAAAATGAATGTTGCTCGTAAATTTGTCAAACCAGCTTCAGGACTGATGACTATAATAACAACAAATGAACCTTGTAAATATTCAAATCCTTGTTTTTTAAAATAAACGTTTTCGTCCACTTGTGGAAATTAATATTTCTCAACCGGTTTCAAATGTCTTTACTTATCGGTACACACGGAAAAAATAAGTACTGGGAAATTTACTTGACAGTCCTCGACCTTTGGACATGACAAATTTTTCCGAAGATCCTATATACTTTTTGTGAAGAAGCTTAGAACTTTATCGAAAAAAAGAAAGAATGTCCTAGATTAATTCAAGCACAGTCAAAGAACGAAATTCTTTCAAATTTTATTGTATAGTTTTTGAAAAAATTATAGAAAGGCAAATACTTCTTCTAAGGAGTGATTCAGGTTTTAAGAGAGTTTGAATAGAATAATTTGATTAGAAAGAGATGAACACCTGCTATGCAAGTAAAAAAAAATTCTTGGACTGCGCTTGAAACTCTTGTGAAATTTTTACTGGTACGATGCACAGTTGTCAATGTCAGTTTTTTAGATATACGTAGAATTATGAAATTATTATATTTAATAATTTATAATTCAGTAATTAATTTATTAAAAATTTCTTCATTTAAAAATTTTTGTTAGCCTTATTTAAAATTGTTAACGAAACAAGGCTCAGTAATTTCTTACACGGCCCTGCATTTTCTAAGGATAAAATGTACCCAACATTTTTTGGGAAATATTGCAAGTGCTTCGTAGGTTAGGTAAAAATTAAGGTTCGAATCCTGTCAGCGTAAGATTTATTTCAAAAACGGTAATATATTATGTTCAGTCATGTGTAGTGATAGTGCATAATAGTATAATTGTTAATAAAAGTCAATAAAAAAGTATGTCATAAAGACAGCTTTCTAAAATAATTTTTTTTTTTTGTTGCCTTTGACAGTCCATACAAATTTCATTGACTGGCTTTGAAGTTTTCATCCACGAGTGCTGTGTGAGCTCTATCTGTCTATATTCAGAATTTAATATTAAATCTTGGAAATATCCAATCTTTGAACTTTATTTTCTCAAACGATTCATAGAAATTATACATTTTGCGTACTCATAATTTTCACGGACTTTCTACTGAATACTTTTGGAAAGTTTTATACTTTTTCCAGGATTATTGATCTAATTGTACAAGAACGGTACTTCTAGTTTTAAGTAACTTTTGAACGTATCTAAAAGTCGAGCACTCCGCCATGTAAATTTCCCAGTACTTATTTTTTCCATGCAGGACAAAAGTTTCTAATAAATAAAAGCCAATTAGGAGAACATAAAATAATATTCGCCGAATAAAGCCACATGTTTTTCTTAGCTTTGAAACACTTTCTTGTAGACAAGGATCTGAAGAGTCCAATCGGTTCAAGACTCCTACGCGAATTGTCAGGGCGCAGTCCCATGTCAAGAAGAATAGTATAGGATAATAATAGAGGAATAGCTACTATCTCATTGGTTGAATCCTTTTCCCTTATTCCTCTATTATTCTATTCTCCTCGACATGGGATTGCGCCCTCAGACTTCCTAAATATTTTTTCAATTTTTATGGTAGATTTGAAATATTCACTGTCTACTTTATCAGGACACAAGTTGACACAAGTCTCGGTATCAGATAGGATACTTTCCCAACACGTGTCCTCGAAGACAATTTCAAACTCTTTAATCGTGGAAACCAATTAATATTTTCCAAAGAATATAAAAATCTTTATGTGGAAAAAGAGACGTTTTCGACTGTGCTGAAATCATAGAGATATTATTAGATAGAGGAGACAAGGCAGCCTGAAACCTGTCAGCTCGGGCGAGAGAAAGAGTGATAGGCTGTCTCTCTCTAACGTGTTACGCGTAGACAAAGACAGAAAAACCATCCATCGTCTCTCTTTTTCGCTTTGACCGAGTTTGCAGACTGACGTTGTCACTTACAGAGCGGCCTATGGCTTGTCTCCTCTATCTATAATATCTCTATGGCTAGAATTCGAGACCGCGTCTTTCGATTGCTAGTCGACTGTGGTCGACTGCTCTAACCAATTGAACCAATTTTCAGCTTTGCTCCGATAGTTACATCACAGGGATTAGCGAAAGGCAATGGCAAACCACCGCTGATATGAGCAACCATAACTTCTGCCGAAGAAATGCAGTTCTCTATTTATCAACCAAATTCAAAGTCAAAACCATGGAGAATAGACATAAGGAGACCAATCCCTTAGGCATGAACTTCACAAAAGTTGAGCACGTTTTTGCAGGGGCGTCATTTCTTGGGAAGTTCCCGTACTCAATCAATGCACTTCTGACAAAAAGATGCTCATTTTCAGTTACATTAGTTTGATCTACTTATGTCTGTTCTCCATGGTCAAAATTATGTGGGAATTTACAGTGAGAACCATATAGAAGGCTGTATTGTATTGCAATTTGAGCTCAGATCATATACTATATATGCAGTTTCTCGTGTGTTTCCTCATAAATTATAGTTTCCTATGCTCAATGTTTTTATTGAGTGATTGTTTTAAAATTGTCTAATATTAAAATTTTTAACGTTCAAATTGTATTTAAAGTAATGGTTTATTCATAATGTATATATCATTTACATGATATAAAAAGACTCCCTCAGGATAGGAACGGATCGAAAAGTGCATCGAATCTGTCCCAGGGCCGTTGACTATAACAAGAACAATTACTAACAATAAGCTGTAGACATTTGCCTTTTCTCCACTAACATGAGTTTTTAAGTATTGACTTTTTAAGTTTTTAGGAAAAAAAACGGCCCGAATGCCAGTAAAGAAGATTGTATAACAATAATCAAAAGTCTTGTTGTCTCAATAAGCATCGAATTTTCTATAATTTTTCCGAAATAAACAAAGTTAAGTTTACATACTATTAATTCATACTTTGTAAATCAAAAATCCCAATTCATTACTTTCAAAAAATTTATCAAGTAAAGGAATATTACATAAATTTTAAAAAGTTGTAAAATACATATTTTAAATATACAATATTTAATTTGAATAATATTTCCGAATTATTAAAAGAAAAAGAACATTAAAATTGTTTGCACTATATTCTTGGACAATTTATTTCAAACGTAGTGTTTTTATTATAATCAATTATTATTTTGACAATAACATTTTTTGTGTCCAAACGGGTGGAAAAAGTCGCATTGCATGCTTGTGCGTAGAGCGGCATGCAGTCAATTGTGCCTCGGCGTCAAAATCGGGTGAAATGTTCATACCGCCCGCTTCAAAGGGCGATAACGTTCATACCGCCCGCTTCAACGGGCACAATGTTCATACCGTACGAAACTTGACTGCCCGCGGCTAACTACGCACTCGCACGCAACGCGACTTTTTCCACCAATTTGGACACAAAACGTCGTGTGTACCTCGAGCGACACGGTAGCGATGTGACTCGTGTGAATACCGCCCTCGCTACGCTCGGGCGGGTACACTTCGCACTCGTCACAATCGCCACCATGCCGCCCTTGGTACACAATCTACTATTTAATATTTAAAAAATATTTTAAACTTTATGCTTCAAATATTTAAAAATTATTTTAAGGATTAAATTTTTGTATAGTTACATTAACTTCTTGAATTAATAGAAATAGACCCAGATAAAAAATTTAATTTATTTTTCTGAATAGTTTTCAATACTTTGTGGAAGGATTGAAAATTACGTGGCTCAATTCCATTTAATAAATGTTATTTTTTAAATCTTTTTATTCGGTGTTTTTTGCGTAATTATTAATTAAAAATCATTTAAAAACACTTTATTGTTTGCTTTACGTCATTAGGTTTAATTTGTACGCATACATTTTCAATGGCACATGTTTTTATACATTTTTCATATCAATTTTTTTTCATTTGCAGAAATAGAATTTGAACAAAGCAAGGTTATGTAATTTAAGGTGGCTTGAGCGTTTGGTGTCGTATGAAGTGAGGGACACCGCGGGGGCACGTCTTACATGAATGCTCATTGCTACTTATTTTTTTAATAATCATATGTATTATAGTTACATCCGAGTAAAAGGGTAAGAAATCACGGAAATGTCCCCTGAAAAAAGTGATAGTAAAAATTTATTAGTTTCACCTCGAGGCAGTTTTTTATATTCTGTACTTTTCTTGCAATTTTCTCTTGATTGAAGACGTCAACCCTTTTTTTTATAATACTAATAGATTCCTCGAAATCGAAAGTACTATTATATATTTGATTTATGGGGACTTGTGTTTTGTTTCGGAGTTTCGCCGATTTTAATGAGGAATCCCATAAGACTACGTGTTAAACTGACATTTTTTCGGTAGCGATTTTTTCGGCATTGACATCGTCAATCACGGTATTTCTTTTTTCCAAATAAATCTAGCATATTTTATTAAGATAATCTCTAAGTTTCACAGCAATCTGTAATTTTTTTCAAAAACGCTCAAGCCACCTCAATGTCAAATATTGTGAGATCTTTCAAATTTTCATGTTTTGACGCTATTTATGAACATATAAGTCAAATTATCTTTTAAATATTATTTGAGGTTATGAGTCACCATATTCAAATTTTTGACTGTTGATTGAAATCGATTCAATTTCTCTCATTTCATACATTCCCTAGCGGACCCGGTTAAGTGAACGGTCAGCGGATTCGCTGACCATTCGCTGACCTCGTAATAATATGAAAAAGGGGAGCATAAAATATATTCAAATTGTTGCTATTATGATTCTGCAGCACATTTTGACTTTGATGGTATCAAAGTTAATGAAATAATTTTATTTTTTAGCGTTAAAAAGTAAGAAAAAACATAATACCTGTCATTGAAGGAAGTGAAGTAGTGCAGCATTATCATGTCTCCACCGTCAGGATTGACTATTTGCTAGAGTGAGACACGAATACTTTTAGAGGTGTGTAAAAAAATTCGACTCGAATTTCGATCCGATATTGGCCTCCGTCGGATACATTTGAAGCGCGCTTCTTCGGATATTGAACATTCGATCAGCGCAGGATGTAGTTTACAATTTTTAATCAGACATTACACAATATACATACATTGTATAATTGTATTTTAATTTTGTATCGTCATAGTTGAAAAAATTTATTTTTTTTAGTCTTATGTGTAGGCGTGTAGTGGGGTCATAGCGGAGACATAGATTGACAAATTTGGCCAAGTGCGCTCTGGGTGTCTAAACAGATCTACCGTGGTTCTAGAAGGGATCTGTAGAATCGCAGGTATGGGCGTCTAACAGTGTCTAAGCGGGCCATAACGGGGAAATAGATTGAAAAATTGGGCTGCGCGCTCTGGATGTCTAAACAAGTCTACCGCGGTTCTATCAGGGATCTCTTGAATCGAAAGCATAGGCGTCTAACAGGGTCTGAACGGGTCATAGTGGGGACATAAATTGACAAATTTGGTCAAGTGCGCTCTGCGTATCTAAAAGGGCCTAGCGTAACAATGGTTGGTTCCGTATAGAACCCTGTTTAAGACCATATACCAGGAACAATTTCAGGTCCTGCATAAAACCCAGATAATAGTATATTATGCGCCGAGGCGCATATTCACTTATATTAATGAGTGCATGAGATTATTGACATAGATTAAGGGATGATTCATTTCAGACTACATCCAAAACGCGGATGCTGAAGAAAGACCTCAAGAGATCGAGAAGGACGAAGGCGTTTGGCGCGCATCCAAAAGACTAAATCCAAAGCGCGGATGCTAAAGAAAGACCTCGTGTGTGTGAAAGTGTTAGAGATTTATCAGAGTTTTATCAAAGAGTTTTACCAAAGTGATCTATTGAAGTGAATATTCCAGCAGCCTCTATGAAGTGACAGTGTTAGGAAAATGGCGAATAAACGCCGAAAGACAAGTAGGGTCGGTACCTAGCTACGTCAAATAAGTACAGTGAGCTCGAGCAAGATAACAGTTCAGCAGCTGACAAACCAAAGAAAAAGGTGCACTTACCGCCTATAGTCATTACAAGATTCATTAGTGGCTATGCAACCACGATCAAGCAAATCCACGGATACGCGGTGTCTAAGAAAGCTGCAGTGGCATTGGTGAAAGAAGGACTTTCAGTACGCTGTGAAAACATAAAAGACTACGGAGCATTGAAAGAGGCACTAGACAGGACTGGAGTAACATGTTATACACACGAATTCAGAGGTCAGAAAACAAAAAATCTGGTCCTTAAGAGCCTACCAAACCTCCCACTGACGGACATCTACAATGAACTCCAAGGCCTGGAAATCGGCTGTACAAAGGTGGCACTGCTGAAAACACATAATGTAAGTGGGCAGTGCGAAATTGACAAAAATCCCAGGGTGTACCATCCTAGCTTCCTGGTGGTTTTTAAATCTGACACGAATATAAAAAAAGTTAGGAATATCAAATGTATATGCTCATTCAAAATATACTGGGAAAAATTCAAAAACACGAGACGAGGCACGCAGTGCAGAAGATACCAGAAATTTGGACACGGAACAACATACTGTAAAAATGAGCCCAAATGTGTGAAGTGTGTAGGTGACCACTTAACAAGTATGTGCGCCTAGACAAAAGACATGCCAGTGCAGTGCTTAAATTTCGGGGGCCCTCACCCGGCAAACTACTTAAGGTGTGAAATGTATATAAAACATCTAGAGAAAATAGACTCTTTTAAAAATAAAAAAAGGCCAGAGGCTGGATGGAGAACGAAGCAGGAACCTCCTATAAAAACAAAGCAAAATTACCCAGAACTTAGGACGATATCTCCAAAGGTACTTACAACACAAAGAGCGGCCTAGCACATATGGAAAGAGACGCGGGAAAAGGTATTGAAATTAAGCGTATGTAAAAATGATTTAGACATGATATAGGTATTTTCGAAAATGATTTGTGATGGCAGGGACTAGATTGGGATCAAGCATACTAAATGTTGCGCATTGAAATGCAAATGGGTTACGCCAGAGTGTAAGCGAACTTAAAGATTTCTTAAGACTCCACAAAATTGATATAATGCTGATAAATGAAACTAAATTAAACGCAGAAACTAATGTTTATGTACTGGGATACAATAAAATGAGAAAAGATAGACCGAACTATAAGACGGGAGGTGGTGTGCTTATTTTAATAGAAATGACAATAAGTTACACTGAGTTAAATATTGATACAAAAAATATTGAAGCAGTAGCTATCAAACTATCAAATAATATTCTAATTGTCTCAGCCTATCAACCGCCTCAAGTTAAAATAACCACGAAGCAACTAGAACTCATTTTTAAACTAGGACCCAAAGTTCTCCTGTATGGAGATTTAAATGCTAAAAAAATGGCATGGAAATGCTTCAGGGGAAACTCAAATGGCAAAACTTTTTTAGATTTTGCTAATAAAAAACTTATGAAAATATTAGCCCCAGATAACTTCACGCTCTACCCATACACCAATGCGTAGCCAAGTATTCTTCTTGGTCCTGGAGAAGTTCTCCATCATCTGCAGGGCCGATGTCACCTTCCTTACGATCTCCAACTGCTTCTCGTTCCTCTCGTGGAGATCCATCGTTTACTCTGTCACGTCCAACTCGCCTCCAAACATCTCCTCACACATTGTTTTATTTAAATTTTTAAACTCCATTTTTATTCTCACGATTAGCTAGGGAAATATTCGGTCCACCACTGCAGAGCCCCGCATGCAGGGGTAAGGCCTCAATACTCTAGGAGATGGCCTTGTTTCCTAGAGACACCCTGTGAGACACCACTCCCTGGTGCCATGCAGCTCTCGGCACGGTAGTTAACATTTTGGCTTGGGGGTTATTCCTTCGGGACCATCTCTGGAACATTGTCCGCGACTGCTTATTTAGTTTTGTATCCGTATTCAGCAGTTACCCTCGGTACAGGGGCCCTCTATCCGCAACCTGAGGACGCGCCCGGAGGCCTGTTCTAGGGCTCCCTGATCGGTTTCCGAGGAAACCAATGCAGGACCGGGGCGTATTATTAAGGTAGATATAATGGATTTCTTAAAACTTCATGTTGACTTACAAGTCACAATTTAGAATGTTTTCTTTCAGCTAAATTCGGATTTTTCTTTAATGATACTTTTTTTTAATTCTACTTCCATTCAGACTAATTATTTGAGAAAGTGTCTGCAACTTAGTTTGAAATTTGTATGCTGGTCTATTAATAATCGATATCTTATCTCGTGTGGCCAAAAATTGGTTTAAAAAAGTAAGGTAGGGAATCGGGTAAGTGTGTCATAGCCTTGAAATTAAACTTATAAAAAAGTATTTAGTCGAGTGTAGAATATTTTTTCGTACATTTTAATAGAGTTCATTTAAATGTACAAAATTTAATTTCTATAATTTAGTGTACAGTTGTAAGGTGTACAATTTCATTGTGCTTAAAAAATTATCGATGGAATTATGTTCAGTAGGGTTTTCTCTTTTATCGTACAGAGTTTTATTGAGTGAAGTTTATTTATATTTCCAACCTTCAAATTATCATGTCTTGTTTAAGTTGTAGAGTTTTACAAATATGGTACAAGATTAACTTTGGTGAGTCAGTTAAAAACATTAAAATTGTTAAATATACATATATAACTCTGTATAGTCCCTGTGCGTATAATTATTTGTCTCGAGTTTTCCGGCGCATAGAATTCAATTTCGTAGTTATTTCATTAAAGAGAAATTACGTTGCCTGATTCTTCAAACAATTTTAATACACATTCCTTTAAATGATGTGTACAAATCGCATAAGACAAAAACAAATTCATTCGACTCACGATTCCGATATGATAAACTAATAATAATAACATGAAAAATTTATTTACCAATTATTTTTTTAATAATATATTTAAATTTAATAAAATAAATAATTATATATTTTTGAAAAATTAGTTAAAATTATATAGCATTAATGTGTCAAATTAAAATAATTAATGTAATTAATAGTTTTTTATTCCTCAAATATGACAATGTAAAATTAAAATACAATTATTCAATGTATGTATATTGTGTAATGTCTGATTAAAAATTGCAAACTACATCCTGCGCCGGTCGAATCTTAAAATTCTGCCATTCGATCGGACGCGCTTCGGATGTCGAATATTCGACATTCGACGGACGCACTTCGGATGTCGAGTATTCGGTATTCGACTGTGCGACCGATCGAATCGAAAAAAATCTGATCCAGCAATAAGGCCAATCGAATCGAATTTGCGACATTCGATCCGACAGAATGCACACGTCTAGTGGAGACATGGAGATTGATAAATCACTGCACTGTTATCAGTAACAGGTATTATGTTTTTTTTAGTTTTTAACGCTAAAAAAGAAAATTATTGTATCGACGTTGATACCTTTAAACTCAGCATGTACCACAGAATCATAATAGCAACAATTTAAGTGTTTTTTATGCTCCTCTTTTTCATATTATTACAAGGTCAGCGAATGGTCAGCGGACGGTTAGTGAATGGTCATTTTCTTGAAAATGGGCACCTTCTGCTTTAATGACTGCAGCGCACAATTTTGGCATTCTTTCGATGAGTTTTTGAAGTGTTTGACGTGGAATATTATTCCATGCTTCGTTCAAACAATCCCAGAGACCAGGAAGTCTTGTTGGCTTTAGATCTCTCACACGTCGGTCCAATTCTTCCCACAATAGCTCGATGGGATTTAAATCGGGGGATTGAGGCGGCCATTCCATTATATTAAGGTCACCTGCGACTTTTTTTCGTTCCAAATAAGAAGTACAAAGTTTTAATGTATGTTTCGGATCATTATCTTGTTGGAAAATGAATCCGCGAGTTAGTATTTTGTCCAGTTTCCCGATATCTTCTTATGGCCGTATGAACTGAACATAAAGTTATTTCCAATATTTTGGCTATTTCTCGATAGTTTTTGCCTGTTGTTTGCAAAATAATGATTTGGGCCCGTTTCTCGACAGATATACTTCTTTCTGAGGCACAATTATGCATAAACGCAACGACTGTCAAATTAACAGACTTACAGTTTTTTATGACACTTCAATGCACCAGACACGATAATACCATCTTTTTTTGTTTAAATGATTGACATGTAACCTTTTAAACTGCAATCGAATCGATTTTTGTGCGAAAAACAACTGAAAACCCAATGCGGCAGTTTTTTACACTTTTCACGATTTTCGGCCATAGGCTGTTTTTTTATAAAGTTTGATGGAAATTTCAGTAAAATGCATTAAAAATGTCTTCAAATCATAAAGCTACGTTGAACGTACAAAACTACTGCAAATATGTGAATAATTTTTAATAAATGATACGATAAACTTACAAAAACCACTTTTTTTATCTTGTTCTAAAATAATATTTTCCGACTGTACTGTATAAAAATAAATAATTATTGCCTTTCAATGCTCTTTGTCGACCTTCCAACTTAGATGTTATTTGATGATTTTCACCAATTAAGGATTAATCTGATTCAATCTAATGCCGGTCACCTAAGACGGAATTGTTTCGCCTTGAAATATCCAATGCCATTCTATGCCTTTCAATCATTTACTTACCGGGCACATCTCTTACCCCTTTCCCTTCTGACCATAGGTTATGTGGATTTGGGAGTCTACTATCATAGTTTACATTCTGTAAGCATAATTGCTAATTTATACTAAAACTTAAAAAAAGAAACGAGAAAGTAGAGAGTGAAACGTAAAAGAAATTCATTGCACAGATCTCTTGGAGAAAGAACACGGCAAAATCATGTGCGTAAATTTACACACTTTAAGTGTGTAAATCGCTTGTCACAGATTTAAAACGTTTCCCGGTGTGTTAATTTTAAAACGGATAAAGTATGTCGTTTTAAACGGAAAATCCGTTTAAAATGAAAAGTTTAAAGTGTGTATTCTTTCATTTCTGCACGCTTATAATGTGTATTCTGGATGTATTTAGGGAAAGTGTAAATGAAAATCAAATATATGACTGGTGATAAATAAATTGTCAACAGTGAAAATTATTGACTTTTTAATCATCACTGTTGACAATTTAGTTATCACCAGTCATATATTTGATTTTCATTTACACTTTCCCTATATATATCAAGAATACACATTATAAGCGTGTAGAAATGAAAGAATACACACACTAAACGTTTCATTTTAAACGGATTTTCCGTTTAAAACGACACACTTTATCCGTTTTAAAATTAACACACTGGAAAACGTTTTAAATCTGTGACAAGCGATTTACACACTTAAAGCGTGTAAATTTACGCACATGATTTTGCCGTGCGAAAAGTGTGATATTATGAGAAACTATTTCAATTGCTAAAGTTACAGTTCAAAACTCAAAAAACGTCATTAGGAGTATTTTTGCATATTTTTCTAAGTTTCAACGTGTGAATATATGACATTGTAATTAATATTATCTCTTCAAAGAAAGTTTTCTTGAAATATTTTAAGGCAATGCTTTTTTATATTGTTACGATTATCCGGTTACATTATTTTATGGTTTTCTTCAGATTTTTTTTTTTACAAGCTGTTTTTTGCTTATCAAAGCTTTGTTATAAAACTTTCGCTTGCAACGTAGTTTCTTCTATTTAAACTATTTTAGTGATTTTTAGTTTGTCTTTAATCAATATTTTTATACCTTATCATGATTAATTGTTATTTAATGACATAAAATATTTTAGAATACATTATTATTTTAATTGTAGTTTTTGGGATGTGGTATGTTTGGATTATCAATCTGGTTGCGAGTGGAACCAGGATTTCAAGAATGGGTTGATTATTTGGACATGGACGAATACTATATTGGAATTTACATTCTCATAATAGCTTCAGCAGCTGTTATGATGATTGCTTTCATTGGATGTGGAGCAGCTTTAATGGAATATACAGTTGCTCTTTTGGTGGTGAGTAAACGTCAACGACATTTAACTTAAATTATAACGTGACGTATATGAAAACATGTCTGCTATTATATTGACGCAAATTTGTTGTTTTGGAATAGCGTCAGCTTAGGTATTTTCATTTTGTCGAAACAACTTTTCAATATAATATCAAACAAGATTTTACATTTAGACTTGATTTCATATTTTATTTTCCTTATGATCAAAATGTTACATGCATTTCATAGTAATGTAGCAAGAACTTAACTGAGCAAATCAATTAATGAAATTCACTATCGCATATAAATGTCATTTGATGTACGTTTACGCAGGTTCGCAGATGGGGTGGGGGGGGGGGGGGGTGTCAATATGACCGAGGCACCGCGTTCTAGGAGGCCTCGCGTCGACCCTCTTAAATGCGGTGGAAAACAAGTCAAAAGGGAAAAAAGGTCCACGTGTGCCTTTTTTTAAGAAGAAAGGGTCCCCAACATTTTTTTGCCCTGGGCCCCAAAATGTCTAGCTGCGCCCTTATGTTCACGCAACTATTAAGGCTTCCTCACTACTGCGTGCACTTGCGCAACGCAATATCATTATTCTAGTGAGGGCATTCATACACTGAAAAAAGAACCCAGTAATAAATACTGTAAAAGCTGATAAAATGTTACCGGGTGGCCCAGTTATGGAGCTGTTCATGCAACCACCCAGTAGATATTTACTATCACTTTGTAAATCCATGGCCAGGTTGAATTGTTGAGTGACAGTAGTTGCAGTCTCAGCCAATAATCTCTACTTGGTAACAAGCAGAAGATATTGTTCACATTGTACATCGCGTCGTGTCGCAAGTAGAATTTACAGTGACTGCCGGTCATCGTTACGCTTAATGGGAATAAAGGAAAAATTAGGCACTTGATAATTTGTCAGCAAATAATATTTCAACAAAATTATTCAAATACATTGTTTATTTTATCGAAAAGACGTGCGTCTACAATAATTTGAGGAAATTTAGACACAAATTAAAAAAATTGTTGAGTATTTTTTTAAGAATCAAGTTCTATTTCTTCCAGAAATAGTTAAGGGGTAAAAACATTATCTTTTGGAGAGTTGAAATATATTTTCATTTAAGATAATTTAGCAAACAGATATTTTTTCAATTTGCAAAATGATGGTTAATGAATATGTCAGATTTGGTATATTATTTATACCTACATCTAAGGTTTAAACCTCTTTATTCAAATTTTAGTAGATAATCCGAAAAATAACCTTAATAATATAAAAAATAAAACAAAATCTCGTTCAGCGAATAGTACTATTTGGAAATGTAAATATGACAATGTTGCCTAGTAACGTTTTATTTCTTCAGGTTACTGTTTCACACTGTACCTTTAACACTCTCAGTTAGTACCTGACGTAATACCAGAAATGAGATCTTAATGCGCAGCCTACAATACTCATTGCCCTATGGAACAGTATACTTTACTTCTTTCAAATTGTATAAGTTACAATCTTCAATTTACAATGAAACAGCTCAACGTATGCCAGTTTAGGAGTCAAACCTTGCTATTTAGAGTAGTAATTTTAACAGTGCCTACCAGTACTTTTCTACTTTATAATGTCAAATTGCAATATTTGCTTTATATATTGTTACAAGAGCTATTTCGACCAGTATACTTTCAAGTTACTGGTTCATATTATGTTCAATACTGTGAAAACTGCTCCTTGCGCAGTGGGAACACTAAGCCACAGCTTTCTATTAGGTGTACAACTTTGCTTCTGCCGTTTTTCCCAACATTTGAGGCTTTATTCTTAAAAAGTGATCATCTATTTATGATTCAAAATACTGTCCGTCGCTAGCCACTACTCATGTGCGATCGATCGAAACAAATGGTAGTCGGAAGGAGCAACGTCTGGAGAATACGGCGGGTGGGGTAAGACCTCCCATTTCAGCGTTTTCAAGTATGGCTTGGCCGGCCTTGCGACATGTGGTCAAGCATGGTCAAGCTGGAGGAAAACTCTGTCGTGTAGTGTGGCTGTTTCTCCTTCGATGCTTGACTCAACGCATCAATTGCGTTTGATTCCGATCCCCTGTGATGGTTTCACTCGGTGACAAGAGCTCATAATACACCACACCGAGCTTGTCCCACCAAATGCAGAGCATAACCTTGGCACCGTGAATATTCGGTCTGGCCGTCGACGTGGAGGCATGTCCGGGCATTTCTCATGATTTTTTGCGCTTGGGATTATCGTAGTGGACCCATTTTTCGTTGCCGGTCACAATGCGATGTAAAAACCTCTTCCGATCCCATTTTTGAAGCAGCTGTTCACAAGCAAAGAAACGCTGTTCAACATCTCTCATACGAAACCCAATTCCCTTGCTTCTGAATCATTCCCATGGCTCCGAGACGTTTCGAAATGGCTTGTTGAATCACTCCCAATGATTCTGCCAATTCTTCTTGCATTTAGCACGAGTCTTCAGCAAGTAATACCTTCAATTCGGAATCTTCGAAAATTGTCTCTTTTCCATTGCCATGCCGGTCTTCGACATCAAAATCACCGCTCTTGAAGCGTTGAAACCACTCACGATACGTTCTTTCACTAAGAGCAGCCTCAACGTAAGTATTTGAGAGCATTCGATGAGCGTCAGCCGCAGTTTTCTTCAAATGAAAGCAGAAAATCAAAATTTCTCGCAAATGACGAGAATTTGGCTCGAAAACTGACATTTTCGATCCAAAATAAATTTATGATGCAAACACAAATTCACTAATGTGATGCTGACGTTATGTTGACAGGTACTTTTTTCAGTGTAACATTAGATTTCATAAAATTTACCCTAGCTTCAGCCCCGAAGTTTGAAATGAATCGGACATGTACTATAAACATTAATCAGATAATTATTATTCAAATTTCACGTCATTAAACTAGCTATTTTTATTTTAGTACATCGGACTTCAGATCTTCTGCTTCATTTTTGGTTTAGCAGGAGCTGCAATCCTTTTGGATTACTCTACATACGACAGCCAAATCCAACCAATCATACAAAGATCAATGACTTCTCTAATTGTTAACTCGCAACATGAAACTCCAGCTCAAATTCTTAGGATGGTGCAGGAAAATGTAAAAATATATTTAAACACTTTTTTATTAGATTCGTGACTCAAAATTTCATGAAATTTATTGAAAATTCAAACACAAAGATTTTAAATTATTTAAAACGTAACTGTTCAAAAAAAAATTAATTGATTTTCAAGATTTTAGAAGATTCTTGACGATTTTGAATCAAATAACTTGCCCAGTGCTCGAGATCATGTAAAAGTATTGTCTAAATGTCTTGGTGAATGGACATTTGAAAAGTCAAAAAATTAATTTTTTTTTATATATAGACTGATTACTGATATAGAGATGAAACTTTTTCTATTTGATCGCAAAGCTATCGTTGACCGCGTCCCATGCTTTCTTGTAAAATGTACATTTTCGCCAATTATCAATAAACCACTCTGAAAATTTCCAGAAACCTTCCTCCAATAGTTAGAAACAAATATCTTACTGGAAGTTGTTTCAACTTTGAAGTTCCCTCAATACTTTCTGCTGGCGAAACTGAAAACACGTGATTATCAACATGTCTCTATTTGCAATTGAATATTACTAACTTATAAATGATTTGTACTTTTTCATTTCATTTTGTATTATAGGCATCGCTAGGGCATATTGCATGTGTATACCGCAAGTGTCAATTTGGAGACAAAATTTTTTCAGTTTTTCATGTATATTATTGAAAATAGTTATTAGATGAAAAAACCGCACGCAGAAAAGAGTTCTGTCTTGTCATTCTCCACAAACTTATATTATAAAAAATTGAATTTCTCTACTTAAAATTCCTATAGACCTTTGGACAATGCTTTTACGTGATCTCGAGCGCTGGACCTGGACGCATTATTTGATTCAGACCCTTAATTTCAATAAATTTCATACACACACAATACAATACTTTGGACTGCACATAGATTTTATTTATATTTAGGGAAACTACAATATTTAAAAAGGCTTAAAACAATTTCAGAACACTTCAAAAGTTTAAATATTCTGAAATTTTAAACAATTTGAAATATTTTACAGAATTCTAACAGTAAGACATTTTGAAAAATATCAAAAAGTTTAAGATATTAAAAAATACATTAGAAGTTTCAAATTCATAAGAAAGACTTAAAGCGGTTTCAAGCGGATTTGTGGAATTGTAATTAATATCTCCGGAATATAAAAACATCCCAAGGCATTTCAAAATCTATTCTAAAACAACTCAAAAGATTTCAAAATATTTCAAAATGGTTTGAAATTCATAACTTCAAAAAAAGTAATTTTTAACGATTTCAAAAGAGTTTAGGAGACTATTATACAATATATTTAAGATTTTTAATGAATATTAAAAAGTTTCAATCATTATTAAATATTTTTCGAAATGATCAAATACTGAAAATAATTTAAAGTGATTTCAAAATATCTCATAAGATTGCAGGGAGAACTTTTCTATAAAAATAATTGGTTTTAATTCTGCTGATTGGTTTATATTTAGAAATATTGTTGAAATTAATTAATTTGATCTATTTTAATAGTCATTCTGAATTAGATTCAAGCAGGTCAGTCTATATATTTCAATCAGATATAATGATTTATTTTTAGAGAAGGGTACTCACTAGATTTTAAGAGTGATCAATTTTCTTATTAATTTAATTTTTAAATGAAAAAAAATCTAAGATTGGATGCTGTGGTGCTAATGGTCCAATGGATTATCTGACATTATTAAAACCTCTGCCAACTGAATGCCGGGATACAGTAACCGGAAACGCATTTTTTCATGGATGCGTTGAGGAATTAACTTGGTTCCTTGAGGCGAGGTCAGGGTGGTTAGCTGGATTGGCTTTATCTCTATGTATGCTTCACGTAAGTTGTTCTTTGAATTTTTTCGTTGAGATTTAAAATCGAAACTGCGCATTTTCTTTCACTCTCGACTTTTGATTATTATTTTATATACGAAAAATCGAGAGAGTATTATATGTATCTCAATATTTCTACTCACAAGAAATTCGCGGATGAAAATATGTTTTACAACAAATTATAGTTACAATTTTTAGAAAAGTATTAAAAATTATAGATAATCGCAACAAACTTTACAAAAAATGAAAAATTTTTACAATCAAATTATAACAGTATCATAACAACTAGTAACGGATTTCTTTTAAAAAATGGAATTTTTACATTCTTAGGGCTCATGCTTTATTTTATATTACTATAAAAGGCATTTCCGACCGTGTTTAAAATAAATAATATATTTGCAATAACTAATAATAAATTTTCTAATAAGCTATTTTCATAATTATTATTATTATTATTATTTCAGGTGATTCTCGCTGTTCTCTCCTTGATTCTCATACAGGCAATCAAAAAAGAGGAAGAAACTGCAACATATAAGCGTTAGATTTAATCAAAAAACGACCTTTAAATTTTTTGCATTAAAAGAAAAATCATCTTCCTGACAGAGAAATATCTAACGTTAATTATATATAATATATCATTAATAATTTATAGTAAAGTTCATAAATATACAATATTAAATTTTTTCCACTAAAGGATTTGTTTAGTATTCTGCGTTTTTTCAAGGCACTCGAAAATTAATTCATAAGAGGTTATTTTTCATTTTGTAGGGTTTCACTTATTCCAACTGTGATAATAATATTTTTTTACGCTTTGTGAAGTTATTTGAAGGCTAAAGTAAATGAAAATATTCTGAAAGTCATGAAAGGAAAAAAATATCTGGAAAACCCATGGACCGACCGAAAAATGAAGCCAAATATACCCGAAAAATAAAATTTATCTGGTCCATGAATACAAAGTTGGTTGGCTCTAATCAATGAAGAAAGTGACTCAATTTGAGTGAAATTTCCTTGGATCGAGTATATCCTTTTTGAATCAAGTAAATTTCACTTTAATTGAATCAATTTCTTTATTGACAGAAGTCAACTAACTATATTCTTAAATCAATTAAATTTAATTTACCATGTATAAATGATTATATTCCTGTAAAAAACTTTTTTTTCCGAGCAAAAGAGCTTTCTAAAAATTTGAAAAATATGATAGGTTACAACGAGGAATTTCGGCCGGGTTCGTTTTTCATAAACTTTTAGAACAACAATGTTTTCAGAAAATAAAAACAAGAAACGTGAGGAGAATATTGTATGCCATTTGGTGCAGGCACTATCTCAGTTTCGTATGGCTGTTGTCCCAAAGCGTGGAGTGCTAGGAATTTAGAATATTCTGTTCATAATCAACAGTGGGTTGCAATTCTTAACGAACTTGAATGTTTTTTTTAGAAGTGATCAGCATTGAATTTATGAAGGCGCTGCTTTCTTAAATTTTTCAATTTGTTTTTATGCGCAATACTGTATAAATAAATAATTCAATAAAATGAGTATTTTCAACAATATTATTTTTTATCTCTTTATGAATAATTTGTTTAAACTAATTATCAGTCAAAATTAGTGTATAAATAAAATAATTAGTGTCTAATAAACAAAATTAATTGGCTGGGTGATACGTATAATTGTTATTATACGTATTTAACCATAAAAAATGCTTATTTCTAAACGGTAATTGCTCAATTTACCATTATATATTGCAACAAAAAAATAATTAACATTAATAATCACTATTTTTATGAATAATTAAATGAACAAATATTTGAATTTGTTATTTTTATACTAGCCACAGCTTGTCCTATTCAAACCAAACAAAAACACTGCTCTCTAAATATGAATCAGTAAAAATCTACTGATTATCAGTGAAATATATTTTTTCACTGGTAAATCAGTGAAAAGGCAAATCACTGATTCAATCTGTGAAAATTTGACTGATTCAGATTTAGAGAGTGTGAAAAGTTATTTTCAATTACGAAACGTAGATAAAAAAACTGTTTCTTATTGATAATAAGAAATGATATAAACAAATACAGCTTTATGTGGATATTTTGTAAGAATCACAAAACACATTTATGTCTCAATATAAAACTGTTGACAGTAGCAATTTGTTCAAAACTCAGTTAATAACAATTGTTTTCACCCATTCTTCATAAATTATTAGCATGAACAAGCAATAATCTATCTATAATGTTAACTCTGAGCAATGACCGTTCAGAAATTAACATTTTTTATCGTTAAGAAACATGGTAGACTTATCATTCATAAAATTTGTTAATAACAATTATACTCACCACCCAGGTAATTATTTCTGTTCATTAGATATATATATATATATATATACACTAATTCTGACTGGTAATTGGTTGGAATAAATTATTTATAAAGTGATAAAAAATAATATTGTTGAACGCGTTCAATTTATTTCATTATTTATTCATATATCATTGCGAAAAAAAACAAATTGAAAAATTGAGGAAAGAAGCGCCTCTATAAATTAAATGCTAATCATTTTATAAAAATGATGTACAAATCTGTTAAGAATTGCTACCAGCGCATACCAGCCAGTCAATTCTTATTGTATTCTGTTATATTTTTATAATTTTTAGGAAGATATTTTGTGTTCAAAAGAGTTATTTTTCATGAATATAAACTATATTTAAGTCATGTGATAAAATTGATCGCTTGAAACAGAAAAATAAAATAAGATCAACTATTTCAAATTTTGAAACCTTTTGGGAAGAATTTTATGCTACATCATTTAAGAAAACAAATGTTGTTTTGAAAAATAAAAAGAATTGGATTGGACTATACATGTTTTATACAAGACAGTTTAGGCAAGCTTGGTAAATATAGTCAAATTCTAGAACTTTTAAAAAGCATAGTAGGTTCAGTAGAAAGTTTCACATGGAAATATAACGTACAAAATAAAAGTATATTATAGACAGTATAACAGCCTTCTAAAAGGCACAGTTAATTTATATTTAGGCTGCGAGTTTAATTGTAAAGTTTCCAAAATGGAAAGTATTGGGAGTAGAAACTAAGAAACAGATGAAAACAAATTGTCACAAAATAGTTCAGTCGAACTTCAGATGAGTAAATTACAAAAAATTGAATTCAAATTAATACGCGAAGAAAGTATCTTAGCTATCTGAATTTATTTTATACTTATAATACTAATAATAATAATATAGTTATATTTTACTTCAAATATTTTAAAATGAAAGTTGAAATGAAATCTCGATAGAATAAGTTTTTCTTTTAAAATTTAATGTTATACTCTCTAAATCTAAATCATTGAGATTCTCACTGAATTGATATTAGTGATCCACTTCTGGCTGGACAATCAGTCATTTTCACTGAAAACCAATGAAAAATCACTGATTGTCCAGTCAGAAATGGGTCACTGGTTTCAATTCAGTGAAAATCTCACTGATTCAGATTTAGAGCATGCAAGAAAAATATCAAATTCTTTATCGTATTAATTTTTAGGAGAAACACGAATTTTCTGTAAACTAATTAAGTAACCTTTGTTAATTCTAATTGCTCTAAATCAATTGAATAAAATTGTTTTCCAATCATTGTCGAGTTCAGCCATTTTGCAATATTAAATTTTTCAAATATGATCGCACTTCATAGAAATAATTTGATTAAATGCGCTATATCCCTTACTAGTTATTGAAACTAATTTTTGTACATAAAATTTGTATGTGCAAAAACAATTCAGCTTTAAAAAAGTTTTGGCATTAAATTACACTCGAATATAATGTCGCTATCTGATTCGTTTTATTCTGTCAAATAACGGAGCCTTGTAGAACTACAACGTTCCCTACACGGAGAATAAATTCGTGTAAATTTAACACGGTAGCCGTTTCGAGGATCGCGCGAAACGGTCCGTTTTTTGTGGCGACCATTTTGAATTAACATGGCGCCGTGTTACTGTAACGTGGAGCTGTTGATTTCGATTGCTTCAATTGATTTTAATTTTTCTGTTTCCATAGGCTCCAAATTTTAGGTTGAAGCCGCGTAGAATCAATGCAGCTCCGTTTTACGACAACACGTCGGGCCAATAGTCCAATTGAGTAAAGGGAACTTTTAATATAATAAAACACTGGAGTTTATTATTATAGGATTATATTTCCTCTAAGGAGGCTCTCAAACGTTACAATAAGCTCAAAAAGCATAAGACTAGCTTCCCAGGGCCTGCGCACTACATTGTATACGCTTGCGTTATATTTATGTTTTTTAGTGTTGTTGATAAATTCCACTAAACCTCCTGATTCATAGATTCCTTGTGGTAATGCGATTTTAGAATATTGCAATTCCTTATATTTTTACTTTTGAATTTGAATTTTTTGTCTGACTTGTTTTAAGTATCGTTCATGCCTTTCTTTTCACATGCTTAATATCTCTTGATATTCTTCACAATAGGGTGGCACTTTTGATTCTTTCATTATATTAATTGATGATCCTGAGTCGACCAGTAGTCGGTAGATGCATCCGTTTTTTGATTTTCCGCGCATAGATTGTAATCTTCCGCTGAGGGTTGATACTCGACCGTATTCTCGTAGCGCTCGATTTCGGCTTGTTCTTCTTCTGGCACTTCCTTGTATTCTAAAGATACTTCTTTCTCGGTTTCCTGAATGTTGTGGATTTGAGGTGGCTGTTTCGCGTTGTATCCTTGTTGAAAACTCTGCTTCAGTGTTGCGTAACATTGAGCTTCCAGATGTCCAATGTTATTACACTTTCTACATCTCAGTTGCATGCGTTGCTGTAGAGGCATGCCATGATTGGGTAAACTCGTTGTTTGATTTCTTATCGCAGGTGTTTGCCCCCGGGATTGTATATTAGTTTGTGAGGGCGGTCGCACAGGTAACCGGTTGAAGCGATCGCTCGTCGGTGGCTGCTGTCGTGTTTGCACAAAGGAGCAAATCACAAATCTTTTTACTGCGTTCTTTTTTTCCATCTGTAAAGCTAATTTTCTTTCTATTCCTTTACTATACTCAGATTGTAGCGCGTACATTAGTTCATTAATAACTGATCTAAACCTTTGGTTATAAACTTGAATGGTATCATTTTCCTGTCGGACTGTTTCTAACTTTGCGTGACATAGTTCTATTGACGTTGTAGTTCCTAAATTTGTTCCAACACTTTTGTATAGGTCCTCGCAATTGTTTATATGGGTATATCTGATTGATCTTATGGCACTTCCGTATATTTTTTCAATTAGAACGTAATCCAATAGAAGAGACGGTTGGGAGCACCGAAGCTTTTCTTGTTTTACTGATTTAATAAGATCATATACTCCTACGTCATCGTGTCCATTTAGACTTTCTACGGTCCTTATTATAATCTCTAGCAAGTGATAAGGGCTCGAAACTTTGGTATTGACTTGCCATTGGGAAATAACGTTATTCATCTCTTGTATGTGGTAATTGATTTTTTTGCGCTCATTTATCGGACTGAGGTTGTGTGAGCCTGTTTTCGACTTCGCTCTCGCTATCTGGTGATCCATTTTCGAGTCGTTTACCTTCCTTATCTTTGATATTGTCATCCTCGGTTAGGAGTGCATCGTTGACTCGAGCTAAGCACTTTATCTCATCTGCCCTTTTAGAATTTTCTTCGTTTAGAATTCACATGTTATTTTTAAGCTTTTTTGGCCGCTGGTGAGAATTTTAAATCGGGCCATAATTTGTTTTAATGGACCCAACGACTTGTTTTGAAGATATTCAATTCAGTTATGATGGGATTGATGTCGAGACATATATGGAGAGTTCAGAAAAGATTATTAATTTGAAAATAGTATCCTCCGACCATTCGTGTAATTTAGTTGTATAATTGTGATGCGATTCGCGTTATTAGTTTATTTAGGAATTAAAGGATCGCGGCGCTTCGTAACTTGTTTTCGTCCTAAATAAACAGTCTTAGCTTTGCTTCATCTGATTGTCCGTAGATATATCAGTCTCCGTTCAACGACAATAAAGAAGACTTATTCTTAAAGGACTGTTTGTGTTTTCTACAGTTTGTGATTGATTTAAATTCTTCACTTGGGGGATTGCGCTACAACAATGCCTCAAGGTTACTTCAGGGTAAGTTTTTTATTTTTATTAGAGGAGATAGAGGACGAGGACCACCACGTCGTACCTACTGGCGCAAGCCTAACAAGTATCTAGACTTTGCTTCACCTGATCGCCGTAGTAATAGTGGCCGTTCAACTTACCCAAAGAAGACTTATACTCACTAGAATACCTTTACAAAATTTTCTATCTTACTCAACTATAATTCTTACTTTGGCTGCAATCCTTGAATTGTAGCTTTGCTGTGTCTTGGAGACAGCCGGTGACCAGTGGCGGATTAAGAAATCGTGTGTCTTTTTCTAAGGCATGCCCCTCCCTCTTCCTTTGTTTTTGACACTTTAGAAGAAGACACACGATTTCTTAATCCACCACTGCCGGTGACGTATCGCTGGGCTGGAGAGTCTTATCGCACTGTTCGGAGTGCTCGAAAGGTTTCAGAGGCTTATTGTCTAGATCGACACGCTCTTTTCTTTTATAATTTAGGTAGAAATTCGGTTTTCGTAGTAACGAGTCTACTTCATTCAACTACGTACAACACGAATTCTTAAATGTCTTTATTGTGTTTCCGTAGAATATACAGGAGCCCTGGCTTGTCTTTGAGTTCCGTAGAAGTCAATTAGTTTCTTAGGCCCGAAGGTCAAAGGATTACACCTTTTGAATCCGTAGAATCGTTGATTCAATCCTGGCAGGATTGCCAGAAATGTAATGGTCCAATTGAGTCAAGGGAACTTTCAATATAATAAAACAATGGGCTTTATTATTATAGGATTATATTTCCTCTAAGGAGGCTCTCAAACGTTACAATAAGCTCAAAAAGCATAAGACTAGCTTCCCAAGGCCCGCGCACTATATTATATACGCTTGCGTTATCTTTATCCCTACTCAAGTGTTGTAGGGCTAAGGTTCATACATGTTCTAGTTATAGTTTTCGTTACACATTTTCATTCAAGGAACTAGATTATTGAATGGAAACGATATCGTGTTGATTCAATGCAAATTCTATTCAAAGATTTCGTCGTGTTGAATTTACACGAATTTTTTCTCCGTGTATGAGCCGAAATGTTTCTATCTTAATACATAGTAATTTTACAAGGATATCATTTTAAAAAATGAGACAAAGAATTATTACAGTCGACTGTAATTTTACTTGATTTAAAAACTGAATTCGCCAAAACTAATTCTCTAATGAAATGAGAGAAAATAGAATATAATGTATGTGACGCGCTCCGAGAAAAAAACGCTAAGCATCCAGAAATCGATTCTCGGATTATGATCGTTATTGATTAATTAAAGCCTGCTTTTTAATTATCTGTAGTCAGAAACAATTGTTCTTGAATATTTTGCAAGTAGGGGAGAAGCGGCGAAATTGGCGCGTCGTCTAAATTGGCGCACCCTATTTTTCAGAAAATGATAACGTAACAAAAAATAAAAATAGTTCTATTGTGTGCATTCTTGTATGATATGTATTTGATAGAAAACATTATAAAAATATAATTGCTTAATACAGTTTTATTGCGATTAATCGTTTTTTGGCATAATGGTTATGTTCGAAGCCATTGAGTTAAATCGTTAAATAATAGTAATTCAAGGTGAATTAGATTAATGCAACGATTTTATAATCTTTGATATTTAATCTTACGATTAGGATAGCATATTTGTATGAAAAAATAAGCATTTTACGTAAAAAGTATTTAATTAATGAACGATACACTTGCGGCAAAATTGGCGCATACGAGATTCAAATCAGAGGCGAAGTTGGCACACGTGTTGTGTTTCTGGAAACCGGTGACTGAAGTCAAGTGCTCGGATGTTTATGATTGAAAATATAAAGAAGATAGTAAGTACACAATTATTAATATATAGATATATACATTTGAATGTTGCTGGACTTTTCTGCTAATCTTTTTCTTAAGATTTTTTGTGACATGGGAGGTAATGTGGTTCGCAAAACTGATGTAACGACTTTGTAAGGTTATATTCATTTGAACAATCTGTGGTTAAATTTGTTTTTTAAGTTTGAGGTATTAAGGCATTTTAAAAGCGATTTTTAATAATTAATTTGCAGTCTGACAGTGTTTTGAAAGTTTTCTCGATTTTAAGATGTGAAAGCAATGTAAGTAAAAAATTTGTATTTTTGATTGATTGTTTCTATTATTTATAAGTCTTCTAAAGTTAATAATTGTATATACTTCTGATTACAAATTCAAATAATTCTCTATAAAAATGATTTCAATTTGAATATTCACTTAAATATCCACAATTGCCAGTATTTTATTTCACAAATATAAAATATATTTTAACTTTGGCTGGTTTATGTGAATAAAGGTATAAAAAACTTCACATATCTTGATATACTATCTCAAATTTAGTTTCAAATTATAACTACCTCTTTTCATCAACCTTTGCTACTGAAATATAATTCTAAATCTATAAAAATATAACTAATACGTGGCAAGAGAAGATTATAATATTAGTGCGTCAATTTACCCGACATGGCGGGTAAATTGACGCAGGTGCAGTCCTTCGGAAATCTGAATAAAAACCTGCTTTAATAATTTTCAATGCAATCTTTATCCATTGGAAAGTATACAAAAGATATCCAGCTATTAAATAAATATTTTTTCATAATTTTTAGTCATATAATTTTATTTTAAACTCGCACTTTCTATTAGGTGCGCCAACTTCGCCGCTTCTCCCCTAACAACGCGTTTAACATTCTCCGTTTGTACTGCCGATTAATTCTCTCTCTTTATACACACACATCGCTCTCACTGTATTCGTCAGGCTCAGCGAATGAGTGTAGTCAGTCTATTTTCCTTGCCGAAAGCGGCCGAACACACGGACGTTGGCTTCGAGATTGTATAAGTGAGAGAGAGTGAATCAGGTATATCGGAAACCGAGTCTAACTCGCTTGCCTGTTCTTTCCTTTCTCCTCTAAAATTATCGCTGGGACGCTTAGGATCTTTTTCTCGGAGCGCGTCACATATATTTAACGAATATATATTAATTTTTCTAATACGTGCACGAAACGGGACACTTTCCATCCATGTGAAGTGTGGCAAAAATAACCAATGCCAGACAAGTGAGGGAGAGTAATATCCCAGGGCACGGACTCCGTTTTACTGTCGCGTTATTATAGCGTAACACTTTATGCTACCTTCAGGCCTTGAAAATTTATGTGCTGCAGGGTGTCCAAAAAATGTTGCGAGTTTTAAAAGTAATGTTAGTATGATTGTCAGTTCACAAAATATTGTATTACTTATTTCAGAGATTATCGAATGATCTCACTTCTTTTTATAATTCATAAGAACAGAATCACAAATAAAGTAAATGGATATAAACTGCACAATGATTTTTGATTAAGAAATTTTTAAAGATTTAATGACATTGTTGAACAGTTATGCTCGGGATTAGGTCGCAAGGTTGACAACATGCGTGTTTCTTGCGAATTTTACTTCGAAATTGGGAACTTCACGATGAACATAGCGGTAGATTTATATAGGATACCAGAGCATAGCGTAGAGCAAATTAATATCCGAGCCTTATCTTTTGAGGTTAAACGAATCTCATTTTAATTTCTTTGGGGTTGTAATCCGTAATTAAATGCTGAAACCTATGACCTTCCAGAGGCGCACGGAAGGCCTTTGTCAGACTCGAGGAAGCGCGAGCCTTGATACTGCTGATAGTGAGCCACATTAAGATCGAGTTGGTCTCCTGCAGGGTCCGCCGGAAGACGAAGTGCAACCGCTGCTATCCCTGCCTTGGTTTTGGCCACATGGTGGTAGACAGCCGGGGTTTAAACAGAAACAAATGTTGCCGAGAATATAGACCAAGCAGGCAGGACAGAAGGAGGCCAAGGTTTGGCGTATTGCGCCTATAGACAATGGCCCTAAAGTAATGCTAACGCGGTTTCCGGCGTCATTGTCTGGCGGGGAAACAGGGTAGTTTTGAGTTTAGTGGGTATTGCTTCGACCGAGTCCCACACAGCGTGCGTAAATACATTCTCTCTCTCTCCTGAAAAAAAATGCTGAAACCTGTTTTTCTTTAAAAAAAATTAGAGAGAAATTCCCCGTTGACAAGTTTTGCGTGAGCTTAATTCTTCATAATAATTTTGCCCATCAAAATTGCTTTTTTAAGCAATAGGCGTCAAGCGTAGGTTGCATACTCCAATGAATGCACCGAGCCGGCTCGCGCGCACATCTTGTTATAGGATTCGGCTCTTTCATTGTCAGAAGAGCCAATTTGTAGCTAATGATTAATCTAGAAACAAAAGTATCCAAGCAATGAAGTTATCTGTAAATTGAAATATCCAGGTGTGACATTATCCAAGCGAATTTAGAAATGCTAATATGGTATTGTTGTAACCGACGTTATCGACAATTCTGATCGCTTTCACACATGAGTGGTGCATGATATATATGAATTTTGAAAGTCTAGTGCAACAAACAGAGAATTTTTAGCTAGTAAATATACTACATTGTGAGTACATATATGTAAAATTTTTATGACCATCGAAAAAATATTTTGAATATTAACAAATTGAAATGTTCAATATATTGACTTTTTTGCAATAACTAATTTAAAAAATTAACTGATTAAAATTGAGGACGGGCGCATTTTGAGAGCACGTGCTAATTCGTTATTGTTCTTACTACTTTCTACTGGTGCGAGATTATTGGGGCCCATCAATTGGCTCTTTTTCGTAAACTCAGAGCATACTCAAAGCTAATTATCGTAAACACCCTGAGTTATCAAGTTTTGCTATTGGGTCTTTTGCTGATACAAGAAACTGTGAAAGATCATTGTCGTTACGAGAGAATTTTGATTTGATACTTTTAGTGAACACTTAAATCTGGATGACATGCGTGAAAAACAAAACAAACAATGCCATATCAAATGCTAAGTGTGTCAGTATAATATTCATCAACTGCAATTTTTCCAAACATAAAGGACTGTGTCGAATTAAGAAATCGTGTGTCTTCTTCTAAAGCGTGAAAAACAAGGGAAAGAGAGAAGGGCGGCCGCCCTTCCTCTTTTCTCTGTTTGGCATGCCTTAGAAAAAGACACACGATTTCTTAACCCGCCACTGATAAAGGATGAAAACAGTAAAGGGCATGTGTCCGTTTTGAACTTCTCTATAATTTCCCATATTTTGAAAACAAAATTTTATGTATACTTTGGACATAAAAATATAGAAACCTAAAATCAATAAAATTTGATAATTTTGGAAATATCACATGCCCTTAAAATATTCTTCCTTTCTTACATTTAATTCATTTCCTTTTCATCTTCTTCAAATAATTCTATCAGGTGTACAAATAAGTTTCCGTCGTTTGACAAAAGTTAGCCTCACCAGTAAGTTTTGGTTGAAATTGACAGACGTAAATCGTCACTGTCGTAAGGTTGGACATATGTCAACAACATAACCTTGAAATATTAGTGAATTTTTATCAGTATAATATATTCTTTCGTGTGCGAAAATTGCGAATTTTGAGCCGAATAAGTGTCATTTGCGGGAACTTTTGCTTTACTACTTCAATTTGAAGAAATCTGCAGCTGAGTCGCATTGATTGCTTGTAGAAGTTTGAGCGTGAGACGTCCATTAGTGTGTGTTTGGCAGCCATTAGTTTCCGACGCGAAAAGTTTGTCTGGCGATTTTTACTACGGAAAAAAAATTGAACAAAGAGTTTGCTTGAAATGTTGTGTGCCCAATGGAATTAAGGCTACCGAATCATTGAAAATGTTGCAGAAATTTTTTGGGGAGTCTATTCTATCGAGAACGCAAGTATTTGAGTGGCATAAAGCATTCAGTGAGGGTCGTGAGGTCGTAGAAAACTTGCCTCATACGAGTCGTCCATCCACCTCTGTTTACAAGGATAACATCGAAAAAGTGAAGAAAATTGTGCTAAAAAATCACCGTGTTGGCAATAGAGAGATAGCAGAGGCTCTCAACATCTCTTATGGATCGACTCAACACATGGTTCATGCGATTCGTCGTAAATGGCCAGATTTGTGGGCAGACAACTCATGGATTTTTCACCACGATAATGCGCCGCCACATTCCAGCCTGATTGTGACTGAACTTTTGGTTAAACACAAAACGAAAGTCATTGCTCAGCCACCGTATTCGCCAGATTATCATAAAAAGAAATTCGCCGAAGAAACTAAAGGCCATACCGGTCGAGGCCTATAAGAAGTGCATGGAAAATTGGGTTAACCGTTGGCATGCTTGTATTGGCTCAAAAGGAGCCTATTTTGTAGGTTTTCCGATTGGCTTCGCAGACTCGATCCAAATCTGTTTAAATCAGTTGTGGCTTATAAGCGAGATTTCTTTCGGAATATGGTAAGCGGGAATAGCCGAGAGGCTTTAGGCGTTAGGAATGCGTTTAGTTATATATAGGTAGATATGGGTGGAAATAGGTAGGGTTAGAGCGTTCGAACCCAAAAGCGAATCTGAAATTTAATTCACGCGTGTGCGAATATAAATAGTGTATCATTGCTTACTTAAATATGTCAACATAAATAAGGAATGATAATAATGTTCGTACGAGGTCTGTCCGGAAAGTATCGGGCCTACCTTTATATCTCTTCACCATAGTGTTCGAGCGACCTCTGCGGGGTATGAACGTCAACAGTAAAGCCTCACGAACCTATCGGTTGCTTGCTGACATCTGCCGGAGGTATAGCTCATGCGCAGCGTGTCTTTGTTTACAAAGCTATTTTTGAGTTCGGCGGATTTTGTGATTGTTAAGAATGACTGAAAAACAAGATCAACGAATTTGCATCAAATTTTGTTTTCAACTCGGAAAAACGAGTTCGGAAACTATTCAGATGATGCAGAAGGCCTTTGGGAATGAGTTTATGAGCAAAGCACGAATAAAAGAGTGGTTTAATCGTTTCAAAGGAGGCCGCACTTCTGTTGAAAGTGATTCTCGTTCTGGCCGACCTTCGACGACAAAAACATTGGATAATATTGAGCGGGTGCGACTTGCGGTTGAACGTGATCGTCGATTAACTGCTCGTGAACTAGAAAATGATCTCGGAATACCGAAAATTACTGTTTGGGAAATTTTGAACAAGATTTTAGGAATGATTCGCGTGTGTGCGGTAACTGGCTTCTTCACCACGATAACGCGCCAGCGCATTCATCGAATCTTGTGCAGCAGTTTCTGAGTAAACACAGTATCGTATTGCTTCGACAACCTCTGTACAGTCCCGACATAGGTCCCTGTGACTTTTGGCTGTTTTCAAAACTCAAAAAACCACTCAAAGGACAGCAATTTGATGACAAAACGCCGGTTGAAAATAATGCGACGAGCGTACTCAAGGCCATCCCTAAAAGTGAGTTCCAGGACTGTTTCGAGAAGTGGAAACATCGCTGGAACCGTGTTATTGAATCAAGTGGGGATTACTTTGAAGGATGCCACCCGCCCGATGATGAATAATAACGCCAGCGCGGAGATCTCAGTGTCAAAGCCCCTTCTATCCTCCTCTTGTTTTGCACGCGTTAGAAAAAGACACAAGAATTCATAATCCGGAGCCGTTACTTCTGAAGGTCAAACCTTTTGGTGGAGTGAGTGATTTTTTATATAGTGGTTTTCAGATTCACATATCCTTTGTTTCGCTTCGCAAATTTGATATAGTGAATTTCAAATTCTCGAAGGTTTTATAACAGTTAGCTGAACATATATTCCATTTATTCAAACGAAAATATTATCTTCGCCGCTTGAAAAGAAATTTTTTTTTGTTTCTAAAATTATCGGTAGATGGAGTATCATGAAACAATGAAACCTGCAATACGAGATTATTCACATTCTAATTAATTGATTAAAACTAAACAATTATTTATTTTCTCGTGAACAAATGAAGATTTTTTTTGGATAAATTAAAGGAAAGACTTGGGAGATTACGCCTGAGAAATTTCTATTTTTTCCTGCAATTTTCCTAGCTCATGCAAAGAGCTAAAGTTGAAGTAGTAAATTCTGGAAAAACCAGAATATTTTCCGGTTTTTCTCGTATGATATCTAAATACCTATGAAAAAAATCATTTCAAATAGGGCTCATTCGATTGGAAATTGCATAAGCTTTTTAACGGTCCAAGTAAAACGTTTGCATCTTTTTTTTATGGATTTTTCACTCTTCAAACGCACATGTGGTTTTTGATAGTACCCACGGAAAGCGTGTGCACAATTTCCACCGGTAGTGTATATAATATATATGATATACGAGTATATAGATATAATAATATCTTTTACATATCGCAGATTTCACTTGAGTCAAGCTTGGTGGAGAAAAATTGCAGTATTGCGGTTAACTGCGGAGTATAAAAATGTTGATTCAGCAATAGGCCAATAGCTACATTACGTTTTCGGATTGAGTTACCTCCCGCCCAATGTAGTCGGAAGTGCTTTTATTGACTAGGTCGCAGAACAACCTGATGATTCAAAACTTGTGGAATTTTCCGACTACCTCGTCGACAACTATGTTGACAACAGTGCTCGATGTCCTGCAAATCTTTGGGCAGCTCTAGATCACAGCAAAAAATTGAGCTGTATAGAAAGAACCGCTTTGACAAAAAAAGCTTTTATAAAATGTATGTCATGGCGATGCTAACCGAAACACAACTTGTAAAATCCAAATTGTATTTCTTACTGTTACTCCAAATGTACCATACTCTCTTAGTTAAACTAATCAAATTTATATTTTTATATTTATAGTAATGTACATTCCGCAAAAAAGTACCGGGAATTGGTCAATGAAACAAACACTATTTATTATTCATCCAAATATATTTTATCGCCTTCAAAGTAGGACCCTCCTGAAATAATACACTTATGCCAACGAATAACAGAGGGAAATCCTGTAGGGTTTGGTAACGGAGGGTTAAACGTATTTTCCGGAATCGACTTCAGTTCTCGCCGCAAATTCTCTTTTATGACTTCTATCGACCGAAAACGGGTGCCTCGAAGTGGTAAATTAAATTTTGTAAAGAGGAAAAATTTGGCCGGAGCCATAACAGGTGAATACGGTTGTTCGATAATATTCGTTGAATTTTTGGCCAGAAATTCGTTCATAATAATAGTTTTGTGAGATGGTCTTTCGGAACTAGTCGAGCAGCAACGCGTTTCATGCCCAAACAATCGTTTAAAATGGTGCGAATTGATTCGTGAGACACAGAAAGTTCAGCGGCTATTTCTCTTAAACTAGAATGACGATTTTCAGTCACCATTTCCTTCACTTTAACAAAGTTAACTTTAGTTGGAGAGGTTTATGGCCGACCAGAGCAAGGCAAATGTTCCACCACATCTTGACCGCTCTCGAATGCACTGTACCACTCATATGCACGTTTTTTTTTTATAAAGTCGATTCACCGTAAAGCTCCTGTAACATTTTCAGCGATTCCGCACACGAAATTCCATTTGCAATGCAAAATTTGAGAAATTTATTGTTCGATATTCTCATCCATTGGAAAAATCGCGAAACACACTTGAGATAAACTGACAACATCAAGCACTGTACGAGGGCTGTTCAATAATTCCGTGACTTTGAAATGAAGAACACTTTTTATAACAAAAATTCCAATTTATTTTTCAACATAGTCCTCTTTTAACTGTATACATTTATTATAGCGATACTCAAGCTTCTTTATGACCTCTATACGGAGAAACTCTTCATTGTAAAATCTAGTATTATTATATTTATTTTTACTAAAAGTCAATAGGAAGCGAGGATATAGTAACAAAACTAGTTTTATTTACCATAGCGGTAGGAGGAAATACATTTTCTAAACCAATTGTAAATATAGTGCAACTTTATAAATTACCATTGAGAGTTGCAAAGATTAATATCTTTGATGGCAAATTGAAACTAGAAATAAATACTAAAAAGTAAAACTATCAATGCAAGAATTGGTATTTTGAATAATATAAATTGCAAAATAGTTTCGTGAAATTACCATTGTCAATAGTAATGAACAATGAAGAGAGAAAGACTTGAATTTTTTGCAATCGAATATATCATATATTGGAGTAATACGTTGTCAAAATTTCCATTGGAAATATTAAATGTATTGCCGAGTGACGTCAGATACGCCGAGCGTTTCTGATATTACCCGAGAATCGCTTCATGTGCTCGTTATGATTATTTTTTCGGTACCCGATATAGTAATATATTTTTTTATATTTGAATATGGCGCCTTTCTAACTTACGATTTTTTCTAGCAGAGGGACTACCGAGCTTTTCCTCACAAATCGCAAAAGTTTCCACAGTTCAGTATATAATGAAGTTGCTGCATTGTAATTGTCATATCACTGCGATGCGTTTATGAATGTGTGCGTTGTGTAGTTAGGTTAAGTTGCGTTAAATTAGTATTTAAGCGTGTATTGGTATGTTTACTATTCATATTGATACGTTTATATGTGTATGTGTACATAAGTATGTCACTGTTTATAAATACTCTCTCTATGTAGCTCACAAAATCTAATATGAACTATGGTAAAATTTACGAATGACTGAATTTTTTTATTATGGAGGTGCAATTATTCCCTATTTTCGATAGGAAAAGTTATAAAGTTGGTTCCACTATTTCCAAAAGACTACGGTAATTCAGGTAGACAGAAGATATGACTTTACTATTGTCTTTTGTAAACCTAGCATTCTTTTTTAGCAGTTGATGAAACATTTATTGGGTTTACTTCAATATAATTCTATCCATGTGTCGATTACAATTTTACTATTTCAAGTAATAAAACTCGCTTTTGTTTTTAGGCATAAGTACAATTATATCACCATTTTCTCCAATATTATTAGTAACTCCATAGTTTAATATTCAAAATAGTAATTTCTAAAAAAATGACGTTATATCCTCGTTTCCTATTGACTTTTAGTAAAAATAAATACAATAATACTAAATTTTGCAATGAAGAGTTTCTCCGTGTAAAAAGTAATTTTTATCTAACCCCTCAAAATACTTATTTGTCGCAGCAATGATCTCTTTGTTCGATGAAAATCTTTTACTCCAAGCCAATTTTTCATGCTAGGAAACAAAAAATAATCGGAAAGAGTCAAATCTCGGGAATAAGATGGATGAGGAAGTATTTCGTAGCGTAAATCAAATAATTTGGTCGTTGCAATGGCTCTCATGTGAGCTGGTGCATTGTCGTGGTGAAAAAGCACTTTTTTTTCTCCAGGTGGGGCCGCTTTTCCTTCAGTATGGTATCAAATCGATCTAATAATTAGACATAATACTCTCCTCTAATAGTTTTTCCCTTTTGTAGATAATCGATTAATATTATACCATGTGAGTCCCAAAAAATTGTGGCCATGACCTTACCGGCTGATGTAACCGTCTTCGCTTTTGCGGCGCAGATTCGCCAGGCCCAGTCCACATTTTCGACTGATTTTATTTTCTGGCGTATAATAATGGATCCACACTTCATCAACAGTTACATAACGTCGCAAAAATTCCTATAAATTACGTTGAAACATGCCCAAACATTGCTCAGACGCAACCACACGAGCCCGCTTGTGATCGTCTGCACGAAAAAAAGAAAATACTCGTGATCAGTAATCGTTTGCTGATTATCAGTACGCCGGTCAGTCAGCAACGGCAGTTACTGCTGAGCAGCATTTTTGTACTGTCGCTCAGTCCGTGCACATACTGAAGGCCAGTGCTAAGCCTAACAGCATCACTAGTCACTACGAGTCAGTAAGAAAATGCTGCTCAGCAGCAACTCGCATTCCGAGGTGCAGAAAGGCGATACCTAATATTATCAACTACGATTCACTGACCCGAGAACGCGTTATAACTAAATCAAAGCATCTTACTTCCACTTTTTCAGTGAATCGGTCACTGAATATAAGAAACAAAGTACTCAGGGGCAATATTTCTTATTTCGCGATACTCGAGTGCTGCGTTACGACGAGCGAGTTGCTACAAAGCAGCATTCAGCTCGTTGTATTGTAGAAATTCAGAAAACTTCTAATTAGAATCGAAGTTACTCTACTTTAGCATTTTTCCTCGCGAAAGCAAAATTAAGCATCTAAGTTTCTGCTGAGCAGCACGAAAATGCTGATTATTAGCATTTACTTTTTTGCGTGTGTGAGCAAACGTGGCACCCATCTTGCAGACAGCTTCCTCATGCTCAAACATTCATGTAAAATGTGCTATACGCATCCCACTAAAATTTTTACAGTCTCACTAATCTCACGCACTTTCAATCGACGATTGTTGAGTGCGATATCGTGGATTTTATCGATCATTTCTTGAGATGTCACCTCTTTTGGTCGGCCAGGACGCTCAGCATCACTTGTGCTTATAAGGCCGCTACGAAATTCAGTGAACCACTTTTGAACCATGCCATGCGATGGAGCAGACTCCTTATAATATTTTGCGAGCTTTTCTTCAGTTTCTTCGATTGATTTTCCGCGTAGAAAATAATGTTTAATGAGCACGCGAAACTCGTTTTTTCCATGGTTTTGTTTTAACAACGAAATACTAAATTCAACTGACTTTAAAAAATTTTCTAACCAACGTACTAACTTGAAACTTTGTATACGCACTGATATTAGATGGTATTCTATTAGAGTAGTAACATATTTACGATAACAGCACCATCTTTCGAGAAGTCACGGACTTATTGAACAGCGCTTCTTTTGCGGAAGTTTAATTTGAAGAAATCTGAAGCTGAGGCGCATCGACTGCTTGTAGAAACATATTGCGAATTTCTGTATCAATTTTCATGTCACAAATTCCATTTCTAGAGTTGGTCCAGTTTCTTCTGTGGGAATGTAGTAGGAATGGCTATTTGCTAATTTCAACAAGAAGCTACAAAAATGAATGGAGGAGAGAAATAAGTCACGTATGCTAATTGGCTATTGAGAAATTGCATCCTGTATAGAAAATTAAACAGATATAATTTTTATGCAATTTATTTACAAAACTTGTAATGTACATATTAAGATAGACATAGTGTTGTCAATAATAGAATTAATGTGATTTATTTACAAAATTTGTCGTATTGACTATTAATCCTTTCTTTTTAAATATCTACATTTGTACGCTTTTACGAAGAAATTACATTATGAGCGATTAGTTTCCACTTTTTGAATATGGATGTCTTCATCAAATAAATGCTCAAGTATGTTTCATGATGACTATAAATTTTCTCCTGGGGAGTCTTGGAAATACTTAACGATGGATTACTGCATATCAGTATCAAAATAATAATTATAATATAACATATAAACTACATAAATTCATTGAGTACGCTTCATCTTACATAATAATATAATATTAACGAAAAAATCTCATGAAGAGAGCAGAAGTTAAAAATAGATTCCACGGACTCGTGTTCCATAAATAAATAAACAATACGTACTAACTATTAGAATGAAAAGTAAAACCTCCTAAATCTAAACTAACTGAAGAACTTTCGCATATTGTAGGTTCTACTGTGCTTCGTCTGCGCGGACGGAATAGTTCAGAATGAGTACTCTTCTGTCGAAATTACATTAACGCATACCACCAAAAATGTTTTTTTATATAGTGTGATTAAGTAATGCTATGTTATTGGTCAAATTCAGTACTATCTAATATTCCAGAAATATTTCTAGTATAGATTATCATACAATCTGAAGAATTATGCAGAAATAATTTAAGTATTTCTTTTCATTATTTCTGCATTTAAAATTTCGAATATTTTCACAAAATGCATAAACAGTGGTTTATAAATATGAAATTTCAAAAATATTATTGTGTATCATTATTATGATACGCCTTGAGTATTACAATAATAATTAAAAATTTAGGAGTAATTCTTTAATTATTAAAATACCTTGACGACAGTCTTTTGGAATGTTGAAATACTCCTGTTACATATATTTTTTGCAATATTTCTACGATACATTTTCGGTTTATCTGGGCCGCTTTTTCGAATTTCAAAATATTTATAGAATATAATTCCGGATATTCCTGCATTCATTCTAAAAAAGAATTGATTTTGGGGTTGAAGCATTAACAGAGTATTCCTCAGAATATTTATAGAATTTTAAATAGTTGAAAATAATTATGTGAAATGGCTTTGAAACATTTGAAAATTGTTGAAATATTTTCTAAAAATGTATTGGATGATATTTCGTATATATTCCATGATATTAACCAACGAATGGGTATGGTGGGTATCCAACAGGTGGCGGGTAATATCCTTGGAAAGCTGGCACTGTAGGCTGAAGAGCTATTGTCGAAGTGACGTACGTCGTGATGTCAGTAGGCACTACTCTCGTGGAGTAGAGTGTCGTGAAAGCAGTTTTAGCACCAAAAGTGAGCTTCAAAATCCTCGAGTCAGAAATGGTGGCAAGAGTTTGAGTAACCAAAGGAGCGGTCGTGACGGTGAACTGCTGCTGTTGAGGGAAGAGAGGAACCTGGGGGACCTGTGGGACTTGTGGAATCTGGGGAACTTGAGGTGGAAGGATGGGCGTGATTGTAGAAGTACCAAATTCGTAGGAGGTTCTTGGTACAGTACCAACTGGTCTTGATAGTGTTGAGAAGACTGTGTTTCCATTATTGACTAATGGAATCACGTGGGATTCGTAAATGGTCTCCAGGGTTACGACAGGTCTTGAAGTTGTGATTACTTGTGGTTGAGGCTGACCGAATAGCTTCAGAATAGCCAATTGCTGAGCTTGGTCTGGAGTAAGTTGTGGTTCAGGAACTGATGCAGTGGGTTGGGGGTCTTTTTTAATTTTCGAGGGCGAGGGTGTCCTGAAACTAAAAATATTTTTTGTTATTTATGCCATTTTACGTGATTACCGAAATTACAGTGGTTATAAATTGTTGCTATCATTTTGAGTAAATATACAAGTAGAGACTTTCATTTGCTATTGAAATCATTAAAAATATTTTACCTGAAAATATCGAGGTCCGAATCCAGATCAGAATTCGGAGCAAGGACGCGTTTGGGAATATCATCATCATCACGCTCATCATCTCCGAAGTCCAACTCCAAATGCAGTTCACTTCCAGCTTCATCCAGCTTGGAATTAAACTCGTTTAGTGTTTTACTAGGGATAAACTGATAAATCTCCATTGGTGGTAAAGTCTTGGTCGCAGTAACCACCCTAGCTATGTTGTACGTCTGAACTAGAGTCAGCCTAGTCGTGTTGCCATTGGCAATTACGGGTAAAATATGAGTTTTAAGGAGAGTCTGTGTAGTAGAGAAGGTCTCAGTAATTGTTTCAAGAGGTGGAGTCGCCTGACCATACTCAAGAGAAATTGCTGGAAGGGTTGCGATTGAGGAATCAAGGGGGAGGGTCGTTTCGTATGCGGCTCCAGTATTAGCGAGAATATTCTCTGTCAGAGGCTCAGTTGGGGCTATCGAAGTGACGGGATCAGCAGTAGCAAAGGTCTTTTTTATTGTAGAGGTAACTGTGATGAACCGGGTATTTCGAACGCTGCCGACCTGAGAAAAAGAATATATTTTCAATTAATTAACGTTTCACAAGAGCCGTGGAAAGAGCCAGCATGAATAAATATACTTGAGTTAAATTGAATACACATAATTTCCATATTAGAAATGTGAAATCGATTTTGGCTTAAAAATTTGACACACTTATACTCGCCTTACCTGGAATGAATATGGAGACTTAATCGTGGCTATTTCAAAGTAAATATCGTTGAATTCTGAGGGTGTTGAAATTTCAACATTAAGCGTCTCTGCAGGTATGATCTGTTCAGTCGTTTGAGCTTCCTGAACGCTGACACTGCTGACATCTTCACTTTCACTCTCATCAAGTTCATCATCGTAACCAACATCCTCCTGAACCTTTCGTTGAATCACAGGATCATTTTCATCGGAAATGGTCGTTATTTGAGAGACTGAAGTAACTTCCGGTATTGATGGAGAACTAGGTGGCGCACTGGAAGCTGTGGGTGATGCTCTGTTGTCGTCTTCGACTTGCTTACGAATCGCGATTCTGGGTTTAGGGGTTGTCTTGTAAGACCAACGACCTTGAGTTCTTGGGAGCTTCAACTTTGGAAGTGGATTTGAAGTCGACTGATCGGATTTGGAACTTTTATTTTGGAATTTAGAAGGGGTGTTTGGCTGGCCATTCGGTCTGAATGCAGCGCGACGTCTCGTTGTTGGTTGTTCTGTTGTCGTTGTTTGTGGCCTGTTTCTAAAACGAGAGAATATATATTCTTATATGTATAACATATGCATCATTTACACTACTTATAAGAAAACTCTACATTGATTCTTACTGTGCGAATACACTTTAAGGAAACAGAATTAATTAACGAATTTGTTACTTATATTGAACAAACACGACTGATATAAGGGCGTTCAAAAATCCAAACAATTTTTTAAACAATAAATGTCAATAAAATTGAAAATGTAAGGATGTGCAAAAATGATACTTTACGGAAATTTATTTTTTTCCTGAGAGATAATAATAAAATAAAGAATTATAAATCTCATATAACAAAATATACTTCTCCATTTTAACTCTTTTTTTTTAAATTAAGTAAAGAAATATGTAAGTATTGATAAATCGTTTATCATTCTTTTTTCTCGTATAACTGTAATACATATATGAAGGATAACATTTAGCGTGATTAATATGTAATATTTATGCAACCCCTGTAACTATAAACTAGGTTTATTTTGAATAACTTCAAATGCAAACATGTCTATTAACGTTGTATTTCATCTACTTAATCAATTTGATATCAAAAATTGTCGAAAACCCCCTTTAAAAGGATAAATTTTATGCCCACGCAAAATTAGATATCAAGTTAGAATGAACCACGCTTAAAAGGGCGAATTTTGCACCCGTTTCTTCGATTTCTTAACCAAAAATTATCGCGCCGTTTATATCAATTTATTTTATTTTTGATTCTGCTCTTATGAATTATAAAAAGAAGTGAGATCATCCAATAATCTCTAAAGTTAACAATACATTATTTTTCAAACTGCCAATCTTAAACTTTAAAACTCGTAATATTTTTTTGACACCCTTTAGCACATAAATTTGTTAGATCTGAAGGTAGCGCCAAGTTCTACGCTATAATAACGCGAAGCTAACTTGGAATCCGTGCCCAGCCGTGCCAAACAAAAGGACAAGATTCGTCCTGGAGTTTAGCATTGTTGTGCTAAATTACGTTCGTCTGCTGTGTTGAAATTTTTTCTGTGACGTGTACTGCAAACATGAATGTATAATTTTTTTATAAGACAATTTTCTTAATTCAAAAGTTTCATTAGTTACTTTGGAATTTAACAAAATTCAAATTTTTCGATTTAAAACATATTTTAATCTTACTTTTTAAAACAAAAAATGAAAAATCACATTCTATCAGGTGTACAAATAAGTTTCCGCCGTTTTTTTATCAAAAATTGGGCATTTATTGGGAAAGAACGGAACCTTATGTTTTATTCGAAGTATTATCCATCGCTTGCCACTAATTTTTTCCATCTTCCTGTCAGCATACGGATGCCACGGCGGAAGAATGCTTCATCTTTTGAGGCTATCCATGAATTGACCCAATTTTTGGTATTTTCATATCATGTGAAGTGCTGCTTAGACAGGTCATACGTCATCGATCGAAATATTTAAGTGGAAAGTAGAAGGAGAAATAACTGGTGAATACGTCTGGTGGGGTAAAACTTCCCACTTGAGTGTTTCCAAATAGGTTTTGACCGTCGCCGCAACATGTGGATGAGCATAACTTTGTCGTGTCTGGAGTAGTAATGGGCGCGCTTTTTCTTGAGTGCTCGAGTTAATCTCATCAATTGTGTTCGGCAGACAGCCCCAGTAATTGTTTCGTTCGGTTTGAGCAACTCATAATACACGGCACCAAGCTGATCCCACCAAATACACAATAAGAGTTTTTTCCCATGAATATTTGGCTTAGCTATTGTAGATGTTGAAGCATGGCCAGGTGGTCCCCATGATTTCTTCCTTTTTGGGTTATCATAGCGAATCCATTTTTCATCACCAGTGACTATACACAGTGTGTCCCAAAAATAACCGAACTTTTTGGATATAGAATAAGATACACATTATATTATCTTTGAAAGTTATTATTTATTCAAAATGGGTCCCATTATACTCAATACAACGTTTGAAACGATCAACCAATTTATCCATAGACTTTTTAAACTCGGTTTTTGGGATGTTCTTTAGCACCTGTGTCACAGCTGATTGAATAGTTGGAACGTCATCGTAAAAAGCTTCTTTCATAGCAAATTCGTTGACTTTTTTGGTCTTGTGAGGTGATGGATTTAACTGATGCACGGAGAAAAATGTTTAGTCGATTAGTTTAGTAGAATATACTGATGTTGAGAGCGTTTTACTAAACAAGAATCGTACGTGCGACTGCGAGCGCAGTAGGTGAGAGGGCTATACAGTTGATTCTACTAAACAGATAGTCAGCTTTCGTACTATTCTGTTTAGTAGAATCAACAGAACGTTGTTCAGTATTTCTGAACCAACGAGTAGTTGTTATTACTATAAATTAGCTTACTAAACGGGAATAGTAGCATATACTCTAACAGTTCTCTCCGTGTGTGGAACAAAACGTGCAAAGACCTTTCTTTTACCCAAATCTTCAGTTAATATTGTGTAGATTGTACAGTAAAATAAATTTAATTCTTCTGACAGCATTCTCACAGTAAAATTTGCATCGATAGTGATTATTTCACGTACTTTTTCCACTAACTCAGCACGATTTGATGCTTCTGGTCGTCCAGGTCTTGGACCATCATTTAAATCGTCACGGCCATTTTCAAATCGTGTAAACCACGTATAAACTTGAGTACGACTCATACAATCATCACCATAAACTTTTTTCATCAATTCGTATGTCTCAGCGAATTTTTTTTCAAATTTAACACAAAATTTTATATTTGCTCTTTGTTCCATTTTTGTTTTGTAACATTAGCACACTTTTTCTTTTATTGAAATGGCTGTAACTTTCACATCTGTCATCCGATTTACATGAATTTAGGTGCGTTTGAAAGAGGATGAATGTATCTTTTTAATGCTGCAAATTTTCAATAGATGGCGCTGCATGTTGTATGATTTAAATATAAAGTTCAGTTAGTTTTGGGACACACTGTGTACGATGTAGAAAACCCTTTCGTTTATGCCTGGTAAGCAGCATTTTACATGTGGAAAATCAACGTTCAACGTTTCTCGGCGTCAGTTCATATGGAACCTAATTTCCTTGTTTTTGAATCATTTCCAATGATTTTAAACGATGTGAAATTGCTTGTTGAGTTACTCCTAATGTAGATGCAACAACTTCTCTCACTTAAAACAGCTTTACCATATGTTTCTACAAGAAATCGATGCACCTCAGCTGTAGATTTGTTCAAATTGAAGTAGTAAATCAAAAGTTCCCGCAAATGAAGCTTATTCGGCTCAAAACTCGACATTTTCGCACACAAAAAAATATATTATGCTGATAAAAATTCATTAATATTTCAAGGTTATGTTGTTGACAGATGTCCTACCTTACGACAGTGATCTCTTATATCTGTCAATTTCATCCAAAACATGTTGGTGACGCCAACTTTGTCAAACGGCAGAAACTTTTTTATATTTATTATAGTTTCAAGTCTATTTCTTATAATTTAATACTGAAGGTCAAACCAATTTTATAATATTAAAGATGATGTGAATTACTCATTTGCTCAAATTCACTAAATTTCTTTTTCAGTTTAAGTGAAACAGGAAATTCAATTTACTTAAGGCTCTATCGGCCTTAAGGAACACATTCTCATCATGACACTCGCGCTTCGCGCTCGATTTTCTGTATACATTTCAGTAACTTTTTAATAAATTACATGATTAAAATAATTTATTTTCTTCCAAATATCTAAAAAAGGAAAAACAATCGTAGACTTTATTTAAGGAAACGATTTTGCAGAACACCGCTTATTTCGTATCTCACATATTTTGGTAAAAAAAATCGAATTTTTTCAATATTAAAAATCAAAACATAAAATATACATCCTGTCGAGAAATTTCTTAATAAGAATGTGTAGACCTCATTTAGGCAAATAATTTTTCATCTAAACGTTTTTTATGTATCTCATATATTTTGTCTAAAAAATGGAATTCTTGAATTTCAATCGTATTTTTTGGAATTGAAACAAAAAATATATGTTTTTCCATAAACTGTGTGAGACAAAACTTGTAGACCTTTTTGAAACGAACAACTTTGTATTCTTACGTTTTTTTCGTATTTCACATATTATTGTTAAAAAATTGAATTTTGGATTTTCAATATTTTTTTTTTAATTAAAAAGAAAAATATGTATCTTATGAAAAAATGTTACAATTAAAATTTGTAGGTCTTTATGTAGAAAATAATATTGTATCATAACGTTTTTTCGTATCTCGTATAATTTAACTGGAAAATGGAATTTTGATATGGACTTTTTTCAAGTTTTAATATGCTGTAACATTTCTAATTTTGATTAAATCAAAAAATTTTATCAGGATAATTTGTAGAGATTTATGAGCACTATCGAAAACCAGTATTAAAATTTTTTATTTTTTTAAAAAATTATTTTCAAAAACACAAAAGTAGTGCTCAATCCCTCAATTTTGATTGGATGTGGCTGGTTAACGAACTTGCCTAAGCCTTACATTGCAAACTTGAGGAAAGCTTGCTGCAAGATGTGTTATCTGGTTTACGGCGTTACCCTGAATTTCAGCATCCTAATTAACACCGTTAACTGCATTTTGAATAATGATTCAAATTTGTATTGCAAAAATGAAAAGATCATGTGCAAATTAGTCAAGAACAACAACAAAACTGCAGAAAATGAAATGAAATTTGCGATGCACGCGAATAAAGATTTAAAAAGTTATTTTCGATTTTGTTGAATTTCGAGTTAACGGTGTCCTTCCAAATTACGCTTGTAATACTGAGTTAGTGTGTACTTAAAAGTAAATGAAGTGTTTAATAATAATGATACGAGAAATATATATTTTTTTGTTCAAAAATCAGCCATCATTTTAAAGAACTTTTTTCTAAAGTTTCGAGGCTGCTCCAATTGATTAATTATTATATAGGGTGAGGCACATAAAGTGTTACAGAGCGATAGCACTTAAACTATTGATCATATCCAAAAATGTTTGAGACAAAAGTTTCAGTGTTCGAGAAGGCCGATATACTCGACTACTCTATTTTTTTATCGGTGGAGGCGCTGAAGCTACGTCAAGGTCAACTTCACCTTTTTAAATGGGACCATGTTTTTTTCGATGAAATTATTACCAATTTTAAGACGAATTCAGCGACCTACAACACAAGGTCATTCTAGTCACGCAAAGTATGAAAATAGTCGAAAAATCGAAACATATCGGAATAATCACTTTCAAAGAATCCACTAACCTTCCCTAGCGGACCCGTGTGAGAGAACGGTCATAGAATACTCTGACCGTTCTATGACCGTTCTATGACCTCGCATTATTACGGCTAAGAACGGTAAAAAAGACATTAAAAGCATTGGAATTATGATTCTGTGGCGAAATTTGGATTGGAAGGTGTAGCAATAAATACAATTATCTTCTTTTTCAGCGATAAAAACTAGAAAAACATAATACCTGTCACTGAAGGCGGCTTCACCTGCTCTCAGTAGCATTTTGCGCGTTAAATTTAAAAACAGAATTAAAGATTGAGAAATGCAAATGTGTAAAATGAATGAATTTAATAGTGAACTTTAAGTAATAAAAGTTTCTGATATTAATTAGAGCTGAACGAATAATGTATAGTCTTTTATGTCATTGAATTGACATTTTTTACTTTTGTACATGATGCGAATTCGTGGACCACAGTCACAAATCCTAAAAAGTATTTTCTAAAAAGTATTGCTAAATGATTTGGGGTAATTCAAAATACGCAAAATATAGGAAATTTTTTTTATAATTTGACAGTATTTGATATGTACATTTTATTCAAAATTAAATTTCTCATTATTTAATAAAATTAAGTTTTCACATCAAATTGATTCAGAATCTAATTCCAAATAAGATCTATATTACAAATAAATTATATATAAATCCACAAGAAACTTCTAAAAAATATAACTTAATATTACGCTTATAGTTAACACAAAAATGAATTCCATGACTAATTCAGAAAAACTTTTTCCAACAATTCCAAGAAATTTTATGATATAAGTACGCACTTGTATTAATTTTAATTGTATACCGTGCTCTTTTGTAAATTCGACATCATTTTGTATAGAAAAACTTTTTTTTGCTATTAATTCAATAATATCAATTCCCCAAGATTTTTCAACAATAATGAATTTTGTTATCTGAAAATTTAGAACATAATAGAGGTCACATTAGCGGATGGTTGTAGACTTTAATTAGTTTTGAACAATAAAATATAATAATTCCTGTTTTACCGACACTAAAACTTATTTAATTGTTCAAAACTAATTAAAGTCTACAACCATCCGCTAATGTGACCTTTATTATGTTCTAAATTTTCAGATAACAAAATTCATTATCGTTGAAAAATCTTGGGGTATTGATATTATTGAGTCAATAGCAAACAAAAAGTTTTTCTATACAGAATTATGTCGAATTTACAAAAGAGCACGGTATACAATTAAAATTAATACACGTGCGTACTTATATCATAAAATTTCTTGCAATTGTTGTAAAAAGTTTTTCTGAATTAGTCATGGAATTCATTTTTGTGTTAGCTATAAGCGTAATATTATGTTATATTTTTTAGAAGTTTATTGTGGATTTATATAATGTATTTGTAATATAGATCGTATTTGGAATTAGATTCTGAATCAATTTGATGTGAAAACTTAATTTTATTAAATCAATGTGAAATTTAATTTTGAATAAAATGTACATACAAATACTGTCAAATTATAAAAAAAATTTCCTATATTTTGCGTATTTTGAATTACCCCAAATCATTTAGCAATACTTTTTAGAAAATACTTTTTAGGATTTGTGACTGTGGTCCACGAATTCGCATCATGCATAAAAGTAAAAAATGACAATTGAATGACATCAGAGACTTTACATTATTCATACAAATTTAATTAATTTCAGCAACTTTTATTACGTAAAGTTCATTAGTAAATTCATTTACCTTACACATTTGCATTTCTCAATCTTTAATTCTGTTTTTAAATTTAGCGCGCAAAATGCTACTGAGAGCAGGTGAAGCCGCCTTCAGTGACAGGTATTATGTTTTTCTAGTTTTTATCACTGAAAAATAAGATAATTGTATTTATTGCTACACCTTCCAATCCAAATTTCGCCACAGAATCATAATTCCAATGCTTTTAATGTCTTTTTTACCGTTCTTAGCCGTAATAATGCGAGGTCATAGAACGGTCATAGAACGGTCAGAGTATTCTATGACCGTTCTCTCACACGGGTCCGCTAGGGAAGGTTTGAATCTACCTACAGAAGATGCTCGAAGTGATGACCCTAGACTTTTAAGCACTTTTTAATTCGCTGATGAAAAGACCGTCAAACTTCAGCCAAAATTTGTGATGTAATTTCAATACATGCTCGGAATATTATTTCTTTCATGTCGTCAGGCGTGGTAGGTGCTACCGCCATTACGGGTTCTTTGACAAAACCCCATAAAAAGTAATCTGGTGATGTTAGATCTGGCGAACGAGGTGACCAAGCTACGGGGCCGCCTCGTCCTATCCACTTTTCGTCAAAAATCTCATTTACCACTTGTCTTGAACACAGAGCATAATGGGGTGGTGCATCATGTTGTTGTATCCACATGTTCATGCGAACATGCAAGGGCACGTCTTCCATTAATTGAGGCAGTACGTTTTGCAGAAAGTTTGCAAAAACTTGCCCAGTCGAGCGACCTTCAAAAAAATATGGACCAATGACGTGAACGCCGACAATGCCGCACCAACAATTAGCGGACCACGGATGTTGAAATGGTACAGTTCTCATCTATCGAGAATTCTCATTTGCTCAATAATGCATATAATGCCTATTCACATTTCCCGTATTTGCGAAGTTAGCTCATGACTCAAAAATGAGACATCTATGCGCATTTTTCTACGAATCCAATTACAGTAATTGACGCGTTTTAGGAAATCATTGCCGTACAAATCCTGATGTAATGACATACGATACGGATGGAACTTGTGTTGATGTAAGATTCTTAATACAAATTGCTGACTAATTCCACCCTTTTTTTCCATTTGTTTGCTGCTCGAATGTGGATTTAGTGCAGCAAAATCTAAGATAGCAGCTGCATTATTTTCATTAACAATTGGTCGATGTTTGGCTCGTGTTTGTTTCACTATACCGAAGCGACAGAAACGATCAGATAATCGCTTAAAAGCCATATGCGATTTTTGTTGCCTATCTGGATAACGAGCCGCATACAAATCTTGGGCGTTCCTGTAATGTTTACGGTATTCCCCCAACGCCATTAACACATCAAAATATTCTTGGAAATCATTCATTTTCGCGTTCCGACGTATTCACATTAGAAGGTAATGCGTGACTAACTGATATGTCAACAGAAAATGCTTACTTTCTGCCGATGTCAACAATACTCTATTAATGTGTATTATCATGGGTATCGTAAGAAATCAAAAGAAATGAAATGGATTTTTCGACTATTTTCATACTTTGCGTTGTAGGTCTCTGAATTCGTCTTAAAATCGGTAATAATGTCATCGAAAAAAAACATGGTTCCATTTTAAAAAGTGGAATTGACCTTAACGTAGCTTCAGCGCCTCCACCGATAAAAAATAAGGTGCTCGAGTATGACGGCCTTCTCGAACACTGAAACTTTTGTCTGAAACATTTTTGGATATGATCAATAGTTTGAGTGCTATCGCTCTGTAACACTTTATGTGCCTCACCCTGTATACTCGTGTATTGCTTTTATTAGTTTCAGATTTTAAGGAACTATTACGCCAAATTTTCATGGATTAGCTAAATATATTTTATAACAAAGGCGGTTTCAACTTTTATTAAACTAGCTTTTGTTTCCGTTAATCTACACTGAGAAAGAAATGCTATTGGATCTGTAGCATTTCTGTCAAAAGCATATATGATATATTATTGATTCAAAAAAATATGCCAATAAGACTTATGCATATGCTACCAATTCTATAACATATTGATTTGAACCAATGATATACATGCTTTTAGCAGAAATGCTATAGATTCGATAGCATTTTTTTCCGTGCACCAACGCGGAAATTGGGCATTTCTACACTGAGAAAACAAATATTATTGAATTTATAACATTTCTGCGAAAAGCATGTTTATCATTGATTTAAATCACACTTTCCAGCTACTGACTATAAATCGGAGGAAGTCGGGTTCCTGTCACAGTCAGTCAGTAAACCAGCCATCAAGATTTACTCAAAAATGTAATAATTTTTATATTTTCGAATCATTATTTAATCTAATTTTTATTTTTCCAAATTATTATTCGTCATAATTTTTATATTTCCGAATCACCTTTTCATCTGAATCTCAGTTTACTTAATTGTCATATTAAAAATTGTTTATAAAGAGATAAAAAATAATATTGCTGAAAACGCTCATTTAATCGCATTATTTAATTATGTGTTATTGCGAAAAAAAAAAATTAAGAAATTGAAGAAAGTAGCGTCCTTGGAAATTTAAGAAGAAGCACACCACTATGCTTGCGAAAAACGGACGGCACCCGTACTCTCTCGGTATGGCCAAGTTGGTTTGACAATCTATTGCAATTCGCAAGCAGAGTGGTATGCTTTCTTAGTGTATCGGCTTTGCTATTTTGGCATACTGATGTCCATACGAAATTCACTTAAATTTGGGCATTAAAAGTAAAACGAATGTGTTGCGATTTTTAGTAAATTCAGATTTGTGTGAAATTCGGAAGAGTTTTTTTTCGGTGTAGTTATTTCCGACAACTTTGCGTTAGTATAATTATCTTGTTGCTCATTGTGATTTTACATCGAAATCCTTGTCATTTTAACTAGATTAATACCGAATATAAGAGATCATTCACATATTCCGTAAAAAAAAAATCGCGCTATGTAATATATGAATGATCCCTCAAGAGATATCTGAAAGAAATTCTTATAATATTGCAACTGTTATAAAAATTCGTGTAGTTTTCAAATACAATATTTTTAAATTGATTAACTGAAATTGCAAAATACCTCGTAATAATTTTTAGAGAATTTTTTAAAAATATACTAATAATTACTTACTTGTAACTAGGCCGAGCAGTTGTAGGTCGATTTTTTCCACTGACACGTTGTTGTGGGACTGATTCGTTGTTATCCACATCGTCAGTGATTTTGTTGCGAAATTTGGGTCGAGCTAGATGGTTACTGGATTGCTTGCGACTCGAGCGACCATTTGAACCTGTTGATCAACACAGTGATATGACAATGGAGCATATTTACATTGCGTCACAATTTCGACAGTATTTTTTTTATCAAGCATTAAACAAATATATGCATTTAATGATATGATATAGAATATAGTAAAATGTTGGAAAGTTTTTTACTAGAATGGATATTTTGATTTTCAGAAACTAGTTCACTGAATAATGAAAGCTACACGGAGAAAAATATTTGCTTAAAATTACCAAACCATTTGGAAACGCATGATAAATGATAAAGCGACGTCGTCTTTTCTAATAATTCACATCTATTAGGATTTCTATTATAGAAAACGCTGAATTACCGGTAAAAATTCCCATCTAGATGGTAAAATAAATTGAATTATTAAAAAATTATTTCATAATAGTATCTTTTTACATTTTTTCACATCATTGTGATGGGTTGGTTCTATAACTCGGTTACATATCTGTTACATTGTGACAGTGTGACCTTCTTGTTCTGTAACTACTATGTTATATAGCTGTAACAATGTCATTTAAAAATATTATTGTTTCACGTAACATTTACAAAAGAAATCTGCTAGAATAAAAATTTAAAAATAAAATAACTTATGAACAATACCAACCTTGTCCGTTGAAAAGTCCTTCTAAAGGTATTGCAGATTCTTCTGGTTGGCTTGTTGGTGTCGCTTCTAAATAAACTTTATTTTTCCCTTGATGAGGTCCAATCGTTTTAAGAATTCTTTGTGAGTTTGTGGGTTTGATTTTCCCTTCAGGTATCGAAACTTCTCCATCGTTTAGTAGACGAGAGGAACTTTGAAGAACTTGGGCGTATTTACCATTTATATAAGTCCCAATCACACTGGTTTCATGAACTGTGGTCAATCCATCTTTTACAATCGTCCCTCCAAGTTTAGTCACGAGTCCAGTTGGGTTTTCTTTTTCTCGTCTAGACGATCGAAATTTTCCATGGACTTTCGCAGAAGGTCTCAAGTTGATAAGCTGTAAGGAAAATTAAAAAAATAATTAAGCTTTGCATGTGTTACAGTTATGTTGTAATAGTAGATCTATATCACAACAATCTAATTTTGCGTTCTCATGAGTCGCATAAATCAAATGTATCCGAGGGCAGGTCAATAAGTCCTTACAAAATGTACCAGATGGCGCTCAAAATATTAAAATAAGTATACTTCTAAAGAACGCCATCTTCGGTAAATTCAGCTGAGGCAGCGATGCCAGAAATCATCGGAAAAGTTCACGATATAATTTTAAACGATCGATGAGTGAAAGTGCGAGAAATTGTTGAAGTCATAGGTATATCACATGCCATGGTAGTTACAATTTTTCATGAGAAGTTGTCTATGAAACACTGTCGGCAGGATGGGTGCCGTGTTTACTCACCGTCGAGAATAGACGCAATAGTGTATTCGATTCAATGGTTGCCCAAGTGCGAATTGACGAAGGTGATAATACGGCACAATATTGCCCTAATCTCGGCAGCCATCAGTCGGCTATTGTTATTGGCCCAGTGTCGCCGTTTGCATCGGTCAAGTGCTGGGCCGACGACGACGGCCTTTTTCGACTGTTTGAATTGACCGACCTTCAGCTGAAACTTGGCCCAGTATTGGCCCTATACCAAGCCGATTGTCACTTTTACTATGGCATCCAGTTCCGAAAGTAAAAAAGCCAGAATCCGGCCCAAGGATTCACATTATTGGGCCATGTGTCACTTTTACTACGACATTCCATTCTGGAAGTAAGAAAACCAGAGTTCGGAACAGCGTGGGACCGTTGCTGTGCCAAAAACAAGTATTTGCGGCCAGAGTTTGGGCCAGAATTAGCCACCAAGTGCATACCGGAGTTGTCATTCCAGCAACGGCACGATGTTGGCAACTGATCTTCGGCAAATTATTGACGATGCTAGACCAGTGTTGGGCCGTATCTAACTTCGCACTTGGATGGTTTAACGTTTTTCCGTCGCAATCCTAGTGAATTTCTGCATTGGCACATCACTGTTGATGAAATCAATCAAGACAACCCAGGTGGAAATTTACAACTGGCTTGGTACCGTGCCAGTATCGCAGAAGGATTTGCAATACTGGCGCGGTACTGGCATGAGCACGGCCTACTACCGGCGCGGCTCCGAAAGGTAACTTGACTGGAAGTTGTCCGTCGGTACTGGCGTGCTACTGGACATCGGTACCATGCCAGCACTGAAATCAGTACTGTTTCAGTACTGGCCTTACTCCGAAGTCGGTTGTTAGCCGACACCTGGTCTCAGGACTGGGACTGTACTATGCCAATACCGCGCCAACCCTCGGCCCTGTACCAACTGTCCAGTACAGGCATTGCTCCTTTTTACAACTGGTGCTGTACTGTGCCGTTTGTAAATACTGGTATAAATCCGAATTTTCCACCTGGAAATGTATGCATGCACACCTGTGCTGTTGCACTAACGGAAGTGCACGAATTGTAGTTCAAATTGTTGTCGCACCCACCGTATTTGCCGCATTTAGCCCCCAGTGACTTTTTCCTCTTTTCAAACATAAAGAAATGGCTCGCCGAAGAGATTTGAGTCAAATGAGGACGTCATCACCGAAACAGAGGCCAATTTTGAAGAACTTCCAAAATCTTACTGTTTACACGGCTTGAAAAAATTAGAAAATCGCCACTCAATGGTCTGTCATGGGGTCAATTTTTTCGCCTCATTACGCCTTAAACGAGTACTGCTCTAACTGGACATTTCTTTTTGAATGATCTGCTGTCTGACACCACACTTTCACCTTTCATGAGTTTTTTTCACCTTTTTTATGGATATTTTTAAAAATGTTTAGTGTTAGAATTCACTTATACTTTCAACAAGTAAAGGCCTCTAAATTGAATAAGAAACTCTGGAAGTTGTACATACAGTAGAAAAAACAATATTAGTCAGCCAGTGTGTTATATGTCTGACCATATTTTTCTGCAACCACTATATGCATAGTGAAGTAAGAGTCTGCAAATAGAATCAGTTACAAAATTATCAGGTATTTTCAGTTCTATAAGCATTTATTTTCTTTGTTGAACACTAGTGGTATTGCTCCCATTAAAATGTATGGGAAGAGATCTTATTTTTTAATTTCCGCATTAAAGAAGCATTTATCAAAAAAATATTATTCGTGAAAATACGTTTTAAAAAATTTTAATTTATTGATAAAATTGATAAAATAGAAAAATTAGTCAAATTCATTATTTCATTTCATTTCTTTTGCATGATAATAGTTTATTGTATAACTAGAGGAAAAAAGTTCATTTTACGAGTTCAAATCAAACTTCCCACTCGTTAAATGAAATAATTTTTTAAAATTTGGTAAGAAGCAATAAGAAAAAAAGTTGGGTCAAAAATAAAATTTATTAATAAAATTATTTTTTTGTGTTTCAAATTTTTTTCATGCAAAATAATCTTTTCTCTTTCAAAATAGCCCTTCAAGAATAATATTGCTATTCTTTAAAGCGAAATTATCTATTTTTGCCTGAGGTCTAATTTTCGTGGATGAAAACTACATTAAAGAAAATATGTACAGTAACTGATTCTAAAAAAGCCCGATAAATTATGGGACTTTCTATGGTCCGTCAGCTTTCCGATAAATTATCGGAATAAAAACCTCAAGTTGAAGGCAAATTTTACTGTCTTTTCTCGGACTGATGGCATCAACTATTCACGACTCCGTGCATTAGTGTGCGGCGTGCTCACGTGAGCAGTGTACCTGTATGCGTGTGTATACAGACGTGCGTCATGCTCGAATGCAATAGTGTATTTTTGGCACACAAAGTGACTTAGTGTACATGTGTACACAAAAATTTTGTAAAGTTAAATCTGCCTATCTTATAAAATAAACTTTATAAAGCTCACCAATTTTATAAAGTTAATCAAATTAATGTATTTTACAAAGTAAACTCAATAATTATGCCTATTTTATAAAGTGCACTTCATAAAGTCTATACCTATTTGAGGAAGTGAACTTAAAAATTTTTTTATAAATTTTTGCTTTTTTTTATAAAAGGCTACTTTTCATGAAAACACAAAACTTCACAAAATTAATGACTTTTTATGAAGTCAACTTTAAAATTTTTTCATAGAGTCCGGTCTTTTTATGAAATGCGATTTTTTATAAAAAAACAAATCCTCATGAAAATACTGACTTCTCATAAAGTCAACTATACAAAAATTTTATAAAGTTTGATCTTTTAATAAAAAAAAGTTCTTTATAAAAACAGAAAACTTTATAAAATGTTCATAAGGTTTACTATATGTGAAATCGGTACATTTATTCAGTTTTCATAAAATTACATTATTAATACTCATTAATTAGTTGAGTTTGAGATTTTTGTCACTGCCTACATTATCGGAGGATCATTAGTCGCGTATTAGATAGGATACGTTGTCGACAGGTGTCCTCGTAGACAATTTCAAACTCTTGTATCGCAAATGAATGCAAATGAATTCAATATTTAAAGAATTTGAAAATCTTTAAATATTAATACCCATAATGTATAAATTTTTTTATAATGTTGACTTTACAAAAAAACACGTGCTTTTACTAAGTCAATCTTAAAAAAACTAGATACAAACTTTAAGAATATTCTAAACAGTTCATGTAAAGCCATTTTATAAAAACTTTATAAAAATTAAAAATTATATAAAAATTTCAGAAAGTTAAGAGTTTTTATAAAAAATTGTACCTTTATAAAAAGAGAAAACTTTATTAAAGTCAGTGATTTTATAAAGTTTCGTGTTTTTATTAAAAACCGCATTTTATGAAGACAATTTTTATAAAAATTTTATAAAGTTTTTTAATTTTTTTTTTTTTTTACTGAAACATCATGAAAAATTGACCGAAACGCTTCACATTATTATCCGAGAAGCGCATTGGTTATGATTGTCATTGATTTTAAGCTTGATTTTCGAGTTTTCCAAATTGAGTTTTTCTCCGATTTTCCAATTTAATAATAGGATTTTGCTAATTGGTTATTCCATTTAGTTATTAAATAATGTCATTTGGCAAAACCGATGGTTTGGCTATGTAGAATCTGTATTTAGAAAAACAAAGTTCCTTTACGGTTGGGAAACGATTTCACCAACAACAGCAGGGTTTTTCAAAGTAAAACTCGTAAGAAAATGGGGCATCTCAGGCTATGGGTCATGTAACTAATAATCGAAGTGCCGTTGCAATGATTTCACAGGTCACGCGGTCTACGTTCTAGCCTACGGACCACGAGTGCGCGAGTTCGAACCCAGCTTGAAGCAGAATTATTTTCAGATTTCTTCAGCTTTACTACATAAATGTTCAAATTGCCTGATATAAAATTACTAACATTGTTTCATAAATGTGCATGATTATAAAAGTCTGAATAATTTCTCCTTTCACATAGGTTGTCAATGATAAGTAGAAAAATGAAGGTAGAAACGTGAAAAGAGAAGAGGGAAGAAGGAGAAAAGGATCACATGACAATTCAAAATTGTGTATAATAAATATTATATGATTCATTGTGCCTTACTTTTTTCTTTCTTTTTTAAAATAAAAAAATCTTTTCTTTTTTTAAAATTAGATTGCTTACATCAGACAAAAAATTACTTTGGTTGAAAAAAGTATATGTTTTTAAATTAGGCAAATCATTTAAACAAAGACTTTGTTCTATTTGAATTTGTTCTTTTTCAAAACAATTTTTTTCATTCCAACAGAAGTTTTCTCTGAGTGTAATTTAATTATACTCGTTTTTACTCTTATTTACATTTCAGGTCTTATATTTCGATATACGTCTCTTCGAATCGTAATTATTCCGAAAAGTGATTCAAGTTTGGTCCTTATTTATTCTAAAACGATTCAAGTTTTTGGACCTTGAACTGTGAGCCCTATTTTGACATTTTAGAAGTTTTATAATTTGTATTAGCTCATTTTCTATTGCACTCTTCATTTTTTCTTGAAAAAGAAAAGGTTAAGGTTTCAGTAAAAAATTTTACATGATTGCTTATTAATACACGCAATAGGAAGAAAATATGTCCATTCACTATCGTTGTCTCGTACAAAATAATTGCCAGCTCTGCGCTGGATCGAGTAATTGCGAATGAACTCTGTGTAAGCACATTAAAGATTTTCTCGTGGGAACTTTCTGTTCGCAAGATAAGTAATAAGGACGCGAACCTTGTTATCCTTCACGTCACAAAAAATGTGAAACCTATGCATTCATAGCGCCATTTTTAAGCGAATGAGATACAAATTTATAGACCCTCTAACATTGGTGTCAGGATCAAATTTTTAAAAAATGGTCATGATGTATCTGTGGCACATCTTGTTACTTTTAAACATAAAATAAGGCCTATTTTTATAGTAAAATTGGGAATAAGGAAAACATTTATCTTGAAAGTGAAATAAATAAAAATATGTGCACAAAAAAACTTTTTTTGTTAAAATAACTATAAGTTAGTTGATTTAACAAAACTTTTTATCAGCCAAAGCAGTCATTCGTGAAATCCCAAAAAAACTGAGCCGTATCAAGCGTTTTTCGTTGCAAAATTATTACAATTTTTACATGTTGCTTAAGTGTTTCTACACCAGTTTTAGTGTTAAAATAACACGCCTTGCATAAAATATTTTGCAGGTTAATTTAACATCAGATCCAGGGTTAAAATAACACGTTTTTCTCTGTGAAACTCTAATTGTCATTTACTTGTAACTTGTAACTGAAACCTAAAATTATTCATATCCAAATTCAAATCACATTTATCTCATAAGTAAGTAGAACTTTTAATTATTTATTTTTTGAATCCCATATTCAAAAAATTAAGTGAATCTCAAATTTGTATAATTCTAATTATTTTAACTATCTTTGAGGTCTAAAGTCAATTTCTTCCATGTTTTGCATCTTCTGGCTTGGTGCGTTAGTTATCAGCGTTGAGGATAATTTTTGTAATCAGTCTTGTTTGAAAAAAAAAATTTAATTGATTAAATGAAAAAAATAATCGATGACTAACGTTATTCTGTACCTTGTAGGTTTCGTCAATAACTTCTGCTGGCTGCTTGGAGAGGAAATCATACTCTGGTTCGGCTAGGTTATTTTTTACTCCAGGCACGTCCTCTTTTGGTCGAACCTCCACGACTGTAGAGAGCACTGGACTCTTCGTTACCACTTCCACGTGTGTTTTCACATGCTGCAACAAAACGCTCAAATTTGTATTCTATCCATCACGTCTAACCAGACGAATTTCATCAGGATTATAATAAATTTGTTTAAACTACAAAAGTTCAAGAGCTAATAGACCCTTCGTATTGCCTTTCATTGTCATAATTCAAATCCAGCTAATCAGAATATATATAAATTTCAATTTAAAATGTTCATTGGCTGAATTAAAATCCCTCTCTATTTTTCTTGGACGGATGAACTTTAGGTCAAATGGTAATATAAATGTAATATTAAAATCCTTTATTGCGTGTAGTTTTTCAAATTGGTATTTACAGTAGATGATCATAATAGGGCAACTCGGTTTAGGAGTTTCCTAGAATTAGTTTGGTGATGGTGCGGTGCGAGAAGTCGAAAGAGCAGCGGCGTAAACAACTTGAAGTCATTAAGTGCCGTAAGAAGAAAAGGTGGCAGCGCCACTTCGTCATGTTCACTTTAACTCTCTCCCATGACTGAAATAGTTCTTACGACCCTGATTGTTTCAATCTGAGGATTTACTGAGTTTAAGGAGCCAACACCTGAAACGGTCCCTATTCTGATCATCTAGTGTAATAATTTGTCTACTTCCTTATAAATAATATACATCCGATTCAAATGAATACAGCAGTAATTTTTATTTCGTACCCGTGTAACGCAAATCAGCGGTTATCCAGTCACTAGTCAGAATCTAGGCTGTATCTGGTTTACGGCTAATTAGCTAAAGACGATAAGAAAGAAAAAGCTTTTCTTGAAAATTTACTTTCCGAAGATTCTATATAATTTTTATGAAGAAGCTTAGAACTTAATCGAAAAAAAGAAAGAATCTCCTATTTTATTATAGATTAATGCAAGCACAGTCAAAGAACGAAATTCTTTTAAATTTTATTGCATAGCTTTTGAAAACGTTATAGAAATGCAAATACTTATTCTAGAAGGTGCTTCAGATTTGAAAAGAATTTAAATAGGATAATTTTACAAGAAAATGATAAATACCTGCTACACATTTAAAAACAAATTTTGTTTTTTAAAAATTGTAATACTTGCCAATTGTGAACATTAATTTATCAATTTCAATTATTTTTATTTAAGCAGTTCATAAAAATTGCATTATTGAACTAAAACTACCTAAATACTTAACTTAAAAATAAAAACAAAAAAATTAAAACATGTTTTTACAGATCTTTGCTTTTATTAGAAAGTACATTATTCCTGGTTTAGTATTTGTAGTTCCTAGGATAGAAATTTTTTAAGTTGACCAAAAGTTTGTAAATTTTTAATAACATTTTTTCATACAAGACATATCTGTTGATATTTATTTTAAATTAAAAACAATAGAATTTGAATTCATTTGAATTCCACTTAAATAAAGAATTTGTTATTTCAACAATAAAGAAGTTATATTCATAAAATAATTTTCCAAATTTATTTAAATTTATGTACAATATTTAAATGTATATTTCGTGCTGATCTAAAAAGAAAGTAGCAAGTAGAAAGTAAATTTTACGAAGGCAAGTCGAATTTTTAAGTTGCATTTTCTAGCTAATCTACACGGAAAAAAAAGTTCAATAAAGTTTATAGAACTGTTCAAGAGTTGGGGATACAGGCATTTACAGAACAAATTTCTAAAAAATTAATAGAACTTTTCAAAATTAATATAGGACTTCCAATAATTTTTCCTGAATGTTCTGCATTTTACATTTACTATTTCCGCTTATATTAAAAATACCACTCGACAGAATTTAAATAAAAACTAGATGAGTAAAAAAAAATGTTGTGAAAAATTATTAAAAAAAAAAAAAAAATGACTCTTTATCGTTTTGTTATGAAGATATAATAATTTCAAACATTATTTTTTTTCCAATTTAGACACGTTTTTTTATGGTTCCTAGTGATCTGGCAACGTTATACGCAAAGCTGGCTTGAGTCGTCTCGAGTCGTCTCGAGTAGTCTCGAGTACAGAGCGGGAAATTTAAATCTCAAAGAGAATCAATGAATTTTTATTGAAGTAAAATTTATTTCATCACATATATTAAATCATTAATCAATGAATATCAAATAAATGAGACCATGTAGAATTAATTTAATTTTCTTTTAATTTTTTTTTTAATTCATATGTATATTAAAGATAAAAATTAATTTGAACAGAATTAATATATTTAAATTTTAATAAATATTTATTTAACTTGAATAAATATCATAAAAATAGTTATAACATTTTTTAAATCTACTTTATGTCAAATCCAATAAAAACATCAAATTTAATGAATTTTCGATTTCAAAAAATTAATGACTTGGTTGATTATTCGTCTATTTTTTGTAACTACTGGTCTACATTTAAAACATTTTAAATTTTTTCCAAGTTCTGACAACTCCACAATACGTCTTCCTTCAGCTAGGTTAGAATTTTTACTTTTATTTTTTTCCACTGATTCAGCAACTTTTTTTTTTGCTTCCTGCATGGCAGAAACAAAATTTAATTTTTTCGATACATTTTTTTGTTTTATAAATTTACCTTTCAACCGTAATTGTCTTGACATTTTTGAAATTTAATATTAGTATTTGTAAACAACGCGGTATCAACAGCATCGGTACAAGCAATAATAATAATAATATATTTGCTGAGAGCAACGTTGCCAGATCACCATAACCAAAAATATTTGATAGCATGTGAGAGTATCTGTGTGCCGAGACCTTTAATTTTTGACTATAGTAAATGCTCTGACTACACTATGTCATGCTGGAACTACCTTAAACAATTTTATAAACTTTACTAAACTATTTTTTTCCGTGTACAGTATTTTTTCCGTGCTCCACACAATTATATAAAGATTTATTTTTATTCGTAATTAATCAGATCAATTTTTGCATCTGAAATAATTTTTCATTTATTACTCATAAAAAAATAATTTTTATGATGATTATATGTTATGATGATTATATGTTATAATCGTAATTGAAGAAGAGACGAATATTTTGTTTGTAATATAAAGCATGCTTTATTTTTCGAAATTCCACATCACTCAATTTTTTTTTAATTCTTGCAAATAATAAGTTCAAAAGATACGAGAAGAAATGTGTGAAGTCCATGGCCACTTTCATGAATATGAATAAAACATGCAAAACAGCGAGACCGGTATAAAACTATTTTAATTTGTACTGTTAGAGAAACAGGCTCAGATTCCAGTGAAACTTGTATAGATATTTGAAAAAATGTTGAGCAAAAGATATTAGAGTCTATTATACTAATTGTTACTTTATATGGAGTAGCTGTTGATCTACAGAAATCTTTTTATTTTAATTCATATTGAAAAAAACCACTAATATGAAATGTCTGGAAAGTCAATGAACGATAAAGTTGTTTCGGCATCCTTCAAAAAGAATTTTTATGTATTAACAGAAAGTATACTTGAAAACCTTGAACAATTCACAGATACAAGGAGTTGATCCCACGTGAAAAAATCTCCACGTGGAAACTTACATACGCAAATAAGTGATTTTGAGTTTTTTAAGGGCAATAGAGCGGAGTACCTTTATGGAAATTAGGGAAAAATATGATGGTCGCATTAAGAGGTTAGGGTTAGTTAGAAATTTCAAAAAATCGATTTGCAGAGAATTGCTTCTGCAGAGGCTGCAAATGAGGCCGAAGATTCATCATATGATCCTGGAATCTATGACTCTATGTCAGTTAAAGTAAGAAAATTCGTTAAAAAAGCCCTTTTTTAGCTTTCTAATCGACCCTAACCCCAACCTGGGTATAAACAGGGTTGTACACGGTATCGGGTTCTACACGGGTTGGAACCAGGTTGTACTTGACACTAAGAAGGGTTATAAATGGTTCTAAAAATTTTGCGCCAATAAGGTTCTATATTAGAGGTGTGCAAAAAGATTCGATTCGATTTTCGATCCGGTATTGGTCTCCGTCGAATGGCGAATATTCCACATCCGAAGAGCATCCGATCGAATATCGGAGTTTTAAGATTCGACTGTCGCAGGATGTAGTTTGAAATTTTTAATCAGACATTACACAATATAAAGTGTGATGAAATTGGAGGTACTTTTTCCAATAGGGTTTTATTGATATGTCACGCGTGACTACTGTCAAACTAAATACACAATTTTATTCAGTTTTTATTGACATTTCATCATGGAAAGACTTACGCCTCAACAACGTTTACAAATCGTACAAATATATTACGAAAATGGACGCCCTGTGAAAAGTGTTTATTGCGCGCTCAGGCCAATTTATGGTGTACACAATCGTCCTACCGAACGCACTATTCGGCATACCATCGGCAAATTCGAAAATAATTTAACATTATTGGATGATACTCGACCGATTAGACCACGTACAGCCCGAACTGTAGAGAATATTGCGGCTGTAAATGAGAGTTTTGCCGAAGACCCGGAAGAATCGATTCGGCGCCGATCTCAACAACTTGGCCTATCTTATGGCACTACTTGGGCGATTTTTGATGCCGGAAATTGAAGCCCGTAATCTCCACGACATTTGGTTCCAACAAGACGGCGCTACATGTCATGCAGCCCGTGAAACAATGGATTTACTGCGTAGTCGTTTCGGTGAGCAATTTATCTCTCGTCTCGGACCGGTGGATTGGCCTCCAAGATCGTGTGATATCACACCTTTGGACTTTTATTTGTGGGGGTGTGTAAAGTCTAAATGTTTTGTGGATAAACCAGCTACTATTGAGGCATTGGAAGCTAACATTACTGAAGTTATTAGCGAGATAACGACCGAAGTCCTCGAGCGAGTCATTCAAAATTGGTGTTTACGGATGGACGAATTAAAGCGCAGTTGCGGCCAACATTTGAAAGGGGTTACCTTTAAAAAATAAATGTCGTGAATGGTTCTACATAAAAATAAAAAAGATTGCCCTATCAATTTGAATTTTCGTTGTTTTATTTCAATTTAAAATCCTATACCTCTAAATTGATCACCCTTTACATACATTGTATAATTCTATTTTAATTTTATATCGTCATAGTCGAAATAATTTATTTTTCATAGCGCCTCCTTTGAAAATCCGATTTTCGGTACCTGTAGAGCAGGTTGAAACTACGATTTTTAACCCTAGGGTTGAAAGTCGCTGTTTCAACCCTAGGGGCGAATCTTTAAAGGTAGGGTTGCAAACCGCACTTTCATCCCGCTTTACAGGTACCGAAAATCAAATTCTCAAAACAGTTACTATGAAATAGTATATTACATTACAAGGGGCGAAACAGAGCGATTGCATGAGTGTGAAGTTTGCTGCCCGAGTGAAACGAGGGCTGCAATAACACGAAATGCTTTCGCTGTGTTTTGTTTCGAGTAATCTATATTATTTTTCATAGCGCCTTCTTTGAAAATCCGATTTTCGGTACCTGTAGAGCGGGTTGAAACTACGATTTTCAACCCGAGGGTTGAAAGTCGCTGTTTCAACCCTAGGGTTGGAAATCGTAGTTTCAACCCGCTCTACAGGTACCGAAAATCGGATTTTCAAAGAAGGCGTTATGAAAAATAGTATACATTACTCGAAACAAAACACAGCGATTGCAAACGAGTGTGAAGTTTGCTGCCCGAGCGAAGCGAGGGCTGCAGCCACACGAGTTGCATTCGCTGTGTTTCGCCCCTTGCAATGTAATATACTATTTTTAGTCTCATGTGATTCATTCAGAGAGTATAGTCCATCAATTAAAAAAGTTAGTCAGTTGGATTTGTTAATTAAAATTTATCAAATTTTAATTATTTTTTTATAAGAATATGTATAATAACTAGTAAAGAAAATTAAAAAGCCCATTTAGAAAAATGTTTTTCAACTCAAGATTTTTAAACGGGTTGTGTTCTAATCATACGAAAAAAGTAAGAATAAAAAGTTTTAAAATCGGTTAATATCTTCTGTTTACATTTTTTATTTAAAAATCTTAAAAAATTTTAGCAAAGTTTTTATATTTATAGTTGTTGATAGTACAAAATAATAGCGAATTATGAATTTAAACAATTTTGCTAAATTTAGAATTGTTCGAAAATTTGCATTCAAAAAATTGTAAATGCATATTCCAGAACAGCCAGAAAATATTTTCGTGGTGTTTGAATCGTTCCAAAATGGTGAATTTTAAGGTTTTTTGAGGCAATAAGAAAATACTGTAGAAGTTTCGAATGAAGAAAATAAATAAAACATATTAACTGACTTCAAATTTTGTTTATATTCTTTTTCGGATGCTTTCTTCGCCTTATTCAGCAAAACAAATGAAAGGACTTTCAATTATAAGATTCTACATTTAACATGAGGTCTTAAGTCTTAATTGCGTATTATTAAGGTAGATATAGTGGATTGCCTAAAACTTCAAGTTGACTATACAAGTCTCAATTTAGAATGTTTTCTTTCAGCTAAATTCGGATTTTTCTTCAATGATGCTTCTTTTTAATTCTACTTTCTTTGATACTGATTATTTGAGAAAGTGTGTGCAACTTAGTTTGAAATCTGTATGCTAGTCTATTAATAATAATCGATATCTTATTTCGTGTGGCCGAAAGTTGGTTTAAAAAAGTAAGGTAAGAATCGGGTAAGTGTTTCATGGCCTTGAAATTAAACTAATAAAAAATCTGCCCGCTTCGCGGGCACATTCTCATTGCACGCTTCGCGCGCAACTCGCTTCGCTCGCAAGTTTGAGCGCGCCTAGGGCGCGCGATTCGATCGTCGCGCTGCGCGCTCCGGAATTTTTTAACGTCGTGCTTCGCGCTCCGTTCTTTCTGGACCTCGCGCTTCGCGCTCGGTCTTGTGCTCTTCGCATACATTTAAGTTTATTTCTTATAATTTAATACTGAAGCTCAAACCAATTTAATCAAACCATTTTCTCAAATTCACTAAGTTTCTTTTTCAGTTTAAGTGAAACAGGAAATTCAATTTACTTAAGGCTCTATCGGCCTTAAGGAACACATTCTCATCATGACACTCGCGCTTCGCGCTCCATTTTCTGTATGCATTTTTGTAACTTTTTAATAAATTACATGATTATTGATAAATTTATTTTCTTCCAAATATCTCAAGAAGGAAAAACAATCGTAGACTTTATTTAAGGAAACGATTTTGCAGAACAACGCTTATTTCGTATCTCACATATTTTGGTGAAAAAAATCGAATTTTTTCAATATTAAAAATCAAAAAATTAAAATATACATCCTGTCGAGAAATTTCTCGATAAGAATGTGTAGACCTTACTCAGCCAAACAATTTTTCATCTCAAAGTTTCTTTTGTATCTCACATAATTTTTCTAAAAAATGGAATTTTTGAATTTTAATCGTATTTTTTGGAATTGAAACGAAAAATATATGTGTTATCAGAAACTGTGTGGGACAAAACTTGTAGATCTTTTTGAAACTAACAACTTTCTATTCTTACGTTTTTTTCTTATTTTACATATTATTGTTAAAAAATTGAATTTTGGATTTTCAATAGTTTTTTTTTTAATTAAAAAGAAAAATATGCATCTTATGAAAAAATGTTACAATTCAAATTTGTAGGTCTTTATTTATTCAATAATATTGTATCATAACGTTTTTTCGTATCTCGTATAATTTAACTGGAAAATGGAATTTTGATATTGACTTTTTTCGAATTTGAATATGCTGTAACATTTCTAATTTTGATTTAATCAAAAAATGTTATGGGGATAATTTTTAGAGATTTATGAGCACTATCTAATACCAGTATTGAAATTTTTTATTCTTTCAAAAAATTATTTTCAAAAACACAAAAGTAGTGCTCAACCCCTCAATTTTGATTGGATGTGGCTGGTTAACGAACTTGTCCTTACTTTTTCGGCTCCGATAAAGTGTACCAAAGCTCAATTCAATCTGATAATTCTATCGAGAGTTATGCCGCACACGACCTACAGACAGACAGACAGACACTTTCGTAAAAACCATTTTTTCTGACTCAGGGGGTCTCAAAACGTAAAGATTTGATGAAAATTTCGAAAGTCATTTCTCACATAAAACCAATACCTTCTCATCCATGATGAGAATGTAATAAAAAAGTATTTAATCGGGTGTAGAATATTTTCTCGTAATTTCAAATTAATTAGTTGAGTTTGAAATTTCTGCCACTGCCTACATTATCGGAGAATCACTAGTCGCGTATCAGATAGGATACGTTATCGACAGGTGTCCTCGTAGACAATTTCAAACTCTTATATCGCAAATAAATGCAAATTAAATTCAAATTTTCAAACTTCATCCTGCGCCGGTCGAATCTTAAAAATCCGACATTCAATCGGACACGCTTCGGATGTCGAATATTTGACATTCGACGGACGGCTGATCGAATCGAAAAAATCCGATCCAAGAAATAAGGCGAATCAAATCGAATTTGCGACATTCGATCCGACAGAATGCACACGTATATTCTATATGGGTGTCAAGCAGGTTCTAAGAAAAACTTTAAAGGGTTTTAAGCAGGTTTTAAACGGTTTTTAAACTTTAAACCGGTGTTAATCAGGTCGTATTCGGCCCTAAGAAGGGTTCTGTATGTCCATAGCAGGGTTCTATACGGAACCTGTTAAACGCCCATACATGCGATTCAAGAGATCCCTGATAGAACCATGGTAGACCCGTTTAGACACCCAGAACGCACGCGCGCGGTCGAAGTTGTCAATCTATGTTCCCGCTATAACCCGTTTAGATCATGTTAGACGCTCATGCCTTCGATTCAGGCTGGTCCCACAATGTGTGCTAAGATTCGTACATATCGCCGATGCGTGTACGTTCTGACGTCATCAACGCGTTGTTACCAACTGTCGCATGTTTCGTTGATTCACGTTTTAGTGCACTTCAGCGTCCGATTCCACATGCGACTGTTGGTAACAACGCATTAATGACGTCAGAACGTACGTGCATCGACGATATGTACGATTCTTAAGACACATTGTGGGACCAGCCTCAAGAGATCTCTGATAGAACCACGGTAGATCCGTTTAGACACCCAGAACGCACGGCCAAAGTTGTCAATCTATGTCCCTACTAGGGACCGTTTAGACCCTGATAGACGCCCGCGTCTATGTTTCCTTAGATACCTGATACAACCACGCTAGAGCCGTTTAAACACCCAAAGAGCACATTGGAAAAATAATTTTCATATGCTAATCCCGGACGGCAGCCAGGAATACCCTGGTACGTCCCGTTTTCCAATTAAAATAATATAATTTGAGTACCAATTACCCATGTAGAACTCGCTTACACCCGGATATCATTCCACAATTATGTTATAATTTCCTGGTATCCAATATTTTTTTTATAAGAGTACACTGAAAAAAAAAATTCGACGATACAGACATAATTGTGGTTCCTTGGCCTATATTATATTGGAGATTTACCAAAAACCAAGGTTTGTTTGTATCAGTTCAGCCTGTATGTGTATTATAACCATATGAATTACTATTGCAGCAATATTTTTGGTTAACTGTCAAATATATTTTATTGAATTACTTAAAAACATTCAGCTATATTCATATGGCTCATAAATCCTAAGCGATTCTTTCAGTGTACACTCGAGATTGCCTCCAAGAGAAGTTCGAGCTTCGGAGTGTTCTCTGCAACGAGCGCGAGACGGGTTCCCTCAATACCCTACATGTTGTTATATGGTGCGCACAGTCAGTGATGTCATGTGAATAATTGTATGTAGTGGTGGAAGAGGGGTCGATCAGCTGCTCGTCGTAGGGTACGGTGACGCGCTCTTATAAGGGAACGCTCGTTGAAGGGAATCTCAAGTGTAGTAATGAATCTGAAGTCCACATTTCAAAATTCAAAATGGCGGCTGCATTATTTTTGTGTAGCATGTATCCATGGCATCATAAAAAGTCTTTAGAAATTCTTCCAGAATTTTATGTTTGGAAAGTCTATTCCGCTGCGTGGTTTCAGTGGTCTCGAAAACCCCTGAATCCTAGATTTGGAAGAAATCTACAAATTTTTTTAAAAACTTATCCGCTATATCTGAAATTTTGAATTTTAAAAGACAGACTTCAGATTCCTTAATAGCGAACAGAAAAACCCCTAAATGCCAAGGTTTGAAGCGCTACTTTTGACCCACTTCATATACACAAAAAAAAGGAATTTTTTGTGCATGTGTTGCAAAGATAACACTGCCCTGCAAATTTTAATTTTTTTGATGCGAATAAGATAGCACCTAGTGTTTCCGAATGAATTTTTCGTGCTGAACATGAATCTAGGTTCAAAAACTTCCCATCACGTAACGTTTTTGAGAAAATAGAGGTTGCAACCCCTAAAAACGGCGGTTTTAGTCATTTTTGAAAAATTGTAGAGCTGAACCATGACGTGTAACAAACTTCGCTGATATCAGAAATTAAAGGCTGAAACATGCCCTTTCAAATGAGCCGTTTGCGAATTTAATCGCATGCGTCCTTAGAGCGGAGGGGTATGTTTTTGTTCAGGGGTGGAGGAAGAAAATGAAAACAGAAAGGATTTTAACATACACCCACGCCCAGGCATAATAAAATGTGCAGTGGTTTTAAAGGTTTTAAGGGTCGCTGATTACGAATATGCAGTTGGGTTTTTTAAATTCAAAATGGCGGATCCAATATGGCGGACCATTTTTTGAAATTCAAACATAAAATTATAACGAAAACTCATGTAGGGCAATATAATTTTTCAAAATGGATAAACGTTTTTATTTGAGCAAATCATATTCCATGGCATCAATGAACAAATTTTTTCTATTTGAACGCAAGTTATTGCAAAAACGGGGACTTTAAGCCATCTCATTATGTCTTTCAACAACGCAACACTTTGCGAAAAAATGTATATATAAAACATATAATAAAAGGCTATGTGCTCTTTTTGCCTCCTGGGTATTCGCGAAATTCACTTCACCTTTCTACAGAGAGTAATAATATACGAAAAGTAGCATGAGTATGTACAATAATACTTATAACGTAATATTTCCGAAGCCAGCGAAAGAGGTTAGTAACTTAACCTCACTTTCTCAGGCAGTTTTATGTTTAAAATGTGCTCATCTCGTACCTACATAACTACAGATGTCTTCTGAGATAAAAAGTATTCATAGTTTCTCTTCAATTTAAATTTAAGTAAATACTTTTGGAATCATTTAAAAGTCACCTGAAGCATTGAGTTATACACAGAAAAAAAAGTACCGTGAAATTTACTTGACAGTCCTCGACTTTTGGACAGAGCAAATTTTTCCAAAGATCCTATATATGTTTTATGAAGAAGCTGAGAACTTCATCGAAGAAAAGAAAGAATGTCCTAGATTAATTCAAACACAGTCAAAGAACGAAATTCTTTCAAATTTTATTGTATAGTTTTTGAAAAAAATTATAGAAATGCAAATACTTTTTCTAAAATGTGCTTCAGGTTTTAAAAGAGTTTAGATAGAATAATTTGATTAGAAAGAGATGAATACTTTCTATACAACCCAATGGGCACACGATATTAGAAACGTTTATGTAACATTCCACAAACGTTCTAGGAACATCCCAATGTCCGATGTCCGAAAGACGTTCTTAGAACGTTTTTGGAACGCCTCTCGGACATTGGACATTGGGATGTTCCTAGAATGTTTGTAGAATGTTACATAAACGTTTCTAATATCGTGTGCCCATTGGGAAGTTAAAGGAAAATTCTTGGACTGCGCTTGAAAGTCTTGTGGAAATTTTACTGGCACGATGCGCCGTTGTCAGTGTCAGTTTTTTAGATACACACAATTTTTATTACTTTGTAAATTGACATAAACTTCAGAAATTATGAAATTCTTATATTTAATAATTTAGAATTTAGCAATTAATTTATTAAAAATCTCATGATTTAAAAATCTAGAAACATAATAATTCTTCAAACTTCTTTAATATATAAAATTGTTGGTGAAACAAGGCGCAGTAATTTCTTATACGGCCCTGCATTTTCTATAGATAAAATGTACTCAACATTTTTTGGGAAATATCGCAAGTGCTTCAGTAGCCATGCGGTTTAATTTATAAGGTTATACTGCGTTATACATGTAGGTTAGGCAAAAATTAAGGTTCGAATCCTGTCAGCGCACTGAAAAAAATGTTTACGTGTATCTCAAAGAATTTTAGCTGTCGCAGCTAAAAGGTATCGCTGGATTTCGTAACTCCTAAATATTTAGCTGTGGTACATAAATTTTCTAGCTGGAAAAATATAGCTGGGGTAAGTGAAAAATTTAGCTCTCATATCTATATTCCTATTCCTAAACAAGAATGGAGTTGCCTAGGTGTTACACCTAATCAGGTTTAACTGGATATTCTAGGTGAAGAATATAGCTGCACTTAACAGACTTTCTAGGTAGGATGCTAAAAATATATAGGTGTTATATTTATATATATTTACATATTTATATTTATTTATTTATTTTAAAGCAGTGGTTCCTAAAAAAGAAAGAAACAAGTGTAGTTAGAAATTTTATTTTAATAAAATTTGTTTGTGCATAAAAAAATATTTCTTTTAAATCACACCATTAAATCATTGATGAGAATAGGTTTAGTTTGCGAAGTTTTAGTTACAACATATGCATGGTAATGACTAGAAAAATTAGTACTTAACAGAATATCATAGACAAACGTCACCTTCAGGATTAATTAAGAAAGATTTCGCTAAACTGAATTCAGGTCCGCCATCTACATCTGGTCCTATTATAGGCACCGTGCGAAGTCATGGTAGGGAGAGTTAAATCGACGCCAGCGCACGCAGTGGATAATTTAGGCGTTAAAGGAGGCTGTTTTATATTTCCGAGCAATCAAAATACATGTGCAAATCTAAATTTTGTTTTAATTTTAAAAATATAGCTGAAATGAGCCACCGAAGTTGTTGTGTTGTGAATTGTAAAAATACAAGCAGGAAAAGTGAGTGTAAATTTTATAAATTTCCAACGTCTAAATGGAAAATAAATCAAAGGAATAAGTGGGTACTGTAGGGTGTTGCATGAACTGATGCTTGTCGAATTATACGAGATTTTATTAAATAACTTTCATTATTTCTACGGAACTCTTGGACATCTCGTACGTGTTCTGCCAGAACGAGATTTTTACCTTTAATTTTCGTTTGTGGTTGAAATTCTATTGTATGTTTAATTGATTGAAAACCTGTTTTAATAATTATATCCATGATGAATTTGAATCTGAAAATAAACTATTAATATTTATTTACTCAACAAGTACCTAAAAGTGTCATCATGAAATTACAATTTAATTCTTTATTATTTTTCTAGTCTGTTTTGATCTGTCATTAACTTAAGGTAGTCGTCATGCCAAAAAACAGTCTCTGGAAAAAGAAGATTTTCTATGATTTCAAGACTGAGAATTATATCATCAGCCGTGTCATATGTAAGAAAAGACACTCTTTTTAATAAAAAAAATTTAAAAATTACGAAAAATAATATTTTAATAATGTTTTTTATAATAGGATATTTCTTTACTATCGCTTCTTACCAATTTTTTGAAAATGATTGAAGTTTCTTAAATCATAGCTTATTTTTTCGGGGGAAATATTCTCTACAACTTAACCGTTTCCAATTTTTGAAAATAAATCAATTATTATCAAATACAGCAATTTGTTTATAAAAATTTTGTTTTGGAAAATTGATTTTTAATTATTTCAGTCATTAAAGAATTTATTTTCAAAAATTGGAAACGGTCAAGTTGTAGAGAATATTTTCCCCGAAAAAATAAGCAATGATTTAAGAAACTTCAATCATTTTTAAAAAATTAGTAAGAAGCGATAGTAAGGAAAAATCCTATTACAAAAAACATTATTAAAAAATTATTTATCGTAATTTTTAAATTTTTTCATTAAAAAGAGTGTCTTTTCTTACATATGACACGGCTGATGATATAATTCTCAGTCTTGAAATCATAGAAAATCTTCTTTTTCCAGAGACTGATTTTTGGCACGACAACTACCTTAACCTTATATTTACTGGTTTCTATATAATTTTTATTATGGAAAATACTTACTTTTTACTGCTGATTTCACACAAATACTTCACAAGGAAAAACAATCGAATTTTAAAGTGAATCAAATTGTTTTTTTGTTTGTTTTTTTATTGATAATAAACATTTTTATTACTAAGTCCCATTATAATACATTGTAAAAGTTCTCGAACAGCCTCCTTTAGTTCACTCATGCTATGGCGCTGCAGTCACGCACGGTGCCTATAACACACGAGTTCTGTTTGTACATGGTACCCTTATAATTAACATGTGCATATTGTGCAACTAATTTACTTAGTGAATCTAAAGTAATGTCTTCAGCTGAAATATTAAAAAAGTTCGGAATTCAGGTTTAGAGGTTAGAAATTAGAGGCGTTTTTTGAAATTTTCTTTCTGATGCAAGGACATAGGGTTGTAAAATTTCAGGAAACTTTGATCTAATGTAAAGTTTCATGAAACATTGGGGGTCTTATGAAATATTTCAAAGTTTCAAACAGAAAAGCGGGAAAATTCAAACTATATATAGTTTAAATAAATATTTCAAGGAAATTTTATGATCTAATTGTCTAACCTGATCTGACTTCTGTGCGCCTGCGTAGATAGACATTTCCCCCTCTTCTCCTAATGTTTCATGAAACAATGAAACTTTGACCATGAAATATTGAAATATTTCAAATGAAAGTTTCAATGTTTCAATGAAACCTTACATCGCTTACAACCCTACAAGGACATGCTCTATTAACCTCAAAATAACTTTTTCTACTTTTTTTTCGCTATTCTCACATCTACACGAAATAAGATATCAAGTTAAAAGTGTGGGAGCAAGATTAAATAAAAAGTACCAAAGAAAGTCTGTCTATATCCAAATGTTTATAATTTCCAAAAAAAAAATTCGAAAAATTTGTTTTTAATTCAAAACATTTAGATGTAGACAGACGTTCCTTAGTACCTTTTATTTAATCTAACTCTGTGAGTTTTAAATTTTATATCTTTTATTTTGTACGGACGTGAGAATGTCGAAAAAAAAGTTAAAAGAAAATTTTCAGGTTAATACAGCAAGCCCCTAAGAAACTTTATAGCGAATATTTTTAAAACATTCAAAATACTCGACTACTTACCCTGAAAAATTTCAACATATTGTTGGAGATTCCAGGCCTCCAACACGTCCTCAATTTTGAAACGTGGGCTTGACTTTTCCATTGGTTGAACTTTTATCACTTACACCACGTGGAAAATACCGGCCGGCGTTGCTATTCTGAAACTTTTTGGGGCCTTGGGGGACGCGAGCGACAAGCGTCACGCGCGTTTGGGCACAGTAGCTATAATCGTATAGCTGTGGGATTCAAATTTTCTTACTGCTATGTTATTTAGACATTACAGCTAGACGATATAGCAAATGGTGCCAGATATGTCTCCTAAATTTTTTGTCTGCAAGAGATAAATGGTTTATGTATCTCAGATATATAGTTTACTGTTCAACCTAAAAAGTATTGCTAATTCAGCTATATTTCTTCAGCAATATATTTATAGCTACAACACCAAAACCATTTTTTTCAGTGCGTAAAATTAATTTCAACAGCGGTAATATATTATGTTCAGCGATGTGTAGTGATAGTGTATAATAGTATAATTTGTAATAAAAATCAGTAAAAAGGTTTATAAAAAAAGACAGCTTGCGAAAATATTTGTTTTTCTTGTTGCCTTTGATAGTCCATAAATTTTTTTTTTTGATTGGCTTTGAAGTTTTCATGCACGAGTGCTGTGCGAACTCTATCTGCCTATATTCACAATTTCATATTAAATCCTAGAAATATCTAATCTTTGAACTTTATTTCCTCAAATGATTCATAAAAATTATACATTTTGCTTACTTAGAATTTTGACGGACTTTCTACTGAATACTTTTGGAAAGTTCTATACATTTTCCAAGATTTTTGATCTAATTGTACAAGAACGGTACTTCTAGTTTTAAGTAACTTTTGAACGTATCTGAAAGTCGAGCACTCCGTCATGTAAATTTCCCAGTACTTATTTTTTCCGTGCAGGACAAAAGTTTTTAAAGAATAAAAGCCAATCATAGCGGCGTCTAAATACATTGATAGACGCTCATCAATTAGACATGGATTATACGACATGTTTATTGAATTGAACTTGATGACATCGATATTTAAAAAAGAGATCATCAACAGATTATAGAACACAGGATTCAAGATTGTTATGTAGCTAAGATGCATAGAATGAGTTAGAAGAGACGCTTTGATACTCAAATTGTTTTAATCGAATCTGGGCGGAGTCATACCTCCATCAGCTCGAGTATAGAAAATGTTAAATGCAAGGTATGATTAAGTAACTGTAACGCTGCATCTGTTTTAAACATAATATGATCATAATATTACTTTTAAAAAAATTACGTTATATGAAATATTTTAAGTGAACCCATTTATTATTATTTATTTGGAAAACGCTATAAACTCTACCATAAATTTTTATTTTTTTATTTGACGTTTAATAAAGTTAATATTTTTACTAATAAATTTTTTATATGGAAGTCTAAGATCACACATAATCTTAAATATTGATAAAATTGTTACAAATGTTGTGTATTTAAACTCTTACATGTTTTTTAAGCAATTTTAAAAGAAAAAAGTTTAATAAGTATTAAAAATTACACAATATATTTTTTCAACTCTCATAGAGGGTGGTTTTCCAGCTATGAGGGTAGTATTTTGTGTCGAGATTGGGGTGGCATAGTTTTAGTAGGTATCTGGCATTATTAGACAACTTTTACGTGAAGAATTTATTATTTTTGCATGAAATAGAAGAAATAAAGATTTTCATACATTATAGAGATTCTCTAACCCCCAGGACCACGGTTTAAAATCTTTTCAAAAATTCGACAATTATTTTTTTTCCTAATGGAAGAAGATATGGAATGTAATGTAATAGAAAAACTTTTGAAAAATAGTGTGAAGTGAAAATTGTTGTATTACAATAAACCTGCTGATTGTAAACAAGAACTTTTTTGGTCCTATTCCATTCTGCTCCTCCTACTTTGATTCTCTTGTAGTCTATTTGTTTCGAAAAAACCTTAGTCTTCCTATAATTTACTTTGTATATTTTTTTCTACTAGCGGGTCATAAAGTGGTTTTTATTGCCCCGTGCGAGGCAAACAAATCCATTTTTTGACCCCCTAGAAGAAGAAAAATCCTGTGCGACACGGAAAAAACATTAATTTTACTCGTGTGGTTGTCGCTCCTTAAGAGTTTAAAATTTTAAGAATTCGAAAATGTTCGAACCCTCAAAATACAAAAACCTAAACATCGGCATGTTATTTTTTATGTTAGTTGGTTGTGGGTAATAAAGACAAAAGAGGACGAAAGAAAGAAATAGAAGAAAGGGGTTTTGGAAGATTACCTTTTTTTTCTCCTTTTTTGTTGGTTTCTCATAATCATTTATTTTAAGAAATTTTTTTGGTCTAAATTTGGTCGTTTTTTTGTATTTTAAGGGTACGAACATTTTAAAATTCTAGAAATTTTGAATTATACTTTTGTTTTGGAGGTTAAGATGAATTTGAGTTTGTAGTAATAGGAGTTCGAATTCAGTTTTGAATTCGTTAAGAGTATCTCAAAACTTTCGATATGTCGACCCTTGTACTTTGAAAAATCTATTTAAATCCTCTTATTTTTATGGTATGTATATAAGAGAAACATTAATATCAAAATCCAATAAAGAACTGGTTGGGCACGAGCAAGGAATGATTGCATTTGAGTTAGGTACTTTATATTTACTTCATAAATATGATAAGTGAGTGATGAAATGATGACGCACGTGTTAGAGAAAGACACAATTTCTTAATCCAGCACTAACAATGATGTTATATTTTCATCACATCAGACACATCATATATTCGAATTTGAAAGCCCAGTATTTCCTCGACTCTTATCAGATATTTGAATTCCTATTAACAGGATAATTTGACAAAATTCTTTTTAACATTAATATCTCGAATTTTCCGAAAAGTTTTAAATGTATTTTCAATACAACATAAATTTACTTCTTTTGGGGTTGCGACTTTTTTTCAGTCCTTTAACCAACATCTTTCACGTCCTGTGACCATTAATATTCATTCATAATAATAATCTATGCAAAATTAATAAAAAGCCTTCACGAAATTATATGCACACAAACCTTTATTGCCTACAGCCGCAGCAAAAGAGTGAACTTAAAGGTTCATTGACTCGAGAAGAAGGAACATCGAGGAACCAGATAAAAGACTTATTTTTACATTTTTCCCCCCTTTTCTTCATATACGAAAACAATTAAACTAAGGGGAAGATGTCAGGACAGTATCGATCCCGAATCGATCCACAAAGTGACAAGCCAGGAGGGTTTCGATCGGAAATTTGGATATAAAAGCACCTGCTATTTGGCAAATCGGCAATAACTTCGAGACCATCTTCGACGCCGTTATTCTTCTCGAAAGAGTAAACTAAGTTACTTCAAGATCTTTTTCAACCTCGTTACTCTGCTCGAAAAAGTATCTTCGTCCTATCTTAATTTGCATCATTTCATCGGTACACTGGAGTTAAATTGGATTATTAGTGGCTCCAGAAAATTTTGGATTATCAATATCTTCAACAATCTAGAATTTAAAAAGGAGTTTGTACCTATCGGAATCTGGCCCTGGAAAATTGGAATTCTCCATTTCTGAAAGTATCTTGGGATCTCTTACGGTCCTTTTCAAATCATCCGTTGAGTTAACTACAGGTGAGTTTACGATTTATAGTATTTTTGTTTTTATAATTTAAAATATCTCTTTACCGTTCTCAAAAGAAGAGAAATAATTCATAATAATAAAAGGTGAGTAACTGAAACGTTACATACCTTACATTCAATAAATTTGAGAAAAAAGATCGTTATAGAAATACTGGTTTGAGTGGTATTGAATACTCCAAAATTAGTTAAGTTCAAACCCTGCTATGTTTAAGAATTTTTTATAGCATTCAAGCGTGAAGGCATGAGTTCGGCTCTTTTCCGTGTTTTTAAAGTAGGGCAAAAATCGCCATTAATGCTCAGTAGGGACTAGTGAGAGTAAAAACAGTCTCTAGAGAGTAAAAATAATGTCGAAAGTATGTAAATATGAGATGGATTCCGTTAATTTTACACCGGCAAGCGCTATTTTTTCACCGACAGGCGGTCATTTTAAGCCAGCGAAAGTCGAATTTCTACTATTAAGGTAAATGTGCCAGTAATCGGTGTCTTAGTTTCAGTAATCGGCACACAAATAATCGTACATTTTATTAGATTATCATTGATTTTGTAAAATACTTCAATTAAAATTTTTTTTCACTAACTTGTCAAATTTCGAGAGTAAAATAACAATTACTGAGTCATTTACCTTATTGGCTGAAACTATCCGAGTCGAAATCTCGAGCAAGTTTTACGTTTTTAGGTACTGCTTACCTCCTGCTTCTTCTCATTTACCACTGCTTTGATACTCTTCAATGTATTTAGAACCTGAAACTAGCCCCTTGTTTAAGCCGAACTGTGCTGAAAAAGTCAATTTGTCCACGTTTGAGAAGTTTTTCAGGGGGAAAAATTACATTGAATTTGCTTCTGTTTTGAACAGCGTAACGAATTAGAAGCAGGAGGTAAGCAATACCTAAAAACGTAAAACTTGCTCGAGATTTCGACTCGGGTACTAGGACTAGGACGCAGTCCAGTCTTTGATGAAAATCTCGGTAATTATTTTGATTAATTTGAGTATTGAAAAATTCTACCTATGTATGATAATATTATAAACTATAACTTACTTCGTTTTTGGCAGGAATAATTTCTTTGCGATCGCTCACCACGTTTGGCTCAGTCACCGAATTCACTACAACTTTGGCACCTTTGTTCGAGTTTTTCTTAGTTTCGGCCTGAGAATTGCTCTTATGCGTTTTGCTTGGCTGAATATCAGGATTCTTCTTTTGCGCTTCGGTTGGTTTTGTCTCGATCAGTGGAGCTTCAGAAGTGTTATTATTTTTTTCTTTGTCCCCATCTGAAATTATAATTTATGCTTAGATTATCATCTTATGTGACTGTATATTATGTATATTATGTGACAGAACGTATATAACAATTTGAGAGATCACTGATCATTTTGTATTAGAAATAAATAATTTAGACGCTAGAAAAGTATAAGCCGACATTCAATGAAGAAAAAATAAATAAATTTCAAAATCTCTTTAAAAATATGCAGTGACAATAAAATATTTTAATATTTAAAGAATTTGAAAATCTTTCTGTGGAAAAAATGACGCTTTCGATTGCGCTGGGATACGAGCCCAGGTCTTTCGATTTTCAAACTCAACTAATTAATTTGAAAATATTTTAATATTCAACGAATAAATTATTTCTTTTTACGCGCTTTATTTGACTGCCCTAGATTTCGAAAATGACTTTATTCCGTTCTGTTCCGTGCTTATTAAAAATAAAGTTTTTAATCTCGATTAATGCAAATCTACTGGGAATCAATCCCACTCAGCCCAAGACTTCTATTTAAAATGAAACCGAGACTTCTGATCTAATTTTAGATTATATTTCCATGTTATTAATATTAATTAAGAATAAGTCACTGAGCGAACCTTTTGGCTATATATTTCAATTATTCTATTTTTGGATAAAAGCATCTAAACTTTTTAATCTTTGCTAAAAACAACTTCAATTTAAGTAATTTATCCTAGTATTATTTGATATATATATTTATCAAATAAAGAAAATGCCTAAATCTGTTGGGACTTAAACTTCACAACTTTCTAGCAATGACCCATATAAATTTATTACTGATGAACAATTTTTAATATGAGGTAAATATATATAAGAATTTTTCAACACAGTTTTACTTTTTAACCACACGGAGAAAAATAGTTGAAGTAATTTTACTCAACTCTGTCGATTAAACTTGGGACATAAGGACATTTGATAAGGAGTTGAGTAAAACGTTATCGACGACAGGGCACCAACATGCGTCAGTGGGTTAACATGAAATGTATAAGTATATCACCGACGCTTGAGGTGCTTCAAACCGTAGTTGGCTAAAATGAGCATCGGGCGTATTATTTCAACTGGCACTGGTATGGTTCTCTTGAATAAAAAAAAATTCTTACCTCGAGCCTGCCAATAGTCATCCGGTACATACATAAACAACTTACAAATACATTCACACCATTCAGACGTAGCCAATCACATTTCAAATTACAAATACATTTAAAACATATAACCTTACATATATAAACCTAATAACTACACTTATATATAGTACGATACGCTTTCGTCGAATCACGCACACGCTTGCTTACAATGCTGAGATATATAACTTGGAACTTTCTTATATAGTGACTGCATGAGTTATTCAGAGCTTGTGAGAGTAAGTGCCGTCAATAAAATTTTTTAGCCTTACTCAAGTAAAAATAAATCAACTTTTTTCATAAATGATTAATAAAATATTTTTAAAAATTAAATAAATTAATCAATTATTATAACTATGATGATTAATATATATAATATAATTATTAAATTACATTTAGTATACATTTTTATTATACGACGTATGAAGTTTAGTGAAACTAAATTTTCAAATGCACATTCAAAAATTGCATTATTATTAAGAAGTATCTTGTATAAAAACATTTAAAAGAAGGTTCTTTTATTTTCTGTGTTTTATATTTTCAAAATATGGATTTTACATTTGCGAATTCCAAATTATTATTCTGCCTGAGTAATTTATGTGATATTTCATATTTTATGTAATACACTTATCGACTTTTTTTTGTTTAAATTTTCATAATATCAATTTAATTTTAAGAATTTAAGTTTTTGAAATTAAAAATTTGTTATGTGTGCCCAAGGCGCAGATTACTTTCATTCGTTCCTGCGTGAATAGATGTAGCTGTTGGAATAAATCTTGCGATTCACGGTTTACTCAACTCTCGATTGAAGCGTAGAGTAGAATGAACGGAAACACTGATAGAAAGGAATGGCTGTTACAACGATATTTATGATTAATTTAACCTTACCTTATTGCTGGCATAGATACAGCCATATGAGATTTGTATTTTAACCATCCGAATATAACTGAATAAATATGAACGAATCAACCATATTATTGGTTGCTATGGAAAAATGTATTGTTAGCCTTCCCATATTATATTTCTGATTCGACGAGTTTCACTTACAATATTTTGATTTCTGTATTAAACATCCTGCGTTGTTCAGAGAGACATATTATTTTATAAATACAATTATAAATTCCCAGCCTGCAACCGAATGGCTAAAACTCCCGAACCATTTCTATCAGTGAAGCTCTACTATTTTTGTGATTTAATAAAAAGATTGGTTTTTTATAGTTATACTACGAGTAATAATATATATATTTAAAAATTTTTAATGCACGCTTTCATACTTCACCCTACGCTTCTGAATTTTACTCAACTTTGATTCATTTTTGAACATTTAATATATCACAAATAAATACAATGATACTAAATAACTTCTAACATGTCCTTATGTCCCAAATTTAATCGGAAGTTGAGTAAAATTACTTCAACTATTTTTCTCCGTGCATGATTTAGGAAAAAAAGTTTATTCATTGACCTAATTCGTAAACGAATCTCTCTTGAAATGAATCGACAAATAATGCTTTCATATTAGCAACTAATTTTAAAATGTTTTACGCTGCCATTTTTACAATTAGCAATAGATTGAACCAATCGTAATAAAAATTAAATTCTCCCCTAAAAATAAATCGAAAGTGACCGGTATATTTTATAAAATACGTCCATTGTCAAGGCTTTTTTTTTTTAGGCATTAATTTCCTGGTGCTTTGCATGAATGTAATTATTAGTAAAAACCCATTCTGGAAACCAGTTATTCTTGTTCAATCCACTGAATGAAGCATTCAGTTTGGAATTTGAATAACGTGCGTTCTAGCGCTTGTTAAGAAGCGAATGGAAGCGAAAGTGAAAATGTCTCTATTACACATACGTAGTTAGATTGTATCCTGAACCTTTTTCAAATGACAAATTAAATTGACGAAATCTATTTTGGATTTCGGTATATTGATTCGCTTTTACCCGAAAAAGGATCGCTTAAGTAATTTGTTTTGCGTTTCATAAATTCTATTAGAATACAAATGGTTTACTAAAATTTCATTTACAGATTTACATCATTCCAACAGTTGTTCAAAAAGCTTTCTATCCCTTAGATGATGATTTCAATTAAAAAGTTGACAATGCTTCACAGAGTAATTAGCCCACACGGAAAAAAATGTATAGCTTTCACAAAGATTTTGTAGGTTATATCAGCCACATTTATGGTTAGTATGGTTAATAATATAGCTGAAACAGCAATACGTTTCTTTGTATCAGCTACACATTGTTTTACGTGCAGTGAATTTCTGATCAATCGATGGTTCTACACTGTTAGACATTTCTGTATTAAACTTCCATTACATGTAATGATTTTTAACAGTGTACATATTCAATGCTTTTTCTCAAATAAAATATCAAACTTTATTCTAACTTATAGACAAATTTGCTTTTAGTATCAAAATACGTTTAAGGGGGGAAATACATGTAAAATTTTGAAAAAATGGTCAAGTACGTCAAGAGCAACTTATTGCAAAAATGAGTTCTACGAGGCTACCGTAAAACAATTATATAGCGCTCGAATTGCTGACTAATTGATAAGTCACTACAAGCATTGAATTTTTATGTGACTAAACTTTAAGCGCGTTTTTTTCAAAACTATATTTTTCAAATCAGCGGGCACGATATCTCAAAAAGTTATTAATCGATCCCCCTGAAATTTTGCACACATCTTTTCAATGATATTACTTTCTATGTGAACCTATATATTTCCAAAAGTTTGTTAACAAAATTATTTGATCAAAGCTAAAATAATCGAAAGATTTGGTCAAAAATTCAAATTATTTTTATAAACTGTTTCATTCTGCGAATTTTTTTCTTTCATTATTTTTAAGGTTCACTGAGAAAAAAGATTCTTAGATCTAAAGAAATGTATTTAATTGATTCCATTTCTTTGTATCAAACAATTCGTTACCTAATTCAATTAAATATTTTTTAGAAGCACGAAACGCGTGCTTTGATTCAAAGAAATAATTTATTTGATAGGCATTTCTTCAATACAAATAAATATTTCTTTGCTTGTGAATGTGAACGAATTAACTCAACCAAATCATGTCTTTGAAACTAAGTACCTAGTTTATTTGAATCTTGTTCTCGCACTCAAAGAAATATTTATTTCATTCAATAAGTCCCATTTTTTTAATTCGACAAGACGCATTTGAATCAAATAATTTATCCATGGATGAATCAAGCTTTAGGTTTAGTTGAATCTAGGAAATATTAATTTAATTGAGGCATTCATTAATTAATTTAGGAAAATATTTATTCGATTCAAAGAGTTGATACATGGATATCAATGTAACGTTTCTTCATATCAATAAAATATTGTGTTTACATTAATATTTATTTCTTTATTTGAAAGAAATGTTTCTTGTGAACAGTAGAATGGAAGAATTCATTCAAAAAAGAATATTTATTTAAAAGAAAACGATATTTTGTTGAAATGACTGCGAGTACGTTCAGTTAAAATAAATAATTTCTTTTACATAAATGTTTGGCATCATTGTTACAATTGTCAATTTTTTTGAACTTGCAACATATTTTGTAGAATTAAATCTTTATTAGATTTCTCCTAGGAAATATCTGCCTACATTATCAATATAAAATAATTTAAACCAAAAAAACCAATTTTTTAAAAGAAAGAAATATTTTTTTGAAAAAACTGTAGGTATTTTTCGTTTAAAAAATTTGTTTATTTAATTTAAAGGTTTGCCATATTTGTTAAGATAACATATTTTTTAAACTTGAAACATATTTCATATAATTAAATGTTTATTGGATTCCTCCTAGGAAATATTCGCCTGCATTATGAATATGGAATAATTTAGACCAAACAAACCATTTTTTTAAAAGAAAGAAGTATTTTTCGTTTAAAAAATTTGTGTATTCCATTTAAACGTTTGGCATAGTTGTTATGATTACATGTTTTTTAAACTTGAAACATATATTTTCGATAGAATTGAAAATTTATCATTCTCGTTCTAAGAAACATTCGCTCTCATTATCAACTTGAAATGTGTCAATGTGTCATTCCAAACAAATATTCGTCCCACCATGGTATACATTTTTTTCTATTCAACTGTTTTTCATAGTTGATATGAACATACATATACATACTTTCAAATGTGGAATATATTTCATAGGGTTGAAGATTTATCAGTCTCTTCAAAGGAAATATTCGTTTTGATTCACAATATCAAATATATCATTTCAAATTTAATTCATTTATAATTACTTCTTTATTTTTCACTTAGGTTTTTTGAATTAAATTGATTTTACAAAAATTTAAACAGCAAAAGTCTTGATAAATTTATAACATAAACTCTAAAAAATCTACACAAGATTTAGATTTCACATAAATTTCTTAGGTACAATAATAATTTAGAATTCACAATTGTATAATTTATATTTTGAAAATATACAACACAGAAAATAAAAAGAATTTCCTTTTAAATGTTTTTACACAAGATTCTTTTTTATATTAATGAAATTTTTGAATATATATTTTAAAACTTAGTTTCATTAAACTTCATACGTATAGTTATAATAAAAATCTATACTTAATATTAATTAATAATTATATTATATATTTATCAATAATCATGATTATAATAATTTTAAAAAATATTTTATGAATAATTTATAAAAAGAGTTGATTTATTTTTACTTGAGTGAGGCTCAAAAGCTCTAGTCACGACACATTTCTCTTACAAGCTCTGAATAACTCTTGCAGTCACTATATAAGAAAGTTCCAAATTTTATGTCTCAGCATTGTAAGCAAGCGTGTGCGTGATTCGACGAAAGCGTGTCGTCCTAATATATATAAGTTTTAGTTATCAGGTTTATATTTGCGAAGTTGTATATTTAAGTGTATTTGCGATAGAAAATATGATTGGCTGCGACTGAATGGTGTGAATCTAATTGTATGATATTTATATATGTATGTATTGAATGATTAATGGCAGTTTTGAGGTGAGAATTTTTTTGTTATTTAAGAGAACCATGACAACGTTTAACTTAACTCCTTACAATTCATGAAGTTTATATTACTTCAAATTTAAGAAATATTTCTTAAATTTCAAAACACGTTTATTCATATCAGTAACATCTTTTTGACACAAATCTCTAACTTACCATAGGCAATATTATCGTTCTTTGCATCCTTTATTACTCAATACACTTTACTACTTGACCATTTTAAACAGTAAATCACATCTTCGAAGCAAATAATTATTTGATCCTACCAAAAATTATCTCCTTATTTCAAATAAATATTTCTCTCAATTTACAATACGCTCATTAAAAACAAGGAATCTATATTGGAATGGAAAACAAATTTACTTGAACCAATGCAAATTTTTTTGAATTAATCCATTGTTTCTTTGAACATGCATCACATCATTTTACATCAAAAAATTTACTTCTCTTATCAAATAATTGCTACACAATGTTAATAACATATTTATTCAATCTAATGAATATTTAATAGTATTAGAAAAACATTTTTTTGCTTTAATTATTCATTTTTTAAAGACAATAAAAATTTTTCTTTGATCTAAAAAAATATTTATTCGTCACCATCCAGCTCAACCATTTATTTGAATCAAAGAAATATTCTTTGATTCAAATATTCTTTTTTCTCAGTGTTCATCTATAAAATATGACATTAATAATGTCTCGCTGCGACCTTACCAGAAGAATGTAGTGTACATCGGCCATTTTAAATAATTAAAATTAAAAAAGTCTTTTTTGAATTATTTTAAAATATGAATAAATCATTCATTTAAAAAAATCATGAAAATCGAGCAAAATACACGCCCCTAAATGCATTTCCCCCTTAATTGTTTTATTGATTATTTTATCGATTGAATATATCGCTCATATTGAATTACATACACAAATAATGCAATTTAATATATTAACCATGTGAATATATCGAAAAATTGTATGGCCAATTACTTTCAATAAATCTATAACTCGATTAATGGAATTATTGATTCTGTCCATGTTTCTTGATTGAATTAGAACTTTCTTGTTTTTTTAGAAGAATCGTAAAGTCCATAAAAGCCTTTGAATTGTTAAATAGGAGTTTTGAAATTCTCAGCACGCGACGTTTAATGAAAGTGAAGTAAGCGAGGTTTCCATTTGCGGCATTTGATTCGATTCACTTTCGTTTGACATCATCGATCGTCGTCTAAAGGTCCTGCTCTAAAACGAGTCAAGGCTCAATCAATGGGTGGTCGTAAAAATCGTATATAACCAGGACACGAAGATGAAATGACAATAAGTATTTCTTCTGTTCTTTCTTTTTTTGCCAAGTCAGCATCATGTTGAGAAGAGTGATTACTCGGTTTCATTTAAAAAATGCGCCTCGGTCCGTTCAATGAGAGTTGAAAAAAGGTCAATGAGATGAAGGCGTGAAATATCTTCCGACATCGACTAATTTGTTATACTCATCTCTTTGAAAGGTAGACGTGGACCTGTTTTGTACTTATTATTTGCATACATTAAATACTTGGCGGCCTATATTTCCGTATTTTCTTTTGATACTTTTAACACATTAGTGTTTATTATATAATAAACACTGCAATTGCAATATTTTCAGTGAGTTAAAACTATTATATTTTTTATACACTAAGAGAAATCTCGATAGTTTGCCTGCACTGTTAGAAATTTCTGTATTAAACTGCCATTACATGTAATAGACGTCTTTTCAGTAATGTATATATTAAATTTAAATTACTTTCATCTTAAAAAATACAAACTTTTATCTGAATTCTAATATACATGTGTATATATTTTAATAATGTTTGTTAATTTTAATATATTTTGATTAAAAAGTTATTAAATTTAATATGAATGTACTCTCTAAATCTGAATCAGTTAAATTTTTACTGATTGAATCAGCGATTTGCCTTTTCACTGATTCACCAGTTAAAAAATATATTTCAGTGTTAAATCAGTTGATTATCACTAATTGAATCAGTGGAAAAAATATTTTCACTATTAAATCAGTTAATTTTCACTGAAGCAATCAGTGGAATTTGACTGATTTACAGTAAGCTCTTTTTAGCTATTTGAATCAGTCATATTCCACTGATAATCAGTAGATTTTGACTGATTCATATTTAGAGAGTATATTAATTTTACATAATATACACATCTATTAATTTTAATTTACCACTTGTATATTACAATAAGCGTTACATAGGAAATAGTAAGGAGTTGAGTAAAACGATATCGACGACAGGGCATCAACATACATCAGTGGGTTAACATGAAATGTATAAGTATATCATTGACGCTTGAGGAGGTTCAAACCGTAGTCCGTGTACATCATAACTCAAAATTTACTAGACCAATCGTTTTGAAATTTTGGACAGTACTTCTTCACATAATTCACCAGGTATCCCTGGGAGCTTTTTTGTTTATTTTAATAATTATTAATTTTACAATAACAAATTAGCCGATCGTTTTTAGCGAAAATCAGTTTTTTGGCTTCCAAGTGCTACGAAAAATTGAAAAATCGAAAAAAAAAATCCTTCCAGGGTTACCTCGAGAAACATCTCCTTTAACAAATGCATTGTGATTTTTTTGTTTTAAATGATTCTGTTGCGAATTATGATGTACACCGCAAAACAACTTTTTTTCGAGGCGCCTCCGGAGAATTACTGTCACTCGCTCAATTTTCAATATTTTGCAATGAAAATTTCGGTAAATATTGTTCAAATGTTGCATTATTATATACACACCATTCAGTCGTAGCCAATCATATTTTAAATCACAAATATACTTAATCATATAACTTTACATATACCTAATAACTACTATATACTTATATATAGTACGATACGCTTTCGTCGAATCACGCACACGCTCGCCTACAATCCTGAGACATAAGGTGGAACATCTCACAGCTCTGACCATTTTCAGAACTAATTAAATTTAATAATACTTTGAAATGTGATACTTAATGTCACGAATACTAAAATTGCATTTTTATTGTTTTTTAAACATAAATTTATTATTTTTTTAAAACATCTCAGAATAAATCTGAATGCAGAAATAAACAATCTTCAATTTCTTTTAAATTTCTGAACATACTCTAAATAATATTGAGTAAAATTTACGTATTTAGATATTATAGCAATTTATGTTTCTTTAATGCCTTGCTTGCAAATTCAATGTTAAATGGATTGTCCGGAAAGCTGATATACAAAATCGTTTTCTTGAAAAATACGCGCCTTCGTCCACCCGTAAAAATCACCATAAACGTCTCGAATTTCTTAACTAGGTATAGGATAATAGTCTTCTTCAAGGAGGAAAATAACCATCAACTGATTCTGGGGTAGCAACGTTCGATGAGTGTCCTGTGTGTGGTTGATCTTCGAGAACGAAACATCGCCGCTGGAATCGTAAATACCTGCGTTCTACAGTTCTGACGGAAGGACAAGCTGGACAAGCCTCACCAAATACTTCCGACATTTCTTTGAAACACTCTTCTGTACTTAAACCACGTGCAAAGTTGCAATAAATTATGGCCGCTTTCTTAAATATTATATAGTGTGCAGACCACAGAAAAAACTGGATTTGAATTTTGGTGTGGATACTCGTAATTTTGTACAGTTATCCCTCTAGATAGATACAATTTCAAGTCACAACTTCGAAATCACAGTTTATCCAGAAATTGACAGTTGTTGATTTGCGAATGTGAATTACACCTTTACAGCACGTAAGGGGTCCGTCCCATGGAAGTGTGATGCATTATATCATTACGAGAGTGAGAGACAGAACAGGCAGAAGTAAACTTTTTTCTCTTTCACTCTCGTTATTATTTATTTTCTGAATGAATGTACTAGCCTTCAATAAGTTTTTATTATTAAATATAGCTGTATTTGCAAAAGAGGTAACAAGACACTGCGTTTGTTAAGGGCGTGCGATACTTGAGAAAAGTAGCAAATACATGTGGATAATTTAGTCAAGGTTCTAGATGTTTGTGTCCAAAATACATAATATTTTGTTTTTGAAATTTCGGAAATGGTAGAGAAGATAAAAACAGACGTAGATTCTGGAGGAGTTGATTCTGCAACGGTTTCAGGCTCTCTTGGTCGGGGAGAACGGTCTGTCGGAAAACCAGTTCGGATTTAGGAAAGGCAGGTCCACTGTGGACGCTATCCAAGCTGTGGTTAACATCGCCACAAATGCAAGAAAAGGAACTGGTAAGCGTAAGGGATTCTGTGCGTTGATAAGCATTGACATACGCAATGCGTTCAATACCGCGAGATGGAAACTCTGCATCGAGGCGATGATGCGGAAAAAGGTTCCAGACTACCTGTTGCGAATGATAGATGACTATCTGAGCGACAGGTGGGTGATATACGAAGGCGACAAATGGTCTCTCAAAGAAGAGATGACATGTGGTGCTCCTCAAGGGTCGCGGGTGGGCCCACTCGTTTGGAACGTCATGTACGACGACTTTCTGCGCATGGACCTACCTGCTGGAACGAGCATCGTCGGCTTCGCGGATGACGCACTTGTCGCGTGCACCGCTGACGACGTCAGAATCCTAGAACTGAGGATCAATGAAAATGGCCCCTGAGAAAACCAAGGCTTTGCTCGTTACGGACAGGAGATCTTTCCAATACCCGAGGATCGTTCTCGGAGAGCATGAGGTCGACTGGAAAACAAGCATTAAGTACCTGGGGGTGCAGCTGGATCGTAGGCTTAGCTTTGGCGAACACTTAAAGATCGCAGCTGCCAAAGCCATCCAATGTGGAGCAAGCTTGGCCCGGCTTATGCCAAACATTGGTGGACCCAGGGAAGCGAAAAGAAGATTGGTGGCGAGCGTGGTCCAATCGAAGCTGCTTTATGCAGCTCCGGTCTAGGCTAATGCCTTGCAAAACCATGCTATCCAGAGGAAGCTGTTCTCGGCACAGAGACTTGCCGCGCTGAGAATAGTTTCAGCATATAGGACTGTCTCGACGAGTGCTGTGTTGGTCCTGGCGAGCGTCCCGCCAATATATTTATTCGCGGAGCTCGCCACCTGGCTGAACAGTAAGCACGGGGAAGTCGGCTTTAACTTGGCGCAAGCGCTCTCGGGCCATGGCTGTTTTAACGCGTACCTGAGGCGCTTTAAGAAGAGAGACGAGGAGACGTGTTGCTACTGCGATTTCCCGGTGGATACCGCAGAGCACGCACTCTTTGTCTGCGCAAAATGGGGTTTGACAAGGGAGACCCTCGGTCAGGCAGTGGGTTTCGGGCTTACTCCTGACACGATGGTCCCTCTCATGCTCCAGTCTGAGCGGTTCTGGACGCTCATCGAGTCATTCGTCACACTTGTGATGAAGACGAGAGAACTTGATGGGCGTCGAGAGCGAAACAACGGGGAGGGCCAGTAGAAATCGCATCGGGGCCTGCACCCGCGGTCCTGCGTCTCGGGTAGACTTGGCTGGCCGCGACGTTCGGGGGAGGAATCTGTTTGTTTCTCCCCTGGGTGGCGCGACTAGTCGGTTTGCCTAGTGGGCGTGTGGCCGCGGATGGAAGTTCCGAGCGAACGGATGACGGAAGAGTCGTACGCGACTTCAATGGAACCAACCACCCGTGCAGTTTAAAACCGGAAGGCGGTTCCGCGGGTGGTGTATTGGTTCGAGAGAGGGGTTTTTTTGGTTTTAACAGGTATGCCTAGACCCGTCCTAGGAGAGTCCTGTACAACGTCTATAAAATATTTTGCCATTTTTCCCCCTCACCAAAAAAAAACAAAAAAAAATTGTCGATCGTCCTACTACAAATTTAAGAACCTAGTAATTATTCATTAGCTACTACACTGAGAAAAAAATGTTATTGAATCAAAAGCATTTCTTCCCAAACGCATGTATACTATTAATTCATAAAAATATACTACAAGAACCAATAAATATGTTACTAATTCTATAGCATATTGATTTGAATCCATGATATACATGCTTTTGGAAAGAAATGCTTTTGATTCAATAGCATTTTTTTCCCAGTGTAGTTTTTTGATGTTGAATGTGTGAATGGACAATGGTTATAGCAGACACTGTTCACAGTTCACACGGACCGTTAGGCAATAGAAGAAAATTACCCTCAGAAGATGGATAATGTGCAGAAAACACCCAGAATTGTGGTGTCACAACAACACCAATGGTGTGATTGTTATTACGGGTAAATATAACACCCAGTTTTTTCTGTGTCAGTATTCGTGGTATTTGAAGCTCAATGTAATAGCTTCGAATGATATGTACAAACCAGCAGTATTGACCTTTAGTACTTATAACTCTGTATCAAAATTCTACCATATGCATGACTGTGCAACTGTTTATTTAAAAGTAAAAGCTATTTATTTTGTCAAGAACTGTACAGCCGTTTTTTAATTTCATATATAAAGATTCAATACAGTAGTCTATAATGTTTAAGAATTTGCAGTTTAATTTTATCATGTTCATAAATGTGCAGTTGAATTTTCAAATGTAAAACACTGTACAGAGTATATTACTTCATTTACAGTCACTTTGTACGGCATATGTACATGAGTAGTAATGAACTACAAGAAGAAAAATGAGAATCAGAAGAATATGAATGGTTACTGGAAAACAGAAGTGTTTGCTGGAAAACAGGAATAATCACTAGATGACAAAAGAGAGTGTCACGCAATTGGGGAATGAGTCCTGTATTGTCAAATATTCGCTACTCTTTTTAGTAATTATTTCTGATTCCTGCTTATCATTTATATTCTACCAATATTAGTTTTTCTCCTTGTATAGTACCCACAGGTATACAGTAAACTTTCATCATGACGAAACTATTTTCTTAAGTATTTTATGGTGTGCATATCCTATTTAATACATTTAAAACCCAGTATAGTAGCTTCAAATGATATATGAAAATCTCTAGCATGGACCTTTAGTATTTATACTCTCTAAACCTGAATCAGTGAACGGCCAATGATTCTCAGTGACTATTCACCGAACCCAACAGCTATAAGTCTTTCACTGAGAATCAGTGAAATTCGACTGACGAATCAGTGAAATAGATTGAACTCACTTATTGAATCAGTGAAATCTTCAGGTGGGAATAATAAAAGCAGCAATATATTTTAATGATCGATGAAAAAGTTTATTTTAGGTAAAACAACACTAAAAATAAATTACGTAATTATTATTATATATTGTAATTATTGTGTATAATTAAAAATTACAGATCCATCGTTATACTTTAAGCGTTCGCAGAGAACTTCACGAATTGAATGGTTATGTTCACGTGGCGCGTTCACTGATTCCTCAGTGAAATCAAAGCAGGGTACTGATTCATCAATTGATATATTTTCACTGATATAATCAGTGACTATTTCACTGATTCAGGTTTGGAGAGTAACTTTGCAGTATTTTTATCATATTCATGGCTGTGCAGCTGTTTTTCTAAAAGAGTAAATGTTAGTTTCTTTATGAAGAACTGCACAGCAGTTTTTGTATTTTGTATATACGAGGTCTGTCCGGAAAGTATCGGGCCTACCTTTATATCTCCGCGCCATAGTGTTCGAGCGACCTCTGCTGGGCATGAACGTCAACAGTAAAGCCTCACGAACCTATTGGTTGCTTGCTGACATGCTGACATCCGCCAGACGTATAGTTCATGCGCAGCGTGTCTTTGTTTACAAAACTATTTTTGAGTTCGGCGGATTTTGTGATTGTTAAAAATGACTAAAAGACGAGATCAACGAATGTGCATCAAATTTTGTTTTCAACTCGGAAAAACGAGTTCGGAAACTATTCAGATGATGCAGAAGGCCTTTGAGAATGAGTGTATGAACAAAACACGAATAAAAGAGTGGTATAATCCTTTCAAAGGAGGCCGCACTACTGTTGATAGTGATTCTCGTTCTGGCCGACCTTCGACGACAAAAGTATCGCATTGCTTCGACAACCTCCGTACAGTCCCGACATACCCCCTGTGACTTTTGGCTGTTTCCAAAACTCAAAAAACCACTCAAAGGACAGCGATTCGATGACAAAACGACGGTTGAAAATAATGCGACGAGCGTATTCAAGGCCATCCCTAAAAGTGAGTTCCAGGACTGTTTTGAGAAGTGGAAACATCGCTGGAACCGTGTTATTCAATTAAATGGGGATTACTTTGAAGGATGCCACCCGCCCGATAATGAAGAATATAACGCCAGCGCGGAGATATAAAGGTAGGACCGATACTTTCCGGAAAGACCTCGTATATATAAATATACATCAGGTGTACAAATAAGTTTCCGCCGTTTGACAAAATTTGGCGTCACCAGTAAGTTTTGGTTGAAAAAGACAGATGTAAAACGTCACTGTTGTAAGGTTGGACATCTGTCAACAACATAACCTTGAAATATTAGTAAATTTTCATCAGTATAATATATTTTTCTATGTGCGAAAATGAGGCGCATCAATTGCTGGTAGAAAGATATGGTGAGGCTGCCTTAAGTGAGAGAAGTTGTCATGAGTGGTTTCAAAAGTTTAAAAACGGTGAATTTGGCATCGGAGACAAAGAACGTAGCCGAAGGCCGAAAGTGTACGAAGACGCGGAATTGGAAGCATTATTGGATGAAGATTCGTGACAAACGCAAGAATAACAATACGATGGCCAATACTTCGAATAAAACATAAAGTCCCATTCTTCCACAATAAATGCCCAATTTTTAATAAAAAACGGCGGACATTTTTTTGTACACCCAATATAAAGATGAAAAATAGTAGTCTATGCTGTTTTAAAATGTGCTGTGCATTTTTATCATATTTATGACTGTGTAGTTATTCTTTTAAACATTAATTGTCATATAAAATTCACATCATGTACTTAAAGCTATGCAGTATAGCATCGTATAGCATATAAATATAATATGAGTGATAGTCAATAATGCACTAGTGGAGCGAATTTAGTAATGATTAGTTTTGCACTTCAGAAGTTAAAAAATTATTGAAGAAAATTTGAAAATAATTTTGAGCTTTCTTTTACAAACCTGCAGGTGCACTCTGTGGACTAAAAACCATTACTGTGTTGCCAATCGTGGTCGTGAAATCCAAAAACCCATAAACGGTTTGTGTAATCAAGTCATTCTGAAAAGCCGCTGGTTTCTCAATTGTCAGACTTTCAGAAGACGGTAGACCTGTGTAAATCTGTGCAGCATTCTCTGCAACTAAAAAGTTATATTCGCTATTTTAGACAATCATGAATTGCACAAAATAATTCAAATGAGTCGTCATTAACTTAAGAAGGAACTACCATACCAACAAAAGTAAGGTGACTTTTTTATTTTCTTGACATTTACACGGAGAAAAAAATTCTATTGAATCAATAGCATCTCTGCCAAAAGAATTATGCCATGGATTTAAATCAATATGCTATAGAATTGGTAATATATTTATTGGTTCTTCTAGTATATTTTTACGAATTGATAATATACAATACATGCTTTTAGCAGAAATGCTATAGATTCAATAGCATTTTTTTCTAAGTGTATTATATTAAAAGAAAATAATAGAGTTTGTCTTTTGTTTTAAGTTTTCTGGTACACTTGATCAATAAATGTCAGTTATTTCATGCTCCGAATATCGTAGAAATCGATATCTTGTCGCCTGTGAAAGGTAGTAAGACGGCTTCCTGAACTGACCGCAATTTTCACAATTTTTCAACACGTGTCGACTAGTCAGCACGTGAGCTGCTCCGCACGTGTACGACACCTTTTTCGCTATATATATACATAACGAGTGTAACTGGGTACTGGGAACTCAACCTAAGTACAGTATTTACTTATATAGTTAGGTGTATATCAATTGATCTCACTTGCGTGACGAAAACGGTGAGTCTTTAGTTGAGGGAACGTTGAGTGGAAGAATACTTTCGAATGCATCAGCGGAGATAAATGCGTTCAACCATGTAATTCTGATTGAATATTTCTGAACCATTCATCAGCCACGTATCAAGCAAAAGTATCGAAAAAATACTACTTTAATTAAATCTTATATCAGAAATATCCTTCTCCTTTCATTTTATAATAAAACTCCTACTTTTGTTCAAATTATAAGTATATACAGAAACTTGAACGACTCAATTAATCCTTCTTAAACTCCGAGTAACGCTGAATTTCTAGTAAATATGAAAAGTATCATATACACGGAAAAAATAATTCAATAAAATTTATAGAACTGTTTAAGGGTTGAGGATACATGCATTTACGGAACAGAGTTCTAGAAAATGTACAGAATTTTTCAGAGTAACATGAAGAACTGAAATAATCGTTTTAGGGTTCAACACAAAGAATATTAGTATTTGGTTCTGACTTTATATGGAAAATGATGGAACTCACCCTTACAAAATAAATGGCGTGTAGAATGTAGTCACTTTCACAACCATATTGAAGCTTATAAATATTGGGATATATGTATAATATTTAAAGAATTTGAAAATCTTTTAATATTGAATTCATTTGCATTTATTTGTGATATAAGAGTTTGAAATTGTTTACGAGGACACTTGTCGACAATGTGTATCCTATCTGATACGTGGCTAGTGATCTTCCGATAATGTAGGCAGTGACAAAAATTTCAAACTCAACTAATTAATATGTATAATATATACACTGCTAGAAATGTTCGGAAATTTACAAAATTTTTATGTTACAAAGGTAACCTAAATTTCGATCATGTTTATGATGTTTTTGAGTAAAGGTATCTTAAAGTTGCGAAAAATGTACTGAATTTTCTAAAAGTTTTCTCAACATTATGATAATCAACTGAATTTTCATCAAATGTATTTTAAAACTACCAAACTGTAACAGAATTTTTATAAGATTTATCATAAAATTACGAAACTGTAACAAAATTTTCTGAAATTCTATCTTAATTTTATGATAAATACTACTAAATAAAACTCCAGTCACGTGTTTCGGGAAATTACAATAGAAATTTCTAACAGTGTACACATGTACGTCACATAATATCACTGGAGTTTTATCCAGTTACAGTTTCGTAAAATTGAGATAGAATTTCAGAAAATTCAGTTACTCTTAGTAAATTTAAGAAACAATTTCTTAATTTTCAGTTAAAAAGTGTTGAATATTTTTATACTTGTATCTGGAAATTCTGAAACTTGTAATTTTACGTTTTGGCTAACTGAAGTTTTATGCAGTTACATCTAATTGAAAATTTTGTTATAGTGCCGTATTTTTATGTTCAATTTTAAAAATATTCTTTTAGAGTTTGGTAGTTTTAAGATACATTTTATGAAAATCCAGTTGATTTTCATAATATTGAGAAAAACTTCAGAAAATTCTTTACATTTTTCGCAAATTCGAGATATCTTTACTTAAAAACATCATAAATATCATCAAATTTCACGTCACCTTTGTAACATACTAATTTTATAAATTTCCGAACATTTCTAACCGTGTACTTTGATTGTTGCTCGTTGATACTAATCCAGTAATCATATCATTTAACCGATCACGATTTTCATCAGTTTATGATGTTGACTGTGTTTTTTATTAAAATGACTCGTTCCATAATTTAATTAGAAGAATATTACTGTTTTTTACGGTAAACATTCTGAGGAAAGAATTATATTTGCTATTCATCACCATATTATTTTGCCAAAAACCAGTATGGCGATATCAGATTTAGATATTATGCGAATAATTTTATTGAACTTTTTAACCTGATTTCCGCACTTTCAAGCGTAAAATACTAAACTTTGGTATGTTTTTGTCATTTATTGAAACAAAAAAAAATTGATTGAATGAAAGGAAGTAATTTGTTTAAAAGGCTTTTTTCAATCTAGACAAAATATTTATTTGAATTAAATAACATTTGTTATATATATTGTTTATATCAAATTTTGGAAAATCAAGAAATGTAGGCCACCTAATAACTGTAAGAAAAAGCATTTAGATGGTCTCCATTTTGTGATTTTTCAAAATTTTGAGTTTTTGACTATGAAGATATTTTATGCATACCATGCAAATTTTTGTCCACGGAAATAGAATGACTGGAATAAAAATTGAAAAAGTGATGCAGATTTTTCGTTTTCATGTGATTTTTCCTATGTAAATCCCATGGGGAATTCCAAGGCCCATTTTTGGTGGGTAAATATTAACCGATTTGTCTAAAATTTGATGTAATTCCTTTTTTCGAGCATATTAACGAATTCCGACAGTGGGAGCAAACGAATTAAGAAAAAAATAAATAAGGACCACCCTACTGTACATATATATAGCAACATGCTTTTTTGACTGCATTTTTGTTGTCTTTACACTGTGAAAAATGTTTTGAGAAATTCCTAAAAAAATTTGACCGCAATAAACACATAAATGTCGGTAATTTTTTTAGAAATTAACTTTGGTCAAGTTTTCTAACGTCTTTGTTAAATTTCAATGATCTCTAACTTATTGGAAAATTTTTACATGTACTATGGAAATATTCCTTTAAAAAATAATCAATTATCACATATAAAAGAAAAAATATTAATTATATTGGAAAATATATTTAGAAAATATATAATATTTGCGTAAATATTTTTTATCCGTTTCTATTTTAAAGTTCTAAAGTATTTTTAATACTGATATGTCGACTTGTTTATCAAAAACATGAGTTGTTTACTATCTAAATCGAATTCTAACGATCAACTCAAGGAAATCCTCATATATTATATTTCTATGTTCGAATGAATTTATCGAAAAGACAGCATAAAATGAATAGATTTCGTCTCGGAAAAAGCAATTATTTTGTAACACGAGACACGCCTAGTGTGTCAATATACAGTGAACTTATTCAGGAATTTACTTCTCAAAATCCTCTACAACTTATAATTCTTAAGCGATTCCGATGCTTATTACATTCTCATCCTATTAAAATTAATTAACTTATTTGAATATCATAATTATATTACATCGATAAAATGTGTTATTAGGATTCTCATAATTGTTATTTTTATTATGAAACTATTGAATAAATATTCTATTATAATTGATGCTTTCCATCTCAATTCAACCGGTCCATTCGGGACACGAATTTGTTTTTTAACGAAACTCAAATATGTTGCTCTTTGATGGAAATAATGAGACACGTATTTTTTCTGGGCCGAAAAAAAAAATTCTGAGATTTATCGGCAATTTCGTTTTTGGGGTCAAAATTTATTTTTTCAATTATTCGCGAGAACTTTTTTTTCAAATGTCTATAACTTCATCAAAAATTGACCGATTTTAACAATTATCACTTTTAAATATTTGTAATAATTTGGACTACCAAATACAGTTGTAAACAATTGCTTGTTGATTGTTATTAATTTTTTATTTAGCAATAAACAAAAATTGAAATTTTTTTTTTAATTCAATATCTCGAAAAGTGTTTTTTTTTCTCTCAAACTTTTTTCGCATCAAAAAGACACCTTGAGTTTCAATTCTACTAAATCTCTAGTAGCTAAAATTTTTTGTTTCCAAGTTATGACTTTTTGAAGAAAAAAATCGTTTTCTTCGTAAAAACGTGGACTGCACAATGAATATCAACTTTATATGTTCAACGTTTATGGTATAATGATGTATAGTTGTACTTTACGATTATATTGTGAAACTCTAAATATCACAAAAAATTTTTACTCAGTCTTTATGACAAATTGACTGCGCTTAGATATGATCCATCGAATGTTTTCAACTTAACGATGAATTTCATTAAACGCTTTTTTCGATTTAGTACCTAAAAGTCTTCAGCAGCAGCTTGGTATTCAATGTACACATTAAATTTAAGTACTCTCTAAACCTGAATCAGTGAAATAGTCACTGATTATATCAGTGAAAATATATGAACTGATGAATCAGTGCCCTGCTTTGATTTTACTGAGGAATCAGTGAATGCATCACGTGAACATAACTTTTGAATTCGCGAATTCAAAACTTTCATCTACACTTTACTGATTCATCGTCCCTTAAAAATAATAATAATTACGTAATTTCGTTTTAGTGTTGTTTAGCCTAAAATAAACGAGTTCATCGATCGTTAAAATATATTGCTGGTTTTATTACTCCCATCTGAATCTTTCACTGATTCAATAAATGAATTCAATCTATTTCACTGATTCATCAGTCGAATTTCACTGATTCTCAGTGAAAGACTTATAGCTGCTGCCATCAGTGAATAGTCACTGCGAATCAATGGCCGTTCACTGAATCAGGTTTAGATATATATATGTACGCTTATTATTGTACGAGATCATTCTGATATATTTCTTTCGAAATTCACGATACATTAATGTTACTGTGTTTGTTCATTTCAGAAATATTCATTTATAAATGTTTAGGGCTAAAACAACAACTAACGAGCAGGTAATTTATTAATCAGTAATTAAATAGTATATTACATTACAAGGGGCGAAACAGAGCGATTGCATGAGTGTGAAGTTTGCTCTGCCCGAGTGAAACGAGGGCTGCAATCACACGAAATGCTTTCGCTGTGTTTTGTTTCGAGTAATGTATACTATTTTTCATAGCAACTCTTTTGAGAATCTGATTGGCTGTAACTGTGGAGCGGGTTGAAACAGCGACTTTCAACCCTAGGGTTGAAAATCGTAGTTTCAACCCGCTCTACAGGTACCGAAAATCGGATTTTCAAAGGAGGCGCTATGAAAATTATATCTCTTACTGCAATTCCATTCTCTGTATTCGAAATAGTTGAATCGATGTAAATGATTTGTTGAACATTACTTGTTTCAATAATTCGAGAGATAGTCACCAGTATTAGAGTATAATGGTTCTACTTTTTTCAACATTAAAATCTATTTCATCTGATAAGTGTAATAAATACAAAATTGAATATAAGTTCCCGTGCAGAAATTTTGGTGGGGCGCCGATCGGGGCCCAATCGGGAAAAATGTGACCCCGATAGGGTAATCTGTCTAGCGCCAGACCAGTAATGAAACGCCCTACCCGATCGGGACCAGATCTGGGCCTATAAAATTATACTATTTCTACAAATAGTAAAATTTAAAAGGTTTTGGTTTATTAACAATAAATAGTTGTTTCAAAAAATTTTTTTTCATAAATTCAGATAAGTGATGCAACAGTATAATCAAAAGTATACAAACAATATAATCTTTAAGCCCATCTTCGTAGTCTGTAGAACTATTCGATTCTTCTAAATCTACAAATAAATTACATTATTAATAATTTTCTTTCTAAAAAATTCACTTTGGAAAATTGAATATACGATGTAAAAAATAATTAAACACAATAACGTTCTACACTTAAAATTATAAATTTCTTTTCTTTTCAAATTACCGTTAATAAAAAAATATGCCAAGTAATAATCTAGTTCATTACAATGTTAGGATTTATGTAATGAATCTAGTGAATTAACTTAGCTTGATCTATAATGCGGATATAAGAAATCTCACCAACGATTCTGTGCTTCCGAACTCGTCATGTACTTTTTGCTTTTGGCATTTTAATTTCAATATAGTCACTACAATATCACGACCGCAACAGAAAATTTGAAAATAATCTTGTCTATCATAATCCGATGTGGTTCCGACCCGGGCCACACCATGTGCCCCCCTGCGGCCACATGTGGAAAATCCGATCGGGCCCGGATCGGAACTTGGGAATAAGTTTGGCAATTTCTGCACGGGTTTCTGCACGGGTTGACTTTTAAATTATGTAAAATTTGATCATTCTCATTTTCAATGCATAGAAAAAAAAACTTGCAGAAAAGGAGATATTTACTTTTTCCATTATTTATATTAGAGTTTGCGATAATGTGAGGACGCACATCAAAAGTTGATATTCATTGTGCAGTCCACGTTTTCACGAATTATTGAAAAAGTAGTATTCAACAAATCATTTACATTGATTCAACTATTTCGAATACAGTGAATGGAATTGCAGTGAGAGATATAATTTTCATTACTAAATAATAAATTAGCTGCTCGATTGTTGTTGTTTCAGCCCTAAAAATTGATAAATGAATATTTCTGAAATGAACAAATACAGAAACAATAATGTATCATGAATTTCGAAAGAAATATATCAGAATGATCTTGTACAATAATAAGCGTAGATATATTTACAAAAAATGTGTACATTGAATACCAAGCTGTTGCTGAAGACTTTTAGATACAAAATCGAAAAAAAGCGTTCAATGAAATTCATCGTTAAGTTGTAAACATTCGATAGATCATATCTAAGTACAGTCAATTTGTCATAAAGACTGAGTAAACATTTTTTGTGATATTTAGAGTTTCACAATATAATCGTAAAGTACAACTATGCATCATTATACCATAAACGTTGAACATATAAAGTTGATATTCATTGTGCAGTCCACGTTTTTACGAAGAAAACGATTTTTTTCTTCAAAAAGTCATAACTTGGAAACAAAAAATTTTAGCTACTAGAGATTTAGTAGAATTGAAACTCAAGGTGTCTTTTTGATGCGAAAAAAGTTTGAGAGAAAAAAAAAAATACACTTTTCGAGATATTGAATTAAAAAAAAAAATTTCAATTTTTGTTTATTGCTACATAAAAAATTAATAACAATCAACAAGAAATTGTTTACAACTGTATTTGGTAGTCCAAATTATTACAAACATTTAAAAGTGATAATTGTTAAAATCGGTCAATTTTTGATGAAGTTATAGACAATTGAAAAAAAAGTTCTCGCGAATAATTGAAAAAATAAATTTTGACCCCAAAAACGAAATTGCCGATAAATCTCAGAATTTTTTTTTTTCGGCCCAGAAAAAATACGTGTCTCATTATTTCCATCAAAGAGCAACATATTTGAGTTTCGTTAAAAAATAAATTCGTGTCCCGAATGGACCGGTTGAATTGAGATGGAAAGCATCAATTTCTTTTTACAGAAATGAGCTGTTTATATTCCCAAAATTAGTGAACACGATGACATGAAAGTAATTTTTTCGTCATGCTTTCAATTTTTTATAGATAGAAATCAACTTATTTCTGTTAGAAACAGTAAAAAAAGCCATTTTTAAAAATAAAGGTGATTAATTTTGGAATGTAAAAAGAAACCATGTATGGCAGGATCAAGTGTGACCCGATCATCTCTGAATAGATACTAATTCTAAGAAGTATATAATTTTTTGCACCCGACATTATCTCTCGTGTCATTAATTACATATATTTCGGAAACCCTATTAGTTAGAGATATTCCATCACCCCTGACATACAAAAATACTTTATTATTTTATAAAAAATTCCTTGATAAAAGGATAGACAAAAAATCGGTAAAACTAAAGGATACGTGAAAAGCATAACAATTGAATAATTATTCATGAATGATGAAAAATATGGTTCTCTTATTATTCAAGGACAAGTGAAAAGATCTTTAGTTGCTAAAAAAAAGAAAGAATGCGTGAAGTACACCAAGATTAAATGGATCGTGTTGACGAATATATCAGATTATATCAAATCCATCGACATACTAATAATTTCGTTAAATATTTAATATGATTAATAGAATTCTGTCGATAGATCTATGACATATACACTGTGAAATATTTTGACAAATCTCTTTGAAATTCGTTGTATAACATTCCATATTTTTGTGTCGGGAAGATTCTATAATATTTAAAAAAAAATTTGTGTGAATTGTAGGAAAACTTAAGTGACTTGAGAAATTTGAGAAATACTTTACAAGAGTATTTGGAAAATTTTCCCTAACCAAATTTTAGGGAAAATTCAGAAAAGTTTGTAGAAATTAACACTCAAACATACTTGAGGGAAATTTCCTGAGAATTTGTTGACATTTATTTTATGATTAAAGCCGTGTGGTAAATTCTGTCATTACCAATCATATACGACCGCTTTATTGATAAAATAATAATTTTATAAAAATTCCCGAAGAAGACAGCAATGCAGGAAAATGTAACGCATTACTGTCTTCTCCAGAAAATTTGTTTAAATAATTATTTTAATTATAAAGTGGTGGAATAATTATTATTATTTAAATCATCGGTAAGATCGTCAATTTAAATTGATCTAAATTATTATCGTTTCTTATAGAAAACCAACACATGTAAATTGAGGGAAAAAGGTAATAACAAAGCCTTGAAATTTCCCAAGCTATTCAATGAGTGCACAATTACGAGTATAGTATAATTAACTTTGAGTAAGGACAAGATTATTGTTTTCTGCACATTCTATCTGAAGTTTCTTAGAGATAACATCACACCTTGTTATTGATTAGATTTTTACCTTAAATGAGAGAAAATAACTTAAATACAACATATGTATACATGCTGTTATTGTTCTTGTTACATATAATATTGACTTAGGAAACTGACTCATGTATTAACCTATAATATTCACAAAGTTCTTAATCAAGTTCTGAGCATTCCTATTAAAACGTTAATTATTTTCTACTCTGCCGAAGTATCCCATATAGGATTCAATACTGAGAAGAAATCCTAAGCATATAGTGACGTGATATATGTAGTTGGAAATGTCCTTAACTACTTTTTTGATTTTTATGCTTTCCTTTATTTTAATATTCTCCTACATTTTAATCTTTAAATGAAATTTTGAATTAGTCTTTTAATTTATGGCACTGAAGAGGGCCCCCCTATGTGGCCGAAACGTTTGCATTACTTTCTACGTTTTTTTTTATATCTGCCATTGATAATTTTTAATATGAAAATAAAAAGAATCTGACCCAATGCCAAAATAGCAAAATGAATAAAAATTATGTGAATTTTGGGTCAATATAATAGCAGATTCAATGGCATCTAATGATTTCTTCGTCAATTGGCAATCCTCAAAAACTCAAAAATAATCTTTCAACTCAATAGACTATTGATTAAAATGCATCAGGGTTCAAAAATAAAAATGTAAGATGCCAAGCGTTGATAACATTTAATAAAATAGTCACTTTTCTGTCCTATCTTGTCCTCTTTTTCAAACTTTTCTGTCCTACTTTGTCCTCTTTTTCAAACTTTTCTGTCCTTTTTCGTCCTCTTTTTAAAATAAATTTTTGTCCTACTTTGTCCTCATTTTTCAAACCTTTTTGACCTACTTTTTGAAAATCAATTATGGTCACCGTATGTAAAATCAAATGCATAAAATCACTACGTGGAACATTGTATTTTTCATAGCATCTCTTTTGAAAATCTGATTTTTGGTATTTGTAGAGTGGGTTGAAACTTTAAAAGTAGGGTTAAAAATCACAGTTTTGACCCGTTCTACAGTTACATCAAATCAAATTCTAAAAAGAGAATATCAGTTGCTATGAAATAGTATATTACATTACAAGGGGCGAAACAGAGCGATTGCATGAGTGTGAAGTTTGCTGCCCGAGTGAAACGAGGGCTGCAATCACACGAAATGCTTTCGCTGTGTTTTGTTTCGAGTAATGTATACTATTTTTCATAGCAACTCTTTTGAGAATCTGATTGGCTGTGACTGTGGAGCGGGTTGAAACTACGATTTTCAACCCTAGGGTTGAAAGTCGCTATTTCAACCCGCTCTAGAGGTACCGAAAATCGGATTTTCAAAGGAGGCGCTATGAAAAATAATATGCATTACTCGAAACAATACATAACGGATTCAACGAGTGTGAAGTTTGCTGCACTGGTTATAGCGATTACGTTATTCTAGCCATGAGAACTCAACGTTTCAAGTTCTCATAGCGAGGTTTAAAATTTAAGGACAATTTCAACGATTTTAACTACTCGCCACGACCAGGTATTCAGAATATGGCTAAATAATGTTTCTGTAGCCATGGGTCAAGTAACAACTACAAGTCTCCCTCGTTACAATCACTATTTTTTTTCCAACTACATTATTTCTAGTCATTATGATCAGGGGCTATTTTTCTCTGTGCATGTGAGAACCTGTCTTAAATGCGTATTAGAAAACAAAGACAAGAAGCTATGTGAGAACTTATGCACAATCCTATGTGATTTACTATATCAATGCTCGTGTAAAAATAATACACGGAAAAAATAGTTCAGTAAAGTTTATAGAACTATTCAAGAGTTGGGGATATAGGTATTTACGGAACAGAATTCTAGAAAAATTACAGAATTTTTCAGAATAAAATGCGGAACATTGTGGAAAAATTATTGAAAGTTCTGTATTTTATTTTGAAAAGTTCAGTAAATTTTCCAGAACTCTGTTCTGTAAATTCATGTATCTCCAACTCCTTAAAAGTTCTATAAACTTTATTAAACTATTTTTTTCCGTCTAGTAATGGAGTGGAAGTTATTGCAAACATTGTTTCATTAAAGAAATTCTTTAGAGAAAATAATAAATCAATATGTGTAAACTTACCAAGTGCAAGAGCTACAAGCAAGAAAAATATGTTTGCCGACATTGTGGTCTAGTCAAATAACATGGTCCGTTGATGTTTGAATTCAAGTTCCTGGAACAATAAATTGAGAGTTAATTAATTTGATGAAACGAGATAAAATTGTTTCTCATAATTGCTATACTTTCACAAAAATGCTTATCTAAATTTTCGTTTATTCGTTTTTCTGATATTTTTCTGATAATCCCTTTCAACATTTGTTAATTAATGAACACTGTAATGTTCTTTTAATATTACGTAACAATAAGAGGAGGGTATTACGGAAATTAGAGGCGTAACTGCGTTTCGTGTTGAAATATTTTTTGGTAATTTGAACTCCGCTTTGACCCTGAGCTGGCTTCATCTATATTGTCTAATCTCGACAGTCTGATCAGACTCTGTTCTGGTCAGAATTGTCAGTGTAGCAGAATGACATTTTTCCGATTATCAAAATAGGTCCTTACGAGATGCTCGTTAGTCCTGCATAATAAAAGATTTTTCTATGACTACCCGTGTGGAAAAATTTCATGGCAGTCTATTGTCTGGTCTGGCCCAGGTATGGCAATGTCCAGACCGGCTAGTCTGAAAGTTCTGGTCTGGCTCAGATCTGGCGCTGGTCAGCAGTCCATAACAAAAAAATTTGTAATTGGCGAACGAAATTTTTTTTTACAAGTTTCGAAAAATTCATAGGTTAGTAAAAAGTTTTTAGAAACATTAATTACGCGACCGGAAAAAAGTATCTCCTATTTGCAAATATTGCTTAATACTTACTTTTGATTCCAAAAATTGTGAAGAATAAGTTGTGACTTTGCGCGTCATATTGCTAGTCTTCATAAGAAAAGATTGAATTACTTTGAGAGGTTAGGATTTTTAATCGAAATCGATAAATGTTCAATTAAGATGGTTTTTCAACCAAAACTTTATTAACTGACGACGAAATTAGTGGCTAACTAACTGACCAGCCGCTGGCTTAAGGCTGAGCAACCTATGGCATGTGGCTGGCCAGCCGCTGCGTAGTAGCTGATCGTACAAAAACGTTACAGTTCTGACCAGCCCCAGACCAGGCCCTATAGTCAGCGCCAGAACTGGAAACCAGACGGTCTGGTCTGGCGCTGGCTAGCGCCATGAAATTTTTCTACACCGGTGTCTAAACAATATGATTTGGTTCTATCCTGTGGCTGGCTAGTGTCATAGGACAGAAAATTTTAAAGGGCTAGTCAGCTTGGAGAAAATGAAATTTTAAAAAATTTAGATTATCATATTAGATCTGCTTGTTAGAATATTCATTTTAGGTATCATCGTTTTGGTATTTCATTTTTATTAGAAATCCTAAATTCCGTAAGGGTCAGTTGCAACATTTAAAATCAATTCATTCATATGATTTAATATACGAACCTAATTATTTTAATTTTAAATGAATTTGAATTACGTTTATTACACAATAAGAATATTTTAGGGAAATTTTGCTTGATTTTATACGGTTTAGAAACGTGTCCAGCGACGCATGAATGTCTGTTTAAATGCGAGTAAGTTATAAAATGTTGCATAAGATTTAGTAAGGTTTGTAATCGTTTACTGTGAAACAATAGTAAGAGGCATAACGCTTAAGGTCCAATGCCTATGAGGCGCGCATGGAATTTATAATTTTAGATTTACTTTGTAAGGAGTGGAGATATCCTTAAGAAGTTGAGAAAATTGCTCGAGTTTTATAAACCATATTTGCATACTCACATAAAACAAATAACTCACTTATATGTAGTACACATTTTTGAATAATTAAAGAACCCTTTGTGAATACAGATGATGAGTACTTAAAAGCATACAAATATTCCTGATGTAGTTATTTATTTTATTTTTTTAAATAAGGGTGGACCTTAATAGGACATTTTCTTTTGAATTAAAAGGCATTGAGATGATTTCTAGCTATTTATTTGATTTATCTTTTATTTTGTTAAACTGTTTTAACATACCTAATTTACAAACTTTTAAATGAGCAAAAAAAACATTGCGTCAATAATGTTTATTCAAAAAGAGAATATTCAAAAGTTCCGTACCTTAATGAAAATTTCTATTAATTTAATGGGGACATTCTAGTAGTTAAAGAATATTGAACACTCTTTTTTTTGCATGACCTGATTGATAAATAATACGTTACGCTGGCTGTCATCGTAAGTGCTCAACCACAAGATTAACCAGGTATTAAAGTGAAATACGCCAAGCGAATAGACGAATGTCTTTTTCTCCGTTGTCATAAACGAGGCTACAATAATAAAGTATAATAAGCATGCTGACTCACGCAGAAAGCCTTTTTTACGTTTTGACCATGATAACCTGTTCTTCTTGAGAAAAGTGGGTGGAAAGCAAGCTTCTAACCTTTTGGTTCTTTCCATTCGTATTCCCACATCTAAGAAAATTTTCATCGTATGTATTATGCCTTATTGCTAATATTACACCTTCAAGTAATACGTTACTATATTATGTACTAAAAAAAATGATAAGTTAATCCAACTACATCGATTTGTACCCCCCCCCCCCCCCCCCCACTCACCACATACTCTCTGGCCACGTGGACATATTTGTTAAAAATATAGATATTATTGATCTTAAAAAGCATGGAATCCAAAACGAACGATGAATGGGCTGAAAATTCAGATTTACTTGAGAACGTGAGTTTAAACAAGGTTTGAAGTCCAAACAAAAAGTTGTGATAATATTTTTAGTTTTTCGTGTTCTCCTAAAAATAGATCGCTGGAATGAAGATTTCAAATTTAATATATTTCAGTATATTTTTCGTAGATTTAGGGGAACATGTGTCCACGTGGATTCTAGCCCGACCCCCTGGTCCCCCTTGTGGACAAGCGTGGAATTCCCCCCCCCCCCCCCCCACCCCGCCACCCTTAAATTTCCACGTGGTATATGGTTGGCCCCTAATCTATATTGGATCCTTTGAAGGATCCTCCGCTGCTTCCATAAAGTATCAATCTTATGAAGTGAAAAACTTCGTTTTAAAATGAACGGATCATTCTCTAGAGGTTCCAGTACAGAAGAAAGTACAGTCTAAAAACAACACAGTAACCTTTCCCGGATCCTATATAGGATCCTCGATATTAATTTTCTCCTCTTTTTTATTCTACGAAGGAATATGTATAGGATCATTCATAGAACGTGTTTAGAAACTATCCTGTGAACACTACCGTACTTGATCCTAAAAATGATCCAATAAAGGCTCCTTGAACCTATACAGGTTCTTTCACAAGATCCCGCATAAATTTCTATAGAAAAACCAGTACAGGATTATATACACAAATTTCCAGCCGAATTCCATGTTTTCGTTTTCATTCTCTTTCGATATTAAAGACATGTAAAAGACAAATTAGTATTTCAAATACTAAGTATTATGAATCACCATTCGAAAAATTAAGAGTGCAAAAAAATGAGATTATGATTACTAAGCTGTCTAACAAACACGGTGGAAGAGATTTTATGAGAAGAGACAGAGGATTCGAACGTACTTCGAACAGCTGATGGAAAAAGTCTTACTAAACGAAAAATATTGTATAACAAATTATTCTGATTTCATAATATTAAAGAACGACATTGAATTAATCTGAAACGATCATAATTTCGAAAATAATTTTTTGACGCTAAAGTTCCTTTTCTCAGATCTCGTCACATATATTCCATTTATTCAAACGGAAATATTAACTTTGCCACATGAAAACTTTTTTACTTTACATTACTTTTTTACATTAATTTCTGACACGTAAACCCTGTTTGCCTCATTTTGAAACGATATTATATCAGGTGTACAAATAAGTTTCCACCGTTTTTTTATCAAAAATTGGGCATTTATTGTGAAAGAACGGAACCTTATGTTTTATTCGAAGTATTGTCCATCATATTGTTATTCTTGCGTTTGGCACGAATCTTCATCCAATAACACAGGTCTACAAAATATGAGGTTGTGTTTGTTATAGAAATACCGATAGTCATTTCCGAAGTAATTTTTGGCGTAGAAACCGAATCCGGACTCAGAATTTCTCCATCACGTCAGGTTTTCGAGCAATCATAATCCAAAAGTGCGAAAAACACGGTTTTTCGCTATATTTGAGCATCGATAACTTCGCGAATTTTTATTATTTTTTAAATATGAGAAAACCATCAAAAAGAGTCACTTTTCAGCTTTCCATTTCACTATTTATATGTATTATTTTAATTTTTCTAACCGGAGATATTGCCGGTTAAAAAAAAATGCAGGTATGCAATGACCGATATATGGCGGGAAATATACGCAAGCTACTCCATAACAAAACCATGTAGACCTGTGTAATGCTTCCAATTCCGCGTCTTCGTACACTTTCGGCCTTCCGCTACGTTCTTCGTCTTCGGTCTCAAATTCACCGTTTTAAAATTTTGAAACTACTCACGACAACTTCTCTCACTTGAGACAGCCTCACCATATGTTTGTACAAGCAATCGATGCGCCTCAGCTGCAGATTTCTTCAAATTGAAGAATTAAATCAAAAGTTCCCGCAAATGAAGCTTATTCGGGTCAAAACTCGACATTTTCGCACATAAAAGAATATATTATAATGATAAAAATTCAATAATACTTCAAGGTTTTGTTGCTGACAAATGTCCAACCTTACGACAGTGACGTTTCACATCTGTCAATTTCAACCAAAACTTACTGGTGACGCCAGCTTTTGTCAAACGGCGTAAACTTATTTGTACACCTGATACTAAAATATAATTAATTTTTATGATTTACTCTAACGAAAAGTATCTCAGTGTGGGTTACATCTTACACGGAGAAAAAAAACTGTTGAATCAACAGATGTCATCTGCTGGAATAGGGACAGCAGTTTTTTTTGTAATATTTATAGATTTTTCTGTTGGATTCACAGATTGTTGGTAAACTCAACAGATGAACCTGTAAAATCTACAGACATGTCTGTTAGAATTGCGGATTTCAAGAAAAAAGAGAAATCCGTAATTCTAACAGACATTTCTGTAAATTTTACAGGTTCATCTGTTGAGTTTACAAACAATCTGTGAATCCAACAGAAAAATCTGTAAATATTACAATAAAAAATCTGCTGTCTCTATTCCAGCAGATGACATCTGTTGATTCAACAGTTTTTTTTCTCCGTGTACGCTTCATCAGTCTTACGAATTACGTTGTCTCCGCCCTGAGTTTTCCGACGTAAACTTTTTAATCTACGTTTTATTTGGAGATATGTTCAGTCGCCTTAATGGTGGTTCTACAACAAGACGTTGGAAACGTCAATTTTTCCAACGTCCTATTGTAGGACGACCATTAAAGATGAAAGCGAAGATGTCATAGGTGATCGGAAGATTAAGACACGTTGGTTCCTGCCTTCATCTACTTCCTTCTCATTCAATGCAAATCGACTTATCACTTTCTCATCGAAAAGCCTCATCACAGCTGACTTTCATTCGTTCGTAGAAATCACAGTGTGTGGAAGCAAATTTAGTTTCTGAAACTTCAATTAGTCGTTCTGTGTCTTTTATTGAAATTTCGTATATGTATATATGAAAGTTTATAGGAGCTAAAGCACTGAATTATACAATTGTTAAGTGCAAAGTCATACTTACAATACAATATATTCTTTCGTATAATCAAACATTAACTAAGTAAAGTAATAAAGTTAAATAAACAAAATCTAATTATTTATGATTTTAAAATTGATAAATAATTAATGATAGATGATTCTCCTAATTAAGACCATGGGTCAAGCAGGTCACGTGACGAAAATTATATTTTAATCCAACCATGTCTTGAAATTTTGGGAAATGAATAAAAAATTACTTAGAAATGTCTGTTATGTCTTGAATATTCATAATGATATAAAAAAATTTTGATAAAAATAAGTAATTTCGGCAAATTTGCAGAGTATATTACCGACAGTGTTAGACCAGTGCAACAGAATTCAAGACTCACAATCGGCATCAATATACTTTTTAAATAATAATTTTTATTAATTTTATTGTACTATGCCTTCCCCTATTTCTTTCGTATGCTATTATCTATCATTTCTTGAATTTTGACCGATTTATTTTGATTTAAAATTTTATATATGGAAGAAAAAATCAATAGCCAGTGATTGAATTGGTCACATGACCTGCATGACCCATGGCCTTAAAAATCGTAACTAAGCTAATTGGATTTGAACAAAACTAATGATTGCTAACCCAAAAAGTTGAAATTAAACGCAGACAGAAGACTGAAGTGTTATTTTCACGTTTGTTCACACGATTAGTTGAAAATATTGCTCATTTTCAGTAAATCTCGTAACAAATGCATTGTTACGCCAAACAGATGGATTTTAGTGGAATCAGTGGAGAGTGAATAACGGTGTAAAATTATAATCGTGTAACGTAAGGAAACAGGAACGCAGCAGAAGCATCGTTGTGCGCAAAGCATGCGCCTCTCGCCTTTCACTCCTGTTCTCTCACGATATTGCAACAAACGACTCTGCTCGTAATCCGCGTTTTCTAATAATACAAAGCGTGAGCATTTCTCGGAAATCAGAAGTTCAATCGTAGAAAGAAATCAATGTTATTTACCCAAAAGAAAAATCTTTCACATTCTATTACGTTTTAGGATAAATTTAATATTGAATTCGACAGAAGAGATTTTTGTTTGAAAAATATGCTCAAGTAGAATATTAATTAAATTAACTGAATACATAATGTTTATTTATGTAATTCAACCGTTATGTAAAATGAAGAAAAATAGAGAAATGGGAATAAATAATTCTGACATTAGTAATTAATGTCTCTAACACTCCTTTGAAAAAATGTCTCTACCAATTAATTAAAGAACCTTCACTTTTATAATATCTGATTTATTTTTTAAAATAAAAAAAAAATGCTTGACACTAATTTTGTAAGCGTCTAATATTATAGAAAATCAGAAATCATCCTCAATATATGCATGATCATTTCATCTTAAACATCTTCTGCAAAGAGGCTAGTGTGCCACTTTCGATGAAAACAATATTCGTATAAGACTAACCAGTAAGGAAGAAAACAGAAAATTATCGAGAAATTGAAAGTTATCATAAAAGAAAATAGTTAGTTAAACCTACTACTTCAGCTTGTAAAATATATCACAGCTATTTTATTAGTTAGCACAACTACTTTTTTGTTGGTTTTGCTACACGGAGAAACTCAAGTTTACAATTTTTGCTAAACTGTGAAATACTGAATTTTAGATGAACTATATTATAATTTACTATAGATTGTATCGAACTTTACTATAACCTAGGTATACTGAGGTTTCTTATCATTTTTCGTATCTTTAGTATTTTGACTGCGAGGAATTCCCAGTCCGCTAAGAATAATTGCCATTGCACCTCAATTTGCCCCAGATTCCTAATATTTTTTAGAATTATCATTATTTCAAAAACATATATTGCTATACAAAGTTTCTCCGTGTACCTGTATTGCTATTACACAAACTCGGGTAGTAAAATCAACTAGAAAAGTAATTATGCCAACGAATAAAGTGGCTGTGGCATATTTTACAAGTTGAAGTAGTATAGATGTAACTTTTTTTTTAGTTTGCAAAAAATGAGTCTGTATTATTTCCTAAGGGATGTACATTACATCAACATTTAGTGTTCTGTATAATTATTAATATGCTATTCTGCATTTTGTTATGGTTACAACACAGTCAGAAAATAAGCTTTCTGAAATATTTTAGTAATCTTTCAAATGAAATCTTACATCTTTCTGAAATCTCTAAATGTCCGCGCATTCCTGAAATTGTTATCTTTCTGAAAGCTTTCTGAAATGTTTTGGTAACGTTTTTGAAATGTTTCTGTGATATTTCTGAAATGTTATAATTACATTTCTGAAATGTTTATTTTGCATTTCTTAAATATCTTTGTTGCGTTTGTGAAATTAAGGAATATAGTAAGAAAAATTCAGTTTTATGAAATAGTTTGATTAAATTTGATGTAACAATTTTCAAGTTTGATTAAATTTTATGTAAACTTTGTGTAAACTTGACATGTAAACTTAATGTATAAATGCAAAAGCAGCCTTGCATAAATTTTACGTAAACTCGTGAGTTTACATAGAATTTACATGTATACAGTGTTTTCGGGGAAACGTTTAATTTTAAAAATAATTTTTTTTATATTTCTTACGATGATCATAAAAGAAAGATTACAGAAAGGTTCCAAATGCAAAGAAACATTTTCTAACTTTTGAAATATTTCAAAATGTTTCACGACAACTTCACATGTAACATTGCACAAGAAATCTTGCAGCAGCGTTTCAGTAACATTTCAAAAGCAATCTTTTATTTGAAATCTTTTTGAATAATTTCTGAAAGGTTACGATTCTTTTGAAAGCTTACATGCCGACTGGCATGAAATGGATAGATAAATTTTAGTTGCACTCAGAAAAAAGGTTTTTCCGGTTAAAATGACTAAACTTTTAGTTGATTTCATCAGAAAAATTGTTTACTTATTATGGTTAAAAAATTCTGGTTATATATATTCTGGTATTATTATTCCAGTTAATGTTACAGGAAAATGTAATAAAATTAGTTTCAAAATATGCCGTTGACAGTGTTACTGTCTACACAATCTGGCACCTTTTCAATTTCGCTATACACTCGAGGTTCCCTCCAACGAGAAGCTCGAGCATCGGAGTGTTCTCTGCAACGGGCGATAGAGGGATCCTTACCATTAGGGCTACCAGATGGGTCGGCCGAAAAACCAGGACATACCAACACCTTTCATAAAAACTCTAAAAAAAGCGGTCACTAACTTCACTGTCTTCCTCTAATGGTTACACATATAAGGGAAACGGTGTTAAGAGTTGCAACTTATTAATCAATTAGTATATACGACAGTTCAGTGTGCAAAAAAACAATTTTATTATGGTAAAAGTAATACATACATGTGCTAATCAACAATACTTATTTAAAACCCGGACATGTTGTGTGTTTCAAAGAAAAAAACAGGACACCAGAACAGGTAAGGCTAAAACAGGACATGTCCTGGAAAACCAGGACGTCAGGTAACCCTACTTACCATACCCCATTTGTTATTATGCGCGTTATATGATGCACGCAGTCAGTGATGCGATGTGAATTATTGTACCTAGTAAAAAAGTATATGGAAGAGTAATTTGCGAGTATTCATCATAGAATTTATTTCTTTGGCGGTATGTACTCAAAGTACAATTCGATCAATCTAATGTAGCACGGGAAAATTAGTCATTATCAATCCTAACCTAAAATAATTCAAGCGCGCTTTATCCCATAGTAGTGGGGGAAGAGGGGTCGATCAACTGCTCTTTGTAGGGAACGGCGACGCGCTCGTATAAGAGAACACTCGTTGGATGGAATCTCGAGTGTACATGTTGATACTCGCGTCTTGTGTCGAATTACTTTTACAAAGTTTCAAAGAAATGGAGAATAAAGTATACAAGGTGTTAAGTGAGTGGTAGTTAGATAACTTGATGAAAGAATTTAAAGGTAAAGAAATTTGTAGATTATGGATTTATATATGTATAGATGGGAAGGCATCAATTGTTTTACAGTCACTGCAATTTTCCCAGACGAAGGTATTGACTGGGATCGCCTTCTCTTATTGATACCATATTATATTTATATTTAAATGTATTCAAATGTACATTTTTAATAATAATATATACAAAATAAAATAATTCAACAATAAATACATATTTTTTCATTTTAAAAATTATAATTCCTACGTCTTTAAATCATTATATAATGATATTAAACGGACTAAATTAGTTAAATTTACTGGAATATAACCATGAATGTAACGAAAAATTTTTCACAAGAAAAATTACGACGATATTAACTAGAAAATTTTATTACATTAACTGGAATAAAAAATCAAAACAACCGAAAAGTGATAGAATTTCTAACATTTTGAACCGGAGTTACTCGTACGGCTCTCCGTAACATTTTTTTCCGGTTGAAATAACCGGAATTCTGATTGTTTTAACCAGACATTTTTCTGAGTGTGTATTTGGCTGTTTTTGGATGATATGATTCCACCAATAAATAATCTATAATTTTTATTCGATTGAAAATTTGGATAGCTTATTTTAATCGACCCATTTAAAATACAAGCCAAATTCTAACAATTTGTTTCGACTTATGAAAAAAGACTTGATAACAAAGATCTGTTTAAATTTCGTTTTGGACAGTTAAACAATTTTAATGCCGTATTAACATAGAAATTAATTTTTTTAATTATCCAAAACCAATTAGAGTCTACAGACCCTTATTAGTATATGTTATATTCTGTTTTCGAAGTAACCATTGATCCTGTTTTAGTCTAACAGTTTCATAATTTATTCAAAAGTTTCACATAATCTAGTTATATAGATTTTTTTAGTTTAATAAATTCCTGATTCATAATTTTTTCTTAATTGATTAATTATTTTATTAATTAATCAACCACGTTTTACTGAACTCCTCACTATTCCCTATGTGACGCTTATTATTATTTACGTTGGGTGAATATTTATTGATGTTAAACAGTTTTTAAACAGTGAAATATGTCTAATAGTAAAAAATAAGAAAATTAATTCCAATGTATTAACCTATACTACAATTAAAGTACTTTTGGTATACGAAGTAAAACTTTATGTAACAAATCTACGACGTTTAAAAGATTCATAATGAACAATAAGACAATTTCAAAACTGTATACCAAATTTATAAAATATAGATAGTATTTTAGACATAGCGTCTGCGTCTTATATTCCTATCACTTGCAAAAACCGCATTGTTTAAAAATTTGCAATCGAATTTCTAAAATGTTTATGTTCAAAATGGCGAATGCAATATGGTGTAGCGCAATTTCGCGCAAAATTAATAAATTATGAATAGCAGTTTTAATATTTTCGGTTGAACTGTAATTTTTTTTCTACAATTTAGGTGTACAGTCAAACCTCGTTTATCGCAATACCTTCGAATCTTCTTCTTCGGGAGGGCTCCCCACTAAAACCACCGGTGAATCGCAACTACTTTTGGCGCATGCGCTCTGTCGCGCATTTTCTCACGTGTTTTCCCGATTCCCAGTTAATTGGTTAGATATATCACGTGGATAGATGGAGAGAGAAAAGGAAAGAGACGTTTATTGCGTTACACGAAAAAGTTATTTCGCTATAACTGGAAGTTGCGATAAACGGGGTTTGACTGTACCATATTAGATCCAATATTTCTAATTTCAAAATTTTGACATTGGATTCAAAAAAAATAAAATTAGTTTCAAAATATGCCGTTGACAGTGTTACTGTCTACACAATCTGGCACCTTTTCATTTTTCGCTATACACTCGAGGTTCCCTCCAACGAGAAGCTCGAGCATCGGAGTGTTCTCTGCAACGGGCGATAGAGGGATCCTTACCATTAGGGCTACCAGATGGGTCGGGCGAAAAACCGTGGATAGATGGAGAGAGAAAAGGAAAGAGACGTTTATTGCGTTACACGAAAAAGTTATTTCGCTATAACTGGAAGTTGCGATAAACGGGGTTTGACTGTACCATATTAGATCCAATATTTCTAATTTCAAAATTTTGACATTGGATTCAAAACCAGCAAGTGCGAAAACTCCGGGATAGCATTTATGATTATTATTATTATCAGATTGACATCAAAGAGATAAAAACCCAACCTATATGAAAATGATCCATATATTTCTATGATATCAATACTGGTATATTGAATTTATCACAACACGGAGAAACTTTTTATATCAATTTTTACTATAGTATTTTTCAATTTAGGGAAAAACGTATCACTTTGAGAATTTTTGTTAGTAAAATGACTAAACATTATAATAATGATATGAAACTTCAGCATAGTTCATAGCAAATTTTATTATAGTTCATACTAAAGTTTCATATCATTATTATAAAGTTTAGTATTTTTACTAACAAAAATTCTCAAAGTGATAAGTTTTTCCCTAAATTGAAAAATACTATAGTAAAAATTGATATAAAAAGTTTCTCCGTGAACAAATAAAATAATTCTAAATTTCTCCCATTATTTATTTGCTTCCACTTCCGTATTAAATTCGCTTGAACCAACAGTGCGGAAATTTGTGCGAAATTTTTAAGTCTTTGAGAACTTGAATCAAACGAGCATAAGTATAATGGAAATACACAACAATTAAATCAGGATTAGTTTCTCTTTTGACGATTAACGCAATGAATTAGAATTTACATTAGAGTAACAAGTTTCAGGAAATGCGTACAATATCTGGCATTGAATCAACTAGATCCTATCTAATTTGCTCTGGTGCGTTTATGAATAATGTTCGCTGCCGACATTATGTGAAAGGTCTGTGTAGTATGTAAATGCAGTTCTGGGTGAGAATAATTTAAAACCGGTCATTGGCCGAATGATATTCTTGACCAATCTTTCAAGATCATGGTCATTGGACCGTCGTCCATCGACCGATGCCCCCCACCAATTCTTTTGTGACCTTCGTAAGAAAGTTGAAGTAGATACTAAAATTCCAAAAATATTGCAGAAATCAAAGCAAAGTGATAGAACAAATATGTGCTTAATATTTTAATATTTTTTATCGCGATGTAGAGAAAAATCAAAGTTAAGTAAATTTAACGTTGAATCTATTGATATATCAAATCTAAACCAATTAATAAACCAAAAGAAAAAGAACAATGAAGGGGGTATTGTAATCTGGAAAGTTGAAAAAATTGAAATTTTTTTTTTCATATTTCGATAGTTTAGATATTCAAGAATATCTCCTTAAAAGGATTTGACGAAATGTAAGTTATATCTATATATATATTTTTTTTTTGAACATTTTTTTGTGAATTTTTAAAATATAAATGAATAAATGATAAAAATTGCCTGGTTAAAATGATTGCTTTTTTTTCATTGACCGTCAAAAAACGCCCGTTATTCGGGCTTCTAGACTAGAATACCACCTTAATTCCATATAGTTAAAATCAAATAATTGAAGAGTACACTGATAGACTTTTTGTTATAATAAATCATAAAAATGAATTATATTTTAGTATAAATATCGTTTCAAAATGAGGGAAACAGGGTTTACGTATATTTCAAATTAATATAGTGATTTTCAAGCAGAAAAGTTAATATTTCCGTTTGAATAAATGGAATATATGTTCTACTAACTGCTATAAAACCTACGAAAATTTGAAATCCTTTATATTACATTTTCTAACGTGTGCAAAACAAATGAAGGAAAGAAGTGAGTACGGTGCTGAGAAGAGGGAAGAGATTTCAGTGGAAACATGGACACAAATATTATTTTTCTACTTGTATTTTATTTTCTATTTTTTTGCCCCGTGCAGGGCAAAAAAATTCATTTTCTGACCCCCTATTAGAAAAAAAATCGTTTGCGACACGGGAAAAACATTCATTTTACTCGTGTGGTTGTTACCATCGCTTTGCTCGGGAACCAAACTTCACACTCGCAAAATGAATTTTTTTTCCCTATAATTATCATAATATCAGTTTTTTTGTACTCTTAATTTTTTGAATTGAGATTCATAATATTTGGTACATATACTAACTTGTCTTCTACATGTTTTAAAGACTGTTATGACTATATTGAATTTCGATGTCATAATATGAATAAGTGTAATAAAAGCTCCGCTATCCCAATTTTAAAACAATATTATACTAAATTTTCATTAATTTTAATCATTTACTCTAACGAAAATTCTCTCAGTGTACACGCAATGCATTTTTTATTGGTGCTCTTTTAGTTCGTAATGCCAACCGTTCACCGAATGTGAACAATTTTTTCATTATATTCAATATTTGTTCAGTTACACATCATATGAGTTATAAACTCGTTTTTATTTTATATTTATTTATATTAGTGTACATTTATTTTATATTTTTATTTTAATATGTTGGCTCTGATTAAGTGTACCAAAGTGTATTATAATCTGATAGTTCTTTCAAAACATAACGTGTCCTTTGACGAGGGCAACGAGAACGTTAAACACCAACGTATAAATTGTTTTTTTTACTCAGCGAGTCTCAAAACATGAAGATTTTACGAACATTCCAAAAGTTAAATTTCATATAAAATTTCACCTTCTAATTGATGATGAAAATGTATGAAATTGCAATTCATAATATAAGTGATTACAGTTATATTTACTTTAGAACTTTTTGAGTTATTTTGTAGTATTTCAAGTTTAGCAGCGAAAATAAAAACTGTATGTTACAAAGAACTGGATCAAAAAAATAAAACTTGCAAAGCCGCTGTTCTATGTTATCCCAAATTTTGAATTTGCTGTTTTTTTTGGTTTACTTACAAATATAAAAATCAATTTCCGAAAGTCAAGTAAAATGGCCTATTGATCAGAGATTTTCATAATACATAAAATTAAAATACACTAATTGTAGAATTTAAAAAACAACTATTTAATTTGATAAAAGATATGATTTTTCAAATTATCAACTCATTATTAGGAAGAAAATACCGGCAGTTATGGTCAGAAGGAAATCTCTAAAACTTAAAATAAATTCATTGTTATTTCGTACACATTAAAAAATATTAAACGGAACTAAAAAATAACTTTCACGTTGAGATTATTTGTTTGTCGGTAACATAAATAAAAATTCTTCTGTTGCTTATCTAGTTTGTTGAGATTATGACAAATTTGACAAAAGGTAACAAATTGAATTTCTCTGTATGCCACATAAAAATCAAGATTGATTTGCAATATATTTTTGATGAATCAGAAACTTATTACTCTGCACCGAGAAACCTATTTGTTTGATTCAAACAAAGAAATTTATTTGGATACATATTATTAAAAGAAGAAAAATTTTTGTTTTGATCAATCGAAAATTTTCTCTATTTCAACATATGAAAAATATCGACATACTTAATTCAAAAAGAAAATTTCTTTCATGTATTTTACTTGATTTGAACAATGAATTTGATGGAATTAAAAAACATATTTTTTCAAACTTTATATGCTCAAATACAATTTATTGTTTAATTCAAACGAATAATATAGGTGCATGCACGGAATTGCTGCAGAGTATAAGGTATTTTCACTTCAAAACACTGAAAAAACTGTTTTTTCAATTGAAACAAAGAAATTTTGTTGAATCCGTATTGTTGAACGAAACAAATTTTATATATTGTTTGAAATTTCTTTTCTGCATGAGTGATAAAGCTTAGTTATGATTTTGGTAAGAATTCCCAAACGCACGATAGCTGCGATGCGAAATAAGTTAGGATTAGGTACAGGGTTCGATCCCCGTTGTGTTAAAAAATTTAAATAGCATTCAGGCATGCATTTACATGTGAAAGTGGCTGTAATAATAATGTACTAATTTATTTTTTTATTGGTTAATTTAAATTAGAAAGCATTTTTTAATTTTAACAAGGACTTTGTTTGATCCACGCAAAAGATTTATTTCATTTCAACAAAATATATATTCAAAAGAGTGAATTCAAGACGAAAAAATAACATGTTTGATCGTATATCAAAGGTAAAATATGTTTGATTCAAAAAAATCTTTTTCTCGGTATGAGAATCTTTGAGAGAGTACTTTCCCATGCTCGTCTGATCAATAGAAGCACTCTAAGGTATTCGCGTCTAATTTCAAAAGTGAAAGTTATCAAAAAGGTTAGTTTTTTCAATATTAAATATCATTAAGCGGCTCACAAATAGCGAATTGAGTGAAATCTGTGTCCACTGGTACACAGAAAAAAAAGTCTTGAATTTGTCACGTCTAACAGACGATTTTAGCTTAAATTTAGCTAACCCGTGTATAAGCGCATACTATAAGTCTGTCCTTCTCTAATGGTCTACTTTATATCACACCTAAAAAGGAGCCCATTTTTGACTTCATTTGAGACTTTTTTTTCAGTGTATAAAGCTATAATATAAGCAAAAGTTTTTTCAAAAATTGATGTACAAACCTAGCAAATACATTTCTAGGGTTTCTAAAATAGAAACTGACTCAAACAACTATTCCATTATTAAAGACTGAAAATTCTTTTGCTTCTACTTTTTATTTCAAGAACTAGTGATTCAATATTTTTGTAAGCATATTTATATGATTATATAAACTCTTGTTTGTATCGAAACAGAAAAAGAAGATTCTCACGGCATATTAACTAATTTAATTATACACGAGGTTATCAAGAAAATACAATGGTTACATGAACAGTTATATTAATCCTTTTCTAATGTAAATAACTAACTTTGATCGGAATAAATTAACGTAACATCCAGAGTGTTACGTGCACGTGTAATGATTAATCGAAAGGTTATTAAAACTTATATTGGTACACGGAGAAAATTTTTGGATAAACATGTTAACTAAAATTTTTGGTTGCTCCGAAAATCATTAAAGTATCATTCAATCATTAAATGTAGTAGGAACTTATTGAATAAAAGAATCTACTGCAGATATAACTATTTCTAACGGAAAAACTATTTTTATTTCTTGTTGCATAAGATTAATCATTACTTTTTAAATGCACAAAGAGGCAATGAATAGAACTAGGCAATTTTTCAATCCTGTGATGTCTATATGCAGCTGCTTGGGAATAATTCAATTATCTATTAGTTTACGGATTGTAATAGTAATTGCACATGAAAATATCTTGGATAATACTTTAGGACATAGAATAAGAAAAGAACGCATCCCGTGTGGAAATTTTTAGATGACCCTCGCAAGGCCTTACGTGGTTTTCCCTTTTACAAAAATGGCCCCACGTTGGCAAACCATGAAGGCCCCTATAAAAATCGACATGCACCCCTTCAAAGGCCCTACGTGGGATTCCCTTATAGGAGCAGTGAAGTGGACCATTTTGGACCTAGCTAAGTCCAATATATAAAAGGATCATCATCCAAAAATATAAGTCTAAATCTAAAAAATTCAGGCGATATAAAAAAAGAATGTTTCCATTCCTTTGATCATTTTTTTCAAGCAAATCTTTAGGATAACCGTGTGCATAAATCACTTTATTTAGAAAAAGTTATATATATTTTATGAACCTAGTTTTTTAAATCAATAGTTGTTTCTTAGTAGAAAACTATATAGGCAAGTACTGTAGATCTCTGAAGGGCCTAGCTAGTGCCTTTATTTTGTAAAATATTTGTATGCTAAACGTCCAAAAGAAAGGTTAACAAATTCATGTTAAAAACGTTTTTCGGAACATTTAATAACAAAGTAATGTTCGTTTTGGAGGTTTTATTTTTTTATTTTGAAGTTTAATGATTAAACTTGAAAAAAATTTCGTGCCGTACTGTAGGGACAAATACTGGAGACCCCTGTGAAGGCCAGCTAGTGCTTTTTACAATGGGACGCCCTTGTAGGGCCTCGAGTGTGCCAATAGTTAAAAATTGCCAAGCGGGCCAATTTCCACACGAGATCAATAACACGTTCTGTTAACTTTTTAGAGAGCAGTGAATGCTAACCCGACAAGTTTGGCTCGGTCTCCCCTACAAGGGAGCCTGGAACCGAAAATAACAGAAGTAAGTCGTAGCAGTGTATATGGCTTTATAATAAGAGGTTACAAACTGATCCAGCACTGTTACATTTGACCCCAAAGCAAGTCGAAAGTAACAATACGCAAGTCGTAAAAGTAGAATAAGCCAAGAAACAATATGCCGTGAAGTGGCAGTAAATATATTTAGTAAATCGTGAAATATCAACATTTTTGGGAAGAATGTTACAACTGGCTCTGTTGTTCCCTAAATTACAATTTAATATTAAGAATATAATATATTACATAAAATCAAATAATAGTAGATCATACATATGGTAAAAATTTGTTGTTGTTGATAAAAAAAGTCCAGAACTTATACCTACGTTTAAGGTAGATGGGTTCATAGATTTCTGGTAAATTGCTCCAAACTTTCGATAAGAATTGCGGAACTGAAAGTAAAAGTTCTGAAACAGTTCACTAATTTTATTTCAGTAATTATTGAGAATAACTTAAGAAATGTATCAAGAATAGTATACGTAACATCTTGCAAAATTACGACTGAAGAATTACATTTGTCATTTTAAGCACGGAGAACAATGGATGTTCAACTATGTGACAAGCATATTATATGTATTCTGTAGCAATATCTAGATATTGAGCTATAATATCTAAATATTCAGTTTTTCTACATAAGGTAAAAGCACCAATATAGCCGGACGTCTAAGGAAATTTCATTCAATTTTTTGTATTAATCGTTCTAAATGTAATGCGGAATCAAGAATTGCTGCGATTATTTTGATGTGTGTCCTCCCTACTATAACAAATAGTCAAGAGTTGTGTTAAATCTGAATAATCCATTTTAATAATTTTCTTTATTAAATAATGCTCTGGAGCCAATTGCCGGACAGGAAAAGTGAATTAATCCAATAGCCGGACAGCGCTGCACCAATACTCGGACAAGAGAATATTATAATTTGATTGATATGGATTTGATATGGATTTGATATTTTTTAAGCATAATAAACACTGGGAAATATTTACGGAAACATTTTTTAGGTCTACGCTTATAAAAAAAAATATTGAAAAGATTTTACAAATAGAATTATTAATGAATTTCATTCTTTTGAGGTCTATTGGATAATGTTTGTTCATTTCTTTGGCATAGGGTCAGTTTCTTCTTATTTTCTTTGATTAAAATTATTATTACATTTAAAAATGCGCAAAAAGAAAGAAAGGCAAACGTTTCGGCCACATATGGGGGCCCTCTTCAGTGCCATAAATTCAAAGATTAATTCAAAATTTATGTAAAGAATTACAATATAGAAGATAATCAAAAAAGAATTATAATAAAAATTAAAAACTTATCACATAGCTTGCAATTCAAAATGAAGTAGTCCAGTATGCAGCATCACGATGTGATAAGTTTTTAATTTTTATTATAATTCTTTTTTGATTATCTTTGATATACGCGCCTTAAGCCGTATATAGTAATGGTAGAAAACCATCACACTTTCCTACCATTAGAAGACGCTTGTCCGAAATTCACTCTGGAAAAACGACTCGAGGCTCTGAAAAAGTGGTACTGTTAGAAGGGTACGGCCATGCGTCCTTTTCCGACACACGCACTAACATCGGAAAAGCCCCGTCCTTGTCGCACCACTGCAACTGGCCGACCAGATGCGAGTGCCTTCCCTTCTATCGTCTCACCTCCCTTGCCTAAGAACGGCCTTCACTCACTGCAAGCTAGAAAAGTGAAAGCCGGGAAAGGCAAGGAAAAGCAGAGAGGAGAGCACTTCTCTCAACGCCTACTCCTTCCCAATCAATCGCTACGAATTGGGAAGAAAAGGACGAAACGATGCTGGCCACAGGTGTGAGAAGGACAGCAACATTACCTCCCTCCAAGTGGTCAGTGAACTTGCAAGGGGAAGGAGTATCGGTACTCGAAAAACTATGTAGAAAAAACCATACTCCTTCCACTACGACACTTCTCCCCGATTTTTCCATCCCTATAAAAAGGGCCTCGGGACGTTGGAGTGACAGTTGAGTTCAGGGCAGCTTCCCTGGACTACGACGACAGTCAACGTCGTCCGACCCCGCTTGTACTTTAGTATTTTAACTTAGAGGTAAAAATGTAGTTAGATTTAGAAAGATAAAAATAAAGTCCTACGATGTACCGACTTCTCCGGTGCCTTTTTTTGCTCCCGACTCCGATCCCGGGATATCTCCACTCGCCGCCTACAAGAACCTTCAACGCCTAGACTACGCACTCTCTCTCGCTGCATTTGAGCCGCTGGTATCCCAGTCGGTCTCTCACTCTCTCTCCCTCGCTCTCTACACTGTCGCTGGCACCCAGCCGACATTCTCTCTCCTGCTCTCTACGCTGTCGCTGGCACCCAGCCGACATACACCCTCTCTCTCTCGCTATCTACACTGTCGCTGGTATCCAGCCGACATACTCACACACTCGCTCTCCCTCACACTCTCTACACAGTCGCTGGAAACCAGCCGACTCACTCTCTCTCTACTCTGTCGCTGGCACCCAGTCGATACACACAACACTCTCACTTCACTACAGCCACTGGCAACCCAGTCGGCTCCCTCTCTCTTTACCACGCACTCTCTCTCTCTCTCTCACGCTACACTCTGTTGCTGGAACCCAGCCGTCACCCACCTAGCATAAGCGTCCCTCTCCCACTTCCTACACCATCCCCGAGGACCTTATCATCTTCTATATTGTAATTCTTTACATAAATTTTGAATTAATCTTTGAATTTATGGCACTGAAGAGGGCCCCCATATGTGGCCGAAACGTTTGCCTTTCTTTCTTTTTGCGCATTTTTAAATGTAATAATAATTTTAATCAAAGAAAATAAGAAGAAACTGACCCTATGCCAAAGAAATGAACAAACATTATATGAATTTGGGTCAATACAATAATAGACATGTTACCAAACATGTCAATTTGAAATCTATTGGATAAGTTTAATTTATTTGGCCAATTTTTTTCTATGAACTTTGCTTTACATTAACATAATAAAATATTTATTCAACGCTTCTGCTTCTTCGTTTTTTGTTTAATTCTTCTTTCTTTCTTTTCAAAGATTTTTTCTTTTGATCCTGCTTTTGATTTTCCTTTAACGTGGCTTCTCTTTTTTCTTGCTGTTCCTGTTTTTTTCTTCAATGCAGCTTCTTTTTTCTCTTTCTGTTCTTGTTTTTTTTTTTTAATGTAGCTTCTTCCTTCTATGTCTCTTCCTGTTTCTTCCTCAAAAAGCAGTGCAATGTAACGCCGGACACGCGTTCAGTTATTAGGCAAAGCGAATATTCATTGACCTAATAACCGGATTTAAAATATTTAATTAAAGACAAATGTTTTTCAATTTTGAAAAATATTATGGTTTATATAAAGCATTTGACTTTAGTGTAACACATATTAAAATGACAAATGAAGGTAAATGTAAATGTTATTTGCTTAACAAAGACAACGCGTCAGTTAGTTTATAGAGCAGATTTCGCTACATTTCGACCAGCCTTGTACTTCAATAGAGAAATTTTTTTGCTTGGCGTAGTTTTAATTTCTAATTCAACAAATTTTTCACTTTTTTAAAGTGTACGTTTTGAGGTTTGTATACGGTACACCAAAATAGCGATAAGTGATTCATAAATCTCTAATTTTGAGAAAAATTCATGGCTCTGTCCGGCTATTGGGTACTGTCCGGCTATTGGTGCTTTTACCTTATATAAACTATTGAAATAGATTTATATGAATATCTAAGATATTACATCTGAATATTTAAATGTTACGACTGAATATATAAGATGCTTGTCAAATAGTTGAATATCTAAATATTGATTCTAATTATCCATTTTTCTGTGAGGCCATGAATTTTTCTAATTATAAAAAAATATGTTTCAAAAAAATATTTTTTTCAGCTTTAAAAATCTGATAGTTAACAAACCTTTCTTAGTGCCTTTTATTTGATCTCACAAATTTCTGACATGCACGAAAAAACTCTTCATTCTAAAATCTAGTATTATTATATTTATTTTTAATAAAAGTCAATAGAAAGCGAGGATATAGTAACAAAACAAGTTTAATTTATCATAGCGATAGGAGGAAATACTTTTTATAAACCAATTGTAAATATAGTGTAACTTTATAAATTACCATTGACAGTTGCAAAGATTAATATCTTTGATAGCAAACTGAAACTAGACATAAGTGATACCTATATAAATAAAAAGTAAAACTATCAATGCAAGAATTGGTTTTTTGTATGATATAAATTGCAAAATAGTTTAGAGAAATTACCATTGTCAATAGTAATGAACAATGAAGAGAGAAAGACTTAAATATTTTGCAATCGAATACTTCATATATTGGAATAGTACGTTGCCAAAATTCTCATTGAAAATAGTAAATGTACTGCCGAGTGACGTCAGATACGACGAATGTTTCTGATATTACCTGAGAATCACTCCATGTGCTCGTTATGATTATTTGTCGGTACCCAATATACGAGGTATGCCCGAAAGGTATCCGACTTGCGTTTATATCTTCGCGCCAGAGCGCTCGAGTGGCCTCTGCGAGGTATGAGCGTAACCAGTAGTCCCTCACAAACTCGGAACTCCCTAATGGTGCATTTATACCTCTGTCTGCCTGACCGGTGCGGACAGAAAATGCATAAGAGCAAAAAAGACAGACATTTTCTTTTTGTCCAATTTTACACTGTCTGTCTCCTTTACTTATTATGTATTTTCTGTTCGCACCGGTCGCAGACAGAGGTATAAATGCACCATAAATGCCGTAGTTACCGGCCGGACGCCTTGGTTCGCGCGCAGCGTGTATTTATGTCCAACGTGCTTCTTCCGTTCGTCGCATTTGTTTACAGTTGAAAATAACAGTAAGAACAGATCAACGAATTTGCATCAAGTTTTGCTTCAACCTCGGCAAGAGTTGTACGGAGACGATTGAAATGACACAGAAGGCCTTTGTGGACGAAAGTATGGGCATAACACAGATAATGGAGTGGTACAGGCGGTTTAAAAATGGCACGTCATAGTCGGAGCCATGTCAAGGCAATGCAGATTATTTTTTTCGATTGTGAGGGTGTGTGCAGTACGAATTTGCTCCAAGAGGTCAGACGATCAACAAAGAATATTACGTTGAAGTTCTGAAAAGATTGCATGGTGCCGTGAGAAGAAAACAAGACCGCGTTTCTGGTCAAGCGGTGACTGGCTTCTTCACCACGATAACGCGCCAGCGCATTCGCCGAACCTTGTGCAGCAATTTTTCGCGAAACACAAGATTGTACAGCTTCGCCAGCCTCTGTACAGTCCCGACATAGCTCCCTGCGACTTTTTGATGTTCCCAAAATTGAAAATGGCGCTTAAAGGAAAGCGGTTCGACGACATCGAGACGATTCAGAGTAATGCGACGCGCGAGCTGAAAGCCATTCCAAAATCTGCGTTCGAGGACTGCTTTACGATGTGGAAGCACCGTTGGGAGCGTGTCGGGATGACGAAGAATAGCACCAACGCGGAGATATGAACGCAGGTCGGATACTTTTTGGACAAACCTCATAGTAATATATTTTATTACATTTGAATGTGGCGCCCTTCTAACTTACGATTTTTGCGAGTAGAGAGGCTACCGAGCTTTTTCTCACAAATTGTAAAAGTTTTCACAGTTCAGTTTATAATGAAATTGCTACATTGCAAGTGCCATATCAGCCCCCGTGCTCTCTGAAATGAAAGTGCCGCCAATGTTGACCAGTGGTCACGGTGGCGCTGACTGTTCAATGGGTCGACGTAGCTTAAAATAACATTGCAAGCATGCAAATATTTACGTTTTTTTGTGTAATAATCGGTTGAAACGGTCACAATTCATGTCAGCTGATTGCGCCCACGACTTACTAAAGTTATAGTACGCGAGGCGCAGTAGGAACTCAGGGGTAGCGGTACCGACAGTCTCCGCTAGGCTCGCAGTGCAAGCTTACCCGCTGTAGACCCGAAACCGCGTGTCTATACCTGAGCGCACTCAATTCTCAGCGGTACCGCCAGGCGGGGTCTCAGGATCTCCACCCAGGGTGTCACAACCCTACTAGACACCAAGGAAGCAGCCAAAGGGCCACCTAGGAGTCACCAAGGGTAACAATTTTTTTTGGGTGAATCTTCCAGGCACGCCATCTCGGCTCTGGAAGAATTCCCATTTACTATTTACAATTTCTAGCGATCAACTCGCTGGGTACGCCACCTCGGCTCCAGGAGTAGGTCCATTTTTCGGTGGGAACGCTGCCTCAGGCTCCGCCATTTTCCTTTGTGCCTCCCCCGTGCTCTAGTCCGCTGCTCCAGGCGTAGACACGGTACATCCATCCTTAATAAAGGTGTACGCTGCCTAAGCTGCCTTTTTCCTACCTCTATGGTGTACGCTGCCTAAGCTGCCATCTCTATCACTACCTGTCCATGGTGCACGCTGCCACAGGCTGCCATGATTTTTAGTGCTAATCTGTAATTGGTGTACCCTATCTCTGCTGCCAACTTTACTTATTATCTATGCTTAGTGTTGTTTGTACTTAATATTGTATCTGCCGTTTATGATTAACACTTGCCGCCACCAATACGCGAACTGATTTATATAATGAGCGCCATCTTGGCTCCCAGATAAGTAAAATCGCCGATACGTCGCTGATACTAATTGTAACGCGAAACGGTGTAAGAAATTAGCCGCCCATTGTACGGGCAATACAGCGATAGGTGAAAACGGAGATAGTCGCCATTTTGGCTCCTAGAATATCTTCGCGTGTACGACAGGGTGTAGTAGCTTTAAGGACTGGTTTCTATGTAGTGGTGATAATTAGGAGGGTACCGACGCCATATTGGCTCCTAGTGAATTTATAATAGTTACGACGCCATGTTGGCTCCAAAGGTATGAGAGAAGGATTGCGACATCAGTGATTGGACTTTTGATTTGTTTATGCTTGCGCATGTCGTCGAGACATCCAAGTAAATTTAGTTTATTATTACATTTAACCATCACTGATTTAGCACGCAAATATATTGAATGAATGCTCAAATTCAACCTAACAAAATATTATTAAACCACCAAAGAGTAGAGTATGCGCCACATAGGCTTCTAGGAAATCTGCGATAACTACGACGCCATCTTGGCTCCAGTTACTCGAATAACTAGTCACGATACCAGTGATTGAATTTATATTTGTTTAATGCTTGTGAACGTCGTCTAGACGTCCAAGTAAACTTAGCTTGTTTTTTAATTTAACAATCACTGGTCCACCATAGAAATAAGTCTAAAAGACTGGGCAACGAAACTTCTCATATATTTCGTAGAGGAACGGCGAGATAGTGGCAAACACGCCATATTGGTTTCTGATGTACCTGCGAGAGAGAAAGACTAGAAGATAGAGTAGGATAATAAATAATTATAGTGTTAAGTCCAAGAGGCACACGACGATTAGTTACCGAAACTGTATTATTAAAAGATTGGTAAATAAATATATTGAATTCTGTTATATATCATGTATATGGATTATTTCACGCACCCTTCGGGTCATAACTTTAACTTTTCATAAAATTTTGATAAAACGAACTCTCTCACGGTTTACAGTGGTTATTGTTTAATGTCTTAATGAAGTTGAAGATATTTTACGTGTAGTGAAGCAAAAAAATGTAGTGAAAATGATGAAATGTAGTTCAAAACTACCTTTTAGTTAAAACTGTAAATTATGTTTATAAATGAAAAAGGTCTACTACCTGTTAATATAAATCAGAAATCATTGTTACAAATGAAAAAACTAATACCTTCTCATAATTTGATAAGAGTATAAAAAAAAGCAAACGTTGATTATTTGTTGCATCTTTTTAAAATGTTATTATATATTTATAAAACAATTTTATACACTCTTCTAATACCTTCTCATTATAATGAAAGAGTGAAAAAGTCAAACGTTAATTATTTGTTATATTTTTATGATTTTTATAAAATGTGGTTATATTTGGACTACTTCATTTTGAATTGTAAGCTATGAGATAAGTTTTTGAATTCTATGATAATCCTTATTTTAATTATCTCCTATATTCTAATATTTTACAGAAATTTTGAATTAATCTTTGAATTTATGGCACTGAATAGGGCCCCCATATGTGGCCGAAACGTTTGCCTTGCTTTCTTTTTAAGTATTTTTATATCTAATAGTGATAATTTTAATCGAAGAAAATAAAGAGACAAAAATATTGGATAATATTGAGCGGGTGCGATTTGCGATTGAAGGTGATCGTCAATTAACTGTTCGTGAATTAGAAAATGATTATGGATTACCGAAAACTACTGTTTGGGAAATTTTGAACAAGATTTTAGGAATGACTCGCGTGTGTGCGGTGACGGGCTTCTTCGCCACGATAAGGCGTCAGCGCATTCATCGGATCTTGTGCAGCAGTTTCTGAGTAAACACAGTATCGTATTGCTTCGACAACCTCCGTACAGTCCCGACATAGCCCCCTGTGACTTTTGGCTGTTTCCAAAACTCAAAAAACCACTCAAAGGACAGCGATTCGATGACAAAACGACGGTTGAAAATAATACGACAGACCTCGTATGTGGTGCTCGAAAAGTTGCAACTCATAAATGTTGTGATTTGAATTTGATGTCATCATTATTTTCTATCTAAATTTTGAATGATCGCAAAAAAAATTTTCTGTTGAGTAGTTTTTATTAACGGTCTAAATTTATTTTTTTTTGAGCTAAATAAATATATTGTTCTAGTTCTAATATCTAGTTTTAAATAACATTAAATTAATTCTAAATCATAGTTTGATAAGGTCGATATAGTAGAGTTCCGTTGTCACTGATAGTGATACACTTTTCGAATGATCGACATAATCGATTGAAATGATTTGGAAAAATCAGAAAATAGTTCCTGGTTTATCCGTAGCCACATGAGGCGTAAATAGATTCTGTGAGAAAAGTTGTGTGGAACCTCCGTATCTCAGATGATAAGCATTCGACCGGCAATCGAAAGGTCCTGGGCTCGATACAGATCACAGAAAATTTCTTCAAATATATTGTTGGTCTAACAAAAAAGTTTCAAAAATAAATGCCAAAAAGTGAGCAATCAGCGACGATACACAGAAAAAATAGAATGTTAAAACGAATCACAACAGAAGCTTAGAAAAAAACCTGTATAGTTCATTTTAAACTTTTAATTTTTTCTGTGTGATAAAAATTGTTCAATTTAATTTTATGACACTTGAGTATAACATTAATTTTTTGAAATCACTTTATTGACTTTTTGTAATATATTATGAATGTTTATTTTATTTATTCTAATATGTCGTTTTATAAAGTATTATAGGAGTTTAAAAATTTTGCGGGTTAGTGAAAGCGACGATTTAATTTACTGCTGAATGCGGCAAGTTCCTCGCTATGATATGAGTTCTTGTATAAAATAAGAGTATTTCAAACCAACTAGATACTTGAGAAACAGAGTTTCTATTTAAGAATGACGAAATTAAATTTATTCATAAAATTAATTTCATTCCTCTTTCTACAATTATTTTGATACTTTCTTAAAAGTTGATACCTATTAGGGGAGATTTAGAGAAATTTTTGAAGTTCTATAATTCAGTTTCACCTTCACTAGTTTTTATAGAATTTTATATATCTTTAACTTTGTGGCAAGCTTAGAATATTCATTGAAAATGTCAATGGGCAATTTTCATGAGTTTTGACTTTGTGATAAAAATATATAGCACGATTCGATTACTTTCATTATAATTATTTCAAATTATTATTTGAACTTGATTCGAGTATTTTTTTTTATTTTATCACCATGTTTTAAAAATCTTTAAAATGATGATTCGACACGGAGAAAAATAGTTCGAGAAACTCTACTCAACTTTTAGAAAAATTGGGACATAATGAACAAATTGGAGATTATTTAATATTATTGTGATAATTTGTGACGTATATTTTGTATCTTTATTCTACATTTTCAAAGTTTACCAAACTGTGATGCATTCTCTAAGATTTAGTTCGTCACAAATTATTACAACAATATTAAGTAATCTCCATCTTGTCCATATGTCCCAACTTTGCTAAAAGTTGAGTAAAGTTTCAGAAACTATTTATCTTTGTGCAATTATGAAAAGTGGTATTGTACAACGGTAAAGAGCGAATCAAATTCACTTGAACAAGTGTAAACAAGCTTAGAAATACATGTTTCAATTTTTGTACATTTAAATAATTCTAACTAAAATTCTTTCATTTGAGCCACTGTTAAAAAATAAGTACACATTACTGAAAAAAATGGTTAGCTGGTTTAATCAAGATTTCAAAATATCAGATGAAATTCGTATTTCATGAAAATCGACATGATTATAATTAAATAATTAATTCATTGATTTTCATAAAATATAGTATAAAAGGCTTTTCAGGTTACTAAAGTTCATTCGAATCTCAAAATTATAAAAATTAAAATGATAAATCAAATATAGCAGTTGTCAAATTGTTAAAATAAATTATAGTTGTTATATTTTATCATGATAAATAATTCAATAAGAATAAAAATTATTTTCTGGAAAATTTCTAGGTATTCAATTTAAGTCAAGAGTCATTATTTTTTCATAATTTAGTATCTTATTATATATATCCGACATTTAAATTTGTTGACGTCTGAGGCTAGATTTGAGTTTAACAACATAAAAACTCTTTATAAAATGAATTTCAAGCAAATTGCATCATTCTTTTGTAATGTTTTCCACTAATTTGAGTTTTAGAATTTTAAGACTAGATAAGGGGCTATAAGTAAAAGTGGAATAAAAAAACATGGGAGCAAAAATGGGTTAAGAAAGTTGTGGGAAAAAATGAGTTAAAAAAAAGCAAAAAACAGGAAGATTATATATTGTAAATTATAATATAAAAATATAACAAAACAACGTAATACAATATAATACATAAGTCTGTTATATCGTCATATTAAAATATACTAAATATTCGTCATACTTCTTATTCACTTTAAACTCGTTTTTGCCCGCACATTTCTTAATCCATTTTTGCTCCGACGATTTGTTTACTCCGCTTTTACTCTCAGCCCCTCAGATGTGAAATGAGTAATCTTAGAAACTTTGGAAATTGGCTTTCATGCAGATCGCATAGGTTCACATTTAGAATATATTTTGGAAAATTTAACCCTTTCAAGCCCAAATTATTTTCACTGACTTAGATTTTACAATTTATGCATTCACATACTGGAATTATGTCATTTTAAAACATTTTCCGGGGTCTGATTCATAAATGCATTATAAAAAATGTTTGTTGTTTTTTGTTCTAGTTCTAGTTCATATTCTCATCGCGCGACTTGCTTCGCTCCCAAGTTTTAGCGCGATTCGGTCGTCGCGCTTCGCGCCCGGTGTTTTGTGTCCTTTACATACAAGTTGCTCAATTTTTTGGATTTCAAATGAAAAAGGAAATTTCATTTACTTAAGGCTCTATCGGCCTTAAGGATCACATTTTCACCATAATACTCGCACTTCGAGTTCAATTTTCTGTATACATTTCTGTAACTTTATAATAAATTATACAATTAAAATAATTTATTTTCACCCATACATCTCACAAAAGGAAAAAAATTCGTTGACCTTATTGAAGTGAAGAATTTTGCATTCTTACATATTTTTCGTATTTCACATATTCTGGTTGATAAATTGAATTTTCGAAAGTATTTTTTACAATTAAATCCCTGGATCAATCGGACCAAGTAACTAAATTATGTATTAATACTTTCAGGGGAGATAACCTTTTCATTTTAGAAAATATTTTTCTTGTATTTTACAAATTTCTAGAAAAATATTTTGTAAAATAAAAAATTTTCTTACGTTAACTTTTACAGAAATCTGGCCACGTGACCTGGTCGATTCATGGCCTTAAAAAGAAAAATATACATCCTATCAAAAAATTTTACTATTAAAATTTTTAGATCTTATTGCAGTAAATAATTCTGTATTATAACGTTTTGTTCGTATCTTTTATAATTTAACTAGAAAATGAAATTTTCATATTGACTTTTTTCAAGTTTTAACACTGTAACTTTTCTATTGTAATTTGGGTTTCGTCAAGTAATTGTATAAGGATGATTCGTAGAGATTTATGAGTATTTGTATTTTTTTAAATACAAAAAATGCTCTTATTTTCCCAATATTGGTCGGATATGGCTGGTTAAAAAACTCGTCTTTACTTTTAAAGCTCCGATAGTATGCCAAAGCTCGATTCAAACTGATACTTAATGGTATCGAGAGTTATTGTGCCCACGACTTTCTGCTACTACTACTACTACTCCCGGTCCTGCTTTGATTTCTTTTGAAACTGAACAGGAGGCCGGAGGCCCTAGAACTGGCCATCGGGCGTGTCTTCAGGTTGTGGATAGAGCGTCCCTGTACCGAGGATTGCTGTTGAATACGAATACAAATCTAAATAAGCAGCCGCAGACAATGATCCAGGGTTGGTCCCGAAGGAATAACCCCCAAGCTAAGGTGTTAACTACCGTGCCGAGGGTTGCATGGCACCAGTTAGTGGTGTCTTTCACGGTGTCTCTACCCAAGTGCGAATTTCCGAAGGTGATAATACGGCACAATATTGGCCCAATCTCGGCAGCCAAGAATCGGTTATTGTTATTGGGCCAGTGTCACTGTTTGCATCGGTCAAGTGCTGGGCCGACGACGGCGGTCTTTTTCGACTGTTTAAATGTACCGACCTTTAGCCGAAACTTGGCCCAGTATCGGCCCTATACCAAGCCGATTGTCATTTTTACTATGGCATCCAGTTCTGAAAGTAGAAGAGCCAGAGTCGGGCTCATGGACAGCACATTACTGAGCCATGTGTCACTTTTACCACGGCAAACCATTCTGGAAGTGAAAAAACCAGAGTTCGGCACAGCATTGGCCCGTTGCTGTGCCGAAAACAAGTGCTGGCGGCCAGAATTGGCTGCCAAGTGCATACCGTACTTATCATTCCAGCAACGGCACGATATTGGCAGCCGATCTTCGGCAAATTTTTGGCGATGCTAGGCCAGTGTTGGGCCGTATCTAACTTTGCACTTGGGTAGGAAACCGGCTCACCTCCTGGAGTATTGAGATCTTACCCCTGCATGCGGGGCTCTGTAGGGGCAGACCGAATATTTTCCTAGCTACTTTTGAGATTATTATGGAGAAATCAAATTTAAATAAAAGTTTTTGTGAGGAGATGTTTAGAGGAGAACTAGATGTGACGGAGGAGCCTGAGAAGGAAAAATCCCAGGCCAGGCAACATTGCGATTGGCTCCATGAGAGACATACCAGGGAGACTGGCATACTGCAGAACGTGGAGGGGGTCCTAAAGAAGATGGAGAGCTTCTGCAGGACAAAGAAAAGCATGTTCATTTCTATTAGGGAGAAACTCATATGCAGGTTTGTCATTGAATTTACGACCGGTTTGACCCTGAGGGGTGCTCATGACCGGTCTGAAGGCTGTCCAAGTTTATGATGATGGCTCTGTGAACCCTATCTTGGGCGGGTCGAGTTGTGACTTGCATTCCAAAGACTGGCTTCAAATTTGGTTTTTCAAATCACGTGGGGTTTTGGTTCTTCACTGATTTTCTTTGATTTTTTCTCTTCATTCTTTTTTATTGCTAATCGGTTGTCGAATCAGCATGGCCCAATCGTTGCTCTGAAAATTAGACACCTATTCATGAAGACAAAGTCAGGTCATCATATCCCCTTTAGGTAGATTCAGTCCTATGTAGGAATCAAGGGTAATGAAATTACTGAGCATGAGACAAAGCGCCTTTTTCTCTCAATTTTAGAGTCTTTGATGGTCTTGACTGTAATGACCCCCAGGAGTTCATCAGGAGGGACGAAAATGCATGACTTGCTAGGTTGTGGACTTATGAAAATTCGGAGGGTCAATAGCGGGAATATTTCAACCCCAACTTATGACGTTATTGAAAGTTAATTTTATTAACATGTGGCAAATAATTTGTTTATGTGAAATGCAACTTAATTCGAAACTATGGCAAGTACAAATAATTTGTAAAAAATTGAACAAATTTCAAGCGACGATCATTTTTTCTAAAAATTCGTCACAACAGTGACAGTTTTCGTCTGCTGTTGACATTGAATTGAGAACTGGATTTGACGCGATTACTCATTCGATTAATTTCTGTGTTGCAACCAAAGGAAAAGGCATTTAAACTAATTCAAACAGTAGTAATTCACGTGGAAATTATTAAAATTTCAATCTCTAAGGCGAAAATTACTTATAAAGGTCGATTGGCTTCTTTAAGTTAGAACGTTGAGTCGACGATACGGTTTATTTATAAGTGTTTACGGTGTTTACTGACGATTCCAATTTAAGTAAATTCAACACTTACAACGTTATATGTGCAATATCGGAAAATAATTTTTTCCTTCTTTTCCAGTCTCACTTTTAAAAGTTCGCTTGTTATTTATCAATAAATATATAAATATACATAATACGTAATTTTTGCATGGCCCCTAACGCGTTTGAAAACTAACCATAGTTGTACAGTCACATATTTTCGGGTTCGTCCTCTGGCCGGGTGGATTTCAAAGATCTGATTTTTCAAACGGTACGTATAAGGACACACTATTTCAAAATTCAATGAAAGTGGAACTAAATTTTAATATTGTCGATTTCAAACGGCGACCATTTAAAACACAACAAAAATATTAGTAGTGTAATTAAAAAATTTATAATTAATATATGAGTACTTCAGGTAAATGTCCCAGTTATCGATATCTTAGTTTCAGTAATCGGCACACAAATAATCTTATATTTTATTGGATTATCATTGATTTTGACCATTTTTTATAATCTATGTTACTAAATTTTACTATCAGTTTTTGTAAAATACTTCAATTAAAATTGTTTTTCAGTACAGTAAAACCTCATTTATCGGGACACTCATTTATCGGGATCTCACAACCTCATTTATTAGGACATTTTGTTTCTCCTCCAGCCACCACTCCTTGTACATAGTGAGATAGTTTGCAGATGTTTCATTTGCAGGAGTTTTATTATGTCAATTTTTTTATATACCTTCGTATTATATATACCTTCGTTACCATTACTAAATGTCAACATACAACAAGAGTCATGGCAACCCACCATGAGACTGTAGGTGGTAGTGGGGAGCCCCTCCAAATCCCGATAAACGAGGTGTTTACATTTCAAGGGCATCCCGATAAATGAGGTTTTAATGTACTTTGTCAAATTTCAAGAATAAAATGACGATCACTGGTATACTGACGATTACTGGGTCATTTACCTTAATATGTAAAAAAATCTAAATTTAATGTATAGTCTATGAGAAAATAATACATGTTATATGGAGAATGTTGAGTATTAAAGAGTCATAGTGAACTGTATTAAGAATTATAATAAAAATTTTCTTCACAATAATTATAATTTATTGTGTGCAGTAAGAATCAACAGAAATTAGAAGCATTGCTTTCAAACTTCAACATCTTCTCGGTAGCTCTTAATTCCCTTCTCCATCTATATAATTCGCTAACGATATTATTAAATATAAAAGCACATTTATATGTCATCAGACTTGATCCTGGGTGACATTCAGACCGGCCACTATGAATACAGACCTTACACTTACATTTTGCACGTGCTAGAGAAAAAAATTTTTATTCTTTGTGTGTGTGCATCTTTAATTTGTACGCGTGGATTCTATTATTTGACCCTACACGGAAAAAATAACTGATCCAAAAAATGGGAAAAATTTGTAAAATTTTGATAAACTAGAATGTCACTTTTGGACAGAGCTAAAATTTGTCAGAAATTAGAAGAGTTAGCTTTGTAAAGTTTGATATGCGATTTTGTTAAAATATGAGATAAATTAAGGTATAATAAGAAAAATGTATTTAAAAAATCCTAAACCCCAAAATCTAAAATCTCTAAAACTACGTATCAAAAGATGAAATGACTATTTGTGAAAATTTGAATAAAAAGGAAAAGAACTAGTGTAACACTTCTTGAAATATTTTAAGTTTTCATGAAAATATCAATTATTATAAATTTTTTTATATAAAAGAAAAGCAGGATTCCCGAAAAAAGTAATACATTTTCATGATTAATTTGAACATATTTTATTTTATAAATTTTCAATCATATGTATAAACATAAGTAAATCTTTACCGAAAAATTTCACATCCAATGTTTGGCGATGTAATCATAACCGTCGGCTAATTTATTTCTAACACTAATGTATGTGTTATAAGTAATGTCACTGAGATTGATAACAACGTACGAATAGCAAGCCTCTTAAACAATTTTGTAAGCCTGCAGATGTTCCTTGAAAGAACAATCATGTAATAATTTCGTGACAAAGTGAATCTTATTAGAAACTATAATAAATTTTATTAGATGGAATCGTGGACCTTCTTCCGAGAAGAGAGTTATAATGATATTGTATTTGATTTTGTGACCTAAGTGTTGTGACCAACTCGTCGATTGAACCTTATCACCTGCAGAGTAGGGTAGCAAGTGAACATAGTTCACAACATCATCCAAGTTACTGAAATTTACGAACACTGGTTTACACTTTGTTTATACATATTCCGGGATTCCGGCTCGATCCAGTACGTCGATCGCGTGGATTCACACCAATACTACTAAAGACCATCGGGATACCATTTTGTCACTAACACAACCGAGAAATTCGCGGGAGAGAACTGAACCCTGTCAGCATAAAGCACTTTGTGAAAAATTGTAAAACTTTTTTAGACTCTTTGAGACTCTTTGAGGAAATTTTTATTCCAAGTATTCCAAAAAATGGATCATTCTGTTTTTAAGAAATTGATAGTCTTTTTAGACATTGTGACAAACTATAGAATAAAAATTGGGAAATTGCTATTCTTATAATGAATGTCAATAATTCGTTAAATTTTTATTTATTTCTTATTTTTTCCGTGTACTTAGATTCCTATAAAGGTTCCAATGTAGGAATCTACGTAGGATCCTGTCCGGTATCCACACTGAGCTTGAAGGACAGGATTATGACAAAAAAATCCCGACAAAAACTTCGAATGGGGGGTGATTCTAGAGGCCTTTGCGATCATTAACCCGTTGCCCAGAAAATCACAGCTGATCCCCTCTTCGAGAAAACCCAATTTTCCGTTATACGATGAAATAAATGAAATAAAAGTCAAATAACGCTTGAAAATACAATTGTTTCATTATTCCGGAGATTCATTTAATCTACAATCATATGATATTATGTTTAAATTTGATTAAAATATAATTATAACTAAATGTGTCTTGATGAAAATTCAACAACAGCTTTTTGCAATCGCTCAATATATGATGGATCTTCAATCATATTCATTTTTTATTCATTCCAAAATTTCAGAAATTCTCGATGAATTGCTTCCCCTGCTTGTTCAGACATGAAATCCAGACTCAAGCCCGACAGAAATGTTAAGCACTGTTCAATATGATCAAAAATAGCGTAAATTTTACGGGTTTGTGAAACACCAGTACCCATATGCATTTTGTTTACGTTCTCGATAAGATCGGGGAGAATTTTCATATCCACATTATTCGTTCCAAAACAACTGTTCACGACAAGATTCATGGCCTTGAAAGCTGAAATAAATGGCACTAATTGCAACTGCCCGATGTCCTTGTAAATATCAACGTCGTCCAATTTATCCGCCCCTTGAAGAAGTTGCCGGCATGCATTGCCCTCAAAAATCTATCCATGGGAGTTTTTGGGTATTAGGTAAGGAATTGTTTTTCTCGATTAAAATTCTTAGTTTGCTGACTACTTTTCCAATTTTCAGGAAATGATAAAAAATCTGCAAAACTATGCCACAGTACGATCAATCTTCCCTGTTCAATGATGATGACGATATTTACGTACATCAAAAGTGTATTATTCCGGAGCTGCATATACTATAAGGCTATGTCAACCATGTATTCTGGCAAGGTTTGGTTCCACTATTTGGTCAGGAAAAGGCATTGATCTGGCCAAAGAAGCTTAAACTTATCGCCAAAAACTACCATGGACAGATTTTAGAGGGCAATGCATGCCGGAAAGTTCTTCAAGAGGCGGATAAATTGGACGACGTTGATATTTACAAGGAAATCGGGCAGTTGCGATTAGTGCCATTTATTTCAGCTTTCAAGGCCATGAATCTTGTCGTGAACAGTTGTTTTGGAACGAATAATGTGGATATGAAAATTCTCCCCGATCTTATCGAGAACGTAAACAAAATGCATATGGGTACTGGTGTTTCACAAACCCTTCAAATTCACGCTATTTTTAATCATATTGAACAGTGCTTAACATTTCTGTCGGGTTTGGGTCTGGGAATCATGTCTGAACAAGCAGGGGAAGCAATTTATCGAGAATTTCTGAAATTTTGGAATGAATACAAAATGAATATGATTGAAGATTCATCATATATTGAGCGATTGCAAAAAGCTGTTGTTGAATTTCCATCAAGACACATTTAGTTATAATTATATTTTAATCAAATTTAAATATAATTTCAAATTAATTAGTTGAGTTTGAAATTTTTGTCACTGCCTACATTATCGGAGGATCACTAGTCGCGTATCAGATAGGATACACCACGCAGTCGACCGGCAATCGAAAGACCTGGGCTCGAATCCCAGCGCAGTCGAAAGCGTCATTTTTTCCACAGAAAGATTTTCAAATTCTTTAAATATTGAATTTATTTGCATTATTTGCGATATAAGAGTTTGAAATTGTCTACAAGGACACCTGTTGACAACGTATCCTATCTAATACGCGACTAGTGATCCTTCGATAATGTAGACTGTGACAAAAATTTCAAACTGAATTAATTAATTTGAAATCATTTACAGCCGCAAGGCTGAGCCACTAGGCGATATAAGGAGATCTTCCTGTGGAGAAAGAGATGTCGGACGCCTGTGTAGCTCAGTGGTTAGAGCAGTCGACCGGCAATCGAAAGACCTGGGCTCGAATCCCAGCGCAGTCGAAAGCGTCATTTTTTCCACAGAAAGATTTTCAAATTTTTTAAATATAATATCATATGATTTTAGATTGAATAAATCCCCGGATTAATGAAACACTTGTATTTTCAAGCGTTATTTGATTTTTATTTCATTTATTTCATCATATAACGAAAAATTGGGTTTTCTCGATTAGGGGATCAGCTGTGATTTTCTGGGCAACGGGAAAATGATCGCAAAGGCCTCTAGAATCACCCCCCCCCCCCCCCCATTCGCAGTCATAGTGAGAATTCTTCGCAGAACAATACCAAACTCCAGATGAATTATATTATAATTTACTATAGATTGTATCAAACTTTACTATAACCTATACTAAAGTTTCGTATCATTTTTCGAATCATTAGTACACGGAGAAAAATGGAGATCAGAGAAATATGGGTGATTACTGGAAAATAGGAAAAATTATTAGATGACAGAAGAGAGTGTTACACTGTTTGGGAATCAGTCTTGTGCTGCCAAATACTCTCTTCTCTTTTATAGTAATCATTCTTAATTCTCAGTAATCGTTCGTATTCTCCTGATCTCCATTTTTCTCCGTGTATTTTGACTGCGAGAAATTTCCAGTCCGCTAGGAATAATTACCATTGCACCTCGATTTTCCCTAAATTCCTAATAGTTTTTAGAATTTTCATTATAAAATGAAACATATATTGCTATACAAAGTTTCTCCGTGTAGCTAAATGTGCATAACAAACTTGTAACAGATGTGGAAACTTTATTACTCGTCCGTTTGTAACGATCGTGTAACACTGTTATGTTACAGGTTAGTAAGAGGTTCGTCTCAGGTGACGAGTATGTGACGAGTATGTGACAGCTCCATCACAAATCTCTAATTGCTCTAATACTATAGGTTAAAAAAGTTAAGTTAGTAAAGACTTTTTATAAAGAAAAGTTAGCTCTACATCGATCAACCGGTTATAATGATATAACTTGTACAGAATTAGTTACGATGCTTACATTGCAAGTAACATTTTTTACGCCAAGCGGGTTCGAACCTTATTCTATCTACCTAAATCATACGCAATGCAGTCGTTAACAATTAACGTTCGCGTAATACGTAATTGACATTCTAAAGTTAAATATACCGTCAAAAGTTACCGTTAAAGTTTAGTTATCAAATTAAAATTATTTGAAAGTTGAATTTAATTACATATTTTCTGACTATATATGCCATAAATGATGTGATAGCTTAAAATATTTAAGCATCTGCTCAAATAATATTGCATGAACTATTATTTAGGTCACAGTAATCTATTTTTATACTATTATTTCATTTTTTATTTAAAATAATAGTTTATGTGTGGATGCTCCAATTTCATTTCATTTTATTTCATCAAACAAAAGAAGGTTCAAAAAATTCGAATTTGAAAATTATATAGAATGTTTCAAAGATGGAGAAAGTTGAGTCAGTTTCCAGAAAAAGGATGTCCTTAAAAGCTCTTAAATGATTCACAGAAAAAAAATAACTAATTTTTTCAAAATTTTGAAAACAGTAAAAGATATGCCAAAAGAGATGAAGAAGTTTTTCAGATATTTTCAGAACTGGGCGCATTTTATAATATATTGACACGACGTTATTAAGGCACACTTACATAACTTAATTAGAACAAAGGCTCTACACGTGAAAAAAAGATTTATAAAATTTACAAAAAGTTCGGTACTTATTCAAAAAACATGATTTGTTAGCATATTTCAGAAAAAGTTGAGTTAAAACAACAGATTTTCTGTAAATTCCAATTAGCTTTCAGTAAAATATACAAAATACTAAAAACATTCAAGTTCAGTAGATTTCACTGAAAGGTAGACTGAACGTACAGAAAATCCATTAGTTTAACTAATTTTTTTGTTAAATCTAATTAAAAATGATGTTGTCCAAATAAGTACCGAAAATTCTGTAAATCTTGCAAATCTTTTTTCTGCGCGTAGAACATCTGTGATTCTGTGGTTTTCAAACACTTCTATAACGACACTTCTGTTTTATGGTTACGTATCAGAGTTCTGCGACTGTTCTAAAACTCAATTGCAACTATGTTACAAAACACCGAGGTTGAAGAAAGTATCTTCTTGCATTCCTAAGTTAACTCTTCATAGTGGCAGATAATACAGAAACAATAAGACGTACGACTTTCATGATTATTGGGTTAAGCAGCATATTTTTTCTTTCTTCCTTTTATATTGCATTCTTGTGATTGTTGAATAGAAAAAGAAATACAGGCTTGGATGTCTTAATTTTATTTCGAAATTGACCTTCGTGAAAATTTAAGAATTCGAATTTTTTCGAGTTTCTTTTAATTTTCATTTATAATTCTGCTTGGACGTTGATGTGGAATTGAGTTTGTAGTGATACAAATTCACAATATGTTTTGGATATTCTGAAGAATTTTTAAAGATTTAAAAGAAGACCGTAAGAATTATAATTAAGCCATACGATTTTCTAACATATTTTGTGTTCAAATTTTATGAAACTTTAAAAAATTAAGAAATTTTCGACTTATTTAATTAAAGAATGAAAATTACTACGATCTTAAAATTACTCGTTAATTAAAAGAAAAATAGTACTTATAAGAGTATTTGAATGTTTTAACTGAGTATAATAACTTTAAATTCAAGAAAATCGCTTAGTATTTCCCGTAGTATATTAAGAGAGCTTTTAGTTAATTATAAGCGAATGAGAGTAACAAACAAACAAGTAGAATTTAACGGATATAAAAACAAAGCAAACCGGTAATGCCAGACAATTCGTAGTTAATTTGATTACAACTTGCCTTGCTCAAACGAAACGGACTTGAAGAAGGAAACTCGAACTACTGTCTGTAGAATCTGGTTCTCTAGATCAAAGATGTCCATTAATATTCATGAGCAATAATACTCACACTTTCTCGAGAATGCGTGGTATTTTTACTTATATGTAGTGAATTCTATTTAATGGAAGCAATAATGTAAAAAAATAGTCCATTGGTACTTCAAAGATATGAGATTATAATTAAATAATAATAGAGAAGCAAAATAGATAATGTATCCAAACGTTTAGAAAGTAGAAATAATTAATTTTTCATTTCGAATGTTGCAAGCAAGTATTGAATCCAATACAATTAGGTAGTAAAGGAAATTTTATCTTGAAAATCTGTCCAATCAGAGACTTGCACAGTTTGTTTTCCTTACAGAAAAGTTTTTTTCAATAATTTTTAGGAAATAAAGTTAGAGGAAATTTTATCTTGAGGATCTCGTTAATTAGAGACTTGCATAGATTCTTTTTGTCAGTTGCAGCCATCAAATCATTCAAAAAGTCTTTTTTTATTAAAAATAATTATTTCAAGCATATAAATTAAATGTTTTACGATACACGTTACGTTTAACAATTTGATGCTCATCTACATTTAGAAAACGGTTTTGTCAAATGAGCAAAAATATTTTGTTAGTATTTTTGCAACAAAATTTTAATGTTGTGCTAATGAAACACTTTTAACTCAAACACGTCGACAATTACAATCGTAAAGTATTTTTTTGTTATAAAGTTTGTAATTGTCATCACTACTACTATAGTTATGAACCTTTAGTCCGGTAAGTTTATTTCTCTAAATATTCGATCGAATAATCTGAACATAACTTTTAAAGAGATATATTTCAGATGTCTACTTGAATCTCGAAGCATTAAATTTTAATCTTGATCAGTCATATGAGATAGCAAAAAAATCAGAAGTATCTGTGTGGAATTTACAATGAATGCGAAAAATCATGAAGGACAAACTGTAAATAAAATGAAAAAGAATTAAGCAAAAAATCTCTTAAGCCTCAAGAAAAAATCAAGATTTTGAATTTCAGAACGAACAATATTTGAAATAGATTAAAAAGAGATTAACAATGTGAATTGCCAAGATTTATTTCAGAAAAATAATCAAGTAAGTTCATTATGCGACCAGTAAAAACCTAATGATAATGCACTGAAGTTTTTTATTGATATTTTATCATCAGCAGTTTTAAGGAATTTCGTGTCTTTAGTTCCTTAAGAATTTTCAGTTTCTTTCCCAAAACACAAATTCTGCTTTAATACCATACCCCTATTCTCCACTTTTTTCCAAAAGTATGCTTCCTATATAACTTCAGTCCTTTCTTAAAAATTATAGTGAGAATAGTGCCGTGGAAAAATTTGTGCCCAAGAGGAGAAAGGAAAGGGAAAAAAGCAATAATTTTTTCCCAATTTTCACCGTTTTTCAGTGTAATAGAGTATCAATGCACTTTCACGCCACGTAAAGATCAGTAAGTTTACAAATACGTAACTCATTTCCACATATTCCTATTTTTTGAGACGCAAAATTTCAGATACCCGGCTGATGAAACTTAATATTTTTCTTCGTTCCCAAAACTTGTTTTAAGTTTTTGAAAAAGTTTTTAAAAAAGTTTTCTTCATACGTACGTTTCACAATTTATTCACATACCTTTAAGTTTGTACTAAAGTAATTAACATGCACAATTTTTATTCATTTAGGTAAAAACACTCTATTTTGAATCTCTCTTCAATCGCAATATTTTTCAACACACAACTTGTAATGATCTTATTTTTGAATAATTATCTTTCATCATTGTTATTTCTAATAATTGTTTAAATATTTTTCAATAATTGTTATTGTGTAAGCTAATTTCTAAATCTGAATTAGTCAAATTTTCACTGATTGAATCAGTGATTTGCCTTTCACTGATTCATTAGGGGGAACAATATTTCTCACTTTCAAATCAGTGAAAACAATATTTTCAATTATTAAATCAGTTACTTTTTACTGAAAAAAACAGTGAAATTTGACAGATTCACAATAACCTCTTTTTAGCTATTTGAATCAGTGAAATTTCACTGATAATCAGTAGATTTTTACTGATTCAGATTTAGAGAGTAGTCATCTCAAATTATTATAAAAATGTTACGGTTTAGAATATCACAATTACCCCCCTTGTTTATGTATTTATAGAAATAAAATCTCACTGAAGAGGGCTCCAATCAGGGTCGAAACATCTTTTCTGGACCCTACACTCAAAAAACAAGTGTGTTACTTTTACACGTGAATCACGATAGTAACTTTTTAGGCATTTGAAGCGTGTATTTTTAATACACATTACAAACGTAACTTTTAATTTTTAAACACTTTAACGTTTTGTACCCAAAATGTGTGTTAAAAATACACACTTCAAATGCCTAAAAAGTTACTATCGTGATTCACGTGTAAAAGTAACACACTTGTTTTTAGAGTGTAAAGCCCATTGGTCAACACCAACAACTATCGAAAATTATTACATAAGGGTCGATACAAGTCCTAATCATTATAATCATTTTTGTATTGAAATTAATTAGATTCATAATTTTCCCAAACTGTCGTAATTTCTGAAACTGGAAACATTAATTACATGAAAATTTGATTTCAACTCTTGTCAACGACTGGCTTCTTGTTAATAGGAGATCCAGAATGGGTATAAAATCACTGTCCAGGTATTACGCGAGACAAGGAAGTAGCTCGCTTTCCTGACTTTCTGGCTCGTGTAACGAGTAACTGTAGACAAATCGCTCTCGGCAGAAAATCATTTATGTGGATCATGAGTCGAAAACATAAAAAATAAAAATTTAGGTGCACTCGTCTCATATTAACTACTTGTAAACTTATAAATATTCTACTGAATTACTTCGAACACGCATTCTAATTTCTTGATCTGAAAATTCGCAAACATCTTCTAATTTATTCCTAACATAATAGCGGATATAATAGTCACAGGAAATGAAAGATTTAACTTTTATTCCACAAAATTTAAATTTCAAGTTAAATTTTCCATTCGAATTTTTAATAATAAATTTTATCTATTTCATAATTGTTGTTTAATTGTAATTCCTAAATATAATTGAAGTATTAATTTTCATTTTCTGCTTTACTAAAATATTCCAACTCACTGACATGAATTGTGTTATTGAAAGTGAAAAAGGGTCACTGGTTTTAAAATTGGTAGTTTCACTTTTTCTTTTCCTCATGTCAAAATACACTGCACTGTTAGAACAAAATTTCTTCCACACGATAAAATAAAAACCACTTTCACTGATTTTGAGAAGTATGACACCATTAAAAAATGTAAGCTTTGATAACATTTTAGAATATTTTAATATTAAATGTGAACAAATTTATAAATATTTTATTATTGAAATTCTCATTCATCTAATCTTTAAAACTATTAATTTATTCTCCAAATGATAAACAATAGATAAATGTTAGATGACTAAAAAAAAACAAAAAAAAAATCCGCAAGTAAAAAAAAATTAAATTATTCTTTGAAAATTGTTTTTTATATATTTTTGTTTTTCCCTATAAATTCAAATGCTTTATAACAAAATTAAAAATGACTTTTTATTGGTTAAAATATATTTAATTTAACTAATTTTTCCTCATTGAAAATCAATTTAATTCAATTAGAAAATGAAGAGATGAAAACAAATGTATTACAGTTGATTAAAAAAAAAATTAGACTTACCCCTTTCTTTAGACTTTAGAGAGAATGAAAATAAGTGACGCGAAAAAACAAGGATGTGTATGTGATAGCGCGAAGTACATTCCTTTTCGCTCGCTTCGAAGTGACTGGAGCTAAAGAGTTCGATTTCCCTCTCTTGCAGCTTCACAGCTTCTTTACATTCTACTCCAGTCTCGAGCGTGGCTTTCACTTCATGCTCAGCGAAATACACGTGCACAGTATTTATATATTATATGTATACGCCGACTGCGCCTATGATGCAGCATTCGCGAACAGTAATAAAACACTAACCAGCTCACGGTGAATGCGGCATTCTTTTCCACCTTGGAAAATCTAATCATAATGCTCTACGATCAAAGCAGGCTTACTGTAATGATACTGTTAACACATGATTTTGATACCCTTTGCAAAAGAGAGCTCCTACACGCTAAAAAGAGCATTCGTTACATCCGAACGCATTTGCCGAATTTCAGGCTGCTTAAAATTTCATTCATAAAAAAGGAAAATATTTTCGGAATATCCGAAAAAAACTTTCTGATTTGGGCGAATGTTAAAAAAAAGAAAATAGTTATCAGAAAACCACCTATGCTATCACGTGCAAGGCAGTCCGAACTTTATTCCCAGTATGTTTTGGACACCAAAATTTCATTTGTAAATTTTTTATAAATAATTTTCTACGAAAAATTCCATTTTTTTAGTTTTTTGTTCGTAAAATGGAAATTATTAAAACAATCGTAATGGTATATAGGGATGAATTTTAGATAATACAATTACGAAGAGAATGAGAGGTCGAGCGACTCGATCAGATAATTATAACCGGAGAAAAGTCCAAAAAACCGAAAAATTTAACGTTTTCTTAAAAAATTCACAACTCCGCCATTTTTTAATACTAAGAGCTGAAACTTTGCACAATGATAGCTATTTATATGCTATACTTAATGTGTTCAAAAGATGTACTCTGTCGGATAAATAGTTTTCGCACAATTCCCATTTGGATTTTTTTAGCGATTTTTTCGCCGAGGGCTGGATGCTCTTGAGATCGTTCGATTGAAATTTAAAATATGGTATTGGAAATTAGACGAGTCGAATACAACAGAAGCAACAACATCTGAAGATGGTAGGTATATATAATTTGAATATTTGTCTTTCGAAAATACATATTTATTCATTTGAGTCGTATTTTTCATTAACATGTTTTTATTCAGGCTTGATGAAAATCCGTTGGGTTATATATTGCTACGTCCCGAAAGATTAAACAGACCCAATTCAATTTATATTTACACTCTCCCGTTTTATTTATGAAACACAAGGTTTCAAGCTAAGGGAGCGGGAACAAAAGGTCACTCAATAAATTAATATATTTAGAAATCAGTTAAACACATATATATATTTTTATACACAAATTAAAAGATAGAGATATGAATTTAATGATAGCAGGAATTGACAACTAACAGACTGAAATTATGAGATATGTTTGTACAATTTACTGAGTTTAGTTAGATCAATTTGGCAAATCGCAGGAATCTTCTTCTTCTTTGCGGGTTCCTGGAGGAGAAACCCAAACCTTTAATAATTTGATACACAAGAAAAAATAGAAAATAAAAGATATAGAATTTACCTGAATTGTCTATGGTGTTGGGCTTGAATTCGAGGGACACGATCCGCCGGGTACACAGGCAGGCGCCGCTGCACACGGAAAAAATAAGTACTGGGAAATTTACTTGACAGTCCTCGACTTTTGGACAGGACAAATTTTTCCGAAGATCCTATATACTTTTTATTAAGAAGCTTAGAACTTCATCGAAAAAAAGAAAGAATGTCCTAGATTAATTCAAGCACAGTCAATTATAGAAAGGCAAATAATACTTCTTCTAAAGAGTGCTTCACGTTTTAAAAGAGTTTGGATAGAATAGTTTGATTCGGAAGAGATGAATACCTGCTATACAAATCAAAGAAAAATTCTTGGACTGCGCTTGAAAGTCTTGTGAAATTTTTAGTGGTACGATTCGCAGTTGTCAATGTCAGTTTTTTAGATACACAAAATTTTTATTACTTTGTAAATTGACATAAACTTCAGAAATTATGAAATTCTTATATTTGATATTTTAGAATTCAGTAATTAATTGATTAAAAGTCTCTTCATCTAAAAACTTTTCTTAGACTTATATAAAATTGATGGCGAAACAAGGCGCAGCAATTTCTTACACGGCCCTGCATTTTCAAAGGATAAAATGTACCCAACATTTTTTGAGAAGTATCGCAAGTGCTTCGGTAGCCGTGCGGTTTAATTTATAAGGTTAGACTGCGTTAAACATGTAGGTTAGGTAAAAGTTAAGGTTCGAATCCTATCAGCGTAATATTAATTTCAACAGCGGTAATATAATTTGTAGTAAAAATCAATAAAATAGTATATAAAAAAAAGACAGCTTGCGAAAATAATTTTTGTTTCTTATTGCCTTTGATAGTCTATAAAAATTTCATTAACTGGCTTTGAAGTTTTCATGCACGAGTGCTGTGCGGGCTCTATCTGCCTATATTCAGAATTTCATATTAATTCGTAAAAATATCCAATCTTTGAACTTTATTTTCTCAAATGATTCATAGACATTACATATTTTATACAACACAAGCATGTTTTTCTCGCTTTTTGACGCTTGTTTTGCGGGCATAAAGGTTGTCATTTAAGCCCTAGGGCGTAAATAGGGATGGAGTGCTTAAAAGTAGTGATTTAAGCACCCCCCACTCCCTATTTACGCCCGCAGGACTTAATTAACAAACTTTACGCCCGTAAAACACACGTCAAAAAGCGAGAAAAACATGCTTTTGATGCATAAAGTACCGTGTACAACATGGGGGTAAGATCATTTAAAATCTCATGCGATGTTTACATTTCGAGGCGAAGGCGAGCACGCACAAGGCGAAGCCGAGTGCGTGCTCGCCTTCGCCTCGAAATGTAAACATCGCACTCGCCTTAAATGATCAACTTTACCCCCTTGTTGTACAATGTACTATTGCGTACTCAGAATTTTCACGGACTTTCTACTGAATATACTTTTGGAAAGTTCTATACTTTTTCCAGGATTACAGATCTAATTGTACAAGAACGGTACTTCTAGTTTTAAGTAACTTTTGAACGTATCTGAAAGTCGAGCACTCTGTCATGTAAACTTCCCAGTACTTATTTTTTCCGTGCAGATTATCTGGGTAGTTAAGCTTCCCAAAGAGGAAAGTTTCCAGCTGTGGAACTCGGGTGCTGGAGTCTGAGGGGTTGCAGGTATTTCCGCACTGATAGGTTTTAATTAATCCAACTTCCGACAATAATTATTCCGGATTAACTCGTTCTGATATGGTTGACACTTGCAAAGATATAGATCACAATCGGCGCGGAGTGATATCAGCACGTGGTCTCGATGTTTCAGGCAAAGTTCGGTGATGAAGTTCAGACTGCGACTGCGATGGTATAAATCAGACTGCGCTCCGTGATTGAATTTCGCCAATTTATTATCGATGGGTGGTTGGGTGTTGCCCTAGCAACCTTATGGTGAATCGCGCATCATGACCCAGTTAATGAGTAGTTATTGATCCAATTAGTATTGTTACGTCACAAGTACGTAAATACTTACTTTGATCGAAGATTCCTCGTTTTAAGTTAGGATCGAATGATCCTCGCTTAGGGATGAGGATAAGTCAATGAAAAGAACACAACGATTAGTAAGTAATACAAATTGAATTTATTTGAATTAACACAGATACAAACAAGGTTAAAATTTTACAAAGATTCAAACAACGGCACAGGGAATAGGTAAAGAGTAGAGAGGATTTTCGGTACCTTTGTTGAGTTGTGAATAGTCCCTTTTTTATGAATGATCCTCACAGGTGTGAGGGAGAGAGAATGATTCTTCCACTGGTGCGACGAAGACAGCATATGAGGAAGACAGAAACAAATATCCCACTGGTGTGAGGAGGACAAGAATAGTTATCTCACTCTACACTGACTCACGCTGTGAATCCTTCAAAGATTTTAGAAATTTACCGCACTTAATTTTGCTCACAAGACTAGTTTTCCCTTGGCGGCGTATCCTTTTTATATTATATTTTTTGGTGACCTCACGCGTTGCGCAGTCTGCCGCTGCGTGTGACGTAGTTATACCTCTCTTTTCAATAGGTGGTTTTCTCTCTCTTTTAGTAATTTCCCCAGATTTCTCTCTAGACCTAGCCTATGCCTATAGTACATTCTAATGGTCGCGGGACGTGACAGTATTTTCCAAAATTCATAATCGGTGGGTGGTTGGGTGTTGCCTTAGCAACCTTATGGTGAATCACACATCATGGCCCAATTTGCGAATGTACTAATGGTTATTGATCTGACTAATAGTTTCTTAAAAGTTTTTAAGTTAATTAAACTTTCGATCGAAAAAACGTTGATAATGGAACTGTCAGTCAAATTAATTTATTATAATTTGTTCAACCTTTGTTAGTTATAAGATACAATACAATGATTTAGTTTTTTTTTTAAATGTTCACGCTTAATTTTATAATAAAAGTATAATATTTCTATTAATTTTCACGGGGACGTGACAATATATATATGATGCTTTCCATCTCAATTCAAACGGTCCATTAGGGACACGAATTTATTATTTAACGAAACTCAAATTTACTGCTCTTTGATCGAAATAATGAGATACGTATTTTTTTTTGGGCCGAAAAAAAAAATTTCTGAGATTTATCGGCAATTTCGTTTTTGGGGTCAAAATCTATTTTTTCAATTATTCGCGAGAACTTTTTTTTCAATTGTCTATAACTTCTTAAAAAATTAACCGATTTTAACCATTTTTACTTTTAAATGTTTGTAATAATTTGGGCTACCGAATACATCATAAACAATTGCTTGTTGATTGTTATTAATTTTTTATTTAGCAATAAACAATAATTGCAATTTTTTTAAAATTAAATATCTCGAAAAGAGTATTTTTTTTCTCTCAAACTTCTTTTGCATCAAAAAGACACTTTGAGTTTCAATTCTACTGAATCTCTAGTAGCTAAAATTTTTTGTTCCCGAGTTATGATTTTTTGAAGAAAAAAATCGTTTTCTTCGTAAAAACGTGGACTGCACAATGAATATCAACTTTATATGTGGGTCCTCACATTATCGCAAACTCTAATATAAATAATGGAAAAAGTAAATATCTCCTTTGCTGCAAGTTTTTTTTTCTATGCATTGAAAATAAGAATGATCAAATTTTACATAATTTACGAGTCTACTTATATTCTATTTTGTATTTATTACACTTATCAGATGAAATAGATTTTAATGTTGGAAAAAGTAGAATCATTTATACTCTACTGGTGGCTTTTTCCTCGAATTATTGAAAAAGTAGTGTTCAACAAATCATTTACATTGATTTAACTATTTCGAATACAGAGAATGGAATTGCCGTGAGAGATATAATTTTCATTACTAAATAATAAATTACCTGCTCGATAGTTGTTTCAGCCCTAAAAATTTATAAATGAATATTTCTGAAATGAACAAACACAGTAACATTAATGTATCGTGAATTTCGAAAGAAATATATTAGAATGATCTCGTACAATAATAAGCGTAGATATATATATCTAAACCTGATTCAGTGAACGGCCATTGATTCACAGTGACTATTCACTGATGGCAGCAGCTATAAGTCTTTCACTGAGAATCAGTGAAATTCGACTGATGAATCAGTGAAAGATTCAGATGGGAGTAATAAAACCAGCAATATATTTTAACGATCGATGAACTCGTTTATTTTAGGCTAAACAACACTAAAACAAAATTACGTAATTATTATTATTTTTAAGGGACGATGAATCAGTAAAGCGTAGATGAAAGTTTTGAATTCGCGAATTCAAAAGTTATGTTCACGTGACGCATTCACTGATTCCTCAGTAAAATCAAAGCAGGGCACTGATTCATCAGTTCATATATTTTCACTGATATAATCAGTGACTACTTCACTGATTCAGGTTTAGAGAGTACTTAAATTAAATGTGTACATTGAATACCAAGCTGTTGCTGAAGACTTTTAGGTACAAAATCGAATTCGGTAGTTCGAATTATTACAAACATTTAAAAGTAAAAAAAGTAACAAATGAAATTTTGGTGTCCAAAACATACTGGGAATAAATTTTGGACTGACTTGCACGTGATGGCACAGGTGGTTTTCTGATCATTTTTATGTCAAGGACAATCCCTCTATGGCTTGGCCTAATAGCAAATCGGTTTCTTATTTTCGGAATTTTGTCATCGGATGCGACTACAATACGTCTTTTATATATTCCGAAAATGATTTTCTCATTTTTCGGAACGACTTATTCAACATATTTGAAACTCACTTCCGAATTTTCGGAATTTCGTTTTCGAAGCAAAACAGAACACGACTTTCCGTAATTCAGATAATAGTTTTATGAATTTCAAAATGTCATATTCTAAACATTTGAAAATCATATTCTATTTCATTAGATTATGATTTATGTAAAGTATATAAATTATTTATTTATTTACTATCAATTAATGAAAATTTTAATTTTATTTATACAATATTAATTTAATAATATTTAAAAAATTTGAAAATCTTTCTGTGGAAAAAATGACGCTTTCAACTGTGCTGGGATGCGAGCCCAGGTCTTTCCATTGCCGGTAATTAATTTAATAATAATAGGTAAAATTAATTTGAGTTAATTTAAGTCATTAATTTAATTTAATGACCTTGAAAATTAATTATTGAAAATGTAAAAAGTGTTTCCCTGTAATAAATTCAAATAAATGTATTAAAGAATAATTTTAGTAATGATAAAATATAAATAATAATTTCAATAATAAATTTAATGGTTTTATTTAAATGCTCGAGCTTTTCTCATATAAGAAAGAATTTGTTATTATTATTATCTTTATTGTAAATTTATCTCAATACTAGAGTCGAAAGTTCGAGCATTTAAATATAAAATCTACAAAGAACTGATTGGATTCATGAATTTATTGTTCTTTAAAATCTAGAAAACCTACCGATCGTATTCATTATATGACATAAATCATTTATCTCTTGGGTAATAGTATCAGCGACGAAACAGCAATAAATATGACTATTTATAAAGTTATATGGTCTTAAGTTTATTAACTCCCAGCGAATGCGTCGCTAGCTTAGGCGGTAGCGTTATAGTAATAGCGGTAATAGGTAGCGAGGTAGGGTCAGAAGTGCCCGGTCCTGTATTGGTTTCTGCGGAAACCGATCAGGGGGCCTTAGAACAGGCAACCGGGCGCGTTCTCAGGTTGGGAATAGAGGGGCCCTGTACGGAGGGTTACTGCTCAATACGGATACAAAACTATATAAGCAGTCGCGGACAATGTTCCAGGGATGGTCCCAAAGTAATAACCCCCAAACCAAGGTGTTAACGATCGTGCCGAGGGCTGCATGGCACCAGGGAGTGGTGTCTCCTACGGTGTCTTCAGGAAACCGGGTCTCCTCCTGAAGGACTCAGATCTTACCTCTGCCTGCGGGGCTCTGCAAGGGCGGACCTTATACTTCTCTAGCTATTCGTGGGAATAACATGGAGAAAAATAATTCAAACAAAAGTATGTGCGAGAAATTATTTGGAGGGGAGTTGAAAGTAACAGTGGTGCCCGTTTGCTATGAAAAGTCTGACGCGAGGCGGCAGAAGAACTGCCTATACGGGACACTTCAAATGCAATGAAACGCATTTCCACCATTGAAGAAATGGTCCAGAAGATAGATGAATTCTGCAGGATAAAAAAAAACATTTTCCTGCCAATTAGAGAAGGTATCGCTGAAGTGTTCCACGAATTGAAGCAACTCGACAAAGATACCGAACACACGGAGGGCTGGGCCGAATCATTTGGAAATCAGCTGGGAAAAGCTCTTGGCAGGGAGGTGAAACTAACGCGGGCCCAAAGTGTTAAGAGCGTCAGGGATGAGGGGTGCCAGACAGCCCCACAAATTGTAGTGAGTAGTAGTCCGGAGTTGCGGAAACGACCGAGAGAGCTGACTGTGAGCCTGCAAGGCACTGCAGCAAAGAAGCCGGAAATGAAATGGCTTAAAGCCTCCCCAAGGGAAGAGGAATGGATGAAGGTTCCAGCCAGGAAGAGCCTCCGGAAGGGAAAGCCTAAACCGGAGGCTAAGAAACCGGATTGGCTAAGGCGTGCTCGCCCAGTAGCGTTGCTAATAAAGCCTACTGAGGGAGTGAGCTACGCGACCACTTTAAAAGCCCTCAAAAAGCACGTCAAACCTGACGAACTGGGTGTCACAGTCCATGGAATTAGGGAGACGCGTTCTAAAGACTTGCTGGTAGAACTGAAATATTCCAAAGAAGGCAGAGGACGGCTAGATACCGACTCGAAAGAGGTTATTGGTGCTAGTGGAACTGTCCGTCACCTCATCCCCAGGATCGAGGTCGAGATCGCAGACATAGAACCTAGCATTGAAACCGAGGATGTTGAGAATGCTGTAAGAGGCTTTTTTGACCATGCATCGGAGGTAGAACTCAAGGTGTCTTCTACTAAGAGACCATACCGAGGAAATAGAAAGGCGTATGTTCTTCTGGAGGAGGTGCGGGCCTTGAAATTACTCCAGACGACCCATATCAAAATCGGATGGGTCACCTGCAGGGTCCGCCAAAAGATGAAGATAAATCGATGTTACCGCTGCAGCAAAGAGGGGCACGCTGCGGGCTCCTGCACAGGGAAAACGCAGTGCTGCCTTTGCTCCGCTAAAGAAGATAAGCCCCGGGACGACTATATTCCGGGGACAATACGCACCTGTAGAACATGACTCTGAAGTTTAAAGCTAACGCAGTTCCAGGATCATGGGCGTTCGAGAACTGCTTTAAAATGTGGAAGCATCGCTGGGAGCGTGTGGTTCAATCAAATGGGGACTAAGTTCAAAGGATGCCACGGTCCGAATGACGAAGAATGGCAGCAACGCGGAGATATGAACGCAGGTCGGATACTTTTCGGACACACCTCGTATATAATATATTATAATATAATTATTAATTAATATTTAGTATACATTGTTATTATAACTACGTATGAACTTGAATGCAACTAAATTTTGAAATGTACATTAAAAAATTACATTTTACCGAGATTTTTTCAAATTTCGTGGGTACACATTTAATGTGTGACGTAACGCAGAAGGCAGACCCCCTTCCCAACATGTCACACCACGTCACAATTTGCAGACCCCCCCCCCATAAACTGTGTGACGTATTATGTGAACGCCCCCTTAAGTACAATAAAATACAACCTCAATTTTTTGTCCTCCGACTCACACCTCGCTCTCGTTACGCCCTCTTTTGTTAAAACGCCTAACCAAAATCCCGCGAATTTTGTATATTATAAACCACATAACTGGTTTAAATTATTATATATAATAATGTGGAACATCAGTATGCTGAAAATTCAACACGTTTTTGAATTTAAAAAGTTTTTATGTGTGCTGAGGGGCCGTTCACTCAAAATCGATTCTAAATGAGCATAATTATTCCGTTAACTAGCTCACGATTCATGTGATCCCACACTTGAAGCATGATCCGGTTTGATTCTGACAATTAGAAAAAAAAGAATTGAATACAACCTCAGAAGAAGCACAGGGATCATTCCGACAGTTGCGCGCACTGAGCTGCATCATTACGATTGATTCCTGTTGATTTCGCCTGAGTCCAGCTGATTCTTTGTTGATCCTTAATTGATTCCCTCAATTTTCGACCAAACAAAAATATTACAGCCTACACCGGCGATGTCAGCTGAGAACCAATACAGCTTTACAGCTCCACGTACGTATAGCCTGCGCGCGAGACTGCGCATTAGACAAGTTTTAACGCGTTGATCTCAAGCTAACTCGAGTTGACTCGCTCGAGCGTGCACGAAATTTTCGCCTCCAATAAAATGATCACTACAAATACAATCATATGGCTTGGGAACCCACGGTGATCCATCAACACTATATGAAAAATAATCAAATATTATTAAATAATTTGTTTATATTAAATGGACAAAGCAGCTTCGTGCAATAGTGGATGTGGCAGAGAGAAAAAAAATTCTCATTTTGATCAAAAAAATTCAAAATGTATTGCATGAATTTCTTTTTGCTAAATATATAATTCTCGAAATTTTTAAGTCACTTGAAATCACATTTTTTTAACTACTGATTTAAAAAATGTTTGTTTTTTTATACTAAACTTACGAATTCCTAAAAGTTGGCCAGCCCTATCCAACTCCTCCATTTTTGCATGGAACGCGTCTGTAAATATATGACCCCCAGATGATAGTTCCTTAAAATCTCGACTGAGGGCGCAGTTGCGCTTCAGCCTGACTTTAACATTGTTTCGTATGGGATAATGTTACAAAGAATTTAAAAAATCATATTTATCAATAAAAAATAATCATGAAACGATCACAATAAATTGACAAACATATAATAAGAATTTTCAGCCAAAAAAATGTTGATAGATAATGATAGGAATGGAGAGAAAACATTTTAAACGCAGTCGCGCTTCAGCCTGTCTTTTTAACATTGTTTCTTATGGAATAATTTTACAAGCAATTTAAAAAATTATATTCTTTAATAAAAAAATATTTATGAAAATATTATAATAAATTAACATTAAAACAGTAAAATTTACAGCAAAAAAAAATTTTAATAGATACTGATAGCAATTGAAAAAACAATTTTGAATACATATATTTATATAGCTTTCCATAGTGTATTAAAGTGTTATAATAATTGAATTGATAATAATTTCCAATTAATTAACAAAGCAATTATTATTATGGTCAGCTATCTATTACTTTGTATGTAAATTTATTTATAAACTTCATTTTGAAGTGAATTGCTTTGTTAATTAAGTGCAAATTTATTATTATCAATTCAAAATATTGTAACACTTTCATATACTATGAAAAGCTATACATATATATATATATATATATTCAAAATTGTTTTCTCCATTGCTATGAGTATCTATTAAAAATTTTTTTTGCTGTAAATTTTTAATATGATATGTCTGTTAATTTATTATGATATTTACATAAAAATTTTTTTATTAAAGAATATAATCTTTAAATTGTTTGTAAAATTATTCCATACGAAACAACCCGGTAAGAAAGTATGGATTAAATGAGACAGAAACGTTTCTATTCAATTCAATACCGTTTTTGAAAATAACGTTTCAATCCAGAAGAGTATTAAAGACGTAAAAGAAATGGATTGAAATGAATCCACCAACCTAATCGGGATTAAAACGGAGTAAAAAGTACCGCTTTAGTGGAACGGAATTGAATAGAATTACCCTCAAAAAAGAAAGAAAAAAGTTTATTTATTCATGTTAAGTTTATTCGTCATTTTAATTTATAAATTGAATTTATTCTCAATTATGTATAATTTTGGATTGATTAAATCAATGTACATTTAATTTTTACAAGAGTTTCTCACTTTCATTTTTTGTCATATTTAGTAAACATAACATTCATTATATTATTTGATAAAATTATTCAAGATATATTAATTGCATATTTATTATTTCTCAATTGCATTTTTTAAGGGAATTTGTCTAAATTATTTAGAAAAAATTTGCAAAATAATTAATTAGAATTGAAACTCCTGCCATTACAGTGGTCAAACCGAATTAAATTGACTTCAATTTTAGACGAGAAACATCAAAATTAGTTTGTTCCACATATTTACTCACAGGATGAAATTAAAATGACTTCAACTTCTTAGGTTATCCTACGTAATTAAATTGAATTATTTTCTCTCACACTTTGACTCATAAAAACGAATTAAGATGTCTTTAATATTATAAGTATCTTTGCGAGATTAAACAGAATCAACTTGACTTCAAATCTTTCACCCTTGACAGAATTAAAACGCGTTTATTCTTCGTCGCAGGATTCAACGGAATTGAAACCGGCACAAACGTAGCACGCTAAAATGAATTGAAGTGTTCACGCTCAAAAACGGCATTGCTTTGGATTAAAAGTGTTGGAAAATCGCCCATATTCAAACTACTTTTAAATCAATTTAATCCATACCTTCTTACCGGAAATGTTAAAAAGTCAGGCTGAAGCGCGACTGCGTTTAAAATTTATTTTCTCCATTCCTATCATTATATTTAAAATTTTTTTCGCTGAAAATTTGAATTATATGTTTGTTAATTTATTGTGATAGTTCCATAAGTATTTTTTATTGATAAATATAATTTTTTAAATTATTTGTAACATTATCCCATAAGAAACAATGTTAAAGTCAGGCTGAAGCGCAACTGCGCCCTCAGTCGAGATTTTTAAGGAACTACCATGTGGGGGTCACATATTTACGGACATCTTTTAGGCAGTTTGATAGGGCTGAAGTTGGCTAATCTCGTTGTTATTGCTATTACCGAAATTAAGGTTATGGTACTACTTACTTTTGCCTTCTTACTGCAGTTACCCACTTATTCCTTTGATTTATTTTCCATTTAGACGTTGGAAATTTGTAAAATTTACACTCACTTTTTCTGCTTGTATTTTTACAATTCACAACACAACAACTTCGGTGGCTCATTTTAGCTATATTTTTTTAATTAAAACAAAATTTGGATTTGCATGTGTATTTTGATTGCTCGGAAATATAAAACAGCCTCCTTTAACGCCTAAATTATCCACTGCGTACGCTGGCGTCGATCTGACTCTCCCTATCATGACTTCGCACGGAGCGTATAGGAACAAGTCTTGCGACCAGAGTTGGGTAAGTAAAATACTCTAGGTAATTTACGTAGTTTTTTACCGTAAATTACTAGGTATTTTACCCCACTAGTACTCTACATGATGTAAATTACGTATATACGGGACTTGACGCTCCTGCGATGCCCGTTCTCGGTCCCGCCAACAAAGAACAAACCTAACCTCACCCAAAAGGCGACTATATCCAACATTTTTTAGGACTTTACTACAAAATAAACATTTTTTAACATTTTTATTTTTCTCTTGCAGGCGCAGAAAGTTCAATTTATTCCATGGAATATATGGAAGCCCGAAGTGGGATTTTATTTTCCCCCGTTTATTTTCAGTCGACATTGATGATATTGTTTAATTAACAATGTTCATGTTCAAAACAAACTTTTCGGGAATGGAACTTTGAAAAAGTGAGATTATATAGTTCTATAAGGCCGCCATCTTGGCACGTAATTTATTAGGTATTTTACTGGTTTTCTACGTAAAATACCTCCCTTAGGTAATTTACGTAAAAAACCTCGAGTGACGCGTCACTGCACAACCCTGCTTGCGACTCACGGTTTACTCCACTCTCGAGTGAAGCGTAGAGTAAAATAGCTCTCCGGCCGTGGCTTCGGCCTCGGCCGGACGTGTCCGTCCCTGAGTGGTTCGTCTGTGGTCTTTTGTGAGTGTTAATACGAGTGTTCTTTGTGTGAAGTTAAACTTGCGGGTTGTATCCATGGCGTGTTGTTTTTTCGCGCCTCCGTGTTTTCTGGCACTTTCGTCGTGAATGTTCTGTCTTAGTTTGTGTACCTCGTGGTCATCTTTCGTGGCGTCGGTGTGATCATCGATGTCTGTGACAATTTCTTGGGCTCTGAGCGGGTCGGGACAATTTTTTCCTGATTTTGATGTATTTCGTGATCTTTGCTGGCTGAGGCAATTCCTTGGTCTCCGTGCGTGCAGTCACTGCCCTTGCATTCCGGTGAGGATGAGAGATCAGAGACCATCGTTCTCTTCCTTGTTTTGATTTTGCTCCTGCGTGTTCCTGAGGTGACCTTTCGGGCTCGGAAATCTCGCGGTTTTATGGTTCCGGCGCGTCTCACCAGAGGTCGTTCTATTGGCAGCCTGTTCATGCGCCACTGTTGGTCTCTAACCGAATTGTGACGGCTCAACCTTCGCACCGTACTTGCATGGTAGTACATTGGACTGTTCTACATTGGACCTGTTATTTTGGGCTCTTCTAGCCCCACGTGATAGTTCTGGCCATTTGTTCATTGAACAAGAAGCCATTAATTGAAGAAGAAGAAGAAGCAGAGTAAAATAAACGGAAAGCTCTAGTATTTTTGTTAGTGAATAAAAGATTAGTTTTTTATAATTATACTACGATTAATAATATATATTTTAAGAAATATTTAATGCACCCTTTCATACTTTACTCTACACTTCTGAATTTTACTTAACTGTGATTCATTCTTAAACATTTAATATATCACAAATAATTACAGTGATACTAAATAATTTCTAACTTGTCCATATGTCCCAACTTTGATCGGGAGTTGAGCAAAATTACTTGAACTATTTTTCGTCGTGTATAAACCTATTTCAATAGTTTATATATGTAGTAAAGCTGAATATTCAGATATTATAGCTCAATATCTAGATATTGCTACTGAATATATATAATATGCTTGTCACATAGTTGAATATCCATTGTTCTCCATGCTTATAATGACAAATTTAATTCTTCAGTCGAAATCTTATAAGGTGTTACGTTTACTATTCTTGATATATTTCTTAAGTTATTCTCAATAATTACTTAAATAAAATTAGTGAACTGTTTCAGAACTTTTACTTTTAGTTCCGCAATTCTTATCTTACAATTTCCAAATTGGAATACTAAGAAATTATAAATAGGAATTTGTAACTTTTCACGAGAATTGATTACTTTTATAAAATATTGAAGTACATTTTAAGTAATTATTAAATATTAAAGTACATTTTAACCCGCTGTTACGCATTCAAAACTACTCAAATGATTTTTGGAAGTAGCAATACATTCTGTCAAAAAAGTACCGGGAATTGATCATTTAAAAAGCCCGCTTAAAGAACTTTGCATTGAAAATGGAATTTCGTGTGCGGAATCGCTGAAAATTTTACAGAAGGCTTACGGTGAATCGAATTTATCAAAAAGACGTGCATATGTGTGGTACAGTGCATTCAGAAGCCGTCAAGATGTGATGGAAGATTTGCCTCGCTCTGGTCGACCATCAACTTTTTCCTCTTTCCAAAACTCAAATTACCACTTCGAGGCACCCGTTTTCAGTCGATAGAAAACATAAAATAGAATTCGCATTCAAAAGTTTTCATCCCCCCGGAACATTCCTATAATTTGATCGTATTCAAAAGTATTCAAACCAGTGCGAACTCTCGCATTAAAAAGCTTTCACTCGCTCAGAAAATTCGTCTCATTCTTTCGCTTTCAAAAGCATCCAAACCAATGCGAACTCTCGATTTAAAAAGTTTTCATTTCGCTCGGAATTTTTCTTTCATTCGATTAATGTGGCTTCGGCATTTATGGGACTCCTCATAAAAATCAGCGAATATCCGACACAAAATCACGAGTCCCCATAAATCAAATATATACTAATACTTTCGGTTTCGAATCATCTATTAGTTTCATTAAAAACAAAGGGTTGACGACTTCAATCAAGAGAAAATTGCCAGTAAAGTAGAGAAAATAAAAATCGCCTCGAAGTGAAAGTAATAAATTTTTACTATCGCTTTTTTCTGGCGGCATTTTCGCGATTTCTTACTCTTCGACTTAGATGTAACTAGGTCCGATCAGCTGGCACCTCCACAACGGAATATTACTATTTACTTTATGCCACATTTTCGGGCTAATTTTGGGCGGTAATGCCGATTTTTGGGCTCTTGTATTTTTCTCAAAAAACCAAATTTTTGGTGGAGGTGCTGACTGCCTGATCAGCTAGCACCTCCAGTACATAAAAACCTTAAAATTTCAAAAACTGACCGTACCCGAATTTCGGGCTATTTTCGGGCTCTTGAAATAAAATTTTATATCCCTTATTCAAAGCAAGCAATGAAAATACTGAAAATCAGTACGTTTTGATAGATTGCGCAGCAGTCATAGATAAATTGTGTGCACAGTTAATGAGAGACACATACAGTTTAAGACAGCGCTACACATGTGAAAAATGTGAAATGTGCTCATAGTCAAGATAGAAAGCTACATGTTCTCTATATTTATATAGACGTTTTAAAAAGAACCGACTTTCCTCAAATCTTTGAGTAGAAAGTACAATTTACACCAGCTCGTTGTCGCATATTCGATTGCGATGGAGTTGTTAATACTACACTTACTTCACCAGGTTACATGGCCATGCAGGGGTGCATTTTGATGTTAAGGGTTGGAGTCCAAAAATCGATATGGACATTTTTGAAGGGCCCGAAAATCAGAGAGTACTTCTAGACCATAAAATACACAAAAAGATGAATTTTAGTGAAAGTCGTCTCTACATGGCCATGCAGGGGTGCATTTTTATGTTAAGGGTTGGAGCCCAAAATTCGAAATGGGCATTTTTGAGGAGCCCGAAAATCAGAGAGTACTTCTAGATCTTAAAATGAACAAAAAGAAGAATTTTAGTGAAAGTCGTCTCTACATGGCCATGCAGGGGTGCATTTTGATGTTCAGGGTTGGAGCCCAAAAATCGATATGGGCTTTTTTGAAGAGCTCGAAAATCAGAGAGTATTCCTAGACAATAAAGTTTGCAAAAAGATGAATTTTAGTGGAAGTCGTCTCTAGATGGCCATGCAGGGGTGCATTTTGGTGTTAAGGGTTGGAGCCCATAAATCGATATGGACATTTTTGAGGAGCCTGTAAATAGCCCAATATTCTCAAATAGTTTTTTTTGTTCAAAATGAATTTTCAAAAATTAAGGGTTGCTTTTCGGAGGTAGGGGTTGTTTTTTCAAAAATGATTCTTGTGTATTTGAAAAGCCCGAAAATAGACCGAAATTCTGGGGTAGTTAATACCGCCAAAAAAGTATTTTTAAAAATTAAGCATTGCTTGTTAGTGATAGGGGTTGTTTTTTCGAAATTCATTTTGGGGTATTTCAAGAGCCCGAAAATAGCCCGAAATTCGGGTACGGTCAGTTTTTGAAATTTTAAGGTTTTTATGTACTGGAGGTGCTAGCTGATCGGGCAGTCAGTACCTCCACCTAAAATTATGGTTTTTTGAGAAAAATACAAGAGCCCAAAAATCGGCATTTTCGCCCATAATTAGCCTGTAATTATACCGAAAATGTGGCATAAAGTAAATAGTAATATTCCGTTGTGGAGGTGCCAGCTGATCGGACCTGATGTAACTATAATACGTACAGTTGTGTGCAAAAGTTTCCGGCCAAAGATAATTTTGTGATAAAGTAATATATAAAGGGTACAAACTGAAAACACAAATTTATCAATGTAATGTATTTTTATTATGCCAACCAATTATGCAATTCAAAAATTATATATAACAAATAATTATTATTTATAACAAAAATAAAAATTTTTGTTTTTTCATAAGTATTCGGCCAAGTACAAATTATGTACTAAACATTAGAAAATAACACGATAACTCAATAAAAGAAAAATTTAAATAGTAAAAAGTGTAACATTTTCATCAATATCACAGGTCTGCAAGGTTTTATTGTTGAAAAGCTATGGGTCGTTTCCGGAATAATTTTTGACGTAGAATCTGAATCCGGAATCTGAATCAGCCTATCACGTTAGGATTTTGAGATATTTAAGGTAATGTGCTCGAAAAATGGGGGTTTTCGCTACTTTTGAGGTTATGTACAGGGCGCAAGAAATTTTTTTGGTTTTTTGCTCAAATGTCATCATTTAGCACTACTCTTTTCCTTCAAACTGAGCTATTAAGCAGTCACGAGCGACTTTTTTTCACAACGATACGGCCATGTCAAGTTTTGACATTTATCCGAACAACCTTATGAGCATTCACATTGACTCTTTGGTGCATACCATTTTGCATTCGAAAATTTATCTTGAAAATTTGTGCTTGCGGGTTTTGATGGTCTGAGAATAAGAATTTACAGTCAAAAAATTGAAATTTCCACTTCTAAGATGGCGGATTCAAAATGGCGGATCGAAATTTACGAAATTAAACCATGTCGCTCTCTAATGTCAATTTTCTGACTGTAAATTCTTATTCACAGACCATTAAAACCCGCAAGCACAAATTTTCAAGATAAATTTTCGAATGCAAAATGGTATGCACCAAAGAGTCAATGTGAATGCTCATAAGGTTGATCGGATAAATGTCAAAACTTGACATGGCCGTATCGTTGTGAAAAAAAGTTGCTCGTGACTGTTTAATAGCTCATTTTGAAGGGAAGGAGTGATGATAATGACATTTGAGTAAAAAACCAAAAAAATTTCTTGCGCCCTGTACATAACCTCAAAAGTAGCGAAAAACCCCATTTTTCGAACACATAACCTCAAATATCTCAAAATCCTAACGTGATAGGCTGATTCATATTTCAGATTCGGATTCTACATCAAAAATTACCCCGGAAATGATCTTTCGTTTTCCAACAACAAATACAAACCCATTATTTGCAGACCTGTGTATTTAGTAGCCATGCCCTTTGAAACTATCACGGCGGCACATATTTGAGGCATTGAATCAATAAGTTTGATGATTCTGTCTTGAGAGATATTGTTCCATTCTTCTTGAACTTTTTTCCATAAAGCAGCTTTGTTGGCATAATTTTCAGTTCCTATTCTTAGTTTTAACTCTTGCCATATGTGTTCAATGGGATTCAAGTCTGGAGATTGACTCCGCCATTTCAAAACTCGGATATTTTTCTTGCTGAAAAATTCCTGAAGGAGCGGCGATCGATGTTTCGGATCATTGTCCTGATGAAAAATCCATCCTCGTGGCAAATTTTGACGAGCATAAGGTAGCATTTCTTCTGATAGTATATTTCTATACATAGCAGCGTTCATATTGCCTTTAATGTTAAAAATTGGACCGACGCCTTTCCAAGAAAATGCACCCCAAAGCATAATGTTACTTCTACCGTGTTTCACTGTTGGTATTTGATATCGAGAATCATTTCTAGTGCCTTTTGGTCGTCGAACATATCTTCTCCCATCATTTCCAAATAAATTAATTTTAGTTTCGTCCGAAAAAACCACTTTCTTGCATTCTTCAACAGTCCAGGTCTGGTGTTTTTTTGCAAATTCTAATCTGTCCTTCTTATTTTTTTTACTGATAAACGGTTTTTTAACTCCAATGCGTCCAAAAAGTCCCACTTCTCTCAATCTGCGTGAAACAGTACTTTGACTAATGTCAGCCAAATTTTCTTCGCGTAATTCTCGTACAATGATTGCAGCATTTTTCTTCACGTCTACGGCAGCCTTTCTCTTAATCATTTTATTGACACGATTGGTTGTTTTTCTCGGCCTCCCAGCTCAGGGTTTATCTTTCAGGGTACTTGTAGTTTTCCATTTATTTATTAAGTCCTGAACAGTTGATTTTCCTATTGCTAAAATGTCAGCTATTTCACGCGAAACTTTTCCTTCATTGTGTAACTTGATTATAATTTTCCGTATGTTTAAGGACATGCGTTTTGGCATTTTGACTGAGTAATACTAAATCTACAATGTAATAGAAACGAAGCTTCTGATATTTACATACCTTCGTGACCGGTAACGTCAACAAAGCGGAGTAAATTATAGCTTCTTGGAATTTGGCCGGACACTTATGAAGAAGCGAAAAATATTATTTTTATTACAAATAATTGTTAATTGTTATATAAAATTTTTTAATTAGACATTTTGATTGTATAATAAAAATACATTACAATGATATATTTGTGTTTTCAGTTTGTGTTCTTTATTTATTACTTTATCACAACATTATCTTTGGCCGGAAACTTTTGCACACAACTGTATGATTATCAAAAGAATAAGTAGCAATGAGCATTCATGTAAAATGTGTCCGTAGACAAATTTTTGATTTTTCGGATTAAAACGCATTCAAGAATTGAATGTTATACACGAAGCATTTAAAAGTTTTCGGCCAAATTTCAATGCGAAACTGACACATAGCAAAATTTACTGGAACAAATCGTGAATGCGAAACAATACTTTTGAATTTCACGTCTTTTGCAGGGATATGCAGCTAAAATCGCGACTAAATGATTCTCCGATAATATAGGCAGTGGCAAAAATGTCGAACTCAACCGCCTAATAAAAAAATAATAAAAAATTCTGTAGTCGAATAAAATACTAATAGTTTATATATGCTCTTTTTTTAAATGTTTATTTATTTACTATATGCAGCTAAAAATGAATATGGCCCAAAACTTTTACACATCACTATAAATCATATACATACCACTGTCGTAAAAGTTAATCGTTCGCCTAATACGCAATTGAGGATGGGGTCCCATGAGGGAGATCAGTAGAATAGTTGAATAGTCATTCACTAATAATGTGATTGCTTAAATGTTTGACGAATTTCTCACACTCTAAAGCAATCATCACTTCTTTTAACCTCAATCCCTTCCGATGACTTTTGAAGAGGTGAAGTATAACCTTAAATAAAGATAAAAGAAGAATTTTTATTGTCTTCCTTAAGAACACCCAAAGAGCTTTAAAAAAAGTTGATCAAGAGTAAACTTTTGCACTTAAATATTCTAACATAAAAAATTTATTAATGTATTCATCATTGCATTAACTTCATAAAATGAAAAAGAAATCATTAAAAAAAGTATGTTCAACATTTTGCAACCCAATAAAGTTAAGCAAGTTGAGATAGTGATTTCTATCTGTTATTGGTCACTACGCTTGAGAGTTGCTGTGTGAAAAGTAATAACAAAATTTGAAAAATGTGTCATTCATATTTGTAGTGGAGTATTATAAATTATTGTTGTAGTATTTAAAATACGATTTTATAAACTGAAACTTAAAATTTTATAACAATTATCTAGCCTTGATAAACCCAGGCCTCGTACTCTCCTACTAATTGCTACTTTTTTCGCATGATTTGTAATTTGTAATCAGTTTAATTTCGATCGGTAAAGCAGATTCCAATAATAACATTGTTCACTGTGATCCATCAACATATGCAAATGTCGATGGTCTGATACCCCATATATATGTAAATGAGTAATTTCGCTTGGTGCTGATCGTTGACTGGTGCTGACACGTGTTGGATGGAAATAACGGTCGTTTTAAACGTTCGTGATTGCGAGTAAAGGTTATTTAAAGTGCGTGTTTTATAATTGTTCATTAAAGATTTTCTATCTTTAAGGGGGGAACCTGGTTTAGAACGCCGAAAATTGCATGATATTCGGCACAGTTTTTTAGGCTGCCTAACGTATGAAATGTTTCAAATACTGTTGAAGTAAGTCATAGATACACAAATCTTGCAGAAAAAATTTATTTTTATTTTATTCGATAATGTTTAGCAATAAAAATTCGTATTTGTTTGGGGCACTACTCTCTTGAAGATTCTCCACTGCGTACATGATATCGATCGTCCTTTTTATCTGAAACATTAAAACCAAAATTTGTTTTGCACGTTAGGAGTTCATCTTCTGTTTAAACCTAAGAAATTTATTGAAATGTTAAAAATTGCAAATTTTATGAGTGTTTAAAAAAAAATTTGCGTTTTACTGACGAAATTTTGAGATAATTAACAAAAAATAGTTATTAAAAAAAAACGTTTCATGTGATTTATTAGGTTCTCATAGAAGCTTACACTTTCAGCTCTAAAAAGAGCTATCATTTATAAAAATGCGGCAATTACAACATTCTTAATCGTGTACGCAGTGCAGGGAAATGCTGTTTCGAAAAAATCGCGTTCAAAGTCTCCTGAGCGCACGGTCTCTCAGAGGCCACATCTGCGAAACGATTTGGAATTTGACTCTAAAATTTTTGAGACATATTTTTGAATATATTTCTAATCGAATGAGATGGCTTTCAAAAAATTGATTTTTTTTATCCTCTAAACCAGGTTCCCCCCTTAAGTAAACTAATTTGAAAATCCATCCAACTTTTGGTTACAGGATCAGACTATCCTATCTAAAGATAGGTAACAGAGGTATGTATTATCTTATTGCGAATCATCGGATACTAGGTTATAATATTTACTCACAGAGTAACTTTTAATTATAATTATTCTAATCACATTTGAGCAGCTGTTTGAATATATTGTTTTTTTTACTCTTTGATTGCTTTGTGTGAAATACAAGTTCTACTTTCCGTTGATAACTATTTTATATAGATTGATTATAAAGTTAGCAAATGGCTTATAAATAGTGCAGGTTATATGTTACTTAAAACAGAAGTAAGGTAAATGTACCAGTGCTCGGACGTGTGCCAGAGTTCGGACAAAGTCAATCGTTTCCGACTTTTGTTAAATGAATAATTAATCAATTTCATTGAAATTTTTTTTTAAGTAAGCTGTAGCTAAGAAGTAAAGACGACACGAAACACTTTGTTTTTTTTAGCAATAGTTTAAAAAAAAATTAATATTGTGTAAGTCGATGTCAATTATTTCTCAGAAAATATTACGCGCCTACTGTTTTCGTTAGATACAGATTGAATTTCATAAGGAAATATACACCTCAATTTTTACGATATAAAAGAAGTAATGCATGTATACTTTGTAAAAATGAATTCTGCATACAATGCATTTATTTTTTTAAAGATTTTATTATTCTTATGTTAATAAATAAACAATCCGGACACTGGATCACGCAACCTGCCAATGTGCCAGTCCTCAGACACAATCACCAAGACTAGCGCCGTAACCTTTTAGTGTTGTGCCAGTCGCCGTCAATCAAAAAGTTATTGACTTTTTATGCTGTAATAATATATTATGTGCCTAGGCGCATAATAAGGGTAATTGCGCGACGAGCGACAATGCTCGCAGGAGATCGAAGCCGAGACAATACCGAGACGAAGCCGAGGCGCGATCAGTTCTGCGAACATTTTAAGCGAGTCTCGTAATTACCCGAATTATGTGCATTGGCACATATTCTATTTTATGTGACTTCGGCGCATATACGAATATTTCTTACTACCCTAGTCAAAAGTACGTGGTTTCGGCACCAATTTCACGACAGAATGTCTAACTTTCATGCATTGATCAAGCTATATGCGCGCCCTCTATAATAGCGGGAGTAAAAACGTCGATAACCTCAAGCGTCAAAATTTGTCCGCTCTCTGCTAACGTTTATTAGTGGCAATGAGTGGATATTATTTACAATTTAATAGTAGTGACTGAAGTGTAACAAAAATAAAAAAATAAAATGAATGACATATCACCTGATGAATCGACAGATGAAGAAGAAATTAATAAAAACTTTGAAACTGAAGCTCAATTAATAGTAGAAACTAAGGTGTCAACCTTACCCAAAAAGTCCGTTGACAGATGCATGCTAGTCTATGATAATTACCAAAGATGGAAACAAGGAAATAGAAATCTAAACCTTATATTCCAATGCACACATGCAATTGTTTTCGTACTTTCGACTGGGTAGCAAGAAAAATAGTATACACTACATGGGCAGAAAGTTGAGATTCCTGCACTGCGCGCCATAATGCCCGAGGCGAAGCGCAGTTCAAATGTACAAGGCTTTGTCAGTACGGTGCCAACGCTGTACGAAGGAGAAGAAGAATAAGAAGAAGATTATGCTCCACTGTATCGTAATAGGCACATGCGCAGTTCAATTTTTACATTACATTCTTCTGTATCGTAATACAAAACATTATGCTACTCTGAACTGTAGCGTAAAAACGAGTTCACGCGCCGGAGGCACATAAAATAGAATACGTGCCAATGCACACAATTCGGGAAATTACGAGACTCGCGACAATGCTCGTAGGACTGATCGCGCCTCGGATTCGTCTCGGCTTCGATCTCCCGCGAGCATTGTCGCTAGTCGCGCAATAAACCTCATTGTGCGCCTAGGCACGTAATATACTATTGTTTGCCCTTCACTATCGCAAGCAACAAATAAGAAGAAAAAAGTTGACAAACATTCTCAACCGTACGCTGCAGCAGGAGACGGTTGGATGGAATGGTATAGAGATCATGAGGAAAAGAAACTCGCAATTTAGCTTGAAAAAAAAAGAAAGGGTAAAGCTGAAAAAACAGCAACAAGAAGGAAAATCAGTGTTGGCAAAAATTTAGAAGGAGAAAGCAATAGAATAAGCAAAGAAAAAGACGGAGGAGCATGCTGAGTTTGATACGATTAAGAAAGAGAAGCAGATTGAAAAAGCGAAACGAAAGCAAGAATCAAAAGAGAGGAAAAAGCTGAAAAGGAAAAACGAAGACAAGAAAATCGAAAAGCAGAAGCAGTTGAGAATCAAACACTGACCAAGAAGAAGAAGACAGAAAAGGCCAAAGCAATCGACGAAGATATTAACGATGACTAGCGCTCGTATGCGTTGAAATTCAATAATGAAATAATTTATGTTTAACACAAATATTGATTGATTGTATTAAAAAGTTCGTTAAAAACAAAAATAAACGTGTTACATATTGTTTCAATTAATGTACTTTTAATAATTATCTTGTCCGGAGACTCGAGCATGCATTTCCGGCCACTCACGCAATCACATTTGACTTGTCCGGGGACTGGCACACGTATATCAATCATCATAATTCTTTTATATTATCAAAATTGATGACTCAAAACCATTATCAAGTATGTTTTTGTGAATAAAATGATATCATTAATATTTCTACTATGATAAATTAATAATAGATTGCAATTTCATAGAAAGGTTTATTATTTTTACCGCTCTGATGTCTTAAGTGTCCGAGGACTGGTGCATTTACCTAATATCTGCTAAATAAAATAATGACTTGACACTATAAAAGAAAACAAATTTTGACGTCAATTGGTAAAGTAAAGTGAATAAAAACACATAATTAAGAAAAATACTGCCATTTGATAGGTATATAGTTTTCGTTTTTTGGAAAATTAAACTAAATGTGCGTTTCTTTTTTTTACAAAATTGAGATATTTTTCTCCACAATAAATTACCAATGATGATAAGGAGGACAAATAAATTACAAAATATCCCATTAGAGGAACTCTATGCCGGATTCATGAAGCCAAATATTTATTTCACTGACTTTTTCTAAACTTTCACACAACTTATTAAACATACAAACAGATGAAAAGAAAGAATATTTGAGGTATGTATTTTTCTAGAAGACGTTTTTTCGAAGAGTCATATTTTGAATATTTTTATATTTTTTAAATTCTATGTAGAAAAAAGTGGGAAGTTTTCATAATAATTTGTACTATTTAGCTTACAATTTTTTACGTAAATATGCGTAACAAGATATGTTCTATTTCAATTACATTAAATTCTCATTAAATTCAACTCAACCTGATATTTTATTTTAGTTAAAAGAATGGGCCAAGAAAAACGACCATGGGTACAGCTAATGCGCTATGAACGTGGTAAGTTTATTCACGCAAGATGATGAAAATTTCGTTATTCAGGATTAAGAAATAGTGTAATGTGATCCGTAAGAAATCCAATTTAATATAATTATTAATTATTTGTAGTATTGTATGTATATTTAAATCAAGCTTACGTTCAAAATGATCTCTTTGTTATACACTCGAGATTCCCTATAACGAGAAGCTCGAGCATCGGAGACCTCTCTGCATCGAGCGCGAGAGGGATCCCCTCCATATCCTACTTGTTGCTTTGCGCTGTTATGCGCATTATATGATGCGTGCGCAGTCAGTCTGTCAGTGATTCCATGTGAATAATTGTATGTACATAGTTAAAAAGCGTATTAAATAGATTTTTGCGAGTATTCAACATGGAATTGACTTATTTGACGGTGAGTACTCAAAATACTAAAAATATAATAATATAATAATAAAAATATCTATGCTTACCAGGTGTTATAGGGAGTCTCGAGTGTACTACTTTTGATCTATATATAAAAAGAAAATTATAAATAAAAACTATTTAATATTTAATTCGGAATCAATATATTAATTAATAAAAAATGAAAAATCAATTGCTGTATTGATTCAATATTTTCATCTTTTCAGATCATATAATAAATTCAAGACTGGATATTGGATAACGCAACAAAAAAAGGAAGAAATTTTAAACAAATTTCAATGTCGCCTAAAGAGATGTTCGTTCTTCGCCAATGATTTCGTGGTTCAAGCGCCTAATTCGTTTTGCTTTTACTACAATATTGTAAACAATTTTTTCATTGAATGATCAGTGATTTGAAAGATTTCCTAAAAGTTGTTTTGCGTAAATGACAATTTTCTACCTGCGATATATAGATAAAAATACTCATGATGTGATTATATATGTTACATTTTTGCGAGATATTTTCTCCATGAATGGGAATGCAATACTATTCTTATCATTCAAATGATTTGTGATTATAGAAAAACTGTGGCTGCGTTTGACAAGATATAGGAATAACTTCTTATATGTAGTGAATAATCGACAATTTTATGCGGTTACTTTTCAATTTTACTGTTATAATTGACATTTTTTGTGATTTTGTGATGATATAGACTTTAACTATATATACTATATACTATAATATATATACTAATATTGTAATGATATATACTACATACTCTCTCAATTAATTTATTTTATGAAAAATTCAAGAATTCTATTTAAAATTAATATTAGATACATAATGGCTGACTACAAATTTCAAGTGAATTGGTTGAGGCGTACAGATACTTTAGGTTACGAAATTGGAGCCTGGTGTAGTAAAAGCACTGAACAAGAATATCATGCATTTTGCTCTGTCTGCGTCAAAAGTTTTTCACATGCTAAAAAGGGCATTCAAGATAATCTTGAGCATCCCTCGACTGATATTCATAGAAAAAGTGCGTTAGATAAACTTCATTGTAACCAATTAAGGTTAAAAGCGATTTTTGCATCCGGAAGTGCGAAGTCTTCGGAAAAACCAATCCTATTGTGGTCTGTACGCGATGCGCCTTTGAAAGCTGAGATTATCTGGATAATTAATAATATCCATTGTAATATGTCTGCAAACTCTTGTGATGGCTTAGAATTCACGTATCAAGCTATGTTCCCAGATTCGGAAATCGCTAAAAAGTTTTCGCTCGGTCCTACGAAATTTCGTTACTTAATCACAGATGCACTGAGAGAAATTCTATTAGTTATGTTGACTAAAAGGTCACAACTATATATTTTTAGTAAGCAGTACCTAAAATTTTGTAAATGCTACTAATTTTTTTTGTAAAATTGATCAAATTCATTTATTTTCAGGAATGTAAATATTTTATTTCCACACCGAAAAAATAGCATACTTACTTCTAGTATGTCGACATACTAAAAATTTCCTCTAACCTAATATTCTAGCCTTTAGTACATTTTCCTATAACCAGGGTAAATTTCCTCTTATTTTCAGTATGTGTCGTCTTAAATTTAGTACATATCCCCATACTGTGGAAAGGTGCATATCAGAGATATCGTGAACTAATAAGTAACATGACCGGTCAGTGAACAGATATCTGATGTGCAGTATGCGCCACGTGGTGCTAAGAACACTAAAATCAACTAAAATGGACACTGTGGAAATGTGGTTGAAAAAAAATAATTTAGAAGAACTTATTGATAGATTTTCAAGTAAGTTTATATAAAATGTTATATAAAAATAGAGAGGAAAATAAGAAAATTTTTAAACTTGATTTTTATCCATTTAAAAAAATGTCAGAGAAAATGAAAATCCGGCTTATTTTTCTCTAGTTTTTAATATATTAGGTCAAAAACTAACTAGCATGCGAAGGTTTCGGGGCCTCACGGAAGACCTAATCAAAGAATTCATTTCGGAAGTTGAAATTAGAGTTGAAGTGTCGGAATGCCTGGCGATTTTGAAAGCAGTACATGCTGTTATAAGTGTAATACATACTATCTTTAAAAGAGGGAAAAATACTTATAATAAGAGGATTTTCCTCTTCAAAATAGAAGATATACTAGCCGCGTATTTTAGTATAAAATATACTATATATTAGTATAATATACTAAAAGTAAGTATGCCATTTTTTCGGTGCATATGCAATATTTCGTGTGCAAACATGACTTGCAATTCTTTGGTAATAGTAAACTTCAGGATATAATTGTACAGACGAATTAGATTTCACCTGCTTATCAACTGTTTTGAATCGTTTTGAAATCGTTACATATATTGATTTCTTAAAATTTTGTTTTTTTTCTTCATCAAAATGAGAAGAATTAAATCATGGTAATTTTAAAGTATAATTGTACACTGTTGTGCAGTTTTTGATGAAAAACCTCTCAACAATTATCATCCTTTGTGACATTTTGAAAAACAATAATTAAAAAAGTTTTTCTCCTAAACAATTCTAACCTAAGAAAGTTCCCATCGACATTAACAAAAATAAAATAGATAGAATGGTAAATTTAACATTTTTTTCAATGTTGCAATTACTATTTTAATCATGTTTGGATGAAAAAAATTAATCAGTTTCTAATTAAGATATTGGAATAGTTTTTGATACAACTTTTCTCCGTTATGTCGAAAAAATATATATTTTTGTAATACCTACACTGGACAAATAGTAAAAGCAATTAACGCAATTAGTAAGTTTTACAAAAACGTATTGGTAACATGTGATACAATGTGGGAATGCATGAAAATAGTCGCGGCTACAAAACGGACCGACTAATCGGATTTTGTAAGTTTTACTAAAAATTTTAATCATTACTACTCAGTTAATATTGCTGTAAGAACTAAGGTGCTTAGATGATACAGACTAAAAAATATACTTGTGATCCTTTTTTACAAAATAAATAGGTAACCACGACTAATACTTTCTCTCAGTGTGGTTTAGCGCCGTATTATGAAGAAAGATTAATAGAAGATGTAGAAAAAAGCCCAGGATTTATACTTTTGTTTGATGAAACCACGAATTCAGAATTCTGAAATAATCGCAAGATATCTGAAAGATTCTGTACAAAATTTGACCAAGGAGAAATTGATAATATTAGATTCGGACGGTCCAAACGTAAACAAAGCAGTCTGGAATCTAATGAATAATGACATGTTCAAATGTCGTAGTAAAGGATTGCTGAATATAGGAACATGTAATTTACACGTAGTAAACAATTCGTTTGTTCTAGCTCTTTCTGAATTCGGTTCAGATGCTAGTGAATTTGCAATAGAAGTCTACTATTTTTTTCACACTGAGCCAGTTCGACGTGAAGATTATAAAAGAACTCATCACTTAAAGAAAGTACCAAAACATCGTTTCATAAAACATTCTAGTATTCGCTGGTTGACATTGAAAAGAAGTGTTATGCGTTTAGATGAACAATGGCCAGCTTTTACAGAATACTTCCTGAAATTTCTGCCAAATAAACCAGGAGCAAGCAAGTCAGTACTCACAAGTGTACGGTATACTTCTATTTGAAAGTTCTTAAGACAAACTGATATGTCTGTACGATTACGTTTTGTTGCAAGCAGCGCCGAACTCTTTGAAAACTTTTTTCAGCTGTTTCAAAAAGAAGAGTCTTTGATCCACGTGCTATTTGGAAAAATTGAAACTTTGATACTTACACTCGCAGGCCGCATTTGCACTGCAGAAAGTTTACTAAATTTCAAGAGTAATCTTTTGAAATCGGAGCAGCTTTTCGAGAAAAAAAATTTTGTTGATGTGCAGGCAATCATTCTTGACGAAGATGTCAAGAATTACACATCCTAAAAAAATCATCGCTAAAAGCGCATCCTCATTCAAGTATTTTATATGTTTGCCGATGTTTGCAGTCAAAGAGGATTCGAAACAAATACAGTGCCCAAGATATTTTTAAAATCGCAGAGCAACTACCTCTTCGAAGTATTTCCTATAGTAAATTGTCTGATGAGTGGAAGCTTCTTCAGCTAGAAGAATTACTAGAGTTTAAAAATGATGAACGAATAGATCACTATTGGGTGGAGAATGTTTTTAAAAAATAAATCTGTACCAGCAGTTCAAAATACCCGTTGATTGCTCAAGTAGTTAAAATATCTTTGTCTTTATCACACGGGAATGCGGAAGTAGAGAGAGGATTTTAAAAATCCAAATTAGTATTAACAAAAGATAAGACGAGTATGGGTGAGCAAACTTTGAACGCACGATTAACAATACACGATGCGACAAAACGCTTTAAAGGTAAGCTTCATCTACTTACAATTACAGATACTTTAGTAACCAAGGTATATTCAGCGCGTCAATCCTACATGTACGTTCAACGTAGCTTTATGATTTGAAGACATTTTTAATACATTTTACTGAAATTTCCATCAAAATTTATAAGAAAACAGTCTATGGCCGAAGATCGTGAAAAGTGTCCAAAACTGCCATATTGGGTTTTCAGTTGTTTTTCGCACTAAAATCGATTCGGCTCCGGTCTAAAAGGTTACATGTCAATTATTTAAACAAAATAAGATGGTATTATAGTGTCTGGTGCATTAAAGTGTCATAAAAAACTGAAAGTCTGTTAATTTGACAGTCGTTGCGTTTATGCATAATTGTGCCCGCTTTTTTGTTGGAATAGCCTCAGAATTGTATTTTCCCAGATTGAAAATGGTCAAGCGAAAGGAAATATCTGTCGATAAACGGGCCCAAATCATTATTTGCAAAAAACAGGCAAAAACTATCGAGAAATAGCCAAAATATTGAAAATATATTTGTGTTCAGTTCATACGGCCATAAGAAGATATCAGGAAACTGGACAAAATACTAACAGAAAACGATCTGGTTGACCAAGAAAGACAAATAAAAGAATTGACAAAAAAATATATACAATAAGTAAGGGAAATCGACAGAAATCTGCATCAGAAATTCGTGCTGAAATCAATGAAGACTTGAATTCACCAATATCGCTCACGAAAGTCAAAGGCCGGCTTACAGAAAAAGGTATGATTGGACGCATTGCTGTCAGAAAGCCACTTCTACGGCCAGTAAATAAACAAAAAAGACTGAAATTCGCTCAAGAACATGTCGACTGGAAGATTGATCAGTGGAAATCAGTTTTATGGACAGACGAATCAAAATTCGAACTTTTCGGTAGCCATCGGCGTCAATATGTTTGCAGAAAAGTCAATGAAAGATTCAAACCAGATTGTATTATGCCAACTGTGAAGCATGGCGGTGGCTCGGTAATGGTTTGGGGCTGTTTCAGCCACGCTGGCGTTGGTCAACTTAAAGAAATTGAAGGAATTATGAAAAAAAAGCAGTATCACAGTATACTCCAACGCCATGCAATACCATCTGGCATGAATTTAATTGGTCGTGGATTCATTTTCCAACAAGGTAACGATCCGAAACATACATCAAAACTTTGTACTTCTTACTTGGAACAAAAAAAAAGTCGCAGGTGACCTTAATATAATGGAATGACCGCCTCAATCCCCCGATTTAAATCCCATCGAGCTATTGTAGGTAAAATTGGACCGACGTGTGAGAGATCTAAAGCCAACAAGCCTTTCTGTCAGTGGCTCAACTCCGATTATGCGGGAAATCAAACCTTCCGTAAAAACGAATTGCAAAAGAAAAATTAATGCAGTCGTAAGTACTATACCGCAAAAAAAAGTAACGCAAATAGAAGAATCGTTTTTTTTTGTAAACCTCACAATCGATCGAGTAAAATTGATTAAATGCGAATATATTTCTCATACCACCAAGCGTCTGGTTAAGAAACAAATTAGGATGCAAGAACTTTTGTAATCGCTCTTTTTTACGTATTTCTACATATGTTTAAAATAAACACGTTTTTTTAATTAAATGTGTGTATTGGAAACTAGCAAATTACTTTCCTATTGTTTTTATTTACCACATAGCCTCATTTTTTATTTACAAAAATAACTAACTAAAAATTCCACTGTTTTCCTCTATCTAAAAGCCTGGGCTACTTTTCGCTACTTTTTTTAGACACTGGGGCTACTTTTTGCTACTTTTTTTGAGGTCACAAAGCAGTGCGAGGTCTGTAAACTCTGCTAATAAAACAGAAGTCATCAATTGAGCCTGAAGATGTGTCATGTCTGTAAGTCTCAAAAACATTTGGAACACGATATTAATTTTAATAGACATTACTATACAAGTGGTAAATTAAAACTAATAGATTTGTATATTATGAAACATTAATATTTTAACATAGATGTTACGGACATGTGGTGACAAGGGGCGCGAGGCTGCAGGGGACGGCCCTGGTCCTGTAGGAGGACGAGATCCACCGAGAAACCTCGAAGGGAGGAGTCTTCGCTGTTCGTTGTCGTCTGTCGTCGAGTTGTCGTCAGCGGCAGGAGTTGCTGTTCCCTTTAGCCTCGTTTTGTACTAGAGGAAGTTTTGTCGTCTGACTATAAAAATGGTGTCCGGTCCGCTCTTATGGTTCTGTTGAAATACGCGATGGTATCATTCAAAGTATTGCCCATCGTTAGCTACAACTTTTGCCCATCTTTCTGGTAGAGCTCGAATACCGTTGAGGTAAAAGTATTCATCTTTTAAGGCTATCCACGAATCAAGCCATTTTTCGATGTCTTAATATGAGCAGAATAGCTGATCAGCCAGACCATGTGCCATCGACCGGAACAAGTAATAATCGGACGGCGCAATATCTGGGGAATACGGTGGGTGGGGTAGGACTTCTCATTTGAACGTTTCCAGGTAGGTTTTAACGGGTTCGGCAACGTGAGGCCGAGCGTTGTCATGCTGTAAAATCACTTTTTCGTGCCTCTGCTCGTATAGTGGCTGTTTTTCGCGCAGTACTCAGCTCAAACGCATCAATTACGTTCGATACCGTTCCCCAGTGATGATTTCGTTCGGTTTCAACAGCTTATAATAAATAACATCAGCGTCTTCGAAGGTTTTTGGCCTTTCTTCACGCGGACGGTCGTCAACATTAAAATCACCGTCTTTGAAGCGACAGAACCAATCATGTCACGTTGTTTCATTCAGAGTAGCATCTCCGTAAACTTTTTGGAGCTCTCGATGCGCTTCAGCCGCCGTTTTCTTCGAATGAAAGAAGCAAATCAACACTTCCCGCAAATGACGATTATTTGGCACAAAGTCAGACATTTTCACACAACCAAAAGTATTTTTCAAAATTAAAGTATTTTTAATTTAATATACACGGAAAAAAATTAACGGAAACATTACCTTACTTGCCGGAAATCGCAAGACATACATTAAAAGTATCTTTAATTCAAAGTCGCTTTTATTATTTTTACTTAACTTTAGAAATTTATACTAATCTTCTCTAAAGCAATTCCTATGTGTATGGTAAAAATAATAAGTATTCTTATTTACTGTGAAAGGTTTTTGAAGTTTACATTACACTTGGGAGCATCTTACCGCCGCGTATGGGAAAAACGGCTTTACGTTTGGCATCATTCTTGCTTTCATGGCGGGAATCGTGTGCGTGAGCATGTGAAACGATGTGTGTGATATATTAAATTTTGATTGTTTAATTCTGCGCGCAAACGTAAAACATATGCAAATCGTAAACCTTTTAAAAAACGGAAATTGATTATTTAAAGTCGCACACAATCTTCTCACAAGCGCTACAAATTGAACTGTGTAGCTTATATATAACTTCGAAAATTTTAAATCTAGCGGTCGTATAGCGTGTGATACTTTGTCTAATTGAATGCGTTCGATTAAAAAATTTGTGCGCTATATGTATCTGTATAAGTTAGGATGTTAAGTTCATTGAATACATCGTCTACTAGCAATCACCGTAATTGAAAATTTATCAGGTAAAATGTTACCAAAAAGCTGACATGAATGAGACAGAAAATTTCTTTTTTTCTTTATGCAAAATGAATGGGAGAAATTCCATTTCAGGATGATGCTATTGCTAAAGCATTCAGTGCACTTTCCCGTCCAATATGGGAATTTCTCATACACGGAGAAAAGTAGTTGAAGTAATTTTACTCAACTTCCCAGCAAATTTAGGACATAAGGACACGTTTGAAGTTATTTAGTATCACTGTAATTATTTGTGATTTGTTAAATGTTCAAAAATTAATCAAAGTTGAGTAAAATTCAGAAGTGTAGGGTGAAGTTTCGAAGTGTGCATTACGAGGGCTGCTCAATAAGTCCGTGACTTCTCAAAAGATGATGCTGTTATCATAAATATTGTAGGGAACGACTATGGTTCGTTTACACACTGCGACACGCGCATCTTGCGAACCGACTTAAGTCTATGTCCAAGCGGCAGACATGCTTCGCGCAGTGTGCTCAGATTGCAAACCGGGGTACCTACAAATACGATTGCACGCCGTATCCGTGTGAAGCGAGTAGGGAGAGATGACACGGCGCGCTGCTTTTGTTCTTTCCTTGTCGCTCTCGCACGCGAGAACGACTGCTACTACTTCTCCTCATTCTCCTCGCCCCGTCGTCTCGTCCTACTCGCTTCACATGGATATGGCGTGCAATCGTGTCTGTAGGTACCCCAGTTTGCAATCTGAGCACACTGGCTTCGTGCAAAGTAGTGTTTGGCTAGTCGTCCCGGTAACAAGACTCACCGTGTAAACATCACGTTATTCTCTGGATATTAAATAAAGTTATTTGTTACAAGTTGTGACTCTAACTTATTATTGCTGACCTGGGAAAGTAGATAGCCCACTAAAGAATCTTCAATTGGTGACCCCGACGTGATTCTTCACGTTCGACAGAAATGACGCTTAACATAATGGCGTCTGTGGTCAATACCAAAAACGTCAAATAATTCACTATTTAATGGGACAGCCAACACTACCAATGGAATCTTGACTCCAAAATTTACAAATTCGGATCTGACGTTCCGTGCGACGCTATTGACGATTTACCAAGGACTTGAGCATCTCTACAATTTTTAATGAGGTCGACACTCCCTGGATTGATGAAATTTTAAAATTCCAATTATTTCACCTGGATCTTCGTCATGATTCAGAGAATAACGTTGCATTTAGACGGTGAGTCTTGTTACCGTGACGACAGTGTTCACAGACTGCGCTAGATTTTTGCTCCCACCATGGATACCACCAGCTCATTGCGTCTTCCTCATTCAACCAACTTCTGGCAGTGGAGCGAGGAAGAAACCATAAGCTGGTGGGATCCATGGTGGGAGCAAAAATCTTACGCAGTCTGTGATCACTGCGGGACGACTAGCCAAACATAGAGTTCTAAAGAGTTTATGTGACCGAGAATATGTCTGGGAGCACGGGAATATGACTGAGAATTTCTCTGATGAATGTGCTCTTCGAGAATTTATGAGAATTTAAAAATATTTTTCCGTAACGGTTCAAGCTTACAATTGTTTTTGATAAATGCTTTGTTCTGGAAGTTCGTGTAACGTGCGCAATAAAAATGGAAAAAAAAGAATATAGTTTGGAATTTTTTCAAAAAAATTATTGATAAACAAAATAAAGCTTCTTTTAAGTGCAAATACTGTGATCAGATGTACAGAAAGCATGCCACTTGACAAATAGAGCACTTAAAAAAGTGCATAAACTGTTCCGAAACTGTCAAACAATTATTTAAATCAAAGCGTAATTTGTGCGAAGAAAACTTGAATTACTTGTTCTTTATGTTTGAATTTAATATAATGGCTATAATAGTATATTACATTACAAGGGGCGAAACACAGCGAAAGCATTTCGTGTGATTTCAGCCCTCGTATCACTCGGGCAGAGCAAACTTCACACTCATGCAATCGCTCTGTTTCGCCCCTTGTAATGTAATATACTATTTCATAGCAACTCTTTTGAGAATCTGATTGGCTGTAACTGTGGAGCGGGTTGAAACAGCGACTTTCAACCCTAGGGTTGAAAATCGTAGTTTCAGCCCGCTCTACAGGTACCGAAAATCAGATTTTCAAAGGAGGCGCTATGAAAAAAAATTTTTTTTGATATTGAATTCCGATAAAACTTGACATTTTTCGTAGTTTATTTTTATGAAACCTTCACTATTGCAATTCATAGTGTTTGGAAATAAATTTACAATATTATAAGGTTTAATGATAAAGAAAATATTGGTGAAGGTACAGTAAAACCTCATTTATCGGGGTGCCCTTGAAATGTAAATACCTCGTTTATCGGGATTTGGAGGGGCTCCCCACTACCATCTACAGTCTCATGGTGGGTTACCATGACTCTTGTTGTATGTTGACATTTAGTAATGGTAACGAAGGTATATATAATACGAAGGTATGTAAAAAAATTGACATAATAAAACTCCTGCAAATAAAACATCCGCAAACTATGTCACTATGTACAAGGAGTGGTGGCTGGAGGAGAAACAAAATGTCCCGATAAATGAGGTTGCGAGATCCCGATAAATGAGTGTCCCGATAAGTGAGGTTTTACTGTATGGTAAAATGCCCTTAAATTCTCTGTAAATTCTCAAGTTGTCCTAAAATGACGGTCACAGACACGAGAACGTGACCGTATTTTAAATGTCCGAGAAATTTAGAACTCTAGCCAAACACTACTTGGCGCGAAGTATGTCTGCCGCTTGGGCATAGACTTAAGGTGGCTTGATCGTTTTTGAAAAAAATTACAGACTGCTCTAAAACTTAGAGATTATCTTAATAAAATATGCTAGATTCATTTGGAAAAAAGAAATACCGTGGTTGACGATGTCATTGCCGAAAAAATCGCTTTCGAAAAAATGTCAGTTTAACACGTAGTCTTATGGGATTCCTCGTCAAAATCGGCGAAACTCCGGAAAAATCACAAGTCCCCATAAATCAAATATATACTAGTACTTTCGATTTCGAGGAATCTATTAGTATTATAAAAACGAAGGGTTGACGACTTCAATCAAGAGAAAATTGCGAAAAAGGTACAGAATATAGAAATCGCCTCGAGGTGAAACTAATAATTTTTTACTATCGCTTTTTTCCGGGGACATTTCCGCGATTTCTTACCCTTCTACTCAGATGTTACTATAATACATATGATTATTAAAAAAATAAGTAGCAATGAGCATTCATGTAACACGTGCCCCCACGGTGCCCCTCACTTCATACGACACCAAACGCTCAAGCCACCTTAAGTCGGTTCGCAAGATGCGCGTGTCGCAGTGTGTAAACGAACCATAGTCGTTCCCTACAATATGCTACTACTCTAAGAGAATACCATCTAATATCAGTACATATACAAAGTTTCAAGTCAGTACGTTGATTAGAAATATTTTTACAGCCAGTTGAATTTAGTTTTTCATTGTTAAAACAAAACCATGGAAAAAAGCAAGTTTCGCGTGCTTATTAAACATTATTTTCTACGAAGAAAATCAATCAAAACCGGCAATCGAAAGACCTGGGCTCGAATCCCAGCACAGTCGAAAGCGTTTTTTTTCCACAGAAAGATTTTCAAATTTTTTAAATTCTGATTTCATTTGCATTTATTTGCATTTATTTACGATATCAGAGTTTGAAATTGTCTACGAGGAAACCTGTCGACAATGTATTCTATCTGATACGTGACTAGAGATCCTCCGATAATGTAGGCAGTGACAAAAATTTCAAACTCAACTAATAAATTTGAAATAATTTACAGCCGCAAGGCAGAGCCACTAGGCGATATAAGGAACTATTCCTGTGGAGAAGGAGATGTCGGACGCCTGTGTAGCTCAACTAGTTAGAGCAGTCGACCATCAATCAAAAGACCTGGCCTCGAATCCCAGCGCAGTCGAAAACGTCTTTTTTCCACAGAAGTATTTTCAAATTCTTTAAATATTGAATTATATTAATTTTTAAAAATATTTTGTGAATATTTTATGAAAAAAGTGAATTTCTTTTTACTTGAATGAGGCTCAAGAACTCTAATCACGACACTGTTCCACAAGCTCTGAATAACCCTTACAGTCACTTTATAAGAAAGTTCTAAATTTTATGTCGCAGCATTGTAAGCGAGCGTGTGTGTGATTCGATGAAAGCGTATCGTACTATATATACGTGTTTATATACATAAGGTTATATGTTTAAGTGTATTTGTGATTTAAAATATGTTCGGCTGCAATCGAATGGTGTGAATGTATTTGCATGCTGTTTATGTATGTATGCATATATCGGATGACTAATGGCAGGCTCGAGGTAAGAATTTTTTTTTTATTTAAGAGAACCATACCATTGCCAGTTGGAATAATACGCCCGATGCTCATTTTACTCAACTACGGTTTGAAGCTCCTCAAGCATCGGTAATATACTTATACATTTCATGTTAACCCACTGACGCATGTTCATGCTCTGTCGTCGATAACGTTTTACACTCATCAAATTTGATTGACGATAATGTAATCTTTACTTGGTGTATATTTTCCCATACATTTGTCAAAAGTTACTGTAAATATACTTTGTCTTGGCATTCCCGTCGAGTATTATATTTTCTCCTCCGATTTTAAGGGGGACACTCTATAAAACGCTAAAAAAATGGTCAATTTTCTTTATTTTACTGTACAGAAACAGAAAAAGACAGGAAAATTCCGTTTGAAATATATGTAGATATTAGTTTAAGGTTAACAGAAAAAAATTTTATGAATGAAAAAAATTCAAAATGGCGGACATATTGAGCATCTCCCAAGGCTGGGCTTCGGGAAGAAAGCTGATTTGGAAGCCGAGAAAACTCTCAATCATCTTGGTCGTTGTTGATTTGATTTGAGCAAGAGAACAGCAAGAGAAAACCTAAAACTAAAAGCAAAAAGAGACACCTCCTGAGTGACAACTACAAACTACAAAAGCAGGTGGGTGTGCATAGTGTAACGTCCCAGTCACATACCTATTTTTAATTTATATAATTGAACTTTCCTCGTTTTTGATCAGTAAAGAAATCGTTGAGATTTCTAAACTGAAACAGGGTCGAGGATAACCAATAATAAGAAAATGGGTGAAATATCAGTGAAATATTCTTTATTAATATTACAAAAGGAAATCCCTAACTTGAATGGAACTGACCTTGGTTACTATAGAACTGACTAGAGCTGAGAGCTGGAGCCACTGATAATCCTTTGCTGCTACAACTGGTGAACTCGCGTACTCGAACGGGGAAAAACCTTAAAGGCGAACACTTCTGATGTCGGGAACTTGACAACGGGAACTTGACGATGGGAACTGACGACGGGAACTTGACAGTGTCGGACCTTCCGGGTCAGAAGTCAAATTGAAACTGTCTTCGAAGTGCCCGGACTTATCGCGCGGTATTGGACCTTCCGGGTCAGAAGTCAAACTGGAACTGAAGAAGTGGCCGGAGCTCCTTTGAATCGGGCTCCTTAAACATTCTGGGGATTGGTAATTTCACCCTATTTTACGATTTTGTTTTTCTCGAACTCGCCCCCTTTGATATTTTCTAATTTCAATAAATTTCATTTCTTGTCAGTTTAGTTCTTTTTTCTCTAAGTAGACGTGCTGTCAATCCGTGTATATGACACGATTTATTGAATTGGCTTCAGTGTGTATAAGAATTTCCATTTCGGTTTATTACCAATTCTGTTGCCTACTTTTGTTGGTCCCCAAATTCAATTTTCTTTTACGGCCCTAAAATATGCAATGATCCTAAATGTCTTAATTGTATTGGACCCCACTGGGCTACTGACAAATCTTGCCATAAATATGCAGATGACAAAGAAATGAGGAAAATCGCGGCCTAAAAATATCGGAATTAAAATCGCTGCCTATTTACATAACCGAGAGAAACCAAGTCCTGGGGGTATCCAAAACCTCCTTCATCGACCTTTATCACATCAAAATCCAACATCAAATTTAGCGACACCTAATTTTGATTTCTCTAACTTTTCTGCCTTGGGAGATGTGAACCTTGATCTTATAAGCCAAAATCAGAATTTTTCAGATCGCCAATATAGTAGTGCTCTGAATAAGCCTACTTTCCAACCCATCGTACTCATACCCCCCCCCCCCCTCCTCACCCTCCACTCTCCCTCCTAAAATAAAAATATTAATCTACTTCAATCTCAAACCCAAACTTCACAATCCTTCTCCTACCTTTACCCGCGTGAACCCAGCCCTTCTGGTAATGGAATTTTTTTACAAAATCCATCCCCTAGCTGCCCACATTTTTTGAAGCGCTTCAGGTACGCATTAAAACAACCATGGCCCGAAAGCGCTTGCGCCACGTAAAAGCCGACTTGACCGTGCTTTCTGTGCATCCAGGTTCGGTATGCTGAGACAATTCTCATCACCACACCTCTCTGTGCCGAGAACAGCTTCTTCAGGATAGCATGGTTGTTAAGGGCACTTGTCCAGGTCGGAGCTGCATAAAGCAGCTTCGAATTTACCACGCTCGCCACCAGCCTTCTCTTAGCTTCCCTAGGTCCACAAATGTTGGGCATGAGCCGAGTCAGGGCGGCCCCACATTGGATGGCTTTGGCAGTCGCGATCTGCAGGTGTTCGCCGAAGCTAAGCCTTCGATCCAACTGCACTCCCAGGTACTTAATGCTCTTTTTCCACTTGATTTCATGTTCCCCGAGAACGATCCTCGGGTATTTGAAGGATCTCCTGTCTGTGGCCAGCAAAGCCTCAGTCTTTTCAGGGGCCATTTTCAGGCATCTGCTATCCAACTAACGCTTTGCCCGTCACAGACTATCATTGATCCTCAGCTCCAGGATTTTGACCTCGTCAGCGGCGCACACGACAAGTGCGTCATCCGCGAAGCCGATGATGCTCGTTCCAGCAGGCAGGTCCTTGCGCAGGAAGTCGTCGTACATGACGTTCCAAATGAGTGGACCCACTCGCGACCCCTGAGAAGCGCCACATGTCATCTCTTCCTTGAGAGACCATTTGTCGCCCTTGTATATCACCAACCTTTCTCTCAGATAGTCATCTATCATTCGCAACTTGTAGTCTGGATCCTTTTTCAGCACCATCGCCTCGATGCAGATGTTCCATCTCGCGGTATTGAACGCATTGCGTATGTCAATGCTGATCAACGCGCAGAATCCCTTACTCTTACCAGTTCCTCTTCTTGCTATAGTGGCGATGTCCACCACTGCCTGGACGGCGTCAACTGTGGACCTGCCTTTCCGAAAGCCGAGCTGGTTTTCCGAGAGACCGTTCTCGCGGACCATGTGACCCTGTAGTCTTTGTAGGATCATTTCCTCTAGGAGTTTCTCCATCGTATCCAATAGACATATTGGTCTATACGATGAGGCATCCCCTAGAGGTTTGTTGCCCTTCCTCAGTAGGACCAACCTCTGCTTCTTCCAGTCTGCGAAGAATCTTCCTTCCCGAAGACAGGAGTTAAAGACTTCTAGGAGGATCTCTGGGTATGCCCCGATCACCTCTTCGAGGATCTCGTTCGGCAACCCGTCGATCCCCGGTCTGTGTTTGCCTTCAACATTCCACCCGCTCTCTTTAGTTCTTCAAGAGTGAAGAGTTCTTCGCGCCTGGCCACGCAGGAGCTTTTGCTCCTGTCTTTTGAACGGCTCTACTTCCACCAACTGCCATTCCCCATCCTTCTGTGGGGTCTGGCCTCTGGTGGCCGCAGCGTATGTGAACGATGAGCTGCCCTTCCCTTTTTTGGGTGTCCGATCTTCGGGAGAGAAGGATCAACCCTCTTCTCCCCCTTTGTGAGCTTTTTTGGGGTATCTCCCAGAGATGCGGAGCGTGGTCTGCGAAAGATACCTGTCCTTTTCGAGGCGGGATGGGATTCGAGCCTCTTCTGGAATTTCACGCCGCTTTCTAGAAGACACTTATGGGTGTTGAGCATTACGCTCTACACCTCTGTAGCCTCTTTCACGCTGTCCTTAACATGGCCAGGGTTATTTCTCAGCATACCCTGCTGGATGACGCTGAGAGGCCTGGCCAATTTCTTCATTTTTTCGTTTTGCTCCCGCAGGAGCTGAAGGACGTCCTTCCATCCCTCAGCTTCTGGAGAAGCACCCAAGTCCTTGTTTGTTGCTGTATGGCCTGATGTGGACGCTAAAACAGCAGCATGTGTCAGCGTGTTCAGCGCCTCCTCCTTCTCCTTACCTTTTTCTTTGTTTTTCGCCTTCATGTTAAACGTAGTAGTTTTAAGACGGTTCGCCCATCATGGGAGGTCTACCGCAGTAGAGCTAGTATCCCCGCCTGTATAAGTACCTGATTGTGTGTGCCGAAACCGAGAAGCAGCTTATCGGATGGTCGATCCTATCTGCGCATTTGATGAAGCTAATAAAAATGTTACGGAATAGGCCCGCGCCATAATGATGCAAAAGGTTTAACGTCACCCCTATCGACCGAGCGGTGCCGGGTCCGCCCCGACACATTCCTAGGCATTAAAAGGCATTCAAATCCTTAGGGTGCCGTCCCATGAGAGAATAAACTGGGCATCATAGTCAAGGTCTCGCTAAGACGCCAAGGGCCCAGTTTGACGCTCTCATAAGATGGCACCCTTATGGTGCTTTTACACCTCTCTGGCCAAGGTGTTTTTTATACTGCTTCGGCTACGGGCTAGCAAATTCATCTACAGAAGTTGATTGATCCATTTTGTTGAATCCTGTTTGTTAACAACGGAATGTGCCAATAACGTACTCTAAATGAATTTCTCGGCCTGTAGCCGAAGAAGTATAGAAGCACCGTAAGAGCCGAGAAATTTATTTACGGTACATTATTCGCACATTCTGTTGCTCAACGAACAGAATTTAACAGAATGGACCAATCAATTTTTGTAAATGAATTTGCCAGCTCGCAGCCGGAGAGGTATAAAAACACCTTTATATCAGTGTTCCCAAATCGTGGATGACGTGATTCTAGCGGCCCCCACCACGGACGCGTGTGGATCTTCACACAAGCAAACACGGCGTTTCGGTGTGTCTCCACTTCCCCGCTTAGATTCCAAGATCCACGCTGTCGGGCTAAAGGAGGAATTACACCTCTGCATGCAGGCATTATGCATGCAAGTTACCATGGTAACGCATTAGTGGGAAAGAAACAAGAAAATTGTTGGTCTCTTTCTCTCTTGTATGTTACCATGGTAACCTGCATACAGAGGTGTAATTCCTCCTTAAAATCGAGAATTATGTTTCTCTCGACCAGGTTTGCAAAGTTACGCGTAACTTAAGGTTTTCTATGTAAATTACGTAAAATACGTATAAAACTGTATTTAATTACATATTCAAGATGGCGAACCTTAAAAAAGTAAATATAACCCCTCTTGTTGTGTTTGTTTATGCCATTAATTATATTTGAAATTTGAACCTGCATACTTTTTAATTTGCTTAGGATCGGCTTTTGGGTGACAGGTAATTAAATAAGAATGAAAATCCGTTTTATTTGTTTATTATCTTTTGATAATCACTGGAATATCAATAATTTTAATAGAGAACCTAGAGAAGTTATAAATATTTACCGAACTACTGTAATATGTTATATTCAGGATAACGTGAATTTCTTTTCAATATATACTATAGTAATAAATATATAGACTTAATAATGTATGTTAATGTCGTGATCAAATTGTTTTATAATTATTCCAACTTATTGTTAGATACTTTCTATACTATGTATCCTATGTATAATCTCTCTTGTTGTGTTTGTTTATGCAATTAATTATAGTTGAAATTTAAATCTGCATTCCTCTTGATTCGGCAAGTGTCGAAATTAAAATCAAAATATAAAATGAGCAAATCTGAAGGAGGAAAAAGAATGAAATGCGCAAATAAAATCCCATGGTCGGAATTGAATTTCAAGTGATAAAATTGTGGAAAAAGGTTTACAGTGTGACAAAATTTAAAAAAACATTGCTTACGATCGGCTTTTAGGTCACAGGTAAGTAAATAAAAAAAATCTGCCCGCTTCGCGGGCACATTCTCATTGCGCGCTTCGCGCGCAGCTCGCTTTGCGCGCAAGCTTGGGCGCGCCTAGGGCGCGCGATTTGATCGTCGCGCTTCGCGCTCCGATCTCTCTGGACCTCGCGCTTCGCGCTCGGTCTTGTGCTCTTCGCATACATTTAAGTTTATTTCTTATAATTTAATACTGAAGCTCAAACCAATTTTATAATATTAAAGATGATGTGAATTACTCATTTTCTCAAATTCACTAAATTTCTTTTTCAGTTTAAGTGAAACAGGAAATTCAATTTACTTAAGGCTCTATCGGCCTTAAGGAACACATTCTCATCATGACACTCGCGCTTCGCGCTCGATTTTCTGTATACATTTCAGTAACTTTTTAATAAATTACATGATTAAAATAATTTATTTTCTTCCAAATCTCTCAAAAAAACAAAATAATCGTAGACTTTATTTAAGATAGTACGATCACGAAAATTAGACCTCAGGCTAAAATAGATAATTTTGCTTTCAAGAATAGCAATATTATTTTTGAAGGGCTAATTTGAAAGAGAAAAGATTATTTTTCATGAAAAAAATTTGAAACACAAAAAAATCACGGTTCATTTTTTTAGGAAAAAGATTCTCTACAACTTGACCGTTTCCGATTTTTGAAAATGAATTCTTTAATGGCTGAAATTATAAAAAAACAATAAGTTGTAGAGAATCTTTTTTCTAAAAAAATGAACCATAATTTATTAGAATCGCATCATTTTCAAAAATTTGACTCGAAGCGATAAGAAAATAAGTTTGGGCAAAAATAAAATTTATTAATAACATTATTTTTTTGTGTTTCACATTTTTTTTATGAAAAATAATCTTTTCTCATTCAAATTGGCCCTTCAATAATAATGTTGCTATTCTTGAAAGCAAAATTATCTATTTTTGTCTGAGGTCTAATTTTCGTGATCGTACTACCTTAAGGAAACGATTTTGCAGAACAACGCTTATTTCGTATCTCACATATTTTGGTGAAAAAAATCGAATTTTTTTAATATTAAAAATCAAAACATAAAATATACATCCTGTCGAGAAATCTCTTAATAAAAATGTGTAGACCTCATTTAGGCAAATAATTTTTCATTTGAACTTTTTTTATGTATCTAATATATTTTGTCTAAAAAATGGAATTATTGAATTTTAATCGTATTTTTTGGAATTGAAACGAAAAATATATGTTTTTTCATAAACTGTGTAGAACAAAACTTGTAGATATTTTTGAAACGAACAACTTTGTATTCTTACGTTTTTTTCGTATTTCACATATTATTGTTAAAAAATTGAATTTTGGATTTTCAATAGATTATTTTTGAATTAAAAAAAAAAAATATGCATCTTATGAAAAAATGTTACAATTCAAATTTGTAGGTCTTTATGTAGAAAATAATATTGTATCATAACGTTTTTTCGTATCTCGTATAATTTAACTGGAAAATGGAATTTTGATATTGACTTTTTTCGAATTTGAATATGCTGTAACATTTCTAATTTTGATTTAATCAAAAAACATTATCAAAATAATTTTTAGAGATTTATGAGCACTATTTAAAACTATTATTAAAATTTTTGATTTTTTCAAAAAATTATTTTCAAAAACACAAAAGTAGTGCTCCATCCCTCAATTTTGATTGGATGTGGCTGGTTAACGAACTTATCCTTACTTTTTCGGCTCCGATAAAGTGTACCAAAGCTCAATTCAATCTGATAATTCTATCGAGAGTTATGCCGCACACGACCTACAGACAGACAGACAGACACTTTCGTAAAAACCCTTTTTTCGGACTCAGGTGGTCTCAAAACGTAAAGATTTGATGAAATTTTCGAAAGTCATTTTTCACATAAAACCAATACCTTCTCATCCATGATGAGAATGTGATAAAATCTATTAATTTATTTGTTTATTATATTTTGCTAATCACTGGAATATCAATAATTTTAATAGAAAACCTATAGAGAAGTTATAAATATTTACCGAACCACAGTAATATGTTATATTCAGGATAACGTGAATTTCTTTTCAATATATACTATAGTAATAAATATATAGACTTAATAATGTATGTTAATGCTGTGATCACTTTGCTTTATAATTATACCAACTTATTGTTTTATTTATGTTAAAAAACGTCTGCAAAGTGGAATCGACTAAAAAATATAATTCTGGAAATGAGAATCATCCATCTCAAGAGGACCTTCCGGAAATAGATAATCCTTTCAAAAAACGTAAAGTAAAGCTTAAAAGCTTTTCAGTGATCCTTTATTTACAGCAAAATAAAATAATATTGATAGCTTTAATAATAACGCTTTCGACTGCGCTGGGATTCGAGCCCAGGTCTTTCGATGTCGGACGCCTGTGTAGCTCAGTGGTTAGAACAGTCGACCGGCAATCGAAAGACCTGTGCTCGAATCCCAGCGCAGTCGAAAGCGTCTTTTTTTCCACAGAAAGATTTTCAAATTCTTTAAATATTTGAATTCAATTGCATTATTTGCGATATAAGAGTTTGAAATTGTCTACGAGGACACCTGTTGGCAACGTATCCCATCTGATACGCGACTAGTGATTCTCCGATAATGTAGGCAGTGGTAGAAATTTCAAACTCAACTAATTAATTTAAAATAAATTAATAATATTTAATAATTTCATATTCAATAATTCAAACTCAAATTTTATTTTATTTATAATCTTAATTTTATGACATGTCAGTAGTTGAGTCTTGAGATTTAGAAAAATAGTTTTATAAAGTCTATATCATTCGATTTTTAACTCAAGAAAAAAATTTTTCATTGAAAAAAAGAAGTAAAAAGACATAAACTGAATTTAATAGTTATATTATAATTTGTGCAAAATTAAGAATATTTTTTATTTCTTTTGTGAACCATCTTTACTATTAAATAATTTTAGCCACGGTAAATTCTTTTTAATTGACATGATATTGAAGTTTTATTTCATATAAGCATTAGGCACAAGACTTACTTTAGCGATATTGTTTAACACCACTATTCCTTCTGAAGAAATATTGCTTATATTGAGCACAAGAATCATACTTAAAGTGCAAGTGCTATCTTGCCTTTTGTCAATATGCATCTGCTGATCTGCTAGCAAATTATTTTCAATGGCAAGGCATCTTTTCCTGGAAAAAAGTAATTTTCGTGCATTGGCCTACCACCCTTACTTATGTTTAAATTATAATTTTGACATTTATTAACGAAATGACAAGATTCGCGAAGGATACACAAAAATTAGGTTAGCTTGCGCACCCGCCAAAACTTTAAGTCTAGCATATACGTAAATTACGTGTAGAAAACCTCCACGTAATATACATAGTAAATTACGGTAGAAAACCTTCACGTAATATACATAGTAAATTACAGTAGAAAACCTCCACGTAATATACATAGTAAATTACGGTAGAAAACCATGTAAAATACGTTAGGTTATTTACCTTCGCAATCCTGGTCACAAGCTTAGAAATTTAAACAAGAACTGCGCATGCGCCAGTAGAGTGAGAGAGCTTCATCAACCTCACCTTTTCTCTCTCTCTAACGATCGGACGCTTCCACTTACACACGCCCCTAGCGTGTCTATACTATCCATAATAACTCTATTGTTTAGAAAGTTCATCCGATTCGTCCCTAGCACGAAGTAGTATAAGGAGACCCCACTCGCGGAAAATTTGAACGCGTGGATTCGGATTTAGTTAATTTGCATCGCTCGTAGCGCCTCTTACAGGGAAATGTCAAACTCTTGAATTTTCACAATATGGCTGTCGTGTTGTCTACTGCACGAAAACAGATAAACAAAAACAGTGGCACCGTTATAGTTCAAATTATTTTAAAAGTATACTGCTGTTCTTTTATATGAAATATAATATAATATACAATATAGATGTGTTTACTAAGTAAAGTATAGTTTATGTTATTTACATTTTGCCTTTTTCTGAATTTTGTAGATTATGTCACCTGTCAACGCGAAGATGGAAAGCAAACCCTTTTGTTTCTTCAAGTATTTACATTAAAGTTACTTGCATTGAAGAGTTTGAAAATCTTCTAAGAGAGGTTGATGAGTATCCGTAATTTTTGTTGCAGCTATATATTATTCGGAAATATTATAATAAGAAATGCAATCATATAATAACTGCAAAAAAAAATTGAAAATCAATTTTTTTGTTTTAATTAACAAATACCAGAGAAAATTTATTCTTAGAAAACAATATTAATATTGATTTTTCGTGTAATTGCATGAAGTCACATTAAATTAAATTAAGCAAACGAATTATACGATGAATTTAGCGGCCACAAAAGTCGTTGTTTCTGGAGTGAAATGTGGCCGGGAGGACCGTACTTTCGGCTAGGAGATCAAGAAAAAATAGTTGCAATAGCACAAAAATTAAATACAGATTAATGTACTTCACATTACAGATTTATAAAATAATTAAACACTGACCGTGCTAGGGCAAAAGAAGTGACGTTTCTCCAGTCTGTCTTCTTTTTTCTTCTTTCCAACATAGCGCGTGGATGCGCAACCATCAGTAAAACAATAGACCATATTATCTTGCATACACTTGTTTATTAATATATCTGAAACTTCTCGCACATGTATGGCAATGACTGGTAATTTAAATCACGCTTACATTATTATGAGCACCGACATTTTTGAAACTTGTGTTGCAACGCTTTTCCGCAAGCGGCGCAACGAACGATGCAAACTAACTAAATCTGAATCTACGCGTCCAAATTTTCCAAAGGCTGCATAGGAGTGGGGTCTCCTTATACTACTTCGTGCTGTAAACCACGGGTATTCCTTCAATTACTCGATTGCAGCGCTGCCCAAGCGGTCACTTTCGAAACTACTACTCGTCACGATAAGGGAACATCCCCACCACGGGAGGTGCCAGACCTGTCTATACGACCGTGGCTGCATAGGAGTGGGGTCTCCTTATACTACTTCGTGGTCCCTAGTAATTACTCCATGAATTAGTAAATATAACCTGATATAACCTGAAAAATAATCCTTTTAAACTTGACAAACATTAGAACTTTTATATTTAATTTGTAAATGTTCATTGTTTAAAATAATATTTAGGTGACAAAATGCAATTTGAAAATGCAAAGATCGAAAGAAAGTGTTTTAGAAAACAGAAAAGGGCTCAACATCGATTAACCAGAGATTTGAATATATCATGTTCAGAATCGCCAACTCGAGTAAGACAATACTAATTCATTAATAAATTAAGTCAGGTTTTAAATGAATCTAGCTAAAAAATCAGAAATTCGAATAATTATAAAATTTTAACTTTGACCTAATACTTGTTTTTAACATTAGTAAAAAACTTTGAGCTTTATTTAGAAATAAACTTTTCACTTTCTTTTTGGACCACATTTTAATATTTGAAACTTTATTTTTTAGTATATAGTCATCTGCAATGCTGGATTAGTGACTGGATTTTCTGAAGATACTTTGAAGCAGATCTTAGATGGTATAGTGACTAAATACTATTTGAAAATGCCAGCCGGAAAATCTTATTCTTTCGTAGAATTTATTAACGAAGCTGATGCCGAAACAGTTTACAACAAAATTAACGGTCGTTTCAAACTTTATGGAGAAAAAACACCTCTTTATTTATCGTTTACAAAATCGGGTGAGAAAATCATGAATCAATTTTAAATTATCAATAATTAAATAATTTTTTTTAATTCCTAAAATTTTATGTAGATAAAAAAGCGTAATTTGGTTTGTAATTATTTTCTACATTATTTTAAAATTAAAAGGGAATCGAATAAAGAAAATGTGCATGCAAAAGTACGAAATAAACGATTTAAAGTTCTTTTAATGTTAATTAAACTTTAGCGCCTGATGTAGAAAATGTTCATTCTGGAAAGTTTGTCCCTGGACTTAGATTGATAGAGAACTTTGTTACGGAGGATCAAGAAAATTTTTTATTAAAAAGTATCGGTTGGGAAGAAGATGGTAAGAGACAAATTAAGGAAATATCAAGTTTTTCAGCGTTAGAAATTATACAAAATAAAACTGAAATTTCAAACGTGTACAGATGGTGTTTTATCGGAGCTAAAGCATAGAAATGTGAAACACTTTGGTTACAAATTTCGATACGATACAAATACTGTAGATGTAGATGATCCTATAACTCCAATTCCAGAAAGCTATCGGTTTCTGCAAACTTTATTCATGCAACATGATTGTGGAAAATATGAATACGATCAGCTAACCATAAATCGATACTTACCTGGTCAAGGTCAGTAAATTGATATTTTTTTGATGTATGTATTAAAGCTTTAAAATTTCTTTAATTATAAAGGAATTAATTACTAATAAGACTAAGCTATATAAGTTCATTCAAATTTTTCTAATTACGAAATTACTTGAAATGCATTGATTTAGAATAGAATTCAATTTTAGATAAATTTGATTGGAATAGAATTAAAATAAATATTCATTGATAAAACTAAGAACATGCATTATCTTTGTTAAACTTAAGATTACTGTACGCTTTTATTGGTCTGACTTTTTGATTCAGTCACTATTTCCACAGTAAAATACGTAATTACTCTCGTACTTTATCTATGTACATACCCACAACGAATAAATTATGCAGCTATTACAGCAAAGACAGTTCATTTGAATTGCCTTTCAGAATCAAAATCCAGATAGAAATGTGTAAATGAAGTACTTTCTTGACTGTGAAGTGTTCTGTTAAAAACAACGTTATTTTTTGAGGATTTGGTAGAGCAGTTTTATTTTGAGTACTTTTTAACATCGTGACATAATATGATCGCGTAGTACGGTTGCAAATTTTTTAAAGCATAGTTTGATAAACTATTTAACCAGTTTGTTGATTCCGTATTTGTTAAAAGAAAATAGAGAATGTTGATCATACAGAAAAGCAAAAATTAGGCTATGGTTAGCTTACTTCTGAAAATGCTTGCTCTCTGGAGAGTATCGTGAACTTACTGGCTATTAAGATTTGTAAACTGATATTTTTGTACCTGATGAGGTTGCAAAATTAATTGAAAATATGAGAAAATTTTTCAGAATTCTTAAATATTAAAAAAGTGTTAGTTAAAATAAATTAATAAAAAAATTGAAGTATATTTTAACAAAAATCAGAAATGCTTTCAAATTGATAGTACATTTTTGTTATAAACTATAGAATTAAAAAAAAAATAAACCCATCATAATGAGTAAAAGTTTATTAATGCAGACCTTATTCTCAAGTAAAGATATTCGTAGGATTGATTATAAACATTTATGTCAAAGGAAACTTTGGTTTCTAAGAATTGTGCAAAAATATAATCTCTAATTTATTTTTACAAATTCAAAAAATCAGTACTGCACAATATTTTGGGGAATACTTGTGTAAATTGTGCAATATTTATCGTAAAATTAGTATACCTTTCATTATAATAATAAGTTTTGACGTTTTAATTACAAAACTATAGAATATAATAGTATTCAAAAAGTTAGAACATTACCATTATAAGAAATATGAAAAACACTAAATTTGAAGAAAAGTCTAAAATATCAAATTTTGACCGTGTGAAAAGAAAAATTAATTATGTTTTCCCGTACCTTTTCAACAGCGCTTGAACTACCTCGAGATATACACTGAAAATGTATAAATTCTTTGTAGAATCACAAAAAAATGTGGAACGCTTCACGATTTTGCGTGTCATCCTTGCGCAGGGGCCATGCTAATCTTCTCTGTATCGTTCCAATTTTAGTATATGTATTGCCGAAGCAAATACAAAAGCGGTTTAAAACCGGACTACTATATACTAATCTAGAGAATATTTCACAGCTTTTGAGAAGTATGGAATGTGCCATCTATGATCGCAAAAGTGAATTAACGTGACAAGAGCGGTAAATTTTAATCGAACACAAATAAACAAACTCGTATGAATTATTGGTACATTTACACAGAATTCTACATTTATTATTTTCTTTTAAAGCAATATATATTGAGTAAACAAATTTTGAAATTAAATTTAAGGCACTAAAGAAGCTTTATATACTTCTAAATCATTGTTGTTACAAAAATAATTTATTTGTTATCATAAATATTCAGGAAGTATCAAAGCTTTATTACTGCCCTATATGTAATTTCACAAATTTTTAACTTGTTATCTCATTTTGCATGGACGTGAATGAAAAAAATGACGGTAAGGTAGAAATCAGACAAGTGATAATGGCCTTAAGAACTTATAAAACTAATTTAAGGCCATGGACCAACCTGGTCATGTGAATAGATTCCTACATTATCGGCATTTCAGTTTTTTAACACCTTTTATATAAAAAATGAAATCGGTAACTGGAAATTTGTAGAATCAAATAAAATACACTAATATATGTATATATAAATATAATAATATATGTAATTATAAAATTAGTTTTTTTTTTTTTAATTTCACAACTATAAACAATTTTATTATGACCAGACAGACTTGTCTTAGTGCATTTTATTTACTCTAACAAATTTTCAACGTGCTACCTCATTTTTTACATAAATGGGGCTACACAAATTGAAAATAAATTCTTTATTACCTTTTTAAAAATAATTTTATTTAGACTTATTTAAATTATTATTTTTCAAATTTTTTTTAAAAATTAAGATTCGAATTAAAAGATCATAATACTCTCGAAGTAGAGAATTAATTTCATAATTTTGAACTTTTTTAGGAATTCCTCCGCATATAGACACCCATAGTATTTTTGAGGACACAATTCTTTCCTTGTCCCTGGGCTCAGCCTGTTTGATGGATTTTAAAAAACGCGAAGAGAAATTGTCTCTTCTTTTACCTTCTCGATCTTTATTAGTAATGGATAAAGAGTCTCGATATGCTTGGTCTCATGGCATCTGTCCTAGACACAATGATGCCATAAAAACCGAAAATGGGATAACGGTTCAAAAACGAGGAATCAGAACTTCATTCACTTTTAGAAAAGTTCGGAAAGGATATTGCCAATGTCACTATCTTGAATTTTGTGATTCAAGGAAGAATAAAGAAACGATCAGTGAATCAAATGCGAGTGGTATTGAGAATTTATACGTTCATGAGGTAAATATGTATAAATAGTATTTAAAAATTTTAAATGTAAAGTATCATGTTTCATTAACATTCATAGGATTAATAAATATTAAATTTCTTTCAAATTTTCTAAAATCCCATGAATTATTCATTCAGAGTTGATGAAAGTCATTTTTGTTTCTTATAAACTTTTCTTCAAGAAGTTGGTACAAAATGCAATTTGCTGTTATCTTATCCACTTTTCAAGGTCCTAGAAAGTTCCTGAATTGTAAAACATTTAGATTTGATGTCATACGATTCATAATGTCTTTTTTATTTAAAAGTTATAAATAGTACGAAACTCAACTTTCTGTACTGGAATTATCACATGAAACTAAGACAGGTTATATATTCAAGTATGGTGAATAATATAATTAGAATGAGTTATTTAAAAAAAAAAAAAATTTTGTTACCTTGCGTAAATGGCATATCAATATTTGCAATCGTTTTTGGGTTTTGAAAGAATTTTGAACAAGAGCAAATTTTTATAGTAGAAATTACCATAGAGGTTCCATAAAGTGATAATAAATATAATAAATATGAAATGTATTCATCAATGTTTTACATTAAATCGAAATTGAAACGTTTTTAATTAAAATTAATATTGCTGATTATTTACCATTTTTCTTAGAACTCTTGAAATATGATTTCTAGTTCACATTCAAATGATCAATATCTGAAAATCCTGTAAATATGTAACCAATAATTAATTCCTTATTTCTAGGTCTACGAACAAATATCAGATCACTTTGATCAAACTCGGCACAAACCCTGGCCTAATGTGAGTAAATTTCTCAACACGATAGAAACTGGTGGCTTGCTTTTGGACGTTGGCTGTGGAAATGGAAAATATTTAGTCGAAAAACCAGAAATTTTTAAGGTATTGCATTTTAAATTCCACATGTTGAAGGAATAATATTTATTGGAATTTATTGGAATCATTAAATGTAGAAATTATTAGAATGATTTAAGTTTTTGAAAATTTTGATCTCATTGCAAATTCATTCTTTTTACAGATTGGCTGCGATCGAAGTTCAGGACTGACTGAGATTTGTTGTAAAAGAGGGATTGAAGTTTTAGTGGCAGATTGTCTGTTGCTTCCGTATAAAGACAACTCCTTTGATGCTGCAATAAGCATTGCAGTAATTCACCATCTCTCGACCCAAGAACGAAGAAAACGCGCTATTTCAGAAATTCTTCGAATTTTGAAGACGGGTGGAAGGTGTTTGATTTACGTCTGGGCCAAAGAACAAACAAAAGACTCGGTAAAATCTACTTATTTAAAATACAACTGTAAATCCCAGAAAAACAATGAAAAAGAACAGAAAGAACTTTTTGGAGTAACTCTTCCTATCCATGAAAATAGAACTGAGTTCACACATAGCGATAACTTGGTCCCTTGGAAACGAAAGGGCGGAGGTTCTTTTTTGAGATTCTATCACGTCTTCGAGAGTGGAGAACTCGAGGAACTTTGCACAAATTTTCCTGCTAACATCGAAAAATCGTACTATGATCAGGGGAACTGGTGTATTATATTAAAAAAGAATTAGTAAATTCATAATTTTGTAAATAAATATCTTTTTATCACATTGTTTTACAAAAGCGGAATTTATCTGTTCTTATTTTTCTTTGTAATACCTGCTTGTGAAATTTTATTAGAGCTCTTGAGGTCAGGTTGACTTCAAAAAAATTGTATATGCTTTTACTTTTTTTTTCAGTAATTTTACATAACCATATACAAAATTGTATGAAATTCAGAAAAAATTGCTACAAATATCGTAATTTTTTTTTAACTTAATAGATTTACGATAAAATTCTATGAATTTGGGTCAATATAATACTAGACATGTTATCAAGCATGTCACTTTAAAATTTACGATAATACTTGTGGGAATATTACGTAATTGTGTAAAATTACTGAATAATTACAAATTCATTCTTAGAAACAACTTTTAATTATAAACATATACCTTTTATATGATTTCACAAATTTTTTAATCGATATCTATTTAAGCATGGGCATGAGTTGACAGACAAGAAATGTCGGCAACGTATAATACACGACCTTAAGGGCATGGCTCAACCAGACCACGTGTCAGCCATAATTAAAATTGTAATCTGTGAGGTAATTTAAAAACATATCACTAAAATGGGGTTTATGTGCTAAACAGACCAAAACAAAATAGCAAAGGTCTGTTTCGTACAATGTATTTTAGTTATTAATTGTTAACAATTACTGAAGTTACATGAACTGATTGATCCATGGCCTTATTACTTTATTGATTACAAGTATACAAATATTATAATTGAGTCATTGGATCGTATAAGCCCACATAAAATTTGCATCAGAGGCCAATTTGAGCGCTTAGGAAAATTTTTGTGGTGGATTATGCGATTCGGGGACTCAATCAAAATGTTTGTACATGTTTGAAAAACTTGAGTTTTTAAAATCGAGAACTTCCTGAACTATAAATATGTAGAATTTATTCCCTGCCAACATTTTTAAGATAAAATATTTTTAAATGAATTTAAATGTATGTTTGATACATTTTTTAATTAGTAAAAGAAAATAATTTGTCTCAACAAAAATTTCCTCCTTATTTAATAAGTCACTTTTATACAACCGGTCAAAATTGTGGGACCACCTGTCTTTCGAAGATAGCTTAAATTATCTTAATTATAATTCTGTGAGTGATAAAATTTGTTCTCTTAATGAAGTGAATGACATCAAAATTCTCTATAAAATGAGTCCAGAATGAAGTTGTTTCGTTAAATTTTCAAGAAGGTATTGCAGAAAAAGTCAAAATTTCCATGTTTTCTTGAATTTTAAATTACCTCCTTAATAATCAACATTTTTAATGTTCTTGGACTCATTTTAAAGCTAAATTTCTACAGAATCGCAGTAAATTGTCATCATAAATGTATAATTTTTTTCTTGCATAGTGCACGAGGTTAAAATTCGAATAAAAAGTTGGAAAAACTCCAATATTGCTTATATATACTGCAATATTTATGATGACTATTTACTGCGATTTTGAAGAATATTTGCTTTAAAATATGGCCAAGAACATTAAAACTGTTGATTATTTCGAAAGTTATTTAAAATTTAAGAAAGCATTGAAATTTTGAATTGTTTTGCAATGCCTTCTTCAAAATTTAACAAAACAACTTCATTCTGGACTCATTTTATAGAAAATTGTGATGTCATTCACTTCATTAAGAGAACAAATTTTATCACTCACAGAATTAAAGTTAAGATAATTTAAGCAATCATCGAAAGACAGGTGGTCCCACTATGTTGACCGGTAGTGTACTTGAGGCACTAAAAATAAAAATTAAACTAAACTAAACGCAGTAAAATGTTGGATTTTGAAACAGATGAAAAAATAAATGTTTAAATCCAATCAAATATGAAAATAAGATTTCTTTCGTCGTTGAACTCTGCCTTCTCATCGGATTGGGATCTGAACGGCATTGGGGCCCAGGAACTTGTGCGATTACAAGAAACCACAATAATTTATTATAATACATCCTGCTGTACACCGGAGATTTCCTAAAAAGGCTGTTCAAAACGACGACGCTTTCAATCTTCTTGTATTTTTATTTCTATAATATAAATAATAAATAGAAGGCGGATTTGATTAATTTTTCAAGTGACCAAATACGCCCCCTAATAAAAATCGAATAAACGAATCGACATACTTTTATTTCATTTTCAGATAAGTTTCCTTTTATTTGACAAAAAAAACGAATAAAGATAGGGAGAATGGCGATGGCAAGGGCAGGGACCGTTTCATTGTAATTATCCTTAAAAACAATTTAAACAAATTGTTATTTGGGACGCTGGAGCTAAGAACTTATCCATAAAAATCAAAATACAGTCGCTACTTCTGCGAAAATAAAGTCGATTTTTACAATCGAATGAAGAAATATCAAAAAAGAAAAAAAAATTGATACAGGTGATTGATAATCCGCAAATTTGTTTTCGTCACTTATTTTACAGTACAATACAAAACAAAAATGACAAGACTCATTAGATTTTTGAAATTTGTTCGTACAATGTACAGGTTTGCTACTTAAATTGATCAGGAAGTGGAAGGATAGACGTGAATATTAAATCAATATTACGCTCGCGAACACTGTAGTCAAAACCTCGAGGTTTCGGAGTGAAAATTGATTGGAAGTTGTTTTTAGTAATAATAGCTAGATTAAAAAATTAACAAAAAATAATGAAATACAGATTCCGAAATCTCGAAATTTGAGGCGAGTATATTATATTGAACCAAAAAAGCAGAGTTGTTTGCGAAAAATTCGCCGCGCCATTTTTACTCCTAGTAGACTAATACTTACAGGTACAAGGGTGCGATTTCCGCACCACAAAGATCGCACGAAGCAGCCCCATGCCCTGCGACTCGAGCAAACAAACTGTACAAGGATTATTTATCGATACACTCGATTCTGCTTACTCTGGCACTGATTGGGCCGAACTAACGAAAATCCCCATATCGGGATGAGTCCAAGTTTCAACGTTACTTACACGAGTCGCTCGACCCTCGATCTCTGGGTGGAATTCGAAAACAATTCAGAATAAAAAGAGAATACTGATTCGAGGGCCGAGAGATAAGAAGAATTGAAAGTTAGATAGGAGAGCAAAAAAATCAGCCCCTGCACCTTCCGAGAGAAAAATCGCTCGCCATCGAATCGCTCCTTAGTTTCCTCTATCCTACGCCACTTTACACTGTTTACTATCAATATGTTAAAATACAAAGGTCACTCATACAAATCTCGTCTCGCATCTCGCTCTCATACACACAATTTGTTTTAAAATAATTATCGTAATCGCGGATACGCTTGCCATTTTTTTCTTGTTTAATTAATTATAGTAAATAATCGGGGACTGTTGGTTAATTATTTGTTCTCCTAGTAGTGTAAGTACGCTCACGCTAAGGTCAATGGTATGTACAGTAGGTGAGGTATGCTTCGGGATCAAGGACACGGGGTGATAGATGAGACTTTGACGCGCGCTCGCTATCCGTCATTCTCCTTGCTATTCGTCCTCCTCCTCATATTCTTCCTCGCTTTCCTTTTTAGCAAACGCTGGCGCTCCAGCAACCGGTCCACCATCCTTCAACTTCTTTTTGTACGCCGTCATTTCCTGAAAAACAAAAAAAAGAGAAACACATTAACAGAATTCTTTAACATTAATCTTATTTGATAATTAAAAATTTGATAAATTATAAATTAAGACCATGGGTCAACCAGACCACGTGACATCGGTAACTGTAATTACAATATGTAAGGTCCATCAAAAACTTAGAATTAAATGGATTTTCATTATTGAAAATAAAAACAGAGAAAAGTGCAAAAAAGGTCTGTCTATTACAGAAAATCCATTTCAGATATTAGTCTTTGAATAACCTTAAAAATTACAATTATAATTGTAATTACCGATGTTACGTAGTCCGATCAATCTACAGTTTAATAATGAAATAGTTTGAGAATAGAGTCAAAAATAACCGCATTCAAGATTTAGAAATTTAAATATAAGAGGAATTAAGATTTTAAATCCGATATTTCATCTTTTTATTGTGTACTTAGAACAAATTAGGCATTTTGACTTGTGATGTTAAACAAATATGGCGTTTTATAGCTGGAGGGACAATAAAGGCTTTAAATGTATAGGGCCAACTTTTCTTTTTTAGAATATTTTTGTAAAAAAACACTTTCCAACGTAACTGTATTTAGAAATTAGTTTTTATTCTTCAAACCCTATTCAAGTGAGTAAAAAACCAATAAAAAAAAAAATTATCAACTTTTTTATTTTATTGAATAACTTTCAAAAAATAAAATCTAATTTCCAAAAATTAAAACATGGCCTCATACATTTAGCGCCTTTGAAATCTCTCCAGCTATTCAGCTAATACGTCGAATAAAGTAGAAGTGAGTATGCTTATTTATACGATGACTAAAGTTTGGAAAACTTGAAGGAACGGTTTGAACTTCAAACTTTATAACAAATATATGTACACAACTTGAATGTGAAAAAAGATTCAAACTTTGAATTAAGTAATTATAATACATTTTTAAAGGTTGTTCATGCTCGCGAAAATATTATCTAAATATAATAATTTATTATTTACATGAATGTGAATAACCTATTTTGAGTTTTGGAAAAAAGTTTTTCTTAAAATAGTTTTTAATACGAAATTTTATATATTTTGGACATAAATATGTAGAAACCTGATATCAATAAAGGTTGATAATTTCCCAAATATCAAATGCCTTTAAAAAGAAATTAAAAACACGAGCAAGATCTTGAAAATTTTTTAATTGTCACCTTATTCCACTCAAGAATTTTTCAAATTCTCTTCCAATGGAATATTTTTACAAATCCATGAAGCATAATTTATTAATTTCGCAACTTAGGACCTTAAGAATCTGTTTTTGAATCCTTTTTTAATTTTACAGCTTCTAAACTTGGAGCATAAATCGAGTTCCATAAAAGATACATACCCTTTCATACCGAGCTTTGTCTTTTTCTGCCATAGCCTCATATTTGGATTTGATTTCAGGACCAGCATCTGACCATCTCTTGCCCAACTCTTTCGCGATGTCACCTACTCCATATTCAGGATTTAACATCTTAACCTTGCCACGCTCGTCATTGCAAAACCAGAAGAATGCCGATCTGTAAAATTCACAATCAGATCATCAATTTAAATATAAATCAGTAAATTTTCGTATCTATACGGAGAAGTTTCTTCTAATCGTAATTAAAAGATTTACTACATACGATTTTATAGTTTAAGCCGTACAATTTTATTTTAAAATATAAGCCTTATAAATTTAAAAGCTAGAAAACAAAAGCTATTAAGAGTAAATGCTATAGAAATTTAGAGTAAAAATAAAGTAAAATTTAATTTGAACGTTTTTAAAAATACAATTTTTTATGGACTTTATTTGATTTGTAAATTTCTTCTCTTATTATCTTGAAAGAGACTATAAAAATTGAGAGATATTTATGTTAATATAAAGCGTAAAATTTAAGTGGAGAAAATTACTCTGAGAATACTTACAAGGATCTCTTGGGTGCGTTAGGATCCTTGATGTGCTTGCGTTTTTTGCCTCTACCCGTTTGTTTCTCGCCCTTAGGCGGTATGTAATTCTGCATTTCCGTGTCGTATCTCTTTTTGTCTTTCTCTGCCATTTCATGGAAACGCTTTTTTTCCTTATCAGACATAGTCTGGAAAAAGAAAAAAAATCAATTAAGCAATTCTATTAATAAAATAGATTATTTTATAAATCTTCTAGTTTATGTAGTGAAAATAACTATTTCTGGCAGAGAAGTGTTCAGCCAATATTGCTTAGCAGCATTGGGATTAACGCGAATTGACGAACAAGTTTCTATATACACGATTAGGCAACGAAAACTTGCGAAAATAACCATATGATTTAATCAATAAGATTGACAATCAATCATATAAATTCAAGAGACTGATATAATAAAAAAAGTTGAAATTAGGAATATAGGTTTACAGCGTTTGCAGAAATAGGGTAACAAAATAAAATGTATGGAAAATTACAGGGTGACCGCTTTCATCGTCAAAAATAATTCCCGGTCATTAAAAAAATAGTTTCCAATGAACAACAGTTAATGCAATAGGTGTTTAGAGTTTTAAAATATTTTTTATTCAATATTCTGAAATGAAATTTCTCTTGGTATACCGAAATCACGAAATCATACGAAATGGATAATTGTTAAAGTAATTGTTAAGTAATTGTTAAAATAAGGCGAGAATTTCGAAATGCATAATATAATATTCAAGTAAATCACTTTATGCACGGAGAAAATCCTACACTACTGGTTACTTATTTTTACACTACTCAGTCGTGTAGCTGAAAAAACAATATTACCTACACGACTGAGTAGTGTAGTGGCACGAATCAATCGTTTTTCGGCAGTAACTATTCGTGTCAGCCACACGAATGCTGCTACGCTACTCTGTAGTATTGCTACCATAGAGATATTATAGATAGAGGAGACAAGCCATAGGCCGCTCTGTAAGTGGCAACGGCAGTCCGCAAACTCAGTGAGAGCGGAAGAGAGAGACGATGGGAGGTTAATCTGTCTTTGTCTACGCGTACCGCGTTAGCCTCAGCGTTAGCGAGAGACAGCCTAACCCACAATTCACTCTCTCTCTCGCCCGAGCTGACAGGTTTCAGGCTGGCTTGTCTCCTCTATCTATAAATCTCTCTATGTTTTCTACACGATTGAGTCGTATCTCTAACATTTCTTAAATTTTGAATAGAAAATTTTATGTACTTTAGACTCAAACATGTAGAAACGTAAAATCAATAAAATTAGTTATTCTCCTGAATGGTAAATGACAAAGTAAGTTCAGACCGATGTTTAAATATATAATATATTATCAGCAGATATATTTTCACATCGATCTGAACTTACTTTGTTTGATCTTCTTTAAAAAAAAAAAACAAGATCCAAAACACATAATTACAACTGTTACTAAGAAATTTCCGCTATGCCAGTCAGAAAAATTCGTGTGACATACACGACTCAATCGTGTGGCCCACACGACTCAGTCGTGTAGCAATACTACAGGGTAGCGTAGACGGCACTACTCTTAACTGTAGCAGCATTCGTGTGGCTGACACGAATAGTTACTGCCGAAAAACGATTGATTCGTGCCACTACACTACTCAGTCGTGTAGGTAATATTGTTTTTTCAGCTACACGACTGAGTCGTGTAAAAAGAAGTAACCAGTAGTGTAGGATTTTCTCCGTGTGTAACATATTTAAAATAAATTAAAATCGTTTTTTATTAAAAATTTTAAAAAATTCCAGGTCCAGCGGCCACCCTGCATTACAAAAAGAAAAAAAAACATACATTAATATAACCAATAAAGTCTCTTCTGAACGTTCTACCCGTCTATCGTCCCAGACTGAATTATTTTTTCCAATTGGACTTAAGAAATTGAAACAAGAAGAAGAATATCTCAATTCTTTAAATAAATTTTCACAAAAAACTTTGAAGCCTCTCGAAAATTTTGTTTTTACAAGCTTTATATTATTAGTTTTCAGTTTTTTAAATTGAGTATTTTCAAATGGTTTTCAGTTAAGATGTATTTAATATGATATTTTGACAATCGTTTGGATATGGGCAATTCTTTTACAAACCGTACACCTAATTTGACTTTACAATTTAGATTTGTCCGAAAAAAATTTCTATGACTTGCATTCATGAAATTAGCTAATACATGCATGCATTAGGATTTTGTTTATAAATGTATATTTTTGAAAATATTCATGTTTTTAATTTTGATAGTTTGCTAGATTCTCTTTTACATGTAAAAATGATTATCTCTAGTACGATGTCGTGGATTTTATCGATCATTTCTTGAGAAGTTACCTCTTTTGGACGGCCAGGACGCTCAGCATCACTTGTGCTAATACGGCCGCAACGAAATTCAGTGAACCACTTATGAACTATGCCATGCGATGGAGTAGACTCCTTATAACATTTTGCGAACTTTTCTTCAGTTTCTTTGATTGATTTCCCTCGTAGAAAATAATGTTTAATAAGCACGCGAAACTTGCTTTTTTTCCATGGTTTTGTTTTAACAATGAAAAAATCAATTCAACTGGCTGTAAAAAACTTTCTAATCAACGTACTGACTTGAAACTTTGTATACGCACTGATATTAGATGGTATTCTCTTATAGTAGCAACATAATTACGATAACAGCACCATATTTTAAGAAGTCACGGATTTATTGAACAGCTCCGTATATTAGTTGTATATTATTTATGCGGAAAAATCACCTATTTTAGCTACAATTTTTCCAGTTTCAATAATTAGACTTTTCTTCAATTCTAAGAAATTCTGCGATCAATTTTCCAAGTGGAAATGAAAGTCTTGACTGTCAATGAATGAAATTAAAAAGGAAGGGAGGCAATCAGTTTTCTCGACGTATATAAAAGGCGTGGAGGGAGGCTGAAAGCACAGGGTTGGTCGATAGGAGCAACGACCGAGGCGCACCAGCAAAATGAACCTAACCTAATTTTGAAATTCAAATTGGCGAAAATAAAAATGGAATAAAATTTATCAAGCAACCCACGTTTCATTTTAAAGTTGAAAGTTCTTAAAATAGATTTCGATCGAGAAAAAACTTTAATCTTAGCAAATAAAAAGAAGATAAAGTTTTGCATAAATAACCTAACCTGTTCTAAATCAATGAGAAACCCATGGCAACGCTTTTCTGCGACATTTGATTTTTTTTATTCGTTCACGATTTCCCAGGCGTAAAGTAATTTTGCAATTTAAAGGCAGAACAAATAATTCTACTGATGTTAGATATTAGTAATCATTTTTTTTCGGGTGGAGATCAACTATAGAAAAAAATATCAATTTAGGTTTGATCTTTTTGTTGAATTTTATATTATTATAATATTATAATAAAAAGAGTAGTTGACAGTGATTTTCATTAAATTTATTTGTTTCGTTCATTCTTATCGAAGGTTTAAGTTTAAGTTGTTAAATCCTCTACTTAAAGAATTCTTTTTAAAGTAAAACTTATCTTAGTGAACCAAAATTTCTTCAGTGGCAAGAATATCAGCAAATATGTAAATATTGTTTTAAGGGTCAGTTAATTCAATAACTGATAAGTTCCAAATAAATTTATCGCATGTTAAATCTTATGGGATAAATTTATCTGGTACTTATCAGAAGGTGGATCAACTAGCCCTAAATTACATTTAAACCTAATAGGTCTATGACTGTCAAGCAAAATTTTTCCGAGGAGGTATTTTAGAAAAATGTATAAAAAATAAATTTGCTCTATTTTTCTTAATAAAAATTTAACTAATCTGTTACATTAGATGTAGAAGAATGTTAAGAACCTCTGTCTTTTTTACAAAATCAATTGCAGTTAATATTTAATGGGAAAATCGGGGAAATGTAATTTGTGATGTCAAAACATGGTTTATGTCCTCAAAGCCAGATTTTATTTCTCAAATGCTTCACGAAATTCAAATATAATTAATTTAATTGATTTTAGATAAAACCATTTCTAGTCTCAACCTTAAAATTCATTCTATACATAAAATCAAAACTTTGTTAGTTAAAAAAACGAAACTTGATTACCTATTTTTGTTATAGTAAAATATTTTCTTAGTTTTAAAGCTTTTGACGGTGAATTTAGGAAAAATATTTTCAATTAAAATTTTTGTTAAGAAAAAAAAAAAAAAATTAATTCCACTCACCTTCCACCTCAAGGCGCACTTTTTTGAGAATTCCTGGAAAACAATGTTTTCCTCGGGGTGTTTTTTCTTGTGCTCTTGACGACACGTTTGAACGAAGAACGCATAAGCGGTCATCCTTCCTCTTGGTTTCGTTGCCTTTCCTCTTGGCATTTTTTCTTGTTGCAAACTCTGCGCGTTATTTTGTTGAAGGTTATTCTGTTGCTGCGTTAGCTGTTGTAACTGATGCTAAAATGAAAAAAGAAAGGCGATATTAAAAATCTCCAAAAATATATAATTTTTTCAATTTTATTCACTATAAATTTATTACTTAGTTTACGAAAAACTATATTTTGTCATTCATATCACGACATTATCAAACTAAATTCAATTTATTAAATTCAGATTCAAGTAAAACTTAATATTTCAATTGCAAATTGAATTCTTCAAAACTGCTTTAAAAGTTAATCTCAAATATGAAATAAGTCACCAGATATCTTTGCCAACGTGTTTAACATCTTTTCGCTAAATAAAACGCGCAAACAAAAATTAAAAAATACATTTTTTTATTTTTTACCAAGCTAATAACGAGGACAGTTTAAAAAATACTATCCTGTAAGACACTACTCGTGCGATTGAACTTCAGATGAAGAACGAGCATTGAAGTTTCAGTTATTTGCACGAATCCCGAGTCTTCGTATCAGCCTCAAGTGTAAGCAAAAATAACGCTTCTAATGCACAAATACGCGGAGCTGCACGTGCAAATACTCCATCATCAGGGAATTCGTGGGAATATTATTAAAACACTTGAAATCATCCTCTCTTTCAAATTTAAAGAAATATTTAACACTTATTTTTCACTTAAATATGTATTACTTTTCAATGCATTATTTTAAAAATCTTTTAATTTATGTATAATTAATCCGGAAATCATTATAACATAATTGGTAATAAATGACGGCAAGAACCAAAAACAACAAGTTTCTTCAAACATAATTTTTAACTAATTACTAATCAAAAGTAAATGATAAAAATTAGTAATAAATTCCTTTGGCAAATTCGAATATTAACGAAGTCGGTTATTCAATGTCTTCAAAGTCTTGTTGTCACAACAGTGATCACCTTTGAAGGTGACATTTATCAAGAAAGGTTACTTTCGTTTCACTTTCAGTCTTATCCAGTTCTCTTGTTCGTGTTTACAGAAACTAAAGCAATAAACTTGGTTTTCATTCTCGTCACACTCTAGAGAATCTCCCAAGGCCAAGATTAGTCCTACATACACTTCCGGGAACAAATTTATAACTAGTAACTTCTATATTTGATGTAAAAAAATGTAATTTCTTTTTCCAATAATATACCATTCAACTTATTCTTAATTGTTTTTATACTGTCAAAAAAATTTTGAAGAAAATTATCAATTATTTTGTAAATTTTTTCTAAAGAAGCTTTACTAGCAGATATTTAAATATAACATAAATTTTTTATGCAATTTCCAGTAAAAAAAATACATCCAAATGATAATAACTTAACTGCTTTTTAGTAATTTTTAAGTAATGATTAATACAATTCTATCAGCCGATATTTATGTGATCAAAAATTAGATAAGCATTAAGGAATTGAGGAAAGTTTGGAGATGGTTCCATTTACGATTTATAGAGATGTCATGCATATTAACGAAATTGAAAAATTTATGTATGAGAAACCAGATTTAGTTTCTACATGTTTATGTAAAAGATAATTAAAATTGAATAATCTGAACCAGAAATAGAATGTCTACGCAGGTTTGCATACGGCCAAAAAAATTTACTTTATTAAATCAAATCATTTTGTCAAAAAAAAAAAAAAAAAATTCAGTTGAATGAACTGAAATATTTGTTTAATCCGACTAAATTTCGGTTGGATCATTCAAATATTTTTCTAAGTATCTTTTCTACCATTTCCCAAAATTGTAAGATAGATTTTGCTTTGTTTTAGACATAAACAAGTAGAATCCTAAAATACACCAAAAAGTAAAAAGTGGTCCTAATTTAATAAAGTTAGATTCATTCAAGGCCGTATAGTAGACTTTTATATCACCAATTATATACGACCGCTTTATAATTAAAATAATAATTTAAACAAATTTTCCATAGAAGGCAGTAATGTACTACATTTTCCTGCATTGCTGTTTTCTTCGGAAATTTTTTAAAAATTATTATTTTATTAATAAAGCGGTCGTATATAATTTCTAATGACAGACCTTACCACATCACCTTAAGGTAGTGTTTTCATCCACGAAAATTAGACCTCAAGCAAAAATAGATAATTTTGTTTTCAAGAATAGCAATATTATTATTGAAGGGCTATTTTGAAAGAGAAAAGATTATTTTACATGAAAAAAATTTGAAACACAGAAAAATAATTTTATTAATAAATTCAAATTAACCCAGCGCAGTCGAAAGCGTCATTTTTTCCACAGAAAGATTTTCAAATTCTTTAAAATATTTATTAATAAATTTTATTTTTGACCCAACTTTTTTTCTTATTGCTTCTTACCAAATTTTAAAAAATCATGCGATTCTAATAAATTATGAATCATTTTTTCAGAGAAACGATTTCCCACAACTTCACCATTTCTGATTTTTAAAAATAAATTCTTTAATGGCTAAAACCATTAAAAAAACATTTTCCAAAACGAAATTTTTATAAACAATTTGCTGAATTTGATAATAATTTATTCATTTTCGAAAATTGGAAATGGTTAAGTTGTAGGGAATCTTTTTCTTGAAAAAGTGATTTGTAATTTATTAAAATCGCATAATTTTTTAAAATTTGGTAAGAAGCGATAAGAAAAAAAGTTGGGGCAAAATAAAATTTATTAATAAAATTATTTTTCTGTTTTTCAATTTTTTTTCATGGAAATTAATCTTTTCTCTTCCAAAATTACCCTTCAATAATAATATTGCTATTCTTGAAAGCAAAATTATCTATTTTTGCCTCAGGTCTAATTTTTGTGGATCAATTACCTTAACTATCTTAGCTATTAAGTTTTGTTTATCCGATAGACATCAGTAAACGTTGAGTAAAAAAGACTGTACACGGAGAAAAATATTTGTCTAAAATTACCAAAATACATGTCGCTTTAGAATTTATCATGCGTTTCCAAATAGTTTGGAAATTTGAGACAAATATTTTCCGCCGTGTAATATACAATTAAAACGAATTGTGTTTAATTATCTTTAAATAAAAATTCCCAATTGTTCAAAAAATTTAATTAATAAATAAATTCATATTCTGAGAAATATTTAGTATATTATTCAAAATAAATAGTTTAATTCATAAGGGAATCAAATTATATAATTTTATATCGTCATTAATATGAAAATCCAATTTTCATTTGCATCCTGTTTCGATGAAAAATTTTACATTTTTTTTTTTTTTTTATAAATAAATAAAATAATTTATCCTGTTGAATAATATTCATTATTTTCCATGCATAACATTACAAGTAAATGTTGAAAAAGAAATTTATCATATTTTCTCGATAATATACCGTAATATACCGGAAATTTCTGTTGCCTTCCCCAATTTTATATTACCGAGAATTTTCGAACTCTAAACTTACTATGCCAAACTTAGTTCCATTCTTGAAAACAAAACTAGTCTATCTACGTCTGTTTTTATTTCCTCTAGCGTTTAGTAAATTTTGAAAACAACATTTTATGTACTTTGGACACAAACATGTAGAACCCTAAAATCACTTTCACCTCGTAACCCGCAGGCGATCAAAAAATCTACATTTGCGTCAAATTTAGCAGTCCGACGGATTTTTTTGCGGTGACAAGTAACATTACTTAACACAATGTAAACAAATTCAAATTACACGTGAGTATGATAAAAATACCGACATGTTAAGGACATCTGGTTTGATTTCATTGAGGAATCAGTGAATGCGCCAAATGAACATAGATTTTGAATTTGATTAAAACGATAAAACTATAACGATGTGTCTTTAATTTTTATTATATATAATATAATTATACACAATAATAATTACTTTATTTCTTTTTAGTGTTGATTAACCTAAAATGAACGAGTTCATCGATCGATAAAATATATTGCTGGTTTTATTATTCCCACCTGAATATTTCACTGATTCAATAAGTGAGTTCAATCTATTTCACTGATTTATCAGTCGAATTTCAGTAATTCTCAGTGAAATACTTATAGCTGCTACCTGCAGTGAATAGTGACTGCGAATCAGTGGCCGTTCACTGATTCGGGCTTATAGAGTGACATGACTTAAAAGTTTGAAACGTTTGAAGTCGTTTTTTTTCGTAATTAATGTCCCATATAAGTTACAATCATTGATTGTCAACAAGATCTTGAAACGGACATTAACGTGATGACGACATCAAAGTTGAGGTCTTTGACCATTGTAAAAATCGGGCTTCAATAACTGACGAACCAGACGACATTTTCGTTTGTATAGAAAAGCAGCAGAAGCAGCAGCAGCAGCAGCACGAACCGGAATCAATAGCGAGCGCAACGAAGGGGTGAGGGACAGACTAAGGGTACGACGTAATGGTGTAACCACCAGGCAAAACGCAGCCTCGACTTTATTAACGTTCTAAAATCAGCTCAGCCCCCTTCCCCCAATTTTCAAAGAACCAAGAAACATTTAGCTTGAAAAATAAAAACGAAATTGTCTTCGGAATTCAACTCAATCTACCCTCTGACTAATAATGAAAAATTCGATTTTTATTTCAAAATATTTTATATTTACCTGGTCCTTAATTCAATCAAATAAACGTTCGAGCCAATTAGCCGGCTTAAGGGTATGCGATTCTCTGAAAAGAGTAGCAAGTTCATGTGAACAACTTAGTCCAGTTCCTATATGTTTACGTTAAAAATACATAAAATTTGTCTTCAAAATTTGGGAAATTATAGAGATTTTCTAAACCAAAAGTAGTCTATCTACATCCGCTTTTACCTTATCTACCATTTCTCAAATTTTGAAAACAAAATTTCATTTACTTTAGACACAAAAATGTAGAAACCTAAAATCAATCAAATTTATTAATTTCCTGAGGATCATCATATCCCTTTAAATTAAAATTATTTTTAGCCAAACCTTAAGTCAAAACTATTATGAGAGTAAATTTTAAATAAACAATTAGGTATGATAAATTACTATAACATAAAGAACTTTCTACTCTCTGAATCTGAATCAGTCAAATTTTCACTGATGGAATCAGTGATTTGCCTTTTTACTGATTCATCAGTGGAAACAACATTTTTCACTATTAAAGCAGTTAATTTTCACTGATTAATCAGTGAATAAATAATTACCACTGTTGAATCAGTTACTTTTAGCTGAAGTAATCAGTGAAATTTAACTGATTCACAGTAACCTCTTTTTAGTTATTTGAATCGGTCAAATTTCACTGATAATCAGTAGATTTCCACTGATTCAGATTTAGAGAGTATGATTAAAATATGTCCAGATTTCAGTAGTTATTTCTTTACTGAGATCGGCCTCGTCTGTCTTAATTTTAGCTTCAGGAAAAACTTAACTTCATTAAAGCAGATGTATTGTGTTAATCTGCTGAATTCAATTCACAAATGAAAGTAAGTCATACTTAATAAGAGCTTTAATCCTTACATCAAGTTATTGTACTTTAAAAGGCCATGGATCAACTAGACCATATGATCGATATGGTAATGGTTTTGGCTGTAAACTTTTGTCTATGCAAAATAAGATATTAGGTCAAAACTTTTTGAGATCAAAGAAAAGGCACTAAAGTAAGGTCTGTCAACTCTCAAATTATTATAATTATTAAAAAAAACATATTTCAGAAAAAAAAGTCTTTTTATTTAAAAAAAATCTTAGAATTGACAGACTTTCCTTAGTGCATTTTCTTTGTTCTCAAAAAATAACAATATCGATCATATGGTGTGGTTGATCCATGGCCTTAAGGGGTTAGACCTGTGTGTCACTTTCGAAAAATCGATTTTTTTTATTGCTTATTTCTAATCTAAAACATGTTAAAAAGACTTTTCCAAAAGGGTTTGTTCAAAACCAGCTTAGTTTTTGAGCTGCAAGACCTAAAGGCTCCCGCGGTCGGTTAATCAAAACAATGATTCATCCCGTTTTCAAACTTTGAGCTCGTTTTTCTCAAAACCGTGTTTTTCAAGTTGATGTGCAGGATTGCGGAAAATCTATTCAATCGATTCGGCTCAAATTTTTTGTAATTAATTTTTATGCATAATGCGAGATACTGACGTAGGGATTTCTGAAAAAAATATTTTCCCGTTTTACGGCTCCTTACGCTTCAAAAAAGAGGGAAAAATGAATTTTTTTTTGCAGAGCGCGCCATTTTGTCTATTTTCCAAAATTTACTAAATCCCTACGTCAGTACCTCGGCAACTTAATTACGAATAACGAAGTATTTTCGTTTTCGTTTCAGAAGAAAGATGCGTACTGTATCTTGCACACCGTTTGGGTCTGCCATTTTGAGGTCTGGTTCCCGCTTTGATCATTTATTTACTAAATTAATAACACCTTTGAAACAATTAATGTAAAATATTTAAGAATAAAGCGAGAGAATCGTGAAAGGAATAATTAAAAAATCTTAATTACTTTACCTACTCGGTGATCCTAAACAAGCGCTCGAAAATCGCTCTTGACACAGGTCTAGCCACTTAAGGACTGTAATAATTTGTTTACTTAAAACTACTTCCAAACCCTCATTTTGATGATGGAATTGTACTGAAGAGCAATTAAGGCCATGGATCAATCGGACCACGTGACTAAATTATACATTTATTCGTTCATGTAAGATAACTTTTTTAATTTACAATGTATCTTTCTGATAATTTGGGAAACGTAACAAAAGATAATAAAGCACGTCTGTTAACTTCTTTTTAGTAAAAATTTTGAAAAAAATTCGAAAACTTATCGACAATTACAGTTAACTGTAAAATTTTTTCCAAAATTTTCACTCATACAAAGTTGACAGACGTTCTCTATCGTGTTCTGTAGTATTTTCCAAATTTTCAGGAAGATATTTTGTAAAAGAAAAAAGTTATCTTACACGAACTTTTACAGGAATTTGGTCACATGATCTGGTTGATCCATGGCCTTGAAGTAAAAATAAATGAACTAAATTAACTTATCTATCAGTATTATTAAAATAATTCAGATTAAGAGAGACAGCATGTTTGGATAGATTTATATTTTGTTTGTATCGAATTTTAGGCAAAAAAGTTTTACAACTTAGTCGAGTTTTGACATGTTTACGTTAAAAATATAGAAAATTTTTTTTCTCCAAATTAGGGAAATGGTAGAGAAGATGAAAACAGACCTAGATATACTACTTTTGCTTTTGACAATAATAAAAATTTCAAAGTGACGTGTGTGATAAGATGTCTGCTATTGTATTGACCCAAAATTCATAGAATTTTTGTTTATTTCTCGTTATTTTGACATAAGGTCAGATTCTTTTTATTTTCTTCGATTAAAATTATCAATCTGACCCTATGCCAAAATAACGAGAAATGAACAAAAATTGAATAAAAATTTCCCCATTTATTTTGCTAAAATTGAACTTTTTTTCATTGTTCAACTCAAAAGTTGTCTATCTGCGTTCGTTTTCATCTTCTCTACCACTTCCTAAACTTTGAAAACAAAATTCTACGTATTTTGGACTGGTGTCCACAATACAGAAAAAATATAGAAAAAACACATAGTAACTTAGTCAATAAAATTTTCTAATTTCTCAAGTATCACATGCCCTTAAGGCCATGAATCAATCAGTACAGGGTTGTGCCATTTAGACCTTCGGTATTTCAACATTGAATCACTATGACACTTTTCAGCTGATTTTGGTAAATGAGCAAGATTTGTTTAGGATATATTTTACCATTTCAAGATCGTGCTTCATAATCCTCCTTAGAGTCGTTCCACTCACGTTTAACTCCTGAGATTTGCGGCGATACGACACATTTGGATTATCAGCAACACTGTCTCTTACTGCTTTAACAACTTCATCGGAGCGTCTCGGACGCGATCGAATGGGACGCTGGCGAGTTGCTACAGACCCATACTCGAAGAAATTTTTCACCAAACTACGAATTGTGTTGTCTGAAGGTGCTGAATTTCTCCCATATTTTTTACGATAAGCACGCACAGTTTTCACAATTGAACGATTGTTTTCAATGTAAAACGCTACGATTTCAGCGCGTTCTTTCGGTGTGTATTGACTCATGGTTAAAATGGTACTGAATGACGTTTCAGAATCGTGCTCATTTGTCAAAATCGGCTGAAAAACAACAGAGTTATTCAATGTTGAAATACCGAAGGTCTAGATGGCGCACCCTGTACAACTGACTAAATTAATAAAATCAGTTTCCCCCAAGATTTTTCCATAATGAATTTTTAGGATGTAATAAAGGACATATTACATTGAAAAAAAAAATTCGACGATACAGACATAATTGTGGTTCCTTGACCTATATTATATTGGAGATTTACCGAAAACCAAGGTTTGCTTGTATTAGTTCAGCCTGTATGTGTATTCCAAACATATGAATTACTATTGCAGCAATATTTTTGATTACCTGTCAAATATATTTTGTTGAATTACTTAAAAACAATCAGCTATATTCATATGGCTGATAAATCCCAAGCATTTCATTCAGTGTAGCGGATGGCTGTAGACTTTAATTAGTTCTCAGCAATTGAAAAAAATTTAGTGTTGGTAAAACAAGAATCATTTCATAAGTCTTAAAATTTCAGCTCAAAAAATGTATTATTGTGGAAATCTCTTGGGGGAAACTGATTTTATTGATTTAGTCAGCTGTACTAGTTGATCCCTGGCCTAGAAATTAACTTAAGACCGTGTAGTAGGGTCTGACGTCACCAATTATATACAACCACTTTAACAAAATAATAACTTTTAGAAATTTTTCAAAGAAGACAGCAAAGCGTTGCAGTTTTTCGCGTTGCTTACTTCTCTGGAAAATTTCTGAAAATTATTTTTTTATTAATAAAGTGGTCGTATGTAATTTGTAACGTCAGACCCAATCAAACAGCCTTAAAGCATACACTGTTAAAAATTTTTGGGATTTTACCAAATTTTTACAACATGGATGTATTAAATATAGTTTACTAGATAAACAGAAATCATTATTAATTGAGGAATCATTAGAAAATCAAAGATTTTTTAACCTAACCTAAAAGCAGCGGAAAAGTTCAAACCGAGTGCAATTCAAATATGTCATGATCTGGCATTCACCTGTCTAACCTGACCTGACATGTGCTCATGCGCAGATAAATCTTTCCCCGCTCGCCACCCAATTTTTCATGAAATAATGAAACTAACCGTGAGAAATTGAAAATTTTCACGTAAAAGTTTCAATGTTTCAACGAAATGTTTTATCGCTCACAACCCTACTGTCAGATATGACTACGCAGTGGAATTCTGCAACTTTAAGGAATGGGAACTCGTGTATTTATAATTATTTAGGGACTCTATTTTGCGAAAATGCAAAAAATTTATTCAGCAAAGTAATATTATTTTTTAATAACAAATAATCCATTAAATAATATTCATAATTTAAAGAATTTGAAAATCTTTCTGTGGAAAAAATGACGCTTTCGACTGCGCTGGGATTCGAGCCCAGGTCTTTCGATTGCCGGTAGACCTGGGCTCGAATCCCAGCGCAGTCGAAAGCGTCATTTTTTCCACAGAAAGATTTTCAAATTCTTTAAATATTGAATTTATTTGCATTATTTGCGATATAAGAGTTTGAAATTGTCTACGAGGACACCTGTCGACAACGTATCCTATCTGATACGCGACTAGTGATCCTCCGATAATGTAGGCAGTGACAAAAATTTCAAACTCAACTAATTAATTTGAAATATTCATAATATTTTTCATTATTTTTTTCTGTTTTCAAGGTTTTCAGAAAAAGTGGCAACCCTGCAAAATGTCACCATGATTTTTAAAAATTTCAAACGATTTAGTTCTTAGATTATACTTTTGGGTTATACTGAGGGTATAAAGTTGGTTCAACCGCACGATAAAAAAAATCCATTCCCAGATCTGCCAACGAAATTAATAAGGTTTGCTTGAGAAAATAGATTATATCTCGCCCACCATCGTTTCTCGATTACAACTGCTTGCTTCAATGACGTCATATAGTTGACCCTCCTGAGCAGTTTGCGACCAAAGTCAACCGTTAAGACATGAGAAACCAGATATATTTTTAATTAAAAATTATCTTTATCACGAAATTAAAATTCTAGATTTCAAGGTAGGAAAGGGATTTATTTTTATTTTTTAGTTATTACGTTTAACAAATAAGCAATAAAAAACTGAAATCCGTTGAAAAAATAGACATGCTTCAGTAGCCAAACAAAGCATCGCGTCAATAATCCAGGTGTTTCCTATACTCCTATACTAAGATTCAAAAATCTTGACTGGTAAACTACAAAAGAACTACAAACAAATATAAAGAAAATAATATTGTGAATTGTTCAGAAAAAAAGTTATCGCACAAAATACTCCGAATGTTTGTGCGGACGTAAAAATAACTGTTCAACTAATTTGTAAATGTTCGAAGCGAATGTGCATAATTCGAAATACCTCACTGAGAAAACAGTTTTGTTAAATCGACAAAAACATTTTTTTTGGTATTTATGGAACAAGATTATTTTTTTTATCAGTAAAACGTTTTACTAAATCAATTATATTTGGGTTATTTCAGCAAAATTTCTGTTGCATACATTTTTTCTCAGTGCTTGAAAATCGTTAATTCGAGAGAAAAATATTTTGTAAAGGCCTTCGAGTTTTCTAGAAACAATAGAAAAGTTCTGCAAATAAAACTTCAATAAATAGATAAACATAGGGGTATTAAATTGAATATACTTTGTATATAAAAAGCAAGATTAATATACAAAATTTACACGTACTTTAAATTCCTAAAGCAAATTGAAATTTTGATTATATAAATCTTGTATAAACATTATGTGCAGATATATTGTTTCAGTTTGATAATAAATAAAATACAAAGACATCTTCATTGTTTAATATACAAAATAAAATCAAAATAAGTATTGAATTGTTTTATTTACAAAAAGGGTTGTTTTGGCTTTTCAGCCAAAGTAAATTGAAGAGAGCTGATGTAGAAAATTCCAAGTCTCAAGTGGATCTGGCCTTGAGCAATAAAAGAATAGTCGCCAGGGCTCGCACCTGTTCAGTCAGAAGAATTTTGTGCCTATTCAGATCGCGATGTGGACATCCTTTAGTCACGTGTCCGTTTAAAGTGAGCATTATATGATGTAGATTTTTTTATTGAAAAGGATCGTAATAACCATATTGAATGATGAGTTGTAATGCACTGTTGTCTCATATAAATGAGAAAATATTTGTCAATTTAACAATAAACCAAAACAAACGAACAAAATAAGAAGTTTATCAAGAAAGCATCCCTTAAATTTTGAATTAATTCAGAATCTACTTTACAACTTAAATCATCATTAAAGCTGAGAACATTTATAATCTACGATGAAATTATTATTATTATTATTATTATTATTCTATTAATTTATTTCTGAGATAAATTTTTCAATTCACAAAATATCATTCTCAACACCTTGGAAACATAATAAAATACAATAAAGTCTCCTAACTTCTTTTAAGTAAAAATTGTGGAACATTTTTTTTTCCAGAAAAAATAAAATTTTTACTAAAACGAAATTGAAAGACATCTTTTATTATCATCTGTTGTTTTTCCTAAACTTTTAAAGATATTTTGTAAAATAAAAAAATTATCTTACAGGAATTAGGTCACGTGGTCCAATTGATCCATGACACTAAAAGGAATAAATACTTTCAGACAAACTTTCGCTATTCAAATAAATTTATGTATATATTAATCACTTTTGGAGAAACTTGAACTTAATTCGATTTCTTAAATTTTCATGTTTTTTTTTTGAAAAATGCTCTTTGGTGACAACCAAAATGTTTTAAAATTTTGGTATTTGTCGAAAAGATTATAGAGCAGATCAGGGCAAAGTTTTTTTTGGAAATAACCACTATATAATTTTTTACATAAAAAATTTTTCGTTCTACAGCATATATTTGAAGGTTACTTTTTCAATGCTTAATAACGAATCAAATTTACTAATCCTAAGGTCTTTTCATATTTATCAATATTTATGAAAAAATAACTGTGGTCTACTTTGTCCCAATTTATCCGAAGCAAAATTGTCTACTTGCATCTTATTAGAAATAATTGAAGCATCAAAGCATTGTTTTATTGAAATAGTTAAATAATAATGTAGAACGTATAAAAAACATATTAATTTTTTCTCGACCCATTAATTTTTTACAGAACAATGAATGTTGATTTTTTAAATATGAATGATGTTATAATTTTTGGTATTTAGAAGGTGTCAACACACTTAAAATCTTATCAAATAAATAAACCCGATAACTTTGCCCCGGTCCAATTAAAAAACATACATTTTGCCATCTATGGCCTTGAGAAAATTCTTTGGCTAGTACAATTTGGTTGATCTAAGACGATTTTGTTCAATGAAGACATTTCTTTCAGATTGTATATATTCAAATCTACATTTTAACCTAAAGATTCGTAATTTTAAGGTTAAATATTTTTCGAAGTAATTGATATTACTGCATAGAAATCAAAATTTCCAACAATTCGAAGAGAGAGTCAAGTAACGATAACACAAAATATTGGTTAAGGAAATATATCTCAAATTATAAACGTTTGAGGTTAGGAACAACGCGCATGTTTCAGGATTGAATTAAAATTCAAAAACTTGCGTGGAGAACATGATCCAAATCTAAAACTTTCTTTGTTTCAATGTAAATATTTAAATTTTATATAATAAATTTGAACCTTTTTTTCGTTACTTTCTCATATTTATTGTAAAAATAAATGTGAAAAAAAAGCAAGAAAAATTGGTGAATCAATAATTTTACGTGAAAAGTATTAGAAACGGACATTTTTTGCTGGTATTCGATATTCCTTCTCGAAACAAAAGCATCCCGAGGGAACAAAAATGTCTAATTCTAATATCTATGCGTGAAATAAAATTTTTATTTCGAGGTTAAAATTTAACATATCAGCTTGAAATGATAGAATTCAAAGTGAAACCGGTATAGTGAATGAAAGATTGCAAGTCTTCATTCAAGGGCATTTGATATTTAGGAAATCATCAGAGTTTACTGATTTTTGTTTTCTGTAAATTGGTGTCCAACGTAAAGAACATTCTATCTTGAAAATTAAAAATTTTTAAAAATTTTAGTAAGTTATCGACTTCCTGGCGGGTCCCGTGAACCGAAATTTTGCCACACAAAATGTTAATAGTGTGATTCTTTATTAAAATTGACCTAATAAATTTAACAATAAAAATCGATAATTTTATTCCCCGATTGTAGGAAATAGAAAAAAACACGATGTCAAATTTTCACTTCTGGTGAATGCGGTTTCAAGTTCACTGTGTTAATAGTACATATGTATTGAAATAAACTTCTCTTAATTTTTCGTTATATCAGGGTGACCGTTTTCATCGACAAAAATAATTCCCGGTCATTAAAAAAATAGTTTCCAATGAATAACAGTTAATGCAATGGGTGTTTAATATTTTTTATTCAATATTCTGAAATGAAATTTCTCCTGGTATACCGAAATCACAAAATCATAAGAAATGAAGAATTGTTAAAATAAGACGGGAATTTCGAAATGCATAATATAATATATAAGTAAATCACTTTATGTAACACATTTAAAACAAAAAAAAACCGTTTTTTATTAAAAATTTGAAAAATTCCCGTTCATTTCCCGGTCCAGCGGCCACCCTGTTATTTGTTTAAAACCAAAACTATGTTATCTAATGCCTTTTAGCAAAAGCCTTGGTTTTTCCTAAATTTTTATTTGATAATTTTAATTATTTTGGATATACATATGTAGAAACTGGCAATGTTTGCTCATAAGAAAAATGTATCGCATCGCCATAATTGCAAAAACTTTCATTCAATTATACCAGTTTAGAAATTTAAATATATTTATAAGAGTGATGCTAATAATTTTTGCCACCAAGGTCTCCATTAAGATTACTCTCTGCCTCTCTCTATCTCTCTCTCTCAATCTGAACCATCGTCCCTAATTTACTCTCTGAACCCAAAACTTCTTCATTTATAATTCGCTGGTATCTTCCTCACCGAAAGCCACGCGTTCCTGGAACCTACCGGAGACATAACCGGTGGTGTGGAGGTTTGCGTGGTAATCGGCATGTGCTGTTGTTGTCCCTGTTGGATTTGCTGCTGGTGCATATTATTCTGGGCAGCGTCGACGACTCCACTTGCATACCACCACTGGACGCCGGGAGGCGCCAACGGTGTGCTGACTGGTACGTTACCGGGCGCCCCGAGCCTGAAGTCATACGCGCCGCCCTTCATACACGAACCGACCGGGCTCGAGGTAGACACGGGGATCGACTGACTCCCAGTTGTAGCAGGGTTCTGGAAACTGGAGGCCATCTTGTAGGAGAAAAGCTGCTGGGTTGCTGCGGCTGCGGCCGTGCTTCTCACAATGTCTTGATGATGCTGTGATAGTTGTTGCTGTTGCTGATTCAACAGATGCTGGTGTAGACTCTGTTGTTGATGCTGCTGCTGTTGTTGTTGTTGATGTTGCTGCTGCTGCTGTTGTTGCTGTTGCTGCTGCTGCTCGGACACATTAAGTCCAGGCCACCATGCGGATCCGCCGGATGTATCCTCTCGGCCCCCAGGACTCGGGGCGCCCCAGCCACCGGCAACGCGGTGGTGTTCCGACATATCACACAAGTCCGTCTGTCACTTTCTGTATACCGTGGCGACACGGGGGTAGGAAGGAAGAAAGGAAGGAACGCACGTCCCACACACTCTCACGCACACTCAGACAAACAGCCAGGCACAGTTCGCTCACATGAGCGCGTTCGTTTGTTCGCGTCCGTGATGCAAGGCACACGCGCTCCACTATCGCGACGTGTGCGTACCTCGTCGTCCCTCTGTCGCACAACACTCGTCCACTCTGCACTACGCGATCACTCACTTGTCTTGGTCGTCCGCCACCGCGCCACGAACTTAACAAGTACAAACACGACAAAAATCGAGCCAACTATCGACACGCTACTTGTACTTAGGATGCGGTCTACTCGACGCTACGCTCAACGTTCGTTAGGTCCGTGGGTAGTTCGGTGGGCCAGAGGCGGGTGGGTAGGGGAGGCCGCTCACTCTCCCGTTTGCGCTCCTTCTTTCGTCCCTTCTCCTCCCCCCACCGGGCGGCTCACTTAGCTCTTCTCCTTACCGCCCTCCATCGTCCGCTCAACCAAGTGAACGCGGTTCTTTATTAGCTCTATGACGTAGCTAGACTAATTTATTTCTCATGGACGCTTCGCGCCCGATTTTCAACAACGCTAAACATAAGAGTAACGGTTTTTCTAAGGAGAGAATGCACGAACAGGAGCAATGTTGCTTAAGTTTCGGACACGAGTTGTGCAGGGGGACAAACGCGCGGTACGGTGCGGTTCTCCCTCTATTAAACCCCACCAGTCTTCTTTACCCCACCAAACATCCCTACCATCGTGCAAACCTCCCACCAATTATTCGTTTCTTCTTTCTCTCTCGTGCAGCCCGGCCTTCCTTCCAGCGGGCGCAATGCAACGTTGCCAATATGGGCTTTCACCCGCCCGCTTACAAAGAAGTACCAAAGAGAGCAGACCAATAAGCGATGAGGATAGTAGTAGAGGGGATGGCGGGAGCGTGATATCAGGAAAGCAAGGCAACATCGCTTTTCTTTACTGGCGAGCAGTGTGCTTCGGTCGTTTGGTCGTTTGTTCGTTTGGTTTTCGTTAGCAGGTCCTGAGAGAGAAATGGTTACCACCAATGCCGTTGATAGTGGAGGGGCGGGCCGAACCCTTCTCTACCCTTGAAAGTCGAGGTCAACTTTTAGGCAGAGAGAGAAGAATCTTGCAGGCATGGTTTTTTTTCGCTTCTTTAGTTTCAATCTTTACGTATCTTTTTCTCACCCTTCTCTTTCTTCTAAGGTTGCTTCTCCTTCTTCTTCAGTCTTACATTCTATCATTCGAAACCATTCTCCGATCACTGGAATTTACATTTAGTCAAACACTTCCTGATTTTCCGTACTTTTACCCCTTCCCGGGCAAGTACATCTTTTTTACCGACTGGTAGCTGTCGGTAGCGGCATTTTTAAAATTAATTTTAAATACTTGGAGGATATTCAGTTTTCGAAGATTTTATCTCTGCTCAGAGATAAAGAGCATTATTGTAAAAAATTCTAAAGTTTATGTCTCTAAATAGCTGAATATACGATAGTTTACAACCATTTTTTCAATGTGCATTTGTAAGTAAAATCATCTCACCAAGTCTTTTAATTGAAATGGAGAAATATCGATAAAAAAGAATTCGATGAATTTTATAGTCCAAGGAGCACGCGTTAATGATAAATTTAAAGAACTAATTTTTATGAGATATCACTGATCTATTTAATACTATATAGATAAGTTATATTTAGATGAAAAATTATCTTTATGCGTTTGTTATAGAAATTCCATTTGTATTATCAGTTCACAAATAACAAAAATTAATAAAACTCGTGACGTTATAAAGTGGTTCATGCTCTTAACCAAATATATACATTGCTTTGTTTGCTGCAAATACATTTCTTATGAGGTCGAACGAAAATTAATTTGTAAATATATAAGTGGCAGTAGATAATAAAAATATTAGCTTTGAAAATATATTAAAACCCTTGTTTTTGCATGGGCTCAGTTTCTTTTTTTTCTAGATTCTCAGAGGCGTATATTCGAAAAAAATACAAAAACGTCAGGTAAACGTTTCAGCCGCATACGGAAGTTCTTAATTTTTAAAATGTTTTGGAGAATATTGTTTTATTTTTTAATAGTTAAACTAATTCATCAGATTAACTTGACCGATTCAGATTTAGGAAGTAAAAAATAAAAGAGCTGTAATAAATCAATTATATTATTAATTTACGTGATTCAAACTTAATTAATTATAATGCCTTAGAAAAATTGACAATCTTAAAAATAATAGTATCAAACCTTAGAAATTATAATACTAAACAACTTAACATTTTCAATTTTGCGATAAAAGAAAAAAAAATCGGACCGCTTCGCGGGCACATTCTTATCGCGCACAGCTCGCAAATTTGAGCGCGCGATTTGATCGTCGCGCTTAACGCTCGGTCTTATGCTTTTCGCATACATTTAAGTTTATTTCTTATAATTTAATACTGAAGGTCAGACCAATTTTATAATAATATTACAGATGATGATGTGAATTACACATTTCTTTTTGAATTTAAGTGAAACAGGAAATTCAATTTACCCAAGGCTTTATCAGCCTTAACGAACACATTCTCATCATGACGCTCGCGCTTCGCGCCCGATTTTCCGTATACATTTCAGTAACTTTTTAATAAATTACATGATTAAAATAATTTATTTTCTTCCAAATCTTTCAAAAAGGAAAAACAATCGTAAACTTTATTTAAGGAAACGATTTTGCAGAACAACGTTTATTTCGTATCTCACATATTTTGGTGAAAAAAATGGAATTTTTTCAATATTTAAAATCAAAACATAAAATATACATCCTGTCGAGAAATGTCTTAATGAGAATTTGTAGACCTCATTTAGGCAAATAATTTTCCATCTAAAATATCTCACATATTTTGTCTAAAAAATGGAATTTTTGAATTTTAATCGTATTTTTTGGAATTGAAACGAAAAATATATGTTTTATCAGAAACTGTGTGAGACAAAAATTGTAGATCTTTTTAAAACGAACAACTTTACATTCTTACGTTTGTTTCGTATTTCACATATTATTGCTAACAAAATTGAATTTTGGATTTTCAATAGTATTTTTTTAAATTAAAAAGAAAAATATACATCTTATGAAAAAATGTTGCAATTCAAATTTGTAGGTCTTTATGTAGAAAATAATATTGTATCATAACGTTTTTTCGTATCTCGTATAATTTGACTGGAAAACGGAATTTTGATATTGACTTTTTTCAAGTTTTAATATGCTGTAACATTTCTAATTTTGATTTAATCAAAAAATGTTATCAGGATAATTTGTAGAGATTTATGAGCACTATCAAAAACCAGTATTGAAATTTTTGATTTTTTCAAACAGTTATTTTCAAAAACACAAAAGTAGTGCTCAATTCCTCAATTTTGATTGGATGTGGCTGGTTAACGAACTTGTCTTTAGTTTTTCGGCTCCGATAAAGTGTGCCAAAGCTCAATTCAATCTGATAATTCTATCGAGAGTTATCGATTTGATGAAAATTTCGAAAGTCATTTTTCACATAAAAGTAATACCTTCTCATCCATGATGAGAATGTAACAATGCAAAAAAGCAAATAATGGAGTCGAATAATTAGACGTTTTCGAAAAGGCAGAACAAAAAAAAAAATAAATAAATAAAATAATCAAAAAAGTCTGCACGCAGTCTTCTCTTTTTTTTTTCTTTTTCTTCTTTTTTCCCTTCTCGCTGGGTAATGGATTCGGAACAGGGGCGAAGAGTCTCTTAGCATTACTTTACTGATGAGTACGATTAAAAATTTTCTAACTATAAACTGTTTTAATTCATACTACTAGTCTTTTGTTAAAAAATTTTATAAGGCGTACATTTTGAAATCGAAATTATTCAACGTTTTTACGGGGCCCCAAGAGGAATATTCCACCCCTGACACGAACGAGTTGGAGTAACGCGTCGAATCGAAGAGAGAGGAGAAGAGAACCGGGTTCGGGTCAATAAGACGCGAGAGAGAGGCAAAGAGGTAAAAGCTGGTGCGCATTCCCAGGGGCCAGGCATCCGGTAATCTAACGAAAGAATATGGATTCGGAAAATTCATAAGAGCAAAAAATGTTTAGAAAATTTTAATTTTTAAAAAACATATTTTTTTACTTTTATTAATATTTGAATTTCTCTACTTTACAAAATGGAAAGGGTGAATTTGTTCTGTAGAGACAGTTACGACCTGAGGGGAATGGAATTCCGAGAGTAACGAACATTTTAAAATTTCAAATTGAGTGTTAAAAAAAAACAATTTTTTTTTTTAAACTAAATGGTTATTCAAGTTTTCATTCATAAGATTTCTGTAAATACAAAATCAAAGAGAATACTAAGTTGATGATTCTATTAACTTATAAGTCATCAAGATCAAATTCAAATATACATATAATAAAAGAAGTAATACCATGAACAAGCGAACACTCCAAAATAAAAATCAACTTTGTGTCTAGGGGTAATAAAATTTATAATGCAGACATTTTTTACGTAGCAAAATTTATTGGAGTGTTTAAGGAATTGAATTAGCTATGTCAGATATTAAGTTTTGAAAGATAGGTTTTTTAGTCTTAGAAATGCGAACTTAACAGGTAAATTTAATTATTTAACCCCACCGAAGCACTGTCTGGTTTACATGGTTTCTGTACAGGCACTAGACAGACAAACCAATCTTTGCGTTATAATCATCTAGGTAATAAATCCAGATAAGGCACCTTCGATAAACCAAGATAATTAAGATTGTAAAAAAAGTTTTGGCATTTAATTACAGTTAACTGTAAATTCGTGATCTGGCAGGTGAAATCTTATTCTTGAAACACGTGAAACTACAGTCGACTATAATAATGCATTGTATTAACCTGTGAAACGACAGATTCTTGTAAAATTATAACTTTCCACATTCGACTGCAGTTCCACATGGTTCATTAATACGATTTTACCGGCTCAAAACAAATTCACAGTTGACTATAGTTTAACGCAAAAAATTTTTAACAGTGCATATATGGTCGTTTTAATTTCTTTTAAAATACGTTTTTTTTACGTTTCTTTATTAGTATTATCAAATGCTACCCAAAACACCTTTTTGGCATTTTAAAACAATGGAACCATCACTTTTAGAATAACTTTTGTGCTTTGTCATTTTGATATTGAAATACAATTTTTTCCACACATTGTAATAAAACAATTATTTATGGTGTAGCATTTTATGAAGATTCTGCAAGATAATCAACCGTTAATAATTTAAAATGGAAAATGGAAAAGGCGAGCTCTGTAATCGAATTGGACAGAAAAAATTAATTTGTTGCACAAACGGGGGTAATAGGGACAGAGTAAGTTGGAAGAGAGGGTTAGGGATAAGGGGTGAGGAGAAAGGAAGGGGGATTCTCGTGGCACGACAAGCTCCGCTGTACTCGAGGCGAACCGATCTTTCACGAAGCCTAACGATCGCAAGGTGAACCGATTTCGTTCCAAAAGACAAAAATCCAAGCAGACCTTTCAAAACCCTGAACACTTTCTTTACATCGACCCTTTCCAACGAACAAACCCCCCGTTTTTTAAAAATAAAATTATCCGTCCAATCGAGTAATTTTAATAACTGTTAAAATCGAAACGGACCGTATTTATTTATATTCGATTTCCGAAATGACGCTGAAATTACTGTACTAAAATTGAGTTGAATTAACTAGAAATACTGTAGTAAAATCCACTAGAATATCAATTAATTTTACTATATTACTTTTTAATTTAACCAAATTTGCTTTGTATTTCTATCTACTGGTTTTTTCTTCAGTGTTTCAATTAAAACTGATGAAGTTCCAGCTTTGTGATTATTGGGCTTTCGAATCGATGAAGTGCCAGAAACTCGTGATAACAAAGTATCTAATACTTTTGTACTTGAAGCCATGGAACAACCAGACCATGTGATCGATATGATGATTATTTTGTCTGTAAACTTTTGTTCAAGCAAAACAAGATATCAAGTCAAAAATTTGTGAGATCACAGAAAAGGCACTAAGGAGAGTCTGTCAACTCTTAAATTTTCTTAATCATAAAAAAATACATTTCAAAGAATTTTTTTTCAATTTAAAAAATCTGAGAGTTAACAGATCTTCCTCAGTTTTTTTTTTATTTCATAAAATTTCGACTTGGTATCTTAATTTGCATGTACAAAAGTTTACAGACAAAAAAATTACCATATCGATCATATGGTCTAAATGTTCCATGGCCTGAAATAGAAAAATAATAAATTAAACCGTTTTTTAGCTGCTTCCTAATATTTTATTTTTACAGTAAAAATGCATTGAAGTTTCGAAAAACTGTTCGATTCGCGTACATCGAATGCAAGGCCGTAATATTAAACCATCAAATTAATTTGTCAATATTTTTGGAAAAGTGTAATTTTTTCAGTAGATTTTGAAAATTGTTTAGCTATATACAATACTGGCTCGGTACTGCCTTGCCAGTGTTCTATCAGTACTGATGAGTACTGGCAGAACTCCGACACAAAACCGGGTAAGTACTATATGTCAGTAATAAAAAAAGACACACACTGAGAGAAATCTACATGGTAATTGTAACTAATACGTCCCAACTAATTTCCTCTAGTGAAAGCTACTAAAAATTTGACCAGTATTACTGAGATAGTGTAGTTAAAATAGCCAATTTGTTATGTATATAAATTAACTGCACTGAGAAAAAAGATTTGATTGAATCAAAGAAAATAATTTGTTTGAACGACTTTCTTTGATTTAAAGAAATGATTTGTTTGAATGAAATAAAATTTGTTTGATTCAAACAAAATATCTTTGAATCAAATAAATATTTGTTTGAATCAAATTAATTTTTCGTCAAAACAAAGAAATTAATGCATTGATATATGGTCAAAGATATAATTTGTTTGATTTAAGGCAGAAATTTATTTGATTCAAACAAATATTTATTTGGTCCAAAGATATTTTGTTTGAATCAAACAAATTTTGTTTCATTTAAACAAATCATTTCTTTAAATCAAAGAAAGTCGTTCAAACAATTTATTTTCATTGATTCAATCAAATCTTTTTTCTCAGTGTGATTAGATAAACTAATTAAATTTATCGTAGCTTTTACTAAAAGTAATTAGTTGGAACGTATTAAGGGCATGTGGTACTCAGGAAATTAGCAAAGTTTATTGATTTTAGGTTTGCAAAAAAAGAAAGAAAGGCAAACGTTTCGGCCACATATGGCGGCCCCCTCTTCAGTGCCATAAATTCAAAGATTAATTCAAAATTTCTGTAAAAGATTAGAATATAGGACAATTTTTTTTTATAAGCAATACTGAGAGGTTCTTTTCCTCCTTGAAGAAGACTATTGTCCTATACCTAGTTAAGAAATTCGAGACATTTATGGTGATTTTCAGAAGTGGACGAAGGCGTGTATTTTTCAAGAAAACGATTTTGTATATCAGCTTTACGGAAAATCCATTTAACATTGAATTTGAAAGCAAGGCATTACAGAAACATAAATTATTATAATATCTATATATGTAATTTTACTCAATATTATTTGAGTATGTTCAGAAATAAAAAAATTGAAAGTTGTTTATTTATGCATTCAGATTTATTCTGAGATGTTTTGGAAAAAATATTAAATTTATCTTTAAAAAATAATAAAAATGCAATTTTAGTATTCATAATATTAAGTATCTGCACATTTGAAAAGTATTATTAAATTTAATTAGTTCTGAAAATGGTCAGAATATCAATAATATAAGGTAAAATAATGGCTCGCTGTCGAGGAAATTCCAATTAAAATTGTTTGAAATGAAACCTTGATCTATATTATAAACACTTAAAGAGCACTCAACTTTTATCTGTGCAACCACTACTAAGTTTTAGTAGAAACCCAATAGAACAAAAGTAATTGTGCTAACCAATAAAGTAACATCGTCATATTTTATATTCAGGACTGGGATTAACATGCCACAGTACGGAAACTACACCGGCTCTTTTAATTTGACAGTCATTTGCCGCTACTACCTCTGGTCCTCTGTACTGACTGACTGACTGTACCACGCCTATACCAACAGTCAACACTGAGAACCGTTACAAGCCAGTTCAGGTCCAGTAAAGGTCCAGTACTGGCTGCCAGAACTGCATACTGACTATCAGTACTGGGTGTCAGAACCACGCTGGTGGTAAATTTTTACTAAACGGAAAAAGTTAGTGCTTTAAATATTACCAAATTTATTCTAATGTACAGTAAAACTTCATTTATCGGGATTTGGAGGGGCTCCCCACTACCACCTACAGTCTCATGGTGGTTTGCCATGACTCTTGTTGTATGTTGACATTTAGTAATGGTTATGTACATAAGTTGTAATGTATTTGCAAATTGTGTAAATTTATTTGGTTTTTCATGATGGAAAATGAAGATAGAAATACAAACGAAGGTATGTAAAAAAATTGACATAATAAAACTCCTGCAAATGAAACATCTGGAAACTGTCACTATGTCACTATGTACAAGGAGTGGTGGCTGGAGGAGGAACAAAATGTTCCGATAAATGAGGTTGCGAAATCCCGATAAGTGAAGATCCCGATAAATGAGTGTCCCGATAAATGAGGTTTTACTGTATAAGATATTAATAATAAATACATTACATATTTTTGAATCCTGCAGTAAATTTTTAGGTGGGAATTTATTGAAGAATTCCGGTACCCTGATCCGTATATTTGACAGACCAGTTCAGGAAATTTTAATGGAGTTACTTAACAATATAAAAAATTCTCACTCGCTACAAAATGTGGATTCGAACCCTAGTTTACTTTTAACTATGTAACAAACAATCTAAAAAAATCTTGTACATAACAATCTACAACTGTCTTGGGATTCTTATTTTACTGCCAACTTCGGTAATTTGCTCAAGTCAAAAATCAGAGTTTTTATTTTTAGGCAATTATAAAAGGTTTTACAGAAGGTCTGTAAATTGCCCTGAATATTTCCAAATACTTTATGGAAAATTATTGAATATCTATCGACTTTTCTCATATTCTCAATTTCTGAACAAATTCGGTAATTTAAAAAAAACTAATTTCTCCGTGTAGGGTTGATTTGTTTTTCTAAATTCTATTCACTGTTTTTGTTCATCTGGAACTTATTTGTTTGTTAAGAACTTTGGATAGAAAATATTATAGATTTTGCTCATATGCCAGAAATTGACCTCGATCGCTTCGATTAGATAGAATGGAATGGCTTATAGGTTGCACGCATTCTAGTCCGGTCATTCTTACGAAACTATGACCAGATGGATCGGTTCTGTGTAGATCATTATCTAAACTAAGTAACATTTTGCATATAATACAAAATACTTTTATTTATTTTTTTTTTTTATAAAAAGAAAAGTTAAAACTCTATTCAAGTTAATTTCAGTTTGTTAAGGACAAAACTCCTTTAAACAGTTTTCATATAGAATAGAAACATGTTTTAAACAATTAAAAATTTTTAAATTATAATTATGAATTGTTAAATTATTTATTAATATATCATTTAGGGATTTAAAATTACGACTGAGATGATATAGTTCAGCATCATGCAAAGTCAAATAAATCTGAGAAAAATATATTTTACTAATCATAAATTGTGATTATCTTATCGCTTGTGCTTAATTAATTTTCTGAAATATAGAAAGTAGGAGGTAAACATAAAGGAGCCAAAACGTTGTTGCGAAACCGGTTATGGTGCCGACGAATTTAATGCTTTTTGGCTAATGGTAGACTCGATTTTATGATTTTTTTAAAATATATTCGATAACTTCAATAATTTATAAAAATATCAATTGCAAATTTTATAAATTTAAATGGGTAAAGTTAAAATAATCAAAATGTTTGAATGCAAAAATTCTAATAAATAAATTTATATATATATTTAAAAATGATCATCGAATTTATTCATTGATATAATATAAATATCACATCTATAGCACACAGATTCAAAACATAAGATAAAATTAATGTAATATATTCGAAAGGTTACAGAATTCAAGCTCACTAAAAAATATAACTGGTTCAACTGTTTCTATTTGCAAAATATGCCACTGCTAATGTACAGGTAAACAGGATAATTTTTTCTATGTTGTGATCTGAATTTTTATTTTAAAAGACTATGTGGTAAAAGAAACCAAGGAAATTTTTGTACCGAACAATAACTTAACAGCAGCGTTGCCAGACACACGGAGCGAAATTATGGAATCGGCATGTTAAAATTATGGTACACTATGGTACATGTTTACAAGACGCATGCGCGGCGCGAAATTCAAATTAATATATCTTCAAATACTTCAAAGTTTAATATTTTTCATAAATAAAATACTAATAACATTTTTTTGATAAATATAATTATATTATGTTTCAATAAAACTATTTTAATTATAATTATAACACAGTTTCTACTTTTTCAAGTCTTTGTATTTTGTAACATTTACTTAAAGTAACTCTTATTAAAGAACATTTTTATTTTATAAAATAGCTTATAATATATGAAAAGCAAGTATAATATGTAATTGTCTTTGGAATGTTTTTACGTAAATCACATGAAAATTAACTCTACTCAGCCTTCATTTAAAAAAATAATTGATTGCTCAAACATGCTTCATATAGGGCAAAAAACAATTCTCATTGGATAATGGTTATTCTGCTTTTGTCTTCATTTCATTTCGGTTAAATGAAAAATAAAAAATAGAAATATTTTTAAATTATGGTACATTTAAGATGTATGGTACACAAGGGATGGTACATGGTACAAGAGTCAAAGTTATGGTACGATTACATAATTATGGTACGGTCTGGCAACGCTGCTTAGCAGTGATATTTTTTATAAACATATATTCTTGTCCTCTTGAATTAAACATATGTAATATAGTTTAGGATACATTTCTAAACGACTTTGAATAAAATTTCTTTCCCAATAAAAAATTATTTTATGAAAACTGTATATTCTTACTATGTATGTGATATATAACTTAACTATATCTTCAATAGTGATAAAGATTTTCAAAGTTGGAAAACACTCCAAATATTGACTTCCTTTCACGTAGTGTCTCTCACATTGGCACTTAGTTCCAATTATTTCCGACAAGAAAGCATTTAAGCCAATAATATATTTACGGATGGAAAGTATAAGCCTTCTTTAAAGTGATATCACAAAAATATCTTTAAATTAATATTATATAAATTTTGTGGCCCATTACCCAAGAGCAGTTTCTTCAAATGTAGTGTCCGTTATACGTATGTATGCCCAAAAACATTATTATAGGGTCATTCCATGCGTAATTAACACCCCAAAATTTTTTTCGAAAAAAATATGTTTTGTCGCGTTCTATGTTTAAAAACATCTTACACGTATTTATTTTTTCAATATGATATTTGAAAATTTCGAGAAATGAATCTTCAAAATTTTTAAATCGAAAAAATTGATGTTTTTTCAATAGGATACAGTAAAAAAAGTTTTCAATATAAAAAATTATTGTCATACGGAAAATGTGCCTAGCCCCCTAAGCTTTTCAAAATGATGTACTCCACGTACTGTTAATTTTTTTTTTAAGAACAAAATAGTGAAGTTTTATAAACAATTATCATTTTTCTAAAGTTTAGTATTTTTACTGGAAGGAATTCTCAGAGTGATACGTTTGTCCCTAAATTGCAAACTACTTATAAAATGTAAAAATAAATTGTATTTGTAAAATACAAAAGAAGACGATAAGGAACGTCTGTCAACTTTGTTTAAGGGGTTTCATAACCTTTGCATTTTCCAAAAATAATTTTTTTTTTAATTTCATAAAAAGGTCCCTTAGGGTCCTAAGAATAATGCTCAATAGGTAGGTAAGTATGGAGCAACCATAGCAGATTAGAGGTACATGCAAATTATAGTACTTTTTTACGTTATTAAAACTTTAAACGCGTTTTTCTCAAAACTGACTTTTTCAAATCGGCAAGACACGCCATTTCAACTATTTTCAACCGATTGACACGAATCTTATTTTAAGTAAAAGATTATTTAATTATCTAGTGGAGTACCTACGATTTTTAAAATAGACTGACAATTGGTTATTTTTTTAACAAATTATGGAGCGAAAATCGAGTGTTACATTCAAAAATAAATATTTGTTTATAATATTGGTTACTTTACTGGGCAATCTTATAAACATTAGGAAAAAATTTGTTTTCTTGTTCCAGATTCAAATCTTAATTTTTAGAATTTCTTGCCGCAGACGACTTCTGAAAAAAAATTTTTTTTTGACTCAGCCGCCATTTTATATTTCTTAAAAAAAATTATTTTTATAAAGTTAATATATTAGTTAATAAACTCTATAAATTTTAATTGCTTTACATTTTGTTATCTGCCTGAAAATAAATCATAAAAATGACACTATTTTTGGAGGCTCATATACTCTCTAAATCTGAATCAGTAAAAATTCACTGAATCACGTTGATAAACCACTGTTTCGAATGGCATAAATCTTCCACATAGAAATCGATGAAATTTAATCGATTCCACTAGGGAAAATCACTAGTTAATCAGTGAAATATACTGGTCAACAGTGAAATTCGCTGGTCAACCAGTCGGTTTTAAATTCCTTCTTATTTCGGTTAAACTTCACTGATTCTATGTCGAAGACTTATAACATTCAAAACAGTGGTTTTTCACAGTTTCGGATTTAGGGAGTAGGTGATGAAACCCCTTAAGTAAAAGTTTTTACAGTTAACTGTAATTATCGATAGTGTTTCAAATTTTTTTCAAAATGTTTGCTAAATAGGCTGCTCACTTACACGAATTCCTCTGCGTTAGTGAGTATTCAAGTCCTCTTTCGACAAAAAATTGTATAATATCAACCACATTTTACGTTTTACCTGCCCAAAATAATTTATAAATGATAAAATTGAATAATGTAATCAAAATAAATGAAAATTTAATGCAAAATGAGAATTCTCTGAAATTAATTTCAGCATGTCCAACTTAACCTAAAAAGTGAAGTCTAGAGAATCTAAAATGGAGAAAAATATTCCTTACAAAAAAAAACTGTTAATTTTTCGTAAGTGATAGATACCCTATTAAAAAAATTCTCATCTGAAAATAACAACTTCAGAATCGATTAAGATTGATTTGGAATTTTTCAAAAATTTCTTGATAATGTAAACTTGTCTTCTCTTGAGCACGCCGCAGGTTGTTTTTTGTAAATTTTTTTTCCAGAGAATATTTTTCTTCATTTTCGATTCTCTAGACGTCACTTTTTACGTTAAGTTGGACATGCTGAATTTAATTTCAGAGGATCCTCATTGTTCGTCAAATTCTCATTTGTTTCGCTTAGATTATTACATTTGATCACTGATGCATTATTTTGGGCAGGTAAACGTAAAATGTGGTTTTTCTGCGAAAACGGTTAGTCGTACAAAAAATGTTGTTGGAAAAATGTTGTAAAGGACTATATATTTTCTATAATGAGTGTCCTTGGGTCACTGCGCTACGACGAAAAATGCAAAAAGTAGAGGGTGCCAAAGTGATTGAAAACTCGTTTTTTTGCTTTTTCTACCAAAAAATATTTTTTTACTTTAACACCATGTCTTAGGTAGGCCACGTGACCAAGTCAGTCCTCGAATCGATATTTTTTTACGTTTGTTATAAAATAATCAATCAAGCGATCCACATTACCATGATAGATTTTGCTAGATCGTGCGCATATAGAGTTCTATGGGGACAACTATGTACTCATATTTAATTTCTTTGGAAAAATTTTTTTTCGGAATTTTTACCCAAATGAAGCAGATAAACGTAGTTCATTATTTTCTCTTCTATTTTCCAAAGTTTTAGAATGGTATTTTTATTACAAAAAACGTTATATGGGGAAAAAAAAAATTATTGATTACTTGGTCACGTGACCCACCAAGGACATGGCCTTAATAGTGTAAATGCAAAAGTTCTTCATCTTCAAAAAACCTACAAATCTGATAGAGAAGTTTTTATTCTCCAACTCAGCTTCAGCTCATTGGAAGGAATTTCACAGGGTGTATTGAAAAATGGTACTTCCCTCCAAATTATTTACGAATCAGATGTATTAAACTCAATGTGAAATTCACTTTTTAATAGGTGTTAAATGAAAATTTTCTCATTTTATAAGAGGTATTTATCTCAAATGATTACCACGTCATTACTCACTTGAAAATAACTTACGTTGCTGATTAATAAAAAATTTGTTTCGATTATTTTCCGTGAATGTAGTAGATTCGTGATTCGGATAAATATTTAAGGATAAAGAAAATAACAATTTCCCAAAATTTTTAGATTAATTTCAATTTTATTTGAGAAACAAATTTATTAGTAATAAAATCAATATGAAATGGAGGTATTATTAAACAATCAAGACAATTGGTTGGAAACAGTATTTCACTGCGACTATAATTAAAATTGTTAAAACGTTTTATTTTCTTTAACCCTAATTATTCATTAGAATTAAGAACGTATTACACTCACGGCAAATAATCGAAACGAGTATTTTATTAATCAGCAAAGTAAGTTATTTCCAAATGAGTAATGGCGTCGTAATTATTTAAGATGAATACTATGTATAAAATGACAAAATTTTTATTTAATACCTTTTAAAGAGAGAACTTAATGTTGACTAATATATTCGATTCATAAATAATTTGGAAGGAGCAGAAAAACGAGTTTTAAGTAACTTTGGCGCCCTATACTTTTTGCATTTTTCATCGTAGCGCTGTGACCCAAGGACACTAATTGTAGGAAATATAGTCCTTTACAAGTTTTGTCCAACAAATTTTTCTGTTGGACTAACCGTTTTCGCGGAAAAACAATTTGAAAATAAATTATGGATTGCAAAAAGTGCTAAAGGGGAGGAGAACTGAATTTTTGATTTTAAGCTTCTCTTATGCTCACCTATTTCAATACTTTATATAGTGCAGAGATGAATATTTAGATATTACAGCTCGCAATATCTAGGTATTGCAACTGAACATATAAGATGCCTGTCACATAGTTGAATATCCATTTTTCTCCGTGCGCTATTTCAAATGTACATAATGTATATTACCATTACATCTCTCCTACTTCTCAACACGAATATCCAACAGGGAATATAATTACGAGCAATTAAAAAAATATAAGTTTCATTCAAGGCCATATTAAATTTTGTCATTTCACCAACATTATTTTTTCAAATCGGGTATTTTCGTAAAAAATTTTTTTTTCGTTAAATCGATTCTTCATATTGTGTTTTTTATGAAACAAATTTTTTGTTAAAAAAAAGGGACATATATGCTTAAAAAAAATAAAATAAGTAGTCACGAGTTTAAACAGCTTTTTAAATGCAACGGAAAGCGCCGAGTTTATCTGATGTACCGAATGACGTCACGATGTTACTCCCGATCATGGGGTCGTATACAATAACATTGCGAACAAGACCTATCTTCATTATTTATTGTTTCCTATGATTCCAAAATATAAATATTTTACAAGTGTTTTCAAAACTTTGGCATAAATTGCATGAGAGTTCTTTTGAAAGTTACAGAATTCATCACCTATACTTAAATGTGAGAAATATTAAATATATAAAATAAATAAAGCATAAAAGCAATACATAATAAAAATATATTTCATAACAATGATACATCCATCGTTTTTGGAACCCGCAAAAACACTTTGTTCAGCTGATTTTTAGACGTATTCCGGTACTTTGACACGAAATAACACCTACTCGTTGCTACGCGTTTCTCCACATCTAATTTTCAGTAAAATTAGTAGTAAAGATTTTTGGAATCATAGGAAACAATAAATCTGTGTCTAAAAGCGGCAGAACCGAATAAGTCATATAATTCGATTTTCGAGAAATCGCACTTTTTGTTCTTAATACTTAATACTAAACAGTTACAAGAATTATCGGTGTCTATAGTCTCAAAACAGAAAATATTGTATTAAATGAAGCTTCTTTCGTTCTTAGTACTCAAATTTGAATCAAGGCGGGCCTGGAATAAATAAATATGTTTTGACTTATTCGGTTATGCCACTTAATAAAAAGTTATTCGATTATGCACAGAAAAAAAAGTCTTACTTATATACTGGTCTTCTTTTTAGTTTTGGCTTAAATGAAGCCGATGACTTAAAGCAATCACGAAAATTGTCTTGAAAGAAGTCTTTATATGTCTTCAACTAAAAATAATACTCAAATATGGCTAGTTGTAAGTGCATTTTGCTTTAAAAAATCCCTACGTATCTTTTAGAACATAAAGGAAGATCTTGTTGGCTTGAAAGAAGTTCGCGAAGCTTGTTTCTAGCACTGAAGTCTAGATTCTAGTTCTCTTCGCTAACTTATGACGTCACTGCGCGACAGATGAGCGGATGAGCGGTTCCTATAAAGGTTTTCTTTGATGAAAAAATTAACTACAACGCTTACGGAAATATAAAAGTAAATGATTTCTGCGAGATTCAAAAACATGCAATGATTATAAAAATATATTTAAATCGTGCTTGGTATCGGTATATATAACTGAAGAAAGGCCGGCTACCGGAGAGGCCAATTTTTCCTCAATTAGATTATAAAAATGATTGTTTAAATTACGTTTTACAATGTCGTCATGGTTCCCTTTTACCCTCTACAAGTCCCTCACGCTATTTATTTTGCATTAGAATGTTGTATGAATAATCAAATATGAGAATTCTTGCCAGTTTCTCCAGAAATGTTAATTTTACTTTTCATAAGCAAAATTTAGTTGTGAAAATGTCATAAGATTTCTAGACTGATTCAGATTTTGTTTCGACTTCAATAAAAATAGTTCTAAAGAAAGGGTTAAAACTTTAACCTTTTAATAGTAATAAGTAAATTGGAAATTTGAAACTTGATAATTGACTTTGCACTTGTTTATCTTTTCTGCTTCGTAATACTTTTCTAACCATATTCCTCGTCCAAAAGTTGTTTGCATATATTAAAATAATAGATACTCATTATTCATAACAAAAATACTAAAATCAAATATTTTCCACTTTTTTTAGGTTGAGTTTGGAACTGATTTTAAATTCAGATAGTGGGTTCATTTTAGCCCAAATCCGGGCTAGCGGCTATATTGTAGTCTGCCTAGCGACTAACATTCGGCACATCGGAAAAAATCGGCACTTTCCGTTGCTTTTAAGGAAGTATGATTACGCTGAACTTCTGCGCAAACCAAAACGTTGGCTTCTAAATTCAAGATATCACCGATTTTTTCAATTGTGGCAACGCTGTGATGCGTTTTAACTCTTTTTGCCCAAGAAAGAAAGTTTCGATTAGAGTCTCTAGGAAATATTCCTAGAGACCTAACCTAATTCAGTGAGAGTCACTGTCAGTGTATGTAAACATATAACGTAAAAAGAAGTTGTCAACGGAATATTAGTCGCTCCCCTGTCCACTCGCGATCCCGTAATGCACGTAGTTCGCACACATCAAGTTACTAGAATTTACATCGTTGCCAAGTGTGCGCATTTGATAAAACAACACTTCTGTCAATCAATTTTTCATAATTCCTGTGCGGTAAAATTTTGTGTTTAAAAAGACTACTTAATAATTGACGCTTATTCTACAAGTGAAAACAATTTCATGTAGATCACTAGAGTGAAAGTTATACAATATGTAGAATCGATTTAACGAAAAAAAAACAAAAACAATTTTTTAATGAAAATACGCAATTCAGGCCATGTACGCATTATATTATGCATATATGTATTTTTTAATAGAGAATCTGAATCCACAATAAAACATATATGTCCCCATTTGGAATTTCAAAGATACCCTCCCCCCACCACCAGGGTGTAAGGTAAATTTTTGCATAGTCGCTTTTGCCCCTCAAAAAGAAGTTTTTATTGCCGAAATTTGTTTTTTGCGATGCGTATTTCTTGAGATACTTCGATGTTTCAAGATGAAAAACTCACCCTGTATAACAAGAATTTATTGCCTAGTTTACTCCAGCTTATTTCCAAAAAAATTTTTAGCATGAAAAAGTTCTGCAACATAATAAAGGACATGCTAAGGGAGGTACTTCAACTTCTTTAAAGGGGGTGAGTATACATTTATAACGATCAAAAAATCGCTTTTTTAAACTTTTAAATGATAGAACTATATGTGTAGAATACTTTCCCAGAATTTCAAAGCGGAATTCAAAAAATTTTGAAGTTACGAACGCAAATCTAAGGCACGAGTACTGTCCACTTAGAGCCGACAGCTAGTGCGAATGGAAAAAAGCAGAAGCTATAGGAGCCAATCCAGAGCTATTATAGCTCCCTGCACCACTGCACCCAGACGTACAAAAACACATTCTGCCGATTTATGAAGATTTATCTAATGACGATTTGTTGGAGAGGGGTGTTTAGGCGGCCATACGCAAAATGCCAAAGATAGTTTTAATTCGAGCGTTTGGCGACTTACCCCGAAGCACCTGCATTCTGGACTGAAAATCGTCGTGATTGCAGCTTATTTGGCAGCCGGTTTATTTAATGAAGGCTATGCATCGATTTTAAAAGTTATGCATGCGTTGCAATTGGGAATTGGAATATACGCAAAGAATATCCCTCACAACAACAATCAGAGGCGAATGCAGTGACAGGAGCGACGCAGCCTTTCAGAGACGAAAGAAGCCCGTAAAACCAGAAGGGAACAAATAATGGAGGCAAATCAGCTATACGAAAAAGGTAAAGACTTATTATATATGCCTGGTAGAAACTTTCAACGCGTTTTGCTAAAAACTGCATTTTCGAAACAGTCGTGCAGGATTACTCAAAAACTATTTAATCGATTTTGTTGAAACTTTGCAGAAATATTAATAACATTATTATCTTCTATTTGAATTAAATTGTTTTTTTAAGAACTACTCGTGCAGAAATTGCCCAATTTGTTTCCAAGTTCCGATCCGAGCCCGATCGGATTTTCCACATGTGGCCGCAGGAGGGCACACGGTGTGGCCCGGGTTGGGACCACATCGGATTATGATAGACAAGATTATTTTCAAATTTTGTGTTGTGGTCCTGATATTATAGTGACATTATTGATATTAAAATGCCAAAAGGAAAAAGTACATGGCGAGTTCGGAAGCACAGAATCGTTGGTGAGATTTCGTATATCCGCATTATAGATCAAGCTAAGTTAATTCACTAGATTCATTACATAAATCCTAACATTGAAATTAACTAGATTACTACTTGAAATATTTGTTTATTAACGGTAATTTGAAAAGAAAATTATAATTTTAAGTGTAGAACGTTATTGTGTTTCATTATTTTTTAAATCGTATATTCAATTTTACAAAGTGAATTTTTTAGAAAGAAAATGATTAATAATGTAATTTATTTTTAGATACAGAAGAATCGAATAGTTCTACAGACTACGAAAATTGGTTTGAAGATTATATAATAATACTATAATATTATACTGTTTTTATACTTTTAATTATACTGTTGCATCACTAATCTGAATTAATGAAATACATTTTTTTGAACCAACTATTTATTGTTATTAAACGAAAAAACTTTAAATTTTACTATTTTTAAAAATACAAAATTAGAAGGGGCCATGTCTGGATCAGATCGGGCCCCCATTTTACAAGCCCAGATCTGGGCCCGATCAGGTAGGGCGTTTCATTACTGGTATGGCGCTAGACAGATTATCCTATCGGGGCAACATTTTTCCCGATCGGGGCCCGATCGGCGCCCCACCAAAATTTCTGCACGGATAGGAAGAAAAATTACTTCTCTTTTAGTAAACTTAAGATACTTTTTTGAAAATGCGTGCCATTCTTTTAAAATTGCGTTTTCTTCACTTTAATTATATTCAGTTATAAACTATAAGGTAAATGGCCCAATAATCGTCAGTGTACCAGTGATCGTCATTTTACTCTTGAAAGTTGACAAAGTACTGAAAAGCAATGTTAATTGAAGTATTTTACGATAACTGCTAGTACGACTTAGTAACATGGGTTATAAAAAATTGTCAAAATCAATGATAATCCAATAAAATGTAAGATTATTTTTGAATAATTTACCAAATCAAAGAGAAGTTAAGGAACTTCCCTTCGAATATAATTTACAATTTTTGAAACAGTTGAACGCTAAGCGCTTCAGTTGTGAACGGAACTGACACACTTTCTGGAATGAAGCTATTCATAACATTTAGCCTCAAGCATCCTGGATCACGTCAAAGTTAACCGATTTCAGTACGAATCGACTGACTACAATTCGGGCATAATCTACTGTTATCCGCGACTATAAGTTCCGGTCTACGAATTTGAAACTGTCTAAAAATCGCAATCAAACTGTTGTGTATATATTATAATTGAGAATTTTTTTTACCTTTTAGTACACACCAACTCACTATTATGCACACTCACTACGCGTATAATTGCTTGTTTAAACGATATTGAATCTACTCTTAATCGCTTCGAGTTCTCACCCTATATACCTATAACTAATACATTATTAAGCTACTGACTATGTCTATCGGCTACGCGCGCTTTAAGGAAAAAAAAAAAAAAAAAACGATTTTAGAAAATTGTTCTCTAAAGCTTATAATACAAAGAATTCACAAACACTCGATACCTCGAACTTTTTTTCTCAATACCTCTAATCTAATTCCTTTAAAATTTTCAACATTCTTTTATATATTTTTCCCTACAAATCACTGAACATTGTTAAATCGAGGTTCACTTTAAAATCTATAAAACTTTTCTTGAGCATTTGTAAAACGTTTAAAGCCATGGATCAAACAGATAATGTGACTATATTCCTGAAAAAGTTCATGTAAGATAACTTTTTAACTTTAGAAAATATCTTGTTGAAAATTTGAAAAATACAACAAATGATGGTCTGCCATTGATAATTTTTAAATGTAAAAATAAAAAGAATCTGATCCTATGCCAAAATAATGAAATGAATAAAAAATTCTGTGAATTTTGGTTCAATATAATAGCAGACATGTCTTCAAACATGTCACATTATACGGTAAGAAAGAAGGTTTGTCAACTTCTTTTGAGTGAAAATTTTGCTCAATTTTTTACAGTTAACTGTAATTATTATTATCATTGTATTTTGTCATGTTTCCCAAATTTTCAGAAAGATATTCTGTAAATTAAAGAAGTCAACTTGCATGAACGATGAAATGTATAATTTAGCCACGTGGTCCAATTAATCCATGGCCTTAAGGAGTTATACAAAACTGTGCAATAATCGTCTGTATCCGCTAATCTAGAACTAGTTCTCTAAACTTCAAAGAACTCTTTTTTCCGTGTAGATTTCCTATACAAAAATTGAAACAGTAACATCAGAAAATCCAGTGACAACAACGTATGATTTGTTAAAGGGATTGAGCCAAAAATCGTGCCGGAATTCGAGCGCTCACGGTAGACATGAATTTTCTGGGTCAATACTACTTGGATTTTGATCATTTTTTTTTTTCATTTTGTACAGGACACTCTATACTTTCGAACGGTGTAGCCCAAATCTCATGTAAGTCCAAAGGGAACCGTAGGATCGGCGAGGAACGCCAGGTTTTAGATGCTCAACTTTGTTCCCCCACCAATTCTATACAAATTTACCTAATACAAATTTTTTTTTCTTCCTTTTACTCGGTGTACTATCCTCTTCAATTTGTTATACGATTTTATTCGAAAACAAACGGCATGTGTCAGAATCAGTGTGTAGACTAAGTTGATGGAACATGTGGCAAAAAATAAAAAGAGATTGTAACATGAGTATTGGAGTGAGGTGGAAAATCGCATGACAAATTGAAGAGGATAGTATAACGAGTAAAATGAAAAACAATGTGAATTAGGTAAATTGGTATGGAATTGGTGGGGGCACAAAGTTGAGCATCTAAAACCTGGCGTTCCTCGCCGATTCTACGGTTCCCTATGGACTTATTTGAGATTCGGGCTACACATTTCGTAAAATGAGTTAGAAATATGACGATTATATTGTATATTACAATACAAAGATAGAACCGTCGTATTTCTGATTTGCTTTCAACTCGCTTTTACCCACAACTTTCTTCAGGGGAGAGGTCCACTTTTTCCTGGTTAATGCTGATTAAATGGCAGTTTCGCATATGGTAAGGTACCATTTTCCCAAAATCTATAAGAGCCAACACTGAAATTTTTTACTAGATATTTCTGATGACATAACGAATATAATACTCTAGAATTAACCTTTTAAAATATTATTGAAAAAAGATTTGTCTATTTAAAATATTTACACTTTTTTTTCTTTAAAATCAGACACATTTTTATTTTTTATATAGCTAAATAAGACCCAATCTTACTATATACCTACAAAAAATTCAAGTCTTTAGCACTATCCATGCTTGAAATAATAGTATATATAGTATAGTAGTTATATGAATAGTAGACGACTTGTTATTGATAGATGATATTACATATGTGCTTTCATGCAAATTAATTTATTTTCTCTAATTTATATATTAGATCACGGTTACTTATAAAAAGCTATTAAATTCATATCAATCAAAGTATTTTTCCTTGCCACGAGTGTAAATTTCACTTCAGCCTTGCTTCTTATTTGATACCTATTTAACTTTATTTTATATTACATTATACTATTCTATTACACTTTTCTCAATTTCCCTACAAATATTTTTCCCTTTTTAAAAAAAGTAAATAAATAGTGCATATTGGGCTACTTTAAAGTCCCTATTAGGCGCCAAGGAGTCATAATTATTCCGTTAACTAGCTCACGATTCATGTGATTCCACACTTGAAGCATGATCCGGTTTGATTCCGACAATTAGAAAAGAAAAGAATCGAATACAACCTCAGAAGAAGCACAGGGATCATTTCGACAGTTGCGCGCATTAAGCTGCATCATTACGATTGATTCCTGTTGATTCCGCCTGAGTCCAGCTGATTCTTTGTTGATCCTTAATTGATCCCCTTAATTCTCGACCAAACAAAAATATTACAGCCTACACCGGCGATGTCAGCTGAGAACCAATACAGCTTTACAGTTCCACGCATGTGTAGTCTGCGCGCGAGACTGCGCATTAGATAAGTTTTAGATTCTTGGCGATTCTGAATGATTCCCGGTGATTCTTCTGAATCTTACTGATGAACGCGGCTTTCAAACTTTCAGAATCAATCTTTAAGATTTTTCTAAATCAAGCTGATTCCCCATATGATTCTGAAAAATCTTTCGACGAGTCACTGATTCTGAATCGATTATAAGTATGGAAAATCATTGATTCTTCCAGTGAACGGCTCCTCGGTCCAAAATCAAGTGGAAGTTTACTTAGCAAGAATTAGAGTATTTCTAGAACCTGATTACCTTTTGTAAAAGATTCCGAAGTCCTTAAAATTGTATTTATCAATTAAGAGCGTGTGTACTGCTGTTCTTTAATGTCGTCCACACTGATGTTAACTCCAACAATTGCAAAGCCTTATTCCAGAGTGGACGTCATTAATGAAGAGTAGCGTTAAAAGTGGGTCAAATGACTAATAAAAGAAATTTATATCTCTGCGTATTTCATTTCTAAACTAATCATTGTTATATATTAAAACTTTGAGAAGTCATAATGGAGATGTACAGAGGCTTTCTGTAACCAAAGATGGTTTGTTTCAATACCATTTGGTTAATTTAACGTAAAGATTTGGTTGGATCAAATGATTTCATTTTTTCTGGGTATAACCATTAAGGGGTTAATCGCAGTCAGAATTTTCAAAAAATCGATAACTGCGTTTTTGCATATTCTTATAGAGTAACATCTTGAAAATATGCTCTCCAAATTTGAAGTCAATCCGACCAAAATTGACTAAACTATGTTAGTAGATAAGTGAAAATTGCATTCACATGTAAATTTACTTGAAACTTTGAATACGTTTTTCTTAAAACCATGTTTTTAAAATCGGTTACTAATTTACTCTCTAAATCTGAATCAGTCAAAATCTACTGATTGTCAGTGAAATTTGACTGATTCAAATAGTCAAAAAGAGGTTACTGTAAATCAGTCAAATTTCAGTGATTACTTTAGTGGAAATTAACTGATTTAACAGTAAAAAATATTTTTCCACCGATGAACCAGTGAAAATTAACTGATTCAACAGTGAAAAAGATTTTTTCCACTGATGAATCAGTGAAGAGGCAAATCACTGATTTAATCTGTAAAAATTTGACTGATTCAGATTTGGAGAGTATGCTTGCCAAACTCGCGTTATGCTAAAAAAAATCACTACAGATCATCATCTGAGTCTACATTAGAATTTCCTAGCACTCCTTGAGAGTTGAGCTAAAAGATCGCGGTTTTTTGAAAACCGAACAGTTTTTAAACCAAAGATGACTAGAAAGTTACAAAATTGGCAGAAAAAATCTCATTATGACCGATTATGCCGCATAATGCTTTGTACCACAGGTGTTGCTTGAAGAGGCGGATTATGCTTTTTAATGCTCATTGGATTTGGATAGTACAATTGTTACATAAGTACACTACATTAAAATTTGTATTTTTAGTAGACATTTAGTAAACTATGCTTCAATGCTCAAGCATAAAGTTATTATCTCTATTTATCAACAAGAAACGTGTGACTTTTTTGACGAAAATCGGACCTTTAAGTATGACCGGTCACTATTTTGTAAACAAAAAAAAAATGTTTTCCGCAAAGTTTCGATTAAGCACTAGATAAACTAATAAATTTACGAAATCATTTGGTATTTTTTATTTGGGATAACCCATTGAGGAACTGGAGTGATCACCGCAGAACGCCTTTTGTAAAACATCCTCCGGCAGATTACGTATATTTTTTTTATTTGTGGTTACTTTCCAATGAAATTTTGACGAAACATCAATAAAATTATATACCAAAGAAAAAAAATTCCCAAAAAATATGCTTTTCTTCCTCCTCTGACTGAAACTAAACCCTTAAGTGTCCGATTATACGTGTAGTAATTATGTGTGTAAAATTAGATATTGGTAAAGATAAATTGCTTCAAAAACCTACGTTACAATAATGTCGGACTATGTAGCACAGGTAATTTCCTTTAAACATTCAGATGTATCCAAAAATGTCTACACACAGTATAGGAGTATTTTGAAAATATGAAATTAACATCGAAAAATATTTATTTGTTTACTATAAACAAGTTAAGAGTAGAGACAAAATCCTGACATAATAACATGGCGGTCTATTGGCGTATATCTTATATTCCCCAAGTTTTTGTTTATAATAATAAAAATATACAGCTGAAATCGTATGAATAGTTAAAACTCATCAAAGGAAAATTCTATCTCCTCCCCAAATTTTCAACTAGCTGCTGTAAATGATAAAAATATACTATATGTCAGTTTGCATCTGCGACGCAAAGTACAACGAAGTTGTCGCTCCAATCAATTCCTAATTTCTGGTCTTGTGCAAAATTAAGTTTAAATACCTTACTAATTCATCTGCATTGTCAGCAAGCAAAAGATTATTGCGAGGATAAATAATTTTATAATAAATTATGCATTGAATTTTTTGATAAATACTTTGATTTTGATTCTTCAAATGAAAATCCACAATTCTAATATCTAAAAAGTAGGTAGTTACCTGGATGTTGGGAAGATAAAATAAACATTAAAACAAATAAAGCAAGTTTATCCTTACTCCTTGTACCTTAGCCTTCACCATTTCTTACAAGATCACGAATTTCTTAACTAACATAAGTATACAGTCCAAGCGTTGACCGCAGAAAAGCAAGAGCAAATTCTTAAAATGTAGTACTCGATGAGCTCTGTCGAAAGCACTAGGGTTGCCCCACCTTACCCTGACCAAAACCCTTGGCAACTCCTTTCGAAGATCCGTATTGCGGCTCAAAAATTAGCCCACCGTGAAAAAGGATGAAATCAACACCAAAATAAAGTTTAGGTCTCCTCCTAACTAACAAACTGGGGTAAACACATTTTATCCTTACCGAAATACCCGAGAACCCACATTGAAAATCACAAAATAACCCGGGGGGTAAGCAAATAAAAGATTCCTCCGCGCATATCGGACCCTATTCTCTCCAAGTCTTGACTTTGAAATATCATTTTGCTCGAAATAGGTTCAACTGATTTCAATGAAAAAAATCTGCCCGCTTCGCGGGCACATTCTCATCGCGCGCTCCGCGCGCAGCTCGCAAGTTTGAGCGCGCCTAGGGCACGCGATTCGATCGTCGCGCTTCGCGCTCGGTCTAGTGCTCTCCGCATACATTTAAGTTTATTTCTTATAATTTGATACTGAAGCTCAAACTAATTTTATAATTATATTACAGATGATGTGAATTACACATTTTCTCAAAGTCACTCTATTTCTTTTTGAATTTAAGTGAAACAGGAAATTCAATTTACTTAAGGCTCTATCAGCCTTAAGGAACACATTCTCATCATGACGCTCGCGCTTCGCGCTCGATTTTCTGTATACATTTCAGTTACTTTTTAATAAATTACATGATTGAAATAATTTATTTTCTTCCAAATCTCTCAAAAAGAAAAAACAATCGTAGAACTTATTTAAGGAAACGATTTTACAGAACAACGCTTATTTCGTATCTCACATATTTTGGTGAAAAAAATCGAATTTTTTTAATATTAACAATCAAAACAAAAAATATACATCCTGTCCGGAAATGTCTTAATGAGAATTTGTAAACCTCATTTAGGCAAACAATTTTCCAGATAAACGTATTTTTGTATCTTACATATTTTGTCTAAAAAATGGAATTTTTGTATTTTAAACGTATTTTTTGGAATTAAAACGAAAAATATATGCTTTACCAGAAACTGCGTCAGACAAAATTTGTAGATCTTTTTGAAAAAAACAACTTTGTATTCTTACGTTTTTTTCGTATTTTACATATAATTGTTAAAAAATTGAATTTTGGATTTTCAATAGTTTTTTTTAAATTAAAAAGAAAAATATGCATCTTATGAAAAAATGCTACAATTCAAATTTGTAGGTCTTTATTTATTCAATAATATTGTATCATAACGTTTTTTCGTATCTCGTATAATTTAACTGGAAAATGGAATTTTGATATTGACTTTTTTCGAATTTGAATATGCTGTAACATTTCTAATTTTGATTTAATCAAAAAATGTTATCAGAATAATTTGTAGAGATTTATGAGCACTATCAAAAACCAGTGTTGAAATTTTTGATTTTTACAAAAATTTATTTTCAAAAACACAAAAGTAGTGCTCAATCCCTCAATTTAGATTGGATGTGGCAGGTTAACGAACTTGTCCTTACTTTTTCGGCTCTGATAAAGTGTACCAAAGCTCAATTCAATCTGATAATTCTATCGAGAGTTATGCCGCACACGACCTACTACAGACAGACAGACAGACAGACACTTTCGTAAAAACCGTTTTTTCTGACTCAGGGGGTCTCAAAACGTAAAGATTTGATAAAAATTTCAAAAGTCATTTTTCACATAAAACCAATACCTTCTCATCCATGATGAGAATGTAAAAATATACGTTGTAAAGTATTTTAAGAATATTTCCCATAATTTGTTTTCAAATTCCAACTACAAATTCTCTTTTCAACAAACGAAGATCGCCTCTTCTGTCTCTTTCTAACAAGCGTATTATCATTGTGAAATAAAAAACGCATTTTTTCTCAAAGACACCTTAAGGCGGTATTCTAGTCTAGAATTTTGAAAAAATCGATTTTTTTCCCATATTTTTAAAGAATAGACCTTTAAGAATATTTCCTCCAAAGGAATTTTAAAAATTTTAATTATTTACGGAGTTATATCTATTTTAGTGATGCAGCGCGCGAACCGGTCCTGCCACGTTAAATCTGGCGGCCCACAGTGGTACAGAATCCGAAAAAGCTGACCAAAACTAAAAAGTTTGCTTTGCAATAATTGTATTTGTATAAAATTGTATTTGAACAAGAGGAAGGTCCAATGTATGTAGCAGGAATCGACGATTAACGAAATGTGAGTAAAAACTGCCTGCAACACAGAATGAGTCTATATTTTTTAAAATGATACAAATACACATTTTTGATAATAAAATACAAATACAAAAAATTTTCTAAAAATATATGCTCAAGTAAACTGTCCAAGGATTTTTTTGAAAATAACAATTGAGCTGTATCTCTAAAACATAACCTATAAAGATCTTTTAAAAAATTCGACATTTTTTCCCGAATTTATGGTCGGAATTTTGTTTAAACATTTTATGGAAAATAAACTCTATCCTAATATTCTAAGTTGGTTTCATCCTCATAGTTTAATTATAAAAGTTTAATTATAAAAAAACAATCTTTTATTCAATCACAAAAATACTAGAGCTTTCCGTTTATTGTACTCTACGCTTTAATCGAGAGTTGAGTAAACCGTGAGTCGCAAGACTCGTTCCACCAGCTATATCTATTCACGCAGCAACGAATGAAAGTAATCTGCGCCTTGGGCACACAGAAAAACTTTTTAATTTCAAAAACGTGTTGAATTTTCAGCATACTGATGTTTCAAGTTATAATAATCAAACTCAATTAAAAACATACAAAACACAATTGCAGTTTATTTTAGTACTCTCTAAATCCAAAATAGTGGATTCCACTTATGAGCTAGTGATTTTAAAAATCCATCGTACTGCAGTCGTGTTTGATCGCATATTGTCTGTTCGTCAAGAAGCTTTCGTAAATACTCCGCAGTGTTAACCACTATTTGTTTGTATGATTATCCACTAGTTTATATAATTAATTTATAAGTTTCAGATAATCTAGTTACATAGATTCTGTAAGTTTAATGAATTCTTGATTCATAATTTTTTCTTAATTCATTTATAATTACTTCTTTCTTTTTTACTTAAGTTTTTAAAATTAAATTGATTTCATGAAAATTTAAACAACAAAAGTCTTGATAAGTGTATTACATAAAATTTGAAACATCTACACAGGATTTAAATTTCACAATCACTAGTCGCGTATCAGATAGGATACGTTGTCGACAGGTGTCCTCGTAGACAATTTCAAACTCTTATATCGCAAATAATGCAAATAAATTCAATATTTAAAGAATTTGAAAATCTTTCTGTGGAAAAAATGACGCTTTCGACTGCGCTGGGATTCGAGCCCAGGTCTTTCGAGGATAATGTAGGCAGTGACAAAAATTTCAAACTCAACTAATTAATTTGTACATTTCAAACTTTAGTTTCATTAAGTTTCATACGTAGTTACAAAAAAAATGTATACTAAATATTAATTAATAATTATATTAATTTAAAAAAATATTTTATGAATAACACAGGCCCACAAAAAAAAAGTGGAATGAACTTCACATGTGAGTATACTATCCCTATGGATTTTGAGCCGCTGAATCCGAATCCTCTCTCAGAATTTCCCCTGGACCCCCAGTTTTCCCCTAGCCTAGGGGAAATGCGTGAAATTTTAGAAATTTCAGTATCTGTGAAAGCAATTTTGATCTAGGCAATATTAAATAAAACGATAATGTTTTCACGTATCTCGAGTCGCTTAGTTTAAATCTCACTGTAGAATTTCCCTAGAGTACCTCAGAATTCCACTAGCCTAAGGGAAAAAGTGTTAAGCTGAGCAAAACTTGCGATTTCTGAAAGGTTCTATTTTTGCGCAAGAAAGCTTATATACGAGTATTTTCGTATTTTGAGTTCCTGAATTCATATCTGACGTGAAAAATGTTCCACAGTACTTCAGACTTTCCCTAGTCTGGGGAAAAACGTAGAAAATTGTGCAAAAATCGAAGTTTCATGTAGGCCTTTTTTGTACGGCAAAGCTACCTTTCCGTCTTCTGAGTTGCCGTGTTCATTTCTGTCCTCAGAATTTTTATCCAGCTCCTAACAATTGCCCTAGCCTACGAAACATTCCATGATATTAGTTTGTTCGTCCTTCCCTTGTTCTTTTATCGTCAAACGTCCGACGCAGGTGAGTCCGCCGTCCTAGGGGTGATAATCCTCATACCTTCCTAGGCCTAAGCATGAGGGCTTTCCGACTTTGATGAGGACCATGTCAACTCATCGTCGGTCACACTACGGCATCATCCTCACTCCTTAACTCCCACCTGCAGGACAGCGCGCCTTCGCTGGATTCGTTACCTTGGCAAACCTGAATACGAATCATTCTACACACCCCCTTTCGGAGCAATTGTCATCGTCCCAGTATCTGCTAACGCAGCAGGATTTTGCAATTTGTTAAGAACAATGATGTTTGCCCGTTGAAATGGGGTTGCATATGCGATACAGGCTCAAGATTCAAGATACCAAATTCACAGTATCAACTTGCATATGGATATATTTACATATGAACGTGGAGTAATTCTCTGAAACTGAAATTCATTTCCACAGGCCCAGGTTAAATTAAGAGTCAAAAATATTTCGTAGCCTGTGTGTGATTCAATCATGCAACCAATTTTAAAATACATAAGTTCGACCCACATTGAAACTGTAGTTTTTCTCAGTTATAACTTTTCTTTCCTATACTAGAAAGTAAAAGTGATATACAAAACAGAAAAAACGAGGACAAATTTTAGTTCTGTCCCTCACAATGCTTAAACACATGATATATGCTCGTCAGCTTTTCCATGTAAAAATCAAGTCACCGTAAAACCCACGTACTACACTTTTTACCTTAGACTAGGAAAATTTCTAGGTCCTGTAGAAAAAGTCTGATATCAGATATGAATTCAGCTACTCGAAAGGCGAGAAGACATAAGCTTCTCCGTATAAAAAAAGAGGCTAGGTGAAATTGCAAGCTTCTCTTATCTTTGCACATTTTCCCTAGGCTAGGGAAATTCTGAAGTACTGTGGAACATTTTTCACGTCAGATATGAATTCAGGAACTCAAAATACGAAAATACTCGTATATAAGCTTTCTTGTGCAAAAATAGAACCTTCCAGAAATCGCAAGTTTTGCTCAGCATAACACTTTTTCTCCTAGTCTGGTGGAATTCTGAGGTACTCTAAGGAAATTCTACAGTGAGATTCAAACTAAGCGACTTGAAATACGTGAAAACATTACCGTTTTATTTAATATTGCGTAGATCAAAATTGCTTTCACAGATACTGAAATTTCTAAGATTTCACGCATTTCCCCTAGGCTAGTGGAAAACTGGGGGGTCCAGAGGAAATTCTGAGACCGGATTCGGATTCAGCGGCTCAAAATCCATAGGGGTAGTATACTGACATGTAAAGTTCATTCCACTTTTTTTTTTGTGGGCCTGTGTAATTTATGAAAAAAGTTGATTTATTTTTACTTGAGTAAGGCTCAAAAACTCTAGAGACGACACTTACTTCACAAACTCTAAATAACTCTTGCAGTCAATATATAAGAAAGTTCCAAGTTTTATATCTCAGGATTGTAAGCGAGCGTGTGCGTGACTTGACGAAAGCATATCGTCCTATACATAAGCTTTAGTTATTAGGTTCATATTTGTGAAGCTGTATTGCCCTAGTATTTATACTAATAGATCTAAATAATGCCAAAGGACTTCAAAGTTATAAGAAATCTTGGTTGCTTCTCTTACAGATAACATCTAATTATAAAAAACCAATCTTTTATTCAATCATATTATCACTAAATACTTCATTTATTTTCAAATATACACTAACTTACTATTGCACACACTTATTACACATATAATTGCTTACTCAAACGATATTAAAATTATTCCTAATCGCTGCGGGTTCGAACTCTCTATATTTATAACTAACGCATAATAAGCTACCGATTAAGCCTATCGGCTACACACGGCTTGGAGTAATAAAATGAAAATAGCCGTTATAAGCTGCATGGACAGTTGAGACTTGTGGCGCGGTGGCATGCTGATCAACTTTCCAAATTTTACGAATCACGAGAGCTCAAGGTAGATCAACTTATTTATTATCTTTTGGAAGTATAAGACTGACTACTTAACTTTTAAAAGTGTGACGCATTTTTTGACCAGTTCCATTGCACTTAAACATGGTAAAAAGCTTTCATTTTATAATTCCAATTGCAATGATTAATCCTCAAAAAATATCTCTACCTTTGAACTCAATTTAAAAATAGGTTTACTTTCATTTGAAAAACCGATATATGTATTTTCTTTAATAGAGCACAAAACTTTGAATTACGATTACATTTTGTAACAAAATACAATCATGAGATATCTTCAGTATCGTTTCCTTCAACATAACGTATAGAACTATGACATATAATGACACTTGATCCTGTTAGCAAATGAAATATTTGCCAATATATTTAAGAGTCATTTTAATTTTTTGTGGTTGCTAAAATATCTAGGAACAAAATCTATATTCGTGAATTCTTTCCTATTTTAATAGCATTTTTTAAAGAAGTTTGGCAGCCTTTCCAAAACCGATATTTTCATTTTTCTCCGTGAAAATGCATTATACTGAAAAACCAGTAAATTTTATTAGTCTGCCCAACTTGAATATTACCCTTCGATTACTGCTCGGGGTATGTACAAGCCCAACAAACTTTCGACTTCAATGTGAAGTCATTATTCATTATAAACTCAGTATTTTTTTTGCCATGTCAAAATGGAAAATCTGACATGGGAATCAATCGACTACCTTCTGGAAGTCTTTTTTTATATATTCAACATCTATTTTCCATTTGAAAAATCGTCAAATGGTATAAACTTACGTGCTAAACATTGGTTGAAGTTACTAATCTATAAATTATTTTAACTTTTGAAAAGCGTATACAAAACAATTATGGTTAGTAAATTATACAGTTCAAATAAGTTTCTGTTGAATGGTATCTTTGTAATATTTGACACACTTTTTTTGCCCTTGGCATTACCACATTAATTAAGATATTGAGTTAAAACTTTGAGTAAATAAGTAAAAAGCAGTAAAGAGCATTTATCTGGCATAAAATTTTTAGACCAGATAAACGTTATTTACTGCATTTTACTCAATTACGATTAACTATCACTTCGATCCCACGTTCTCAATTAATGTGGAAAGGTGAAGGGCGAAAAAAAAGTGCCGGTAAGGTAGGGATCGGACTAGTAAGACATGGCCTTAATACTATTTGGATACCAATACCGATCTCGTTTACTTAATTTTCTGAGTAAAATTTACAGAATAGACCTGTTATCCACATGCGTACTGGTCAAACTGATAGAATTTACTAATATTTGAGTAAATTCTGCGGTTTTTTTTGTGCGTAGGTTGAACTAATTATTTTTTTCAGTATAAAAGCTACATTACGATTCGAAAATTTACTTCCAGTACATTTATTGCAAAGTAAGGACAGAAATTTTCAGCAGTGTAAGATGATTTTTAAAAGTTATATCTATAAAATTCTGTCTGCAAAACATTATAGACGTTTGGGCAAAATGTTAAACTTTTCAGATATTATACTTTTTGAAATTATTTTTCATATATGGAAAAAAATAGTTCAATAAAGTTTATAGAACTGTTTAAGAGTTGGGGATACAGGCATTTACGGAACCAAGTTCTAGAAAATTTAAAGAACTTTTCAGAATAAAATGCAGTACTTTTAATGATTTTTCCTGAATGTTTCGCATATTATCCTGAAAAGTTCTGTAAATTTTCTAGAACTCTGTTCCGTAAATGCCTGTATCCCTAACTCTTAAACATAGATGGATTTTCTTCATTAAATGTTCTTTGAACGTTTTTATGTCCCAAATGTAAATGCAAATGCCTTTTACTGATCACTTTCTATTTTCCATTGTCGACAGAAAATAAGAAAGCTTTTTGATGAATTAATTATTTATGATAAATAATCAGTAGATATATTACTTATAACAATTTTGATAGATTTTAAAATGTCCCCAGAAAAAGATTTTTTTGAATCAACCAAATTTTTGTTGGTTAATTCAACAAAATTATTTCATTGACCCAACAAAATTTGTTAGTCAGTAAAATTTGGTTGATCGAAACAAAAATTTGGTATTGGGGTGTCCCGGGAGTAATTGCCGATTTCACATATAAATGTCTTTGACCATCTTTTTGAATGGCTTCTTTCAATGTCATGATTTTTTCCTTCTGGCATTTGTTAGCTGTCACTCTTAGCTTGCTTTAGAAACAAATTGCGCGTAATTTCGTTTACAGTTGTTAGTTTGGCATTAATTTTAAAATTTTAAGATTCATCATATTTTGCTTCTTTATTTCTGTAAAGGAAAGAACGCAGCACATGCTGCTAAAAAGTTACGTGATGTGTATGGTTAGGAAGCCTTTAAAAACAGACAGTGTCGAAATTGGTTTGATAAATTCCGTTCTGGGGATTTTTCACTCAAAGATGAGCAACGTTTAGGTCGGCCAAATGAAGTTGATGATGACCATATCAAAGCCATAATCGAATCGGATCGTCATGTAACTGTGCGAGAGATTGAAGAAATGTTAAAAATACCAAAATCAACAATCGACCATCATATACAATACAACGTCTTGGACTCGTTGAAAAACTTGATATTTGGATTCCACATGAATTGAAAGAAATTCATTTGACAAAACGCATCAACGCTTGTGATTTGCATATTAAATGCAATGAAGTATCAAAAAAAGATTATGCTGTCTGTTTGGTGGGATTGGAAAGGTATGGTATTTTTTGAGCTGTTTCCAAGGAACCAAACGATTAATTCGGATGTCTCCTGTCATCAGCTGAACAAATTGAACGCAGCGGTCAAAGAAAAACGGCCAGAATTGGTCAATCGTAAAGGTGTAATTTTCCACCATGACAACGCTACACCACAAACATCTTTAGCCTTTCGCCAAAAATTATTAAGGCTCGATTGGGAAGTGATGTTACATCCACCATATAGCCCTGACCTTGTACCATCAGATTACTATTTATTTCGATCTTTGCACTTGGTTCATTTTTTTGCCGACAAAGACCAGAAGTTCTATAAGCGTGGAATCATGAAGTTACCAGAAAGATGTCAAAAGGTCATTGAACAAAATGGAAAATATATCTTTGATTAAAGTTCATTCCTTGTATTTAAAAAAATGTGTTTAAGTTGTATGAAAAAATCAGAAATTACTTCTGGGACAACCCAATAGGTCCTTATTCGATTGCAATGAATTGAATGCAATAGAATCTTTAGGAAAAGTTTATGAGAAATGCGATATTATTCATACACGGAAAAAAATAATTCAATAAAGTTTATAGAACTGTTTAAGAGTTGGGGATACAAGCATTTACGGAACAGAGTACTAGAAAATTTACAGAACTTTTCAGAATAAAATGCGAAACATTCAGGAAAAATCATTCAACGTTCTGCATTTTATTCTGAAAAGTTCTTTAAATTTTCTTGAACTCAGTTCCGTAAATGCCTGTATCCCCAAGTCTTAAACATTTCTATAAAATTTATTGAACTATTTTTTTACTTGTAAAAAAACAGTTTCATAAAAATATAATGCTTAGATACTATTTACTAAATCAAAATAAATGATTTTATTTCAGTCAATTTGTCACTGATTTTGATTTAAAAAGTGTAAATCGAAATGTTGCATCAACGAGTGCGTTGACAGATTCTTGTTTATTTTTTTGTAATTACATACAGTAACATATTTTATTTGAATTATTTAAATTGCTAGAAAAGCACAGCCGAAAATGTGGTGGTATTATGCACTAAAATTGTAATGATTTTGTAATTTTGACATAGTAATGACGTACTTTTATGCGAAGTTGTTAATTACTAAATTAAAAAACAAAAATATCTTTGGAAGACTGAAATTTCATATACTAAATCATACAAGGATTTATAAATGTGGAGTTTCAATTAAAAAATAAATAACATAATCAATTGTTAAGTTACATTCAAGTAATTCTTGTGGAATTCAATTCCTGTGTATATCTTTTTTCACTAATGTTGAAGTCTTGAAGAAGCTTAAGAAATTAGGAAAGATAAAAATAAGTAAAAAAAAAAACTAGCAGTTGTTAAGTTCGCGATTAATTACTAGAAATTCATTTATTCAAATGTATCTTTGGAAACTTTACAGAATGAATCATTTTTATTTAAAAGTCCTACTACATGGCCTTGATTCTATCAGTTCTCTGACATTTAAACATTAAAATTCAGTATTTGTTACAAATTTATGTGCTTCGATATAAAAAACAACGTTTAAATTTTAATAAATATCTCAGTCATGGAAAAGAATTGACTGAATTGGTCAAATAATTATATTTTATTTTTTAATTTCAAGAATTGTTATATTTGTAGATGCTATGAATATAAGTATTAGATTTTTAACATTAATATTTAATTGGTAATTTAAAACTAAAATGAAAATAACTGGATGATAACTAAATGAAAACTAGAAACAAATTGAGACAAATTTTTGGTTAAAAATTGGATTTTTCTTCAAATGGCCGCCATTTTGTGAAATATTAATATTTTTCGAAACTTTTTTGTTTCAGTTACTAACTAAGGATCTAAACTTTAAAAAACTTTTTGATTTTTTTGTTTCAGACGCCTGTGTAACGAGCTAGAAATCGGGTAAATTGACCTACCGAATTTGGAAATGTCGGAAATCCGCCCTTATAAGTCAAAATATTATTGACATATCAGGCTGAAAGAAATTTGTTTTATATTTCAAGAGTACCTTAATAAACCACAAAAGGTTTGGAAAGATTCGTTATTTTTTTCATCCCCAAAAATACCCTAATTTTGGAGCTGTAACACAGGATTCCCCCCTTAAATGTAAATTATCGTTACTATTTCCATCCGAACTGTGAACACGGTTTTTTTATTCAGACGGCAATTTCGTAATTGTGATAAACCATGAAAATTTTCCACTTTTTAAGAGTAAGATAACAGATTTAAACAAAAATTGGCATATGGGAACTGATATATTCACCAGGTTTCAGGTCAAAATATTGATAAGTTAAAAAGTTACTTTGTTTTTTACTCAAGTGATATTTCATGAACAGTGTGTCACAGACAGGATTTCTTTTTATTTTGATTCATAAAAAAGTAAAAAACACTAATTTTTAAAAATGATTTAAACAATTTAACATAATTATCGTCCGGCTAATCGAAATCGATTAGTACAATGACCAAAATGTTCCTTATTTTTTCCCCATAAAAAAAACTAATGAGTGCACTCCATAAACTTGTTTAAAATTTATAAAATATTATTGAGCGTACCATGAGATTCTCAAATTATCGCCATCAGCAATCAAGTTTTGCGCGCGCTTGAACTCAATTTTTTAATTTTATTTTGAAGAGGAAAAATTAAGGAACATTTTGGTCTTTGTACCAATTGATTCAGATTAGCTGAACAATAGTTATATTAAATTGTTTAAATAATTAAATTTTTTTTAAAAATGTCAAAAACACATATTTTATCACCTTCGTCATATTTACCTGAATCAAACAAAAAATTAAATCATGTCTATAGTAAATTTGTTCTTGAGATACCACCCGTTAAAGATTTTTGCACATTCTTATATCTCAAGAACTAATTAATATTTTGCACATATTAATCTCGACATGTAATTAAAATCTGCTAAGTTTCGTTAAAATCAATTACCTTACCCTGTAGAAGTGAAAATAGTCCATGGACTGTCACAATTCTCTGTCCGGTTCTAACCTCCAATCAAAACATTACCGTAATTCTCTCTAAAAAGTCACCAACTAGCATAAATGGCGAAGTTTCAAGTCAAAACAATAATTATCGCTTGATATAAAATCCTAACTAGAAGAATAAAAGTAAAATAACTTAAAAATGAAAAAAAAGATAATTCTACACATTGGATGCTGGCTTCACACGCATGACGAATATGGAAACGGTTACGTGCTTGGAGCGTGTCGCACGTACACATTGATTGCATTCCCACCATTTTATTTGCAACGGGAATCGTAAGGCGGGAAGGGGAAACGCATCGAGCCTCGTCAACTTGGAAGTAGGAGATAATGGCGAAAGTAAAATACGAAGAAAAACTGAAAAGATTCATCTATGTATATAAGAAAATCCCTTATAGAACAAAGGAATTCGAAAACTGCAACGAAAGGACAAAAGCAAGAAATACACTTTTAAAGTATAATGCTAAGAAAAAATAGAAATTTGAATCTGGAGCCTTGACAATCGTATTGCCTGTGCAGTGCGTCGCACACCGAGGACGCTCACTAAACCGTAAACAGCCCCCCACCCCTATTTTCCAGCCCCATTACAAAACATAAGAAAACATAAGAAAAGGAGAGAAAAAGTCAACGTTTTGCTGAGTCAACTCTATTTCAACTAGCCTTGAAATTACATATTTAAAAAGATCAACTTTACGAGGGTAATTCATTACACAAAACTTACTATTGTTTCTATTTACAACTTTCATTTGAAACTTTTCTGTATGGAAATTAATAGTTTACATGATGATGAAGAGTTTATGCTGACGATTAAATAAAAGTCTAGAATTCCGAGTCGTGATATTTTCGTAAGAATCGCGGAATTGATTTTCTTTTACTCAGTCAGCTGATTCAATGAAGAAAGCAAACTAGTGCGGAAAATCGCGGTGAGACCTGACGTTTGACGTTTCCCGCGGTGGGCGGGAATTCGGAAAGGCACCGATTTTGCCCGACATAGGTGACGCAGGCTCCCTTCATGACAGAAAGTCTATCTCATTTTTCCCCGCTTTTCCAAAATCAGGCACCCGATTGAACAAAATGTTCTCATTTTCCGTCAAAGACTGTAGAAAAAGTATTTGCTTGGACAAGCAAGTTAGGACCGGCCATGGAAGCGGCCAAATGGTCGAGCTTATTTCCTCGTCTTGGGACCTTGTTCGAGTTACTTAAGGTAGCAAAAGGCTCGAAAAAAGAAAACTGTCGAGTTTTCTTTTTTCGAAAAGTATTCTAAAAGTTTTTACGAAGATAATCTAGAATTGGCCAGAGACCTGGAGTCCGCTGGGCAAAACACACTGAACAAACCTCATTCACGGCCTTATCCACGGGCAGCCATTTGCCTTGACGGTTGCGTGGTGAAATAAAAGTGTCACGATATTTGCCACGGAATCACACTCGCGTAACACTTTGGCGCACCTTTTCGATTCAAAGCCACTCCGTTATTTGACGCGTCACGAAAATCTGTCAACGCCTCGCTGCCGAGCTATTTAGATTTTTCTTACCTGATCACGGGTCTTCTACAGCTAAAAGGATTCTCAGCTTCGAATATCGCGACCCCACGCCACTCATGCGGCATATAGAACCCTGCAAGGAGAATGTGAACATCCATTGGCGCATTTCAGATAAGCCGCAAAAAGTAAACCAATCAACGCAAACCTTTTACATTTTGACGAGTTTCTTTTTACCCCACCACCTCACAAGTGTCTGCTTGACAAAAGCGCGGGAAAGAGTCAGACTTCTTTTTTGTTTCGCTATTTTTATTTCAAATTAGTATGAATTGGCCAATCGACTTTCTGAAACCGGAAAACATTAAGTTTTATTTATAATTGTAAAATTTAAGATAAGTTTAAGAATTTTAAAAGGGTTTTCATATTTATTGTCGATAGGTTGGAAAAGAAAATGACGATAGATAGCAGCACTTTCCGGTAAATAGAGCAGCTGTTGCTTGACAGGGGTGCCAGCTTTTGAAGAGTAAATATTCGACATCAAAACAAGTGAAAACAAGAAAGAAAACATATGTTTCAGGGATTAGAATTATATATATATATAAATTACTTTTTCAAAAATAAAGGTAAAAAGAGGAGAAAATTGGGGTGAAAAAGTGTAAAAATTAAAAAAAGGCAGAAAAAAGATGGATATTGGTATTATAATATAGGTATTTTGCTTTGGAAACAAATTGTTGCTTATCATGTAGATCAAAGAACTTTATTCATGGATTTAATTAGGAAAATTTGCTTTTTCCTTGAATATAAGTACTATTGATATTATTTTGCAATAACGGTCAATAGTTTATGAAGATTTTTAAGATATCAAAGAGAGAAAGTGGAAGAAGGGTGCGCCAAGTGGATGCGCATTAAAAATTGAGTTTTGTATGCAGTGCCAGGCAGTGCATACTGCATACGCTTCATAATATTAATATCTTTAATACGCTAACGATGCACTAGAACCAGGGGCGAATAAAAAAAATTAAGCGGTGCCCTCCATAGGTTTTAACTATTTTAATTTTGATTGTCATCACATATAAGAATGTATTAGGTTTATGTAAAATTAAAATTTCTCTTTTATGAACAAATATCAACGTTTCATAAACTTTTTTGAAAAATTCAGTTCATTTAACCTTAGAACCTAGTAATATTCAAATAGTTTTACAACTTATCCTTATGGTTGTTCTTGATCCGACATAGATTGAAAAAAATACGGTATTTGGAAAACATAAAAAAACTTAACTCAATTTTCTAATTAAACTATGCGATAAATGAAAAAAAAGTTTATGAGTGAAACTATTTTACTAAAAAATATTTGCAACGTTGATTTAGATGATTTTTTTCAATCAAAAATATCTTTTGTTTGAATGTAAAAAATGCTATAAAAATTGAATAAATGTTGAAATAACTAATAAATGTTAAAAAAGAATCTTCTCAAATTTTCTCGATAAATTCTCGCTTTATCGGTAATATACCAGAATTTTCTTTGGTACCTTCTCCAATTCTATTCACACTGTCACGTCCCAGGCAGGGATGACAACCTTTGAGAAATTAAAATGGTAGGATCGTCGCTGCGTTTTCGCTGTTGAAACAGCAAACCTGGAGGTTATGGAATCGACCGGCGAATTCAAAAGTAATGATGCTCTTATTAGAGAATAATAGGTCGTTTGACAAACTTTATTGAATTTACAAACAAATTCAGTTGTGATAAAAGGCCACTCAAATAACGCTAACAACGGACTTCGAATATAATAAGGTCACTCCAATAAACTATCACATAAATTAAAGTATGATAAAATTCCCTCCAAGTAAAACTAACAAAGGAAAAAAAAGGGATTTTCGACTTGAGCGGGTGAAGTCGAAATCTAGTCTGTTTATACCGAGATAGGGATCCAGCACGCTCCCAGTTGCAAGATGCATTCAAGTCCCAAAACCCACCCTCACGTCTCTTCGACTGTGCGGTCCCTGCGAAACGGCATAAACCATAGTTTTTTCTGTATCACCTTCCTCCCTTTCTGTAGATATGTAGCTATGTAATTCGATTCTCGCTAGAGTCCTGGTGAGTCTCAGAAATTCAAAGCCAGGGTCCGGTTTTACCCTTCAGTTTGTTTATATGAATTTAAGTGGACGACCAAAGTTTTGTCCCTTCTCGAAATTTATAACTTTCCAGAAATTGTAAGGAATTAATTTACTCCAACTAGCCTAAGTTTCTCGAACATAAAAGAGAGGAAGAGCTTTGTTAAGTTTAATTTATAAGTTTCCATGCGTCGTTTGGTAGAAGGCTCGTAAAAGTCGAAAAGGTTTATATTATCCAGATTTCGTGAGAACTCTTTTGAAACATATCGTGAAATCTCTGATAAGATTTCCTTGTAAAACGAGAACGAGTTCTTATTTCTAAATCTAAAGTTAATTGTTCATTTCCTCGACAAGAGTTTTACCTAACATTTATTAATCAAGTTTAGTTCTTATATTTAAATTCGCCCGCGTATATGGGTAAGGTAGGATTCGTAAAATCGATTTTTGTAATCGCGAGTACAAATTTGACTTATACCTAACAGGTGGCGTTCTAATTAATCGATATTTTATTCGTACGTTACAATACTACCAGATACTACCGAGATTTGCCGAGAATTTTTGAACTCTTGTGCAGACCAGCCCTGTCCGACTATAAACAAAATGGCGGTTCCTTAGTGATTATAGTTTCCATGTGCGAAGTTTTCTCACCCGAGCGGCGCTGCACGCGGCACGCTCTACAAAAGCATTATACTAATAGACAAATATTTAAAAAATTTTAAATAATTAAGTTTCTGAACAATATGAAATGAAAAAATGTTCCTAAAATGATTCTAGGACATAAAATACACAATTTGCATAAATCAATTAATACAAAATAAAAAAAAGAACACATTAAACTTCGTAAAATATATACTGTGGATACGCATGAAGTATTCTTGAGACCCTGAACAAAATTTTTTTATGTTATCCCCATATAACTGAAAATATATTTAAAAATAAATAAAAAGCTTAAGCTTCTAAATAGAAGTATTTTCCATTTTTATTTTCCAGCTTCAAACGAATGAAATGAAAAATAAATATTTTGTTAAGCCCTGTGTTCAACATAAAAAACCATGTGAAGGGAAATATATACTCAATTAAAAATTTGTAAATGTAACAAAAAATATTCATTACTATAAAATTTGCTAGTACATATTTTTAAGATATTTTAAATTTTTAACATGTACAGATCGATGATGGCTAGTTAAGTGTCGCAAAGCTTAGCTGCTTTTTTCTTCAAAACGCTAAATTTTTTAATCTCAGCCATTTCCTGTCTTACGAATTGTCTCATCCGTATTTGAAGATAAAATTGAATTATATATGCTAACATCTCCACAGCTTTTGCATTGAAAACTAAATTTTGTTTCAGATGAAATTAAATCGTCTAGAAGTAAATCAAAAGAATTGCTAGACCGGCAATGTTTGTTAAATAGATATTCGACAACTGTGATAAGCTTGTATAACTTAACATTTGAATGTATGGAATCTTTATTTATCTTTGCAAATCTACTCAAACTTTCAGGTAACTGATCACAAGAAAAAGTTATCGTATCTGCATGAATTTCAGAAGTATAGGCAAAAATGCATTTAAGCATGCCGAACACTGAGTGTGCTGTTTGATATAAACAGTTATACGACCAGTTGTGTAAAAAATCAAACAATCTCTAACAGCTGGTAAAGCATAATCGTGCGCTACTGCATCTACAAAATCACTAAATTCAGTGTCTTCACAATCGATTATTGCTTTCAACTTTTCTCGAATTACTTGAATTGGGCTTTTACTATTCGACTGATGTAATTCTTTCAATTTTGAAATTGTTATTAAGGGCTGTGGAGGGTTGCCATCGAAAGTACTACAATTTCAAAGCTTTGCAGGTTTCAAAATGCTAAAGGCAGCTAATATCTTGTATATTTGAAAGAAGGTTGGTGTACAAGGATGATCATTTGTTCCTCCAGCTAATCTGATAGTGCCAAAAAATCTCTAAAAAAAGGAAAGGAACAAAAAATTAGAGAAACATTTATACAGTATCGATAATACAATAATACAAATCCATTTTGTAAAAAAATATAAAAGTGCTTTCTTCGATATTTATATTTCACTGGAAGAATTCGGATGAAATGGAATGGATTGAAGGGATATAAAGATAAATTTTGGAATTAAATAAACCGTGATGATTAATATGAACGTATGAGGAAATAAAATATTAGACCAGATTTTATATAAAGATATTTTATTATACGCGTAAAAAATACTAAGTATAAAGTAATTAAAATAAATATTTTAATATTATTATTATAAACGGTAGTTTATCTTTCCTGCAAAACACGTCATATTAAAATGAACACACATATATATATATATATATATATATATATATATGTCTTCGGTTATGTTCGACATATTTCGTACAGGGAATATAGATATATTAGATACTTTATCAGATATGGCTGATTTTTTTCGTCTCTTTTCATTATATTCAATCAATTTTTGTAAGTATTGAACTTCGCGAAAAAATATGTATTCATTTTAATATGACGTCTTTTGCAGGAAAGATAAACTACCGTTTATAATAATAATATTAACAGTAAGTAAAAGTTAGGGTCTTAAAGAAAAAAGCAGCCAAGCTTTACGACACTTAACTAGTCATCATCGATCTGTACATGTTAAAAATTTAAAATATCTTAAAAATATGTACTAGCAAATTTTATAGTAATGAATATTTTTTGTTACATTTACAAATTTTTAATTGAGTATATATTTCCCTTCACATGGTTTTTTATGTTGAACACAGGGCTTAACAAAATATTTATTTTTCATTTCATTCGTTTGAAGCTGGAAAATAAAAATGGAAAATACTTCTATTTAGAAGCTTAAGCTTTTCATTTATTTTTAAATATATTTTCAGTTATATGGGGATAACATAAAAAAATTTTGTTCAGGGTCTCAAGAATACTTCATGCGTATCCACAGTATATATTTTACGAAGTTTAATGTGTTCTTTTTTTTATTTTGTATTAATTGATTTATGCAAATTGTGTATTTTATGTCCTAGAATCATTTTAGGAACATTTTTTCATTTCATATTGTTCAGAAACTTAATTATTTAAAATTTTTTAAATATTTGTCTATTAGTATAATGCTTTTGTAGAGCGTGCCGCGTGCAGCGCCGCTCGGGTGAGAAAACTTCGCACATAGAAACTATAATCACTATTTTTATATTTTCCTAAAAATCCCATTCAACATTTAATTTCTCAGGTGTTTGTTTAAACGAACGAAGCAGCATTCCGGACTCAAGGCGGGAATATCAAATATTCCCGCGCACAGACTTCGGTCCTCATTGATATGTGCCGACGTAGCAAAAGTTTAATGAAACTGGGAAAATGAAGCGTTTCAAAGTTTCAAGTATAATGGCGGGAAAATTCAAACTTATTGAATTTTCAAATTCATAACTAAATTGCATAAATAATTAAATAAATAACAAATTTATATAGAAAATTTGAATAAGTCAATAATTCTAACTAATTAGAAAGATTAAATCACGTGAGTCAAATGTAAATTATTTAGTATTTTATTTTTTAAAATTTATTGTGTTAGAATTAATTTGTACTTCTGGCGACCCATTTTCCAAGAACTTTCTATTATACTTTATGTGCCTTCGACGCGTAAACTCCTTTTTACGCTATAGTTGAGAGTAGCTTAATGTTGTGTATTACGATACAGAGGAATGTAATGTAAAATTAAACTGCGCATGTGCCTATGACCATACAGCGAAGCGTAATCTTCTTATTCTTCTTCGTACAGCGTTGGCCCCGTACTGACAAAGCCTTGTACATTTGAACTGCGCATGCTCTATTACAATACGCTATTACTACACAAGATCGAGAAAGTCAAAATGGCCGGGACTAGTCGCGGAATATCAAGTGTAATGACTAGCACTGCAAACAACTACAATACTAGATTAGATTCGAGTGTAGGCATAAAAACTCGTATAGGCACCGAAGTCACATAAAATAGAATATGTACCAATGCACATAATTCGGGTAATTACGAGACTCGCTTAAAATGCTCGCAGGACTGATCGCGCCTCGGCTTGAACTCGGCTTTGATCTCCTGCGAGCGCATTGTCGCTCGTCGCGTAATAACCCTCATTATGCGCTTAGGCACATGTAGTAATATACTATTAAACGCAAAATATCAAGTTGACAATTACCGGCAAACCATCTTGCATCACATCAAAAAACATCAATACAAATGAATACGATTCAAATAATATAACTCCAACCTGGCATCAGTGCGCATACGCATTCATGTTTGTGAAACTTTGCGAATGTTTCATGAAACTTCGGTCCATGAAACGTTTCATCGTTTCACGAAACTTTCAATGTCTCAATGAAACGTTTCATGGACTTACATCCCTAGACTATTTGACTGTACCATGATTATGTAATCGTACCAGTGATCCCAGAACGTGGGAGCTGGCGGCCCCCACCATAGATACCTCGAGCTCATTGTGTCTTCCTCATTCAACCAACGTATGGCAGTTGGGCGGGAAAGAAGCCATGAGCTGATGGGGTCTATGGTGGGGGCCGCCAGCTCCCACGTTCTGGGATCACTGAATCGTACCATAATTTTGACTCTTGTACCATGTACCATCCCTGGTGTACCATACCTCTTATATGTACTATAATTTAAAAATATTTCTATTTTTTATTTAACCGGAATGAAATGAAGACAAAAGCAGAATAGCCATTATCCAATGAGAATTGTTTTCTTGCCCTATATGAAACATGTTTGACCAATCAAACATTTTTTTAAATGAAGGCTGAGTAAAGTTAATTTTCATGTGATTTATGTAAAGACATTCCAAAGACAATTACATACTATACTTGCGTTTTATAGAATATAAGCTGTTTTACAAAAAAAAAAAATGTTCTTTAATAAGAGTTACTTTAAGTAAATTATTTCAAATTAATTAGTTGAGTTTGAAATTTCTGCCACTGCCTACATTATCGGAGAATCACTAGTCGCGTATCAGATAGGATACGTTGTCAACAGGTGCCCTCGTAGACAATTTCAAACTCTTATATCGCAAATAAATGCAAAAATATTACAAAATAGAAAGGCTTGGAAAAGTAGAAACTATGTTATAATTATTATTAAAATATAATTTTATCATATTTATTAACATTTTATTTATGGAAAATATTAAACTTTGAAGTATTTGAAGATATATTAACTGAATTTCGAGCCGCGCATGCGTCTTGTAAACGTGTACTATAATTTTAACATACATATTCCATATGATTCCATAATTTCGCTCCGTGTGTCTGGTTGTTGGTATCACTGCTTCAGTACAAAGCAAGAAAAGAAGCAAGTTAGCAAGCCGGATTTTCACAACACGACGTGCGACGCATTTATGCACATTTATGGCTGGTTTCCTCTCAAATTTTTTTTCTTATATTGAATGAACTATTCAATAATAAATGTGAATCTTCGCAATACTAAAATCCCTAAAATCTGAATTCATTTCTGAAATCACTCTTTGCAAGATTCGGGTAGAGAACTCTAGAAAAAAAAACTACAAAAGTTGTGTGCCGGAACCAAGGGGCAAAATTTTTGACTGTCATCAAAAGAGTTCTCAGAAAATAAGCAAATTTGGGTTTCTCTTCCAATCCTTAGTTCTAAAGTGAAAAGGAAGTTCAAATGTGATTTGGAAATACATTTTTTTTAATTTTAGATAAAGAAACAACAAACTCACTTTAGAAATCGAACCTACTTTCCAAAAAAAAATCATGAGTGAAAAATGCGACCTTCGCGGTAGAAAGATGTTTTTTCAGAAATTGTAAAGCTTTGGAAAGTTTAAAAGACTACGAAAAGCCGATTTTATTAAATTTATTCAAGATAAAAATACACGTTAATCGTTTTGAAAACATGAACGGATTCAGCACTGGGGAAGAGGATTCCAGGTAAATATCAGTAGTTATGACATTTCATGTTTTCTCTTAAGAAAATATGTAAATGATTTGATGTCATAATAAAAAAATTTCTGTGAGTTTTTCTTTTATCTTAAATGGAAATTTTTCCAGATTTACTTCCTAGTCGTTAATTAAATAATGGTATTGTGTTTCAATATATCTTCAAACGACATATTAATTCAAAATGTTATTACAATTTGAAGAATACACGTAAATATGAAAGACTTGAATACACAGTAGTAAATTCATTATTTCACAACAATTTATAAATTTATAAATATAATATTCAAAAAAATTTGAAAGTCAAATTTCATATAAAACCAATACCTTCTTATTGAGGTTAAGAATGCAATATAAAAATATATCTGCAAATAAATATAAACAATCTAAACCACTTATTATTTATTTGGTTAATTTCTAAATCTAGCTACTCGTTAATAACATTTAAACCATATGTCTTAATTAAATTTGAATAGCTTTTATCTAAAACACAATAAAATCCAAATGTTTTTTCATTTATTTAGTTTATGGCCATGTATCAACCGGACCACGTGACTAAATTATGGTTAATATTGCTGTAACATAACTTCCTTCGCACTCAAATTATTTTTCCGATAATTGTAGAGATATTATAGAATACAGTAAAGAACGTCTGTCTGATCCCATTTTGTAAAAGAATTTGAAAAAGCTTCACGATTATCTGTGATTGTTGATAACTCTTTCAGTTTTATTTTCTGTATAAAAATTGTACATATATTTAAAAACTTCTTCGAAAACGAATTTCTTTTAACAATTTCAGAGGAGCAGCGGATCAGATTTGTTGTCTAATCGACGAAGGCGAAAGATGTACACGACCAGCCGGAAATGCTTCGTATAGCAAACGGATTCAAAAAACAGTCACTCAACGACGACTAAAACTTAACATCGATCCCATGGTAATTAATTTATTATGTCTAGAGCCATATAAAAATAAGTCATCGTCGAAAATGAAGCAAGTAAAATTTAACAATTTTCTAGGCTCGTCACATTTACATCTGTGATTATCACAAGCTTGTGATTCAATGCGCAAGGACGAAACAACAGCAGCAGAGGAGAAGAAAAGATTCTGAGGACGATTCTGGGGAAGCTGACAATGATTTGCCAGAAGTCGACCTTTTTCAACTCCAAGTGGGAACTTTAAGGCGGTATAAGCGACATTATAAAATTCCAACGAGGCCAGGATTAAACAAAGCCCAGCTTGCTGATGTCAGTATTTCTATTGGATTAAGTATATTCAAGACTTTAAATTAAATATACCTTGAAATTTGAAAAATTCAAAAGGCCTATAAAGATCACAGAAATCAACTACAAAACGGGAAGGAAAATTTTTCTTGTTTGTGGCTTCTTGCTGTAATTAGAAAATAGCCATATTACAGGAGAGAATCACAATTACAGATAACTGTAAATTCGTTCAAAACTTTTTACTTTATTATTTATTAGTATAACTCAAGTAAATTTTCGAACTCAACCATCTGAATCGAAATTTTATAATATAAACGTGAATTTACTTATCTCAAAATTACTTCGACTTCGCGGAATGCATTCTCATTACGACATTCGCATTCTATATTTACAATCGAAAAGATGGAACTCGTACTCGCAATTTAAAGAGAAAAAATAGGACTTGAATTCTAATAGTATTATTTTTTAATTAAAACGAAAAATATACATCATATCAACAAACACATGCATGAAAATTTATAGACCTCTTTTCAGCAAACAATTTTGAATTCTGACGTCTTTTTCGTATCTCGTCTATTTTGGTTAAAATATAGAGTTCTTTAAGATTAAAACGAAAAATATATATAATTTATCCAAAAATGCGTTAGTTAAAATTTATAGACCTTATTTAAGTAAACAATTTCACATTTCACTTTTTTTTCGCGTCTCGTATATTTTTGTTAAAAAATGGAATTTTTTATTTTTAATAGTATTTTTTAAACTAAAGCGAGAAATAAAAATTTTATTAAAAAAATTGTCAAATTGAAATTTGTAGACTTTTTTTGAGTAATTAACTGTGCATTATAACGATTTTCCGTATCTCGAATAGTTTAAATGGAAAATGGAATTTAACTATTGATTTTTTTCAAGTTTTAAAATACTGTAAATTTACTGACTGGTTTTATTGGAGAATTTCACCAGGACAATTTGTAGAGCTTTTTGAGTATTATCAGAAATTAGTATCAAAATTTTCGAAATTTTGTCCAGATATGGCTGGTTAACGAACTTGCCTTTCCTTTAAGACCCTGATAAAGTTTACCAATGCGCATTTGGATCTGATAATTTTTTCGAGTTATCGTGCGTACCGACGACAGTCGGACAGACAGGATTGAAGAAACCCTTTTTGCTATTCAGGGGATCATGAAACGTTGAAATTTGTTGGAAAAAGTAAATGTCAAATTTTGCACATATTTAATACTTTTTCATACGTGACAGGCCTCGCACTCCCCTACTATTTGCTACTATTTTCTACTTTTTTCGCATGAGGCTACTATTTGGCTACTTTTTTCGGTCCAGTACTACTATAAGCTACTTTTTCAGGAAAATGGAATAAAAATACTTTTCCTAACAAGATTTTTTTCTCTTGTGATTGAATAATAATAGTATATTATGTGCCTATGCATATAATTAGGGTTATTACGCAACGAGCGACAATGCTCGCAGGAGATCGAAGCCAAGGCGTAGTCGAGACGTAGCTGAGGCAAAGCCGAGACGAAGCCGAGGCGCGATCAGTCCTGCGAGCATTTTAAGCGAGTATGGTGGATAAGACTATTAAAAATGAGAATTACTTGTAATTTTGACAGAACGAGTATTATAGCTTACTTGAACTATGGTTCAAATTTGGTGACCCTTCAGAACCTCAAACCCGAGAAATTAATTATTGAAAATAACATGTGATCTTATGGGAAAATGCTGTTTTTTAAGAATTATTTAAAAATGGGAAAATTATGAAAAAACTCTGAGATACGTGGGATTTTTTCATAATTTTCCCATTTTTAAATAATTTTTAAATAATTTTTAAATATCTTTATAATCTACAAAAACAGCATTTTCCCATAAGATCACATGTTATTTTCAATAATTAATTTCTCGGGTTTGAGGTTCCGAAGGGTCACGAAATTTGAACCATAGTTCAAGTAAGGTATATTACGCGTTCTGTCAAAATTACAAGTAATTCTCATTTTTAATAGTCTTGTCCACCATACTCCCTTAAGCGAGTCTCGTAATTACCCGAATTGTGTGAATTGGCGCATATTCTATTTTATGTGACTTCGGCGCATTTACGAGTTTTTCTGTGTACACTCGAATCCAATCTGAAAAGGTCGAAATTGCCGTGATTATCGTCCTCTCACTTGACATTATGCGAATACTTCCGGCCATTTTGATTTTCTTGATCTTGTGTAGTAGTAGCGTATTGTAATAGACGCATGCGCAGTTCAAATGTACAAGGCTTTGTCAGTACGGTGCCAACGCTGTACGAAGAATAAGAAGAAGATTATGCTCCGCTGTATCGTAATAGGTGCTTGCGCAGTTCACTTTTTACAAAAAAAAAGTAATGCAAATATATAAATCGATTTTTTTATAAACCTCACAATCGATCAAGTAAAATTGATTAAATGCGAATATATTTCTCATACCAGCGAGCGTCTGGTTAAGAAACAAATTAGGATGGAAGAACTTTTGTAATCGCTCTTTTTTGCGCATTTCTACATATGGGTTATTCCATATCAGATTTACAATCAAAATTTTGATTAACCTGAAAATTTTTTTCCTCGTTTTAGAGAGGAAAAAAATGACACGTATTTTTTTTTTCAATATGATATGTAAATTTTTCAAGTTATTGATTTTTTTATTTTCAAAGTGCAAAAAATGTTTTTTTCAATCTTGCTTCTAATATTCAACGGAGAGTATAAAATACATAAATAAAATATGCCATGGGATCTACTATTAAGTCCATGCTTTGATCAAAACTCAGAAACGGTATTTAGTACTTTCTATGCAACAATTAAGTAAACAAATGAAATTCAGAATCTCAGAACTTTGTGTCAAAATTTGGTAGTGGACCGTTTGATACTTCTCGAGAAAAAATATTTTTGTGTGACCGTGCACTTGGAGCGCGCAACGCGAAGTATAGAGTCGATAGTCCAAGCAACAGGGCATTTATTATAAATGATTTATGACATTATTTATTTCAGAAAACGGACTGCGCCTTCAGAAGAAAGGTTGGTCATAGAGTAATTGTGTCATGTTTTGGACAATGAAATATGATTTATAAATTTTTTCTCAACATTTAAGACCATAAAATCGCACTTTTTTTAGTTTTTTGTTTATAACATTAAAGGTAATTATCCAATCTTGATGACATCAGTTGATAAGTTGTAGACAATTGAATTTCCAACAAAATAAGCTGTCGCTTGATCTGATTGGATAATTAGAAGCGTAGAAAATTCGGAAAAACCGGTAAATTTAGCTTTTGTTAAACAAATTAATATCTCAGTTAATTTTTAACTTTTTAGGGTTAAGGTTTGGTGGAAAAGTAGCAGACTTTATGCTCTTCAAATGCATAAAAAACGGACACTTTGAGATAATACGTTTTCGCGCTATTGACACTTTAATTTATTTAATCCGTTAATTGTAAAATGTCTGCTTGCCGCAGAGGTGGTCCGATTTTTATTTTGAAAACGGCTTTTAAAAATATAAATCAAGCACAAAATAACGTCAATCTTGGTTTTTCGCTAAAATGTTGCACATTAAAAAAAGGCCCAAACATGACTTCAAACTCCTGAAAGACAAGCACGGAAAGCTAGTCTTCAAAGGTCTGTGTATGATCAAATAACGACACCATTACAAACTGACAACAATTGAATTTTCATTTATTTGAAAGTATTGGATATAAAAGTGCATTGTTAATAAATTACATGACTGCTTTCGAATTAAACAGTGTTTCTTTCTCAAAAGACTTTTTATTATTTACCGACTTTTATTTGTGGGAACTGCATAAAATCCTCATCGGAATATGGTAGACTCACTTACAAATGTTTGAGTGCGCTCCTCTACACTTCGCGTTGCGCGCTCCAAGAGTGCGGTCACACAAAAAAAAATTTTTCTGGAAAAGTATCAAACGGTCCACTACCAAATTTTGACACAAAGTTCTGTGTACTTAACGAACAAATTACACAAAAAATGATTCAATTCAGACATGTCCCTTTTGAGATTATTCCATTTGTTTACTTAATTGTTGCATAGAAAGTACTAAATACCGTTTCTGAGTTTTCATCAAAGCATGGACTTAATAGTAGATCCCATGGCATATTTCATTTATGTATTCTATACTCTTTGTTGAATATTAGAAGCAGTATTGAAAAAAACATTTTTTGCACTTTGAAAATAAAAAAATCAATAACTTGAAAAATTTACATATCACGTTGAAAAAAAAAATACGTGTCATTTTTTTTCCTTTCTAGAACGAGGAAAAAAAATTTCAGGTGAATCAAAATTTTAATTGTAAATCTGATATGGAATGACCCATATGTTTGATATAAATACGTTTTTTTTAATTAAATATGTATAATGGAAACTAGTAAATTACTTTCCTGTTGTTTTTATTTTAAAATTAGCCTCATTTTTTATATTAAAAAATAACTAAATAAACATTTCACTGTTTTTCTCTATCTAAAAGCTTGGGCTACTTTTTGCTACTTTTTTTAGACACTGAGGCTACTTTTTGCCACTTTTTTAAAGGCCACAAAGCAGTGCGAGGCCTGACGTGATGAAAATATAAAAAGTTATTTTACAGGAATTTAGTCATATGGTTTGGTTAGTAAATAATTAATGCCAATGGCAGTTCTGATTATTATTTCAACATAAATCTTGTCTTTTTTTAAACTCCTGAACTTCAAAATCCTTTACTTTTATATTTACCTATGTATCAAGCTATATTTCCTTTAGAAATATTAATAGCTCAATGTGAAAAGTTTTTTATTTATGAATATCAAAAAATTATCAGTAAGTTAACCCTGAGAAAAAATTCGTCCTTACTAAGTTTTATTTGTTTACAGACGTTGATGAAACATTTTAAGACGATCCCAATAGTCGAAAAGGAAGCTGTGAGTTTCTTTTTCTACACTGTAAAGACTAATGCAAACAAACTGGACCAGAAAAATGGGTTAAGTAGTGACGCCACGTAGCGGAGGCCTCTTCTTGAGGAGTCAATCAACGTCGTCACATAATTTTATTAATAATCGTTTATACAGTGCTTTTTACTTGTTAGTTAGTGAAGAGACGTCCTGCGTAACGCTAAGGTCGATTCGTGCGACTGACTGAAGAGTAAAACGCCGAGAGAGGTGAAAATGAGACTGAAAAATCAATTACTAGTCGAAGAAGTGTATAATTTAAGTATACATTTTTTTAATTTGAAATTCGAAAATCAACTTTGCAAAAATAATAGTCTGATCATTTCTAAAATTGATAACGTTTCTCTTTCGTTTTACTTTTCAAAATGGAAATCTCTATTTTTGCATTCTCTTATGTTTCAATGGCTCTATTTGCACCCGCGCGCGTGTGTGTGTATATGTGTGTGTGTGATACGTGCGGCTGTGTAAATTTTAAAGTTGCGTTAGTGGCGTCCATAATCCTAAAAACTCGTACATAATTTATAAGATTTACGTGTAAATTACATTATGATATTGTACACCTATACATATGGAAAAATATATGTCTAATTTACATATTCGATGTTTTAGTTCAAGTAAGATAATATACTAGAGAATTATGAGATTTTATTTCTCATTGAAAAAATAAGATTTACATGAGGTCTTTAGTGGAAATTGTTTGAGTGGTTTCTTCTTCGCTGTCTCCGCTTAATTCTGTGAAACAAAATATTCATAAACATTTTTTCGCGTGATTTATAAAACTTTTCCTCACTTCGCATTTATTAGTCAATTTAAAAATCTAAAGCTTTAGTTTATAACAATAAAATAATAAAAACTTACCAATATCAGCCAAGACTGTTTTCGCTGACTTGACTACCAAAACTTCTAAATCATTCTCTTCCTCCTCAGACGAATCTGAATCTGAACTCTGCCAAGTATTATGACCTCCTGCGCCAATCATTTTGCTCTGAAAAAAATATATTACAAAATGTTACGATGATAAATAAATTGTTTAAAACTTTTCACATTTCAACAATTTTTATCAAACCTTGTCATCGAATAAATCCGCTAATCCTTCCCCTCTATTTAACACTATTGAGTTGTAGTCCATTTCGTCTGATTCGACCTCCATTTCTTCTTTTGTATCACTATCTTCCATCTCTTCATCTATATCTATTTAAAAAATAAAGGTTTTAAAATACAACGCTCACAAGTTTATATGATGCTAAATAAACGATTAGAGACGAATGATTTGTTCAATCGCACCTGGAATTTCAGGTTTTACTCCTGTGTGCCAAGCAGATAATTTAATACTGATTTTTTCACTCATTAAGGCAATAACTTTGTCTTCCGTAATGCAGTCTTTGAATCTAAGAGCACCGCTACCTTCTAATTTTTTATACCTGAAGAAAAATATTATGAATACTTTTAATAATAATTTTTTTTTATGTAATAAACTTTACCTAGCTTCCACATCCTTCTGCACAACTTCTTTTATCATATTTGTCAATTGACTTGCATAGTAAGCAGCAAACTCCGAAACAGATGGAATAACATCAACAGCCAAGGTAGTTTCTGTCAAATAATCGAAATACAGAGTACAAACTTCCCTATAAGAATTTATTCCCATTGTTAGCTGCGCAACCCCAACTCTCTCTTCTAAATATGTTGGATCGATCACTATGTAACCACTAAAAATGTAATTATACACTATGGTTAATAACATTTCAATGATTCGATTCAAACAAAGGTGAGTGCTTACTTTTCGAATACAATGAAGGAAATGCAAACTGGATAGTGGTAAATAGTTAGAGGCAATGGGTCCCTTTCTGAGAAAGAGTGGACTGTAACTTCTTCCCCATCACAAGTAACGTCTGGCCGATGAAAGTGAGAAAGAGCAGTAATTGCTGCGATAGAAGCACAGTCAATCAAATTTCCATCGTTATTTATAATACTTACATCCACCCTTAATTCCCAAACCTAAGAAAAAAGAATATTATTTTATTATCACAATACATATAAACTCAATTCTAACGTTTTTCATAAATATTTTATCCTTGTTACAACTTTTAATTGTCATTATTTAAATTCAGTTTTGTTGATAATTATAGTAATAAAATACTTAGAATTAAGAAAATATAAAATTATCTAGCAGTTGTAAATTTTATTACAGAATTAAGGGATATAGAAAAATACCTTTTTATCAGCGACGATACAAAGTGATTCTAAATCGATACACTTCGAATCCTTAATACATTTTTCTATTTGTCTGTTGATCAAGGCTGTGTTTTCTGATTGCTTCGAATTTTCCGATTGTATAGCAACGACTGGACTTAAATTAATATTTATGCGTAACATTCCTTCGTTGGGTCGAGATCCCAGAGGTGGTTGAATGTCACAGGAAACTTGAGCGAGGGCTCTAGAGCACAATTTAAATCAAAATAGTTATAAATTGTTACGAATCAACTGGTTTTAAATTATATTATGCATTAGAAATGTTGAAATTATACACTTCAATTTTCAAAATGTACAAATGAAAAGTTTTATAGTCTCACTGGGTTGTTAAAACTAATTTTAACATATTAGAATTTTTGAATAGGAAAATATTATTATTATTAAGTAACAAGAATGGAACAATAAAATTTTTAAATATTAATTATAAATACTTGTACATACTTTGTTCGTCCAAGACTCACGAAACAGCATCCCCAGTTTGATCCGAAGTAAATTTTAACAGGACGAGATTCAAGAAATTTCCTTCCATCTAAACGCTAAAAATAATTTAAATTATCCAATAAAGTAATATGTATTTTGTGGTGATTTACAATGAACTAACATTTTATTATTCAAATACATTTTTAATTCAAAAAACTACAACATAATTTACCGTTTCATGTGAAATAGCTTTGTTGACGAAATTTTTTTCACAATGTGATAAAACTGTTTCCTTCATGTTTTGACTGTAAAAATACCTTACCTAAAAATTAAACACCTAAACATTCAATTACAAATAAACACTATCATTAAAAAATACATATACTATCGTTTTTTGAAAGTAGAGAACTGTTTTTGACTTTCTTAATAATTGTATACTCTTTTGAGGTTAGGACCCACGTGTTTTTGGTATATATATATATACATGACATGCGCAGTTTATTTCGAAACGCTGCATGATAACAAGAACCAAAGAACGAAGGTAAATGAAGAATTAAGTTTAAGATAGGAACGATTCCTCTTCTTTGCCTCTTCTACTTCAGTCTTTTTCACAGAGTCCAAAAAAAGTCTCTTGCAAAATGACAGAATCTTTCGGAAGTGGCAGTACGATGTTTGACGATACCGAAAAATCAAAAGTCCTTGATAACGACTTGCAGGAATGGCTAGAAATCGAAAAGCAAAAAATGCAGTTCAACGAGCAGGTAAAGATTTTCATCGTTAAATATCAACTATAAGATTAAGTATAAAAAGAGACAATACACATTTATTGGAAAAAACTTTTTTTACGCTTCAAAATGTCGTTTCATAGGGTATTTTCAATTAAATATTTCTGAAAATTTCTCTGAACAGTGGATTCTAACCTATAGTTAAAAACCGAAAGAGTTTCTGATTTTTTAAAAATCTTTTTACATATAACGAAGCGAATTCCAAATTGAACCTAGATTCTTGAATTTTATTTCAATAAAGTTTTGAGGTATTTGATATTATTTTGGAATGTAAAAAATAACAGCATTATCGTTTCAGATATCCTTTGAAAAACCGAGAACCTCATATTTTTATCAAATTTTTGTTTCTTATATAAGACATTGTTACTGAGGGATGTATCAACAGAACTAAATGTTATCATGTTGCATGATTCTTCCCCGATTTTTCTTGACAATTTTTCATAAATGAATAAAATCAATACTGTTAATTTGTAAAAGAATTTAATTTGGATAAAACGTAATAATGATATAAAAAGAAATTTTTTTTTTAATGACCAGAATAAAAAAATTTTGGTGATCAATAAATGACGGAGTATTTTTCGAATATTTAAATAGCCACCCTAACCTCATCTCTTACTATAATTCCTAACTCAATAGAACCATTTTTTCATGATAAAGCATAATACATCTCAGATTTTTAATTGCTGATTTCCTGTTACAGATGCACGAGTTTAGCGGTGTTTGTTGGGACCTTTGTGTAGAAAAACCAAGCACGAAATTGGACAGTAAAACAGAAAACTGTATAAAAAATTGCGTCGATCGATTTATAGACGTCTCCCTCTTCGTTACAAATAGATACGCTCAAATGCTACAGAAAAATAGTTCATAAATTTTTCTATTATTATGAAATTAAAAAATTAGGAGACAAATTCATCCGTTCTTTTGCTCATCATCAAAAAAATTCTTGCTAAGTTTGCGAGGAAGCAACAAAAGAAAAACACTCCAAAGTTTTATTATTTTACACTAATTTTTAGAAGTGTAATTCTACGATTTATGTTGACACTGAATAAAATTGTTCACATTAATTTCGGTTTATATTCTTGTTTCACCACGAGTAACTCCAAAATCGTTGTATTTTTTTGTTATATTTATTTTTTACAGTTTTTACTTTAAGCTTATATCTGAAACCAAAGTAAAAATTAAGTTCAATACATAATTTCAAATATAACATTAGGCTATTCTTAAACATAAGGTATAATGCTAAAACGATGCATAGTACAAAACACAAGCAGTTAACGATTATTTTAAAATGAATATCGCATTCAGTCTCGATTGTGAATCGAACAAAAGATTATAATGACAATTAGAATACAAATACAGTCTTATGGCGATTTTTTTCTTCTCCTATAAGTTCATAATAGTACGTAAAATTAGATAGTTATTATGGTCTATATCGACCGTCACACATATTTTATTGCGTTTTGCATATTGGAAAACTTAAATATCGATCATCATTCCCAATTTTTAATCTTTCTTCTTTGGTTTTTTAGGATTTCGTGATCGAGATTTTGCCTTACAAAGGGGACAAATCGGAGCATTTCTATGAATTTGTTGATGGCAGGATAGACAAGATTTCATTGGTGGAGGTTGTTGCCTAAAAAATAAATGTTTGTAGTATGAGTTGCGATATTTTCATGTTATTGTAAAAAGCAGCATGAAATCAAAAATAATCTTGAAATTACACTAAATTTTATTACTTTTAGATTTTAAAATTTAGATATTTAAAAGTTCCAAAATGTTGATATTTATGAATTTTATTATAGTGCAGACAATTAAATTAAAGTTATAATATCATTTACAATAATTATAGTTCAACTCTGAAAAATTTCTAAATCTTCAAGCTTTTAAATTTTCAATTATATATTCGCATTTTTTTACAGAAGGCTTAATATTTAAAAAGATACTTGAGTGAGAAACTTTTACGTGAACAAATCAGTCTACAGGTAACAATTTTTATCTGATTTTAACAGTTAAAAAAAATTTAATCGGAAAAAATTTCGCAGAAAACACGAGAAACAAATTTTTGAATTCTTGTTTTAGTAAAATACGGTGTAAATAACAAGTTTTTATAACAATAAAAGTTTTCAATTCATAGAATTTTTTACTGCTAGATCAAACTTATAAGAAATTGCAGCAATCTAGTTATTTTACAACAATTTAGCGTTACTAGACAAAATTTAAATAAATAATCTCAGCTGTTGCAATCAAAGAACTATTGAGTTAATTTTTATATTGATTATTCATTTTTTTATGTATATAAATTTATTTTTAACCATTTCTGAGTTTATATAAGTTTTTTTTACATGTTTTGTCTATACAGCATATTGCGAAAATAAAAATCTAGAAATTGGCCTCCAGAGCTGTGTGGAATTTCATCAGCTTTCATTTTAAAGAAATAAATAGCCCCTAAACTGGATAAAAATTTTTGCAGATTAATTGAGGGCTTCCATGCGAGAAGGAGACATAGATTCTAAGTTAAAGTGGAAAGTTGTCCCATCACATAGAAAATTTAAATTAGAACATTTTAAAGTTTGAAAAATACCTTTCTGTTAGAAATAAAAAGCCGCACCTTTTTTCTCTTCTAAAAAGTTGTTTTGTTTATAGTCTCCTTAATAGCCTTTTTCTCTTAAGTCAGTTTTTAATTAATTTTTTATCTCCATATTTTGCTAAAATTCAGTATTTGGAATTTTTTATTGAATTTTTGAGAAACTTCTTTCTAGTTTCCCTGTTACAAAACATCAAATATGTCAAATTGAAGCCCCAAAAATGTTTAAATCCGAAATTAAAATGTTTATGTAATATTCCTCAATTAAGGGAATGCAATCTTGAAGAATTACAATAGTTTGGAAATTGAAAAATATCAACGTATTTATTTAAAATTTAAGAAATGAAATGTTTTTATAAGAATCTAATTGAAAAATATGAATTCATGTCAAGGGCTTCTATGAAGCGAGCCATGTGACTAAATTACGTATAACTCAATCACGTAATAATAATTGTTTTATAAATAAATACACTCATTTCAACTTTTGTTTCATTTCCCAAATTTACGAATAAATATTTTATTTATAGAGAAAGTCGAATTAACCACAAGTTAGTCACGCGACTCACTTGATACATGGTCTTAAAGCCATGTCATGGACGTGACATTATCCAATACTTTTCGTTCTTCTCATTCTTAAATTAATAACACAAATGGATTTTTCATAGCAGATAAAGTTAAAAGAAAGATCAAGGTATGTTTATCTGCTGTGGAAACTCCATTTGAGCTATTAGTTTAAGAATGAGAAGGGCGAAAATAATTGTCTGAAGTCATGTCTAGGACATGGCCTCAAATATAAAATTAAAATGTTTAGTAGTTCCCAAATTTGTATAATTTGATTTCCGTTAATGGATTCGCAAATAAAAATTGAGTTATACCAGGAATACCTGAATGTGGGCCCCGGAGGACAAGGTGCAGGTGGCAACGGTCTTGGCTCCGCTTTACTTGGTCCTTGAAGTGGTTGAGGAGCCAAAAACGTATTTCCTCCTGAATGTACCGGGTGTCCATGTATATTCATCGATGGCATAATTTCCTCGTTACGATGATCAACGCGCCATTCGGATTTTTGTACTGGACGATCGAAATAGCTATGAAATAAAAAGTAATTTTCAATTCATTATTTCTAAAAGAGCAAGTAAAGTTATATGCTTGAGTATGGTATTTTAGAATATTTAATACATACTCAGAAGATATTAAGTCGGTTTCGGTTTCACACAACTCTGGCAGTCTTTCTAGACCTAAATAATCCCTTCGCATTCGATCGATATCATGTTTTAGAGGCTGGTAATCGTTTATGTGAATTAACTTAGCCGTTTCTCTCGCTCTGTTTCGGGATTCTTCAGCTTGCTTTATCACAGATTCCATCTACGAAATGAAATTGCAATTTATTTACAATCAAGAGGAAGATTAAAAATCCTTGATTATAATTATACTTGAAATCAATAAAATGATTTGTTTTGTTTTATTTTCTAGAAACATTAAAATTTGACATATACTTTAATCTTTAATTTTCATTCAATAAAAAACTTATCGTACTGTATTTATATCGGCATGTATTTGTCGAAGTTCTTCAACGTGCGCCATTTTCTCTTGTACAAGAAACTGCATTTCTGCTCTGTATTCCTCCAAATATTTGTCCTCTAGTTCAGTTTGCTCAACTTCTTGCACGATTCTCTGTTTAATTTTCTCTAACTGCATAGTTTTCGATCTGCAAAGCAAAAGCCTTATTATGAAAATTCAAGGCATGCATTATTTTTGGAATATTAATAATAATTGAGTAATGAAAATTATCACACAATAAAAAAGCTACTTTTAAATAATTAAAGAATAAAAATGTATTTAAAAAGAAAATATAAAAATTTCTGAAAAAAGCCAATAATTTTTTTAAAGAACGTTATAAATTATTAATTATCTATAATAATATCATAAAGGGGCAAAGTTTTTTTTTGGTATGAATGCCTATGCTCCGAAAGTACTGACACATTCTCATCACGAGCTTCACGCTTCACATTCGGTTTTGTGCTTTATTTGCACATATACTGCACTATATTCATCATAATTTAATACTATGAATAAATTAACTTAAATAACCGTAAATTTAAAGAATATATTCTCATTACGACACTCGCGCTTCGCGTTCGCCATTAATATTAAAATAAATGATAAATAAAGTTCTTGTTTTTCCGACAAATTAAGTTAAAAAGAAGGCAGGAAATTAAACGTTTTCATCTTAAAGTCCTACAAAAATGGTTCCATTGTTTGCTATAAAACACTTAAAAATAAAACTTTTCATGCATTCAAGTCAATTTGATTACTTTTTACTTTTATTTAGTATTTGTGATAAATATATAAGAATATAAAAGATAAAAGATTTACAATACTTCTTACGTTGAACTTCCTCTTTAAATATATACATAATTAATGCACTGTAAAAACGAAAAGTAGTTACATAAGTCTCTATAATTTCACGTCAAAAAAATGTCAGTAATATTATCACATCCAATTCGGTATTTGCACTTCATCAAAAAAAGTTATCAGTGAACATATTTTTTATAATGAAAAAAGAATTAAACTAAATAAAAAAGTTATTAAAAACATAAATGAGTTAAATTTACTGTTTAGTTTTTTTCTATAATAAAACATATTTACATCAGTAAAATTTTTTCAAAAGTACATGGTTTTATACACGAAGTAAAATACGTATTTTAATTAATTTACCCCCCAACACATAAAAAATACATTGTGTAAAAAACTAATGACGTATTATACATGTAAAAAACCATGTAATATACGTAATGTATTATACGTATCTATCTCTGCTCAGTGTTCGACGAAGTGAAGTTAGCTGTTTATGGAAGTGAAAATACTTAAGGGCATATGATGCTTCGGAAATTAGTATATTTTATTGACTTTAGGTTTCTGCATGTTTGTGTTCAAACTACATGAAATTTAGTTTTGAAAATTTGAGAAATTAGTGGAGAAGATAAAAACGGACGTAGATAGACTACTGCTGGTTCCAAAAATGAAAAAAGTTCAATTTTAGAAAAATATATCGAAATTTGTTTTTTTCATTATTAAAACAAAAATTTGAAAACAAAATTTTATATATTTTTGACACAAACATGTAGAAACTGGACTAAATTGTTCACGTAAACTTTCTATTTTTCTCAAGTATCACATGCCCTTAATTTCCCGTATCCGATCTTAACGTTCTTTGTTCTTTTCCTCTGTTTTTCGGAAAGTAATGCAATCAATTTCTATTATTTATTTACGATCATTAGTATTTCAAAGATGAATATCCAAAATAGATAGACATCAATAACAAACTATTCTTAACATTTCTCCCAGATTCCAGTTAATATCACGCTATTGCAATTTTAATTACAAGGTGTATTGTTCTGAAAAAGGTAAATATAATTTATATGTAAAAGAAAGTTTTAAACCTCTACTGCAACGTTTTCAATTCTGTTAATTGCAAGGAAACGTGCAGAGCGCTAAAAATTTCCTACATTATATTTACAAAAATTTTATTTTAAAAATATCTACAATTTTTATATTGCACTGTGAATTTAGAAATTCAAACTGTAAATTGACATGACCACAAAGATATAATATTCCCCATTTTTATGATTATTCAACATAGACTCTGGGTCATATTCAAGAAAACGTCCAATGTAGTAAAATTACATAAAAGTTTTTTAGTGTGAATTTGGCTTGAAACCTAATTGAAACCTCGCAGTAATATAATTTTTAATGTCACTTTTTATTTGTAACACGATAATATTAAGAAGAGAAAGCTATCTCTACAAATAAATATAGAATCATAGAACATTTTTCATTTCACTAACCTGATATCTTTTAAAGCTTCTAGCTTCGCGAAAAGAACTGTAGTTTCTGTTGTCGACATTTTGGAGGTTATAGTTGAAAACTTGACAATCTCCAAAAGGCAAACTTTTTTATTTTATGAAACGCGTTCAGAACTGTATTAAAGTGAAAATTAATAATTCCCACTCTTATTATTAATCTTTTATAAAACTGGGTTGACAAAAGTAAGAGAAAACTTCGGATGATTTTCCAGGAACGCGTCTCTCTCCCAAAAATGTCAAAAAACATCAAGTTGTATTAAGTATTGTCTATTCGGATACGGAATTCGGAACGCGCTAGTTGGGGGGATCTTATCGAAAATAATCGAACCAAATCGAACTCTCGATATTCGTCGTCTTCTTCATAATATACTATTATTATTTTTAATGACGTATAGCAGAGATGGGTACGTAACAATAGAGTTATTATGCATCACTTAGTGTTCTTAAATGCCCGAGAATTTATGTTGAGCAAATTCTCTTGAGAATATGCTCAGCATTTAAGCTCATACGGAGCATTTAAAGAGCATTTATGAGCATTTAAAGCATTTAAATTTAACTAATGTTTTGAAGGTTTATTAAACATTCAAATGACGTTTATATTAATAAAAATAATAATAAAAGTGTATTGAAAATAATAATTATGAAATTATTCACTAAATGTGCAAAATTTCCATATTGAAAATGATCCCAATTTTCATCAAAAAATCATCTTTCCTAATGAGGCGCATTTTTGGCTCAAGTCTCGGGGGACATTTGGCCGATATATTGTTTAAATCATAAATGGCATAGAATATCCAATATAATAAAAAAGATTTCGATCAATTCCGAATGAATATTCAGTGTTTTTTTTCAATTTCAAAACATATCACCCTTATTGGGAAACCCTTTAGTGTCAAGTATCCTCTCTACTTCGGCAAATGTGCAACAATTTTTTGTAGGTTACAAGTTTAAATATTAAATGCTTCACGCATGCAAAAATTTCAAATCGATTGCTATTATAGTTATTTTTTTATCACGACCTGAAATAAGTACTCGTTTTTAGCGTTTTAACACTAAAATAACCCCTTAAAGAATATATTTTAAATGCTCGTAAATGCTCAGTAAATGCTCAAAGCACAAAAAGGTCGAGCATATTCTCGAGCATATGCTTGTGCTCGGGAGAAATTCTCCGAGCATTTAAAACTTTTAGAACACTACATACACTGTAAAAAAAGTGGTTGAAAATTACAAATCGGTTTGTAATCGTTTTACTATGATTAATCGGTTAATTTTACAAGTTATTGGTAAACTTGTAGCCATTAAATGTGGAATTTAAGAATAGTTATATTAATTTTATCCTAAAACTGTAAAATTACTATGATTAATCAGTGGACATAAAGATAACTAAGATTAGTGTGGTAAATTTCACTTATACTGTAACCGATATTATTAAGCACTTTTGCAAGATTTCTTTAAATTCGTTAATCCACATTACAAGGAAAGTGTAAAATAGCAGAATGACGGAAATTTTACCACAATTTATTTGTAATTTCTGCGTTAAACGTTCCGTAAAATGGTGGCGCTGCGATAATTACAACATATTAAATATATGTTTCTGTAATGTGATATGCAAATAAGAAATACGGTAAGTAAAAAACTTCCCTGTTAAGTTTGTGTAGAAATAGGGTTTTGTCACGAGGCTGCCGAATTAGAGATTATGTGGCTTGTACATTTTAAGGTTATGAATGTATTTTCACGTGAAATTTTAAAATTTTCTTTGTGAAATTTTATAAATCTCTTTAAATATTCAAGATGCGTGAAATATTAGTAAAATCTTTTTAAATGTTTTAATTTGTCATGAAGTCTTCTAAAATTCTAAAATTTTTAAAATATTTGCGATTTATGAAATTTTTGTGAAATGTTTTGAAATCTTTGTAAAATATTCTTAAATGTTTGAGATTTTTGAAATATTTTAAATCTTTTAAAATCATTTGAAATGTTTGAAAACGTTGTGAAAGACTTTAAACATTTGTGAAATCTTTGAACTATTTATGAAAAATTTTTCAATGCTAAAATCCTTGTGATAGCGTTGCGCATGCGCAATGAAATGAATTTTACATCAGGAACGTAAAAGTATACTGTAAAAAGTGTCAAGGAAAATTACATTTTTCTCTTGTAATTCTTACCTATGATATTCGTGGGAAACTTAAAAATTTATTGTAAATACGCTATGATTTCTAAATGAATTCTCCATGAATATATGAATTTTACAGTAGAAATGTAATTTTACCACGAATATCACGGGTAATAAACATACCAGTGATAATCGTGGGAAATTTACAACGAAGTGGAAAAGAAATAAAACTGTGATTTTACAATGTTGAAGTAAATTCCCAAAGCGAAGCACGTAAGAAACCCAGTTCAATGTAAAATTACCATTCTGTTAGGTTTTCCCACGAAGGAATAATAAGGAGATCAAACTGCCATGGGAAACTTTCCCGAATCTGGCAGGAGCAACGGCACGGTAAGTGCCCGGCTTGTAAGTTGGAAGTAGTGAAAAGGAGTGCGCAAGTGCGCAGTTGTCCTCTTCTTACTCACGGGAAAATGTGCGAGTGAGACAAACTTGTCAAATTGATCTAAGCCAGAGAGGTTATGCAACCCGGTACGCGACACGACATAGTTAAGAAAAAAATTTATTATATTAAGTGCATTATATTATATTACATGCGATCTTCAAAATCTTGAAAATTTCTCGGATTAAATTCCCTCACCTTTAAAGGAAAAAACTATTCAACATTATTTTACACACCATTTACGAAGTAATAACAAATAACATAATTTCAATTTCAATATTTACAATCTTATATTCGATATATACTTACCACTTTTATAATGCACTCCTTTAGCTTTATAGAAGTCCTGAGATAATATATATATATTTTTTAAACTAAATTGAAATTGAACAAATATCTGCCGCTTGCAAATGATCAAAAAATCGATGAACATAACCACTCTGGCTTAGATCAATTTGACAATTTGACAAATTCGTCTCACTCGCACATTTTCTCATGAGTAAGAAGAGGACAACTGCGCACTTGCGCACTCCTTTCCACTACTTCCAACTTACAAGCTGGGCACTTACCGTGCCGTTGCTCCTGCCAAGTCGCTTACATGGAGATAGGTCTCCTTATTATTCCTTCGTGGGTTTTCCACCGTGTGATGGCGCGTCTGCGCGTGACGTATAATGTAATGGCGATTTGCGACGGCCAGCGACAGCGTCTTATTTGATTTTATATTTTGACTATATTTTGATTTGACGATCCGATCCGCGGTTTTCATAGGACATAAAGGTAAGTTTAAAACAATATAAATATCATGTTTTAGAAAGTGTGGAGATGTGCACTCTCATTTAAAACCCATGTGCTTCCAATGCGAGTGGAGATTACTGTTTAATTTGGTTATTTATAGACCACTATAAGGGTAACGGCAGCCCCGTCCGACTCAAAAAAAGATGGCCGGTCCTTATTGCTACGCGTTTCTATCTTACTATTTTCGTCGCACGGCGGCGCTTTCCGCGTGTAGGCCTATAATAACATGTAATCTAATGGGAGAAATGTTTAAAACATTTTTAATTTAAACATTTACGAAGTTTAAAGACGAGTTACTTTAAAAATTTATTATTTTTGTTAGTATATAATATTTCTAGAGTGTTAATTATATGTATAAAATAATGGAAGGAGAGAAATAAATTATGAAATAATTATATTTTTTAATGTAAGGATTTTCAAAAGTTAGTAGTCTTATTAACGAATAACATGAATAATGAACGTAAATTGTGTTAAATAGGAAAAGAAAATTTGATACATATTAGAGTTATTAAAAATTTGTTGAATAAGGGAAATGAATAAATATATCAAGTGTGAAAAATACATTTTTGGGTCTGAAAGACTGAACGGTATATATATTTCTTTTTCACATTTATGAAATACATATATCAATTTCAGTATTAATAAAATACATAATTTATTAATAAAATAAAATGAAGTAGAACATTGATTTATTGCTTTTTTCAAAAGCATATAAAATTTTAACACAGTAAAACAATAATTTAAATAAAACATAGCTCTGAGTCTCTTTCGCAATAAAAAACTTTAATTTAATAAATAATATACGTTAGAAGGCTAAAAAACTAAGTATCACACAGCTTTGCTGCTTTTCTTTTCAAGACGCTTTCTTTCGTAATCTCAGCTTTTTCTTGACGATTCTAATTCTAATTTGCAAGTAGTATTGCACAATGTGGGATAAAATTTCCTTAGCATCTTCAACATGGTCTTTGCACGGAAATCTGATTTTTTTACTTGTTGCAGTAAATTCGCAGAAAATCAACTCAAATGCGTTTCTGTTACGATGATGCTTTTCAAAGAGACATTCTACTTTGGCATTAACAATAAATTTTGTTTCATGCGATTTGTTTGAAATTAGCTTAGTTATGTATATTTTTCGCTAATTTTACTTTTTTGAAGGAAATTTTTCTCCTGGAAAATTGACTTACCAATTCAAGGAATAATTGGGAAAAAATTTGGAATTAATTTGAAAATAAATTTTTCTTACAATAAAAGGTAAGAAAATTAGCTGATGTAACATCTTCATATTTTCATTTATTTATTTAAACTAAAAGCATCCCAAACATAAAGGAACTCAAGAATAATAAGAGATGGAAAAAAAAGTCAGAGGAACAGCCGGAAAAAAACAGACATCTTCTTTAGGTTAGAATTCGGACATTACAATTGAAGCAATAAAAATTGAAAATGATATCTATTAAAATTTTTAAAAAATTTATCACATTAAGTTTTACACAAATATTAATTATTATTTATATATTTATTTATACATACCGATGCTATAACATTTCTAGCAGGATCCTTTACTTCTTTCTTCCAAATAACCTCTTCTTTAAGAAAACGTTTCTCGCAAACAAACTGTCCGGCTGTTACAATAAAATTTTTTCTTTTTATTGCTTTTTGATATTCAGCAACTAAATCTTTAGGCACTTTGAAAAAATGAATTTTCTCGCTGTTAGCACGAGTTGAACTGTAACCCGATGAACAGTTTGGGGCGATGCACTTATTAACCATTTTATTATCACTGATCCACTATAATACAGCACTAGATTATTTTAATTGAATCCACTATTTTTTTATAATTTAATCCACTATTATTTCAATATTATTTAGTTTTTTTAACACATATTTATCTATATTTATCTCATTTGATTACATCGTTTACATACAATTGCATGTCAGAGTAGGCCTACACGCGGGAAGCGCCGCCGTACGGCGAAAATTATAAGATAGAAACTCGTAGCAGTAAGGACCGAAAGTTTTCTGCTGAAATACTAAAGAGTCGGACGGGGCTGGGTAACGGTCTATTCGTGACGGTGACACTGCAAGGTCCCGACGAAACAGCATTGTCCCGAATTTCTGTACTTGTTTTTCACATAAAAAGAGATAGAAGGGGATACTGTGTTTTCAGGACTTTGTGTATTCAGGACAATGCTGTTCTGGGACTTTGCAGTGTTACCATTCGTAACATATATGAGGTTATGTATGGTCTTAATAATTATTGTATTATATTAATAATACACTTCAACTGCGAAAATTTAATAAAACATATGTATTTCAGCGGACTTTGAAACCAAAAACGGATTTGAAGAATGTAAGAAATAAACATAAATTTCACATAAAAAAACATCTATTTCATATAAAAAAACATTTATTTCACATAAATAAATTTATGTGAATTATTATAAACATTTTATGTGAGGAATGTTTGCAGTCGACTAAGCGGCATTGATGCTAGTGAAGAAAATAATACTCCCATTAGTGAGGACATCATAATTGAGGACAATGATGTTTTTACATCTGAACTAGAAATGGAAATTCTCAAGTAAGTCCTTCAAATTATTTAAGAATATTTGGTATCAATTTGTGGCTTCTTATTCTTTTCTTTTTTAAAAAATAATCTTTATTGATATAAGTTTAAACCTATTTTTAAAAAACTGAACAAAAACAATGATTTCATTATTTTTGTTTTAAATTTTATATTTCCTAATTTTAATCGTATTTATTGAAAATATAGATTATTTAAAGAGGCATTACTATTCGCAGGTAAAATTTGATTTGTAAGTATAATTCATCGAAACTTTTAAAAAAATGTTTTTAAAATTCCTTATTGTATTATTTTGTGCTAAAAAATGTTTCTGCATTATATTTTTTTTAAATTATCTATTTGTGGTCTTGTAAATATGCTGCAAACTTCAAGAAAGTAAACCATACTTGCTGTATTCGCATCTTACACTGTTCTTAACATAAAAAATTATCTAATTTTTTAGGTAAATGCAGGATCATCCATTATTTTAGAACCACGTAATTTGCATCATGTAGAAAACTAGTGGGGTAAAGTACCTAGTAATTTACGGTAAAAAACTACGTAAATTACCGAGATTATTTTACTTACCCAACTCTGGTCACAGCATTACAAATATAAAAAAAACCTGCACATGCGTCAATAGAGTGAGAGAGCTTCACTAACTTTGCCTTCTCTCTCTTTCTAACGATCGACGCTTCCAGTTACACGCGTCCCTATCAGGGTTGCAAAATTACGCGTAACTTAAGGCTTTCCATTAAATTACGTATTATACGTAATTTACGTAAATTGCGTCGAAAACTGTACACTCGAGATTCCCTGTAATGTAAAGCTCGAGCATCGGAAACCTCTCTGTAACAAACGCGAGAGGGATCCCCTCCATATTCTACTTGTTGCTAAGCGCTGTTATGCGCATTATATAATGCGCGCAGTCTGTCTGTCAGTGAGGCTATATGAATAATATATTTACATAGTTAAAACGGTATAAAAAATATTTCTGTAAGTATTGAAGATGGAATTAACTTATTTGACGGTATGTACTCAAAATACTAAAAATATAATAATGTAATAATAAAAATATTTATGCTTATATCAGGTGTATTTTTTAATATTTTCAGAAAAAAAGAAATTACACTATCAAGTAATTTTTCAATAATTGACAAATAATTTTCTCATTAATTTGTGATAAAAGCCATCAATCTCATTGATTACTTTTTCAAATTCGAGCGCGCTTCATTCCGTAGTAATGGGGGAAGAGGGGTCGATCGTCTGCACGTTATGGGGAGACGTGACGCGCTTGTTACAGAAGGTTTTGTACACTTTTTATTAATAATATTTTATAGAATAATGGCATGCCTTGTAAAGCAACCTTTACACCTTTATAAATTGATATAAGTAGTGGATAGTTCGTTTCTACGACCTTCGATTGAAAGTTTCATAGCACTGATTTTCATTTTCAATTTTTCTGTTAACTTTTTTGAAATCTCTAAATACTACTTGTAAGAACCCTGTCACTCAGAAAAAAATCTTTCAACCTTGATGAGTCTCCCTGGTGCATATTTCGAATTGGAATAATTCCGAATCGTTCTATATCGCGTTTACACCTTGAAAACAGTAGAAGATATGGAAAATTTGGCCAAATTTTCCGAATTTTATAATAGTGGAGGTGTTCCAGACCCCTTAACAAACCTGTCAAAACAAATTTCAAGAAACAAAATTTGTTGTGAAAATTGAAGCGTTGAAATTTCTGCAATGCACTTAAGGATTCGGTTTGAAAAGTTAGTTCAGATTGAGTTCGCATTTAATTAGGTTTAGAATTTTTCGGATAGCACGGAATCAGTCGGTTTGAAATGTTGGTTCGAAATGACGGCGATTGGTATATTCCAAATGAAAGAGGAAACTCAATTTATTTAAGGCTTTATCGGCCTTAAGGAGCATATTCTCATCGCAATACTCGTGTTTTGCGCTAAATTTTTAGTTTATCTGTTAGAGCCACAATTACATTTTTGAAAAGTCCTTTTTTACGTAATACCAATACCTTCTCATATGAGTATATAAAAAACTTTATTTAATTAGAGTAAATGTAGAGGATATGGGATCAGATACTGATATATTTTGATAGTTTCTCTAATAACCAGAAATACGATTTCAAAGGGATCAAAACAAAATTACTCTTTATTTCACTCCTGGTTGTACACTTGTAATAGGCCTAGAACAGTATACTATGGATAATTGATAATAATTCCATATATTTTATTTCTGATGCGGCATCAATCTCACCATGAAAATCGTTTTGGAGAATTTCTTGGATTATCTAAGGCTAATTTCCTTTTATTTCAGACAACCTCCTTTTTTCGTATAAAATACGTCAGATTTGTTATTTAATTTCCACTAGATTTTTCATTTTCAATTAAATTCATAAAATTTTAATCATTTAACAATCACAATTGTAACGTCCCAGTCACATACCTATAATAACTTATAATTGAGTTTCCCCGTTTTTGATCAATAAAGAAATCTGAACGATTTCTAAACTGAATCAGGGACGAGGATAACCAATAATAAAATTGAAGGAAATATTAATATAATGGTCCTTTATTGAAAATTACAAGTGGAAATTCCCTAACTTGAATATGACTAACCTTAGTTAATTCTGAACCGACTGGAACCGAAGGCTGGAGCCACTGATAATCCCTTTCTGCTGAATTCTCGTACTGGAAGTGGAAACTGGAGAACAACTTCAACGATGAACACCTCGACGTCGATTGTCACTCGATGTGGAACTTAACTGACAACAGAACTTGACGATGGGAACTGACGATGTGTTGGACCTTCCGGGTCACAAGTCGAACTGGAACTGAAGAACTGGCCAACTGCCAACTGACAACTGCTAACTGCTGACTGACTAACTGACTACTACTGAGACTACTGAGACTACTGAGACTACTCAGACTACTGAGACTACTCAGACTACTGAGACTACTGCGACTACTGAGCTCGTCCTTAGAATCGGGCTCCTTAAATATCCTGGGGGTTGGTCATTTCACCCTATTTTATGATTTTGTTTTTCTCGAACTCGCCCCCTTTGATATTTTCTAATTTCAATAAATTTCATTTCTTGTCAGTTTAGTTCTTTTTCTTCTGAGTAGACGTGCTGTCAATCCGTGTATATGACATGATTCATTGATTCGGCTTCAGTGTGTATAAGAATTTCCATTTCGGTTTATTACCAATTCTGCTGCCTAATTTTGTTAGTCCCCAAATTCAATTTTCCTTTACGGCCCTTTTTATAGCATTTTTATAGCCTTATTTGTGTAGTGCCTCCCACGCAGTGTTAAATAGTAGGGATCACCCATGGAGTCTGCGTCTAGGCTTTTAACCTTTACTGAGCCTGCGTCGGAATTTTGGGACAATCGGTTGTGTATTTTGGATCAATACTTCCCGCATTCCTGAAGTCTACTTGTTGCTTCTGAATGACCCTCGTAAAATTGGGGTGCGATGACATCCCGCGGTGCATCTTCTGTTGTGTATCTCCATTTCCGGTGAGGGTGGAGATATTGATTTCTTACTTGGCGATTCTGAATACTATCTTCTGTGTTTACTTCTTCGTTTTCTCTTACAGTATTTTGATTTTTCCTCTCTGTAGATGTTTTTCAGTTGATTCACATTTTTCTTAAATAATTCAGTTACATTCACCAATGGTCAACGTCACATTTAAGTTTTACATTATATCAATATTAACATGTATTATTTTAATAAGAAAAAGGTCACAGGACGTGACACCTCGCCCCTTAAGTTTGGACATGGGGATGAAATGACCATGTACAAACTTTTTCGCGGACATTGAATTTGTTTTTCTTACAGATTCATTTCAATTATCATGAAAATTTTTAATCGGTTAATAATCATGTTTCCATTCTTACTTAAGCTTGACTACATCAAAACATTCGCAATAGTAGGTTCATAGAAGCGATACTGATAACATTGCAATACAGTGCTCATTAATCGAATGCTGAAGCTGATTTATAAATGTTACATATTTATTACCTAATTGTTACATAACTGTTTTCGTCATTAATACATAATTTTTACGTAGTTATAAGACCTATTGGTGCGTTATGCATAATCCAAATATTTTTAATGAATATAATCCAAGACGTCGATCAGGATCTTTTTGCCATTTACAATATATTATTTATTTTTTTATCTTTTCTTTATTTTCACGCCTTATTTGATTAAGACAATGAACTTATTTCAGGCAATACCTATTCGTAAAGCAATATACTCCTACGTATCATAGCTGAATATAAATTGAGAACTACGCTTACTTTTTAAAATACAGTATTCAGACATTAATTACACACACAAATTTTCGAAATTTTGTTTTCTTATTTTATCTTATTTTGACTGAATTTTCATAGTCACGCCTATATTATTTATCATAATTGATGGTTATCCTTTTTCATAAAACGGTAAATACGTACACACTAATGAATGGATATATATTAATGTATGTGAACGTAATCCCCTTAAATTGAACTTTATTTTGAAAAACAGAGGGGAATATTATTACGCTCTTAAAGTTTTATTCTTTTTTTTTTTTTTTTTTTATTTGTTTCATCAACATTTTTTAGGTAATCTGTATACATGCAGATACATTAATCCATTTATGTCGAGCAATTCACATATTTCTAATTAAACTTTCACTTATCTAGGAAAAGTATATTCCTATCGCATGGAGCAAAATTGTCCTATCGAATTTGTCTACGCATACATCTTTGAGATATCAATTAGCACACAATTCAAATATAGAGGTACATCATACCTTTTTTCGATTATTGTTTCGAGAGAGAAAAAGAAAAAATTTTTTTTTTGATACATTGTGTTTAATTGTTATTATTTTTCTGACGAAACTAACACTCATATGCAACATTTAATACATTTATTACTTGTTCACACATTGATATAGTATTTAAACTTTTTGCGAATATTTCCTTAAATAGTGATTAAATTGAGTTTCGAATACGCCCTCATGCAGGTCATATGATTACATATAAGAGAAAAATTAACTTCGATCATAGATTCATTTATTTTACAAAAATATTGGTAAAGTTACGGGACGTGACACCTCGCCCCTTAAGTTTGGACATGGGAATGGAATGACCATGTTCAAACTTTTATATTAGCATATCAAATGAAAACTAGTCGGATATGATTTTTGAATAATGTATTTTATTAGATTTCTTGGAAGTTTTTATTTCTTTTGGGCCTTCTGCAATTATTCGATAGGTGCCCTCTTTCGTAGCATCTCTCGCACGCGCCTGTCCATTTATACAGTTTCTCTTTATCAGAGTAGTTTTCACTTGGGTTTTGTTCACTTTCTGGTAATTTTTCTTCGGAAAAAATGTATTTCTCATTTAATAATTCTAAAATTTTCTGTGCTACATTTTGTTTGGATTCTTTCTTTTTGTACGAGCTATCACCTAGACAAACATATGTTTTTTCTTCTTTTGTTATTGTGCCTTTAGCGAGAAATGGTTTTTTTGAATTCTGAAATGAGACATCGTATATTGGCTCGGAAAAGTTATATTCCATACAAATTTCGTTTAATGTTTGCATTGGGCTACGGCTTTTTGTTATGTCTCGTTCCATTTTAATATAATTAGTGTTATAGGTTGTCAAATAGATGATTTCTTACTTCTAATTCTAAACTCAAATTTGTAGCTAATGGATGATTGAGATATTCTTCAATACAATCGAGACATTCGCAGGCTGGTTTATTTGGTTTTAATAGAATTTTATTACATAGTCCACAGGTTGTGTTTGCTGTTTCCGGTACAATCATATAATGTCCTTCATTTCCTACATTATAATATAACTGATAATTGTTGGGTAAAGTGAAATAACATTGTGGACAAATTCGCCAGCCTATTACTCTATGAGTGTAAACAGTTGTTATACTTTCATTGAATGAATAGCAAGTATATCTAAGTAGCTTGTAGTAAGTTGTAGGAATGTTTTGTGGTAATACTCCATCGACGTGTTTGGCGTTGTTAGTATCTGGTACTTTTGCCGTTGGAATCATTTCTTGAACAAAAGAGAAAGAAACGATTCCAATTATGCTTAGTTTGTTGATTGATTCTAGTTTATTCATGATTTCAAAAATTATCTTTGAATTTTTTTTTTTTAATATATTGAAATTTTTATTGAAATGTTGCATCGAATTAGCTTAATAATTTTGAGATTGATATAAAAATAAAGCATGGAATAAAGAAAAGTGGACATTAGTGACTGAGATTATTAAAAAGTAACAAATGAGTAAGGTTAAATTATAATGGACTTCTTTTAATGGATAGTGATAGATGGAATGATTATAGTATTTCGAATGGGTTTAATTAATAATAATTAAATTGATAATTGGATAAATCAAAATGTAGTAACTTGGGTTGAAACATGCTTTGGAATTTTGTCGGAAGATTTGGATTCGGGAAGGTACTTACGTCGCGTTAATTGTATGTCGTGCGTTATTCTATTTCCTTTATTTATGAGTTAAGTAGTTTAGAAATTTATTTATCATCACACAAATATGTTTGATTCGAATGGTGTTTTTCCTAAGGATATAGCTGTTTGAGTGCTAATACTTCTTTCAAAGGATGTTTCGAAGAGTCCTGTATCGTTAGTTTCTAAGTTGTCGTATGGTTGTAATGGGTCTAGGTTCATATGCATATTTTCTTTCGATATTCTTTTGATTATTTGATGATATTGATACATTTTTGTTATAAAAAAAATAAAGTGTTAATATTAAAAGGCAAGTTACTGCTACAGCTATTATCAATTTAGTTATACTATCATGAAAGTAATTACTTTTTGACTCAAGATTTTTATTTAATGCAGTGTTTATTTTCTCTGAAATTTTTATTTCGTATTCTAGTTCTTGTAAGGAGATTTTCATATTTTTGTAATTTCCTATTATTTTGTGCAACTCCAGGGGCTTTTCAGTTATAAATTGATTAAAGAAAGGGGCTATCAATTTGAGAGAAATATCAAATAGTGGCTTTGATATGTTTGGCTCTAGATATTTTAATGGTTTTGTTTGATTTGGGAAGTTGTGGTTTTTGATTCTACATGATGGGTGAAGTTGTAAAATTCCTTTGTCTGAGATTGTTGTTGCGAATGTTGAGTCGTCCTCGCATTGAAATTCTACTTGTTTTACCGTATTGGTTGCGTATAGCCATCCATAGTAAGATTCTAGGGGTGTAATTAAGGGGAAATCATCAAAGTTTATTTGGTAGTTGCATTTATATGGTTGAGGTTCTGTTAGTAATGATATTTCACAAATCATATTTTCTTTTGAGTCCTGCAGTAGTGGTGGTGTATTGCATATTTCGGTATTGGCAATCGAAATACAATTTTCAAAAAATGAATCTTTGATGATGCGATACTTACTATAATCATGAGAGAGAATGATGTAATTGATATTAGATTCTATAAGGATGTTAATAGATTTATTTATTTGGATGTTGTGGTTAATTGGTAATTTATGTATTTTAAAGAATTGAAATTTTTCTTCACTTATTACCGGTGTATTTAATATAAACATTAATTGATTACCAAATGAAAAGTATTCTATTTTTGATAGATGTTTCATGAGTGAAATTGTATAATTCATAAAATTTTCCTGTAAAACTTGTTGATATAGATCTACTGCTGTTAGTGGAAAATGTTCCGGATGCCAGTTCATGTTTTCCGCATAGATTAGCAAAGTCAAAATATTTTGAAGGGTTATTATATAAAAATCGAGTGTTTCGTGTATGGAATCTAGCCATCGTTTGATGTGTATTGTATTGATTTCTACTGGTTTTTCATTTGTTCTTTTTAGTATCCAATGTTTATGATTTTCTAGATCTATTATTTTTTGAAAACAATTTTGAGTGGTTTCAATTATAGAGTGCGGAAAAATAAAAATATCTTTCTTTGCACAATTGAATTTTAAAGAAAGTGTTGTTTGTTTGAATTCGAAATTTTCGGTTGATTTTGGTGTTGATTGTGGGAAAATATTAATTGTATGCTGTGGGTAAAATTTTATTTCTTGAATAAGTTTGGTGACTATGACTTTTTGGTTTTCAAATCTATCATTGTTCGTAATTTCTAAACAGAAGTGAATATTTTTATTTTTACAATTTAGAACAGCTGTTTTATACATTTGAGAAATGGAAGTGTATATAAGTATGGTGTCTTCTATTTTTATGAAACTTACTAAATGGTATTTTGTTTCTGTGAATTTAAGGTTTCTTATGGGTTCAAGGTAAATTCCCGGTGAGTTTGTAAATAGTGTATTCAAATATTTTTCTGTATCTACTGTTAATAAGTTTTAAAAAAACAATGTAATTACATTGAGTATTTTTCTTTTCATTCTGCTTCTCTTAGGTGTTTTCTGAAAGAAAAAATGCATTACATTAGTACATGGTTAGCATAAAGATGATAGAAGTAACATTAGGTGGTATAATATGTTTTTATTTCGAAATAAGAGAAAACAAAAAAAAAAAAAAAAAAAAAAATTCAGTTAGCTGAATAGGGTATTACTTAGTTGAACAATGTAAGGATATCAGCTGGGAATTTTTTATTTGATTGTTGTAGGCTCCTAAATAATTCGTAAAAAGCGTAAGGTCCTCTTGTTCTTATTGTTAAAACTATTTCCTTTATTGTTTTGGGATTTGTTAAACTTTTGGTCCATTTTTGTACGTTGTAATCGTCATAGTTGTATATACTATTTATGAATAGATGTGGCCATAAGGCTTGTATATCGATTTGTCGGACTATTAGTGCGCAATATGTGTCGATACTTTGGCGATGTTTAGGTTCCATTGTAATCTGAAATAAAATTTTATTTTATTTATTTTATTATTATATTTTTTTTCTAGTTCCTTGTCCTTTTATTCGTTTCTGTAGGAGTTATATGAGAAAGCCTTAGTCTATTTATATTCACTATTTTAGGTTTGTTTTTGACTAATATTTTGATATTTCCTTTACCAATTATTTCCAGCACTTCGTAGGGTCCAGAATATTGATTTTCAAATTTCTTTAATTCACCTCCTTCTAAAAGAAATACATAATCTCCTATTTTGAAGTTTTGTGGGTTAATCTTCTTGTCGTAGTAAACTTTTGATTTTTCTTTGGCTGCTATTAAATTATTTCTTGCTATACCGCGCATTTGGTGCAATTTTGTTATTAGTTTTGTCATATACATATCATATGTTTCTAATTTTTCGTGTTCTGGAGGGGGAATGCTAGAAGGTAATCGTGCTAGTTTACCAAATACTAATTCGTAGGGTGTACATTTGGTACCTTCGTGAATGCTTGTATTATAAGAGAACATTGCTAATTCGATCCAATCGTCCCACTCTGTATTTTTCTCAATAAATTGTTTTAAATATTCCTTTAACACGTGGTGTGATCTTTCTAATGATCCATTTGATTGGGGATGATAAGCTGTAGTCTTGAATTGACGTATTCGAAATCGTTTGGCCATTTTTCTCATTAAATTGCTTAGGAAATCTGTTCCTTGATCTGTTAGTACTGCTTTTGGAGAGCCATAGATACATATAAATTTTTTGACAAAAGCGTCTGCTATCGTACTTGCTTGATGATTTGGAAGGGGAATTGCTAGAGAATATTTAGTAAAATTATCTTGGATTGTAAGTATGTATTGATTTTGCGATGAAGTTATAGGTAGTTTCCCTACTATATCCATTGATATCTTTTCGAAAGCGATTCCTGGGGTGTCTGTAATAATCATTGGATTTTTAGTTTTGACTCGAACTAGTTTTTTAAGTTGGCATTGGAGACATTGTTGTATATATTTTTGTATATCTAACTTCATATTGATCCAATAATATCGTTGTCTAATTCTACTGTAGGTCTTCGTGACTCCTTTATGTCCTCCTATAGCGGATGAATGAGCTTCTTCAATCAATTGATTTATTTCTTCTTTCATAGGGTATTGTGTCATTCCAATACAAATTATTATTTTTATTGAAGAGTTCAGAAATGCTATTTTTAATGTGGCTAATATTTCTTCCCATAGAACATGATTTATATGTGGTGATTTGGCAATACTAATTGATTTTAAGTTTAATTTTTCTGCGGTTGAATGAAGGGAGTAAATTGCTAATTTAATATTTCTTGTTGTTTCTCCTAGGTTTTCTTCATTTTCCGATTCAATTGGGAGTGCTAAGTGATATTGTTGTCCTTTACGAACTTCTTTAACTAGACCTTTTTGAAGATTTTCAAATTTGGGGAGTTTGTTGCATTTTTCTAAAAGTTTAGCTCCTATATCACGAGGTTCTCCATTTGTTGTGATGAAATATGCATAGTTATCTTTTCTCATAGTCAATTGGTCTCGGCATTCAATTACATTTTTCTGTAGGTTAGACAATCCGGATGTTGAGGGTAAATCTGGGGGTGGTTCTGGGGGTGGACGTTCTTCTCTAAAATCGTATTCATCGGAGTTTTCAGAATTCTCTATTTCTAATTTATCGAATTGCTCGTTGTCACTTTCATTTTCTTCGTTCTGGAAATTTTCTTGAATTTCTTCTTCTTTTTCATCTTCACTTGATAAGTCAGAATTTGATTCAGAATAAATTTCTTCTTTTAATTGTTCGTCTTTATTTCCTTTAAAATGCTTCTTCTTCTTATTTTCTTCAGGCTTTTGCTTAACATCATAATCTAGATCAGAATCGGATTCGTCTTCTGATTCCATAAATTTACGTTTCTTATCATTTTCATGTGATTTATTTATAACTTTTCGGGGTCTACCTCTTTTTTTAATTGGTTCCTGTAATTTTACTTGTTGAATAATTTTTCGTGGCCTTCCACGCTTCTTTTGTACTTTATTTAATGCTTCAACATTTCTTACTAATTTATTTTTTATATTATCTTCATTCTCATCCATATTTATATTCCTTGAATTTTTTAATTTACTCCTTGTTTGCACAGCGTAGCAATTATCTTTATTTTTTAATGAACCTGGAATTGAATCCATTACATATTTTAAGATTTGGGAAACAAATGTTTCCGAAATGTTTTTCTTCCAATAAGTTTATAAAGAGCGTTTCCATTTTCTTCATTTTTCATTTTATTCGTTATCATATTAATTAACCTTTTATTAGTAATATTAAATAAATCTTCTTCGTTTAATTGTTCAATAGTTTCCTCAGTTCCATCAATTTCTTCTTCATAAGTATTATCATAATAGCGTTTTTTATCATCAATATTGTCAAATATAGTTCCTTCATTTAATTTTTCAGTAGTTTCGTCATTATCTCCATAAATTGTTTCCTTCTTTAAATCCTTAAAATCTAATTCAGTACAACATTCTTCATCATTATCATCATTATTTTTTAATAAATATTCTTCGTTTAAAAATTGTTTAGTTTCTTCAGTTCTATCGATTTTTCTTTCATTAATATCGTCATAATAGCTTTTTTTATTTTCAGTATTTCTATATAAAGTTCCTTTGTTCAATTGATCAGTTCCCTTATAATTTTCATAAGTTTTCTCTTTTTTTATATCTCCATAATTCATGCCACTTTTACACTTTTCACTCTTATTATTTTTGAAAAAATGTCCCTCCTTTGTCGGTATTTGTTTGTTCCCTTTAAAATTACCAATATCAATATTTTCATTATCATTAATCTTATATTTAAATTTATAATAATTTCCTTGATTATCCTTATTTTTAATTAAATTTATCCCGTTCATTGTTTGTTCAGTTTCCCTTGGATTGTTCTCGTCAATTTTCCTTGATTGAGGTTTTTTCTCATATATTTTAAAATCTTCAGAATCATTTACAAATTTAATATTGTCAATTTCTTCTTCATTTAATTCTTCATTACAATAAAAGTTCATATGAGATGCTTCTTCTTCATCATCATCAGTTTTTGATCCTCTTGATATATTGTCTTCTTTGTTTAATTTTACTTGGGAGGTATTTACTTCCTCGTTATTGTCATTATCATTAATATTTTCAATATCAATAGGATTCCTTGATAAAGCATCAGCATTAACATTTGTTTTGCCTGCTTTATATATGACGTCAAAGTCGTATTCTGCCAGTTTCAATTTCCATCTTGTCACTCTTGAACAGGGATCTTTTGAATTTTGAAACCATACTAATGGCTTATGATCGGTAACTAAGGTGAATTTTCGTCCATAAAGATAGGGGCGGAAATAAGTTACACAGTAGACAATAGCTAGGGCTTCTTTTTCGTATGTATCGTATTTTTTCTCATTCTCATTTAAAGATCGTGAAGCATAGGCTATGGGTTTATCTTTTCCAATTTTTCCTTGGGAGAGAATTCCACCTATTGCATATCCTGATGCATCTGTTGTTAAAATAAAAGGTTTGGAAAAATCTGGTCTTTGCAGGAGTGGTTCTTCGCACAATTTTTCCTTCAGAGTGTCAAATGCTTCTTGTTGTTTATTCGTCCAGTTAAATTTCATGTCCTTTTTTAAAAGTTGATTCAATGGTGTTGCAATTTTAGAAAATCCTTCTATAAATCTTCTGTAGTAACCGGCAAGTCCTAAAAATTGTTTTATATTTTTAGGGTTTTTGGGTATTGGAAAATGTTTTACAGCTTCCAGTTTTTGAGGGTCTGGTCTAACTCCTTCCTTGTCTATTAAATGACCTAAATAAGCAACTTCTGGACGTAAAAATTCACATTTATCTGGCTGTAATTTTAGATTTGCTGCACTTAATCTTTCCATTAATTTGTTGAATTTTTCTTCGTGTTCTTCCAAAGAATTTGCGTATAAAACAATGTCATCTAGGTAGACAAATAACTCAGTTCCTTGAAGACCTGTTAAAACTAAATCCATTAATCGCTGAAAGGTAGCTGGTGCATTTTTTAAACCAAATGGCATACGATCAAATTCATAATGGCCGTAAGGAGTTGAAAAAGCTGTTTTATGTGAGTCTTCCGGACTCATTTTTATTTGATGAAATCCTGAAGCAAGGTCGAATACAGAAAAATATTGAGCTGATCCTAACTGGTCCAAAATATCAATAATATTTGGTAGAGGATATGAATCTCCAATTGTTTTTTCGTTAAGTTTGCGAAAATCGAGCACCATTCGCCATTTTTTATTTCCATGGGAATCCAATTTTTTAGGTACTATCCAAACAGGCGTATTATATGGTGATTGGGAGGGTTTGATAATTTTATTATCGATCAATTCATTTACTTGGCGTGAAATCTCTTCTTTATGTATTGGAGGGAATCTATATTGTTTTGAAAAATAGGTTGATCATCTGTTGTTGGAATGTTGTGTTGTAAAACAGTTGTTGCTCCTAAAGGTTCTCCTGGTATGTGGAATTGATCTGCATATTTTTTAATCAAATTCTCAACATGTTGTTTTTCTTCATTATTTAAATGATCCAATCTTAATAATTCTTTGATATAATTTTCCCGATTTTTATTTGAAATGTTGAAAGATTGATAAGAATCCTGTACCTTTGGAATCTGGCTAATGAAATCGTTGAAAACGTGTTGTGAAAAATTGAATTCTCTAGTGTCTTCTAAATTTCTTTTTGTGTCAGTTTGATTTTCTTTGTGTATTGATATTTCTTCAAAATCGATCAATTCAACAGTTGGTATGGTTAACTTTTGCGGTTGTGTATTTGTGTTAAATATTTTCATATACGCTTTATTATTGTTATTAGAAACAATTGCATTTCCTAAATAAACTCCGTTGCATAAATGTAACCTTGGAATAAATCCTTGTTTTTGTTTCCTATTTTTAATTCTTACATAAAAATCTGAAATTGTTCTTGCTGGTATCAATATTGTTTCTTCTATTTCAAAAGGATAAATTTCATTATTAATTTCGAGTTGTTTTTCTGCATAATTAATTCTTGCGTTGTTGTTTCTAAAAAATTCTGAACCTAGTATACCATCATGTTCAATGGGTACTTCGTTAGGTATTATGTTGAGGGTGGTCAAGTAGCCGAAAATATTGATCGTTATTTGACCGAGTGTGAATACAGGGTGTTCATTTATACCTGTTAATTTTAGACATTCAAATTTATTTATTTTCACATTTGTTTTGACCGCTTTTTGTTTAATTAAATTTGATCCTGCTCCTGTGTCTATCATCATTTGTATGGGGTTTTTTAATCCTTCTGCAGATAAAATTATATGAGGAATTGCATTGTTTGTACTTAAGTTCACCTTTTCAGTTTTATTTTCCATCAAATCAGGTGCATTCAATTGTTGATTCAAGCCCTCCTTTGTGCACCCGTTCCAGGAAGGGCGTTGGAGTTTTCCTGTTTATTAAATTCTTGACTTTGTTGTTGTTGTTGTTGTTGTTGTTGTTGTGTCAATTGTTGTTGTGGTGGGAATTGTTGATTAGTATTCACCTGTTTATTAGAATTTCTAGATGTGTGTCCTGGTGTATTACATGAATAACAAATAACTTCAAAATTTTGACCTGGATTTGGATTCTGATTAAAATTTGGATTCTGATTTCTATTTTGATTGTAATTCATATTATAATTTGGTCTTTGGTTGAAATAAGGATTTTGATTGAAATTTCTGTTTTGGTTGATATTTTGACTTTGATTGAAATTTGAATTTGGATTAAAATTTCTGTTAAAATTCGGATTTGGATTAAAGTTTCCATTTTGATTATTTTGATTAGCATTACGATACATATTTCGATTATTCCGATTAAAGTTTGAATTTTGGTTGAATCTATTTCCTTGGGGAAAATTAGGGTGGGTTGGGAAACTATTCACGTTTCTATAATCATTCCTACTTCCTTGTTGATTTAGACCTTGCATTTGGTATCTTTGTGAAGATCTCCCTTGAGTTCCCTGACCTAGCCTTTTCATCTCGTATTGATTACTTGGTCTGGTCCAGTTATTTCTAAACTGATTTTCTTGTAGATTTGCATTCGGTAATTGTTGAAGAATTCGAAAACAGGCTGCTGCTGTATGACCTGTTTTTTGACAAATTTGACATTTTATTGGTTCTTCTTGTGCTAAGTTAATTTTATTAGTTTTTGCAAATTCTCGATTACTATATGGTGATTTTTCAGGTTCTTGGAATAGTGAGTGTTGTTTATTTCCTCTTCTCAGTTCATTTCTTGCTGTTAAATTTCTTTCTTCTCGTATCGCCCTTTCTACTATTTCGTCAAATTTATCAGCTCTTCCTATTCGTATTTCTAATTCCGGTTTTAAACCTCGAAGAAAACAATCAATCACATCTCTTTCCAGATTTCCTCTAAATTCAGCGGCTTCTTTACCATTATTATTTTGTATATGGCATTCGAGGATTTCTGCTGCAATTTCCTGTATGCGTGTTGCGTAGGATAAAACACTTTCATTTTCCCACATATATATTCTACCTAAATCACCCTGTAGTTGGTATACAGTTTTTGAAGGGGCAAAAATTGTTTTTAATTTTGAAATAAAGTCTTCTAAATTATTGTAATAATTTCCGATTATGCATCTTCTTGCTTCTCCTGTGAGTTTGCTTCTTAATAATTTTACCAAATTTCCTTCTGCATTTGGAACCATTTCTTTGGCTTCTTTGCAGGCTTCAATAAAAATAGTTAGCGGTACCTTACTTGATCCGTCGAAATAGGGAACTATCTCTAAAGCATCTCGTAAAGATACTTGTTGGTTTGTTGGTAAATTCATTTCGGTAGGTTGTGTTGGCAGATTATTATCTTGTAAAATATTAATTACTGTTTCGCTGGGTGAATTATTTGTTGGATTTTTTTTATTGAGTTTTCTAGAAGTTGAATATGGATGCGAAAATTTTAATGAATCAAGAGCCTGTTCAATATTTGCAGAGTTGTTTAGCGTAATTTGATTTATTTCTTCAGGTAAATTTTCTTGGACTTGTTCCGATTCTAAAAATTGATAGTTTGATATCGCTGATTGGGTGAAAGGTTCTGGGGTTCTATTTAATTGTGACTTAGTTGCAAATGGATCTACTAATTCGTATCTTTGTTGAGATGGGGCAAAAATTTTATCATTTGATGTATCACTAGAGTTTTCTTGTGGGCACAAGGTTCTATCGCACAAGGTAGAGTTTGCTGTAACACTTTCAAATATTGATTTTTCTCTTAGTGTTATATCCCCTACTGTATCTTCAAATGAACGGTTAAATTGTCGGGTATCGTTAAACTAATCTCCGGCAATAATTATACTATTATTCGGCTTAATAAAAGTTTTCAACTTATCGAAAAATGGACTCCTTGGATTTTTTACTTCGATAATTGATTTATTTGCAGTACTTGTTTCGGGATCAAAAATACTTCCTACACTGATATCTAAAAGATCAGTTTGGTTTAAATTGGTTGACGTTTCTGAATATTGTGAATTTTTATCAGAGATTTCTCGAGTGTTTTGTTTTGGTTTGGGTGGGCCTTGCGAATTCTCTTCGATTTCTTTCGCTAAAATTGGATTATTTTTTGCTCGACTACGAGTTACAGTGCCCTTTTTACTGGTGTCTCGTGGCGGAATCGACATCGATACTTTTCATATTATTTTTTTTTTCTTGAAAAATGATTTACTAGGGTTTGATCCTATAAGTTTTTCTAGTGATCTTTGACTAATTTAACTTTATTTTTTCCTAAACTACGAATTTCTACTATTTTTGGCAAACAATTTTTATGAGTATTGTACGCAACAGTGGGTTCCTCTGTTTCCGTTTCAGATCCTGAATCTGATGATATATTGAAAATTTCGATATTTGAGTGATTTACCTTATCAGGGATAAAATCACTAACGTTCACTTCATGTTCCGAGTTAGAAGATATATTCAAAATTTCGATAATTGGGGATAGATTTTGTGGAATTTTATTATCGTCAGGAATAAAGTCACTTAAGTTCACTTCAGATTCTGAGTCAGAGGATATATTTAAAATTTCGATAATTGGGGGTAGATATTCAGAAATTTTATTTTCGGTTAATATTGATTTAGATTCGGGATTTTTCGATTCAGAGTTTTCTGGTTCTGGTTTGGTTATAGTTTTTTCAGTTTGATCTTTTTCAACCTTATGGGCAGATTTTGAAATTAATTTTTCTGTCTTTTCCAACAATCGTTCGAAAAAATTGGAAAATTCGATATCGCTTTTAATTTCTTTAATTTTTATTTCTTGGGCAGATGTTTCCGGCTTAATTTTCCTTGCTCGAGGGCGTTTGAAAGTACGTTTTCGAGATGGTAAAGGCATGTGTTTCTCGTTGTTAATAAAATATAACTAAATATACTTTTACTTACAAACCGACTGAATTTTTTGTTACGTTTATTCTTATTTTAGCTATGGTTTGATTCAATTTGACTTAAATGTTTATTTTCAAAAACTCGGAAATGAAATTAAAAATAAGAAATAGTGATAAAAATTTTTGTTTCAAAATTATTATTATTATGGAATAAACAATGATAATAAATGTTTGATTTGGGATAAATTTCAATTCTGATTCAAAAAATTCTAGTTTGAGGATGGCTGAGCGTGTTACAACTAGCCCTATTCAATATAACCCTCCTCGAGCGACTGGTTACGCTATGAGGGGTTAAATCCTCAAACAAATCTTTTAAATTTCAGTAATTGAAGTTTTAGGATGAAATTTATTAAATTACTTCCAAATCTACTTTCGAGATTGTAATTTGAGGACGGCTGTACGTTTTACTGCTGGCCCTTGTTCAATATAATCCTCCTCGAGCGACTGGTTACGCTATGAGGGATTATGGTCCTCTACAAATCTCAATCGCAGGGTTGAAATTAATTAAAAATAAATTATATCTTATTTGTTTCTGTCTGTGTTTTATATTTGTGTAGGATAAATTTCAATTCTGATTCAAAAAATTCTAATTTGAGGATGGCTAAACGTGTTACCGCCAGCCCTATTCAATATAACTCTCCTCGAGCGACTGGTTACGCTATGAGGGGTTAAATCCTCAAACAAATCTTTTAAATTTCAGTAATTGAAGTTTTAGGATGAAATTTATTAAATTACTTCCAAATCTACTTTCGAGATTGTAATTTGAGGACGGCTGTACGTTTTACTGCTGGCCCTTGTTCAATATAATCCTCCTCGAGCGACTGGTTACGCTATGAGGGATTATGGTCCTCTACAAATCTCAATTGCAGGGTTGAAATCAATTTAAAATAAATTATATCTTATTTGTTTGTGTCTGTGTTTTATATTTGTGTAGGATAAATTTCAATTCTGATTCAAAAAAATTCTAATTTGAGGATGGCTAAACATGTTACCGCCAGCCCTATTCAATATAACTCTCCTCGAGCGACTGGTTACGCTATGAGGGGCTAAATCCTCAAACAAATCTTTTAAATTTCAGTAATTGAAGTTTTAGGATGAAATTTATTAAATTACTTCCAAATCTACTTTCGAGATTGTAATTTGAGGACGGCTGTACGTTTTACTGCTGGCCCTTGTTCAATATAATCCTCCTCGAGCGACTGGTTACGCTATGAGGGGTTATGGTCCTCTACAAATCTCAATCGCAGGGTTGAAATTAATTAAAAATAAATTATATCTTATTTGTTTGTGTCTGTGTTTTATATTTGTGTAGGATAAATTTCAATTCTGATTCAAAAAATTCTAATTTGAGGATGGCTAAACATGTTACCGCCAGCCCTATTCAATATAACTCTCCTCGAGCGACTGGTTACGCTATGAGGGGCTAAATCCTCAAACAAATCTTTTAAATTTCAGTAATTGAAGTTTTAGGATGAAATTTATTAAATTACTTCCAAATCTACTTTCGAGATTGTAATTTGAGGACGGCTGTGCGTTTTACTGCTGGCCCTTGTTCAATATAATCCTCCTCGAGCGACTGGTTACGCTATGAGGGGTTATGGTCCTCTACAAATCTCAATCGCAGGGTTGAAATTAATTAAAAAATAAATTTTATTTTTGATATCCTTTTTTGGTATGTTCAACAATTCGGTATTTCAGTGATGAAAAATTAGCCAAGCTAGACTCAAGCACAGAATCTTGGGTAATTATGTCATTCACAGAAATCACGATAGTCGAAAATCAGAATTATTGTAGTACCAAATTAATTAGGCTCGACTCAAGCACAAATTTCCTGCTTAATTCAGGTACTTACAGAATTCTGATAATCGTCAAAGTTGAAAATGTCAGTTTTTGTAAACAGGGAAAAAATAGAAGTTAAAAACCGTAAAATGTAAGCACTTCGAATTTTGCCTTACCCAAGTGTTGGTGACCGTTCGACGTATCTAAAAAGGACTTATAGTCTCTAGGTGCTTAATTATTTTCTGTTTAAAACTTGAATTTGGTCCTAGTTAACAAATAATGAATTCTTGCAGTACCAGATTAGACAAGGATGACTCAAGCACAAGCCCTGAATAATCTATATACTTGCAGAAATTCGAAAAAATGTCAAGTGTTGTAAAAATTTGCGAGAAAAATTTTGATTAAAATTTTGAAAAAATTTTTAATTTATTTTCTTTCTATTTATTATTTTATTTAAACCCCTCACTTGTACAATCTTGCTACAAAGAATACATACAAGGTTATTTCAGGGTACCGATTTATTTTATTAACGATGGCAGAGCTTGCGATCACGCGAAGTATACCAACGAATATTAAACACAAAATTATTTAGTCACTTATGTTTTATACACTTCTTAATTTCTAATAAGCAAAGGATTTCCACGTATTTCATGTAATAAAATATTGAAAAAATGTTCAAAAAGTTATTAAATACATTCAATTAATTCTCTTTTTTTTTTTTTAAATAGCAATTACAATTTCATTTTTTTTTTATTTCCTTTTATTATATAAATTAAAATTTTATTATTGGTTTATAAGTTTCCCGGCCGATGCACCAAAAAATTATTAAATAGATATGTAACGTCCCAGTCACATACCTATAATAACTTATAATTGAGTTTCCCCGTTTTTGATCAATAAAGAAATCTGAACGATTTCTAAACTGAATCAGGGACGAGGATAACCAATAATAAAATTGAAGGAAATATTAATATAATGGTCCTTTATTGAAAATTACAAGTGGAAATTCCCTAACTTGAATATGACTAACCTTAGTTAATTCTGAACCGACTGGAACCGAAGGCTGGAGCCACTGATAATCCCTTTCTGCTGAATTCTCGTACTGGAAGTGGAAACTGGAGAACAACTTCAACGATGAACACCTCGACGTCGATTGTCACTCGATGTGGAACTTAACTGACAACAGAACTTGACGATGGGAACTGACGATGTGTTGGACCTTCCGGGTCACAAGTCGAACTGGAACTGAAGAACTGGCCAACTGCCAACTGACAACTGCTAACTGCTGACTGACTAACTGACTACTACTAAGACTACTGAGACTACTCAGACTACTGAGACTACTGAGACTACTCAGACTACTGAGACTACTGAGACTACTGAGCTCGTCCTTAGAATCGGGCTCCTTAAATATCCTGGGGGTTGGTCATTTCACCCTATTTTTTGATTTTGTTTTTCTCGAACTCTCCGGCTTTGATATTTTCTAATTTCAATAAATTTCATTTCTTGTCAGTTTAGTTCTTTTTCTTCTGAGTAGACGTGCTGTCAATCCGTGTATATGACATGATTCATTGATTCGGCTTCAGTGTGTATAAGAATTTCCATTTCGGTTTATTACCAATTCTGCTGCCTAATTTTGTTAGTCCCCAAATTCAATTTTCCTTTACGGCCCTTTTTATAGCATTTTTATAGCCTTATTTGTGTAGTGCCTCCCACGCAGTGTTAAATAGTAGGGATCACCCATGGAGTCTGCGTCTAGGCTTTTAACCTTTACTGAGCCTGCGTCGGAATTTTGGGACAATCGGTTGTGTATTTTGGATCAATACTTCCCGCATTCCTGAAGTCTACTTGTTGCTTCTGAATGACCCTCGTAAAATTGGGGTGCGATGACATCCCGCGGTGCATCTTCTGTTGTGTATCTCCATTTCCGGTGAGGGTGGAGATATTGATTTCTTACTTGGCGATTCTGAATACTATCTTCTGTGTTTACTTCTTCGTTTTCTCTTACAGTATTTTGATTTTTCCTCTCTGTAGATTTTTTTCAGTTGATTCACAATTTTCTTAAATAATTCAGTTACATTCACCAATGGTCAACGTCACATTTAAGTTTTACATTATATCAATATTAACATGTATTATTTTAATAAGAAAAAGGTCACAGGACGTGACACAATTTACAAAACTAGTATACTATAGTAAAAATATACAAAACGCTTATATTATACTTTTATCACTGTGATGCATATGCATACAACTAACTTATCACTCTTTAACTCTTATATACATATAACAGCTTCAGGTTTTATTACTTTTCTCATGTGTACAAACGTTACATCATTTGCCATATCGTTGAACAGTTCCCAGCGCATCCCTTTTCTATTGCAGAGTGCCATATCATTATTCTATGCATACAAAGTTCCAGAATATCAATTAAAGTTATTAATTAGGGATCGTTTACACGCTTTTTGGAAAATGTGTCGTCTGTTCACTAAACCACTTGAATATTCAAGTGGTAGAGCGAGAAGATACATTTTCCAAAAAGCGTGTAAACGATCCCTTACAATAGTAATTAGTATATTCAGATTCGACTCAATGATTGATAAAAAGATGTAAAATCATCAGCCGATGAAGCTAACTAGGTTTACATATATTCTAATGCAGTAAGAGGAACTAATGTTTTGCATACTTATTAATATACGCATTATACTCAAATATCTAAGTGAAAGTGTTTCTCACGCCATTGAAAATTATCAATATAAAAAGTGTACAAAACCTTCTGTAAGTAATTATAGTACCAAATAGCTTCCCTAGTGAGTCAGTTTATTTTGGATTTAAATTTCCCGCCAAGTCCAAGAGAGTGCAGGGCTGCGGGTGGTGCAGGGACGTCTGTTGTGCGCGTGGAGCAATTACTTCACAAACAATATATTTTCTCTGATATTTATTAAGAAATCAAACCAAATCGTTTAATGTTAATACCAAAAAACTCAAAATAAAATAACAAACACGACAAAATAACTTTGAAAAAACTATTAATAAAATTTTCTTGCAATTTCAGAATATTATCGCAATGTTATAAACTTTATAACCTTTCTAATTTTGACCACCAAACGACCACCAAACGATATCAGAAAGAATTTTTGAAAAATTCCAAAATATGGGGTGCTACCCATGATTTTGAAAACCTTATAAATTTTTCAATTTTGACCGCCAAACGACAAAAGTAGACTACCATACGCCACCAAACGACCACCAAACGATTAAAAAAGGAATTTTTAAAAAATTCCAAAATATGGGGTGCACCGTGAAGTTAGCACCCCAATTTTGAAAAACATAACTATTTCAATTTTGACCACCAAACGACAAAAGTAGACTACCAAACGCCACCAAACGACCACCAAACGCCACCAAACGACCACCAAACGATTCCAGTTTTGAGCGTTGAAACTTTGAGACATAATCAAGCGTTGAATGGTATTGAAAAATCACATTTTGGCACTGAATTTAGGATTTTTTAATTCCTTTTAATTCAACCCTTGTTACCGAGTTTTTATTGCAGAAATTGAAAAATAAGATCTTTTCACCAGACTGAGCTGTAGTGTAGCAGACGACGTTAGCAGACTCTCGAATGAACCTAACCTCAAGTTATAGTCTCACGTACCCTGAACCCTGAAGTATCCTAAGTCCTAAATTGTGCTAAGTTGTCACGTTTAAAAAGCAAGAATGAAGAAGGCTTCATTGAATTCTAATGCACATAGCAATAGTGAGCAATAGCAATGTGTTGTTAAAAGAAAAGAATCAAAACATCTGTTAGAAAGTCACGATGTCGAAGACATCAATCGACGGAGATTCTAAATTAGGCAAAAACGACCTACTCCAGGCGATAGTTTTCGCTGATGATTTTACAAGTCGACTCTTTCCAGTGGAAAATGTTGTACCAAGCATTTTACTTCCCGTTTTAAACGCTCCGCTCATAAATTATATGATTGAAACCTTGGTCGCTTCGAGGGTTCAGGAAGTTTTTCTCTACTGCAGCAGCCACGTGGACCTTTTGAAAAATTACATTAAATCTTTAAATCAAAAGGACATAACATTAACACTAATAATTTCCGACGGCTGTCGTTCACTTGGTGATGCTTTAAGAGATATTGATACGAAAGGATGGGTCAGAGGTGATTTTATTTTGATTCGGGGTGATGCATTTACAAACGTTGATTTGAAGAGATTGATGAACTCTCATCGAAGCAGGGTGAAAAAAGATCCAGGCACCAGTATGACATTGTTACTGAGTGATTTTGGGGATTTGCAGAATTCTTGTTTGAAGGAAGAAACTAGTCTAACAGTTTCGAACAATGTTGATAACAAGGTTTTGTTTTTCAAAAAAGTAGGTAGTGAGAAGAAAATTAAAATGGAACTCCTGTGGTTTTTGGAACATGAAAAAGTGAGAATTCATTCGGGACTTTTGGATTCACATGTTTACCTTTGTTCGCCGTCAGTTCTTCCTCTCTTTTCAGACAATTTTGATTTCCAGGTCAGTTTTCATAATGCATTCTCCTTTATCTTCTACTTCAAAAAATAAATTCATTTTATTTTAATCTTTTGGATTTTCAAAATACATATATTAAAAAATGTCTTGGTACCTATTTGATATTTTTCATAACATCTTATCATGTAATTTATTTTTTTGCTTTCGTCTTTTTTAAGTGAATTACGCAAGAATTCCTTCATAAATTTTTCGATACAGGGAACTGGAAAAAGACAAAAACCTTCAATTTTCGAAGTGGGAATTCTTTCGATGAGACAAAAAGTATCCTGAACTTACGAAGTAGAACATTTATTTCTGCAATTTGAAACTTTAACAAATTTATAATGATCCTTATTTCCACTTTTTCCAGACAATGGAAGATTTTATCAAAGGTGTCCTTATGAATGAGGAAATTCTTAACTCTCGCATTTACTGGGAATCTCCAAATTCAACCGAATACGCCCTTCCAGTAACATCCTGGAAAGCTTATCACAAGCTCACTCGAGATGTATTACAACGTCAAGTTTTTCCTCTCACCTCGGACTTGCATCCTTTTTTTAAAGATTACTCTTGCCTTTCTGTGCTGAAAAGTAATTACAAACACCGAACAGCTTCCCTATCAAAAGGATCTTCGCTTCGGAACGATTCCATCATTGGTCAGAATTCATCTCTTGGAAGAAACACCTCACTGATTCGAACTGTGATTGGTGACAGCTGTAATGTAGGGGATGAAAGTTATCTCGAAAACTGTTATATTTTTTCTGGAGTAACAATTGGAAGCTACGTTTTATTGAAAGATTGTCTAATTCTTCCAAACTCAGTTTTAGAGGATAGCGTTATTTTAAATGGATGCATTTTATCGACTGGTCTTAAACTTTCAAAATGTGCCTACAGCGATAAAATTTTGGAAGATAAAAATGGAAAAATTATAGTTAAGGATATTCTTAATCCAGACTTTCTCGAACCAGGAGAAGATTTTTTATTTTTCCAAGAGAGGGAAAAGGAGAACGAAGAAGAAGAAGATTCGAACGATGAGAGTAGTAGCGAAGCGAGTTTTCCTGAGTCGATTGCAGACGATGCGAGCATTTTTCTTTCTGAAGTTACTGACAGTCTTTCGAGAGGATATCAGGATAAATTAAACTGTGAGAACTTAATTTTAGAGATCAACTCCTCGAGGTATGCTTATAATATGGGAATAAGAGAAGTTACTTATAATGTGATTAAGGCTATTTTGGGACTTCCGGCACATTATTTGAAAAGTAACGAGAATCCACTGAGTGATGAAGTTTATATAAAGACGTTGAAAGGGATGCTGAGATATTTCAAGAAGATTATTTTTAACTACATAAAGACAGAAGATGCTCAGGATGATTGCTTGAGGGCGATTGAGGACGCTGCGAATACCACCAAAGCGCTTTTACCATTTGTTTATCATTTGTTGCACTTTTTGTATGATAGTGACGTCCTATCCGAGGAGAAGGTTACTGATTGGTAATTATTTTATTCACACTAAATTAATAAAATATTATTACTTGTTTCATTTTCTCAATCTGCAAATTTGTTTTCATATAAAAGCAAACAGTATGAAATGTAAAAAAATTAAGAACGTTAAGGCCATGGATCAGCCAGATCACGTGACCAAATTCCTGTAAAAGTTCATGTAAGATAACTTTCATATTTTACAAAATGTTTTCCTGAAAATTTGGGAAATACAACAAAATACGACAGAGAACGTCTGTTAATTTCGTTTGAGTGAAAATTTTGCAAACTTTGTAAATTAAAAAAGTTATCTTACATGAACGAATAAATGTATAATTTAGTCACGTGGTCCGATTGATCCATGGCTCTAAAAAACTTTCGTTTTGTAATATCTGTCAAATTCTATCAACCGCTAAACAATCTTGACCTATTTCCCAAAAAAAGAACATTTTATAACAATTTGTAGAAAATAACAAAAAAATCCTAGATACTAAAATTTTTGGCTAGTCTGAAAAGTTAAAAAAATTTGAAAGTATTAGAAATGTTTGCAAAAAACTACAATGGTAGTCAATTGTATTTTACTTTAAAATTACAGTTCTACCGGAGACGCCCTCAAAAACTCTTTTCATTCTTTTCGGTCTTCTTTTATTCTTTTAAAATTCCATAAAATCTCTGTTCAATGTTTCAGGGCCCTTTTTACGGCAAGATATTGATCAGTCAAAATAAAAATTCTTTCTTGTCCCAATTTGGTCGAAATTTTCTAGTGTTTGATTTTTAGACTTGAGTACTTTAATTTAAATTTAATAACGATAGAAAGAATTTTAAAAGAAAAAATGGAAGAAGATTTAAAAGACTGCAAAATTAAATTTTCTTTGTTTATTCCAGAGATTAGTATTTTTTAAACTTTTAGGTAATTTAAAAATCAAAAATATTAAAATACGAAAGTAAAGTTCAAAACGATCATCCATATTTAACACTCGGGTAAATAAATTAATATAATTTCGATTTAAAATATATCATTATCATTAATAATTTTCTAATGCCTACTTAGCAACATGTATGGATATTATATTTATTGTCACTTTTATACAAAAAATATTAGGGTCTTAATTCAATCTTTCGAGTTTTCGTACATTTATTTTGGTAATTTTCTTATTATGAATAAATCTGAATAAAAAGTTTTATAAGCGCAAATGTTATTAAAATTTGAACAAAAAGTGTTTAATTATTGGTTTATTTATAATTTTGAACTATTTTTTTTCTTTAGGTACGAAAATGAACTCGAAAATAATGACTTGAAAAAAGCGGTGGCTCCATTCATAAAATGGCTTGAAGAAGCAGAAGAAGATTCAGGCAGTGAAGACAGCTAAAAATGTCCTTTACGTTGTCTAGAAACTGTAAAAAAAAAAAAAAGAACAAAATCGAAACCCAACAGTTACGAGCCTTTATTAAAAAAACATTATATTTGTACGTTGTAAATTGTACATCGTAAATAATACAGCGTTTTTTTTAACAATACGTATATATTTTACGACCTTTTCAGACACTAAATAATGGGCAAAAAGGGTCGTAATGAGGAATGATATTATTCTAAATTAAATAATATTATTATACAAATTTTTATTTTTGTAGCGAATTTAACCATCATTAAGTTATCAAACTTATAAAATAACTTTTCTGAATTCCATTTTGGACATTTATGTTTAAAAGTAGAAATATAAAAATATTTAAATTTATTCAGAAGAAAATTCAGAAGTGAGATAAATCAAAATTGTGAGTATCTATAAATGTTTTCTGGAAATATCGTAATTTAAAAATAGTTTAAATAAAATTATAAAATCTCTTTCTTAATCAAAATAGATTTTCTAATGAAATTATCATATACAGTTAATATATATACTTTCTCACCAAAAAGATTAGTTTCTAAGTTATAACAGCAATAGAAAATAGAAAGAACTGTTTATAATCTTCAAATGCCATGCCGATTAAATTACTGAAATCTACTCGTTATTAGCCCTAGTTTCAATAAAATGTTAAGTCTATTAAAAATCTTCAAAAATACTGTGTAACAAATTTTCAAGAACGCCTCATAGAGGTGTAAAAGAAAAAAATACATAATACCGAAATTTACTATTTTGAGAATTTAAAATGTTTCCCGTTTCTGGAAAGAACGGTTTCCAAAATAAAAGTAGAGGTTTTAAAAGGCGGATTTATCGAAAAAATATTTCATTTCACAGGTGAGATTTGAGTGCGTGGTTTTATTCTTGGTTTTGCTGATCATATTCCTTTGAAAGTTTGAGAACATGTAAGATGACCTCGTCGACAGTTTGCGTCGTTAAAAGTGATTTAACGTTCGCATCATCAATGACGACAGTGAAGAGGAGTTTCACGTTTTCTCTCAGTCTTTCTGCAAAAGGCAAATCACTGTCACCGGTTAGAGGTTGGTGGCCACATCTTCTAATCACTGCCTCGAGAATATCTTGAACTGGTACATTTGGCCAACCAAACACCTAAAATTAAAATTACTTTTATTGATGAGATTCATTATTAATTAAAAAACAAATTCTCCTTACAATCCTTTATCCTTACTATCCTACTACTACTACTACTACTATTACTACTCCTTACTATCCTTTGTATTAAAAATAATAGAATTTTAAATTTATAGAACCTAAGTTTTCAATTTTTTAAATATTTAAAATTGAATCTTTGAAATTCAGAAATCTGTTATTTGGTTAAACTTTAAATTGGGATTCTTTTAAGATTTTATTATTTCTAAACAATTAAATTCTATAAAATAAAAATTGCAAGGATGCATCCTTCTCAATTTGAGCAATCTTTAAACATGAGCCTCAAAATTGAATGCTTTATACTTTGACATCCATAAAATTTGACTAGGTTCAAAGGAAGCTTTCAATTACATAAATTACAATAGTAGCCTTCTATTTTATGAATTTTTGGAACATAGAAACATTTAAATTACACATTTAAAAACAGTACTAAAGGATTTTTAGTTTGCAATCAACAATTTTTGTTCTTTTTTTTTTTACTAAACCTTAGAAATTTTAAATATTATAATTAAAACTATTAATATACATATAAGATTATATCGATTAAATCCATTAAAAAAGAATTAAACTTTAAAATCAGACAAATTTGAAATTTTTAGATAAGTTGTGAAATTTTCGAGGTACATATATATCAAGAAATAAAATTATTAAATAATTTAGTAACAAGTCTACATAATCCGTTTTGTTTTTACCTGTAGCGTATCTTCCTCAATCAAAATGGTCAAAAGCTCAACAATCGCCTTTAGCAACTGATCAGGAGAAAGAGTGCTTGAAGCTCCAGTTTTATGTTTTGCAGCTGCAGAAGTTGCAATATTGAAAAGTTGCAATTGCAGATGTCGTTTCTCCGCTTCACCCATAATATCCTCCAATAAATCTCGATGTTTCGCGCGAATGTGTCTCATCAAACAGTCATGACGAATAAAGGCTCTTCCACACTCAGCGCAGGATTGTGGCGGCTCTCGCCTGTGAGTATTCAAATGAGCCTGAAGCGATGATTTTGTCGCGAAAGACTTTTCACATTTGGTACATTTGTGAGCTAAAACAAAGAAATAAATATCAATTAAAAATGTATCCCCAAGTTTCGAAATTATCCTTCACTTATGAATTTAGACGCTTGGATCTCAAAAAAGGGTTTTGAATTTAGATGATAAGAATCTTAACAGATTGTAAATATGGAAGATTTAAATTTATCTTTTAAAGCATTTTCAAAATAGAATATTTTATTTTTCCTGGCAAGGAAAATTATGTTACTTTAATTTGCTTTAATTTATATTAATGAATCCACAAAATACGTATAAAAGTCTTAAAATTTATTCCCTGAAAATAATCATCACTTTTCACGGAGAAAAAAATTTAACTACAATAACAAGAATAGTTGTCATGCTTTTTGTAACAGGTTTAATTCTTGCTATCGAGGTGTGAAAAGTAGGTTTTGTCGTCCGAGAATAGATCGAACCTCGCCTTGCTATGGTTGCAAGAAATTTATCATATTTTAGTGAGAGTTCACTTGCAACGCCTACTTGACAGAGAATGTCGGTAGATGTGGCCTATCGCCGTTGCAAAGGTACTTTTGCTGAAATAAAATGAGTTTTGAGCAACCACAGCAAGGTGAAGTTTGAGCTTTTCCTGCATGGCAACATTGCTCCCAAATGCACAAATCAAAAATATATACAAAGCAAGGAAAATGATATATGGCTTAATTTAAGACAACTCAATTCACTTAAATCGTAAATGAAGAACCCCTATTTTCTCGAAAATTTAACGTGATACAGTTTTATAAGACATATTTATTTTCAATGAAGCCGAGTTCGTAAATAGACTTTTAAAAAGTACCTAAAATGCTTAAAATGTTGTATAATAGTGTTATTAATATATTTAAAAATTACGTTTTAATCCACTATGAAGCAAAGTGTGTTTCACCAGATCTTCTTTTCTTGTGAAGGGCTTTTCACAAACATCGCACTGGAAGGGAGCGATGCCTTCGTGAACAAATTTCCTATGAATTGTGAGACGTGCTTTACGATTGAAAGCCTTTCCACAGTCCTCGCAGTGGAAACCATTTTCCCCAGTATGATGGAAAATGTGAGCGCGAAGTTGAGCTGCCTGAATGAAAGACTTGCCACAATATTGGCAGACATGAGGCTTATCGCCCGTATGCGTCCTCTGGTGACGATTTAAAGTCTCTCTAGCAGCGAATCTCTTGTGGCACTGAAATTCAAATTTATTTCCAAATCATGTGAAGTTTTTGTTTATGAATGGTTCTGAACTGTTTGATGAAGTTATAGTTTTTCTCAAATGATACTTACGATTTTGTCGATATATCCGAAATGCTTGCTTGTAATTAAATCAGATCAAGAATCATGACAAGATTAAGAGATTAAAAGCTTATGAACATTAGGGAGAGATTTGGAGAGAATTTTCTTGAAATGAAAGTAGAAGAGTAGGAAATCAATTTCGAAAAAAAGTAAAGTATTTAACCTCGAACTTACAAATTTACACTCGTAAGGTTTCTCTCCGGTGTGAACTCGCCGGTGTTTCTTCATCGCAAGCGTTGAATTGAAAGATTTCGGGCACAAATCGCACTGGATTGGTTTTTCTCCAGTATGCATTCGCTCATGAATCACTAGTTGTTGTGTGGTATAAAATTCTTTGGGGCAATGTGAACACTGTTTCTTTTGTCTCTGAGGCTTACCAGCGTGAGTTCGTAAATGCTCTCTTAAATTGTCTTTTCGCGTGAAGGATTTGTTGCAAACCTAATAAAATTGTTGAAACAAAATATTTTATTTTTGCTTTTTATTTTATCATAACACTATAATCTTTATATTACCTGACATGAGAATGTATTTTGTATCTCTCCATGACATCCAGATTGAAGTTTGTGTCGATTCAGATGATAACTTCTCGAAAAATATTTATCACAACGTTCGCACCTGTAAAAACACGTTAAAACAAATTTAAGGTTTCTACATTTGAAAAGTGCAAAGTTAAAAAAATCTTCGGCGCTTGAAAAAAGCATACAAATTTTAAATAAACTTGAGTTTTTAAAATATCGAAATACATATATGAATTTCAATTCATAGATCCTAATGTTTTTAAATCTATAAAATTGAAAGCAGAACAAATTGATGTTTAAGAATTTAAATAAAATACAATATCGTCCATGTTAAAAATCAAAACATAAATATTCTTACTTGTAAATTTTGTTGTTGGAGTGTGTGGTGTATCGGTGTTTATCCAATAATTTCTTATCACGAAAAGTAGCACCACATTCAGAGCAGCTCACCTTCTCGCGTTCCCAGTGAACAATAATAGAATGCCTTTGAAGTGAAGAAGATTTTTTAAAGGAAAGATCGCAATCATCACACTTAAACGGACCTCCGCTGTGGGCAGTTTTTAAATTCTCAGCGCAACAATGGCACTGGTTTTCCGAAACAGGTTTTATACTTGGCTTCTCATTGTTATTCTTTAATCGTTCCGAATCTGTTGCATTTAAAAAATGTATTAAATTGAATATTAAATAATTTCAACAAAAATTCCATTTTTTTTTAATTTTTTAAATTCACTAAATTGTTCACTTCCTCACCAGAAGATCTTTCATCGGAGAGTTGACATTTCGGATCGTCAGCATCTTCTTCATCGGAATCGTAATAATCATCTAAGTTTCCTAAATCCAAAAGGTTTGTACTATCGTCTTCTTCTCTACATACTTCCAAGTGCTCTGTCAGCATCTGTCGGCGATATTTGATATTGAAAAGAGAAAAATCTCAGAAATACTTTATTTTATAATTATAATATTCAAAAGGCCTTATATTTATAATTAAAGTCGAACAAAATAACAAATTAATTTGGACAGTTGAAAATATTAGAAATTATCTCAACTTGAGAATCCAATTGAAAATTTCAGTAAATTTTTAAAATTTCAAAACTTAGAAGCATTTGACTTTAAAAGAGCTGTTGGAAGAAAGTGCTTTAGTATACAATTCTTCAAATAAAGATCGAATTCAACTCAAAGTTAATTCTTGTCAGCCTGATTAAATATTTCAATAATCCAATCCAAACGAGTTTCTTACGTCTTTAGTTTGGAAGATACGATGACACGTAACACACTCGTAGTCTAACATTTCTACGATTTCCAAGACTTGTCCGTTGTGGGTGAGAACTAAAAGTAAATTGAAAAAGAATTATATTCATTACGAATTTTTCCGCTGTTTTAAAAAGTGGAGGGAATAAGGTATAGATTGTTAACTCCAGCACTCCACAAAATTAAAGAATAAATTGGAAAATTTCTCATTGCTCATCTGAATAATACAAGATGAAGTGAAACTCTTAATTCGCAAGAAGTTGAGGCAACAAAATACTTCCATCTTAAAACAAAAAGCGAGATGAAATAAAAGCGCTTAAATCATAATACTGGTAAAACATTTGTAAAAATTAACTTACATCCATCATTGTTAACTTCGACGGTGTCTACCATCTCCGGTATTATCAGGCATTCGTTTTCTGTTTCGCATGATGTTAAGGGATCTGCATGGCAAAAAAGTTATAAATGTATGTTTAAATGTTCTTTAGTTTCTTGAAGTGTTAAAAAAATTATGTAAAGGCATGTACCACATTGGTTAAAAGACTATCAAGAAAAAAAGGACAGGAGTTTAAAAAATGTCTTTTTTCTACTAGCGGGTCAAGAAGTGCATTTTTTGACCCTCAAGTGAAAACAAAATCGTATGCAACACGGAGAAACATTTATTTTACTCTTGTGATTGTCACCCTCGCTTTGCTCAGGCATCAAACTTCACACTCGCCAAATAAAATTTTTTCTCCCTAGTCCCACAATATACTATTCTCAAAAAAATTTGATTTCTGATTGATTAATTTTTACAACATATTATATTTAAGAAAAATAGTCAACAAAATATGTATTTTTATCAAATTTGATTACTTTTATTACCACTTTTTAATTAAATGAAAGTGATTTTTCAAAAATAGATATTTTTGTGGTAAGGGCCCATAAATAGAAATTTCTTGACGAGTGTCAAGTTTGCAACATAAGAGAAGCAAGTGTGATTTTAAATTATGCACCCTAGCGCACAATCTCTGAAAGAGATTTTAGTAAAACTTTAAAGATATGAAAAATCTGTATTTGATGAATTATAGGAATAATTACGATTCTTCTTCCTAGAAATTGACTACTTGATTTCAGAAAAAGCAAAATATTTGTAACAAATTTTGAACTACATTATCTACCTCCATTCAACGAAAGAAATAGGACATTGGGACAAAAAAAGATTTCTACGCCTGGCGTCGGAATCATTCACCGTCCAATCAATTAATTAATTTTCCAAGCTTCATTAAATGATAAACTTAAATAAAAAACTCAAAATAACATTATCAGAAATAATTTGATAATCTAAAAAGCAACCAGACCATAAAATTAATAGGTGAAATAAAAACTTAGGGCAAAAGAAGTAGAAACTTACCTTCTTTATCGATTTTCGACAAAACAACGCTTTCTATTTTCACCACTTCTGAAATTCATAAGAACCGACATTAATCTAACATCAAAGAGCGGGGATTAATTAGATACATGCATGTTAGGCATAGAAAGTTGGAAACTCAATATTCCAATTTACCGATTGGTTCAGTCATAATTTATGTCTTCTGTTCTCTAGATTATTATACCACTTTTTGTCTTGTAAAGTTACACGTGAGGAGAAATTGATTTTCGTATTCGATGAAAATCTTTGGAATATCGCTTTGGGCTAGAAAAATAAAGTGTAAAAGTTGATAAACCTCCAAACACTTTTGCACAGCGGCCATTGAGGCCTGTTGACACGAAATTGATGGAAATAGTTTGTGTCCAGTGTCCAGTAGTGTCTGCCTGCTGCTAGTGTACAGTGTAGCTGTAGAATTCTTAAATTTTCGGTAATTTAAAATCGGGTAACGTTACCGAAACCAGACCGAAACTTACAAAAATTGGGAGAATTTATGCTTTTTGAAATTATTTTAAATTTATGAACATTTAAACGTATAAAAATATCAATATTTACATGTATAAAGTAATTAAATATATCCAAATTAATTTTCTAACCTTCTTTCACCTGAAAAATTATTGTAAAGTCAAAAACTGTTGTATTTTCCAAATTTTTCCATAATTTTCTGTGTATTAATATACAACATTGTATAAAATAGGTATATAAATATAGAAATAAAATTACTTATTGTTCAAAATATTGGTAGCGTATTAAAAATAAAAATAGATTTATTTATTATAATTTTTATTAATATAAATATAAATCAGGTGGTAATTTATTTAAAAGTTACGTTCTTAGTAACGTTCTAGAGAACGGGAAAATTATCGGGGTAATATTACCCAACAAGATGTGTGAATGATCTCCGACAAGCTACGATGAGATCAGGATAAACTATTAGTTAGAGTGAGAATTACTATTGTTCCACTCCGGTCAATGGTTAATCCCGATCCAGCCAAGGTTACGAAGGTAAAATACCTAACGTAATTTACATGGTTTTCTACACGTAATTTACTATGTATATTACGTGGAGGTTTTCTACACGTAATTTACGTATATACTAGACTTAAAGTTTTGGCGGGTGCGCAAGCTAACCTAATTTTTGTGTATCGTTCGTGAATCTTGTCATTTCGTTAATAAATGTCAAAATTATAATTTAAAAATAAGTAAGGGTGGTAGGCCAATGCACGAAAATTACTTTTTTCCAGGAAAAGATGCCTTGCCATTGAAAATAATTTGCTAGCAGATCAGCAGATGCATATTGACAAAAGGCAAGATAGCACTTGCACTTTAAATATGAGTCTTTTGCTCAATATAAGCAATATTTCTTCAGAAGGAATAGTGCTGTTAAACAATAACGCTAAACTGTCTTGTGCTTAATGCTTATATGAAATAAAACTTCAATATCATGTCAATTAAAAAGAATTTACCGTGGTTAAAATTATTTAATAATAAAGATGGTTCACAAAAGAAATAAAACATGTTCTTAACTTTGCACAAATTATAATATAACTATTAAATTTAGTCTATGTCTTTTTAGTACTTTTGTTTCAATGAATAATTTTTTTCATGAGTTAGAAATCGAATGATATAGACTTTATAAAACGATTTTTCTAAATCTTAAGACTCAACTACTGACATGTCAAAAAATTAAGCTTATAAATAAAATGAAATTTGAGTTTGAATTATTGAATATGAAATTATTAAATATTATTAATTTATTTCAAATTAATTAGTTGAGTTTCAAAAAATCTGCCACTGCCTATATTATCAGAGAATCACTAGTCACGTATCAGATAGGATAAGTTGTCAATAGGTGTCCTCGTAGACATTTTTCAAACTCTTATATCGCAGATAAATGCAAATTAAATTCAAATTTAAAGAATTTGTAATCTTTCTGTGGAAAAAAGACGCCTTCGACTGCGCTGGGATTCGAGCCCAGGTCTAGCAGTCGACCAGCAATTGAAATACCTGGGCTCGAATCCCAGCGCAGTCGAAAGCGTTATTATTAAAGCTATCAATATTATTTTATTTTGCTGTAAATAAAGGATCACTGAAAAGCTTATAAGCTTTACTTCACGTTGTTTAAAAGGATTATCTATTTCCGTAAGGTCCTCTTGAGATGGATGATTAATTGTTATTCCCAGAATTGTATATTTTCGTCAATTTCACTTTACAGACGTTTCTTAACATAAATAAAACAATAATTTAGTATAAGTATAAAGCAAAGTGATCACAGCATTAACATACATTATAAAGTCTGTATACCCCTAGCGAACTGGCTGAACGGTAGCTTTACGCTGTAGCGTAAAGCTATCGTAAAGTTATCGTAAAGTAGCATTATAACACATGAATGAGGCAAAATAAACATTCAAAATGTTTTTATCCTTATTCTCCGTTGAAAATAACGTTATGTGGTAATTGAAATATACAATAATTTTATTTATTTACGCTAAAAATTAAACAAACATAATACGTGTCATTGAAGGCAGTGCAGTGGTTCATCACTTTCCATGCTTCACCGTCAGGATTGACTATTTGTTAGAGTGAGATGAAAGTATAGTTGTGTCTCACTCCAACCAATGGTCAACTTTAACGGAGACGTTCCACAAAAGGTGAACCACTGCACTGCCTTCAATGACAGGTATTATGTTTGTTTAATTTTTAGCGTAAATAAATAAAATTATTGTATATTTCAATTACCAGTTAACGTTATTTTCAACGGAGAATAAGGATGAAAACATTTTGAATGTTTATTTTGCCTCATTCATGAGTTATAATGCTACTTTACGATAACTTTACGATAGCTTTACGCTACAGCGTAAAGCTACCGTTCAGCCAGTTCGCTAGGGACTACTATAATATTTATTGAACAGTAATTTACGTTATCCTGAATATAACATGCTACAGTAATTCGGTAAATATTTATAACTTCTCTAGGTTTTCTATTAAAATTAATGATATTGCAGTGATTAGCAAAAGATAATAAACAAACAAATTAATAGATTTTAATTTTAATTTACTTACCTGTGATCTAAAAGCCGATCGTAAGCACTGTTTTTTTAAATTTTGTCACACTATAAACATTTTGCCACAATTTTATCAATTTCTTTTAAACACTCTAAATTCAATTCCTACCATGGGATTTTATTTGCGCATGTCATTCTTTTTCCTCCTTCAGATTTGCTCATTTTATATTTTGATTTTAATTTCGACACTTGCCGAATTAAGAGAAATGCAGATTTAAATTTTAACTATAATTAATTGCATAAACAAACACATCAAGAGAGATTATACATACTCTTTTAAGTTTCGCTACCTTGAATATGTAATTAACTACAGTTTTCGACGTAAATTACGTAAGTAACGTATAATACGTAATTTAATGGAAAGCCTCAAGTTACGCGTAATTTTGCAACCCTGGATCCACCTTTATCCAACTCCTCCATTTTTGCATGGAACGCGTCTGTAAATATTAGAGTTCTAAATTTCTCGGATATTTAAAATCCGGTCACGTTCTCGTGACTGTGACCGTCATTTTAAGACAACTTGAGAATTTACAGAGAATTTAAGACAATTTTATCATCCCCAATATTTTCTCTATCATTAAACCTTAAGGTGAAATCCCATGACAACAGAAAAAGCAAAGCAGAAATCGGACATCCAATTACAGAAGATCCTTAGATTTCTTTCTTCTTGAAGGTGTTCTGTAATTGGATGTTCGTTTTCTGCTTTGCGTTTTCTGCAGTCATGGGATGGCACCTTTATAACATTGTAAATTTATTTCCAAACACTATGACTTGCAATAGACCTTTTTATCCTGAAAGGCGCTGGTGCGCATGTGCCGAAATTTGACGTCATTTCCGGATTTTTCGTCAAGTTTTGTATAGAAAAACGATATTTACTGTTATAAATTAATATACTAAACAAATAAAAAAGCATAAATATTGAGAAAACGAAAGAGGCGAAAATCTGCAACAAATTGAAAACAAATCCGGTGAAAAAACAGTAAAAAGTGCGGTTAAATTGTCAAATAAGTGCGAATGTTTACTACACGTTATAGTAGAATTTGATAAATATTGTACCTGCGTTGCGTACATTCCTTCACTAGTTTTTAAAAATTTACATTAAACTTAAGAAATTACAAAATACATTTTTAAAAAAGTATATTTTAATTTTTTTGTTAAAGCTGTCACGTCCCGTGACCGTCGCTATTTATTTATTTCATAATACCAAAATATGTAAAATTAATAAAAGATTTTAACATAAAAGATGCATAAGCAACAGCTATTAAAAAGCATTGATTAGACGGAAATTGAATGTACGAAAATAAAATTGTAATAGAAAGAGAGATAGTAGTGAACTTATAAATAGAAAACATCGTAAACTCTTAACTACCTGTTAACGAGGGAACCCCATCGGAATGTCCTAAGTACACAAGCATATCGACAGGTGTAGCAAAGGATAGAAATTAAAAAATGAATCATCCCAAGAAGAAGGAACGTCGGGGAAACCAGAATAAGGAAACGAAGTCTCCCCTTTTTTCTTCAGTACATAAAAAATGGCAACCCAAAGGAAAAGAGGCCAGCTCAGACACGTGCCAAGGTCAGGCCAACATCAGAAGAATATTAGCAGGGCAAAATTAAACATAGTCAGTATCGACAAAAAATATAATACCCATTAATCACCACCTAGAAGTTCCATGTCAGTATCGATCAAAAGGTAGCCAGTATCGACCGAAAATTAGCACATAAAAGTACCTGCGAATCTGCGAATCTTCAGTTGCCGCCGGGAAATCTTCAGAAGCGGAACTCCTCCCGAAAAGTACAGTTGCCGTCGGGTCTATCTTCAGAAGCGGAACCCCTCTAAAAAGTACAGAGTTGCCGCTGGTCTATCATCAACGCTGGAACTCTGCTCAGAAATTTAGTATCAGAGTTCCCCTCGACCATCTAAAAATTGAGAACTCTCGAAGTTACCCCGGTCAACTCAGTCCATCTTTTGTCGGTATCTTCCTCGTCAATTTAAAATAACATTAGAATTCAATTTTGTGGAAAATTGTTCGTGAGTTAAAAGTGGAACCTGTGAATGGTTCATATATTGAAGTGTCTACGATTTGATTACACCGAGGCCCCACATCGTATATATTGACAGGTGCATCTTCAACTCACCCTTCGGGATCGTCACTGGTTCAGCCCGAAATAGATTTGTGGATTTATGGCCCACCTGTCACAGTTTCCCTATTTGGATTTTGGTCTACCTGTCAGAATTTCAACGCATCGTAAAGTGAATTAGAAGGTGTGTACCCCTTCCGGATTATCAGTGGTTCCAGCCTGGATTCTAGTAAGTCCAATTTTAATATATGACCCCAGGAGGAAATTTTAATAACTCTCTATCTCTCTCTCTATCTCTCTCTCAGTTTGTACCGATCAAAATAAAGGTTAATAATTGTAAATTCAGTAAGTTTCGAGTTTCATTTTAGTTAGCTACCCTCATCCCAGTTTCGGTTTAGAAATCCTCTGGATTTCTTTACCGATCTAAAACGAGGGAAAAATAAAATATATTATTAATTTAGAATTTAAAAATTTAGAAATTCCTTCTCTAATTGAATATAAATATTATATATATAAGCATACAAACTATGACTTGTCGTAGCAGTGAAAAAAAAAAAAGTGGTGTTTAGTGTTAAATAACAAAATTTAAATAAACGAATAAAATAATAATAATATAAATAGAAAGAAAATAAATGAAATTTCTTTTTTCATATTTTTGAATTAAAATTTGTTTCTGGAAATTATTAATAAAATTCTTCGAAAAATTTCAATAATATTTTTGTTCCATTTAATAATAATAATTTTTCGCAAATATTACATAAAATTTCCTGGAAAATTTTCAGTAAATTTTTTCGCAAATTTTCAATAAATTTTTTTTTCTTTTTTTTTCAATTTTATTACAACATAACATTTTTTCGAATTTCTGTGAGTGCACAGATTATTCAGGGCTTGTGCTTGAGTCATCCTTGTCTAATCTGGTACTGCAAGAATTCGTCACTTGTTAACTAAGATTAAATTCAAGTTTTAAACAGAAAAAATAGAGCACACGAAATCATAAGTCCCCTTTGGATTCGTCGAACGGTCACCATCATTTGGGTGAGGCAAACCTCGAAGTGCTTACATTTTACTGTTTTCAACTTTTATTTTTTCTCTATTTGACAAAAAAAACTGACACCTTCAATTTCTTGACGATTATCAGAATTTTGTAAATTACATGAATTAAGAAGGAAGTTGTGCTTGAGTCAGGCCTGATTAATTTTGTATTTCAAAAAATTCTGATTTTCGACTGTCGTGATTTCTGTGAATCGTATAATTACCCAAGATTCTGTGCTTGAGTCTAGCTTGGCTAATTTTTAATCACAGAAAGATCGAATAATTGAAACTACACAAAAAGAATATTAAAATAAAAATTTATTTTTATTGGTTTTTATTCCTGTGACTGAAATTTGTTTTGGGATATAGCTTTTCACTTTCGTGGAAGTTTATATTAAAAAGCGATCAGCGAATTGCGCGCTCAGCTATCCTTAAATTAGAGTTTCAGAAGCAGATTAGAAATTAATTTAATAAATTTTGAATCCTAAGTTTCGATTACTGTAATCAAAGATTTGTTTAAGGATATAGCTTTTCACTTTCGTGGAAGTTTATATTAAAAAGCGATCAGCGAATTGCGCGCTCAGCTATCCTTAAATTAGAGTCTTCGAATATCAGAATTGCAATTTTTCCTATAAAAACTACACATGTACACTACACACTAAATTTGTTTAATAAAATATTTTGTTTGTTTGTTTAGAAATCTAAATTAAACAACAACAAAAAATTCAATCAAACAGCAACTAAAATAAATTCTATAAATAAATAATAAAATACGTGTATCAGTAAATTTGTTTAAAGAAATATATATATATATGTAAATAAATATATATATACAAGTCAAAATATACATAAGTCATAGTTTGTACAATACTGTATTTTCACATGTCTCCACCACCAATTAGATATACCCTTAAACGCTCCCGAGCAGGAAAACATATAGATGAGTTGAAACTACCAACTTGTGAAATAAGAGAAATAAAAAACGACGTAGAATTTTCCGATTTATTTGAAAAATTGTTAGAGAAAAGAAGCAAATATATAAAAAACAGACTTTCGTGTAATTTAGAAAAGGACAAAAATACAATCGAATCTGTACCAGAAAACTTTGAATCAGAAAATTCCGAATTTGAATTAATATTAACTGAAAATAAAATTTCTAAATATCTACCCCCAATCATCGAAACTTTAAATATTTTTTCTGACTCAGAACCTGAAGCAAGCTCGAGTAATTTCGTTTCTAATAAAAATAAAATACCAAATATTGAGGTTCTCAACATATCCTCAGATTCAGGATCTGAAACAGAAATTGAGGAACCCAGTTTTGCGCACAATAAAAACTTTTTACCCAAAATAACAAATATTTGCAGTTTAGGGAAAAATAAAGTTAAATTAATTAAAGATTTCTAAGAAAAAAATTATTCTATTTTTTCAAAAAAGGGTAATATTAATAATATCAAATAAATTATTTTCGAAAAATATGAGAAATAACAATGTCGGTTCCATCACGAGACAGCAGTAAAAAAGGCACTATAACTCGTAGTCAAGCAAAGAAAAACCCAACTTTAGCAAAAGAAGTTGAAGAAAGTTCCCAATTACCACTTAAACCGAAACGAAAAAATCAAGAAAATACTGTAAAGGATTCACACCATTCAGAAACGTCAAGTATTTGAAATCAAGGTGATCTATTAGATATCAGTGTTGGAAGCATTTCTGATCCCGAAATCAGTACGTCAAATAAAACAAAAAACCAAAACAGTCCACTTTTTAATAAATTGAAAACTTTTATCAGATCAAATAATAGCATCATTATTGCAGGAGATAAATATAACGATACACCACAAATTAACCAGTCATTTGACGATACCATAAGGGATATAACACTTAGAGAAGAATCGATATTTAAAAACGTTACAGCAAACTCTACCTTATACGATAGAACATTGTGTGCGCAGGAAAATTCTTGTGATATATCTAATTTTCAAGTTCCTGCTCTACCTCAAGAAGGATACGAATTCATAGACCCATTTTCAACTAAATAGGACTCCGGAAACTTTCAATCATACAGCAATATTTAACAATCCAAATTTAGAATTTGAACAAGTTCAAGAAATTTTACCGAATAAACTCAATCAAATTACACCTGACGACCCTGCAAACAGTGAACAGGCTCTTGATTCACTAAAATCTTCACACCCGTTATCAACCTCTAGGAAATCTGATAACGAAATTTTAGCAAATAATTTACCAAATAAATTACCGAATATTTTACCAAATAACCTACCAATACAATCCTTCGAAATGACGAATTTACCTACAAAATAAACAAGTATCTCTACGAGATGCGTTAGAGATTGTACCATACTTTGATGGCTCAAGTAAGGTACCATTGACAATTTTTATCGAAGCTTGCAAAGAAGCAAAAGAAATGGTCCCCAATGCAGAAGCTAATTTAGTAAAATTATTAAGAAGCAAACTTACAGGTGAAGCCAGAAGATGTATAATAGGAAATTATTATAATAATTTAGAAGATTTCATATCAAAATTAAAAACCATTTTTGCCCCTTCAAAAACTGTATACCAATTACAAGGAGATTTAGGTAGAATATATATGTGGGTGTTGGAACTCCAAGGAAGACAGCAATAAGAAGTAATTTCTCCGTTTACAAATATTTATTTCTCACTCCAAGTTTACACTTTGTTTACACAATTCACATTTGATTATGAAAGTTTATCTACATTATTAGTTTCACAACTTCTATCATTCTCTACGGTGCGACGAGACGTCCTGCAATCGCCCGAGATATAAGAAAAGCAAAAAAGAAATAAAAATTGAGTGGAACTTAAAATAATTTTTAAGTTTATACTAGAAGTGACCTGCTCGGTCTTACAAGGTTACTTAAGAACTGACACGTTGACCAGCTTTGCGCTTCGAAGTTCTCAGGTCAATCACACCCTTTCATGAAGCTTGGACGAATTGGGAAGTAAAGATGCCTATTGTACTGTGTAAAATATTACCTTGGGCTTTCCCCAGGTACTTGAGTAATTTTTATTTCAACTATTACTAAAGCTTTTTCGGATCTTTTGAATTCAAGTTCCATAATTTCCAAAAGAGCATCAATGATTTCTCAAGACAAGGACCTCAAGTAACGGCTCTTTATAACTTTAAAACCAATTATAAATTTTAACAATATAGCTTCCAGAAAACTGGGGAAAACCCGAAGGCTTCCCTTTACTTCAAATAGAAATTCCAACATTCTCCCCCGCGTTGAAGCATTTGTGCTTCAAACATTAGAAAGGGTAAAAGACAATATTAAACTGATAAAATAAATATAGGGAACTATTTTGATATTTTATTTAGGAAGAGGACACAATTTCGTTATAGGTCTGGTAAATATACCACTTGCTGTTTTTATTTTAGCTACTCGAACCTTTCCGTCTTTTCCTGGCAATACCTCCACCACTCTTGCGAGAGCCCACTTCAAAGGAGGAAGGTTATCTTCTTTAATAAGAACTAAATCGTTTTCTTTTAAATTTTCTTGAGTGTGAATCCACTTGGGCCGATTTTGAAGACAATTTAAATACTCTACTGACCAACGTTTCCAGAATGACTGTTGAATCTTCTGAATTCTTTGGTATATGGAGAGACGATTTTCAGAAATATTTGCAAGATCTTTTTCAGGGTAAGCAGTAAGGCTACACCCTATCAAAAAATGGCCGGGTGTAAGACTGTTTAAATCTGATGGATCATTTGAAAGTGGACACAGAGGTCTAGAATTCATTATAGCTTCAATTTGAGCTAACGAGGTTGAGAATTCTTCGAAAGTCAAGTTAGTATTACCTAAAAGTTTCCTCATATGATTTTTAGCCCCTTTTATTGCTGCTTCCCAAATCCCACCCCAATGCGGTGATCCTGGAGGGATAAATTTCCACGTTGTTTGATTCTGAGAGAGGAAATCAGCAATACTGGAAAAAGCTTCTCTATTTTTGAAAAAATCATAAAGTTCCTTTAGTTGATTGTTAGCACCTGAAAAGTTAGTTGCATTGTCACTAAAGATAATGGACGGATTTCCACGACGTGAAATGAACCTTTTTAATGTCATAATAAAAGCATCTGTGGAAAGACTAGTCACAGTTTCTATGTGAACTGCTTTTGTCACCATACACACAAAGAGAGAAATGTATGCTTTTACAAGAGGTGCTCTTCTTAATCTGGAGGATTTTATCATGAATGGACCACCAAAATCTACACCCGTTTTTTGAAATGGTCTAGAGATGCTGACGCGATCTTTTGGCAAACTGGCCATTATTTGCTGAAGTGGTCGAGCGTTGAACCTTGCACACGTAGCGCAATCTTTAATAATTTTTTTTTACGGCCCTCAGTCCATTGAGAGGCCAGTAGTTTAATCGAATGTTAGACAAAACTGTTTGTGCCCCAGAATGACCTAAGCGAGCGTGTTCGTGTTTTAGCAACAGGTTCACGGTATGATTTTTTGAGGGTAGCAAAATTGGATATTTTTGTTGATAAGGAATATCCGCGTTGTCTAATCGGCCACCTACTCGTATCAAATTGTTTTCATCCAGGAAAGGTTTAAAGGGAATAAGACTTTTATTCGAGAGCAATTTACCTGACTTGAGTTCTGATAATTCTTTTGATAAGTGATGTTCTTGCACTTTCTGAATTATAAAGTTCTTAGATAAAATTAGTTCATTTACTTTTAAGGTACCTGAAATCTTATTCCCTTTACAGCATTGAGTAAAGCGAAGCAGGAAAGCGATAGTTCTTTGCAATCGGAGAAATTGAGAGAAGCGTCCAAAAATTTCGCTCCAAAAATTATTGCTCTGGACTGTTTGAATAGAAAGGTTGATTTTCCTTTCTTCAGGAATATTGCTTGGATTTATTTGAAGTTTACTAATTTCAGTCAAATCCAAATCAACTTTATGGAGAAATGAGGGACCTTGCCGCCACATCCTTGAAGTTAAAATCTCTTGAGCATTCATGCCTCTGGATAACAAATCAGCCACATTATCCTGGGATTTTACATGTCGCCAAGTGTAATTACTTGTAATTTCTTGGATTTGCGAGACTCGGTGGGATACAAAAACAGACCACCTACTTGCATGACTTTTACACCAATATAAAGCAATTTCAGAATCCGTCCATAGATTTACAGAATCAAATTCAATTTTTTTGTGAAATACGTGAATTAACTTTTTAATGAGTTTAGAAAGGAGAAGCATGGCACATAGCTCTAATCGTGGTAACGTTACACTTTTTATTGGAGCGATTCTTGATTTTGAAGAAATGAGAGTGCACGAAACTGTATTATTAGAGTATACAGTTCTAAAGAAGACACAGCCCCCATATGCTAGTAAACTTGCGTCTGCAAATCCATGGATTTCTATTTTCTTAATGCTCTTATTTAGAAAGTAAAATCTTGGAATTTGCAGCCGACTTAACAAAGGTAGATTGCTACTAAAACTCTTCCATTCCTCTAAGATAGATTCACTTTCAATTTTTGTATCCCAGTCAAACTTGTGAGCCCAGAGTTTTTGCATTAACATTTTCCCTTTAACTGTAACAGGATTTATGAGTCCAATGGGGTCATAACATTGCGCTAGTATTGACAATATATTTCTTTTAGTAATAAGCATGATATTGACTTCTTTCGGAGCTGAAATACAAAGATAATCGGAAATGGGATCCCATTTTAGACCTAAAACCTTATTTGGAGATTTATCGAAGTTCATATCTACTGCATGCATTGCTCGTTCTGAGATGCTTTCGAGGAAACTTTGAGAATTTGAGCAATATTTGTGAAGGCTGAAACCATGCCTACTTAGAAGAGTATTTAATTCATCGTGGAGCTTCCTAAGCTCTTCAATATTGGCTGCCCCGCATAGCCCGTCGTCCATATAGAATTGCGAGAGAAGTGCTTCAGATGCTAACGGGAATTCCTTTGAATTTAGGATTGCAATTTCTTTAAGAACTTTTGTTGCAAGAAATGGAGCGCTATTAGTACCGTAAGTGACTGTATTGAGTTGAATACAGTTGAGGTTATCAGTAGTGCTTTTTCGCCACAAGATGTTTTGTAGAAAACGTTGATCTGGGTTTACTAGAATCTGTCTATACATTTTTTGTATATCAGTTGTTAATACTACAGGGAAACTTCTGAATCGACAAAGAATGTGGAATAACTCGGGCTGAACTTGATATCCTTTAAGACATATATCGTTCAAAGAAAGCCCTGAAGAACTTTTACAACTAGCATCAAACACAACGCGTAATTTTGTAGTTACACTCGCCTCTCGTATTACGCATAAATAGGAATGAAATATTTATTTTTAAAATTCTTGTTATCTGGAGAGAATGGTACGACTTGTACATGGCCTAAAGAGATATATTCATCGATAAAATTGCTATATTCCTGGAAAAGGAGTTTATCTTTTTCAAAACGTTTTTCGAGAGTTGAAAATCTTTTCTTAGCCATAGAGAAAGAATCACCTAATTTTTGATATTCAGAAGGCGTCTTGAGAGGGATATTTACTTGAAATCGACCATTATTGAGAATTTTAGTCGTAGATTTAAATATTGTGTCTACTAATTCATCTTCTTTTGATTGAATTATTGGTTCCGAAAGTTCCTCGATATTCCAGAATTTGGTCAGTAAATTATCTAATTGATGATCCGATTGAAAGGTAGTGATTAGAGAGATGTTTTGATTTCGCGTTTTTTGAATTGCACATGTATTTGCAACCGCGTAGATTTGAGGAATTTTTCCTGCCACTATCCAACCTAAATGGGTATCTTGCAAAACTGGTCGATTTTTTCCGAGGCTTACTATGTTCGGTTTTATTAAATCATAATAAATATCTGAACCGAGTAATATGTCAATTTGTGATGGGATGAAAAATTCATTATCAGCAAGTTGTATAGTTTGCGGAAGTTGGAGATCATTGACAAGGATACAAGCTTGTGGAAGCTTACAAGTTATTTTTGGCAAAATTGCACAAGAAATATTGAATTTTTTGTACTTATCTAGATTCGAATGTATAGAGACATTAACCATTTTGTTAGAAGTAGTACTGTTTTCGCTAATACCTGAAATATTCAAAGTGAGATCATAGGGTGAACACTGTAATTTATCAGTTAGTCTTTTTGTAATAAAGGAGTTTTGGCTTCCACTATCTAGAAGTGCTTTGACTGTGACTGGTTCCCCTTGTTTTGAAAATAACGTTACTTTGGCTGTAGCCAAGAGAATGTAAGAATTTCTAATTGAAATTGCTGAATTATTCAGCGAAGTTTGAGCAGAGTTGCTAGAAACTACAGAGCAGTCATTTTGAATTAAAGAACTCGAAGGACCATTGATATCTCCTTGAGAATTAGGAGAAATGTTTCGCGAACTTATTAGTGAATTGCTTTGTGCATCTGAAAGTGATGCATTACTTTGAATTTTTTGCTTTTGATTACTTTCCACAGTCGTCCAAGCTTGCAACGCGTTGTTACAATTTTTATTTTGATGATTTTGAGAATCTGAATTCCTGTGTAACAATGTATTATGAAGCCTAGAACAAATAGAGCAAGCTTGTGTAGATGCACAATTTTCGTAGTTATGTCTACCTAAACAATTCTGACACAAATTTTTTGATTTTACAAATTTCATTTTATCGTTAAGCTGAAGATTTTTAAATTGAAAACATGTATAAATTCGATGCCCTGTTTTGTTACAGTAAGTACAATTTGAATTTTGTGAAGTTTTAGAGTTTGTATTTGAAAGGGAGTGATGTGCAAGAGAGTTTTTCGTTTGCCTTAGTGCAGGATTAGGAGTCTCTATACTTTCCATAATTACGCATCGTTTTTCGATAAATTTTATAAAGTTTTCTAAATTTGGTAATTTGTCGTGATCGCGTTCCATTTCAAAAGCTCTCTTTGTACTATAATCTAGTTTTTTTTGTAAAAGATGAATTACCGTAACATTAAACAGTTGTTCGTAAGATAGATTCAAATTTTTTAATGACTGAATATTTTTTTGTGTATTCGAAACAAACTCACGTAGTAGACTCGAGGTACATTTTGACATGTTCTGCGTATCAAACATAGAAGTTAAATAAGAGTTGATAATTGAAGTTTTGTTTTCATACCGTGATTTTAAGGTGTCGATTGCGATTTGAAAATTCTCGTTTGTTACTTTTAAAGAATCTATTAGTTTTAGAGATTCTCCTTTAAGATAGCTTTTCAGGTACACAAATTTTTGAATGTCAGATAGACTACTATTTTGTACAATTAGCGCGTCAAATAACTGGAAAAATGATTCGAAATCCGTAATTTTTCCGGAGAAGGGTTCTATCCTAATGTCGGGGAGTTTGACAGAAAAGGACTTTAAGTTACAGTTATGCTGAGTAGAATCGGTTTGCGCGAAAAGTTGAGGATATGTTACATTTTGGGGCGCGTTGTTGCTTAAAGACAATTTTTTAATATTCGCTTGAAATTTACTTAAAAGATTAAAATACTGATCTTCAATTATGGCTCGATCTTCAGTGTCAACGATTCCCAGAACTTCATCGGTTTCGAAATTCTCTATAGCTCCTTGACAAGTTTCGTATTCTTTAAACAGAGTCTGGAGTCTTTCGGCTCTGTTTTGAAATTCGAATAGATTGTCCGCTTCTTGGTTTTGCGATAACCAATTTTGTAGCCTGGTTATCGCCGTCTTGATTGACTTCCTTGTTTTCTTGAGTTTTTGGAACTCTTCCATTTTTGTGAGAGTGGATTGAAGTAGAAGACAAGGAACCAAGCACCAAGGGAATACTCGGTAGACTTACTTGGAGCAGTTAGAAGTTTTTCATAAATAGCTCACTAGAACTGTTGTTTCCAAACCTTTGTGATGAATTTATCAATTGTTGTTTAATCCATGTGAGTGCTGGTAGTAGAAGAATCCGGCTCGATGTTGACCAAAATGTTGGAACTCCAAGGAAGACAGCAATAAGAAGTAATTTCTCCGTTTACAAATATTTATTTCTCACTCCAAGTTTACACTTTGTTTACACAATTCACATTTGATTATGAAAGTTTATCTACATTATTAGTTTCACAACTTCTATCATTCTCTACGGTGCGACGAGACGTCCTGCAATCGCCCGAGATATAAGAAAAGCAAAAAAGAAATAAAAATTGAGTGGAACTTAAAATAATTTTTAAGTTTATACTAGAAGTGACCTGCTCGGTCTTACAAGGTTACTTAAGAACTGACACGTTGACCAGCTTTGCGCTTCGAAGTTCTCAGGTCAATCACACCCTTTCATGAAGCTTGGACGAATTGGGAAGTAAAGATGCCTATTGTACTGTGTAAAATATTACCTTGGGCTTTCCCCAGGTACTTGAGTAATTTTTATTTCAACTATTACTAAAGCTTTTTCGGATCTTTTGAATTCAAGTTCCATAATTTCCAAAAGAGCATCAATGATTTCTCAAGACAAGGACCTCAAGTAACGGCTCTTTATAACTTTAAAACCAATTATAAATTTTAACAATATAGCTTCCAGAAAACTGGGGAAAACCCGAAGGCTTCCCTTTACTTCAAACAGAAATTCCAACAGTGGGAAAATGAAAGTGTTTTATCCTACGCAACACGCATACAAGAAATAGCAGCAGAAATCCTAGAATGTCATATACAAAATAATAATGGTAAGGAAGCTGCTGAATTTGAAAGAAACTTGGAAAGAGACGCAATCGATTGTTTTCTTCGAGGTTTAAAACCAGAATTGGAAATACGAATAGGAACAGCCAATAAATTTGACGAAATAGTAGAAAGAGCAATACGAGAAGAAAGAAATTTAACAGCCAGAAACGAACTGCGAAGAGGGAATAGACAACATTCACTAGTCCAAGAAGTTGAGAAATCATCATATAATAGTCGAGATTTTGCAAAAACAAATAAAATAAATTTAGCACGAGAGGAGCCAATAAAATGTCAAATCTGTCAGAAAATAGGCCACACAGCAGCAACCTGTTTTCAATATGTTCACCAGTTAACAAATAAAAATTCACAGAGCAATCAGTTTAGAAATAACTTGACTAGACAAAATAATCAATACCAGGGAAATATGCAAGGTCAGGGAACGCAGTGGAGACCCCCACAGAGATACCAGGTGCAAAGCCTAAATCAACAAAGTAGTAGAAACAACTATAGAGATATAAATAGCTTCCCATCCCACCCTAAATTTCCCCAAGGAAACAGATTTAACCAAAACCCAAACTTTAATCGAAATAACCAGAATATGTATCGCAATTTTAATCAAAATAATCAAAGTCGAAATTTTAATCAAAATCCAAATTTCAATAGAAATTCCAATCAAAATCCGAATTTCAACAGAAATTTCAACCAGGGACAAAATTTCAACCAAGGTCAAAATTTTAATCAAATTCAAAATCAAGGTAGGAATTTCAATCAAAACCCCCATTTTAATCAAAGACCAAATTTCAATATGAACTACAATGAAAATAGAAATCAAAATTCAAATTTTAATCAAAAAATAAATCAAGGTCAAAATTTTGAAGTTATTTGCTATTCGTGCAATACACCAGGACATACATCTAGGAATTGTAGCAAGAAAATAAATACTAATCAACAATTACCACAAGAACCACAACAACAACAACAACCACTACAACAACAAGAATTTAATCATCAGGAAAACTCCAATGCCCTTCCTGGAACGGGTGCACAAAGGAGGGCTTAAACGAAGAAATATTCGCACCTAATTTGGTTGAAAATAAAACTGAAAAAGTTAATTTGAATACAAGTAATACAATTCCTCATATAATTTTATCAGCTGAAGGATTAAAAAACCCCATACACATGATGATAGATACAGGTGCTGGATCAAATTTAATAAAAAAACAAGCAGTCAAAACAAGCGTGAAAATAAACGAATTTGAATGCCTAAAACTAACAGGTATAAATGAACATCCTGTATTTACACTCGGCCAAATAACGATCAATATTTTCGGCTACTTGACCACCCTCAACATAATACCGAACGAAGTACCTATAGAATATGATGGTATATTAGGTACAGAATTTTTTAGAAACAATAACGCAAAAATAAATTATGCGGAAAAACAACTTGAAATAAATAATGAAGTTTACCCATTTGAAATGCAAGAAACTATATTGGTACCAGCAAGAACAATTTCAGATTTTTATGTGAGAATTAAAAACAGTGAACAAAAACAGGGATTTATTCCACAATTACACTTATGCAATGGAGTTTATTTAGGAAATGCAATTGTTTCTAATAATAACAATAAAGCATATCTGAAAATATTCAATACAAATACTCAACCTCAAAGATTAACCATACCAACTGTTGAATTAATAGACTTTCAAGAACTAAAAATACATGAAAAAACAGTAAATCAGAATGACAGAAAATGAAATTTAGGAAATGAAAAATTTAATTTTTCACAACAAATTTTTAATGATTTAATTACTCAGATTCCACAAACAAATGATTATCACCAATCATTCAACATTTCAAATAAAAATCGAGAAAATTCCATTAAAGAGTTATTAAGATTGGATCATTTAAACAAAGAGGAAAAACAACATGTCGAAAATTTGATTGAAAAATATGCAGATCGATTTCACATACCAGGAGAACCTTTAGGAGCAACAACTGTCTTACAACATAATATTCCAACAACAGATGATCAACCTATATTTTCAAAACAATATAGATTTCCTCCAGTACATAAGGAAGAAATTTCACGTCAAGTAAATGAACTAATTGAAAATAAAATTATTAAACCCTCACAATCACCATATAATACACCTGTTTGGATAGTACCTAAAAAATTGGACTCACATGGAAATAGAAAATGGCGAATGGTACTTGATTTTCGCAAACTCAATGAAAAAACGATTGGAGATTCTTACCCTTTACCAAATATAATCGATATTTTAGATCAAGTGGGATCTGCACAATATTTTTCCGTATTTGATCTTGCTTCCGGATTCCATCAAATAAAAATGAGCCCTGAAGACTCTCATAAAACATCTTTTTCAACCCCTAATGGCCATTATGAATTTGACCGTATGCCATTTGGTTCAAAAAACGCACCAGCTACCTTTCAACGATTAATGGATTTAGTTTTAACAGGACTTCAAGGAACTGAATTATTCGTCTACTTAGATGACATTGTTTTATATGCAAATTCTTTAGAAGAAAATGAAGAAAAATTTAACAAACTAATGGAAAGATTAAGTGCAGCAAATCTCAAATTACAGCCAGATAAATGTGAATTTTTACGACCAGAAGTTGCTTACTTAGGACATATAATAGATAAGGAAGGAATACGACCTGACCCTAAGTAAATAGAAGCAGTAAGAAATTTTCCAATCCCAAAAAATCCTAAAAACATTAAACAATTTTTAGGACTAGCTGGTTATTATAGGAGATTTATTGATGGATTCTCTAAAATCGCAACACCCTTGAACCAACTTTTAAAGAAGGATATGAAATTTATCTGGTCAGAAAAACAACAAGAAGCATTTGAACTTTTAAAAGAAAAATTATGTGAAGAACCTCTTTTACAAAGACCAGACTTCTCAGAACCTTTCATTTTGACAACTGATGCGTCAGGATTCGCTATAGGAGGAATACTTTCCCAAGGTAAAATAGGTAAAGATAAACCTATAGCTTATACTTCTAGATCATTAAATGATTGTGAGAGAAAATATGATACATATGAAAAGGAAGCATTAGCAATTATTTATTGTGTAACATATTTTCGCCCTTACTTATATGGACGAAAATTTACCTTGGTCACAGATCATAAACCATTAGTATGGTTTCAAAACTCGAAAGACCCTTGCTCACGAGTAACCAGGTGGAAATTAAAACTAGCAGAATACGATTTTGACGTTATATATAAGGCAGGCAAGACTAATGTAAATGCAGATGCTTTATCCAGAAATCCTATTGATTTAGAAAATATTGGAAATAATATTGAAATAAATTTAATCAAACAAAAAAATGCAAAATGCATATCTAATTTAAAATATCATGAAAAGGTACCAGAAACAAATCTTACGTGCTGTGAAAAAATAGATTATGATGTAATTGAAGGAAATATTAAAGAAAATAATTTTAAGGAATCTAAACAATTTATGAACAAGAAGAATATATCTAAAAATAAGAATAATCGAAGAAATTATGATGGATTAAAATATAAGGCTATTAATGACGAAGATACTGATTAGGGTAAGTGTGGGTATTACTGTGGATGCCCCAGTTACTGCGCTTTCAAATAAAACTAATGATATACAATGTTTTAAAGATATATAACGCTACAGAACAACTAAAAACAATCAATTTCTAATCCAAGCATAATAAGTATCAACGAATTATCAATAGTTACGATATTTGTAGCTAATTGATTTCAATTTGAAACTCTCATATTCCCGATTCCCATAGTTTTAATGCTTAGATTTGTTGACAGGCCATGAACACGTTCTGAAAAACTTGTTATAATTCCGTTTCTGAAAATAAAATATTTATTGTGATATTACTTTCTGCAAAGTAAATATTTTATTTGTCTAAATATTTATGCAAAATAACAAAAAATACGTTTTTTAATCATTTTTTTACCAAAACAGTATTTGGTACATGATTTTCATAGGTGTATGAATTACTGCGATCTGTCAGGCGGCACTGCATAACCTTTCAATCTATTACAAATGCTTCGTTATGCTTACTTTTTATAATTGAGATTAAACAAAATGTTGAAAATTCCAAAATCGTTGCTAATGAGGCAAGAGGAAGTCAAGTAATATAATTTTAAGGTAAATTAAATAAGAGTTATAATATTATTTAATCTTAATTTGTTAAAAATGCTTTATGTTCACTTTTTATAATTTAGTTTAATAATAAAATGTTCAACACTCCTTAATCGTTGCTAAAGATGCAAGAGGAACTCAAGTGATATAATTTTAAGTTAAATTAAATAAAATTAATAAAATTATTAATCTTAATTTGTTACGAATGCTTCGTCGTGTTTACTTTTTATAATTGAGATTAAATAAAATTTTAAACACTCCTAAATTAATTGTAAGTTCACTCAAAATAATATCGCAGTATTACGCGCGCAGAAATTGGGGTTTCCGCAGTAATTAGTGCGCAGTAATTCATGCAAACCCGCAGTAATACCTACATGGGACATTTTTTTTAGATTCGCATTTTCTAAGTAAATCTGGTTTCTTTTCAGGGTTTAAGGACTGCATGCTACTTACTTAATACCAAATACTGCTTTAAAAATTAATTCGTGACGACTTTTTTATCTCAAAATCTTTTTTTTAACTTTAAATGCCGTCTTGATTTTCGATCCGCAGTAATTGGCACACTTATCCTATAGTTATTTAAGAGGAAACAAACAAATACTGACAAATGATGGAAATTTAAATAAGGATATAAGAAATAAAAAATATAATGATGATATAAATTATGATGATATAAATTATGATGATATAAATTATGATGGTATAAATTATGAAGATATTGAAAAATAAAAAATTTGTGAACATTTTGAAGAAATCGAACAATCATACGAAGAAACTTTAATTAAAAATGTTGGTAATAATAAACGCTATAATAATGATGATGATGTTGATGCAGAAAAAATTGATAGAAGTGAAACTGAAGAAATTAAAGAATTATTAAATGAGGAATATTTATTGAAAAATGACGATGACAATGATGAAAAATGTTGTATTAAATTAGATTTTAAGGACATGAACAAAGGAAAAATTTATGAAGATAATGAAAAATCTATTGAACAATTGAACGAAGAAGATTTATTTAACGTAATTAATAAAAGGTTGATTAATATAATAATGAACAAAATGAAAAATGAGGGAAATGGAAATAAATTGATCAATGAACAAAATATTTCGGAAACATTTGTTTCACAATTTTTGAAATGTGTCATTGGATTCTATTCCAATTTTATTAGAAAATAAAAATAAATGTTATGCTATGCAAACAAGGAGCCAATTAAAAAATTTGACGAATATAAATATGGATAAAAATGAAGATACTATGAAAAATAAACTATTAAAAAATGTTGAAGTATCAAATAAGGTACAAAAGAAGCGTGGAAGGCCACGAAAGATTATTCAAGAAGTAAAATTACAGAAATCAATTAAAAAACGAGGTAGACCCAGTAAAGTTATGAATAAATTAACTAAAAATGCTAAGAAACGTAAATTTATGGAATCAGAAGATGAATCAGATTCTGATCCAGATTATGATGTTAAACAAAAACCAAAAATAAATAAGGAAAAGAAAAACTCTCCGAAAAATGAAAATGAAGAATTAATACAAGAAAGTTATTCTGAATCAAATTCTGGCTTATCAAGCGAAGACGAAAAAGAAGAAGAAATCCAGGAAAATTTTCAAAACGTAGAACATGAAAACGAAAACGAACAACCGGACATACTAGAAATAGATAATTCTGAAAACTCTGATGAATACGATCTCACAGAAGAAAGGCCACCCCCAGAGCCACCCCCTGATCAACCTTCAACATCCGGATTGCCTAAGACACAGAAAAATATAATTGAATGCCGCGACCAATTGACGATGAGAAAAGATAATTATGCGTATTTTGTAAGCAATAAAAGAGAACCCCGTGATGTAGGCTCTAAGCTTTTGAGCAAATGTGGAAAATTACCAAATTTTAAAAATTTACAAAAAGGAATAGTCCAAAAATTGCGAAAAGGAAATCAATACCATTTTATACTTCCAATCGAAGATGAATTTAAAACAAGTCTAGGAGAAACAACTAAAGATATCAAATTAGCAATTTATTCTCTCCATTCCATGGTAAATGAATTAAACATTAAATCATTAAGTATTGCAAAATCACCACACATTAACAATGTTTTGTGGGAAGAAATTTTGGCTACATTAAAAATAGCATTTTTGGATTCTACAATTAAAATAATAATCTGTAATGGAATCACACAATATCCTACAAAAGAGCAAAAAAATCAATTAATCGAAGAAGCTCATTCATCTGCTATAGGAGGACATAAAGGAGTAACAAAAACTTATACCAGAATCAGACAAAGATATTATTGGGAAAATATGAAATTAGATATACAAAAATACATACAACTTTGTTTACAATGCCAACTTAAAAAACTTGTTAGAGTGAAAACAAAAAACCCTATGATAATTACTGACACCCCAGGAACAGCATTTGAGAAAATTTCAATGGATGGATAACCGACTAGCGACTAGCCGCGCCACCCAGGGGAGAAACAAACAGATTCCCTCCCCGAACGACGCGGACAGCCAAGTCTACCCGAGACGCAGGACCGCGGGTGCCGGCCCCGATGCGATTTCTACTGGCCCTCCCCGTTGTTTCGCTCTCGACGCCCATCAAGCTCTCTCGTCTTCATCACAAGTGTGACGAATGACTCGATGAGCGTCCAGAACCGTTCAGACTGGAGCATGAGGGGGACTATCGTGTCAGGAGTAAGTTCGGAACCCACCGACTGACCGAGGACCCCCCTAGCCACACCCCATTTTGCGCAGACGAAGAGTGCGTGCTCTGCGTTATCCACCGGGGATTCGCAGTAGCAACACGTCTCCTCGTCTCTCTTCTTAAAGCGCCTCAGGTACGCGTTAAAACAGCCATGGCCCGAGAGCGCTTGCGCCAAGTAAAAGCCGACTTCCCCGTGCTTTCTGTTCAGCCAGGTGGCGAGCTCCGGGATCAGGCGGTAGGTCCATCTCCCTGTCTGCTCACCATGCCATCTCATCTGCCATTTCTCGACGAGTCTGCGCCTTCCATCCTTGCGGATGGCCTCCTTCGCGCGAGCGATTTCCTGCAGGTCGGCGCAGGTAAGCTCCTTGCGAAGCTTAAAGGTTTCCTGCCTTTCCTCCGCCAATAAATCTATTGGCGGGACGCTCGCCAGGACCAGCACAGCGTTCGTCGAGATAGTTCTATATGCCGAAACTATTCTCAGCGCGACAAGTCTCTGCGCCGAGAACAGCTTCTTCTGGATAGCATGGTTTTGCAAAGCATTGGCCCAGACCGGAGCTGCGTAAAGCAGCTTCGAATGGACCACGCTCGCCACCAATCTTCTTTTCGCTTCCCTGGGTCCACCAATGTTTGGCATAAGCCGGGCCAAATTCGCTCCACATTGGATGGCTTTGGCAGCTGCGATCTTTAGATGTTCGCCAAAGCTAAGCCTACGATCCAGCTGCACCCCCAGGTACTTAATGCTTGTTTTCCACTCGACTTCATTCTCTCCGAGAACGATCCTCGGGTATTGGAAGGATCTCCTGTCCGTAACGAGCAAAGCCTCGGTTTTCTCAGGGGCCATTTTAAGACCCCTGCCATCCAACCAGCGCCTTGCTCGCCACAGACTTTCATTGATCCTCAGCTCTAGGATTCTGACGTCGTCAGCGGCGCACACGACAAGTGCGTCATCCGCGAAGCCGACGATGCTCGTTCCAGCAGGCAGGTCCATGCGCAGGAAGTCATCATACATGATGTTCCAAACGAGTGGACCCACCCGCGACCCTTGAGGAGCGCCACATGTCATCTCTTCTTTGAGAGACCATTTGTCGCCCTCGTATATCACCCACCTGTCGCTCAGATAGTCATCCATCATTCGCAACAGGTAGTCTGGAACCTTTTTCCGCATCATCGCCTCGATGCAGATTTCCCATCTCGCGGTATTGAACGCATTGCGTATGTCAATGCTAATCAACGCACAGAATCCCTTACGCTTACCAGTTCCTTTTCTTGCATTTGTGGCGATGTTAACCACAGCTTGGATGGCGTCCACAGTGGATCTGCCTTTCCTGAATCCGAACTGGCTTTCCGAGAGCCCGTTCTCCCCGACCAAGAGAGCCTGAAGCCGTTGTAGAATCAACTCCTCCAGAAGCTTCCCCATCGTATCCAATAAGCATATTGGTCTATACGACGAGGCAACCCCTAGAGGTTTGTTGCCCTTCCTCAGCAGGACCAACCTCTGCTTCTTCCAATCTGCGAAGAACCTCCCATCCCGAAGACAGGAGTTAAAGGCTTCTAGGAGGATCTCCGGGTATGCCCCGATCACCTCTTTGAGGATCTCGATCGGCACCCCGTCGATACCCGGCGCTGTATTTGCCTTAAGCCTTCCACCCGCTCTCTTTAGTTCTTCGAGAGTGAAGAGTTCTTCGCGCCGGACCACGCAGGAACTTCGGTCCTGTCTTTGGAACGGCTCTACGTGTGGAAACAAGCTTCGCACAATGTACTTGACTCGATCGGGATTATCCAGGCCCGGGGTCTTTCTTCTAGTCACCAATCTCTTGGTGACTATTTTGAAGGCGAGACCCCATGGATCCTTCTCGACCTCACCGATCAAGTCTTTCCAGCATTGAAGTCGGCTTTTCTTTATGCCTCGCCTCAAAGCTGTTTTTGCCCCTTTCCATGCCTCGTGCAGCGTAGCATCCCCCTTTGAACGGGTGAATTTTCGCCGCGCTGCGAGGCATTCTCGACGTAGGGCTGCTAACTGGTCGTTCCACCAGTACATCGAACCCTTGGCTTCCCTGCGCTTACGGCGAGGCATCGAGTAGTCACAAGCCGCGACCACCTTCTGCCTCACCGAGCGCACAGCAGCTTCGTACGACCCAGCAGGGCAGACCCAACCAAGCTCATCCATGAGCCTGGTTTCTTCGAGGTGTTCGCGAAGTCTTTCCCTGCTGAGTCGTCTCGTGTTCCAGGAGGGGCTCCTTCCTTCGCCGCCCCTACCCTTTTCCACTGCTTGGCACCCTTGTTCTAGGCTAAATTCGATGCACCGGTGGTCACTCAAGGTTATTACCTCGAGGACCGACCAGTCGCTTATCCTTGAAGCGAGGCGAGGTGCGGCGATCGTGAGGTCAATTATTGACCCTCCCGCTCCTCGTCTGAACGTGAAATCCCCGCCCTGATTCAGGACGATCAGGTCGTTCCTAGCGACCATCTCGCCAACCAAGATTCCCCTCCTATCTAGGCGGGCCTCACACCACTCGGGCGATTTACTGTTGAAGTCACCCCCTATGAGGGATCGCCCGATGGCCTCACTGAGGCTTTCCTCAAGGAGGAGGATCTGGGTCTCAAAGACATCGAAGGGATCGCCGGGGGAGAAGTAGCAGCTGTACACACGCACACCCGCCACCTCCACCCAAACGAACCCCGCGTCGGTCTCCAGGAAGTCTCCGACGCCCAAATCAGGGTTACAAACAAGAATGCCGGCCCTCCTTGATGCATCCTGATACCAAGCAGAGTTTTCGGACCACTTGTACTGCTCACTAATGAGCAGCACATCGGCCCCCCTCTCCCTGGCAGTCTGCATCAGGAGGTCCTGGGCATCCCTCCCCCTTCCGAGGTTGAGCTGCAGGAACTTCAATTACTGCCTCTCAACCTCCGAAGCTCTTCCCGGAAAAACGGGCAGGAGACGCTACCAGACACAAGTGCGACAACTTTTTCGCCCCTGTCTATGCATGTCAGGCACCTTGGTGGCGCCTTACAACTCCTAGCCAAGTGTCCCGTGGCGCCACATCTCCAACAGACGTTTTTTCTGTCGGGGTTGCTGCAGCCCCGGGACCCGTGGCCGTACCCAAGGCACCTGAAGCAGCGGGCGACTTCCACGTGCCCGCGAATGCGGCACGCGACCCACCCGATCCTCAGCTTACCTAGCTGAAGCAGACGCGCGGCGTCTGCCTCAGCCAGGCGGATCACTGCAGTCTTCACCCCCACCAAAGCGGGTGAAGAGCCTGCAGGACCCCTCAAAAGCCGGTCTGCCCAGTGCCAAGCACAGGGCAGACACAACCTCCTCTTTTTCAACGGTCTCGTCGAGGTCCCTAATTTCGAGGGACCTCGTCGAGACCAGGGCTGAAATTTGCGCCCTTTCTCCGACCGCCAGGTCGAGCTCCTTTCGGAAGGCCGAAACGTCTCCCCCCTTTTTGAGGACCAGAAGGACTTCTTCCTTCCTGGTCCTCCGGATAGACAGGACCTCAAGTCCTGCCTTCCGGGGGTCGACCTTCGCCTTCATTTCCTTCAAGATGTCGGCGTAGGACTGGCCGTCCTTCGCCGACACCTTGATGGCGTCGCCCGACCTGGCGGGCGTAGAGCGCTTCGACTTAGGAGTGGCGGTGGCCCCCTGCGCTTTTTGCGCCGGGTCCTCCGCCCTTTTCTCCTTTTTTTCTTCTTTTTTTTCTTTTTCTTTTCTTTTCTCTTCTTTGTGACCACATGCCAGTCCCCTTCTTTATTTGGGGGGCTGGCTCGTGGCCACCTGGGCATAAGAGGGCGAAGAGGCACCCTTTCCCCTCTTAGGAGTTTTTTCCAGAGGGGGGGAGGGTGCAGATCTCTTTTGCCCCATCACCTGATTTTTTGGGGCATCTCCCAGAGACGCCGAACGTGGTCTCTGAAAGATCCCCAGTTTCCTCATAGCGGGGTGAGATTCCATTTTCTTCTGGATTTTCACCCCGCTCTCCAGGAGGCACTTGTGGGTGTTGAGCATACCGCTCAACACCTCAGTTGCCTCGTTCACCGAGTCTTTAACGAAGCCAGGGTTATTCCTCAGCATACCCTGTTGGATAACGCTGAGGGCCCTGGCTAGTTTCTCCATTTTGTCATTTTGCTCCTTCAGGAGCTGGAGGACGTCTTGCCATCCCTCAGCCCCTGGAGGAGTGTGTGAGTGCGCATCTAGCGCCTTCACCTCCTTATCTCTTTCATTTTTTTAGAATTCATATCTAATACCGTCGTGTCTTAAGACGGTTCGCCCATCATGGGAGCCCTACCGCAGTAGGGCTACTATCCCCGCCTGTATAGATCCCTAGTTACGTGCGCCATAACCGAGAAGCGGCTTATCGGATGGTCGATCCTATCAGCACATTTAAATGAGGCTAGAAAAAGGTTACGGGATAGGCCCGCGCCATAATGATGCAAAAGGTTTAACGTCACCCCTATCGAGCGAGCGGTGCCGGGTCCGCCCCGACACCTGACCCGGACTTCAGGCTAGACGGTGTGCGATTTATCCTACGCAGCGTCGGATATAAGGAAATACTGACCAGGTAATCCTTCATTCCTGCGCCCGGACGTCCATGATTTCAACCCCGAAATTGGCTCCAGACAGCAGAAACGTGAGCGGTTTTCCCAATTTAACATGTGGTTTCACGAGATCTTTGCCCTTCGCGGCTGAGCACCGGAGGGACTTACATTTACCCATATTACTTCCACAGAGGTGAGGTACTGACATCGCGTCCTACCCTGGTCGAGAGGCTACTACTCCTCCCTTGGCTAGTCTATCGGGAATATCCACCAGGCGCCGGCCGCAGCCCCATTCACTCAGCATCCCATTCATTCTGGTGTGTGTGGGTGTCGGTGTCGTGCATGTGATTGTGGTGTGACCGCAAGAGCGCACGCGGGAAGTTCAGCATACGCATTTGGGGCGATACCCCGATTAAGGGGCCCCCCGCATTCACTCCGTGCTCGTTCATTCGGCATCAAGAGACCTGTTCAAGGTCCCCCGATGCTTTCGCTCCACACCGCGTCCTCACGCGCTTGAAAGTCGCAGAACAACCGTCGTGGCACGTGCGCCCGGAAGGCCCATCACTAGGGAAAAGCCTGTCTGTGAGGCTCCCTTGGCGGCCATCCTGACGGCGACAGCCCTACTGCTGGCAGAGTCCTTGTGGCTACTACCGTTGGTGGGCTGCAGGACGCGTCTGCTCCGTGCTTGGGCTCATGCATACACCTCGGCGTGACCCTGCCCGCCCGCAAAACGCTCTCTCGGTTGTTAGGCGTTTTGTGTTCAGTGTCGCTGTTATGTGTTGTGTCATATTGCTGTCTGTGTGCCCCCTCCTCCTTTCTCATCCGGGCTTGGGACCGGCAATGGCGGAGTTCAATGGATATTGTTGGAAAGTTACCAACAACTTCATCACAAAATCAGTATATACTTACAATTCAGGATAATTTTACTAAATACTCTTTAGCAATTCCACTTCCAAATCATCAAGCTGGAACAATTGCAGACGCTTTTGTTAAGAAATTTATTTGCATATATGGCTCGCCAAAAGCGGTTTTAACAGATCAAGGAGCAGATTTTCTAAGCAATTTAATGAGAAAAATGGCAAAACGATTCCGAATACGTCAGTTTAAGACTACCGCTTACCACCCACAATCAAATGGATCCTTGGAAAGATCCCATCACGTTCTTAAGGAATATCTTAAACAGTTCATCGAAAATAATGCAGAATGGGATGGCTGGATTGAATTAGCAATGTTTTCATACAACACGAGCGTTCATGAAGGAACGAAATGCACACCTTACGAATTAGTTTTTGGAAAATTAGCACGTTTACCATCTAGTGATCCTCTACCAGAACATGAAAAAATGGAAACTTACGATATGTACATGACAAAATTAATTACAAAATTACATGAAATGCGTGGAATAGCAAGACAAAATTCAATAGCAGCTAAAGAAAAATCAAAGGAATATTACGACAGAAAAATTAATCCACAAAATTTTAAAATCGGAGATAGTGTATTTTTACTGGAAGGTGGCGAACTAAAGAAATTCGAAAATCAATATTCAGGACCATACGAAGTACTTGAAATATTAGGCAAAGGAAACATAAAAATTTCAGTTAAAAATAAACCTAAAATTGTCAATATTAATAGACTTAGACTTTCATATATTACCCCACCAACAACCAATCAGAGTAAAAAGAATTAAAATTAAATAAAAATAGTTGCAGATCACAATGGAACCAAAACATCGCCAACGCATTGATTTATTATGTGATTTAATCAAGTTGATATAAAAGCATTATGGCCATATTTATTTATGAAAGGAATATTTAATTTTAACGACTACAATGTACCAAATTGGTCTCGAGATACAACAAATCCACAAATGATGACATAATTTTTTTATAAGTTTCTAACTTACAGGGATTTTAACGTTGACATAAGAATAATTTTCACATCATATTGTAGAGCAAGAAATCAAAAAGTAATAGCTACAGGAGATATAGCAATAATAAGTAAAATGAAGCAGCATTCAAACAAATAAAAACATTCCAAGACTTTATGAGCTTTGTTATAAAATTATGGAGATTTGAAAACACAAGGAACTTTTACGTCCAAAAATGATAACTTTATACAAAATATGTTATAATTCAAACAATATCTCAAACAATTGTTCAAAGAAACCAAAAAACTACAATTTGCAGAAATTGTTTTAACTTTTTCTCATAAAAAATTTTACCTGTAAATCTTTTCTCTTCTAACAAATAACTCTTCTTTCAGGTCAAATACTAATACCATCTGTTTTTCTTGTTTCAGGACATAGCCATCCGAGAAGCATTATATATGAAAGATACTTTATTCTTTTCGTAATTAAAGTTCGTAATTATATGTCTAAATTTTTGCACAGTGAGTCAGTTTTTACAATTATCATATAAAAACTATTTTGATCATTTTACCAGTCTTTATCTTCAAGCCTTGCACAATTAAAATCTTTAGAGAAGGTAGTCATTTAATGTTTTACATGGATATTTACAAAAATACTCAGTTTTTGAAGTACACTAATTGCAATATTTAAAAAAAGAGTAAAACGCTATCGATGAAGAAATACTAATAATAAACACAAACAAAGTGAAAATGACTAATTCTTCTTCTCCTCTTTTTATAATATAATTATTCTTCACGTTTTTGATAAGTTTATGAATGATTTCCATTATGAAATTCTCTCGTGTACTATGATAATTATCGATACCGAAAAATTTTCCTAAAATTTTCTTAAGATAATATACTCCCTTCTGCTATGGAAGCGAACATGTTCTAAATATATATAAATACTTTTTACATCTTCATTGAATTTAAAGTTTTTCATTACAGTAAACTTTATCCATGCTATTCTAAAGCAGAAGGTTCTCTAAAATAAAATACCAAGTATCTGCTTCATAATTTGAATATAAAGAACAAGAAATGTTATTAACCACTTTAGACGAAGTTAAAATGATATACAAAATAAGCTTGGAATACGATTTTAAAGCTTTAAATGTTAAGATTATTCAATGCGTAAAATTTTTAATAATATACCAATATTTATGGCTTATGTACTATTGAAAAATCTAAAACAAAGAAAGAGGCTAAGCATAATGCAGTACGAAAACTATTAGAACTTTTGCATAATAAATATTTATTCAGCGAACAAACAGAGCCCGTAAATGAATTGAAAAAACCTATAGAAAATGATTTCGAAAAAGTAATGCTATATAAATGGACTGGCACTTGCGAACGTAGCTATCAAAGAGGTCACAAACCAGTGAATTGTACTGCTCCGAAGCGAAATAAAAAATTTTTGTGGAATAAATAACAGTTAAAAGCAAATATAAAAAAAATGTAATTACGTGATGTGACGCATTGCTAATAAAATAAAATAAAGTATATGAATGAAACTTGAGTAAGTTTAAACATGTCGATTTCATCCCCATGTTCAAACATAAGGGGGGAGGTGTCACATCCCGTGACTATCATAAATGCGACTTAAATATAAGAAATTTTTTCTCTTTTATGAAATTATATAATATGATTTACAAGTAATCTGCGTGAAAATATATTGAAATCAATTGATTGTATTCAATGATTATTGAAACAAATTTTATAAAAATTTTGATATTTTAAATGCTTTTAGAAATATGTATGTAGATAAGCTTGAAATAGAATATGTTATATTACAAAGTATGTCTTACAAATAGATAAACGTTTGATTGAAGCACATATTGAATTATTTGAGAAATGAAATAGTTTATATGCAACTATACAAATTTATTCATAAAAAGAAAACAAAATATAATAAAAATACAAAAATGACAAATAAAAAAGTATTTATTTCATTCGACATTACATCTAGTTACAATATCAATATATGTGTGGTTAGCGTTTTTAGACAAATAATGTTTAATCAATATATATGCTGAATCGTTTAGATAAAATAAAAATAAAACGAATCATGTATGTGTATGTATTCAGATTCATTCATAAAAATAATAACAAAGCAAAAAATTAGAAAAATAATAAAAACAGTATGTAGTCATATCTAGCTCTATCGACATATTTATCAAATTATCGAAAATTATTCATTAATATGTATGTTTTAGGGTTTTGCAAACAAGACTTTTAATCGCGCCATTGCACTAATTAAATTTTAATAAATGAAAAATATACAAAAAAATATAATATTAAACTTTTCAAAACATTTGAATCAACATTTTATATTGTATCCATTTAAAATTATCGTTGTCCGAATATTTAAAACAATGTATCGATATATCTCGTAATAATATTAAACGCTTCATTGTGTGTGTTTTTTGCACTAAATATTCGAAAGTTTTAATTCAAACCATTGTGAATGTCATCACTATTAATTGTGCGAAAACATGTCTATGTGTTAAAATTCAATGTATTAAATTTAATGTATTTGCGAAAACACAATTATTAACCTATTAAAGTATCAATGTAAACAACAGACGATAAGAATAGCTCTAAGTCATTTCAGCGAAAATTCTATCTTAACAAGAATTCTACTCAAAAGCGAATATTAACTTAATCATTTCAAAAAGTTCAAACACGGTCATTGCATCCCCGTGTTCGAACTTAAGGGGGGAGGTGTCACGTCCCGTGACCGTCGCTATTTATTTATTTCATAATACCAAAATATGTAAAATTAATAAAAGATTTTAACATAAAAGATGCATAAGCAACAGCTATTAAAAAGCATTGATTAGACGGAAATTGAATGTACGAAAATAAAATTGTAATAGAAAGAGAGATAGTAGTGAACTTATAAATAGAAAACATCGTAAACTCTTAACTACCTGTTAACGAGGGAATCCCATCGGAATGTCCTAAGTACACAAGCATATCGACAGGTGTAGCAAAGGATAGAAATTAAAAAATGAATCATCCCAAGAAGAAGGAACGTCGGGGAAACCAGAATAAGGAAACGAAGTCTCCCCTTTTTTCTTCAGTACATAAAAAATGGCAACCCAAAGGAAAAGAGGCCAGCTCAGACACGTGCCAAGGTCAGGCCAACATCAGAAGAATATTAGCAGGGCAAAATTAAACATAGTCAGTATCGACAAAAAATATAATACCCATTAATCACCACCTAGAAGTTCCATGTCAGTATCGATCAAAAGGTAGCCAGTATCGACCGAAAATTAGCATATAAAAGTACCTGCGAATCTGCGAATCTTCAGTTGCCGCCGGGAAATCTTCAGAAGCGGAACTCCTCCCGAAAAGTACAGTTGCCGTCGGGTCTATCTTCAGAAGCGGAACCCCTCTAAAAAGTACAGAGTTGCCGCTGGTCTATCATCAACGCTGGAACTCTGCTCAGAAATTTAGTATCAGAGTTCCCCTCGACCATCTAAAAATTGAGAACTCTCGAAGTTACCCCGGTCAACTCAGTCCATCTTTTGTCGGTATCTTCCTCGTCAATTTAAAATAACATTAGAATTTAATTTTGTGGAACATTGTTCGTGAGTTAAAAGTGGAACCTGTGAATGGTTCATATATTGAAGTGTCTACGATTTGATTACACCGAGGCCCCACATCGTATATATTGACAGGTGCATCTTCAACTCACCCTTCGGGATCGTCACTGGTTCAGCCCGAAATAGATTTGTGGATTTAAGGCCCACCTGTCACAGTTTCCTTATTTGGATTTTGGTCTACCTGTTAGAATTTCAACGCATCGTAAAGTGAATTAGAAGGTGTGTACCCCTTCCGGATTATCAGTGGTTTCAGCCTGGATTCGAGTAAGTCCAATTTTAATATATGACCCCAGGAGGAAATTTTAATAACTCTCTATCTCTCTCTCAGTTTGTACCGATCAAAATAAAGGTTAATAATTGTAAATTCAGTAAGTTTCGAGTTTCATTTTAGTTAGCTACCCTCATCCCAGTTTCGGTTTAGAAATCCTCTGGATTTCTTTACCGATCTAAAACGAGGGAAAAATAAAATATATTATTAAAGGAAGGTAAGTGTCAGGACGTCACAAAGTTACAAAATATTTTTTAATTTTCAGATATTTATTACTACATACTACAGTGAAATACTATGCTGTAGTTACAAAAATTTTCTTAATATTATTAACTTATTTATTACTGCAGGCTATAGTAAAAGTAAGAAAAAACATGTCTCAAGGGTCGCGGGTAGGTCCACTCGTTTGGAACGTCATGTACGACGATTTCCTGCGCATGGACCTGCCTGCTGGAACGAGCATCATCGGCTTCGCGGATGACGCACTTGTCGTGTGCGCCGCTGACGACGTCAAAATCCTGGAGCTGAGGATCAATGATAGTCTGTGGCGGGTAAAGCGTTGGTTAGATAGCAGATGCCTGAAAATGGACCCTGAAAAGACCGAGGCTTTGCTGGTCACAGACAGGAGATCCTTCAAATACCCGAGGATCGTTCTCGGGGAACATGAAATCAAGTGGAAAAAGAGCATTAAGTACCTGGGTGTGCAGTTGGATCGAAGGCTTAGCTTCGGCGAACACCTGCAGATCGCGACTGCCAAAGCCATCCAATGTGGGGCCGCCCTGACTCGGCTCATGCCCAACATTGGTGGTCCTAGGGAAGCTAAGAGAAGGCTAGTGGCGAGCGTGGTAAATTCGAAGCTGCTCTATGCAGCTCCGATCTGGACAAGTGCCCTTAACAACCATGCTATCCTGAAGAAGCTGTTCTCGGCACAGAGAGGTGTGGTGATGAGAATTGTCTCAGCATACCGAACTGTGTAGACGAGCGCTGTGCTGGTCCTGGCGAGCGTCCCACCAATAGATTTATTGGCGGAGGAAAGGCAGGAGACCTTTCAGCTTCTCAAAGAGCTTACCTGCGCCGACCTGCAGGAAATCGCTCGCGTGAAGGAGGCCATCCGCAAGGATGGAAGGCGCAGACCCGTCGAGAAATGGCAGACGAGATGGCATGGTGACCAAACCGGGAGATGGACACACCGTCTGATCCCGGAGCTAGCCACCTGGCTGGATAGAAAGCACGGTCAAGTCGGCTTTTACCTGGCGCAAGCGCTTTCGGGCCACGGTTGCTTTAATGCGTACCTGAAGCGCTTCAAGAAGAGAGACGATGAGTCGTGCCGCTACTGCGGTTCCCTTGTGGAAAATGCAGAGCACACACTCTTTGTCTGCACCAGGTGGGGCGCGGAAAGGGAGGCTGTCGGTCGGGCAGTGGGCGCACAACTCACTCCTGACACGATGGTCTCTCTGATGCTCCAGTCTGAACAGATATGGATGCTTATCGAGTCATTCGTCACCCTGGTGATAAAGACGAGGGAGCTCGATGGGCGTGCAGAGCGCGGCAACAATGAGGGCCAGTAGAAATCACATCGGGGCTTACACCCGCGGTCCTGTGTCTTGGGCGGACTTGGCTGTTCGCGTCGACTGGGGGAGGAATCTTCCTATTCCTTTCCTGGCTGGCGCGGCCAGCCGGTCTGCCTAACGGACGTGTTTCCGCGGATGGGAGTCCCGGGCGAACGGACGACGGAAGAGTCGTACGCGACTTTAAGCTAGAACCAACTGCCCGCGAAGTTTAAAGCCGAAAGGCGGTTCCGCGGGCGGTGTATTGGTTCGTGAGAGGGGGTTTTTTGGCTTTAACAGGTATACCTAGACCCGTCCTAGGAGAGTCCTGTACAACGTCTATAAAATATTTCGCCATTTTTCCTCTTCACCAAAAAAAAAAAGAAAAAACATGTAAAAAATTCAGTTTATTTCATTTTAAAGAGTTACAAAGATGTTATTTTTAATATTATTGAGGTATTTACTTCTACATAGTATAGTAAAAGGTTTTTTTTATAAATGAATGTCAAAATGTAAAAATGAAAAAGTACATTTAAAAATGTGCTGCAAAGTGATACTGACGGATATAAAAGTATTGTATGGTAGAAGTTCTGTTTCAAATGTTTATGTTATGGTTATAAAATTAATCGCATTCAATAAATTTTTAATATAGTACAAAAATTGAATTGATTATTTTCCAAAATAACTTTAAATATCTTTTCTGCATACAAGACTTGACGAAAAATGCATTTGTCAACAGCAGTCAACGGGGTCAATCGATGACAGATGTAAACGTTCGCACCTATTTCACGATTTAACCGCACTTTTTACTGTTTTTTCACCGGATTTTTTTTTCAATTTGTTGTAGATTTTCGTCTCCTTCGTTCTCTTAATATTTATGCTTTTTTATTTGTTTAGTATATTAATTTATAACAGTAAATATCGTTTTTCTATACAAAACCTGACGAAAAATCCGGAAATGACGTCAAATTTCGGCACATGCGCACCAGCGCCTTTCAGGATAAAAAGGTCTAAAGTGAAGGTTTCATAAAAATAATACTACGAAAAATGTCAAGATCGGAATTCAATATCAAAATTTTTTTATAGCCATTTTATTAAATTCAAACATAAAGAACAAGTAATTCAAGTTTTCTTCGCACAAATTATGCTTTGATTTAAATAATTTTTGACAGTTTCGGGACAGTTTATGCACTTTTTTAAGTGCTCTATTTGTCGAGTGGCATGCTTTCTGTACATCTGATCACAGTATTTGCACTTGAAAGAAGATTTATTTTGTTTATCAATAATTAAAAAAAAAAATTCCAAACTATATTCTTTTTTTTCATTTTTATTGCGCACGTTACACGAACTTCCAGAACAAAGTATTTATCAAAATACCGCTACGGAAAAATATTTTTAAATTCTCATAAATTCTCGGAGAGCACATTCATCAGAGAAATTCTCAGTCATATTCCTGTGCTCCCAGACATATTCTCGGTCACATAAACTCCTTAGAACTCTGGACTAAATATATGACCCCCACATGATAGTTCCTTAAAATCCCGACTGAGGGCGCAAATGCGCTTCAGCCTGACTTAAACATTGTTTCGTATGTGATAATGTTACAAAGAATTGAAAAAATTATATTTATCAATAAAAAATACTTATGAAACTATCACAATAAATTGCTAAACATATAATAAGAATTTTCAGTCAAAAAAATGTTGATGGATAATGATAGGAATGGAGAAAACATTTTAAACGCTGTCGCTCTTCAGCCTGTCTTTTTAACATTGTTTCTTATAGAATAATTTTAAAAACAATTAACAAAATTATATTCCTCAATAAAAAAATACGTATGAAAGTATCACAATAAATTAACAAACATATAATAAAAATTTTCAGCAAAAAAATTTTAAAAGATACTGATAGCAATGGAGAAAACAAATTTGAATACATTTATATAGCTTTCCATAGTACATTAAAGTGTTATAATAGTTCAATTGATAATAATTTCCAATTAATAACCAAAGCAATTATTATTATTGTCAACTATCTATTATTTTGTATGTAAATTTATTTCTAAATTTCATGTTCAAGTGAATTGCTTTGTTAATTAATTGGAAATTATTATCAAATCAATTGTTATAACACTTTGATATACTGTGGAAAGCTATATATATACAATAAAACCTATCGTAGCCGACACATATGGGAGACAAGTTCGGCTACGATGGGTACCAATGACATGCGATAATTGCTAGGGACTTATTACTAGCTTGGTTCAGTGCTGTGGCAACAGGTGCCCCTGTGTTTAGTAACACACATGTACCGGTTTGTACACATTTTTTGTGTTTACTTTTGTGCAAAAAGGTGAGTAAAAGTTAGTTTGAAAAATAATCAGTTATTTTTGTTGATAATTTAAAAATTTCATGGATAAATTCAGTCGATAAAAAACTATAAGGAATACTTAGTGCTTTTAGTGGAAAATGTATAGATGACAGTTGAGGTTATGTTGCACGACTGTATACATACATATTTAAGATCTCAATAAGTTGAAGTATAATTGGTTATGAAAATTCTCCAATTTTTCGAAGTTAAATTGTAATTAAAATTTATAATTCAAATATAATCATTAATTAAATTAATATTTCATTTTAAATATTCATTGAAAAAAAAAAATTACTAAGACGTTTTACAAAAATATGAGGACCCTCCAAAGACGGTGTTTAAGACGGCCCTGACCATGCACATTTCTCGACCAATAATGTGAAGCGTCAAAGTGGGATGTTCGTTAGGAGAGTGTCGGCTACGATAGGTTTTACTGTATATATATATGTATTAAAATTTGTTTTCTCCATTGCTATCAGTATCTATTAACATTTTTTTTGCTGTAAATTTTTAATATATGTCTGTTAATTTATTAAAATATTTTTTAAATATTAAAGAATATAATTTTTTTAATTGTTTGTAAAATTATTCCATAAGAAACAACCCGGTGAGAAAGTATGGATTAAATTAGATAGAAACATTTCTATTCGATTCAATACCGTTTATGAAAATTACGTTTCAATCCAGAAGAGTATTAAAGAGGTAAAAGAAATGGATTGAAATGAATCCACCAACCTAATCGGAATTAAAACGGAGTCAAAAGTACCGCTTTAGTTGAACGGAATTGAACAGAATTAGCCTCAAAAAAGAAAGAAAAAAGTTTATTTATTCATGTTAAGTTTACACGTCATTTTAATTTATAAATTGAATTTATTCTCAATTATGTATAATTTGGGATTGATTAAATCAATGTGCATTTAATTTCTACAAGAGTTTCTCACTTTCATTTTTTGTCAAATTTAGTAAACATAACGTTCATCGTATTATTTGACAAATTTATTTAAGATATATTAATTTCATATTTATAATTTGAGGGAATTTATCTAAATTATTTAGAAAAAATTTGCAAAATAATTAATTAGAATTTAAACTCCTGCCATTACAGTTGTCAAAACGAATTAAATTGACTTCAATTTTAGACGAGAAACAACAAAATTAGTTTGTTCCACATATCCACTCACAGGATGAAATTAAAATGACTTCAACTTCTTAAGTTATCCTACTTAATTAAATTGAATTACTTTCTTTCACACTTTGACTCATAAAAACGAATTAAGATATCTTTAATATTATAAGTTTCTTTGCGAGATTAAACAGAATCAACTTGACTTCAAATCTTTCACCCTTGACAGAATTAAAACGTGTTCATTCTTCGTCGCAGGATTCAACGGAATTGAAACGAGCACAAACGTAGCACGCTAAAATGAATTGAAGTGTTTACGTTCAAAACAGGTATTGCTATGGATTAAAAGTGTTGGAAAATCGCCCATATTCAAACTACTTTTAATTCAATTTAATCCATACCTTCTTACCGGAAATGTGAAAAAGTCAGGCTGAAGCGCGACTGCGTTTAAAATTTGTTTTCTCCATTCCTATCATTATCTTTTAAAATTTTTTTGCTGAAAATTTTTATTATATGTTTGTTAATTTATTGTGATACTTTCATAAGTATTTTTTATTGATAAATATAATTTTTTGAATTATTTGCAACATTATCCCATAAGAAACAATGTTAAAGTCAGGCTGAAGCACAACTGCGCCCTCAGTCGAGATTTTAAGGAACTACCATGTGTGAGTCACATATTGGGAGTTTAAAATTAGCATGCGACACCACCGGCCGCAACATAAACCAATAATAATGTCCGACAGTGGAATACATTCATTAACGTTGACATATGGAAATTTAATATTATTCTGCCAATAAACTTAATAAAAGTGTTTTTAAAAGAGCATATATCTTGTGGCCTATCTATCTTAATTCATTCCTCTTGAGTTTTCAAAGTGGAATTTTCACCTCAACAGCGAAAATCGGAGTGCAGAACAAAATGTTGTGTAAAAGGTTGTGACTCGAGAATGAACAAAAATAAGAACTTAAGTTTCCATGAAGTGCCAGAGAGTGGAATTAATATTGAAATCAAAAATTTGTTCGGAAGCCTTGAAATTGTCGACAAAAGAGCAGAGTGGCTTAGAAGATTAAAAATAAAAGATCAGAGCAAGCAAGTGGTAATTTGCTCAAAGCACTTCGGTCCAGATAATTATTGTTCAAATCGTTGATTTTTAGTGTGCCAGTAATTGTGTGTGGCCCTGACGTTAATGCACTTGTTTGAAGACATAATGCGAACAACTCAATGCTTTCATTGCTTCTGCTAGTCACGCCACTCATTATAATTATGTCAGAATTCACCACTTTCTGACCTATTAGGTTTCTTGAGGACGGTATGGCATTCGCAAATTCACACAGTGTATGTAGCTGCAGAGTTAACATTTTTTAAAAACTTAACCATTTTCATTATATGTTTTTTGTGAACTTATCCATATGCAGCTGTAGAAAAATGTATACCACTGCCGGCCATATTTGTTTCGCGACACGCGCGTCTCTTTGCCCGCGGTGGTAGTTTTCATTGCCAATAGAGCACGGTAGTATAGGCAGGTCTGACAACTCCCGTGGTGGGGGATGTTCTCTTATCGTGACGAGTAGTAGTAGCAAAGTCGTGTGCCCAATTGAAGGCTGAGCCGCCATATTTACTTAGGTTGATTACAAAGAATGTTGCGGTAATTTCAAATATAGTAAAAAGGGAAAAGTGTAAATATTAAAGAAACAATATGAAACCCATGCTTTTTTATCGGTATTAGTATTGATAGTATACATAATTAAACTAATGAAATGAAATTTATTGAATAATACTAAAATATAACTCGGTAATATTTATTATTATGGTATATAATGTTGTATGTATTTAAATAGGCATATGTATTTATTGTTTAACTATAATTAAATATAAATTTATTATAAATTTATCAAATATAGATTACAGAATTCAACAAGTAAACGTACCTTGGAGTAGTGTAAAAATTATCTCACGTTCTGAACGTGAACTATTAATAATAGTCACATATAATAACTATTTTTAGTATAAATTAATTCGCGTTTCATAATTCAACCCTTATGTACCTGTACATAAACGGTTTTAAAAACTGAAAAAAAGCTCCATTCCCTTCTGTTTTAAAAAATGTTGAATTACTCGATCTTCTTGGCGTATTTCATCATACGTTTAAATTGCTAAGGAGTAATAATTTGCTCCAACTGAAAGAAGTAATAGAAATAATTTTAAATATATACAAAAATCATAAACTATTGTATTTTGGTCGTTTACGAAAATGTTAATTTATTAGAAAATAATAAAATTGGAAAAGAAAGAAACCCTGAAATATAATTAATACTGAATGCAGATATTACGTGAAAATTAAGTATGTACATGCTGTGACTAGTATGTTACTAAATAATAGAATATAATTCTATAAAGACCTATTTTATAATATAGAAGATTATCACTAAATATTACAAAACATCAGGTACGAAAGTACTTCACAAGCAGCAAATCACTTAATTAAAAATCACCAGAGTATCACAAACAAGAAGTTTTAAATGTCAAACTAAAGTAGTGACTGATTTAACACCTTAATTTTTAAACTAAATGCAAAAGTAATAAATAAACAATTCTTAAAAGAAAAAAATCAATAATAATTACAATAATAAACAAAATAATAAATAAATAATAATAAAAGAATTCTTAATAAAAAATAATCAATAATAATTACAATAATAAACAAAATAATAAATAAATAATAATAAAATAATTCTTAAAAGAAAAATTAAAATAATAATTACAATAATAAATAAAATAATAATTTTATTAAATATTATTATAAATATTATTATTATGTATATTATTATTGATTTTTTTCTTTTAAGAATTGTTTATTTATTACTTTTGCATTTAGTTTAAAAATTAAGGTGTTGAATTAGTCACTACTTTAGTTTGACATTTAAAACTTCTTGTTTGTGATACTCTGGTGATTTTTAAATAAGTGATTTGCTGCTTGTGAAGTACTTTCGTACCTGATGTTTTGAACTATTTAGTGATAATCTTCTATATTATAACTTAGGTCTTTATAGAATTAGATTCTATTATTTAGTAACATACTAGTCACAGCATGCACATACTTAATTTTCACGTAATATCTGCATTCAGTATTAATTATATTTCAGGGTTTCTTTCTTTTCCAATTTTATTATTTTCTAATAAATGAAAATTTTCGTAAACGACCAAAATACAATAGTTTATAATTTTTGTATATATTTAAAATTATTTCTATTACTTCTATCAGTTGGAGCAAATTATTACTCCTGAGCAACTTAAAAGTATAATGAAATACGCCAACAAGATCGAGTAATTCAACATTTTATAAAACAGAAGGTGATGGAGCTTTTTTTCAGTTTTTAAAACCGTTTATGTACAGGTACATAAGGGTTGAATTATGAAACGCGAATTAATTTATACTAAAAATAGTTATTATATGTGACTATTATTAATAGTTCACGTTCAGAACGTGAGATAATTTTTACACTACTCCAAGGTACGTTTACTTGTTGAATTCTGTAATCTATATTTGATAAATTTATAATAAATTTATTTTTAATTATAGTTAAACAATAAATACATATGCCTATTTAAATACATACAACATTATATACCATAATAATAAATATTACCGAGTTATATTTTAGTATTATTCAATAAATTTCATTTCATTAGTTTAATTATGTATACTATCAATACTAATACTGATAAAAAAGCATGGGTTTCATATTGTTTCTTTAATATTTACACTTTTCCCTTTTTACTATATTTGAATTTACCGCAACATTCTTCGTAATCAACCTAAGTAAATATGGCGGCTCAGCTTTCAATTGGGCATACGACTTTGCATTGATTGTGCATCCAGTGTATTATAGAGATCAGTGGGGTTTACAGACAGCTTTCACAGCTGACTACGTTCTGGGTATATCTATATACATACATGCTATAGTGCGGTCATTCGGGCCACTACTCGATACTAGCGCTATCCGTGGCGAAAATATGAAACATTCTGACTAGAAGAAGAGAACATCACCCACCACGGGATTTGCCAGACCTGTATCGTATTGCCAACTCTGCTGTGAAATGAAAATGAATGTATCTGCAGAAGAGTCAACTTTACACTGGAAGCGAAAAACTACTATGACATACCACACTCATATTTTAACCAGTTTTTTGAAACTAAAAGTGGCTGCTTACTTAAAAATCACTGCCTTTTTATATTTTGCAGAAAGAAAGACGTATTTTTATAATTTTCAGTGAGAATTTGCAGTTACGCTAACCTACAATTTCAACTACTTGGACTGGAAATACCGTATCTGCTACAGAAACTTTTAAACAATAGTAAATCAATCAGTATAATCAGAAAAGGCAAATGAAATATCCAATTTTCTATATATCTAGATAAATCTGTTAAATGATATATAAGAATATCAAATTTTGCATTTATCGAGCTGTAGAGAAATTCTAATATTATGTCACACATTTTAACTAAAAATGGAACCATTTAAAACTAAATTAATAAATAGCAAGGTGGAGGAGGCGGGAGCTGGGGTGGATGCAGAGCTGGGCTTGCAAAGGTCTAGCACAAATCCACCCCTGCAAACCGCCCCTGAGGAATCGCAAGTGCTGACGGTGGCTGCTGGTCCTGGCTCTTCGGGGTCGGGTACTAATGTGGTCCCTCAGCAGCTTGCGATGGAAGAGGATGCAAACCAGCAGGTAACTGCTGGGACATCCTCTGATAGGAAGAGATTCACCGGGTCTCAGAAGAGGAAGCTGCGGCGGCAGGCCCTTCGCGCTAACAAAGCGGCTTGTAGCGCCGTAGCTCTTTAGTCTCCTGTGGACCCTCTGACGGTGATAGTGGCGGACTCTGGTTACCCGGAGTCGGTCCTGTCACCAGAGAAGTTCGAACTCTTCAGGGAGGCCACGTTGCATGCCCTGGACAAAGAACCGGCCAGCAACTGGCCGAGATTTGAGACCTCCTTTTGCAGGGGAGGTGTATTTATTTTCGTGGCGTCAAACCCAGAGGCCAAAGCATGGCTAACCAAAACGGTGGCCGAGCTCAGGCTCTGGGAAGGCGCCGACCTGAAAGTAGGCGGGGTGGAGATACTCTAAAGGATGCTAAAGGCGACGGCCTGGATCCCCGGGAAACCGGAGGACCCTGTTGTCGTCCTGCGGCGTCTGGAGGGGTTCAACCCCTCGCTGAAAACATCATCCTGGCGCATCCTCAGGCATGAGAGACCTCAGGAGGCTAGCGCGACGGGAGGATTAAAACACCTTCTAATCGTTCAGGTCCCTGAGTCTCAGGCAAGAGCCCTAGCAGGCCTCAACGACAGGCCCTTCTACCATCTTGGCCAGATTGCCTTTAGGGTAAGTGGCCGAGAGGAGGAAGGGCCTGCCATGGAAATGGAGAGGCCGGAACAGCCCCAAATGGCTGCATCCGGCTTAACTATTATCCAAATTAACTTGCATCACAGCAAAAGTTCCTCTGCGGTTCTGCAGAAAAACATAGCTGTGATGCACACACGCATCTCACTTATCCAAAAACCGTGGATAAATAAAGATGCCATCAGGGGATTAGGGGGGGCTGGCATTTCTTGTTACAGGTACCCCGAGGCACCCAACCCGAGGACATGCATTCTGGCGAAGAACGTCAACATCGTCCCACTACTGGATCTTTGCTCCAGAGACCTCATGGTGGCTTCAGTCGACCTAATAGGAATTGGTAAGCTCGTCATTGGATCGGCATACTTTCCCCATGACAGTGCGACCCATGCACCATTGGAAGTCCGCTCATTAGTGGACAGAAGGGGTGAGGACCTAGTGGACTATCTAATCACTACTGACTTGGATATTCTAAATACAGGTACTGTACCGACCTTTCGGAACTCTGTGAGAGAAGAGGTAATCGACATTACCCTCTGCACCGGGAGCTTTAGGGATAAAGTAAAGAAATGGAGGGTTTTAGACGAACCCTCCCTATCTGACCACATGCAGATACTGTACGAACTGGAATCACACGCACCCCCTGGCCCCACATGGGTCAGAAATCCGAGGAAAACAAACTGGGAGCGTTATTCCACAGACCTACAAGCTGCACTCCACGGGAAAACCATGGAAATCAAAGGCATAGAGGCTCTTGAGAGGGCGGCTGACCAATTCTCGTCGGCCATCATCACTACGTACGAACTCAACTGCTTACCTTCGAAAATCAAGAAGGCGCGGGAGATGCAACTAGGGATGCATATAGGAAAGAAATCAGGGAGGCCAAGAATAAGAGCTGGACCTCCTTCTGTTCGGACATAGAAAAGGGTGCGGAGGCGGCCAGGCTGAATAGACTACTGGCCCGCAACCCAGGAGCTATTTTGATCACCCTAAGACTACCAGACGGGACGTACTCAGAGTCGGACAGGGAAACCCTGACCCTTCTGACAATGGCGCACTTCCCGGGCTTTAAAGGTCCAACGGAGGTGGGGGGGGACTCCCAAAAGGGCCGACCGCTGCCTGCGACCCAATTGGGTTTACGCGGGCGGCTGGCCCGGGAGATCGCCTCCCCAGCCAGGGTCAGATGGGCCTTGAAGTCTTTCAACCCCTTCAAGTCCCCAGGTCCGGATGGCAATTACCCGGCGCTTCTACAGAGGGCTGGGGACCCCATCATTGGACCGCTGGTAAGACTTGCTAGGGCCAGTCTGGCTCTGGGTCACGTCCCCAAAGCCTGGAGAGGGACAAAGGTTATTTTTATACCCAAAGCAGGCAAGAACGGATGGACGTCCCCCAAGGATTTCGGACCAATCAGCCTTACGTCCTTCGTACTAAAAACGGTGGAGAGACTTGTGGATAGATATATCCGCGATAAGATCCTGACGGTAAAACCACTACACAGCAATCAGAATGCCTACAGGGCCGGTAGCTCGACCGAAACTGCCCTGAGCAAAGCGGTGAATCTGATTGAGGACCAAGTGAACCTTAAAGGATTCGCTATTGGAACATTCATGGAAATTGAGGGTGCCTTTAACCACAAATCCAGTGAAGTGATCAGGAGAGCTATGATAAGACAAGGAGTTCCCATAGCCGTAGTTGACTGGACCTGCCATATGCTAGGAAACAGGAACATCACGATTACCAAAGGAAATACTACCCTCCAAGGGATCGTTGATTCAGGATGCACGCAGGGAGGAGTACTATCTCCCCTGCTGTGGAGTCTAGTGGTGGATGAACTACTGCATCTACTAACCGACCAAGGATGTCACCCCATTGGATATGCTGACGACATCCTAGTCATAGTACGCGGAATGCATTTGGATGCACTGATGGGCATAATGCAACAGTCGCTAAAAGCTGTGGATACCTGGTGTCGAACATCAAGACTCTCGGTGAACCCAGGTAAGAATGAGGCACGAAGAGTGCGTGCTCTGCGGTATCCACCGGGAAATCGCAGTAGTAACACGTCTCCTCGTCTCTCTTCTTAAAGCGCCTCAAGTAGGCGTTAAAACAGCCATAGCCTGAGAGCGCTTGCGCCAAGTAAAAGCCGACTTCCCCGTGCTTTCTGTTCAGCCAGGCGGCGAGCTCCAGGATCAGGCGGTAGGTCCATCTCCCTGTCTGCTCACCACGCCATCTCAACTGCCACTTCTCGACGAGTCTGCGCCTTCCATCCTTGCAGGCTATCTCCTTTGCGCGAGCGATTTCCTGAAGGTCGGCGCAGGTAAGCTCCTTACGAAGCTGAAAGATCTCCTGCCTTTCCTCCGCCAATAAATCTATTGGCGGGACGCTCGCCAGGACCAACACAGCGCTCGTCGAGATAGTTCTATATGCTGAAACTATTCTCAGCGCGACAAGGCTCTGCGCCGAGAACAGCTTCTTCTGGATAGCATGGTTTTACAAGGCATTGGCCCAGACCAGAGCTGCATAAAGCAGCTTTGAATGGACCACGCTCGCCAACAATCTTCTTTTCGCTTCCCTGGGTCCACCAATGTTTGGCATAAGCCGGGCCAAGTTCGCTCCACATTGGATGGCTTTGGCAGCTGCGATCTTTAGGTGTTCGCCAAAGCTAAGCCTACAATCCAGCGGCACCCCCAGGTACTTAATGCTTGTTTTCCACTCGACTTCATGCTCTCCGAGAACGATCCTCGGGTATTGGAAGGATCTCCTGTCCGTAACGAGCAAAGCCTCGTTTTTTTCAAGGGCTATTTTAAGGCCTGTGTTATCCAACCAGCGCTTTGCTCGCCACAGACTTTCATTGATCCTCAGCTCTAGGATTCCGACGTCGTCAGCGGTGCACACGACAAGTGCGTCATCCGCGAAGCCGACGATGCTCGTTCCAGCAGGTGGGTCCATGCGCAGAAAATCATCGTACATGACGTTCCAAACGAGTGGACCCACCCACGACCCTTGAGGAGCGCCGCATGTCATCTCTTCTTTAAGAGACCACTTGTCGCCCTCGTATATCACCCACCTGTCGCTCAGATAGTCATCCACCATTCGCAACAGGTAGTCTGGAACCTTTTTCCGCATCATCGCCTCGATGCGGATGTCCCATCTCGCGCTATTGAACGCATTGCGTATGTCAATGCTAATGAACGCACAGAATCCCTTACGCTTACCAGTTCCTTTTCTTGCATTTGTGGCGATGTTAACCACAGTTTGGTTGGCGTCCACAGTGGACCTGCCTTTCCTGAATCCGAACTGGTTTTCCGAGAGCCCGTTCTCCCCGACCAGGAGAGCCTGAAGCCGTTGTAGAATCAACTCCTCCAGAAGCTTCCCCATCGTATCCAATAAGCATATTGGTCTATACGACGAGACAACCCCTAGAGGTTTGTTGCCCTTCCTCAGCAGGACCAACCTCTGCTTCTTCCAATCTGCGAAGAACCTCCCATCCCGAAGACAGGAGTTAAAGGCTTCTAGGAGGATCTCCGGGTATACGCCGATCGCCTCTTTGAGGATCTCGTTTGGCACCCCGTCGATACCCGGTGCTGTATTTGCCTTAAGCCTTCCACCCGTTCTCTTTAGTTCTTCGAGAGTGAAAAGTTCTTCGCGCCGGACCATGCAAGAACTTCGGTCCTGTCTTTTGAACAGCTCCACGTGTGGAAACAAGCTCCGCACAATGTACTTGACTCGATCGGGATTATCCAGGCTCGGGGTCTTTCTTCTAGTCACCAATCTCTTAGTGACTATTTTGAAGGCGAGACCCCATGGGTTACTTCTCGACTCCACCGATCAAGTCTTTCCAGCACTGAAGTCAGCTTTTCTTTATGTCTTGCCTCAAAGCTGATTTTGCTATTTTCCATGCCTCGTGCAGCAGAGGATTATCCTTTGAGCGGGTAAATCTCTGCCGCGCTGTGAGGCATTTCCGACGCAGGACAGACAACTGGTCGTCCCAGCAGTACATCGAACCCTTGGCTTGCCTGCGCTTACGGCGAGGAATCGAGTAGTCGCAAGCCGCGACCACCTTCTGCCTCGCGGAGCGCACAGTAGCTCCAAACGACCCAGCAGGGCAGACCCAACCAAGCTCATCAATGAGCCTGGTTTCTTCGAGGTGTTCGCGAAGTCTTTCCCTGCTGAGTCGTCTCGTGTTCAAAGAGGGGCTCCTTCCTACGCCGCCCCTACCCTTATCCACCGCTCTACACAGTTGTTCTAGTGTACCCAAACGAACCCCGCGTCGGACTCCAGGAAATCCCCGACGCTCAAATCAGGGCTACAAACAAGGATGCCGGCCCTCCTTGCTGCATCCTGAAACCAAGAGGAGTTTTCGGACCATTTGTACTGCTCACTAATGAGCAGCACTTCGGCCCCGCCTCTCCCTGGCAGTCTGCTTCAGGAGGTCCTGGGCATCCCTCCCCCTTCCGAGGTTGAGTTGCAGGAACTTCATTTCCTGCCTCTCAACCTCTGAAGCTCTTCCCGGAAGACCGGGCAGGAGCCGCAACCAGAGACATGGGCGACATCTTTATCGCCCCTGTCTAGACACGTCAGGCACTTCTGTGTTGCTTCGCAGCTCCTGGCCATGTGTCCCGCGACGCCGTATCTCCAACAGGAATTCTTCCTGTCGGGGTTGCTGCAGCCCCGGGACCTAATTTTACCCAGCTGAAGCAGACGCATGGCGTCTGCCTGAGCTATCCGGATCACTGCAGTCTTCACACCACCGAAGCGGGTGAAGAGCCTGCAGGACACGTCGAGTACTGGTCTGCCCAATGCCAAGCACAGGGCAGACACAACCTCTTCTTTTTCAACGGTCTCGTCGAGGTCCCTAATTTCGAGGTACCTCGTCGAGACCAGGGCTGAAATTTGCGCCCTTTCCCCGACCGCCAGGTCAAGCTCCTTTCGGAAGGCTGAAACGTCTCCCCCCTTTTTGAGGACCAGAAGGACTTCTTCCTTCCTGGTCCTCCGGATAGACAGCACCTCAAGTCCTGCCTTCCGGGGGTCGACTTTTGCCTTCATTTCCTTCAAGATGTCGGCGTAGGACTGGCCGTCCTTCGCCGACACCTTGATGGCGTCGCCCGACCTGGCGGGCGAGGAGCGCTTCGAAGTCCTCTTGGCGTTTGTACCCTGTGCTTCTTGCACAGGGTCCTTCGCCCTTCTCTCCGCATTCACTTCTTTCTTTTTATTTATTGTTTTTTTTTCTTTTTGGCGACCACTTGCCAGTCCCCTTCTTTACTCGGGGCCTGGCTCTTGGCCACCTGTGCATACGACGTTGACGGTCCGCCCTTCCCCCTCTTAGGAGTTCTTTCCTCAGGGGGGGAGGGGGCTGCCCCCTTCTCACCTTTAGAATGAGATTTTGGGGTGTCTCCCAGAGACGCTAAGCGCGGTCTCCGGTAGATACCCTTTTTTTTCGAGACGGGGTGGGTCTCCAGCCTCTTCTGGAGTTCCACCCCACTTTCAAGTAGGCACCTGTGGGTGTTGAGCATACCGCCCAACACCTCAGCTGCCTCGTTTACTGATTCGTTTACAAAGCCAGGGTTGTTCCTGAGCATACCCTTTTGTATTACGCTCAGGGCCCTGGCTAGTTTCTCCATTTTCTCATTCTACTCCTTCAGGAGCTGAAGGACGTCCTTCCATCTTTCAGCTCCAGAAGAAGCACCCAAGTCCTCTTTCCCCATCGTTTTCTTTTTTATATCCATAAATCATCTTCACCAGCGCATCGTGCGTAGAGGAACGGGTCGGAATAGTTGGGAACGGGTGTACCCTCGGACCGAAGTCCTACCCCAGTTCCCTGAGGTCCAACCTCCGCTTAGCCGATCCCGGAATACACGGACAGACCGGACTCGCTCGAGGCAACACAGGCTCCGACACCTGTGTTTAATACGCACTACCTGATCAAGGTCCCGAAGGGGCTGGCTTCAGATCCCGCATGGCACACCACCTCGGCAGAGCTAGGCTCACATCAGCATCGCCTTCTCGTGGGCCGGGGAAGACACCACTCAGCGACGAAGCACTCCCAGTGGGACGCCATACGGAAACGATCGTTTGGACTGTTCTTGGTCACAGACTGCGGAGGCTTTGCAGTGTCCCCCAGGAGATTCCATACACCAATTCGCTCTTAGCCTCTTTCAAGAGGGAGACCGTCTATAGGTTCTCCTCTCACATTCGAAAGACACATATCACAGTCATGCGGCGCTGACATTCGTTCAGTTCACTCATTCCTCACAAGCACTCGCAGACTCACTCTCAGCGCCGCTACCTGGGGCATACATCCTTCTCCATGCATGGGGATAGACGCGTTTATAGCGTCCCCCACTTTCAACCTGGGATAGACCCGTTTATAGGGCACCCTTCACGCAATGGGAAGATGCCCGTCTATAGAGCCCCCTGCATTTTTTTACATATTCATTGGGACACTACAACCTTCATGACCCGAGGGCCGTCTGCTAAGCCTCCCCACACATCCTTTTTGGCATAGCCAAGAGAAGGACTTTGTCAAGGTACCAGTCCGAGGGGAGGGGTATATTCTTGATTAGAATAACACTTAAAATGATGGTCAAGGTATTGAATCACATGTTTTTAAAACTCTTTATAGTTATTCAAACATAACACTTAAACGTAGACTTAAATCCTGATCACATTTTTTTAAAGCCTTATTCATTTATCATAGAAATTAATATTTAAGAAAATATTCAAGATAATGTGTCGAAACGAAAGAAAGTCATACGAAATTTTAAGGAATCCACTTAAAACGAACACATAATGTCCACTAATCATCATCTTCTAATTTAAAACATAAATAATTGAAATTTATAGCAATGTCATAATGTTACATTTGTCGTTTTCTGATTATACTGAGTGATTTACTATTGTTTTAAAGTTTTTGTAGCAGATACGGTATTTCCAGTCCAAGTATATGAAATTGTAGTTTAGCCTAACTGCAAATTCTCACTGAAAATTATAAAAATACGTTTTTCTTTCTGCAAAATCTAAAAAGCAGTGATTTTTACTTAAGCAGCCACTTTTAGTTTCAAAAAACTGGTTTAAATATGAGTGTGGTATCCCATAGTGGTTTTTCGTTTCCAGTGTAAAGTTGACTCTTCTGCAGATACGCTCATTTTCATTGCACGGCAGAGTTGGCAATACGATACGCGCGCATCAAGGTACTTCTTCTTCTTCTTCTTCTTGCTTGTGGCTTCTTGCTGGAACTAGTAAATAGCCATATCAACACACATTAATAACTTGCAATATAATTAAATCTACCTCCTATAGCAAAATACAAGAGAAGCGAAGTAGTAAGCGGTTAGCGTAAAGCATCCTCAGCAGCAAAAGTTCCATGCCAGCAGGTGTAAGCGGCCAACATTGTCTTAGGAAAGGGTAGGTACCGTGTACAGTCTAAGGTTCATGCGTCAAGGGTAGGTCTCAGCTTAATTAAATTTTAAATAATCATATCAGCAGAGCGTAGGAACCTTCCCAGCTCTCCCACAGCCTCAGGGTTCAGTGGAAAGACGAGATCGCCCAAGTCGACGTGCTCAGGGGGTGTGCCCGGAAAACTTTGCAGGAAAAACCGAAAGAATCTCGGTCTTCGATCAGAGAAAATCGGACTTTCCCGAATCAAGTGAGGGAGGCTTTTCAGGACCACGCCACAGCCGTATCCCACCTCCAAATCCCACCCCATTCTCGCAAAGTGAGACTCAGTACACACGTAAGACGACCTCAAGCGGGTGATCAGGCAGATGTAGCTCGTAGGAAAACTGAGCTCCGAAAACCGCCACATATTTCACGTGCTGCAACCACGTAACTCGGGCGTCCAGAATGACCCCCAAAAATTTAAGTGAGTCGCAACACTGGAGCCGAACCCCATCAACCTCCATCACGACATCCGAAAAAATCGCGACGGGCTCTGGTGAAAAGACTCATATGACATGTAGGGATGGAAAACGAGTCACAAACTGCGTAGCCATGAGGTCAGAGAACCCACAGCCCGCTCGAGATGCAGTAAGGCCTGACGAGGATCACTATGCCCGGAGTACAGAAGAAGGTCGTCCGCGTACATGGCGGCCCTGACCTCCGCCGGGAGGATCTTGTTCACCCTCCTGATGTGAATGTTGAACAATATGGGTGAAAGAACGCCTCCCTGCGAGACCCCCACCGCAAACGTCTGGGAGAGGTATCACCATGAGAGAATTTCAATATCCTTCTGGTGGTGAGAAAATTGACAAAATTAATAATTCTCGCTGGAACATCCAGCTCTGAGAGCTGATGAAGAAGGATGCCCGGCAGAACCGCATTGAATGCTTCTTTCAGGTCCATTACCAGCGCCAGGGTGCCCTCAGCCCAACCGAAGCCCTGAAGAACATCTGCGACCAATGAAGCTGCACAATCCATGGAAGAACGGCCCCTCCTGAAGACAAACTGATTGCCTGGTACTCACCTATTTCTCTCCACAAGGAATTCAAGGCGCTTCTGGGCCATTTTCTCGAAGGTTTTACAAAGCGTGGAGGCTAGCGAAATGGGCCGAAACTTCGTGAAACCAGGCTTCGGCAGAAAAGTCACCAGAGTGTCGCACCAGGAGGGAGGGAATCTAGACTCGGCTGACATACGATTGAAAAGAGAGAAAACAAAGCCTCTAGCCCGCTCCAACATGCCCCGGAGTACTTCATATCCTATGCCATCCAGCCCAGGAGCCGAGCGTACATTGAAAGACCCCAGGGCAACTGAGAACTCTGACACCGAAAAGGGGCCATTCATGGGATCAGTCTCGTCAACCTCCAGCAGCATCGGGACAGACAATGCCAGGACTGTCTATTCTGGACTAGAGGATCCTTATTCTGGACTTACCTTCGAAGGTGTTTTTAGACCTCTCCAGCTGCGGGCTGGCAAATCATCGACAGAAGCTGATTTTACGATCACCAAAACATTGCTGTGCCAAGTCACCAACATGATTCGATTTCAATCTTAAATCATACTTGCAATTTTGTTCCGATTTCACTTTCTGATACCTTAAGCAATTTTAAATTTTGCAAATTGCCATCTCTAGCCAATTCCTTATTCATTTTACGTACAATTTCGAGGTGAATCTCTCTTGGCTTAACAGTCTGCAAAACTTTCTGCGTTTCTTCTTGAGCTTTACCAGCTAACCGATAGGAATGCCTCGGTTCATCGTGAATAACCTCTCTAGCTACTTTACTATAAACGAAGAGTGTTATTGGACCGTTATCAGAGTAACTGTTGTGGAATTGAAACCTTTGGGAATGAGATTTGTATATACAGATACTATAAATAACATCGAAATCTTTATTCCTTTTGTAGCTATAAAAGCGCAAAGTACATGTGATTTTAAATTCTTTAGGCAATATGTCAATGAGCATTTGACGAATGAGACTTCGTATTCCAAAAAGCTATGGTGTTTTGATTCGGTACAAACACTGTCTGTTTTCAATGATTTTAAAGCCAGAAAAGAAAGAGATCGAAGGATTGCAAAAATCCCCACAATGTGTGCCTTTGTTTAGCTATTTGTAGTAGAATCTGATGACTTAATAGACATTTTATTGTTATTCGGGTCTGGATATTCTATAAAAATTTTTTCTTTCTTCACGTTTTCTTTCAACTGTTTATTTTGCCACAAATCTTCCACAATATTTTTAATACAGCTAACATTGTAGTTCCACATTTTTTCAAACTTTCGCATCTGCTTAGGAAAACTTCTAATCCTTAGTTTTCGGCAAATCTTATAGCATAACGAATCGTTTGAAAAGGTAGTAAAGGAGACTGCACTTAGTGTTGATACATTTTTCGATATCACTTCTGCCATCAATTTCAAACGCTCGTCTGAAAGTGTCTTCTTCTCTTCTTGTTGCATTTTGCGCACATTTTTTTTTCACAATTGGATTTTAATCTAGTCCTTCTGGAAAAAATTGTTCAAACCAGTAGGCTTTTTCTTAACAATTTTACAGGAACAAGGAAGATTTTATTGTCGACAAAACTTAAACTATATAAAATCAGAACAAACTCGCACCAAGGTATTTCAAAAAACCTGGTAGGTCAAGAAAAAAACTAACAAAAAGAAGATAAAATTGATAAACCTCAATTGATTTCTTCGCTTATGCGGTGACATGTAGTTTTCGGTAAATGTGCCTATGCCTGGTAAAAAAACAAAACTTTTTGTAGTATTTCGGCAGATAAAAAAAGAATAACTTATGCAAATTTTGTATAACAAGCCTCGAAATTGAGAGTCCGGATCAAAGTACTCGTTCAATGCTCGAATACTCGTGAAAAATTGTGCCAAAGTCGCAAAACATCAAAATTTTCGGTTGTGGATTTGATATTTTTTCTTTATATCCTTTTAAATAATGACAAGAGATATATTTCGCATATTTAAAATTAGACAAATCCTCTAAATTGAAAAGGACTATTTAAATCGGATAACATACAATCCTTTTGTTGAGGAAGATCTTATAAAATTTTATAAATTATGTATTAGGAGTTTCCAAATCAATAAACCATTTTTTAATTAAACTATTCGGATAGGCTTTAGAAATAGTTCTGGCCTTTTAATGCATAAAAATGCGATTTTCGAAATGCAGAACTAACTTCACGCATCTCCACACTATCGGAGAAACAAATTCTTTTCCTGAGTTCCTGTTTCAGAGTTGCAAAAGTTTTGTTGAGAGTTTTGGATTATTCTCAAATTAATTTTCTACTCAATTACTTCTTCAGCATGGTCTGTTTTATTTCTATTTAATGCTTTAGATTACTTTTTTATTAAAAATATTGCCACTTTACGGACATTCAACAATTGGCGTTCTCATATGATGTATTCCACTTATGCAAAGTGCTTCGCGAAGAAAAATGTATTTGGGGTTCGATTTCGAGCTGGGCGATAGAAGTTGTGTGACGATTCGTCTTATGACATATATTGTGCAGTAAAAGGACTATTAAAATTTGAAAATGTCTTAAAGCATTTAGAAAATAGTTAACAAGAATTCTTAAATTTGAGTGATGTTATAACGTTTATATATTTATCTTGTGACGTGGTAAAATTTACCCGTCACATTAAAGAGATTTAATTTCATAAACTCACAGCCATGACAGGTGGGGTTATGTCCCTGGGGAAATAGTCGTGTGACGAGAGACCGCGCTTCGTCACCACCCGAGAGCACTCGAAATACACTAATCACACACTGCACGCACTTACGCTTCCTGTCCCGTCTGTTCCATGAGTGATACCAGGACAGCAGCACCGGAGGACAGCAGCGTCGGAGATGAGACACAACCGGCTACCGAGTCAACGTAAACACTGGCCGCCATGACGATTTGCGAGCATCGATACATCGATGCTTCGATTATAGCCGCCATCGATCGTCGGAGAGCGACGCACGAAACGACCAGATGCCACCACGTGACCCGGAAGACGTACCCTGGGGCACATAGACCCCGGGACTTGATATTTAGTATTTTAGACATTTTGTGATACTAAATTTACGTCGTAGGATGTAAATAGACACTAATCATAATAGTGCCAATCCACTACACGCGCCGTTCGTTATAATTGAGAACCGCGTGTTTGTAGAAAATATTTGCCGATGGCAACTACTATACTAGACACGGGTTGTCTAGTCGTCTATTAGATGTATGACATGTTCGATTGCTATTTAATGATTACAAAGCCCAACTCGGAAAATCACACTCTCCAGCTTCCCGTCGCTTTCACTATTTAGAAACTCGCTTCGTAAAAAATCCGAATTTGAAGGAAGAATATATCAAATTTCTAGAGGAATATGAGTCCTCAAAGCATATTTCGATAATTGCAGATGATAGTCCCCTTGAAGCTGGATTTTATCTTCCTCATCATGCAGTGATAAAAGAAGACAGTATCACTACAAAGGCTCGTGTTGTTTTTGATGGATCTGCAAAAACCTCTTCTGGCGTGTCTCTCAATGACTCGTTAATGGTCGGTCCCACGATACAGGACGATCTTTTTTCCTTATTGATTCGATTCCGTTCTCACAAATACGCTCTCACTGCCGATATAGAACAAATGTATCGGCAAGTGCTGGTGCATCCTGATGATGCAATTTATCAAAAAATCACATTTCGCATGGCTACAAGTGAGCCTACTAAGTCATATTCATTGAATACTATGACGTACGGCACATCGTGTGCCTCGTTCCTTGCTATTCGAACATTACATAAATTGGCTGAGGATGAAGGAGCACAATATCCAGTCGCAGCCTCTGTACTAAAAAGGAACTTTTATGTCGACGACCTTTTGACTGGTGCCAACTCATACCAGGCAGCCAGTGCTCTCCGTGATGATTTAATTAGATTATTGAATAAACGTGGGTTTCCCCTGAGAAAGTGGGCATCAAATGATCCAAGTTTGATTTCCAAAGACTCTGATCGTTCAACCAACACACATTTGGCTCTGGACCCAAACTCCACTGTCAAAACATTAGGCATTTATTGGAACTCTCTGAAAGACTCAATTCTCTATTCAGTTAATCTTCCAAAATCTGGCGAACAAATAAGTAAACGATCGATCCTGTCGCAAGTCGCCAAATTATTCGATCCATTAGGATTACTAGATCCAGTTATAGTGAGAGCAAAAATAACAATTCAGCTTTTCTGGAAGGCTGGTATATCGTGGGATGAGTCCATCCCATTGCATTGTCATGATCTGTGGCTTAACTATAAAAATCAACTACCACTCATTAGCAATATTAGTTTTAATCGTCTTATTGTAGCACCTGGCGTAATCAATGTTCAGCTTCATGGTTTTTGCGACGCCAGCGAAAAGGCATATGGCGCGTGCATTTACGCACGTTCAACTAATCCACAAGGCAAGCTCCATCTCTCATTACTTTGCTAGAAATCAAGAGTCGCACCTGTAAATTCCTTGACTCTACCTCGCTTAGAACTATGTGCAGCTCCCCTGCTCTCTCGTTTTTATACAGCAACTAAATTATCGCTTCCAATCAATTTCAATAAAATTTATCTCTGGTCAGATTCAACCGTGACTCTGCATTGGATAAACACACAGCCTCATCTGCTAAAGACCTTCATTTCAAATCGAGTTGCTGAAATACAAAAACTCACAGAGTTTTGTGAATGGAGACATGTAGCGTCTCAAGACAATCCTGCTGATCTTGTGTCTAGAGGTCAAATGCCTCAAGAATTTTTAGAATCACAGATTTGGAAAAACGGTCCATCTTAGCTCTCACGAGAGCCGAAATTCTGGCCGCTCGAAAAAATTCAGTCAATTGAAATTCCAGAAAAAAGAACAACCATCGTTTTCCCAATTTCCATAAAGGAAAACTTCTTAAATCAAGCCTTAATTGAAAATTGTGGATCTATAATAAAATTAAAATCAACAATTGCTTATATTTTGCGTTTTATTTTCAGCATTAAAAATAGAGGAGCTAGACGTATAGGCTTTCTTACTGCGATCAAGCTAGAAGAATCCAACAAACTCATAATTCAGCTCATACAAGCTTCTAAATTTTCAAAGGAGATTTATCAATTAAAACGTGGTGATCTCTTGAGCCAGAAAAGTCGATTACTTTCTTTAAACCCATTTCTAGATGAGCAAGGAATCCTAAGGGTTGGTGATAAATTAATCAATTCAGATCTGTCTGAAGATCAGAAGCACCCTGTTACGTCCCATCGAATTAGACGTGTAGTTAAACAAATTAGTAACATCGGTTAGATTTAGATCAGAAGAAATTGTATCACCCGGTAAATGTGGAAGAACGCCCTAGAAACTGGACCTTGTCCCTTAACAAACAGACTGAGCACTTGAGATAAGAGTGCAACTGCCGGTCCAAGGTGCGATATCCGGTGCATATACTGATTGACTCAACCCACCTTTTAAACTATTCCAATATAATTTTATTATATTTTCCTTTTCTTTGAACAAATATATATGTAAGTATAGATAGGTATGCGTATAAAATAGTTTTAACAAACAAGTGTTATAATATGTATATATATATATACATTTGATTATATAGACATATATATTGTAATACTATACTAAGCGTGCAAATAAGAATTACGTTCAATCAAATATGTACATCTAAAACTCGATAAAAATATTAAAAATAATAATCATTTAAGATTTCACATAGACTTTCCATAAATTCAATATATACAAATCTTACCTTCTTATATTCTAAATAGAAATATTTTTCATTTCAACCCAGGCTTACAAATATAAGCTTTAGCACATAAATAACAATTTTACTTAACAGAGTAAGTTATTTAAAAAAACTATAATATACAGGAAATAACAAATGCAAGATCTGAATAATAGATTCATGTAAAAGGCAAGGAGAATACGAGGACACTCAGTATAATCCTTATCTACACTCTTGCTCTCCTTGTCTTACGCATAGCCCTTATGGGGGTTAAGGCATATAAATACGAGCCCAAATTTTAACGGGTGTCAGTCTTCGATCAGATCTAGATCTGAGGTTTTTACCTCATCTAGTTTTCTACAATAAGTACTAGTTCAACTGTGGGGCGTTCGATTTCAATTTGTACAACTTCAACTTCAATAAAGTACAAGTAAGCAAATAACGTTTTTCTTCAATTTCTTTTTCTTTTACATTGAAATCCATTTGTTCACCCAACTCTCGATTTTCTAAGTTCATTTTTAACAATTTTCCAAATTCTCAAATTTATATTTGTGTGGTCAGGCCTTTAATAGAGCTTACCACAGTTTATGTTTTATGACTTTATCCATTCTCGAATTTATATTTGTGTGGTCAGGCCTTTAATAGAGCTTACTACAGGTTATGTTTTATGAATTTATCTATTCTCGAATTTATATTTATGTGGTCAGGCCTTTAATAGAGCTTACCACAGTTTATGTTTTCTTCTGATTTTACCAATTTCTCATATCTTATATTAGTGCAGTGTCAGGCCTTTAATAGAGCTTAGCACGATCCAAGTTTTCTATGATTTTACCCAATTTTGCATTTATGTGATGTCAGGCCTCTAATAGAGCTTAACACAGTTGATGTTTTCTTATGGTTTTACCAATTTCTCGTATTTTATATCAGTACAGTGCCAGGCCTTTAATAGAGTTTAGCACAAGTACATTTCTCTCAGATTTATCTTAGTGCCAAGGTGTTTTATGTGGTGCCAGGCCTATAAAAGAGCTTAGCATATATTTAATTTTCCATACCTTATACCAGGAGTGATGTTTGACACACATGAATTGTCCATCAATTTACCAATCTATCAACGTTTTTAATCGTAAAATTTATATTTGTTAGGAATTTCATCATAATTAAGGATTCTGGGGTTCGACCCTTAATATTTTCTCGAAACAAGGAATTAATACTTAGTATCGGTCCGTAATCATCTCGTGGCTCAAGTTTGCTAACAACCTATTTTACATTAGGCGTTCCCTAGGCTATAGCACGTGGGTGTTGGCCTAAAGGATAATCAACAACATTTGTTGATTTTAAATTTGTGAGTTTCCGGACATAACAACCCGATGTTGTTGCCATCTAATCATCACATGACTCGTCTCATAATTCGTGAAGAGCATCTTCGACTAAAACACGCTGGAACTCAAGCGACTTTATACTCGGTTCGAGAACGTTATTGGCAGAAGGAATATTTAAATCAGCTAAATATTCGTATAATTTTAAAATTGTGTTGAACGTGCTCGTTCAAAGGGGCCGGCGTGTTGCGCAGTAAAAGGACTATTAAAAGTTGAAAATTATCATAAAGCATTTAGAAAATAGTTAACAAGAATTCTTAAATTTGAGTGATGTTATAACGTTTATATATTTATCTCAAGCCTACCTTCTCTTGCCCATTCTGTATTTACAATAAGCAGCTGCAAGGAATAAACAGGAAAATTTGTAAGCTCAGAATATACAAACTAATTTGTCTCTTCGATCCAACTCATCTACCTAGTCCAACAATCCGCCTACAGCCCCCACCATCTAATTTCGAAAACCAACCAAATCTCCCAACACCTTCCTAGATTTGCTTCTTTTGAACTTAAAGTACAATTTCTGATGTACAAAACCTTTCTAAATCATTTCAGTCGATTATGTCGATAATTAGAAAAGTGTATCACTCACCATGATAACTGAACTCTACCATATCGACCTTATCAACCTAGATTTAGAATTAACGTCATTTAAAATCAGATGGAATTTTCAATACATATTTAAACAATTTTTTCTGTGAAAAAAGGAACGCTTCCACTCCCCTGGGTATCGAGCCCAGGACCTTTCCATTGCCGGTCGAATGCTCTATCATCAATTTATTGAATGACCCTTAGGGTCTTTCAGGTGCTTGGAAGGGAGGGATGCATGGGGTGTTAATTCAGTTTCCTGTTGGCGTTCCGTGGAGGAGGGTCTGCGTCCCCATGGAGGGTGATAGGAGACACACATTTATTTAAATATTTATTTTTATAGTGTTACAGCTCTGAAGAGTTCTGAAGAGTAGAGTTCAGTTATCATGGTGAGTGATACACTCTTCTAATTATCGACATAATCGACTGAAATGATTTAGAAAGGTTAACCCTCAAGCACTCGTTTCTTTTTCTCTTCACAAACCTATCCCTTCTTAGTTTGCAATTTAAGGGATATCTTGCGTTAAACTAAACGCGAGACATAACAGCATATATGCAGTCTTCGCGGACATTGCACAAATAGCCTTGACATATGAGCAGAGTTTTTTAGAAAATTTTTTTGTTAACCCGGTAAATTTTATCCCGAACTGGGGTACAAAATGCATTCGGTTTATAGATGAATTGTTTATTGCTTCTATTGTCTTTCTTTGTTACCTGATCTAGGGATCAATTCCCGTCTCATAAAAAAATTTTCTTCCAAATATTTCATCTAACAATTCGTCACAAGTTTGGGTTTGAGACGTCTCAAACTTCTATATCATTAGAATAAAGCAGTTGTTATGGCGTAAAAAATTTCAGTTTTTCCATGCTTTGAGTAAAAAAATGATTAATAAACAAATAGAGGAGCAAAAGTTCAGACGGCGAAGCTCTTCAGAATTTATTGCACTTTAATGTTAATAAAAAAAGATGAAAAATTTGGTAGGTATACATTGTACCATAGTTTTAGTTGCCCAAAGTTTAAATTGCCCATAAAATCACCAGACGTCACTAAATTTGAAAAGCAGTGTTAGGCGAAGATTATGAAAGGAATGTGTTGGCGAAAACTGCAAGGATTTGGTACAATGTATACCTACCGAAAAATTTGACCAAAATTGAAGGTTCTGGTCATTTTTAAACGAAAAAAGTGCATTTTCTCCCAGTGTGCGGCACCTTCACAGATCCTTTTAGAGGATCTTCATTGGTTCGTAGTGTTCTAAAGATTTGTGTAACCAAAATTACGTTTTTCTATCTATAATAACTTTATGATAATAACTCTGTATGCGAGCACGAGAATATGACCGAGAAAAAAAGCAAAAAGTGTGAGTTTAAAAGGTATCGAAATTAATACAATAATTTTATTTTTTAGCGTTAAAAAATAAAAAAACAATACCTATCATTGAAGGCAGTGCAGTGGTTCACCCGGTTCACCATTTGCGAAACGTCTCCACCGTTAAAGTTCTCCATTGGTTAGAGTGAGACACAACTATACTTTAGGTGACATAAAATACGAAACGCGAGTTTCACATAGAGGGTGAGATATGAAATGTTGAGTGCTTTTCCAAGAAAATATTAGTATACTTAGGTACAGGGAGCAAGTCTACTTTTTAAATTTGAAACCAGTAGCCAGCGAGCCTCGGTAAGGTATTAGTGGGAGTCGATGCGTGACGTCTTGTGACGTAGCGCTAATTTGATCGCGAATATTTAGCTTGTCAATCCGGTCTGAGCCGAAATTTTGTTAAGCTTAACCAATAAATATTAAATCCGATTCAGCGAGCCTATAGTCTTTATTTAAAAATTTATGGTGCATTTATACCTCTGTCTGCCATGACCGGTGCGGACAGAAAATACATAAAAGCAAAAAAGACTGACGTTTTCTTTTTGTCCAATTTTACACTGTCTGTCTCCTTTACTCTTATGTGTTTTCTGTCCGCACCGGTCAGGCAGACAGAGGTCTAAATGCATTATTAAATCTCAGGATAGGACACACCAATCACAAACTTGCGAGTTGTCGCACCTGCACGGCTCGTAAGATTGTTGTGATAACCCCCATCGGTCACAATGCCGTTTAAGTTTTGCGCGGGCTTTTTTTTTTTATTTAAATATCCATCGGCCGGCTTATGAAAATAAGGACGGAAGATCGTTGTAAGAGCAATTTAATAAAGATTTATTATAAACAAAAGGTTTAAAACTTCGAGAGAACGGACTTCCTTAGTCGAGAGTTAAGACAAAATTCTGTCGATCAGCTATAGCCGTTCTTGCGTGTTGCTGGGCCCGGTCAAGTTGAAGGCGATGGATCACCCCCGCTAAGCCAATCGTAATCTCTAAAACCACCCTCTAGAGTTGCGAGTCACGCCTTCAAAAGTTCACTAGAGAGGGAAGGTTGAGAGATGACCATTTCTTTCAATCTCAAGAGTTTCCAGAGACCCTTGAAACAAAACACCCTTTCCTATTTTTTTTTATAATTCGCAGATATTGTTTTCGCTGAATGTAACTTGCCCGTCTACATTAATTATTGACAGTTCGTTTCATCCCCTTTTTTTTATAATGCCTAAAGATTTATTTCAGGAGTGTCCTGGACACTCCGTGGGAAAGATACCAAGTCTTATTTCCCAAGAGTAGCCCAGACTAGACTCGCAGTCTAAAGAAATAGAAAATATTAACTTAATATAAATTCTAACATTAATTTTTATTCTAAAGTCTCCTTAATAGATCTACAATTTTGCCATATGAATATGAATTTGTAAAAGTTCAACTCTACTTCGAATTTAAATTTATCACGTGATATTAAGAAGTGATAGTTGTGAATACGCCTTTTATTTGCTCTCTCTCTCTCTCTAAAATAAAGATGAACGCACGAATGCAATCATCACACCTTCCTCCTTATTCTTAGAAAAAACGAGGATACGAGTTTTTTCGTGCAGGGAACAATATCGACATTACCAACACTATTTTGTGTAATACTACGAGTGCGTTATTTAAATAAGTGCGCTGAGTTTACATTGAAAACCTATTTGTCCATTTGGTAATGTATAAAAATTTTGAGGTTATCCTATAATTGTTTTCATAAGGTAAGTATGAATGTATTATGTGTACAGGAATTTAAGTTTCGCTAAGTATTATAAAAATAGAAATATATGTTCATATTCTAGAGGTTATCTATTTTTTATTATTTTATATATATATATAACTCTACAAGAGTGTTGGGGTATAGGTGGAGCAATTTTCGTAATCAAAATGTCCAAATTAATTTAATAATAAGATGATTCTTATTCAACGTGTCTTTAATATAATTTATATTTCCTCTCCCTTATTTAACGCAAATTTTTTTTATTTTTTTTTTTTATTGTTATTCTAATATTTCGAGGTTTGCTCGTAAGTGGGCTAGCTTTAATTTATTTTTGTGGACTATCTTTCGTCTACTTTCACTAATAGCTATTTCTATGTTATGATCTTTAAATACGTTGGTAATTTTATATGGTCCCTCATAGTGATCGTCGAGTTTTGACGTTCGAGGTTCCTTTTGAACATATAAGTATTCACCGATCTCGTAGTTTGCTACCTTTGATTTTTGATCATAATAGTATTTGTACCTAAGTTTGGCCTGCTCGATATTTTCTCAAGCTGTGGACTGAGCTTCGAAAATCCTAAACAGTAAATTATTTAAGTGTTCTTCGTAAGTAATCGACACTTCTCCACTTTCAAATTCGGATGGGATGCGAGCTTCTTCGCTGAAGACTAACCTATGCGGAGTAAATTGAGTTGAGGAATGCACTGTAGTGTTGTAGGAGAACATGGCGAATTTCAACCATTGGTCCCAATTATACATAGTGCAGTAATGTCTCAAGTACTCGACAAAAACATGATGGCTTCGTTCGAGACCACCGAGGGATTGAGGATGGAAAGCTGTAGATTTAATTTGCTTTATCTGGAATATGCGACAGAACACCTTCATGATTCGGCTGAGGAAATTACTACCTTGGTCAGTGTGAATAAGCCTGGGACAACCAAATCGACAAATTATATTTTCTGCTAGTGCTACTGCGATTGCGACAGAATCTATGGTTTTTAAAGGTATGGCAGCTGAGTATTTCGTTAAACAATCTTGAACTGTTAAAATATACTTATTTCTATTTTCAGTTACAGGAAGGGGGCCTACGATGTCGATTTGAATCTTGTCGAAGGCTTTTCGGGGTGTGTCGGTAATTCTCATGGGCTCTTTTCCTTTTTTTCTAAGCAATTTCCGCCTTTGACAACTCTCACATGACCACAAAGTTTTCGATGTCTTGTTTTGCTCCCTCCCAGAAAAATCTATTGCGCAAACGAAGATATGTTTTCGAAATTCCCAGATGACCTCCGGTGGTAGAAGAATGACATTCTTCTATTATTCGTTGTCTGTCTTCAAAAGCTAGAATTTTTAATTTATTGGTACAAATTGTGATTGTCATTCCACTTCCACCGAATATGCCTCGAATAGTATCTTCTATTTCCACCCAAGATAAGCGATCTAACCCATTTCCTGTTTTTGAAACACTACATGTTTTGACTTCTAAGGCGTCCATAGCGTTTTTGAGTCCAACCAAGCACTGTCTCACTGTTTCCAAATGTGGTCTTTCGTCGTAAGTAGATTTCACGACCAAATGGAATATATACTTGTTCTCTTGTTCGAACACTACCGCGTTTCCCATTTGAGGTTTTGTTGAGAGTAGAGCTTCGAAATTAACTAAACCTTCGCTTTCTAGCTTCTTACTACTTTCCGTGGTAAATTTACAGTCTTGTGAGATAAAGTGTATAATATGATCTCCTCTTGCCTCAAATGGTTCATTCTTATATCTAATACATGAATTAGGAAGTGCCGAGATTGTTTTAATTTTAAAGGGGATGTTTTGTTTGTCTGTGCTCAACTGGAATCCTCTCCTTTTGAGTTCAGACAGATAACTTATTTCATTAGCAATATTCATTATTTTAGCTTCGACACTCACTTCCTCATCCTCGGGAAAGGAGGCAGATTTATCTGACGTCACCTATCCTTCTACGAGGTCCCTACCCCCTGGCCGGCAAGCCAAACCTTTTTCACAAATACTTGCACATTTGCCTATAGGTCTTTTCAAGTCGGAACGAGAGTGTCTCTCCTCGGGATCAGGTGGCAGAGGTAACTAATGTAAATTTGCGACCGTGAAGATATGGTCTAAAATTTTCAACTCCGAATAATATGGCTAAGAGTTCTTTTTCGATTGTGGCGTATCGTGTCTCGGCTTCGTTCAAGAGCCTTGACGCGTAGGCCACAGGAAGATCTTCGTCAATCTTTCCTTGACTCAGAATAGCCCCAATTGCGTAATCGGACGCATCTGTTGTGACAATGAAAGGTCTTTTGAAGTCGGGATATTGGAGAATAGGGTCGGTTATAATTAAATCTCGCATTTTCTCAAAAGCTCTTTGCTGGGCTTCGTCCCAACGGAATTTGACACCTAATTTAGTAAGCACGGTTAAGGGTTTTGCCAGTTTAGCGAACTCTGGTATGAACCGTCGATAGTATCCAATTAATCCAAGAAATTGTTTAACATTTTTTCGCGTTTTGGGGCGCGGGAAGTTTTTGACGGCGTCTATCTTTCGTGGATCTGGTTTTACTCCGTTTTCGGTAATTACATGGCCTAAATATGTGATCTCTCTCCTTAGGAAATGACATTTTTCAGGTTGCAGAGCGAGACCTGCAGTTTTTAGTCTACCCAGAAGTTTCTTTAGTTCTTGAGAATGTTCTTCCTATGAACTGGAGTATACGACGATGTCGTCCATATACACGAAGAGTTCAAGACCTTGAAGACCAGATAATACTTGGTCCATGAGTCTTTGGAAAGTTGAGGGGGCAGTTTTTAGACCAAAAGGCATTCGCTTATACTCATAATGACCATATGGCGTAGAGAAAGCAGTTTTAGGTTGGGATTCAGGATCCATGGGGATTTGATGGAATCCTGATGCCAGATCGAGGGTCGAAAAATATTTTGCTCCTCCTAGTTGGTCGAGTATGTCGCAAATGTTTGGAAGTGGGTATGCGTCGCTAATGGTTTTTTCGTTTAAAGATCTGTAGTCTGTAACCATACGGGTTTTTATTTGACCATTAGAGTCAGGTTTTTTGGGCACAATCCATATTGGCGAGTTATAAGGAGAATTGGAGGGTTTTATAATGTCATTTTTTAACAACTCCGCGACATGTTTTAAAGCTTCTTCCTTGTGAAATTGAGTTTGACGATATTGTTTAACGTTTACTACTTTTTCATCGGTGGTTTTTATTTTATGAGCAATTACGTTAGTATTTCCACGTTTGTCTGCTGGTAAATGAAATTGGTAGGGAAAAGTATTTATAATTCCAAGTAAATAAGTCTTTTCTTCATCATTTAAGTGACCTATATTTAATAATTTAATAATATCGCACAATCTTTGGGCGTGAGCAGGTGTTTTTTCTGAAGAGGGATCATTTTTATTTAAACTTTGTTTTTCTAAATTAACAAAATTAAAATCCTCCAATTCTACGGGTGGCAAGGTCAGTTCAGTGTCTTCTGAAGTCGAATTTATGGCAAAAACTTTAACGAACCCATTTTGTGAATTTACCAAAACTTCTCCTAAAAAAATTCCGGGTCCCGCTTGAATTTTTCTGATGTATCCTGTTTCTAAATTATTATTTTTTACGGGGAGCGTTACCAAAACCTTTTGGCGAGCTGATAGTCTAATAGTAGTATGAGTTTCGAAGGGAATACTCATTCCACCTATCATTAGATCCCCATTTGAGTTTCTTTTAAATCTTAATGTGGCTTCCTGAGATTTCAAAAACTCTATTCCTAAAATTCCTTCAGATTGAATATTAAACTTTCCAGGAACCACCTGGAACTTAATTAATGTCCCTTTTATTTCAATTTCTACTTCGCCTAAGGTTCTGGTAATGCCCTTTCCTATACCGATAAGATTGAATATTTTGTTTTTATTTATTGAAATATTATCTATAAGAACTCCCTGTTTTATTAAATTTAGATTCGACCCAGTGTCTATAAGGAATTCGGCAGTTTTATTTCGGAAAGAGTTCTCAGTAAAAGTAATAATTGGGTCTTTATTCATTTTTCATGAGTCGAGGTTCCAAAGGACCCGACGTGTTTGGACGTGGAAGGAGTTGGTGCCTGAAAGTTGGAGTGATTGAATTTTTCTTTCACACCTTTTCGAGGTCCATTCTGAAAATTTGTCCCTTGTTTTATTTCGAAACTGCGTTTTGCTAGGCAATTTTCTTCATAATGATTGGGACCCCTGCAGAAACCGCATTTTCCAATTACTTTACTAAATTTATTCGACCATCGGGGACAATCGCTTTTATAATGGCCGAATTATCCACATCCATAACATTTAATTTGATCTAAGTTAGGGCAGTGGATTTTGTTATTTTGGTCTCTAGTACCCTCTACTTTGTGAACTCGGTAATGTTCATTTCTATTCCGATCTCGGATTTTTTTGAATTGCGTAAATTATTCAAACATTCGACTTCTGTTTCGACAGTCATCGCGACATTCATAATAGCTTGAAGACTCTCAGCTCGCCGAATAGTCATTCTTGTTTCTATTTTCTCTGTCAACCCGCGAATGAAACAAGAAATAGCGTTTTGCGTGGCACCTAATTTCATACCAGCAATTGCTTCAATAGGAAATCCTTCCTCGATAGCATCAAGGGTGCGTTGAAGAATTTCACTAACGCGGATTCCATATTTAAGTACCGACTCATTTTGAGATTGTGCTACATTAGAAATCTGAGCTTGAAGTTGACTCAGATCTTTTTGGGGGCTGAAGGCAGATCTAATTGCCTCCAGTTAAGAGTCCATAGAGTCGGGTTCAATATTATTTTGGAGATACAAATCGGCATTTCCTATAATTTTATTTCTAACCAGGGTAACGAGGAAACACATATCGCCCGGATGTACGACTTTTTCTGCGGGTCTACAGGCTCGAATAAAAGAAAGTACTGAGGGTGAATTGCCGTCGAATTTAGGCACCATGTCAGCGGCTAGCTTTATGCTAAGATACCGTCGTGACTTAGATAGTGAAGTAGGGGATGTGGAGGATTCTTTCTCGCATTCAAGAGGAGAAACTTTGTCAACATTGAATTGAGGGCTGTCGATACTTCTGAATTCTGAAGATTAATTTCGAGAAGAATCTATTTCTTCGGTGAATTTGTAGGGAATAAGTTTTCCATTTTTGCTTATCGCGTACAGGACTAGGGGGGCATTTGAATAGGCAGTGCTTGCACTTGCGGGGGTTTCAATTAAATTGAGAGTTAGGTCGATATTCCGAGAAATGTCTGTCTGATTCTCATTTTGGAGGACAGTGGTGTTTGGGAGGTTGTCATTGGCATATTCAAGGTTATTTGCAGGCATCTCGCTCGCACTACGGTTGGATTCTCCGTCCATTTTGAAAATCGTTCCCTTTAAGAGAAAAAAGGAAAAGAGGGAAAGAGAAAAGAAAAATGAAAAAGAAAGTTTTTAACCTTACTAATTTAAAAGAGGTGAGGGTTGTCTTGAAAGGCGATAATATAAGATATCCTACAGTGATTTTATTTAATCGCAATTTCCCAATTGATTCTAACGTTTTAATTATAAAAATTCAAAATCTACAAATCTTCAAAATATAAGTTCATTCACTCTCTATTCTCATAATTACGCACAAATCATTCTTTATGTTCGTATATGACTTGACGGTCACGAAAGGCACCCCTTTTTTTTTCTCTCTTATGGGTGCGTGGACCCCGCGCCGTATGACAACCCCGACTTATGTCGTAAGAACTCACAGGAAACCCATAAAATCCTGAGAGTAAGTTGCAGCCCTTTTTGTTCAAAATATATAAAATTACAATTAAACGCGGCTATAAAATTCATTCACAAAAGGTTTCGTACAATGGTTAAATTCTTAATGCACACGCACATTTATTCTAAATTTTATTTCCTATTAAACATTCGATTATTATGAATATTATATTTTGGGAAATTGCAATAAGGGAGACACAAAATAAATGGCAAAATTGAGATCCAACGAAAGAGACTTACCGTTCTGCATACAGCACTCAGCATACGAATTAATCCAATTTATGCACTTTTCACTTTACTATTATTATCGAAAATGCCTTTAAATCACTCCCGCACTAACACTATTTTTCACCACTTTTGTTCCAGGTTCGATGTTCTGTTCGCGGTCTGCCGGTTTCCTGGTCTCGAAGGTGAATTAGGTCAGGAATTTGACTTCTGGATCCAAATCTTCCTCTGCTCTCCGTGGTCCCGGGGTCCAACGTTGGATTGCACTTCGAGTACAACCGCACCGAGCGTTGGACTCGCAGGCTTGCGAACCTTTTCTTTCTTTTTTTTTTCTTGAGAATTGCAGTTTAGAATTATCCTTCTAATATTGTTGTTTAATAATCTCCTTTAAAATTTTTCCAATTTTATTTGCAGGTAGGATCGCCTCTAAGGTGAAGAAGCGGCTGGTCTGTGATTAATAGAATTTCACGGTTCAAATTGATCTATTATATACTTCATAGGTCCTAGGTGGATTCACGGTTTCACTCCTTTCCACGACACATCTTTAATTTTTGTGATTATAAATTTATTAAAAGTTCTTACTAATAAGTCGAATTTGATTAATTATTAAGTCATATACATATATTTATATACGCACACACACACACATATATATATATATATATATATATACGTATTTATATGTATTTTTTTATATCAAATAAATTGTCTTTAATTTACACTAGTCCAAAATTTTGTTTGTTTACACCAGTCCGAAACTTAGTTCACTTAGTTTTTAACTTTCACTCACTATTTGATGGTTTTCTTTTAAAATTCACTTCCGATTTCCGACCGATAAAATAATTATTTTAAAATATCCCACCGCTGTCACCAGATAATCTGTGATAACCCCCATCGGTCACAATGCCGTTTAAGTTTTGCGCGGGCTTTTTTTTTTTATTTAAATATCCATCGGCCGGCTTATGAAAATAAGGACGGAAGATCGTTGTAAGAGCAATTTAATAAAGATTTATTATAAACAAAAGGTTTAAAACTTCGAGAGAACGGACTTCCTTAGTCGAGAGTTAAGACAAAATTCTGTCGATCAGCTATAGCCGTTCTTGCGTGTTGCTGGGCCCGGTCAAGTTGAAGGCGATGGATCACCCCCGCTAAGCCAATCGTAATCTCTAAAACCACCCTCTAGAGTTGCGAGTCACGCCTTCAAAAGTTCACTAGAGAGGGAAGGTTGAGAGATGACCATTTCTTTCAATCTCAAGAGTTTCCAGAGATCCTTAAAACAAAACACCCTTTCCTATTTTTTTTGATAACCGTTGTGTCGAGGCTGTAAAACCCGAGCCCCTTGGTGAGTTAGGTCAGAACATGCGTTTATCGTAAAAGTCTGAGTGAGGTCTTAGAAAAGCTATAAAATCAAAGACTGTAATTCGAAACGAGAAAGGGACTAGGTTAGTTAAAGACAGTCTTTCCGGTCATTTTATTATTTAGAAGCTTGAAGAGTGTAAGATTTATATTTTTTCGCATCTCTCGAGCTTCTTTTTATTCTTTTTCGCAGATGTTGTTTTCGCTGAATGTAACTTGCCCGTCCACAATAATTATTGACAGTTCGTTTCATCTCTTTTTTTTATAATGCCTAAAGATTTATTTCAGGAATGTCCTGGACACTCCGTGGGAAAGATACCAAGTCTTATTTCCCAAGAGTAGCCCAGACTAGGCTCGCAGTCTAAAGAAATAGAAAATGTTAACTTAATATAAATTCTAACATTAATTTTTATTCTAAAGTCTCCTTAATAGATCTACAATTTTGCCATATGAATATGAATTTGTAAAAGTTCAACTCTACTTCGAATTTAAATTTATCACGTGATATTAAGAAGTAACGCACGAATGCGATCATCACATTGTGTGGATAGTAACGCTACCAACGGCGTATCATAAAACTACTTTTACTAAAGGGTTTCAAACAGTCACTTTTCGCGAATGCAAAGGTGTCTCAAGAAGCACATTTGGGTTTGTTGCTGACCAATAACGCATATTTTGCTTATTAACAAAGCCATTGAGCCAGAAATGAGCTTCATCGCTGAAGATGATTTTTCGAAGAAATTCTTCATTTTCTTCAAGCTTTGCCAGAGCCCAATTGGAGAAGTTTCGGCGTTTCAAATGATCAAGTGGCTTTAGTTCTTGAGTCAATTTAATCTTGAAAGCATGTAGGCCAAGATTTTTTGGCATCATACGCCACAGTGTCGTTTGAGCGATGCCCAATTCTTGAGAACGACGTGGAATCGACTGATTTAGCTAGGGATGTTCGATTCCGATTCGATTCTCAAAAAATTCGATTTCTTGGTAGAACGATTTCGATTTTTGAATCGATTATTTGCTGTTCGATTTTCTTGAGAATCGATTCTTTACCCCCTCTCTTTCTTCCTTCTAGATTTTATCCTTTATCAGCAGTCACGACCCTATTGATAGAGGGAGAAAGCATGATCTCGTGGGTCGTGTGGTATTTTCCATCTGCATAGAAAGAAGATATTAAAGCACCCAAGGCAGCCATATTTATTGATCTAATTAAACCACGTGTTGAGGTGTCGTTCCATGTGAGCGCAAAGTGCAAAGCAGAAAACGAACTACCAATTACAGAAAAGCTTAAGATTTCTTTCTTCTCAAAGGTGTTATGTAATTGGCTTTTCGTTTTCTGCTTTGCACTTTGCGCTCACATAGAACGGCACCCTTATGCGAGCATCCGGCATTGTGAGCTACGCACAAAGCACAAGCGTGAAACGAGACAATGTAAAATGTAAAAAGTATTTCGAATCCGCAAAAAGTGTAAAATCCTAACAATGCTGAATATCGAAGCCGACTTTCACCTGCGCATTTGCAGCAGTTACTATTCTTATACTCTTTGTCAAAATTAGAATGGCAACTATAGGTAATGAATCTAAAAATTTAAAAATTCTTAAAACTGATTTTGTTTATTTTCCAAATTCTGATCTGATATAAAATTTTCTTTTTTTCAGGTGTAAATGCAGAAGATATTAGTATTGTCTGATCAGTATTATTGCCAGTAGTGTAGAAAAAACAAATTTTTAATCTCAAAGATTGAAACATGCTTGTGTAACAAATGATTTGTTAAGCGTATCCCTGGCGAAAGTATCGGATAGCAATTCATTTCGAGCCAATAAAAACTATTCCTAAGCATTCCGATGTCTGTATCCGAGCAAATGCGAATCATTCCCAACCAATCTGAAAAACGTTTTGTATCTCGTTTGATGAAAAACGGTGAAAGATCGATCCGGCCTAATCCGCTTTAATCCAAAGCAACAATCCGAACCAATCCGAAACCAAATTTTGAATTAGAATCAATCCGAATCGAAATTGTCGGATTGTTACTTCAGATTGAATCGGATTAGGTCGGGTCGATTTTTGACCGTTTTTAATCAAACGAGATACAAATCGTTTTTCAAATTGGTTCGGAATGATTCGCATTGGCTCTGATACAGATATCGGAATGAATCAGAATAGTTCTGATTGGCTCGGAATGAATTCCTATCCGATACTTTTGGTAGAGATATCGCTATTATGAATTTATAACTATGAGAAAATAAATATTTTTTACGAATAGATTCTTGGGCTTTCCTTTGGGAAAGACGACTAAACCAAGGATTGCAAAAGAAATAATTGAGTATCAACAAAAATATTTAGAAGAGAAATACAATAGTTTAAAAAATGTCGATTTTTTACGATCGATTCTTGCAGAATCGATTCTTTTATTTCGGTTTTTACGTGAATCAATTCTGTTTTATTCGGTTCAGATTCGATTCAAGAATCGATTATTTTTGAAGAATCGAACACCCCTAGATTTGGCTCATTTTGAATCGATACACTTACGGCTGCGATTAGTTCTTCGCTTCGAGCAGTACGACGTCTTTTTGGCACCGGAACGTCCAACAGTGTAAATTTGGTCTCGAATTTACACACTATAGCACACACAGCCTGTCGGGTGGGACGATTATTACGGTTGAAAATTGGTGTAAGCGCTCTTAAAGTTGCGACCACCGACTCAGAATTTCGGTAGTAATTTTTAATAATTTACAAACGTTGCTGGTTCGTCAACTTTACCATGATGAAAATGTTGACTTTAACTAACGTTTTGACATTGACAGTTCATTAAAAAAGTTTAAGGGTGCGTTCATATAAAGATACGAAATTGTTATGTCCCTATTAGAAAACCCTTTATATTTTCCTGTAACATTAATTGGAATAATAATACCAATATATATATATACAGAGTGGGTACGAGTGGGGTGCAGATAGAGTTCTGAGTCGGTTATATTACATTGAGAACGGTAACGAGAATGAGAATATTACCGAGAATATAACCGGCAGATAAATTCTCTTAAAATTTATGAGAATTTTCTCATTTTGACTTTTTAAATGTTTTAAACAATCAGAATCAATTATTTATTGCATATAAAATTATAGTTCAATATTTCAAACATATTCTGATTGTATATGATAAGCGTCTGTCGAAATTTAATAAATATCATAATCACAACACGTCGTTTGCCTGTTACCGGTGGTTGCCTGGTCTGCAAGTACTTATCACGAAAAGTTGATCCTAATGAGACTGAATGAGACAAAGCGAAGGATATCAAATGCAATGGAAACATTAGTTTATTTAATTAGAATACACTACCGGTCAAAATAGGGGGACCACGTGTTTTTCGATGATTACTTAAATTATCTTAATTTTAATTTTGTGAGTGATGAAATTTGCTCTCATTATGAATTGAATGCCATCAAAATTCTCTATAAAATGAGTCCAGAATGAAGTTGTTTTGTTAAATTTTGAAGAAGGTATAGCAAAAAAAATCTAGATTTCAATGTTTTCTTAAATTTTAAAAAACTTTCAAAATAATCAACATTTATCAATGTTCTTGGGCTTATTTTAAAGCTAAGATTCTTCCAAATCGCAGTAAATTGTCATTATAAATGTATAATTTTTTTCTTGCACTATGCAAAAAGTTAAAATTGTAACAAAAACGAAGGGAAAATTCGAAAACATTCCATCTGCAGGGAAATCATAATAAAAATCATATAAATATATGTTTGAAGGGAGTCCCTAGCGAACTGGTTGAACGGTAGCTTTACGCTGTACCGTAAAGCTATCGTAAAGCTATCGTAAAGTAGCATTATAACTCATGAATGAGGCAAAATAAAAATTCAAAATGTTTTCATCCTTATTCTACGTTGAAAATAACGTTAACTGGTAATTGAAATATGCAATAATTTTATTTATTTACGCTAAAAATTAAAAACATAATACCTGTCATTGAAGGCAGTACAGTGGTTCACCTTTTGTGGAACTTCTCCGTTAAAGTTGACCATTGGTTGGAGTGAGACACAACTATACTTTCATCTCACTCTAACAAATATTCAATCCTGACGGTGAAGACATGGAAAGTGATGAACCACTGCACTGCCTTGAATGACAGGTATTATGTGTTTTTCAATTTTTAGCGTAAAATATACAAAATTATTACATATTTCAATTACCAGTTAACGTTATTTTCAACGTAGAATAAGGATAAAAACATTTTGAATGTTTATTTTGCCTCATTCATGAGTTATAATGCTACTTTACGATAACTTTACGATAGCTTTACGGTACAGCGTAAAGCTGCCGTTCAGCCAGTTCGCTAGGGGTACTATAGAAAATTCATGATTATATGTTTTATATACCTTATAAAAATGTTTTTCTTAGCAAAAGCAATATTGGAATTTTTCCAATTTTTTTATTCGAACTTTAACCTAGTGCACTGTGCAAGAAAAAAATTATTGGATTTCCATGAATCATGGCTTATTCTTTTGGGGAAAAGATTCTCTATAACTCTACTGTTTCCAATTTTAAAAGTACAGTTTTCTGTTATTAAAAGCGTTGAAGCAATTTTTCAAAAAGAATTTTTTTTCAAAATAGCTATATTTGAAGATTTTCCACTTATTTTCAAACTGGGAAACAGTAGGGTTATAGAGAATATTTTCCCTGGTAAAATAGGCCATGATTTATGAAAATTCAATTATTTTCAAAAAATTGATAAGAAGGTTTAGTAAGGAAAGATTCTATTACAACAAATAATGTTAAAAGTATTATTTTTCGTGATTTTTAAATTTTCTCCATAAGAAATAATTTTTTCTGTTTCATATGAAACGACTAATGATATCATTTCAAGTCTAAAAATCATAAAAGAACTTTTTTCTTCAGAGGCCTGTTTCTTGGCACGACAACTACCTTAATGATAATATGTTAGCCTCATATTTTTCGACAACGATAGGTACATACTTAGGAATAGGTAGAGAATAGGTATAAGTGATATTAATATTTTTTTACTAAAGTTGCATTCTCAAAAGTTTTTATACTACGATTTAAGCGTTTATAAAGGTCAAAAGTTAAATATTTTTTTTTAAATGTAGCTTAAGCTATATTACTCTATATTTTACATGCTAGGTCTTAAAAAGTTGAACAGTATTGAGGAAAATGAAAACAAAAGGCTGAAAATGATTACTAAGATTCTCAAGCTCATTAAAGTAATGTGTTTTACATAATTAAAATATAATAATGTACTATTTTGTTCTAATAAAAATTGTTTAAAAAATTTCATGCAAATAAGACGTTTAATTTACTGAAGAAATTAATATAATTCATTGAAATTTTTATAATTATGGAGATAATGTTAATTTAAAATCTTTAGTATTAAATTCAAAGTGAACATAACCTAAAATTTTGAGCGGTGAAAAGTTTTAATATCTTGAGAGTAAAACAATTTCAAGGTTCTTTTTCATTTCAAACACATGTACACAATCAAATGCCTCTTATTTAATAACAAACATGTTTTCAAAATTGACAAGTACACATAAATTGATATTTAAAAGATAAATTCTCCAAATTCTCTTTATATTCTCTTATATTCTTTAAATTCTGTAATATTCTCAGTTATATTCCACCAACTTAAATTCTCGAGCATTTAAGAACTCTAGTTGCAGAATAGGAATATACTGTTAAGACTTTAGTATACTGTGTATAATCTGTTTTACCGACTGAGAAAAATGCATTGTATGCTAATCTATTTTATATTATACAATTCCTATTCTGCAATCCACTCGTGCCCACCCTGTATACAACCAGAATTTTTTAACCACAATAAGTAAACAGTTTTTCTGGTGAAATTAACTAAAAGTTTAGTCATTTTAACCGGAAATTTTTTAACCGGTTACCTTTAGTAAATTTAATCGAACCTCTTTTCTGAGTGAGAATTTGTTATATAAAATTTGTTATATTCTTGCTTATAAATATGTTGTAATTTTGTTCTCGTCGGTGTAAAATTTGATGAATATTTCTTCAAAATATAATAAATTCCATAAATAATAGTTTTGAGATATTAATGAAATTGTTATTTATTTTCATGAATAATCGTTCTGAAATATTATAGAAATTGTTATTTATTGTAATCGTGAGATATATTTCAGTATAAAATATATGCATAACGATTTTATTCAATTTTTAACGTCCATAGATGCTCCAGGTAATTGACATGAATTATTCCGCGCACTTCAACTTATCATATTTTCGAATACACGGTATAGAAAATGCTGAAAATCAGTATAAATATACATTAAACAATAACAATCAACTTCCCCGTGAAAATTTGAGTGCAGGTAAATAGTTTGTTAATGTTTTTTAAACGTAAAGATACCAGGCTGCTCAGAACAGAAACGGCAAGCTCACTAACACGGAGACCGTCCTGTAGGTGTGTTCCCCACCATGTTTTCATGCGGGGGCATACACAATCTAGAGTTCCGTGTCGGTGTGTATCTTCTACTTCACTTCGGGACTTCGGTTTCACGTTAATAAAATATCAACTCGAAATTGAAAATTGTTTCTCTTGAGTTCTTGCGAAAAAGGCGCGAAGCAGACGAAAATTTAATACTTATAAAATATGTAGTTGAAGAAAGAACACTTCTTTTTGCGATATTTTGGGTATAATCTGCTTGAAATATATATCTAAGAGACTTTGATTAAAGTTAAAGATTAAAAGTATTAAAGAAAATATCAAGAAAATATAAACATAAATTTTAACCTTAAAATTTAACATTTTTAGTTTTATGTTAGAAATATTTTTATGTCACGTTTTTGTAGCCTAAACACAGATGTTTCATTCGAAAAATGAAATGATTTACGAAAAGGATGAATTTTCCAATTGAAATACATAAATCTAAAAAGCAATTAATGTGTTCAATCTTATCTTGATATGAACCTATAAACAAATATTGTCTTCAAATTTTATATAAATTTTTTTTTAAGTATTTAAATCTTGTTACAATTTTAAAAGATCTCATGGGTGTTTTTTAGACGAATTTTCTGCAAATTTAAGAAAAAAAGTATTATCTTTCAAATAAAATACTTTGTCATTTTTTATTTTCCTATTCTTCTGGATTCGTAAAAGGATTTGAATACTAAACGAAGAATTTTGAAATAAAATTCAAGGTTAATTGTTAAATGCCGAAAGTTTTATATGAAGAGATTACAAAATTTAGAAATTTAGATTTACATTTTAAACTCAAATGCTATGTTCATATTTTCTTAACAGAAAATAGTTCTCTGAATGCAACTTTATAGATTTACTGGATTAGTAAAAATTGTGGGAATATTACATTTCTGATTTTAGCTTTGATTTATAAAGCTTTTTAAGTGGTATTTCCTGTTGGCCTATAATCCATCCTTAAATAAATTTACAATGATAAGAAACTAAGGAAAAATAAAATAAATTTGGGGTGCTTAATTGACATGAGTCCCCATGCCTCTCACATAACTTTTTATACATGCTTAATATTCTAAAATTCAATTAACAATATCAAAAACACTTTTTTTCTTAAATTTGCAGAAAATTCGTCTAAAAAACACCCATGAGATCTTTTAAAATTGTAACAAGATTTAAATACTTAAAAAAAAATTTATATAAAATTTGAAGACAATATTTGTTTATAGGTTCATATCAAGATAAGATTGAACACATTAATTGCTTTTTAGATTTATGTATTTCAATTGGAAAATTCATCCTTTTCGTAAATCATTTCATTTTTCGAATGAAACATCTGTGTTTAGGCTACAAAAACGTGACATAAAAATATTTCTAACATAAAACTAAAAATGTTAAATTTTAAGGTTAAAATTTATGTTTATATTTTCTTGATATTTTCTTTTATACTTTTAATCGTTAACTTTAATCAAAGTCTCTTAGATATATATTTCAAGCAGATTATACCCAAAATATCGCAAAAAGAAGTGTTCTTTCTTCAACTACATATTTTATAAGTGTTAAATTTTCGCCTTCTTCGCGCCTTTTTCGCAAGAACTCAAGAGAAACAATTCTCAAATTGAGAATTGATATTTTATTAACGTGAAACCGAAGTGAAGTAGAAGATACACGCCGACACGGAACTCTAGATTGTGTATGCCCCCACATGAAAACATGGTGGGGAACACAGACCTACTGGACGGTCTCCGTGTTAGTGGGCTTGCCGTTTCTGTTCTGAGAAGCCTGAAAGATACTCGAGCACGCTCGAGTGTATCAAGAGACTATTGCATATCAGTGATCCCAGAACGTGGGAGCTGGCGGCCCCCACCATAGATGCCACGAGCTCATTGTGTCTTCCTCACTCAACCAACCTATGGCAGTCGAGCGAGGAAGAAGCCATGAGCTGGTGGGGTCTATGGTGGGGGCCGCCAGCTCCCATGTTCTGGGATCACTGTTGCATATGTTCAGTGGCACTTAAGCGCGCGAAAGGAGTTCAATTTGATTAAAATTAAATCAACCTGAATTAATTATTCCCCGATATCGAGAGAATCACATTGTCCAAAAAGTTCCTCAAAGTGATGACTATTTGAAAAGGAAAGATAGTAGGAAAGTAGAAAATGTATATACAAAAGAAGAGCAGTGAATTTACTATATGATTTTAGGAATGCTAAATCATTTTTCTGCGTTGGAGTCCATGTATGAAAATCATTCCTTTTTCTCTTTGAAACTTTCTGTAATTGAATTTTCGATAATTATTTCTTGATTCTGTATTCAAATTCAACATCGAATAAGAAAATATCGAAAAATTCTTACTTTTGCTTTACAAAGTTCTTCGATTTCTGGAGACAGATTTTCTAAACAAATTTTTATAAAATTCTGACTAATTGATTTTTTTTTTATAAAATGGACTCGGATTCTTACCTGAACATTGGCAGGCTGGGCTAAAATCATAGGTCGGTGAAATAGATTTCCGATCTTTTTTTACAGAAACCAATTTTCGTTTCCTGTTATTACAAATTTCTATTTCTGTCTAAAAAATAAAATTTACTTTTGAAACGTTTTTTTTCTTTTTAAGTGAAAAATAGATTATTTGATTTTTTTTAAGCCACCTCTTTATTTTGAAAATGATTTTGGCTGACTGCGTTTTTATTTTTCTGAAATTCAACTCTAAGAGTTCTAATTTTTTCAAATCGCGCTTCAACACTTTTTGAAGTCTGTACTTAGATTTAGCAAAATTGAATAAAATTAAAATTTATGTGTGTCTGAATAATTGAAATAATTTTGAACGTTTTTTTTTATTATTACGATGGAGGATGACCATCCAGGATCTTGACCACCCCTTAATCGCATCAAAGAAATACCTGTAAAATATTATAAATACATTATAATTATAGTTCAACATATTTTTGTTAGCCATAATAAATTTAAATTTAACTTTAATAAACTGAAAGAGCAAAGTCATATGTTTTCAAAATTGAATGTGTCTATTTATGAAATTTGTTTTGGAAAATAAATAGTAAAAATTAACCAATTTACTGTTGGACTTTGAACAAGGATCGACTTTATTTCTCGAATTCTTTCCCGCTTTCCTGAAATTCTTTACTTCTGAAAAGTTTCTTTTTTTATATCTATGAGTCAAATTCTGTAAAGTGCAGAAGAAGAGTAATAGTCACACTATCTTGAATGATAAAAGGAAATCAAAATTAAAGCTTCCCCGCACCCTTGTCTGAAATTTTTGATTCACTGCTTTTCCTGTTATTTTTGAGACTCCATAATCCTTTATAGATTCATCTTCAAAATTTTTTGCAATTTTTCCTAGTTTCTTTGAATTTACTTGGTAACAAAATTTATTTATGTTATCTTGTGGAATGCTGAAAGGTTCTTTCCTCATCAAATGTTGTTTAAAATTATCCGCTGCATAACAAAAATTTCTATCTAAAAGAAATGAGAATAGAGAAAGGAAACTCGGCTTTTAAGGCTTACCCAATTTTGACAGAATATTTTGATTAGAGAAGAATAATTTTCTATTAAAATATATTTTAGATTGACAAGTTTTATAATTTTTGTAACCAGATACTTGGATTTTTAAAATGAAAAATTTATTTATTCACCTTGACTAAACGATTTGTCAAAATTATTTTGAGGTTGACAAGATCTTTTTTGACGAGGTTTACAATCCTCGCATTTTTCTTTGCCAAAATGTATGTGTAACACCATTTTCAATTATTTAAGAATTATTTAAGAATTATTTAGTTTCATTTATAATAAATTTCACATTTAGAATGCAAATAAAAAATAAAATATTTCGGAGTCTATTTAAAACTTCAAAAACTAGATTGAAAAAGTCGACTGTCTTTTCTTATTGTAAAATATTTAAATTTTATGTGTTAAGTATACATATTTATGTATATACAGTAAAGTTTAATGAAATCTTCTATCATACATTCAAATTTATTTCTTGTAATTTAATATTAATACTCAAGTCAATTTTATAATATTGTAAATGTGAATTAAATTTTCTCAAAGTTACTAAATTTGTTCTTGATTTCAAATGAAAAAGGAAATTCTATTGACTTAAGGCTCTTCCAGCATTAAACAAAAATTACATGATTAAAATAATTCATTTTCTTCCAAATACTATGAACAGGAAAACAAATCATAGACATTATTTAAACGAAGAATTTTGCATTTTAACGCTTTTATCATATCTCACATATTTTCGTTAAGAAAAGAAAGTTTTTAATTTTTCAAATCAAAACATAAAATATTCATCCTATCTAAAAATGTCCTAATGAGAATTTGTAGACCTCATTTAGGAAAATAATTTTCCATCTCAACGTTTTTTCATTTCTCACATATTTTGTATAAAAATGGAATTTTTGAATTTTAATGGTATTTTTTAAAATTCATACGAAAAATACACCTTTTATCAGAAATAGATTTTGAATAGTATTTTCTTAAATTATAAAGAAAAATATACATCTTATAAAAAAATATTTTGATTCAAATTTGTAGATCTTTTTGTAGCAAACAATTTTTTATTTTAACATTTTTTTCGTAATTTGTATAATTTAACTGTAAAATGGAATTTTGATATTGACTTTCAATTTGGTTTACTCGAAAAATGTTATTAGGATAATTAGTAGAAATTTATGAACATTATCAGAAACCAACATTGTAATTTTTGATTTAAAGAAAAAAAAAAGTTTCAAAAACACAAAAAATGCCCTTATTTTCACAATTTTGGTCGTATGTGGCTAGTTAAGGAACACGTCCTTTCTTATTGTGCCCTCAAGAGGTGTACCAAATTTCAATCCAAGTCAATAATTCATAAAAACCGTTTTTTCTGACTCAGGTGGTCTCAAAACGTAAAGATTTGATGAAAATTCCGAGAGTAATTTTTCACATAAAACCAATACCTTCTCATATGATGAAATTGTAAAAATACAAGCATCAAAATATGCTTTAAACAGTAAAATCTCTCGACCGGAAATCGAAAGACCTGGGCTCGAATCCCAGCTCAATCAAAAGCGTCTTTTACCACAGAAAGATTTTCAAAATTCTTTAAAAATTAATTTACTTCGTTTAATTAAATTGGTTTCCACTCACTTCTTAAGTGTTTAAATTAGAGTAATTGGAATAAACTTAAAGTTTTATTTTTTGAAAAATATTGATAAGTTATGGATGACTGAAAATCGTAAAAAAATAAGAGCCTAAAGTTGTTTTATTTTAATAAGAAATTTATTATATCTTCGAATAATTATATATAATTGTTAAAATATTGAAGATAAATATGTGCTTAATATTTATGTGATTACAGCATAAAAGTACCAATTATAAAATAATATTACGATATATCTCTTCTATTATGAAAAAACTATATCAAATTTACCAACATTAAATTTTCTCTTAGATATGTACGCTTCTGCCAAGAGTATAATGCAGCAAAACGACTTACTCAATTGAAAATTACAGTAATTCAACCACTAAATGGTTTTTATAATCACTTAAGATTGTCTGCCAATATTAAAATAAATATGTCATAAATACAAATTTTGGTAAATTCAAAGCATCAAATTTGAACGCATAAGTTCTCTCGAAAATAATCAAATACCATCTAATTTCCATAATGAGAATACAACAATTATATTTAAATTCCATTTAATTCAAAGCAAAGTATGTTTAATTTTTCTCTTACCAATATCAAAAACTAAAATATGAGCGTTATCAAATTAAAATCTTAAATGATATTTTATTGTTTTAACATTCCAAATTAAATGTACATTATAATATAGAAGTTTGGATAAAGTAAATTCCAGTCTTTGATTCCCATTACAGGAAAATTGTATCACAAAAAAAAAAACACCGAAAACTGCGATTTTTTATATTCCCATTAAAACTCCAGTAGTGTTTGGGGTTTTAGAAGACGGAGCACTAGCCTGACGAACACTCATTTCCCAGGTATCCAGTAACTGCGAGACAGAAAATTGCTTAGGCAGTTTTGAAATTCGAGCACTTAGCGCTTCTTTTACTCCACTTAGAAAAGTTGTAGTATATTCGTGAGGTGCCATAACGCATCTGGGAGGCGTCAAAGGATAATCCGCTGGAACTGTCACCGAAACTGGAGGTACACAGGGAAGGTGTCGATCATCTAACCAGCAAATCAACTGGATGCAAAGCGATCCACTTTGTTGCGCTGGATCCAAACTCACCTGTAATCATAATAAATTTTCTATACAATGCATTTTGTTTGGAGCAATGGCAATTTCAAAAATCACCTTAAATTCTAAGAAATTAGATATTCAACCAAAAATATGTTGCATTATCACTTATCAAAAGAAATTACAATCGATTAGATTTGTTTGAATCTACTTGAGCCAACTGACACAATCACATTATATGTAGATGAAAATATCATGTTACAATATTGAAATTTTATTTTGAAAAATTGCAATAAATAGTTTAAATTATGCGGTTTTTGAATTGCTAATGATCTAAAATTTAAATATATTGAAACTGTAATGTATATTTACATCTTGTTCAAATCGAACAATTTTTTAGTTTAATTTTTTTTGCTGTTAGTGATATTTCAGATTTTAATTCTTTATGATTGAATATTTAAAAATTTCAATTCCCCTTTGAATTGGAAATTTTAAAAAACCATTTTACTTAATTTCTGATTGTAAAAATTAAATTTTTTTGTTGCAATTGAGGAAATGTTTAGAATTGCGATATAATTCGAGTTATACCGATTTTCCGAATATTGCATAAAATTAATCTACATTTTTAAATATGTATATTATATATAAATTATATGCGGGGTGTGGGGTAAATTTTTGAAGTGTCGTTTATTCCCTTCGAAAATAAAGTTTTTAATACAGATATTTTCTTAGTACGATTTATGATGTCTCAAGATGAAAAACTCACATTCTATATTTAAGTAAATTCCATTTTTAATTTTTGAGCTTGTGTTTTAACTATTTACAGTTTTTTCTTTAACGAAATGGATTATCATATTCAAATAGTTTAAACTTTACTCATATTATCCAATACGGTTCTTCAGGCAATGTGGAAATAGTAATATAAAACTATTTGTTTTTTAGTCAACGTTTCAGAATTATTATTTGAAAACCTTCATGGCCATGGATAACCCAAATATTCCAACCTTACCGGCATTTCAGTTCCTGTATCTCCATTCCCATGCAAAATGAAATATCGAGTTGAAAATTTGTGAAATTTTTTTAAGTGCACTAAGATAGGCGTGTAGGCAATGTGTTGGAATGCCGGTAAAGTAGAAGTATTTTAGAGTTTCATGGCCTTAAAATCCTTTTTATTTATTGTATATAAATATTCGCAAAGAACTTTAGACATACTTTGAATCTTTGGTCAAGTCTCGCAATTTCTCCTTGTAAGACATCAGGAATTTCACTTGCTGATTCTTCAATTTTCTGCCGTTTCAATGGTGGTGGCAGGTTCCTGATAAATGAAAAGCATAGTCTTGTTATTTCAATCAATCTTGTTCAAAATATTAAATTCAGTTATAGCTATCGATCGAAATCTATTTTTTAAAAACATTTCGAGCCTTTACTTGATTTCTGGACCGAAAAATGCTTCAAGACAGGGACCAAAGGTTCTTTGAAGAGTGTGATTGGCGACTGGACTTTGCAAATGTGTGCTCACTGCTTCAAGAAGTGGGCTGAAGAAGTGTTGTTCTTTTAAAGTTGCAAGCACGGGTCCAACGCTGCCATCACCTCTTTTTGAAAAATCCATCTTTTCCAAAACAATTTCACATTTTTGTAATGTCTCCAAAGGCATTCTCTTTGAAGGACTAGATAAAATCTCGAGTAGTTTTTTCATTTTCGCAGTTTTGTCAGCGTCTGTCGCAATTCAAGTAAAAATTGCTCACATAAGCAGTGTATATACATAAACTGATAAAGAAACCACGCAAAGTGAAAAATTAAAATTTCTATAAAACTTTGTAGGAATGTAGAGCGTAAAATCTCAAAAACGTGATAAAAATAAAAAATTTTGCGAGAAAGTCCTCATATTTAATTTTTAATTACTTATAACGCCATTTTTTAGTTAAAGTGATTATGGCACCAGATCCAGATAACTAGAGTGACCTAGTGACAGGTTGCCCTAGATGTCAGTGATCATAAACATTAATTTAGTGAACAATTCTGCAGCTACTTTTGAAATGAAGCAATATAAACATTTACAATGTGGAAGAAGTTTACTTATTTATAGTTACCAATATGAAAATAATTCCTGGCTTTACATTCTAATTATATAATTAAAACGTATGTAACAGCAATCAAAAAATTTGACATATCCTGTTATTTTTACTAAATATTTGTAATATGAGATATACGACACACTAAAAAGTATTTTAATGTTTTTCGTTTTTGGTTTCCGAGTTATAATAATTTATAAAAAATACTAAAATTTCATCTCAATCTTTAAATAAAAGTTTGTCTATATTCATGTCTGAAAATTTCTGAAAATTTCCGAAAACTACGGAAGCTAGTTTAGAGATTGTTAATATAAAACATGTACTGTACGTATAACAGAGTTTAGTTTAGATAACCATAACATCGGCTGAGCTACGAGTTGACCACCCATGTATTTGAAACATCTTTTAGACTTGTGATAAAGAGTGTGTGTTGCGAAAACGTCAAGACGAGTAAGATAAAAAGACGCAGGCAGAGTCGCAAAAGATTGTAACACTCATTTTTTTTCAATTACCTGGATTTATCTGAAATCGTTTCTTTTTGATCGCTTTAATAAATTTTGTTTCTTTACACTAATTTCGAATCTCCTTATGAATTAAAATATAACACCTATTTATAAACATGAAAGCCCGTTTAACTTTGAAAAGTTATTTTCCCCATTTAAACTATCCATCACGACAAAAGTGTATTTGCATAACTTGTTACATTCTAAATTCCCGCAAAGTTTTATAAACATTTTAATTTTCCACTTCGCAAGTTCCCTTGTAGATAAAAAGCTTGGCAAATAATTAAAAATTAGAGATCCTTACTTCCTTCGCCGTTTGATCTTGCAACCATTTTCCTCAGCGGATCGATGTATTTCATTAATCTGCGAAGCGTTTCTTTATAAACGTGATCTTCCATGGGACTTGGAGCTGCGCCCATACCAGCAGGTGTGTTCAGAGAGCTGCTAGGAGAAGCTGCCATACCTAAATTAATAAACAGCATAAATAAATTCTCCAAGTGTGACTTATCTTCACGTTATAGTTGCTATTGTCCAAGAACACAGTCGTAATTGAATCCAAAGTAAAAATTTAATATAGATTATACTTTTAAATAACTTACCAGCAGAGCGCTGCCCAGAAAGAACTGAAGGTTGAGACATTGGAGAGGCAACTAAAGCAGGCGAAGGTACCATTTGATTGCTACAAATAAAATCATTGAGTTAAAAATTTAGCCTATTTTTCTGAGGAAGTTTTTGTTACCTTTGAGGAGCTCCTAGTCCTCCTGGACTTGGTACGGAAGGAGAAGGACTTTGATTCAAAAATTGATTTGGTGTAACATTTCGTGGTCCTGGAAAACCAGCGTTCATCATTTCGGGAGGCTGAAATAAGATAAGAATCATTTTAATATTATTATAAATTCTGGAAAGCCAAGGGTCTAACATTTTCAACCTTTCGCTGAACGTTATGCAATTGCTGCTGCATCTGATTTGAGCCCATTTGGCTCATCTGCTGTTGCATTCCACCTTGCATGCCTCCTCCAATCGATCCTCCCATTTGTCCAGCAACCTGATTTTGAATTTGATTCTATTGAAAGAAGAGCCATTAGATATTAATTCAGAAATCTTTAAATATGTCTTTTTTTCATATAAAATACAAACCTGCATATTTTGCTGGGACTGAACTCCTCCCATTTGACTTGCCATTTGACCCATTTGTCCAGGTCCGATTTGCACCATTTGTTGGGGCATATTTCCCTGGCTAATCTGATTGATTTGTGTAAGAATCGCGCTGTTTTGCATTCCCTGCATTTGACCCATGTGGCCCACTGCGCCTCCAGTTTGTCCAGATATCATTCCCATTCCAGCCATTTTATTTTGCATGCCTCCCATGTTCACACCTTGCCCGGGTCGTTGATTCAAACTCTGAAGAACTGAAAACCATTACCCATTAGAACATCAATAACTCAAAATTTATATACTAGACACGATTGGAAGATTTGAAGATTCATTTTCTTATTTGAAGCATGACAATGATTAAAAATTGTAAATCTTGAATATCCTAATAATGTTTTCTTAATTCGTTAGACAATTTATAGTTGAACTTAAATTAAATTTTTTTTAAAGTTATTAAAAGTGAAGAATTTTAATAATTTTATTGAATGTTCAAAAATTCTAATTTATTTAGAAGTAAAATATTTTTTCTTTTAAGTTCAAAAATTTATTTTAAAAGTAATGAATAAAACAATTTTTTGAGGCAAAAGTTTTTAGTAAAATGCTATGTTGAAATTTTTGAATTTACAAAAAGAGGAATTTAGAGAGAGAAAAAATTTATTCAAGCAATATTTATATAAGTTTAAAAAATGTTCAAATTATAAGTGACAGAAAAATACGTTTAAATTATGTTTTTAAAAACGAATTAAAAAAATATTTTAAATCACAACAAATTATATCAATTTGATTAACTTTATCCAAATTTTTGTGATCTCTCTAGTGGATATTGTTTTATTTTAAACACAAAGATTGGATATTAAAAACTGGAATAACTAAAAAACCTTTAAGTTGAAAGAGTTCAACATTTAAACGTTAAAAATAAAAATCAAGAAATTTTAAATTAAAATGGTTTTATGATTTAAGAAAATAAATACTTTGAGGGTTAGAAAGTGAAAAATTGGAATATTGATTAATTTAAGAGTTTTTAAAATGCCAATCTGAATAGTTTGAAAAATGTTATGTTACAAGGCAAAGATGCTATATTTTTAGAATTAATTATATAGATATTTGGAAATTACGTTAAAGGCATGTAATTGACCTGAATTTATCCAATACTTTTCATGTTTCCTATTTTTAAATTATTAACTCAAATAAATTTTACATGGCATATAAACGTACTTTGATCTTTCTTTTACGTCGATCTGAGTTATTAATTTAAGAATATCAAGCATGAAAAGTATTGGATAAAGTCACGTCAATGATATACCCTTAAACATTAAAAGTATGAAGAAGCTATAAATGAAAGATTTTGTCAGGCTTTTTGGTTGAACTTTCCGCTCTCTCACTTGAATTTCCACCTTGCATATTATATTTGTTTTACCATTAGAATTTTGCTAGGGAACTTACGGTTTGTTGCCGCGTTGGTATTAGGTTGAGAAACCATCCCTTGGGAATTAGGGCCAGGGTTTGGCATTCCCATCATCTGATTATTTCCAGTTCCTTGTCTTGCCAGATTCTGCAAAGCTCCAATTGGATCAGACATTCCTGGACCTCCACCACCCCCTGTCGGCATTCCTCCACCTTGTTTTTTCGAATCTGCAAACATTTTCAATTTTAGCAAGCTCTGCAAAAGTTTCAGAATTAAAATACTAATAATTTATATGTACTCATTTCTCTGACGTGAAGTATCAGTCTCGCAACAAAGCCCAAATATTCTTCCTATAAAGACAAAACAATTAGTGAAAATTGTAGAGGTAAAATTAATTTTTGACAACTCTAAAATCTGAATCAGCTACTAGCAAGGCTACTAGAATTGCTAAAAAATGTGTAAAAATCTACATGCAAGATTCATTATTCTTATGTTTCTATTTTAAAAAATTAATAAACAAAAAGCAACAAGAAATTAATTAGTTTTATTGTAAATACTTAAGTGTTATTGATTCATTTTTTTTTTATACTTTTGAGAATTGAAGTGTACATTAAAAATTATTATTTTCTTCCAGATATGAGAAAATAAAAAACTTGTAGGAATCAGACTTATTATGCAGATAATTATTAAAATATTATAAAATTAACGAACTTTCATAATCGTTTTAATGCTTTTTAGATCCTAAGAGTTGTTTCAAATCACGAGTCATGGAAAAAAAATTCTTTTCTCTATTTCTGGAAAACGTGTAAGTAATTTATATTTAAAAAAAAAACACTTAATTTAAATTTGTATGTCAAATTAATTAAAACAACAACTTAATGCTACTAAATATTTTATGACAGGACTCTAATATTGTAAAGTTTACAAGCATGCTATTTTTATTTACTTAAATATTGACCTTGCTTTTTGCTTTCAAGAAAACGTGACTTTCCATATCACTACTGTTCTTTGCTGTTGGCATTCCGGATTTTTGAATAGCCTCTTCTCTATAAAAATATCATTATACAATAATTATTTTCTTCCATTTCATAGATATCTGAAATCAGGGTGCAAATGCAGCAAAAAATGTAAAAGCTCGTGAATCAAATTCCCAGCGCAGTCGAAAGCGTCATTTTTTCCACAGAAAGATTTTCAAATTCTTTAAATATTGAATTTATTTGCATTATTTGCGATATAAGAGTTTGAAATTGTCTACGAGGACACCTGTCGACAACGTATCCTATCTGATACGCGACTAGTGATCCTCCGATAATGTAGGCAGTGACAAAAATTTCAAACTCAACTAATTAATTTGAAAATTTTAAATTCTTTAATATTAATAAAAGTACACAATCAAAAGAGAAATCTGAATTTAAAGTAAAATTCCCGAGATTTCTCAATTTCTTCATTGCCACAGGCATCCTGGAAATCATTATAATTGCGAGGAAAATATGTACCCCCTAAAAATATATTATTTCATTTTTATAAATTCTTTTACAACATCAAATTTGTTGTCAATCACATTTTTTACTATTTATTTTTCAATTATTTTTTATACATATATTCTCAAGGCAAAAATATAGATTCTAAAAAGTTGAATTGATTCTTGTGGATTAAAATCTTACATTCTTGCAGCGATTCCTTGCCGGAACTTCGGAGTTCGCCAGGATGTATCTTCGGATGCCATCTTTGTTACAAAATTCTGGTATAAGAAATACCTTTTATTAGATGCTGCAGTAGATTGTTATAAATAATAAAATTCTTGAAAGTAAAGCAAATTTCCAAAAAAATCAGTACTATTCTCAATAAATAAATAAACATAAAGTCCCAAGTACTTAAATTATGAGTATTCTTTCAAAATGTTATTTACTACCCAATTAATCATTGAAAATTTGGTAAAAAGATTATAAAAAGGTCAAGTTTGTTAGTTTTTCTTATATACTGCTGCGTAAGTCTTAAGTTTGCAATGAAAGTTTGTTTACATACCTATATACATATATGCACACATAATTTTTACTAAATTTCAGTCTATTTTATAAATATATATTTTGATATAGTAAAAAAATTAATACCTGTGTATAATTTAAAAAGTAGAATGTAATTTCAGACATTAAGAAATGTTTATAATATTAATAAATAGTAAGTTCTTACCTTTTTTTTTAACTTGCCTTGTGAATATGTTTATCCTACTTGACACAAACTTTAACGAAAATTGAATTTTTAATACAATTTAAGACAAAATTTAACTGAAATAAGCTCAAAAACTGATACTTTTATATGGTTTTATAGTTTGTGTCTGTATACAATTCAGAGCAGCACAAAAATTAGAATGCATAGTGAAAGTGAAGAGGTTAGGTATGTATGATGCTGCAGTGATCCCAGAACGTGGGAGCTGGCGGCCCCCACCATAGTCCCCAACAGTTCATGGCTTCTTCCTCGCTCGACTGCCATAGGTTTGTTGAATGAGGAAGACACAATGAGCTCGAGGCATCTATGGTGGGGGCCGCCAGCTCCCACGTTCTGGGACTGGGATCACTGTGATGCTGATGATGCACAGGGTTGTGAGCATTGTGAGCGATGAAACGTTTCATTGAAACATTGAAATTCTCACGTGAAATTTTTCAATTTTTCACGGTTACGTTCGTTACGTTTCATAGACCTTTTCATCTTGAATATTTTTTGGTGCGCATGCGTCTCGAATAATTCAAGTTCCGGTGAAGATTAGGTCATTTCAGTGCAAAGTACATTACGAATTGGCAATAATATTATTTAAAAAATAATTTGATAAAGTTTAAGTAGAAAAGTGAGTAAAAAAAAAATTTATTTACAAAGTTGATATCTTAACTTCAAATTGTGTGAAAATATAATTTAAGGTTGCCATATTCTCGAACCAAAATCGAAGTCTCGTCATCAACTTCTTTATGTTACTGTCATTTTATCTTATTTCCCACATTCGTAAAAATATCTGTATTAAATTAAAAATATATCAACTTCTTTCTTTTTAAACGATTAATTTGCACAATAAAACGAAACCAACAGGCAGTAATACGAAATAATACGTACAAATATTATTTGTTTGGAAATAATTATTTTTTTATTTGAACATTTATCTTCGAGAAAAGGCAGCGTTACATATATATACAGAGTATATTTCTTCAGAAAATTTTATAAAAAATACTTTTTCTTTATTATAACTCCCCTATTGAAAATTTCTATGTAGGATACCACATAGGATCTCATATAGGATCTTACATAAGTTCCTATGTATTTTAAAGTAATAATTTTCGCCTTTACATTCTAATTCAAAATTTTCTGAATAATCTGATCTATCAGGATGCTAGCAGCAGAATTTCATTAATGAGTTACTAAATACATTTTAACGATATTTTTTATTATAAAAAGAAAATAATATAGATCAGATTATTTAGAAAATTTTGAATTAGAATGTAAAGTTGAAAATTATTACTCTAAAATACATAGGATCTTATGTAAGATCTTATGTAAGTTCTTATGTGGTATCCTACATAGGATTTTTCAATAGGGTCATTAAATATAAATTTCCACATCACCTAACGCCTTCTAATTAACAATTAAATACTTCACCATTTTCATAAAAAAAGTAGATATTAGTTCAAATATACTACTTTTTATCATTAAAACTACAAGTGCCAATCTGATTTTTAAACTTTTTATATTATTACATTATTTTTCATAGAATATTTACATGAGAAAGCATACATCACGCATCATGAAAGCATAACCTCTCACCTTGCAATTAAATCGTGTTTTCTTCCTGTAGTCAGTTGTTTTCGACAACTCAGCCACCTTCGCAGTTGTTCACTGCTGTTGCTTTCCACTTTTCTATGTGGCAATATTGCACCCGGTACATCTTTCTCCTTTAAATTTATTTTTGAATGAGGTACACTTGCAGCACACATGTCGATATCCAAAATATGACCTAATTTATGAATTTCGCGGGAAGTGCCATGGCAGCCGCGTATGCGCACATCAACTTCCTATTCAAGATGAAAAGGTCTATTGCTTCATGATGATTTCGCGGGCGAGAGGGGAAAAATTTATCTGCGCATGAGCAGATGCCAAGTCAGGTTAAACGGTAGGTATACATTGTACCATAGTCTTAGTTGCCCAAAGTTTCAATTGCCCATAAAATCACTAGACGTCACTATATTTGAAAAGCAGTGTTAGACGAAGATTATGAAAGGAATGTGTTGGCAAAAACTGCGAGGATTGCAAGATGCAGGATTCCTGTACATTTGATATATACTTGCAATTTTTTCCAACGCATTCCTTTCATAAACTTCGTCAAACACTGCTTTTCAAATATAGTGACTTCTGGTGATTTTATGGGCAATTGAAACTTTGGCAAAGATATTATAAACCTAGATGCGGCCAATTATAGTTCGGTAGACTTAAATGTAGACGTCGCTTTCGGCGTGTTTTTCCCGGTCCCCTCTTGCCTCTCACCCCGCCGTATGATCAATCCGAATTAGTTCCTCGAAAGCATTATAGAGGCGCTAAATGTATCTCCCTCCAATCCCCTCCACCCGCTGAGATACCCAATAACCAGAAAGCGCGCTTTAAAAATTTAAATTTAAATTATATATATTGAAGAAAATTAAAAATTGGTAAACAAAGCAAGGAAAAGCGACGTGTAAAGTGTTTCAATGTTACTTTATGTGTATTTTATTTTGCTTTATAGTATCATTTTGATATTGAAATAGGTTACAGTGAACATGCATTGCTAAATTAACTTTCTGTCAGTGAAAGATAAGTATGTACATGAATGAAAAACCAATATTTAATTATTATAATTTGAACATGTATGCAATAGAAAGAGAATTAGTTTCTTATTTTTAAAAAGTTTAATTTCTTATTTTCGTATTTTTAATTCTTTTTTTTACATTCTCATCATGGATGAGAAGGTATTGGTTTTATGTGAAAAATGACTTTCGAAATTTTCATATCAAATCTTTACGTTTTGAGACCCCCTGACTCAGAAAAAACGGTTTTTACGAAAGTGTCTGTCTGTCTGTCTGTAGTAGGCCATGTGCGGCAACACTCTCGATAGGATTATCAGATTGAATTGAGCTTTGGCACACTTTATCGGAGCCGAAAAAGTAAGACAACTTCGTTAACCAGCCACATCCAATCAAAATTGAGGGATTGAGCACTACTTTTGTGTTTTTTGAAAATAACTTTTTGAAAAAATTAAAAATTTCAATACTGGTTTTTGATATTGCTCATAAATCTCTACAAATTATCCTGATAACGTTTTTTGATTAAATCAAAATTATAAATGTTACAGCATATTCAAATTAAAAATAAAACCAATACCTTCTCATCCATGATGAGAATGTAAAAAGTCAATATCAAAATTCCATTTGCCAGTTAAATTATACGAGATACGAAAAAACGTTATGATACAATATTATTGAATACATAAAGACCTACCAATTTGATTTATAACATTTTTTCATAAGATGCATATTTTTCTTTTTAATTAAAAAAAAATCTATTGAAAATCCAAAATTCAATTTTTTAACAATAATATGTGAAATACGAAAAAAACGTAGGATTACAAAATTGTTCGTTTCAAAAAGTTCTACAAATTTTGTCTTATACAGTTTCCAATAAAACATATATTTTTCGTTTCAATTCCAAAAAATACGATTAAAATTCGAAAATTCCATTTTTTAGACAAAATATGTGAGATACAAAAAAACGTTTAGATGGAAAATTGTTTGCCTGAATGAAGTCTACAAATTCTCATTAAGACATTTCGGGACAGGATGTATATTTTATGTTTTAATTTTTAATATTAAAAAATTTCGATTTTTTTCACCAAAATATCTGATACGAAATAAGCGTTGTTCTGCAAAATCGTTTCCTTGAATAAAGTCTACGATTGTTTTTTCTTTTTGAGAGATTTGGAAGAAAATAAATTATTTTAATCATGTAATTTATTAAAAAGTTACAGAAATGTATACAGAAAATCGAGCGCGAAGCGCGAGCGTCATGATGAGAATGTGTTCCTTAAGGCTGATAGAGCCTTAAGTAAATTGAATTTCCTATTTCACTTAAATTCAAAAAGAAATAGAGTGCACTGAGAAAACTGGAGTGTCAAACTTTAAGTGTCAAAATGTAGATAGTCAGTCTGAACTTCTAGATAGTACAACACTCTTTCCAAAATTTTTTCTTTTTGGTCAGGGAGACACTCATTTGATATTCTGCTTAACTGTTACCAGAGTGTCAGAATCACTATAAAGAGTGTCGATTGGCGAAATACGCGCCAAAATTGAAAAGTCACGTGGGTTCGCCTATTTTTCCTCCAATATCACCAGCGTGGACTCTAACCTCATTGCCGGTTTCGCGTCCTTTACATGTTAAAGTGTCACGAGGGTTATTTTTGACAACTAATTGGCGAGTACCTATTTCACTTGTTATAATAACATAATAATTGTGAAAGCTTAAATGTAATAGTTTTGAGGTTAGCCATAGAGGTAGATTATAGTATATTTTTCACTCTTCGATAATCTATTTTTCTCTCTGCGATGATCAACTTTTCCCTCTAAAGTCAAAGATATTATAAACCTAGATGCGGCGAGTGGCCTCGGAGTGGGAGAACGATATATATAGAACATCACTCTTTCTTGGGTATCGAGGTGCTGCCCTCTTCACAACTTTCAGACGTTTCCATGGCGACGCGTGTTTCACGCAGTGTCTTCTGAATTCGAAAACACGGAGATGCTCGAAAATCTTCGGGAGACTTCGGCTCTCTCCTTATTTCGTCTATATATAGCATATACGAAATAAAGTAAAAGCAAGCGTTCCCAAACTTTCTGAGTTTCTGCGATTTCTTCGATTCGATGTCTCATGCATCTCGTCGTCTGCTCGCCCGGTGACTTCTGTTTACAAAATTTGACAGCTGACAAATTTTGTAAAAAGTCTTAAATAATTTGATGACGTGACATAAATTTTATGAATTTCAGGAAATGTTAAATAATTCTTTCGAGTGTGTGATCTACAAGGACTATTTATTCGAAGCTATTTGTTTGTAGAATTTAAATGCAGAATTTGAGGTTAGGTTCATAACCTGTTGTATTCAAGTAGTTTTATTTTTTAACTTTCTTTGATTTCACTCAATTGATTTTGAATATTATAAATTCAAAACGTTAATTAATTGCATTTTTATGTAAATTTTAAAAATAATAATCATTTTTAATCAATAAATTCTGTTATAATTACCTTTCTTGTAATTCTATTTTATGAGAATATAAAAACACTCCTTTAAAGATAAAATGTGGAAACCTAGCTTCAAGTTTGCTTACGTAGGAAAAACTTTGCAGCCGACCCGAAATTTATGAAATAACTAAATAAATAATTACTTACAGGAAATAACTATTTAATATTCATTCTTACCTATACCTTATGGTAATAAAGTACATCTATGAAGGGAAAAATTGTTACTGTCAATATTTTTGGTCGAAATGAGAAATTGAAATTTTGAGTTTAGAATTTAAATCCAATACTCTTACAGTCTTGCAAATGAAAATTAAATTACAGTTATTGAAATTTTACAAAAGTACAATGTAAATCAGATGAATTAATGATACAATAATCTAAAAATGAAAGAGTTTTAAAATGGTTTGAAATCAAAATTTTTTAATTTTCAAAGGCTTTTTTAAGGCTATAAGTGCTTTTTACAGGTGATTAATTAAAAGCTTACCTTACTTAAAAGTTGGGAATATTTAAATAAAAAGATCTACGCAAATAATTATAGTAGTTCCTCTTAACAAAAATTTTAATTGCAAACAATTCCAATTGTAAAATATCCTCGATTTTCAAGCGTTTTTAAAATAAATCTATATAATTTAAAGTAATTTTAGTTATATATCGAAAAAATTGAAATAGTCCTCGGACTTTAGAAAACTAGAAAATTTATTCATCGAAATCATTTCAAATTGCATTTAATGAAATATTTCAAATGAAACAATTATTTTTTGTGCCCTCTTTTGAGGATATTGTTAGAATTTCCTTTTCTCACAATTTTACTGGGAATTCTTATATAAATCAGGATCATCTTCGGTAAGTACGCTTTATTTCACTCTCTAAATCAAAATAAGTGCACTCAGAAAAAAGATTTGATTGAATCAAAGAAAATTATTTGCTTGAAAGACTTTCTTTGATTTAAAGAAATGATTTGTTTAAATGAAATAACATTTTTTTAATTCAAACATAATGTCTTTAAACGAAATAAATATTTGTTTGAATCAAATTAATTTTTCTTCAAAACAAAGAAATTAATTCAATGATATATGGTCAAAGATATAAATTGTTTGATTGAAGGCAGAAATTTATTTGATTCGAACAAATATTTATTTGGTCCAAAGATATTTTGTTTGAATCAAAAAAATTTTGTTTCATTAAGGTAGTTTTCATCCACGAAAAGTAAACCTCAGGCAAAAATAGATAATTTTGCTTTCAAGAATAACAATATTATTATTGAAGGTCTATTTTGGAAGAGAAAAGATTAATTCCCATGAAAAAAATTTGAAATACAGAAAAATAATTTTATTAATAAATTTTATTTTTGCCCCAACTTTTTTTCTTATCGCTTCTTACCAAATTTCAAAAAATTATGCAATTCTAATAAATCATGAATCACTTTTACAGAGAAAAGATTTCCCACAACTTAACCATTTCCAATTTTCGAAAATTAATAAATTATTATCAAATTCAGCAATTTGTTTATAAAAATTTCGTTTTGGAAAATGTTTTTTTATTGGTTTCAGCCATTAATGAATTTATTTTTAAAAATCAGAAACGGTGAAGTTGTGGAAAATCTTTTCTCTGAAAAAATGATTCATGATTTATTAGAATCGCATAATTTTTTAAAATTTGATAAGAAGCGATAAGAAAAAAAGTTGGGTCCAAAATAAAATTTATTAATAAAATTATTTTTCTGTGTTTTAAATTTTTTTTATGGAAAATAATCTTTTCTCTTTCAAAATAGCCCTTCAATAATAATATTGCTATTCTTAAAGGCAAAATTATCAATTTTTGCTTGTTCGAATCAAATAAATTTCTGCCTTCAATCAAACAATTTATATCTTTGACCATATATAATTGAATTAATTTCTTTGTTTTGAAGAAAAATTAATTTGATTCAAACAAGTATTTATTTCGTCTAAAGACATTATGTTTGAATTAAACAAATTTCATTTCATTTAAACAAATCATTTCTTTAAATCAAAGAAAGTCTTTCGCAAATAATTTCTTTGATTCAATCAAATCTTTTTTCTGAGTGCACTTATTTTGATTTAGAGAGTGAAATAAAGCGTACTTACCGAAGGTGATCCTGATTTATATAAAAATTCCCAGTAAAATTGTGAGAAAAGGAAATTCTAACAATATCTTCAAAAGAGGGCACAAAAAATAATTGTTTCGTTTGAAATATTTCATTAAATGCAATTTGAAATGATTTCCATGAATAAATTTCCTAGTTTTCTAAAGTCCGGGGACTATTTCAATTTTTTCGATATATAACTAAAATTACTTTAAATTATATAGATCTATTTTAAAAACGCTTGAAAATCGAGGATATTTTACAATTGGAATTGTTTGCAATTAAAATTTTTGTAAAGAGGAACTGCTATAATTATTTGCGTAGATCTTTTTATTTAAATATTCCCAACTTATTCAATTTAAAATTGGAAATATTACTATTAAGCAATTTTCAATACCTCATTATTTTTTAATCTGCCCACTTATGATTTTCTTGTAAGCTTTTAATTAATCACTTGTAAAAAGCACTTATAGCCTTAAAAAAAGCCTTTGAAAAATAAAAAAATTTTGAGTTCAAACGATTTTAAAACTCTTTTATTTTTAGATCATTGTATCATTAATTCATCTGATTTACATTGTACTTTTGTAAAATTTCAATAACTGTAATTTAATTTTCATTTGCAAGACTGAGCACACTACTTTCTCGAGTCGCGGGTCGCGGGGAAGGTCGGAAGCACCGAAATCTCGAGTGAAATTGAAAACCGAGCCCCAGCAAAGCTTGCTAGCGAAGGAGCGCGAGCCAGCTTAGATTTTAGCCAAAACCGAAAATCACGGCGCGGTGAACTTTTTTGAGAAAACTTTGGTTTTAAAAATTCAATGGTAAAATAAGGAATACAAATTTTTTAAATGAATTTTAGTTTGATTATTTAATTATTTTATAATTGTTTTCATTTTTAATTAATTTAATTCCATTTATTTTAAAAGAACCCCAACATCTTAAAATAATGATTAATATGCGGCGAGGATATACTTCGTTGAATAAAAAATTATGTAATAAAAATTTTGTTCAAAGAACAAAATCGTTTATTTATTGAATCAAATTTTTTAGTGAATCTATCTAATATTTTACATTCAATTAAAATAAATATTTGATTGGATATATTAAAGAAAAATTTGGTGAGTCATACATTAACCAAACTGTCCGAAACAATAATTATAATATAAAGTAACATAACATTTTTTTTTAATATTTACATTAAAATGTAACAAATGTAACAAATTAAGTAATTTATTAGGTATAATTTTTGTTAGAAAGTTTTAGTTTTATTTTTTTAATTCTCTTTAAATATTGAAAAACGTTTATAATAATTTATTTGCAGCATTTGGCATAGTTTTAATGAAATTAATATAAATTATTCATATTTTTTTGATGAGACAAAGTTTCCAAAAAGAAAAGCTGCTGAATATATTCAGAAATCAGTTAACATTTATTGTACATAAATAAATTCATTTGAGTTTTTTTGAAAAACATTGATCTATTTTTTTTTCAGAAAAGTGTGGAATTATCACTTTTTTAATAAGAAAATACAAGAACTAGCCATAACTTACAATGAGATTTTAAAACATTCTGACTAGTGTGAGTCAAACAAATATTTTAGAAATTACAAATTATTGAGCTTCGGACAACCTACTTCTTTAAATTTTCAAAAAAAATTTCTGTAAACATTGAGCTTAAAGAAGGAGAAGACTTCAACATTTGAACTGGTAAGATATTGATTTAAGGGTATGTGATACTTTACCTTGAAAGCAATTTAGTTTACACAGTTGTTTTTCCACAATTTTGAATTTATCAAAAAAATAATAGTGCCGAGACGTAAAGAAAATTAACACTGACGTCTGTGCACTATTATTTTGTTGAAAAATTAAAAATTGTGGAAGAACAACTGTGTAAACTAAATTGCTCTTATGGCAAAGTATCACATGCTCTTAAGTCTAAATTTTTAATTAACTAATTAATTTAAAATTTTATTTTTAAAATTGTAATTATTAATTTGAATAATATTTGAAAAGAATAAAAATCCTGGAAACTAGAAGTTGTTCATAATGAAAAATCTGCGCGCAGCTCGCTTCGCTCGCAAGTTTGAGCGCGCGATTTGATCGTCGTGCTTCGCGCTCCGTTCTTGTGCTCTTCACATACATTCAAGTTTATTTATTATAATTTGATACTAAAGCTCAAACCAATTTTATAATAATATTACAGATGATGTGAATTACATATTTTCTCAAAGTCACTCAATTTCTTTTTGAATTTAAGTGAAATACACTGAGAAAACTGGAGTGTCAACCTAAACATTTGGAGGGTGAAGCAGACTATATTTGAGCTTAAACTATAAGACAGCCTTCTAGATAGTGTAACTTATTACCTGTGAATTGTGAAAATAAGATGGTCAACTTGAATACTTTAGAGGGAAAAGTTGATCATCGCAGAGAGAAAAATAGATTATCGAAGAGTGAAAAATATACTATAATCTACCTCTATGGCTAACCTCAAAACTATTACATTTAAGCTTTCACAATTATTATGTTATTATAACAAGTGAAATAGGTACTCGCCAATTAGTTGTCAAAAATAACCCTCGTGACACTTTAACATGTAAAGGACGCGAAACCGGCAATGAGGTTAGAGTCCACGCTGGTGATATTGGAGGAAAAATAGGCGAACCCACGTGACTTTACAATTTTGGCGCGTATTTCGCCAATCGACACTCTTTATAGTGATTCTGACACTCTGGTAACAGTTAAGCAGAATATCAAATGAGTGTCTCCCTGACCAAAAAGAAAAAATTTCGGAAAGAGTGTTGTACTATCTAGAAGTTCAGACTGACTATCTACATTTTGACACTCAAAGTTTGACTCTCCAGTTTTCTCAGAGCCTTAAGGAACACATTCTCATCATGACGCTCGCGCTTCGCGCTCGATTTTCTGTATACATTTCGGTAACTTTTTAATAAATTACATGATTAAAATAATTTATTTTCTTCCAAATCTCTCAAAAAGAAAAAACAATCGTAGACTTTATTTAAGGAAACGATTTTGCAGAACAACGCTTATTTCGTATCACATATTTTGGTGAAAAAAATCGAATTTTTTTAATATTAAAAATTAAAACATAAAATATACATCCTGTCCCGAAATGTCTTAATGAGAATTTGTAGACTTCATTCAGGCAAACAATTTTCCATCTAAACGTTTTTTTTGTATCTCACATATTTTGTCTAAAAAATGGAATTTTCGAATTTTAATCGTATTTTTTGGAATTGAAACGAAAAATATATGTTTTATTAGAAACTGTATAAGGCTTTATATTGGTTTTATTTTTAATTTGAATATGCTGTAACATTTCTAATTTTGATTTAATCAAAAAATGTTAACAGGATAATTTGTAGAGATTTATGAGCAATATCAAAAACCAGTATTGAAATTTTTAATTTTTTCAAAAAGTTATTTTCAAAAACACAAAAGTAGTGCTCAATCCCTCAATTTTGATTGGATGTGGCTGGTTAACGAAGTTGTCTTACTTTTCGGCTCCGATAAAGTGTGCCAAAGCTCAATTCAATCTGATAATCCTATCGAGAGTTATGCCGCACATGGCCTACTACAGACAGACAGACAGACACTTTCGTAAAAACCGTTTTTTCTGAGTCAGGGGGTCTCAAAACGTAAAGATTTGATGAAAATTTCGAAAGTCATTTTTCACATAAAACCAATACCTTCTCATCCATGATGAGAATGTAAAAAAAAGAATTAAAAATACGAAAATAAGAAATTAAACTTTTTAAAAATAAGAAACTAATTCTCTTTCTATTGCATACATGTTCAAATTATAATAATTAAATATTGGTTTTTCATTCATGTACATACTTATCTTTCACTGACAGAAAGTTAATTTAGCAATGCATGTTCACTGTAACCTATTTCAATATCAAAATGATACTATAAAGCAAAATAAAATACACATAAAGTAACATTGAAACACTTTACACGTCGCTTTTCCTTGCTTTGTTTACCAATTTTTAATTTTCTTCAATATATATAATTTAAATTTAAATTTTTAAAGCGCGCTTTCTGGTTATTGGGTATCTCAGCGGGTGGAGGGGATTGGAGGGAGATACATTTAGCGCCTCTATAATGCTTTCGAGGAACTAATTCGGATTGATCATACGGCGGGGTGAGAGGCAAGAGGGGACCGGGAAAAACACGCCGAAAGCGACGTCTACATTTAAGTCTACCGAACTATAATTGGCCGCATCTAGGTTTATAATATCTTTGCTAAAGTATTCAAGATGACCATCTTATTTTGACAATTCACAGGTAATAAGTTACACTATCTAGAAGGCTGTCCTATAGTTTAACCTCAAATATAGTCTGCTTCACCCTCCAAATGTTTAGGTTGACACTCCAGTTTTCTCAGTATGACTTTGAGAAAATATGTAATTCACATCATCTGTAATATTATTATAAAATTGGTTTGAGCTTTAGTATCAAATTATAATAAATAAACTTGAATGTATGTGAAGAGCACAAGAACGGAGCGCGAAGCACGACGATCAAATCGCGCGCCCTAGGCGCGCTCAAACTTGCGAGCGAAGCGAGCTGCGCGCAGATTTTTTTCATTATGAATAACTTCTAGTTTCCAGGATTTTTATTCTTTTCAAATATTATTCAAATTAATAATTACAATTTTAAAAATAAAATTTTAAATTAATTAGTTAATTAAAAATTTAGACTTAAGAGCATGTGATACTTTGCCATAAGAGCAATTTAGTTTACACAGTTGTTCTTCCACAATTTTTAATTTTTCAACAAAATAATAGTGCACAGACGTCAGTGTTAATTTTCTTTACGTCTCGGCACTATTATTTTTTTGATAAATTCAAAATTGTGGAAAAACAACTGTGTAAACTAAATTGCTTTCAAGGTAAAGTATCACATACCCTTAAATCAATATCTTACCAGTTCAAATGTTGAAGTCTTCTCCAATTTTAAAGCTCAATGTTTACAGGAATTTTTTTTGAAAATTTAAAGAAGAAAGTTGTCCGAAGCTCAATAATTTGTAATTTCTAAAATATTTGTTTGACTCACACTAGTCAGAATGTTTTAAAATCTCATTGTAATTTATGGCTAGTTCTTGTATTTTCTTATTAAAAAAGTGATAATTCCACACTTTTCTGAAAAAAAATAGATCAATGTTTTTCAAAAAACTCAAATGAATTGATTTATGTACAATAAATGCTAACTGATTTCTGAATATATTCAGCAGCTTTTCTTTTTGGGAAACTTTGTCTCATCAAAAAAATATGAATAATTTATATTAATTTCATTAAAACTATGCCAAATGCTGCAAATAAATTATTATAAACGTTTTTCAATATTTAAAGAGAATTAAAAAAATAAAACTAAAACTTTCTAACAAAAATTATACCTAATAAATTACTTAATTTGTTACATTTGTTACATTTTAATTTAAATATTAAAAAAAAATGTTATGTTACTTTATATTATAATTATTGTTTCGGACAGTTTGGTTAATGTATGACTCACCAAATTTTTCTTTAATATATCCAATCAAATATTTATTTTAATTGAATGTAAAATATTAGATAGATTCACTAAAAAATTTGATTCAATAAATAAACGATTTTGTTCTTTGAACAAAATTTTTATTACATAATTTTTTATTCAACGAAGTATATCCTCGCCGCATATTAATCATTATTTTAAGATGTTGGGGTTCTTTTAAAATAAATGGAATTAAATTAATTAAAAATGAAAACAATTATAAAATAATTAAATAATCAAACTAAAATTCATTTAAAAAATTTGTATTCCTTATTTTACCATTGAATTTTTAAAACCAAAGTTTTCTCAAAAAAGTTCACCGCGCCGTGATTTTCGGTTTTGGCTAAAATCTAAGCTGGCTCGCGCTCCTTCGCTAGCAAGCTTTGCTGGGGCTCGGTTTTCAATTTCACTCGAGATTTCGGTGCTTCCGACCTTCCCCGCGACCCGCGACTCGAGAAAGTAGTGTGCTCAGTCTTGCAAATGAAAATTAAATTACAGTTATTGAAATTTTACAAAAGTACAATGTAAATCAGATGAATTAATGATACAATGATCTAAAAATAAAAGAGTTTTAAAATCGTTTGAACTCAAAATTTTTTTATTTTTCAAAGGCTTTTTTAAGGCTATAAGTGCTTTTTACAAGTGATTAATTAAAAGCTTACAAGAAAATCATAAGTGGACAGATTAAAAAATAATGAGGTATTGAAAATTGCTTAATAGTAATATTTCCAATTTTAAATTGAATAAGTTGGGAATATTTAAATAAAAAGATCTACAAATAATTATAGTAGTTCCTCTTTACAAAATTTTTCTTCAAAACAAAGAAATTAATTCAATTATATATGGTCAAAGATATAAATTGTTTGATTGAAGGCAGAAATTTATTTGATTCGAACAAGCAAAAATTGATAATTTTGCCTTTAAGAATAGCAATATTATTATTGAAGGGCTATTTTGAAAGAGAAAAGATTATTTTCCATAAAAAAAATTTAAAACACAGAAAAATAATTTTATTAATAAATTTTATTTTGGACCCAACTTTTTCTTATCGCTTCTTATCAAATTTTAAAAAATTATGCGAATTTAATTATTCATGAATCATTTTTTCAGAGAAAAGATTTTCCACAACTTCACCGTTTCTGATTTTTAAAAATAAATTCATTAATGGCTGAAACCAATAAAAAAACATTTTCCAAAACGAAATTTTTATAAACAAATTGCTGTATTTGATAATAATTTATTAATTTTCGAAAATTGGAAATGGTTAAGTTGTGGGAAATCTTTTCTCTGTAAAAGTGATTCATGATTTATTAGAATCGCATAATTTTTTGAAATTTGGTAAGAAGCGATAAGAAAAAAAGTTGGGGCAAAAATAAAATTTATTAATAAAATTATTTTTCTGTATTTCAAATTTTTTTCATGGGAATTAATCTTTTCTCTTCTAAAATAGCCCTTCAATAATAATATTTTTATTCTTGAAAGCAAAATTATCTATTTTTGCCTAAGGTTTACTTTTCGTGGATAAAAACTACCCTAATGAAACAAAATTTTTTTGATTCAAACAAAATATCTTTGGACCAAATAAATATTTGTTCGAATCAAATAAATTTCTGCCTTCAATCAAACAATTTATATCTTTGACCATATATCATTGAATTAATTTCTTTGTTTTGAAGAAAAATTAATTTCATTCAAACAAATATTTATTTCGTTTAAAGACATTATGTTTGAATTAAAAAATTTTTATTTCATTTAAACAAATCATTTCTTTAAATCAAAGAAAGTCTTTCAAGCAAATAATTTTCTTTGATTCAATCAAATCTTTTTTCTGAGTGCACTTATTTTGATTTAGAGAGTGAAATAAAGCGTACTTACCGAAGGTGATCCTGATTTATATAAAAATTCCCAGTAAAATTGTGAGAAAAGGAAATTCTAACAATATCCTCAAAAGAGGGCACAAAAAATAATTGTTTCATTTGAAATATTTCATTAAATGCAATTTGAAATGATTTCGATGAATAAATTTTCTAGTTTTCTAAAGTCCGAGGACTATTTCAATTTTTTCGATATATAACTAAAATTACTTTAAATTATATAGATTTATTTTAAAAACGCTTGAAAATCGAGGATATTTTACAATTGGAATTGTTTGCAATTAAAATTTTTGTAAAGAGGAACTGCTATAATTATTTGCGTAGATCTTTTTATTTAAATATTCCCAACTTATTCAATTTAAAATTGGAAATATTACTATTAAGCAATTTTCAATACCTCATTATTTTTTAATCTTTCCACTTATGATTTTCTTGTAAGCTTTTAATTAATCACTTGTAAAAAGCACTTATAGCCTTAAAAAAGCATTTGAAAATTAAAAAAATTTTGATTTCAAACGATTTTAAAACTCTTTCATTTTTAGATCATTGTATCATTAATTCATCTGATTTACATTGTACTTTTGTAAAATTTCAATAACTGTAATTTAATTTTCATTTGCAAGACTGTAAGAGTATTGGATTTAAATTCTAAACTCAAAATTTCAATTTCTCATTTCGACCAAAAATATTAACAGTAACAATTTTTCCCTTCATAGATGTATTTTATTACCATAAGGTATAGGTAAGAATGAATATTAAATAGTTATTTCCTGTAAGTAATTATTTATTTAGTTATTTCATAAATTTCGGGTCGGCTGCAAAGTTTTTCCTACGTAAGCAAACTTGAAGCTAGGTTTCCACATTTTATCTTTAAAGGAGTGTTTTTATATTCTCATAAAATAGAATTACAAGAAAGGTAATTATAACAGAATTTATTGATTAAAAATGATTATTATTTTTAAAATTTACATAAAAATGCAATTAATTAACGTTATGAATTTATAATATTCAAAATAAATTGAGTGAAATCAAAGAAAGTTAAAAAATAAAACTACTTGAATACAACAGGTTATGAACCTAACCTCAAATTCTGCATTTAAATTCTACAAACAAATAGCTTCGAATAAATAGTCCTTGTAGATCACACACTCGAAAGAATTATTTAACATTTCCTGAAATTCATAAAATTTATGTCACGTTATCAACATTATTTAAGACTTTTTACAAAATTTGTCAGCTGTCAAATTTTGTAAACAGAAGTCGCCGGGCGAGCAGACGACGAGATGCATGAGACCATGGAGACTAGGTATAAGGAGACCAATCTCCATATATCTATTCCCGAAATGAAGTTCTGCTAAGTACATAGTTACAAAACTTCCCGATGAGGGCATGTATGTTCCCTGGGTGCAAAATGTCGATGCCCAAGACGCGATGCTTATAAGCCGTGGATGCCGCCATTTTGCACTCAGGTAGCACACGTGCCCTCATCGGGAAGTTTCCTAATTAAGTACTTGGCAGAACATCATTTCCTGTTTTGTGAAGTACGGCCATAAGAGATTGGTCTCCTTATATCTAGTCTCCATGCATGCGACATCGAATCGAAGAAATCGCAGAAACTCAGAAAGTTAGGGAACGCTTGCTTTTACTTTATTTCGTAAATGCTATATATAGACGAAATAAGGAGAGAGCCGAAGTCTCCCGAAGATTTTCGAGCATCTCCGTGTTTTCGAATTCAGAAGACACTGCGAGAAACACGCGTCGCCATGGAAACGGCTGAAAGTTGTGAAGAGGGCAGCACCTCGATACCCAAGAAAGAGTGATGTTCTATATATATCGTTCTCCCACTCCGAGGCCACTCGCCGCATCAAGGTTTATAATATCTTTGGTACCAGGTTAAACAGGTGGATGCCAGATCATGACACATATATTTGAATTGCACTCGATTCAAACTTTTCCACTACCTATGTTCAAGGTGCCGTCCCATGTGGGCGCAAAATTCAAAGCAGAAAACGAACAGCCAATTACAGAAAACGTTTAGATTTCTTTCTTCTTCAAGGTGATCTGTAATGGGATATTCGTTTTCCGCTTTTCGCTTTGCGCCCACATGGGACAGCACCCTCAGACGACGAATTTTGTCGTTTTCGCACTGTCTCTCTCTCTCTCTCTCTCTCTCTCTCTAGTCTTGCGCTAGAGATGTGAAGAGTATGTATTTTTTGTTCATCGGATGTGCGAATGTGTTTATACCATGCGTAGCCTATGATGTGTGATTCGGCGTGACGATTGACTTTAGATATACTCAATTTGTTCCGTAGCGGCTCGTGCCGCCGAGATTTGAAAAGAGGAGAGAGAGAGCCAGTGCGTTTTTGTGTGTGCTTTTTTATGCATGATTAGTCAGTCGCAATTAAGAAGCCCTTGAGTAAAGCTCATGTGAAAAAAGTGTATCATCCACCTACTTGTATCTTGTTTCTACAAGCCAGGTGCATACCTTCTCCTTTATATAGCGTTTTAGTGACGCAATAATCGATACAACATTCAATTTATTTGAATGTAGCAAGCGCTGAAAGCTTGTACGCTTAAATATTATTTAACAACTGATTACTGTTAAACGTAGTGAATAATAAAGAAGGACAAGGGGTTTTTATGTCGCAAGGCTTTTCCTTTTGAAGCAATTGAAGGCTCAAAAATTGTGTTTAATTCTTAAATCCTGTCACACCACAAAAAAAATATTATAGACATGAAGTTCGGGAATTATACCATGTTAGTAAAGTTTCCGACTATACAACCACAATTTGAAACTTTGAAATGTTTCAATACATCCCCAAAGTCTCATGGAACTTTAAATTAGGCCAAAGTATAATGAATATTATTTGAGGGTGTCTTCACGTCATTTTACCAAAGAAGATTTTCTATTTCCTGCTAAGTAATATTCGATATTAACCTAAACAATTTTGATCTTCCAATTAAAATAATAATTTTTTTTGCACATTTTCTCCCCCGATAAAATTTATTTTTCCCGGATTGATTTCGGCCTATTGGCAATTTTCTTGAATCGTTAAAATCATTGTTAAGTATAGAAATAAACAGAACCACATATGTAAACAATGCATCTCGACACTTAGTTTCGGCCATATTGGATCATGTGACCATCGTGAATTTGGAAAGCCACGCCTCCATGTCCGATCCCAATAGGAGCGCGTAATCGCGTATAAGTGGGAACATCCAATCGTTAGAAAGAGAGAGGCGAGGTTGACGAATCTTAAGGCCGTGACAGCGTATTTTTTTCAAGTCGTTCGCACATGCGTATCGCGTCATGAAAGAGAAAAAAACTAATTCGATTCTCTTTCTTCTTTATCTCTGCCTGGCATCCACTTTTGTAAGGATCCTCTATGGAAGGATGGGACAATGTTCCCCCACTGAGCCCTCTACTATAACAATTTGATCGGAAGTGACGTCATACGTATTCTTGATCGTCTAAAACAATAACACGTATTAGGCACGGGGTTTGTCGCATGTCGCATCCTTCCCTAGAGGATCCTTACACTTTTGTAAACGGACCTGACATCTGCTCATGCGCAGATAAATCTTTCCCCTCTTGCACCCAATCATTATATAAGGAGACCAATCTCCATATATCTATTCCCGAAATGAAGTTCTGCCAAGTACATAGTTACAAAACTTCCCGATGAGGGCATGTGTGTTCCCTGGGTGCAAAATGGCAACGCCCATTACATGATTCTTATAAACCGTGGATGGCGCCATTTTGCACCCAGGGAACACACGTGCCCTCATCGGGAAGTTTCCTAACTGAGTACTTGGCTGAACTCCATTTCGTGTTTTGTGAAGTACAGCCATAAGAGATTAGTCTCCTTATATCCATTCCCGAAATGAAGTTCTGCCAAGTACATAGTTACAAAACTTCCCGATGAGGGCATGTGTGTTCCCTGGATGCAAAATGGCAACGCCCATTACATGATGCTTATAAATCGTGGATGGCGCCACTTTGCACCCAGGGAACACACATGCCCTCATCGGGAAGTTTTGTAACTATGTACTTGGCAGAACTACATTTCGTGTTTTGTGAAGTACAGCCATAAGAGATTGGTCTCCTTATATCTAGTCTCCATGCAATCATTCATGAATCGTGCATGAAACAATGAAACTTTAACCGTGGAAAATTGAAAATTTCCACGTGAAAGTTTCAATGTTTCAATAAAAAAATTTATCGCTCACAACCCTACTACTGATAGCATTTGCATATAAAGGGTTTCCCAATAGGGGTGATATGATTTTGAATGTCCCTATCGGGCTCATTTGAACTGAAATTTTTGACGTCTGCTGTCAGTTGTCATCAGTAAGGTTTGCCATTTAATCATGAGTAGTTTCACGCTTCCACAACGTTTGGAAATTGTCCAATTATTTTATCAAAATTCGAGAAGTTTTGTCGGTGTTCAAAGAGCATATCGTGCAAAATATGGTCGTCATTCTGCTCCATCCGCGCTCTCTATTCGTCGAATAATCGATAAGTTGGAGAGTGAATTTACTCTATTGGATACTAAGCCTAAAAATCGTATGCGTACCGCACGTTCTCCACAGAATATAGCCGCCGTACAGGCCAGTATCGAGGAAAACCGTGAATTGTCCGTGCCACGCCGATCTCAGGAATTGGGCCTGTCCAGGATGACTACCTGGCGTATTTTGCGATTCTGGCCCAAGAACTGAAGCCTAATGACCATCGTTTGCGTCGGGAGTTCGCGGATTGGACTCTGGAATCAATTGAAAATGATCCCAATTTTTATCAAAAAATCATCTTTTCTGATGAGGCGCATTTTTGGCTCAAGTCTCGGGGGACATTTGGCCGATATATTGTTTAAATCATAAATGGCATAGAATATCCAATATAATAAAAAAGATTTTGATCAATTCCGAATGAATATTCAGTGTTTTTTTTCAATTTCAAAACATATCACCCTTATTGGGAAACCCTTTACATATTTCCAAAAATCGATTACTCGGCGGGAAAGTTAAAAATTACGAAAACAAAATATTTGAACGGGATGAATTTATTTATTTGATAATTAATAGTTTTCCACATTTGTACTCAAATTTGAATATTTTTTATTTAAAATATAAATTTATAGCAATTTTTTCATCTACTGATTCATATTTATTGTTTTTTTTCTTTTTGTAAAATTATGAGTAAATAAAATAAAAAATATTTTAGCAATGAAATACTTAGTTATTGCTTTCTAAAGAAAAAAATTACTGATAGTACCATTTTCAAGTTTTTTAACTTGACGAATTGCAATAAAAAGTCGAATATGCCAATATGTGCATACCAAAATTTGTTCATTAGCATCCTAAAAATATCAAATTTTTTTTATTCACTAAACGCTTAGAGGCTTGTATTTATGAGTTATACATTATGTAAATACAATTTTGAGATTATAGTATATAACTAAACTTAAAGATTGCTAAGATCGTCTATGCTTATCTGAAATTTGTAAAAATTGAAAGCTATCAGTTGTTTTGTTTTTCAGCAGCATTTTTTTCTTGTTGCTTTATTCTGTAATCAGATAAGGCTGCCTTGATTGCGTCCTCTGCAAGCACTGAAAAATAAATTCAAATACTCATTAAAGATTCAGCACATTAACTGTATTATACAAAAATGACCAATTTCAATGTTTAGTAATTGAACCTTCGGCAATCAGAAAAGGATAGGCATAAAATTCCGTCTTTATAGTTGGCGTATATATCCCAATAGGAAATTTGAACGCGCACATTTCAATATCTATTAAAAAATTAGTTGATATGTCAGTTTTCGAGACAATCAAGAAAATATGACTTTCTTTCGCATTCACAAAATAATTATTTTTTAGTACTTAATTCGTTATAAGCTCTAAACTAAAATTAATTTTTCGAAAAAAAATTCAGCAAGTGAGCACTATAATGTAGATAAGCTGACAACACTTTCATAATTACGATTAATGGGTTTCCTATTTGTGTAAAAATTTGTTATCAAGCTGTAGCAAAAATGATGTAACGAAATTTTCAAACGTTTCGAGAATCGAGCAAATTTTAGGAAACATCAAGTAAACTGCCATGAAAATTTTTACCGGCAATTGAGAGGTCCTGGGCTCGATACCCAGCGGACTCAAAGCGTTCCTTTTTTAATAGAATATTTTTCAAATATATTGAAACTTCTATCTTGTCTTAAAATAACGTTAAACAGGTTGATAAGGTCGATATAGTAGAGTTCCGTTATCGCAGTGAGTGATACACTCTTCTAATGATCGACATAATCGACTGAAATGATTTGGAAAATATTAGTTATTAGGATTCAAAGAAGTTTTTTGGAAAATTTCAGACTATTCCGTTTTATAGTTCGAACGTAACAATTAAATACATATCTCAACGCTCTTGTCATCTCAACGAAAGGAACATCGACATGAGCGTCGGGATCTTTATTCAATTGCTACAGTAAAACCATAAAACAGAATCGTCTGAAATTTACAAAAAAACTTTTTTCAATCCTACTACAAATTATCATGGCAGTTTACTTGATGGTTCCTAAAATTTACTCGACTCTCGAAACGTTTGAAAATTACATTGCATAATTTTAGCTAGAGCTTGATAACGAATTTTCATACAATTTCAAAAAATATGAAGGGCATGTGATACTTGAGAAAAGTAGCAAGTTCATGTGAACAACTGCGTCCAGTTTCTACATGTTTTTGTTTGAAATACATTCAATTTTGTTTGCAAAATTAGGGAAATGGTAGAGAAGATGAAAACGGACGTAGATAGACTACTTTTGCTTTTGACAATGATAAAACAAATTCCGATATATTTTGCGGAAATTGAGCTTTTTCCATTTTTGAAATCAAAAGTAATCTGTCTACGTCCTTTTTTATCTTCTCTGCCATTTCCCAAATTTAAAAAACAAAATTTTATGTATAATACTTTAGAAACAAACATGTAGAAATCTTAAGTCAATAAAATTTGCTTATTTCCTTAGTATCACATTTGACCTAAAGTTTTTACCTTTCCAAGGACACAAAAACCATTTTTTACAGGTCAATTTTGACGTGGAATTTCCCGCTCTTTTCAAATCAGCAGTCAAAAATAGAAGTTTTCATTTAAGAAAAGGGTCCTACCGCCATTTGACCTTGAAAATTGATGGTACAGTCAAATGTCCCCCTCGGTCCTGGTCAACCTTTGTCCGAACCACTTTTTCGCAGATAAAGTATTTTTGAAGATGTTTGGGATTATAGATTAAAATGGGTCACCGTGTATATTACAGTACTTACTTCCGGAATTTTTTTTCTCGAAAAACTCATTTTAGTTAGGAGTTTATGGCGAATTAAATACCAAAAACTAATCATTTTCTGAATGCAAAAGAAAGCAATATTTTCTTAATTATCTCGAAATCTGACAGAATTAACTAATTTTTTATAGAACTTGAAATATGCGCGTTACAATTTCCTATGGGGATATTTAATTAAAAGTATTGAAATTTGAGATGGAAAACAAAGTTTCCAGGGGACAACTGAATCGACAGCGCTTTGGGCACATCCTCTCCTGATCACTGGTGCTTCAATTAATTAACTTTAAATTCTACAAATTTGCCAATAAAATGTTCAAAAGTTTTCTTACTAGAACAGTGCAACTTGACTGGTGGGAGACACAATTCCTTTGCGATGTCCGTATTCCTTAGTTTTAGTGCTTCATCAACCTGTAAATATTGCAGTTATAAATTATGTTGAAACACAAAAGAAAAAAAAAAACAAATAAAATTTGAAACTGAAGAAAAATAAAATATTCACCGTTTTTCCTTTGACCCATTCGGTGGCGAGAGAACTTGACGCTATAGCTGAACCGCAGCCAAATGTCTTGAATTTAGCGTCTACGATTTTTCCATTGTCGTCAACCTGGATTTGAAGTTTCATGACGTCTCCGCAGGCTGGAGCTCCTACTAATCCAGTCCCCACATGCTTGTCATTTTTGTCTAGCGAGCCTACGTTTCTGGGATTTTCGTAGTGGTCCAAAACCTGAGATAAGTTTGTAATATCAAATTTTCAAAAAAATAGTCTTGAGAAGATTAACGGAACACAATTTAAACAAAATGAGTAAATTTATAACAATACAAAAAATACAACAAATTTTATAACCATTAAAAAGTTAAAATACTTCAAAAATAAAAACTTAAATAACGAAACTGAAAAATGCGAAATAAGATAAAAATCAAACTTTACCAACCAACAGAAGGAATTTTACTGCATTTCAAAGGAATTATACTAAAATTCATGAAATTTCAAAATAAATTAGTAAAAATTCTTTGAATATTCTACATTTATTGAAAAATCCTACATTTGAATAGTCGAGTTTTTATAATTTAATATTCAGTCTGAAACGTTTAGGTACACCTTTTAAATAACTTCCTGCTAATTTCAAAATAATTTTATAGGTTATGCGTCTTTAAAATTGGGTAACTGCGACATTGTAAAAACATTAGTAAAAAATATGCCTATTAGCACAAAAATGGACTAAAATAACGAAAAGTCACCTTGAAAATTATAATTAATTGATTTTTTCAAACGTTATAACAAATTTTAAGTATAAATAAAGAAAAATATATTACCACAAGGTTGGGAGAGCTTAAATTATTATAAACTTACATTCGCGTGATATGTAGCTCGAGATCCTGTGTTATACATAATATTTGATCCTCCAAATAATTTTGAAGGTATATTCCTCCAAAGTGCCATTTTTTATAGAAGAGATCACTTTTTATTTTTTATTTAGTTGGTTTTGACTTTACAAAAGATTTACCAACTCCCAAGTACCGCAATGTTATGTGATGTTCACGCAATGTTCTCTCGTTCTCTTTCTCTGACGTTTGACGATTCACAAGAATGATTCACAATCAATTCATAGCACTTTCGTGTGCTCGGTTGTTGGTGCAACGGCGCAGCCGTCAGCATGCAGATGTTATATCCATTCTATGCAAATCTTGATTGGTTGTTTCCCATAGAGAATTATGGTGCAGTCTCTATGCCGGCATTTATTTTGATGCACGTCATAACAAGAGTGAAAGAGACAGACATATGTATTCATCTCTTTCACTCTTGATATGATGCATGTAAATGCCAACATGTGACGGCACCAGGGTTGTGCAGTGACGCGTCACTCGAGGTTTTTTTACGTGAATTACCTAAGTGAGGTATTTTACGTAGAAAACCGCTAAAATACCTAATAAATTACGTGTTAAGATGGCGGCCTTATAGAACTGTATATAACCTCACTTTTTCAAAGTTCCGTTCCCGAAAAGTTTGTTTTAAACGTGAACATTGTTAATTAAACATTATCATCAATGTCGACTAAAAATAAACGGGGGAAAACAAAATCCCACTTCGGGCTTCCATATATTCCATGGAATAAATTGAACTTTCTGCGCCTGCAAGAGAAAAATAAAAATGTTGCAAAACGTTTATTTTGTAGTAAAGTGTTAAAAAATGTTGGATATAATTGCCTCTTGGGACACAGGTATGTAGTTGTACAGGTAAGCAATTGTAGAATATTGTTATTTTTGTTCATTCAAAAATTTGTGCGATTATGTATTAATATAATTTTCTTGAGTATACCGGTTAATATTCTACCCTCAAATTCGTAAATTTTTATAGATTTTCGAGATTTTCTTTGCATTTAGTGTATCTCCGTTTCATCTGTGGTTAAAAAATATTTTTCACAATCATACTTTATTATTATTGTAAAATATTGTTTAATATATGAAACTGAAAGCTGTTCATATGTTTTTTTATTCATATTTTGGAGAAGTTTTGTGCTTAATGTTGTACACCCTATTGAAAAAATCATCGAAGAAATCCTCGCGTTATTTTCGGACGAGGAAAACATGAGGAAATCCGCGAGGATTTTCAAATTCCTCGAGAAATTCCGCGAGGATTTTCAAATTCCTTGAGGAATTCCGCTAGGATTAATTCTCTGACTCGCGAATTTTTTCAATAGGGATATTGATAAATAAAATTATATTTTTTTTTATTTTCACATAAATAAACATAAATTTCACATAAAAAAACATTTATTTCACACAAATAAACTTATGTGAATTATTTTAAACATTTTATTTAAGGAATGTTTGCAGTCTACTAAGCAACATTGATGCTAGTGCAGAAAATAATACTCCAATTAGTGAGGACATCATAATTGCGGACAATGATGTTTCTACATTTGAACTAAAAAATGGAAATTCTCAAGTAAGTTCTTCAAATTATTTAAGAATATTGGGTATCAATTTGTGGTTTCTTATTCTTTTCTTTTTTAAAAAATATTCTTTATTGATATAAGTTTAAACCTATTTTTAAAAAACTGAACAAAAACAATGATTTTATTATTTTTGTTTTAAATTTTATATTTCTTAATTTTGATAATATTTATTGAAAATATAGATTATTTAAAGAGGCAATACTATGTGCAGGTAAAATTTGATTTGTAAGTATAATTTATTGAAACTTTTTAAATAAATGCTTTTAAAATTCCTTATTGTATTATTTTGTGCTAAAAAATGTTTCTGCATTATATTTATTTTAAATCATCTATTTGTGGTCTTGTAAATATGCTGAGAATTTCAAGAAAGTAAACCATACTTGCTGTATTCGCATCTTACACTGTTCTTAACATCGAAAATTATCTAATTTTTTAGTAAAATGCAGGATCATCCACCATTTTAGAACCACGTAATTTACATCATGTAGAGAACTAGTGGGGTAAAAAACCTAGTAATTTACGGTAAAAAACTACGTAAATTACCTAGAGTATTTTACTTACCCAACTCTGGACGGCACCCTCATAAATTCGAAAACAGAAAGCGTATGCAGAAAACGATAAGAATGAAAATGGCAGACGTAGAGTTGTTAAATTCTCGAGAATTTAAACTCAGAGAATATTCTCAAGAACGATCTCGAGAATATTCTCTATCGAGAGAATTTATCGAGAACTTAGGAAGAAATATATTTTTTTTCACAATAGATGTTTGCTAAATGTCAAAATTTTTAGTATAGATTCATCGATATTTAAAATGAAATATTTTGAATACGAAAACCTTTTTAAATATTTTATTATAATTGCATGAAAGCCACAAAATATTCAAAATTTTTTTATCCTTATTTTACGTTAAAAATAACGTTAAAAGGTAATGGACATATGCAATAATTTTATTTATAACCGCTAAAAATTAAAAAAACATAATACCTGTCATTGAAGGCAGTGCAGTGGTTCACCTTTTGTGGAACGTCTCCACGTTTAAAGTTGACCATTGGTTGGAGTGAGACAGAGCTATGCTGTCATCTCACTCTAACAAATAGTCAATCCTGATGGTGAGGACATGGAAAGTGATGAACCACTGCATTGCCTTTAATGACAGGTATTATGTTTTTTTAATTTTTAGCGTTAATAAATAAAATTATTGCATATTTCAATTACACGTTAACGTTATTTTTAACGTAGAATAAGGATAAAAATGTTTTGAATATGCCAGTTGGCATTTGAATATATTTCGGATATTTCCGAAATATGCCAGTTCGCTAGGGCAGTCTTCTAGATCTCCACTTTCGGACTCAGCGCAGTTATTTTCTTCACCTTTATCTATTCTCGATGAACACGAGAAGTCTATTCTCATCTGCTTCTTTCTGGTACCAGAATTCAACAATTTCAGATTATGTGATACATATGCTAATTTCCCAGCTTTAGTTGTTTTTAATCGATTTATTTTTATTAAATGTATGTTTCCATATGCGCTAAAACTGCGTTCTATTGCAGCAGTTTATGCAGGCATGCTTAATATATCGGCTGCGATAGAACTTAATTTTGTACCATAGAACATTCCAACTCATCACGTTATAGGCTCAGAAGATTTAGCTGAACTTTTGACAAAGCTTTCGCTGTATAAACCTCTGCTACTCCTATATTCAGCAAAGTCCTTTTGAATTTCGGAAATCAGAATTTCCTCATTTCCGTAAAAGTGTTAAATTCTATTAAAAATGAACTGATGTCCTTTAAGTTGTTCATCACGACCTAAATTTTCTCCATTAAGCTTCGGGTCCAATAAATTTGCTGCAAAATGTATAGAGTGCAAAACAAATTTACGCCGATTAGTGATGAACCAATTAATTTGTTCATCTTCTTCAAGCGCTAATGGGGATTCAACAAGATGATTTTGGCAAGTCTGCATAATGTCAGAAAAAGCTTTTATGTGCCTCAGCCGCAGAAACTTGTTTTTCCGTTACAGCTGAGAGTAAAGCAATGTTGTATATTCCGTTACAGAGGAATACAATGTAGAAATTGAACTGCGCATGCGCATTATAGTTTTACAGCGGAACGCAATCTATTTCTTATTCTTCTTCTTCTCACTTCTTCTTCGTACAGCGTTAGCACTGACTACTACACAAGACTGATAAAATCAAAATGTCCGGGACTAGTCGCCAATTTGCGCCCGCTTCGTACAACTAGCGCAGCAAACAACTACAATAAGTACTAGATTAGATTCCAATGTATGCATGAAAACTCATATCCGCATCACAGTCACATATAATAGAATATGTGCCAATGCACACAATTCGGGACATTGCGAGACTCGCGACCAGCCCCCTGCATCTTAGCCAGAATGCACGTAATCCGCGAAACGAAAATGTCACAAGAATTGACCGTGGTCGCTAGGGGCGCTGATTGTTCATGAGGCCTGAATTCATTTTAATGCATGGGAAAAATGCATAAAAATTAAATTTTTGGGGATAAAAACTACTGGATCATATTTTTTTTTACAACACATTAAACTAGAAAGTTTTAAATATTATTTAAAGCAATTTTTACTGATATAAAGGGTAATATGCTTGAAATTTGGGCGAAAATTGTCTTTGTAATTCTGGCTGGAAATTGAAATCAAAGTTCTGTTATCTTCGTTTTAACATTAATATTTACATTGTGATTATTAAATAAAAATACAATATTTATTTATATTATCAATATTATTGATATAATATCAGTCTTACATATTATAATAGAAAAATTGGCTATTGAAATTCCATCAAATTGAATTATAATACGGGTATTAATTATATCATCTTGATTTTGTTAGAAAAATTAGATTTTATTATAGGACACTTTGTATTTTATATTTTAAAACTTCTCAGTAGTTGAAAAAATTACATTTTTATGAACAAAAATTTCACATAAGGAATGAACGTACATTTGAAAAAGTAACAAATATAAAGAATTTATAAAATTCCTTTATAAGTATTTGAAAACACTAAGAACAAAGATGTTTGTAATAAATAATAATCAACATAATATACTGTATTTCATGATAATATAATGGATATTTAGATCTCATATGCACAACATTTATTATGTGTATTTTATCTATAATAAGGGATGGGCGATCTCGATTCGATTCTACGGAGATCGATCTTTTTTACTCGATTAATCGGTTGGATTGATATTTTTTTTCGATCTTTACGGAAGATTCTCCTTTCTTTTTTTCCTGTTTCCTATTTCTATGAACTGTTCCTATGAACTGTTTTTTGGTTTAAAAGTGAGATCAAGGGGTCGACCACGAGAATATCCTTAATGTGATATACAAAGTATATTAATATTATAGAATTTATAATAATACTTCATATTTATGCCAGAAATTTTATCATAAATAATACTTTAAGTGATATGCAAAGTTCAAAGTATATTAATATTATAAACTTTATAGTAATACTTCATATTTATGCCAGAAATTTTATCATAAATAATACTTTAAGTGATATGCAAAGTTCAAAGTATATTAATATTATAAACTTTGTAGTAATACTTCATTTTTATGTCAGAAACTTTATGACTAATAATACGCATTGCTTTAGAAATTGTGCAATTTAAAAAAATAAAAAACGTTCCTGATTCGCAAATATAGTGTGTTTTTTAAGCCGAATTTCCTTTTTTATTGATATAAACACTTTTTTATTTTGATAATTTAAATTCACAAAATATGCAAGTAACAATTATATCTCCAATTGTTATAAAACATTTTAAAAAAAGGTTATTTTACAGAAATTTATCATTTTCAGAAAAAGGTATCGATTTTTGAAGATCGATTCAAAAATCATCTTTTTAACCGATTAATCGATCAAATTGAATCAATAATTTCAGAATCATTTCTTTTTTTTTTCAGAGCATTACGTGTAGCCTGTTTTGCAACCTACAGCAACAAATTTCCGCATTTTCACTTAAATTTTTATATCACCGACTGTTAAAACCATTCCAATTTACCTAAAAAGCACACAAAAGCACTTCAGACACCAATTTTTCACAAAAACGTTAAATTTCAATGTTCTATAATGCTAATCTGTATAAGGTCGGCCTCATGAACAGCCAGCGCCACGGTGGCCAACGGTCAACATCTGTGACATTTTCAACTTCAGAGATTCCGCGGGCTGCTCGCGACAATGCTCGCAGGACTGATCGCGCCTCGAATTCGTCTCGGCTTTGCCTCAGCTACGTCTCGACTATGCCTCACCTACGCCTTGGCTTCGATCTCCTGCGAACATTGTCGCTCGTCACGCAATCACCCTCACTGTGTGCCTAGGCACATAATATACTGTTGTTACCAAGTTGAGATTACATCCATTCCCTTCAAGGATCGTGATCCACTTCAGTATAGGAGTAAACAATTCGTACAAAAATTAAAGCCCAGTCCAGAATTTGTGGTCTAAAATAGTTTGCCGAGCGTTCCTGGACAAAGAAGGTTGAATACTTTCTGCAATCGCTAATCTTTTTAAAACACTTTTGTTCCTGATGACACTTTCAGAACAAATTATGGCTGATCCCCACCTGGTCTTACCTGGTAGTTTCAATGATATTCTTTTTCACAAGTGCTATAAACAAACTATAAATAAAGGGTTTCCCAATAAGGGTGATATGTTTTGAAATTGAAAAAAAACACTGAATATTCATTCGGAATTGATCGAAATCTTTTTTATTATATTGGATATTCTATGCCATTTATGATTTAAACAATATATCGACCAAATGTCCCCCGAGACTTGAGCCAAAAATGCGCCTCATCAGAAAAGATGATTTTTTGATGAAAATTGGGATCATTTTCAATTGATTCCAGAGCCCAATCCGCGAACTCCCGACGCAAACGATGGTCATTAGGCTTCAGTTCTTGGGCCAGAATCATCTTATAGGGATGCAGGCCAAGATCCAATCGCAAAATACGCCAGGTAGTCATCCTGGACAGGCCCAATTCCTGAGATCGGCGTGGCACGGACAATTCACGGTTTTCCTCGATACTGGCCTGTACGGCGGCTATATTCTGTGTAGAACGTGCGGTACGCATACGATTTTTAGGCTTAGTATCCAATAGAGTAAATTCACTCTCCAACTTATCGATTATTCGACGAATAGAGAGCGCGGATGGAGCAGAATGACGACCATATTTTGCACGATATGCTCTTTGAACACCGACAAAACTTCTCGAATTTTGATAAAATAATTGGACAATTTCCAAACGTTGAGGAAGCGTGAAACTACTCATGATTAAATGGCAAACCTTACTGACGACAACTGACAGCAGACGTCAAAAATTTCAGTTCAAATGAGCCCGATAGGGACATTCAAAATCATATCACCCCTATTGGGAAACCCTTTATAAAATATTGTTTATTTTTTTTTGCATATGATGCGATCAAAATATCAACATAAAAATCCTCTCTGGCTTAGATCAATTTGACAATTTGACAAGTTCGTCTCACTCACACGTTTTTCCGTGAATAAGAAGAGGACAACTGCGCACTTGCGCACTCTTTTCCACTTGTTTCAACTTAAAATCCGGGCACTTACCGTGCCGTTGCTCCTGCCAGATTCGGAAAAGATTCCCATGGTAGTTTGGTCTCCTTATTATTCCTTCGTGGTTTATACCTTTGCATGAATGTAGGTCGTCATGGTAACATTTTATATATTTTGTGAAGTTCATGCATAAGAGATTAGTCTCCTTATGCCTATTCTCCACAGGGATGTAAGTCCATGAAACGTTTCATTGAAATATTGAAAGTTTCGTGAAACGATGAAATGTTTCATGGACCAAAGTTTCATGAAACATTCGTAAAGTTTCACAAACATGAATGCGCATGCGCACTCATGCCAGGTTGAGGTTATATTATTTGAATCGTATTCATTTGTTTTCATCAGCCCCCGGAATCTCTGGAGTTGAAAATGTCACAGATGTTGACCGTTGGCCACCGTGGCGCTGGCTGTTCATGAGGCCGACCTTATACAGATTAGCATTATAGAACATTGAAATTTAACGTTTTTTGTGAAAAATTGGTGTCTGAAGTGCTTTTGTGTGCTTTTTAGGTAAATTGGAATGGTTTTAACAGTCGGTGATATAAAAATTTAAGTGAAAATGCGGAAATTTGTTGCTGTAGGTTGCAAAACAGGCTACACGTAATGCTCTGAAAAAAAAAGAATTGATTCTGAAATTATTGATTCAATTTGATCGATTAATCGGTTAAAAAGATGATTTTTGAATCGATCTTCAAAAATCGATACCTTTTTCTGAAAATGATAAATTTCTGTAAAATAACCTTTTTTTAAAATGTTTTATAACAATTGGAGATATAATTGTTACTTGCATATTTTGTGAATTTAAATTATCAAAATAAAAAAGTGTTTATATCAATAAAAAAGGAAATTAGGCTTAAAAAACACACTATATTTGCGAATCAGGAACGTTTTTTATTTTTTAAAATTGCACAATTTCTAAAGCAATGCGTATTATTAGTGATAAAGTTTCTGACATAAATATGAAGTATTACTATAAAGTTTATAATATTAATATACTTTGTATATCACATTAAGGATATTCTCGTGGTCGACCCCTTGATCTCACTTTTAAACTAAAAAACAGTTCATAGGAACAGTTCATACAAATAGGAAACAGGAAAAAAAGAAAGGAGAATCGTTCGTAAAGATAGAAAAAAAATATCAATCCAACCGATTAATCGAGTAAAAAAGATCGATTTTCGTAGAATCGAATCGAGATCGCCCATCCCTAATTATAGAAAAATTACTTAATTGTGTAATTTTACAGTATTTGAAATTAAAAATTTTATATGATTATAATTAATCAGTATGTATAATTTTGCGCAGTTTAGTATTGTGATCAATACTACATGTGTAATACTATGCTTCGAAACGCATTTTTTTAAAAATGAAAACCAACAGCAACATTCTAACATTTATATTACTGTTTATTACATTTATCATCAAGACTTTTCCTTTTTTCTGGAAATATTCAAAAATACACCTGATAAGCATAGATATTTTTATTATTATATTATTACATTTTTAGTATTTTGAGTACATACCGTCAAATAAGTCAATACCATGTTGAATACTCACAAAAATCTTTTTATACGCTTTTTTACTATGTACATACAATTATACACATGGCATCACATTCTTGGGAAGTATTGTAACCAGACGTAACTATTAGCTTACGAGTAAAATTTGCTAATTTTCGGTTATACTACCTTGGCAGTAGTATATCTGTATATAATATATATTATATAGTATATATTATATGAGATGGGAGTTTGCATCCCGACCTTTTTTATGCATTCTTGTCTACTCCGGAAAGTTTATTTGGATTATTATTTTATTAATAAAGTTGTCGTATGTAATTGGTGATATCAGACCCTACCGCACGGCCTTAACAAACTGAAAGTGTATTGTATTTAGGTCGATAGCAAGTTTAAATCATTAGATGTAAATAGTGAAATTTATCCTTGTGTATTTTACATTTTAAAGCTCCAAATGTAGATTTAGCAAGACATCATACAGAAGAGTACGGAAATCCTCATTTTCCAGGGGTAAAATACTGATATTTCTAATTATTCGATTTTCTGGAAATTGCAGTAAATCAACTTAAATATGGAAAAATCGGCAGTCTAAACCAGATTATAAGCAAGCTATATTCAATTATTAGACTCTCAAAATTACTTTAAATAATATTTTACACTTATATCAAAACTCTTTTTACTCAAAATTATACTACACAGTTTCATGCTTGAATTCTTTCGTACGCAGTTAAGCTGATATGCGCATATGTATATAATGTGTATATGTATGATTTCTGCATGCATCTAACCTAACACATATATGCATATAAGAAACTAACCTAACCAATCACACTACAAATTTCAGTTCAATTCAGTTTCAGTGGTTTCACAGCTTTTACATCCCCTTTACGAGTGTGAGTGATCGTTTTTAGCTAAAACATTAGAAAATAGAAACAGTAATAATATATATATTTTTTTATTTGTTAAAGTTTAAAATTTTAAATGAAAAGCAGGTAAGTGATAATTCTAAATATTTATCTATGGAATATAGTATATCAGCATATGTTATTTTTTCTATATTCATCAGATTCTGCGTCTCAACTGGTTTAATAATAATTTTGTTTACGGAAATCGATATTCATTGATCACTTTATAATATTAAACTAGGACAAAGTCGTTAAAAAAAAATCTTAGCTATTGATATTTTTTTTTCGTTTTTACGCTTATTTTATTCTAAGAACAAAAATAATTTTTTTACTTTATTTTTCAAATTAGAGAACTAATAGGAAACATTTTCATTTTCTGAGTATTGAATATTTTTGTGTCATAAAATCTGTTTGTATAATTAAAACTCAGACAAAGTATTTTTTTAAATGTTTCTGGAACAATTTTAATTTTGGAAACAATAATCTGCTTCAAACACTGACATTTTTATACCTTATTCTTCTGATGAAAATCTAAATATAGACAACAAAATTTTCAAAATTAATTTTTTCCAGATAATTGTCTGTTTCAACATAAATTGCAATTTATCTTATTCAAAATAATTTATTTTCAAATATTTTAAATTTAATATTACCCAACAGGTGCTGCTGTGATTGAAATTGTTTGCCTTTTATAAATGCTGTCTATTGCGATTGACTTTCCAAAAAACGATGGCAGCGGAAGATATATCCTGGCGAACGACAACTTTCCGAACAGGAGTTGTTGCAAAAATGTAAGATTCAAAAGAATTAGAATCTCACAAAATCGGTCTCATTTTTTAATAAAATATTTTTGTAGATATGGAAAAATTGATGATCGAAAAAATAATTGCTCTGGTACTTTTCATGCACATTTATCAATAATTTCAATCTCTTAGTCAATTTTATGAACATCTAAATTTGGTTTATAAATTATATTTTGCAATATCGTTACAGAATTCTTGATTTTTTTCATAAGTCCCTGAATTTATAGCTTTGAACCTAAGAACAAAACGAGAATGTAATAACATTTTAATCGTACTAAATTACACATATTAGACTTGTGCTCTTAAATTAGTTGAATGATATATGACTAAGTGATATATAATATATGAGATAGTTGAATAATTTAAAAAAACAAAAACTTATGTTGTGTCGCTTAATTTATAAACATCTGAAATAATTAAATTCTCTTCACAAAAAACAAAATTCATCCATTTCTTGAATCAAAAAAGCAACACGAAGAATCGCCCTATAGTAGCTTGAGAAAAGCAATACTTTTTTCTTATTGGAACATTTTTTCATAACAAACTGCTTCCAAATTAATAGTATCATAAGATACACACAAACTTTAAATATAATTTTGATTTACCTAACTGTAGATAATCCTATTGAAAGATACATCCTTTTGTATTTTTTATTATATTAAATATGTGAAGTTTTAAATTCATCCTGAAGACGTTTGCATTATTTTATCACTTTTAATAATTTAAAAATGCATTATTATTGAATATTCTCAAGAACCCTTAAAACTTGTGTTAGATTCAGCCATATTGTACCAAAAGTATTACTGGATTTTAAATTTTCGAGAATTTAAGGGTATGTGATACTTGATCATGCCAGTAAGCAGAAGTACAGTTTCTACATATTTGTATCCAAAGTAATTAAAAATATCAAATAAAATTTTGGAAGAAGCTAAAGCATATACAGATGATTTTTAGTAACCCATTTTTAGTTTTGATCATGAAAAAAGTTTACATATTACAAAGTTAATAAATTACTAAAATTAAACTTCAATTTTTTTCTTTTAATTTTCAAAATTCGGTTTTAAAAAATGCTCGTTCTAGATTTTTTGATATATTTTAACAATTGAAATCTTGGAAAATGCTTTCCAAGATTAATTTAAATCATTTCTACAAAAGTAAAATTGCAATCAGTAAGATAAATATATTAATTTGTTTGAATCTGACGTGAAATTCGCGTTAGGGAACAAATAATCGAATAATTGAATGTTTATAGAGAAGAAGCTATTCAAAAGTCCGGAGTGCCAACGGTGAAAAACAGTAGTGATATGGAGAGTCATGTCTTCCAGAAAGCTAAAAGCAAGGTTAATATAATATTTGAAAAAGAAACTCGTTTCATTATTTATTTGAAATCGTGACAAAATGTTTAAATTTTTAGGAAGAATATTTGGGTTTCGTCGCAAGACTAATACTTCATGTACGAGAAATGAGTAAATATCAATTAGTAAGATTTCAATTTTGGAAATGTCAAAAAAAGTTTGATTAAACGAAATCTTTATTGCCAGATTCGAAGAAACAAGGACACGCACCAGGAGGTGGTATAGGTCCAGGAATGTCTGATCCGATCGGAGCTTTGCAGACTCTGGCAAGACAAGGGACTGGAAATAATCAAATGATGGGAATACCCAATCAGGGCCCAAATTCTCAAGGAATGCTTTCACAGCCAAATACCAACGCCGCAACCAATCGTAAGAAAATATTCAAATAACTCTATATTTCATTTTGCATGGATATTAGTGTAGGTAAATCAATGTTGGTAAAGTTCGAGTCAGTAAGTGATAGATATCGTTAAGGATTTCATAGTTTTTTCCGCTTTTTCTAAGTGCTAGGAATCTTGATCTTTCAAGATTTACTTGGGGGGTTTTGAAGAAGTCGTCTTGTTCTCGCCCTGTGCTCTTGAGTAAAGTCTGACTTCTAAATGATATGAAGGGTCAAGATTGTAAGTGTTCCTGAATTTCGAATCTTAGAAAGTCTTAGAACTTTTTATGTGCTTTCAATTATTTTGGATAGGTTCAAATTCGAAATAATTTAATGAAGTTGATATGGGAGGTTCAACTTTTTTTTAATTTTCTCTTTAAACATTTAACGATTTTGTGGTAATCTTTTCTGATTTTTATAGCCTTTTTTCCATTTTGGAATAAAATGGCACTTACTGTGCAATGGGAGATTGGTAAAATTTGTTGAATTACCAGCTTTAAGGTTGTTGCCTCGCTGAAAAACAGGACACAAGAAAAATAATTAATTATACTTCCAGGATTTGAAATATTACATGAGTGATATCGTTTAAAAGAGAAAAGATTATTTTTTATAAAAAATATTTAAACACACAGAAATTATTCTTCCAAAATCTTTTATTCTTGACTGGACTTTTCATTATATTATGTAAATAAACAACAATTTTTTTCAAATTCATGCGGCTTTAAGATAGTATGAGCACGGTAGCATCTTCGAACAAAAGACTTGATTTTTATTTTACGTGAAGTTCAAATACGACTAAACAAATTCTGAAAATTTGAGGGGGGTTGACGATTGTTTAAACAAATAATCGACTTCAAAAGTCAGCATATTAAACATTGGTCTTATGGCAAAGTGGTGGATAGATGAAATGTTTTAATAATTTTCGCCCAAATTTCTCGATGAAAATGAAAAAAAAACTATTTAATTTAAAGCTATGACCTTAAGGAAGAAATTAAAAAAAAACCGTAGTCGCGGACTTATTAAAAAGCTATTTAAAAGAAAGGTCAGCTTTTTAAAAAAATTAGCTGGCTTTGGTTGCCATACGTACAGCTGGGGTCACGTGATCAACCTCACCTCTTTACCGCGCGCCCGCAGCGGTCCATCCCCACCCGGTACCCTGCTCGTACTACCTTAATACGTGGAATAGAGGTATGCAAAAAGATTCGATTCGATTTTCGATCCGATATTGGCCTCCGTCGAATGTCGAATATTCGACACCCGAAGAAGGGTGTTTCGGATGTCGAATATTCGACATTCGACTATGCGGCCGTTCAAATCGAAAAAATCCGATCCGAAGAAGGGTGCTTCGGATGTCGAATATTCGACATTCGACTTTGCGGCCGATCGAATTGAAAAAATCCGATCCGACAAATGAGGCGAATCGAATTTGCGACATTCGATCCGACAAAATGCACACGTCTAATCTAGAGTTCAATATGGCGGACCAACATTTTAAGAAATACTCATAAACCTTTAAATAATATTATATACTATTATATTATTATATCATAATAATATATAACTATTATATTATAATAATCTATGATAATAATCCAAAGCCTAAAAAACTCGGCTAGTTCGAACTTTAAATTTTATGTTTTGGACATCTTTTGTCGAATACAGTTCTTTTCAAACTGTGCATCTATTCAAGTATGTTCACACAGCATTGTTGTAATAAACTTCCATAATTTTTATTGTAAAATTACTACAGAGATTTTGATCAGTGTACTTGAACGCGTTTGAAATCTTTTCATATCTTTTGGTAAAGATGGTTTGGGAAAAAGGTTTCTAAACATGATCAGGTGTATTGTGAATTGTAGTTGTACTAGTAATCACCAATAAAGAGTAGATTTCTTAGTTCAATTATAAATTGAAATTATATATGTGAAGCGTTCTCGTACAAACAGACCACCTAGGACGTGAAGCTAATAATATTCTAGCAACTACTCTCGGCTAAATGCTATTCCCGGCATTATTATACACACTTAATATTATCTGCTTTACAATCTACGGATATAAATATGTAATGAACGTTTATGTGTCGAATATTCGACATCCGAAGTGCGTCCATCGAATGTGGAATAATCGACATCCAGAGCACGTCCGATCGAATGACAGATTTTTAACTTTCGACCGGCGCAATATGTAGTTTGCAATTTTTAATCAGACATTACACAATAAACATTGAATAGTTGTATTTTAATTTTATATCGTCATATTTAAAGAATAAACAAATATTAATTATTTCAATTTGACACATTAATGTTACATAATTTTAACTAATTTTTTAAAAATATATAATTATTAATTTAATTAAATGTAAATATAATATTAAATGTAAAATATTTTAAAGAATTTGAAAATCTTTCTGTGGAAAAAATGACGCTCTCGACTGCAGTGACAAAAATTTCAGACTCAACTAATTAATTTTAAATGTAAAATAATTTGTGAATACATTTTTCAAGTTATTATTAATAGTTTATCATATCGGAATCGTGAGTCGAAAGAATTCGTTTTTTACATATGTGATTTATTCATATCATTTAAAGGAATGTGCATTAAAATTGTTTGAAGAATCAGGCAACGTGATTTGTATTTGATAAAATAACTACAAAATCAAATTCTATACGCCTGAAAACTCGAGAAAAATAATTATACGCACAGGGACTATACACAGTTATATATATTTAACAATTTTAATATCTTTAACCAACTCATCAAAATTTATCCTATACTATGAATCTCTACAACTGAAACAAGACATAACAATTTTAATTTTGGAAATTTGAACAAACCTTACACAATAAAACTCTGTACGACAAAAGAGTAAACCCTACTGAACATAATTTTATTAATAATTTTTTAAGCACAATGAAATTGTACACTAAATTATAGAAATTAAATTTTGTACATTTAAATAAACTCTATTAGAATCTACGAAAAAATATTATGCACCCGATTAAATACTTTTTTATTAGTTTAATTTCAAGGCATGACACACTTACCCGATTACTACCTTACTTTTTTAGACCAACTTCCAGCCACACGAAATAAGATATCGATTTGAAGTTTTGAGAACTTAAATGAAAGACACTAAGAAATGTTTATGATTAAAAAATAATTTTTTTATCTAAATTGTTATTAGAATTGTAAAAATCTAGAAGTAAAAAAAGTCCCTTCGTGACTCTTCTTCAAGAGCCTAAAATTTCAACTCGATATCTTATCTCGATTTCTGAAGATATTCGAAAAAAATGTTATATCTATACACTGCTGCTCAGCATTATTTACAAATTCCTGCAACATCCAGAAGTTCAGACAGATTGTTCACGAGTAAACGAACAATCTCTGAAGAGAAAAGAAGTCTGCAGCCACCCTCTTATGTAAAAGAGTATATTAATTTGTATGAAAATCATGAGTTCTTAAAGCAATTATAATAAAGTTAAGAGTTTCTTTATAACATTACTCGTATTTATTTTATACCTATACACTTCTATTATTAATAGACCAGCATACAAATTTCAAACTATGTTGCACACACTTTCTCAAATAATCAGTCTCAAAGAAAGTAGAATTTAAAAACAGTATCATTAAAGGAAAATCCGACTTAAGCAGAAAGAAAACAATCTGAATTCGACTATACGGCCGATCGAATCGAAAAAATCCGATCCGAAGAAGGGTGCTTCGGATGTCTAACATTCGACATTCGACGAGCGGCTGATCGAATGTCGAATATTCGACATTCGACGGACGGCCAATCGTGTGTCGAATATTCGACATTCGAATATGCGGCCGATCGAATCGAAAAAATCCGATCCGAAGAAGGGTTCTTCGGATGTCGAATATTCGACATTCGACTTTACGGCCGATCGAATCGAAAAAATCCGGTCCGAAGAAGGGTGCTTCGAATGTCGAATATTCGACATTCGACTATGCGGCCGATTGAATCGAAAAACTCCGATCCGACAAATAAGGCGAATCGAATCGAATTTGCGACATTCGATCCGACAGAATTCACACGTCTAACGTGGAAGCGGAAGCTTACTTTTTTTAAAGAAAATTTTCCACAACTTGACCACGCTCAATTTTTGAAAACTAATTTTTTACTGACTTAAATAATAAAAAAATAATTTTTCGAAATAAAGAATTTCAAGAAATGAAATTATTTGGCATTAATTTAATCGTATTCAAAAATTGGACATGCTCAAATTGTGTAGAATTTTCTTTAAAAAAAAATAAGCTCCCACGTATTAAACTCGCATGAATTTAAAAAAATCGGTGTTTATTTACATAATATAATGAAAATTTCAGTCAAGAATGAAAGATTTTGGAAGGATAATTTCTGTGTGTTTAAATATTTTTTATAAAAAATAATCTTTTCTCATTCAAACGATATTATTCATAATAATATTGCAATTTCTAAAAGGATAATTAAATATTTTCCCCAGAGACCTGTTTTTTATCGAGGCAACTACCTTAATGTGTATTTCTATAAATTTTCTGAGTTTTAAGTTTCTAAAATATTCAATTTCTGAAATTTATTGTGTTCTAAGTACAAAAATTTGGGGATCGTCAAGTTTTCCGAATTTTTTAGTTTATCTGCATTTCAACATTGCATATTCAATTATCATAGATTTGTTCATAGGTTCTTAAAATTAAAAAATTATTCAATCAGGTCTTGAAAATTTTTAATCCAGAAAAATTGAAAAAATCTTCAAAGTAAAATATAAAATTGTGAAATTAAAAATTGAGGAAAATCAGATTTTGGAAATTTTGGGAATAATTTAATGATATATGTTCAGTTCTTCAGAGTCTAAATCAACGACCCGGGCAAGGTGTGAACATAGGAGGCATGCAAAGTAAAATGGCTGGAATGGGAATGATATCTGGACAAACTGGAGGCGCAGTGGGCCACATGGGTCAAATGCAGGGAATGCAAAACAGCGCGATTCTTACACAAATCAATCAGATTGGCCAGGGAAATATGCCCCAGCAAATGGTACAAATTGGACCTGGACAAATGGGACAGATGGGACAAATGGGAAATCAAATAGGAACTCAAATGGGAGTCGGACAGTCCCAGCAAAACATTCAGGTACATACTAGATTCATCAAGGGAATTCTAATTTGCCCTCATCATATAGTGAATGAAAAGATCTTTAATTAAAAAAAAAAAAAACTTTTGACGTTTATTTTAAAAGATATGAGAAATAGTATGTCCTCTAAACTTTAAACTTTTAAATTTAGAAAGTTGCCGGATTATCATTTTTCTTTAAATAGAATCAGATTCAAAATCAAGTAACTGGACAGATGGGAGGAGGAATTGTTGGAATGCAAGGAATACAAACTGTAATGCAGCAACAGATGAATCAAATGAGCTCAAATCAAATGCAGCAGCAAATGCACAACGTTCAGCGAAAGGTTGGAAGCATTTGTAGAGTATAATTTGTAGTATTGAATATGTTCATAACTGAAAAATTTCAACCTCAGGAAATGTTGAATACGGGATTCCCTGGTCCGCGTAATGTCACACCAAATCAATTTTTAAGACAGAGTCCTTCTCCTTCTGTACCGAGTCCTGGTGGCTTAGTCGCTTCTACAAGGTAAGATGACAATAATTATATAAACAAATAAGTGGAAATCATTGAGAAATTGTAACCACCTCTTTAAGTTTGCAAGATAACCATATTTAGTTACTCATGTTAAGGTAGTACTGTCGTAAATGGAAATACCGTTCAGATATTGATAAAATTGAAATCACTGGTGAACATTAAGCCAGAAATGACTCAGTTAAATTTTTGAGGACCTAGGGTACACTGGAGGGGAGTAACTAGTAATTGCATTTTGAGACGATTAACACCTAACCTTATGAAAAACCGAATTCATTTACAAATCCTGCCATAACTACCATTCAGATTTTAATAAAAATTACTGGTGCATTGATTGATAATATAAGCATCATTTTGTAAGTTAAAACATCACAATTGGATTCACGTATCGTAGAAAGTCATCTGCTATACACACATATATAGTCGCTTTCTTATGCGGCGTTGATAAATTTAGATACTACGTGAAGCAAATGAGAAAAAGTACTCATTTGATTAGCTACGTACCGACAGTACTACCTTAATTTAAGAATAGTTATTTTGATCAATTGTTTTGTATTTAATTTTCAGCAATCAAATGGTTCCATCTCCTGCGTTGGTTCCATCTCCAATGTCCCAACCCTCAATTCTTTCAGGCCAGCAACGCTCCATTGGTAATTCACAAAAATATTTTTCAATTTAATCTTATCTAAATCTAATTTAACTCAATTTTATTTTGCTATTTACTATTGTAGGAATGGTAGCTTCTCCTAGTAGTTCGTTAAACACTCCTGGTGGCATTAGTGCAACTCCAAGTCCTATGGAAGATCATGCTTACAAAGAGAAAGTTCGGAAATTGTCGAAATATGTCGAACCTTTGAGAAAAATGATTGCTAAATCAAGTAGTGAAGGAAGTAAGCTTTCATTATTTTTAATTCTTCATTAAAATTTTATTTTCTAGATACTGTTTTTATATGGATAATGTTTTTTCTTCTGCTAATGTTAAATATCGTTATCAAATACTCAGAAGATTAAATAAACTCGCTCACTTAAGAAAATGAAATTTTAAACTACTTTTTCGGATCTTGTAGATTAGATAATTTATGAGTAAAAATGATTAAAATCCGCGTAAGTAAAGGAGAGATTTTCATAAAGAATTTTAAATTTCTGATAAATTAAATATTTTGTTACTATAATTAACAGCATTTTTTAATACATTGTTTTGAATTAGATACTTTTTAATATTTTTTGAGCACAGACGTTGATAAAACTGCCAAAATGAAAAAGTTGCTTGAGATATTGTCAAATCCAACGAAAAGAATGCCTTTGGAGACGTTGCAGAAATGCGAAATTGTTTTGGAGAGAATGGACTTTTCGAAAAGAGGTGATGGTAGCGTTGGACCGGTACTTACGACTCTGAAAGAACAGCATTTCTTTAGTCCACTTCTTGAAGCAGTGAATACACATTTACAGAGTCCTGTCGTCAATCATACTCTTCAAAGAACTTTTGGTCCCTGTCTGGAAGCATTTTTTGGTCCAGAAATTAAGTAAGAGCTTAACTGTTTTTATCCTAATGGCAAATATGACTTTTATACTGTCTGCATAAATTCGATTAACTATGTGTGCCTCATGATTCTCTGAAATTATTTCATCATAGATTAATTTGACTTGCAATGAGGGGGTCTAGATGTTTTGGATTTATATTCATATAATGTATGGGATTCCGCGCCCTTACTTAAACTGCATTTATTTTGAAGAAGTTAATAGTGACATCGCATCACCATACTTCCCTAAACAAACTTTTCCCACATGTATTAGAAAAAATATTTCGGAACAGTTCGTTACTTCAGTTTTGCTCATACTATAATTGAAAGTTATCACAAGAAATTTCAAGGCAAAATTTTATTAAGTAATCGAATTTTATAAATGACATAAGTCCGTTTGAGTTGAACTTCAGTATAGTATTAAAAATAGATGTTTGGCAAGGTCATTCGTTTTAATTTGAAATATTTCAATCCTCTTCTTGGAGTGGTTAATTTATAATTTTTGGCAACTGATAGGTCTCATTTTTGGGGACCCTATAAAAGTAATTTTCTAAAACAATCAAATGGAAACCTTCAGTGGCAATCTTTGAAAAATGTCTAGTGATTTGCAAGTAGTAATTATCAAACCAGGCTTATTATTAATTACTTATGCGTCGTAGTGTACGTAGCTGAAAGGGCTTAGCCGGGTAAGCATGTAAGTACTGTCCATCGCCAGCCACTACTTTTTTCAATTTTTCTGACAAAGTTTGTCTGGCGATTTTTACTACGGAAAAAAAAATTAAACATCGAGTTTGCTTGAAATGTTGTCTTTCCAATGAAATTACGGCTACGGAATCATTGAAAATGTTGCAGAAGTGTTTTGGGGAGTTTACTCTATTCAGAACGCAAGTATTTGAGTGGTATAAAGCATTTAGTGAGGGTCTTGAGGTCGTAGAAAATTTGCCTCGTGCGAGTCGTCCATCCATATCTGTTAACAACGATAACATCTCTTATGGATCGACTCAACACATTGTGGTTCATGTTTTGTGTATGAAACGCGTCGCCGCTAGACTCGTACCGAAAGACGATAATGCGCTGTCACATTCCAGCCTGATTGCGACTGAATTTTTGGCTAAACACGAAACAAAACTCATTGCTCAGCCACCGTATTCGCCAGATTTGGCTCCCTGTGACTTTTTTCTGTTTCCAAAATTCAAATAGCCGCTCCGAGGAACGCACCATGAGTCGATTAAGGCCATAAAAAGAAATTCGCTGAAGGAACTAAAAGCCATACCGGCCAATGCCTATAAGAAGTGTATGGAAAATTGGATTAACCGTTGGCATGCTTGTATTGGCTCAAAAGGAGCCTATTTTGAAGAAGGCAATAATAAAGATTTTTATTAAAATACATAAAAATGTTGTTTCTTTAACCAGTCTGGGTCAAATTTGATCAGATGGTACTATTGCGTTTTTTCTTGCATGAAAAATTGATGGTAATTTCAGAAGAAGCCCAAGTGCAATCATACATTAGAGAGAAAATCTATTTACCAGTTGTCAATCGGTTCTGTGAAAGTCATTTAATTAAAAACCGAATTTTTGAAGATCTCAGTTTTTTAAAAATACATTCCAAAACTACGATTCTTTCTGCGTCAGCGTTATCTAAAATTATGGGATTCAAATAAAAGGCTTGATGGTTTCATTAAGAAACAGTTAATCCTGTTCGGTGAATCAAGCTCTTATTGTGTTTCTCTTCAAATTGCGCACGGGAGCTCTAATAAAATGATAAGCTCCATCTTGCAATTAGATAATGAACAATTAACTTTAAATTATTCTGCAAGCATAATTAAAAGCTTTGAAAATCTCGTGTTTGATGTTAGCGATAGTTTATTTTTGATTTGTAATGGTACGTATGCACGACATTAAAAACGTACTGACAACGAGTACCAGAGGAAGTCCCTCTCAGGGCGGAAGAAGGTTGCTCTACGTAAATCTTTGACTATCTGTTTGACTGACGAATATGTGATTGACATATTCGGACTCTTGTTTTTGACCGTGGTTTTCGAGACGTGAAATCTAACTTATCTCGTTTTGTTACAAAAATTCGTGGGGTAATCGAATCTGTACACGGTGTACTAAAAAAAACTATCGCCTTCTGGATCATAAAATTGATAACAAGTTGTTACCAAAAGTTGACTCCGATATAGAAAGTGTGGATGAAGTTGTGCAGAGGATGCATGATAAATAAAATGTCGAAAATACTTTGGCTATTGAAGCAGAAGATTAAGGATGCATTCGAAGAAAACTTTCATTTTAAATTATTACATTTGATGATTTATTAGACTTTCCGGAAATGACAGAAAAAGACTTGAAAACTTTATTCATCGGGTCATATCAAATTTCACAAGCTGTTTCGTATTTGGCAGAATTGGTCGGTAAAGGAAAACTAAACATTAAATATGTTAAAAATGAGAAAAATGTACACAAATTGGAGGTTCCATCACGACATATTTCTCATACTACATACATATACTTTTTAAGCTACAAACTTAACAGCGTTGGGGTCTCTGGTCTGACAGAATACGCATTCGAATGTGCTAATGGTAGAAGAACTGTTGGTTGTTGTTCTCACGTAGCCGCAGTTGTATACTATTTATTTTACGCAAGGTACTTATCAAAATTTTTCAAACCGGCAAAAATACTGAGTGGTTTATTTGAGAATCATTAATACATTTCAGTGATAGAGAGCAATAGCGAAAAAAATTAAGGGAATTCTCTTAATTTTTAGTGAATGAGAAAAGCAATACGAGCATGCGAAAGACAAGGGTAATCACATTAAAAAAATACCCCGATTTTAATAAAGCATCCCGATTTGTGAGCATGGAAACATACAATAGGATGGTGCCTAGAAGCAGCCTGGGCATTAGTATTACCTTGACTTTTGAGCAACTTTGACGTGGTTTTTTCGGTTTTGGCTAGTCTTCTATCCTTCATTCTGATGACTGCTGACCTGCTTGCAGACTTGTAGACTCATCTCTTGTAACCAGTTATGATGGGTCCTATAAATGTGGGATCAGAATTAACGCGATCCAATATGTCTAAAAAGACCTGCTCACGGTACTGTTTTTTAAGAAAATCCATCTCTTCTAAAACGAGCCTTGCCGTGACACCTCTCATGCCCAAAATATCCACCAAAGTTAAACGAACAGACTCGCGAGAGATGTTCAGGTCACGAGCTATCTCTCAGAAGCTGGAATGGCGATTATCAAGCATAATTTCCTTCAGGTTTTCGATGTTTTCATCGGTTGAAGGTCGTTTAAAACGAGGGATGTCTTCTACGATCTGTCGGCCCTCCTTGAACGCTTTGCACCACTCCTAAGTCCGTGTTTTTGATAACATTTTTAGTAAGTCAACACACAAAATTTCATTCACAACACAAAATTTAAGGCGACTTTTCGTTCAATAATTTCGTTTATTGTAAAATTTGTGATGCGCTACTGGAGTGGACAGATTTAACCAACTGCTGTAAACAGAGTGGTTGACAAATCGCGCTAATTATTGGCATAGTAATTAAGTACAAACAAACAAACGGATTTTAGGATTATCCTTTGGGCGAATTTCACTTTTCATGTGGGGCAATGTTTCTCCAGTGACCACACTTAAAAATTTTAAGTTGTCAGATTGGGTTAAAATTTTGTTAATGGATTCGTATTTTTACGCACTTTTTGATAAGAAAAATTAGTTTCAAACTCAAAATTTGCCTCAAGGTGATCCACATCAAGATCACGTGGGTCTCCTGCATGGTTCGCAGGAAAACGGTGGCGGACCGGTGCTACTGCTGCCTTGGCTTCGGCTATATGACGGCGGACTGTCAGGGGCCTTAGTGAAGCAGGAGTTGTTGGAGGTGCGGCAAAGAAGGGCACAAGAAGGTCCTGTTCAAGTAAACCGCGGTACTATCTTTGCGCTGTAAGAGAATATTAATATTCCGGGAACAATGCGTTGCGCGGCTTTTCGGGAGGAAGCCTTTAAGAGGAAGCCTTTGAGAAGCCGCGTATGAGTTCTTAACCCTTTAAGGGCCAAAATGGCATAAACGATACACCGGTCTTTGAGGCCGTGTAACTTATGCTATTCGCGACTAAAAAATTGAGAGGAATATATTTTTGATGTGCTGAACTTTAAGAAGGTGTGGTTCAGAGATTAATTTTTCACTTTTGTCTTTACAAAATGGCGCCTGAATTACAAAATTTTCACGAATAAATTCAGGATTTTTTTTGTCAGAAAATATGAACAAACCGAGAAAATTACCAAGAATGAAAAGTTCTTAGAATCACTCAAAGAATGCGTCTGAATTTTTTCAAAACGTTTCGAGCAACTTTTCAATTTTGCAAATAGCATAATTTTTGCAAATTAAAAAATTGCTCAAATCAACCCGAAAAAAATTTGTATGTATTCTTTTACCAATTTTAAGAATTTTTTATTCTTGGTAATTTTCTCGGTTTGTTCATATTTTCTGACAAAAAAAATCCTGAATTTATTCGTGAAAATTTTGTAATTCGGACGCCATTTTGTAAAGGCAAAAGTGAAAAATTAATTTCTGAACCACACCTTCTTAAAGTTCAGACATTTATTACACAGGTTAAAAATGTTCCAGGTCGTTGACAAACCAGGAAACCTTTCAAAACTCGCTTTCAAAAAAAAAAGATCGAAAAAATCGTGCCTTTTTTTTTTAAACTGAATATTTTTATAATTAATAATTTTTTAGATCAATTTCGTATTTACCATTGGAAAGGGTACGTCTTGAACTTCACAAATATGTCCCTCTCAATTTTTTCAGTCCCGAATAGCATAATTTACACGGCCTCAAAGACCGGTGTATCGTTTATGCCATTTTGGCCCTTAAAGGGTTAATATATTCCTGCTGTAATTTGAAGACATTTCAATTTAAAGTGATTGTAAACTGTATCGTACTTGAAAATACGAAAGTTTATAATTCTAGTCTTGAAGTTCCCCGCGAATTTCGAAACTTCACATGTTAACCGATAGGTTGCGAATATTGAATTCACTCGCAAACAAGACAGATTTCATACTCTATAGGGATGAAGACCTAATTCCACATTATCATTGATCTTCGAGATTGCTTTTGAAGCCGAAATTTCAAAGGTAGTTACATATGAGGGGTCGGATGCAATAAGGGGCTTAGCGCTTGGATCTCCTCAAACGTGACGTCTCGGTTATTGATTTTCCGAAGTCAAGAAAATTAAATGAAAAAAATACCATCATATTCAGCATTATTTATCTCTTCACTTCGGAAAATCGGTAACCGAGACGTCACGTTTGAGGAGATCCGAGCGCTAAGCCCCTTATTGCATCCGGCCTCTTATATGTTTTGAGTAAATGCAGTTTTATTAATTGGAGATCTAGTATCTGTAATAAACATCGAAAATAACGGGTTAAAGCATATAATTATGGCTATATTATCTGGCAATTGAAGCCACGGCACTGTTGCCGTACGCAACTAACAAACTCTTATCATTGAGTACTTGAAAGAAAATTTCTTACCATGGAAAATTTAATACTTCATGGATGGAGCATGACAACATTTTGAAAACAAGTATAGTTTTGCTAACTTTTCGCAACATGAACAAGATTTTGCCAATCACTATTTTGCGCACACTACAATATCATGCTTTTCTGAAACATTGTGAGAGTCAAATTATTGCTGAAAGAACTGGATTTTCTGTGGATTGGTCCGAATACGCGAAAAAGAAAAAGGTAAAGCTAATTACAAAAAAAATACAATTCCGGAAAAATAGGTGGCGTCTAAACGATAAAGTACCGTATAAGTTGAAATTTAGAAGTCCCATTGATCTTCACTCTAGCGCGTAGCGATAGCGTGCGTTGCGCTACGAGAATACCTACACTCAAGTTTTGTTCTGTTGCTTGAAAACCAAAGCGCGGCAACAATTCCCCTTGGAAGGATTTTAGTATATATAATAAGGTTCAGTATAAGCTTGATTATGGAGATAAAAAATAATCCAAGGTGAAAAAAAATTATTTTATTTTTTATTTTGAAAAATTTTTGTTCAATTTTGAGTTTATAATTTTTTATTTGCGGTTATCAAAAAGTGCGTAAAAATACGAATCCAAATATCTGATACAAAAGTAATTTGCGTATAGTACGATATTAGTTACAGGCACTCAAAGCCAAACGGTGTGCGAGTTATAGTCAAGACCTTCACCTTTGCGCATGCGCAAACTAATTGTTTTATGTACTGAAAATTTGGTACGAGGCATCCTATCCAATAGAAAAATGCGCAATTTCAACCCTATCTGAAAACTGAAAATTTTTGGGTAGCGTCACTTCAGAAATAATGTTCTATATAGGAGTATGTGGATCTATGACGGCAATTTGGACTCAAAACGTGCGAGAGTAGATTTTACATGATAACCCGACTAGGTCCTTTGTTACAACAAAATACATTGAGGTCGGGAGCAGCATTAAACACTGCGATTACATTAGTGTGATCGCGAAGATCCTATTTATGAATATATATTTTTGAGAGAAGAATAACAATGCCAGTATATTTCAAAGCCTTTTACGATCTCAAGTTATCAAGATCCGTGAATGATTATAAGAAAATTTTGTTGCAGTTTATTCCATTTTTTTAAGTTTCCTGTTGTTGCTAAATGAACTGGGATAAAAAATAGTTTATAATTTTTTGTAAACAAATTTATCTGTGAGAATAATATAAAACAAGTAGGTTATGCGTAAAATTTGAATGGCACCATCAGTTTTTTTGTACAATCATTTTTTTAACCAAATTAAAAAAACGAAAGAACTATATTTTTCTATGAAAATTTTTCAAAAATATTCTAAACTTTCTAAACATTAATTTTAAAATTTATAAGTGCAATTTATGATTATAAATATTAATTTGAAAAAATTTTCAATTTTGAAGAAATGCACATTTAAAAACTGCCAACTTGTCAGTCATACAAATTAAAACAGATCAGTTGAAAAGAGAATTTAAAAACTTTTCAGAAACTTACCACCTCCATTAAAACGGCAAAAAATTGAAGAATCGGTGAGTGAAATTCCTGATGTCTTGCAAGGAGAAATCGCGAGGCTTGACCAGAGATTTAAAGTAAGTTCCAAATTTTTGACTTAGTTCTTTTTTTATTTCAATAAATTGGTATTTAAGTTTAAAAAGTTTAAAGTTTAAAGTTTAAAGTTTAAAAATTTAAAAATTTAAAAGTGGTGATCGCGCTCGAATCTAAATTAATGCAGATTGTTTCTCGAACACTGCACTTTCAAATGGATTTAGACAGTCTAGTTTTGCTTTGGATTATTAAAGAAAATTAAAATTTGTTTCTTATTTTTTTTAGTTTTATTTTATAATTCTAATTGTTTTCGACATAATATATAGAAACTAGACCTCTGATTGTCCAAATAAACAAAGTATTAGATACCATGTATTTCTACTTGGATAGCTATGGTATGAATTCGAGACGAGAATTCCTATTGACCCCCGTGGTCAATTTTTTATATAATTTCCTATAATTTCAGGTGAGTTTGGATCCAGCGCAACAGAGTGGATCGCTTTGTATTCAGTTGATTTGCTGGTTGGATGATCGACACCTTCCCTGTGTACCACCAGTTTCGGTAACAGTTCCAGCAGATTATCCTTTGACGCCTCCCAGATGCGTTATGGAACCTCACGAATACACTACCACTTTTTTAAGTGGGGTCAAAGAAGCACTAAGTGCTCGAATTTCAAAGCTTCCAAAGCAGTTTTCTGTCTCGCAACTACTGGACACTTGGGAAATGAGTGTCCGTCAAGCTAGTGCTCCCTCAACCAAATCTCCTAGCAAAGCTGCTATTTTAATGGGACTCTGAAATTGAAAAAATACTCTCTATATATCAATCAGTTATATCAACGCAACTATTGTAAACATACAGAAAAACCTTTAAAAACCTAAAACCCTGAAACAAGTTTTACTATGGTATAATTTGTAACAAAATTTAATTAAAAAAACAACTTTATAGATAAATAAATAGATTTTTAAGGTCATGAATGAACCAAACCACGTGAGTGATTTCCTGTGAAAGTTCATGTAAGATAACTGTTCTATTTCACAAAATATCTTCCTGAAAATTTGGGAAATACAACAGAAAATGATAAGAAACGTCTTTCAACTTCGTTTGAATCATGATTTTGCAAAAAAATTTACACTTAACTGTAATTATCGATAAGTTCTACAATATTTTTCAAAATTTCCACTAAAAAGAAGTTAACGGATGTTGTTTATTGTTTTTTGTACCGTTTTTCAAATTTGCAGAAAGATGCTCTGTAAATTCAAAAAGTTATCTTATATGAACGAATTAATGTATAATTTAGTCACCTAGTCCGATTGATCCATGGCCTTGATGATTTCAACTTTCTTAGCTTTTTTTTTTGAAGAGAAACGCTTTCGACTGTCAGGAAGTAAGCCCGGGACCTTCCGGTTGTAAGTTGAATGCTCTTATCACTAAGCTGCACAAGCGTCTCTTTTAAACTAATTAAAGCCTTCAAAGTTTAGGACTGTTCAAATATTCTATCAGGAGAATTTTTATGTCATACTAGACAAATATATCTTATACTGAGACAGAAATGTTCCTTTGATTAAGTAAACATTAATAAGTTTTAATATTAGAGCTAATTGAAAATTCAATCCATTAGAGATCGTTCAAAATTTATCTATATTATGGAAGATTTCTGAATATTGAATAAAGCATTTTCCATTATACCTTAATTTAAATTATAACCCTAGTTAAAGTAGCATTAAAGTGCCTGACTTTATACTATTTTGTCAGTTAGTTATTTTATTAATACTGACTCAACTTCCTTTAACTATATTCCATTTTTAATTTTTTGATATTCTAACTCATGTTAAAACACTAACCAGTGATCAAGATTTTTAATAAAAAACGTTTTCAAGTTCATAGATAACTTGAAATTCGAAAAAGTACACTCTTGTTATCCATCTGCTCGAAAAGTTTCCGCATCCTCATTAGAGGTGTGCAAAAACATTCGATTCGATTTTCGATCCGATATTGGCCTCCGTCGAATGTCGAATATTCGACATTCGACTATACGGCCGATCGAATCGAAAAAATCCGATCCGAACAAGGGTGCTTCGGATGTCGAATATTCGACATTCGACTATGCGGCCGTTCAAATCGAAAAAATCCGATCCGAAGAAGGGTGCTTCGGATGTCGAATATTCGACATTCGACTTTGCGGCCGATCGAATTGAAAAAATCCGATCCGACAAATGAGGCGAATCGAATTTGCGACATTCGATCCGACAAAATGCACACGTCTAATCTAGAGTTCAATATGGCGGACCAACATTTTAAGAAATACTCATAAACCTTTAAATAATATTATATACTATTATATTATTATATCATAATAATATATAACTATTATATTATAATAATCTATGATAATAATCCAAAGCCTAAAAAACTCGGCTAGTTCGAACTTTAAATTTTATGTTTTGGACATCTTTTGTCGAATACAGTTCTTTTCAAACTGTGCATCTATTCAAGTATGTTCACACAGCATTGTTGTAATAAACTTCCATAATTTTTATTGTAAAATTACTACAGAGATTTTGATCAGTGTACTTGAACGCGTTTGAAATCTTTTCATATCTTTTGGTAAAGATGGTTTGGGAAAAAGGTTTCTAAACATGATCAGGTGTATTGTGAATTGTAGTTGTACTAGTAATCACCAATAAAGAGTAGATTTCTTAGTTCAATTATAAATTGAAATTATATATGTGAAGCGTTCTCGTACAAACAGACCACCTAGGACGTGAAGCTAATAATATTCTAGCAACTACTCTCGGCTAAATGCTATTCCCGGCATTATTATACACACTTAATATTATCTGCTTTACAATCTACGGATATAAATATGTAATGAACGTTTATGTGTCGAATATTCGACATCCGAAGTGCGTCCGTCGAATGTGGAATAATCGACATCCGAAGCACGTCCGATCGAATGACAGATTTTCAACTTTCGACCGGCGCAGTATGTAGTTTGCAATTTTTAATCAGACATTACACAATAAACATTGAATAGTTGTATTTTAATTTTATATCGTCATATTTAAAGAATAAACAAATATTAATTATTTCAATTTGACACATTAATGTTACATAATTTTAACTAATTTTTTAAAAATATATAATTATTCATTTAATTAAATGTAAATATAATATTAAATGTAAAATATTTTAAAGAATTTGAAAATCTTTCTGTGGAAAAAATGACGCTCTCGACTGCAGTGACAAAAATTTCAGACTCAACTAATTAATTTTAAATGTAAAATAATTTGTGAATACATTTTTCAAGTTATTATTAATAGTTTATCATATCGGAATCGTGAGTCGAAAGAATTCGTTTTTTTCATATGTGATTTATTCATATCATTTAAAGGAATGTGCATTAAAATTGTTTGAAGAATCAGGCAACGTGATTTGTATTTGATAAAATAACTACAAAATCAAATTCTATACGCCTGAAAACTCGAGAAAAATAATTATACGCACAGGGACTATACACAGTTATATATATTTAACAATTTTAATATCTTTAACCAACTCATCAAAATTTATCCTATACTATGAATCTCTACAACTGAAACAAGACATAACAATTTTAATTTTGGAAATTTGAACAAACCTTACACAATAAAACTCTGTACGACAAAAGAGTAAACCCTACTGAACATAATTTTATTAATAATTTTTTAAGCACAATGAAATTGTACACTAAATTATAGAAATTAAATTTTGTACATTTAAATAAACTCTATTAGAATCTACGAAAAATATTATGCACCCGATTAAATACTTTTTTATTAGTTTAATTTCAAGGCATGACACACTTACCCGATTACTACCTTACTTTTTTAGACCAACTTCCAGCCACACGAAATAAGATATCGATTTGAAGTTTTGAGAACTTAAATGAAAGACACTAAGAAATGTTTATGATTAAAAAATAATTTTTTTATCTAAATTGTTATTAGAATTGTAAAAATCTAGAAGTAAAAAAAGTCCCTTCGTGACTCTTCTTCAAGAGCCTAAAATTTCAACTCGATATCTTATCTCGATTTCTGAAGATATTCGAAAAAAATGTTATATCTATACACTGCTGCTCAGCATTATTTACAAATTCCTGCAACATCCAGAAGTTCAGACAGATTGTTCACGAGTAAACGAACATTTTGAATTTTCCTAAACAAAATTTCTCTTATACACATCTGTAGTCTAGTTCCCGTGACGTGATGCTGCACTTATGTCAAGTGACGCTTTGCCGCAACTCTCTATAAATATCTCTAACACTCGTGGTTTTTTTTTATGGATCACGTTTTCCACGATTTCGCATTATCGCATTATATACAGGAAATCCTTTGCCTGCAGTGGTTTTCGGTATTCAATTTATGCGAACTGTGACGATTAAAGTAGTTGTGCCAAAAATCAGTATCTGGAAAAAGAAGTTTTTTTATGATTTCAAACTAGTAATTATATCATCAGCCGTGTTACCTTTGTTACGTCAGAAACCTAACATTTCTCTTCTTAAAAGATTCCTCGTTTTATGAAAGGATCGAAAAGGATCCTCTCTAAGGGATGAGGAGAAGTCAGTGATTGAGAATGTTTATTGATATAAAGTATGTTTATTGACAATCAAATTGAGAAACGAATAAGCATCATGGAATTGGAAATCGAATTGAAATTTAGATGTACCTTTGTAATTACCCCGAGTGAAATTTGTCTGATGATTTATTGAGCCCAGTGGAGCGAAGGTGGTCAGTTGAGTCTTCGTTGAGATCCTTGAGATAGTACTTGTTTGATGGGAAATTCGTTGTTGAGACGGTTGGTCTAGTCGATTCTTGATCCAAGTTTAGAGAGAATTTTGGAAAGTGATTCCCCTTCACTTTCTAATGTCGTTGAACTCAGCGTCGAGTAAGAATTCGTCTGAGTAGCGGTAAAATTCGATGAGGCTGGACTAGACTGAACTGAACTCGCCGTGTAGAGATGATGGTACTGGACAGGACTCGCGTTGGTTACATTGTGAAAATCGGATGTCGACTGGCTGACTGAACTCACGTTGGTTACATTGTAGAAATTGGATGTCGACTAAGTGACTGAACTGATCTCTATTGGAACTTTCGCTTTTTATAGAACTTTGAAAGGTCACCTATGGTGGGAGTAAAAATCAAGGTGTACCACCTTTTCCATATTTGGTATTAAGATCGGATGAGTTGCCTTCTCTGATGACTCGTGCTCCAATGAAATTTATTACCTGGCACTAATGTCGCAGTCTATTTTATCTGTTATTCGATTCTAACGAAAAGGTCAACTACTGTGGAAGTAAAAACAAGGTGTATCATCTTTTCCATATTTGGTATTTAAGATCGGATGAGTTGCCTCCTCTGATCACTTATGCTTCGATGAAATTTATTACCTGGCATTAGTGTCATAGTCAAATATATCAAGTCTATTTTATCTGTTATTCGATTCTAACGAGAACCGATGAGTCACGTTCCGATGAAATTTATTACTTGGCGTTAATGTCACAGCCAAATATATCTATTTAGATTTGCCTTTCGATTTTAAAGATCTTCCTATTTCTTGTTAGATCTTGCTGTTGAGTCAATATAATCAAGGACGTGGTAATGTTACCTTGATCCCTTCATTGGTCCCTTAATTTGTTTATTACTCTAGGTGGTAGAGTCGCGGGACGTGACACCTTTTTAATAAAAAAAATTCAAAAATTAAGAAAAGTAATATTTTAATAATGTTTTTTATAATAGGATATTTCCTTATTATCGCTCTTTACCAATTTTTTGAAAATGATTGAAGTTTCTTAAATCATAGCTTATTTTTTCGATGAAAGTATTCTCTAAAACTTGACCGTTTCCAATTTTTGAAAATGAATCAATTATTATCAAATTCAGCAATTTGTTTATAAAAATTTTGTTTTGGAAAATTGTTTTTTAATGATTTCTACCATTAAAGATTTTTTTTTTCAAAAACTGGAAACGGTTAAGTTGTAGAGAATATTTTCATCGAAAAAATAAGCTATGATTTAAGAAAATTCAATCATTTTCAAAAAATTGGTAAAGAGCGATAATAAGGAAATATCCTATTACAAAAAACATTATTAAAATATTATTTTTCGTAATTTTTAAATTTTTTCTATTAAAAAGAGTGTCTTTCCTTATATTTGACGCGGCTGATGATATAATTACCATTCTTGAAATCATAGAAAAACTTATTTTTCCAGAGACTGATTTTTGGCACGACACTACCTTAGGTAAGCTAATATATATTTTTATGATATATACCTACGAACATTGCGAAAAAAGCCACGTGCGAGAAACATTTTTTTTAGGTCATATGGAGTTCACAGTTTCCTTATATTGCCAAAAATGTGTAATTTTGCAATATAATTATAAACTAGCTAGGAAGCATTAACGATTTTTTTAAACAATATTACAGTATTAAATATCAATGCAGCTGTATTATAAGTAATTTAGTATTATTTAATTGCAGAAGATATTTTTTCGTTGGAAAACTTTAAAAAAAAGATTTAAAAACATTATATTAATAATAATAAAATTGTGAATTTTACTTTTCCAATTTTATAAATGACCTTAACTTCTTTACTCGGCGACAAAATGTGTTAATATTATAGGTCATTTGATCCGTATAAAATAAGGGCATCTTTTAAATTGTTGAAACAAGTTTGAATTGCATTAAGGAAAAAACTTTTACTATGATAAATCAAATTTTTAAATATTATAAATATCCACAATCGATTCGTCTCGAGTCAAAGAATCTTTTATATTGTTGTATCAACTCTAAATTATGTCAATGAAAAAAGCTTTACTCTAAAAAACCCAGTTTTAAATTATTATATAGCCATAACAAGAAATTTCAGCAGATTTCTTAGAAAGGCCACAACTGGTACAATTCGAAGAGCCTCCAAAAGAAGTCACATACACTGTGGAAGTGTACCAATGGTTTTTTCGAAGGCAGAAAGATCAATGGTTGTCTAATATTACAATTTTAATTAAGGGGGGTAATAGGTTTAGAGGGTGGTTTTTTCAATAATTTTTATGAATTTTTTCGAAAAACAGAAATGTATATAATTTATTTATACTTTATGAACATTTTGTATATATATTTAAGAAAATATTGTGAAATTTTTGAAGCCTTTCGTTGGTAAACATGGAAGATATCAGCTGCTGCCCATGGAGCGTCACCATCAGAAGTGACAGTTTGTGTACATTCTGGAGGCCAGAGTTCTCATCTGAAATTAAAAGGAATTTAAATTTACTTTAATAACATATCTCTCTTCTATGTGAACCTAACTCTACCCAAAAAAATCGAAAATTAAATTTTTTACAGGTGTGTAAACATGAAACATCGATTTTTTGGCTTTTTTGCTACTTTTTTGGCATTTAAAAAATATTTAACTTTTTTTTTTTTAATTTTAAATATTTAAAACTTTTTAAGCTAGAGTGTACACAAATTTGAAAAAAGTCATTTCGAGAAAAACGCGTTTAAAAAAAAATTCAAGAAAACAACAAAGTCGAGACTGTAATGAGATAAATTTTTGTACTTACTGATTAATCAGCGATTCCAGCACCATATAGTAATCCTACTTCTTCTTCATAAATTTCATTTTGAGCTTGCAATTCATCTTTCCGAGTTTTCCGAGCTTCCTTTGTCTCCAAGGCGCTACGTCGATGTTGTCGGCATCCACTTAAAGACGATTGTAGCACCGGAACGAATTGAAATTTTTCATTGAAACTTTGGGAAAACATATTCTTCGATAGTTTTACTAACAATTTATGACATAGAAAAAAATTCGATTTTTTGAATAATCTAAACCTATTTCCCCCCTTAACAAGTACACAAAACTGTGCTTTTAAATAATTTTAAAGAAACATGAATGTTACGCAAGCAATAGGAGCATCCTTAAGGCTGTTCAAGCGTGATTCTAACATCAAAATTCAATTTCTTCTTTCGACTTAACAAAAATTAGAATTAGAATGTTTTTGGCTTCATGGTGGTGTTTCTTTTCTGAATCAAAATGGTAGTGCGGGTAAAAAGAATTTGTGAATTGAATACTTTTTGTGCAAAACTGTATTAACCCTGACTTTCAAAAACATAATTTTATGTAAAAAGCATTCAATTTAGAAGTTTTTTTTTACCTGCAGTCCCACTTTTATTTAGAAAAGAGACACCGCCAAAAAGCCAAAAACTTTCCTATTCTAATATTTGCTAAGTAAAAAAAAAACAAATTGAATTTTGAAGTTAGAGTCCCTCTCCAAGTTTAATATCATGTAGATAATGGTGGGTTGAACTTTTTTGTAAATAAAAACTTTTTTATCGACAAAACTATACAAATAAAATAAAACCAGCTTTTTATTATAACCTCTAATTACATTATAACACTTGCGCAGGCGCGATATTTTATATAACGATAATCGACATTTTCTTACGATATCGATGTTTATTTTTTACATCGATATTATATGTTTATATGCGGTTTATAGAGAAAATTGTTCAATATTTAGAAATACCATGATTTTGATTATTAAAAATCATGATTTTTTCACAACTACTTTGATACATACAGAATATTAAAAAAATAAAAATTGTTGTGGAAACGTAAAAGAATTGCCAAAAAAAATGAATTGAAAAACAATGCTGAATATTTATTTGAGCGTTCGAATCGTTTGAATAATACGAAAACACAAAGATACCATTTTTATAATATAAATTAAATTATATTGGATCTGTAACTTAATTCGTGCGGTTTGCTAAGAGATGGCGTAACTTGATTATTATCCCATCCTTCCAATATTCCGAACATGCGTTGGAAAGCTACTGTCATTGTGCGTCTTTTTCAGTATATGTCATTTATTTGAAGCGTAAACAACAATAATTTTCTTTCACTCAAATATGTCGAATCTTTGCCTGAAATAGTATATAACATTACAAGGGGCGAAACACAGCGATTGCAATGAGTGTAAAGTTTGCTGCCCGAGTGAAGCGAGGGCTGCAATCACACGAATTGCTTTCGCTGTGTTTTGTTTCGAGTAATTTATACTATTTTTCATAGCAACTCTTTTGAGAATCTGATTGGCAGGTTTGACAGGTACCAAAAATCGGATTTTCAAAGGAGGCGCTATGAAAAAGTGTTTTTGCGGGGAGTTCTTCTTCATTACTTTAGTATAAAGAACGTTTAAAAGCAGCCAGATACATTCAAAAGCAAGGAAATTGGGTTTCACATGAACTCAAGCCGAGAGACGTTGAAAGGCGGTTTTGCATGTCCGAAATAATGCTGGAACGCCACAAAAAGAAGTCATTTTTGCATCGGATTGTTACTGATGATGAAAAATGGATCCATTACGACAACCCCAAGCGCAAAAAATCATATGTGAAACCCGACCAACCAGCCAAATCAACGGCAAAGCCGAATATCCATGGTGCGAAGGTAATGCTCTGTATTTGGTGGGATCAGAAGGGTGTGCTGTATTATGAGCTGCTAAAACCGGGTGAAACCATCAATGGAGAACGCTACCAAACACAATTTGAAGAGAGCAACAGCCGAAAAACGCCCGGAATATGCGACCATACACGAGGCAATAATTTTCCATCATGAAAACGCTCGGCCCCGTGTTGCTATTCCGGTTAAGAACTATTTGGAAAACAGTGGAAGGGAAGTTTTACCCCATCCGCCTTATAGCTCAGACCTTGCCCCTTCTGACTACCATTTGTTCCGGTCGATGCAGAACGCCCTCACAAGAATACGGTTCACATCAGAACAGGTTATCAAAAAATTGGCTTGATTCATTGTTGGCCGCCAAGCCGGCGCAGTTCTTTTGGGATGGAATCCACAAATTGACAGAAAGATGGGAAAAAGTCATAGCTTCAGATGGGCAGTTATAGATTCAATACTTAAACATGTTAACTATGTTATAAATAAATTATAATTTGTTGACATGCCAAAATATTTTCATAACTAAAATAAATTTGTATGTAATGTCTATAAAATGTCCTCTTACGAGTAAAAGAATGCAAAATGCTTTTATATAGAATATTTTTATAAATTAACATTTTTGCTGCAGAAGAGGTGTTTCTACAATTTCTACATGAATAAGAAAGGCATAGTTAATATCAAAATAAAGATATATATATATATATATATATATATTTCAAATATATTTTTTGAACATGAATAAACAATATTCAACTGTTATACAAGAAGCTTCACATTTAAACAGCTTCTTTTATAAACACACATATTATAACAAATGCTTTTTTATTAAATAAATTTCGTTACAAAAGGAACACATATATGTAACAAACAGATTAATATTTACAGCTAACAATCAGCATGTTGAAGTGTTAGATACTTTCAAGTCGGGCAAAGCTTGGCTTTTTTTTTTTTCAGGCGACTAATTTTTTTAATTTCAGCCATTTCATCCTTGAGAAATTCGCGAAATCTTATTTACAAATAAAATTGTATGACGTAAGCTACAATTTCTACAAAATTGTTGACATGATCTTTGCAAGAAAACTGAATATTGATTTTAGAGGATGTTAGATTTTTTAATATGAAATCAAAAGCATTACGACCAACGTGGCAGTACTTTTGAAATAGGATTTCAATTTGAATTACTAATTTGTACATTAGAATACTTGGATGCAACATCTCTTTTTTTGGGTTTAAAAAAGCTTCAAAACTCTGTGTCAATTGCCGGGAAGAAAAAATTAAAGTATCCTCTGCAACGTTTGTCGTTGATAAAAAGGCACTTAAGCAATTTTGACACTCTACTCGATTCTGAATATGACAGCTTACACTCTCGGTTGTATAAAACAATAAACAATCTAATATCTCTGGTAAAGCGTAATCATGCTCAGTCATGTTAATGAAGTCATTGAAATCAGAGTTTTCGTCTTCAACAATGACCTTTAAATTCTTTTTTATTTCTTCTAACGCACTAACTTTTTTGGTCTTGTAAAGTTCTTTTAATCTGAATATTGTGATTATTGATTTTGTTGCGCCGGAACTTGAAGGAGAGCAATTTCCCAACTTGGGAGGTTTCAAGATACTGAAGGCGAAAAGGATTTTGTACAATTGAAGGAAAGTAGGAGTGCATGGGTGATCGTTAGATCCACCTGCCATTTGAATTGTTCAAAAGAACCGCTAACAAAACATGCAAAAAACGGATTTTATAAGAATTTTTAAAAACAGAATTGAAATTGTTCAACTAGAAATGTTTGGCAACAAAATATTTAATTTTATATTTACAAAAACCAAGGAAAAGTTAAAATTTTGTTGGTTCCTTGTAAAAAAAAAGAAATTTTTTCCTTCTGTACTAGTTAAAACAAAATCTAGAATACTTAATTTTTTTGATCAGCAGTTCTATAAAAAAATTTATGTAATCTTTATGCATTTATATAAATAAATGCATTATATTTATATATATATATATATCGTCCTCGATACTTGAAAAATTGAAAATTTTCAAACCGTATGATGTTTCTTGTACACAATGCAGAATAGAAGCAAATGAAATGGAGATGTAAGATTTTTGTTGTAAGTACATTCAAACTTATGCGTAGACTATTTCAAAACGAATCATTAGTTAAAATGATGAATTGATAAGTGAAGTTTTACGATAAAATTACTCTAAATGATACACTTAAGACGGAAATTTTTTTTTTGCTTTTTTCCATTATGATTTTTTTTATTAAACGAATTGCAGCAGACATGTTTAAATCGAGAGCTTGGCATTTCTGTATTAATTTGAAATAGGTGAACACTTGAGGAACATTCACAGAAAACTAAAACAGCGGTCACTGCATTCACTGCCACACGTGCTTCGAGTCCGAGCATGCCTAATCAAGCTTAAGCGTAGTTGCAGCGTGCGAGCTCGCTCGTTGCAACGCCCGGGACAGATTTTATAAATTAATCACACCTACAGTTTTCATTTTTCCATTCCAAAATTTTGCCTGCATATTGAAAAAACTTCAACAAAGATTTAGAAACAAAAAAATAGGAAAAAAATTAGTTCCAAATTTAAAAAAAATTTAATTGTTTATAAAAATGTACTATATTGTTATTACAAAAAAAAACAACGAAATGTGTGCTATAACTTTTTTGAAAGCTTATACTCTTTCGCGCATTTCAAGTGCAAGGGTTAAATTTTATATTCAAAACTGCTTTTACAGTGAGCTGTTGAAAAAAAAAAATTTCCCCGAGTGCCAAACTTAAAAAAATTATATCTGGAAATTTTCAAGTATCACATTGAAAAAAAATACGTGTCGATTATTTTCGAAGTAAAAAGGCAAAAAAAAATGTTTCGTCGAAAAAAAATTTTTGACTGTAAATCTCCCATTAAATGACCCATATATATCCTGAAATAGTAAGATACACTTTTTTATAAAGATGGGATTAATTAAGAAGTATCTTCCTTGCATTTGAGAGTAAACTGAAAGAATAAAAATATTATGATCAACTCGAAAGAAACGTAAAGATAAATTGCGGTACTGTTCAGAAAATTATTTATTAATATATAATGTGAAATCGATGTAAAATCGTATATCGATGTAAAATGTAGATATAAAATCGAAAAAAACAATTCTAATCTACAAAAAGTGATTACGTATCAATTGTTAAATTATTATACGTACAATTGCCATGATTTATCTTTTTTTTGAGGAAGAAATGCTTCCTGTATTGATAACAAGCTGGATATCACGATCATTTTTTCCATTGAATTGAATATTTCTAATTTGATTTAACGATGATATTAAAATTATTTTACAATTTCTATATTAAAAAAAAACAAAAAGCATTTTTCTACAATATGTGCTCAGAGAAGGTAAATAACTTGAGGAACTTTAAATCAAACTGAATGTACCTCGATAGAGTCTTGATTCAAGTTCCCAGTTAGAATCCCTGCTGGAAGTAAAGCGATAGAAAGGGATAGAAATTTTTGGATAGAAAGATATAGAACTTTTCTATCTCTTTCAAGTAGCTGATTTGCATCCCCAAAACGTTATCCTGTTTAATCTCTCACTCTATTCATGTGACTGGTAATATCTATCTCTTCCTATTTCGCAGTTTATCTCTCATGTCATGGAATATCTCTATCTCTTTCCATTCCTCACCCAAACAAGAGAATAACTATATCTTCTTCTATCTCTTAGCGTATCTCACATATCTATCTCTTCCTATCCTTCAGTCTATCACACAAGTTTGAGAGAAGCTATCTCTTTCTATCTCCTAGTCTATTCCGCTTGTCTATCTCCTGCTATTCCTGACTCTATCAGTCACATTTAAGAATAGCTATCCCTTTCTGTCGCTTAGTCTATCCCAAACCTGTATCTCTTTCTATCCCAGAATTATTATCCTTTTCTATCAGATCGTGGTGGAAATACTCATCTCTTTCGATCCCTCATCTATATCTTTTTGAAATGAATTTTAATATCCCTCTATATACCTGAATCGACATTCGTGTCAGAGAATGCTTACCTTTTATTATCCCTTAGTTTATCCCTCTCGACAGAAATTTTTTATTCCTTTTTTTTCGTCTATCCCTCCGTATTCCGGAATGAGGTATATCTTATTCTAAAACATGTAACTATTTTGCACAAGATTAACTATTCATTGAGTGATATATATTCTTTAACTAGTGAAAGAATAATTAATCTTATGGAAAATATAGTTACATGATGTTTTGGAATAAAATATATACCTCATTTTGGAATAAGGAGGGGCAGACAAGACAGAAAGGAATACAAAATCTCAGGCGAGAGGGATAAACTCAGGGATAATAAAAGGGTAGCAATCTGGCACACGCATGTCGACTCACATATAAAAAGATATTAAACTTCATTCTAAGGAAATATAGACAAAGAGATAGAAAAAGATAAAACTGACTTAGTATGAATGTATGTAAAGTTGTGTTAAGCAGAAGTAGACGGAGCGAACAGTCCGTAATCTTAAAACGTGTTACATATTTATGATCAGAGAAGGATTTTTACCGAAATAATTGAACTCATTGTAATTTATTAAAAATTCAAATATTTATTAACGCCTTTTAGAACTGAAATTATCAACATCGATTAAAAAGACTAACATATAAACTTAAGATAATTATACTATGCATTCTAGGCATTCTATACATTGCCTAGGCATATGTAATGAATTTGAAAAGCCCGAGTTTTTTTGTTAAGAATAATAGTGATATTGAAACAATGTTAAAATATAAATAATAATAACAAAAGTAAACGCTCACACTACTACTATAATCAAGAGCAATCGACAGTCATTAGAACCTGAACACATGATCCTTAAATAAATATCAATGTGCGCCGAAAACCCGAGATTTTGAAAACTCGACCTCTCTAAATCTCCACTTAGGTCATTTTAAAAACACTGTAACTTAGGAGCATTTAATCCCTGCTTAAAATGACGGATTGAACCCAGATAAGAACCGAGTAAAAGTCGGTTCTTATCCGGCGCTAATGGATTTGTACCCGGTTTTTGTCCCCGGTTTGTACCCGGAGATTATCGGGTTCTATCTGGGATCGCATAATATCTTCACCCGGTTTCTATATGGTTCTTACCTGGGACCTTTGAGATTTTTATCTGGTTTGTATCTGGCTCCTTAAAATACTTATACCCGGTTCTAATCCGGCACTTAATCGGATTCTATCTGGGTTGATATAATATTTTGTCCGGTTTCTATATGGGTCTTATCTGGGCTCTGTAAGAGTTTTATCCTGTTTGTAGTCGGGTCCTCGAAATACGTATACTCGGTTCTTATCCGGCGTTACTGGATTTGTACCCGGTTTTTGTCCCCGGTTTATACCTGGAGCTTAACCGGGCTCTATATGGGATCGCATAATATCTACACTGAGAGAAAAAGTACAGGCAAAATTCGAGTTAAGACTAGTATTTACCGTTTTTAATGGCAATGGAGGAATATTCGCTTAGAAGGTTAAATTTACTGTTTTCACAGTAAAAAATCTGTTTTCAAGCTGGGAAATTTTCCACTCTAAAAACCGTAATAATTGCTTGCTGACTCCCGAGTTTTTTTAACCAACTCACAGCAAAAGTCGCTCGTATGGGAATTGTATTTGTTTAAACACGCTAGTAGCATATTTTTCTGTTAGGCTTGTATTTCATAACTGACATCAAGAGAAACTTATAAAATATCGTACTGTGAAAATTACTGAAACAAATATTGCGGTGCAAACAAGTAAATTTTAAGGATGGTCACAGTAAAAAACATTACGGGACAGTAAAAGTTCTTCGTTTTAATGAATATCCTTGCTATACCTCCGAAAACAGTAAAATAACGTGATAATTTTCTCTCAGTGTACCCGGTTTTCCGGATAAGATCTTATCCGGAACCTTTGAGATTTTAATCCGGTTTCTATCCGGCTCCTTAATAATGTGCATGTCGACAACTGCCTTATAGAAACCGGATAGGATCCGGGTAGAAACATATTTTTGTATTTTAATTTGCTGGATCCATATGCGAGATAGGAACCAGGTAGGGCCGGGTAGCAGATGCACTTTCACCTTGACAATTTGCAAGTTAACAACTGCCTTATAGAAACCGGATAGGATCCGGGTAGAAACATATTTTTGTATTTTAATTTCTATTTACATCTGCCAGATAGGAACCGGGTAGGGTCGGGTAGCAGATGCACTTTCACCTTTACAATTTGCAAGTCGACAACTGCCTTATAGAAACCGGATAGGATCCGGGTAGAAACATATTTTTGTATTTTAATTTGCTGGATCCATATGCCAGATAGGAACCAGGTAGGGCCGGGTAGCAGATGCATTTTCACCTTAACAATTTGCAAGTCTACAACTGCCTTATAGAAACCGGATAGGATCCGGGTAGAAACATATTTTTGTATTTTAATTTCTATTTACATCTGCCAGATAGGAACCGGGTAGGGTCGGGTAGCAGATGCACTTTCACCTTTACAATTTGCAAGTCGACAACTGCCTTATAGAAACCGGATAGGATCCGGGTAGAAACATATTTTTGTATTTTAATTTGCTGGATCCATATGCCAGATAGGAACCAGGTAGGGCCGGGTAGCAGATGCATTTTCACCTTAACAATTTGCAAGTCTACAAATGCCTTATAGAAACCGGATAGGATCCGGGTAGAAACATATTTTTGTATTTTAATTTCTGGATCCATATGCCAGATAGGAACCGGATAAGACCGGGTACAATATTCATACAACTTATTTTCTGTCACCACTTCCCGGATAAGGACCGGATAGACCCAGATAGATCCCGAAAAATGAAATTAGAGTCCAGATAAAAACCCTAAAGATCCGGGTGAAACCCGAATGGGTTTGCATCCGGTTTCTTTCCGGCATCTACTCGATTTCTACCTGACATTTTAAGCAGGGATACTTTACCATATTAGCAATTTAATTCGTATAGGTTTTTATCCACAATTTTCAATTTTTCAACAAAATAATTATCCGTCGATATCAGTCTTTACGTTCTTCACGTCAATGAACAATTTTTTTTGTTGAAAAATTAAAAATTGTGGATAAAAACCTGTAGAAACTAAATTGCTCTCGTGGTAAAGTGTCACATGCCCTTAAGTGTTTTATTTGTAATAACACGAAAGTGGAAGTAGGCATTTAAGATTTAAAAAATATAAAGGCAGAAAATAGGACGTTCTAAAAAAGAATGAATTGTAGCTTCTTTCGTGCACATAATACTATCTTAACGAAAGCTATTATCACATTTGAGGTTTACACTTTGTATTTTGCCATATCAGTTTCTCCGATTACTTTCAAAGAGAATACATAAATCAAATAAATAAAAACATTTTCAGAATAACAATATTGTTCGCTAAAGATGTCGGAAATGACAAAGAACATGGAAACGTATATCTATAAATTCTTTTTTTTTAATTTAAAAAAAAAGTAAATTCTTGTTTTACCATCCTAATATTTTTTCTGCCAGTTTTTTTTAGGAAAGACAGTGCACAAACGTATTTTTTCATGTTCTTTTCCCTTTCTCAAAGTTTCAGCTAGAGAATATTTCTTTTTGTAGAGAAAACCCCGGAGAAACTGGTGTGGCTCATATGGCAACTAGTTACTAAGTATCACATGCCCATGGTAAATAATATTTTTTCTTTTTCTTTGAGAAAAATTACGATCTACCTTTTGGTTTACAACGTAATTTTAGTTAAGAATAATTCATATCTGGAAGAAATTTAAATATAAGTAGCAAAAATACACGCTCACGCCTCATCCTACTTCCTTCACTTGACAATGTTAGTAAACTTTCTTAAAGAAAAATTGTAATAAAATTTTGTAAACGCAAAATATCAGTAAGTTGTGGTAGCACATCTTCGCGGACTACTAAGTTTCCAGTTCGTTTTCCTCGTCTACATGAGACATTGTGTTCTGTTCTTTTTCTTCATCATTCTATGAAGAAAAGTTAGTTGTTAAAAGTTACAGCAATGATATCTAAGTTTAAGTAGTAAGCTCAAATTGATTTAAATTCTAAAATAATTCACCTCACGAAATAAAAATGGAATTCCAGTAAATTGAAACAAAGGGAAATGATGAATTTATAAAAAAATCTTACCAATGGCGATGGCTCTTCCACCTCTAATTGATTCATCGAAATCTCGCTAAATTCTTCATCATTTTGTTCAACATTCTCTGTATCAATAAATTCAATTTCATTTTCCTTATTTCTGTTCGATGTGCTTGGAAATAATGCTGCAATAAAAATTACATTTTGAAAAAGAACGCTATTATAAAACGAAAAATAGAGTGAAAGGATCGAGACTTTTTGAACTCACTAGTGTTTTTTTGCAGAGTTTACTTCGAAGCTTAGTTATATGCTTGCTGATGATACTTGGTACTTCGTTCCGGAAATAATTTATCTGCACTGGATCGTAAGGTGGTGTGCAGTTGCGAGCCCAGTGTTGAAAGCAATCTAAAAATTAATAGATTGAAAAAAATAAGTCACACGCTCACCACCATTAAATAAGTTCTAGGTTAAAAGCGATACAATCTTTTTACCGAACCTTGTATTGCGCATACGATTTTCCCGTTAAGGCGAGGACGTGCTGTAGGGTTCGATTTTTTTATCCTGTTTAAACATGCTCCAGTAACACTACTGTTTATAAGCACTTTTAATCCAAATGTTGACTCAGCCAAGTGATTAATATATTTCTGGGGAGATTTTGCTACCACCAAAACGCAGTCATATTTATCCTTCTCAATCCAGATGTTTTGTCCGATATGAATCTGAAATAAAACTGAATTTAGTAATTTTTTACCAGAAAGAAAGTAATTTTTTTAAATAAAAATGATACGTAGGAGACTCGTACTTTATTTTCCTTTAAAGCACCAACTTTGTCGAAGGTTTCTTTTCCAAGTTGGTTTGCTGCATCCTTTTCTACGTCCTGAATGTTTTCTGAGAGCAGAGAAATAGATCAATAAATCAATATATCAGTTTTAAATTAAAATATATTTATAAATAGAAGCAATTACTGTATACAGACTGTCCATAGCGTCAAGTCGTAACAATAACTTGTCTTGAAGACCCGAGTTTCTTCTATTACACTCCAGTATCTCAGCTTGTAGTTCACAAATTTTATTCTCTTTTTTCGCAATTTCTTTATTTTTTTCTTTCAGCAAATTTCTTAAGAATGCACAGTCGTCTTTTGAGCCAAAGTTTACGTCCTCATTCTCTGACTCAGATACAAGATATTCATCACCTGAATTTTGTTTTGTCTGCTATTTTACACTACTAGCCGGAACTGACTTTTTGAAGTTTGAACCACCTTTTTCTTTTCCCTTTTTGACCTGAAAAAGGTAATCATAGAATCTATGTTTTTCAATGAAGATAATAACTTCAAAGTATACTTTATGAAGTAACATAATTTGCCCACCTTTTGTGGGTGCGTAAGTTCTACCTCAGACCTTTCGCTCTCCTCGCTGCTTACCAACTGCGCGTCATCAGCTTTAAGATTTCGTTTTTGAATTTTCATTACTTTTGATTTTATCAAGCTTGAAAGTTGTGTTGTTGCCGGCTGATAGATACGTTTGGTAGTTTGTTTCTTCAAGACTGAAGAATTCAGATTTAAATTTTCAGCATCTGAACCTGATGTCGCTGGAGTAGCTCTCTTCAATGGCGGATACTTATGCCTCTCAGAGGCCATTCTGTGCATAGCTTCTTTCCTTGTCTCTATATAATGCAGAGAGTTTAACAATATAAATTTGTCCGCAGGGATAACATACGAATTATAATTTGGGCAGTGGTATTAAGAGGTTGCATTTTTTTTGTTTCTTAAATAAACAGAATTAGAGTCCACTTCTTGTGAACAATTGAGTTTTAAACAATTTCATGAGACTCTCAGTAAATTTTAAAAGGACCCCAAAAGATTCCAAGGAATTTAAATATGACTTAAGGACTTGAAATACTTTATCATAAGAGCAATTCAGTTTCTACAATTTTTTTTACCCAATTTGTAATTTTTCAAAATAATTGTTCACAGGCGTGAATAACATAAAGACGGAGGTCTGTAAACAATTATTATTTTATAAATCAAATATTGGGGGAAAAAACATGTAGAAACATTCTTAAACTAAATTCTATTTCTTCAATATTTAAGTGGGATTCGGGCCTGATAATGTGTACTTACTCGTGACGAATAATATCAATGCAGAGCATTTTTTATTGGCACTCTTCTCTCAAGTGATATTAAAAAGTTTGCCTCGATCGAAACACGAAGCATCGAAATTGCTTATTATCTCACTGGCGTCTATCACGGCCACGCAGTGTGCCCCGCACACCAACGTGAGTATTTCACACACGCATACATATTATTTCCACACTTTTTCAGAAACTTTAATTTATTGCGCGACCACGTTTTTAATCGAGAACTACACCGAATGGCACGCAATGCTGGTGAAACAATGAAGCCGAAATACGCACCGGCCACCGGGTCGGTCGGTTGGCGCTATCACGTGACTAATTTCATTGTTTGATGTGGCCAATTAACGCTGTCCGAGAGTGAAACCAGCCAATCACCATGCACGTAACTTGCTGGCCAACCACATCACATCTTCAAATTTGAAATTTTAATCCCTGATGATTTCTCCATGAAACAGTTACCACGTGCTGCTAAGTGTTGCTATCATAATTCAGGAAAATACTGTTTGGTAAGTACGAATTATGTATATACAATAATAGAGTGAAATTTCATATATAGGTATACTTTTCTAAACTTAACAGGTACTAAAAATATGTGACCACTATAAATTCAGAAATTTTTAACAATTCCGTATGTGTTGCATTATAACAATAAAATTTTTTTCGACGACATATATATGTGATAGGCATATGAAACTATTCTTTTCTCAATTTGAATAAAATTAACTAAATTTTTAAATTCAATGTTTTAACAGTATTTAAAGTAAAAAGTGTTCATAAAGAAACTATCATAATTTTGGTATAAATATAGGGGAAAAGTTTAATTTGCCAAATTAAAAAATATTTCACGTGGCACGCTAGGTTCATTTTTAATTTAAGAAAAGTCATTGAAGAGCACCGCGGTGCTTTTCCCTAGAAGATAAATAAATGAAGGTTATATTATGTTTTAAGCACTGCGCCAATGCAAATGTACGGTCCCGATGGAAACTGTAATAGAGTTTAGGGTTGTCTGGATTTTTTAAGCCTCTGCTATTCGTATATGAAATCTGATTTTACATTTCTTCAGGAACACTCTTCTCATATATCTTCGAAATGGGTGACGAAGAAACAGGACAACTTAAGCGACGTAAGAACCAGATACTTGATGCGGATTATGATCCGAAAGAGGTACATGCGACAACTTGTTGGCGATGGCAGAGAAAATTGAAGCAATTCAAAGAGAGTTTAAGAATTGGTAAATATATAATAAAAGTAATATTCCTAAAATGCAAATATCATATGACATTTGTTTCACTAAAACGCGAAGTTTTTTTACTTTATTATACCCTAAATTAATAGCAATATGTATTGTACGCTGAAATCAGATGAAAAAAATTTCTCTTTTTTTAAATATAAAGTTCCAGCAAACTATAGAAGCATGTGACCCTCTCCGAACTAAAATTTGTGTGTGGCCCTGGCCAGGCCCAGAACGGGGCGTACCAAACTCAGCCTGAAACACGTTGCCCGACCAGGGCCATGGATTTCCTCCTAGACATTCATTCCCTTGGTCCGGGAAATCCGTGGCCCAGGTCGGGCTACGTGTTTCATGCTGAGTTATGCGTGGGAGGAGGGAAAAATCAAATTGTTTTTATCCACTTCTCCATCTCATAAATCTTAAAGCCGGTTATTTTCTGAGAATCAGGAAAATGTAGTATTATTACTTTCTTAAATCTGTTTAATATGAACAATGTATGTATTTCTTTTGATATTGTAAAATGTCAAAAAATGTCCATATTGAGATATATAACGCTTTATAAAATTATAAGTACACTTGAATACTCCATGAGGAGTCTGCTCGCAAGCGGTATAATATATGAACAAAGAACATTATTTAGAAGTCAACTCGTGAACAAGCAGGGCCGTGTGTAGTATTGTGTATGGGCATAATATTAAATTTTCTACTGATTGAAAAATGTTAAAAACGGATGAAAACAGTTAAAGATGATAAATAACTGATAAAAACTTTAGTTTCAGCACATTTTTAGCAATAAACTTGAAATACACGCGAGAGTGGTGAAACGTACGTATTTTTGTAAAGTCATACTGCGTAATATGGGGTTTAAAATGAGAAAACCCCAGTTTTCAGAAAAATGACAAAAAGTACTTGTTATTAACTTCTCATGAATTAATTTTCACTCAGTTGAGAAATATACGGCGATTAATTTCTATCCAATAACTTTCGATTTTGAGTACTCGAACCTCTCCATATTGCGCCCTACAAATTCCACAAAAAATGCCGAAATTCGTGGCAAAGACGGCATGTTGTGACCTTTTCTCGAAAAAAATTAATTTTGCCGGTTAAGTACAAAATTTTGCAATATTGTAAACTAATTTTAGATTGTTTAAATATATAATTATTGTTCTTTTTTTCTTTTTACATCACGAACAGTTATTATTATCTGGGATGAATGGTACAATGGCAGAATAAGCGTTATTACTTTCTGGAATTAATGACACAATTCATGAATTTATTTTTCAGTTTTTGTCCATCGAATTATGAAAAGTTTGTACTTTTTGAAATAAACGATACACTTCAGGAATGTTAACAGCAACATTTTTTAATGAAAATATTTACAATTATTTAAAAAAATGAAAATTGTTCAAACAATTGAAAAACTTCCTTGAAAAAAGCAATTTTATTCTTAACATTCATTCATTGTACCATTCGTCCTAATATTATTAACGAAGAAAAAACAATTAATAATTTTCAAACGATTCAGAATTGATTGAAGAATATTGCAAAATTTTTTACGTACCCGTCAAAAATCATTTAATTCAAAAACAGTTTGCAAAATGCCGTCTTCGGCACGAATACGTTGGTAGACGACAGATATGCTAGAATAGAATGTTGGGGACTGAAACAGATAAGTGAATGATTACATGTTCTTCTTCTTCTTCTTCTTCACTTAATAGCTTCTTGTTCGAAGAACAAATGGCCAGAACATAAATGGCCAGAACATCATGATTACATGGAGAGAGAGATTGAAAAAGATAAAGGTTGGTAGACGAGAGACAGGCTGGAATAGAATGTGGGGGATTGAAACAGGTAGGTGAGTGATAACATTGACAAAGAGATTGAAAAAAATAGAGGTGGATAGATAAGACATAGGTTAGGATATAAAAGGAGAGATTGAAAGAGATAGGCTAGTGATTACATGCGCAAAAAAATTTTTTTTGGACCTATCACATATGTAATAGGGTGGTTCAAAAATTCCTCTTTTATATATATACAGAGTGAGGCACATAAAGTGTTATAGAGCGATAGCACTCAAACTATTGATCATATCCAAAAATGCTTCAGACAAAAGTTTCAGTGTTCAAGAAGGTCGTCATACTCGACCACTCTATTTTTTTATCGGTGGAGGCGCTGAAGCTACGTGAAGATCAACTCCACTTTTTTAAATGGAACCATGTATTTTTTTTCGATGACATTATTAGAGATTTTAAGATGAATTCAGCGACCTATACAATAATGTCATCGAAAAAAAAATACATGGTTCAATTTAAAACTTGGGTTTTGACCTTGCCTTAGCTTCCGGCCCTCCACCGATAGAAAAATAGGGTGGTCCAGTATGGCGGCCATCTCGAACACTGAAACTTTTTCTGAGACATTTTTGGATATGATCAATAGTTTGAGTGCTATTGATATTTAACACTTTATGTGATTCACCCTGTATATATATATTTTTTTTTTCTAACATTTGTTTATGATGCCCTAAATTACTTCAAACCGTTAAAACAAAAATGTTCACAGATTGATCTTTATCCAGTTGTCATTCTCATGTCTTCAATGTAATCCTTGAAATTCCTTTCACTTTCATCATTGGATTTAATCAAATATTAATGGTAATATTTATCCCAGCTCTAAATTTTTTCATTATTCCTATATATAGATTCCATCTCATCAGCGAATCACATGGATGATGCAGAAATAAAAACGTCGACAATTACTGTGGATTCTGACAGCAGTTTTTCGGATTTGGAAATAAACTTGGCTTTCGAAGAGAACAATGCCCTAGCGACAAGTGTATCATTAGAAGAGGATTTAAAGTCTGAAGAATCAAAATTTGAAAACACCAACTTAAATGAAGAAGCCTTTTCTTCCAATTCTTCAATTAACTCTAGCGATGATGACTGGAATTACTATGAGGATTGTGAAGAATGCTGCGGTAATGAAGGTGACCGAACTTTTGAAAAGACTGAATCTTTGAATTCTTTTAGAAAAATGAGTCATGTGGTGATGTTCCCCGAATCTCAATTATCTACTCGTGATGTATCGCTGATGGTTATGGCTTACAGTATACGCTTTCATTGCACATATGAGGCAAGAGATGCTTTGTTTGAAATGTGTAAAATTTTTGCTGGAGATCGATTTCAAACGTGGAACACTAGTAAATATGTAATGAATCAGTTATATGATCCACCTGATGAAGTAATAAAATTATGTTTTCTATGTGAAAAATGTTGTAAACCATTACTACCACCGGTTTCAAAAGGAAAATTTAAAAAATGTGACGTTACTTGCATGTGTGGATTAAAATACGAATTGACAACGCAATCATCAAATTACGTGATTCATATAGACTTGAAATACCAGTTGGAGATACTTCTACAGAATAAAGATATAAAAGATGCGTCACTAAAAAGTATTCGCGATCTAAAAGTTCGTGAAAATAAGTTCAACGTATTGAGGGATGTCTACGATGGTTTGTTGTATAAGAAGTTACAAAAAGAAAACTCTGATTCTTACTTTATAACTTTAAACTTCTCTACGGATGGTGCGCCGCTTTGTAACAGTGCGAAGAAGTCATTTTGGCCAAAGCAAGTTGTTTTGAATGAATTGCCTCCTAAACATCGGTTCAAGTATCCCCTTCTACTTGGTCTGAGTATAAACAAGAAAGAACTATCGCCTCAATTTATGAATGCTTACATGGAACACTTTGTGGATCAATTGAATCCCTTAGCTGAGAAGGGCATTCAAATAACTGACGAAAATGGAAAGCCTTTAACACTGAAAGTTCTTCCTCTGTGCTGTCCAGTGGATTCCGTTGCTCGACCTATTTTACAGAACAGGGTCCAGTATAATGGATACTGTGGATGTAGCTGGTGCTACGAAAAATGGTGTTTATGCCAGTAATGCGATGCGTTATCCTCTGAAAGAGAAAGATAGTAAAATAAGAAGTGATAAAAGCCATAGGAAAGATTGCAATACCAAAGAGAAATCTAAGAAAACAACAGTACGTGGAGTGAAGGGTTTTTCAGTACTACTTACGCTACTAAGTTTTGACATGGTATGGGGTTTCCCAGTAGACTATTTACACGCAGAGCTTTTAGGTATTGTCAAATATTTATGGGATGTCTGGATTGAGACCAAAGTAATAACGGCACAAGGGGTTAGAGAATTAAACTTAAGACTACTTAAAATGACTCCTCCGCATGAAATTCACCGTGAACCAAGACCAATAAACGAGAAAGCTAAGTGGAAAGCTTCCGAATGGCGATCTTGGTTGCTATTTTACTCTCCAATATGTTTGCAGGGTCTGTTTCCAACCGAAGTATTAGATCATTATACTCTCCTTGTAGACAGTATTTTTATTTTACTACAAGATTCTATTTCTGAAGCAGAATTAAAAATGTTTGAGGAAAAGCTTCTTATCTTTGTTGCAAAGGCCCAGGAGATGTTTGGACAGAGCGTGATGACCTTTAACATGCATAGTCTGTTACATTTAGTTCAATCAGTGCGAATGACAGGACCTTTGTGGTCCACATCAACATTTCCTTTCGAAGGTGCTATTTTCTACCTTAAACGGGCAATAACTGGACCTAAAGGCGTGTATGATCAGATAGCAAAAAGAACATTATTAAAGCTTATTTTCGATCACACGCTCAAAATACTTGCATCCTCTGAAACGTGTGTAAATTTTTGTGAAAATATGTTTTCTCATCCTGATTGTAAAAATGCTGTCAAAGCAAGTGATCAAATACTACTTCTCGGACCTCTTGGACAATCTGAAGATGGGGCGCAACTATATCAGCGTTGTATATTCAAGTCATCAATGTTTCATAGCACAAAGTATATCAGGCCTACAAAAACTAATGAAACTTTTATTGTATTGACTTCAAAGGAAATTGGTGAAATTACAGACTTTAAGTATAAAAATGGTACAACGTACGTATCATTACACTTGTTTAGCGAAGTTCCCATGGATTTGCAGATTTCTCATATTAGCGAAATTCAACGCACTATTTCAACCATAACTGTTCCATTGGAATTCATTGATAAAAAATTGATGTATATGGAAGTCGGGGATTCTTCGTTTGTCACTAGATTACCTAACACTGTTGAAATCCAGTAATATAATAATAATTACTATTATACTATTGGATCATCTGATGAACTGAAAATTTTGCATTTTATATTTACTGACGAATTTAGATGTGTGAAAATAAAAAATAAGTTTCTTACAACAGAGCTACGTCAAGCTCTATCAGTGTGTCCTGTCACAACATTAAATTTAGATATATTATGCTATATACGTATATGTATATAAACGACAGATAGGTTGTGGTACAATGGGAGAGATTGAAAGAGATATGATAGTGATTAGATTGACAGAGAGATTGAAAGAGATAGAACTGGATGGACGGTTGATAGGCTGGAATAGAATAGGAGAGATTGAAAGAGATAAGTGAATGATTACATTGACAGAGAGATTGAAAAAGATAGAGGGAGATAGCCAGGAGATACGCTGGGATATAATAGAGGAGATCGAAAGAGATAGGTTAGTGATTAGATTGACAGAAAGATTAAAAGAGATAGAAGTGTATAGTGAGGATTTAGGCTGGGATACAATGGGAAACATTGAAAGAGATAAGTAAGTGATTATATTAACAAAGAGATTGAAAAGGGTAGAAATGGATAGACGAGGGATAGGCTACGATAGGATGGGAGAGATTGAAAGAGATAAGTGAATTATGAGATTCACAAAGAGATTGAAAAAGACAGAAGTGGATAGACGGTTGATAGGCTGGGATAGAATAGGAGAGATTGAAAGCGATAAGCGAATGATAACAATGACAGACAGATGGAAAAAGATCGAGTTAGATAGCCAGGAGATACGCGGTGATACAATAGAGGAGATCGAAAGAGTTAGGGTCGTGATTATATTGGCAAGGAGATTGAAAAGGATAGAAATGGATAGACGAGAGATAGGCTACGATAGGATGGGACAGAAAGGTAGAGATTGAAGGAGATAAGTGAATTATGAGATTCACAAAGAGATTGAAAAAGATAGAAGTGGATAGACGGTTGATAGGCTGGAACAGAATAGTAGAGATTGAAAGAGATAAGTGAATTATGAGATTGAAAGAGAGATTGAAAAAGATAGAAGTGGATAGACGATTGATAGGCTGGGCCAGAATATTAGAGATTGGAAGCGATAAGTGAATGATTACATTGACAGAGAGATTGAAAAAGATAGGGGTGGATAGCCTGGAGATACGCTGAGATACAACAGAGGAGATCGAAAAATATAGGTTAGTGATTAGATTGACAGAAAGATTAAAAGAGATAGAAGTGTATAGACTGTTGATAGGCTTGGATAGAATAGGAGAGATTGAAAGCGATAAGCGAATGATTACATTGACAGAGAGATTGAAAAAGATAGAGGTAGATAGCAAGGATATACGCTGGGATACAATAGAGGAGATCGAAAGAGATAGGTTAGTGATTAGTTTGACAGAAAGATTGAGAGAGATAGAAGACTATAGCCAAGATTTAGGCTGGGATACAATGGGGAACATTGAAGGAGATAAGTTAGTGATTATATTGACAAGGAGATTGAAATTGATAGAGGTGTATAGACAAGAGATAGAAGAATATAGAGATGGATTGACGAGGGATAGAATAATATCAAGGTGGATAGAGGAACTGATAGAAAAAGATATATCTGTATACAATAATATAAGCAAGAGAAAAAAGAGATAAATGTTGATAGACAGGGAATAGAAAGAGAAACAGGTGTAAAGACTAGGGATAGGCTGCGATTAATTTTCCTTATCTCTTTCTATCCTTGAGATAGAAAGTGATTGGAAGTGATAAGATTTATATTCTTTTACTTCTAGCAGGGATGTACTCGAAATTGTATTTTCCTAACAGCAGGGTTGACAATTCTATTGCAAAATTGATCGTCACCATCAGTCCTTCGCTTGTACTGTCTGTCAGAAAATCATCTGGACTTAGCTCTTCATTAATCACTCTTCTTTCCCAATCATCCAAAAATATCAAAAATTCTCACAATACCTACAAATAAAGTATTGTTTATTAGGGTAAAGAAAACTATTCTATTGTTGCTATTATCCCTTAATCTTGTTTTATGTGATCAAAAAGTACATTATCAACACTGACCTTTAAGTCTCCAGAAGTCTTACAGAAGGCTCATTCGGATGAATCTGAAACAAATAAAGAGCAAAAGTTCTAAATATTCTTGATATAAGATAAAATTGTAAAATGTTAAAACATACATCTTTATCCTTCTATGCTTACCTTCAATTCACCTTTTCCATACAAACGATTTCGAATACATTTTATAAGGTGGGGCGTATCAGAAAAAACGAAAACTTTTCGATCAGGATCAGTATATATATACATATTATATATAATATTTTCCCACTGACTCCCATTATAGACCAAAATTTTCGATTGGGTGCTGCTCCATCAGTAATAATACCATGGATAACAGCTCCTGCTTTCTCTACTACTGATATGGCTTGAATAATTAGTTTCGCCAAATTTGTTCCAGTAGCTGGTTCTTTCGAGACGCATACAGACACTGGCTGAGTAAAAGAGCCCATCACTGGTTGGAAAATAATCACTAAACCATGATCAGCTTTCTGATTTATGTCAGCTGGTTCATTATCACCGCAGTCAGCCAGACCCAATATTCCCATGGTTTTCCTGTTCAATCGCACATTTTGTCTAGTTGAAACTTCATCGAGCAGTAAAATTCCATGGTGAAAAATTTCTGGAAGTTGTGCTAAGGCATCTCCAAGTAACACGTGGATCAATAAGTCCCGGGACTAACTAGGAAAAACACATTTTTTTGGCAAAACTCGACTTTATTCATCAACATAGTCTCCTTCAAAAGCAACACAATCAGTCCAACGCTTCTCTAACATTTCAATACCTTTCGTGTAGAACGATTTATCTTTGGCCTCGAAATAAGCGTTCGTTTCGGTGATGACTTCCTCTTTGGAGTAGAATCTCTTTGCTTGGAGAATTTTTTTGAGGTCTGCAAACAGGTAGTAGTCACTTGGGCCCAGCTCCGGTGAATATGGTGGGTGCGGAAGCAATTCGAAGCTCAATTCATTCAATTTCGCCATGGTAGCGAGCGACTTGTGACACGGCGCATTGTCTTGGTGAAAGAGCACTTTTTTCTTCTTCATTTGGAGCCGTTTCTCACCGATTTCTTTTTTTAATATGTTTATCGATAAATTGGATAGGAAAACTATTGAGAGATAATAATTTGGAAACTACATTTAGATTGTCATGATGAAATTTATTATCACTGAGTAAAATAGCAGAATCCACTAAGTTTTTAATGATTCCAATTTTTTGATGTAATGGATGTAGAGAAAAATAGTTAAGGAATCTACCAGACAATGTTTCTTTTCGAAACCAGTTAGTCGACATACTATTATCACTATTTTTGATAACTGAAATATTCAAAAAATTTAAACAATTATTATTTTCGAGTTCCTAAGTGAATTGTAATCTTTTGTGATAAAAGTTAAACATGGTTAAAATATAGTGAATCCTGTCTTTAGGAATCAATAAAAAAGTATCATCTACATAGCGAAAATAAACAGGAATGTAAAATTCTATTCTCTTGAAAATATCTATTTCCAAGTCTTGCATAACAAAGTCCGCAAGAGACGGAGAAATATAGGAGAAGCCATTGGGGTGCCGAAGGTTTGTCTGTAAAAACGATGATTAAGCTTAAAAAATGTTTGTTCCATTAGTATTTTTATACCCAATTTAAATTGTTCCAATGTAATTTTAGTGAATTTAGAAATGCAATACCATCGTTTTTCAATACTAATAAGAACCAAGTCTAAAAGAATATTGGTAAAAAGAGAAATTACGTCCAAAGACATCATAGTGTAGTTATTAGGAATTTTTAAATTTTAAATTTTGTTAATAAATTCAAAAGAATTTTTGATATTCTAAAAAGGTTTTGGAACAGACTTTAAAATATTATTAATATTAATATAATAAACTTTATTTATATATTATATATTTATATAATTTATTTATATTATAAATATATATTATATATAATACATAAATATTATTTATATATTTATATATTATATTACTATTATATATTATTATTAATTATATTAATATAATAAATATATTTATACAATTTAATTGTATATTTGAATTTAATAATAATATTAGACTAAATGACTCATATCATATGAGGTTATTACATGACACTTTTGTTTTCAGTTGTTGATAATATGTCTTATCGACTAGACAATATGTCTTTTCCTCTTGTAAATTTAAATCCTAAGTGAATGTGGGAAATTGACGTTACTAAAGTTTTCATTTAATTATGACGTTTTTATTATTTTAATGGTAATTATTAATTTCTTCAATTACATAATTTCGGATCATGTTTTTTAGTTTCTCATATTTTTTATAAAAAAGTTTTATATTTTAATTTCATTAATTCCTTGTTATTACTTATAGATTTTTACCATTGACTGGCATGTATTGACTTGATCATTATATTCCAAAAAATTCCATGTAATGTAATTTATGGCTGAATTTTGTATGCCCTGATGATGCTTCTGGAGTGAAAGCGAAACGTTGGAAATTTTTTTTTAAGATCTGAAAATAAATGTCCGAATTGTACCCATTTTCTTCTTCATAATTATCAACACTTGGACGTTAAACACACCTAAATTAAGGCTAAATATCTTTTTCGAATAAAAATACATAGATTATCAATTTAATCTTTAGAAAATTCAACTATCACACTGCTAATAAAAATAATTAAAATGCAAAATTTACAGACAAAAATTCTCTTACCTTCGAATGTTACTCGTGCAAGGTAGAGGTAGAATTTCGAATATCGACGTCCTTTACTGTTTTTATGCTTGGATGATTTCAGAAATGACTGTTTGCTCGATTTTGGGAATTTTAAGACTCGTTAAAGTTTTCTCTAAACAGTCTACATTGAAGGAAGCCGTATGTTCTTGCGTTTTTGTAAGAAGTCTTTTATAATGGTGGAAAAGTCCACCATAGTGAGTTTTTTACCTAGTAGAATTTTTGAATTTCTTTTTCAAAAGTTGTAACTTTTTTTCTTTAGTAGGACTCACTTTCAATCTAATTCGTTGTAAGTCACTACTTCTTCAGTCTAACTATCTTTTGAGCAAGACATTTTTTACTGTTCCTACAAGATAGGCAACGAGAGCGTTTAGAATTTTTCGGTGAAACGAGAGAGCAATTTAAGTGACGCAAACACTTTGAAATATCTTCAATCGCGAATGAAGTTTCGACTTTTCCAATTGAATTAGGCGAGGCACATCCTGAACAAACTTTGACATTATCAAACATTTCAATTAACATCTCTAATTCTTGAATAGAGGATACGTGTTTTCCGGTAAAGCCAATTTTTTCCAAATCTGATTTTAATCCTAATACCTCAGCATGAACTTGCATGTCATAATAAAAAACTAATTGTTTGGATGAAATAAATCTTATTTCATCTTTGATTTTTCGTGATGTACTCTGAGTAAATTCTATGACAGGGGTATCACCGTCTTCTGTATCTCGTCGATGCCATGCTGTTGGTATTTTCACAATGTGTTTCTCGTTAAATACTAAGCTAAAGAGAGTGAGTCGATCTTTCTTCTGTTTTTCCTCTTTAAGGTAGTACGATCACGAAAATTAGACCTCAGGCAAAAATAGATAATTTTGCTTTCAAGAATAGCAATATTATTATTGAAGGGCTAATTTGAAAGAGAAAAGATTATTTTTTATGAAAAAAGTTTGAAACACAAAAAAATAATGTTATTAATAAACTTTATTTTTTCCCAAACTTATTCTAATAAATCTGATTTATTCTGATTCTAATAAATCACGGTTCATTTTTTTAGGAAAAAGATTCTCTACAACTTGGCCGTTTCCTATTTTTGAAATTGAATTTTTCAGCCCCTGAGTTACATCCTTCCAGTCAATTTCGTCGAAGTGTCGTTTCTTCACTACGATCGAGTAGGTCTTGTGTTGTCCGTGCGAAGTGACCAGGACTTGCCCCTTTTTGGGTAGGCTTTCCCAGGTGTCTTGAAGGTCAAGACGCTCGGTGGCCACAAGCAGCTTTGCAATAGCGTTTGTGGGCTCACAGTCTTCAGAACGAAAATGAGCGTAGTTGTCTCGTCGGTAAGTCAGTGGTTCTGTCCACTCGTGCTTGGCAGATAATCCAGACATCCTTTCTTCATATTGTTCTAAGAAGTCCTGAACCCTTTTGGGGAAGGCGTCATCGTCGAACTCCCCACAGGGGTCAAGGTCCTTCAGATTTTCCAATAGTTCTTCGTCGTCCTCACCTCTGACACATGGGTACAAACCAGGACGTTCTTCGTGTCCATGCCCTCATGATCCCAGTAGAGTGAGTCAGGGTTTATATTGGATATGTCTAGTCCCTTCCTCTCCACAGATTTCTCGAATTGAGAGAATGATTTTTGTAGATCCCTTCTAAGGGTTTCCATATCAAATTCTTCATCGCTACTGTTCTCGTTACTGTCTATAGGCAAGGGCGGAACGTCAACAATTGTCTTCAATGGTCCACTAGGGTTATCAGCGTCTTCTTCAGATTCAGAACTGAACAGTGCTTTTCCTCCGATCTCTTCATGGGCAAGCCTGTCGGCTGCCTCGTTGCCTTCAATGCCGTTTAGCCCTGGGACATAGTTCCAAACTACCTCGAGTGGCTCTAGTGCCTTTTTTAATTTCTCAAATTCGTTTCGGTTCTTAACTAGTTTGTTTTCAGCAGTCTTCCAGTCGTTCTTTTCCCACGTTGGGATCCATTCCGTCGCGCTGCTGACTAGATATCTGGAGTCAGTGTTAATTCTTAATTTCTTTATTCCAGCATCCTGAGCCAGTTGAGTCGCCTCAACAGCGGCCTCGATTTCAGCGGCGTTATTAGTCTGCCGACCCCGGGCCGGCCGATAGACATTCAACAGGTCGTCTGGGCCGAACCAGATGCCGATGCCAGCCCTGGGTACAACTTTTCCGTTGTAGCTGCAGGCGCCGTCGACGAAGACGTCTACGTAGGGTTCCTGGAGGGGAGTGAACCGAGGATTCGGTGCTCGGACGCATTGAGGCGCACTCTTCGGTGGAGAACCGTCCGTCGCGCCACCTGTGCGCAACTCCAGGCTTGGGAGAACGCTGTGTGACGTCCTGTACACAGGAGGGTCTGAATCTTCGCTGTTGTCATCGCTTGAAGATTGTTCGCACTCAGAGGAAGATTCATGGCTATTCGTGGGCGTTCTCAGGAGTTCCGTCGTTCCTCAACGCCGCGAGAGCCGTTTCGCGATGCAACTTTCGTTCAGGCTCGGGCCTATCAGACCTACTGGGGGCACATAGGATTCATCGGAGCTTACCTTCGGCATCGTGGAAGAAGAATTAGGTGGTCTTCCCCTCTGTTTCGCCTTTTGCTTGCCTTCCTCCGGCAGGATGGTGGTAATGTTTTTGGATTTAGTTGGTTTGAATATAGCAGACCTGGTGAATATGGGCCTGCCTCTTATTACTGATGGCTTTCGGTCGACAGTAGTTTCCCTTTGTGTCCGTTTGACCTGGCAGTTTCAGGATTCACTCTCCTCCTGGGCGGGGAATGGGATTGACCCATTCCGCCAGAGTCATCGGAATATTCACTGGATTCGGTTGAGCTTGCCAAATACGTTTCTGTGGCTGGATTTCTAGAAAGAGTCTCAACGCCCCTGTTTAACTTCCCCGGCTTGCACTCGAACTTATACTGGTAATCCTGGAGCCTTAGTCTCCATCGTAGGAGACGTGCTCCAGGATTCTTAACACAGGTTTTCCAGTGGATAGGTTCGTAGTCGCAAGCCGAATTAAATTCTCGGCCGTATAGGTATGGGGGGAAATCCATAATCGCGTACAATACGGCGAAACCACTCTCCGACCTTCTCAAAAAGGACGCAAAATGGGAATGGGGAAACAGCCAAAAGAGAAGTTTCATAAGACTTCGCAGGTATCTCTGTAGGGAGTCTATTCTCTTATACTAAGTTTGTTACGTACGGCTATTATTAACTTAAATAAAATGCATAAAAAGTAAAAATAATTACCCTTAATATATTTTATGCATCAGTATAATAAGTACGCGGAGGTCGTCCGAACTGCCGAATTTAGTTAATATAAATATTAGCTAAATTCATTTATTATTATGTGGGGTCGTTGGTCTTCTCCTCTCGGACTGAGAGTGTATTATACACGCCTACGCTTATCACTTTTAATTTTGAAAGAAAGAAAAGGGGAAAGTTGCTTTAAATAAGTTTAAATCAAGTGACTGAAATTCATATTAATAAAAAGATAATTTTATTTTTAAGGAAAATAAAGCAAATAAACTGATGTGAAAATTGTTTACATTTTTTACATTACATTTTAACAGAAACGTACATTAGAACGATACAAAGTACGTTACCGCCTTCTTGTGTTTATTCTAGTTCCCTAATCTTACCGGATGTCCTGGAGCAAAAGCAAAGAAGGAGAATACGTTCTGGCTGCTGAGGTCCTGGAGACCCGGGCCAAATTCGATTTGAGATTGTCGTGGTTCCAAAAAGGAACCACCCTTGTCCTTACGCGACTCACTCGCGCACACACCCTTTTTCTTTACTTCAACCTTATAGCTTTAAGGTGAGAAAGAAATGGATAGCTTTGAACTAGAAGGGAGGCAGTACTTTTAAATTGCCTGTCCTTCGCCACTCCTGTCTCACAATAAACCTATTTCTGGTTATAAGGAAATAACTCCTCGTCGTTTTGAGATTCGACGAGATGTAGATTTCCTTAGCTAGTTAGTATTTAACTAGCTAGGTTTTCAACGCCAGGCTGTACACGCACATTTAACTCTCGCGGCTAACCGACCACAGACGCACTCAAAATATTATTTCAGCGCGAAGCGTAGCGGTAAAAATTTTACTTGTATAATTTTTTAGCGCGGCAACCCCGTGAACGGCTTTCGTCGGAGGAAAGATTTTAGAAGTATTTACGTCCGCCCAAGTACAATCCCCAATTTGTGGCCCTGGCTAGGTATTTTTACGAATCTAAGTCAACTATCCAGGTGATAGGACGCACTTGCTCCGAACCGCGGACGGGCAAAGTAGAGAAAAGTATTTTCTCTAATGTCCGAGTAGTTCTGGTTAGTACTAGGTTGCTAGAGTAACTCCGAATTTTGATTTCTAATTGATTCATTTTATAGACTTGTATCGATGATGCTTAGGTGGGGCATCTTGATGATTTGCAGATTTTTCTGGGTGGTCTGATTTTTGAAAGGAATTCATTCTTACCGCTAATTTTGCAATTACTGATTGCTCAATTACTTGGTAGCCTACTTGTTATTACCCGTTTCCAGGTGAAGTTTGTGATGAAATGGTTATTTCTGACATAGTTGAAATTTTTGGATCATATTTCATGACACTAATAAATCAAATATCGATATAAAATAATTAAATCAATTACGTTGATTATTAATTCTGGACTCTGACACCTTAAATATTTTTCATAGTTAGAAATAACAATGGTTCGGATCCTTTTCAGAAATATCGTCTGCACTGGCTATTCTAACTTGCAGCTATCCAAGTTTGTTAATAGTATTTATAGTACAAAAACATAATAGGAAATTCGGGAGGGGATATAGGGAAAACTATAGAAAAACTAGATGGAAACTGTTTGGAAACTATGTAAAAACTAAACATCATTGATTCTCGTGTCAGAAGGATTTTCCACACTGTGAGTCTGATTTCCAATGTATTCTTATCTCACGACGTAGAGTTGAAAAACGACTGTGCGTGCTAGCGTACTATTTTCAATATTTTGATTCGTGAATTTGTAACATCCCTACTTTCCCTCTGGATGCCAGACGCTTCAGTCAGCCAGGGTTCCGTAGGAGTGGGGGAGTAGGGAATGAAATAATCGTAGAGACGGTCGAATACAATTTAAATTACAGTTTATTTAAGAAAAGGACTAATAAGAAATACATATAGATACATGATATAATAGAAAGGTAGATTAAGATGAAGCGTGTGTTTGTGTGTGTGTGTGTGTGCGTGTGAGTGGATATAAAAACTAGATGATTCGTTGTGTGCCGGTTTGTGTGTAAGAGAGTTTACGTGTGCGTGGGTGCATGTGTGCGCGTGAGAGTGAGTGGTTGAGCCCGGTGTTGGTTTCGGTGTGCGTTCAGACGGGTCAGGTCGGACATGCTTGAAGTGCGGGTCAAGTTCGGGTCAAGTTCGCGTTAAAAATGTCCGGGTCAAGCGCGGGCCAAGTTCGCGTAAAAAGTCCGGGTCAAGTTCGCGGTCCGAGAGTGACGTCCTCGCCCAGGGATGTCGGGGCCAGGGTCAGTCAGGTGCGCCTGAAGCTGATTCCCGGCCCATGTCGAAAGCCGACCATGAGGGAACCCTTTCGTCGGTGTTCGACGCGGCGTCCTTTGGGGATTAGTCCGGTCGTGATGCGACGTCCTCACCAAGGGATGTCGGGGCCAGGGTCAGTCAGGTGCGCCTGAAGCTGATTCCCGGCCCATGTCGAAAGCCGACCATGGGGGAACCCATTCGTCGCAGTGATCCCAGAACGTGGGAGCTGGCGGCCCCCACCATAGATGCCTCGAGCTCATTGTGTCTTCCTCATTCATCCAACCTATGGCAGTCGAGCGAGGAAGAAGCCATGAGCTGGCGGGATCTATGGTGGGGGCCGCCAGCTCCCACGTTCTGGGATCACTGATTCGTCGTTGTTCGACGCGGCATCCTCTGGGGATTAGTCCGGTTGGGCTGTGATACCTTCCTGTGGGAGTACCCTCCAGGAGAGGCATCTCCTGGCCGCTCGTCCAGTGCGACGCTCCGGTGTGACCCGGCTCGCCGCCTTGAGTGAACTGCTCTTTCTCGGCTCTCCGGCCTTCCCTTTATACCCATCCGCGCGTGTTGGGGGAAGGCGGAGAGTAGTGGGGGTCGCTGCTGCGCGCGCTGGTCGGTATGCTAGTGGGGGAGAACGTGGCTGAGTGTACTGCGGAGTACAGTCCGTCACAAATTTATTTTTTTAAGACTTGCGTTACCCTTCTTGCTTTTACTTTCCAGTCATTCGAATCCTGTGCCAATTTATAATATTTTCCTACAGTTTACATTTATTTGGAAACAGTATGAATGAAAATTTTGAAGAATTTGCGCTGTTTTGTAATTCTAAGCTATATATATGTAGTGCATATATATATATGTATGTAGTACATATATATATATTTGAAACATAATATAGTATAATTTAGAATTTATACAAACCAAAATGTACGATTATATGAGTTCATACAAATATTCACGCGTTAGTTTTTATTATTTACATTAATAATCTAAAATAATATAATATAAACCGGAATATAGAAATATAACCTATGCGGTTATATAAGTGCCTGCAGATATTTACCTATTAGTTTTCGTCATTTATATTTATAATCCTGCGTTTATTTAAATTTTAGTTTTAATTTCGAATTAGTTCGGTAAGTTATTACTCAGGTGATATTTGTTGGAATACTGTTAGAAACTTCTGTATTAAACTTTCATAGCTTATAATGGAAGTTTGTTTTTCAGTCGCGCATATAACATTCGAAATACTTTCATCTTATGAGGAATAAAGCTCTTAACTTGAATTTTAATACACTTTGTGCATATATTTTAATAATACTATCTTCAATTTTGATATATTTTGATTACAAAGTCATTCAATTTAAAATAAATGTATACCAGTTTTTCATAATGTACGATTATTGACTATAATTTATCATTTGTATGTTAAAGTACACCAAAGCCAATAACATTCTAATGATAAAGGTACCTAATAATAATTTTAAGTTAATAATTATTTGGCTTAAAGTAGCAAGATTGGAAATTTCCTTCCTGAACCAACCATTTTTTAGTCTTCGGCCCGAGCAATGATGAGATGCATCAGCGGTCTTGTCAAGGTGCTCGGGTTGCGGGCGCTTCAAGTGGCATTCAAATTTAATTAATGATTTATTATTACGAATTTTTGGAAAAATTTCGCCGTCTTGATATGCTAGGAAACTTCGATATCTTGCCAAAAAATATGTATATCTACAATAATTTTTATTGAAAAAAATAAAACATTTAAATTTTGAGGTTAAAACTCTTGCCCAAAAATTTTACATAATGAATTATTTTTTTATTTATTTATATTTCTTCACTGTTATTCAATTTATAATTTTGATGAATAAATAACAAAGACACAAAAATATAACACATACCGAGGCCATGACGTTGCCATGATCATCTGTCACCTGCCGAGTCCTCACGATTTGCTCATCCAAACAATGATTTTCACATCCACCATCCCCTTTTTTGAGTATGTAATCTTGCCTCGGAATTACCTTTTCCCATTGTTCAATTGTTTTTGGATCATTTGGAACCGAGAAAATGCTAAATTCCTCTTTTTTTTCCCTCTTCATTCTGATTCTGCGATTTATAACCACTTTTGCAAAAGGTCACTACGCACTTTTTACCCATAGTATATCACTTTTTTAAAATTCATTTATTCACAAAAAGTACACTGAATGTGACCATTAACACCAAACAGCAAAAAAACTCCTAAATAATAAAATATTACATTAAAAATTTTTTTTTTCCATAAGCCGCAATGTAAAAGTCGGCTCCATCAGATGCGGCGTCCTCTGTTCAATTAGTTCAAGTGGAATGTTTAAGCGACGAAAATTTTTCGGGGTAGTGAGATAGGGCTGATTGGGTTGGCAACAAAGTTGCTTCTCGCTATCTGCTATTGATTCTCGCCATCTTAAATAATTCAGAATTAATCCGATATGGATATTATATACAAGCCGCTAAGCGCTCAATCCCAGAGTTACTCTAGTTTCGTGCCGGAATGGGTATTAAATAATGAACACATTCTAAATTCAGCGTTACATAAAATTAATACACGCGAGTTATACCTAAAAAATAAATACGATTTTTATGTATATTAAGTGTTCAGCACATATGCGTGTACCATCCTTATATAATAATCACAGAGATATTTGAATTTCGCGACTGGCTTTTTTATGAAACAGTGAACACATTCTACACGTATTCAGCGCTACATAATAATACGCCGGCTTAAAATTTCTGCATACATACGCTGTAACGTGGTTTTTCTCTCACTTGAAAGTTCACCACGCACAACTTCGGTATCTCGTACTAGGACTACTCAATTACCGACAATAGATTTTGCCAGGCGTCAGGCCTTTCTTGGGCCAGTTCACAAACGTCGCACGCAGCTGAAACGTACAGCGACTAGATAGCTAGGAAAATCTCCAAATCTCTGAAGCTCGAATTTAGTCCTAAATTTGTCCTAGCACGGGGTATACCGGCTGTGCCGCTAGTTCAGCCCCTTTATCTGGATAATGGTAGAGGAGGGGGTTGCTAACTACCTGGAATGAGACTCGTAACATTATAATAAAAATTAGTAACGGATTAATAGTTTATTTTCAAATCTTATATTACACAGGCACACAAAAAAAAACCAAGTCTCTGATATTTGAACGCGACACATATGTTCCCATGTAATTTGATCCGCTGATCACGAATCCGCGGTCCAATTGACCCCATGACATCTGGGTCAAGGGCATTTGAAGGTCAAAATTGAACACACACATTTGAGTTGAAAAAAATGACTAATCATTACGTTTTTTGGGTCGCTGAATAATAATTCGAGGTCGGTTTGACCTCAAGTAGTAAAGGTCAAGGTCATTTGAAGGTCAAACGTGTTTATTTTGGAAATAATGCATTTTTGACTGCAGATTCTGAAAGAACGGAAAATTTTACGTCCAAAACTGTATTTTTTAATTTTTTTAATATGATCCAAAGGTCATTTCAAGGTCATTATAAGTGGTGATGTGGAGAATCAATTTAATCACTGCAAAAATACGAAAATATGATTTCCTTTACCTAAACTACTGTGGTAATATATTTTGGTGGTTGCTGGATCAGAATACGAGGTCTTTTTGACCCCATCACACCTGGGTCAAGGGCATTTGAAGGTCGAAATTGGGAAAAATATCGTTTTAGTGGAATAAACTACTTATCATTATGTTTTTTGGATCGCTGAATTCGAATTTGAGGTCGGTTTGATCTCAAGCTGTGAAGGTCAAGGTCATTTTAAGGTCAAACTTGTTTATTTTGAAAAGAAACTGCATGTTTGACTCCAGATTCTGAAAGAACGGAGTAGTATCTATCAGTAATACCTATCTTGTGTCAGCACCCAGGGCACCTCCACGTGGTGACGGCGGAAACGGCTTTGTTTTTCTTGTTTGTTTTCCGGCTAAGCCCTGGGGTGAAGGCATGACGCCGTCATGGCTGGCACAGGAAAGTCTACGATGCAGGGTCTTGGATGCCCAGTATCGGCGGTTGGTCAGGGTGAGCAAGCGGGCCCGCAATCATCGTCATCAAGTGACCGCAGCTCTTTACTAGTTGGTGACTTGGCTAATAAGGAGTATGATGCTACAAGAAGAATTGAAGATGCTGCAAGCCACTTTTGTGGCACTGATAAAAATATTTTTTGTTACGTTTGCGGGAAATATGAAGTAAGCAAATATCGTAGGTCAATGAATAAAAAATGTACAGATATATATGAGAAATGTTATAAAAAATAACTTTCTGTTCAAAATTCAACGTTTGCTCCAGAAACTATTTGCTGCTCTTGTTTTAATATGCTTATCCGATGGGATAAAACCAGAAATGATAAAATTTTGAAATATACTTCACCAGTAATATGGTCAATACCTGAATCCGAGAAAGATTGTTATTTTTGCAATACCAATGTTAAAGGATTCAACGTTAAAACAAAGTCACAGATATCATACGCACTAGTATCTTCCGTTGTACCAGCAAAATCTAGGGTAGAGTGTGCTGATGAAAAAATGGATACGAGTCCATCAATGAATGAAGCTTCAACGAGTAAAGAAACTGATAGGGAGGAATGGTTTGACAGTGTAGAAGAATCTCTCGATAGCTCCGACCAAGATGATCATGAAGAAGAATATGTTCCAAAATTGAGGGAGGAAAAAAATAAACCTGTAAAACTATTCAATCAAGAAAGTTTAAGTAATTTTATCAGGGATATGGGGCTTCCTAAAGATGCTTCTGAATACATGGCCGCTGTGTTGAAAAATCGAGGAATGCTTGAACGGGGAACGAAGTCATCAGTCTACAGAAATAGAGAAAAACAATTCCGTCAATATTTCAAGAAAGACGAAGAAGGCACTCTGGTATATTGCACAGATGTTTTAGGTTTGATGAACGAAATGAAAGAAGGTATTTATGTTCCTGAAGAATGGAGATTGTTTATAGATTCCTCAAAACGGAGTCTGAAGGCAGTGCTTCTCAATAATGGAAATGGGTACGCAAGTCTACCTTTAGCGCACTCAACGCAATTGAAAGAAAGTTACGAAAATGTGGAATACGTATTGGATAAAATACGATATAAAGAACATAATTGGCAGATTTGTGGCGATCTAAAAATAATAACGATTCTTCTTGGTCAACAGTCAGGATTTACAAAGTATCCCTGCTTCCTATGTTTATGGGATAGTAGAGATCGCGAAAACCATTATGTAAAAAAAAATTGGCAATCAAGAGCACAACTAGTTCCTGGAAGTTACAATATACTGAAACTGCCTTTAGTTGATCCCTCAAAAGTTTTACTTCCGCCTCTTCACATAAAACTTGGGCTGATGAAACAGTTTGTCAAAGCGTTGGATAAAGGTGAAAAATGTTTTAAGTACTTAGTGGAGCGATTCCCTCGATTAAGTGAAGCGAAGTTGAAGGAAGGGATATTCGATGGACCTCAAATCCGTAAAATGTTTAACGATGAAAAATTCATTGATACCATGAATGACTTAGAGAAAGCTGCATGGCTCAGTTTCCGAGATGTTTGTCAGAACTTTTTGGGAAATAACAAAAGCGATGACTACAAAACTATTGTAGCAAATATGATAAGAAACTATAAGTGTTTGGGATGTTTGATGAGTCACAAAGTTCATTTTATGGATGCTCATCTCAGCTATTTCCCTGATAACTTGGGAGATTACAGCGAAGAACAAGGGGAACGGTTCCATCAAGATCTGAAAGAGGCTGAAACTAGATGGCAAGGGAAATGGGACGTAAATATGTTGGCGGACTACTGTTGGTTACTGAAAAGAGATCGAGTGTCAGATGATGAAGAAGATGACGAGAGCGCAAAAAGAATTAGAAATCCGCTACACAGATCCTTCGAAAGTAAAAGAAAGCGTTATAGAAGAAAAAACAATAGCTAAGTCTCATATTTATAGTTCTGCAGAGATTCAGTTCTTTTTTTACCTTGATGGGGCGACCCTTATCTTGTCCTTGAGGAGACAGACGAACCTTGTATTCTGGTTCAACGATCACCAAAATATATTACCGCAATAGTTTAGGTGAAGGGAACCATATTTTCGTATTTTTGCAGTGATTAAATTGATTCTCCACATCACCACATATAATGACCTTGAAATGACCTTTGGATCATATTAAAAAAATTAAAAAATACAGTTTTGGACGTAAAATTTTCCGTTCTTTCAGAATCTGCAGTCAAAAATGCATTATTTCCAAAATAAACACGTTTGACCTTCAAATGACCTTGACCTTTACTACTTGAGGTCAAACCGACCTCGAATTATTATTCAGCGACCCAAAAAACATAAAGATTAGTCATTTTTTTCAACTCAAATGTGTGTGTTCAATTTTGACCTTCAAATGCCCTTGACCCAGATGTCATGGGGTCAATTGGACCGCGAATTCGTGATCAGCGGATCAAATTACATGGGAACATATGTGTCGCGTTCAAATATCAGAGACTTGGTTTTTTTTGTGTGCCTGTGTTATCATATAATATACAAAAAAATTAATGACTCTCACTCAATCACACAGTGACGCGAGTTGGCCAGTTAAGGGAACGCACTAAAACTTTAAAAGGGGCATAACAATACTAGTTTCAAGAAGGAATGGGGGGGGGGGTAGCACCAAGCAAAAGAAAAAGGGGTGTGTAAGAGCAGTTTGCTTTCGCACAAATATAACCAGGGGAGGGCACCTAATAGTCTGGGGAAAATCTCGCGAAACACAAAAATTTATACTTAGCAATAGAGTCGGGAAGGGGGGAAAAACTCGTCACGCGAGAAGTGCTCCAGGGCTATTCACTATCACTTTATAATCTTTCAGGGTCTAGCGGGGGAATCTCAAAAACGTGCACGGGCCTATACTATTATTCCAATGAAAGGAGGGTTCTAAACATTTCATTCAAAGGCGCATGCCGTGGGGATTCCGTCGTTAGAAAATATTATTCAACGAGTAAAGGTCACTCCACAATGTTAATCTCAGGGAGATTATCCAAGTCGGCAGTTTTCAGTTAACTATGGGGTGGGTTCTCAAAACGTCTTATTGTAATAAATCAACCCCTGTTCTCAACCGGAACTTGCCTAGTGTCTAGAACAGGGTTGAGTCGTCATCCAAATGTACCTAATTTCCAGCTCATGTTCGCATCTGGTACTTGCCTTGAGTCTTGAACAGGGCTGGGTCGTGGAAGATCCTTACTTCGCCAGATTGGAGTCACAAGTCGTGGGTAGCCTCCCTGGTAGTTTGGCACATGGCAAGAGTCAATGATGGGGTTGTACAGTCCCCATCTTTATCCACACTCACAGGCTGTAACTACTAAAAGGGCTTTGCAGCCCCGCTACTTTTCTCCGCCAAGTTGGAATCCCGTATATCTTTCCAAAATCATAACTTGGACTATCGCCCGAGGCCTTCGGTAATGGTCCCATCTCAATTGGGCATTAAAAGCCCGAGATATATCTCAATTTTCATATGTCGAGAAAAATTTGACCGATTCCCATTAGTTAACATTCAAAGCATATATCGGACTCTCTCTGCCTATTACTGTATGACAGGGAGTAGTAACGTGTCCAAAATAGTTGTGTCTTCCTCGGATTCGTGTCTTCTCTCGAGGTGTCTCTAGTGTTCTAAAATTCCCGGTGTGTCTTTTTTTAGCCTATAGCACCATGTTTTTCTAGTAAAGGACGCTGCTATAAGTTAAAGAAAGACACACCGGGAATTTTTGATCTCTAGGTGTCTCACGCGGTGTTTTTAACAAAAATTAATATAATTTCCATGGTTTAACATAACATTTGATAAATAGACGCATCTTTACCAGTCCCGGAGCAACTTCCGACTTAATATCCGTAACAAGACGTAAATCGGTAAGTTACCGAAAGTTAAGTAATTTTTACTCAAAATTGTTTTGAATTGACTAGATAACCCCTCGGCAATCATCCAATTCTGTTCTTACACATCTGTTACGGCGGAACTACGCAATACTGTCATCTTGTGATGTTCAAGAATGTTGCAACATGACAACGCAATTGAATAAGATTCTCGCTATATTAAATATTTCTGAATTAATTCGATATGAATATTATATACAAGCCGATAAGCGCTCAATCCCAGAGTTATTACAATTTCGCGCCGTAAAGGGTATAAATTAATGAATATATTCCACACATATGCAGCACTACATAAAATTTATACATGAGAATTATACCTTCAAAATAAAAACGAATTTTATGTATGTTCAACGTCTCCAATATGATATTCTTCAGCAGGAGTCCGATGCGAATATTATATAACATAAACAAGTCGCAAAGCGTTCAAAACATACGTGTGTACCTTTCACATAATATAATCACAGATATATTTAAATTTCGCGGCCGCCATTTCATTAAATATTGAACACATTTAATATGTATTTAGCTCCACATAACAATTTATACACGCGTGACAAAAATTCTATATACTATGACGTGCCTTCGCGCCACTTCGGGTAATGGCGGTCAGGCGACGCCACAAATTGGCGACCGCACATTTCTCGATACCGTCTATAGTACGATACGAATAACTGTTTTCAAATATAAATAAAAGGGCGCCAACCACCCAAAGGGGGTGATTACGAAATCCCTTGCCCGTCTAGCTTTGCGGAGAGGGATTTCGTGGGGGCGAACTCGTGGCGCAGTCACCGCCTGGAGGCTTTGCTAAATAACATCATAGAAAGGAAAAAAAACAAATAAACTCAAATAAAGCGGCATACACTTATCGATCATTTAACACAAAAAAACTGTTCATTATTTCACTTTTACTTCCCCCCTCCCTTTCATTACAACTTTATAATTTTCCCCACATACCGAATTCACTCAGACATACCATTCAAAACCGCACACACACCAAAATCAATATAATTTTGTCCGTCACCTTTTTTTTTCTAGAAGAATGAGAGAAAAGAAACTTCTTCAAACCTAGGCTTTCAGCTTCGACTACTATTTTTTTTTCTATAATCTTTCTGAGTTTCGAAGTGACAGGACGAACACTACTCAACTGAACGAACACACAAGACAGAATGGCGTCTCTCCCCACGGCTCGGCTTCACGTTCCACGTTCTATAACCGGGAGGTGCTGCCATCTCATGTTCTTTACCAAACCCTTTTATTATGGAACTGGCCGCCCCGCACGCCTCTCCTCGCTATTAATTAACTTGTAATATTCATTTATTAATTAAGATCTCCTCCCGGCCAGAAAACTGACAAAATGGAGGAGTCTTCTTTCCTTCGGTTCTTTTGTTACCGACTTCCAGTAGATCTACAGCGTGATAGGTAGAGGTCGAGCGGCGAACGGCCATTCACTTCATTTGCTGGCTGCCATTGGCCCACTTTCCCGATCCAGAACCGTGCGTCCTCACTCTCCGTTTAGAGAGCCGCCATTCTTACCCATTATTTACTGTCCTTTTTCCTTCCAGCATTCATCTCTCTCCCACTCTTCTCTGTAAAGTTACACAAATTTACATATTGGCATAATAAAATATCATTACAATGGTTTATCATTATTCAAAACATAGTCACTTATAACCTAAACGTACTTTGCAATGTAGTAACTCAAGGAATAGACATAATACACTTTTCCCACACAGATCGAGTTCTTCTTTCTTCTGGGGCTATTCATCAAGATTTAACCCTTTCCACTCGATCTGGCGTGGTCCTACTTACGTAAGGTTACTTACTAGTTACGTTGTGGATCCTGCCATCTGTGTCTTTGTTCCTCTACCCGTGCCAGGTGAGAGAGTGCGTTTAAGTGTCAACACGCCACGTATTTAATTTTGATTCTCTTTCCTTCAAATTTTGTAATATATCGCAAAGATAAACCTCCAAGCGCCTGACTTATACGCGTAAAACATCCTGCTTATTATAATTTCTGAGATTTTTTGTTCTTTTGGGCCTGTAATCATTATCAAATAATGTATACTCTCTACACATAACTTTTATACACATAAAATAATGCTTTTATACACACGAACCGAATAAGTCGCTATTTTTATCATCAGCAATTTGGCAAAAATGCCCAAAAGTGTACCCAACCATGTGCCTAGAAGGTACCATCGAAGTCAGAAAACTGACTCAGCCCTTTCGCACGGACACCATCGATACGGGCTTTTCCGGTTCAAAGCGTCTCCATATTCGGGATCTTTCTAGTGGTATTATTTATCTGATAGACACTGGCTCTGACATTTCATTGTTTCCGGCGGACTCTTCCATTCTAAAAAACCGTCCCAGTGACCTAATCTTATATGCAGCTAACGACTCACGCGTCTGCACGTTCGGCGAGCGCTTAATTACGTTAAACTTTAACCTGCGTCGCCACATTAAATGGAATTTATGTATCGCAGCAGTTCCTCATCTTATTATAGGAGCAGACTTGCTTGCGTTCTACCACCTAGTTCCTTTTTTTCACGAGTCTCGTTTGGTAGATACCACCACTGGTTTTTGTGTTCGTGATTTTCTTAAATCTGCACCAGTTTGCAATTTAAGTTTGATTAGCCGTAATCACGCATTTTCACACATCCTAGAATCTTTTTCGGAACTCACATCTTTAAAGCAGGGTAATGTCACGAGAAGTGCCGATGTGCACCACCACATATTAACAAACGGTCCTCCCGTTCATGACCGTGCTCGACGCTTATCTCCAGAAAAACTAGCAGCAGCTAAATCGATTTTTAAATAAATGGTCGAAGATGGCATTTGTCAACCCTCCAGTAGTCCCTGGTCGACTCCTATTCACATGATTAAGAAGAAGAACGGCGACTGGTGTGTTTGCGGTGATTTTCGCCGTTTAAACGCCAATATGATTCTGGGTAGGTACCCCGTGCCTCACCTTCACGATTTTGCCTCAGTGCTTCGAGGGAAAAAAGTATTTTCTAAGCTGGATTTGCATATGGCATACCACCAAATTCCTATCGCAACTGACGACGTACCAAAAAACGCCGTTATTACCCCATTCGGTCTTTTCGAATACCGGATACTGACGTTTGATCTCAGAAATGCTGGCCAAACGTTTCAGCGATACATTTTTCGTGCCTTAGACGATTTCAATTTCGTTTTCGCTTATATAGATAATTTTCTCATCGCTTCCTCATCTTAAGAGGAGCATGAAAATCATTTAAAAATGGTGTTCCAGCGTTTGAAGGATTTTTCACTTCGAATTAATCTTAGCAAATGCTAGTTTAGTGAAACCAAACTGGAATTTCTAGGTTATTTGATTGATCAAGAAGGTTGTCGACCAACACCCGATAAGGTACGCGCGATTTCCGAGTACCCGAAACCAAAAACTATTGTCGAGCTACGCCGCTCTCTCGGAATGGTCAATTTTTATCATAAAAACTTAAAACATGCTGCTGAGATTCAGGCGCCGTTACAAGAGTTCATGCGGGATTCCCTCAAAAATGACAAACGCCAAATTCCGTGGAACGCTATTGCAGAGTCTGCATTCGGACAGGTTAAACAGAACCTAACCAACGCGGCTCTTCTAGCTCACCCTGCTCACGATGCTAAAACCCGTCTAGTAACAGACGCTTCAAATTTCGGCATGGGTGCTCCTCTCGAGCAATGGTTGGACAACAATTGGAAACCCCTGGCGTTTTTCTCGCGAAAATTTTCTTCATCATAACACGAAAATATCGTAGCCGATTCACTGTCCAGAGTGGACAGCAAACGCATTCCCACGGAGTTTAGCATTATTGGTCCACTCCCCATTAGTAATGGTTTTAAGTATTGCCTCACGATCATCGACCGTTTTTCGAGTTGGCCTGAGGCTATACCACTTCAAGACATCGAAGCATCAACTATTTGCAGAGAATTCTTCGATAACTTGGTATCACGGTACGGTTCCCCAGAAACTCTGGCAACCGACCAAGGTAGCCAATTTGAGTCGCTATTGTTCTCAGCACTTTTAAAATTAATTGGCTGCAACCGCATACGAACCACCGCCTATCATCTCTTTTCTAACCGTATGATAGAACGGTGGAATCGATCACTTAAAGCGTCCATTATGTGCCATTCTGACCGTGAATGGTCACGATCTTTGTCATCGGTTTTGATCAGCTGACGGAAAATAGACACAAAAAAATTTCATCCGCCTTGTCAATCCTTTCTGAAAAATTTTTTGGGCCACTTCTTTCAGTAAATTTTGGATTGTATTGACATATACTTTTGTCTTCCCATATTCCATCCATTTTCGCAACGCGACTACTCAGAGGAATGTCATCATACTCATCAAACTCGCTGTACAAATCGCAATCCATGTCACTATTATTATCATCTAATTCTGTTGATTCCACCGGTAAACCATTTTCGGCAATGAAATATTGCTCTTTGCTGTTTTCAACATTATCATCTGACTCTCCATCACTTGGAATTTCTACAACTTCCACATTTTCATAAATTTCGCTTATTTTGTTTCGTTGTTTTTGCTCTGCTTGGAAGTCGCTGCAACTGAATGAACTGTCCAGCCGCGCGTGTTGACTTATATACCTTTGCCTTCTTGAATTTTGCAATTCTGACATCAGATTTGAAATCAGCGACCTCAAAAAACCCCATACACTAAGTTTCATAGCAATTGCAAAAAATTTCGAATTTGCACCAATATAACCGCCATTTTGAATTTTTGAATTTTGACATTATATTCTCAATCAGTGGCCTGGAATACATTTTTTTACGATTTGCTAATATGTCCCGGAAGTTAGAACCACAAACATAATATTTTCAAAAAATAAAAGTTGTGCTAGGTTGTGCTAGAGTTGTGCTGATTTGTGCCGCAAACGATTTATTGAAAAATAAAAAATTACGACTGTATATTGTAAGCGGACGTTATAAGCTCTGTAGATATAAGAAAGTAGGTTAGCCCCTGTAGAATGGCAACTGTGCTCATCGTTCTACAGGCAAGAAGTAGGGAAGCTCAGCATCTGGCTAAATCTCAACGCGCAAGCTCAGCATCCCCTCCCGAGATGAATGGACCAGAGTGGGAGATGAGCGAGATGCTATAAAAAGGGGATGCTGAGACCAGAAGAGAGAGTTCGGCGGCTCGCAAGCGAGCCGTAAGCAACTGAGAAGTGATCTCAGGGCAGGCTAAGAGGTTTTACGTCTTAGACCGAGTTCTGATTGACTTCTTGAGGCGCTCTTTGGACAGAACAAGGGGTTTCACGTCTTGTTTGAGTCTGAATTCGTCTCACCCACTGTGGAGTACTGGGCAGGATAAGGGGTTTTACGCCTTATCTGAGTTTGGTGCCCGCAATTCAAACGCTTACGGTTCGTCCGGACTTCCGACCGAACATCTCGCACTCTCGAAGTCGATTCCCTCTTAAGAAAGAGAAACACCGAGAGATCCTTAGAGCGAAACCTGAATAGCGTTAATTAGGAATATTTCATAGATGAATTCTATAAAAATAGATAGATAGATAGATAGATAGATAGATAGATAGATAGATAGATAGAGATAGAGATAGAGAGAGAGAAAGAGAGAGAGAAAAAGATAGGCATAGGATGATTAGCACGTAAATTCAAGCCACATTCACCTCATCGCTTTTCGATATCTTATGAGATCAACATTATCAAACCATCATTGTTAATTCCGGGCTCATATAGTGTAAGCTACGTATAAATTTCAATTATAAACAAGGTTATAGATTAAAGAATGTTTCCATTAAATTCGGAAATTCATCCTCACCATTAATCATCTAACCAAATATTGTAGGTTGTACTTAAATCAAGTTATTAAGTGTAAGAGGAGTTATTTTACGTTTATAATAAAGAGTATGCAATTATATAGAATCTTCACTTCTTCTCTCGTGCCTGATCCCACAATTTAATAAAGAAAAATTATATTAGTAAAATTCCACCTTAGCTATAAGCTGAATAAAAAAAAAGTTACATTGGCGCCCAACGTGGGGCACGAGGAGTTGAAAAAGAAGTGAAGACTCCTAAAATCTTAATTTAGAGGATAGACCCTAATAATAACTAAATAAATAAAAACAAATATGTATATGACCAGTTAAAACGAAAGAAATGAATCCATTAGAACTGTTTGATGGAAAGACACCTCTTAAAAGGACATACTTACCACCGCCTACTAGCAGAAAGTTTGTACCCAAGGGCATGGAAAATTTAGATCAGTACCTAAGAAAATTGAAGCAAAACGAGAAGAAAGCAAAACAATAAAGAAGAATTGAACCTAACGTTGAGTGAACGAGAAGAATCAACTCACAGGTGAAAAATAATCTAATACAAGATTAGTACAAGAGAGTAAGCATTTTAAATAGACGAAGGAACAAAAATTATAATGAGTCGTCAAAACCTACGATCATCAAGAACCGGAGAAAAACACGCGAGTGGAGAATCCAGCCAAGACGAAATGGATCAATCAGAGCTGAACCGAACCATCATAGAAAAACCTGTGATAAGAGAAATAACTAATCTCCCTGGAACGGGGGGGCTAGAAACAAATATGGAAAGTCAGGAGGCAAACACATCTGACACAATCAACAGAAAACTGGAAGAATTAGAAAAGAGAGTAAAAAAATTGTTAGAAACAGAAAGGAAGCACCGTGAAAAACAAGAAATGGAGAAAGAAAAGAAGCTTCAAATAAAACTAAGCCAGATGGAAACAGGAATTAATCGATCAATTGAAGTTACAACGGGGATCACTCACTCTATGGAAGAAAGAAATCAACGAATAGAGGCACAATTCAATCGATTGGAAGCACAGCAGACAAGATTGATTGAGAGAATCAACTCGGGAGAAGTGATGAGAGGAGAAACGAGGAGTAATAGTTACAGCTCGAATATCAAATATGTACTACCAGAGTTTAGAGGAGATACGAGTCCAATCAGGTACATAAACGAAATAAAACAATATTGGGAGGCAGTGGAACCAAGGGAGAATGAAACCCACTATCTGATAGAAAGATCTCTACGAGGCCCACCAGGAGATTGGTGGCAAATTGTTAAAAGCGAAGTACGAAATCTACAAACGTTCCTAAAAAAATTTTCACAAAGATACTGGAGTGAACAGGCTCAGCACGAGTTAAGAAGAAAACTCGAATTTGGATATCATAAACCAGAGAAAGTCACGTCAAGAGCTGAATATGCCATTAGCCTATATGCAGAGGCCATAGAATTAAACCCACCACTAACCGCAGTTGAGATAATCCAGAAGCTGGCAAGACACTTCAATGAAGAAGTAAAATACGCCATAATAGGAAGAGGAATCACTCGAGTAGAGGAATTAATAAACCTACTAGAAGACTTTGACAAAATAGGACCCAGCAACTCAGGAAGAGGAGAAAATAAAGAATGGAGAGCAAGAAGAGCATATGAACAACAAGGTGATCGATCAGAAAACACATTCTCTCAACCACCATGGAGAACGAATACAGGAGGAAGCAATACAATGAGATCAGATCCATCACCACGACCAGTATGGCACAACAACATAAGCAACAACACTGGGAATCGAACGAACACAACACAAGGGATGCAGCGACACCAAGGATCAGGAACACAATCAAGGTCTGAAGAAAATAAAAACTGGAGAGGGAACGGTCAACAACCTGCATACAGAATGAGAAACATTGAATTAGAGGAAGAAGAACACGAGGAAGCAGCAGTAAAGAACGAAGAGCAAACATCATGCAACATGGGAAACGAGAAAGTGTCACGCTCATAAAATCACTGGAAGGAGAGAAAAGAGACGTGGCACGAGAAATTACCCTCCACACCCACATGCTGTACGATCCGCGCTCTAAATGCTATGTCGCAAATATAATGATAGGGGGTATACTTACAACGGCACTGATAGACACTGGAGCAGAGGTGACATGTCTATCCGAAGAATTTGTCAACAGAAATATGGAACGCTTCAGGGAATGTCCCATGCTACCCATTAATGGTGTCACACTCAAGGGACCAATGGGAGGAAAGGCAGTACGACTGAGCAAACAAATATATGTGGACATACAACTACCTAACTGCCTCATCCAGACAATCTTTCTAGTGGTACCAAAACTCTCGAAACCTTGCATAATCGGCATCGACTTCCTTGATCATCTGAGGAGTAAAATAGATCTGGACAACAAAACTATCTCCTTCCCACATCTGGAAGGGGAACCATCACTGAGAATAGTCAATGAGGAGTCAGATAACGCACACAAGAACACCCCACAAGAAATAAATTCCCTAGAAAAGGACATATCCGCAGTGGACATTGAATATGAAGAAATCAACAGGAAATTAGAAGAAACATCCACGATGGAGCCTGAAGAAAGGAAGAAACTCCAAGGAATACTATGGAAATATAAAAAAGTCTTTAGAAAACAACCAGGTAGATTAACATCGTATGAGCACTCTCTGAAAGTAAAAGAGGATCAACCTTTCGTAGGTCGAAGTTACCCAGTACCCATAGCGTATAGGGAAAAAGTGGACGAGGAAATCCAGAGGATGCTCAAGATGAAAATAATTCAGAGGTCAAGCAGCCCTTACATCAATCCATTAGTACCTGTAATAAAAAAGGATGGGACAGTGCGACTGTGCTTGGATGCAAGGAAACTCAATGAGATATTGCTGGAAGACTGGGAATGCCCAGAACCAGCAGAAATACTATTTCAAAAGTGTAAGGGAACAAAAATAATGTCTAGTTTGGACATGACTAGCAGCTTTTGACAGGTACCATTACATCCAAACTCCAAACAATATACAGCCTTTCAATATCGGGGAAGAACCTACGAATTTAATGTAGTACCTTTCGGTTTAAAGACAAGCACTGCAGCATTAGTTAGAGGACTCGATCAAGCATTACAAGGGCTTGGAGATCATATAATATCATTTGTAGATGATACCTTAATAACCTCAGAATCGACACAGCAACATCTGGAACACATAGAGGAACTGCTCAATCGCTTAGAAAAATGCAACCTCACTATAAACCTGAGCAAATCACACTTCTTCAGAAAAGAGACGAAATTCCTGGGATTTATACTAAATACTGAAGGCATCAAACCTGATCCTGAAAAAATACAAGGAATTAGAGAATTTCCACCACCTAGAAACATCAAACAATTAAGAGGCTTTCTTGGACTAGTAAATTTCTATTCAAAATTCAGCAATAGACATGCCTTTAAAACCATACCTTTGTTAAAACTAATAAAAAAGGGAGTACAATGGAAGTGGGACAACGAAATGCAAAACAGTTTCGAACGAATAAAGAACTTATTTTCCGATTCAATTATCCCAGATCCAAAGAAACCATATTACTTGGAAACAGACGCGAGCAATTATGCATTAGGGGCGGTATTATATCAGAAGAACGAAAAACAAAAAAAGGAAATCGTAACACTAGCCAGTAGAACACTCAAGGGACCTGAGATATCATACTTCACGACCGAAAAGGAACTCCTAGCAATCGTATGGGCATTACAAAAGTTTAGAACATATCTACAAGGGGCAAAAAGCATCAATCGGACAGATCACATGGCTTTAACATTCTTAAGGACCTGCAAATTCGTCAACGCCAGACTAACACGCTGGATCCTAGCAATACAAGATTATAATATTACGATGGAGCACTGTCCTGGGAAAGAAAACACAGCAGCTGATCTCCTCAGCAGACAACATCCAGATAAAGATTGGAAAAAAGAAAGAAATACGACTGAAATCCTTATCAATGAGTTAAAATATGAATGCTCTGAAGAATTGAAAGCACATCTTAGGAACATAAAGCAAGCACAGAAGGAGGACAAACGGATAACGAAACAAGCACAAGAATTGAAAACATGTAAAGGAGAAACCACAAGATTCAAGATACAGAACGACATCGTAGTAAAAAGAGAAAAGGATGGACATAAAATCTACGTACCGAAAAATGTTGTTGACACTCTGATAACGGAATGTCATCAGGCATACGGACACATAGGCGCAGGAAAAACGCACAAAATCATTGCAGAACACTTTTACTATCCTCGATTAGCCAAAGTTGCAAGACAAGTGCTAAGAGACTGTGATTCCTGCCAGCGCAATAAAGTTCCAACATGGGCATCACCTGTAACTCAGGAATACGTACGACCTGAGAAACCACTACAGCTGCTATCCATTGACTTCTTTGGGCCTCTAACCAAATCCAAATACGGATATGAACACATCCTAGTAATGATGGACACTTTTACTAAATACACGAAACTCTACCCACTGAAACGAGCAACAACCACAGGCAAACATGGTAGAAAGAGTAAATAGAGAATTAGCAAGATTTTTTAGAACTTTCTTACCTATAAATGAACATAAATCATGGTACAACCACGTAAAAAAAATAGAAACTATACTTAACGAATCATATCACGACACGATTGAAATGACACCTCATGAGGCACTGAAAGGAGAGAGACCAACCAGATTCTGGGAAAAATTAATGCCACTAATAAGACAACCTAAAAAAAATAATAAACAAGCAGACATCATGCAAATAATAAGAGAGAAAATTAGAACAAAAGGAGAGAAACGAATAGCACGATTAAATAAAGATAAAAGAGGAATTACCTTTGAAGAAGGAGAGCAGGTTCTTGTAAGAGCATGTAATGTAGCAAATACGGCTTCAGGACGTGTTGCAAAATTTCTAGCCCTATACGAAGGACCGTACACAGTGAAGAAGAAAATAGCACAAAATACAGTAAAACCTATCGTAGCCGACACATATGGGAGACAAGTTCGGCTACGATGGGTACCAATGACATGCGATGATTGCTAGGGACTTATTACTAGCTTGGTTCAGTGCTGTGGCAACAGGTGCCCCTGTGTTTAGTAACACACGTGTACCGGCTTGTACATATTTTTTGTGTTTACTTTTGTGCAAATAGGTGAGTAAAAGTTAGTTTGAAAAATAATCAGTTCTTTTTGTTGATAATTTAAAAATTTCATGGATAAATTCAGTCAATAAAAAACTATAAAAAAAACTTAGTTCTTTTAGTGGAAAATGTATAGATGACAGTTGAGGTTATGTTGCACGACTGTTCATACATATTTAAGATCTTAATAAGTTGAAATATAATTGGTTATGAAAATTCTCCAATTTTTCGAAGTTAAATTGTAATTAAATTTTATAATTCAAATATAATCATTAATTAAATTAATATATAATTTGAAATATTCATTGAAAAAGAAAATTACTAAGACGTTTTACAAAAATATGAGGACCCTCCAAAGACGGTATTTAAGACGGCCCTGACCATGCACATTTCTCGACCAATAATGTGAAGCGTCAGAGTGGGATGTTCGTTAGGAGAGTGTCGGCTACGATAGGTTTTACTGTACATATATCGTAACCAACACACACACAAAGAAAGAGGCCAATTCCATGCATCCGACCTCAAGCACTACTACCCAGGCAATGGACCAGGAAGAGAGGGGAGCAATACCTGAGTACGAGAGTGGGGGGGCAAGGCTGCAGTGGGGGGAGCAAAAGCAAGCACAAAGAGAAAAACGAGAAAAGCAATATCTGAATAGGGGTAGGGGGTACTCTAGGAATGAAACAGGGAAGAAAGCATAAGAGAAAACAGGTAAAAAGGCGACACTGAAAAACCATGACTCATGGCAACAGACAAAGGAAAACAACGGGTAGGAAAGCATCAGTGTCTTCTCTAGCAGCCAAAACGAGAACAAGCGTCGCCATGCCTGAAGCATCAACCCAAACCGAAACATTGGACACACGTCGCAATGTATACACACAATGTGGAGAAAATAAACAAGTGATGATCACAGTGTTGGTGGAAAACAAAGTATTAAAAGAAATAAAGACGAGGCCAAGGATCCTCACCAACCCAAAAAAGAAGGCGCCTAGGAAACCAGGAATGAGCGTCTCAGAAGTCAACACGGAGAAGAGACATAAACCAGTGCTAAAAAAGTGTGTGGGTACTGAAAGTGTGGAAAGACAAAATGAGGAACCTGAAATAATTATATTGAAGGAAGAGAGAGTAAACCACATCAGCGTAGCAGCCACCACGGAGAAAGCGGAAGAAGGGAGGTTGGGAAAGGAAGAAAAGGAAAATCAGGAAAATAAGCCTGCAACAAAATCAGGGACACTGAAAAGAAAACTCAGTCGACAAGAAAAATTATACAGAGACATCATGAGAGATAGTTTAACACCAGTGAGCAAAAGAAGCAGAGGAGTACAGGAATCAGAAGATAAAAAAAATCAGACCATAGCCTATGCACGGAAAGAGCGTAGAGAAGCAGAAAAACAGCGTCGGAAGGAACTAAAAAAAAAAGACGGATGGAACGAGAAATTTCAGCAGTGGTCACCAAGCCAAAGCTGGCCAATAACTGAAAGCTGGGAAAGGACAGAGGACGACAACTAAGGAAAGAGGTCATAACGCAGCAATAGGGAAACGTATTTGTATCTAAAATTTTAATAACGGTAAGCTTTTAATATATAAAATCTTTCAACCATGTGAACCGTTATCAAAATTTAGGGGGGCAGATGTAAGCAGACGTTATAAGCTCTGTAGATATAAGAAAGTAGGTTAGCCCCTGTAGAATGGCAACTGTGCTCATCGTTCTACAGGCAAGAAGTAGGGAAGCTCAGCATCTGGCTAAATCTCAACGCGCAAGCTCAGCATCCCCTCCCGAGATGAATGGACCAGAGTGGGAGATGAGCGAGATGCTATAAAAAGGGGATGCTGAGACCAGAAGAGAGAGTTCGGCGGCTCGCAAGCGAGCCGTAAGCAACTGAGAAGTGATCTCAGGGCAGGCTAAGAGGTTTTACGTCTTAGACCGAGTTCTGATTGACTTCTTGAGGCGCTCTTTGGACAGAACAAGGGGTTTCACGTCTTGTTTGAGTCTGAATTCGTCTCACCCACTGTGGAGTACTGGGCAGGATAAGGGGTTTTACGCCTTATCTGAGTTTGGTGCCCGCAATTCAAACGCTTACGGTTCGTCCGGACTTCCGACCGAACATCTCGCACTCTCGAAGTCGATTCCCTCTTAAGAAAGAGAAACACCGAGAGATCCTTAGAGCGAAACCTGAATAGCGTTAATTAGGAATATTTCATAGATGAATTCTATAAAAATAGATAGATAGATAGATATATAGATAGATAGATAGATAGAGATAGAGAGAGAGAGAGAGAGAGAGAGAGAGAAAGAGAGAGAGAGAAAAAGATAGGCATAGGATGATTAGCACGTAAATTCAAGCCACATTCACCTCATCGCTTTTCGATATCTTATGAGATCAACATTATCAAACCATCATTGTTAATTCCGGGCTCATATAGTGTAAGCTACGTATAAATTTCAATTATAAACAAGGTTATAGATTAAAGAATGTTTCCATTAAATTCGGAAATTCATCCTCACCATTAATCATCTAACCAAATATTGTAGGTTGTACTTAAATCAAGTTATTAAGTGTAAGAGGAGTTATTTTACGTTTATAATAAAGAGTATGCAATTATATAGAATCTTCACTTCTTCTCTCGTGCTTGATCCCACAATTTAATAAAGAAAAATTATATTAGTAAAATTCCACCTTAGCTATAAGCTGAATAAAAAAAAAAGTTACAATATTTTGAAAAAAATTTTTTTGCTACAACCGCAACTTTGCCTTAACATAAAATTAAGAGTTGTGCTAGTTACTGTCAAGTGCACCCAATTTTGTGCTGTCAGCAGAAATTTCGCAACTTTGCCCACTTTTCGAAAAGAACAAAAAAACAAAAAAATTTTCAATTTACAAAAATAAATGTTTTTCTGCATTTTTGCAGGTCAATAAAATTTTTATTGAGTAACAAATACAAATTTCATTACTGTGGTCTAATTCCGAACCCCTGATTTTAAAAATATTTTTAAAAAATCCGGAATCAAAGAATCGGAATTTTATAAAAAAATAATTTCAGAAATTGGAAACTTGTACTGAGTTGTGCTAGGCGAGTACAAAAATAAAATATAAAAAATTTTCCAATCGCCGTGATAAAAACGTATTACTCTTCTTCAAATTAAATTTCATTAAAATGGCCTTTATGCAGAATGTTAGAATGAGATAAATGATTATATATTTTTTTTTAAATAGAGGAATAAAGGACGCTTTTTCTAAAAATTGAAAATTTTTGATAGAATGAAATTGGTTATATGAAAGGAGGATAAGAATATATGCCAATGAGAAAATAAATGTCAATAAGGTTCATACAACCAATTATGTGTTTTTTAAAGGAATCGGAACAAAGTTAGCAGATAACAAAAAGTCTTTGAATTAAGGTATTCCAATGTTTCTATCTATATTTCCAATCAACTTATGTGCCGTCCCGTAGACCACGGTGGTAACGAGATCATTTTTAAGAAAGGAATTGAACCCTTAACGGCCGAAATTCCCTGCTACGGGGACATAGTACTTATGCCATAGAAAGTATCACAAAAAGCTCTCGGCCGTTAAAGGTTAAAATTTTGGTTGTACCGATTCTTTAGAACGTGTTTATCGTCCGTTTTCACGTAATTTTTTACGTCATTTTTTATCTCCTTTTTGACATCCATTTTCATGCTGATTTTGGCATGGTTTTTGAAGTCTAGGTTTTCAATAGGGAAGCTCTTTTTAAAAAACGGGCAGAATTGTTGCAAACTTTAAGTCATATCAGCAGCGTCACCCAAATACACACAAAAAATTGCTATTTCTAAATTCCAAAGATACACAAATTTGCGGCTTATTTTCGGCTCGAAATAACCTTATGAACCATTGTCTTACCTCTAACACTGGAAATTAAAAATGGGAAGCACGAAAAGTATTGAATAAAGTTACGACAATGACATGTCATTAAGGGCATGTACGAAATCAATCAAGAAACTACTAATTTTTGTCTCTTTTTTGCAGAACTATTCTGTAGAAAAACAGAACTCTAAGAACTTTTACCAAATTGGTTTTGGAAAATTTTGGGCAACTTTGAAGTGCCATAGCTTTTTGGATTAGAAAATGTTATAAGGGTTTATTGGTGTGCCCGCCTAGCACAACTCAGAACAAATTTTTGTTTTTCAAAATTCTCATTTTTGTGAAATCCCGCGTCGTTGATGGACTATGTATTTCTAAAATGACTTTTCATTTGGAAAATATTAACCCGATTGAAAAATGTTATGAGGGTTTATTGTTGTACTGGCCTATCGAAACTCAGTACAAGTTTCCACTTCCTTAATTTTTTTAAAAATAAAATTCCAATTTTTTTATTCCGAATTTTTTAAAAATATTTTTAAAATTAGGGGTTTGCAATTACAGCACAGAAATAAAATTTGTATTTGTAACTCAACAAAAATTTTATTGGCCTGTAAAAATACAGAGAAACATTCATTTTTGTAAATTAAAATATTTTTTGTTTTTTTCGAAAAGCGGGCAAAATTGCGAAATTTCTGCTAGCAGCACAAAATTGGGTGCACTTGAGAGTACCTAGCACAACTAATAGTTTTATGTTAAGGCAAAGTTGCGGTTCTAGCAAAAAAAGTTTTTAAAAATTTACAGCCGTAATTTTTGATATTTCAAAAAATCGTTTGGGGCACAAATCAGCACAACTCTAGCACAACCTAGCACAAATTTTATTTTTTGAAAATATTATGTTTGTGGTTCTAACATCTGGGATATTAAATAATCGATCACAAATATGGTACATTACATGCACTTATGCCGAAAATTCGTCAAAAATCGTAAATTTTTATAAATTCAAAAAATCGAACAAAAAAAACTTGCCTGCCGAAAATTCTGCAAAAAATATATGTTACAGTTCTACACGTGTTAACTAACTGAAAAAATTTGTCACAGCTATAGGAGTAATACTTTATGAACAGCCGATTTTATTCGAAAAAAAGTGATTTTTTTCGATTGCAATTATTTATAACAAATTGTTAATTATCAATTCCACACAGTTTTTCACGATAAGTACTTTATATAAACACTTGAGAGTCTAAAATCAAATACTTGTGCACTAAACAAGGTGAAATATATCAGAAATGCTTGAAAAACTGCGAACAAACAAGTGGGACGTATACGTCCAGCTGCCCCTAAAAAATTTTAATTCTGAAATTTTTGTAACAAAAGTGTGTTTTCACTGAAAGTTAATAATGGAATACTGAGAAGTAGTAAACAGACAAAACGGAAATTTGTATGTGACGAATTTGACAGTGCCGTAGTAATGGGAACAACTTATTATAATTGATTGAAAATACTATTTTTAATTAAGGATATAGAATCAAATTTTAAGGTTATTTATCAATTTGTTTAAAAATAGAATTCATGTGAGATGATCCAAAATTATATCGTAAGAAGCGTTGTAATCTTTCAAGTCGGACATCACATGAATACTATTTTTTCCGTCCTTTTTTATGTAAAACATTTCTGCAATTATTCTTTTGAAATAGTTTGTTTCTTTGTGTAAGATTTTAATATTATCCCAATTAAAATTATGTTGAGAACCTGTATCATTATTATTGTTTATTCTATGTTTAGTAACAACATTATGGTATTTTTCATTTAAATGAATGTTTTTTTTTGTGAGAGAGAGGGGGGGGGTACGAGAGGGAGAGAGATCCTATATAGATATATCCTTTTAAATCCTTGGTTTGGTAATCCACACCGGTTGCACTCTGTATATTCCACTTGTTTACTAATTCCACGTGTTTCACTCCGTAGGTTTATTTTTAGACGGCGACAAGACGAGTTTTCAGACTGGCTGGCGTTCCCATGCGTCTGTTTATATAGGCATATGGTGTTTTTAGGTATTTCAATCCACCTGAGCTAAGCATTAGAATTGAAGCTCTGGAGTTTCAATTGGGGTGAGAATCTGCAAAAAAATCTTAGTTGTCAGTGTAGTAAATTGAAAAAGCATTCGTGTGCATAGTTGGTGTGTCACACCGATTTTCCGAGTCAGTGAGAGCAGTGGGGATGTATCTTCTTCAAAGTGTAAGTGCTACATGCACTTCCTTAGGGTGTAGCGTACATGCGTATAAGCTGCATCAGGTAGGCTTGCTCGCAAAGGTGAATAACGTTTTTTGTATAAAAAGGTAATAAAGTAATAATGACGATATAATTATTATACAATAAAAATGTAGTTGTATTACAATTTGTTTTCAGTTATTTTTAATTCAGTAATAACCATGTTTTTACATTTAGACTTAATTGTTTATATTGGTTAATCAAATGATGTAAAAATAGCAAAGATAATAGAAACTTTAATAGTTATTAATAAACATAATTTATAATTGTCTATTTATTATTGATTATTGATTAATGAATAACAACAAAATGCATATGATAAAAATTATGATAATAATAATGGTCACAACAGCGTTAGTTGTTTAATGTTTAAAGTTATCAATAACGATAATATTTGTTGCAATTAATCAATTATCATCTATAAATATTGTTTCTTATTCTAAATTGAAGTTATAGTTTATAATAATAATACAACATTAACAATAAGAAAAATCGCATAAATCAGATTTAATTATCAATGGTGATAATAATAATAAAATAATAGTCATGGAAAATTGTATATTATAATAATAATAATAATAATAATAATAAATTAGTTGAGTTTGAATAATAGTCATGGATACGTGACAGTATTTTCAAAACATTATGTATTAAAAGATACAATGTAATAATTGTTAAATAAAAAGTAACATAATACAAATAATACACAACTCCCAATATAGTCTGAAGAAGTCGTTTTTTTCTACCCTCTATACGTTTATTAATATTCTAATTATATTACATATTATAATTTTTTCATACGATGTTGTAAATAATTGGCTTTAGGATCCAGAAATAATAACTAAGGAGGTAACATTTTTTTTAGATGAAAAAACTGGAGAAGTACAAGATACGGAGGCGGTAGAAAGAAACCCGCGTTGGTCAGATCAAATTCCCAGATCTAACCAGATCTTGATTTTGTCGAGATGGCAGTGCAGTGGGTCACAATTGGCGGAACGTCTCCACCGTGAAGGTTTACTATTGGTACTTGATGAATTCCTAGTTTTTATCGCTGAAAAATAAGATAATTGTATTTATTGCTTCACCTTCTAATCCAAATTTCGCCACAGAATCATAATTGCAAAGCTTTTAATGTATTTTTTACCGTTCTTAGCCGTAATAATGCGAGGTCATAGAACGGTCATAGAACAGTCAGAGAACGGTTAGAGTATTCTATGGCCGTTCTCACACACGGGTCCGCTAGGGAATGTATAGTCGCACAACGCTCCTCCGAAACGGACATAGATAGACTACTTTTGGTTTTGACAATGAAACGAAATTTTCTGATACATATTTTTTTTTAATTTAACTTTTTTTAATTTCGAAACCGCAGTAGTCTATCTACATCCGTTCGAAACAAATTTTTTAATATATATTTTATTATATTTTTTCAATATATTACAGAAATCCCTGTTAAAATACATCTTATTACACATTGAATAATAAAGAATTTTGATAAAAATAAAAAGATTCACAGCATCGAGAATTGAACCCGCAGAATTCAGCGTATAAGACAAGAGCTCTACTAGGTGAACTAAAGAATTTCGAAAGTTACTAATGGCAAATCGATATCTTGGCATTCAAACTTTTCAAACATCAAACATTGCTTCTTCTCACTTCGCAACATTGCACCTCAAGTGAGTTACTTCAAATAATAACTATAACATTTTTCTAGAGTATTCCTGAGTAATTGATGCCGAGATATTTTCAATTTTTATTTAAACAGACTAAATCAATGTGTATTCAAATATCGTAGTAGAAGGTGGCCGAAATTAATATATTATTCGCATTATTTATATGATTCGGATTAGGTACAAAAATAACAAAATTCGTTTGAGCAAACGTCTGGAACTTCAGCTCAATTTTGGAATTCCAAATAACGGCTCGATCTATTGATATTTGTAGTTAAACTGTCAATTTTGATGACAATTTTGTAACCAAGTTTTTCAAGACAACTCATCTTAAAAAAATATTTTCGCAATTCTTCCCCTACCTACTTTTTGGCGTCGCGCAGTATAACCATGGTTTTAGTGCTATTTTTATCTTCTTTACTATTTCCCAAATTTTGAAAACTAAATTTTATGTATTTTTTCTTATTTTTTTTAAAAATAGTTTACGGACAAACATGTAGACACTTAAAATGAATAAAATTGTTTTTTTTTCTTAAGTATCATATGCCTTTAATAATTAGTAAAAGTAATATTTATTAACAGTGACTTAGGAAATTTGATATATACATCTTTTTTTATTCTTTTTGGTGAGGAGGAAATATGGCAAAATCTTTTAAAGACGTTGCACAAGACTCCTAGAACGGGTCTAGGCACACCTGTTAAAAACAAAAAACCCCTCTCTCGAACCAATACACCGCCCGCTTAAAGTCGCGTACAACTCTTCTGTTATCCGTTCGCCCGGGACTCCCATCCGCGGCCACACGCCCGTTAGGCAAACCGACTAGCTGCACCAACCAGGGGAGGAATAAGAAGATTCCTCCCCCGAACCACGCAAACAGCCAAGTCCGCCCGAGACACAGGACCGTGGGTGCAGACCCCGATGCGATTTCTACTGGCCCTCGTTGTCGCCGCGCTCCGCACACCCATCGAGCTCCCTTGTCTCAATCACCAGGGTGACGAATGACTCGATAAGCATCCATTTTTGTACAGACTGGAGCATGAGAGAGACTATCGTGTCAGAAGAGAGTTGTGCGCCCATTGCCCGACCGACAGCCTCCCTTGCCACGCCTCACCTGGCACAGACAAAGAGTGTGTTGCATTGCAACCATGGCCTGAAAGCGCTTGCGCCAGGTAAAAGCCGACTTGGCCATGTTTTCTATCTATCCAGGTGGCGAGCTCCGGGATTAGACGGTGTGACCATCTCCCGGACTGGTCACCATGCCATCTAGTCTGCCATTGGATGGCTTTGGTATTCGCGATCTGCAGGTGTTCGTCGAAGCTAAGCTTTCGATCCAACTGCACACCCAGGTACTTAATGCTCTTTTTCCACTCAATTTCATGTTCCCCGAGAACGATCTTCGGGTATTGGAAGGATCTCCTGTCCGTGACCAGCAAAGCTTCGGTCTTTTCAGGGGTCATTTTCAGGTATCTGCTATCGAACCAACTCTTTGCTCGCCACAGATGTTTATGAAAATCGAATTAACAAATTTCATAATAGAATTTAGTAAATAACATTTTTACATAATTTTCTTTGAAAATATAATGCTTTTTATCTCAAAACTACAAACGCTAGGATAAGTTTATGCCTCAATGAATATCCCTTGTCTAAATTATAATTGTTCTGAAATAAAAGACGGATTCTTAAATGAATCTTAGTAGCTTCTTATTCAATTACTGTTTTCATTATTTACGGAGATAAGTCGATAATGTTTAATTTACAAGATTTTAAAGTTATTTTATTTCATTATCTGAATAGAAAGTTAATTTACAATTTGTTGCAGAGCATGCAATAATTAATTAAACGTATTTAATTAATATTCAATCGTAAGTAATATTTTTTAATATTCGTGACAATGAATGAAAAAAATTAATTAAAATGAATTACTAAAAAACTTATTATAATTGTAACTTGTTGTTACGTCAGAAACGTAACATTTCTCTTCTTTAAAGATCTCCTCGTTTTATGTAAGGATCGGAAGAATCCTCTCTAAGGGATGAGGAATAGCCAGTAAATGAGAAGGGTTGATCATATAAATATATTTATTAACAAAAAGTATGGATAGATGGATGGATGTAGATGGACGTGAATATATAAAAGTTGAAATACTTAGTGATTACCCTGGCTTGAAAATTGGTCGGTGATGAAATCAGTCCTGTACATTGGATGTGAATACTTGAGTCCTCACTTTTAGACGTTGAGATAATTTCAGTCAGATCGGAAATTTGTGGTCCAGCCGGTTAAGATAGTCGATTCTCTGATCCCAGGTTTTAGAGAGAATTTAGAAGGCGATTCCTCTTCACTTTCTACAGTCGCTGAACTTGGCGTCGAATTAGAACTGGTCCGACTACCGGTGAATAACTTGATAAGGCTGGGATGAACTGCACTGACTGGACTGAACTCGCGGTAAGAAATGATGACACTGAACTGGACTCGCGTTGGTTACATTGTAGAAATCGGACGTTGGCTAACTGACTGAACTAACTTCTATTGGAACCTTCGCTTTTTATAGGCCCAGAGTATGTCAATTACGGTGGGGGTAAAAGACCAGGTGTGCGACGTTTTCCATATTTGGTATTGAAGCTTAAGATCGGATGAGTCGCCTTCTCCGATGACTCACGCTCCAATGAAATTTATTACCTGGCATTAATGTTACAGCCAAATACAAGTATATCAATTCTATTTTAATCTGCCTTTCGACTTTAACGATCTTCCTATTTCTTATTAGATCTTGCTGTATCTTGAGTCGATATAATCACGCAGGCGGTAATGTTGCCTTGATCCCTTCATTGGTTCCTTAATTTCTTTGTTACTCTACGTGGTAGAGTCGCAGGACGTGACACCTTCCCCCTCAATTTGAACGCGGGGTGTTAACGATCCACGATCGAAACTTCGGTAGAAGAATAAATTTAACCCAAGGTGCTTACTTGATCAAGGAAATATTTCTTAAATTTAATTTAACAATTATATTGTGTTAAAAATTTCGTTGAAACATAGTTATTAGAATTAAAATTTTTAATTTTTTGTTGTAATAAGAAAAAAAAAGAAAGGCCGTAGAAGGATAAGCATGGCCTGGGTGCTCCCGTTCGGATTTGATCCATAATGCGAGGGTAAGTGGCTCCCATTAAAAGATAAATTTACCCCAAGTATTATCTTGAAAAAAAATTTTTTACGAAAGTTATGAAAGAATTTTGAAAAATCAACAAATCTAATTTTCTCGAAATATATGTTATATATGTTATAGAAAGTACTAAAAAGGTACTGAAAAAAATTCAAGAACCCATTCCGTTTATAAAAAGGGGGTATAAGGTTTTCTTCAATTTTTGAATAATTTTTTTAATGTGAATTACTTCTTGAACACCCACCATTTTTTTCTTTATCATGCTCAAATTCGAAGTGACAATATATATTTTTTCGAAAATTTTCGGAAAGGTACCTCATAGATAAAAAAAATAAAAACACATCTCTACATGATCGCCTTGTTTTCATTACACTTTATCAATCTGTCAACAAGCTTTTTCTTTTAGTCACCAAATCAGGGTTGCCACAAGTTTCAGTATCCTAATCTCCCTGACTTTTCCCTGACCAAAATCTATTGTAAGAGGACTCATCTCGGTGGAACTATGTTCCTATTATAGAATATTTGCGTGTTTTTCCCTGTTATTTTTCAACAGAGAGGATGTTAAATAAGAGAAGGTAAGATAGAAACAACGTATTTTTATTTATTCATTTTTTATCAAAACTTAAAAAGAAACGAACTGGTATGCCATAACTTGCATGTTGCTATCGAACGTTAAACATAAAAAATGGCATCATAGGAAATTTATAACTTTTTGGTTATATCAATCACAGCGGGGTCAACTTAAAGAGATCAATCTTACATATTAGTAGTTTCATTGTTTAAACAATTTTCGCATGTTTGACCCCTCAGTGAAAAAATGTGGAAAAATATTTAATATCTTCCGATCTAATTGAGTCTCCACTTTTATTAAATATGCGCTAGTTACATTGTGACATAGCGCATATGATACTTCTTTTTCCACATTTTTTCACTGAGATAATGAATTTTAAGCACAAGAGACTTTAGCATTTTGTCCAATTTAATCAAAAGTTTAAATTAATATATCTGTCAAAAAAAAATTTTCTTTCGAAAATTCTGATATATGTGTCGATTAAATTAATAAAAAGATGCCACAGAATAAAATTTAAGACTTTTAAAAATGTGAACAATCTTTTTTTTTGAAATCCGTACAATTTGCAAAGGAATGTCCCATATAAGTTACAATAAAAGTTTATGTAATATTATTTTTTTTATAGTTCTCATTTCATAATTAGTTTATACATGCTTGTTCTGCAATATCAATTTGACAGAATAGAGTAATAAAGTTTCGTTGTTCTTATTTCCAAATTACTTTACAGACATTTATTCTTATTATAGCTACTTTTCTATTGAAAAAAAGTATTCCAACACGTCATCCTTCAAAAATTTTCGCCAATAACAGAGTAAATAACGAATTACCAGTTTTACTGCCGATTTACCGAATTACGGTAAGAAATTACCATTGACCAAAAAATGGCGGTATCGGCATATCACTAGTCCTGAAGCAAAGGCCGAACCATGTTTGCCTAGCAAGAGGAGCACTTACTGTCACTTAGCCGTAAGAATGTGAAACCACGCGAGTATACGCAGAACGTGGAGGTTTTCGGCCTCCATCACTGACCCGTGTGGATCTGCACACAATCAAACTTCGTTCAAACGTGGCGCGAAGCAGACGACATATTTAAAATGACTAAACAGATAATTTAAGAAATTACCCTCCGTTTTTAGATATTTTAAAAAATCTTCACCCAAAATGAATATCTAAAAGATTTTTTTCGAATTTTAGGATGATTTAAACACTTGAGAAAAAAATGTTCAGTAAAATGTAGTTCAATAAATGTTAAAAGCTTCAAAACAAAATATAGATTTATATATTTGTTAGTATTGTAAATAAACTATTTCAGATAAAAAATTATGCCAAAATACTTTATATTAAAATGTTATACATATAAAGAACATAAATTGTATTTAAATTTACACACAAAATTACATAATAAGATTTCTTTGATATAAAGCAACGTGAAAAAACATTAAATTCCAATAAAATATTTTAAAAATTTTTTGAAATATGTAACATTTTTTATGAAATGTCGTTTTCGAATCCCAAGTGCGTATAAAAGGTGTCATTGTTTAAAAAGAAATCATGCCTAAATTTGGATACGAAATTACGTCATAAGATTTCTCTGCTGTGAAGTAAAGTTCAAGAATATTTCGTTGGAATAAAATGCTTCGAAACAAATTTTTTAATATATATTTTATTATATTTTTTCAATATATTACAGAAATCCCTGTTAAAATTAACATTTTGAAGGAAATTTCTTATTTTATTAGTTTAACAGGCATTCCTTAGCTAATTTATAAGTTGCACACGCAGAAAAAAGTTTAGAAAATTTACAGGAAGTTCAGTACTTATTTTTACAAATTGAATTTTGAGTAGATATATTACCAGAAATACGGTCCAATTAAAAGTTTTTTTGTACAGTCCACTTAACTTCCAGTGAAATCTACCAAACTTGATTTTTTTCGTATCTGATAGATTTCACTGGATGCTAAGGGAAACGTACAGAAAATATGTATACATGCACATGCATCAACTTTTGTTTTCAAAATTTTGGAAATGGTAAAGAAGATAGAAACGGACATAGATAGACTACTTTTGGTTTTGACAATATAACGAAATTTTCTGATACATATTTTTTTTAAATTTAACTTTTTTTTAATTTCGAAACCGCAGTAGTCTATCTACGTCCGTTTTTATCGTCTTTATCATTTCGCAAATTTTGAGTAGAAAATACCTAACTCTTAAATACTTCAATACATTTCCTAAAAAGCCAATTTTTTTCCTTTCTATAGAGTTTTTGAATTTTCCAATTAAGAGTCTCTGCACATACAACAAAAACACAATATTTATTTTAAACTTGAACCTCATATTTATTGTAAAACACAATTTTGTGCATAATTTTTAAATTACAATAATAGATTTAAAAGCTACACAAAGTTTAAATCGGTATATATTTTTTTAATTATTAACATTTATTGACTTTCCAATGTTAATGCAAAATAATATTTCAAGTGTCTAAATCATTCTAAAAATTTAACAAAATTTTTCAGGTATTTTTTTTGGGCAAATATTTTTCAAAATATATGAAATCAAATAAATAATGAATTGGCGTGCCTTTTCCGCTTTTTTTGCGCGGAGTCAGGAAAAACATACATAATTTTACCGAGAAAATAATTTTAAATAGTTATAGCACAAAATTTTTGCAAATTTAGTAGATATTTTAATACAATTCACCGCTTTTTGGAAAGTATAATACATTTGCTGATAATCATTACCAAAATTCCAGTAAAATTAATAAAATAAGCAATTTTCTTCAAAATATTGATTTTAACAGGCATTTCCGTAATATTTATCGACAAAACTATTATTTAAACAAAATTTGTTTCGAAGCATTTTATTCAAATGAAACACCCTGCTTAAAATGACGGATAGAACCCAGATAAGAACCGAGTAAAAGTCGGTTCTTGTCCCCGGTTTGTACCCGGAGATTATCGGGTTCTATCTGGGATCGCATAATATCTTCACCCGGTTTCTATATGGTTCTTACCTGGGACCTTTGAGATTTTTATCTGGTTTGTATTTGGCTCCTTAAAATACTTATACCCGGTTCTAATCCGGCACTTAATTGAATTCTATCTGGGTTGATATAATATTTTGTCCGGTTTCTATATGGATCTTATCTGGGCTCTGTAAGAGTTTTATCCTGTTTGTAGTCGGGTCCTCGAAATACGTATACTCGGTTCTTATCCGGCGTTACTGGATTTGTACCCGGTTTTGGTCCCCGGTTTATACCTGGAGCTTAACCGGGCTCTATATGGGATCGCATAATATCTACACTGAGAGAAAAAGTACAGGCAAAATTCGAGTTAAGACTAGTATTTACCGTTTTTAATGGCAATGGAGGAATATTCGCTTGGAAGGTTAAATTTACTGTTTTCACAGTAAAAAATCTGTTTTCAAGCTGGGAAATTTTATTTGAGTAAATTGACAGTACTTTTTTGTTACACGTACACCGAAAAAAAATCTTAGTAGGTTTGACTACTTTTTAACTTACTTTTCGTAGTTCGTAAAGGCCCCAGTGTCATTTTTTAAGTTAAGTGATCTGCAGGAACATAGGTAAATCAAATAAGAGCACTAGTTGAATCGATGAATACTCTTAGTATATTTCAAAATTGTATTTACTATTAAGTAGACACTTAACTTACTATTTTTATATACACACTTACTTACAAACAAACCCCCCTCTACACTACACAAACGCTCGTTTAGACAGTATTAAAAATTATTCTTAACGCTGCGGGTTCGAACCCTCTCTACTTATAATTATCGCATTAGTAACCTAACGACTAAGCCTCTCGGCTGCGCACGCTTGGAATACAAGAAAGGAAATAGCGCTGATAACCTGCAACTACTGCAGGGCCGTGTAAAAAGTGTTTGGGCCCCGTTATTGTTACTACCTCGACACAATCAGATATACACACATACACACACGTGCTCGCATATGATTATTATGATTACATTACATAATTGCTTGCTGACTCCCGAGTTTTTTTAACCAACTCACAGCAAAAGTCGCTCGTATAGGAATTGTATTTCTTTAAACACACTAACGGCATATTTTTCTGTTAGGCTTGTATTTTATAACTGACATCAAGAGAAACTTTTAAAACATCGTACTGTGAAAATTATTGAAAAAAATATTGCGGTGCAAACAAGTACATTTTAAGGATAGTCACAGAAAAAAAATTACGGGACAGTAAAAGTTCTTGGTTTTAATAAATATCCTTGCTATACCTCCGAAAACCGTAAAATAACGTGATAATTTTCTCTCAGTGTACCCGGTTTTCCGGATAAGATCTTATCCGGGACCTTTGAGATTTTTATCCGGTTTGTATCCGGCTCTTTAATAATTTGCAGGTCGACAACTGCCTTATAGAAACCGGATAGGATTCGGGTAGAAACATATTTTTTGTATTTTAATTTGCTGGATCAATATGCCAGATAGGAACCGGGTAGGGTCGGGTAGCAGATGCACTTTCACCTTTACAATTTGCAAGTCGACAACTGCCTTATAGAAACCGGATAAGATCCGGGTAGAAACATGTTTTTGTATTTTAATTTGCTGCATCCATATGCCAGATAGGAACCAGGTAGGGCCGGGTAGCAGATGCACTTTCACTTTAATAATTTGCAGGTCGACAACTGCCTTATAGAAACCGGATAGGATTCGGGTAGAAACATATTTTTTGTATTTTAATTTGCTGGATCAATATGCCAGATAGGAACCGGGTAGGGTCGGGTAGCAGATGCACTTTCACCTTAACAATTTGCAAGTCGACAACTGCCTTATAGAAACCGGATAGGATCCGGGTAGAAACATATTTTTGTATTTTAATTTGCTGGATCCATATGCCAGATAGGAACCAGGTAAGGCCAGGTAGCAGATGCACTTTCACCTTAACAATTTGCAAGTCGACAACTGCCTTATAGAAACCGTATAGGATCCGGGTAGCAAAATATTTTTGTATTTTAATTTCTATTTACATATGCCAGATAGGAACCGGGTAGGGTCGGGTAGCAGATGTACTTTCACCTTAACAAATTGCAAGACGACAACTGCCTTATAGAAACCAGATAGGATCCGTGTAGTAACATATTTTCGTATTTTAATTTCTGGATCCATATGCCAGATAGGAACCGGATAAGACCGGGTACAATATTCATACAACTTATTTTCTGTCATCACTTCCCGGATAAGGACCGGATAGACCCAGATAGATCCCGAAAAATGAAATTAGAGTCCAGATAAAAGCCGTAAAGAACCGGGTAAAACCCGAATGGGTTTGCATCCGGTTTCTTTCCGGTATCTACTCGATTTCTACCTGACATGTTAAGCAGGGCAGTCTTCAACTTTACTTTATAGCAGAGAAATCTCATGATGTAATTTCGTATCCAAATTTAGGCATGATTTCTTTTTAAACAATGACACCTTTTATTCGCACCTGGGATTCGAAAACGACATTTCATAAAAAATGTTACATATTTCAGTCAGTAGTGGGGGCCGAAAATTTCCACGATCTGAGAACACTTTTGCTAGCCTGTGTCTGCTGCGGCGAGTTAACCGAGCAAGAAGGAAGAAGAGTTGGAAAAACTGACCGCGGCACATTGAAATGCAGTAACGCACGATCTGGCCACAGCGATCCCCTGACTAAACCTTAAATTCCCTCACTTTTCCCTGACTTGTGGCAACGCTAAAAATTCAGTTTATATATTTCCCCATATATCTCCTTCTCGCAGCTTGTGCCCATGAAATACGTTTTGCCCTTCCTGAGAGTACTACTGCGCAGGCTTCGAATGCCGCACGAGTTCGTTCGCAAAAAGCATCTGATTTTCAATTGTACAAACAAGAAGAAGAAAATTTTCAATTCTTTTGATTCATGCTCAATAGATGTACTTATCTAAGGTCCGCGTTTCTGTTTCATACTCAGTTGTAGAACGATTACAGTCATTCCACAGATTGGGAAAATTATCATTTGTTTTCAATAGGTATACCTTCCTGTAGTTCAAACGCGGTATAACAGCATCCTACAACTTATCGGGAAACGGTTACAACTGAGAATGAAATTAATTAAATTAATTAAATACCAGGAAAATAACAAGAATTTTAATGGTGGTTTTTTTATTGTAATGCTTTATATTTAGAGCAAGGAAGTCCACGGTGAACATAAAAGGTACTTAAGAACTGACATGGAAGAATTAATAGCCATTATTTTAATTACAGTCAAGGATTTATGTGATATTTTGTGTGTATATGGAACTTGGCCACTCTAGAACGGCAGCTATGAGTATTGAGGTTTTGGAAAAATTATTTTTCAGGACAATTTACTACGAGGACTGATAGAGTACGTGAATTAGGACTACTGAGCCAGTTTGCAGAATTTAAAAACTTTAATTGTAGTCCCGGGAACAATTTTTACAATAATCATTGGCTATCGAGGATTTGATTACATAAACATCAGTGAGGGTTTTTGAAATTTTTTTAATATGAAAAATTATAAAGTATAGCTTTAGGAACTGATGAGAGACAGGAATAGCTACTTGAGAACCAAATTAGAAGAATTTAGAGCAATTAGTTTAGTTACAGTCAAGGATTTATGTGATATTTTGTGTGCATTTGGAACTTGGCCACTCTAGAACGGCAGCTATGAGTACTGAAGTTTTGAAAAAATGATTTTTCAGGACTATTTACTATGAGGGCTGATAGAGTACGTGAATTTGGACTACTGAGCTAGTTTGCAGAATTTAAAAACTTTAATTGTAGTCCCGGGAACAATTTTTACAATAATCAATGGCTATCGAGGATTTGATTACATAAACATCAGTGAGGGTTTTTGAAATTTTTTTAATATGAAAAATTATAAAGTATAGCTTTAGGAAATGATGAGAGACAGGAATAGCTACTTGAGAACCAAATTAGAAGAATTTAGAGAAATTAGTTTAGTTACAGTCAAGGATTTATGTGATATTTTGTGTGTATTTGGAACTTGGCCACTTAGAACGGCAGCTATGAGTACTGAAGTTTTGAAACAATGATTTTTCAGGACTATTTACTATGAGGGCTGATAGAGTACGTGAATTTGGACTACTGAGCTAGTTTGCAGAATTTAAAAACTTTAATTGTAGTCCCGGGAACAATTTTTACAATAATCAATGGCTATCGAGGATTTGATTACATAAACATCAGTGAGGGTTTTTGAAATTTTTTTAATATGAAAAATTATAAAGTATAGCTTTAGGAAATGATGAGAGACAGGAATAGCTACTTGAAAACCAAATTAGAAGAATTTAGAGCAATTAGTTTAGTTATAGTCAAGGATTTATGTGATATTTTGTCTGTATTTGGAACTTGGCCACTAGAACGGCAGCTATGAGTACTGAAGTTTTGAAAAAATGATTTTTCAGGACTATTTGCTATGAGGGCTGATAGAGTACGTGAATTAGGACTACTGAGCCAGTTTGCAGAATTTTAAAACTTTAATTGTAGTCCCGGGAACAATTTTTACAATAATCAATGGCTATTGAGGATTTGATTACATAAACATCAGTTAGTGTTTTGATATTTTGTTCAGAATGATAAATTATAAAGTTTAGCTTTAAGATATTTCAAACTATTATTACATTATTATGTATGTACTTTTGCTACTGCAACTTATAAGTAACATAAATACCTACGCAATTTTAGTTCTTAAATCCTTTATTTTTCCCACTTGCTTCATTTTTTACTCTTCCTGAAAAAGAAAAAGAACATTTCACAAAGTAAACGTCTCTGTTCAAGAATATCATTTAATGTGAAATAAAAAATACTTATCTGAATTTCCCGTCAAATTAAAAATTTTTAATTATTTTTTTTTAACTTCATTTGAAGTGAGTAGATATTTTTCTGAAATTTTAAAACATACTGTTGTAATTGAAAATTTTATATTAAAAAAATATTCAATATTTTTTATCATAGAGATTTAAAATCTTACCATTCTCCATGCCGTAACAATCTTTTAGAGCAACAAAGCTCTTTATTTGTTTAAAATTTATTTTTTTTATCACACACTACAAAGGTGAGCTTCTTGCTGTCAAACTTGGTTCCCATTTTCAACTATTCACACTTGTGTGTCTGAATAATAAATTCACTCTCTGTTGTTTAAAATTCTGCCCCACTTTCGCTAATTTTTTTAAAACATGACACTTTTAATTTTAATATTTTTACTATTTTTCCAAAAATGACATTTTAAAACCTAACCTGTACCATATTTAAAATTAAATATGGACAGGTTTCACTATTACCAGCCCCCTGCATCTTAGTCAGAATGCACGTAATCCGCGAAACGAAAATGTCACAAGAATTGACCGTGGCCGCTAGGGGCGCTGTTTGTTCATGAGGCCTGAATTGATTTTAATGCATGGGAAAAATGCATAAAAATTAAATTTTTGGGGATAAAAACTACTTGATCATATTTTTTTTACAACACATTAAACTAGAAAGTTTTAAATATTATTCAAAGCAATTTTTACTGATATAAAAGGTAATATGCTTGAAATTTGGGCGAAAATTGTCTTTGTAATTCTGGCTGGAAATTGAAATCAAAGTTCTGTTATCTTCGTTTTAACATTAATATTTACATTGTGATTATTAAATAAAAATACAATATTTATTTATATTATCAATATTATTGATAGTATATCAGTCTTACATATTATAATAGAAAAATTGGCTATTGAAATTCCATCAAATTGAATTATAATACGGGTATTAATTATATCAACTTGATTTTGTTAGAAAAATTAGATTTTATTATGGGACATTTTGTATTTTATATTTTAAAACTTCTCAGTAATTGAAAAAATTACATTTTTATGAACAAAACTTTCACATAAGGAATGAACGTACATTTGAAAAAGTAACAAATATAAAGAATTTATAAAATTCCTTTATAAGTATTTGAAAACACTAAGAACAAAGATGTTTGTAATAAATAATAATCAACATAATATACTATTTTTCATAATAATATAATGGATATTTATATCTCATATGCACATAATTTATTATGTGTATTTTATCTATAATTAGGGATGGGCGATCTCGATTCGATTCTACGGAGATCGATCTTTTTTACTCGATTAATCGGTTGGATTGATTTTTTTTCGATCTTTACGAACGATTCTCCTTTCTTTTTTTCCTGTTTCCTATTTCTATGAACTGTTCCTATGAACTGTTTTTTAGTTTAAAAGTGAGATCAAGGGGTCGACCACGAGAATATCCTTAATGTGATATACAAAGTATATTAATATTATAAACTTTATAATAATACTTCATATTTATGCCAGAAATTTTATCATAAATAATACTTTAAGTGATATGCAAAGTTCAAAGTATATTAATATTATAAACTTTATAGTAATACTTCATATTTATGTCAGAAACTTTATCACTAAAAATACGCATTGCTTTAGAAATTGTGCAATTTTAAAAAATAAAAAACGTTCCTGATTCGCAAATATAGTGTGTTTTTTAAGCCGAATTTCCTTTTTTATTGATATAAACACTTTTTTATTTTGATAATTTAAATTCACAAAATATGCAAGTAACAATTATATCTCCAATTGTTATAAAACATTTTAAAAAAAGGTTATTTTACAGAAATTTATCATTTTCAAAAAAAGGTATTGATTTTTGAAGATCGATTCAAAAATCGATCTGTTTAACCGATTAATCGATCAAATTAAATCAATAATTTCAAAATCAATTCTTTTTTTTGAAGATCGCCCATCCCTATCTATAATACTTTAAGTTCAGTCAGTCAGCTTTGTTGATTTTTTTATTCAAAGCGTTTTAAATTTAGTATAGATTAAATTTTAATGAGTTATAGGCGCTCATGATAAATAAACCACAAAACAATGCACTTTTTCAGAGCATTACGTGTAGCCTGTTTTGCAACCTACAGCAACAAATTTCCTAATTTTCACTTAAATTTGTATATCACCGAATGTTAAAACCATTCCAATTTACTTAAAAAACACACAAAAGTATTTCAGACATCAATTTTTCACAAAAAACGTTAAATTTCAATGTTCTATAATGCTAATCTGTATAAGGTCGGCCTCATGAACAGCCAGCGCCACGGTGGCCAACGGTCAACATCTGTGACATTTTCAACTCCAGAGATTCCGGGGGCTGACTATTACCGACCTAGAAAAAAGCTAACAGACATGCGCAAGACATGCACGACCTCTTTCAAGCTGGCGCGAATTTTAAAAAAATGCCTGAAAAAGATCTTTTCGAATAGCGAAAGTGCATGTTGGGCGGTATCTCGTATACTAAACTACTCCCAATTATATTCCCTATTCTGCAACCCACTCGTGCCCACTCTGTATAATATTGCACATAATTATTGATTTTGTTGTTATAGTCAGCAGTCCTGAAACTGGTTGATGCAGCACTCCATCCATTCCTATCCTGAGCAAGTCTTTTTATTTCGCAGTATCCGCTACAACCTACGTCATTTATAATTTGTTTTACGTACTCTAATCTTTGTCTCCCTTTCCTATTGCGTACCTCTACTATACCTTCTAAACCTGTTTTTGCCAGTTCCACATGCGTAAATGTGTGATCTATCAATCTGTCGCAGCACCTCTTTATACAATTTACAAAATGTAAAAAATAAATAAAAATAGATAAATACAGGGTGGGCCCTATAAAGTTTTAAATTTAAAAAGTCAATAAAAAAAAATGGCTTGATATTTTTCAAAGGTCTAACATTTATTTGAAAGGTTGTTTTATGAAATTTATTTGTGGAAAACAATTTCGGACAAATAACTACCACGGCAGAGTTTACAGTAGCTTATCCGATCCACCCAATTTTGGAGTACTTTCTCGATGGTTTCAGACCTTATGGCAGCAACAGTAGATTGAATCTCGTACTTTAGATCTTGAATTGTTTCTGGATGGTTGGCGTGACATTTATCTTTAACAGCTCCCCACAGAAATTAGTCCAACGGAGTTAAATCGCAGCTTCTGGGAGGCCAATCCACGTCACCTCTTTTGCTAATTATGCGATTTTCGAAGATAGGGCGTAACAGATTGAGTGTAGCGTTTGCTGTATGGCACGTAGCGCCGTCCTGATGGAACCGAATGTTGTCCAAGTCTTGCTCTTCAATTTTTTTGAAGAAAAATTTGGATAAAATAAGGAATTTTTTAGCAAAAAGTAGCGAATTTCTAAGCAATTATGCGCGAGTTTCTCAGCCAAACAAGTAGCAATTAACTCAACTTAAAAAGTGACGTATTTATCAGCCAAACAAGTGACAAATAAATTAAAAAAATCAGTGGCGAATTTCTCAGTGAAAATTATTACTATGCTAATTTTATAGCAAATATCAAGTTTAGTAGCAATGTAAAAAAATTAAAAAATTTCAGTCATATGAATATTGAGGAAATAAATTAGATATTTCTTTTAGCATACTTTTTTGCCTTTTACAGAATCGTTCTAAAAGTATTAAACATTATTAATTTCTTCACATTTTTGGACGTTTAGCATTAAGATCATTACTTATATATTTGTGTTTTGGGTATCTTTCTTCTCGAAATGATTGTAACAACGCTCGAAGAGACGCAAAAACCTCCAGGGTCTTATCAGATCCACAAGGTGGCTGACGAGATATTAGGATTTCAGGAACTTTAGGATCATCTACGTTCTTCTAGTGGATGAAGTCATAGAACTTGGAACGTTGTCGGTTCCTTATTCTATTTTCCTTAATTGTCAATTTTTGTGGCTTGTCGCTTAGAGAAGATTCGAGAAAAAATGTACATAAACATGTACGCCACAATTACGGCTAGCTTTTCCATTAATTACCTGATTTGGAATGTCCTTTGGAATATATAAAATTCATTCAGTCCAAGAGAATGATTCAAATTTTGGGGCGACGTACAATTTTTAGGTGGAGCCCATGCATAGAATCCAAGTAAAGGAATTGTCTGTGGCGAAAGTTTATTATCAGTAAGGTCCAGTGGTCTGAATCATGCACTGGTATTAGCCACAAATTGTACGTCAAAAGTTTTTCTGATTTCGCCCATTTTTCGAAACCTAGTCCAAGTTTCCCACCATCTTTCAAAGACGTAGTCATCAACGAATCTATCGACAACAAGTTAAAGTCAATTTTAGTTGCAACGTCTTGAAGCAGTTTGAAAAATGCATTGATTATGTTGTCATCTAGATCTTGATTTGATTCAAGAGTTTCCATATTCTCATAAGTAAGTTTTACTCCTCTTACAATTTTTTCCACTTTATAGATATCTGATGGATAACTCAATTTCTTATCAAAAAAACGTTGTGCTATATCCTGGCAGCATATCTCATCTATATTTACTTTCCAAATTACATCATGGCAATAAGATACATCTATACTTACATCTTCACTTTCAAACACACGAGTTTTACCTCCGGATATTATTCCTGTTGATGCCTCTGAATTCGTGGGGTTGATCACATCAGGTGATTCTCCAACTAAAATGCTATGTGGACCTATTTCGATCAGATTAGACTTCTCTTTGGGCACAATAAATTTCGGAAACTTGAAGAAACAATTTCTTTCTGACTGCTTTCTGTTCCATTCTTCTTCAGCTAGTAAAGGATCTTCCTTTGCATCTTTTTTCGCAGCTTTTTTTGTAGATTTGTTTTCCTCTCTTTCATATCGGTTTCTACTTTGGCGTGTAGTAATAGAAGAGAATATAATCTGTTTTAACCTAGGATCAACCAATTCTTCTAAGCTCATTATAAATCTAGGGGCCTTGTCGTTAATCTTTTTTCTACCTAATTCATTTTTCACCCACTTGAAATGATTTTCAACCGTTACATTGCTGTCTCTTAAAATGTCCAGACGGCAAATTATACTTGCAGACCACAGAGAGAAATATGGCATGAGGTATTCGAAAACGTAATCCAGAAAATTTTGTTGCCAGTATGGATTCTTCTTTTGGTATTTTTCGCCCAATTTTCGCCTTTCTTGCGACATTTGTTCGATGCATTTTCTGTGGCCTTATTGAAATAAGCCCAGTACGGAGAACTGTGGCGATACTTTTGGGTTTCAACAACACAAAGCAATTCATCTTGTGTTCTGTCATCTGCACAATCAAGTTCAGTATCTTCAGGTAGCGTTTCCTTCAAAGCGTCTTTAACTATTTTATTCAAATCTGAATGTTCATATTCAATACCGAACATGGTTACACCTTGACAGAAAATATTCTTAGCAGTATCTAAATCAGTTGATTGTATCAATTTAGTGATCCACTTGAATGCAAGAAAAATGTGACTGTTTAGCATATGTAACTTCTTTTTCTTTCTTTTGTCAGTTTTCAAGATATGCGATGAACATATATGCAAAATCATAAAATACAAAGGGCCCTTGTCATGTTTTTTAAACAAGTAAAAAGTAAGCTTCAAGTATTGAAAAAAACGACATGTTATTAAATGCCCAGACAGCTGCGTGAATAATTGCTAAACGAAAATCAGTTTCCATTTTCCTTATTACACAACTATTTGTCTTTTGTCTTACAGCACGGGCAACGATACTCAAAAAAAGTGTCTGCGACTACAAACGGGCCGCGTTTCTCACTTGCTTTAAAAATTAAAACATAGTACATTGGTTTTCCTTTAACACCTCGTGGAAGAGCGACCAAACGACCTGTAGCATCCAAGTATGCCCACGCATCTCCAGGTGGTACGAAAACTAAATAATCTATCTGTTTTTGCGTAAACATTACGACAGTGAAGGGTTTAATGCCACATTGGTGAATAAATCCTGGATTATTTTTGGATTCCCATTTTTCCTCGAACTCATTTATTAATTTCATCACAAATTTCCAGAAATCTTTATCTCGTTCGTTGCGTGTGTTATAATCAATAGACATTTTTTGTAAAATTTGTAAACCAGGAGTGTTCTTCACATTTCCTTGATCAAGAATATCTTCTGGGACCCCTAGCGAACTGACTGCACTCTAGCTTTACGCTACAATGCGTAACAGCGTAAAGCTAGCGTTCAGCCAGTTCCCTAGGGACATTATTTAACATTTTAAATTCATAACACTGGGAGATACTCCTTGCATCTTTTTTCCAAGTTCTAGACGTCTCTTTTGTCTTACAAATCTGCGATTGATATCGTCTTTATCATGGCTAATTTCACCACCTCTAAAAACTTTTTATTTTACATCAGAGAAAGGTTTGTGAATTGGAAATTCGCATATAAACTTGAAATTCGTGCAACCACGGTTTTTGCATCGTGCTGCTACAATGAAATAATTACTTTTTACTATTTCGGGTTTATATGCATAACACTTATGCCAATCGAATTTCAAAACACACCCCGGAAATAAAATTACAAAAGCGTTATTAAATTCATCGCACCATCCTAATTTCATGCGAATTTTATCAGTTTGCCAATGTTCTTGCTAGAATTCTTTGGGAAGTAATAGATGCTCATTATTATAATTTCTCATATCATCTGACTTCACTTCTGTAAAAGAAGTTTCAATCGATGTTTCACTCAACGATAAGTTACTTGTGGAAATGTGTGAAAAAGTTTGGCTGAAAAAATTGTTTGAGGCTTTAAAATTATAACTTCATCATAATTAAATAAATTACCATCCAAGGCAATTTCACTCACACAAATGTCCATCTTATTAAGCAGCAGCTGACCAGGGGCCTTTTAAGTTTCATTAACTGGTTCATCATCTGACTCCATTTCCCACTCGTGAAGAGGAATAGTCTTATTGTGAGACAAACTTAATTTACTATCAGACGATTCATTTTCTGATAAGTTTTCAAAGGTACTTATCGTCAGTGGAGAAAAATAATGTGCTTTATACATCAAAGCTTCATAATCACATTCATTACTTTCATCACTCACATCATTACCTTTACCACTAGCTTCATCACAAAATGTATCGCTAATTTGATCACTACAAACCACATTATCAGAAACAGTATCCACACTACGTAATTCGAAATTGACAGCTTCACCTGTCAACATTTTTGACGAATAGAATTGGGGAAAAAGAGGAGAGTATTCAGATTTTAGATTTTTTAATGATGGCGGACATGAAGGCTGGAAAAAATGATCTGCAGAAAAGGAATTGCATGAAACGGTAATGCCTCCATCAACGGATCTTTCACTATCACTTAAAATTGATTTAACAAGTGAATCCGATTCAGAATGTTTAAAATCATAATTGTCTGAATCAGAATCAGAATACTTCAGAAAATTGTCCTTACATTCACTTTCGACCGCGGTATATTCAATCAGCGGACGCGTTTTCAACCGTAAATTACCATCCTTATATTTAGCACATGCTGGTGAAATCAAAATCTCTTGCTCAACATAATTCTTATTTAGTTTGCCCGATTCGTTTTCAAAGCCAGCACCCACATTTGATGATATGCAGACCTCATTCGCCTTTTTTACAGTTGAAGAGTCAACTTCTAAAATATTTTGAACATGAGACGCAATAAATTAATTGCATATCGACTCCTTCAACTTCCGCATTTACTTCTTCGAACGCTCCTTTAACTCTGTTGAAGTATCTTCCAAAAATGTCAAAACAGTGCCTTTTTTGTTTTTCAAAGTATCGTCGCGAGGCCAAGACGGTAAAAAATGACGACATACTTTCTCAAATGGAGAGTTTTCTTTGTAGAACTGCTTCCAAGTACCTGCTTCCTTAAAATGATTGATGCTATCTATTTTTAATTCTCCGCGAACTTCAGAGAGAACTCTCCATAATATTTCAGGAGTCATTTTCTATTTTTTCTAATTTACTTTGAAGGAATTTTTTAATAATAAATTTTTTATTTTGAGGCAAAAGTGAGGTCTTATTTATCTTGAAATGAAGAAATAATTGGTTTTTCTAACACTTCTAATAAGCAAAGCAAATTTTTTATTTACTGATAAAAAAATTAGTGCTTTTGATCCATTTTCAACGCAGACAAATTCGTAAAAATAAATCAATTTATAATTATTTCAGACATACTGACTGATAATTATAAACGATGAAATAAAGAAAAACGTCACATGAAAGTGGACACCAACTCACCACCACTAACAAAAATCTTCAGGAATGGTGAAACCCAAAATCTCAAAGGAATTACACCCACTAATGATTTTTGCGAAAATTGGGAACTGATTATTCGTAATACTTATTGGCACAACACTTTCAAAACACGGATTATTTAAGTATTTAACGTTACTATGACAATATTAACAACGTGAATGTGATTGGATATAAATCATAAATCGAATTAAAAAGAAAAAACTCAAATGCGGATATATTTATAAAAAACATAGCGGATCAACACTTCAGAAACGAAAATTCATATTATTTATTCAGCTTTTTCTTTCATTCAATTTCTTGGTAATAATTATAAAAGTTATGCCATTTAAGGAATATTAATTAATTAAATAATTATCTTCAATAAATTTATTTTTATTTTTATCATGTTTCGATTAGAAAATCGTAAATTTTACAGGTATTTTTTATTCCGAAACAACTTTCACTCTTGTTTGTGCTTTACATTTGATAATTATAATTGAATCATACCATGGGGTGTACGCCAAAGTCCAGCCTGGACAATGTCCTGACTAGTGTAGTGCAATCGAGTCTTCCATGTAGAGTTCTTAAATTCTCGAGAATTTAAGTTGGTGGAATATAACCGAGAATATTACAGAATTTAAAGAATATAAGAGAATATAAAGAGAATTTGGAGAATTTATGTTTTAAATATCAATTTATGTGTACTTATCAATTTTTAAAATATGTTTGTTAATAAATAAGAGGCATTTGATTGTGTACATGTGTTTGAAATGATAAATAACCTTGAAATTTTTTTACTCTCAAGATATTAAAACTTTTGACCGCTGAAATTTTAGGTTATGTTCACTTTGAATTTAATACTAAAGATACTAAATTAACATTATCTCTATAATTATAAAAATTTCAATGAATTATATTAATTTCTTCAGTAAATTAAGCGTCTTATTTGCATGAAATTCTTAAAACAATTTTTATTAGAACAAAATAGAACATTATTATATTTTAATTATGTAAAACACATTACTTTAATGAGCTTGAGAATCTTAGTAATCATGTTCAGCCTTTTGTTGTCATTTTCCTCAATACTGTTCAACTTTTTAGACCTAGCATATAAAATATGGAGTAATATAGCTTAAGCTACATTAAAAAAAAAATTAATATAACATTTGACCTTCATAAACGCTTAAATCGTAGTATAGAAACTTTTGAGAATGCAACTTTAGTAAAAAAATATTGATATCACTTATACCTATTCTCTACCTATTCCCGTCACTCAACGCTATTCCTAAGTATGTACCCATCGTTGTCGAAAAATATGAGGCTAACATATTATCATTAAGGTAGTTGTTGTGCCAAGAAATAGGTCTCTGAAAAAAAAAGTTCTTTTATGATTTTGAGACTTGAAATGATATCATTATTTGTTTCATATGAAACAGAAAAAATTATTTCTTATGGAGAAAATTTAAAAATCGCGAAAAATAATACTTTTAACATTATTTGTTGTAATAGAATCTTTCGTTACTAAACCTTCTTATCAATTTTTTGAAAATAATTGAACTTTCATAAATCATGGCCTATTTTACCAGGGAAAATATTCTCTATAACCCTACTGTTTCCCAGTGTGAAAATAAGTGGAAAATCTTCAAATATAGCTATTTTGAAAAAAAAATCTTTTTGAAAAATTTCCTCAACGCTTTTAATAACAGAAAACTGTACTTTTAAAATTGGAAACAGTAGAGTTATAGAGAATCTTTTCCCCAAAAGAATAAGCCATGATTCATGGAAATCCAATAATTTTTTTCTTGCACAGTGCACTAGGTTAAAGTTCGAATAAAAAAATTGGAAAAATTCCAATATTGCTTTTGCCAAGAAAAACATTTTTATAAGGTATATAAAACATATAATCATGAATTTTCTATAGTACTCCCTTCAAAAGTATATTTATATGATTTTTATTATGATTTTCCTGCAGATGGAATGTTTTCGAACTTTCCCTTTCTTTTTGTTACAATTTTAACTCTTTGCACAATGCAAGAAAAAAATTATAAATTTATAATGACAATTTACTGCGATTTGGAAGAATCTTAACTTTAAAATAAGCCCAAGAACATTAATAAATGTGATTATTTTGAAAGTTTTTTAAAATTTAAGAAAAAATTGAAATCTAGACTTTTTTTGCAATATCTTCTTCAAAATTTAACAAAACAACTTCATTCTGGACTCATTTTATAGAGAATTTTGATGGCAGTCAATTCATAATGAGAGCAAATTTCATCACTCACAAAATTAAAATTAATATAATTTAAGTAATCATCAAAAAACACGTGGTTCCCCAATTTTGACCGGTAGTGTATTCTAATTAAATAAACTAATGTTTCCATTGTATTTGATATCCTTCGCTTCGTCTCATTCAGTCTCATTAGGATAAACTTTTCGTGATAAGTACTTGCAGACCCGGCAACCACCGGCAACAGGCAAACGACGTGTTGTGATTATGATATTTATTAAATTTCGACAGACGCTTATCATATACAATCAGAATATGTTTGAAATATTGAACTATAATTTTATACGCAATAAATAATTGATTCTGATTGTTTAAAACATTTAAAAAGTCAAAATGAGAAAATTCTCATAAATTTTAAGAGAATTTATCTGCCGGTTATATTATCGGTAATATTCTCATTCTCGTTACCGTTCTCAATGTAATATAACCGACTCAGCAGTGTGTCCAGATTTGACACGCGAACGTTACGCACAATGCGCCAACAGCAGTACGCACGTGAGAATGGTTGCGCGCGCAGCGTAGTGTGTCTGCTGTTCGCAGTAGTTCTCTGACTTTTCTCTGGTTTTCTCTCTTTGACAAGGAGCCTTCAACCAGAGAAAACTCAGAGAACCACTGCGAACAGCAGACACACTACTATGCGCGCGCAACCATTCTCACGTACGTACTGCTGTTGGCGTTGTATGCGTAACGTTCGCGTGTCAAATCTGGACACACTGCGACTCAGAACTCTACACTGAGAAGAATTTTTAGTTCGAATAACTAAGAATTGCTCATCATCCCAATTAAAAGAATGTAGTTCGTTTTGGCGTCAACTAAGTGTTTGTAGTTGGCGCCACTATGTCTTCGTAATTAGCGCAACGATATCTTCGTTGTTAGACTGAGAAAAATGTTGAGTTCGAATAACTAAGAATTGATCATCATCCCAATTAAAAGAATGTAATTCGTTGTGGCATTAACTAAGTTCTTGTAATTGGCGCCACTATGTCTTCGTTATTAGCATAACCATAACATGTACCTTTTTTAAATGAAAAGGCTGATTATATCGAAAAACAACATTTTTCATTTTTATAACAAAGAAGAATTTTGATGCAAATAATTCGATTTTCTTAAGGGAAATAAGTTAATAAATAATGGTGAATGTGAAATATAATTGAAATAGGAAAAAGTGATTGTAAACAGTCAGAAGTTTGAAGTAATTTTTTTATTTACAATATCCTGAAGCTTTTTTATAAAAATTATACTATACGTGATAAATGTTAGTTTTAATAGGAACAAATCACGTAAGACTTATTATTAATTATAGATGTAACGTAAGATTTATAAGAACAAAGAGAATGCAAGAAAACGAACTTATGTTCCTTACTATTTGTTATCTCATAAGCTTGGATGTGATCGTCGAACGCAGAGCGAATCATCTTAACTGTTATCACAAAGTGCTCTAATTTCGTTCCATCGAAGCTTTCGTTTTTATACAGTGTTTCTATCGTACCAAAAATCGGAACATTATCAGTGAGGCCTAAAACTATAATCGAACCACATTGCAACGCGTGATTTTCAACATTAACCTGTTTGAAGATCTGAAGCACGGAGTTTTCGAAATCAACTTTTAACCTTCCATCACAACGTGATTCTTTATAAGGTTTATAAGATATAGGGATTAACGAAAACATATTATTTAAAAAATATTCGCATAATCCGAGCTGATGTTTTAGAGCGACAACACTATAATTCAAATTTTTTTCGACTGTGATTAACGTGACAATATTGCTTAAACGAGCGATGTTTTCCTTCGAATCTCATGGCCCAAATGTTGCGAAGAGGACCTAATAAAGACATAACGTAGGAATAGTGACAACTGCTTTATGTGAAAGCAAATTTTCCAAGACCTGTGAACAGTAATTCGTGACTGTAGTATGCAAAATTCTAAATAACAAACAATCACTCCAATTTTGATGCACATACTTTCCCTTCATTTCCAGCACTGTTGTGGATATTTGACGCATCAGTTACGTCTGCTTGACTTTCATCCGTACGAAGTAAAATTACATTCTCGCAAATGATCCCATCAGACGCTTTTTCCAACGGGTTTTGTATATGGAATCCTTTCTAGGACAAAAATAAAATCCGCAACATCTTATTAAATAAGCAATCGACTGGCAATCGTAAGATCCAGGCTCGTATCCTGGCACAGTGAAACGTGTGATTTTTTTTACAGAAAGATTTCAAATTCTTTAATATCTTAAATTTAAAAATAATACAACTGATAAATAATGAATAAAAATGAAATAAAGAAAAAAAATGGTTTTAAAATACGCCATTTATCCTTCCGAAGCGGTCTGGGATTTTTATTCTTTGGGTTTTCTATCGTGTAAAAGTGTACGTGGTTGTTTTCTCGTGCCGTTTTTTTTTTTTTTGGAAATTTTAATTAATTGTGACACCCACACTTACTTCCGGAGATTTGTGCTGATCAATCACCAGTTGCTCGCGTTCCAACAGAAATTGGTATGCGTGAACTTTGTTGTCTATTAAAACATGGATTTCAGATTCCGACAGCATGAAAAAATTTGTTTCGTCAACATTAAAATCTGCAAAATAATTATAAAAAATGAAATAAAAGATTATAAGAACGAACTCCGTTTTTTCTTGTAACGATTTGTCCTTCGATTTCAAAAAGAATGATTTTTCATTGTTACATCGAGTTTTGCAAGATTGAATAAAAAAAATTTATTCTAAAACTGGAAACAAAATTGTTTTTGAAATAATAAAGAATTATAAAACGTGGGTATACTTTTGAAAACGTCGATATAAGCTGAAATTTTGAAATTTCGAAGCATGTCTTCCACAATATAACAGACGATTTCCATGTAGATCATGCACTGTTGAAAAATAGTGAAATCATATTAAAATTTTTAAGTATTTACAATATTTACAATTTACTTTATTGTTACTTCCATAAATTTAACAATCCTATCATGTACATTTTTTTGTATATTATTGAAGAATAAGAATTTTTTGAAATCGATAATGTGGTTTTGAAAGGTATAAAAACTTTTAGAAAGTTATAAAAATAATGCGCGAGGTGAAGCTAAGTCAATTTCGGAACACACCCTAAAATTCTTTAATATTTTAAAGATACAAAAGCTTCATAAAGATATTTCTTCTATATTATATTTAGGTTTTGCCGGATACAAAACTGGAAATACTTGAGGTTAAAATTGCGTCGCGTCATCGAAAACTTTATTAACAAATATTTTTTATCACCCTGTTTTTCACAAAGCATCCATTCAAAACTATCTTAGGCAATGATGCGGAGATGCATTTAAGTTAATTGAATAAAAATGTATTATTCCATACTTACGGAATATAATCTTGGTCCGCCGTGAAAAAACAGTACTCAAATACATAAAAGCCGCTGGTCAAATCACCAAAACAGAATCGCAACGCTGCCAACTTCACGTGGTTGGCAACAGCTACCGATAAAATTCAAAAATGAACTATTGAAATTTCGATGAACGAATATACTTATAAATACTTTGTATAACTAACATGTAACGCATATCTTTAGTCAGCATATTTTGATCTAAAAAACCATTGAAAAATTGCAAATAAATTATTATTATTTACAATATGAAACCTGATCGACCTTACAAAGATAATATTATGCCATCTTATCTAGTCTTCAGGCTTAAACTTTAAAGTAAATTATAGGTATTTTAAAACAACCATTACTTGGATATAGTTAAAACAATGCAATTTTCACTGATTGCATTTACTTTGTATATTAATAACAATTACTCTAAGACATTGAATTGAAGTAACTATACTCTTATTGCAACTTCAATTGATTCTTATAATTTCGCCAAATAAAAAATTTAGTTGACGCCAAAACGAACTATAAAATGTAGTTGGGCATAAGAAATATGCGCCCTTAGTTAGAACAAGCATAAATTGATTTTATCCAATCATAAATATAGTTTTCTCAACTAAAATTAGTCCAACTATAAAAATATATTTAATTTAGGTACACACGATTTCTCTCAGTGTACTTACATGAAAAAATTGAGCACGATAAAAATACTTAAATGATAGGCATATGCATAGTGGTCAGGACGATTCCAAGAGAAACATCCAAACCGATCGATAGATGGCGCTAAACCTAAAATTAATTTAATTATAATAGAAAAGGAAAAGAAGATTATTTCTTGTTTCTTTTTTGATAACATTCAAAACTAATTAATATAAAGTTGTGTGCAATAATTATATATTGCGAAGTATGGTTTTTATGATATTTTGCAATGTCAAATTGATTTATTTACAGAAAAGATTTAATGATTTTGAAACAATGTTAATTAAATTGACAAATTTAATGTTTTTTAGGTTATTTTTTATTAATTTCAATCAATTCAGTCTGTATTGGATAAATTTAATACGAATTGAACATAATTCATTTCTTAATGACAAATTAAATGTTTTTTAGGTACTATTCTTTATTACTTTCAACCAATTCAGTCTGTATTGGATAAATTTAATATGAATTGAACATAATTCATTTGTTTATAGAGAATTTAATGTTTTTTAGGTTATGTTTTATTAATTTCAACCAATTCAGTCTGTATTGGATAAATTTAATATGAATTGAACATAATTAATTTCTTAATGACAAATTTAATGCAATTATTTTGAAGACGATTCTGAATCGTTACTTTTTCTTTCATTCATTAAGAAAGAAGGATAAAGATGATTCTTATGGACTTGTAATACCTCTAGGAAAGAAGCATAGAATAAAAAAATTTTACGGTTTTTAAACTTTCTTTGGCCCACTACTATTTCAAAAATAATCGCCAACATGCATTCTCTAAGTGTACATGAATTTATGTATGTTGTATACCAGGGGTGTTAGTTGAACTTTGCCGGTTTTTTCAATAAAGATAACACTTAATTCTCAAGAGAATCTCAAAAAAATGTTATTCAAAGTATTGACCATTGGAATCTACACATTTTGCCCATCTTTCAGGCAAATCATGGATACCATTCCAAAAAAACTTTTTCTCTTTCAAGGCAAACCATTCGACGAGCCATTTTTCGACTTCTTCAAAATTGGCGAAGCGCTACTCTGCGAGTGAGTGTCCCATCGATGGGAAAAGGTGATAGTCGGACGGGGCGAAGTTTGGAGAGTACGGCGGGTGCGATAATATTCCCCAATTCAATGCTTTTAATGTCTTCTTCACCACTTTAGCGGTATGAGACGGTGCGTTGTCATGTTGTAGGATAACTTTGCCATGTCTTCGGGCCCATTCCGGCCGTTTCTCGATCAAGGCATGATTCAAATTGATAATTTATTATCGGTAGCGATCCGTATTCACCGTATCACCAGGTTTTAATTACTCGAAGTACACCACACCACACTGATCCCACCAAACACAGAGCATTGTCTTACGGCCAAAGGGATTTGGCCTTGGAGTCGATGGGCCGACCTCACCAGTTGGTGTGGTACCCATTTTCCATACTTTTGGATTTTTCCCATGGCTTTTAAACGTTGGCAAATTGCTCCTCGGGTCACATTTAGTGTATGTGCCAATTGTTGTTGCGATTGGGTTGGGTCCAGGCCCTGTTAACTCAATGGTATAAATATGAAGAAGCACAGCGCCAACAGTTGGCCGCAACTTGAACTAAAAGTATTAATGTATGGCGTATGTATGTTATATATGCATTGTATATGTGTTAGAAGTTTTAAAATTGACTATAATGATCAGTAAAATGGATAAACTAAGCGGAAAACACGTATAAAAATACAGAAAGTTTAAGAAATAAATTTTCTGATATTTTTATACATTTTTTCACTTAGTTTATCCATTTTACTGATCATTATAGTTAATTTTTTAAATTATCAGACAATGTAATATAAATAAAAATATTAAAGAATTTGATTCCCATCTTTTTCAGGCAACAACACTGAAGGCTTTTTTTTTTTTAAACACATTTCACGGACCACATAAATAATCCTGATCGCGAAAATGCAAATAACACACTCGATAGCCGCTCTTGTGAATTTCTTCGTAGGTTAGGTTCTTCAACAGTTGGTTAGACACTGCCTCTAACCGCAACAAACCCTGCTTTTCGTCCTTGGGGAACTGGTGATGCTTCGCGTGACGAGACGAGGCACACCCAGGAACAACACACCTCCGTTTATTCAAAATCACCTTCCTTGAATTCATTTTTCGCTGTTTGCAGTTTTTCACGTTTGTTGACATTCGTGCAACACAGTGCGACGAGGACCAAACGATGATATGCGAGGACGGACGCACACTTAGGCGAGCGGGGTGGGGTGCAGCGGGGCCGACACGTAGCGCCAACAGTTGGCCGCAACTTGTACTACGCCTAAAATAATAATCATAATTCTTCATATTACAACTTTTTCGCTGCACCAGGATGTTCATTGTCTGTTAAATCGAAACCTCCACTTTTAAATTGACGAAACCATGTCTCACATGTTCTAATCACTGGAGCATGTTCACTATAAGTTTCTACCAGCAATCGATGAGCTTCAGCTGCTTTTTTCTGTTGATGAAATAAGAAAATCAACGAATGCCGCTAATGCGATTTACTTGGAACGAAACTCGACATATTCACTGAGGTAAACAACTATGATGCTACTTTTTGGCAGAATGTAATTGTGTATTTTTGAAGGTTATTGTCCGTAGAAAAATATGACATAGATGCCAAATCATAGAAATGTATACATATCTCTAGCGACATCTATGAGTAAAACCGGCAAATTTCAACTAACACCCCTGGTATATAAACATATCTCTTAGTGCACAATTAACAACTGCATACCCTCTCTTCTTTCCGTACGAAAGTTTGTCAATTTAAATTAACAGTGATCCACTGAAAAGTTAAAGTTTTTGATGTCGTATTTTACCTATATCCTTTTGTTATTAAAGCCTTGTATGGCTTACCCGATCTCGATTTTACTGGCACCTTTTCTTCGTGCTTAACATTTCTATATTAATTTAAATATGTAGATGAAACACTGAGTAATTAGGTACAAAACACTCAAGAACTGCACTTTGCTATTTACATTTTATATTTTACTATTAAAAAAAAAAAATATATATATATATATATATATATATATATATGTACAAATTGGTTTAATAAAATATTTACATACTATTTACAATATTGTGTATAAAAAACAAAAAAAAAATAATAAATAAATAAATGAAAATAAATTGAGATAAACTATTTTCTTCAATACGATAGGGAGAAATACCCCTGCCGGACCCTGTCCAATTAAAGGTTAGAAAATTTGGTCGACAAACGAACGGTGAGTGTTCAACAAATTCGCTAACCTGTCACTGGACAGGGTCCGCTGGGGGTCATCGGAATCACTTTACTCAACACCCAGGGCAAGAATGTCTTTGAAAGAGAGATATATCTCAGGTCGATCCAGTTCCTTGAGAAAATCTAAAAAATTAAGGTTCAAGTGGAAATGTTGTTTTTAATCCTTAACAGCATTATATCTTATCTCTGCTCACGTATCCACTAGTACATAAGAAATAATCTGATAGAAATATCTTTGATTTTATTCTTTTTAATGTAGGCAGCAGTACAAATATGCTCCAAGGCAGCCCTTGCGGACCCAGCCTAGTGAACCCTTCACCACGTTCACTAACCGTTCGCTGACCATTCGCTGGCCTCGTAATAATATGAATAAGGAGAGCATAAAAATTTTTTACATTGTTTCATTTATGATTCTGAGGTAAATTTTAAGTTTTAAGCTATCGAACTTGATAAAATTATTTTATTCTTCAGCATTAAAAACTAAAAATACCTAATACCTGTCATTGAACCTGTCATTGAAGGCAGTGCAGTGGTTCACGATTTGCGGAACGTCTCCATCATCAGGGTTAACTATTGGTTAGAGTGAGACACAACTACTATTATCTCACTTCTACCAATAGCTAATCCTGATGGTTGAGACGTCCCGCAAATCGTAAACCACTACACTGCCTTCACTGACAGGTTCAATGACAGGTATTAGGTATTTTTAGTTTTTAATGCTGAAGAATAAAATAATTTTATCAAGTTCGATAACTTAAATTCAAAATGTACCTCTGATTCCTAATTGAAACAATTTAAATGTTTTTTATGCTCTTCTTATTCATATTATTAAAAGGTCAGCGAATGGTCAGCTATTTCGTTAACCGTTCACTGGACTGAGTCCGCCAGGGAGCATAATAATTTTTATATTGCTCAAGCTATTTTTGAAACTGTTTGGGTAATGCTCACCTTCAAATGAAAGCTGCCTTATCGACTCATTGTCAGATCGGAGAAGAGGAGCATTTTCTACCAAACGATTACTTATCTCTTGGAGAAAATGTTCCTCTTCTCCATCTTCCTCATCAGGCTCGATTTCATTTAGGTCGTTGTCATTCGCTAATATCTCTAATCGACCTCCTAATTGAACGACGTCCTCATGGTGACAAATGGATTCCACAAACTCTGTCCCTGTTATGGGAGCCACTTCCAACAAATTCCATTTTGTTTGAACATCTAATTCCTTAACCAATCCACGGGCCAGCATTGGCTTCGTGGATGATTTTCCAAGGTTAATTGTTTTTAGATTTCTGTGGCTCGCAGCTAACACCTCGACGAGTTTTGCTGTAAAATGTAGAAACTTTTATATTTTTATAGAAATTATATAAAACTGGAATTGTACACTTATAAAAAAGAAGTATTGGTAAGTATTGAAGCCAGTACTATTTTCGCGGAAAAGTTTTGGATTTTCAATACTTATTAGCGAAGAAAGTATTAGATCTAAAACTTACGCATACTTTATTTTCATAAGGGTATTTTGAATGCCAATTTTGAAATTGTATTATACTTTATATTCGACTTTACTTAAATGTATTAATATTGAATATTTAAATTTTGAAAGCAATGAATTTTACTTACTTGTGAAAGTCTATGCTTGAGGACGGATTCCCAGTTTCTCAATAAGACGAGCATTATTGGCTTCTTGAACATTATTCGTTGTATTCGGCAGCTTGAACACCGAAAACTTTTTCGGTGTAATATGCCGAAGCCAATAACGCTCGTAGTATGCAAGAAATTTGCATACGTTGTTCCTGTTGAGTAACTGGGACTCGTTTTTAATTAAGAGGTAGGTGGTCTCGATTAGATCACTTGGCAAATAAGCCAAGGTGATGAGCTTCCTGACAAGTCCCCAATTTCCATCATGATCTGGATGTTCCTTTTTCAATAAATCAAATATCTTTTCATTCTTCACCAGTGCCTAAGATAAATATATTTTAAAATTAATTTAAGTTTCAAGAATTTACATATCTTATTACTAAAATTGTCTGCACTAAAATTTTATATACGAACCTGAGCATAATGAAACAGGCAACCGCTGCAATGAATGCCTAGCACCTCCGTTACCGCGGCTTTGATTGCTTCTTCAAAATCAGACATAACTCTCTGTGGACGAATACGATTCTGTGCTACTATATATCACAGAAAAGTATAGTCAGCACAGAAAGGTATGCTGATTTCGTTTTCCGCTCCATTATGCACCAAGCGAATGGCACACCCTGTAATTGATATGGTCATTATTTATCCATATATACGCACGCATATGAAAAAGTTGAATTTAGATAGAATTAATTCTTCTTAATCAAAACCTCATATTAACTTAAAAATTTTAAGAGGATGCAATGGAAAACTGGACATAAATTACCTGGTTGCTTTACATTGCGATGAATGTCAACAGCTGGTACGCTCCTGGCACTCTAGGCCTCGTTTGAAACGTGCCGTCGATATGTACCTCAGTCGTGTCTTCTATTTTATCGATTAGAGTATTATCAAAGAATAACAACGACTGAGACATATCGACAGCTTCTACTAGTCTAGCCTGGAGTGCAGCTGTTGACGCCGATATTTTCGTCCCCTCGTATTGAAGAAAATGCTTCCATTCTTCGGCACTCAATATATTATAAAAATGCAGTATTGACTTCGGAAATGAAGGCACGCCTCTTTTCTGGTGCCGCTGTATAGTTCTTCGTTTTTCATGCATTGGGTGCCTCGCAGCTGCATCTTCATATCTATATGAATAATCGTACATACAAACAGGTGTTAAAAAAAAGTTAAAACCCCTGACGGGTCGCGTAAACCGAACTGTTACCGAATTATGTATCATTTTGCTAACAATTGGGTAATTCCGGAAACACGATATCGAATTTTAACATCTGGTGGAGGCGGCTTCAAGTTCACTGTTGGTAGTACATTTTTTTCTGATTAAAGTTATGCAAATAATGATTTTAAAGACTCTGTTGTCGGCTGCTTTTTAATTTTCCAGAATTGAATCTTTAAAAGTAGTTTTAAAAATATAGAGAAATAAACTTCAATTTCGAACAAAAAGAAAATAATGAAGGTCATCTTCCGTATAAGACGACGTTAATTGAGCAAAATTGGGAATAGATCTATATCTGCCAATACTGTAGCTTACAGATATACAATGTATTAAATAATCAGTTATTGTTAAGTACTTTCACCGACTTAAAAGATTTTTAGTGAAGCATGTAAGATGATGGGTACCACATAAGATGACTGAAGAATATCTGTCGTACCATATCGAATTTCTCCCTTGCTTTTATGAGCACGCCGGCAATTTTTAGAACTATTTTTGAAGAGGTGAGTAACGGGATATGAAAAATTGAAAATGGATACTAAAGTTGTAAAGAAAATAGTCTACTGCTACTCTGGAAACGCTGCGCCAAGATTTTTGAAACCACTCATTTATTAAAAGAAACGCCTTCTTTGCATTTGGAGGGATTAGAACGATCTTATATATTATAAGTTCCTTATAATTAGCAAAAGAATCACGTCCGAAAAAAATTGCAAAAAGCTTAGTTTCAAAGATTGAGCGATACCCTAGATATACAGCGATCAATATTGTAACCGTGCAAATCAATCCCCCTGCAGAACGGCAACCGGCAACGCCGGTGAGTCAGCCGACGAGCGGTGTAGCCAGCACCTAGGCGCGGTCGTCAAGCGCAAGCGCAGCCTCTCACACCCGGGACCGAGGAATTGCCGTGGGAGGATGGACCCGTGAATATCATTTTCACGTGCAAGAGCGGCGAGGAAGAAACAAGGGCAGCGCGCGCCGCCGCCTCTCCCTACTCGCTTCACACGAACAGCAGGTGTTTCTGTAGTTGTGACTGCGTTGGTATCAGATCTAAGCATACTGAGCAACCTGAGAATACTCTCGGGTCAGTCTAAAGGTTTCCTGACTTAAGGTGAGTCCTGACTTATTCTCTGAGACTTTCTTGAGGCGCAGTGGGCAGGATAAGGGTTTTCTGCCCTTATCTGATTCTGGTGCTCTCAATCACCCAGGGGGGTCTTTGAGCGCCTTCACTCGCGAATATTATTCACGAGTAAAGAGCTTGGAACTCCTGATTGCTTGTGGCAATCATTAGTTAAAGGAAATTTCGAATATTGAATTATGTCCCTGAAGTTAGAAACGCAAACATTATATTTTCAGAAAACAAAAGTTGTGTTACGTTGTGTTAGAGTTGCGCTAATTTGTGCCGCAAACGATTTTTTGAAAAATCAAAAACTACGGCTGTAAATTTTGAAAAACTTTTTCTTTGCTAGAACATTAACTTTGCCGTAACATAAAACTGACAGTTGTACTAGTTACACTCAAGTGCACTCAATTTTGTGCTGGTAGCAGAAATTTCGCAACTTTGCCCGCTTTTCGAAAAAGACAAAAAATGTTTAATTTACAAAAATAAATGTTTTTCTGCATTTTTACAGGTCAATAACATTTTTATTGAGTAACAAATACAAATTTCATTGCTGTGCTGTAATTTCGAACCCCTAATTTTAAAAATATTTTTAAAAAATTCGGAATAAAAAAATCGGAATTTAAAAAAAAAATAATTTAAAGAATTCGAAACTTGTGCTGCGTGGTGCTAGGCAAGTACAACAATAAACACTTAGAACATTTTCTAATCAGATTAATATTTTCAAAATGAAAACTAATTTTCGAAACACATAATCTAACACCGACATGGGGATTTCGCAAAAATGAGAATTTTGAAAAACAAAAAGTTGTGCTGAGTTGTGCTAGGCGAGTAAATCAATAAACCCTTCATAACATTTTCCAATCAGATTAATATTTTCTAAATGAAAACTCATTTCTCATAGTTTCAAGAGTTCTGTTTAGAGTTCTGGATTCTTCTCGAATAGTATAAAATTTCGTGTGTAGGTGCTAGCTTCATTCAAGCTTGATTCAAGCCAGCACCTCCACTATACAAACACTTAAATAAATTAAAAATAAACTACATCAGAATAAGCGATTGAATCGTTAGCTTTATGGCATGTAGCGCCATCCTATTGAAACCACAAGTCAGTTACACCAATATCTTGGATTTTTGGCGACAAAAATTCATTGATCATTGCTCTGTAGCGAGCTGTATTGACAGTAACGTGTTGAGAATACCCTTTGTTTAAAATTGCGCGAATTTAAAAAAGTGATTATTAAGGGGAAGTGGTCAGTTTTGGATTTCTCAGAGTTCAGCCAAAAAATTAGAGACTCTATTGACGTCAAAAATTGTGGAAAAAGATTGTTATCATGCAAAAAAATTTACACGTGACAGGTTAGGGGTAGTTTCCGACGTAAAGGGTTGGAGCCCAAAAATCGATATAGACATTTTCGAAGAGTCTAAAACTCAGAGAGTCTTTCTAGGCCTTAAAGTTTGCAAAAACTCTCTACATGGCCATGCAGGGTTCTGATTTAGTGTTAAGAGTTGGAGCATAAAAATCGATATGTACATTTTTGAATAGCGCAAAAAAATCCCAAAATTCTGATACCCTTTAATTTCTGGAGAGCTTATTTTTTAAAAAGAGGGTTGTCTTTTTGAGAATAGGGGTGGTTTTTGAAAATTGGTTTTAGGTGATTTCCAGAGCCCAAAAAAAGCCAAAAATTCTGGTGTAGTTTATTTTTAATTTACTTGAATTGTTGTATAGTGGAGGTGCTAGCTTGAATCAAGCTTGAATCAAGCTAGCACCTCCACACGAAATTTTATTTTTCGGAAAAAGTATTGGAGCCCAAAAATCGGCAATGGGGCCCAAAAAAAGCCCAAAAAATAAAAAATTATGATATAAAAAAATTGGGGAACTCCGATTGTGGAGGTGCTAGCGTGATGGACCTACAGAAAAGTTTGAGAATGAAGACAACATAGGACAGAAAAGTGACTATTTTATGGAATGTTATCAACGCTTAACATCTCATATTTTTATGTTTGAACCCTGTTGCATTTTAATTAATAATCTATTGAGTTGAAAGATTTTTTTCGAATTGCTGAGGCTTGCCAATTGACGAAGAAATGGTTAGATGTCATTGAATGATAAAATTTTGTATAAGAACTGTTCAGTTTTTAATTCTTAATTTCGAAAAAAATAATGCGCCAAAAAACGTTCCGTCTCGGCATTCTACACGTACGTATATTTTTGAAGCATTAATTTTAAGACTTTTAAAATTTCAAGTTAATACTTTCTCGAGAATGGGATTTTGAAATTTTTTTGAATACTTTGAAGTACCACAGTTTTATGAATTATAAATTCAGAATAAAATGTATTTAAACTTATTTTTAGAACTATTTAAGAAGAATTCATAACTGTGAACAGAACTCTTGAAACTCTGAGAAATGAATTTTCATTTTGAAAATATTAATCTGATGAGAAAATGTTAGAAAGGTTTATTGTTGTACTTGCCTAGCACCACTCAGCACAACATTTTGTTTTTCAAAATTCCCATTTCTGCAAAATCCCCATGTCGGTGATGGATTATGTGTTTCGAAAATGAGTTTTCATTTCGAAAATATTAATCTGATTAGAAAATGTTCTAAGGGTTCATTGTTGTGCTCGCCTAGCACAACTTAGCACAAGTTTTGAATGCTTTAAATTATTTTTTTATAAAATTCAGATTTTTTGATTCCGAATTTTTTAAAAATATTTTTAAAATTAGGGGTTCGAAATTACAGCACAGCAATGAAATTTGTATTTCTTACTCAATAAAAATGTTATTGACCTGTAAAAATGCAGAAAAACATTTATTTTTGTAAATTAAACATTTTTTTTGTTTTTTTGAAAAGCGGGCAAAGTTGCGAAATTTCTGCAAGCAACACAAAATTGGGTGCACTTGAGTGTACCTAGTACAACTGTCAGTTTTATGTTACGGCAAAGTTAAGGTTCTAGCAAAGAAAAAGTTTTTCAAAATTTACAGCCGTAATTTTTGATTTTTCAAAAAATCGTTTGCGGCACAAATTAGCGCAACTCTAGCACAACTCTAGCACAACTAACTCTAACTCTAACACTAAGATATTAATATTTCGGAGCTAGATCATCGAGGAAATCGAAGCGTATTTTTAGGCATTTATTTTGAATTTCGTGGTTAGATTATATCGAGTCAAGCTGTTTTAAATCTCACGGTTGGTTTCTATCGAGTCATCAATTCAAAATAAATGCGGGTTTTATTTTTAGTGTAATTGGCCAAATTTAAAGATAACAATTAGTTAGCTATTTTTTATATAATATTTAATCTGTAAGTATAAATTTTAATTAGCTGTCGGGTTCTCCAGGCTGATTACCTGTTAGTAATTTCTGGAAATAGCGTAGGGCGATTTCTCTCTTTTATTATCTCATTAATGTATCTGGATCTTACAAAATTTTTTGTTAAGAGAAATCGCACATTATCATATTGACATTAAATCTATTTTCGCTCTATGTAAATGACAGTTCATATTTCTTCTCCCGTGTCGCTTGATTCACCACGACGGTTAAATTGAGCAATTGGCTCAATTCAAAATTAAATAAAATTTAATAAAATAAAAAAATATAAATTTAAAATATTGATCAATGGAAAGTATGTTGTTTTCTAGCATAATAATGCTAAAACCTGGGCAGCCTTGCGACCTTAGCAGAAATTGATCAAGACCTAATTTGAGAATAGTTTGCTAAGCCAAAGAGTTACTATATTATACTTTGTTCTCCTTTAAATTTTATATGTCAAATGTGTATATGATTTGATAACTTGAAAGTACAGAATATTAATGCTTCAGGTATTAAAATGCTTACTACAGTTGTTCCCTGAATAGAATAAATGATTTTTAACTTTAAAATACACTGAAAGTCGGTCAATCCGCAGTTCGGTCGATTCCGCAGATTTAGTCTGGTTTGGGATATTTAGTGGCGCGTTGATCGCTATTGGGATGAATATTCTACCGAGGCAATACACTATATTTCATACGGCCATAGTTGTTCACGAGTTTACATTCCAAGGTCTCATTCCATTAATCAGGACCAATTCCCGAAAAGTCCAAACTAACAGAATAACACTGTAATTTATATGATACAACATAGTGCGGAAAGAAACTATAAAATGGTTCCTTACTCCAATTCTACTTCTTCATATATGGCGCTGGGTCGCTTCAATGAAGATTGTGGCTCTATGGCTTTCGCTTTTAGTTCTTGCGTGAAAATTTCATCTACAGCAGCATTTTCATTCGGGGGGTGGTTGTGTGGCTTGGTTATTGTTATAGCGTCATCTTTTAATATACCACGCCCCCCGCATCGCAACCTGCGATATTGTACATACACAACGTATCTAAAAGAATGAAAATAATTAGATCTCAGGTTTTATGTTTCATTGTATTCGAGCGCCTAATTTTGCTGAAATTTTTTTAATGACTTGCTCAAAAATAAAGAAAAAAATCCGCCCGCTTTGCGGGCACATTCTTATTGCGTGCTTCGCGCGCAAGTTTGAGCACGCCTGAGGCGCGCGATTTGATCGACGCGCTTCGCGCTCCGTCCCTTTCTAGACCTTGCACTTCGCGCTTGGCCTTGTGCTCTTCGCATACATTTAAATTGATTTCTTATAATTTGATACTGAAGCTCAAAGCAATTTAATGATATTAAAGATGATGTAAATTAGTCATCTTCTCAAATTCACTATGTTTCTTTATCAGATTAAGTGAAACAGGAAATTCAATTTACTTAAGGCTCTATCAGCCTTAAGGAACACATTCTCATCATGACGCTCGCGCTTCGCGCCCGATTTTCAGTATACATTTCAGTAACTTTTTAATAAATTACATGATTAAAATAATTTATTTTCTTCCAAATCTCTCGAAAAGATAAAACAATCGTAGACTTTATTTAAGGAAACGATTTTGCAGAACAACGCTTATTTCGTATCTCACATATTTTAGTGAAAAAAATCGAATTTTTTCAATATTAAAAATCAAAATATAAAATATACATCCTGTCCCGAAAAGTTTTAATGAGAATTTGTAGACCTCATTTAGGCAAACAATTTCCCATCTAAACGTTTTTTTTGATTCTCACATATTTTGTTTAGAAAATGGAATTTTTTAATTTTAATCGTATTTTTTGGAATTGAAACGAAAAATATATGTTTGATCAGAAACTGTGTCAGACAAAACTTGTAGATCTTTTTGAAACTAACAACATTGTATTCTTACGTTTTTTTCGTATTTCACATATTATTGTTAAAAAATTGAATTTTGGATTTTCAATAGTTTTTTTTTTAATTAAAAAGAAAAATATGCATCTTATGAAAAAATGTTACAATTCAAATTTGTAGGTCTTTATTTATTCAATAATATTGTATCATAACGTTTTTTCGTATCTCGTATAATTTAACTGAAAAATGGAATTTTGATATTGACTTTTTTCGAATTTGAATATGCTGTAACATTTCTAATTTTGATTTAATCAAAAAATGTTATTAGGATAATTTGTAGAGATTTATGAGCACTATCAAAAACCAGTATTGAAATTTTTGATTTTGTCAAAAAGTTATTTTCAAAAACACAAAAGTAGTGCTCAATCCCTCAATTTTGATTGGATGTGGCTGGTTAACGAACTTGTCCTTACTTTTTCGGCTCCGATAAAGTGTGCAAAAGCTCAATTCAATCTGATAATTCTATCGAGAGTTATGCCGCACACGACCTACTACAGACAGACAGACAGACACTTTCGTAAAAACCGTTTTTTTCTGACTCAGGGGGTCTCAAAACGTAAAGATTTGATGAAAATTTCTAAAGTCATTTTTCACATAAAACCAATACCTTCTCATCCATGATGAGAATGTAATAAAAGTATAGAATGGTTGAAGCTTATGCAACTACATGGAGAAAAATAGTTAAGGTAATTTTACTTGACTCAGTTGGTTAAACTTTGGACATACACTGAGAAAAATATATCTTAGTTTCTTCTTCTTTTTAGGCGAAATTCTCCTATAATTTATGGTATTTTAACCCCAGAAAATTCTTATAGAACATTTTCCTATTTTTATCGGACTTTACTTACCATCAGAAATTGTGCTATAAAATAGGGGACTTTTTCCGAAAAAACATCACACAATTTCCTACTCAAATGTCTCATTAATACTTTTTCAAAACAGTGAAATATCACTGTTTTGATTCCGGAATTTTTACTGTTTTTTATCGGACTTTTTTCCGCGATTGGAACACTAAAAAAGTTCATATAAATTTGTCAGAATTGTTCCTCTTTTTTATCGGAATTTTTCTTTTTTTTTTAAAACAATGTTAGTAATTATATTAGGTAATTTGAACATTTATGTAGTAGAGCTGAAGAAATCTGAAAATAGTTCCGCTCCAAGCTAGATTTGAACTCGCGCACTCGTGGTCCATAGACTAGAACGTAGACCGCTGACCTGTGAAACCATTCCAACGGTACTTCGATTATTAGTTACACGACCTACAGCCTCAGATGCCCCATTTTCATACGAGTTTTACTTTGAAAAACCTTACTGTTGTTGGTGTAATCGTTTCCCAACCGTAAAAAAACAAATTTCTTTTTCTAAATGTAAATTCTATATAGCGATATACACTGAGAAAAAAGAATATTCGAATCAAAGAATATTTCTTTGATTCAAATAAATGGTTGAGCTGGATGGTGACGAATAAATATTTTTTTAGATCAAAGAAATATTTTTATTGTCTTTAAAAAATGAATAATTAAAGCAAAAAAATGTTTTTCTAGTACTATTAAATATTCATTAGATTGAATAAATATGTTATTGACATTGTGTAGCAATTATTTGATAAGAGAAGTGAATTCTTTGGTGTAAAATGATGTGATGCATCTTCAAAGAAACAATACATTAATTAAAAAAATTTTGCATTGGTTCAAGTAAATTTGTTTTCCATTCCAATATCTGATTCCTTGTTTGTAATGAGCGAATTGTAAATTGAGAGAAATATTTCTTTGAAATGAGGAGATAATTTTTGGTAGGATTAAATAATTATTTGCTCCGAAGATGTGATTTACTGTTTAAAATGGTCAAGTAGTAAAGTGTATTGAGTAATAATAGATGCAAAGAACGATAATGTTGCCTATGGTAAGTTAGAGATTTGTGTCAAAAAGATGTTACTGATATGAATAAACGTGTTTTGAAATTTAAGAAATATTTCTTAAATTTAAAGTAATATAAACTTCATGAATTGTAAGGAGTTAAGTTAAACGTTGTCATGGTACTCTTAAATAACAAAAAAATTCTTACCTCGAACCTGCCATTTGTCATCCGATACATACATATATAAACATCATACAATTACATTCACACCATTCAGTCGCAGCCAATCATATTTTCTATCACAAATACACTTAAATATACAACTTCGCAAATATAAACCTAATAACTAAAACATATATAGGACGATACGCTTTCGTCGAATCACGCACACGCTCGCTTACAATCCTGAGACGTAAAATTTGGAACTTTCTTATATAGTGACTGCAAGAGTTATTCAGAGCTTGTGAGAGAAATGTGTCGTGACTAGAGCTTTTGAGCCTCACTCAAGTAAAAATAAATCAACTATTTTTATAAATTATTCATAAAATATTTTTTAAATAATTATAATTATGATTATTATACATTTTTATTATAACTATACGTATGAAGTTTAATGAAACTAAATTTTAAAATATATATTCAAAAATTACATTCATATAAACAAGAAGCTTGTGTCAAAACATTTAAATGGACATTCTTTTAGTTTCTGTGTTGTATAGTTGCAAAATATACATTCTCCAATTGTGAATTCCAAATTATTATTGTTCCTAAGAAATTTATGTAAAATCTAAATCTTGTGTAGATTTTTAAGATTTTATGTTATAAATTTATCAAGACTTTTTCTGTTTGAATTTTTGTAAAATCAATTGAATTTAAAAAACCTAAGTGAAAAATAAAGAAGTAATTATAAATGAATTAAATTTTAAATGATATATTTGATATTGTGAATCAAAACGAATATTTCCTTTGAAGAGACTGATAAATCTTCAACCCTATGAAATATATTCCACATTTGAAAGTATGTATATGTATGTTCATATCAACTATGAAAAACAGTTGAATAGAAAAAAAATGTATACCATGGTGGGACGAATATTTGTTTGGACTGACACATTGACACATTTCAAGTTGATAATGAGAGCGAATGTTTCTTAGAACGAGAATGATAAATTTTCAATTCTATCGAAAATATATGTTTCAAGTTTAAAAAACATGTAATCATAACAACTACGCCAAACGTTTAAATGGAATAAACAAATTTTATAAACGAAAAATACCACAGTTTTTCCGAAAAAATACTTCTTTCTTTGAAAAAATGGTTTGTTTGGTCTAAATTATTCCATATTCATGATGCAAGCGAATATTTTCTAGGAGGAATCCAATAAACATTTAATTATATGAAATATGTTTCAAGTTTAAAAAATATGTTATCATAACAAATATGTCAAACCTTTAAATTAAATAAACAAATTTTTTAAACGAAAAATATCTACAGTTTTTTTCAAAAAAATATTTCTTTCTTTTTAAAAAATTGTGTTTTTTTGGTTTAAATTATTTTATATTGATAATGTAGGCGGATATTTCCTAGGAGAAATCTAATAAAGATTTAATTCTACAAAATATGTTGAAAGTTCAAAAAGATTGACAATTGTAACAATGGTGCCAAACATTTATATAAAAGAAATTATTTATTTTAACTGAAAGTACTTGCAGTCATTTCAACAAAATATTGTTTTCTTTGAAATAAATATTCTTTTTTGAATGAATTCTTCCATTCTACTGTTCACAAAAAACATTTCTTTCAACTAAAGAAATATATATTTATGTAAACACAATATTTTATTCATATAAAAAAACGTTACATTGATATACATTTATCAACTCTTTGAATCGAATAAATATCTTCCTAAATTAATTAATGAATGCCTCAATTAAATAAATATTTCCTTGATTCAAGAAAACCTAAAGCTTGATTCATCCATGGATAAATTATTTGATTCAAATACGTCTTGTTGAATTAAAAAAATATGACTTATTGAATCAAATAAATATTTCTTTGAGTGCGAAAACAAGATTCAAATAAACTAGGTACTTAGTTTCAAAGAAATTAATTGGTTGAGTTAATTCGCTCACATTCACAAGCAAAGAAATATTTCTTTGTATTAAAGAAATGCCTATCAAATAAAGTATTTCTTTGAATCAAAGCACGCGTTTCATGATTCTAAAAAATATTTAATTGAATTGGGTAACGAATTGTTTGATACAAAGAAATGGAATCAATTAAATACATTTCTTTGGATCTAAGAATCTTTTTTCTCAGTGTACAGATGGTTCTTATTAATCAGAAACTTTATAGTCACTTTTTTAAAATTAAAATTTTATAAAATTAGTGACTTTTTATGAAGTCAGCTATTAAATTTTTTATGAAAATTGTCTTTATTAAATGCGTTTTTTTATGAAAATACGAAACTTTATAAAATCACTGACTTTTATAAAATTTTGTCTTGTTATAAAGGTACGATTCTTTATAAAAACTCTCAACTTTGGAAAATTTTTATATAGTTGACTTTATAGAAAATTGGTATTTTTATAAAGTTTTTATAAAATTACTTTATATGAACTATTTAGAATAGTTGTAAAGTTTGTAATTTTATGAAAACTGAATAAATGTACCAATTTTGTATATAGTAAATCTTATGAAAGTTTTATAAAGTTTAATATTTTTTATCAAGAACTTTTTTTATTAAAAGACCAAACTTTATAAAATTTTTGTATAGTTGACTTTATAAAAAAATCAGTATTTTTATGAGGATTCTTTTTTTTCATATAAAATCGCATTTCATAAAAAGAGCGGACTCTATAAAAAAAATTTTAAGTTGACTTCATAAAAAGTCATTAATTTTATGAAGTTTTGTGTTATCATATATAAAGTAGCGTTTTATAAAAAAAAAGCAAAAATTTACAAATATTTTTTCAAATTCATTTCCTTAAATAGGTACACGTACATATGTACGCTAAGTCACTTTGTGCGCCAAAAATACACTACTACATTCGAGCATGACACACGTTTGTATACACACGAACACAAGTACATTGCTCACGTGAGAACGCCGCACACTAATGCACGGAGTCGTGTATAGTTGATGCCATCAGTCCGAGAAAAACCAGTAAAATCTGCCTTCAACTTGAGGTTTTTATTCCGATAATTTATCGGAAATCTGACGGACCATAGAACGTCTCATAATTTATCCGAGTTTTTTAGATTCAGTTACTGTGGATATTTTCTTTAAGTAAGGTACTATTTCCGTCAAAATTTGAATAACAACTCTCTTATAAAAAAAAGTAAATACACATAGTTTTTGAGATCATTGATAAGGTCCTCGGGGATGGTGTAGGAAGTGGGAGAGGGACGCTTATGCTAGGTGGGTGTCGGCTTGGGTTCCAGCAATAGAGTGTAGCGTGAGAGAGAGTGCGTGGTAAAGAGAGAGGGAGCCGACTGGGTTGCCAGTGGCTGTAGTGAAGTGAGAGTGTGTGTATCGACTGGGTGCCAGCGACAGAGTAGTGAGAGAGTGAGTCGGCTGGTTTCCAGCGACTGTGTAGAGTGTGAGGGAGAGCGAGTGTGTGAGTATGTGGGCTGGATACCAGCGACAGTGTAGATAGCGAGAGAGAGTGGGTGTATGTCGGCTGGGTGCCAGCGACGGTGTGGTGAGCGAGAGAGAGAGTGTGTGTGTGTCGACTGGATGCCAGCGACAGTGTAGGGGGAGAGAGAGAGAGTGTGTATGTCGGCTGGGTGCCAGCGACAGTGTAGAGAGCGAGGGAGAGAGAGTGAGAGACCGACTGGGATACCAGCGTCTCAAATGCAGCGAGAGAGGGTGCGTAGTCTAGGCGTTGAAGGTTCTTGTAGGCGGCGAGTGGAGATATCCCGGGATCGGAGTCGGGAGCAAGAAATGGCACCGGAGAAGTCGGTACATCGTAGGACTTTATTTTTACTATATTCAACTACACTTAATTTTGCACTAAGTCGGAATACTAGGTGTTAGCGGAGGTCGGACGACGTTGACTGTCGTCGTAGTCCAGGGAAGTTGCCCTGGACTGAACTGTCACTCCAACGTCCCGAGGCCCTTTTTATAGGGATGGAAAAATCGGGGAGAAGTGTCGTAGTGGAAGGAGTATGGTTTTTTCTACATAGTTTTTCGAGTACCGATACTCCTTCCCCTTGCAAGTTCACTGACCACTTGGAGGGAGGTAATGTTGCTGTCCCTCTCACTCCTGTGGCGTTGAGAGAAGTGCTCTCCTCTCTGCTTTTCCTTGCCTTTCCCGGCTTTCACTTTTCTAGCTTGCAGTGAGTGAAGGCCGTTCTTAGGCAAGGGAGGTGAGACGTAAGAAGGGAAGGCACTCGCATCTGGTCGGCCAGTTGCAATGGTGCGACAAGGACGGGGCTTTTCCGATGTTAGTGCGTGTGTCGGAAAAGGACGCATGGCCGTACCCTTCTAACAGTACCACTTTTCCAGAGCCTCGAGTCGTTTTTCCAGAGTGAATTTCGGACAAGCGTCTTCTAATGGTAGGAAAGTGTGATGGTTTTCTACAATTACTATATACGGCTTAAGGCGCGTATATCATCATGCTTTCCAAAAAGTACCTGATTTGCAACACCGATAAGAAGTATCTCGAGAAAATTGATACTTCATTCGGGAATCAGCTTTAACGTTTTTCATTGTTTTTAATTTAAAATTATATCACTAAAATTAAACCTAAGAATTTTTGTTATTTAGCTATAATTTTTGTCGTCTGTTAATGCTCTCTATGTTTGAAGAAATTCGAACATAATTTTTACATTCTCATCATGGATGAGAAGGTATTGGTTTTATGTGAAAAATGACTTTCAAAATTTTCATCAAATCTTTACGTTTTGAGACCTCCTGAGTAAAAAAAAATGGTTTTTACGAAAGTGTCTGTCTGTCTGTCTGTCTGTCCGTCTGTCTGTCTGTCTGTCTGTCTGTCTGTCTGTAGGTCGTGTGCGGCATAACTCTCGATAGAATTATCAGATTGAATTGAGCTTTGGTACACTTTATCGAAGCCGAAAAAGTAAGGACAAGTTCGTTAACCTGCCACATCCAATCAAAATTAAGGGGTTGAGCACTACTTTTGTGTTTTTGAAAATAATTTTTTGAAAAAATCAAAAATTTCAATACTGGTTTTTGATAGTGCTCATAAATCTCTACAAATTATCCTAATAACATTTTTTGATTAAATTAAAATTAGAAATGTTACACATTTTCAATTTCGAAAAAAGTCAATATCAAAATTCCATTTTTCAGTTAAATTATACGAGATACGAAAAAACGTTATGATACAATATTATTGAATAAATAAAGACCTACAAATTTGAATTGTAACATTTTTTCATAAGATGCATATTTTTCTTTTTAATTAAAAAAAAAACTATTGAAAATCCAAAATTCAATTTTTTAACAATAATATTCGAAACACGAAAAAAACATAAGAATACAAAGTTGTTCGTTTCAAAAAGATCTACAAATTTTGTCTCACACAGTTTCTGATAAAACATATATTTTTCGTTTCAATTCCAAAAAATATGATTAAAATTTAAAAATTCCATTTTTTAGACAAAATATGTGAGATACAAAAAAAACTTTGAGATGAAAAATTGTTTGGCTAAATAAGGTCTACACATTCTTATCGAGAAATTTCTCGACAGGATGTATATTTTAATTTTTTGATTTTTAATATTGAAAAAATTCGATTTGTTTCACCAAAATATGTGAGATACGAAATAAGCGTTGTTCTGCAAAATCGTTTCCTTAAATAAAGTCTAGGATTGTTTTTCCTTTTCGAGATATTTGGAAGAAAATAAATTTATCAATAATCATGTAATTTATTAAAAAGTTACGAAAATGCATACAGAAAATCGAGCGCGAAGCGCGAGTGTCATGATGGGAATGTGTTCCTTAAGGCCGATAGAGCCTTAAGTAAATTGAATTTCCTGTTTCACTTAAATTAAAAAAGAAATAGAGTGACTTTGAGAAAATGACTAATTTACATCATCTTTAATATCATTAAATTGGTTTGAGCTTCAGTATTAAATTATAAGAAATAAACTTAAACGCATGCGAAGAGCACAAGACCGAGCGCAAAGCGCGAGGTCCAGGAAGAACGGAGCAAGAAGCGCGACGTTCAAAAATTCCGGAGCGCGCAGCGCGACGATCGAATCGCGCGCCCTAGGCGCGCTCAAACTTGCGAGCGAAGCGAGCTGTGCGCCAAGCGCACAATGAGAATGTGCCCGCAAAGCGGGCAGATTTTTTTAAATTCAGATAAGAATAAAAAATTTGTTTAGAGAAAAATTTCTTATTTTTTAATGAAATTAAAATCATACGTTCGGTGTTCTACTTAATTTTTCATAAAACGTTCTAAACATTTGTCAAGAACCAAGATTATTTGGACGTGTATCAATTTCCCGACGTTTCAAAGTCCCGACTAGTGTAGGGCAGCCCCCGGAATCTCTGGAGTTGAAAATGTCACAGATGTTGACCGTTGGCCACCGTGGCGCTGGCTGTTCATGAGGCCGACCTTATACAGATTAGCATTATAGAACATTGAAATTTAACGTTTTTTGTGAAAAATTGGTGTCTGAAGTTCTTTTGTGTGCTTTGTAGGTAAATTGGAATGGTTTTAACAGTCGGTGATTTAAAAATTTAAGTGAAAATGCGGAAATTTGTTGCTGTAGGTTGCAAAACAGGCTACACGTAATGCTCTGAAAAAGGGCATTGTTTTGTGGATTATTTATCATGAGCGCCTTTAACTTATTAAAATTTAATCTATACTAAATTTAAAACGCTTTGAATAAAAAAATCAACAAAGCTGACTGACTGAACTTAAGGTATTATAGATAGGGATGGGCGATCTTCAAAAAAAAGAATTGATTTTGAAATTATTGATTCAATTTGATCGATTAATCGGTTAAAAAGATCGATTTTTGAATCGATCTTCAAAAATCGATACCTTTTTCTAAAAATGATAAATTTCTGTAAAATAACCTTTTTTTAAAATGTTTTATAACAATTGGAGATATAATTGTTACTTGCATATTTTGTGAATTTAAATTATCAAAATAAAAAAGTGTTTATATCAATAAAAAAGGAAATTAGGCTTAAAAAACACACTATATTTGCGAATCAGGGACGTTTTTTATTTTTTTAAATTGCACAATTTCTAAAGCAATGCGTATTATTAGTGATAAAGTTTCTGACATAAATATGAAGTATTACTATAAAGTTTATAATATTAATATACTTTGAACTTTGCATATCACTTAAAGTATTATTTATGATAAAATTTCTGGCATAAATATGAAGTATTATTATAAAGTTTATAATATTAATATACTTTGTATATCACATTAAGGATATTCTCGTGGTCGACCCCTTGATCTCACTTTTAAACTAAAAAACAGTTCATAGGAACAGTTCATAGAAATAGGAAACAGGAAAAAAAGAAAGGAGAATCGTTCGTAAAGATCGAAAAAAAATCAATCCAACCGATTAATCGAGTAAAAAAGATCGATCTCCGTAGAATCGAATCGAGATCGCCCATCCCTAATTATAGATAAAATACACATAATAAATTATGTGCATATGAGATCTAAATATCCATTATATTATTATGAAAAATAGTATATTATGTTGATTATTATTTATTACAAACATCTTTGTTCTTAGTGTTTTCAAATACTTATAAAGGAATTTTATAAATTCTTTATATTTGTTACTTTTTCAAATGTACGTTCATTCCTTATGTGAAAGTTTTGTTCATAAAAATGTAATTTTTTCAATTACTGAGAAGTTTTAAAATATAAAATACAAAATGTCCCATAATAAAATCTAATTTTTCTAACAAAATCAAGTTGATATAATTAATACCCGTATTATAATTCAATTTGATGGAATTTCAATAGCCAATTTTTCTATTATAATATGTAAGACTGATATACTATCAATAATATTCATAATATAAATAAATATTGTATTTTTATTCAATAATCACAATGTAAATATTAATGTTAAAACGAAGATAACAGAAATTTGATTTCAATTTCCAGCCAGAATTACAAAGACAATTTTCGCCCAAACTTCAAGCATATTACCCTTTATATGAGTAAAAATTGCTTTGAATAATATTTAAAACTTTCTAGTTTAATGTGTTGTAAAAAAAATATGATCAAGTAGTTTTTATCCCCAAAAATTTAATTTTTATGCATTTTTCCCATGCATTAAAATGAATTCAGGCCTCATGAACAATCAGCGCCCCTAGCGGCCACGGTCAATTCTTGTGACATTTTCGTTTCGCGGATTACGTGCATTCTGGCTAAGATGCAGGGGGCTGGTGTAGGGTGATCGAGTTTTCTGTGGAAAATAAAAGCATGACCGAAACAAACAAGAGATGGGCGTGTGCTGTGTGTCGAGACAACAGTGGAAGATTAGGTATCCTATCTGCTCGCTAGGTGGTACTGACCATCAAATAAATCCCATACGCATAAATAAAGAAAATATAGTGTATAATTTTTCGTAACAATAAAAAGTAGTATATAAAAATACAATTAGGATAAAATGATTAACACTGTTTTTAATAAAATTCAACATTAATTAAACCAAACTCGATTTGATTTAAATAGGTAGTAATGTTTTCATATAAACTCACTAGTTTTGAGGTTATGTGGAGAAAATCATCATTAATTCGACAGAATTCGATTTTATTTGAACAGATCGTAATGTTTTTATATAAAGTCACTAGTTTTAAGGTTATGATTGAAAATCCATAATTAATAGGACCAAACTTGATTTAATTTAAACAGATGGTAATCTTTACATATAAACGAACTAGTTTTAAGGTTATGTGCGAAAAATCATCTATAATTGGACAGAATTCGATTTGATTTGGACAGATGATAATCTTTTCATATCAAAACATTAGTTTTAAGGTTATGATTGAAAATTCACCATTAATTTGACCAAAATTGATTTTATTTAAACAGATGGTAATGTTTTTATATAAAGTCACTAGTTTTGAGGTTATGATTGAAAATTCACAATTAATTTGACCAAAATTAAATTGATTTAAACAGATGGTAATATTTTTATATAAAGTGAAATGTTTTAAGGTTATTATCGAAAATTCCCAATTAATTGGACCAAAATTGATTTGATTTAAACAGATGGTAATGTTTTTATATAAAGTCACTAGTTTTAAGGTTATGACTGAAAATCCACAATTAATTGGACCAAAATTGATTTGATTTAAACAGATGGTAATGTTTTTAAATAAAGTCACTAGTTTTAAGATTATGTGCGAAAAATCATCTATAATTGGATAGAATTCGATTTCATTTGAACAGATGATAATCTTTTCATATCAAAACATTAGTTTTAAGGTTATGTGCGAAAAATCATCTATAATTGGACAGAATTCGATTTCATTTGAACAGATGATAATCTTTTCATATCAAAACATTAGTTTTAAGGTTATGATTGAAAATTCACAATTAATTGGACCAAAATTTATTTGATTTAAACAGATGGTAATCTTTTTGTATAAACTTACTAGTTTTAAGGTTATGTGCGAAAAATCATCTATAATTGGACAGAATTCGATTTCATTTGAACAGATGATAATCTTTTCATATCAAAACATTAGTTTTAAGGTTATGTGCGAAAAATCATCTATAATTGAACAGAATTCGATTTCATTTGAACAGATGATAATCTTTTCATATCAAAACATTAGTTTTAAGGTTACGATTGAAAATTCACAATTAATTTGACCAAAATTGATTTGATTTAAACAGATGGTAATCTTCACATATAAACGCACTAGTTTTAAGGTTATTATCGAAAATTCCCAATTAATTGGACCAAAATTGATTTGATTTAAACAGATGGTAATCTTTTCATATAAAAACACTAGTTTTAAGGTTATGTGCGAAAAATCATCTATAATTGGACAGAATTCGATTTCATTTGAACAGATGATAATCTTTTCATATCAAATCACTAGTTTGTCTAATTATGCAAACAAATAAAACTGGTATTCACATATTATTTATTCAATCATTTTTGTATATTATGTTCCAAAAAACTTTCTCGTAGCCTTTTTAACAAGTCTGCAGATCAGAGTTCTTAAAACACGAAACTTCCTTTGTGACATATCGACCACTTTTTAATAAAAGAATAACAAATTCGTCTTTTTCCATCTTCTTAAGGTATTCATCGATATAACAATTTTTTTCTGAGTATGTTGATGAAATTCCAAATTTTTTCATACATATCCTTATGAGAAATCAAGAGTTCACTGAGAAAACAGTTTCTTTGAATCGACGAAACATTTCTTTGATATACGGTCAAAGAAAAAATTTATTTGAATTAAAGAAAGTTTTGTTAATTCAAAAAATATTTCTTTGATCCAAAGAAATAGATTTGTTTACATTAAAGAAAATTCTTTTGAATCAACAAAACTTTCTTCAATTCAAAGAAATTTTTTCTTTGAGCGTATATCAAAGAAATGTTTCTTTGATTCAAAGAAACTGGAAAAATATTTTCGTTTTTAATTTATAACTTTAAAAATATAAGCTTCAGAATAAAATAATGTAGACAAAATACAAGTCTGTGTAAATTTTCTGTCAGCTTATTTTTTGTGTGCTTTAATGAATTTTAATTTCAAAATAACTTTTTTCGTCATCTTATCTTCGCTTTTTCTCCTCAAAAATAAATTTTTTCTATGATGGATATTATTTTTCGTAGAATACGTATTTCTTGAGATATTTCGATGTATCAAGAAAAAAAAAACCTGCCCCTTTTGCGGGCACATTCGAATCGCGCGCTTAATTTATGATTCAAATGTAAAAACAACCTGCATATATTGAAAATACTTTTGAAGGTAAAAAATTATAGTGACAATTGAATGTTAAACAAATAAAAATCACTGTATGCTCTATTCACATGTAACGAGTGAAATCGGAAGTTATAAAAAAATAACAATTCGTGTACATTATTTTTGAAAAATGGATCAACCGGGACCGTCACGAGTCTCAAATTGCAGGAAAGCAACAAAGCCGTTACTTAGAAAAGTATTTGATGGTTATAGTTACAACAAAGATAAGATTTCGATAAATGACCCAAATGTCATGAGTTAATTTCCTCTAATTAAAATTTTATGATTGACGTGACATTAATAATATTATTAAATAATATTGGCTTTTTTAAGTTTAATCACATTGTAACTTTCCTAATTTTATTTTAATCGAAAAATATTATTTAGAGCATCAGCAGAGATTTATGAACACTATCATAATAGCAACAAATTATATATATTATAGTAATAGCAACACATTTTTATTTTCAAAACTTCAGCATATGTGACTCGGAATGAAGAATCAGGGTTACGGGCTGAAAAATCAATTTGCAGATATTAATTGATATTTGTGAAAGAGGATATGAGACATCGATTCAAGTTAGTCTAAAAACTGAACAATTCAAAATTGGCAAGATACTATTTGTGAAACTGAAAGCTGCGAATATCAACTGCTTCGGTTCAATTATTACTACTATAAAAGTTTAATTCTGAATTCCCTATTGTAAAATACGACATCATATACGATGTCGTAAATGACATCGTAAATGACATCGTAATTTGGGATAGTATGCGATATCGTTTACGATGTCTTATACGACGTCGTTTAATATGTAGAATACGACGTCATTTACGATGTCGTATACGAAGTCATATGCGATTTGATAATTTTATAAATAATTATTTATAAAATAATATAATTAACTCAGTAATTGAATGTTAAAATTTTGCAAAGAAGACCTTTTCCAAACGTTTTTAAAACTACCTATGCAGCTGCATGGCCATCCAGCAGTTTAAAATCTTTCACAGGTAAATAGTGAAATATGAAAGATAATAAAGATACAAAGTAAAGATAGCAAAAGAGAAGAGAATAAGATTTATTTCAAAACTTCAGGTACAAATATTTTCTTTATAGGAAAGGTCTTCTTTGCCAAATTTTAACATTTAATTACAGAGTTAATTATATTATTCAATGAATATTTATTTTAAAAAATATCAAATCATATATGACGTCGTATACGACATCGCAAACGACATCGTTAACGCCATCGTAAAGGACATCGCATACTATCCCAAATTTCGATGTCATTTACGATATCGTATATGATGTCGTATTTTACAATCGGGAAATCTGATTCGGTCCATAAACATGATTCTTCATTTCAGGTCACATATACTCGTTTTTGGTTAAAAAGCGGAGAGATGCATTTCCTCGACAAATGTTTGTTTATCATATCAGTGGCTCACCAGTGAGCTCAAGGACGCAAACATATGTATGTACATGGTGATCTCACTTTGATATCATCGATGAGCTTATAATAAGATCATTGGTGATTCACAAGCGAATCATTGATGATATAAACCAGCCGAAAAAATGAAACTGAATGTAAATTCGATTTTCAAATAGGTAAATCCAGTTGGACTACCATGCCAATTCACCAAACGGTGATTTTACCAAATAGTTTTATCAATTAGTGTATTCTTAAAATTTCTTTCATCCATTTGGTTTCATTTAAAAAATTTATCAATTAATAAGATCATTTGGCAAATTCACCAATTGGTGAATTCAAAAAAATTGTTTTTGTAAATGATAAAAATGAACGAAAATTTAGTATAATATTATGTTAAAATGGGGAAAGCCGAGGTTTTATTGCATTTATTCGTATTATGGCATCCAACATTCAATATAGTTTAGGGGGGCATTCTACCTGGAACTTTAAAAAAATCGATTTTTTTTTTGCTCTAATCTATAGGTATACAATCCAAAAATATAATTCCGAAGTTTGAAAGTCATACTGAGAATAGTTTCGGAGTTGCCCGACGGGCACGGAGCCACGCCAAGCAGTCAAAAGCAGTCCAAAGCAGTCATAGCCACGCACACCGAAAACTTTAAAGCGCGTTTTCTCGAAACCACTAAACGTAGAAAAATCAATCCCCACTTATTTTGTAAATTATAGTTTACAAAAGTGCGTGAACCTCGAAAATCTATATAAACAAATTGTTTAAATAATTTTAAACATTAATAAATAATTGGCTCATGTGTTTCAGATGATTGGTTGGGGCTGTAGGATGATTACCGCAAAAATCGATTTTTCGGATAACTTTCGGAAGATGGCTGCTACAGCCGCCATTTTGAAAATGTTTCATACATAAAAAATCAAAAATTGTAGTTCAGACATGTATCTAAATATATGCAAATGGCCACAAATCTGTCGCATCGTTTTCTTGCTTAAAAAAAATTAAGAAAAACGACCATTTTTCTAGGCTCCAGGTAGAGTGCCCCCCTTAAAAGTACGAAAAAAAAATTGGAAAAATACTATCATATGCGCTATGTCTCAATGTAACTAGCGCATATTTAATAAAAGTGGAGACTCAATTAGATCGGAAGATATTAAATATTTTTCAGCGCGCGTCGCGAGCGACGTGTTTAATCATGTCCGAGTCGAGCCGCAACTAGCCTTCCTCGAGACATTTACAATTCCAGTCGTTGAATAATAGTCTTGACTAATTGGTGGTTTAAATAGAGACATATAAGGTTCGAAGATATTTGAAAATAATTATCAAAACTAATAAATTAAGATACCAAACAATACTATATTAACCCGTTTCCGCTGAAAACGCCACTCGCGGTACATCGGTCTTCGGGAGCTCATAACTAATGCTGTAGGCTTCAAAAAAAATTCAGAGAGACATATTTTTAAAGTTTAAGACCTGCCCTTCTCCATAGCAAACTCGAAATTGCTTTGAAATATCATTAATTATGAAAAAATGTTGTTTAAACAAAAAAAGCATGATTTTTCCACTCTCTTTTTTTCAAAAACTGAGTTTTCAAGAGCTTTCCTGTCAGCAACCAACCTGGAACCTTTTCAATCGGTGGAATAAATATCTGAAATTTAAGAATCCATGGTTCAAAGTTCGATTTTAGGCCTTGGTATTTTCAAAATGGCGCCCTAAACGCAAAATTTTTGCAAATACATTCATGATTTTTTTAACCGAAAACTATGAACTTTCGGAGAAAACACCAAGAGTGAAAAAGTTCTTTAAATTAGTCAAAGAATACACTTAAATTTTTCCAACTGTTTTCAAGAATATTTTTGAAAAGGGTCAATTTTTGAAACATCCAAAAATTGTTCAAAGCACATCCATAAAAAAAAAAAAAAAAATTACTAAATTCTAATGATAAAAACGAAAAAGACTATCTATATTCGCGAACCTTCACGATGGTGATAGTTGGGCAACATAAACTTTGTTTACGGCAGACAGACGATAGGAGCATTTTGATAATAGTATTTTGAAATTTGGAATTTTTTTTGACAGCAATAAACTTAAAACGAAAACTGAAAAGCATAAAATGTTTTACGAATTAGCCAAAGAATCCAAGATAATCTTTTGGAAGCGCTTTGAACAATTTTTGGATTTTGCAAAAATTAACCATTTGACTGAAAAAGTTCCAGGTTTATTGCTGACGGGAAAGCTCTTAAAAATTCAGTTTTTGAAAAAAAGAGAGTGGAAAAATCATGCTTTTTTTTGGTTAAACAACATTTTTTCATAATTAATGATATATCGAAGCAATTTTGAGTTTGCTATGGAGAAGGGCAGGTCTTAGACTTTGAAAATGTGTCTCTTTGAATTTTTTTTGAAGCCTACAGCATTAGTTATGAGCTCCCGAAGACCGATGTACCGCGAGTGGCGTTTTCAGCGAAAACGGGTTAAGTACATGTATTCGGAGTAATTTAGCATAATATAACAAATTTTTCGAAGATGTATAAAAAGAAGAGTACTTATTTCATAACTTTGACTACTGCTGAATGTTTTTGCAAAGAAAAATGCTTCGCTGTCGCCTTTTTTCCCGTGATTGGTATCATACAATGATATTTAAACGTCCCTTTTACTGTCAAAGCCATTTAAAATCTTGTTTCTATCTTTTTTTCTTCTTTTATATAATCTTCGTTTAATACGAATTGTAATGAAATGTCATTAAGAGCCTTACTTGCCCATTCAAATAATTCTTTTGGCACTTGGATTGGATTGGTTGTTCTTTGAAGACTGAGTCTAGCAGCCAACCTTTTTAATGCCCCACCCAAGTCATCGCACGCACCCTTGCCATGGGAAGTTGGAAAAAAGTGCTATTCTGTAGTTAAGCCAAAATCTTTTTCATGATGAGTAAGATTGACGAATTTGTTTTTGTTCTTGTACTGTGCACTTGCCCCATCAGAAGAATAGAAAATTTTCGAAATTTGCTTCAAGGTTATTTTTAAAAATTGTACCAAGTACTTCTGAAACACATGAACGGCAATCGTATCATGATGCATGCATTCTGATATAATGACAAAACCTTTCATTCGAATTTCGCCGTCCATATTTTTGTAGTAAATTGCAAATGGGTGCACTGTTGCCTGGTTGTTATTCCAATGAATGCCTTGTACAGAATTTTGAACAACAAAAGCATAGTTCTCAGAAAAATCACAAACTACAATGCACTGATTTTCTGTCAACTTTTATTTTGTGATGTTCCTGAACTAATTTTGTTTTCTTACGAGATATGAATGCAAAAGTAATTTTTCTAGACCGGTCTTCAATTTTTGTAAATACTCATCCACGTGAGATATCAAAACTTGCAAAGTTGTTCTATCAACGCTTATCGATTGTCTGTAAGTGATTTCGTTAATCGAATTACAATAAAAAATGTTTTCCAATTCGTCACAAACACGTCCCAAAATAACAATCGGTCGTTGCTTCAGCACAAATTATACGATTCAAACAGTCATGATAACTTTTTATTGGGTCTGTCAAATCAACTGTCAGGTTTTTAATATTTGACCCATCGATTAATAACTTGATGTTCTTATGGATAGCACAAACACAGATCAAATGGGTGCCACTTGCACCTGCTAAAACACAATGCTTCGGCCGTAAAGCTGCGGATTTGTAAAAACTACATTTAACTTCTGGGTGCTTTTCCTTGAACAATTGATGGAGTTCTTTCAAATTTATCAAGAGTAATCTTTTTTGCATGTGAAGACGTCCGTTATTTACTTTTACAAAAACAAAATCTTTTTTTCTTGGCAACATACGACTATTCTCATCATGTTCGTAAAAGCTGACAATCAAATCAATTACTTCTTTTTCTAAAGACGGATACTTCTTTGGACGAGGAACAGCTAAGACTCCTAAATTCGTAGCAGTTTTCTTTGAAATTGTTATCATGTGAAACGTATTGGAAGGAAAATGATGCGTAATTTTTCAAAAAGACCAGTCTTTGAAAATTGTCAAAATTTGTATTTGTTTTGCATGATCTTTAGTTGTATTAAACTCGTCTTTCAAGTCTTGTATAATACTATTCCCATTTTCTTCCACAACGCTAGGATCACTTACATCAAAAGAAGTATGAAAGATGTTTTCTGAAAGAGCTTTAGATATTTTTTCAATTTTTGCAACCGAATAGAGCTTGTGAGAAACTTTATCCTTCTTAATAGGGGATGCACCGATTAATCGAAAACCCTTATTAATTGAATCGATTGCTTCAGACGTCATTTTTTTATCTCTTTCAAACCATCCCGTGTAGAAATTTCGATAGGGGTCTAGTGGGTCCCTGATGAGTTTGCCATATCTCTAGTCGGGATATAGTGTGGAAAAATAGTCAGGGCCCCGTCCGTAACGTAACGCTTTTGTCGACGTGGGCCCCACTAGACTTTCTAGTAGGGGTTTAGTGAGGTCAGCCCTTACACTACCCGATCTAGAGTAAAGGAAACCATTAGGGTCCTATTGGACCTCCGCATCGTATTTAAGGGCATATATCAGCAGAGTCACGTGACCAATTTTGTTCAGGTATCTCACTGAAAAAATAATAAATAAAAAGGATTTTCCACACTGAGAGAAAAAGTACAGAAAAAATTCGAGTCAATACTCTAATATCTACCGTTTTCAACGGCAACGGAGGGATATTCGCTGCAAAGTTAAGTTTACTATTTTCACAGTAAAAATGTGTTTTCAAGCTAGGACATTTTTTCTGAGTAAATTGAAAGTACTTTTTCGTTACGCGTACACCGAAAAAAAATCTCCGTATGTTTGACTAATTTTTAACTCACTTTCCGTAATTCTCTTAAAGGCCCCAAGTGTCATTTTTGAAGCTAAGTGACCTGCAGGAACATAGGTAAATCAAATAAGAGCAGCAGTTAAATCGATGAATATTCTTAGTAGATTTCAAAACTTTATTTACTTTCAAGTAGACACTAACTTACTATTTTTATATGCACACTTACCTACAAACAGACACCCCCCTCTACACTACACAAACGCTCGTTTAGGCAGAATTAAAAATTATTCTTAATACTGCAGATTCGAACCCTCTCTACTTATAATTAACGCATCACAAACCTAACGACTAAGCCTCTCGGCTGCGCACGCTTAGAATACACGAAAGATAATAGCGCTTATATCCTGCAACTACTGCAGGGCCGTGTAAGAAGTGTATGGGCCCTGTGTAATCGGCAATTTTTAAATTTTATGACAATTCATGATTCTGATTAAAATTTTTAAGATTTTTAATTATTAAATCAATTTTCTATAAAATAAAATATTTTTGAAAGAAAAAGATCAAATTTTTGAACTAAAGAACAATACATAATAAAAAGAATTATATAAATTTTAGAAGTATTCATTTTTATTATTGTATATTAGTGATACTTTATACAGGTTATGATTCCTTTAATTTTTGTTTTCAAGAATAAAATCAACATATGTTCAGAATCTAAAAAATTTGAGTTTTTTCAATTCCAAAAATATGATGAAACTTTGGAATCAAGAAAATTATCTCAGAACGATATTATGCATTCAAGTTCGCAATAAGAAATTCTAACTAATGAAGTAATATTAAAAAAAATAGTACACTCATTTACTTATAATCAGTTTGTTTTTCTAACTACTCTTATGTAGTAACTACTACTGCTTATGTTTACTATGAAAGCTTCAATTGATTTTAATATTCACCCTATGTTAATTGAACTACATGTTTAGTTATTGTTACTACCTCGACACAATCAGATACACACACATACACACATGTGCTCGCATATAATTATTATGATTACATGCGAATTAGTCAAAATTATAAAAAATTTTTTTTTTAAATGCTTGATTCCTCTTGAGTAATGATCTTATCTAAGACCGTGTTTAATAAGGATACTTTATAAATAGGATTAAGAGATAAATGTAAAAATGAAACCAAGACCATTTCTGGACTATGTAAGCTGGAATTAATAAATATATACAGGGTGTCTAAAAAGTCCCGGGACGGTTGGATAATTCCTCAGGTAAAATATTTTTCAAAAAAGTGAAGGTCATTCCTGAAGTAAATTTCAACGAAGAATTCAATGGTGACCTTCATTTTGACGTTGAAGTTGACCTTCATGGCTTTTTGAAGGTTAAATTTGTTTTTTTAAATAGAAACCCCCTTTTTTACATTCTCATCATGGATGAGAAGGTATTGGTTTTATGTGAAAAATGACTTTCGAAATTTTTATCAAATCTTTACGTTTTGAGACCTCCTGAGTCAGAGAAAAAGGGTTTTACGAAAGTGTCTGTCTGTCTGTCTATCTGTCTGTCCGTCTGTCTGTCTGCCTGTCTGTCTGTCTGTAGTAGGTCGTGTGCCTCATAACTCTCGATAGAATTATCAGATTGAATTGAGCTTTGGCACACTTTATCGGAACCGAAAAAATAAAGACAAGTTCGTTAACTAGCCACATCCAATCAAAATTGAGGGATTGAGCACTACTTTTGTGTTTTTGAAAATAATTTTTTGAAAAAATCAAAAATTCCAATACTGGTTTTTGATAGTGCTCACAAATCTCTACAAATTATCCTGATAACATTTTTCGATTAATTCAAAATTAGAAATGTTACAGCATATTCAAATTCGAAAAAAGTCAATATCAAAATTCCATTTTCCAGTTAAATTATACGAGATACGAAAAAACGTTATGATACAATATTATTGAATAAATAAAGACCTACAAATTTGAATTGTAACATTTTTTCATAAGATGCATATTTTTCTTTTTAATTAAAAAAAAACTATTGAAAATCCAAAATTCAATTTTTTAACAATAATATGTAAAATAAGAAAAAAACGTAAGAATACAATGTTGTTAGTTTCAAAAAGATCTACAAGTTTTGTCTGACACAGTTTCTGATCAAACATATATTTTTCGTTTCAATTCCAAAAAATACGATTAAAATTAAAAAATTCCATTTTCTAAACAAAATATGTGAGAATCAAAAAAAACGTTTAGATGGGAAATTGTTTGCCTAAATGAGGTCTACAAATTCTCATTGAGACATTTCGGGACAGGATGTATATTTTATGTTTTGATTTTTAATATTAAAAAAATTCGATTTTTTTCACCAAAATATGTGAGATACGAAATAAGCGTTGTTCTGCAAAATCGTTTCCTTAAATAAAGTCTACGATTGTTTTTCCTTTTTGAGAGATTTGGAAGAAAATAAATTATTTTAATCATGTAATTTATTAAAAAGTTACTGAAATGTATACAGAAAATCGAGCGCGAAGCGCGAGTGCCATGATGAGAATGTGTTCCTTAAGGCTGATAGAGCCTTAAGTAAATTGAATTTCCTGTTTCACTTAATTTCAAAAAGAAATTGAGTGACTTTGAGGAAATGTGTAATTCACATCATCTGTAATATTATTATAAAATTCGCTTGAGCTTCATTATCAAATTATAATAAATAAACTTGAATGTATGTGAAGAGCACAAGACCGAGCGCGAAGCGCGAGGTCCAGAAAGAACGGAGCGCGAAGCGCGACGATCAAATCGCGCGCCCTAGGCGCGCTCAAACTGGCGAGCGAAGCGCGCCATGAGAATGTGCCCGCGAAGCGGGCAGATTTTTTACATCTGCAATCGATAGAGCGGAAATTCTACGTTCAGATACGTACCCAAGTCATAGTTCAATTGTAACGTTCAAGGTTTCGAAGAGGTCAGTGTAATTCCTGAAGTAAATTTCAACGAGACATTCATTGGTGAGCTCTGTATTGATCTTGGTTACAGCGTTTTGAATATTGTAAAATCATATGTATAGGAAATTTTTCATTAAATGTTCCAGGAGTTCTGGTGAGAGTTCTGTTCCTCCCGAAAGAGTTATATCGAAAAGTCCTATACCGTTTTTCGATACCTAAGTCAATACCTAAGGCGATACCATAAGTCATATACCGTTTTTCTATCTCCAAACGAATATTACGAATCGAAACTAACTTTACGTATTACGAGAACATACTTACTATCTTTCGCTAAAAGATTATTATGGCGCAAGCTAAACTTTCGGAACGAGAGGGTATCTGTATTAATGATGCGTGGTTGGGGAGATCGAGTTCGATCTTATGATCAAGTTCGTTTGCTTTTTAATCGCACTTTTCGTAATGGAGAAGGGTTAAATCCTGTCTCAAAGTCAACAATTGAAAGAACTGTAAGGCGCTTTATGAATCATGAATCTATCAAGGACCTTCAGAGAACTGGTCGGCCAAAATCTGCAGGATCTGAGGAGATGCAGATGGACATAGCCCAAGCATTTGTTGAAAACCCACACCTTAGTTTACTTCGAGCTAGTGATGAGCGTGACGTTGCTCCTGACACAGTGCGAAATATTTTAAAAAGCATCAATTTCCGTCCGTACAAAGTTCATCTGGTACAAGAGCTCAATGAAGACGATCCTGATCGCCGGGTTGAATTTTGTGAAATTATGATGGACAGAATTAAAAGAGATCCTCTTTTCCTGTACAATACAGTATTTTCAGATGAAGCTACTTTCACTTTAAAAGATGAAGTTAACAGGCAAAATTGTAGATATTGGTCCGACACAAATCCTGATTGGATGTTGGAGAGTCACACACAATATCCACAAAAGATTAATGTTTGGGCCGGTATCTTGAATGATACATTGATAGGCCCTTTCTTCATCGATGATAATCTCAATGTCCGTACATATGAAGAGCTTCTCAGAAATCAAATTGTACCAACAATAGGGGAGATTACAGGCGATAATTATCAAAATATTTGGTTCCAGCAGGACGGAGCAGCGGTTCATTACGGTAGGGAGGTTTGAGCATACTTGAATACTCAGTTCCCTCATAGGTGGATTGTAAGAAGGGGTGAAATCGAGTGGCCTGCTAGATTTCCTGATCTGACGCCTCTCGACTATTTTCTTTGGGGTTATTTAAAGAGCAAAGTATACTCAACGCAACCCCAAAGCTTGGATGAATTGCAGAATCGGATTCTGCAAGAGGCAACTTAGATTGATAGGGAGATGATTCGTAATGCTGTAACTCATTTTTAGAATCGCATAGCTTTTTGTCAAGAAGCTCAAGGTTTTCAGTTCGAACATCTTCACTGAAGCGTGAGAGGCAAGGTGACTCACGCTAATCAAGCACCCCGCAAAGGGAACAGAATTTACTACATCCACGTCGGTGTTTCTGGGTAAAATGCTAAACGTAAACGTAAACTGTTTGGAAAAATCCTTGGCAAAACTTTGAAGATCATCACCAAGATCAATACAGAGCTCACCAATGGATTTCTCGTTGAAATTTACGTCAAGAATTACACTGACCTCCTGTAAAATTTGTTAATTTATAATAACCTCTAATTGACCTTGAACGTTACAATTGAACCATGACTTGGGTACGTATCTGAACGTAGAATTTTCCGCTCTATCGATTGCAGATGTAAAAAAAGGGATTTCTATTTAAAAAAACAAAGTTAACCTTCAAAAAGCCATGAAGGTCAACTTCAACGTCAAAATGGAGGTCACCGTCCCTGGACTTTTCAGACACCCTGTATATATCTAAGACCGTGTTCAGAAAATCTCCATTTTTCTGAGATAAGATCAAATTTTAATGGGAATAAAGAATAAAGGTTATGTTGCATCTATCGGACCTAACCTTAACCACAAATATTACAAGTAGGGATTCTCTAGTCGCGGCCCCGCCAGATATAAATAGATTTTTCATACTTAAGCGAAACAAGGAATTCCTCATTGGCGCCTGATAGGGCCCCTATCAGTTTTTTCTGGCTTATAAATAGTAATCGGGTGCTAACAGGGCCCCTACCAGTTTTTTCTATATTGGGAAATTCTATTCTGGGCCGCACTAGATCCCAATTTGAAATAAGGAAAGATAGGGAAATTTCTACACGGGATACAGGATCATCTCCGACATTATGCATATCCTTAACATCTTTTTTAATAATTTCATCATTTGCAGCGTTAAACTGCTCAACTTTTACGTGCTAAAAAATATTTCTATTTTACTAAGGAAAACGGAACTGAATTTAAAATTATTTTATCCAAATAAATGCATACAAATGTAAAAAAATCTATAACATTCGATTAAAATTTTCGTATAAAAAAAATTGTATTTTGTTCCAGCAGAAATTTTCTTGTCGCCATTCAAGGAACATTAAAACTAATAAGACTTTCGATTATTTCTTTCTTTTTTATATCAAATATTAGTTTTCATAGCGCCTCTTTTGAAAATCTTTTTTCATAGATAATTTAAGAAACTTAAGTCGGCACGTATTGCAAATTTTTTGCTTCACAGTCTTTATTGTTACAGTTTTATTTGCTGCTAATAGAAATTACTCTGTAACTTTTCTGAGAGTCTCGCTCTTACGTATCTTCCGATGACATGAAATATGTAATTATGCATGGAATATTTTTCGTACTGAAATCATATTTTAATACGACTGTCTTATTTCATGGAACTTTCAACATGATTGTCATCAATTATAGATTTTAATTATAGAGTCCATTTCTTGTCTTAAAATTTTACATATTCCAAAATTAATTCTCATGAAAAAGTTAAGTCAGAATTGAAATGAGTATTGAAAAGTTTCAACCCTTGTGAACTCCATTTCTTTCAAATCTATTGAAGTATAGCAACCGAGAACGAGCAGAAATCAAACTCTTTGAATGTCTTTTTAAGAATCTCAATACTTTTTAAACAAAAAATTCTTTAATTTAAACATTGTTGAGTAGTCTGTGGACCTCTCCTTTTAGTACAACCTCAGAATTATATTCGTTTTTGTGTCTCTTACCGTTTTATAAATATCTCAAAATTTATGGCATCAAAAATTATTTAATATACAAAATATTATTAATGGATAAGTAAAATTAATCACTTAAATCAAATTTTGCAAAAGATTGATCATTTTTTTATGCTAGGAAAATTCTTATAAATAAATAAAACAGATTCATAGGTAAATGATATCTTCAATAATTTTTTGTATGAAATCGGAAATTTCGCTCCGTGAAAATACTGCTAAATAAGTTATGTGATCACAGATCATTAAATTTAATATATCTCAACTTTCTGTGCGTCTCATTTGATCAGCTTGCGCGCCTACATCAGTGATCCCGTACTTTTATGTTATTATTATTATAATAATTATAATGTATTTATTCCTACACCCTTTATTGCAAATTTCGCCACATAATAATAATTGCGATGCTTTAAATTTTTTTTTTACTTTTCTCAGCCATAATATTGCGAGGTCAGAGAACGTTCAAAATATTCTCTGACCGTTCTCTCAAGCGGGTCCATTATGGATGTGTGAAACGGTTCATTGTCTTGATGAAACAACACTTCCTTTTTCGTCAAATGTGGACATTTATTCTTGATTTCATCTCTCAAACGCCGCAATAAGTTCTCATAATACTCGCCGTTGATTTTTTTTTTCTTTTTGAATATAATAAATGAAAATTCTTTCACGTGTATCCGAAAAAACTGATGTCATGACCTTGACGGCAGTTGGAACTGTCTTCGCCTTCTTTGGAGACAACTGAGACCCTTCAAATGAAAGTATTGTATTACATAGCGATGGTCAATTTTTTCCATGTTTACAAATTTACTGAGAGCGTCCACTATTGATAGCTGTCAAATAAATACTAAACAACGTAGCACCTTCAAATTCTAAATTAAAGGGGTAGACCTGTGACAAATGCGATTTTCGGGTGCTTTTTTAGGGTTAACGTGTAGGTAAAGTAATTAAGATTTTTTAATTATTCCTTCACGATTTTCTCGCTTTATTCTTAAATATTTTACATTAATTCGTAATTAAGTTGCCGAGGTACTGGCGTAGGAGTTTAGTAAAAAAGTTTGAAAACGGGATGATTAAATGTATGCGAAGAGCATAAGACCGAGCGCGAAGCACGAGGTCCAAAAAGAACCGAGCGCAAAACGCGACGATCAAATCGCGCACCCAAGGCGCGCTCAAACTTGCGAGCGGAGCGACATGCGCGCGATAAGAGTGTTCCCACGAAGCGGGCAAATTTTTTTAATAGGGTCTGTTTTTCCAAAGAAAGAATTTAAATTAATAAATTAAATAATATAATATAGGATTTAAATTCTAATTTCATTGTCTTACAGATATGTGGTATACGTGAAGAAACGCATCATGGGATATGGGGGGCGTGGTGTGTTAAAAGATAACATAGTTCAAATCACCAAGCCACACAACAACCCCCCCCCCCCCCAATGAAAACGCAGCTGCAGACGAAGAATTCAAGACAGAATTAAGATCAACTGTAACAGAGCCACGAACATGTTTGAAACAACCTCATTTAATTTATGAACAAGTGGCTCTGGAGTAAGGAATCATTCACAAATGTATTACCCTGTTTTCATTCTTGTCACATAAGGAGAAAATATTGGGGTTGAATGTAGGAAATAAAAATAAAAATTACTAAACTAAATGGGAGACTGAGGATAAACTCTAATTCGTTTTATATTAACAAAAAAAAAAATAAATAAAATGATACCCAATAAAAAAACAGGATGCGTGATGCTTAGGAAACTTTTTATTGCGACAACCGTCTTTGTAAGAATATTGATTCAGAAATTAACGTGTTAGATTATGCGCGATAGTAAACATCAGACAACTCTCTGAAACATTCATTGAAAGTTACACACGTGTTTCTTATACTGAATTCCTTTATTTCCTATAGGTTTCTCTCTATGTATAAGAATACTAATACAATTTATATCAAATTGTTTAATCCTCTCACCTTACACTAATGCGAAATGGAACCAGCAAAAAGTAAGGTGAATTTTGTTATAAAATGATAAATATTTATTTATTTATCCAAATCAATTTCATCCCCTCCAAAGTAATCCTCTCCCGATATAATGCACTTACGCCAACGTGTTTTTCAATCGTCGAAACACTTGTTAAATTCGATTTCCGGAATTGCCTTCAAAGCCTTCTTCGATTTGGCTTGTATCTCTTCAATCATGTCAAAACGGTGTCTTCGGAGTGGTCTTTTCAGTTTGGAGAATAGCCAGTAGTCACACGGAGCCAAATCAGACGAATATGGTGGTTGTGGAACGATATGAGTTGAATTTTTGGTGAAAAAGTCTCGAAGAATCAACGCAGTGTGAGCCAGTGCATTATCGTGATGCAAAAACCACGAGTTGTCTGGCCCAGAATATATTTTAAAACGGTGTTGACTGATCTTCTTGAAATGCCAATAGTATCAGCAAGCTCTCTAATTGACAATCCACGATTTTTAAGCACCAAATCTTTGATTTCCATGATGTGCTGTTCATCAGTTGAAGTTTTTTTCTCGTCTGGGGCGCTCTTTGTCTTCAACGCGTTCTCTGTCTTCTCTGAACATTTTATGCCACTCGAATGTTCTTGTCTTCGATAGAGCCTGGTCACCGAAGGCCTTCTGCAACATCCTCAACGATTTTGCAGAAGAAATTTCATTCTGCACACAAAATTTAATGGCACTTCTTTGCTCAACAAATTCAGACATTGTAAAAATCACTTTTAGTCGTTTAGAAAATACAAGCGTAACTATTTTATCTATGATGACATTGACATGAAATTTGGCACAGATGTCAGTAACAGTAGGACCAACATAAAAATGAAAGAGTTTGCCCGAATCGGTTAGCCCGCGAAGTTTAAATTAAAACTTCACCTTAGTTTCTGCCTACAATAGTAATTCCAAGAATTTAACTCATATTGTAATTAATGCTTTGATACAACTGATGAAATAAAATTCATTACAGGGCATACCTTTTGCTTGGTGCATAATGGAGCGGAAGTCAAAATCGGCATACCTCTCTGTGTTGACGGAACTTTTTTGTCGTTTAAGAAAAACGAAATTCGTCCACAGAGAGTTATGTCCGATTTTGAAAACGCTATCAAAGCCGCAGTAAAAGATGTATTAGGAGTAGATTGCTGCGGCTGCCTCTTTCATTATGCACAGGTTCGTATAAATTTTGTGAACATCTTCATAATATGACCTTATATTTTAAATAAAATTGTTTGAATAATATTTTTTTTTCTAGGCATTAGTGAAGAACGCCAAGAAGTTTGGTCTGTTGAAGAATCATCCAGGCAAAGAAGAAAATCGGAGGCTCCTTAATGAACTTATTGACTTGGCTTATTTGCCAAGCAATATGATCTCGGCCACCTACCTCCTGATAAATAGCGAATCCAAGTTACTGGACAGAGTTAATGTAGGCAAATTTTTAGCCTACTATGAGCGTTATTGGCTCCTGAACATTACACCGGAGCACTTTTCAGTGTACCGGCTTCCGCATAGGACAAACAATGTTCTTCAGGAATCCAATAATGGTCGACTTGTCCAGAAACTTGGAATTCGTCCTGATGCATGGAATTTCACGAGTAAGTAAATTATATTAATTTAAATACAGGGTGAGACATCTGCTACCGAGTTTTTGAAATGAAAAAAGCACACTTTTGATAAGGAAAAATCAAATCAGTTTTTTGCATTTATTGGATTCTGATTGTTCACTAACGGTTTGCTGACCTCGTAATAATATGAATAAAAGAAGCATAAAAACATTTAAAATGTTGCTATTATGATTCTGCGATACATTTTGAGTTTGAAGGTATCCAAAGTTAATACAATAATTTTATCTTTTATCGTTAAAAACTAAAAAAAGATAATACCTGTCATTGAAGACAGTGAAAATTTTCATCAATTTCTATGATTCCGCCGTCAGGATTGATTATTTGTTAGAGTGAGGTGAAAGTAGCTGTGTCTCACTCCAACCAATGGTCAACTCTGAAGCATGAATTACACCTAAAGCCAAAAAATAAAATTATTTTATTAATTTAGATACCTTCAAACTCAAAATGTACAACAGAATCATAATAACAACAATTCAAATGGCTTTTATGCTCTTCTTATTCATATTATTATAAGGTCAGCGAATGGTTAACGGATTCGCTGCCCGTTTATTGGACTGGGTCCGCTAGGGGTGTCATTTATTGCTAGTTCACAAACTTGGTAACATATGGCCCACCATGTATAGCATATAGACATTAATTCATAAAACATGAAATAAAAAAAGCTTTTGGTTTAAAAAATTCACTTACAGATTTTCTGACCCGATAGTAGAAAAAAGACATCATGACCATCAACCTCGGGAAACCAATAGTGAAACCACTATTGGCCCGAGGTTTGATGAAGGAAATAGATTTGTTGGATAAGTGGAATAGGGTAGACCTGGGACGTATCAGTGGAAGAGAGTTCGTGGATTCCATGCATCAGCACGAAGACATCGTCGATTTAGAGGGACGGATAGAGATGGCTTGTGAGGAAGTCTCGAATGAAAGTGAGCCTGGTTCTGACCACACGGACGAGGAGTATTTTCCCCAAGAGATTGTCAATAGCTTGGAGGAAGACGTTCCAATGTTTCACCAAGAAGAAGAGGAACTTCTTCCCCAGGAGAGTGCCAATCGCTTGGTGGAAGATATTCCAATTTCAAATCAGAGAGAAGAAGAGGAACTTTTTCCACCACAGACTGAGATCCCCTTAGTGCAAAATGTACCTCTTCTTTGCTCTGATTAATCATGGAGGCAGCTTTCATTCAACGGTCAGTACAAAAGTTTCAAACTCAACTAATTAATTTAAAACTATTTGAAAAATTCAAAAGATAGTTTAACTGTAATAAATAAATTTCCTCGCGGTCCCGGTCCAGTGAACGGTCATTGAATTCACAGACCGTTCACTAACAGTTCGCTAACTATTCGCTGAACGTGTAATAATATGAATAAGAAGAGCATAAAACATATGCAAATTGCTAAAATTATTATTATGCGGTACATTTTGAGTTTGAAGGTATCGAAAACAATACAATTATTTTATTATCTATACGTGTTATGCTCTTCCTATTCATATGACTACGTGTTCAGCGGATGGTCAACGAACAGTCAGTGAAAGGTAAGCAAATTCGCTGACCGCTCACTGGACAGGGTCAGCTAGGGGGTACTGTGCTGAACTATATTTAAAAAATAATATTAACTACACGTTTTATTTTAGATTTTCTTCAATATCTGGATGAGCCCACAACAGACCTTTCATTCGAGGATGTTGTTCTTGCCCTGGGTGCTGAGCATTGCAAATCCGACATTTTCACTCCTATGTAATGAAGATTGCGGTATGAATAGCCCTGTTAAAACTTTAGTATACATGTAGGTGCACGCTCTCTTGAGAGTACGCAATACAATTATATGAGGGTGGAGTCCCATGAATGAGATTAGTTGAATAGTGGAATAGTCAGTCACCAATCGTGTGATTGCATTAGAGTTTGAGAAATTCGTCAAACTCTTAAGCTATCACACTATTAGTCAATGAATACTTCAATATTCTACTAATCTTATTGATAAGAGTCCATCCCAAAAAGTTTTAACAGGGACACCAGTAACAAGATGGCTATTGAATCGTATTGACGACAAAATTTGGGAAGAAATGGAATCGAGAATAAAGCTTCTGTATGCATTAATTCGATGCCTCGACATTGAAATGCATCAAAAAAATTAATCTTGCTCCCGCTTCTTTCCAAATTTTGAGATATCAATGCTCTTCAATATCCACCTATTTACCAGGTTGATTCTCTATTCTATCCATCTTCTTACTATATCGAACTTATTTGTAAATACTAAATGTTGTAAATATTTATTGTAAATAGTTTTTGAATTTTGAATTTTTATGGTAAATAGTTTTTATATTGTAAATATTTATTGTAAACAGTTCTTCCATTATATATAAAATACTTAATTATCTACAATATGTACGTACCTACATTCATTTTTCTTCCACAAGGTTTGTGAAACTTCATTCTTGTAAATATTCCATTTAAAGTACATTCATTCAAGAACAAAATGAAATTTTATATGAAAATATTACCATCTATGTAAATCAATTTGAGTTTGGTTCAACGAATGATGAATTTTCAATCATAACCTTAAAACTAATGATTTGATATGAAAAGATAATCATCTGTCCAAATGAAATCGAATTCTGTCTAATTATAGATGATTTTTCGCACATAACCTTAAAACTGGTGCGTTTATATGTAAAGATCACCATCTGTTTGAATCAAATCAATTTTGGTTAAATTAATTGTGAATTTTAAATCATAACCTTAAAACTAGTGACTTTATATAAAAACATTACCATCTGTTTAAATCAAATCAATTTTGGTCCAATTAATTGGGAATTTTCGATAATAACCTTAAAACATTTCACTTTATATAAAAAGATTACTATCTGTTTAAATCAATTTAATTTTGGTCAAATTAATTGTGAATTTTCAATCATAACCTTAAAACTAATGTTTCATTACGAAAAGATTATCATCTGTCCAAATCAAATCGAATTCTGTCCAATTATAGATGATTTTTCGCACATAACTTTAAAACTAGTGCGTTTATATGTGAAGATTACCATCTGTTTAAATCAAATCAATTTTGGTCAAATTAATTGTGAATTTTCAATCATAACCTTAAAACTAATGTTTTGATATGAAAAGATTATCATCTGTTCAAATGAAATCGAATTCTGTCCAATTATAGATGATTTTTCGCACATAACCTTAAAACTAATGTTTTGATATATGAAAAGATTATCATCTGTTCAAATGAAATCGAATTCTGTCCAATTATAGATGATTTTTCCCACATAACCTTAAAACTAGTGCGTTTATATGTAAAGATTACCATCTGTTTAAATGAAATAAATTTTGGTCCAATTAATTGTTAATTTTCAATCATAACCTTAAAACTAATGTTTTGATATGAAAAGATTATCATCTGTTCAAATGAAATCGAATTCTGTCCAATTATAGATGATTTTTCCCACATAACCTTAAAACTAATGTTTTGATATGAAAAGATTATCATCTGTTCAAATAAAATCGAATTCTGTCCAATTATAGATGATTTTTCGCACATAACCTTAAATCTAATGTTTTGATATGAAAAGATTATCATCTGTTCAAATGAAATCGAATTCTGTCCAATTATAGATGATTTTTCGCACATAACCTTAAAACTAGTGCGTTTATATGTAAAGATTACCATCTGTTTAAATTAAATCAAGTTTGGTCCTATTAATTGTGAATTTTCAATCATAACCTTAAAACTAGTGACTTTATATAAAAACATTACGATCTGTTCAAATAAAATCGAATTCTGTCGAATTAATGATGATTTTCTCCACATAACCTCAAAACTAGTGAGTTTATATGAAAACATTACTACCTATTTAAATCAAATCGAGTTTGGTTTAATTAATATTGAATTTTATTAAAAACAGTGTTAATCATTTTATCCTAATTGTATTTTTATATACTACTTTTTATTGTTACGAAAAATTATACACTATATTTTCTTTATTTATGCGTATGGGATTTATTTGATGGTCAGTACCACTTAGCGAGCAGATAGGATATCTAATCTTCCACAGTTGTCTCGACAAACAGCACACGCTCATCTTTTGTTTGTTTTGGTCATGCTTTTATTTTCCACAGAAAACTCGATCACACTACACTAGTCGGGACTTTGAGACGTCGGGAAATTGATACACGTCCATTTCTTTAAGTTTAAGATAGCAAAATAAAGATGTATGTAGAATAATAAAAAGAATTTGTGATGATAAATTAGAAAATAGACGCAGATGCTTGTATTATGCGTAGAGAAATATTGATAAGCAAAATATTTATGAGTTTTTATAGCTATATTAAAAGTTATTCTAATATATAAAAGCCTTATTAGCATACAGAAGTTGAGGTTTTATTCAAAAACCTTCGTTTTTTTTTCGATTTTCTGCATTAGATAAGCTTTTTCTGTTAGGATTAATAAAAGATTCCTTTAATTTAAAGAAATTTTTAGGTTGAAGCAAAGAAATATCTTTTTAATTTAAGGAAATTTTCTGTTTGAAGTAATAAAATATTTCTTTAATTTCAAGAAACTTTTCCTCTTTGAATCAAATAAAAAAAATCAACGAAAAAATTTCTTTTCATAGCTCCTCCTTTGAAAATCCGATTTTCGGTACCTGTACAGCCAATCAGATTCTCAAAAGAGTTGCTATGAAATAGTACATTACGTGCCCAGGCGCAGAATGAGGGTCATTGTCGCGAGTCTCGGAATTACCCGAATTGTGTGCATTGGCACGTATTCTATTTTATGTGACTTCGGTGCGTATACGAGTTTTTATGCGTACACTGGAATCTAAACTAGCATTGTTGTTGTTTGCGGCGCTGGTCATTACACTTGATATGTCACGACTAGTCCCGGCCATTTTGATTTTATCGATCTTGTGTAGTAGTAATGGATTTTAGTAGACGCATGCGCAGTTCAAATGTACAAGGCTTTGCCAGTAAGATGCTAATGCTGTACGAAGAAGAAGAAGAATAAGAAGGATTGAGCTTCGTTTCATGGCTATGGGCGCATGCGCAGTTCAATTTTTACATTTCATTCCTTTCTGGCGAAATGTACTACATTGCGCTACTGTTAACTGTAGCTAAAAAACGAGTTTGCGCGCCGGTGGCACATAAAATAGTATACATTACTCGAAACAAAACACAGCGAAAGCATTTCGTGTGATTGCACTCTCATGCAATCGCTCTGTTTCGCCCCTTGTAATGTCATATACTATTAAATCAAACAAATGTTTCTTTGACCGTACATCAAAATACTAGAATTTCTTTGATTCGAAGAAAGTTTCTTTAATTAAACAAAAGTTTTTTCTGGGTGAGGGAATATAACTTACATAATATTATGATCTTTTTTCGACGTCTTTTCCTTATTATAAATATATCCATTATATATTTTTTTCTGCAACTTCTCCCTACGGTGGGAAGGACCGGGTTGTGGTTGATCGCACATATTAACAATTTTAGATTTTATTATTATTTTACAATTAATTTTGCATCTAAAATTTGATTCACGATTCACTATTTTTTTTTAATACACAGTTTTTGACAGACCGTTGCATACTTACCATGTTCATTTTTTTCTAGTAAAAAATTATGCTCTTAATAATTGTTTTAGTAAGTAAAATTTAAATTTTCAGAATTAAATATTCTAAATTACCTCGAAATTTCAAGTTTATATATATCTTTTGCGGAAATTGTATGTGGGATTCACGTAACTTTTATCATTTTTATGTCTAATATAAATATTTTATTGTCTTTTGTGCATGTATTAGGACATAAAAAAATATCTGAAAAAAGGACATTAATTGGCAATATTAAAATGATAAGATATTTTTAAAAAATGGAATCAAGAATAAAAATTTTGAATGCATTTCGATATCTAGGCATTAAAAAGCAATTCTATAACCATCTTCTTAATGAGTTCATACACCTAGAAATCATAATTCAATCAAGTCCATTTTGAATCCAATCATGTATAATCATTTATTTCTAGAAGGGTATATATACCCCTTAAGAATGTGGGCATTGAATAACATTAAAATATGTCAAAATTTAGAAAGAAACGGAATCGAGAATGAAAATTTTGAATGTCTTTTCATGCCTTGAAATTAAAATTAAAATCTCGATTTCGTTTATTTCAAGATATTGACATTTTAATGTCAATCAGTGCCCACTTTCTTACCGGGTAGTTGTCTGGGATTTTTTAAGAGATTAACATTATTTAATTAAATGTGAATATTTTTTTGATTGTTTTATATACACAATATTGTAAATAGTATGTAAATATTTTATTAAACTAATTTGTACATATATACCAGGTGTACAAGTATGAAACCGGTAATTTTTTTGAGAAAATACACGTTTATTTAATAAAAATGGTTATACATTCAATCTTGAAAGTAATAGCCATTGCTAGCCACACATTTTTCCCATCTCTCTGGCAGTTTGTGTATACCTCGCCATAAAAATTGTTCGTTTTTTGAGTCAAACCAGTCATCGAGCCATTTTTTCACATTTTCGTACGAATCAAAGCGCTGTTCAGTAAGTGCGTGACCCATTGATGAAAATAAGTGGTAGTCAGATGGAGCCAAGTCTGGTGAATAAGCCGCGCGGGGGAGGGCTTCCCAGCTGTACGAATTTACCAATTCCCGAGTCTTTTTTGTTCGATGTGCTGGTGCATTGTCTTTCAGTCAATTCATGCGGCACCCATCTTCCCACCTTCAAAATCAATCCCATGGCTTTTAAACGTTGAGAAATGCATTGTTGGGTCACATTTAATTGTTCTGCAAGTTGTTGTTGCGTTTGACCATCATCTTCATCCAATAATGCTTGCAATTCGGCATCTTCAAACTTTTTCGGTGGTTTTCTACGTTCTTCGTTTCTCACATCGAAATCGCCACTTTTAAACTTATTGAACCACTCGTTGCACTGTGTTTTGCCTAGAGCATGCTGGCCGTAAGCTTCCACAAGCATTCGATGGGCCTCCAAAGCAGATTTCTTCAATTGGTAACAGAAAATCAATGATGTCCGCAAATCGTAGTTTGAAGGCACAAACATCGACATTTTTACTAGCGAAAAAAAATTAGTTGTATGAAACCTGATTGTTTATGAACTGAATATTGTTGACAGAACTCAATGCGAAGAAATGGCGTCAATGATTTGGTTTGACAGAGCGTACAGTTTTACCTAGCGACACATAGATGTCATTACCCGTTTCATACTTCATACTTGTACACCTGGTATATTGTAACCAGTCATAGCAGCATGCCCCCGTAAAATGGCAACCGTGCTCATCGCAGACGAAAGCGAGAGCTCCGTAATCGGCTTGCAGGCGCGAGCCTGAAGCGCAAGCGCGCATCTCCCACTCGCGACTGATGGACCACGGTGGGAGACAGGGCGAAGCATATAAAAGCGGGATGCTGAGCCAAGATCAGCATTCTGACGGCTCGCGAGCGAGACGCGGGCAGCCTAGTAGCACTTTGGGGCAGTCTAAAGGTCTTCTGCCTTTAGGTGAATTTCGAAAATTTCGAGTTCGAAAAACTTCCAGCGAGAAAGTTTTTCATTAGAGTTCAAAGAAGTTATCTAGAAAATTTCACAACTCTAGAACAAAAACTTCGGTAGAAAGAATTGAAAATGCTTTGCGCCGGAACATTGTAGACTGCCCAGTTCGAGCTCTCGCTTGTTTCGAGTATAGATAGGCTCCGCGTTAAGAGAATGATCGGTCAACGTGTGAGAGCGACAAAAGAAACGCGAAAACGATCGTCTTTTGACTTTGACTAAATAATTCAATCTTTTGTTGACATTTAGGGAAGCCAGACGCATTATCTATCACGCAACAAAATATCAAATCATAGTACACGTATCTTCCAGAGCTTCGTAATCACAAGTTTCTTTATTTGATGGCCCAATAATTCCCAAAGAAAGCCATTTGCAAATGTCAATAAAAAAGCAAGACAAGAGGTACGATAGTAATGTTTTTATTGATTATATTATTTTGAAACGATTTTTCCTTTGCCGTTTTATCGAAATTCGCAAAATTGATGTAGATTGGTGTGAATTTTTGAAATTTGCATCAGTCGATCAAATTATGTGAAGTACTTCAAATTTTTCAAAATTCTTAAAATTTCTAATCCTTTTATCTAAACTGCGATATAAATTTCGAAAATTTTCAGCATTCATTAATTGTTAAAAAACCTGGTGATGACTCAGACAATTTTGCAACTTTCGGCAAATGACCTCTTGTCTTGCTTTTTTATTGACATTGTTTCGGCAACTATTTTCTTTACGGATCCTTTTTTTTTCTCCCTATGTTTTTGTTGTCTTGATTCGACATTTGCAAATGGCTTTCTTTGGGAATTATTGGGCCATCAAATAAAGAAACTTGTGATTACGAAGCTCTGGAAGATACGTGTACTATGATTTGATATTTTGTTGCGTGATAGATAATGCGTCTGGCTTCCCTAAATGTCAACAAAAGATTGGATTATTTTGTCAAAGTCAAAAGACGATCGTTTTCGCGTTTCTTTTGTCGCTTTCACACGTTGACCAATCATTCTCTCTCAACGCGGAGCCTATCTATACTCGAAAAAAGCGAGAGCTCGGACTGGGGAGTCTACAATGTTCCGGCGCAAAGCATTTTCAATTATTTCTTCCGAAGTTTATGTTCTAGAGTTGTGACATTTTCTAGATAACTTCTTTGAACTCTAATGAAAAACTTTCTCGCTGGAAGTTTTTCGAACTCGAAAATTTTTTCGATACATTTTTTTGGGGATGCTCGAAAAACACGGTGCTCGACGCGCTTTGATAAACATTGAAATATGAATTAACAAATTACTTTTTTTGTCCAAATCAAGACTTGTGAGCATCGCTAACGTATTTCACGCCAGTGTGTCAAATTTAAGCTCATTTCGTCGATAAAAAACAAAGTTTTGACGAGTTAAGCACAAAAAAAGTATTGCTTTCGATCGAATTTGTAAAGCACATTGTATTTTTTATTTCGTAAATGACAAGTCAGATCGAAAAATTGCTTAAACATAATTTGTGCCTTTTTTAATATTCTATAGGCTCATATTTTTTTTCCTTCATTTTCCGAAATTTTCTCTGGGACAATACTTTTACGGCACTTTGCCTCGCGAAAAGAGAAACGGAAGATGTTATTGCACGAAGACCCTCAATTTCTGCCGTCCCTAAAGACCATTCAAAAACAATTTTAAGTCTGAATATGTATTCTAATGGAGTCGGCTTTAAGAATATTCCAATACAATTTTTTTGCAATATCGAATTAAGGAAATTACAATAGTATATTTATTATGTGCCGAGGCGTATAAAGAGGATTATTACACGACGAGCGACAATGTTTGCAGAAGATAGTAGCCAAGGCGTAGGTGAGGCGTAGTCGAGGCGTAGGTGAGGCAATGCCGGGACGAAGCCGAGACAAAGCCGAGGCGCGATCAGTCCTTCGAGCATTTTAATCGAGTCTCGTAATTACCCGAATTGTGTGCATTGCCACATAATCTATTTTATGTGACTTCGGCGCATATACGAGTTTTTATGCGTACACTTGAATCTAATCTGAAAAGGTCGAAATTGCCGTGATTATCGCCCATCTCACTTGAAATTTCGCGAATACTTCCGGCCATTTTGATTTTCTTGACCTTGTGTAGTAGTAGCGTATTGTAATAGACGCATGCACAGTTCAAATGTACAAGGCTTTATGAGTACGGTGCCAACGCTGTACGAAGAAGAATAAGAAGAAGATTACGCTCCGTTGTATCGTAATACACAACATTACGCTACTCTCAACTGTAGCGTAAAACCGAGTTTACGCGCCGGAGGCACATAAAATCTTTTATGTAATATTGTGTATTACGATACAGAGTCATGTAATGTAAAAATTTAACAGCGCATGCGCCTATTACGATACAGCGGAGCGTAATCTTCTTCTTATTCTTCTTTTTTTTCGTACAGCGTTGGCACCGTACTGACAAAGCCTTGTACATTTGAACTGTGCATGCGTCTATTACAATACGCTACTACTACACAAGATCGAGAAAATAAATGGCCGAAAGCATTCGCGAAATGTCAAGTGATTTGGGCGATAATCACGGCAATTTCGACCTTTTCAGATTGGATTCAAGTGTACGCATAAAAACTCGTATATGCGCCGAAGTCACATAAAAAAGAATATGTGCCAATGCACACAATTCGGGTAATTACGAGCCTCGCTTAAAATGCTCGCAGGACTGATCGCGCCTCGGCATCGTCTTGGCGTTGTCTCGGCTTCGTCTTGGCTTTGCCTCAGCTACACCTCGACTACGCATCGGCTTCGCCTCACCTACGCCTCACCTAAGCGTTGACTACGCCTTGGCTTCGATATCCTGCGAGCATTGTCGCTCGTCGCGTAATTACCCTCATTGTGCCCCTAGGCACATAATCTACTATTATTCCCAGACGTTAAGATGTAATACCGATTAAAGGTGAGTTTTTTCGCAAACGTAATTTTTTTTAATCTTTCAAAAAGATTTTGCATAATGGATAACAATTGAGTCCGTTAAATTTTCACCCCTAATGAACATCATTAATTATTTCAATACAAGCTTTTATATTTGAGAAAAAATATTTAACGGTTCTTTCTGATTGTCGATTCCATGATCCAATCACAATCGAATGTCGAAGTTGACAAAAGGCTTATTTAAAGGATTGATTTTTGAAATATAGTTAAGTAGTTTGAATTTATTTGATTTAAAAAACTCAGGAACATCATGAACTGAGTTGCAACTAATCCGTTCAATTTTTTCAACAGGGTTGCATAGTTAATACAAATCATTGGCCGCCAAGTCCCGGCCGCCAGCTTCAGCGTTATGAAATAAATACAATAATTTTATCCAATCATTTTGATTTCAAGAACACTTAGGGAATTGCCAAAACAAATCAAAAATTATAAACGATCCAAAATTCCAATACTGCTTTATGATAGTGTTCATAAATCGCTGCTAATTCTCTAAATAACATTTTTCGATTAAACTAAAATTAGGAAAGTTACAATGTGCTTAAACTTGAAAAAGCCAATATTATTTAATAATATTATTAATGTGACGTCAACTCTAAAATTTTCATTAGAGGACACTCACGTGACATTTGGGTCATTTATCGAAATCTTATCTTTGTTATAACGATAACCACCAAATATTTCTCTGAGTAATGGCTTTTTTCCTCTCCTGCAATTTGAGGCTCGTGACGGTCCCGGTTGATAAAGCATACAGTGATTTTTATTTGTTTAACATTCATCTATCACTATAATTTTTTTTCTTCAAAAGTATTTTCATTATATACTGGGTGTTTTTACATTTTCATCATGAATTAAGCGCGCGATTCGAATGTGACCGCAAAAGGGGCAGGTTTGTTTTTATCTTGATACATCGAAATATCTCAAGAAATACGTATTCTACGAAAAAAATATCCATTATAAAAAAAATTTATTTTTGAGTGGAAAAAGCGAAGATAAGATGACGAAAAAGTTATTTTGAATTTAAAATCCATAAAAGCACACAAAAAATAAGCTGACAGAAAATATACACAGACGCGCATTTTGTCTACATTATTTTATTCTGATGCTTATATTTTTATGTGCCTCCGGCGCGTAAACTCGTTTTTACGCTACAGTTGAGAGTATCGTAATGTTGCGTATTACGATACAGAGTAATTTAATGTAAAAATTGAACTGCGCATGCACCTATAACCATACAGCGGAGCGTAATCTTCTCATTCTTCTTCGTACAGCGTTGGCACCGTACTGACAAAGCCTTGTACATTTGAACTGCGCATACGTCTATTACAATCCGCTACTACTACACTAGATCGAGAAAATAAAAATGGCCGGAACTATTCACGAAATATCAAGCGCAATGGACGAGAATCATGATGAATACTAGATTGGATTCGAGTGTACGCATAAAAACTCGTATACGCACCGAAGTCACATAAAATAGAATATGTGTCAATGCACACAATTCGGGTGATTACGAGACTCGCTTAAAATGCTCGCAGGACCTACCTACGCCTCGACTACGCCTTGGCTATGATCCCCTGCGAGCATTGTCGCTCGACGCGTAATAACCCTCATTATGCGCCTAGGCACATAATATACTATTATTGAACTTCATTACTATACAAAACAACGATCCAAGAGAAAATTTAATATTTTAATCCAAATTGGTCTTTGTTGTAAGAGATTTTCCGATTCGTCCAAATTTTAAGATGAACTTACAAGCACACTCACTGTTTGTCAAATGTTGAAATTAAGGTTGTTTCATACCTCTCCGCTTTTTATTGCTAAAAAAAGTAACAAATTGAAGCTTTATATTACATCCTTTATTTCTTCAGCTTTTTATATCAACAAGAAAAACTGTTGCTAATATAGTAGTGTGATCTGTAACTCATAAATCTTTTTCTTTACTTTTTAATACCCCATAAATTCGAAAATCATCGCATCTCTAACGAGAAAAATGCTTTATGAAATAGCCTTAATTTGAAATTTCGTATGTCGTCTGTTGTGTGTTCGCCTTATAATATGTATAACCTATGGAGGGATAGGTAGGATGTACGACTGTGATACGGCTACGAACTACGAATGAGGACTTCTGTTTCAAGAAAGAAATATTTTTAATCGTATTCTAGAGCAGCCCTATCCAATTCCTCCATTTTTGCATGGAAAGCGTCTGTAAATATATTACCCACACATGATAGTTTCTTAAAATCTCGACTGAGGGCGCAGTTGCGCTTTAGCCTGACTTTATCATTGTTTCATATGGGATAATGTTACAATGAATTAAAAAAATTATATTTAAAAATAAAAAATACTCATGAAACTATCACAATAAATTGACAAACATATAATAAGAATTTTCAGCCAAAAAAATTTTGATAGATAATGATAGGAATGGAGAGAAAACATTTTAAACGCAGTCGCGCTTCAGCCTGTCTTTTTAACATTGTTTCTTATGGAATCATTTTACAAACAATTAAAAAAATTATGTTCTTCAATAAAAAAATACTTATGAAAATATTATAATAAATTGACAAACATATTATTGTCAACTATCTATTATTTTGTATGTAAATTTATTTCTAAAATACATTTTGAAGTGAATTGCTTTGTTAATTAATTGGAAACTATTATCAATTCAATTATTATAACACTTTGAAAGGAAATTTACCTCCATATTTTTGTGAATTTTACCAACTAGTTAGCAATGCACTTGAAAAAAATGGTCGTTTCAACATGTTTATAGAAAGGCCGTAGCAGGATAAGCATGGTCTGGGTGCCCCCGCTCGGATTCGATCCATATTGCGAGAGTAAGTGGCTCCCATTACAAGATAAATTCACCCCAAGTATCAACTCGAAAAAAATTTTTTTACAAAAGTTATGAACGAATTTTGAAGAATCAAAAAATCTAATTTTCTCAAAAACGGCTCCACCGATCTTGATGACTAAAATATATGTTATAGAGGACACTAAAGAGGTTCTAAAAAAATTCAAGAACCCATTCGTTTATAAAACGGGGGTAAAAATTTTTTTTTTAATTTTTGAATCATCTATTGAGTATGAATAAAAAAAAATTGAAAATCAAGTGCTTTTTGCGAACGAACTCGTGCGGCATTCGAAACCTGCGCAGTAGTACTCTCAGGAAGGGCAAAACGTAGGTCATGGGCACAACCTTCGAGAAGGAGATATATTGGGAAATATATAAACTGAATTTTGTGACTGAAAGAAAAAGCTCATTGGCAGGTGGATGAAGTGTATTGAAAACAAGGCTATCATGTAGAGATGTGTTTTTTTTTTAAATTGATAACGATCAATTCCACAGACAGAGTGCGGATAATTGTTGATACACCCTCGCATTCATATAAAGTGTACTATGTCGTCCACTATGCAGCAAATACGTGAAAATAAATGATATATTGTACGTGATCAACGTTAAACTTTCATGAGTATGAAAACAATTGCTTCAATGAGTCATAGGGTATCAATTCTTCCATACATTGTAGGGGCTAAAAAAGTTTTTATTTTTTTGACTATGAAGTACCTCTCCAAAAATGTTCGAAAAAATATATATTGTCACTTTGAATTTGAGCATGATATAGAAAAAAATGGTGGGTGTTCAAGAAGTAATTCACATTAAAAAAATTATTCAAAAATTAAAAAAAAAATATTTACCCCCTTTTTATGAATGGAGTGGGTTCTGGAATTTTTTTCAGAACCTCTTTAGCACCCTTTATAGCATATATTTTAGTCATCAAGATCGGTTTAGCCGTTTTTGAGAAAACGACTATAGAAGAAAAATTTCCAGAGAGGAAATGCGTATCGGAGATACGGAGGCACCTATTTTATACGAAGGGACAGTCTTACGGAAATTGAGACAAGAAAGTCGAGATAAAAATCTGGGTCTCCAACCAGAAGATGGAAAGAACCCAATCATAACATTACAAAAAATGAAGCACACTCACCCTTATGTTAGCTCTATTGGAGGAATTGGGATCGATGAATTTTTTATGCATTATATATTACCAGAACAAATCCATGTAATGAAGAAGTATTGCCGGCAAAATAAAACTTCATCATCAATTTCAGTGGATAGCACCGGAAGCCTAGCTAAACAGTTAAAAATTAATGACTGCGAATTATCTGGTCGCATATTTCTGACGGAAATAGAATTAAATTTTAATGGTCAAACTGTTCCAGTAGGGCAGTTATTATTTGTTTCTCAAGATACTGCCAACTTCGAATTTTTTTAAAAGGTGGTTAAAAGCAGTTTGCCCTAAGCCAAAAGAAGCGGTTGCTGATTACGGAAGAGCAATTCTGGGTGCTATGTGCTTCACATTTAACGGTTTTGTTACATTACAAAACAAATTCACAGATAGGCCCACTTCAACATTTATAAGAGTAGATGTAGCACATTTTATGACAATTGTAAGTAGATTGAAATGTTTTCATAACAGCAATTTTGCAGTAAAAGACTTCCTGCTGCGGGGTATTGCTCTATTGGTATTGATGGTATAATTTTAAAGCTATCGTGATAAAAATGTCAGCCAACATGCAAGACCCATCAAAATCAGAATTTGTCTTAATAAATCAAGCACCAAATTCAGATGAACAAATTTATGACTGGATTTCTAATTTACAGAAGAGAGCTGAAGAAGGTTTTACTTATTTTTCAATTAAATCATCATTGATGAACATTTTTCCTTGATAATTTATTCTAATTTTACTAATTTTTGTTCGTTTTGAAAATCATATTGCTATGTAATCGAAATACATTAAATAATAATGCTCATATATTTAGTTGGATATACTACTTCGATTTGTAAAAAATGCCACTGCTAATCTATTAGTCAGTACAACTACTTTTTTAGTTGATTTTTCAACTCGAGTTCTTGAAATAACAATCCCAATAGTAACAGAAGGTAACATTGATAGAAACAAGTAAATAATTGTGATAACTAATAAATTAGCATTATAGTACCTGTATATTACAAATTGAAGTAGTTGGATCAAAACTGACCAGTTTTTAGTCTGATAATACAAATTTATAGTATATTAAAATTTAAAATTACAAAACTTTAAGATTGGAAAAAATTGCAAAAATTTCAAAAGAGTTTCCTTTATGGACTAGCGTAATGGTATCAAATTTTGCGTCAAGATTAATTCGTGCTACAAGTGCTTATTCGGAAGGACAATTAAACGAATTAAAAACTAGAATATTGTATAAGTACGAAAGCTCTTCACGGATTGATAAATTGTTTATTGTGCATTGGCGAGCATTAAAAGGCGCAGCATTGATCGGATCAAGTAAATTAATTAACAACCGTATGATATTAAATAATTTAAAAAGGAATCAGACTATTGATACTCACAATCTTGACGTTAAGGATGTTGAAATCTCTTCTGATACCGAAAACGAAATGGACTCAACATAAATATATAGAAATGACAATTTTATTTTAGAAAAAGATGCTGCGGAGAATATTAATTATGGTGATTTCGAAGCTCAAGTTTTTTCCGATTCCGATCAGAAAATAAAAGTGACAACGAATAAAATTGACTTGATTTCGACAACTAAAGATGCAAACATAAAGCTTCGTACAACAAACGACGATTTGTGTATTACAAGAAATAGAACTAGTAATATCCACGGTTCAAGAAAAACTACAGAAATCCTTGTTGACACGGACACGGATACAGAATCTCACTTAAATACAGTTGAAAATTGAAGAAATAAAGCTAACAAAGATGATCCTATTTTAAGGCAAGAGATATAATTAACACCAACATTGCAGAAAAAAAGAACAAAATACTTCAGACCTCATCCTGAAATCAATTTAACAAGAGAAGGCTGCATATCCAAAAACAAAAAACTTAAATTATTTTTACAAAATGGAAATAAATTTCAAACCGCTCATCGCATTGATGATCAATCTATTATATTGAAGAATACATGTCCGTTTGATTCCATAATCCAAATTCTTCCAATAGGTGCTGTTTTGACAACGAAAAATACTTAGAGCATCTTCAGGCCTCGTAAAATATAACACTTGGTTTTATTCTTGTTTTTTTGGAACTAGGAGGAACCTCTCCTGTCTACATACAAAGGTGTATGCTGCTAATGAATTTTATTAAGACAGATGAGCACCAGAGAAACGATAATTTATTTTACAGTAATTCACCTTCACATTTACGTATTATCAATGTTGAATGTAACATTGTAAACATGTGGAAATACCTAATGACAGGTGAACCGAGTTCCAGTTCCAGTTCCAGTTCTCAATATAAATGAAAATATAATTAAGGAAGATGGTTTTAAGGCACTAGAAAGCTCTCTATTACTGCCCTTACGTAATGAAACGGCAAATTTTTGTACATAATGCAACCGGATAGTAAAAGAAGATTCAATATCAATATACACCTATTTATCGAACTCGATATAAGAACAAAATACAATTCATCATTGGCATGTAAGCCTATGGATTTTCCAACAGTAATAAGATTAAATAATGAAAGATTCAAGTAAATTTGACATTCAAATAAAATAATCATTTTTGCACAATATTCTATTTTTTCACTTGAATAAGTAACTCAATTAAGTTTTATCACAGAAAAGTGGAAATAAACTGATATTTTTGTGTTTTTGATCATGTATAAGATCAGTAAGATGTAATAAAATACTATAAAAAAGTAAAAGCATTACTTCTGTAATTAAATTTCAGATAAAAATAATTATTGTATGTATCTATGTTGAACACTTAAGTTTATCAATTGCTTTCCATCATCGGTAATACTTATAAATTAAGAATGTATTTCTTATTCAATAAAGGAATGTTTCATTATTAAACAATAACCATTCATAAATCTAGAATTATGGAGTGTGAAAATAATGTATTATTATCAAATTTGCATGTACTATTAGTATTTTAAAGTCAATCTTGAAAGTAACAAATTGTGGTTTACTGAAAAAATAAAATTAGTTTATTCATTTAATTTATAGCATTTTTTATCCAAAATTTCATACATGAATTTAATTTTTGCGCAAATAATATTTTTAATCATATTTCAACTCGTGCGATAGACGGCACACGTCCAACAATCTAAGGTCGTCACAATTAAGTTTCTAGTTTCGAAACCATGATAGATTTTGTGAGTGTTGTAGGCTTAGCCAATAGCTTTTTACATTTGAAGGTAAAAATTAATATTTCAATTAATACCATAATACAAACCTTGTGCCAGAAAAATAAACATACGTACGTACAGAGTAGGAACTTTAGAATTTTATATATAATGCAAGAACTATTTACAATGAATATTTACAATATAAAAACTATTTACAACAAATATAAAAATTCAAAAACTATTTGCAATAAATATTTACAACATTTGATATTTACAAATAAGTTTGATATAATAAAAAGATGGATACAATAGAGAACCGACCCAATAAAAAGGTGGATATTGAATCGTATTAAAATGACACAATTCGGAAAGAAATGGAATCAAGAATTAAACTTTTGGATGCATTTCAATGCCCAGGCATCGAAATAATGCATTCAAAAGCTTTATTCTCGATTCCATTTCTTTCCGAATTTTGTCATTTCAATACGATTCAATGACCATCTTGATACTGTTGATCCCGTTAAAACTTTTGGGCTGGACTCTCATGAATGAGATTAGTAGAATATTGAAATAGTCATTGACCAATAGTGTGATTGGTTAAGAGTTTGACGAATTTCTTAAACTTTAATGGAATCGCACTATTGGTGAATGACTATTCCACTGTTCTACTAATCTCAGTTATGGGACTCCACCCTTATATAATTGCATTATGTACTCTCAAGAGAGCGCGCACCTACATATATACTAAAGTTTTAACAGGGCGATTCATACCGCAATCTTTATTACATAGGAGTGAAAACGTCGGAATTGCTATGCTTAGCATCCAGGGCAAGAACAGCATCCTCGAATGAAAGTTCTGCTGTAGTCTCATCCAGATACCGAAGAAAACCTAAAACAAAACGTGCAGTTAATACAATTTTTTAAATATAGTTCAGCATAGTTTCCCCTAGTTGACCCTGTCCAGTGAACGGTCAGCGAATTTGCTTACCTTTCACTGGCCGTTCGCTGACCATCCGCTGAACACGTAATAATATGAATAGGAAGAGCATAATACGTATAGACAATAAAATAATTGTATTGATTTCGACACCTTCAAACTCAAAATGTACCGCATAATCTTAATTGAAGCAATTTGCATATTTGTTATGCTCTTCTTATTCATATTATTACACGTTCAGCGAATGGTCAGCGAACTGTTGGTGAACGGTCAGAGAATTCAATGCTCGTTCAATGGACTGAGTCCTCTAGGAAATTTATTTATTACAGTCGGACAATCATTTGAATTTTTCAAATTAATTAGTTGTTTGAAATTTTTGTACTGACCGTTGAATGAAAGCTGCCTCCATGTTGAATCAGAGCAAACCAGAGGAACATTTTGCACTAAGAGGATGTCATTCTATGGTGGAAAAATCTCCTCTCCTTCTCTCTGATTTGACATTGGAATATCTTCCAGCAAGCGATTGTCACTCTCCTGGGAAAAAAGTTCCTCTTATTCTTCTTGGTGAAACGTTGGAACGTTTTCCTCCAAGCTATTGACAATCTCTTGGGGAAAATACTCCTCGTCCGTGTGTTCAGAACCAGGCTCGCTTTCATTCGAGACTTCCTCAACAGCCATCTCCATCCCTTCCTCTAAATTGACGATGTGCCGATGCATGGAATTCACGAACTCTTTTCCACTAATACGTCCCAGGTCTAACCGGTTGTATTTATCCATCAAATCTAATTCCTTTATCAAACCTCGGGCTAATAGTGGTTTCACTATTGGCTTTCCGAGGTTGATAGTCAATATGTTCCTCTGGGACGTAGCTAATACTTGAACAAGATTTTCTGAAATAAATTAAAGTTGTAATATTTATTTTTTAGTACATAAAAGAAGAAATGTCTTTTCTACTAGTGGGTCAGAAAATCTGTAAGTGAATTGTTTAAAACTTATGATGTTATTACTAAAACGAAGTTAATAGAAGTTTTCTATTAACTTCTTTTTTTATATTTTCCAATTTTGCAGAAAGAATTGTTGTTTTCAAAAAATTTATCTTACTGAAATGAGTTAATCTATAAATTACTCTGATGTTCATATCACCCATGGCTTTTAGTTTGAGTTTTAAAAGTAATAATATTTCATGCAAGCTTTTTTATTTCATATTTTATAAATAATGTCTATATACATGCTGGGCCATATGTTACCAAGATTGTAAACTAGGAATAAATGACACCCCTAGCGGACCCAGTCCAATGAACGGGCAGCGAATTCGCTGACCATTCGCTGACCTCGTAATAATATGAATAAGAAGAGCATAAAAGAAATTTGAATTGTTTTAATATGATTCTGTGGTACATTTTGAGTTTGAAGGTATCAAAATTAATACAATAATTTCATTTTTTGGTGTTAGCTGTAATTCATCCTTTAGAGTTGACCATTGGTTGGAGTGAGACACAGCTACTTTCATCTCACTAACAAATAGTCAATCCTGACGGCAGAGCCATGGAAATAGACTCCTTGCACATTTTTCAAAAATGAGCAAAATTGAATCCTTAGAGCAAAATAACATATCTTTAAAAATTTTTTTTTCACAAATATACAATCATTTTTAATCCTCCGATACCAGACATATGAGGGATTCCCTCAGTGGGGTCAGTTCTTTCAGAATAACTTATAATTTACGCTTCACACAGTCTGGTCCGTTTGAATAACTTGCCACGAATTATTCCTGAAGTTTTTTGTATCAATAAAAAATGTTTAAGCAGAATACTCATTCAATAATTCATTCTAAAAACGAAAGGTGACGTGAATTCTGAGGAAAACCCTTCATAGGTTGGCTTTTGTGCAATGGAAATAGCTTGAGTTCTTGAGTTCGGTGCTGCCACATTTTGATGTTACACGTTCAGCCAAGTAGTCGCAACATTTGACAACACTGCAGATGTTCTAACACACAGAGGAAATCCTCTAGGCAATAGTGTATTTCAAACGCGCTGAAAAGCGCACGCTAAGCAATGACATCACCAGGCAGATGTAAATGTCAACAATCGTGTTATTTGCTCTGCAAAATCAATTTAAAAGTCAATTAAAGAAAAGATTCGCCGCAAAAAATGGTGAGAAATTGTTGCGTGCCCTGTTGCCCGAATGTTTCCACTAAAACACCATCGAAAGTGTTTTTATCGGTTCCTAAGGGAGAAATTTAAAAAAATGGATCACTGCAGCTCATGCTAAATATCAAGTATTCCTGGCGAAAGTATCTGATAGGAATTCATTCCGAGCCAATCAGAACTAGTCCGATTTATTCCGATATCTGTATCCGAGCCAATGCGAATCATTTTGAACCATTTCGAAAAACGTTTTGTAACTCGTTTGATGAAAAACGGTAAAATATCGATTTAACCTAATCCAATTTAATCCGAGACAATAATCCAAATGAATCAGAACCAATCCGAAACCAGGCTTTCAATCCGAATTAACCCAAGCTCGGATTGATCCAAACCAAATTTTCAATCCGAAATCAATCCGAATCATTCTGACCTTGGATTCATTCGGATTAATTCTGATTGGAAAATCGATTTGGATCAATCCGAGCTCAGGCTGATTTGGATTGAAAACCTGGTTTCAGATTAGTTCGGATTCATTCAAATTGTTGACATGCATGAAATCGGATAAGGTCGGATCGATTTTTTACCTTTTTTCATAAAACGAGTTACATAACGTTTTTCGGATTTGAATCGACTCTTAATTTGCTATGCAAGGAGTATATTGATAACCATTGCATTGCTTTCAGTGACAGGTATTGTTTTTTTCAGTTTTTAAGGCTAAAACATAAATTTATTTTATCAACTTTGATACTTTTAAACTCAGAATGTTTTTCATGCTTCTTTTATTCATATTATTACGAGGTCAGTGAAGGTTAGTGAACGATCAGAATCCAATAAACTGTTTCAATTTTTCCTTATAAAAAATGTGATTTTTTCAATTCAAAAACTCGGTAAAAGATGTCCCACCCTGTATTTAAATTAATATAATTTACTTACTCGTGAAATTTCATTCATCAGGACGAATTCCAAGTTTCTGGACAAGTCGACCATTATTGGATTCCTGAAGAACATTGTTTGTCCTATGCGGAAGCCGGTACACTGAAAAAGGCTCCGGCTTAATGTTCAGGAGCAAATAACGCTTGTAGTAGGCTAAAAAATTGCCTACATTGACCCTGTCCAGTAACTTGGATTCGCTCTTTATCAGGGGGTAGGTGGCTGAAATCATATTGCTTGGCAAATAAGCCAAGACAATAAGTTTATTGAGGCGCTTCCGATTTTCTTCTTTATCTGGATGATCCTTCAACAGATCAAACCTCTTGGCGTTCTTCACTAATTCCTAGAAAAAAAAATTATTCAAACAATTTTATTTAAAATATAAGGTCATATTATCAAAATGTTCACAAAAATTATACGAACCTGCGCATAATGAAAGAAGCAGCCGCAGCAATCTACTCCTAATACATCATTTACTGCGGCTTTGATGGCATACAATATGAGCTAAATTCTTGGAATTACGTAAAAAGTTACTATATATACATATATATATATTACCTGGTCGCTTTTCATTGCAATGAAAGTCAACAACTGATACACTCCTGGTACTCTAGGCCTTGATTCAAAAGTGCAGTCGATATGTATCTCCATTGTATTTTTGATGTTAAGAAGCAGGTCGTTATTATAAAATAATAACGACCTGGACATATCGACGGCTTCGACTAGAGTAGCCTCTAGTACAGTAGTTGACGCCGAAGTTTTCTTTCCCATGTATTGAAGATACAGTTTCCATTGATCCATCTTCAAAATTTCATTGAAATCAAAAATGGAGGTGGGGAAAGGAGGAACCACAGACTTCTTCCACCTATTCATACTTCTTCGTTTAGTGTTATATGGGTGCCTTGCAGCTGCAGCTTCATTCCTATTTATATAATTTGTAATAAGAATGACATATGAATTTTAACCTTCTCACCGTACACTTCATTTCAGCACCCATAAACCATATACAGGTGCGAATTGGGATTTCACGATTTCAGCAGCTGATTTATAGATGGAAAAAGTGTCCAAAGCATGGATAGATATATGATGTTAGGGCAAAATTTCCCGTACACGGAGAAAAATAGTTGAAGTAATTTTACTCACCTTCCGATCAAATTTGGGACATAAGGACAAGTTAGAAGTTATTTAGTATCACTGTATTTATTCGTGATATATTAAATGTTCGAAAATGAATCAAAGTTGAGTAAAATTCAGAAGTGTAGGGTGAAGTATGAAAGCGTGCATTAAAAATTTTTAAATATATATATTATTAGTCGTAGTATAACTTTAAAAGACCAATCTTTTATTAAATCACAAAAATAGTAGAGCTTTCCGTTCATTCTACTCTACGCTTCAATCGAGAGTTGAGTAAACCGTGTATCGCAAGATTTATTCCAACAGCTACATCTATTCACGCAGGAACGAATGAAAGTAATCTGCGCCTTGGGCACACATAATAAATTTTTAATTTCAAAAACTTAAATTCTTAAAATTAAATTGATATTATGAAAATTTAAACAAAAAAAAGTCGATAAGTGTATTACATAAAATATGAAATATCACATAAATTACTCAGGAAGAATAATAATTTGGAATTCGCAAATGCAAAACCCATATTTTGAAAATATAAAACACAGAAAATAAAAGAACCTTCTTTTAAATGTTTTTATACAAGATACTTCTTAATAATAATGCAATTTTTTAATGTACATTTGAAAATTTAGTTTCACTAAACTTCATACCTCGTTATAATAAAAATCTATACTAAATATAATTTAATAATTGTATTATATATATCAATAATCATAGTTATAATAATTGATTAATTATATTAATTTTTAAAAATATTTTATTAATCATTTATGTAAAAAGTCGATTTATTTTTACTTGAGTAAGGCTAAAAAATTTTATTGACGGCACTTACTCTCACAAGCTCTGAATAACTCATGCAGTCAGTATATAAGAAAGTTCCAAATTTTATATCTCAGCATTGTAAGCGAGCGTGTGCGTGATTCGATGAAAGCGTATCGTACTATATATAAGTGTAGTTATAGGTTTATATATGTAAGGTTATATGTTTAAGTGTATTTGTAATTTGAAATGTGATTGGCTACGTCTGAATGGTGTGAATGTATTTGTTAGTTGTTTATGTATGTACCGGATGACTATTGGCAGGCTCGAGGTAAGAATTTTTTTTTATTTGAGAGGAGCATACCATTTCTAGTTCAAATAATACGCATGTTGGTGCCCTGTCGTCGATAACGTTTTACTAAACTCCTTACTATTCCCTATGTAACGCTTATTGTTATTCAATTTGGGTGAATTAGGTATATATCAAATTGATTTTACCCGACTAGGATTTAATAGATGTTCAAATTTCCTTATGTCTCAAGCCTAATCGACAGAGTTGAGTAAAATTACTTCAACTATTTTTCTCCGTGTAGAATACACTGCCGTAATTTAAATTGTAGATGAAAATACATTATGCTATTGTCACGTCCCGCGACTCTACCGCCACAAGTAACAAGCTGATTAAGAAACCAATAAAAGGATCAAGACAGCATTACAGCGAGTGTGATTTTATCGACGCAAGTTATAGACAAATCTACAGATCAATAGGATGATCAATATGAAATTACCATGTGTCGTTATAATACCCACAAATGATAAATCGACTGACCCAGAGAGAAAGTGAATGAAGCCCTACAATACCAACACACTACCCTCATAACATGCGACTTGTAACAGCATGTGACTTGTAATAACATGCGACTGGTCATAGCATGTTACTCGTCATACCTGACCTTTCAAAGTTGTATAAAAAGCGAAAATTCCAAGAGAAGTCAGTCCAGTACCATCATCTCTACACCGCGAGTTCAGTTAGTTAGTCAACGTCCGATTTCTACAATGTGACCAACGCGAGTCCAGTCCAGTGCCATCATCTCTACACCGCGAGATCAGTTAGTTAGTCAACGTCCGATTTCTACAATGTGACCAACGCGAGTCCAGTCCAGTGCCATCGAATCTATACCGCGAGTGCAATCCAGTCAGTCCAGCTTCACCAGATTTCGACCACTACTCAACCCGAATTCTAACTCGACGCTGAGTTCAACGACATTAGAAAGTGAAGGGGAATCGCCTTCCAAATTTTCTCGAAACTGGGATCGAAGAATCAACTAGATCAACTGTCTAGATTACGAATTTACTATACAACAGCAACTATCTGAAGATTACAAGTTACACTCAACTGACCACATTCGCTTACTGGACTCAATTGATCATCAATCAATTCAAACTCAGGATAACTAAAAGGGTATTTCTAATTTTGATTCTATTTTACATTTCCATGGCGCTTACCTGATAAAATTTCAATTGTCAATAAATATATTTTATATACCTAACCCTTCTCAATCACTGACTATTCCTCATCCCTTAGAGAGGATCCTTCTGATCCTGACATAAAACGAGGAGATCTTTTAAAAGAGAAATGTTACGTTTCTGACGTAACATACCCAATCTCTTTTTTGGTGCATCGGCCGGGAAATCACTTAGTCAGTGAATGGGATATCGAAATTTTATGATTAATAGGAATCAAACATTAATAAATTACAATTACAATTTATGAGATTTTACACACATATTGGTTAGAATAAAATAAATTTGATAAAATCACGAAAGGACTTGACCTTGAGGCTAACTTGAGTGATTAAATAATCATTTTATTTTATTTGAAATTTTATACACATATCTTGTTAAAATAAAATAATTTTATCAAATCACAAAGGGATCTGACCTTGAGGCTAACCTAAGTGATTAAATAATTATTTTATTTGAAATATTATTTTATTTCCTGATTTCTTGTTATTTTGTACAAACTGTGTTTAAAATAAAATAAATTCTGTTGAGTCACGCAGGGATTTGACCTTGAGGCTAACCTAAGTGATCAAAAGACTTATTTTATTTGAAATTTTACTATCGGAATTTCTGAAAGTGCAGAGATTACATAGGATTTTGTGCTTGAGTCATGCCTGTCTAATCTCGTACTTCTTTAATTCTAAATTGTTGACTAAGTTTTAATTCGAGTTAAAACGAGATAATGCAGCACAAGAGACTATAAGTCCTTTTTAGATTCGTTGAACGGTCACCATTTGATGCCGATCAATTGGGTAAGGCAAAATTCAAGTGCTCATACAATATCGTTTGAAACTTTTATTTTAACTCTGTTAACTAACAGAATATTTTTAATTGCAAAAGATTGACCAAGATGTTGTACTTGAGTCAGGCTTGTCCAATCTTGCATTAATTAAATTCTGTATAATTTATAATTTTGTTTATGTGTGTATAATAAAAAATTAAACAAAAAAAATTTTTTTTGTGAGTGTACCAAATATTTAAAAACCCATTTCTGACCTATACCATTCGACAATTATATAAAAAAAAAACATCAAGTATCCCAGGTAAGACAAGAAACAAAATTAGTTTCAATAAGAATAAATTTGAAACAAAAAATTCTAAATAAATATTTTTTCTGTAAGCACATGGAAATTGGTAGAATTAAGGTATATTATTTTAAGAATTTTGATTGATGATTATAAATATACCTGACTCGGAACATGGAGACAATTCATATTTTCTAATAACAAATTATTAATCACATTTATTGATTACAAAAATATTTTAAAACGAAAGATATTTGAAAAAATTTTCTGTTGATCCAAATTAATATTTATGTATTGCAATTTTAAAAGTGTCTCCATGTACGTATCAGTAAATTTTATTTTATAATATCCTATGTCGGGACCCAATCCCAATGAATTAGGGAAATCACAAATTCAAGGAAATCCTATTACGCGCAGTCAAGTTAAGAAAAATACTGAACTTGCAAAAATTGTTGCACAAAATCAAACTGGTCCCCTTAAACCAAAAAGAACAGTTACTGTAAAGGAAAAGGTAACTAAAGATAATTTTGAAAATATTTCTAACAAGGATAAAACAAATATCAGTTTGCAATTAGATAATATTTCTTTAGAGAAAACCTTAACGTTTGAACAATTCGAAACTGCCGGAACAAGCAATTTATCTCATTCGAATAATTGGCTTAATTCAAATTCAAAAACTAATTCAAGTATTATTTGTGGATCAATTGATCAGGACGAAACATTAAAAAACGAAACTACTTATATTGACAACGGAGATATAAGTTTACTGAGTTCAACGATAATTCCCAAAAACACAGTCGAAGAAAGAACTAAAATAAATTTATCAGAAAATTCTCTTAAACGCCAAACAGTTTTAAGTAATAACGATAGCGACCATAATAGTACCGACAACGAACAAATGGAACAAATTGTTTACAAAAATCCTGCAGAAAACGTTAATCCAATTAGAAACAACGAAATGGTCCTACCTAATAATCAACAAGTATCCTTACGCGACGCGTTAGAAGTAGTACCCTTATTTGATGGAAGTAATATTCCATTATCACATTTTATTGAAGGATGTTATGAGGCAAAGGCAATGCTGCCAACACCCGCAGCTCAAGAAAATTTAGGACGATTATTGAGAAGTAAATTATCAGGAGAAGCGAGAAAATGTATCTTTGGATCGACTTATAATAATATGGAGGAATTAATTGAGAAACTCAAAAGAGTATACGCCCCAGCAAAAAGTGTGTATCTGTTACAAGGAGAATTAGGGAATACCTATATGTGGGAAAAAGAGAACGTACTTTCCTATGCAGCTAGAATTAAGGAGATTGCCGACAGAATCGAAGACGCTCATAGACTCAACAATAATGGACAAGTAGATAATACCTTCAAACAGAACCTTCAAAAAGATGTTATTCAATGCTTTATTCGCGGTCTGCGTCCCGAATTAGAAATTCGAGTAAAAACAAAGGAAACATTCAAAGAAGTTTTCAATGACACAATCAACGTAGAAAGAGATTTGGCTGCATCAACAGCCTAGTAATAATCACCAACGACGAGAAAATATTTACAATAATTCTGCAAGAAATAATTACCGGAATAACCACTTTTTAGGAAACAGAAATAACAATTATGATAATAATAACTATCCGAATAACAATTTTTCATGGAACAGGAACAACAATTACAATAACTTTTCAAGTAACAGAAATAATTATCCTAACAGCAATAGATTCCACAATTACAATAATAATAATTTTTCGAGAAACAGAAATAATGATAATAGACAAGAAAATTTAGATCAGAACAGGTATGCAAATCACAGACAATTTTTAAATCAAAATAGCCAACGAGAAATGCGAAATCAGCAATTAAGTAGACCAAATCAAAATTATCCACAAAAATCAGAAGTTATATGCAACTATTGTAAAAAACCAGGACATATTATAACAAATTGTAACGTTAGATTAAATAAACAACAATCGCAAAATTCGGAAAACTCAAACGCTCTCCCCAGTACGGATGCACTGAGGAAAGCGTAAGGCAAGAACCAGAAGCATCCACTTCTAACGATCAACCGGCTATAAAGATAAGCGTTTTTCCAAACCAAGTATAATTCCATCGATAATGATATGCGCAGAAGGCCTTCAAAGCCCTGCTCGCATGATGATAGATACCGGTGCTGGTCGAAATTTGATTAAACAAAATTCCGTAAATCCTAATTTGCCAATAGATAGAAAAAGAGTGTTAAAACTTACAGGAATAAATAATTTACCACTTTTTACAATGGGACAAATACAAATAAACATTCTAGGATATCCAACAATATTGAATATAATTCCTAATGAAGTTCCAATAGATAAAGACGGAGTTCTAGGTTCAGAATTTTTTCGAGAAAATAAAGTCAATATAAATCAAGTATCAAAATGTCCAGAAATACAAAATAAACTGTATCCATTTGAATCGACACAGATATTAACAATTCCAGCTAGAACAGTAACAACATTTTATGTTCCAATTGAAAATACTGACAAAAGCGAAGGTTACGTACCTCGACTACATTTTGGCGAAGGAATTTATGCAGGAGACGCAATTGTAAAAAATTGCAGCGGTAAAGCTTATATCAAATTTGCAAATACAAACGAAATTTCAGTAACGATATCAATACCAACTATTACTTTAGAAGACTTTGAAGAAAGAGATTTTCAAAATGTAACAAGTCAATCAAGAAATTTAAAAAACTTAAGTGATGACGATTTATCTAACCAAATTCTGAATAGCTTCTTAAAAACTGACAATTTTTTCGACAATCCAAGCAAATTTTTTAACATAACAGGTGAAGAAAGAATAGAATGCATTAAAAAACTTCTTCGTTTGGATCATTTGAATCAAGACGAATACGAACATGTAGAAAGATTAATTATTAACAGTGCAGACAGATTTCAAATCCCAGGAGAACCACTTGAAGCTACTAACGTTTTGCAACATTCGATTCCAACTACAGATGATTCTCCAATTTTTTCAAGACAATATAGATTTCCCCCTGTTCATAAAGAAGAAATTACAAAACAAGTTGACGAATTATTAAAAAATAAAATAATAAAACCTTCACAGTCACCGTATAACACTCCAGTTTGGATTGTTCCTAAAAAACCAGATTCTAAAGGTAAAATAAAATGGCGAATGGTTCTAGACTTCAGAAAACTTAATGAAAAAACAATCGGAGATTCTTACCCACTACCTAACATAAACGATATACTCGATTCACTCGGATCTGCCAAATATTTTTCAGTGTTTGATTTAGCTACTGGTTTTCATCATATAAAAATGGACCCTAAAGACTCTCATAAAACTGCATTTTCTACACCTCATGGCCATTATGAATTTGATAGAATGCCCTTTGGTTTAAAAACCGCCCCTGCAACATTTCAAAGGTTAATGGATATTACTTTAACTGGATTAATAGGGACAGAACTCTTTGTATATCTTGATGACATAGTCATATTTGCTGATACACTAGAAGAACATGAGAAAAAATTTAATAATTTAATACAACGTCTTCGAAAAGCAAACCTTCATTTACAACCAGACCAATGTGAATTTTTGCGACCTGAGATAGGATATTTAGGTCATATAATTGATAAAAATGGAGTTCGACCGGACCCCAAAAAAATAATAGCCGTAAAAGAATTTCCAGTTCCAAAATCACAAAAGAATGTTAAACAATTTTTAGGATTAGCAGGATATTATCGTAGATTTATCGAAGGATTTTCCAAAATTGCCAATCCTCTTAATCAACTTCTAAAAAAAGATACCCCTTTCATATGGACCGATAAACAGCAAACAGCTTTTGATATTTTAAAATCAAGATTATGTGAAGAACCACTTTTACAACGACCCGATTTTTCGCAACCCTTTGTTCTCACAACAGATGCCTCAGGATACGCAATAGGAGGTATATTATCACAAGGTAAAATAGGCAAGGATAAGCCAATAGCATATGCTTCACGTAGTTTAAGTGACGCTGAGAAAAAATATGACACATATGAGAAAGAAGCACTTGCAATAATATTTTGTGTCACTCATTTCCGTCCTTATTTATATGGAAGAAAATTTACCCTAGTAACTGATCATAAACCACTAGTTTGGTTTCAAAATTCTAAGGACCCTTGCTCACGAGTTTCGCGCTGGAGGTTAAAACTCGCTGAATATGATTTTGATGTAGTATACAAGGCAGGAAAAATGAATGTCAATGCAGACGCTCTCTCAAGAAATCCTATTATTAATGAAGAGAGATCAAGAAATTTACACGAAGATGATGACGATACCTTCATGACATCTCAAGAAAAAATGAATCTTGAGAATGCTTTTATAAAAATTAATCAAGAAAATAATATCAAAAAAGGAAATACTTCGAAAAATAAGTATTTTAATTCAGTATTCGCCGAAGATGATGCGAATGACTTTAGTGAAACTTCGGAAGGAACAATATTCGATGTTAATTTGAAGTTATCTGATATTTTCAATGAAATCTTAAATGAGAAATTACTTAACAAAATTAATAAAGATATAGTTAAATATAAAAATTTATTTAAACTGCTATTTTCAAAACTTTCTGTTATAAATTATGAAAATTCGCCATGGAAAACCATGACTACTAGGGGTAAAAAGAAAAAACAAGAACAAATGAAAAATTCAAATCAGCACAAAAATCTAGGAAATTTAAATCAAAATGAAATCGCAGAAAAATTAGACGAAAATTTTTCTTCTAAACCTCTTGTGAGAAAACCTCGAGGTAGGCTCAGAAAAAATCTACTTACAAATTTAAAAATTATTCCCTCTCAAACAAAAAGAAAGAGAGGTAGACCAAGAAAACAAATATATGAAAATGAATTACCAGAAATAAATATGCAAAAAGGAAGCCGAACAAAAGTAAAATCAGATTCCGACTCTGATCCTGATTCTGATCCTGAATATTTGGACTATTTAAAAGAAATCCAAGCAAAAAATAAAAGAAATAAAAATGGCAAAAAGCCTAAACAATTTATTATACCTCAAGAGGAAAAAAGCGAAAATTATTTTTCTACTTCTGAAGACGAAGTAAGTGATATGAAACCTCAAGATGAAGAGAACTCTGAAAGCTCTTGTATTGAAGAAATTTTTGAAAATGAAAATATCGAAGACACTTTTTATGAACGAAATTCTGAAATAAACAAAAATCGACAAATAAAAACCAGGGAAAATGTTGAAAATGATAATAATTCAGAATTCGAAGAAAACCGTCCACCCCCAGAGCCCCCTCCAACCAAATCAAAATCTACCAGGCAAATTTTAATGAATAAAAATATCGTTGAATGTCGCGATCAATTAACAATGCGAAAAGATAATTATGTATATTTTGTTACAACGAATGGAAATCCTCGAGACAACGGATCAAAAAGTCTAGAAAAACGTGGAACCTTACCAAAATTCAAAAACTTACAGAAGGGAACAGCGAAAGAAATTAAAAAAGGAAACTATTATCATTTTGCTCTTCCGATTGAAGGAGAAATTCAAGACAATTTATCTGAAACCTTGAATAATATAAAATTGTCAATTTATTCATTACACGAATTATCTCAAAAATTGAATTTACGATCAATTAGTATTTCAAAGACTTCGAAAATCAAACATATAGCTTGGGAAGAAATAAAATTAATATTTAATTTAGTTTTTGCAAATTCTCTTACGAAAATAATAGTTTGTAATGGCATAACGCAATATCCAACAAAAGAACAAAGATCACAATTAATTGAAGAAGCACACTCCTCAGCATTAGGAGGCCATAAAGGCGTCACAAAAACTTATAACCGAATTCGCCAAACATTTTTTTGGGAAAATATGAAATTCGATATTCAAAAGTATATTCAAGGCTGTTTACAATGCCAAATAAAAAACTAGTTCGGGTTAAAACCAAAAATCCTATGGTTATTACTGATACACCCACTACTGCCTTCGAAAAAATATCAATGGATATTGTTGGTCCACTACCAGAAACAAAGTCTGGAAATCTGTATATTCTTACTATACAAGATAATTCTACAAAATATTCTCTGGCAATACCTCTTCCCAATCATCAAGCTGGTACAATAGCAGACGTATTCGTGAAGAAATTTATTTGCATATTTGGATCGCCAAAAGGAATACTGACGGATCAAGGCAGAGATTTTTTAAGCAATTTATTAAAAAGATTAGCAAAACTCTTTAGAATTAAACAATTTCGTACCACAGCTTTTCACCCTCAATCCAATGGATCACTTGAACGATCACATCATGTCCTAGGTGAATATCTCAAACAATTTGTAGCAAAAAATTCAGAATGGGACGATTGGCTAGAATTAGCAATGTTTTCATATAACACAAGTGTACACGAAGCCACAAAATGTACGCCTTATGAATTAGTTTTTGGCAAATTAGCCCGTGAACCCTCTAGTGAAGCTCTATCACAGAATGAAAAATTGCAAACCTATGATGATTATTTGATCAATTTTGTCACACAACTGCATGAAATGCGAACACAAGCAAGAGAAAACCTCATAAAGGCAAAAGAAAAATCAAAAATGTACCACGATAGAAAAATAAATCCCTTGGAAATAAAAATTGGGGATAATGTATTTTTATTAAAAGGAGAAAAAATTAAAAAGCTGGATAATCAATACACAGGACCTCACGAAGTTTTAGATGTACTCGGAAAAGGAAATGTAAAAACCAACATAAAAGGAAAACCGACAGTAGTTCACGTCAATCGAATAAAAAGATCGCACATAAATATACAAAATTGATTAACTGAATTTGAATTCAAACTTAAAATAATATAAACTTTGAATAAAACCAAAGCGTTTAGAATAACTAAACCAGGAAGTGTCTTAAACAAAAAGATACTTTGAAATTTTATTCTAATCATATTTTTTCTATTTCAGAGATTCGAGACGCTCACTGTACCTTCAAATTGCAATGAAAAAATTTCAATATATTCCATGGTCTTTTTTTTCAGAGCAAATTAAACTTCTCAAACTAGCAAGTATTTATCAAATGCATCAAAATTTTTCAACTTTTCTCTTGTGTTCAGCAAAAACTAATAATCTAATGTCATCACAAAGAAATTATATTCCTTTAAAATTCTTATGAGTACTTTCTTTGCATTTAATTTAATCAATTTTATTTTTGTTCACCAACCTTTCAAAAAACAAACTAATAACCTTTTTAGAAAGACAAATGCAAGTTTTCATTCGAATCACCATTTTATTTTATTACTTAAAGAAAAATATAGAAATATTTGCATTTTTCTTCTTTTTGGATTAAAAAAGACTTTTTCTGACAAGAATAAATAAGCACTTCATAATTGGTGCCATCATAAATATAATTTCAGTTTTGAGTTTCTTCTATCAAGGGAACTTTTCTTGATTCCCATCCTATTGGAAGAACAGTTTCTACAAATATTGAGTCTGTAAATGTAAACTGTGCCATGGCGTTACAAAATTGTTAATGTAAAAATTGCTTTTCCAATAGAAATTAATGTGCAACAATAACAAATTGAATATTTACTATTCTTCATATGTTTCATGCACAAATAACTCTATTAATTTTACAAGAAAGATTAGAAAAACAATTAAAAGTACAAGAATTGTAGGAAAATCTATTACCCTGTTATTATGTAAAATTGTTTTTCTTATGATTATTTTATTCATTTAATAATACACCAATGAAATTGAAGTTTATGAAATTAATTTTTAGAAACATGTAAATGTAATAATAAGCAATAGCAATGCCATGTTTTGAAGAAATCAATTTTAGATTTAACCAAGTTTTTTCTCTTCAATGTACCAAGTTACAACGTCTATTAATTCATATATGTAATTAACGATCTTAATATTATTTTTAATCTCTATTAATATTATATATGTCAAATTCTTTTATTTATAATCAATAATTCATAAGGCTTTTTAGATTTTATTTTTACTAATGTATACATTTAACGATCGTAATTCTTGGAAATTACTCCTTAATATTTTATATCTAATCGATAAAATTTTACAATTTTTAATCTTCTTTTCATCAACAATCATCATGTTGTAAGTTTAAATAGTTATTATCAATCAAAGAAAATTTGCCAAATTACCTAATTACCACTATAACGTAAGGAATCAATGATTGTAATATTTCCAGAATTGTATCCTTTGTTATTACTATGCATTTATGTAAACCTCGTTATAAATTTTTAATTTGAAACAATAATTTAAAATGTTAATTCCTATGTATAAACGAAAATTTTTATGTTATGAATTGTTAAATTAAACTGAAAATATGTACTTGATTGAGTAAGCATCCTGGATTAAAAATGTATTCTTCTACCGAAGTTTCGATCGCGGATCGTTAACTCCCCGCGTTCGAATTAAGGGGGGAGGTGTCACGTCCCGCGACTCTACCGCCACAAGTAACAAGCTGATTAAGAAACCAATAAAGGGATCAAGACAGCATTACAGCGAGTGTGATTTTATCGACGCAAGTTATAGACAAATCTACAGATCAATAGGATGATCAATATGAAATTACCATGTGTCGTTATAATACCCACAAATGATAAATCGACTGACCCAGAGAGAAAGTGAATGAAGCCCTACAATACCAACACACTACCCTCATAACATGCGACTTGTAACAGCATGTGACTTGTAATAACATGCGACTGGTCATAGTATGTTACTCGTCATACCTGACCTTTCAAAGTTCTATAAAAAGCGAAAGTTCCAAGAGAAGTCAGTCCAGTACCATCATCTCTACACCGCGAGTTCAGTTAGTTAGTCAACGTCCGATTTCTACAATGTGACCAACGCGAGTCCAGTCCAGTGCCATCATCTCTACACCGTGAGTTCAGTTAGTTAGTCAACGTCCGATTTCTACAATGTGACCAACGCGAGTCCAGTCTAGTGCCATCGAATCTATACCGCGAGTGCAATCCAGTCAGTCCAGCTTCACCAGATTTCGACCGCTACTCAACCCAAATTCTAACTCGACGCTGAGTTCAACGACATTAGAAAGTGAAGGGGAATCGCCTTCCAAATTTTCTCGAAACTGGGATCGAAGAATCAACTAGATCAACTGTCTAGATTACGAATTTACTATACAACAGCAACTATCTGAAGATTACAAGTTACACTCAACTGACCACATTCGCTTACTGGACTCAATTGATCATCAATCAATTCAAACTCAGGATAACTAAAAGGGTATTTCTAATTTTGATTCTATTTTACATTTCCATGGCGCTTACCTGATAAAATTTCAATTGTCAATAAATATATTTTATATACCTAACCCTTCTCAATCACTGACTATTCCTCATCCCTTAGAGAGGATCCTTCTGATCCTGACATAAAACGAGGAGATCTTTTAAAAGAGAAATGTTACGTTTCTGACGTAACACTATAAAAAAATTGTTATGAGCAATTTGAAAATTTTGCTGGTTCGAATTCGCATTAGTGTACGGTGAGAGGATTAAACAATTTGATATAAACTGTATTAGGATTCTTATACATAGAGAGAAACCTATAGGAAATAAAGGAACTCAGTATAAGAAACACGTGTGTTTTTAGCCTCTAACCTTGAACTATTCTTGAGATAATCGAGAAAGTACATGTAGATTCGGTTATTTTTTAAACTCATTTTTCTCAAAAGCTAAAGGAGCTAGAAAAATAAAACCAATGCCACTCGTTGGGGAATATTTCAAAGAATATCATATATTTTTTCAGATTTCCACACAACTGTTAGTAGAGAAAAAAATAAACAAAAATATTTTCTAAAATTTTGTTTACCATAGTTCTATTGTAATTCATCTAAACCAACCAAAAAAATTGACAATATAGTTTATAGTATGCAATTTGACCACAAAAAGTTCCATCAAAATCGAAAAGACGCTTTTTCTGCAATGAATAGAACACTGTCGGTACTAACTATGGTAGACCGGGGCTAGTTGTAACACAGGGCATGTTGAAATTTGGGGTCTTCAGCGAAAAGTATTCACCAGAGTGCAGCACCGGTCATAGTATTATTGTTTGCACTCACACGTACATCAAATACTATGACCGGTGCTGCACTCTGGTGAATACTTTTCGCTGAAGACCCCAAATTTCAACATGTCCTGTGTTTCAACTAGCCCCGGTATACCATAGTAAGTACCGAAAGTATTCTATTTATTGCATAAAAAGCGCCTTTTCGATTTTGATGAAACGTTTTGTGGTCAAATTGCATACTATAAACAATCTGAAAAAAATATATGATATTCTTTGAAATATTCCCCAACGAGTGGCATTGGTTTTATTTTTCTAGCTCCTTTAGCTTTTGAGAAAAATGAGTTTAAAAAATAACCGAATCTACATGTACTTTCTCGATTATCTCAAGGACAGTTCAAGGTTAGAGGCTAAAAACTGTATGCATCGTATTCTCATGGCGGGCCAATATCACAACGTAGGTTGTTTTAAATATTGTCTATGGAGGCCATTTCACAATGCTTATCACGCTAGACCCTTTCGATGAATGTTTCAGAGAGTTGCCTGATGTTTACTATCACGCATAATGTAACAAGTTAATTTCTAAACCAATATTTCTACGAAGACGGTGACCGCAATACAAAGTTTCCTATGCATCACGCATCCTGTTTTTCGATTGGGTATCATCCGTGTGTTCTGCGATAAAACTTGTTATAAAATGGTCATATTTCTTTAATGTTATTTTATTATTTTTTTGAAAAAAATGGCCATTGCTATGTGATACAATACTTTCATTTGAAGGATTATTTTATTATTTTCTTGTCAATATAAAACGAATTAGAGTTTATCCTCAGTCTCCCATTGAGTTCAGTTATTTTTATTTTTATTTCCTACATTCAACCCCAATACTTTCTCGTTATGTGACAAGAATAAAAAACAGGGTAATAAATTTGTTTCTTCACGCATACCACATATCTAGAAGACAATAAACAAAGAATTTAAATCCTATACTATATTATTTAGTTTAATAATTTAAAATCTTTCTGTGGAAAAACAGACCCTATTTAAAAAATCATGGAAGAAATCCTCGTGTTTCTTTTGGACAAGACAAACACAAGGAAATCAGGGAAGATTTTCAAATTCCGCGAGTCACAGGATTGATCCTTGTGGACGCTTTCGACATTTCAAACTCAACCATACCACCCAATTTCGTATATTATTTAATTAGGTGGTTGAGTTAGAAATTTTGGTCTTGAATCCCGCCACAGACGAATACGTCTCTTTTTTCATAGAAAGATTTCAAATTCTTGATCATATTATTTAATATTTGATGCAAATTTAAAAAAATTTTAACGTTAAATTTTTCTCCAGGAGTTTGCTATAAGTATACAAAACGACAGCCCTGGCGGATCGCGAAAACCGAACTTCTACCGAATTCAATATCATTTCGCTAACGATTGTGTAAGATTTCAGTAACATGGCAGTAAACTGAATAAATGTTGCAAAACTAACCCCGCCGACCGCCACACCACAGTTGCATCACTAAGATGCGAATGGATCGGAATAAACTTTGAGGTTGAATAAAATTATGCAATTAATTATTATTAAGTAATTATTCGAATTGTATGGATGATATTGCTTTTTGTGATTGCGGTTTCCTGATGAGTGCATCCTCACATACATGAAGTATTATTATTTCAATTATATCTTTGTAATTTTGGACGCTGGGGTGATCATCTCTATTTGTGTTGAGCCTGACAGTACCCTGTGCTATCTAGTTGAAACTTCATGCATGTGCGGATGCACTCTTCAGAAAACTGCAATCACAAAAAGCAAAGCTATTAATACGATTCGAATAATTACTTAAATAATTTTATTGAAGCTCAAAGTTTATTCTGATCTCATTTAGACGTGTGCATTCTGTCGGATCGAATGTCAAAAATTCGATTCGCCTTATTTGTCGGATCAGATTTTTTCGATTCGATCGGCCGCATAGTCGAATGTCGAATGTCTTTAATATTTGAATTCATTGGCATTATTTGCGATATAAGAGTTTGAAATGGTCTACGAGGACACCTGTCGGCAACGTATCCTATCTGATACGCGACTAGTGATCCTCCGATAATGTAGGCAGTGACAAAAATTTCAAACTCAACTAATTAATTTGAAATCATTTACAACCGCAGGGCAGTCACACTAGGCCATATAAGGAGGTCCTTCCTGTGGAGAAAGGGATGTCGGACGCCTGTGTAGCTCAGTGGTCAGAGCAGTCGACCGGCAATCGAAAGACCTGGGCTCGAATCCCAGCGCAGTCGAAAGCGTCATTTTTTCCACAGAAAGATTTTCAAATTCTTTAAATATTGAATTTATTTGCATTATTTGCGATATAAGAGTTTGAAATTGTCTACGAGGACACCTGTCGGCAACGTATCCTATCTGATACGCGACTAGTGATTCTCTGATAATGTGGGCAGTGGCAGAAATTTCAAACTCAACTAATTAATTTGAAATCATTTACAGCCGCAAGGCTGAGCCACTAGGCGATATAAGGAGATCTTCCTGTGGAGAAGAATATGTCGGACGCCTGTGTAGCTTAGTGGTTAGAGCAGTCGACCGGCAATCGAAAGACCCGGCTTGAATCCCAGCGCAGTCGATAGCGTCTTTTTTCCCACAGAAAGATTTTCAAAATTCTTTAATATTATTTGAGTATGTTCAGAAATAAAAAATTGAAAGTTCTTTATTACTGCATTCAGATTTATTCTGAGATGTTTTGAAAAATAATACATTTATCTTTAAAAAATAACAAAAATGCAATTTTAGTATACGTGATATTAAGTATCACAATATCTCATAGTTCTGACCATCTTCAAAACAAATTAAATTTAATAATACTTTCAAATTAATTAGTTAAGTTTGAAATTTTTGTCACTGCCTACATTATCGGAGGATCACTAGTCGCGTATCAGATAGGATACGTTGTCGACAGGTGTCCTCGTAGACAATTTCAAACTCTTATATCGCAAATAATGCAAATAAATTCAATATTTAAAGAATTTGAAAATCTTTCTGTGGAAAAAAGTGGTTAGAGCAGTCGACTGGCAATCGAAAGACCTGGGCTCGTATCCCAGCGCAGTCGAAAGCGTCATTTTTTCCACAGAAAGTTTTTCAAATTCTTTAAATATTTAATAATACTTATTAAATGTGATACATCATATCACGAATATTTAAATTGCATTTTTATTAATTTTTAAAGATACATTTTTTTTTTTTTCAAAACATCTCAGAATAAATCTGAATGCGTAAATAAACAACTTTCATTTTTTTTTTTATTTCTGAACATACTCAAACAATATTGAGTAAAATTACATATATAGAAAGTATAATAATTTATGTTTATGATACACCTTGCTTGCAGATTCAGTGTTAAATGGATTGTCCGTGAAGCTGATATACAAAATCGTTTTCTTCAAAAATACACGCCTTCGTCCACTCGTGAAAATCGCCATAAACATCTCGAATTTCTTAACTAGGTATGGGATAATAGTCTTCTTCAAGGAGGAAGAAAACCTCTCAGGATTGCTTATAAAAAAAAAAATTGTCGGTCAGCAAAGCCACATGTCCCGAGTCGGTTTTTAAAACAGTTCAGATCATTCTGTGAGAGACTCCGGTTCAAAGTATTCAAGAAAAGTTTTCTAAAATGTAAACCTTGTTCGCGTTTTTCCATTGATAACCAATTTGGCATCTTTCTTTAATAATAAAATTTTTTTTAAATTCCGGTCGGTTCGTGTGCAAAATTTTTTATGTTTTTTCATTTATTCGGTTTTTTGTTCACAGTGAACTATAAATATTTTTCCAATTCGTGATGCTGCATACTGGACTACTTCATTTTAAATTGCAAGCTATGAGATAAGTTTTTGAATTCTATGATAATCCTTATTTTAATTATCTCCTACATTCTAATGTTTTACAAACGTTTTGAATTAATCTTTGAATTTATGGCACTGAAGAAGGCCCCCATATGTGGCCGAAACGTTTGCTTTGCTTTCTTTTTTGACTATTTTTATATCTAATAGCCATAATTTTAATCCAAGAAAATAAAAAGAATCCGACCCTATGCCAAAATAACGAGAAATGAACAAAAAATTCTAAAATATAACTATTCAATGTATATTGTGTAATGTCTTATTAAAAATTGCAAACTACATACTGCGCCGGTTAAAACTCCGTTATTCGATTCGGCTTCGGATGTCGATTATTCGAAATTCGTCGGAGGCCAATATCGGATCGAAAATCGAATCTTTTTGCACACCTCTAATCACTAAACCTATGGTGACTATAATTGATTTTCGAAAAGTAGGACAAAAAGGTTTGAAAAATGAGGACAAGGTAGGGCAAAAGTTTATTTAAAAAAGAGGACAAAGTAAGCCAGAAAAGTTTTAAAATGAGGACAAGATAGGATAGAAAAGTGACTTTTTTTATTAAATTCATTTTAATTAATAATCTATTGAGTTGAAAGATTATTTTTGAGTTGCTGAGGCTTGCCAATTAACGAATAAATCGTTAGATGGCATTGAATGATGAAATTTTGTACAAGAAAAGATCTAAAAGTTGATTAAAAAATAAAAATTTATCTCTTAAAAAATCCGGACAAAGTTAAAAATTCTATAAGACAACTCACACAAGCCCTAGAATGAGGACATGTCCGGGGAAATCCGGACGGATGCCAGGGTTGCCACAAGTTTCAGTATCCTAATTTCCCTGACTTTTCCCTTATTTTCAAGCTGATTTCCCTGACCAAAATCTATTGTAAGAGGACTCATCTCGAAGGAACTATGTTCCTTTTATAGAATATTTGCGTGTTTTTCCCTGTTATTTTTCAACGGAGAAGATGTTAAATAAGAGAAGGTAAGATAGTAACAACGTATTTTTATTTATTCATTTTTTATCAAAGCTTAAAAGGAAACGAACTGGTATGCCATAACTTGCATGTTGTTATCGAACGTTAAACATAAAACATGGCATCATAGGAAATTTATAACTTTTTGGTTATATCAATCACAGCGGAGTCAACTTAAAGAGATCAATCTTACATATTAGTAGTTTCATTGTTTAAACAATTTTCGCATGTTTGTCTCCTCAGTGCAAAAATGTGGAAAAATATTTAATATCTTCCGATCTAAGTGAGTCTCCACTTTTATTAAATATGCGCTAGTTACATTGTGACATAGCGCATATGATACTTCTTTTTCCACATTTTTTCACTGAGGGGGCAAACATGCGAAAATTGTTTAAACAATTAAACTACTAATATCTGTAGTTAATTAAAAAAATAAAAATTATAAAAATATTTATTTGAAAACCTTACGTAATAAGCTAAAAAATGAAACAAACCCGAAATCGATTTAATTATTTCAACCGGAGATAATGAATCTTAAGCACAAGAGACTTTAGCATTTTGTCCAATTTTATCAAAAGTTCAAATTAATATATCTCTCAAAAAAAAGTTTTCTTCCGAAAATCCTGATATACGTGTCGATTAAATTAATAAAAAAATGCCACAGAATAAAATTTAAGACTGTTAAAAATGTGAACAATCTTTTTTTTGAAATCCATACGATTTGCAAAGGAATGTCCCATATATATGTGATAAGAGTGAATCAGGTGTGGAAATGAAAACTGTCGTTTCCAAGTATATAAAGGAAAGATTGGTGGAACCGCTCGCCTAACACGTAGAACTGTTGCGCTAAACGGAGAGCTGCACGACCTCTGTCTAGGCGAACGACTCTGCCAATTTGGGAAAAACATTACTCCAAACTAGGAGCCTCTGGGCGAAATGCTTGTGCCAGCCATTCTCTCGCAAATTTTGTCGTCAGTTTGGGGTAACCAGTGCCCCAATCTTAGAATAGACGTTATACTAAGCCAAGGAGGAGCGGCTGTCCCACCGCTAGTGCGACGGCCCGACTAAACTTCTCTTCGCGTAGGTTTTCACCGGTTTTTCAACATGTGGCCGAGCGTTGTCATGCTGACAAATCACTTTTTCGCATCTTTAATCGTGTAGCGACCGTTTTCTCTTCAATATTCCGCTCTAACGCATCAATTGTAGTGAATAGTGATCTCGCGTGATGGTTTCGGTCGGTTTGAACAGCTCATGAGTCACACGAGTCTTTAACACGTAATGCCTCCAATTCTTCGTATTCAAACTTTTTGCGTGCGCCAAAGCGTTCTTTATTTTCAACCTGAGAATCATTAATTATAAGCGCCTAAACCAATCTCTGCATGTTATTTCCGACAGAGCATGGTTGCCCTAAGTCTTACTAAAAATTCTCTGTGCTTCAGCTGCAGATTTTTAATAAATAAATCAGTGTAATAAGATCCCCCTCAAATACTTTTTTTTCGGCTCGAAGTTCAATATATTTAACACTATGGAAAAATAGTTGTTTTCACTTCGGTGGAATGACATATACACTGAGTGTCAAGCTTGCTTATACTATTTCTTTAAAGATGCGTTACTTATTCAACATCCAAATAGCACATTAAAGGAATATGGGGAGGTATAGTGCATTAAAATAAAATTGAAAAAGAAATCTTATTAATAATAACAACTGACAATTTACTAGCATTACTTATTTTATCAAGTTTTTGAAAATATTATATTGAAGGAAGCTGTTTCTGAGGCTGTGTACTTTGAAATTCCTATCCAAAGGACAGTTGCTACTCATAAATACTGTTGCATTTGTTTCTTTATAAAAAATTGAACTGTCATTCATGAAGAAGCGCGAATCCAATCGTATATCAAAAAGAAAATCTTCATACCACCTAGAAATCGGTGTTTTAAAACTCATTCTAAAAAATCGAATATATCAGAAAGATCTTGGTCATTTAGAAGTGAATTCCAATACTGCAAATATTGTAAGTACTGCAAGTAAGTCCAAAATAATGCAAACTCTTTTCATCAAATGTGATTGTAGATTGCTTCACAAAATCGGCGAATTTAGCCTTTCAGAAAAACAAATTAAAAATTTTACTGGGTTATCTTAGGGAAATCTTCTTGAAATAACTGTCTTGATGACTTCATTGTGTAATAGTCAATCTCGTTCAGTGATCTAAGCTCTTGCTGTGTTTTTTTAAAACTATACATATAGGAGATTCCAATAAACTATTAGATTCTATATTGAACATAGATAATGAACGGTCACAGATGAGATTCCAACAATATTCAGCAAGACTACTGATACTACATTTCCCCTGATATCTTTTGTCAATGGTAGCTATATCGTGGTGGAATATTTCTCCGTGCTCGTCACAGACTGATCCCAACTTTTCAGAAAAGAAATCTAATTGTGAATGTAGGAAATATATTTTCAATGACATGTTTACATTCGGGCCATTAAATTGCGTCAATATTTCATTCACATACCGCTTGTAGTGCTTAGATTTGTGGTTTCGGAGGAAATTTCGGATCACATTCTTTACGGATAACCAGGCTTTTCTCTCTTCACTGTTCAAGTATTCGTCAAATTCTGAGTCTTGCATAAGCTCACGAATTTAAGGCCCTATGAAAACCCCTTCTTTGATTTTCACTTCGCTATGTTTTGGGAATTTTGATTTTAGATAGCCAAATGCGTTTCCGTTTGGAACTATTACTTTTACGAAGTTTTTTACTATCACAAGTTTGATATGTAGAGAGACGTCAGAAAAACATTTTAAGTGTCTACCAGAGGGTCTTCAGCGAAGTTTCTTTGACCTGGTTTAAACGAGTCGCGTTCGGACCAAACCTTGACAGTGTAATGTTTGCCCCTAGCACGGCTATCCCAATAACATAAGAAGCGGGAAGGATACTTCCCACATCCTGTTTGCAGTCCTAACAGAATAGCTTAAATACTTTAAAGTCTGAACAGATTGACCAACAGTGTACGTGGTAATTTATTTCCAGAAGAAGCATTTTCATAACTTCATAGTATTCTTTTAAATGTGAAGCATAGGCAACAGGTATGGATTGAAACTCATTACCATTGTGCAGAAAAACTTCTTTCAGACTAGACTTATTTGAATCGATGCATAAAGGCCATTCGCTGAACTATATCTTTTGATAGATTAAGGGGGTCGTCTACCTTCGCGCCTGAATTTCGGGCATATTTTTGACGATGGATTGCGAAAAAACTACACATGATATTGACACAAAGTTTTTTAAATTTAATTATTACATTATTAAAAATTAAAAAAAATATATATTTTTTTTTTCGTTATCTTGGCCTTGACGCGTTATTGAATCGATCTCTGCCGGCGCGACATAGTAGACTTTGTGGCACGATTTCTCAGCTTCAGAACCTTGAAACATACATGTATAAAAACAGGCTTGACCTGGGACATCAGCATAAAAAATCTGATGCTTATTCTTTGCAATAAAGACCTTTATGAGTGTGGTATTACAGAAATAACAATCCACTTCATGATTTTGCGGTTCATTCCAAAGAATTGTTGTACAAAAATTTTGATTTGGATGATTTCCTCGACTTGCAGACCTCAGTTCAATCGCACAGTTATCATGACTGATTGACATTTTTCAAAATTCTACAGAAGAATAATTGATATCCTATTTGTTAATTTGTCTTTGATTTGTTGTTGTATAGAGACCACAAACAAAACAGAAAAAATTGTGATTATTCTTATACTTGCCCGCTATTTTCTCAGCTTATTTCAACTAAAGAAAAAAAATTGAATTCCTAATGTATATGTACAGACCTTATAACTACTGACTCAAAACGAAAAACACAAATATGTTCAACTTACATCTTATGAATTAAATATAATAACACAAAAACTATGATTGAAGACAAGTTTTACCGAAGAGTGAACAATGAAGTTGATCGTCTTATACTTCACAAATGCATGAATTTCAGAAACAAATGAACTGTAACTGATCGTCTTATGTTTCATAACTGCATGACATTCAGAAACAAATGACAATGTGAGTGAGCTTCTCAAGTTACTTGATTATGACCTTCATACAGTTCCAAAATATAACACGATCACTCACATTTCATTCACATCACTCACGATCACATCATATCACGATCCGATCAAAAAACATGTTCGCTCAAGTAAACGTCGAACATTTTAATATACAGTACCGATCAGAATTGTCCGGCCACCTGTTTTTCGACAATTGCTTAAATTATCCTAATTTGAATTATATAAGTGAACAAATTTGTTCCCTTGATTAAATTTAAAGCTATCAAAATTCATTATAAAATGAGCCCAGCATGAATTCGTTTTGTTAAATTTTGAAGAAGTTATTGCAGAAATAGTCAAGATTTCAATGCTTTCTTAAATTTCAAATAACTTTCGAAGTAATCATCATTTTTTAATGTTCTTGGGCTCATTTTAGAGCTAAGATTCTACAAAATCGCATTAAATTATCATTATATATCTATAAATTAATAATAAACTACAGGCAGACAGACAGACAGACACTTTCGTAAAAACCCTTTTTTCTGACTCAGGGGGTCTCAAAACGTAAAGATTTGATGAAAATTTCGAAAGTTATTTTTGACATAAAACCAATACCTTCTCATCCATGATGAGAATGTAAAAAGTAGGGAAATTTCGAAAACATTTCATCTGTAGGTAAATCATAATAAAGATCATATGAATATATATTTTAAGGGGATTCGATACGAAATTCATGATTATATGTTTTATATATCTTATAAAAATGTTTTTATCTAAGCAAAAGCAATATTGGAATTTTTCCAACTTTTTTATTTGAACTTTAACCTCGTGCAGTATGTAAGAAAAAAACATTAAAAAATGTTGATTACTTTGAAAGTTATTTAAAATTCAAGAAAGCATTGAAATCTTGACTATTTCTGCAATAACTTCTTCAAAATTTAACAAAACGAATTCATGCTGGGCTCATTTTATAATGAATTTTGATAGCTTTAAATTTAATTAAGGGAACACATTTTTTCATTTGCATAATTCAAATTAGGATAATTTAGGAAATTATCGAAAAACAGGTGGTCGGACAATTCTGACCGGTACTGTAGATAAATGAAGATTTGATTCCCAGTACGGCATTTAATACAAGTTTTCGGAAATTGAAAAGAAGGGTACGCATTTTTCAAGGTATTTCAGAAACAGATAATCCCAATTTAAGTAAGACTAGTCGGAAAGGAGTTCCTCTGCATAATGGTAATGAGTTTCCATCCATGCCTTACCTGCTGCCATTCTGTTAGGACTGCAGACAGGATACACGGAGTATTGTTGCTTCTTATCCTGTTGGAACAGCCGTGCTAGGGGCAAACATTACACTGTCAAGGTTTGGTCCGAACGCGACTCGTTTAAACCAGGTCAAAGAAGATCGATTCAAGAACGCGTCAAGGCCAAGATAACGAAAAAAAAAATATATATTTTTTTTTAATTTTTAATAATGTAATAATTAAATTTAAAAAACTTTGTGTCAATATCATGTGTAGTTTTTTCGCAATCCATCGTCAAAAATATGCCCGAAATTCAGGCGCAAAGGTAGACGACCCCCTTAATCTATCAAAAGATATAGTTCAGCGAATGGCCTTTATGCATCGATTCAAATAAGTCTAGTCTGAAAGAAGTTTTTCTGCACAATGGTAATGAGTTTCAATCCATACCTGTTGCCTATGCTTCACATTTAAAAGAGTACTATGAAGTTATGAAAATGCTTCTTCTGGAAATAAATTACCACGTACACTGTTGGTCAATCTGTTCAGACTTTAAAGTATTTAAGCTATTCTGTTAGGACTGCAAACAGGATGCGGGAAGTATCCTTCCCGCTTCTTATGTTATTGGGATAGCCGTGCTAGGGGCAAACATTACACTGTCAAGGTTTGGTCCGAACGCGACTCGTTTAAACCAGGTCAAAGAAACTTCGCTGAAGACCCTCTGGTAGATACTTAAAATGTTTTTCTGACGTCTCTCTACATATCAAACTTGGGATAGTTAAAAACTTCGTAAAAGTAATAGTTCCAAACGGAAACGCATTTGGCTGTCTAAAATCAAAATTCCCAAAACATAGCGAAGTGAAAATCAAAGAAGGGGTTTTCATAGGGCCTTAAATTCGTGAGCTTATGCAAGACTCAGAATTTGACGAATACTTGAACAGTGAAGGGAGAAAAGCCTGGTTATCCGTAAAGAATGTGATCCGAAATTTCCTCCGAAACCACAAATCTAAGCACTACAAGCGGTATGTGAATGAAATATTGACGCAATTTAATGGCCCGAATGTAAACATGTCATTGAAAATATATTTCCTACATTCACAATTAGATTTCTTTTCTGAAAAGTTGGAATTTGAAATACGGACTCGACCATTACCTTTATTATGGAGTTGGCCTTGGGAGGGAATCTCTCCAATCTAGAAGCTTCGCCTTAAGGGCATGTGATACTTGAGAATAGTAATAAGTTCATGTGAACAATTTGGTCGAGTTTCCACATGTTCGTATCCAAAACACATAAAATTTTGTTTTCAAAATTCCGGAAATGGTATGGAAGATAGAAACGGACGTAGATAGATTACTTCTGGTTCTGACAGTGAAAGCAAATTTTCCGGTATATTTTGCTAAAATTGAACTTTTTTTCAATTTGGAAACAAAAGCAGTCTATCCACGTCCGTTTTTATCTTCTCTACCATTTCCCAAATTTTAAACAAGAAATTTTAGGTCCTTCAGACAAAAACATGTAGAAACCTAAAATCAATAAAGTTTTCTAATTTCCTAAGTATCACATGCCCTTAAGAATGAATAAATAAGGTTTTTAAATATACCCTATTGAAAAAATCGTCGCTGATTTCCTTATCGGAAATCAACACGAGGATTTCCTTGAGGATTTTTTCATAAGAGTATTTATATGTTTTAAACCTGAATTTGATGGAAGAATAGTCATGTACAACGTTTTTTGCTTTTTAAAATAAAATAATTTTTAAGAGCTTTCTAAAATCGTGTTACTTGTTCACATTAACCTCAATCATCTCATGGAGCGGATGTGATTGAAGAATCACGAGGACAGATATTGATTTAACGCACGAAAATCTATAAGAAATATCTCATCTGGTTATAAATTTCTGTTTACTTCAGGTGATCTAAACTTGCAAGCCTATGTTATTAAAGAATAAATGAAAGAAGAAAGTATAGTTATTCTCAAGTGCTTCTTTTATAGAAGGAGTTAATTTCCTCGTTGGTGATCTATTTGGCAACTGAATTAGGGTGGAATTATTGTTATGCATATAACGATTAACGAGCTTACTGTCCAACTAGAGGGCTTTGCAGAGCTGCTTGATAAAGGAGGAGGAATCAGAAGACTCCAACAAAAGTTCCCAGGTATCGAGTTTGATTGCACATCCATTTCCTAAATGAATGTGTTTCACCTATTCAATATTGATCAATATAAGTATAAATCAACATAAATAAAGTAGAAATGAAAATAATATTGTTACGAGCGTATCAAGGCGGCGGAATTTTTCCAAAAATTCGTAATAATAAATCATTAATTAAATTTGTATGCCACTTGAAGCGCCCATAACCCGAGCACCTTGACAAGACCGCTGATGCAGCTCATCATTGCTCGGGTCGAAGACTTTAAAAAATTGTTGGTTCAGGAAGGAAATTCCCAATCTTGATACTCTAAGCCAAATAGTTATTAGCTTAAAATTATTATTATATAACTTCGTCGTTAAGATGCTATTGATTTTGATGTACTTAAACATACAAATGGTAGATCAAAGTCAATACAATTGTATGTCATGAAAAATTGGTATATATTCATATTAAATTAAATAACTTTTCAATCAAAATATATCAAATTCAATGTTAGCATTATTAAAATAAAGGGTTTCCCAATAAGGGTGATATGTTTTGAAATTGAAAAAAAACACTGAATATTCATTCGGAATTGATCGAAATCTTTTTTATTATATTGGATATTCTATGCCATTTATGATTTAAACAATATATCGGCCAAATGTCCCCCGAGACTTGAGCCAAAAATGCGCCTCATCAGAAAAGATGATTTTTTGATGAAAATTGGGATCATTTTCAATTGATTCCAGAGCCCAATCCGCGAACTCCCGACGCAAACGATGGTCATTAGGCTTCAGTTCTTGGGCCAGAATCATCTTATAGGGATGCAGGCCAAGATCCAATCGCAAAATACGCCAGGTAGTCATCCTGGACAGGCCCAATTCCTGAGATCGGCGTGGCACGGACAATTCACGGTTTTCCTCGATACTGGCCTGTACGGCGGCTATATTCTGTGTAGAACGTGCGGTACGCATACGATTTTTAGGCTTAGTATCCAATAGAGTAAATTCACTCTCCAACTTATCGATTATTCGACGAATTGAGAGCGCGGATGGAGCAGAATGACGACCATATTTTGCACGATATGCTCTTTGAACACCGACAAAACTTCTCGAATTTTGATAAAATAATTGGACAATTTCCAAACGTTGTGGAAGCGTGAAACTACTCATGATTAAATGGCAAACCTTACTGATGACAACTCACAGCAGACGTCAAAAATTTCAGTTCAAATGAGCCCGATAGGGACATTCAAAATCATATCACCCCTATTGGGAAACCCTGTATATGCATAAAGTATATTAAAATTGAAGTTAAAAGCTGTATTCTTCTTAAGAAGGAAGTATTTCGAATTTAATATGCGCTACTGAAAAACAAACTTCCATCATATGCGATGAAAGTTAATACAGAAATTTCTAACAGTATTCCAACAAATTTTACCTGAATAATAATTTACCAAATTAATTCGAAATTGAAACTAAAATTGGAATAAAGGCAGGATCATTATAAATATAAATGACGAAAACTAATAGGTAAATATCTGTGGGCACTTTTATAATCACATGTGTTATATTTCTATATTCTGGGTTATATTATATTGTTTTAGATTGTTAATGTAAATAATAAAAACTAACGCGTGAATATCTGTACGAATTAATATAATCGCACATTTTGGTTTGTATAAATTCTAAATTATACTATATTATGGTTCAAATATATACATATATATATATATATAATATATTATGTATATATATATTATATATTATATATATAATATTATTTCAAGGTTTTTTATGTTAATGACATTATTACATATGTGTATGTGTGTATGTATGCCGGTGCATGTATATACATATATGTATATATATTTTTAGGAATCGACACGAAAATGTACAAGGGGATGGGTGGGTGTAATGATTGTTATAAGAAACTAAATCGTGGAATGAGCGAATGAAAGAATGATGCGCACAGGTGGGTAGGATAAGAACGGAGAAGAAAAGGAGAAGAGAAAGAATCAAATGATTTTACTAGCACACACGTGAGCCAAAGCTTAAAGTTTGTGAGCGCGCGTGAACCCTTCCAGCGACGCTACGATAACCTTACGTCTGCCGTAATTAGCTTACGCTCATCCGTACGCCCCTTCTCTGGCGATTCCTAGGCACGTTAAAAACCATTCAATGAGTTCTTTTACCGCTGGCATCGATGTTATATCCTAAAATAATATATTTTTTGTTATTACCCCTACCTAAAATCCACTAAATACCCTTCCTGTAAATAAAAATTTATTTAAAATCTGAACAACGAAATGTCGTTAGCCAGTGAGTGACATATTGCCATAAACCCTGAACCAACATTTTCCTGAAAATATGAGAAATTGTTAAGGTATCAGGCCCTCAATTAAAAATATAAACATATCAAATTCTGGAGTTAGAACAATCCAGAAATCATTATAAATTAATAAAATGGCCATGACAACAAAATTTCTCACTTGGCAACAGACGAAAGGAATTTCGAAGCTACCAAGTATTTGGTGAGTTCAGTGTCAGCACAAATTCCTTTCCCATGGAAATCACGCCACAAGAAATAATTCTAAGCCATCACTAATCCCCACCGGAATAACATCGATGCGAGTCAACGAGGTAAATTAATTTTAAATCAAAATCGCAGTCTGACGAGCTTCTTACTCCGGGTAAGAACGCTAGGGAGTAAAACACGGATCTTTGTTTATGCCCGTCCGTGGTTCGGAACATACGTGTTGTTAGGAATCGACAAAGTTGGTTAAAGTACACACACTTGGGCGGACGTAAATAATTTCCAAATTTTTCCTCCAACGAAAGCCGTTCACGGGGTTGTCGCGCTAAAAAATACCGATCATATTTTTACCACTACGCTTCGCGCCAAATTAATATTTTGAGTGCGTCTGTGGTCGGTCAGCCGCAAGAGTTGACTGTGCGTGTACAGCCTGGCGTCGAAAAACAAAATTCTGAAAAATAATCCTGTTGTCGAACCTCAAAACGACGAAAAGATATTTTTCGAGGAGCCATATTAAGGTTATAAACGATTAAAAGCGGAGAAAAAAAAAATTTAAAAGTACTGTTTTCTTTCTGGTTCAAAGCCATCCGCCTTTTAATTTTTATAAAATTAACAAGGCCAGTGTCGAAAATTCGTGCGTGTGTGCTTGTTGCAACCACGTGCAACCGGTGAAAAGAACGAACGAAAGTGACCAGTTTTAGTCACACCTCGTCAATACTTTTTTGAAGCCCAGTTGGGTCAGGAAGATAAGGGTGACGTCGACGACAGCATTCTTCTCCCGCCCTTATCCTACCAACTGGTAGAATTAATAACTTCGATGGGTAAGCTGTATCGTACAATTTTAGAACCATTTTGTTTATAATAAATGTGTGTAAAACCTTACCATCGAAATTCACTAGGTAGAAACTATCATAAAAATAAACTTCGGCATTGTTAGAAAATTTTCTTTTGGTAGCGAGTCAAAATTAGGAAAAAAAACACCGGGAAGCGATCCCGCTTAAAAATAAAGAAAAGGACACGAAAGTGTCCCACAGTTTGTGAGCCTCCACGTGCAATCTTTCATCTTCCAAATAAATGTTAAATTATTGTTAATAATATTTAATTATTTATTTCCCACACCTACCATCCGTACGTAACATTCACTGTTACCTAAATTTTGAAAACCAAATATCATTCATTTTTGATCCAAAAATGTAAAAACCTAGAATCCATAAAATTTGTTAAATTCTTGAGTATCACACGCCCTTAATGTACAAAGTTCACCATATTCTTATTTATACTTGTGTGAAAATTCTATGGAAATCATTGTAATTGAGATGCAGGTTTTACCCGTTACCTGGCAACTCTTTAATGGCCACCCAACTAATTTTATTTCGACTCGGAACGACCCGAAATAAAATTTTATCTTAACGACTTATTGGGCGCCAGGCACTCTCTCGAATGACGAAATTTTGTTTTTACAATTTAAAGCAACAATAATACCAACACTATTTATGATAATGCCGACGAGACTCGAAATTCCAAAAATTAACACAAGGCGGGGTTTAAGTAAGGTCACAACAGCTTACCGGGTAAATAAATAAAACACCAGAATTTAATTAATTAACATGAGAGTCTGAACACTATTTATTAAATTCAATTAGGACTCGATACAAAGAAAATGAATGAATATAAAAAGCCAAGAAATCTACGCAATTATTAATAAGTATAATTAAAATGACAGAATTCTCGGAACATTCCCGAGCCACGCGACAATATGGCGGAATTAATTTATTGGCGCGCGTCATCACCAGAGAGAACTAGAATCTACTTATTTTTAAATGTGAGTTTAAGCCTTACGTCGCGAGAGACAGAATTAATTCGATCTAGGTTATCCGGTAGTTCCGGACAACTTGCCAAGAGAATTTAATTAGTATCAAACTTACGCTACCTGTACTACGTCTCCTAACTCCGGGACGAACCGCAGAACAAATTCTCCTTCCATCTTTTGTTAGCCGGTATCCCTAATATTTTATCCTTTTATCCTTTAATCGGCTTTTGGCACTTGCCTTCACGAGTCGCAGGACGAGAGTGAAGAAGGAAGACGCGACGCTGATGAAATTCCCGACCTGCCCCACGAATTACATGCGTGACCCAATCGGGCACCCGGAAGCAGGTCAAATGTCATACATCTAATAGACGACTAGACAACCCGTGCCTAGTATAGTAGTTGTCTTCGGCAAATATTTTCTGCAAACACGCGGTTCTCTCAATTACAACGAACGGCGCGTGTAGTGGATTGGCACTATTATGATTAGTGACCATTTACATCCTACGACGTAAATTTAGTATCACAAAATGTCTAAAATACTAAATATCAAGTACCGGGGTCTATGTGCCCCAGGGTACATCTTCCGGGTCACGTGGTGGCATCTGGTCGTCTCGTGCGTCGCTCTCCGACGATCGATGTATCGATGCTCGCAAGTCGTCATAGCGGCCAGTGTTTACGTTGACTCGGTAGCCGGTTGTGTCTCATCTCCGACGCTGCTGTCCTCCGGTGCTGCTGTCCTCGTATCGCTCATGGAACAGACGGGACAAGAAGCGTAAGTGCGTGCAGTGCGTGATTAGTGTATTTCGAGTGCTCTCGGGTGGCGACGAAGTGCGGGCTCTCGTCACACGACTTTTTCCCCAAGGACATAAACTCATCTGTCATACCGGTGAGTTTACGAAATTAAATCTTTTTAATGTGACGGGTAAATTTTACCACGTCACAGTATCTTTATGGCCCCCGATCACTAGTGTAATTTTAAGCTCTTTGTGGTATCCTTCGCATTGTGTGAAATGTCTTTACGAATTGATTAAAATTAATACAAAATCTGTAAAATCGCAACGTGTTGTTGAAAAAAAAGTTCGTATACAACATAATGTGTTTACGTTGACTCGGTAGCCGGTTGTGTCTCATCTCCGACGCTGCTGTCCTCCGGTGCTGCTGTCCTCGTATCGCTCATGGAACAGACGGGACAAGAAGCGTAAGTGCGTGCAGTGCGTGATTAGTGTATTTCGAGTGCTCTCGGGTGGCGACGAAGTGCGGGCTCTCGTCACACGACTTTTTCCCCAAGGACATAACCCCATCTGTCATACCGGTGAGTTTACGAAATTAAATCTTTTTAATGTGACGGGTAAATTTTACCACGTCACAGTATCTTTATGGCCCCCGATCACTAGTGTAATTTTAAGCTCTTTGTGGTATCCTTCGCATTGTGTGAAATGTCTTTACGAATTGATTAAAATTAATACAAAATCTGTAAAATCGCAACGTGTTGTTGAAAAAAAAGTTCGTATACAACATAATGTATATTACAATTTTCAACGATAGGTGCATGATTTTGTTGATAATTTCAAAGTGTTATATTATGTTAATGCATTTAAATTTAAATGAAAGAGTTGAAATATTTCTGTGGAAAAAGAGTCGCTTTCGTCTGTGTCAGGATTGGATCCCGGAATTTCGATTCCCGGCAGCAGTGATAACATTTCAAAACTCAACCATACCATCGAATTTAGGCCATGAGTTAAATAGTTTTGTAAATTTTGTTTACATATTTTACTTTAATCGCAAATAGATTTTTTATTCCAAATTTAATACCTTGCACTAAGCAGCAGTATATTGGTATAATAATCGTGATAACTCTGCGCGATTCTGTAGAAATGTACCTTTAGAATTAAATTAAGAACATTATAAAATTTTTACCATTTCAGATTTAATTCGAAATTTAAGAAACCATTCGAATTTGTACAACATTTCTGCAATATTTTTTTAAATAATTGTTGAAATGACTTCATCGTGAACTTATTTACGTACAATTTTGACAGGTTTTAAGCAATGCATTTATCAATCTTTTATTTTATCAATCATGCAATTAAAATAAAGAGAACATAAGCTATTTTATTTTATTTTTTATGTAGATGGTTGTGGGAAATAAAGGCAAAAGAGGACGAAAGAAAGAAAAAGAAGGAATTGATTTTGGAAGGTTGCCTTCTTTTTCTTCCCTCCTTTTTTGTTCGTTTATCATAATCGTTTATTTGAAAAAAAATTGGTCCTAATTTGGTCGTTTTTTTGTTTTTTTAGGGTTCAAATATTTTCGAATTCTTGACATTTTGAATGATACATAAGCAACTATAAAAAATAGTCGGACTGTCAGTTATTTTTATGCACATAATTTGTTCATATATTGATGTAATTGTGAACTGGAAGGAGTTTGCGACTTTGAAGGACATCCTTGAACCACATAGCTGATCTTTTGTACATCCTTTTTCTGTTTGGATCATTAAAATCAACGTCAACGATTCCAAAACGTTCCCTAAAAAAATAAAAGCCAACGTATATTACATTCATACTTCATAAATAAATCACTTAGCATTGGTGGGCACTAGGGATATGACACGAACTATTCTGTACTTTAAGAGATGTGTACTGTTGTCCAAAAATTGGCGCTTTAATCGTCACTTCATATCAAAAATTTGTTTCGAAGCCATTAAAGAATTGAATGATTATCCAACAAATTAATCAATTTACATTGAAAACTTTTTCTTATAACATGAATATACCTGTAATTTGACGGAAATTGAAACATTACTCTGTATTGCACTGAAAGAGTGACTGACAAAGTGACGACCGCAGCATCATATGGTTAGTTTCTCTTTTCCCGAACAGAATTTGAAAATGACAAGTCGTACTTCTGGTTTTTACAAATATAATAAGAGGGTGGACCAATAAGTACCCGTGTAGGGAATACAGACGAAAGTTTTTCACAAAAGCTTTTTTTTTTCAACGTACTCTGGTTTCAGGGCGATACATTTTTTCCAACGTCCCAGCCATTGGGCATTAATCCATAGCATTATTCATGCCTTGTCGTATTGGAAAAGCACATTTTCCTTTGCTAAATGGGGCCGTGTCTCTTTCAATTTCTTATCGAATCGGTTTAATAATTCACTGCAGTACTGCTCCGTGATCCTGCGTCCTTTCGCCGAAATGTCCATGAGGATTATTCCCTTCGAATCCCAAATAATCGTATCCATGACGTTTCCGGCACATGGGACCGTCTTTGCCTTCTTCAGAGCAGATTCAGCGGTGTAGACTTAACGTGAAAACTCCTACGGATTTTGCTCAGAGAGGTCCAAACACTGCTTCGAAGTTTACAGCCGTATCCGTTTGTTGTTCACTATGTACAATTGCGACACCCATCATGTCAACACTTTTCCCATTAGCAGCTCATCACGTAAAAAGTTAATTGAACCTTCGTTCGGCGATCAGCAAGCATCATGTCGTGGACATTTTTAACGATTTCCGCAGTAACCACGTCTGCCGGACGGTCTGGGGGCTCCTAATGTACGGCCACGTTTAAATTCGTTGAACCAATATTTCACGATTTACATAAATGTGAAATGTCCCTATAGACAGCACCCAACTTCGTTTTTACTTCTTCGCACGATTTTCCATCAATAACTAAAAAGCGATTTACGGATCGATATTGTTTTTTTTTTTCTATTGTATCGGAAAACACCAAACACATTTATTACAAATGGCTGTCAAGTCAAAAATAACCTATGAATTAATCTAAAATGTTGTATGACGTCGTTTGAAAGATGCCTCGGTGTTGGGTACTAGTCTTTTTTGTTTGGCTGTTAGGCTATTGTCCATCAGCTGCTGACTTTCGTCTGCCTCTAGGTATGGTTTTAGTTTGCTAATGTGCACGTGCCAATAATACCTCCCCCTTTCGTCTTGCAGGTCGATAATTACTGGCGACTGTTTTTTCTTAACAATGTATGGCCCGTCGAATTTCTCGGCTAGCTTTGCGTTGAAATTTGCCGCCTTGTCGGAGAGTTGTTGTGTTTTCTTCAGGACCTTGTCTCCGATATACGGTGTCCAGCTCCTCCGTCTAAGGTCGTAATATTTCCGTTGCTTCTGGAAACTCTGTGTGATTTTGACTCTCGCGAGCTCCAGAGCTTCCCGCAGTCTCTGGATTCGAAAGAAAGAAGGCATGCATATGACTATGTCGTTTAAGTAGGCGAAAGCTTGCTGGACCATATCGGGTGTAATGGCCCGGCCTCAAAGTTGCTGGAACGTAGATGGGGCGGAGTTTAGACCAAAAGGCATGACATTAAATATGAAGAGACCTCTCCCGTAAACGGTGAATGCTGTAAGCGGCTTACAGTCCTCTGCTAGTGGCACGTGCCAGTAGCCATTTTTCAAATCGATCATTGATAGATATCTGGCCCCCCGCAGTTCGTCTAATATCGCATTTACTTGTGGAAGCGGGTAGGCGTCCATCCTGGTGACGCTGTTTAATTTCCGGAAGTCGATGCAGAACCTTGGCTTGCCGTCCCTCCGACGGATTATAACCATCGGCGAGGTCCACGGACTGCTTGAAGGTCACACTACCCCTTCTTTTATTATTTTGTCTAGTTCCTCGTCGATTATTGCCTGCATGGCGGAATTCCGCGGGCGGTATCGTTGCTTGACCGGCGTTGGGTCTGCGAGTATGATCTAGTTCTCGATGAGGGGGGTTGTTCCCCTGACCTGGTTGAATTGTCCCACGTGTTCCTCCAGGAACCGCTTGGCCTGGGTTTGCTTTTCTTTTTCCAGGTCGGTCATTGTGATTGGCCCGCTGATGGCGAATGTGGCTGTTTTGCTATTGTTTTTACCCGGTGTAATGTCGGTTCCGTTAAGGAGCATCTGGAGTCCGAATTTAGTCAGGGCGTCCATTCCTAGGAGGACGGCGGGGTTTAAAGTAGGTAACTCGAGAAAATCAGCGGCGATGGTTAGACCAGCTGCAGAAATGTTTCCGGTGAGTTTGTCCCCCAAGGATATTTCTGACCCGTCGGTGACAATTGCCACTTCGCCGCTTTCTCCCCTCTGCCAGCCTTCCTCGCAGCATTAGTAGCTTGTTTTTCGGTCGTCAAGGATGAGGCGCAGTAATCCCTTCCCGTCAAAGTGGCAGTTCCACATCCTCATCTAGTCGAGGGTGTGGCCGGTGTTTTGTCTCATGTGTTCCTGAACCGGTATGCCTAGGGGTTTCTAACGCCCTTTCTTGACTGGTGCTTGAGGGGTGGTTCAGAAACCGCAGTTGGCCCAAGCAGCCGTGATGGGGGGCAGGGCCTCGTTGCGAGCTGGCCGGCGGCTCTTTCTCAATGCTTGAAGCTATTACCTCCCTCCGGGTCGATGAGGCTACTAGAACTTCCCTCAGTTCCTGTAGTTCTTTCTCCATGTGTTCCAGGTCCTTGGTCCAGCCCGGGTCTTCCTTGTAATTGGGTGGGTCCCTGAGCTTCTTAGCAAACAGACCTGGGTTTTGCCTGACGAATGTCACCATGCGATTCCTGAGGACGGCCAGGGAACTGCTGGTGTCTAATTCGTGCCACTCGCGCTCTTGGGTAAGCTGCTCCTTCTTAAGGCGGTAAATTCACGACACGACCATGGTCAAGAGCGATATACCTCTTTCAAGTAAGAGCTGGTGATCTCTCCTCGTTGAGAGCGATGTACCTCTTACAGTTAAGTAAGAGCTCGTAGTCTCTCCTCTTTGAGAGCAATGTACCTCTTGCAGTTAAGAGCATGTATTTTCCTGGAGCCTGTTTTCAGTGGTCTTGCCGCCTTGGCATCAGACGACTGATTGTGTCTATCACGGAGTCGTTCGCGTTTATATATTGGATTTATAACTTAATTCGTGCGGTTTTCTAAGAGATAGCGTAACTTGATTATTATTCCATCGTTCCAATATTCCGAACATGCGTTAGAAAGGTACTGCCATTGTTCGTCTTTTTCAGTATATGTCATTCATTTGAAGCCTAAACAACGATAATTGATTATTCACTCAAATATGTCGAACTTTGTGCCTGAAAAAGTGTTTTTGCGGGGAGTTCTTCTTCATTACTTTAATATGAAGAAAACTGCTGCCAAGTCATCGTATTTTGGTGGAAGTTTATGGTGAACATGCTCTAGCTGAGCGAACGTGCCAAAAGTGGTTTGCATGATTTAAAAGTGGTGATTTTGAATTGGAAGACGAAGAACGTCCTGGGCAGCCAAAAAAATTTCAAGATGAAGAACTGGAAGCATTACTCGATGAAGATTGTTGCCAAACACCAGAACAGCTCGCAGAATCCTTGGGAGTCACACAAGCAGCCATTTCAAAACGTTTAAAAGCAGCCGGATACATTCAAAAGCAAGGAAATTGGGTTCCATATGAACTCAAGCCGAGAGACGTTGAAAGGCGGTTTTGCATGTCCGAAATGCTGCTGGAACGTCACAAAAAAAAGTCATTTTTGCATCGGATTGTTACTGGTGATGAAAAATGGATCCATTACGACAACCCCAAGCGCAAAAAATCATATGTGAAACCTGGCCAACCAGACAAATCAACGGCAAAGCCGAATATCCATGGCGCGAAGGTAATGCTCTGTATTTGGTGGGATCAGAAGGCTGTGCTGTATGTGTGGGCGGTCGCTAGGTGGTAGAGCGGTCATCTGTCTGACGCATCGTATTTATCAACGTCGTTTCTGAAATTCGGTACATACATATACCCGAGTTAGTCGTTGTGCGTTCATGTTTCGATCGTCGAGTCAGGCTTCCTGTCCAGGGTGCGTTGACCTTCCGTCGTGGTCGTACGTTCGTAAGTTTGAGTTAATCGTCGACATTTGGTGTGGTGTTGCCCGACCTTATTCAAGAACTTGGCATGTCCGGATGAGGGTTCCTTGGCTAAACCTGTGTTAAAGTAATAGTTTTAGTGGAAATTGTGTTCCTTTTTTTTTAATGGTGCAAAATTTGAGTGTGGGTAGGCATTTTTTTCAATTTTACGGGATTGAAATAGGCACGTTTTTTTTGCCAGTGGAGTTGTTCGTAGAGTCACACTAAATTGTACATAATAGATTTTATGTGCCACCGGCGCGCAAACTCGTTTTTTCGCTACAGTTAACAGTAGCGCAATGTAGTACATTTCGCCAGAAAGGAATGAAATGTAAAAATTGAACTGCGCATGCGCCCATAGCCATGAAACGAAGCTCAATCCTTCTTATTCTTCTTCTTCCTCGTACAGCGTTAGCATCTTACTGGCAAAGCCTTGTACATTTGAACTGCGCATGCGTCTACTAAAATCCATTACTACTACACAAGATCGATAAAATCAAAATGGCCGGGACTAGTCGTGACATATCAAGTGTACTATCAAACATTTGGAGTGCCGAAAAGGTCGAATGTTGAGAATGTGTGATACGACACTATTGTAACGGAACACTTGCTTGATTAGAATTATAATGTTAATATTTCTTATTTATGAGCTTTATTGTTGTTTATAACCCTCCCCTCTACCATTTTCTTCTAGCGAAGAGGCTGAGCTAGCAGCACGTCGGATTCCCACTCTGGACGCCGACATTTTGGGTTTGTGTCGAGTCTGGACGAGGAAGAGAGAAAATCCATAACCGGGAATTTCGAACTACCGCGAGTTGTCAAGACGAACAACTTATCGAGCTAGGATCAGTGCCTAGTCCTCTAATATTTTTTTTTGTTATGCTATTTTTTTTGGGTATTTTTCGTTACCTTAACGCTGGTTGAGGATTGGTCCAAGAAAGACCTGGCGCCCGCGGTTATCATTTTTTTGAGTTAAGTCATTTGATTTCTCTTCTCTGTTATTTTTTTTTTTTTGAGTGGAGTAGAGAATTAATTGTTTTTTAGCTAGTACCAGAGTGGGAAACCGGAATTGGGCGCGGCTATCTAACTGAATTGGAAAGTTGGAAAAAGCTACGTCACAATGGTAAATACAGACACTGACAGCGGCACACCAAATCTATCGCTTTATATCCAGTCACACCTACATAAAAACAGACTTAACATTCTAATGTATTTCTCATTTGTATTTTTCTAAATTTAGTCGTTCTTTAATAAACAAATTTATAATAATAATTGAACGTGCATCTCCGATTTTTTTCATCCCCCCCCCCCCCCCCATTTACCGAACCCTGGCTGAATGAAGCGTCTGGCAACCAGGGGGAAAGTAGGGATGTTACACGGTAACAATAACATTTAAAGCATCGTACTTATGATTCTGTGGCGAAATTTGAATTACAAGGTGTAGGAATGAATACAATAATTTTAGTTTTCACTGATAATAACTAGAAAAACATCGTATACTTGCATTAGAGGCAGTGTAATGGTTCACAACTGGCGGAACGTCTTCACTGTCAGGATTGGATATTGGTAGAAGTGAGATAAAAATAGTTGTGTTGCTCCATTCAATAGTCAACCTTATTGGTGAAGACGGTCCCCCAATTGTGAACCACTGCACTGCTTTTAGTGACAGGTATACAATGTTTTTCTAGTTTACATCGTTAAAAAATAAAATTATTGTGTTTATTCCTACACCTTCTAATTCAAATTTTGCCACAGAATCATAGTTGCAATGCTTTAAATGTTTTTTTCATCGTTCTTAGCCATAATAATGCGAGGTCAGAGAATGATCAGAGAATGATCAGAGAACTCTGACCGTTCTCTCAACCGGGTCCACTGGGGCTATTATGACTTTAAAGTAACCTGCGCCTTGTTTTTTTTCAAAATAAATTTCAAGTCTTATTTATTTTGAATTAATTATGATACTTTGAGTAAAGTAACTGGCGCTGAACTAGAGTTTTATTTTCTATCATTTAAGTATTTTCAGCTATTTATATATAGGATTTATAAAATATTGGGTATGCTCAAATTACAGGTTCCGCGTAAGGACCTGCATCTCAATTAATGAATTCTTAGAAAAGTATCGAGTGAAGGATTTAGAAACAGTTTCGGAGAAAGTCAAGACTGCGCGAAAAAAAATTTGGTATTTTTCCATTTTTTGCTACGTAACTCTTCTTCGCTTTAGACATTGTTTTTACATATTTACATATGTACTCATTTCAATATTATATTAGAATATAGTAGTTGAAAAAAATTATGAATAATATATAGTTAATAGTTAACATTAAATAAAGTATCGAATTGCATTGTCAAACTGAAGCAGAAAAAATCGTATTAGGAAAAGCTGACAGGAAACTAACATGGGTTACCGAATCACTCGTTCACGCCAATGGGCTATAAAAAATTATGAAGAGCGAACAGAATTTCAGCCTGATGAACAATGCACTCAATGACCCATAAATTTTTAATTACAATATTGATTAGTTGGTAATATTTCTTCTTTCTCAAGATTTTTGGCTAGATAAAAACTTTTCCAGTTTTATTATTAATATATCAACATAAAATAGTAAAAGATAAATGTGTAACAAATTGCTTGTAATAGACGGAAATATTATTAAAAAAAAAACACGTGCATAAAATTTATATTTATATCGTCAAATTGCGGTACTTTCATGTGGTTCATACGTTTCACATGCATGCGTCATCCACACGGAGAAAAATAGTTGAAGTAATTTCACTCAACTCTGTCGATTAAACTTGGGACATAAGGACATTTGAACATGTATTAAATCCTAGTGGGGTAAAATGAATTTGATAAATACCTAATTCACCCGAAGTGAATAACAATAAGCGTTACATAGGAAATAGTAAGGAGTTGAGTAAAACGTTATCGACGACAGGGCACCAACATGCGTCAGTGGGTTAACATGAAATGTATAAGTATATCACCGAGGCTTGAGGTGCTTCAAACCGTAGTTGGGTAAAATGAGCATCGGGCGTATTATTTCAACTGACAATGGTATGGTTCTCTTGAATAAAAAAAAATTCTCACCTCGAACCTACCAATAGTCATCCGGTACATACATAAACAACATACGAATACATTCACACCATTCAGTCGTAGCCAATCATATTTTAAATCATAAATACACTTAAACATATAAGCTTATATATATATAAACCTAATAACTACATTTATATATAGTACAGTGATCCCAGAACGTGGGAGCTGGCGGCCCCCACCACGCTCCCATGTGGGAGCACACATAATGAAGCGCGCCTTGTCGGTGTGTCCCCACTTCCTCACTTCGATTTCACGCTTTCGTCTGTTGAGCCAAGATCGAAACCTTTCTTTCTTTGATATTTTTGAAAACATTCACTTAAAATGAATATCTAATCATTTTTTTTTAATTTTAGGATAATTTAAAGAATTAAAAAATGATTTTCTATTGAAATTTAAACTCAATAAATTTTCAAAGTTTCACAACGAAATATCAATTTCTATATTTGTTAGCTATGCAAATCAAATAATTCAATTACAAAATTATGTAGAGAATATTATATATTGAGGAATTATAAAATATGATATTGGAGTTTGAAAAATAAAATATTAACATAATTAAGTATTACATAAATTATATCTAATTATACAATCGAAATTATACAGTAGAGTTTCTTCTCTGGTATAAGGCAACATTGAAAAAAATTTCATTCAAATAAAATACCCAGAAAGCTAATGCGTAATATTATTCACATATGAATTTCATTATAAAACTGTTACGTCAGAAACGTAAAATTTCTCGTCTTAAAAGATTCCTATATATGTTACTTGTACGTTTTATGCTAATATACTAGGTTTTGAGATGCCTAGGTATACAACTCACGCACTACAATTGGCGTTATAGTTAATATAATAAGTTTTGAGATGCTTATATATATAACTTACGCTTTTTCCTTGCTTGAGAAGGCAAGAGAAAGAGTTTTGTCGAATATTTCTCCTTGTTGATAGCTGGATAACGGCACAATCCTGACTGGAGTTAAGTAGTGCTAGTCAAGTAGTACAGGAAGCGTATCAGACAATCCAACTTGCTTGCTAAACACTGGTTAAGTTCGTTTTCTGTAGATTTAACTCTCAGAACTCGACTTAATACGACGATACACGTATCTAACGGCACTTATTAATTCACGACCACCGGACTTGCACCACTTAAGGACCAGGGATTATATTTACCAAGTACCGAGGTAATCCTTGTATAAGATACCGAATTACGAATATCGAAGGGTCAATTCGTGACACCGACAGTATGACTTGCGGACGGAGTGATTACCGACGTTAAGATCTTGAAGACTGAACAGCTACCAGCGAAAAGACAACCTCCAGAGGTAAATCTGGGGTTTATATATTATTGATTATTCCTATAGTGGGAGTGCATTCATATTTTCGTGGATCGGCACGTACCTTGCTACTCGATGGATCGGCACGCGTCTGGCAGCAATGTCATTGACCATACTTGCTGACAATCGCGTAAATGCATGAACTGGCGGCGCGTTCCCATACAGGTCATACTATCGGGATCAAAGTTCATTTACGCTCAATGCGGTACATCTTTCTCTCGCCTTTTCAGCTATGTTACTTAATATGTATATGTTGACAGGTCGGTGCAATTGTTCTAAGCTACAAATACACTGACTCATCTATTATTTTATACATTAGGTTTTAATCTTATTTCCTTATAGTATTTATGTAATACATAATCTTCTAGTGTCTATATTTTGAAATATTATTTACGTTATCTTGCGAATCCCCAATAATGTGATTGATGTTATTGATTATCCATTATTGGTCCTTGCCGATTATTAGGTACTGGTGTTTGATTATTATTATTAACTATTTAACGACTGTTAACAATAATGAATTTTATTGTTATTTATTTTCGTTAAATAATTATTAATGTTTACTTATCTGATTTCCTACATTACCGGCGGCAAGGCAGTGTTCTTGTTTTATGCAACTCGACTGCCTTGTCGATCTCAGATAATTTCTGACAGGTGTTTTCTACTATCAGTGTCTTAATGAGGAGACATGTATCAGTTATATCCCTGAGCGTTTACTGGGTTGCCTAGGTACAGGCGAAAGGAATTAAAATTTTAAAATATCAGGGATATAACAGTCCTCCCTCCTTAGATTAATCATCGTCCTCGATGATAATATTATTTATTTATCTTCCCCTTTTCCCTTTCAGATATAATTAATTAATTTAATTATTATTATTATTTTTTTTTATTTTTAATTTACTTGGCTATAACAACAGGAGAGGCACCGCGTCGGTTTCGAATTCCAAGTGATATTAATTTCTGTCTCTTGCTGGATTGTGTATTTCTCGTGTAATTGATCATGTGTTGTGTCTATAGTGAACTTCTGATTCTCGGATTGACATAGGTGAGTATGATTTATCCTTGATTCTTAACTTATGTTTCCCTGGATTGTCATTTTTTTTTCTTATTTTTTCTGTTCTTATTTTTAAAGTCTGTAATCAATTTTTGTATGGCTGGGCAGCTGCTCTTTTGTTTGAAGGTGCGTCATTTCATTAGTTCTTTTAACATCATGGCAGGGCAAGCATCATCATCTAGTGGTTCCCGGACGATTCCTTACTCGCACTGGTATCTGAACAACGCCCATGACGTCAACGATTTGACCATGGATCGTGGAGAACTTCGATCTCACAGTGAGTTTTTAATTTCTTTGAGACATTAGTTTTTGTGATTGTTGGTGGGGTATTCTATTACTTAATAAGTTTTCTGGGTTGAGTCTCTTACATTTCGGTGCGCGATGTCTGAACCCCGTGAGTGTGATTACAGTGCCGTGTTAATCGACTAGTGTATCTCGGGCCAGTCCTCTTCTTGTTTCAAGCTGGTTGGTGACGATGATGGGCATGATTGTCATCTTGTCGCTTCCATTGGCATTGAGAGGTGGATCGTTGCTCTTCATCTATTCTGCGGTGTCAGGTTACATGCTCGGTGCCATACTGCTTCTTCTCTTCGTATGATTATTTCTCGCGCTAGCCATTTTGTCGGAAGCCTCTTATCTCGTTGAGGTAAGTTTTTCCTACTGGACTGCATAAATGCTGCGCAGGTCAATCTAATTACAGGCGTCTCTGACTGGTACTGTAGATTTCTTTCTATTTTATTTTTTTTTTTTTTTGATGAAAAAATTTTTTCGTGTAACTTTCCGTGTCCTCCCTCCTTAGATTTGTCAGCGTCCTCGATGATATAGGAGGTGGTATTTTAAGCAATTCGGATATTTCGGATTGGAAATTTAGTAGTTTCTCTTTATACTTGAATTTCGGGGATGTTTACTGGCTGTAAGTATTGTAGTAGCTTCTTCTTTTCTTGGAGTTCTTTTTAGGCTTTTTAAACATTTTAGGATTGAATTTTTTCCAAAATAAATCATAATTATTATAATAATGATTATTATTGCACTAGATCCTCCTGTCCAGTATTTATTATGTAATTGTTTAGTAAACTTTTGTTCTTCGAATTCTGTCAATTGTTCTTCTATGGTTGAAAATGATTCGTCTGTGTGGAGCCTTTTCCAATGTCCTATGTGAGATTTTTCCCACGTAAAAGGTTTTATTTTAGGAAGTTGTTGAATTGTGGCCAACTTTGGAAGAATTTCGGTTATATTGAAAGTAAAATTAGGGTTGTAAATATATTCTTCTGTCTTTTTATTAATCTGAGTTCCGGTTAGGGTGGTATATTTCGTCCTTGCGGTACATCCTGTACCTAATAGGAGTAGTCCTGAATTGCTGAGGCAACCTTTTTCCAGTTTTCCTTTTATGCAGTTGATGCTTATTGGCTCTGGATTTTTTGTTGAATAAATCCAGGCAGATAACGAAGGGATGTAGTTCCAATACATTTCTTCTTCTACTTTCATTCTGATGTCACAAAGGTGAATGGTGTCCTTTGATGGTCTTGTTAACATCAAACATTCGCATGACGTAGTTGTGGAAACTTCATGCTTGGGCTGGGTGTTTTTGCAGATGGTGTTGTAAAAGGTTTTTTGACAATTATCATAATATTCTTTGCTTACGAGAAAAAATTTTCTTTCGTCATTTGCCAGGGCAATATACGGAGTTTTTGGTATTATATAAATAAAATATTTTTTGATGCACTGGATGTGCATAAATTTCGTAAAGCTGATACCCTGCCTTATCTAGTAAGGGTATGTCGATGGCGATGATCAGTCGTCCAGAGCAGATTCTAACATCTGTTTTTCCTAATTTTGATAATTCTTCTGCTCGAACATGTGAAATGGATATTAGAAATTCATATTCACTCAGTTTAAAATGTATTTCCGTAATAATATCTTAGAGTTGTTCTTTAGTAAGAAGAAGTGGATGCAACCTTTTTTCTCGTGCTGCTTCTACTATTTTTATAAATTGTTTTAAACTTTCGGCTAAATGATTAAGTTTTATCTCGATATGGTCAGCCCATTGTCTTATTCTTCTGAAATATATGATGTTACTCCAGAATTGATTATGTGATTCTATGTTTTTGATGGTGTCGTTTAGTTGTTGTTGTACGTTGGCGATCTCTTGCGATTTTTGATTCAATTCTAGGTGAATGTTGTTGAATTCTGATTTGACGATGTGGGTCTGCTTTCTTAAAATTTTGCTAAGGTTATTTTGTCTGTCATGTAGTTGGTTGATAGCGTTGTCATATTCTTCTGCGTCGTCGGAAGTCATCACTCCTATCACTGGTCCAATAATTGATCCGATAAATCCTAACAGGGGTGCTCTTTGTTTCTGCATACTTGGGGGTGGGTTTTCTGCTTCTGGTGTATCTTGCTTTATTTCTGTTAACATATTTTTTAATTCTTCATAATTATTTTCGATTTGTTTGACTTTTCCATTCAACAGATCTACTCAAACTTCACTTCTGCAGTCTTCCTCTATGGATTGGTCCAAACATGTCGAATATATGTTGTTTATATCGGTTGATATGTTTTTGGATTGGAGGTGAGCTTGTAGGTCCTGTGGATCCATGTACACGACAATCCTCCAATATGTACTGGTAATACGCAAGGGCCTACTTTGGCATAAAATAATCCAGGGTTGTTTCTCAATGGTTGACAGTGTCTCCAGAACGTGGGATTTTTCGGCCCCCACCACGTTCCCATCTGGGAGAAACACATGCAAACGTGGCGTGTCAGTCTGTCGGCTCTGCTACACGCTGCGGTCACCAGCTTCGTGTAAAGCCGAAGGTGCACGAAGACGGACTTCGTTACAATGCTTGAGTTTTCAAGTTATTTTTAGATTTCACGCTTTCGTTTATCGAGTCGAAATTAAGAATTGTATTTTTCTCGAGTACGTGCAAAAGAGGCGCGAAGAAGACGACGAACTTGAATTTACGAAGTATATAGTTCAAGAAATAACACTTTTCTTCAATTTCTTGAAGAAAGTCTGCATGAAATAAACATCAGTATAATCTTGGAAAATTTCATGAGGATTTCAACACTTCAAAAATAAACTTTCAGTGAAATTTAGTGACAATAAATGTATAAAATTTGAATCAATATATAATTTTCCATTCAAATTTATATACTTCTTACTAATTTTGTACATTTAACAATTTTTCAATTCAATATTTTCATCTCACATTTTTGTAGCCTAAGCACAAACTTTTCATTCCAAAACTTAAAATCTCTACGGAAATGGAAAATTGTCTAATAGCAGTAGATAAATTAAAAAGCTAAAATATGTGTTTATTGGTATTTCCATATTAACATATAAATATCAATCAACTTTAAATTTTACATAAAAATGTTCGTTCGAAGTGTTCAAATCTTGTTACAATTTAAAAAGATTTTATGGAGGAGTCCAATCTTTTGGATGAAATATTTTGTAGTTCTTAATTTGTCTGTCAGTCTGAAATTGTAGTAAGATTTGAACAGTAAACAACAAATTTTCCAATAGAATTCAGGATCAATAATAATTGATTCAGGAAATACTTCAACTCTGTAGAGCATTTTTGTATTTCGAATTCAAAATGTGTGCTTAAGCCACAAAAAAGTAAGCTGAAAATGTAGATATAAAACTAATTATGTCATGTTTATGTCTTCTTAATGGAAAATACTTTGCATATAATTCTCTAATTCGATATTTTTTTAATGTATGAACATTCAAGAAATTGATAAATATTCCATCTTTTTATAGGAACTAAAAATTTCCGGATAATGCTTTGATTGAGAAAGCTAAAAATTTGTCAAATATTGATATAAATTGCAATTTTACAATTGCATTATTTTTCAAATATTTTAACATCTCTTCAATCTTGATAATTCTTACAGAAGTTTATTTCATGTGAGTGACTTTTTCTTTTTCTAATGAAAGATTTCGTAATTCTAAATTCGGCCCAATTCGTAACATTGTAAAAAGATTTTAAAACTTCATAAGAATTTTTTTTCTGTTTTACTCAAAGTCAATAAATATTCAATGTTTGGAATCGAAATATTAAGTAAATGATTTTTAATTTCTGGGAATAAACTGCTTTAATAAGACAATCTTTCTTCTTTGTGAGAAATCTCAATTTTAAAATTAAAATTCTACGCATAGTATACAAAAACATAATATGAAAATACTTTTATTACAGAATTTTGAAATATACAAGTTGACCAATTTTTAATCGAGTAAATCGGCTACTTCAAGCAAAAAATTATGTTAAAAATATTTTATCAAAAAAAAATAAGACACATTAAATTACGGTTTAAAATCCACATTCATAGATTGATGGTAAAAGCAGTTTAAAGTTTTTTAATCTTACGTTTTAGTGACGTATGCACAGACTTTTAATCAGATAAATGAAATGCTTTATAGAAAGTCAAAATTTTCTTATTACTGCACTTAATCAAATTTATAAAGTAAAAATATTTTTTAATTGATGCTTTCACTCAATTCTTTAAACATTCATTAATTGCAAATTGTACTCAAAATTTAATCTTGCAGCGTTCCAATATTCCCACAATGTTACAAAATCTTATTAATCATTATTTTAGTCGAATTATTTTCAAAATATTTAAAAAATAAATGTAAATATTTTGATTAAATACTCTGTCAAATTTTGCATTTGACTGATCTTGCAAAATTGTTGAAAGTTTTGAATACCGATAGAAGAAACTTTAAATGAAATTTTATGTCCATAAATGCTTAAAGTTCTATATAGAAATATCAACTACAACATTCTCAAATTTTATAAATAAACTACTAAATTCAAAAAAATTCAAAACAAAATTCAAAAAGTTTCGGATTTTTTTAAAAACTGTATAAATTTCAAATATGAATCAGTCAAAATCTACTGATTATCAGTGAAATTTGACTGATTTAAATAACTAAAAACAGGTTACTGTGAATCAGTCAAATTTCACTGATTACTTCAGTGAAAAGTAACTGATTTAACAGTGAAAAATATTGTTTCCACTGATGATTCAGTGAAAAGGCAAATCACTGATTCAATCAGTGAAAATTTGACTGATTCAGATTTAGAGTGTATACAAATTTCAAATATAAAGTGTACTGTGTACATTAATCAAACAAATTTAGAAGATGAATATTTTAATAAATATTCCTAAATATTATTGGAATATGATACATATCGATTTTTAGATCTAGTTTTTGCCTTAAACATAAAAGAAAGAAAACACATTTGAAATATTAAAATGAAAAAGCTGGTTCATTCTTAGAGAATCCCAAATATTCTGAAATAAAACTCTTTTCCACACCACCACGGAGGTAGAGTTTAAGGCTCGTTTTTTTTACGTGGTATCCCCTGTAGGCCTAGTCCTCGTCCTACGAAACGAAAAGGGTTTTTGCTTTCAAGTAAAAAGAAAAAAGGAAAAAAATGAAGCAAAGTCGTAAAAAACGCTACAAATGTAGCCCGTACTTCAAGCTTGCCTCTATTAAATGCCAGTATACGTCGAACAAAAATGTTTTGTTTTAAATCAAATAATGAAGAAGTTTGATTAATTCGGGATGATCTGGGGTGCTTGATTATTGTGAGTACCCTTGCCTCTTACTTATGCCCAAAGCGTGATATTACTCAATTTCAGTATGTTTTCTTACTCACAAAATAATAATTAAAACTAAACAATTTCCATACCTGAGGCACGCGAAGAAAGGGATAAAGAACGTATCTCTGATATAAGAAATAAAATGTCATTATTTTGTGAGTAAGAAAGGGGTTTGAAATTGATTAACGCCATGCCTTGGCCATTAGAATTAATCCTCTCCTTCGTGAGCGAAGAGTGACAAACCACTTTCCCTATCACTTTCTGCCATCTCATATAGATTTTCGGTCATTAATTGCAAATGCTTCGAAGTGATGCTCGTTGTTCTGGCTGTTTCAGTTCTCGCCTTTAGGGCTGATCGAGTAACACAAATTGAGTTGACCGTCCTGTTTCCTAAGCGATTTCTTTTGGGAGTTTTCGCGTCCGTGAGCATGGAGAAACCTCGCTCCGCCTCAGCATTTGAATGAGGAAGACTCCGAACATGATTCAATACTGAGGTCAAATTTGGAAAAAGTTTTTCTCCTGTACTCGTCGAAGATACACCGATACTAGACCACATTTCGTCAAAAGATAAATTCGACCACTTTTCTTTGAGTTCCTGTCTGATTTTGAGTAAAGAATCCCACTCTTTTTGTACACCTATTCTATCAAACGACCCTAAATCTTGACAAACTTTCCAGACCCTAGGAAAAGTTTCGCTTCGATCAGCATAGAAAGCTACTTGAGGCCGGAAAACAGCAACGCAAGACAAAAAGATGTCATCAAAAGGAAGTCGATTGCGAATTTCTTCGCTTGCTGTGACATAAAATTTCAAGCAATTACGAAGAAATAGATCAACTTCTACTATTTGCAATTTCTTGTTTGTAAGTTGCTGCTGGAAATATTCTCGCGTTTCGTTACCAACTTCAATGTCTTGAAGCGGCTTTTGATTACTAGGATCTGCAAAGTTAACATTTCTAATGATTTGAAAGAATAAATTCGGTTGAAGAAGACCCTCTTTCAAATAACTGCTAAGAATCCATACGAAGAATTTAGCCGAGTTTGGCTGGAGTTCCTGAACCATTGTTTCGCGACTTTGAAATTTCGCATTGTATACGTTGAACCTATTCAAAGTAAATTTCAAGAATAGGAAATATGCGAGTGTCAAAGGATTCTGCATTTTTCCCAACAAGTCTTTGGCCTTCTCTACCTTCTCAGATACGAGGACCATAAGATACTGAAGAATAACTTCGCAATTTTTTATTATAATATCTATGCATCGATAGCGGACAAGCCAGCGAGTTTCAGAATGACTAGGAATTTTTTGATAGTCATTTCCTAATTCCAAAACAATCGATCGAAAAATAGCCGTTCGCTTGGAGCTAGCATTAAGAAAAGCTGGCAAATCTTTGATTAAATCCTCTACATCTGGGATTATGGCACAAGCATATTTTGCTACAATTGCTGACGGAAAAGTCCTATCAATTCTGATGAAATCGCGAATGGTAAATTATGCTCTACGAAAAATGTACTAATCCTAATCTCTGCTTCTTGTACTTTCTGTTTGAAAGTAACACTTTCCGGAATCGTGGAATTTGTGAATTCTGAAGCAGAAGAACTTGCTACACAAGGTTCAACACTGTAAGAATTGGCAGTTACATTAGAAGAATTTTCACTTACTACTCCATAACATTCTAATTTATTTGAAAACTCTTGCTTCTTTCTGTGTGATAAAGATGCTTCGTGCTTTTCAATTTCCGATTTGCCACATAGCAACGTTTTATTGCAAATTTTGCAATGAAATCTTGTTTCATCTGCTAATGTAACCACCCACTCTCTCCACGACGGAAATTCGTCAAACCATCCCAACTGAAAGTTTTTTGCATTTTTCATGACTTTTCTAGCGGGTTGACATTCGTTTGAACCAGAGTTCAAACGGTGGTCAACCTTCGTTTGAACCTGGCTGTCCTTCAAAACACTCAAATTTGGGTCAACCGGATTACTCATTGTGAACAATAAATTATACGATGAAGGAAAACAGAATTATTTGAAAAGAATTAATAAGATGAAAAGTCGATAAAATTGAGCGAATGTGAATAATTTTTAATCTGCACACAAATTAAGTTTCACAAAATAAACTTACCCACAAGCATCAAACAATAACGTACGTAAGAGCACTCACGTATCACCAAATAATAATATAATATTCTTACTTTTGCCGTTTTCAATAAGGAATTACGATAAAAATATGAAGAATCCACACTCTTGCCTTCTCAAATAACGCATAAAGCCAGTATATCTTAGAAGAAAACAAAAGAAGGTTGCTATTATTATTTGTTTTCGTCTCCAATTTGACCTCTATACCGTTCGTTTGCGATTTAAAACATTGGTAACTTTTTGGCTATTAATCTGATTGAGCTACAACTTTTCAGAAAACTTTCTTTACTAAAGTATTAAAATTTTTCTCCTGTAGATAGTTTCAGAAAATGTAGACACTTAATACAATATTAATAAAATCGTAAAATTCTGAAAATTTGTTAAGCTAGCGCGAGTGGAAGTAGAGAAAACAATTTTTTTTTAAATGTACTTCTCCCAATTACTTGAAAAATTAGAAGTTTTAAAAATTTTTGCAAAAGGAAAAACGATGTGCCTTGAAAGTGTGTACAAGTCCTTGAAATTCACATTCGAACGATTTTTATAATCAATTATCCTGTACATTTAAAGATACAATTTTTGTATTTGGAATAAGTTTTCTGCAATTACGAAAAAATTTATTTAGAGTACATAAAATTTATTGAACTATTACTAGTAAACTCTACCTCCGTGGTGGTGTGGAAAGGAGTTTTATTTCAGAATATTTGGGATTCTCTAAGAACGAACCAGCTTTTTTATTTTAATATTTCAAATATGTTTTCTTTCTTTTATGTTTAAGGCAAAAACTAGATCTAAAAAAAGCAAAAAAACCTATTTCTCTAATTGCGTCCAAGATTATAGCAGAATCTATGCAACCGATTGTTAAAGGCTTTAAAAGTTTTCGCTTTAATTTAAAAAGCAAGTCTTCATAGTATTTTACTAAGTAATGAAAGTATGTCTACAATTGTTTTCTTGAATCCTACCCAAAGGTCAAACATGGTGCAAAAATGTCGTAAAATAAGAAAAATGTCTGAGTACTTTGAAGAAGTTTTTCTAAATCGATATGTATCATATTCCAATAATATTTAGGAATATTTATTAAAATATCCATCTTCTAAATTTGTTTGATTAATGTACAGAGTACACTTTATATTTGAAATTTGTATACACTCTAAATCTGAATCAGTCAAATTTTCACTGATTGAATCAGTGATTTGCCTTTTCACTGAATCATCAGTGGAAACAATATTTTTCACTGTTAAATCAGTTACTTTTCACTGAAGTAATCAGTGAAATTTGACTGATTCACAGTAACCTGTTTTTAGTTATTTAAATCAGTCAAATTTCACTGATAATCAGTAGATTTTTACTGATTCATATTTGAAATTTGTACGGTTTTTAAAAAAATCCGAAACTTTTTGAATTTAGTAGTTTATTTATAAAATTGAGAATGTTGTAGTTGATATTTCTATACAGAACTTTAAGCATTTATGGACATAAAATTTCATTTAAAGTTTCTTCTATCGGTATTCAAAACTTTCAACAATTTTGCAAGATCAGTCAAATGCAAAATTTGACAGAGTATTTAATCAAAATATTTACATTTATTTTTTAAATATTTTGAAAATAATTCGACTAAAATAATGATTAATAAGATTTTGTAACATTGTGGGAATATTGGAACGCTGCAAGATTAAATTTTGAGTACAATTTGCAATTAATGAATGTTTAAAGAATTGAGTGAAAGCATCAATTAAAAAATATTTTTACTTTATAAATTTGATTAAGTGCAGTAATAAGAAAATTTTGACTTTCTATAAAGCATTTCATTTATCTGATTAAAAGTCTGTGCATACGACACTAAAACGTAAGATTAAAAAACTTTAAACTGCTTTTACCATCAATCTATGAATGTGGATTTTAAACCGTAATTTAATGTGTCTTATTTTTTTTTGATAAAATATTTTTAACATAATTTTTTGCTTAAAGTAGCCGATTTACTCGATTAAAAATTGGTCAACTTGTATATTTCAAAATTCTGTAGTAAAAGTATTTTCATATTATGTTTTTGTATCCTATGCGTAGAATTTTAATTTTAAAATTGAGATTTCTCACAAAGAAGAAAGATTGTCTTATTAAAGCAGTTTATTCCCAGAAATTAAAAATCATTTACTTAATATTTCGATTCCAAACATTGAATATTTATTGACTTTGAATAAAACAGAAAAAAAATTCTAATGAAGTTTTAAAATCTTTTTACAATGTTACGAATTGGGCCGAATTTAGAATTACGAAATCTTTCATTAGAAAAAGAAAAAGTCACTCACATGAAATAAACTTCTGTAAGAATTATCAAGATTGAAGAGATGTTAAAATATTTGAAAAATAATTCTGACATATTCATAATGCCCATTTAATGATAAGAAAGCTGTCTTAGGTCTGTCCGCAGGGTCTAGTTCTATCTGGTGAAATCCACTCGCAAGGTCAAATACTGAAAAATATTGGGCTCTACCTAAATGATCAAGAATTTCGGAAATATTTGGCAGAGGATAAGCATCGCCATTCGTCTTTTCATTGAGAAGGCGGAAGTCGATCACTATTCTCCATTTTCTTTTCCCGGTGTGGTCCAATTTTTTAGGTATAATTAGTAATGGAGAGTTGTAGGGTGACTTTGAATTTTGAATGGCTCCTTCAGTTTTCATTTCAGTTATGACGCATTCTATTTCTTCTTTCTGAGCTGGCGAAAACCTGAAGGGGCGGGTGTTTATGGGTATTTCGTCTGTTGTATGTATTTTATATTGTACCAGATGTGTAGAGGTTAGTGGTTCCCCAGGCAGATAAAAGCTATCTGGAAACTCCTGCACTATTTCTATAACGTGATCCTTTTCTTCTTGGTTGAGATGATCCAACTGTAATTTGTCAATTACTTCCTCTATTTTGTCTCTTTGAAATTTGAAATTTTCGGCTAAAAAATATTCGTCTGAATCTTCTCCTGGTAAATTATAATATTCGAAGGGTATTAATTCTTGTGGGGGTATTTCAATGCTGAAATCTTTTTCAGTTGTGTTGATTGCTAATACGTGGCAAATTCCGTTTGCGTTTGTTACAGCTGCTTCACCCACTAGTACTCCTTCTGTAGTTTTGATTAAGGGTAGATAACCTTCTTTTAATTCTGTTTTTGTGACTTCTACGGGGATTACTCGTTTAGTTCTTGCTTTGATCTGAATAGGTCCTAATGATGTCCCTTTGTAGCCTTCCATATTTTCCTTGGCTATTTTGGATTCTTCGTCTACAAATGGTACGGGTTTGGTTGGGTTGGAATGAGTTACGATTGTGTTGTGCCAAAATGAAATCTCTACCTTTTCTTGTCGGAGGTATTCTCTTCCTAGAATTCCGCCGGTGTTGATAGGAAAATCTGGTTCTGTGACGTGAAAGGTCACTATTGAGTTTTTAATTTTTATTTCAACGATTCCAAGGGTTGAAATCTTGTTTTGGGTTATACCAGCTATTTCAATTGGTTCATTGTGTGATACTGTTATGTCTTCGTCGAGTGAGCTTAGCTTAATTATGTTTACGTCTGCTCCAGTGTCGACTGGTAATTGGGCCTTGTTTTCTTTAAAACTGAGTGAGCTGATTTCTACTACTAGTGATTCTCTTCTAAATTTTGTGCACAGGACTTTCTTTGCTGCATTAATATCCTCACACTGCTTTGACGCTCTTTTTGGTCTGTGCACGTCGTCGCGTCCTCTCGGCGAGCAAGGCTGGAGTTTAAATGTTCTGTGTTTGATGGAGATGGGGATGGCGTACGAGGGGGGTTGGTGGGGTTCTTATGGGGGTAGTTCGGGCTTGGATATGGAATAGTGTGATTTGGGTAATAAGGATATGGTTGATAGGGTGGATATGGGGGGTATGAATAGGGGTGGGGGAAAATACTGGGGTAGTTTTGTTCCGTTGGAAAATAGTTTCGTCTATTTAATCTAGGTGAATTTTGCCTATCTTCATTGGGTCGATTTCTTTCTGGAGAGACCGCAAATCGGACGTGCGGACTAGGGCTGCGATCACGCATTCCTGAGTAAGCAGGTTGAGCAAAATTTCTGTCATAAAAGTTATTATGTGGGGATTGAGGGTTTAACTGATGTCTTGATTCGTATTCTATGGCATATTTTAGAGCTGCTTCTATTGAATTTGGATTTCGGCTTTCTACTGCTCCTGAGAGTCCATCTGGAAGTCCACGAATAAAAGATTCTAAAGCACAATCGTTGAGAGGGGCTAATAATAGATCCGCGTTATCGTATTTATCTTCTAGTGCGGCTTGCGCACCAGATTTTGATATTGTAAGGCGATCGTAGTATTCACTCACACTTTTGTTACGGGTCATTTTGATGTTCGAAATTTCGTGTGTGTACCACGTGTATGACTTGTGAGAAGCAAACCGTTGTTTGAGGTGGTCAATCAAGTCCTTCATGGAAAAAAAACTTTTTCCATGTTTGCTATCTCTTGCAGCTCCCTTCAGTCGGGAGAGAACCCCCCTGATATACTGTTTTTCACTGTTGGCAGGTATGCTGGCTTCTTCGTTTATCACGTCCTGAATAAAGTCTCTTACTGGCATATTTTTACCATTAAATATCAGCACATTCATTATGCCTTGTTGAATAGCAAAACATTCTGCCATGGATGTTGACCTGTACCTATTTCGTGTTTAATTATGTTGAATTTAATTGAATTACGCAAAATTGGGATTTCTACTAATCCTACTGTTGAAAGAGTGGCGTTATGTAGTATGTAGATTTTTAAATGGTTTATTTTGACTTCGGGGATTATCTTATCCTTTTGGATTAAATTGATATTTAGTGTTGGATCGTACAAGAAATCTCCTCTTTTATTTTTTAATAGGTCAGAATATACTGAAATTATAATATTGGTTTGATGTTTTATTATTATTTGAGTTTGGTTAGTTGCCATATAATGTAGACAACTTTATTATTATTATTTAGTATAACTATTGATTTTGAATTTCAATTTGTTTTTGTTGAAGAATTCTGCTGTAATTTTAACGCACTGTGAATTTTGGTCGCGATGTATGCAGATACTCTACGTTCTTAGCCTTGAATGCTATGATTTCAGTGATGCAAAGGGGGTCAGGTCAGACGTATTTAATATTCGCCTGAGTGGATTTTACACTTGTTATTTTAATAGTTGATTAAGAGCATTAACAAAAGTTATTTTCAGCGATATGAAATTGGACAAGTTAGATTTAATGAAAATGCGTGAACAATTATGGCAATTATAAAATTTGTTTATTGCTAACAAATAACAAAATTGTTTATTGTTACAGAATTTTAGTGATGCAAGATTGGACAAACTAGACTCAAGCACAATTTTTGGACAATCTTTACATTCAAAAATATTCTGTTAGTTAATTAAGTTGAAGATTGCAGTTTATAAACAATACAATAAGAGCATTTGAAATTTTGCCTTACCCAATGATCGCAATCAATGGTGACCGTTCAACGAATCTAAAAAGGACTTATACTCTTGAAGGCTGTTTTTACATTCTCATCATGGATGAGAAGGTATTGGTTTTATGTAAAAAATGACTTTCGAAATTTTCATCAAATCTTTACGTTTTGAGACCCCCTGAGTCATAAAAAAGGGTTTTTACGAAAGTGTCTGTCTGTCTGTCTGTCTGTAGGTCGTGTGCGGCATAACTGTCGATAGAATTATCAGATTGAATTGAGCTTTGGTACACTTTATCGGAGCCGAAAAAGTAAGGACAAGTTCGTTAACCAGCCACATCCAATCAAAATTGAGGGATGGAGCACTACTTTTGTGTTTTTGAAAATAATTTTTTGAAAAAATCAAAAATTCCAATCCTGGTTTTTGATAGTGCTCATAAATCTCTACAAATTATCCTCATAACATTTTTTTATTAAATCAAAATTAGAAATGTTACAGAATATTCAAATTCGAAAAAAGTCAATATCAAAATTCCATTTTCCAGTTAAATTATACGAGATACGAAAAAACGTTATGATACAATATTATTGAATACATAAAGACCTACAAATTTGAATTATAACATTTTTTCATAAGATGCATATTTTTCTTTTTAATTAAAAAAAAAACTATTGAAAATCCAAAATTCAATTTTTTAAAAATAATATTGGAAATACCAAAAAAACGTAAGAATACAAAGTTGTTCGTTTCAAAAAGATCTACAAATTTTGTCTGGCGCAGTTTCTGAAAAAACATATATTCCATTTTTTAGACAAAATATGTGAAATACAAAAAAAACGTTTAAATGGAAAATCGTTTGCCTAAATGAGGTCTACAAATTCTGATAAAGAAATTTCGGGACAGGATGTATATTTTATGTTTTGATTTTTAACATTGAAAAAATTCGATTTTTTTCACCAAAATATGTGAGATACGAAATAAGCGTTGTTCTGCAAAATCGTTTCCTTAAATAAAGTCTACGATTGTTTTTCCTTTTTAGATATGTGGAAGAAAGTAACTTCTTTTAATCATGTAATTTATTAAAAAGTTATACTGAAATGTATACAGAAAATCGAGCGCGAAGCGCGAGTGTCATGATGAGAATGTGTTCCTTAAGGCCGATAGAGCCTTAAGTAAATTGAATTTCCTGTTTCACTTAAATTCAAAAAGAAATTCAGTGACTTTGAGAAAATGTGTAATTCACATCATCTGTAATATTATTATAAAATTGGTTTGAGCTTCAGTATCAAAATTAGAATTTGATATCCTTATTAGCGTTGATAACAAAAGTTAGTTTAATTAGGCAGACAGGAAGTTTTTATCCAAAAGAATTAGGAGTAAAGAATCTTATCAGTCAATTTGGTGTGTTTGAAACCCCCTTTTTGATACGATGTAATGTTTGTGAATATATCCTTTATATTTTCTTTATTGTGTGAAGCTGCCGTACTTGATGAGCTGCTAATTTCGAAGGAATTTGAATTACAGTCAGAAGTGGAACTGGAACTACAACCAGGAGTAGGATTAGGCGTTGAATCAAAGTTAGAATTGAAACTGCATCTAGGTTTTGAGCTGTTATCGACAGTACTTGTCTTTAAATTTTTTGAATTTGAACAAATAGGAGTATCCAAGTTACTTCGTTTGTTTCCAACGGTACTTTTGGATTTTTCATTCGCATGAATCGCTTCATAGTGACATTTCAAGTTTGACGTGTTCGCTGACGTCGTTATGGTCTTGTCACAATATCAACAGATGGCAAAACTTTGATTCATCTTTACGAAGTGTTTCCAATAGGGTAATGGCTGGCGAGGCATCATGAATTTTAGACGATCTGTAAATTTGATTATATAGTAGAAAACTTTTTAATGAATTGAGTTATGGAACGGATATAAGAGTGGGAAAGCTGCCACACTTTTGTTAAGTTTTTTTATACAGTTTTATACAACGTGAGTGTAAAACCTAATAGTAAATTCCAACTTTTAGATGCATATCTGTATTTATAACCTAAAAGCAGTTCCTTTTTTGGTTACCATGGTAACATGTTAGTGGGAAAGAAATAGGAAAATTGTCAGTCTCTTTCTCTCTTGTATGTTACCATGGTAACCTGCATGCAGAGGTGTAATTCCTCCTTCACTCCGCATGTCACACGTGCAAAACACAGATTACCTGGAAATCCCTGTAATATAATTAACTCACCTCACGTATTTATTGCTAATAACTTATAAAGTTCACAGCCAATATAGTATTGCAAATTGCATTACAGGGAACGAAAGATAGCGGATACAACTCGTGTACTGCAGACGCTCGGTGTAATCGCTGTGTTTTGTTTCGAGTAATGGTGCTTTTATACCTCTCCGGCTTCGGGCCGAGAAATTCATTTAGAGTACTTTATTGGCACATTCCGTTGATCAACAATCAGGATTCAACAGAATGGACCAATCAACTTGTGTAGATGAATTTGCCAGCCCGCAGCCGGAGAGGTATAAAACCACCATAATGCATATTATTTTTCATAAAAACTTTTTTGAGAATTTGATTTGATGTAACTGTGTAGAGCGGGTTGAAACTGTGATTTGTAACCCCACCTTTAAAGTTTTAACCCTAGGGTTCTTCTTCTTCTTTTTTTTGTTTGTGGCAGCTTGCAATTCTGCAAATAGTCATATCATAGCCTAACTATTCCGTTCAATAGGTAACCAGGCCAGCTAACACAACAGCACAGAGCGGAAAGCAGCAAACACGCTCCATAAGCAGGCACACAGGCCAGAAAATCCAAAATCCACCCCAGCGAACAAGAGGTCCCACGTGATCAGCCCCACCCAATCTTGTAGCATAGGGACAGGAAAGAGAGGAGAACCAAGCACAGAGGGCAGCCCTCACCAGCCAGGGTCATCAAGAAACAAGAGAGACAATCAGATAATAATGCTACCGTGCTTAAAAAATCTTCCCAGCTCACTCACCTCGCTCGCATCCGGATCAAACACGAGCTCTCTGTAATCGAAATTATCAGGCGACAGACCGGGAAATCGGCATGCCAGGAAGCCAAAAAGTCTCGGTCTACCCTCTGACAACAACGGGCAATTCGTGAAAAGATGTTGCAAGTTCCTCATCTCCTCGCCACAGCCACAGCCAGCATCCAAATCCCAACCTATACAAGCAAAGTGTTCCCCAGTGCAAACATGGCCAGTTCTGAGGCGGGTAACATGGTTAATAAATCCCCTAGGAGCCCTAATACCGCGGAACCAGGGGCGAGGGTCCTTAAAACTCACCTTAGAGAAGTACGAAGCGCCCACGTTACCATGCCCGGAGGCGGCCAAAGCCGCCGACACCACGCCAGGAAGTCCCACCACAAATCAATCAACAAGTCCCCAGGTGGAAGAGCAGGACAGACAGAGAAAGGGAGCCCAGTCGCAAACCTGGCAATGCCATCAGCGATCTCATTACCCCGAATGCCAGAGTGGGCAGGGATCCAAGTGAAGCGAACCACCAGGCCCCGCGCAGAAGCAAGGTATAGGAGTCGAGCGATAGAATGCATAACGTAGGGAAGCCTAGAGTCAGTAAAGCGATCCCTAATACCGACAAGAGCCGTACGTGAGTCAGACAGAACAACAGTCCCTCAGGCCCATTCTCAAAATATACTTAACTGCCGAGAAGATGGCATAAAGCTCAGCAAACAGTACCGAAGAGGCATCAGGAAGCCGCACTCCAAAGCGGTAGTCCAGCGAAGGCACGAAAAAACCACAGCCAGCCCTCCCCATGCCCGGATCAACTGAGCCGTCAGTATAAATGGACCGGCAGGGGGGATCGGGATCAAGAACCGGCAAACTCCGCGGGGACCCAGAGGCGTCAGAGAGCCCAGGCCCGGGGATCTGATCAACAGTCAAACCAACAGTCACATCAACAGCCAAAGTGAGCTCACCCCAAGGGACGTCAAAGCAGCACGCCCGACGGGAACGGTGCTGCCCCTCGACCAGGCTACCCAGACTACAGCTTCTCTCTCGGAGGAGCTGTAGTCTGGGGAGAAGCGGATTCCCTCTCCAGGAGAAATTCCTCAAAACAAACCTGCTCTAGAGAAGGGACCTACGAAGAAAAAGCGGCGGTTCACTAGCCTCAGATAGGAGCACAGAGGTCGGAGTAGTCCGCATGCATCCAAGAACCGCCCTAAGAGCGCCGAACTGAGCGCGTTCCAGGATTCGAAGAGCCGATTTGTTAGCACAGCGAAATAGAGGAGCACCCCACTCCAAGTAGGACCTGACCAAATTCCTATATACAGTGAGAAGCAAAGCTGGATTAGCCCCCCAAGAGACCCTAGCGATGACCTTAAGAATATTAGTGGCACGCGTCGCCTTGTCTGCAATATACCTGATGTCAGGGACTCAGGTGAGCCGGGCATCCACAATCACGCCGAGATACTTCAGAGATGGTTGACATGGGATAAGGAGGTCACCGACCTGAATCGAGAGATCTCCACGGCCGCACCGGGCCCTGGTGAAGACACACAGCTAGCTCTTGGAAGGCGAGATAGATAGGCCCAAGCCGACGAGCCAAGAGGTAAGAGAATTCACAGCCGACTCCAGCATGCCCAGCGCGCACACCGCGTTCAGACTCGGTGTGACGCCCCTGACGTAGAGGAGCAAGTCATCGGCGTACATGGCAGCACGCACATCGGAGGGCAGATATTTATTCAAAAGCCGCAGGTGGAGATTAAACAGAATCGGCGACAGAACGCCACCCTGAGGAACCCCCACACCGAAAACCCTGGGGCTGGTATCCGACGCAGAGAAGAACAAGTTACACTTGGCAGTCAGAAAAGAGATAAAGTTAATCAACCTGCCGGGGAGTCCGAGAACACGGAGCTGCTTAAAAAGCTCACCAGGGAGAACAGCATTGAAGGCCCCCTTAAGATCGAGAGCCAAGGCAAAGGAGCTCTGGCCGGCCCCAAAATCAGCAAGGAAATCGCAAACAACGGCAGCCACACAGTCAAGGGAGGAGCGACCCTGTCGGAAGCCATACTGATTCGGTGGAATCCAGTCTCCATGCTCAGCCATGTATTCAACTAACCCTAGGGTTGGAAATCGCAGTATCAAAATGCTTAGCTCTTTCACTTCGAATTAAAGAAAAAGAAGTGTTAACATCGATCGATGTCAAAACCATCGAAAGCTTACATCGATGTTTGAGTAAGATACATCGACAAGGTGACATCGATGTCTAACATCGATACATCGAAACCAAAACATCGATGTTTTCTATGCTTCGATGTCGATGTCCCATCACTATCTTGTAGAATCCATTAACAGTCTTAACAAATTGATTGAAATTTCATTAATTGTGATTTAAATTTTATTTACTTTTTGGTTGAAAAAAGATAATTATGCAGAGTGGCCACAAGTGGGTTGCAGAATTGGGCATCAGCCTAAGACCTTCATGAGTTAACAATAGAAGCTTACTTTTGAAAACATTGAAAAAATATAAAAATGAAATTTTACACGAATAAATGTACAGTTAGGGCATTTGTGTGTACTACTTGTCATTATAAATAATAATAATTATTTTTCGCTTCTTTTACTTGTACCAATATACATTTTAAGGTATTTTTCAATAATAAGTGCAATACAATCATTCAGTCATGTAAAAGTCTGTGAAAGTGGCCTTTCTGTCGAATAGTTTGTTCAGAAAAATCATAAAAAAACATCGTGTTATAGCAAATTGTAGGAATTTTTTTCAAGAAAATAATGTTTTAAAAATACAAGCCCTCCAATAATATATTTGTTTATGAAATTTATTAATAAGAATAAACCTTTGCATTGGATTGAATTCATATGTACTGTTAGTGTAAATACATTCATTCTTATAGCCAATCATAAACAATAATAATATAGTAAAATTAAAGTGATTAAAGAAACAGATAGGGAACTTACGTATACCCTCGATTCCACTCAAAATTATCTAAAATGCTCCAAGCTGTGTAACCCTTCACATTGCATCCCTCTTGTATGGCTAATAACATTTCTTTCATATAAGAATAGTAGTAATTCAATCGTCCAGAATCGTTTAGACCTCCACGGTCCGAGAATCCATTTTCAGTGACATAAACTGTCGGATTATTATATTCTTTCTTTATTTTATGAAGAACTTTCTTGAAACCCTCTGGCACTACCTGTAAAACGAATCTTTGTAAAATGCTCATAAATAAAGAATATCGTTACTTTATTGAACATTTAGGAATCTTTTATTGTACGGGCAGATTTTAAACGAGCTCTGATAAACTGAATTCTTTAATAATTGATATTGATCCTCCTCAGTATTCATGTTTTTAAGCGTTTATTTCATATCTCGATATTACTTATAAGGCCTTTTTTGATAAATAATCGAAAAATAAATACACTCTGCGCTCCCTTATACGACATTACCCTATACGCTTGCTCCAGGTCGTGCAAACCTAATGGAAAAGTGGTGGACCGCTAGCAACTAGCGCCGCTTATATCCCTGCACATGAACTGCCATTATGTGTGCACGTGTTAGTGCATATACATGCATACGTAGGTTCTTTAAATGTGTTACAGAGAATATATTCAAATATAATTAAAAGGAAATTGAAGATTTAACGCAAAATTGTGAAATGTAATTCAAGAGTGAGAAGTTAATAACAACTCACTCTTGAATTACATTTTCACAATTTTGCCTTGAATCTTGGTTTTGTCGTAATAAGTAAAAATCAAGAATATCTGTAATTTGTATTTTTATTGATTTTTATTTTCAAAAAATATACAGAAAATATACGAAATATACTAATAATAAAAATTTTTATGAAAAATGATAATACTGCTGACTTCAACGGAAATCGGAGAGACAAAAAATATTAATTTTACAGCTTATACAAGGCTTCAATAAACATAATCATATATTCAAAAAACTCCTTAGTTTTATCGACCTGAGGACTCGTGAGTCCAAAAATGGCGGCTGATCTATCTCCTATTGAAAATTCCGCCATTGGAAACGACATTGGAAACGTTATCATAAGCGATATCGTAAACGTTGTTGTAAGTGATATCGTAAACGACGTAGGATTTTGGGACCATATCCGATATCGTTTACGATGTCGTAAATGATACCGATTACGACCTTTTTTTTTATTAAATAAGACAAAATATTTTATTATTGTTACAATTTAAATCTATTTTACTGTATGAAAGGAATATGAAGACAATGGAAATTAATAAAAACATATATGTGTGTATTTAATTTCGAACGATTGTGAATATTTGTGTGCCGTTTCGAATTTGCACTCTTATTAAACTTTCATGATGCCGAAAAATCATAAATAAAAATATGTTTATAGATAGACCAATATGTTAATAACGGTTTCCATTGTTTTTATATACCTTCCATACAGTTAAATAGATTTAAATTTGACTAATAATAAAATATTTTGTCTTATTTAATTCTGAAACGTAATATACTATTGTGCAGATCTTTATTTATTTTTCAACATAATCTCCTTTCAACTCTATACACTTTTCCAAGCGTTTCTCCAACTTTTTTAAGCCGTCCAAAAAGTAGGATTTCGGAAGGTCCTCAAAATAGGCATCTGTTTGGGCGATTACCTCCTCGTTCGACTGGGGGAGTCACTGGGGGCCAAATCCGGTCAATATGGTGGATGTTGTAATAATTCGAATTTTAATTACATAATATTGGCCATCGGAGCTGTGCAGGTGTACACCCGTGCATTGTCTTGATGGAAGAGGATCTTCTTCTTTATCAAATGAGGACGTTTTTTCTTGAATTTTTCGCTTAACCGGTGCAATAGCGACGCATAATACGTTCCAGTTATCGTTTGTACTTTTTCCAAGTAATAGGTGTAGATGATTCCGCGTGCATCTAGAAAAACCGTGGCCATCACCTTGTCGGCCAATTTCACTGTATTCGCTTCCTTCGGAGCCCGTTCATTTTCAAAAACACACTGTTTGGACTGTTTCTTTGTCTCTAGAGTGTAGTGGTGTATCCATGTTTCGCCCACAGATTTTTTTCACACCCAATTTTGGTGCAAAATTCAAAACACTGTACCTTACAATATGCCTATGGCCTCAACTATTTTGCGTACTTTGATTCGTTGATCACTCAAAACCATATCGTTTCGATCTTTTTCGGTGTTATGCCTTTTGAATATAAGTGTTTAATCACCGCTCGAAACTCACTTTGTTTCATTTTTCTAAATACACAAAAGTATTTTGCTTCAATCGACAATAAAAACGAAACCATGTGATTGAAGCTATAGATTAAAATTCGTGGAAGGAGCTGAAAGCCATACCGGAAAGAGCCTATAAAAAGTATTTTTAATGCTGGAAAAAACGCTGACATATGTGCGTTGCATTAAATAAGGCCTACTTTGAAGGCGACAAAATAAATATATTTGAATACATGAAAATTGTGCGTTTTAATTAACAATTACTTGTACTTTTTTGAATTCATCCATATATATCCACAGTGTGATCTAAAAATAACCGAACTTTTTAGTTATGGAATTAAACAAGAATGTGTAAACTTGAGTACGATTCATATAATCATCACCATAAACTTTTTTTAATAATTCATAAATCTCAGTAAATTTTTTACCGAGTTTCATTATGTTTTTACGACATAACCACAAAAACTACTGTCATTAAAACGTGCGTAATTTTGTGACCTGCCAACTGATTTGCTTGAACTTGGTTGCGCTTGAAAGAAGAAAAATGTACCTTTGTAACTCTGCCAACGTTTAATAGATGGCGCTGCGTGTTCTATGATTTAAATTAAAAGTTCGGTTATTTTCAAATCACACTGTGTATATACTCGTAAACTCGTATATATATATATATATATATATATATATATATATACGATACATCTGGATTTAGAGACTTGACATGAATATGTTGTAAATTAGAAGTTTCATTTGAAATTGCTCGTTATTTTGGCAGCTGTTAATAAAAATGGAATTATACACGTTTCAAAAACCCATTGAAATTGTTAAAATTTACGACAAAAATCTATGAAAATGAACCTGAATTTCACCGAAAAATCATAATGAGCAATAAGGCTCATTTCCAGCTTGGAGGCTACGTTAATAAGCAAAATTGTCGCATTTGTAGCTCGAATAACCCAAAAATGATTGTTGAAAAGCCTCTCTATCTGCAACGTGTAATTGTTTGGTACGGTTTTTGGACAGGAGGGATCTTTGGTCTTTATTTCTTTGAAAATTAAGCAGAAGCGGCTGTTTCGGTTAATAGATTGCGCTATCGAACAATGATTAATGAATTTATATGGCCAAAATTGGAAAACATGGATGTGGACGATGTTTATTTACAAGACGGCGCTACGTGCCACACATGTGGTGAAACCATCGGTCTTTTGCGTGAAAAGTTTCCAGGCCGAGTGATTTCTCGAAACGTCGATTACAATTGGCCGCCGAGATCATGCGATTTAACACCTCTAGACTTTTTTCATTGGAGTCACGTGGAAAATAAGGTTTATGCTGATGCTTCTAAGTCAATTCAAGAACTCAAAGAGAAGATTTGTGCCGTTATCGACGAAATAGAGCCTCAAATGTGCAAAAATGTAATGGAAAATTTCATCAAAAGAGCATGGTCCTGCAAGCGTAGCCGTGGAGGCCATATGAATGATATTGTTTTTCATTATTAATGGCAAACCTTCCGCTATTAAATGAAGTAAAAATCAAATGATTTTTTACATAAAACATGCATTTTTCTTATATATCAAAATGAAACCTCTAATTGGAAAACCCTTTACATTTAATATTTATAACGTGGGTGCAATCTGCAATATTATGTATTTCCTTGCTCATTTTGTCTTACACCTGGCCCTTATGGGATTAAAAGCATATATATACCGAGCCAAAATTCGAACTGGATACTTCGAAACACGAATAGTTCTGAGACGCTTCCTTAGCTACCTCCATCAGAATCAGTTTTGCTTTAAGCACCGAGTAACATCCTATTGTGAATAATAACTTAACAACCCACTTACTCAAACTCCTGACTGTCTATCGTGGGAAAATCGATTTTTCTTTTGAGTTAACCTATCTTAAATTCTGCGCTTCCGAATCCTGAAAGGTTTAGCCTGAATCATTTTACACTTTTTTTTCTGCGCGCCACGAGATCACCGCCCGGTCGATGGCGATCAATACTCGCGTCACGGCCAAGGCTTCACCACGAGCGATGGAGGAAATAACGCGACACGCTACCACAACACTTCAGCACACCACGAAGAGGATCTTTGGTTTCAGGTGGATGTGAGTCCCGCCTGCTCAAGAACACCAAGGAGAGGAGTTCGCCGTCGCTTTGTTGACAGGTTGTCAACAAACTAACCTGGGCGACGAGGTTAATCAGAACTCGACGTAAATGTCGGTAATGTCGTAAGCTTTGTAAGCGCCAGCGTCTTCCGGTTTCGCGAGCACGTCAGCGGATCTCGCCATATTTGTTCATTCTCTGTTCGGCGTTCGTACTGGCAGGTGTGCCTAGGGGAAAAATAACTTTGAGGATTTTCTCCAAATTTAAAATATCGAGGATGATCAGCCGTGGATGTTGGCGAGGGCGTCGGCGACTTACAAGTAGCTGTTGACCTATTTTTCTTTGTGTCTTGAATTTAAATTAGTCAAATAAAGTGAGCAGTAAAATTTTGGGTGGTGTGCGACTCAAACACTTCGCCACTAAGATTCCGAGGCGGCAAACTGGGTCAGCCTTATTAGTTAAATATAAAAGTAGAGTCAATGTCCGCGTAAATAGTTGATTCGAACTCATAAGGTCGTTGAAAGGGCACGGGTTCTAGCGCCCGAACAATAACATGAATTATCGAAGTTTGAAGTGTCCGTGATTGCGAGCAGTGGCGTTGCTCCTTATCCCGCGCTCTCCGCGGTATTTAGTGGTCCCTGTAGCTTCGGTTACGAGGGTACAGGGTGACCCGTCGCGAGCGGACCGGTCAACTCATACTTTGTATTCAATTTGAATTTTTTGTTATTTTCCAAGTAAAATATCCTGGCGCTCAACTCTGTACATTAGTCGAGTTTAAGGTTAGGTTCGGTAAATCATATCTGGTAGGGTTAGGTTGCCCGAGGTGCAATATAAAGCCCCGAACTTTGTAAATACTACTGTTTTTAATAAATATTGTTTATCCGATACGTGACGAAAAATAGTAGTCCATAATTATTTCAAACAAAAGAAAATATAACCTAACCTTAATCCATCTGTAAAATTGAAACATAAGGTTACAATGTATATGTTAACAGGTCGGTGCAATTGTACTAAGTTATAATTGTACTGACTCATCTATTATTTTATACATTAGTTTTTAATCTTTTTCTTATAGTATTTATGTAATACATGATTTTTTAGTGTCTACATTTTGGAATTTATTTACGTCATCTTGCGGATCCCCAATAATGTGATTGATGTTATTGATTGATTATCCATTATTGGTTATCGCTGATTATTATGTACCAGTGTTTGATTATTATTATTAACCATTTAACGACTGTTGTTAACATTATTGAATATTATTGTTGTTTCTTTTCGTTAAATAATTGTTAATGTTTATTGGTCTGAGTTACTACATTACCAAAGGTAAGGCAGTTTTCTTATTTTATACAACTCAACTACCTTGTCGATCTCGGGTAATTATCCTATGGACAAGTAGTTATCATCGCAGTGCTGTGATTTACATCCGTCAATTGTCTTGCCGATATCTAGTAATTTCTAACAGGTGTTTTCCTACTATTAGTGTTGTAATGAGGAGACATGCATTAGTTATATCCCTGGGAGTTTACTGGGCTGCCTAGACACAGGCGAAAAGGGATGAAATTTCTAAAATATCAGGGATGTAACATTATAACTAGGTGACTGAGCGAATCAAGAACTTATTGAACTTGAAGAATCTATATAACTAGATTCTATGCAACTTTTAGTTACATTATGTAAACTGTTAGAGTAAAACAGAATTTATCAGAAAATTGCTAAATAAAACAAATTACACTCGACTTGCGCTAAGGCGAAGCAGATTAAGCCGAGTGATCGCGTCAATGCGTTCGCGAGAGGGGATCCCATTCACTTTCCGCAACCTGCGTCGTGTGTTTAGTTTTGATGTTTGCGCGTGTAAATAGAATCACGTTGGTAACTCATGTTTCGTAGTCAACGCAACGTCCGACGCCTTACCGGGAATTTTGCCGCGTCTTAGCCCGAACGACGTCCTAGCGGTGTTCGCCCTGGCGCGAGTCAAGTGTACTTTTTTTCACTAAATTGAGTATAGCTTTTATACCTTCACGCAGTTGCTGGATAACAGAAATTATTATTGGAAAAATTTTCTGTCAAAAAAGGAACGCTTCCACTCCGCTGGGTATCGAGCCCAGGACCTTTCGATTGCCGGTCGAATGCTCTATCATTTAAGCTACGAAGGTTCCGCACAACTTTTCTCACAGAATCTATTTACGCCTCTTGCAGCTACGGATATACCATGAACTATTTACTAATCTTTCCATATCATTTCAGTCGATTATGTCGATCATTAGAAGAGTGTATCACTCACCATGATAACGGAACTCTACTATATCGACCTTATCAACCTGTGATTTAGAATTAATTTAACGTCATTTAGGACGAGATGGAATTTTTAAATATAAATAGAGCATTCGACCAGCAATCGAAAGGTCCTAGGCTCGATACTCAGCTGAGTGGAAGCGTTCCGTTTTTTAAAGAAAATTTTTCCAATTTATGAAAGAAAAATTCCATCTAGCCTTAAATGGCGTTAACCCTTTCAGAGGCACATTTTTCTGGTGCATCTACTCCAAATATGATAGTGGCTGTAAGGGTTTTCGGGGTTGCTGATTACGAATCTGAAGTCAGATTTTCAAAATTCAAAATGGCGGATCCAATATGGCCGCTCAAATTTTCAAAAAAGGGTAAATTGATGCTAAATTTTGGTTATAAGGGTTTTTAGGATCGCTGATTACGAATATGAAGTCAGATTTTCAAAATTCGAAATGGCGGATCCAATATGGCGGTCAAAATTTTCAAAAAAAGGCAATTTAATGCTAAATTTCGGTTATAAGGGTTTTTGGGATCGCTGATTACGAATATGAAGTCAGATTTTCAAAATTCGAAATGGCGGATCCAATATGACCGACAAAATATTCAAAAAAAGGCAATTTAATGCTAAATTTCGGTTATAAGGGTTTTTGGGATCGCTGATTACGAATATGAAGTCAGATTTTCAAAATTCAAAATGGCGGATCCAATATGGCCGTCAAAATTTTCAAAAAAGTGTAAATTGATGCTAAATTTTGGTTATTAGGGTTTTTAGGATAGCTAATTACGAATATGAAGTCAGATTTTCAAAATTCAAAATGGCGGATCCAATATGGCCGTCAACATTTTCAAAAAAGGGTAAATTGATGCTAAATTTTGGTTATAAGGGTTTTCAGGATCGCTGATTACGAATATGAAGTCAGATTTTCAAAATTCAAAATGGCGGATCCAATATGGCCGCCCAAATTTTCAAAAAAGGGTAAATTGATGCTAAATTTTGGTTATAAGGGTTTTTAGGATCGCTGATTACGAATATGAAGTCAGATTTTTCAAAATTCGAAATGGCGGATCCAATATGGCGGTCAAAATTTTCAAAAAAAGGCAATTTAATGCTAAATTTCGGTTATAAGGGTTTTTGGGATCGCTGATTACGAATATGAAGTCAGATTTTCAAAATTCAAAATGGCGGATCCAATATGGCCGTCAAAATTTTCAAAAAAGTGTAAATTGATGCTAAATTTTGGTTATTAGGGTTTTTAGGATAGCTAATTACGAATATGAAGTCAGATTTTCAAAATTCGAAATGGCGAATCCAATATGGCGGTCAAAATTGTCAAAAAAGGCAATTTAATGCTAAATTTCGGTTATAAGGGTTTTTGGGATCGCTGATTACGAATATGAGGTCAGATTTTCAAAATTCAAAATGGCGAATCCGATATCCCGGAAGAAAGGAATGTGATTTAGAAATTTGTTTATAAAAAAATTAATAATGAAAGTACGCAATCATAATGGAACTGTTTCAATGATTTATGTTAGGTCTGTCGTTTGCGAGCGTATCACTTTATTTCGCTGCAATAACACTTTTTACTAAGATTCACCTAGCAGTCACGGAAAAAAATTATTAAGAAATTTTGCTATGGAAAATACTGAAAACTCAATGGTGAAGAAAAGACTTGTATAACTTCTATCCGCTGTTGTGGGGCCAAAGTAATAGTGCGTGTAACATGCACATTGGCCATTCAGTGTAAAGAAAGTTACTAGGACCTCAATGATGACATAAGATCTTAGAGTTATAAAGTTGAATAAGTATATTCATGAAATTAAAAATAATTTGCCCGTAAACAATGTTAAATAAATAAGCAAATTACGAAATATAAAAAAAATTCATTATTCGAAATATTTGAAATTTTTTTTTGAAAAAACTAGAGTACGAAAAAATCCAAAAAAATATATATCATCAAACTAAGTGTGTAGAATGCGTCAGAAAGTCAGCAGAAGCTCACCTTTGCAGGTTACGGAAAAACCGATTTTTTTCTGAAACAAACGTGTTTTTTCGTGTTACTTTTTTATAGCAAACAAATATATAAATAAAATAATGCAATTTTTCACCAGATTATAATAACTCAGACTACTAAGAGTCTAATAAGTATATATTTGCATAGATCAAGTGCTAAAATATATCGGAAATATAAAAAAGACTAAGACAAAAAAGGTGGTACATAATCGTCCCACCGCCCCTGAGAGGGTTAAATTAATTCTAAATCACAGGTTGCTAAGGTCAATATAGTAGAGTTACGTTATCATGGTGAGTGATACACTCTTCTAATGATCAACATAATCGACTGAAATGATTTGGAAAAATTAGTGAATAGTTCATAGAAATTATTATTTTCTACAAATAGCATATGCATCCAGTATCGTATTCGGTGTACAATTTTGCTTCCGTCGTTTTTTCCCAAAATTTGAGGCTTTATTCTTAAAAAGTGATTATCCATTCATAATTCAAAGTACTGTCCATCGCTAGCCACTAGTTTTTTCTAGCTTCCTGCAATTGTCGGATACCATCTGGAAAAAATGATGCATCTTTTGAGGCGATCTATGAATCGATCCATTTTTTGACTTTTTCATAAGAGCGGAAATGCTAATGAGCCAGGCCGTATACTATCCATCAAAATAAATGCTAGTCGGAAGGAGCAAAGTCTGCAGATGACGGTAGGTGGGGTAAGACCTCCCATTTCAGCGTTTTCAAGTATGTCTTGACTGGTCTTGCGACATGTGGCCGAGCGTTGTCATGCCGGAGGATAACTTTGTCATATCTCTCTTAGTACTGTATCTTGGCACCGGGAATAATCAATCTGGCCGTCGACATGGAGGCATGTCTGGGCATTCCCCATGATTTTCTGCGCTTGGGATTATCGTAGTGGACCCATTTTTTGTCGCCGGTCACAATGCGATGTAAAAACCCATTCCGATTCCGTGTTTGAAGCAACTGTTTACAATCAAAGAAACGCCGTTCAATATATCTCGGCTTCAACTCGTACAGAACCCAATTGTTAATTGTTAATGATTCTGCCAATCCTTCTTACGTTTGGCACGAGTCTTCAGCAAATAATGCCACCCAATTCGGAATCTTCGAAAATTTTCTCTTTTCCACCGCCATGCCGGTCCTCGATATGAAAATTATTGCTATTTTAAAGTAGTAAAAGTAAACGTATAAATTTTAGAAATAAAACTGAAATTCAAAAGCAGGCCTATTTATATATATTCCGCGCCACAGCATCTGGTCGTTTCTCAAATATTTCACCTCAATTTTTTATCTTTCCAAGGTCACAAAAACCATTTTTTCACAACTCATTTTTGACGTGAAATTTCCTGCTCTTTTCAAATCCGCAGTCAAATTAGGGGTTCTCATTTAAGAAAAGGGTCTTACCTCTATTTGACCTTGAAAATTGACCTGAAGGACAAACTTTATGGTTCAGTCAAATGTCTCCCTCGGTGCTGGTCAACCATTGTTCGAACCATTTTTTCGTTGATAAAGTATTTTTAAAGGTATTTGGGATTACAGATTAAAATGGCTCACCGCGTATATCTGCTCATACCCAGGAAAAGAGAAACGATTGATTGAAATTTCTGTGAATTGCGTATCTTAAAATTTACGATTGAAGGTTTCTGAATCTGCAGCCTTATCTGAAAACGATTGCATCAAAATATTGTTGAATTGCGTTCAGGACTTTTCAATCGTATAAATTTGTTTCAATGGCGTTGAATCGTAGTTTTAAGATTAAGTGACACAGTCTATTGAATTTAAATCGTCAAGGTACGATTCGTGAATTGTTTTTCTCAATCGTGAAATCACGATTAACATCAGTAAAACAAATTTTTACGAATGGAAAAAGCGTAAAAACTGTTCAACAAAGTAATGATTTAATCGGTCTGGAATCAAATGGCCCATAACACAACTAAACGAAAATATTTTGAATCTACAATTTTAAAATACGCAATTCACAGCGATTTTAGTCTATCGCTTTTCGTTTCCTGGGTATGCTAGATTTGTTACGTAAGTTTGATCGAATGACTCATCTAGTAGACAAAAATTACAAATTTATTCTTGCCATTAATGATAAAAGTGATATCGGATTGATCAACATTGATGTTGAATTTTTATATTCATATATTTATATTTTTGATAAATGATTTGATAATGTTACTTGTCATAACATATTCTAATTACATATTTATTATCGATAACACGTGGATCAATAAGTCTCGGGATCGACACATAGATGGCGTTGCCAACAAAAGTTCTGTATGAATTTTCATGAGTACCAACCTTCAAAAGATACCTGTCAAAATTCCATGACATTCTGATGTTTGGTCCACGAGTTACAGTGATTTAAGTGACGCTAGTCTTGATATTCTCAAAACAATGGATTGGAAACAATTTCGTGTGTTGATTTACCATTGCTTTTTGATAAAAAAAAACACAGTGCAAGCTCAGCAATGGCTTGAAGAGTGCTACGGGGACTCTGCTCCATCAAAAACAACCATTTGTGGGTGGTATGCTGAGTTTAAACGTGGTCGTACAGACACTGAAGATGATGAACGCTCCGGCCGGCCAAATGAGGTAGTTACACCGGAAACCATCAGAAAAGTCCACCAAATCGTTTTCGAAAACCGTAAATTAAAATTGCGTGAAATAGATGACACCTTAAAGATATCATACGGCAGTGTGTACGCTATTTTGCATGAACATTTGTCTATGAGGAAGCTGTTGTCATAGTGGGTGCCGCGTTTGCTCACAGTGGATCAAAAACGACAAAGTTTCGTTGATTCCGAGCGCTGTTTGGAGTTGTTTCGCCGAAATAAAACGAATTGTTTGCGTGGGTATGTGACAATGGACGAAACCTGGATCCATCACTACACTCCGGATTCAAAGCGGTCGTCAGCCGAGTGGACTGCAGTCGGTGAGAAGCGTCCAAAGCGGCCAAAAACGCAAATGGGGGCCGGTAAGGTTATGGCCTCAGTATTTTGGTATGCTCATGGAGTTTTGTTCATTGACTACCTTGAAAAAGGTAAGACGATCAATAGCGAACGTTACATTGGCCAATTGATGCGTTTGAAGAACCAGGAGGGAAACGGCTCCAAATGAAAAAGAAAAAGGTGCTCTTCCACCAACACAATGCGCCGTGTCACAAGTCACTCGCTACTATGGCGAAATTAAATGAATTGAGCTTCGAATTGCTTTCGCACCCACCATAATAACGGGATCTGGCCACCAGCGACTACTACCTGTTTTGCAGACCTCAAAAAAATGCCCCAAGGAAAGAGATTCTATTCCAACGAGGAAGTTATCTCCGAAATGAACGCTTATTTCGAGGCTAAAGATAAATCGTTCTACACGAAAGGTATTGAAATGTTAGAGAAGCGCTGGACTGATTGTGTTGCTTTTGAAGGAGACTATGTAGATGAATAAAGTCGAGTTTTGCCAAAATTGTGAGAAATAATATCTTGTGAATGTCCGCCTTTTGCTGTGATACAAGCGAGAGGCCAGTTTTCAGCGTTTCTCATCACTTATTTGCAACATTTCTCTCGGTATTTTACGAATTTCTTAGCAAATTTTGGTTTTAAGAACACGAAGAGATTGTGGCTTGTTGATATATTGGATCTATAACTTGATTCGTGCGGTTTTTTATCCAAAATTTGAACGTTTATTTAAGAAAACCATGTACAATAGTATTATTCAAAGTATTGTCCATCTGAAGCTATTACTTTTTCCTATCTATCTAGAAATTTGTGGATTCCATCCCAAAGGAACTGCGCCGGCTTGGCGGCCAAGAATGAATCAAGCCAATTTTTGATACCCCGTTCTGATGTGAACCGTATTGCAGTGAGGGCGTTCTGCATCGACAAAAACAAATAGTAGTCAGAAGGGGAAAAGTCTGGGTTATAGGGCAGGTGGGGTAAAACTTCCCATCCACTGTTTTCCAAATAGTTCTTAACCGGAATAGCAACATGGGGCCGAGCGTTGTCATGATGGAAAATTATTGCCTCGTGTCTGGTCGCATATTCCGGGCGTTTTTTGGCTATTGCTCTCTTCAAACGGATTAATTGTGTTCGGTAGCGTTCTCCATTGATGGTTTCATCCGGTTTCAGCAGCTTATAATACAGCACACCCTTCTGATGCCACCAAATACAGAGCATTACCTTCGCGCCATGGATATTCGGCTTTGCCGTTGATTTGGCTGGTTGGCCGGGTTTCACATTTCAATTTTTGCGCTTGGGGTTGTCGTAATGGATTCATTTTTCATCACCAGTAACAATCCGATGCAAAAATGATTCCTTTTTGTGGCGTTCCAGCAGCATTTCGGACATGCAAAACCGCCTTTTAACTTCTCTCGGCTTGAGTTCATGTGGAACCCAATTTCCTTGCTTTTGAATGTATCCGGCTGCTTTTAAACGTTTTGAAATGGCTGCTTGACTAACTCCCAAAGATTCTGCGAGCTCTTCTTGTGTATGGCAACAATCTTCATCGAGTAATGCTTCCAGTTCTTCATCTTGAAATTTTTTTGACTGCTCAGGACGTTCTTCGTCTTCCAAGCCAAAATCACCACTTTTAAATCGTGCAAACCACTTTTGGCACGTTCGCTCAGCTAGAGCATGTTCACCATCATCTTCCACCAAAATACGATGACTTTCGGCAGCAATTTTCTTCATATTATAGTAATGAAGAAGAACTCCCCGCAAAAATACTTTTTCAGGCACAAAGTTCGACATATTTGAGGGAAAAAAAATTATTGTTTACTATTCAAATGAATGACATAAACTAACAAAGACGCGCAATGACAGTAGCTTTCCAAAGCATGTTCGGAATATTGGAGCGATGGAATAATAATCAAGTTACGCCATCTTTTAGAAAAACGCACGAATTAAGTTATACATCCAATACATTTTGGATTTAAGATATCCCCACAACCAAGCCTGTTGTCATCAAATCGGGTGAATGTGGAGTTCCATAAAAATTACAATTTTTTCGATCTGATTCGATTACCGAAGAATTTTTTCCATTAGGCCAGTTTTTGCGTATTGTGTGTCATGTAGCGCAGTCTTTTTGAAACCAACAGCCTTCCATACCATTTACACGTGTATTGGTAATCACAAAATGATGAATTATCTACCTGTAACGATTACCATTCATCGTAACTGGCTGGCAATGAGTGTTTTCGAAAAAATATGGTTCGATAACCATCTCCGCACAAATATTACACCAAACAGTCACCTTTTGATCATGACCAGGTTCTTTATGTATTATTTGAGGGTTTTCCTTGGCGTAGTATCGATTAGGCTGTCAGCAGATTGTATCAGGCAATGAGAAATAAGCCTCATCTGATACAGCGGAGCATAATCTTTTTCTTATTCTTCGTACAGCGTTGGCACGGTACTGACATTTGAACTGCGCATGCGTCTATTACAATACGCTACTACTACACAAGATCGAAAAAATAAAAATGGCCGGAAGTATTCGCGAAATGTCATGTAAGATGGGCGATAATCACGGCAATTTCAACCTTTCCAGATTGGATTCGAGTGTACGTATAAAAACTCGTATATGCGCCGAAGTCACATAAAATAGACTATGTGCCAATGCACACAATTCGGGTAATTACGAGACTCGCTTAAAATGCTCGCAGGACTGATCGTGCCTCGGCTTTGTCCCGGTTTCGTCTTGGCTTTGTCTCAACTATGCCTCACCTAAGCCTCGACTATGCCTTGGCTTCGATTTCCTGCGAGCATTGTCGCTCGTCGCGCAATAACCCATATTATGCGCCTAGGCACATAATATACTATTATTTGTCTCTTGTGACACCTGTGGCTCTCAGGCTCTCCAAGAGCTTAGATTTTATGCTTAGACGCCGTACGCCACTTTGGCAACAATTTCTCTTTTTCTTCATCTTGTATCGAGCCAGGGCCTTGCCCGTTCATTAAATAAATTGTAGCTTTAATTTATCATTAAGTGCTGCCCTGATTTATTTTTCTTTTTTTTTCGAGAGCTTCTATGTTTAGGGTTAAGTTTCCTTCCTAACTTCCAAACTACCTGATCAGAACTCTTGAATCTACCGAGGCCTAGCCGGAACCCAATGAAGGTTTCAAACAATAGAGATTCAAATTTTGAGTTGTCTTGGAATTTTTATTCATTTTTCACTTAAATTTTATTTACAGCTTAATTGCGCTCGTTAATCCGCGCAGGATTTTGGATCATTGTATCTTACAAATTACAAAAATATAATTTTATGTATTGTATGTTCTGTGTATATTGATTTGTATTCACTGTATTTTATTTATATCAAATTTTTTAAATTCTTGTATATTGTTTTTAAACCCTAAAGAGCTATACAAGAATAAAAGTGGTCTGTACAATAAAGCATCAACATTAGCTTAAAGTGCGGGTAGGCGGTGTTGGGTTGCGAAAAATCGTGTACGCGATTGAAGTGCTTACTTGTGTTTTTCCGGGAGTGCGATTAAACAGCTGTTCGGTTGGAAGCTCGGTGGATTTTAACTAATTTTTAATTAAAATCACGCTCGTTTCATAGTCTGAATAGTCTCATTAAATAGTAAAACTATTTACGAGACTATTCCAAAAATTTGGACGATAAGAATGAACCTGAGAAACATAAAAATCGAGTGAACGTTCGAGAGAATAAAAGTAATTCTCTCGCACCTATCACAAACTGAGCTTGAAAGACAGGATTATGACAAAAAAATCCCGACAAAAACTGCGAATGGGGGGTGATTCTAGAGGCCTTTGCAATCATTTTCCCGTTGCCCAGAATATCACAGCTGATCCCCTCTTCGAGAAAACCCAATTTTTCGTTATACGATGAAATAAATGAAACAAAAGTCAAATAACGCTTGAAATTACAATTGTTTCATTAATCCGGGGATTTATTTAATCTACAATCATATGATATTATGTTTTAATTTGATTAAAATATAATTATAACTAAATGTGTCTTGATGAAAATTCAAAAACAGCTTTTTGCAATCGCTCAATATATGATGGATCTTCAATCATATTCATTTTGTATTCATTCCAAAATTTCAGAAATTCTCGATGAATTGCTTCCCCTGCTTGTTCAGACATGATTCCCAGGTCCAAACCCGACAGAAATGTTAAACACTGTTCAATATGATCAAAAATGACGTGAATTTTAAGGGTTTGTGAAACACCAGTACCCATATGAATTTCCTTTACGTTCTCGATAAGATCGGGGAGAATTTTCATATCCACATTATTCGTTCCAAAACAACTGTTCACGACAAGTTTCATGGCCTTGAAATCTGAAATAAATGGCACTAATCGCAACTGCCCGATGTCCTTGTAAATATCAACGTCGTCCAATTTATCCGCCTCTTGAAGAAGTTTCCGGCATGCATTGCCCTCGAAAATCTGTCCATGGTAGTTTTTGGCGATAATTTTAAGCTTTTCTGGCCAGATCAATGCCTTTTCCTGGCCAAATAGTGGAACCAAACCTTGCCAGAATACATGGTTGACATAGCCTTATAGTATATGCAGCTCTGGAATAATACACTTTTGAAGTACGTAAACATCGTCATCATCATTTAACAGGGGAAGATTGATCGTGCTGTGGCATAGTTTTGCAGATTTTTTATCATTTCCTGAAAATTAGAAAAGTGGTCAGCAGATTAAGGATTTTAATCGAGAAAAACAATTCCTTACCTGATACCCAAAAACTCCCATGGATAGATTTTTGAGGGCAATGCATGCGGGAACTTCTTCAAGAGGCGGATAAATTGGACGACGTTGATATTTACAAGGACATCGGGCAGTTGCGATTAGTGCCATTTATTTCAGATTTCAAGGCCATGAATCTTGTCGTGAACAGTTGTTTTGGAACGAATAATGTGGATATGAAAATTCTCCCCGATCTTATCGAGAACGTAAAGGAAATTCATATGGGTACTGGTGTTTCACAAACCCTTAAAATTCACGTCATTTTTGATCATATTGAACAGTGCTTAACATTTCTGTCGGGTTTGGACCTGGGAATCATGTCTGAACAAGCAGGGGAAGCAATTCATCGAGAATTTCTGAAATTTTGGAATGAATACAAAATGAATATGATTGAAGATCCATCATATATTGAGCGATTGCAAAAAGCTGTTTTTGAATTTTCATCAAGACACATTTAGTTATAATTATATTTTAATCAAATTTAAACATAATATCATATGATTGTAGATTAAATAAATCCCCGGATTAATGAAACAATTGTATTTTCAAGCGTTATTTGATTTTTATTTCATTTATTTCATCATATAACGAAAAATTGGGTTTTCTCGAATTGGGGATCAGCTGTGATTTTCTGGGAAACGGGAAAATGATTGCAAAGGCCTCTAGAATCACCCCCCATTCGCAGTTTTTGTCGGGATTTTTTTGTCATAATCCTGTCCTTCAAGCTCAGTGTGATCACCTGACATAGTTCGCATACACAGCGTACGATGCTTGACCGCCTTGGGCCAATGCTCGTGTACACTTCGTGACTGCGCTCGGCTATTTTCGTTTTATCGCGGTCCTTTTTTATTAACCGAACTGTCACTTGCACCACAGCGCGAGGAAATAAAGAAATTATATAAAACTTTTGATTGATCTTTCAATTTACTTAGATTGTTTAAATTTATTATTAACTTTTTTAATTAAATTATTATTATTATTTATATTATACATATATATTTATTATATATATATTATTAACTACGTAGACTCGCAAATGCATTTAATATCAATGCAGGTAGGGTGGTAGCAATTTTAAGAGATCGCGTATTCCGATATATTAAAAAGAGAGCAGGCGATAATAATATACTGTGGGAAGCAGATCAGTGGCAGTGGAGCGCATTTTTTCCGTGTGTGGAGTTGAATGAGCGGTGTATAAGAGGGCGGGGGATTCAATAAAAGATCGAATTTCAATGCATTTTAATTTGAATATAATTTTTATGCTTTTTTTTTATTTTCTTAGAGCAAATGTACTCTTTTGCATGAGTTTTTCACAAATTAATTTGTTGATGATTTTTATTCCGTCTGTTCTCAAGCAATCTTTAGTTATTTCGGAATGAACGTGCAATATACTGAGTTGATTTAACAGTTTTGATGACATTGTTGTACGTAAGCATGTTTTTAATCTTTTCATGGCGGAGAAAGATCGCTCGGCTGTACACGGAGAAGCTGGTACAGTCAATAGAATTTGGATGAGTTTCAAAAACTCCGGTATGGGGTCACAGAGATCAGAATTATTTTTTAAATATTTCACGACGTCATTCAGCGACTTAATTTTCACATTTCGTATTGAAATTTGATCAAGAAACATCTGTCGATGAAAAGTTAAGCGCTCTGAATCGAAATCTTTGTTGTAGAAGGATGTAACTACACTTAAATCCGATTTTTTGCCCGTTACATAATTTTCGAATTGCTCTAGAAGCTTCGACATGTCGCTCTGAAATCTATCTCTCATCGATATCGTTACCTGATCGAACAATTCATAGAACAATTTACGATAAAAGTCTTTTGGGCTCGAAAAAGTATGAACGGTTTTTGAAGCAGAATCAATACGAGTTGACTTCTTACGTTGACGAGGTACTTCCGGTTCAGACAAATCGAGGGCGAATGCACCTTCTATAGCTTTGTTCCATAAGTTATCAAACTCTGAAGATCTCATTTTTTCCAAATTTTGTGTAACTATATGTATCTTCTTATGTGCTTCATTGATACTGAGATCACTTTCTTGAAGCGCCGCATTTAAAAATTCAACACTTTCTAAAATCTCAATCACGAGTGTTAAATAGAAATAAAAGTTGAAGCTGCACATAGTTTCGTAAAATCCACCGGCCTTAGCACAAGAAGATGCATCTGTTTTTGAGTCGTCTCGTTTTTCTTCATAAAACAATAAACAAGCACCATAAACATCTTTGTGATGCATTCTTTTTAATGACTTCATACGAACACACCATCTCGTTGGACAGAAGGGCAATAATCCTGGAACATCTCCGATAATCAGTTCTTCGAATTCGACTAATCTTTTTGGAGAATCTGGAATGAAATTGATTGACTCTTTGACAATGCCGAGAAAGTTTTTAACAGATATAATTTTTTCCATAGAATCTTGCACACCCAAATTGAGAGTGTGAGGTCGGCAATGCACGTATAGAGCTGTTGGTTCATCATCACGTATTCGCTTTTGTAGACCGCTTATTTCACCAGACATGTTCGAAGCACCATCGTAACATTGCCCTCGTAATTTAGAAATATCCAATTGCAGTCGAAGAAAAATATCTTTAATTGCCTTATAAAGAGTTTCTGATTTCGTATCAGAAGTTCTAAGCGAAAAAGAAAACTGCTCTTTACGAGATGAATCGGATGCTTCGTCCGGAATGATCGCGTAAAAACCTGATGTCTTGATTTTTTCCATTATTTTAAGAGTAACCTCATGAGACATAATTTTCAAAATTTCGTCAATGACATCATGATGAATCCATTTATTTCCACTACGCTGCAGCTGCTCATTTAGTTCAGAAATATCTTCTGCTCGACATTGTAAAAATTGATTCAAGTTAGAATTCTGCTAATCATGTCCACGTAAGGCTATACCTTGTCGTGCAAGTAAACACGTTGTACTAAAAATTGCTTCCAAAGCGATGCGAGCGTTATACAGTTCTTTTTGTTTTGACACAGACAACTGTTCAGAAATACTGGGTCCTTTAAAATTCAAAAGGCCGCCTTTCATTCCACGTCGCGTTATACCCTTTGTCGTGCAACAAAGCTTCGACTATACGGGGATGTCAACCCCTAATATCCACAGTAATTTCAACCCCTATGCGCCGCACAATAACGGTGGCGCAAACGAGTATAACTCGACGCAAATTCTGCCAATTACAACAACTGACGAGCAAAATTTTAATCCCGTGCCTACCAACCCCTATAATCATAACTCGCGAGGTACTAACACTCGTGTTGAATTAAATAGGGATGTCGGTAAAATAGTGCGTCAGTAGAATTTAAAATTCAATGGCTTTTCGAAAGCAAGCGTGGAAGTCGATTCAGCGACGACAAATTTGACCGCGGCGTAAGAGCTCAAATCTGTGCGCGCACTCAAGGCGCGAAAGAGAAAATAGAAGATTTTATCTAACTTGCCTGTTAGGTTAATACGACAAGTTAGACGATCCGTACTGGGTCGAAGAGCAACTTGATAATGCTCATAGTGAATTGAGACCGGAATTCAGGCGCGTAATCAAATGCAAGGATATAGCCGATTTGGAGGAGCTATTACAAGAAGCTGAATGGGCAACCATGCGTCAAACGTCGACCAATTGTTAATGAAAACAATGCGGCTACTATCTTAGCTTTCGCTGCACTAAATCCACATGCGAGCAGCAGGCAAATGAAACAAAGGAGTGGAATTAGTCAACGATCTGTATTAAGAATCTTACATCATCACAAGTACCATCCATATCGTATGTCATTACATCAGGATTTGCACGGCAATGATTTCCTAAAACGCGTCAATTTCTGTAATTGGATGCGTAGAAAAATGCGCACAGATGTCTCATCTTTGAGGCATGTGCTTTTTTCTGATGAAGCTAACTTCGCAAATACGGGAAATGTGAATAGGCATAATATGCATGATTGGGCAAATGAGAATCCTCGATGGATAAGAACTGTACCATTTCAACATCCGTGGTACGTTAATTGTTGGTGCGGCATTGTCGGCGACACGTCATTGGTCCATATTTTTTTGAAGGTCGCTTAACTGGGCAAGTTTACGCAAAGTTTCAGCAAAACGTACTGCCTCAAATGATGGAAGACGTGCCCTTGCATGTTCGCATGAAAATGTGGATGCAACACGACGGTGCGCCACCCCATTATGCTCTGTGTTCAAGACAAGTGATGAATGAGATTTTTGACGAAAAGTAGATGGGACGAGGCGGCCCTGTAGCTTAGCCACCTCGTTCTCCAGATTACTTTTTATGGGGTTTTGTCAAAGAACGCGTAATGGCGGTAACGACATGAAAGAAAGAATACGCCGAGCATGTACCGAAATTACACCACAAATGTTGGCTGAAGTTAGAGGGTCTTTTCATTAGCGAATTAACAAGTGCTTACAAGTCGAGTGTCATCACTTCGAGCATCTTCTGTAGGTAGACCCAAACCAAGGTTAGTGGATCCTTTGGAAGTGATTATTCCGATATGTTACGATTTTTCAACTATTTTCAGACTTTGCATGACTAGAATGACCTTGTGTTGTAGGTTGCTGAATTCATCTTGAAATCGGTAATAATGTCATCGAAAAAAATACATGGTTCCATTTTAAAAAGTGGAGTTGAGCTTGACGTAGCTTCAGCACCTCCACTGATAAAAAATAGGGTGGTCGAGTATGACGGCCTTCTCGAACACTGAAACTTTTGTCTGAAAAATTTTTGGATATGATCAATAGTTTGAGTGCTATCGCTCTGTAACACTTTATGTGCCTCACCCTGTATAATGATTTCAACTTATTATGTCCTTTTCATATTAATCCTAATAATATTTCTGTAAAGGCGTTGGAATCCGTAGGCTGCATCACCTCGTTGGTTCCAGATGCCATGCCAAATAAAATAAAATAAAACAATTGTGGCAGTTTCTCGCGCAGTGCTCGGCTCAAACGCATCAATTGCGTTCGATACCGTTCCCCAGTGATGGTTTCGTTCGGTTTCAACAGCTCATAATAAATAACATCAGCCTCTTCGAAGGTTTTTGGCCTTTCTTCACGCGGATGGTCATCAACATCGAAATCACTGTCTTTGAAACGACGAAACCAATCACGGCACGTTGTATCACTTAGAGCAGCATCTCCGTAAACTTTTTGGAGCTTTCTATGCGCTTCAGCCGCCGTTTTCTTCGAATGAAAGAAGAAAATCAACACTTCCCGCAAATAACGATTATTTGGCACAAAATCAGACATTTTCACATAACCAAAAGTATATGACGCCGAAACAAAATCACTAATGTGTCAAAACGGTTTGTTTACCATATGTCTAAGCTTGGTTCATGACGTTTTGGATAGGTCAAAATCAACCAACACTTATTGCTGGAGGCATGTATTGACAAACAACGGGAACTTAGTTGCGCAACTAATATGAAAAGAAAAACATACATTCATAAATTAAATAGGTATAACTTGGGTAGCTCTAAAGTTGCCACAGCCAGTAGATATACCATTACTAAAAAAGGATCTGAACCATTATTTTTGGCAAAGTGTAAAGGAAATTAGGCTAACAAGTATTTAGACATAAATGTTTCCATATACCAGTCTCGGTGATGCTGACTTTCATAAGAAGGGCGGTTTGTGATGGATAAGAGGGCGGTACAATGGGCACAAGCCTACGTGCCAATCTGGGGGTCACGAGTTCTCCAACTCCTAAAATATTACCCATCTATCTATAGCTATTATCATTAATCACTGTAGTGCACAGATCATCTACAAACACTTCACTGTGTAAATGTGGTGGTTGAAGAATTTTTGACAAATACAAGCAGGTGATACACCATGACAGTAATGTGTGAAGAGCACCCAACTGTTCGTCTGCCATTAGCGCACCTGCAGGGATAGCGTATTACCCCGGGAAAATCAAAGCTGTTAGGCTTTTATCCTATGAAACATCTATATTAACGAATTAGTGACTATTACTATCAGAATAAATGAAGATCGTAGAGTTGATTACCGTGTAAACGACTATTACTAACAAGAAAAAAGGAAGATCGCAAAGTTTGGTGGCACATTGTCTGAAGAGAATTAAAAACATGAAAAAAATGATAATTGCAAAAAGGACTTGCGATAATAATAAGATTGCAATAAGTAGTAGAATCGTAAAAATTATCTTTTTATTCGAATGATATATCACATAGACGTGAATCAAGAACAGCTGAAGTCTGCAGCGTAAAAGAGCGTATGAATAAGAATAAAAAACAGAAAACAAATAAAAATCACACATTAAGATTGCACATAAACGAAAATTACGAAAAAGAATAAATGAAGATCGAAGTTATCTTTCGAACCGAATAAAATAGTGTATCGACGAGAATTATGAACAAGAACAAATAAACATCAAGGAATGGACTAATGGACTAAACTATAATTTTGATATGCAAACTGCAGACGTTAAAGAAGGATTTTTAAAAATACGAACGGATTATGAAGCGTTATTATGGCTCGACAGCGAAAAAAACCCTAGTTTAAAATTACTGAGATAGCGTCTGACTTTTTTCTATTAAAGCAGATCCTTTAGAGCAAGCTCTAAAAGATATTGGTCTAGCATGAAAGAAGGAGCAAAGAAAGAAGTATTTAAGGTAGTACTGTCGGTACATAGCTAATCAAATGAGTACTTTTTCTTATTTGCTTTACGTAGTATCTAAATTTGTCAACGTCGCATAAGAAAGCGACTAAACATGTGTGTATAGCAGATGACTTCTTAGGATACGTGAATAGCGCGCGCTTTTACTCATTCTGCGACGTTGCCACATCTATTTAATCGCCGTCTGTTACTGGAGAAAAATTATATTTTTGCTTACTTAATTGGATTTTGCTACGCTTACACGTATCCAATTGAGATGCTTTAACTTGCAAAATGATGCTTATATTAACAATCAATGCACCAGTCATTTTTAATTAAATCTGAGGGTAGTTATGGCAGGATTTTTAAATGAACTCGGTTTCCCATAAGGTTAGGTGTTAATCGTCTCAAAATGCAATTACTAATTACTCCCCTCCAGTGTACCCTAGGTCCTCAAAATTTTAACTTAGTCATTTCTGGCTTAATGTTCACCAGTTATTCCAATTTGATCAATATCTGAACGGTATTTCCATTTACGACAGTACTACCTTAATACATCAGTGATAGTTTTAGTAGCCCCTACAGCTCCATCATCAAAACTTATATTATCAAATTATCAGTAGCATTTCAGAACCTGTAGAAAGAAATAAACAATTACCAAAAAGATTGAGAGAACCATCAGAAAGCGAGTCAGAAACCATGAATATACATAAACTCAGAACAGAATAAAATCGGAAATTGTATGAAAACGTCTTCTTTACAAAAGTGAAAATTTAGCAAAAAGAAAAAAGACACAAAAGCAAATGAATTAGACTTTAGCACTTTCCCGGCTGTAGAAAATACAAAAAAGTAAAGGAAAAATGAAGTTAAAGAAATAAAGTGGACAGTGAGTAAAAGCAAGGAAAGTTACTGGAAGTGAGGTAGTAGAATTAAGAAGGTATGGTAAGGTTAGAAAGATAAAAGGAGAAAGAATCGGAAGGGCACAGTGGATACGGAGCACAGAAAGAGGCAGGAGACGCGCACAGGTAGTGCTGCGCCACCAACAAGTAGCGGAGTGAAGAGCGAGTTACAGTGGGAGAGAGTGCAACAGTCCCGTAAGGAAGGAAAGAGAGATAATAAGGAGCACGGATAAGGCTAATAATGTTACAAAGAGAAGAGTGATAGAAGAAGAAAGGAAAGGAAGAAGAAACACAAAGGTACAAGAGAAGGAAGGAGAGAAAATAGTGGAAATACTTTCACGGAACATCGCAAGACTGAAAAATAAGAATGAAGATTTCTGGAAATACATAGAGCAATTTGATATTGTAGGGTTTCAGGACACATGGCTAGATAAAAAATATTGGGAAGTGATCGAAGGCAGATTGCCAATAGAATACATACGATGGCTCAACACGCGAGACGGGATAACATCAAGGGAAGAAACATGTGACAAATGAGAGCAGGAATAACAAAAGGGATAGAAATCATAGAAGCGCAAATCATCAGAAAGGGAGCAATAAAGGAAGCACCACACAGCAGGAAGAAGAAAAACAGAGAAGCTCGAAGGATAAAGTATTAAATGTGCGAGGAGAATGGAAATATGGTAAACGACGAAAAAGGAGAATGGATATTCATAGGAAAAATGAAAAGCTCGATTGTAGATTACGCAATAACAGAAATCGAGACATGGAAGAAGATAAGTGAATTAGAAATAAGAGAAAGTACGGAATCAGATCATCAACCTATAGAAATAGAGATGAAGAAATATATACAGGGTGTCGAAAAAGTCCCGGGACGGTTGGATATTTCCTCAGGTACAATATTTTTCAAAAAAGTGAAGGTCATTCCTGAAGTAAATTTCAACGAGGAATTCAATGGTGACCTTCATTTTGACCTTGAAGCTGACCTTCATGGCTTTTTGAAGGTTAAATTTGTTTTTTTTTAAATGGAAACCCCCTTTTTTCACATCTGCAATCGATAGAGCGAAAAATACTACGTTCAATTACGTACTCAAGTCATAGGTCTATTGTAACGTTCCAGGTTAGTTAAGGGTTATTTGAAATTAACATAGTTTTCCAAGAGGTCAGTGTAATTCCTGAAGTATTTTTCAACGAGGAATTCAATGGTGAGCTCTGTATTGATCTTGGTTTCAGCGTTTTGAATATTATAAAATCATATGTATAGGAAATTTTTCATTAAAAGTTCCAGGAGTTCTGGTGAGAGTTTTGTTCCTCCCCAAAGAGTTATATCGAAAAGTCCTATACCGTTTTTCGATACCTAAGCCAATACCTAAGGCGATATCATGTCCTATACCGTTTTTCTATCTCCATACGAATATTACGAATCGAAACTAAATTTACGTATTACGAATGCATACTTACGATCTTTCGCTAAAAGATTATTATGGCGCAAGCTAAACTTTCGGAACGAGAGAGGGTATCTGTATTAATGATGCGTGGTTGGGGAGATCGAGTTCGATTTTATCATCAAGTTCGTTTGCTTTTAAATGGCACTTTTCGTAATGGAGAATGGTTAAATCCTGTTTCAAAATCAACAATTGAAAGAACTGTAAGGCGCTTTATGAATCATGGATCTATTAAGGACCTTCAGAGAACTGGTCGGCCAAAATCTGCAGGATCTGAGGAGATGCAGATGGACATAGCCCAAGCATTGGTTGAAAACCCACACCTTAGTTTACGTCGAGCTAGTGATGAGCGTGACGTTGCTCCTGAGACAGTGCGAAATATTTTAAAAAGCATTAATTTCCATCCTTACAAAGTTCATCTGGTACAAGAGCTCAATGATCAGAAAGTTTAGAGAAAGGCTCAAAGACGTATCATTTGAAAGGGAAAGAGTACAAGAAGGTTCAAGAGAACTGGTGGAGAAAATAAGGGAAGCAGTAACCACGAAGGAATAGTAAGGAGACCAACCTGCCATGGGAAACTTTTCCGAATCTGGTAGAATCAACGGCACGGTAAGTGCCCGGCTTGTAAGTTGAAAGTAGTGGAAAGGAGTGCGCCAGTGCGCAATTGTCCTCTTCTTACTCACGGGAAAATGTGCGAGTGAGACGAACTTGTCAAACTGATCTAAGCCAGAGAGGTTATACAACCCGGTACGCGACACGACATTGCGAAGAAAAAAGTTTATTATATTAAATGCATTGTATTATATTATATGCGATCTTCAAAATCTTGAAAATTTCTCGGATTAAATTCCCTCACCTTTAAAGGAAAAAACTATTCAACATTATTTAACACACGATTTATGAAGTAATAACAAATACCATATTTTCAATTTCAAGATTTACAATCTTATTGTATTCGATATATACTTACCACTTTTATAATGCACTCCTTTAGCCTTATAGGAGTCCTGAGATAATAATTTTTTTTTTTTTTAAACTAAATTGAAAGTGAACAAATATCTGCCGCTTGCAAATAATCAAAAAATCAATCAACATATCCACTCTGGCTTAGATCAATGTGACAAATTCGCCTCACTCGCACATTTTCCCGTGAGTAAGCAGAGGACAACTGCGCACTTGCGCACTCCTTTCCACTACTCCCAACTTACAAGCCGGGCACTTACCGTGCCGTTGCTCCTGCCAAGTCGCTTACATGGAGATAGGTCTCCTTATTATTCCTTCATGGCAGTATCTAAGAAAAAAGTGAAAATGCAAAGATGGAGACCAGATAGAACACAGTGGTGGAACTAGGAATGCAGAGAAAGTAAAACAGAATTAAATGAGAAATTTATAAAATAAAAAGCAGGAAAGATAGATAGAAAAGAGTTTGTAAGGGAAAAGATAAGGCACAAAAGGATACATAAAGAAAACGAGGAAAAACAACAGAAGGAGGAGATAAAGAAAATAATGATCCCCTTATTCCCCTAGTTTTTTCTTCGTTACAATGCTTTGCGTTTTCAACTGTTCCAAGTTCCAAATTTTAGATTTCACGGGTGTGCGTCAAAGTTCAGACTGGTCAATGTCCTGACTAGTGTAGTGCAATCGAGTCTTCCATGAAAAAACTGAACACGATAAAAATACATAAATGATAGGCATATGCATAGTGGTCAAGACGATTCTAAGAGAAACATCTAAACCGATCGATAGATGGTGCTAACTCTAAAATTAATTTAATTTTAATAGAAAAGAAAAAGAAGATTTTTTCTTGTTTCTTTTTTTATAACATTCAAAACTAAGCAATGTAAAAATTGTGTGCAATAATTATTTATTGCGAAATATGTTTTTTATGACATTTTGCAATGTCGAATTGATTTATTTACAGAATAGTTTTAATGATTTTGAAACAATGCCAATAAAATTTACATATAAGTTGTTTTTAGGTTATTTAACTAAATTTCACTGAAGTAGTTTGGAAATTGATCTGGTTTTAACATAAATCATTGTTTTATGACAAATTGATTGTTTTTAGCTTATTTTTCATTAATTTCAACTAATTCAGTCTGTATTAGATAAATTTAATGTGAATTGAACATAATGTATTTCTTTATGAAGAATTAAATGTTTTTTAGGTTATTTTTCATTAATTTCAACTAATTCAGCCTGTATTAGATAAATTTAATGTACATGGATATATGTATGTTGTATATATAAACATATCTCTTAGTGCACAATTAACAACTGCATACCCTTTCTCCTCTTCGAACGAAAGTTCGTTAATTTAAATTAACAGTTCTTCTGAATAGCTAAAGTTTTTGATGTTGTATTTTACCTATATCTTTTTGTCTTTAAAGCCTTGTATCATAATTATAATAAGTAGTTGAAACACTAACTAAGTAGGTATAAAACACTCAAGAACAAGAACTCAAGAAAATTTAAATTTTACTTACTAAAACAATTATTAAGAGAATAATTTTAGGAGAAAAAAATGAACATGGTAACTATGCAATGGTCTGTCAAAAGCTGCGTATTCAAAAAGAAAAAAGTCAATTGTGAATATAATTTTAGATAGAAAATTATATGTGCGATCAACCACAACCCGGTCCTTCCTACCGTAGGGAGAAGTTGCATAAAAAAATATATAATGGATATATTTATAATAGGGAAAAGGATTCGAAAAAAAATCAGAATATTATGTAAGTTATAAGATGACGCAAAGAAACGTTTATTTTTAATGAAATTCGGCTTAAAAGCTTTTAATGAACAAATCTTGTAAATTTAACAAATTATACTCGTATTCATAATAAATTTCATACGCTTGGAAATTTCCATTCAAAGAAGTGTTTTATAGTATATAATATATATATATATTGGTAGTAATAATAATAATAACAATAAATTTATTATATTCGGGCTCAAAAAGTATAGTCATGATACTAGACTCTCACAAGATTGAATAATTCTTGCAGTTACTATAAAAGAAAGTTCCAAATTTTATGTTAGTATTGTAAGCGAGCGTGTGCGTGATTTCATGTGAGCGTATTATCCTATATATAAGTTTAGTTATTAGGTTTATATATGTAAGGTTGTACATTTTTAAATTTTTGTGTCATCAAAAATATGATTGTCTGCGACTAAATGGTGTGTATGTGTTTGTATGTTGTTTTTATTTATTTTACTCAACTAGGATTTAAAAGATGTTAAAATGACCTTATGTCCAAAGTTTAACCAACTGAGATAAGTAAAATTACCTTAACTATTTTTCTCCGTGTAGTTTCATAAGCTTTAACCATTCTATACTTTTATTTTTCTTTATTTTTGAGCAAGTCATTCAAAAAATTCCAGCAAAATTAGGCGCTCGAATACAATGCAACATAAAACCTGAGATCTAATTATTTTCATTCTTTTACATACGTTGTGTGTGTACAATATCGCAGGTTGGGACGCGGGGGGCGTGGTGTATAAAAATATAACGCTGTAATAATAACCAAGCCACATACCCCCCCCCCCCCCCCCCGCCTCTCAATGAAAATGCAACTGCAGATGAAATTTTTACTAAAGAACTGAAAGCGAAAGCCATAGAGCCACAATCTTCATTGAAGCGACCCAGCGCCATATATGAAGAAGTGGCATTGGAGTAAGGAACCATTTTATAGTTGCTCTCCACACTATGTTGTATCATATAAATTACACTGGTATCCTGTTAGTTTGGACTTTTCGGGAATTGGTCCTGATTAATGGAATGAGACCTTGGAAAATAAACTTCTAAACAACTATGGCCATATGAAATGTTGTGTGTCGCCTCGGTAGAATATTCATCCCAATGGGGAACAACGCGCCACCAAATATACCAAACCAGGCTGAATCAGCGGAATCCGAATTGACCGCATTTCAGTGTATTTTAAAGTTCAAAATCATTTATTCTATTCAGGGAGCAACTGTAGTAAGAATTTTAATACCTGAAGCATTGATATTCTGTACATTCAATTTATCAAATCATATACCAGGGGTGTTAGTTGAAGTTTGCCGGTTTTTTCAATAAAGCAAACACTTAATTCTCAAGGGAATCTCAAAAAAATTGTATTCAAAGTATTGGCCATTGGATTCTACACATTTTACCCATCTTTCAGGCAAATCATGGATACCATTTCAAAAAAACTTTTTCTCTTTCAAGGCAAACCATTCGACGAGCCATTTTTCGACTTCTTCAAAATTGGCGAAGCGCTGCTCTGCGAGTGAGCGTCCCATCGATGCGAAAAGGTGATAGTCGGACGGGGCGAGGTCTGGAGAGTACGGCGGGTGCGATAATATTTCCCAATTCAATGCTTTTAATGTGTTCTTAAGCACTTTAGCGATATGAGACGGTGCGTTGTCATGTTGTAGGATAACTTTGCCATGTCTTCGGGCCCATTTCGGCCGTTTTTCGATCAACGCATGATTCAAATTGATAATTTGTTGTCGGTAGCGATCCGTATTCACCGTCTCACCAGGTTTTAATAACTCGAAGTACACCACACCACACTGGTCCCTCCAAACACAGAGCATTGTCTTACAGCCAAAGCGATTTGGCCTTGGAGTCGATGGGCACATTTAGTGTTTGTGCCAATTGTTGTTGCGATTGGGTTGGGTCTTCATCCAATAACGCCCGCAATTCCTCGTCTTCGAACTTTTTCGCTGCACCAGGATTTTCATTGTCTGTTAAATTGAAATCTCCACTTTTAAATTGACGAAACCATGTCTCACATGTTCTAATCACTGGAGCATGTTCACCATAAGTTTCTACCAGCAATCGATGAGCTTCAACTGCTTTTTTCTTTTGATGAAATAAGAAAAGCAACGAATGCCGCAAATGCGATTTACTTGGAACGAAACTCGACATATTCACTGACGTAAACAACTATGATGCTATTATTTTGGCAGAATGTAATTGTGTATTTTGGAAGGTTATTGTCCATAGAAAAATATGACATAAATGTTAAGTCATTGAAATCTATAAATATCTCTAGCGACATCTATGAGTAAAACCGGCAAATTTCAACTAACACCCCTGGTATACATTTGACATATAAAATCTAAAGGAGAACAAAGGATAATATAGTAACTCTTTGGCTTAGCGAACTATTCTCAAATTAGGTCTTGATCAATTTCTGCTAAGCTCGCAAAGCTGCTCAGGTTTTAGCATTATTATGTTAGAAAACAACATACTTTCCGTTGAATATTAATCACACTTTTTTTTATTGGTATTATTACAAGGTCATCAAATGGTTAATGAACGGCCAATGAATAGTGAGCAAATTTTCTAACCTTTCATCGGACAGGGTCCGGTAGGGGTATTTCTCCCTATCATATTGAAGAAAATAGTTTATCTCAATGTCAATCAGTGCCCACTTTCTTACCGGATAGTTGTCTGGGATTTTTTAAGAGATTAACATTATTTAATTAAATGTGAATATTTTTTTGATTGTTTTATATACACAATATTGTAAATAGTATGTAAATATTTTATTAAACTAATTTGTACATATATATATTGTAACCAGTCATAGCAGCATGCCCCTGTAGAATGGCAACCGTGCTCATCGCAGAAGAAAGCGAGAGAGCTTCGTAATCGGCTTGCAGGCGCGAGCATGAAGCGCAAGCGCGCATGTCCCACTCGCGACTCTTCTAATGATCGACATAATCGACTGAAATGATTTAGAAAAATCAGAAAATAATGTAATCTAAAAATATTAAATTTAATTAGATAGCATAGGCTTTCTCAGGCAGATCACCTGAGAGGGAGCTCTTTGATCATTAGCAATAGGTTAGGACGATTTCCCTATTTTTCAATTTCTGTAAAAGGAATCTATTCGAATATTATTTGTAAAGGGAAATCGTGACTTCTTCCATTTTATCATTAAAAGGATAAATATGTAATTATAGAAATAATACTTCTTTTTTCGATATTTTAATAAATTTCTCCCTAAATTGAATATCTATAAGATTTTCGAGAATTGCGTAATTATTTTGAGTCTACAAATAATTTTAAAGTGAAAATTTGAAATTATTAGGTGCACAACGAAGTTCCCTCTGTTTGTCAATAGATGGTCCAGCAGTAAGTGCTTGTCGATTTTGACCTATCCAAAACGTCATGAACCAAGCTTAGATGTATGGTAAACAAACCGTTTTGACACATTAGTGATTTTGTTTTGGCCTCATATACATTTGATTGTGTAAAAATGTCTAATTTTGTGCCAAATAATCGTCATTTGTGGGAAGTGTTGATTTTCTTCTTTCATTCAAAGAAAAGGGCGGCTAAAGCGCATCGAGAGCTCCAAAAATTTTACGGAGATGCTGCTCGAAGTGAAATAACGTGCCGTGATTAGTTCCATCGCTTCAAAGACGGTGATTTCGATGCTGATGACCGCCCGCGTGAAGGAAGGCTGAAAACCTTCGAAGAGGCTGAAATTGGAGGCAATGCTCGATAAGGGTTCGTGCTAAACGCAAGAAAAGCTTGCTTCAGCATTAGGAGTTACCCGCCAAGCCGTTTCCAAGCGATTGCATGCGTTGGGGATAATTCAAAAACAAGGAACTTCGGTTCCTTATTATTTGAAGCCACGGGAAGTTGAGCGTCGTTTTTTCGCCTGTGAATAACTGCTTCAGTGGCAAAAAAGAAAGAGTTTTCTTCATCGCATCGTGAAGGCTGATGAAAAATGGATTTATTACAGCAACCTAAAAAGAAAAAAGCTACAGCGTAAAGCTACCGTTCAGCCAGTTCGCTAGGTCAGTGACATTATTTTTTAAGTGCATAAACCTTTCTTTAATCTTGAAAATTCTTCTAGAAGTTTATTTCAGGTGTATGACTTTTTTTTTAATGAAAGATTTCGGAATTCTGAATTAGGCTCACATTGTAACATTGTAAGAAGATTCTAGTTTCAAAATAAATTTTTCTGTCTAATTAAAAGCCAATAAATATTCAATATTTCAAATAAAAAGATTAAATGAAAGATAATCAAACTCTGGGAATCAACTGCTTTAATAAGACAATTTCTCCTCTCTATAAAGCATCACAATTTTCGAATTAAAAGTCTGCGGATAGGTCACTAAAACATGGGATGAAAATACTTGTATTATACAATTTACTTTGAAGCCTATGAATCTTTTTACAATGTTACATGATGAGCCCAATATAGAATTACAAAATTTTTCATTGAAAAAAAAGTCACTCACCTGAAATAAACTTCTGGGAGAATTCTCAAGATTAAAGAAACGTTTATGCACTTAAAGAATAATGTCATTGTGGAATTTTAAGTCCTCCTATTTTCAAACTTATAGCACAATAGATTAATAATAGACAAATTTTGAGCCTTGTCAGTCAAAGCTTTATTTGTAAATTTTTATTAATTTTATAAATAGGTAAAATATTCATGAATTTCTTCAATGTTCTAATAATTAAAAACATCTAATCAGCGAATTATGCGCAAAGTATTTTACATTAAGAAGAAATAAAATACAAAATATTTTGTCGCGCATAAGATCTTAAGATGGCGTGAATTGATTATTATTCCATCGTTCCAATATTCCGAAAATGCGTTGGAAAGCTACTGTCATTGTGTGTATTTTTCAGTATATGTCATTCATTTGAAGCGCAGACAACAATAATTTTCATTCACTTAAATATGTCAAACTTTGTGCCTGAAAAAGTGTTTTTGCGGGGAGTTCTTCTTCATTACTTTAATATGAAGAAAACTGCTCTAGCTGAGCGAACGTGCCAAAAATGGTTTGCACGATTTAAAAGTGGTGATTGTGGCTTGAAAGGCGAAGAACTTCCTGGGCAGCCAAAAAAGTTTGAAGATGAAGAACTGGAAGCACTACTCGATGAAGATTTTTGCCATAAGAAGAGCTCGCAGAATCTTTGGGAGTTAGTCAAGCAGCCATTTCAAAACGTTTAAAAGCAGCCGGATACATTCAAAAGCAAGGAAATTGGGTTCCACATGAACTCAAGCCGAGAGACGTTGAAAGGCGGTTTTGCATGTCCGAAATGCTACTGGAATGCCACAAAAAGAAGTCATTGTTGCATCGAATTGTTACTGGTGATGAAAAATGGATCCATTACGACAACCCCAAGCCCAAAAAATCATCTGAAACACGGCCAACCAGGCAAATCAACGGCAAAGACGAATATCCATGGCGCGAAGGTAATGCTCTGTATTTGGTGGGATCAGAAGGGTTTGCTGTATTATGAGCTGCTAAAACCGGGTGAAACCATCAATGAAGAACGCTACCGAACACAATTAATCCGTTTGAAGAGAGCAATAGCCGAAAAACGCCCGAAATATGCGACCAGACACGAGCCAATAATTTTCCATCATGACAACGCTTGGCCCCATGTTGCTATTCCGATTAAGAACTATTTGAAAAACAGTGGATGGGAAGTTTTGCCCCACCCGCCTTATAGCCCAGACCTTGCTTCTTCTGACTACCATTTGTTCCGGTCGATGCAGAATGCCCTCACTGAAATACGGTTCACATCAGAACAGGGTATCAAAAATTGGCTTAATTCATTCTTGGCCGCCAAGCCGGCGCAGTTCTTTTGGGATGGAATCCACAAATTGCCAGAAAGATAGGAAAAAGTCATAGCTTCAGGTGGGCAATACTTTGAATAATACTATTGTACATTTTTTTCTTAAATAAATGTTCAAATTTTGAAAAAAAAACCGCACGAATGAAGTTATAGATCCAATACATACAGAGCAACGAAACTGGTTCATCATTAGGCACCATTTCCTACCAAGACTCGAAAGGAATGTCTTGTAACCATTTTTGTGCAAATTTACGACTTTCATTATCTTTACTTTCGTTATCATGGAGGTGTTTTTGATGATGTTTTGATTCTATGTGAATTTGGGATCTCTTCATGCACACCGCTAAGAGATCTTGTTTGCAAATGGTGCAATATACCTTTCTTCTGTTATTGGGAACCTCTCTGAAGAAGGGATATTCCCTAAATAACATGGTAATTAATTGCCTCTGTTTCTTTGCTGGCCTTGTCTCATCTGCTGTCGACATCGTGAAGTTTTGCTTAGGAAGTGTTTGATTATGATATTTTTGAATTTTCAACGAAGAAAGTGAAGAACTTTTGAGCAGACAGGCCCTTGAAGTGTATTGATGTAATCTAATGTGATGCAAAAAATTGAAATGTTCAATACAATTTTGCTAAATTTGAGTCAATTGTATAAGCTGGCGTTTTCAGCTGATTTGAGTGCTGTTTATGGTGAATTCGTGAATTGGGACCGCGGTTGTTGAAATGGTTCAGTTCTCATCCATCGAGGATTCTCATTTGCCCAATCATGCATATTATGCCTATTCACATTTCCCGTATTTGCGAAGTTAGCTTCATCAGAAAAAAGCACATGCCTCAAAAATGAGACATCTGTGCGCATTTTTCTACGAATCCAAGTACAGAAACTGACGCGTTTTAGGAAATCATTGCCGTACAAATCCTGATGTAATGACATACGATACGGATGGGACTTGTGTTGATGTAAGATTCTTAAAACAGATCGCTGACTAATTCCACTCTTTTCTTCCATTTGCCTGCTGCTCGCGTGTGGGTTTAGTGCAGCAAAAGCTAAGACAGCAGCCGCATTATTTTCATTAATAACTGGTCGACGTTTGACTCGTGTTTGTTTCACTGTACCGAAGCAACAGAAAAGGTCAGCTAATCCCTCCAAAGCCATGTGCGATTTTTGTTGCCTATCCGGATAACGAGCCTCATACAAATCTTGGGCGTTTCTGTAATGTTTACGGCATTCCCCCAGCACCATCAACATATCAAAATATTCTTGAAAATCGTTCATTTTCGCGTCCCGATGTATTCACATTAGAAGGTAATGTGTGACTAACTGATATGTCAACAGAAAATGCTTACCATCTGCCGATGTCAACAATACCCTATCGATGTGTATTATCATGGATATCGTAAGAAATGAAAAGAAATGAAAATTATTTTTCGACTATTTTCATAATTTGCGTGACTAGAATAACCTTGTCTTGTAGGTCGCTGAATTCGTCTTAAAATCGGTAATAATTTCATCGAAAAAAAAATACATGGTTCCATTCAAGAAAGTGGAGTTGACCTTGGCGTAGCTTCAGCGCCTCCCCGATAAAAAAATAGGGTGATCCAGTATGACGGCCTTCTCAAACACTAAAACTTTTGTCTGAAACATTTTTGGATATGATCAATAGTTTGAGTGCTATCGCTCTGTAACACTTTATGTGCCTCACCCTGTATATTTCTTCTATACTGCTTCTTCCTTTTTGTAATCCCGCCTGCATCTCAGGTAATAATTGTAACTTTAAAGAATTTGAAATCTTTCGGGGGAAAAAAAGACGCTTTTGACTGCGCTGGGATTCAAGCTCAGGTCTTTCGATTGCCGGTCGACTGCTCTAAGCACTGAGCTACACAGGCGTCTGAAATCTCTTTCTCCACAGGAAGGACCTCCTTATATGGCCTAGTGTGACTGCCCTGCGGTTGTAAATGATTTCAAATTAATTAGTGTAGTTTGAAATTTCTGCTACTGCCTACATTGTCGGAGGATCACCAGTCGCGTATCAGTTAGGATACGTTGCTGACCGGTGTCCTCGTAGACAATTTCAAGATACACGACTGGTGATCCTCCGATAATTTAGGCAGTGGCAGAAATTTCAAACTCAACTAATTAATTTGAAATCATTTACAGCCGCAAGGCAGTCACACTAGGCCATATAAGGAGATCTTCCTGTGGAGAAAGAGATGTCGGACGCCTGTGTAGCTCAGTGGTTAGAGCAGTCGATTGGCAATCGAAAGACCTGGGCTCGAATCCCAGCGTGGTCAAAAGTGTCTTTTTTTCCACAGAAAGATTTCAAATTCTTTAAATTTGAGTTTAATTTGCATTTATCTGAAACCGACGCAGTGTCTCACATTCTTAGCCTGACTGTCCGTGTGAAGCGAGTAGGGAGAGAAGACGGGGCACGTTGCCTTTTTTCCTACCCCGTCACTCTCACATGCGAGAATGACTCGTCCCATTTCCCCTTATTTTAATCGCTTCTTCGTTACAATGCTTGCCTTCTCAACTGTTCCAAGTTTTAGATTTCACGCTGTCGGTTATCGAGCTGAAATTGAGAAATGTGTTTCTCTCGACTCTTTACAAAAGAGGCGCGAAGCAGATGACAATTCAAAATTTACGGAATATGTTCTTCGATATTTTGATAAATTTTTCCCTAAAATAAACATCTATAAGATTTTAGAAAATTGTAGGATCATTTTGAGAGTCTAAAAATAATTTTAAATTGGAAATTTGAAATTAATACATATTTACAATTTGGATCATAGTATCAAATAAATAGAACATTGTTCAGCAACGTTAATCAACAATTTTAATCAAGACATTTTTCTTTTCCATATACTATTTTATTTTTCTACGTACAGGTCTGTCCATAGGCTATTAATATACCTAAGATGGAAAAAATTTTATTGTAAAACAGTAACTATCGATTTGAAAATGTTAATCTCATAGTCACTATTTCTCCTTTAGAGTTAAATTTATGCAGCAATTTTACGAGATCTCATATGCATTGAATGGTCATTTTAGAGCAATATTTTTTGAAATATTCAATCAAGAAATAAGGGTGCCGTCCCATGTGGGTGCAAAATGCAAAGCGGAAAACGAACAAGCAATTACAGAACACCTTGAAGAAGAAAAAAATCTAAAGCTTTTCTGTAATTGATTGTTCGTTTTCTGCTTTGCATTTTGCGCCCACATGGGACGGCACCCTACGTGCAATCTTTTAAATGGCTTATTTTGAAATTCGTGAACGTGAATTTAAAAAAAAAGGAGTTGACTTTGACGTAGCTTCAGCGCCTCCATCGATTAAAAAATAGGGCAGTCCAGTATGACGGCCTTCTCGAACACTGAAACTTTTGTCTGAAACATTTTTGGATGTGATGAATAGATTGAGTGCTATCGCTCTGTAACACTTTATGTGCCTCACCCTGTATGTACTGAAGATCGCAGCAGAAAAGACAATAAATAATGAAAAAAGGTAAACCGTTTGTATATCTTGTGGATCTAAAGGCGACATTCGATAAGGTAAAAAGGAAAAAGCTATGGAAGTATTTGAAAGAAAAAAAATTAATGGTGGGAGTGATGGACAACATAGAAAGGATATACAGAGAAATGAAAAGTAAGGCAGAAATAGGAAAGAACCATACCCAGGAAACAAAAAACGATTGATTGCATTTTAACCAGTTAACTGTGGCGACCATGGCGAGTTGCATGTATTTATGACGAGTATACTCGTCAATCACAGTTAACGGTTAAGGGTTTTTGAGGTCTTGTGAATTGTGCATATTAATTGAGAATGGCAGATTGCCGCCGGCAGGTCGCGTGGGCTATTCAATCGTAAATACAGGCATTTTACAATTGAGTGAAAATATTTTATCGCCAATAAAGAAGCATATCTGAATCGTAACAATATGATTCAGCAAATAAAAATACAATTGAGAAAAATGTGAAATTGATTTCAGAAATAATTATACAACGAATAAAAATTAATAAAGGTAAGAAGTCTTCAAAATAAATTATAATACCATTTGTGAAAAAAATGATTTTGTAATTAATTATTTTATATTTTGATATTTTATATTCCGACGTAATTATCACTTGGAAAAAGCATACCAAAAAAATTCCAACAAGATGCTAATAACATGCCAAAGTTGGTACGTTCCAAAAAGTAAGGGGTATTCTTTCACAAATTCCACAAGGGCAATTTTTTATGAAATTTAATTCGAGGATAATAATAATCCTTACCTGCAACATGGAGAACGATGGCATCTTTAAATTTATCCCCAATTTTTACTTTATATTTCTGTTTTTTTATATATTGTAGAGGAAGGCGTTTGAAATTTTCTAGCGGTACTTGGACTTTTTCGTTACTATCACATAAACTGGCGTAAACAACCTTCATTTATCTTCTATAAAATGAAATTGTAACCCAATTTTAACTTTTTCATATAATATATTCACTTGTCTTATTCACTTTCATAAAACATTTGACGGTCGTCGTTGAATTTTCCGCGAACATGAGGTCAGAAACAGAGAAAAGAAAGAAATTGAAGCAAACATGGAAGGACAGAGATATGAACCAGGTATATTCATCTTCGTCGGATGATTTCCAAAGTGGTGCTGGTGGGAGAGGAAAAACGTATAGGATAAGGGATGGAGGTGATACCAGGCCCTGTCAACTCAATGGTAGAAATATGAAGAAGCACAGCGCCAACAGTTGGCCGCAACTTGAACTAAAAGTATCAATGTGTCGCGTATGTATGTTATATATGCATTGTATATGTGTTAGAAGTTTTAAAATTGACTATAATGATCAGTAAAATGGATAAACTAAGTGGAAAACACGTATAAAAATACAGAAAGTTTAAGAAATAAATTTTCTGATATTTTTATACATTTTTTCACTTAGTTTATCCATTATTGATACACATAAAAAAGTTTGAAATATTTTAAAAAGATTAATGACTTTCGAGTCAAGGAAGCTTAAAAGGACAAATGTGTACAAATTATTTATTAATGGGGCAATATTTACCGCAAAAATATATAGACGCTATTTAATTCTAGGTAAAGTTTTTGTCATGGAAGACAAAACGCGAAAGCAGTACAAAATGCCTTTGGACCCTACTTTCAAGAAGCGATTGGTAACCGAACAAACACGTAAGAATTGGATTAAAAAAGCGAGATGTTCGACAGTAAAAGGTATGTTTTCGCAGAATCCTTGAATGATGACATTGCAGAATAATGTCTACTTTTATCAGATAAAACTCCATTCATCAGAATTCAAGAGACGTACGGCGACGCGATTCAAAATCGCCAATCACACGATGAATTGGAGGAAGTAATTGCATGTAACAATAGACTCCAAGAATCAGGTGTAGTTTACGCTTCTGATGAACTGTCGAAAAGTGGAACAAGTGCGAAAGTTTTTTCTGGTAATGTAATCCAAGAAGTAGATAAGAATAGTGGTTGCAACAAAGTTCTCCAAAATAACACCACTGATGATGTTCAGAGGCGTTTAATATCAGAAAAAAAAATTATGTTTGAAAAATCAAATATATCAGTCGGTGACGTTGTTGTTGAAATGATTATGGGGCTCGCATGTCGATATAGTTTAGTGTTAGAAGCACGTCAAAAATCATTTGAATGTTTCCAAATTTGCGCTGGCCCTGAGTTGCAGAGTTTCAGAATGTCTAATTATATGCTTTCGAAAATTTATGATCCTCCAGAGGAAAAAATAAAACTACATTTTTATTGTCTTCAATGCACTACACCTTTGCTTATCACAAGCAGACAGTCTTTTGTGATGGTCGACTTCATCATAAAATTGTTCAAAAACATCCCAATGCTGTAACGTTGAACTGGTCCACGGACGGTGCCGCTGCTAAAAAACCATTAAAATGCAAAACAGCTTTCTGGCCATTCACAATTGTTTTAAATGAATTGCATTTGAGATAGATGGTAAAATACATTGGTTGAGATTTGTTCATTTATGTTCTTGAGTAGACTCCGTAGCTCGTGCATTGCTTCCCAACCGAATATAATTTAATGGGTATTCTGGTGGCAGCTACTGCTATATTCGCGGAAAGTATGGAAAGGGATCAGTGCGATATCCGTGTACAGATTTGCATTCTCGGCTACGATCAAACGAATCTCATAAAAATGATGTACAAGAAATATTAATGACAAATTCTTTATTACGCTCGAATGGTGTGAAAGGGCCTTCAGCTTCAAGTACTCTTGACAATTTCAATATTGTTTGGTCATTCTGTTTCGATTATTTGCATACTGTTCTTCTAGGCGTGGTGGAGGATATAGCTGCGAAAGGTTTTCATTTTTCTCGCGAAGCTATACAAAAAATTGACGACCGCTTAATGGTTGTTCAGCCTAGCCACGATATTTACAGATTGGCTGAAAAATTCAAAGATAAATCAATATGGGAAGCAAGCGTGTGGAAGTCGTGGTTCTTATATTACAGTTTACCAATATGTGTTGATTTATTACCAGCAAATGTTCTGCAAAATTACGCTCTTTTGGTCAAAACTATGTACGTTCTTCTAAAAGTCGATATTACTTATGATGAACTTATAGAATGTGAAATAAATCTTAAAGCCTTTTTTTGCGGCTATGAGGAATTGTACGGTGTACAATCTATGAAATTTAATGTACACATGATATGCCACATTGTTGAGTCGATAAAGTTCACTGGCCCTATTGCAATAACTTCTACTTTTCCTTTTGAAGAGTTACATTGGAGTTTTAAAAAGTTTAGTCAATGGAATTAAAGTCATAGCTTTACAAATGGCAATGAAATCTATGCAATTACATTCTTATCGAAGTAAAATACGTGACTTTTCGTGTTCACCAGTTGTAAGGACATTTTGTGATAGTCTTTTTTCTGACACAAAGTTCACGGTTTCTGCGAAAGTCAAAAACGGTGTTGTGTTCTTTGGAAAATCTGAACACGAAACACGCACGAAAGAATTGCGAGGTTTCATTAAGTATTCGCGCCGCACTAACCTGTGGTTGCTGCCACTTGACCGATCACCCAGGTTAAGCAGCTCGGTGCCTGCAGCAGGCTGGATGGGCGTCCCCCATCCATTCTTTTTTTGTTGTTCCATATTTAATCAATAATAATAAGAATTATATTAGTATTTTTCTTTATTTTAACACATATGTAACAATAAACAATTTATTAATTTATAATTTTGCTATATTGATGTTAGTTATAAAAATTGGATATTTTCCATTTAATTTTTGATATGTTAGTATTATAAAAAAAATTGAATTGATTAAATTCTTTAATCTCAATAACAATTAAGAAAATCTTACCATTTTATTTAATTTAACAACTATTATGCTGGATATTGCAATATATGATACATCATATTGTACAAATGAATATATTAAATGATTGTGGTTTTTCTTTCACGTAAAAATACAAACGCAAATTGAACATTCAATAAATTAAGAAGAGTTTCATAAAAGTATGGATCCCATAATTAATTGGTGGCGTGCCGGAAGAGACGGCGTGGGGGAAGAACGTGCTCCCTGTCAGCACACGGTACGCCTTTTTACTTAAGCGCGTACAAGTTTTCAAACGCCTCCACTGGACGTAATTTGCGACCTTTTAAAATATAAGAAATATGGTGAGAATCGCGAAAACATTCTCTTTTTTCTGATGCAAATTTTGATGTTCAAAACGGTTTGGAAGGGGGTAAAAACATCGGATATAAATTTTGCAATTTATCGATCAAATTGGACTTGACCGCGGTCGCTAATTGAGGCGCGCGCATATTAATTAAGGGGGGAATTTATTAAAGAGGTGGAAAACCGAGGTAACGTGAATGGTTGCGGATCCTCGAAATTTATTCCAGGCGCGCAGCCTTCTAAGGTGAGAACACGGCTCGACACCGAGGCATGTTATTTTTTCTTTTAGATCACGGGCTCGAGTATGTTCACCTGCATCTCACGATCAGGTGAACAACTTTGAGAACCTGATCGACTATGTCTCCCGGTCCACCTTTTAGTCAGGGACTTTTTGGATCTAACGATATTTGCTTTTTATTCCTTTTTGGGTAAATCGGTTTTTTCTTCTTTTGGAACCTTGCGCTGTGTTATCGTCCCTGTTTGGACAATAACAATAACCTGGTGTGTGGTCAACTCGGGACGTGATTATCCGTGGACTCACAAATAGTGAGACTCGGAGAAAGCTCCCAACCCAGATAAAAAATTAGCGTCGAGCAGCGTGGGAGCCCTGAGGGCACTTTGCTGCGACGGCGTGCCCTTTTTGAATTCCTATTGGGTCAACCACGAGCCAGGACGGTTTGAATGTTTATTCTGGGAGGAAAAGCAAATGATGACCTCGTCGGGAGCATATGCTCATAATTTCCAAAATTTGGAACCGACACACACTGATGCTTTGTAAATAATAAAATTTTTAAATTAAGGGCGAGCTATGGAATGGAGTAATTAAGGAATTTATGGGGTAATGAAGCTGGGTCAAAAAAAGGGCCTACCAAATCCAAAAGGTAAAAAAGAATATTATTTTCAGAAGTAGAGAATAACCGCAAAATTAAAACGTGATTTCGAAGGCGCAACGGCGCAAAACGCAGCAAATATTAATTGAGGTTTTTTTTTTCAAATTTTAGATACGAAATTTCTAAATCATAGACAACCATCACGAGGACTCGTCTGTTGCCTTGCTCACTAGAAAAATTGAATATAACGTGAGTTCTCTTCGGTACTGTTGGTCTTTAAATTAAGAATTTCACTTCGAGAAATTTTCACCCTTCGTGTGACCCACACGTAAATTTTAAAGAAGACAATTTTGAGGCAAATTAAACAAAACTAGTATTGAAAAATATTTAGATTTCAATGGATTGAGGATTCAGAAACTTGCAGTTCAAACTAAAACTCAAAAAAGCGAAACTTTTGGCTGAATTTGGCGAAAATACGGTATTAAAATGTTTAAATATTAATAATTCAAGAACCGAAAGAGTCGAAATGTTTCAGTATTTATAAGAAGCAAACATACCACAGTGTAGATTACGATCGTGAGAGTAGATACAACGACACTATAATTCAGCTTGAATGTGGATCCATTGCGCAAATATTAAAAATTCTCAATATGCCAAATAATGAAGACTGCCTTCTGCGTGTGTGGAAATTTGAGGCTAAACCAATGCTTGTCGAAGATATTGAAATTCCACATATATGAACAATAACTGGCATCAGTGACAAAATTGTTGTTTTTTTGAAAGACGTTTGCTCTAAAATAATTATCCTACAGTTTGAGGATAAAAATTATGCTTGTTAACCACCGAACGTCATCGAATGTAGTTGAATATTCAATACTGAATTTATTTTATTCATTTTTTATTTTCAAAGAGGTGTCGGGAACACATCGGAAAATTGACTTGTAATTCATTTCCCAATATTATTTTATTTGCAGAAATAAAATAACTCAAAATATGGGAAGGAAGGCGCTCTATTGGTTTCTTTCCTTTTCCCCTTTTCACATAAAATATTGCAGGGTACATTTACTGCTCTACTTTGAATCAATTTTGTAAGTGTACGAAAAAAGAGAAGGGAGAGGTCATGATATTCTCTTCATTTTCTTCCATCTATAAAATTGTATTGCAGAGTATTTTAGCTGTTGTCAGATTAATTTAGTTATTGAAACGGTAAATTCATTCATCACTTTAGCCTTAGAATAAAAAATACACTTGTAAATTATGTTCATGTTTCAAAATAAAAAAAAAAGGTTTTTAATACCTGAGTAGTGTATTCTTTACTCATTGTAGTTAATATAAATATTTTGCCTACATGAAGAATAAGTCAACTACTTATATTTGAAAAATATTAAATCATCATCACTGCTGGTAAGGGTTCAATTTGTCTTCTCTGTACTATGTATTTCAAAATTTGTTTACGCTTATAGTACATTTACTATGCCTATTTGTTTAAGTATTTTTTATTTACTTGTTTTTTAAATTAGAGAAACTAAAGTTACAAAATCTGATCTAATTTGCTTGAAAAAAAGTGTTTGGTTGTGTTCTTAGTGTATTTATAATTAAACTGAGATTCATTAGTTGTGACTTATATTTCACAACACATAATATTAAATTCGATCTAAAATTGTTTAGGTTCAATTATATATTTATAACTACATATTTTATTTATATCACATATTATATCACAATATATTTATAAAATATTTATTTAATATACGTAGTTTTAGTATATATTTTCAAAATTTCCGTATAGCATACCTCCGTATACGCATACCTCTACTATGTTTAATATTTAAAATTTAGGTTTTATTTTTCATTTAAAATGGATTCGAAATTTTTATTACTATATGGTAACGTAATGAATGTTATTTTCCATATATATCTGTATTTTACGATTAAAATTGACGGTTTATCACATCCGATATTCAAAGTTTCTCTTAAGAAATATGCACTGTCCGATTGAATTTGGCTTCCTCAGAACTCCATTTCATTATCAATTTTGAACGGTTCATACCCTCTTTCACTTAATCGTAAAGTACCGATTGAATATTTTTGAGCTTATGTGCATTTTTATTCCTCGTCCAATACAATAGAATGAGTATCTCCACTAATGCGGGTTGGCAGATTCAGATGAGTCGGAAAATGTTTACAATTCACATTGTCGTAAACCAATTGGAATTTAAAATTTTGAATCTGCCATTTGAAGATACGCAATTCAATGAAGCATGCTACTAATCGTTTTTTTTCCTGAATACAGAGTCGTCCTAGACAGAGAAGGGGATAAGACAGGGCTGCCCACTGAGCCCTCTGCTGCTTATACTATTCGTAACAGATATAGAAGAATACCTAAGGAAAAGACAGGAAGGAGGAATTACAATTGGGAACAAGAGAGTTTACACGCTGGCATACGTAGATGACCTGGCGTTAATCGCAGAAACTAAAGAGGGAATGGAGAGAATGATGAAATATCTGAATAAGTACTTTAACGACAAAGAACTGGGGGTAAATGCAGAAAAAACAAGAATAATGATATTTAGTAAGGGAAAAAGCAGAAAGAAAGGAGAGTGAAAATGGAAAGACCAGGAAATAGAAGAGGTAACAGAGTTTAAATATCTAGGGTACACGTTTAAATATAACAAAGACGATGCTCACATACAGGATATAAGGAAAAGAGCAACAGCAGCAATGGTGCAGATATGGAGCATAGGGGAGAGAAAATTTGGAGGAAATTTCAGAAGGAGAATGATTATGTTCAATACAATGGTAAAAAGCATATGTATATTTAAAAACCGTAAAAAGTGTCGGCAAACGGACTCCATGTACTCAGAAAGGGAAGTATTATTTCAATAAAAAAATAAAATTAAAACATAGAGTCGACAACAGAGTCTTGAAAATGATTATTCACAGAAATTTTATTTCAATACATATGTAATACCAACAGTGAACTTGAAGCCGCCTTCATTAGGCGTTAAGATTCGACTTTGTGTTTTTTCTACTTTTTGCAGCCGAAAATTAAAATTATCGATTTTCATTGTTAAGTTTATTAGGCCAATTTCTATATAGAATAAAATTATCAACCTTTTAAGTGGTAATTTTGCGTCATTTATGCAGTATACAAAATTCAGCCACTTCGACCGGAGCCGGATTTTAATGTAAAATGTACGGGGTTTTTTGTATTATATTTTGTCGGCTCTTGCCTGTCTCCTGGCGCACTGTGCCTAGTTGGGAACATCCTTTCGAAGTAATAGAAGTATTAGATAATGATAATTCGAGAATCAGACTAAAAAATAAAATGTTGAGACTTCGTATTGATCACATAATACTTTATTTTCCTAACAATGAACTGGGTCAATGTAATGATGATGTCTGTTGTCGATAATAGTTAGTTGTATTTTTACACTGAAAATCGTAAAAGGAAACGGTTATATCAAAGAAATATTTAAAGCACATCTATTTTACAATACTTGGAAATTGGTAATGCGAATTAGCATCACTTTTACAGAACACCATATTTGCGCTATTAATACTACTATGACATTAGTGGAATCAGCTAGCAAACAAAAGTGCATCCCTTACCACGAACTGACATCAATTTGTGGCCGGTACAATGGGCTACTAAATAAAAACGCAATGCTATGCGAACTTCGGGAAAAGAAAAGAACCAAAAGAATTAATTAACAGAGTCGTTCCTATTTCCAAAAGAATAAATAATCTCTACATATCGATTATTCCCGATCACGGCTTAGTTATAATATACAAAGAATTCTACGTACCAACCAGACTAGTTTGTATAAATAATATGTCAACAACAAGTGCAACCGATTAACTTATAAGCTTCTTTTGAAATACTAACACTGAAAATAAATTACGAATATTCTATGCGATTGATAGAAATTAGAAAAGTCACGGAAATCACTGGTAGCAAATGTAAAGTGTATAATAATTATGAACTAAAGAAAAGCTCTTTCTTATTCAGTACAGTGCAGATCTCGCCCAGGTACAGTTATTCTTAAAAATCATTTGATAACTATTTTTGATAAAATAAGCATTAAAAAGGTAAAGTTTAAAACTGGGATGGTAAAGTTGAAATGTCACTGCGTACTTTAACAGGAAACAAGTCTCGGTATCAGATAGGATACTTTCCCGACATGTGTCCTCGCAGACAATTTCACTCTAAAATTGTATAAAACAATTAATGATTTTTTAAAAATTAAAAATCTTTCTGTGGAAACAGTCACTTTTGTATTCTTTGAAAACAATTAATTTCATTCTAGGATTTAAGGGGTTATACCACTTTGGCCGCTTCAAAAAATCGAATTTTCGTTTTATTTCTAAAGTACTTTCTATATATACGAAAATGATATGCCAATAGTTAATTTTTATTTTAATCATTTTTAATCACAACTAAACTACAACGAAAATTTTAAACGCGTTTTTCTCGAAACTGCATTTTCAAAGTCGGTGGGCACTCGAGCTTTACCAATTTTCGATCAATCGACTTAAATCTTTTTTTAATGGAATCATTAGATGTTTCTCTAGTGAAATATGTAGGATTTTTTTAAAATTTGATGTTTGCATTTTTTATGTAACCTTAAGTAACGAAATATAGAGTTGAATACGTATCTCTTACTTAAAATCGATGCCATTTTATTAAAAATGGATATTTTTAAAAACGGCTACGTAATTCGCTAGTTTTTTGAATAAAGAAACTAATTTTTTTTCCATCAGAATAGTATTTTCATGCTACGGCATAATGGGGAAAGGTACAATGGGTCTAGAACCTAATTACCGGCGGGTCGAGTCTAGACCCCTCCCTCTAATAATGTAATGTAATGTAATTGCATTGCGAATAGACAATTGTAAAGATCAGTACAAATAAACGAAATGGAAAAGCAGTAAAAACAGACGAACAGAACAATAAATTTGCGAATGCTGCGATCAGAAAATCGATTTTATGGCTTAGTATTGCCAACCGCGTGCAATCGTGACATTATTCTAGAAGGAAATAGCAAATACACAGTCACCGACAAAAATAGCGAGTAAATGCACGATTTTCAATTTTTAAATCGAGAAGGGACTAATTCTGCCCTTCAAGCGGTGATGCTTCAGTTAATTTCAATCCTTGAGTGCTTAGCGTTGTAACCTCTCAAATGGCGTGTTATATAAGTTATCGGGTTAACCCCACTAGGTACTGATATTACTTTGGTACTGTTTCTGCTCTCATAACCATGAAGGTTCCAGTTAAGTCTGAATCACAGACGCTTATCGTTGGACAATTTCGAGCACCCTAGCGGACCCGGTTGAGAGAACGGTCAGAGAATACTCAGTGGCGAAATTTGAATTAGAGGTGTAGCAATAAATATAATAATTTTATTTTTCAGCGATAAAAACTAGAAAAACATCATATACCTGTCACTGAAGGCAGTGCAGTGGTTCACCGTTTGCAGAAGTGAGATTAAAGTATTTGTGTCTCACTCCAACCAAAAGTCAAGCTTGACGGTGGAGACGTTCCGCCAATTGCGAACCACTGAATTGCCTCCAGTGACAGGTATTCGATGTTTTTCTAGTTTTGATCACTGATAAATAAAATTATTGTATTTATTGCTACACCTTCTAGTTCAAATTTCGCCACTGAATCATAATTGCAACGCCTTAGATGTTTTTTTTTCACCATTCTTAGCCATAATAATGCGAGTTCGGAGAATGTTCAGAGAACAGTCAGAGAACGGTCAGAATATTCTCTGATCATTCTCTCTACCGGGTCCGCTCGGGCAGTTCGTGATATATACATATTATTAACTTCATCGCACTAGGTCTTACTTTCTCACTGTTTCTTTCTTTATATCCAAAAATGTTTGATTTACATCTTAATTCCAAGAGTCTAATCTCTGGCCATTGCGAGAAGTGTTCTATATACTAGGATGTTTGATATTTACGTGATATTTCTGTGAGGTCACCACTAATAACAAATGACTATCATTGTTGACAAGTTACATTCTTCGAACTTCTTCTGTCAAAATTTGAGCCAAATCAATTTATTAGTTTACAAGTAACAGTGTCTGCAAGCAACCAACTTCCAAATTTTTTGCAAAGATGAAAAAAGTGAATTTTGTGTGTTGAATAAACACTACTTTTTGCGTGGAATAACCTTATCAGAAACCAAGGCCAAGCTTCATAAATATCATTCGGACTCTACTCCATCACATTGAATGATTTAAAAGTGGTTTACCGAATTTCGTTGTGTTCGTACGAGCACAGAAATCATACCAAGTCCAGGTCGTCTAAATAAGATCACTACACCAGAAATGTTCAATAAAATCCATGATATTGTTTTGAACTTTAAATGTGACAATGAATGAAACATGGATCCACCACTATACTCTGAAAACACGTGAAAGGTCCAAGCAGTGGGTTAAACCTGGTGAAGTGCACCAAAACGTCCGGAAACGCAACAATCGGCTGGGAAACTTATGGCTGGTATTTTTTGGATGCAGATGGAGTAATCTTCATCGACTACCTTTATCATGATGACAATGCACCATCTCACACATCGAACATTGCACAAGCAGAAAACCTCAAAGGATGGCTGTGTGGTAGGCGTTTTGAGTCGAACGCAGAAGTTGAATGGGAAACAGAAGGGTATTAAAGAGGGTTTGAAAAATCGTATAACTTGGAAGGCATAGAAAAGTTGTAAGATAGCTGGACACGTTGTATCGAGTTAGAAGGAGAGTACATTGGGAAATAAAACCGATTTCTACGAAATTAATTAATTCTTTTTCATTTTATCATGTTAATATCAAACACCCTAGTATATCAACAGGACAACCGAACTTATCATTGTCCTCACGTCAGCACGATTTTTACCTTCTTAGCAAAAGGTGTGCTTCAGTCATGCAAGAATTCCAAGCTTTCTTCTTGTCATCACAGTAGTGACGAGTATTACTAATCCGGATTTTGCTTATTAAGTAGAAGATACATGTTTTCTCAAGGCAAATAGTCCAGATATATTTTGTTATATCTGTGGATATTATGGGATCAAGACAAGTCGAAAAATAATGACAGATTTCCTAAAAGGCATACCAGGTCTAGAAGTATGAAAACGGAATTTTTTTGCAAAAGTTACACGTCTGTTGCATTAAACTGATCAAAAATATTTTATTCAAAGTAATCTCCATTGCTATATACACATTTTTCCCACCTCTCCGGAAGGTGATGAATGCCACGCCAATAAAACTGTTCGTCTTTTAAATCAAACCAGTTATCCAGCCATTCTCGTACATTTTCGTACGAAGTGAAGCGTTGTTCAGCGAGAGCGTGACCCAGTGTTGCGAACAGATAGTAATCCGACAGAGCCAAATCTGGAAAATAAGCGGCATGTGCCAGTATTTCCCAACTGAACGTCTCGATCGTTTCCTTGACCCGTTTCGAAGTGTATGATGGGGCATTATCGTAAAGAAAGATGACTTTGTCTTGCCTTCTTCGATAATCCGGTCGTTTTTCTTGTTTTGGCAAGAGCATGTTCACCGTAAGCTTCGACAAGCATTCGATGCGATTCTGCAGTAGTTTTCTTCAAGTGATAACAAAAAACCAGTGCTGTCCGCAAATCATAGTTCGTAGGCACAAAACTCGACATGTTGATTCTTGTAGTAAATACACTGGTATATCGAACTTGGGTTGTTGTCTACTGAAAATCTTTCTCAGCTGCTAGAGGGAGAAGATGGCGCTGCAGAAGCGGTCGTACGGTCCCTAAACTGATGGCAAGCACCATCAATAAGGAAATTCCGGTTTCATACTTCTACACCCGGTATAAGCAACGTGATTCAAAGTACTTGTTTACTAACAAAGATAAAAACTGTGTGCCGCATTTTGCATGTAACAGTTGTTCAACATCTTTGAAAAATGAAAAAGATGAGGATATTCATCCTTTACGTTTTAGGAAACCAGGCGGTAGTCTGAATATGATAATCATGAAAATTGTTATTTCTGTAAAAGATACACTTTTGGTTTCAATCGACGAAATAGAAGTCATATAACATATCTATAAATTTCATCCATAATATTTTCCGCAATGGGAGATGAAGATTTTTGTGCGGAAATTCACGAATCAAACGCGGGCGTCACTAAAAATAATTCATAAGATGATCACTTCAGAACATGATGACTTTTAAGTCACTGTTTAAGTCACTATGACAATAAAAATGAAGTACCTCAAAGGTTTAGCCAAGAAAAACTAAATCACTTGATCAGAGAGTTTGGTTTGAAAAGAATAAATGTAAATGTGTAATGCAAGGGGACTCATACTAATCAATCGCTTCAACTACTAAGACACAGGGACCCATATCAAGTTTTTTTAGTGAAAGTATGAAAAATTTTGACTTGAATAAAGTGAACCATAAAAAATTTGAATCAGATGAAAATAATAGATTTTTTATGGTCGTAAACTCTAGAAAAATTTTAGTTGCTTTCAAGTATTTTTGGTTAATATTATTTCTGCAATCAAAATCCATAAATTTCAAATTATTCAAACTTTTAATGACTTATTTGATATAAAATTTCTCACACTTTCACAAAAAAGAAATTGATAAAAAAAATTATAAATGGAACAAACTGACGAAATAATCAGTTGGACTTTGCTTAAGTTTGAGTCCGATCAGTAGAACTCCATACCTTGGGTGGATTCAGTAGATAAATAATGCCCTTTATATAGCAGACACCTGAAATTTATATAATGTTTGATTTATATTCTTGATTCATACACCAACCTTCAGCCAGGAACTTGCAGATCCAGGCCATGCAGGATCCGATATTTTTTCATAACCTTTATCATTAAACCAGACTTCGCCTTCTTTTCTTTCAATAGGCACGGCTAAATATGATGTATAATGATTCAATGCGAAATAATCTGCTGTTCCTCTGGAAGAAATAAAAATATCGATATGGCATTTGTCTCAATATCTTCAATTTCCCAAGTAATAATAAACATAAAAAATAATTAAAACCGGCAATCGAAAGACCCGAGCTCGAGTCCTAGCACAGTTGAAAGCATCTCTTTTCCAACAAAAGGATTTCAAATTCCTTAAAAATAATAATTATATTTGGAAATACGAATTAAATTTTAACTTATTAAGGCAGAAAACATATCACTCGAATCGTAATAATTCATACATTCCACAAATTTCATTTTTAAAACGCTAATCCAAAACTTTAAAATTATTTTATTCTGCAATCCTGATCTTACTTCAAGCACGAGCCTGAGCAAAACATTTGAAGACGTTGAAATACGTTTTAAACAGAGGTACTTGCCTAATATATTCAACTTCCTTCTGCGTAAAAACTGGCAACCTAGATCGAGGCCAGTTTTGGATTCTGCTGTTCTCGTCGATTCTTTCTCTCATGATTTTCGGATAATCGCCCTCTTTTGAAAAAATAGGATTTGCCATCCAACCACAAGAATATTCAAAGGCTATATCAGACCATGAATTGTCTTCTCCATTTTTAACATAATGGTGTGGGCAAGCGAGAACAATTCCAATTTGTCCATTCTGAATTGGACGAAATTCTTCATCGTATATGTGGTAGGCTTTAGCGTGAGCTTTTAATAAATTGTGCATACATATATAATCTGCGTTAAGTGACATGTTCAGAGCTGGAAACAAAGAAGTAATAATTAGTTTATTGACAAATATTCCCTTTTAACAGCCAACGTTTCAATTGTGTGCATCTGCGTAACGCATGTAAAGGGTGATTTTTTAAGCGCTTAAGAACTTCAAATTGAAACAAGGCACTGAAAAATTAATGGAAGGTTTATTTTTCTCATTTTGAAAGTAATATGGACCGATGATGGCGTTAGTGTATACTCTACACCAAACATTCAATTTTAATGAATGTAATGGCGTCTTAAGATATTGTCTTGGACTGATCTCCTTCTACAAACGGTAATTTTGCTTCTTGTTCACATATCCTAAGGAGATCGATTAAGTTGGCCATAAAATGAACGAAGAGCTCTATAAGTTTCGCGAACGGAACTTCGATTTTGAAAATAAATTTCCATAATTTAGAAGCATTGATCAAGTGTCAAATGATTCATGATTAAATGGAAAATTATTTATAATATTACAATATTTAATTGAGAATGAAAATTACCAGGAGCATTTATAACACCTCCATATCCGTCAGAACAAACAGAATCTGGTTCATTGATGGTTGCAAAAAATTTCACCTTAGGACCAAATTCACGAAACAGAACCCTAGAATAATCACCAAACCAATCCACTATCAGTTCATTAGTCCATCCTCCCAAATTTTCCAGAGTTTGCGGGTGATCCCAGTGATAGATCGTCACAAAAGGTTCGAGTCCTTTGGATCGAAGATCGTCAATAAGATTATGATAATATTTGACTCCCGCTTCACTGATTTTGTTTCCAAATCCAGTAGGAAAAATTCGTGACCAACTTATTGAAAAACGGTAAAAATCAAACTGAAATGAGAAAAACACTCAATTTCCCTTTTAATTTTAATATGAATTTTTGCACAAGAATTATGCAAATATTACATATTTAATTTATGATTTAAATAACTATTTATATGCCCTCAAGCACATAACATGTCATGCAATGATGTAACATCAATAAATGAAATTCATCAAAATATTATAACACTCACATAAAAGTAATATGTTTGAAACGTAGAATACTTACTCCTATATCTTTGAGAATTGCAACATCTTCTTTGTACTTGTTAAAAGAATCACAAGCCACGTCTCCGTTACTCCCATCAACAATCAAATACGGCTTATCATGGGTCAATCTATCCCAAACATTCTCTCCTTTATCTTCAAAATAAGTAATATTTTGTAAAGCCCAAGTAGTTAACTTCTTTGAAATATTGAATTTTATTTAGATTTCGAAAAGATCTTTGTACTTGAAATTTACAAAATAAGTAATATTTAGTAAATTTTAAGTAGTTAACTTCTTAAAAATATTTAATTTTATTTAGATTTTGATAGGATCTTTGTACTTGAAATTTGAGACATATTACTCATTTTTAATACAAAAGAGAATAAGGAAAACATTATCTCCTCTATTTTCAGAATAAGTAATATTTTTTAAATTCATACTAATTAACTTTTTTGGGGTATTTAATTTTATTAGGATTTTGTTAGGATCTTTGTACTTGATTTGAATATGACAAAATTATTTGCATTCACTATTTAATAGAAAAGGGCATATTGAATTCTATTGGACTAAGGTAGATGTCCCAGTAATCATGATATGAAGAGATTTTCTTGACTCAAAATGTTCAAAAAATTATGTTGGGAAGGATAATTTAGAAAAATATTGCTACTTGGAACTTCCTAGAATACTATAAAAATGTGGCTTACAACACAAGTAACACAACAAGAAATCGTGATTTGGAAATTTCGAAAACAAAATGAACAATTTCTTCACGATTTTAAAAACATATTTCATTAATAATTTGATTTAATATTAACCCTTGGAGCACATACCTATTTTTCTATCACGGAGAACACTGTGTGTTTGTGAGACCCCATCCACTTTTTCACGGTCTACCATTTCAAAACTCTTCACACGACCAACTTAAAAAATTTCACAGATATTATTTAAACATTGCAAAACCAATCTCCTTAGTTCAAATACCTCATTAGAAATATTTAAACATCGAAAAAAATTCCAAAATTTTTTTTTTTTTCAAAAAAAAAAGGAAATTTTGTGAAAAAATTGTAATCTTTTAAATTTATTGGCTAAAAACTTAGCCCTGTATTCTAAAATAGTGGTAGTACAATTTGAAGAACATTAATTTAACCGTGTTCTCTTCAAAAACCATATTTATTTTGCAGATTGACGGAAGTGGTTTTTTCAAGTGTGAAAAAGCGCGTTCCTTTTTATGAAAAACGTGGATAAAAATTAATTTTTCACAAACTATACTTGAAAATGTTATATTTTTATTGTGATTTATTTGAAATATATGATTGAAATGAGCAACTAATATAAAAATAAAGTTACAACTATACAGTGCCATTGCCATCTTAACAAATATAAGCTTGATGATCTTTACATATTGGGAGCAAGCAGCATCGAAACATGTGTCTTGTTTTTCTATCTTTATTGTAAGTACAAAGTGCACATCCTGCCCGTTTCTACAACTATGCTCGACCACAAAACTGAACTTATAACATAAATTGATGATTCGAAACGCCGACTAACTACAGCACTATACGGAGGAAGCTTCGGGACGCTTAGTTAGGACCCCAAACTACTGCCAGGGGGCCTTAGGTCGGCCAAATTTCTGACTGTCTAAAAGTTGTTAAGGATGAAACTTCAGGACATGGTTCAACGGCCCCTGTACTACTGTGGGCAAAAACTAAGGTGAATTTCATTATAAAATAAAAAATCCTTATTTATTTGTCCAAATCAATTTCATCCCCTTCAAAGTAATCCCCTTCCGATATAATGCACTCATGACAACGTTTTTTCCAATCGCCGAAACACTTGTTAAATTCGATTTCCGAAATTGCCTTCAAAGCCTTCTTCGTTTCGGCTTGTATCTCTTCAATCGTGTCAAAACGGTGTCCTCGGAGTGGTCTTTTGAGTTTGGGGAATATCCAGAAGTCACATGGAGCCAAATCAGGTGAATATGGTGGTTGTGGAACGATATGCGTTGAGTTTTTGGCAAAATGGTCACGAAGAACGAGTGCAGTGTGAGACGGCTCAATATCGTGATGCAAAAACCACGAGTTGTCTGCCCAAAATATCTTTTGAAATGGTGTTGAGTGATTCTCTTCAAATGCCAATAGTGTCAGCAAGGTCTCTTATTGTCAATCGACGATTTTTAAGCACTAATTCTTTGATTTGATTGACGTGTTGCTCGCCAGTTGATGTTGATGGTCGTCCGGGGCGTTCCAAGTCATCAACACGTTCACTGCCTTCTTTAAGGTCTTCATACCACTTATAAACATTTTTTTGCGATATGGTCAAATCACCGAAGGCCTTCTGCAACATTCTGAACGTTTCCGCAACTGAAATTTCATTGCGCAAACAAAATTTAATGGTACTTCTTTGCTCAACAAATTCAGACATTGTAAAAATCGGAAAAATCACTTTTAGTCGTTCAGAAAACACAAGCGTAACTATGTAACAAATGATAACATTGACTTGAAATTTGGCACAGATGTCAGTAACAGTAGGATCAACATAAAAATAGAAAAGTTTGCCCGAATCGGTTAGCCCGCGAAGTTTGAATTAAAAATTCACCTTAGTTTTTACCCACAGTAGTCTATACTCCGAGGGTTAATAAAATTTTGAGAACTTTAACGCAGTCTTCGTTTTATGGCGTGATCACTGGGAAAAGAGGGTTTTTCCAACTTTCCAGTAATTCTGGTCAGTATTTCTTGCACAAAAAATATGCTAAATGTAAATTACACATCATTTTATGAAACAGAATTTATTTCTTACTATGGGAAAACGATTTTCCTCAAGAGCAAGTGATTGTTTTACACCATCATACACTAAATGTATCCTAACCTGAAATTTTAGCGATTTTCATAGTTTCTCGATTCATCGCAAGTGACTGCAAAATCGATTTTCAAAAGTGATTTGCATAAATTTTGTATACGAATAAAGTAATTTTTACGACGAGAACTGTTCAAATAAAGGATTGGTTGTGTCACCCTCCACAGTTAATATTAGAAAAGAAATTGGTTTGCTTATATATCCTCAAAATTTGAGCCCGATAAAAAAATAATTCAGCTATCGCAAGCACAAGCACATTTAAGTTTGAAACAGTGAACAGTGCAAAATTTATTTTTTATACTTAAACCATTTATAAATTTGGATAATTCTTGCCTACTAGAATTGGTAGTCTATATTACTGCCAATATATCCTGCATGATAAAAGTAAATTTCAAAAACTACATAGTTCCACTATAATTGACCAAAAGTGGCTGTAGTTTAATTTTTTCGTTATTTCAAAGTGAAGTACATTAATATACACAGTGTGTCCCAAAAATAACCGAACTTTTTGGATATAGAATAAGATACACATTATATTATCTTTGAAAGTTATTATTTATTCAAAATAGGTTCCATTAGACTCAATACAACGTTTGGAACGATCAACCAGCGCATGCATAAATTTTTTTATGTCATTTGTAGGAATGTTCTTCAGCACTTCGGTTACGGCTGCTTGAATGGCTGGGATATCATCATAAAATGCTCCTTTCATCTTGGTTTTCAGTTTTGGAAATAGAAAATAGCCACATGGTCATAGATCAGGTGAATACGGAGGGTGGTTGATGAGAGAAATCCATTTTTCATAAAAAATTCGTTAACTTTTTTGGTCTTCATTTAACTGATGCGGAACAAAACGTGCACAGACCTTTCTTTTACCCAAATCATCAGTTAAAATTCTCCAAATAGTGTTTTTACTCGTATTTAATTGCTCAGCCAACATTCTCGTAGTAAAATTTGCATCGATACCAATGATTACACGGACTTTTTCCACCAATTCAGCACGATTACTAACTTCTGGACGACCTGGCCTTAGGTCGTCATTTAAGTCCTCACGACCCTTTTTAAATCGTGTAAACCACGTATAAACTCGAGTACGACTCATACAATCATCACCATAAACTTTTTCCATCAATTGAGCATTTGGATCATAAAAGGGCCTCTCCGCGCGAAACCCGGTAAAAGTATTGTCCAATGTGAAAATCGAAGGATGAAAATTAATTTTCGTGAAATCGTAAAAAAAATAATACCGTTATTTGCAGGTCGGTTAGGCGCGTCTTTTTTGTTGCATAAACTTTTTTATCCGATGATTTGTTTATCCGTTAAAAAATAAAATATGCGTTTTTGCATACCTGCCAAATTCAATGCCGTTCGGAACATAAATTGCCGAAACTCAGTCACTATTCACCCGATTGCTTTGAAATTTAGCATGGTACATCTCTGGACACTATACTCGGTACCAAAGTTGTCGAAAGTTCGATATGTATTGTATTTTTAACAATATTAATTTGTTTATACGAAGCGGTTTGGAATGATTCAATATTTTTTCGACATGCGAGAAAGTTTTTTCCTATTGAAGATACGAAAAACTTCCAGCGGATGATTTGGTCAGGACTGTTTGAAGAAGTTTTTGACAAAAAATTATGTCAATTGGTGCAATAGTTTATTAGTTATCGGCGTTTTATTGAAAGCGCGCAACGCGTTTTGACGCGCGCCATGAACAAAGTCGCGAGCGCGCGTATCGCATTTATTCCATGTTCGTGTCCGAACGAAAGCATTTATTTATTGAGTAATTTTTGTTTATAAAAAGTAAGGAACATTTCGAATGAGTTCGAGGCACAAAATTATTAAAACTCAAATAAATTCACACAAGCGTAATTTTTGTGACCTTTGGCATGTAAACAACAGGTTATAAATATTGTTGTCAGATGTTCGCGCACATAAATGCATGAAACTGTATTAGATTAAACAAAAGAACATCGCTTTTCCAACGAAACCCACACGGGAAAAATTAAAAAGTTTGAATTTCATGTCTTCAATACACATACATCTAATAAGATAATGGAGTCCAATTAAATGCATTTTTAGCTAATATGATATTTATAAACAAAAATTACTTAATAAATAAATGCTTTCGTTCGGACACGAACATGGAATAAATGCGATACGCGCGCTCGCGACTTTGTTCATGGCGCGCGTCAAAACGCGTTGCGCGCTTTCAATAAAACGCCGATAACTAATAAACTATTGCACCAATTGACATAATTTTTTGTCAAAAACTTCTTCAAACAGTCCTGACCAAATCATCCGCTGAAAGTTTTTCGTATCTTCAATAGGAAAAAACTTTCTCGCATGTCGAAAAAATATTGCATCATTCCAAACCGCTTCGTATAAACAAATTAATATTGTTAAAAATACAATACATATCGAACTTTCGACAACTTTGGTGCCGAGTATAGTGTCCAGAGATGTACCATGCTAAATTTCAAAGCAATCGGGTGAATAGTGACTGAGTTTCGGCAATTTATGTTCCGAACGGCATTGAATTTGGCAGGTATGCAAAAACGCATATTTTATTTTTTAACGGATAAACAAATCATCGGATAAAAAAGTTTATGCAACAAAAAAGACGCGCCTAACCGAGCTGCAAATAACGGTATTATTTTTTTTACGATTTCACGAAAATTAATTTTCATCCTTCGATTTTCACATTGGACAATATTTTTACCGGGTTTCGCGCGGAGAGGCCCTTTTATGATCCAAGTGCTCAATTTGTATGTCTCAGCGAATTTTTTTTCAAGTTTAACACAAAATTTTATATTTGCTCTTTGTTCCATTTTTGTTTTGTAACATTAGCACACTTTTTCTTTTATTGAAATTGCTGTAACTTTCACATCTGTCAACCGATTTACATGAATTTGGGTGCGTTTGAAAGAGGATGAATGTATCTTTTTAATGCTCTGAATTTTCAATAGATGGCGCTGCATGTTGTATGATTTAAATATAAAGTTCGATTATGTTTGGGGCACACTGTGTAGTAATAGGTAACGTTTACGTCACTTGTTCTTGACGCAGAATATGTAATTTTTTAGCAGGTAAGTTCTATTTAATATTTTTTGAAGATTATTTTTTTCATTATATCTAGCATCATCATTTTATTTTTATGTACGTTCAAGTATTCATTGTTTAAATGTGCAATCCTTATACTTTTGGTCTAATCCATTGTACGTTATCGAAGAATAACTGAAATGACGTCAAACATAGACCGGAATATTTTGGGAGTTTGTGGTATCCTTGGTGATGTGAGACTTCCTACATATCTAGATGTATTGAGGCATGTTTATTTTATTGGCCGTGAATAAAATTTGAATACTGCACTAAACTTGGTAGGCAAAAGATTGAGAGAAATATGAAAAAAGTTCGATTCCTGAGGATAGTCGAGAAAGAATATTAAATATGCTAAGGCAGGAACGTGCTGTAATTATTAGTATGAGAAAATCATTTCTTAGAGACATGGATAACCCCCGTTCAAGAAGAAGATTAAATCATACCTTCATGAAGGAGGAAGATTATTTGACGTAGCTGCTTGTAAGTGCTTAGAGACACAATGCACTTGTTATTCAGAAAATCGATCATCAAAAACAATAAAAGACTTTCTTCTAGATCAACGTAGCTCCAGAGCAATGGAAATATTACCAGATTCATCACACGTTGTTCAACAGAAAACAAAGCGCATAAGTGATGCCTGTGATAATGACACTTTCATTAATCAAAAACGTCACAAAGCAGTTGAGACAGAGAGCAACAGTGGAAATAGTACGGTTATTATAGAAAGTGAAGTTTCTGATCAATTATCACAGTATAATAAAGATAATTATATTGGAAATGAAGATAGCGATGCTGAAAGTGACGATACTTTAGATGTAGATTGTGCTGACGAAATATGGATGGTAACTGATGCGAAGGGAAAGCAAACCAGAATTGTTATTGTATTCTTCACGGTATATATATATATATATATATATATTATTATCAATTATCTTGTCGACAAAAGAATTGATTTACCAAGTTTAGCATCCGTCGGATGTGATGGTTATTTATCGAATACTAGGAAACACAGTAGTATTATTGGTCACTTGGAAGGAAAGCTTCTAAGACCATTGCAGTGAGTAGTTTGTCAGTTACATAATAATGAGTTAGGTTTACGTCACTTGTTCGAAGAAGTCGACGGCAAAACGGCTGGTCTTTCAGAATTTTCTGACCAGATAGGAAAGAGTTTTCCATCTTGTCATATGCTATCCGCTGTTGATTTCGAACCTATCAAATGCAATTTCCCGCAGGTGACTGCCAGTGATCTTAGCACAGACCAAGATTACCTTTTGAAAATCTGTATGGCTGTTGATAGCGGGGAATGTTCAGCGATTTTAGCTGCACAAGATCCAGGAACGATGTCACATGCAAGGTGGGTGACAATGGCAAACGCGATTGTTCAAAAATACATCGGGACGTCCAACCCAACTACCCAGTTAAAAAAACTCACTGAATTCATAATGCGGGTATATGCTCCCATGTGGTTCTTCATTAAATGCAACGGTAAAGTGAAAGATGCTCCTATAAATCTATGGAGAAGCATATCTTTATCAAGGTATTTAGATGATGACCTCAGAATATGACGAAGACCTCAAAACATTTGACCCTGACTTGTAAATAATACAATCATATTTATTATGGATTTGTACTAATTTCACTATTGGAATTCATTAAAATATAGCTCCACTATTTCATTACATATTTTTTTTTGCAGAAAGTTGTCAGAGAAATGTGTACATAATGTTCGTCATAACTCACTGAAAAATAAAGCTTTTTGAAGTTTGTTGGTCTCATTTTTAAAGTTATATTTTGCTGGAAAACATGTGATTTTACCAGAATTTTAATACTGCTTTCGCAGATTTCAGACAGGTTTGAAATTGAGAAAAATGTCAATTTTTGACACTTTTGGTCAGTTATAGTGGAATTATGTAGTTTTTAAAATTTAATTATTTACTTTTATCATGCAGGATATATTGGCAGTAATATAGACTACATGTTATAGTAGGCAAGAATTATCGAAATTTATAAATGGATCAGGTATAAAATAAATTTTGCGCTGTTCGGTGTTTAAAACTTGAACATGCTTGCGATAGCTGAATTATTTTTTTATCGGACTCAAATTTTTAGGATAAGCTACTTGTAGCATACAAAAACTTTTAGACCCGTGGATTTTTGAAATTCAAAAAATTTAATTTTTCGACCCACTCCCAATTTAAACATAAAATTGTCATACAAAAAATATCTTTTTGTTTAATCATACATGAAAATATCAAAATTTACCTTTATGATAGTAGGTTAGGTCATAGTGATAAATGTAGAATTGATACATAAAGTAATAGTAAAATCCATGATTTTAGTTAATAAAATGACTTGGTGTCATAGAGTCGCCGAAACTTTGTCTACTAAATTATCAAATTGTAACACACAATTTAAAATGAAAACAGACATCAGGAGTAAACAATTATAAATTTTATCTACTAACTAATGAAAAATAAATTCTATTGAAAGTAAATATATCTTCTTTTTTATTAATACTGAATTTATCTAGTTTTATGTGGATCATCTCAAATGTTAATCTTTTCGATAGTTGGAAATGTAATCGACAATTTAAGTATTTTCCCCATCAAATTCATGGTTGAATTCTAATTGATGTTCACAGACTACAGGTTCGCTATTTCTTTAATCTTTGTCTTTATTAATACGAACCCTTAATGCTCTCTTTGATTCACCAATATAAGTCGCAGGGAAATTTTTAGAATTAAATTTATAAACAATATACTGAGAAAACAGTTTCTTTGATATACCATCAAAGAACAAATTTCTTTAAATTGAAGAAATTTTTGTTAATTCAAAAAAAATTTCTTTGATCCAAAGAAATTGATTTGTTTACATTAAAGAAATTTTTTTTGAATTAACAAAATTTTCTTCAATTTGAAGAAATTTTTTCTTTGACCGTATATCAAAGAAATTTTTCTTTAATTCAAAGAAAATGTTATCTGGGTGTATTAGTTTGTTCCCATTTGTTTGTGGAATCTTTTTTCTTTATTACTGACTTCAAGGTTTTGTTGTAGAGGTGTTATATTTTTTGAAAATATTTGACAATTTAGTAATTGGTAAATTTAGTAAACAATCTAGTATGGTAAGCACACCTTTGGTTGATGCCTGTATAAATTGTATGAAACATTTTGTAAGTCGAGGATATCGTTCTGTCAACAAAGTTATAAACAGTATTTTTCTCTGATAAATTGGATTACTGTGTTTTTATAGTGGAAATACTTATTAGGGATATTTATACCGAAATCACACGATTACTGGATCATCTACTTCACATGTAATATTTTTTTAAATAGGGAATACGTTTCTATTCCCTGTTTCAATAAACGGGGTGGCCACAAGTGGGTTGCAGAATAGGACAAGCTCATGTAAAAGCATATTGCTGTCTTACTCGTACTCATAGCCCCATTCTGCAATCCCCGCGTGGCCACTCTGTATATATATATATCATTACCACTACTGTTCCACCCTCCTTCAATTTGATATGAGGCAGTAGCAGCGCCAATAATAAAATTTGTTGGAAAAGGCCAATCATTTTCGCAATTTGCAATGCTGGAAAAATAAATAAACCTGATTATACTTCGTCTTTAGAAATATCAGGTGTACAAATAAGTTTCCGCAGTTTTTTTATCGAAAATTGGACATTTGTTGTGAAAAAACGGAACCTTATGTTTTATTCGAAGTATTGTCCATCGTATTGTTCTTCTTGCGTTCGGCATGAATCTTGATCCAATAATGCTTCCAATTCCGCGTCTTCATACACTTTCAGCCTTCCACTACGTTCTTTATCTTCGGTGTAAAATTTCCCGTTCTTAAACTTTTGATACCACTCACGAGAACTTTTCTCACTTAAGGCAGCCTCACCATATCGTTCTACAAGCAATCGATTCGCCTCAGCTGCAGATTTCTTCAAATTGAAGAAGTAGATCAAAGGTTCCGGCAAATGATGCTTATTTGGCTCAAAACTCGACATTTTCGCACACAAAAAAATATATTATACTGATAAAAATTCACTAATATTTCAAGGTTATGTTATTGACAGATGTCCAACCTTACGACAGAGACGTTTTACATCTGTCAATTTCAACCAAAACTTACTAGTGACGCCAACTTTTGTCAAACGGCAGAAACTTATTTTTACGCCTGATAGAAGACGGAAATGTGGCTTGAGATACCCTGGCGAAAGTATCGGATAGGAATTCATTCCGAGCGAATCATAACTATTTCGATTTGTTCCGACCAATCCGAGCTCGGATTGATCCAAACCGAATTTTCAATCAGAATCAAACCGAATCATTCCAACCTCGGATTCATTTGGATTGGTTCGGAATGATTCGCATTGGCTCGGATACAGATATCGGAATGAATCGCAATAGTTCTGATTGGCTCGGAATGAATTCCTATCTGATACTTTCGCCAGGGTAGTTACGTTCGCTTCGCTCAAGCAGCAATTTCGTACTCCTTAAGAATCTCCTATATCTGCCACTTGATCAACAATGTACTATTTCATAACACATGCATTTCAACCAAGCTACGTACATTCATTTTGGGAATGTTTTATTCTTGTGGGTGTATTTGCAGGCAGAGTTTAGCTTCCCATGCATTTGTCGTGGAAAATAGTATGTGATACGCGTGGGGAAGTAGGAACATTGCAGAGTACAATGTTTCCATCTCTCGCCTTCGCCTCCACTAGGCTAAGGCTTGGGATCAACACATTGCATACTGCAATGCTCCTGTTTCTCTTTTGTATCACAATATACTATTTTGCGTGAAAAAATAATCCCGATTCTCTATTATTTTTAATAACTACGTAACACATATTATAACAGTAGCGTCAGTTACTAAACAAACATTCAAAGTAACATTTCTTACGCACTTCCAACGAAAAAATCGTTCAAATTTTTATCTTTGTACATCGATCTTTATCCTGATCCTTTCCAAAAAGGGCCATTGAATAAATTACGAAAAAAAATGTCTTCGAATATAAATAATCTGGTAAAAGTTTCAAGGGGGATTGTTTAAACAATATTTTAAAACAAAAGAAGCTCTATTAAAGCAGTGGGTTGGCGATTGTACTCGTGGGCTATGATAGTCCCATTGTTTAATTAACAATTTTTTTTACATTCCTAAAAACTTCGAACTCATGGCTGGGTCACTGTAGCTTTGAGCCACGATAATCCCATTTTTCAATGAGCGATGGCTCGAGCATGGCTAAAGAATTCATACTCGTGGGTGGACTATTCTAGCCATGAGCCAAGATAGTCCAATTGTCAAACTTCAAACCCGTGGCTTTTGATCACTCTTTTCTTCAACAATGATTTTTATTTTATTATTAATTTCTCATTCGTAAATGATTCTGTTCATTAAACTTTTTTATCTTTATTTTATGTTACAAATTATAATTCTTAACTCAAAAGTATTGTATTCTCTGTATTTAATTTTATAAAATTCAAATTTTAATATTATAAAGTTATGCTTCCTAGACTTTTACTCTAATTTTATTCCTCCTCCTGTTCTTCAACTTCTTTTCTTTCTTGTCCTTCAATTGCTTTACTGTTTTGTCCATGTTTTCTTTTATGATTTACTTTCACTTGATTTATCTCTTTCTTTTTGGGATGTCGCAACGTGGTGCATTGATTATTTATGGTTTTTGGAAATTGTTGCATATAAAATGTTGGTATAAAGCAAGAAGTAAATAGCCTCAGAATAACAGGGACATTCATCTTAGAACGACATTCACGCGTTGAACGCTTGAATTTTTGAGAGCATATCTTATTCGAAGGTTAATATGTTAGTTATTCTACTTTAGTTAGTTATTCACTGGTTCGGCAATATACGTCATATTTTTATCACCCCGTGTAACTAAAACGCACACTGTTCGTAAATAATTAACATCGATAATATCTACTTCATTCCGTATTATTACTTCAAGAGTGTGTAAAAAAGATAATCCTGATCCCGATATTTCTGTTTCAAAAATATTTCAAAATAACAGCATAATGACTAGCTGGGCATTCACAGACCTTTCAACAATCACAGTTTGTTAGTCTTACAAAGAATATTATGATTCCAAAGCATAACCTGTCATTAGTAGTATAAGCAGCACAAGTTGAATTGGTTTTGTTTCATTGTGTATATATTTCTGAAGAATATACCATTTTGTTTTTTAATAATTTTCTAAAGATGATGAAAAGGTGAGCTTCTATTCCCTTGTTAGAAAATGCTTCCTGTACGTCAAGCGGAACTTGCTGTCTTATGCGCAGTGTACCTACAATGGCCACAAGTTCTCCGATACTTTGCAGTTTCATTTGTTTTGTTGGCGAATGTAATCTTTTGCAAAAAGAATAAGACGCAGTTCCTTCAACAAGTAATTCCTGGCTTGGGCTGTAGGTATTAATAAATAAAGATACTCCATAATGAATTTGCAGATCAGCACATTTACTACCATGCACTAATTTTTTAAGTTTTCCATTCAAATCTTCAAATGGAAAACATGAACATATCCATATGGGTCCTAAGTCACGGACTATTTGAGGTAAATGTAAAAGTATATGTAGGTTGCATGACATGTTTCTAAGACCATATAATCTTTCGAATCTTACTAAAAATTAATTTATTGCACGTGAAGCATTTTTCAATATTTCTTCTGAAATACTCGACTGATAAAAGGAGAAATATTCCCGAAAGTAACAGTTTGTAGTGCCCAGAATACAATGCAAGTAAGAGGCCTTCTAAAATCGGCACTGAATAATAGAAATTTTTTTTTTTTAATTCAGATGCTTTCCAGTAACTTAAGTGCTATGCAATGGATCCCAAAAACGCGATTATTTTAAATTGATGCGTATGATATACTCGTAAAAAACGTTGCTGCCAGTATATTTGCAAGTATTGTATTTATATTAAGACAGTACCGCAAGACGATTTCTAATCCTGTAAACGCGAAGAATATCATTTACGAGATAATACAATACTGGACTCGCACTTTTTAAGTTTAATGACTGTGTGGAATTACGGTTGACAATACTTTTTTCGAAAGTATTGTATTTATGGTAAGAAACGATCCCGTAATGCAACAACTAATCCTGAAAAGGCACAATGAGGGTTATTGCGTGACGAGCGACAATGCTCGCAGGAGATCGAAGCCAAGGCGTAATCGAGGCGTAGGTGAGGCGTAGTCGAGGTGTAGCCGATGCGTAGTCGAGACGTAGCTGAGGCAAAGCCGAGACGAAGCCGAAGCGCGATCAGTCCTGCGAGCATTGTCGCGAGTCTCGTAATTTCCCGAATGTGTGCATTGGCACGTATTCTATTTTATGTGACTTCGGTGCGTATACGAGTTTTTATGCGTACACTCGAATCTAATCTAGTATTGTAGTTGTTTGCGGCGCTGGTCATTACACTTGATATGTCACGACTAGTCCCGGCCATTTTGATTTTATCGATCTTGTGTAGTAGTATGGATTTCAATAGACGCATGCGCAGTTCAATTTTTACATTTCATTCCTCTGTAGTGCAATATACTGCATTGCGCTACTGTTAACTGTAGCGAAAAAACGAGTTTGCGCGCCGGTAGCACATAAAATAGAATACGTGCCAATGCACACAATTCGGGAAATTACGAGACTCGAGACAATGCTCGCAGGATTGATCGCGCTTCGGCTTTGTCTCGGCTTTGTTGAATCTAAGCAAGTTTGACATTGATCATGTTCGTTTTCCAAATTTGCTAAGCATGTTGAGCAATAAAAATATTTATTTAGAGGACTTTGCAAATTTTTGAAAAATTTCTTGAAGTAATACAAAGATTTTATGCAATTTATTTCTGCAGGGCAATGCATAGTGTTTAAATTTAATATATTCGACAATAGAACACTTGACACAGGAAAACCGGTTGTCAAAGCAAGAATAGATAGCGCGGTTCCATATTTCCAAACTTTTTAGAAAAATCTTCATCCCATTCTGCAGGATTTATTTCAAAATCGGAATCGATAACAGAGGCGCCATCACTCAATATGCTATTACTATTCTCATTTTCTGAAAAGAAGTTCCCTTCTGCATTATGAAATTCTGTAATTACGAAAGACAATTTTTCAAATAGATTGTATTAGTAAAATTATAGAGGTACATATACCCACAGTATCTGAAATATATTTGAAATTACCATGCAAATTTTCGTAAGAATATATTTTATTTATGTGTACGTGTGCTGAACAAATACATTTAAAATTACTACTGCTTCTAAAATATAAATCGAATAATATTATCACTAGGTTTATCAAAAAGTAAGCGGTGTTTTGCGTTTAGCGGGGTAATTATTGTGAAAAAAGTCTTCTACAGTCTGTAAAAGGTCTATCACACGACATATTTTGTATCTTGAAAAAATGAATGCGATATGTAGATTGTTCATAATTAGCGTTTTGATCGTCACACACTTTCACCCAAAATTCCGTTTAAAGCTACTAAACAATTGAATGAAGTTGAACAAATTGAATAATTTAGAGCTAAAATTATTTTTAAAAGCTTAAATATGTAAACTAAAACAGTAAATTGGTTCTATTTTTTGTGAAACGGGTTCGAAATTGCTCAAAAATGCGTTTATCGCCAGCAAGACCCATGTATACTGGAGAATTTGTAAAGAGCTTAAATTAATGCTCAAAGCTTGTACACTAAGCCAGATATAACCAACGTTATGAAAAGATTTATTTCGTTGTGAATTTTCAAAATTAGTCAAAAACGCGTTTCAGAGAAATTTTTCAATTTATTTTATAAAAAATCTAGAACCAATTCACTATTTTCGTTTGCGGATTTAGAAATTGCGAGAAAAACTAATCGAAATCAGTTTTTTCATTGGTCGGGCAACAAATTCGTGGTAACTATTACAGAGATATTGTTAATTATATGAAGAGGCATATTCGATAAAATTGGTAATATTTCTATTTCCAACAAAACCCTGTAAGTAGAACGTTGGGGACTCATGATTTTGCATAGTATATTCAGAATTTTGAAGTCGCTGAAGAAATGAAAAACTAATAAAAATTTTATGCTTTTTTCTTTGCTCATATTTGAGTTCGTTAAAAAAATTCGCCACATTAAAATGAATGAAACAAGACTCGAAAAGTGTGTTGAGAAATATATCGAAAAGTAAAGCAACTTAATCATTTTCTGAAAACTCAAATTGTTTTCCTATTAGTTACAACATTATGGTCAATTTTTTGTATGAGCGATTTTTCATAATGCATTACGAAAAATATAAAAACTATAAATAGAAAAAAATTTCTTCAATTTGAAGTTTTTCGAAAATGTGCCAAAAATATTTTTTGTACGGTTAAATGCACACTGTTTTCAAAAAAATTAAAATTTTTGGAATTAAAATTTCTTTATCCCAAATAGAAGAAATATGATATTAATTTTCTATAAACAAAATATCTTTAGATGTTTCATGAGATAAAATAATTACCGTCATCGGACACATCATCATCATAATGTTCGTACGGATCGTCATAAAAATCGTTATACATATACGTCATACAACTTCGACTTCACTTTCGCTGCTTAGATTAAGTACGGCTTCATTACAATTTTCTGTTTCGTAGCTACTGATATTGTCACTTTCATCTCTCTCGAACTGATCGTTTAGGTTGTCTAAATTTATATCATCGTTAATCTAAAGAATAAAAAGAAACATGAGGGCATGTAGTACTTTACCTCAGGAGCAATTTAGTTTCTCAAAGTTTTTATTCACAATTTTGAATTCATCAAAAAACAATAGTTCCCATACGTTCATGTTCGTGTTTTTCATGTCTGGGAATTATTATTTTTTGATAAATTAAAAATTGTGTGAATAACTTTCGTGAAACAACTAACATGCCCTAAGATACAATATAAATAAAAATCAATCTAAAAGTACATTAGGAAGAATAGAGTCTACATCTAAACACTGAATAAAACTTATACACGGAGAAAAAAATCCTATTGAATCAATAGCATTTCTTTCCAAAAGCATGTATACTATCAATTCATAAAAATATACTACAAGAACCAATAAATATGTTACTAATTCTATAGCATATTGCTTTGAATCCATGATATACACATGCTTTTGGAAAGAAATGCTTTTGATTTAATAGCATTTTTTTTTAAATGTATGTACATTCAATATTTTTATTATATTTACTTCAGAATCATTTCTTTCTGCAGCGTCTACTCTCAACGCTTGGACGGTTCTTCTCATTCATGTTTTTTTAAAATTTTGTTAATTGTAATTGTAGCAGCAGAAGGTGGACAAAAAAACGGAAGAAATTTAAATGTGGGTATTTTCTCTTCTTGATACATTTCATACATTTTCTGTCATATAGGAAAATGTATGAATACATTTTATTTTTTATTTGATTTGAGACTAACTTCATCAATTCATAACTTAATTTTAAATCATTTAAATAATTTTGCACTGAGTACTTAAAATTTTAAAGTGTAACTATAATAAATCTAATACAAGATAATTTTATCCACAATGATTAATGCTTCCATTAAGAAAACTATTTTATCACCTATTAAGTGTTCAAAGTTAACATTATATACACCCCTCATTTAATCTCTTTGTGGATCAAATGAACGTAGTTATAATTAGAAAACAAAAGTTTTTTTTGCATTCTTCATTGGCTTAAAATTTTGTGGTTAAACTTGAAAACCAAAAATGTTTGCTTATTGCAATGGTGCAAAGGAAAAAAAAATTACTATTCTAAAAGAAATCCTGGAGCTGGTAGGAGTAGAAGTGGGAGAAGTAGTCACCTTGCCCTATGAAGGAAAATTTTAAAAGGCGAAATTAATTATGAGAAGCGGTATACTTTCATTTTTATTACTTATTAGCGTATGTCTGATTTTTAGTTTTCAGAAACGTGAATGGGTAAAAGGTTATTGGAAGACAAAAAGTATAAAAGCGCATTTGTATTGTATTGTTTCGTATTGACAAGCTTTTGAGCTGCCTTCACGCTCGAACGAATAACAATAATAAAATATATTTAATAGAACTGGTTTCCAAATTTAAAAATTCAAACCCCTTTATTATATCTTAATTCAAATTTAATCTTACTTATGTATACTTAAAAAAAACTCCGTATGAGACGTGTCCGTCACAAATTACACGGTTAATAATAATTTTTTCATAGCGCCTCCTTTGAAAATCCGATTTTCCGTACCTGTAGAGCGGGTTGAAACTACGATTTTCAACCCTAGGGTTGAAAGTCGCTGTTTCAACCCGCTCCACAGTTACAGCCAATCAGATTCTCAAAAGAGTTGCTATGAAAAATAGTATACATTACTCGAAACAAAACACAGCGAAAGCATTTCGTGTGATTGCAGCCCTCGTTTCACTCGGGCAGAGCAAACTTCACACTCATGCAATCGCTCTGTTTCGCCCCTTGTAATGTAATATACTATTGTTATTTCTCATTATTTTGGCATAGGGTCAGATTCTTTTCATTTTCTTCGATTAAAATTTTCACTATTAAATATAAAAATACTCAAAAAGAAAGCAAGGCAAACGTTTCGGCCACATATGGGGGCCCTCTTCAGTGTCATAAACTCAGATTAATTCAAAATTTCTGTAAAACGGAGATAATTAAAATAAGGATTATCATAAAATTGAAAATCTTATCTCATGGAGTAATAAACAACTTTTAATTTTGTTATATTTATTTCTTAACATACTCAAATAATATTGAGTAAAACTACATGTATAGATATTATAATAATTTATGTTTCTGTAATACCTTGCTTGCAAATTCAATATTAAATGGATTGTCCGTGAAGCTGATATAAAAAATCGTTTCTTGAAAAATACACGCCTTCGTCCACTCGTGAAAATAAACATAAACGTCTCGAATTTCTTAACTAGGTATAGGACAATAGTCTTCTTCAAGGAGGAAAAGAATCTCTCAGGATTGCTTATATGAAAAAAATTTTCGTTCAGCAAAGCCACATGTCTCGAGTCGGTTTCGAAAACAGTTCAGATCATTCTGTGAGAGACTCCGGTAACAAAGTCTTCACGAAGATTTTTTGAAAATGTAAGCCTTGTTCGCGTCTTGCCATTGATAACCAATTTGGCATCGTTCTTTAATAATAAAATTTTTTTCAAATTGCGGTCGGTTCGTGTGCAAAAAAATTTTTATGTTTTCCGGTTTATTTGTTATCCAGTTCTTTATTCACAGTGAACTCTAAATATTTTTTCAATTCGTGATGCTGCATACTGGACTACTTCATTTTGAATTGCAAGCTATGAGATAAGATTTTCAATTTTATGATAATCCTTATTTTAATTATCTCCGTTTTACAGAAATTTTGAATTAATCTTTGAATTTATGGCACTGAAGACGGCCCCCATATGTGGCCGAAACGTTTGCCTTGCTTTCTTTTTGAGTATTTTTATTTTTAATAGTGAAAATTTTAATCGAAGAAAATAAAAAGAATCTGACCCTACGCCAAAATAATGAGAAATGAAAAAAATTCTATTTCAGAAGACAAAAGTATCTCAGAAAAGTGTCTGTTACCAAAGAAGGGGATATCATTAAACAAAAACCTAAAAGTAAAATATTCCGAAAAAAAATCCCGAAGACGTTGAAATAAAAAAAAAACCGAGACAAAGGGTCAACTGGATTTAAATAAAAGAATTTCAGCCATGCCCATGCTGTTCTCCATGACTGATTCCTGTTGTAATAGCGGTATCTATTGATCAGTTGAAATTGCTGTAATTTAAAATTAAAACATTCTTAATGACAGAATACGTAATTATAAACGGAATGATTATTTAATTTTGACTCAATTTTTATTGTAAAACGATAATCATTGTTTACTAAGCCCACATAATTAACTTTTTTCCTGCTTATTGGTAAAAATTCACGCTCTGCATTATGTCGTCTCTGAAACACTCAGTATGGTGAGAAAAAGACTGAATAACAATATTTAACTATGCTCATCCATAATTGGTTTTTAGTTTTGATCTTCATAATGTTCTTTGTATATTGCCCCAGAAAGATCCCATAAATAGAGAAGTGTCACTTTTCATTATTTTAAATCTTTAAAAAATATCTCATCTCCCATAATATATAATTGCAGTATCCACCAACAGTATTACCAACAGTGGCACAAGGATTTACTAAACTTATACCTACTGAAAATGTTTGTGTTAAAAATATGGTTCCGTTGGACGTACTCCGGTTCAATAATAAGCCGAGTGAAATGGTTCGCCGACTAATTTTGGCAACAGTTAGAGCGGATAAGCTGATAAACATGCCTTGTAAATGGAAGAAAAGGACAGTTGTTCCTGAACACGTAACAAACGCAGCTTACAGTAAGCCCCAATTTTGTTTAATTATTGACAAAATCAAATGTTTAAGGTTTAAATATTTTTAATATCAAGTCTTTGTAAAGAGGAAGACAACAGAACCAGCATTTAATATGGCACAATTTATAAGAATCATAAATAATCAATGCACCACGTTGCGACATCACAAAAAGAAAGAGATAAATCAAGTGAAAGTAAATCATCAAAGAAAACATGGACAAAACAGTAAGGCAATTGAAGGACAAAAAAGAAAAGAAGTTGAAGAACAAGAGGAGAAAGAAAATGAGGATGGAGATGAAGAATAGGTTGAAAGGCAAGAAGATAAAAAGATGAGGAACAAGCAAAAGAAGCATGAATCATGAAAACCAATCAGATTTTGAAAAAGAAGAATAGTAGGAATAAAACTAGAGTAAAAGTCTAGGAAGCATAACTTTATAATATTAAAATTTTTAAATTTGAATTTTATAAAATCAAATATAGAGAATACAATACTTTTGAGTTAAGAATTATAATTTGTAGCATAAAATAAAGATAAACAAATTTAATGAACAGAATCAATTACGAATAAGAAGTTAATAAAATTATTGTATTGAGAAAATTATTAATAAATTGGAAGATCATATGTATTTATTCAGAAAGGCAATCGAAAATCACTCTTCAAGAAAAGAGTGATCAAAAGCCACGGGTTTGAAGTTTGACAATTGGACTATCTTGGCTCGAGGCTAGAATGGCCCACCCACGAGTATGAATTCTTTAGCCATGCTCGAGCCATCGCTCATTAAAAAATGGGACTATCGTGGCTCAAAGCTACAGTGACCTAGCCATGAGTTCGAAGTTTTTAGGAATGTAAGAAAAATTGTTAATTAAACAATGGGACTATCATAGCCCACGAGTACAATCGCCAACCCACTGCTTTAATAGAGCTACTTTTGTCTTAAAACATTTTTTAAAGTTAAGTGTGGCTGACCACTGGCTTGCGGCCATTAGCCATGCTTGACACATTCTAGCTTCAATGCTTCGCCTACTGATGAGCCATTCCTCAACTCATATTAATCAAGCTATGTCCATGATTTGAGCCATGCAAATTTTTTTCACGTGGGAAAACAAGAAGCAGGCGGTAACGACTCGGGAAGTGGGTGGAAAAGCGGAGTGGCTCGCTCTTGCTTTAGCTCTACTGGAGCTAGAAAACTACTTTAAGGCCATGGACCATCCGGGTGACGTGACTAGATTCCTACCTCATCAGCACTTTCAATTTGTGCAACCGCATTTCTGTGAAACTGAGATAACAAGTTAAAAATTTCTGAGAGTAAATGAAATGCACTAAGACAAGTCTAACTGGTAATAAATGTTAATAATTATAAACATTTTTTCTCATACTTATGAACATTTATAACCAGACAGACTTATAATAATATATTTTATTTTATTCTACAAATTTTCAGTTACCTGTCTTCATTTTTATAGTAATAGGGTTACACAAACTGAAATACCGGTAAAGTAGGAATCTAATCACGTGTTCAGGTTGTTCCATGGCTTTAAGGGCATGTGATATTTCCAAAATTATCAAATTTTATTGATTTTAGGTTTATATATGTTTATGTCCAAAGTACAGAAAATTTTGTTTTAAAAATTTGGGAAATTGTAGAGAAGTTAAAAACGGACGTAGACAGACTACATTTAGTTTCGATAATGAAAAGAAGTTCAATTTCACAAAATATTTTGGGAATTTTTTTCCGATCATCAAAACCAAAAGTAGTCTATCCATGTCCGTTTTTATCTTCTCTACCATTTCTCAAATTTTGAAAAAAAATGTTTATGTATTTTGGACACAAAAATGTAGAAACTGGACCAAATTCTTCACATGAACTTGCTCTTTTCTCAAGTATCACATGCCCTTAAGGCCATGGGTCATTCGGATCATGTGACTAAGTTCATGTAAAAGTACATGTAAGATAACTTTTTCAATTTGAAAAATGTCTTCCTAAAAATTCGGCGAGTACAACTGAAGACCGTAAATACCGTCCGTCAACATCGTTTGAGTGAAAATTTTGCAAAAATGTTTACAGTTAATTGTAATTAATGATGATTTTTCAATTGTTTTCCAAAATTTGTACTGAAACGAAGTTAATAGACGTTCTTTATTGTCTTTTGTTACGTTTCCTAAATTTTGAAGATTTTTTGTTAATTAAAAAAGTGATCTCAAATAAACGAATTAATGTATAATTCATTTACGTTGTCCGATTGATCCATGCCCTTTAGGGATAAAATAACTCAAGCACCTAACTCATGAAGTAGCCAATAAATGATTTCATTTAACTCACTCTGATTTAACGCACAAACTTATCACTAAAGCGAAGACTGCATTGAACTTCATTTTTATAAAGTCTTATGATGCTGTATGGGATCTAGCATTTAGACTGAGAATTTTCTGTTAGAAAAGACTTATATTACTCGCGAGGGAACAATGATAATGTGTAATTAACAAAGTCAGCAAGATTTTTAATGACAGTTCAGAGGCCATAACGATAATATCGAAACTTGCAGAAACAATATTTCATAACAATATTTGCATTATTGATACAGCTTTGTAAACTTTGGAGCAAGATAAATTTAATATTTTTTAGAGTAGTTTCTGCAAAATAAATTATTTTCAAAGCTAAAATCCATTAAAAAAATTATTCATTTCTTAATAAAAAGAATTTTCTGTTAAAAAATATTTATCTCTTATATTAAATAGTCAGTTCGATAAAAAACTTGATAAAAATAAGGTTTTAATTTTTAGTTTGCATGTCTCTTTCAGGGGTCATTACTCATTTTGATCCATTAAATCTACCCATAATATCAAAATTGAAATGTAGATTTTCAATTGTTTCACTTATCCAGCAGGTAAGCAGTTATTTTTTCTGAGTTCCATATTGTAATTATTTTTTGAATCACAGAGCTTCAAAAAACATTGGGTGGGGGGGGGGGCTGGAGTTTCGTCCACCGATGGGCGCCCTCTTCAGTGCCATAAATTATAGGATTAATTCCAATTTTCTATAAAAGATTAAAATATAGGGGATAGTAAAAATAAGGACAATCATAAAACTCAAATACTTATAGCTTGCAAATCAAAATAAAGCAGCCCAGTATGCATAACACACATTGAATATTTAGAATACACTGTAAAAACGTTGCCGATGTCTGCTTATGTCATGCACGCGTAAAAATGCCGGGTAAGAGCGTGGATTACAATGAATTAAAGGTTGTGGGAACCCATGCTTACATATGCCCTCGCTGAAGGCGACATATCATTTTTCGAAATACTTTTCACTGCTGAACACTGATCTGGTTACCATTTGTTGCTATCACGCCTAGTTTAATAGATATTTGCAATTAAAATTGTTAATAATAAATTGTTTAACAATTTCTTTTTCCGCCATCAACGCAGGTCATTTCGATGCGTCTTTAACGCAGTTTGCAAATATCGTCTTACTTTAGCGATGTCTTACTTTAGAGATATCTATAACGGTTTCTGAGATATTCTTAAAAGACTGGAAAAATTGCTAAAAATGTACTGAAATTTCAGTGCTCTGTAATTCAGGACTTATTTTTTTTTTTTTAACAAACAATGGGCCGATTTTTTGCTTTTCATGGAGAATAATGATCTGGAAAAAAATTCAAATTCGGATTATTCGTTTCTGAAATATCTTGAAAAATGCGTACCCTTCTTTTCAATTTCCGAAAACTTGTACTAAATGCTGTACTAAAAATCAGATCTTCATTTATCCATATTAAAATGTTCGACGTTTGTTTGAGCGAACATGTTTTTTGATCGGATCGTGATGTGAATGATTGTCTTATATTTTAGAGCTGTATGAAAATCATAGTCAAGTAACATAAGACGCTCAATCACATTGTAATTTGTTTCTGAATTTCATACAGTTATGAAACATAAGACAAACACTCACATTTCATTCTTTTCTAAAATTCATGTATTTATGCAGTATAAGACGATCAACCACATTCTCCACTTTTCGGTGAAACTTGTATTCAATCATAGTGAATACGTTTATTTTTCTTTCCCTTAACGGGATTCTACCATTTGTGTTTTTGTGTTATTAGATTTGATTCATTAGATATAAGGTGAACATATCTGTGCTTTTCGCTTTGAGTCAGTAGATATAAGGTCTGTATATACCAGGGGTGTTAGTTGAAATTTGCCGGTTTTATTCATAGATGTCGCTAGAGATATGTATACATTTCTATGATTTGGCATCTATGTCATATTTTTCTATGGACAATGACCTTCAAAAATACACAATTACATTCTGCCAAAATAATAGCATCATAGTTGTTTACCTCAGTGAATTTGTCGAGTTTCGTTCCAAGTAAATCGCATTTGCGGCATTCGTTGCTTTTCTTATTTCATCAAAAGAAAAAAGCAGTTGAAGCTCATCGATTTCTGGTAGAAACTTATGGTGAACATGCTCCAGTGATTAGAGCATGTGAGACATGGTTTCGTCAATTTAAAAGTGGAGATTTCGATTTAACAGACAATTGACATCCTGGTGCAGCGAAAAAGTTCGAAGACGAGGAATTGCAGGCGTTATTGGATGAAGACCCAACCCAATCGCAACAACAATTGGCACAAACACTAAATGTGACCCGAGGAGCAATTTGCCAACGTTTAAAAGCCATAGGAAAAATCCAAAAGTATGGAAAATGGGTACCACACCAACTGAACGATAGACAAATGGAAAATCGAAAAACCATGTGTGAAATGCTGCTTCAACGGTTCGAAAGGAAATCTTTTCTGCATCGATTTGTCACGGGGGAAGAAAAATGGATTTGTTTCGAGAACCCGAAGCGGAAAAAATCATGGCTTCACCTGTTGAGGTCGGCCCATCGACTCCAAGGCCAAATCGCTTTGGCCGTAAGACAATGCTCTGTGTTTGGTGGGACCTGTGTGGTGCGGTGTACTTTGAGTTATTAAAACCTGGTGAGACGGTGAAGACGGATCGCAACCGACAACAAATTAATAATTTGAATCATGCGCTGATCGAAAAACGGCCGTAATGGGCCCGAAGACATGGCAATGTTATCTTACAACATGACAACGCACCGTCTCATACAGCTAAAATGGTGAAGAACACATTAACAGCATTGAATTGGGAAATATTATTGCACCCGCCGTTCTCTCCAGACCTCGCCCCGTGCGACTATCACCTTTTTGAATCGATGGGACACTCACTCGCAGAGCAGCGATTCGCCAATTTTGAAAAAGTCGAAAAATGGCTCGTCGAATGGTTTGCCTTGAAAGATGGGCAAAATGTGTAGATTAAATTAAATTAAATCAGGGCATGGATTATCCTTTGGTAGAATTTTAAAAAATGTCAATCAATCATGGGAACCTCAGTATTGCTGTCCTACTTGTGCGATTGAACTGAGGTCTGTATGTCGAATAAATCATCCAAATCTAAATTTGTGTTTCACCAATACTTTGGAATGAACCGCAAAATCATAATGTGGATTGTTTAGGTATTTTTTAGGTACAACCAATTTCCATAGGTTGATATCTGGTAAAAGGGAAGATTTACGTGGGTCCGGTCTGAAAAAATACAATTTGAGTGTTATGTGATCTGTTATCACCTTGAAACTATAACTCTCAAGGTATGGTCTGAGCTTGCAAATCGCCCAAACATTCTTTTTCTGATGCCGAGTATCGTGCTTCTGCGCTATTTAGATTTCTGCTTGCGTACGCGATTACATGATCAATTGTATTTATTGCTTAAGTTAACACTGCACCCAATCCAGTGTCACTAGCGTCCGTTTCTAGCTGGAAAGGTTGTGAAAAATCTGGGCAGGTTAAAATGGGCGCTGATGTCAAGAGTTCCTTTATTTGATCGAAAGCTTCCATTTCTTCTATTCCCCACTCCCACTTCTTATTCCAACTTGCCATTCCTATTAATCGTTGTAATTGTTTGATATTTTTGGGTATACGGAATTCCAAGATTGGTTGAATCTTATCATCGTCATTTTGAAGTCCTTTTTCGTCAACTTTAAAACCAAGGTATTTGATTTCTGAACAACCGAATTCACACTTGTTAAGCCTTATTGTCAAGTTTGCTTTTTTAATTTTATCCAATACATGTTTCAAAAATTTTCGGCGATCATCAAAATCTTGAGTAACAATGATAATGTCGTCTAAGTAACAAAAAACATTCGGCTGTAAATCTGGAGTTAAAACCTTATCCATCAGTCTCTGGAAAGTTTCTGGAGCATTGGTAAGACCAAATGGCATCCGTTTAAATTGGTACATAACCTTTCCAGGAACTGTGAATGCTGTAATGGGTTTAGAATTTTTCTCCAATGGTATTTGTAGATATGATGACTTCAAATTTATTTTTAAAATGAATTTGGCCAATCGTAAGGTATGCAAAATTTCATACATTAATGAAATTGGGTACAAATCCTTAGTTATTTTATTTACTTTTCTAGAGTCAAGACAAAACCTGTACTCTCCATTTGGTTTGTTAATCATGACACTGGTATGAATTTTCTTATTACAATTTATTTTATTTTCAATAATTTCGTTACTATCCTCCTTCACGTAAGTGAACGAACGGTAAACATAAAACGGACGGGAAGCTGGATACGCTCTAGGTATGCAAATCCGAGTTCCAAATATTAAGATGGCTTGAGCGTTTGGTGTCGTATGATGTGAGGGGCACCGTAGGGGCACGTGTTACGTGAATGCTCATTGCTACTTATTTTTTTAATAATCATATGTATTATAGTAACATCTGAGTAAAAGGGTAAGAAATCGCGGAAATGTCCCCGGAAAAAAGCGAGAGTAAAAAATTATTAGTTTCACCTCGAGGCGATTTCTATATTCTTTACCTTTTTCGCAATTTTCTCTTGATTGAAGTCGTTAACCCTTCGTTTTTATAATACTAATAGATTCCTCGAAATCGAAAGTACTAGTATATATTTGATTTATGGGGACTTGTGATTTTTTCCGGAGTTTCGCCGATTTTGACGAGGAATCCCATAAGACTACGTGTTAAACTGACATTTTTTCGTTAGCGATTTTTTCGGCAATGACATCGTCAACCACGGTATTTCTTTTTTCCAAATGAATCTAGCATATTTTATTAAGATAATCTCTAAGTTTCAGAGCAGTCTGTAAGAGTATAGCTATGTATTCACCTTCATCAATTACGTGCCTACTTATATAGATATGGTGCGAGACCATAATGATGGTATGTCTGTACCTATTGATTGTGTGCGTGTGTGTGGATGCCGACGATTTTGGTGACGAGATAAGAAATTGACCTAACAAATAAATTAGTTTAGTTGATCTAAATATTTTATTGAAGCCATCCTCTCACAGATCAGAAGTGGGATTGTGGACACTGTGCCCTTATTTTGGTAGAACACTGGCTGTTTTTTTTATTCTGGTGTGACTTACTGAGGACGGAAATTTCACTGAGAATAACCGTTTTCGGAAGGTATACTTGATTTCTGAGTGTAATTTAAGAAGAACTCGGTGGATTTTGTTCCAATAATTATTGCAGATGAAATTAATCTACAATCTATGACCTTGTGTTGCTGATTTGAGGAAGGAAGAACTGAATTCTGAGGTTTTGCGCCTATAAAAGCTTTATACATGAGACGAAATATTTAAACCGTCATTTTCAAATTCGACCTTCTAATCATTGTCCTATGGCAGAGATGATCATTGTGCTTTGTGCTTGGATCGGTGATCGTTTTATTATTGGTGACTTTGTGTCAAGCTTTGGAAGTGACCGCATTGGAATTATTGCTTAAATTGGAGAAAGAAAACCGTTTAATTTCGTTCGCAGTAGTTATTTTCGCACACCCAAAATTAATTTGAAGGTATAGTACAGCTCAATTGAAATACCTTAGTTTTCGATAAACAGTGAGTGCCCTCTACGAGCACAACAAACCTAACGACTCCGTGTCTGATTGAAAGATAATAAGTGTCGCCATAATTATAAACCCATTATGGAAGCAGATTTGACCGTAGTGGAATTAAAGAGTATCCTACGAGGAAAAAATATTCCTACTACAGGGAATAAGGCAGAATTGGTTCTGCGGCTGCAACAACAGAATCCTGATCGATCATGGATTGACGAATGGAAAGAAGGGGGGAAACTGGTCTCTGTTGATGACGGTGATGAAGCGGCAGTTGGCCGTAATGCAACAGATGATTTCAGCGTTAACGATGCAATTGCAGCAGAGAGAGATTCCTGGTACACCAGCCCTTTCTTCCAGGACAAGTCCAGGGGTTGAATTAAATCCTTCTACGCCACGGACATCGTTGCAAACGCCAATGATTTCGATTGGGGGAAATACGGCACCGACTCCGACCGTGCCCTCACTTGTGACTTCACCGTCTGTGCAGCTACCGGCTCAGCAGCCTTCAACACTTCAGAGTATCGAGGTAAACCCAAGGTTGTCAATTAATTCGATCGGCGAATTGCTAGGTACGTTTGATGGCAGTGGTCATAATTTTGAGAGTTGGTCGCAACAATTGCAACTAGTACGTACTACTTATAATTTGAGTGACGACGTAACTAGAGTCATGATAAGCAATAAACTGAAAGGTAAAGCGCTGAATTGGTTTCACTCGCGTCCGGATCATCTGGTAATGCCGGTAACAATGTTGATTGACGAAATTAAAAAAATGTTTTTTCCTTATCATAGTAAGATTAAATTACGCAAACAGTTCGAGGATCGAGTTTGGTGTAAAGTGGAAACATTTAGCGAATACGTATACGAAAAAGTAATTTTGGCTAACAAAGCAAATATTGATGATTCAGAATTGGTTGAGTATCTGATTGAAGGCATTCCCGACGAGTCTTTGCGGGATCATGCTCGAATGCAACGTTTTAATTCGAAAGAAAAGTTGCTTCACGCGTTCGAGAAAATTACTTTAAATAAAAAATCTATTGATATAAATAAAAGTAGAGATTTTCAGAAATATTCTAGTAATTATAAAGCGACTAAAGCTGATGTAAATAACAAAGAAATTAATAGTGAAACCTATGACACGAACAGATCTTTTGACAAAAGTAGAAAACGTTGTTATAATTGTAATATAGTAGGACACCTGTCTCACGAATGTAAGAAAAAAAGGAGACAAAAGGGGTCATGTTTTCGTTGTGCGTCAATGGAACACACAATTGCTAACTGTCCTGAAATAAATAATCGAAAGTCGAGCAATACCGAAATTACGAATATTGAGTTAAGAAAACAAGATAGCTTAGAATACTATCCGGATATTGTATTGAAATTCGAAAATGAAGAGGGAACTTTCGAAGCTCATCTGGTGGCCTTATTAGATAGTGGAAGCCCAATTTCATTTATAAAAAATAAATTTATAAATCCGGACGTCATTATGCCTTTAGATAAAACGAATCTCGAATATCACGGTGTAAATAATTCTAAGCTGCAGTTGTTAGGAAAAACAAAAGCAATGTTTGAGATGAGAAATTGTGCAAAGGAAATCGAACTATTAGTTGTAAAAGACGAGACAATGTCCTCGCCGGTAATTTTGGGCCGGGATACATTCAGGACGTTTGGACTAGGGCTTTCAAATCCGCAATTCACCGAAAAAATCAAAAACGATCATCTAACGGAAATAATGAACATCGAGGTCGACGAACCGAATATCGCTGACTCTATAGATATTAATCCGGATATTCCTCATGAAATTAAGCAACAATTAAGGGATGACTTTGATAGGATATATGTGAAATACAGTAGGCCTGAATCGCCGGAAATAAAAACTACTCTTCATTTGCGATTGAAAAATCACAATATTTTCCATTGTACGCCGCGAAGGCTATCTTTTACTGAAAAAAACGAGTTGAAAAAAATTATCGAAGACTTGTTGGAACGACGCATTGTTAGACCAAGCAACGCTGAGTATTCCTCACCGATTGTACTTGTCAAAAAGAAAAACGGGAAAATTCGCATGTGCGTAGATTATAGAACCTTAAATAAATGCTTGGAATCGGACAATTATCCTTTACCGTTAATTGAAGACCAAATTGACGTTGTGAAAGGGAAGAAATATTTCAGCACGCTGGATTTAAAGGATGGATTTTACCACATAAATATAGCAGAAGACTCAGCGAAATTCACGTCGTTTGTTACACCTTTTGGACAATATGAATTCTTGAAAATGCCATTCGGCTTAAAAGTAGCACCAAAGTATTTTCAGAGATTCGTCAACGAAGTCCTTAAAGAACTAATGGAGTCCGGCGATGTGAGCGTGTACTTGGACGATATTTTAATCGCAACTAAGACTCTTGAACATCATTTGATTGTTTTGCGGAAAATATTTAAACTTTTTGTTAGTAATGGCCTCGAGATACAAATGACAAAATGTCATTTTCTTCAAACAGAAATAAATCATTTGGGGTACAAAATTTCTGAGAAGGGCGTAAAACCAACCGATGAAGGTATTAAATCAGTAGTAGATTTTCCGGTTCCTAGGGATATAAGGGGAGTTCAAAGTTTTCTTGGATTGGTATCGTATTTTAGAAAATTCATAGAATCTTTTTCAATAATTGCAAAACCCTTATATGAGTTATTGAGAAATAAAGCTCAATTTAGGTTCGCGGAGGAACAAATATCAGCCTTTAAAGAATTAAAAGAAAAAATGGTAAATTCACCGATACTCGCAATTTACGATCCACATGCGGAGACCGAACTCCATTGCGATGCTAGTTCGCATGGGTTTGGAGCGATTCTCATGCAGCGAGGCGCCGACCGCAAATTTCATCCAACTTTCTATTTCTCAAAACGTACGTCAGATATCGAAAGCCGTTATCACAGTTTCGAGTTGGAAATGCTTGCGATTGTTTACGCGTTGAGACGGTTTCGAATTTGTTTATACGGGATAAAATTCAAGATAATTACAGATTGTAACTCTCTGACTTTAGCTTTGAAAAAGAATAACATTAATCCGAGAATTTCACGTTGGGTACTTGAGCTACAGAATTTTGATTATACAACTGAGCATAGGTCAGGAACGCGAATGACACATGTTGACGGGCTTAGCCGATGTAACTTTGTAGCGGTAATACAAGAAAACCCCTTCGAAGCTAATTTAATGATTGCTCAAAATCTTGACGAAGAAATTAATAAAGTTAAATTACAGCTCGAGAAAGCCGAAAACAAATACTTTGAAATGCGAAATGGGGTCGTTTATAGAAAAATGAAGGACAGGTTGTTGTTTTTTGTACCTTCGGAAATGGAAAAAAGTATTTTATTTAAATACCACGACGAGTTAGGACATATGGGTACTGAAAAAGTAATAGAAATAATACACAAGAGTTACTGGTTCCCGGAATTGAGAAAAAAAGTAGCCAATCACATAAAAAATTGTTATAAATGTATAGCCTACAATCCACCGTGTGGAAAAAGTGAAGGAAAAATTCAAAGTATCCCAAAGGGTACTCAACCTTTCGAGATGGTGCATATTGATCACGTAACCATTTCGGATGTACGCGTTCCAAGTAAAAAATATATTTTAGTAGTAATCGATGGATTCTCAAAATTTACGAAAATGTACGCTACAAAGACAACTACAGCTAGGGAAGTGATTGATAAGCTTAAGGTTTATTTTCAGTATTATAGCAAACCAAAAACTGTTGTTTCAGATAGGGGCTCGTGTTTTACCTCTAAAGAGTTTTCCGATTTTTTACAAGAATTTAACATACATCACGTTAAAGTAGCTACGGGATCCCCACAAGCTAATGGGCAAGTGGAGAGGGTAAATCGGACAATAACTCCCATGCTCGGTAAATTGTCAGATATAGATATCGGGAAAAATTGGACTAAGACTGTCAGTGAAATCGAATTCGCTCTAAATAATTCTGTTCATAAGACAACAGGAGAAATTCCTAGTGTACTTTTATTTGGGATTTCTCAGCGAGGTAAAACACACGACCCTATATCAGAATTCGTGAATAGTGGCGTTAACAATGATACTCGATGTCTAGATTTAGTGCGAAACACAGCAAGTGAAAATACGATTAAACAGCAAGCTCAAACAAAAGCTCAGGGCGACAAAAAAAGAAAGAATCCTATCAGCTACAATATTGGTGACTACGTAATGTTGAAAAATTTCGACGCGACAACAGGAATATCCCCTAAGCTAAAACCGCGTTTTAAAGGTCCTTACCAAATAATTAAGACTTTGAGAAATAATAGATACGTGATAGCGGATATTCCTGAATGTCAGGCTACCCAAAAAAATATGAAGGAGTCTGGGAACCAGCAAATATGAGATTGTGGAGAAAAGGGTTAGCGTAGAACAAAGTAACTTGTGTGTATGAGTAGATGACAGAAAAAAATTTTTTTTCTTAATCAGTATGTATTTTTATTTGTATACAGACGATGTTCGAGGTCGAACAGAAGTCAGGATTGGCCGAACTGTAAGAGTATAGCTATGTATTCACCTTCATCAATTACGTGCCTACTTATATAGATATGGTGGGAGACCATAATGATGGTGTGTCTGTACCTATTGATTGTGTGCGTGTGTGTGGATGCCGACGATTTTGGTGACGAGATAAGAAGGAGTCAGTCTGTACTGGGTTGTGTGAACGAACGGTTGAAATTGTAATTGACCTAACAAATAAATTAGTTTAGTTGATCTAAATATTTTATTGAAGCCATCCTCTCACAAGTCTGTAATTTTTTTCAAAAACGATCAAGCCACCTTAAGTAGAACCAAAGTTATGAATTAAATAAAAAAGAGTTATTTTGTTGCTATTTGATATAAACAAATTTGATCTGCGCTAAAATGTTGTGCAAAATTCCAGATTTTCATTGCAACAAGTAGAAAATTCGTCATAGCTTTTGTTGCCGATTTAGAAACAATTAAACAACATGTGTTAGTTGTAAAATGCAAGCAAACAATGAATAGTCATAAACAAATGAAAAAATCAATTGTTTATGATAAAACGTACCCCTTAAAAGAGCTCTTGACTGTGCTAGATTTTTGTCGACTCTGATGGAAACGTTACTGACATTTTACAAAAAGCATTTTTTTTAGTTACAAAATTACAATGAAATGATAACAGATAATGAAAATTGGTATTGGAGACAATTATAGCGCTACTAAAGTACTATATATTACAATGAACGAGAAAACTCGAGTTGCATTTTTTAACAACTTATGACTAGTTCAACTTTTCCATGATTTCTTAGATAAAAATTGAATAACTAATAAACAAATTAATTTGGCGTAATGGCGTTTGAACATTCCTATGGAAAATTTCCCGCTCTACAACTTTTGTTTGAAAACTCGTTTTCTACAATTCACGGGTAAATGAAGAAAAACACGAATTTTTAACTTAACCCCCCCCCCCCCCCTATATCGAAGCGTACAAAAATCGGTGTCCTATTTGTACTCGCATTGTTTCTAACACCCGCGAGAATGTCTGATTTTTTTGGTAGCTGTAGGAGTTGTTTCCCAAAACGGGCCAAAAATCGGCTAATTTGACTGGACTAAATGCTGAAAGTTCAACACGTTTTTAAAATTAAAAAATGTTGATGTGTTCTCAAGGCGCAGATTACTTTCATTCATTCCTGCGTAAATATATATAGCTGGTGGAACGAGTCTTGTGACTCACGGTTTACTTAACTCTCGGCTGAAGCGTAGAGTTGAATAAATGGAAAGCTCTCGTATTTTTGTGATTGAATAAGAGATTGGTTTTTTTATAATTATACTACGAGTAATAATATGTATTTTTAGAAATATTTCATGCTCGCTTTCATACGTAACTGTGATTTATTCTTGAACATTTAATATATCACAAATAATTACAGTGATACTAAATAATTTTTACCTTGTCCATATGTCCCAACTTTGATCAAAAGTTAAGTAAAATTACTTGAACTATTTTTCTCTGTGTACGACTATATTATATTATTTTGTATTCCATTAAGAGGAGTACGTTATATGTTTTCATTTACATTCATTCAATTCATTCCATTTCCTGAAATCAATAAGTGTTTGTGAAATTTGATTCCCGATGATTTTCGAGCATCTCCGAGTTTTTGAATTCAGAAGAGGTCGATTGCGCGCGCAACCATACTCACAGCTCCCACTTTCTTCACACGGACGTACCCTGTAATTGTGTGCGCGTAGTTGGTGTGTGCGAAAATATGTGTAATATTTTATTTATTGTGCTTAAAATTTCAGGAATAAAGATCACTAATGAGGACTCTGATCAGAGTCGAAACGTTTGAAATAATTTAACCTTTTGAGTTATTATTTTTGGATCCTAGAGTCATTTATTAACATCGTATGAAATTAAAAATATTACGGCTTACGTGTACATACTGCAGGCTACTTTCTCCAAAGTTTCGTATACCTTTTCTAGGTTTTTCTATTTCGGGTATCAAAATTCCAAACTCTGATGGGGAAGAAACAGCCGCCGGCTTCATGTTCACATCACTTTGACACATTTTACTACCTGGCGGTAAATTTAACGTCGGAACAGCACCGTACCTTAAGAGAAAAGCAGCATTCCTATTCTGATAAAAGCATTGTTCATCGAAATGTCGATGACAAACAAAAAATTGTCTTTCTACTACTCAGAGGTATTCTAACCTTGACACGTAGAGATTTGCGCATGCTTCTATCCATCGTTGACCAGCATTTTCTCTCTTCGGAAACCGACGAATGGACACATTTTTCCTCCGGCCCCTTTTAGAGGTACACCCACGAACAGCACACTGAATTTCGTACTTCGTATTCATTATAAAGCGCAATCGCGTAACGAATTGTTGATACGTGTATACAACAATGGCGGAACTCATACGAAGCCGTTCCGCTTGCCGCACTCCATCCGCTTCCTACAACTAGCGCCGCACATGAACTACCCTATGGGGACACCCAATACAGTAGAGGTTGACCTGCCCTGAAGTAGGTATCCACAGCGAAGTGATTTTCGTGAATTTTTTACTTTCTCGTCACCTCTATTTGTTTCTGATTTGTCGCTCATTATCTCTACTTTCCTGGAGTTTATCTAAGGAAGGACAACACGTCGACTTTGATTCGCTATAATTATAAATGGGGAGCCAATTAAATTCTCAAAAAAAAAACTTACACAAACTAATATATTTTTATAAAATAATTGATATTTTGGGCTTTTTCTTGCCCAGAATTGTGCGCGCTTCGCTGAGCGTTGAAAAGGGCTTTTTTCATATTTTCATCTTCTCTAGTTCGCGAGAAAATAGCCTTTTTGCATTTCCATGCATTTCGAATATAAGGAAATACACTCGAGATTCCCTATAACGAAATTCCCAATAACGAAACCTCTCTGTAACAAGCGCGTCACGCCTCCCTATAACGAGCAGACGATCGACTTCTCTTCCCCCACTACAACGGAATGAAGCGCGCTCGAATTTGAAAAAGTAATCAATGAGTTTGATGGCTTTTATCACAAATTAATGAGAAAATTATTTGTCAATTATTGAAAAATTACTTGATAGTGTAATTTTACAGTATTTGAAATAAAAAAGTTTATATTTAATTTTTCCAATCTGGAGTTTTCAATATTTTGAAGTAAAGTCGGTTATCGAACATTAAACTTGCATAATTTTTTTTGAAATTTTGATATTTCACACATTACTGTCGATAACTAAAATTGTTCCTTTTTAAACAATATGTATAAAAAATTTATATAATTACAATTTTTAGTATTTTGAGTACATACCGTCAAATAAGTTAATTCCATCTTCAATACTCACAGAAATCTTTTTTATACCGTTTTAACTATGTAAATATATTATTCACATAGCCTCACTGACAGACAGACTGCGCGCATTATATAATGCGCATAACAGCGCTGAGCAACAAGTAGGATATGGAGGGGATCCCTCTCGCGTTTGTTACAGAGAGGTTTCCGATGCTCGAGCTTTTCGTTACAGGGAATCTCGAGTGTAGAGATAGTCTGAGTATTAGCACAGGAAAATAAATGCACCTGTCATCGTTTCGTGAACGGCCTTGACCTACCGTCAGGGAACAAAACATAAACCTAAATATTTTCAGGAATTTAAATGCCCTCGCCGGTTACGTAATTTCGACTCAGCACTTGCTTAGAGTAATTAATTGAATTTAATAAGGTTATTTCGTAAACACCATAATATAAGTATTAAAGAATGAGAAAATAAAATGTATAGAGATTAAATGATAGAAACAAGTAATAATTAAATATCATAAACAATCATTTTTGGATGACTGAATTTGAACATATTCGCCATCACGTTCTTCCTGTAATTGATCATAATTTTGGGACCAGTATTTTATTCCAATGAAGACTGGACCGTCTCAATGAATCGTTGATAAAGTAATAGGTTATATTCAGTTAAGAAATGTGTGAAAGAAATAGACGCTTGTTCGTAAAGAGGAACTCAACATTTTGTTGGTAAATTATATTAAAACTTGAATATGTTAGAAAATAATAAATTCAAACAGTAATTTAGTGACTTTGAGAAAATGTGTAATTCACATCAACTGTGATATTATTATAAAATTGGTTTAATATTCAGTATTAAATTATAAGAAATGAACTTAAATGTATGCGAAAAGCATAAGACCAAGCGCTAAGTGCGAGGTCCAAAAAGAATGGAGCGTGAAGCGCGACGATCAAATATTCCGGAGCGCGAAGCGCGTGGCGAGAATGTGCCCGCAAAGCGGACAGATTTTATTACATGTCTTTCTATGTCCTATTATACACAGTGATATATTAATAACAAGTGAGACCGTAATTTTATTTTTACCTAATTTCTCAAACTTATCTGCAGAAATAAAATCTACCTGAGCTCAAAATGTAGTAAAATAGTAAACTATTAAAAATTATTAAAGAAAGCCTTGAGGAATTTAGTAAAGAGGAATATGATAGAAGAAGGTGAAAAATGGTTTTATTTTTTCATACATATATATATAATAGGGTGGTCCAAAATCACTTTTTTTATAGGGGGCAATGGTCTCTCTCATTTCGTTCCAAACCTGAAAAAAGTTAATGTGTATTTACATGAAATTTTTTGCCGGAAAGTTCTCTACAAGTCTCCAAACTTTACCGTAACATTTTTCACACCCTGACAAAGTATTTCAAAAACACCAAAAAGTTATTTTTTCCCATACAATTTACATGAGTAATGTATGGCATAAGTACTTGCTAGATGGTCCATTATCTTCTGTAGTGCTGGTTGGGACTTCTTTTTGATATTGATCCAGTTGGTGACCCTTGTCAGAAAGATCGAAATGTAATAGCTCGGTCATGCCACCTCTAGTAGCCAAGGCCTAATGGCATAAGTATTTGCCAGATGGTCCATTATCTTCTGTAGTGCTGGTTCGGACTTCTTTTTAATATTGAGCAGTAATTTCAGATTTACAGCAGGGTCAAATCCCTGATAAGCTAGGATCTATTAGCTATTTACAAGAGATGACAGAAAAGATAATACTTTTTGGACGTATGAAAATGTAGATTACAATTATGATAATTTCATTTCAATAGACTGAGATAGCATTTTATTTAATATGTACCAAAATATCAAGTAATACCCGGCAAAATGTATTCACAAAAATTCAGGAATTATGTTTTCGTTTGAAGAATCTAGAACTATTAGTAGGGCCGCATTGTGTAGATGTTGTAGAAGACGCAAAGTCCATTTTGAAAACAGAATATTCTGGATCATGGTATAACTTTATTCAGGTATCGTTTTTTAGTATTGTTTTAGAATAATGTTCCTTTATCTTTAAAAGAATTTTAAATTAAATAATTTTAGAATAAAAATGCTTAAAATAGCACAAATTTGATCTAAGATTATTTTATATTTAATAATTTAAAACTGAAGTGTTATTAAAAATTTAGTTTAAACTTGACTCAAAATGAAAAAAAAATTAAAAATAGGCTATAAAAATTCGATAGATTCAAAATATAGATTTGAACTTTATTGCTCAACTAAATTAAGGCTTTTCATTGCAAAATGTTCTACTTTCGATTATTTGAATTTTAAATTGGCATTATTTTTCATATTATAATTTAAAATAATTTCTTCCAATAAAGACATTTTTATTTCAATTTCAGCTTCTCTAAACTTTTGTGTTTTTTAAGGGTTTCGGTTTTTCTAAAACTCTAAATTATTAAACAATTTTTAGTATTCAAAAGTTAAGTTTAATACGAAAAATCTGGTATCTATTGTATAGCATTTTAAAATTAAATTAAAGAATGTTTTTGATGTTAAATTAAACTTATGAAGAATCAATGGAAAAATTTTCCTATTACGTTGTATAGTATTTTGAAAATTCAATACATAATTGTCGGCGGAAAAGTTCAACGGCTGTAGGCAGTTCTTTTCGAGGTGGCTCATCCGCGGCCGGAATAGTCGAGGTTCAAGAAGGGACCTTAGGGAGAGCTAGAGGCGGAAGTTTTAAGTAACCGACGCTGCTTGACACGGATGGGGCGAGGGACGACTGATCACATCACGCGGGGGTGCCGGGGCGGCAGCCTAGCACCATTTCATTTCCCTACGATTTTTACTTACACGCTTCTGGGGTTTTCCGCGGCGTTTTCCCCGTTTCTGGGCCTCCGGGGTGGCGACAACCGGCCGGAAGGCCAAAGATGGCGTGGAACGGGTGACTAACTCCGCTTGGAATCTGCGTTCTTCACGCACGCGGCGTTCTGGGTTTGGTCGATTGAAGCAGCGATCTGAGACGTTACTGCGTGGTACGTTCATTGAACAAGAGCTCCGGTATTCAAGGTCTTTTTGTGGTAGTAAAATACAGACGAAGGAGGAGGTCGCGAAGATAACTTGGCCTATGAACAATTGTACTTTCTCAAGGGAGAAAGGAAATTAGTTCGGCGCGTAATGCGGTATTCAGACGCTGAATTGATGGTCGTAGCCTCGCAGTCTAACGCCCATTGACTTGCCAGGAATTTGAAGCGCGTTGTGGGGAAAGGAGCGCGGCGAACAAGTGCTAGATCGATGGTCGTGGCCCAGCAGGACCCACGCCCAATCGACCGTGAGAGCAATGCGAACCGACGGTTATGGCCCTAAAATAATTTGCAACTTATTTAAAAACAAAGGAATTTGGAGAATGATTATCCTAAAGCGTGTTAAATCAGAGAAGAAAAGGGGAAAGCGAAAGGAGGAGATAGGTAAAGGAGAGTGCGCTCGAGCAAACTAAAGAGACAAGGAGAAGGCGCTAGCTGGCTACCAACAATACCGTTTGGCTATGTCAGCCGTCGACGCAGTCGCTGGAATCTAAAGGAGCACGCGACGGTCGTTTTGAACGATAGAATGTTTTATGTCAATTTCAATACTATTACAGAGAAAGTAAATACTCTTGCAAAGGAAGGGAGAAAAGACAGTAAGAATTGTGAAGTCCTGTCTCCAAAAGACCATAGATACAATGGACAGATTGAGGGATGGGAGGGAGGTATGAACCTGTTCTAGCTTGAACACGAATAATTATCCTGCAGGAACACATGAGACATTTCCTTGCGTCTAATTGTTCACAAACACTACATTCCTCTCTTATAAGATTTGTTCACTCAAACATTTAATTTTGCATTCGTCAATTCGGCATACTTAACTCTTTTTTACTTCCTTTACTCTTTGATTTTTATATTTATTCCCATTCCGGGTGAATTTTAACAAAAGAATTAATTTCATCCTATTACAAACTATTCCAAAATCCGTGCCCATCCATTTCGAAGACTTTAAATTAAATCCGAAGCAAATTTTCAATACTCAATCCGAGCGCCAACTAAATATTCGAGTCGAAAGAACCCGGCAAAACTATCAATGTAAATATCATAAAAATAATAACATTACATAAATAAAAACATGTCTTCTATTGGATTGACTCAAAAGTTATAGAATTTGTATTCATTTTTGGTTGTTTTGGCATTGCCAAAGCAACAACCAAACAATGAAAACAATCAAAAATGAATACAAATTCCATAAAACTAATATTGAAACTTTTTATATTAAACTTTCAGATTAACTGTAAAAGAAGCTCTTTTAAAGTTTGAACATCCTACAAGTACTTTCATGACATATCCGAAAAAAAGTAATATTTTACTTAAATGTCATATCTTTCATAGTTATTTCATGAATTCAATTAAGTGATATAAGATTTTTAACAAAAAATTGCTTATAAATTTACTTTTTAGTTTACAAAAGTACCATAGCACTTTTTATGAATATATAATATTATATGTAGAGAAACTGATATTACACAAACCTGCAATGGTTGTGTGTTTTAACTTTTAATTATTGATTCTTCTAAAAGAAGCCTCAAAAAGCCTCACTACGAATTGGGAAGAAAAGAACGGGACGACGCTGACCTCAGGATTGAGGAGGACAGCAACATTGCCTCCCTTCAAGTGGCCAATGAACTTGCAGAAGGGAAGGAGTCTCGGTACTCGAAAACTATGCTGAAAAAACTATACTCCTTCCACTGCGACATCTCTCCTCATTTTTCCATCCCTATAAAAAGGGCCTCGAGACGCTTGAGTGAAAGTTCAGTCCAGGGCAGCTTCCCTGACCTACGACAACCGTAGACGTTAGACCACTCCGCCAGTCTAAGTGTTTTTTCTTAGTTTTTAAAGTGTAGTCATAGAATAGTCATAGTTATAGTCGGTGTGAAGAAAGTAGGAGCTGTGAGTATGGTTGCGCGCGCAATCGACTTCTCTTCTGAATTCAAAAACTCGGAGATGCTCGACAATCTTCGGGAAACTTCGACTCTCTCCTTATTTCGTCTATATATGTATAATATATACGAACTAAAGTAAAAGCGATTTTTTGTTAGGCAAACCAGTATTTAAATAATAATTTCAATTTTTTGATGACTGGAAATTAAAAGTGAGGAAGTGAAAGATAAAGATTCTGTGAACACGTTTCTTTAATGAACCTTTGTAATGAGTTATATTTACACTGCTATTTAACCAACACTGCCTTATCAAGTTCACGTTTAAATGATATTCAGTTTTATTACATATTTATTCATAAGTTTCTGAAATGCATGGAGTTCATTCAACTTTCTACCTATAATATTTAAGAATAAAATACCTACGAAACAAATTTCACAAACACTTATTGATTTCAGGAACTGGAATGAATTGAATGAATGTAAATGAAAACATATAACGTACTCCTCTTAATGGAATACAAAATAATATAATATAGTCGTACACAGAGAAAAATAGTTCAAGTAATTTTACTTAACTTTTGATCAAAGTTGGGACATATGGACAAGGTAAAAATTATTTAGTATCACTGTAATTATTTGTGATATATTAAATGTTCAAGAATAAATCACAGCTTTCCATTTATTCAACTCTACGCTTCAGCCGAGAGTTAAGTAAACCGTGAGTCACAAGACTCGTTCCACCAGCTATATATATTTACGCAGGAATGAATGAAAGTAATCTGCGCCTTGAGAACACATCAACATTTTTTAATTTTAAAAACGTGTTGAACTTTCAGCATTTAGTCCAGTCAAATTAGCCGATTTTTGGCCCGTTTTGGGAAACAACTCCTACAGCTACCAAAAAAATCAGACATTCTCGCGGGTGTTAGAAACAATGCGAGTACAAATAGGACACCGATTTTTGTACGCTTCGATATAGGGGGGGGGGGGGGGGGGTTAAGTTAAAAATTCGTGTTTTTCTTCATTTACCCGTGAATTGTAGAAAACGAGTTTTCAAACAAAAGTTGTAGAGCGGGAAATTTTCCATAGGAATGTTCAAACGCCATTACGCCAAATTAATTTGTTTATTAGTTATTCAATTTTTATCTAAGAAATCATGGAAAAGTTGTACTAGTCATAAGTTGTTAAAAAATGCAACTCGAGTTTTCTCGTTCATTGTAATATATAGTACTTTAGTAGCGCTATAATTGTCTCCAATACCAATTTTCATTATCTGTTATCATTTCATTGTAATTTTGTAACTAAAAAAAATGCTTTTTGTAAAATGTCAGTAACGTTTCCATCAGAGTCGACAAAAATCTAGCACAGTCAAGAGCTCTTTTAAGGGGTACGTTTTATCATAAACAATTGATTTTTTCATTTGTTTATAACTATTCATTGTTTGCTTGCATTTTACAACTAACACATGTTGTTTAATTGTTTCTAAATCGGCAACAAAAGCTATGACGAATTTTCTACTTGTTGCAATGAAAATCTGGAATTTTGCACAACATTTTAGCGCAGATCAAATTTGTTTATATCAAATAGCAACAAAATAACTCTTTTTTATTTAATTCATAACTTTGGTTCTACTTAAGGTGGCTTGATCGTTTTTGAAAAAAATTACAGACTGCTCTGAAACTTAGAGATTATCTTAATAAAATATGCTAGATTCATTTGGAAAAAAGAAATACCGTGGTTGACGATGTCATTGCCGAAAAAATCGCTACCGAAAAAATGTCAGTTTAACACGTAGTCTTATGGGATTCCTCGTCAAAATCGGCGAAACTCCGGAAAAAATCACAAGTCCCCATAAATCAAATATATACTAGTACTTTCGATTTCGAGGAATCTATTAGTATTATAAAAACGAAGGGTTAACGACTTCAATCAAGAGAAAATTGCGAAAAAGGTAAAGAATATAGAAATCGCCTCGAGGTGAAACTAATAATTTTTTACTCTCGCTTTTTTCCGGGGACATTTCCGCGATTTCTTACCCTTTTACTCAGATGTTACTATAATACATATGATTATTAAAAAAATAAGTAGCAATGAGCATTCACGTAACACGTGCCCCCACGGTGCCCCTCACATCATACGACACCAAACGCTCAAGCCATCTTAATATTTGGAACTCGGATTTGCATACCTAGAGCGTATCCAGCTTCCCGTCCGTTTTATGTTTACCGTTCGTTCACTTACGTGAAGGAGGATAGTAACGAAATTATTGAAAATAAAATAAATTGTAATAAGAAAATTCATACCAGTGTAAACAATCGGATTAAGTCAGAAACGAAAGGTATAGAAAATAATAATGAGGAGGAATCAAAACCGAAATTCGGTGGAAAAATTAAATTAAAAAGCGAAAAAGAAAATAGTAAAACCGTGGTAGGAAGAAACCCTAACGATTTCACTCCAATACCTAATGACTCAAACTTATTCCAAAAAGCAAAAAACGTCCAAAATCGCAAAACAAACTCTTATAAAGAAATCCCAAGCTTGTTCAGCATTCCCACACACAACAGATTCCAAATCCTAGAAAACCCCACTCTACAAACGCAGGACAGTAACGAAAATCGAAAAGATAAGGAAACAATAATGACAGGAATTTTTTATAATAGCGAATTACCAGAAGAATTAAAAAACGACTTTAATAAAAGACTAGAATCTAGAAAAACCCACATTTCGAACGAAACAACCGAGATCAGGAATAAAAACTCATAAATTAATTTTAGAAACAGGGAAATTTTATTGAATAATATAGGGGGTAAAACCATTAAGCAGGTAGGTTGATCTAAAGGATAGAGGAGCAAAAATATGCGAAGGTATTGTTGAACTGAATGAAAGTCAGAAAGCTAAATTGGAAGAAATACAGAAAAGTAAAATACTGGAATTAGGAACAGAAGTAAAACAAACACTTAACGCAACATAAAATAGATGTTCAGGGCCTTGATCCTATTAAGAAAAGATACTATCATGTAAGCTCGAAGGTAAGAGAAAAAATAAATGAAGAAGTAGACAAAATGTTAAAACAGGGAATAAGAGAACCTTCTTGTTCTGATTGGTCAAATCCGATCGTCATGATTAAAAAACCAAATGGAGAGTACAGGTTTTGTCTTGACTCTAGAAAAGTAAATAAAATAACTAAGGATTTGTACCCAATTTCATTAATGTATGAAATTTTGCATACCTTACGATTGGCCAAATTCATTTTAAAAATAAATTTGAAGTCATCATATCTACAAATATCATTGGAGAAAAATTCTAAACCCATTACAGCATTCACAGTTCCTGGAAAGGTTATGTACCAATTTAAACGGATGCCATTTGGTCTTACCAATGCTCCAGAAACTTTCCAGAGACTGATGGATAAGGTTTTAACTCCAGATTTACAGCCGAATGTTTTTTGTTACTTAGACGACATTATCATTGTTACTCAAGATTTTTATGATCGCCGAAAATTTTTGAACCATGTATTGGATAAAATTAAGAAAGCAAACTTGACAATAAGGCTTAACAAGTGTGAATTCGGTTGTTCAGAAATCAAATACCTTGGTTTTAAAGTTGACGAAAAAGGACTTCAAAATGACGATGATAAGATTCAACCAATCTTGGAATTCCGTATACCCAAAAATATCAAACAGTTACAACGATTAATAGGAATGGCAAGTTGGAATAAGAAGTGGGAGTGGGGAATAGAAGAAATGGAAGCTTTCGATCAAATAAAGGAACTCTTGACATCAGCACCCATTTTAACCTGCCCAGATTTTTCACAACCTTTCCAGCTAGAAACGGACGCTAGTGACACTGGATTGGGTGCAGTGTTAACTTAAGCAATAAATACAATTGATCATGTAATCGCGTACGCAAGCAGAAATCTAAATAGCGCAGAAGCACGATACTCGGCATCAGAAAAAGAATGTTTGGGCGATTTGGAAGTTCAGACCATACCTCGAGAGTTATAGTTTCAAGGTGATAACAGATCACATAACACTCAAATGGCTACACAACCTGAAAACCCCTACAGGACGATTAGCAAGGTGGGCATTGTAAGTACTCGAGTTTGATTATTAAGTAATCTATAGAAAGGGAAGTTCGAACCTAGTCCCACACGCTCTTTTAAGATCCAAGGAAACAACGAAATCAACAGCATTCGCGTTAGCATGTAGTGTGAAATGGCCACGCACAAAAGTGGCGCTTAGGTGGAGTCCTCTTATATGTATTTTTGATTCTGTTCATTAGTCATTTTTATTTCTAATTATTCTAAATTTAAAAAAATATTTATTGTTATTTGTGATTATTATAAATTATTTAAATACAATATTATCCCCATATTAACGAATTGAACAATGATATGTAAACATTTTTTATTTCTTGAAATTCTCATAAACTAGAACATTACTAAAAATTTTAATAGTTATTGTAAATGTCAACTAAGAATGAAAGGAAAGGAAATAAAGGAAACACGTTCTTGGATCAAAGAACATATAAGAGAGCTCTACTTAAGTGCCATCTTTGTGCGTGGCCTATTCGGTCCTGCCTCAACGAAGGGGGCGAGCAACAAACCGGCCAAGAACCGTGTTCGTCGATTAAAATTCAACTCAGATACGATTGAATATTTTTAATCGCATCTCGGGTACCCATAAATATTTTTCAAATTCAAAGATAAGATTTTAGACTTTACGCCGCATAATTTTCAGATTTTGAAAAAAGTTTTCCTAGGTCATGCAAAAAGTTGAAGTTGAAGTGGAGAATTTGAAAAAATCTTGAATTTTTTTTAACTTCTCACGTGCTGTATTATTTTCAGAAAGTCAAAAAAATATTTATTGAGCATCCCTAGACGTGGAATTCCATAAGCTTTCCAACTGTATTTTTAAAAATGCCCTATTTCTTTTTTTCACCGAGATATCGTGGTTCAAAGTCAGCAGTGATTTTTAATACCGATGACAAGCACCGTGCGCACAATTTCCGACGGTAGTGTAAAAAATACCTAAACAATCCACATTATGATTTTGCGGTTCATTCCAAAGTATTGGTGAAACACAAATTTAGATTTGGATGATTTATTCGACATACAGACCTCAGTTCAATCGCACAAGTAGGACAGCAATACTGAGGTTCCCATGATTGATTGGCATTTTTTTAAATTCTACCAAAGGATAATCGATGCCCTGATTTAATCGCATCAGTAAGTGGCTGACTTGGATTTGTTGGTGTATAAAGGCGACAAACGAAACAGACAAAATTGTGATTATTCTTGCATCTGCCCGACATTTTCTCAGATTATTTCAACTCAAGAAAAAAAATTGAATTCCTCATGTATATATACAGACTTTATATCTACTGACTCAAAACGAGAAGCACAAATATGTTCACCTTATATCTAATGAATTAAATCTAATAACACAAAAACACAAATGGTAGAAACCCGTTAAGGGAAAGGAGAATAAACGTATTCACTATGATTGAAGACAAGTTTCACTGAAAAGTGAATAATGTGGTTGATCGTCTTATACTACATAAATGCATGAATTTTAGAAAGGAATGAAATGTGAGTGATCGTCTTATGTTTCATAACTGCATAAATTCAGAAACAAATTAGAATGTGATTGAGCGTCTTATGGCAAAATTTTAGAAATGTGAAAAAATGTAAAAACCGTGAGAAAATTTACACAAAATAGTACAGGTAACTTCGATGAAGTATCTAAAACTTTCTTAGGAATAACAATAAAATTCTAGCACATAATTTTGAGATACCTAAACTACAAAACTAGTATATTATTTATGAAAAAATAACTAACAATTGCTAATACAAATTCCACAATGTCAGAAATTCCCATCGCAATTTCCCGAAACATGTGACTAGAGTTTTATTTAGTTACAGCTTTGCAAATTAAAATAAAATTTCAGAAAATTCAGTACACCTTTTGCACTTTTAAGATAGCTTTACTCAAAAACATCATAAATATCGTCAAATTTTATGCTACATTTGTAACATAAAAATTTTGCAAATTTCCGAACATTTCTAACAGTGTAGTGCTCAGATATTTTTTATTATTAAAAAATTCTGATAAATCATTTAAAGTAAAAAATTGAAATGTAGCACATAAACTTGTAATATAAACGTCAAATATAAATGAATTTCTTATATGGAAAAAACATGTGTTCTGGCAATAGGATATCTAAATTTTTCAATCTCATCAAATTTTCGAATTTTAAAATGAAATGAACCAACCTTACGTAATATAAAATTTATTATTTGAGGGTCGTTGCAAGCCCTATATTATGCATAGTAATATTTTATTTGATAAACATTAAAATGTTTCTTCATGATTAATTTTTCCTATTGGAAAACTTGACTTCAAAAGCAACACGAAAAGGTTTACTACTAATTTTAATTTTTTGAAGGCTAGAAATTAAGGATAAGTAAGTGTAAAATAAAAGTACCGTGAAAATGATTTTCATTTAATTTATACCTAGAATTCATAAGAATAAAATACCTACGAAATAAATTCTAAATATTCATGGAAATTAAATGCTTCTAACCTATATTCCAGAAAAAAGAATCAGAAGAAGATATCCCAGAAGCAGGAACCAGCAAGGATGTACTTGTAGAAGACTTGCATACAACGCCGAAGAGAGCTATCTGGACCCGACAAAGTGTTCGCTTAGTTTCGAAAAAAGTTGAGCTTGATCAATTTTCGCCGCAGAAAAAAAAATTTATGGAACAAGTGGTCACAGAGAGAAGGGAAATGAAGTACTTGAGGAAAAAACTAAAAAGGTAATGATACGTTAAGAAACACTGTTCTGCTTTAGATTTTGTTGGTTAGAAAAAAAAATGTTGTATTATGTGTTAACTCTAAATTCTAAATTATGTACTTGTTGACTAATTGTATGTATTGTAAACTTTGTTGATTTCCTAAATATCACATACAGTAAAACCTCATTTATCGGGACACTCATTTATCGGGATCTCGCAACGTCATTTATCGGGACATTTTGTTTCTCCTCCAGCCGCCACTCCTTGTACATAGTGACATAGTTTCCAGATGTTTCATTTGCTGGAGTTTTATTATGTCAATTTTTTTAAATACCTTCGTTTGTATTTCTATCTTCATTTTCCATCATGAAAAAACAAATAAATTTACACAATTTGCAAATACATTACAACTTATGTACACGTGCACTTTTTGCATTGTACATAACCATCAGTAAATGTCAACATACAACAAGAGTCATGGCAACCCACCATGAGATTGTAGGTGGTAGTGGGGAGCCCCTCCAAATCCCGATAAACGAGGTGTTTACATTTCAAGGGCGTCCCGATAAATGAGGTTTTACTGTATCCATAAGGCATTTTAAGCTTGAAGGTATTGAAGTTAATACAATAATTTTATGAATATTTTCTGAAAATGAAGATACAAATTACAGATATTTTTGATTTTTACTTATTACGACAAAAACAAGACTTAAGGCAAAATTGTGAAAATGTAATTCAAGAGTGAGTTGATACTAACTTCTCACTCCTGAATTAGATTTTCACAATTTTGCATTAAATCTTCAATTTCCTTTTAATTATATTTAAATATATGGTATTCTCTGTAACTCATTTAAAGAACCTACGTATGCATGTATATGCACTAACACGTGCACACATAATGGTATTCCATGTGACGTTATAGGGTTTCTCGTCTCTTCTGATTCCTCCACCTCAGTTCCTTTGAAGGCGAGTAATTCGTAACATCGGAACTGGGGTGAAACATCCTTTTCTAAAAAAAAAATAAGATTACCTTGAAGCCTTTTTGGGACATCGCAATTCTTATTGTTCCTTAGAATCTCTTAACCACTTAAGAAAAAGGACAGCTTTGTACTTGAGAAAGACATCGCAAGAGTTTTTCTAAACCTTACCTCACTCAATTTGCCAACAAATATACTTTGAAGCCTTGGTTTTCAAGGGACATCATAGATTCTTGTTAATTTTCCTAATTATACCTAAATACCTAATCTGAAGACAAGAGAAGCTTTCGTGAAATTGCTCGTGATCAGGGATATGTGGAAATAGGAATAAATGATGATAAACAATTAGAACGATTATATGAATATCGCTGATTATAACTGATATTTCTGTGCGGGTTTTTCGTGATATATTTTGCCTTTTTATTTTTGTTCAAGTCATGGGATTGTGAGAATTTGAAAGCTATGATTATGGAAATGCTACTTGCTTAAAACTAACTCTATTTTCAGGTGGAAGTCCTCCTTTCCGAACCACTTCCAACGATTATTTCAATACCTAAGAGAGAAACGGAGAATTTTATTTCTTGTCTCATTTTCTGCTTAAAGAAAATTCAGAAGACTGAAGTGAATATAATTTTGAAAAAAACGCATCTTTAACGGCCGCATCAATTAACTCCGCGCGAATATAAAAAAAGATGATCGTGAGTTATATATATTTTTTTATTGAAGGAAAATTCGTTGAACGCTCCACCTTCATGTACGCGTCCCCCTTTCAAGAGTAGAATATTGAAATATGATGTATGAAAGTTGAGAGTAAAAATTTGAGACTTAGAATTTGAATTATGAAAATATAATATTCTTATGAGATAGAAAAATAACCAGAAAATTTTCAGACTCAAATAATGAAAAAAAAATTACATCTCGAAATTTTCAAGTACCTCATTGAAAAAAAAAACGTGTCGATTATTTTCGAAGTAAAAAGGCAAAAAAAATTTTGACTAAATCTCTCATGAAATGACCCATATGTACCTATATATATATATATATTTCGAGATGTAATTTTTTTAAGTTTGGTACTCGGGAAAAATTTATTTTTTCTAACAGCTCACTGTAAAAGCAGTTTTGAATATAAAATGTAACCCTTGCACTTGACATGCGCGAAAGAGTACAAGCTTTCAAAAAAGTTATAGCAGACATTTCGTTGTTTTTTTTGTAATAACAATATAGTACATTACTATAAACAAATGAATTTTTTTTTAATTTGGAACTAATTTTTTTCCGATTTTTCTGTTTCTAAATTTTTGTTGAAGTTTTTTCAATATGCAGGCAAAATTTTGGAATAGAAAAATGAAAACTGTAGGTGTAATTAATTTATAAAATCTGTCTCGCGCGTTGCAACGAGCGAGCTCGCACGCTGCAGCTACGCTTAAGCTTGTTTAGGCATGCTCGGACTCGAAGCACGTGTGGCAGTGAATGCAGTGACCGCTACTTTAGTTTTCTGTAAATGTTCCTCAAGTGTTCACCTATTTCAAATTAATACAGAAATGCCAAGCTCTCGATTTAAACATGTCTGCTGCAATCCGTTTAATAAAAAAATCACAGTGGAAAAAAGCAACAAAAAAAATTTGCGTCTTAAGTGTATCATTTAGAGTAATTTTATCGTAAAACTTCACTCATCAATTCATCTTTATAACTGATGATTCGTTTTGAAATAGTCTACGCACAAGTTCGAATGTACTTACAACAAAAATCTTCCATCTTCATTTCAATTGCTTCTTTTCTGCATTGTGTACATAAAACATCATCCTGTTTGAAAATTTTCAATTTTTCAAGTATCGAGGACGAAACGCGACGCAAATTTTTTTTTTACTTTTTTCCACTATGATTTTTGTTATTAAACGGATTGCAGCAGACATGTTTAAATCGAGAGCTTGGCATTTATGTATTAATTTGAAATAGGTGAACACTTAAGGAACATTCATAGGAAACTAAAACAGCAGTCACTGCATTCACTACCACACGTGCTTCGAGTCCGTGCATGCCTAAACAAGCTTAAGGGGGTCTCCTCATCAATGGCTCATAAAAAAGGTGGTTTTTTAGGATTTTTTTAAAACATGAAAACAGCAAGAGAAACAAATGATCTTTTGCGTATCTTTAAACATATATTTATGCAACAATCAAAAGTTTTTTGAATGTCAAAATAAATAAAAATGGCCAATTTATAAACAATCTCGCGCAGCAGCTCGCCGCGGACAACTCAAACTCCGTGAAAAATTCAGCCCGTAATTTTTACCTGCAACAAAAAATTAAAATACTTCCTTATTCGGAAGGCTTTTCTGCACAGTATAGTCTATTATGGTGATTGAAAGTTGAAATTTGAATATTTTAGACATTTTTTAATAAAGTACTCGATTTTTCGGCCTTTTTTTAGCAATAAGTGCGTTAATAACATTGTAAAAAGATATTTTTTAATACATTTTTTTAAATCGGTCTGTGCACAATTAAATTATCTAAAAAACCGTGTTTTACTTGTATAAATAGCTTTTACAGTTTTTTTGTAATATACAAGTAAGTTAGTAAGTTAAGTTAAGTTAGTAAGTAAGTTTTCATAAAATGGGCTTTAAAGTTTTTCGAAGGAAAAAATCAAATTAAAGGAAACTTACAGGCATGAGATATTAATCAGCTATACTTTGAAACTTTGTAAGAATCTTCTCAGATAATTCTAATGATTGAAGCAACAAAAAAAAAATCGATTTTTTGAAGCTGACTGATGAGGAGACCCTCTTAAGCGTAGTTGCAGCGTGCGAGCTCGCTCGTTGCAACGCTCGGGACAGATTTTATAAATTACCTACACCTACAGTTTTTATTTTTCCATTCCAAAATTTTGCCTGCATATTGAAAAAACTTCAACAAAAATTAAAAAACAAAAAAATCGGAAAAAAATTAGTTATAAATTTTAAAAAATTCAATTGTTTATAGAAATGTACTATATTGTTATTACAAAAAAAACAACGAAATGTGTGCTATAACTTTTTTGAAAGCTTGTAATCTTTCGCGCATTTCAAATGCAAGGGTTACATTTTATATTCAAAACTGCTTTTACAATGAGCTGTTAGAAAAAATAAATTTTTCCCGAGTGCCAAACTTAAAAAAATTACATCTCGAAATTTTCAAGTACCATATTGAAAAAAAAACGTGACGATTATTTTCGAAGTAAAAAGGCAAAAAAAATATTTCGTCGAAAAAAAAATTTTGACTAAATCTCTCATGAAATGACCCATATATATATCTTATGTATAGTGCCCCGATTTTCGTTCGTCATAATATCCCCCTTGCAAAGTGGTAAAAGATATTGAATTTTGACGATTTAAAATATTCTCCTATGGGTACGAAAATTACAGTAATTTTTTCTATGTACAGATTATGTTAAATTTAAATTTTTTTGAAAATTTGTAAAAGCATTAATCTTTAAAATTCGGTTAGCTTTTATTGGATCAAATTTGAAGAATTTAAAATCCTTCTGTGGAAAAATTTCTTGATTTTGAAAAAATTATATTTTTTAATGCTCAGTTTGTAACGTTTAAAGGTTTTAAGACAAAGGAAACCCAACTCGATTAAAATACAAACCAGAAAAGCAGGTTATGTTGAGGATTAGACCAAAAATTTATTATAAATAGCATAAATCGTTATTTAATTTGGCTGAAATGATCTTCAAACCTGAATTATTAGACATGTTGCAAGTGGTAGTAACAAAGGATAGTGAAACAGCATTAATTTTTTCGAGTGATAAGTTGTTAAAACAGCTGAACAATGAAAAAGAACTTTTCATGTAAGGGACATTTAATGTAATAGTATTTTATGTGCCTAGGCGCACAATGAGGGTTATTACGCGACGAGCGACAATGGCCGCAGGAGATCGAAGCCAAGGCGTAGTCAAGGTAAAGTCGAGATGAAGCCGAGACAAAGCCGAGACAAAGCCGAGACGCGAACAGTTCTGCGAGCATTTTAAGCAAGCCTCGTAATTACCCGAATCGTGTGCATTGGCACATATTCTATTTTATGTGACTTCAGTGCGTTTACGAGTTTTTATCATAGAGATATTATAGATAGAGAAGACATGCCAGCCTGAAACCTGTTAGCTCTCACCGAGTTTGCAGACTGACGTTGCCACTTACAGAGCTACAGAGCACTTTTTTAGTTTTTTGTTTATAACATTAAAGGTAATTATTCAATATTAATGACATTAATTGAAAAGTTGTAGAAAACTTAATTTCGAACAAAATGAGTCGTCGCTTGATCTGATTGGATAATTAGAAGCGGAGAAAATTCGGAAAATTGAGCTTTTGTTAAACAAATTAATATCTCAGTAAATTTTTAACTTTTCAGGTTGAGGTTTGGTGGAAAAGTAACCGACTTTATGCTCTTCAAATGTATAAAAAAAAGAACACTTTAAGATAATACGTTTCCGCAGTATTGACACTTTAATTTATTTCATGCGTTAATTGTAAAATGTCTGCTTGCCGCAGAGGTGGTCCGATTTTTATTTTGAAAACGGCTTTTAAAAATATAAATCAAGCACAACAGAACGTCAATCTTGGTTTTTCGCTAAAATGTTGCAAAGTTTATTAAAAAAAGGTCCAAACATGGCTCTGAACGCTTGAACTCAGCAAAGTGACACAGTGAGCCTACTCGTCTTCTCCCCCCACCACTGTCACTTTGCTGTTTTCAAGCGTTCAGAGCCATGTTTAGACCTTTTTTTAATAAACTTTACGACATTTTAGCGAAAAACCAAGATTGATGTTCTGTTGCGCTTGATTTATATTATTAAAAGCCGTTTTCAAAATAAGAATCGGACCACCTCTGCGGCAAGCAGACATTCTACAATTAACGCATGAAATAAATTAAAGTGTCAATAGCACGGAAACGTATTATCTTAAAGTGTTCTTTTTTTTATACATTTGAAGAGCATAAAGTCGGTTACTTTTCCACCAAACCTCAACCTGAAAAGTTAAAAATTTACTGAGATATTAATTTGTTTAACAAAAGCTCAATTTTCCGGTTTTTCCGAATTTTCTCCGCTTCTAATTATCCAATCAGATCAAGCGACGACTCATTTTGTTCGAAATTAAGTTTTCTACAACTTTTCAATTAATGTCATCAAGATTGGATTATTACCTTTAATGTTATAAACAAAAAACTAAAAAAAGTGCGATTTTTTGGTCTTAAATGTTTATAACAAATTTATAAATCATATTTCGTTGTCCAAAACATGACACAATTACTCTATGACCAACCTCTCTTCTGATGGCGCAGTCCGTTTTCTGAAATAAATAATGTCATAACAAATTCCCTGTTGCTTGGTCTAAGCGGCCTATGGCATGTCTCCTCTATCTATAATATCTCTATGGTTTTTATGTGTACACTCGAATCTACGGGGCCGTTCACATAATACGTCACGCGATTTTTAGCTATTTTTACCCCGCCCCCTCCCCCCGCCCCCCATGTCACACATGGTCGCAAACCTGAGCACCCCCCCATTTCGATGTCACATCACACCTCTTAATTTTATAAAACATTTTTCGTTAACGCGTACAAAATTCAGTAAAAAAAGAAGCTATTAATTATTCTTGTAGATAATCTTTTCACAACTTTTTTTCAAATTTCGTGGGTACACATTTAATGTGTGACGTAACGCAGAGGGCAGACCCCCCTCCCAACATGTCACACCACGTCACAATTTGCAGACCCCCCCCATAAACTGTGTGACGTATTATGTGAACGGCCCCTAATCTAATATTCATCGTGATTCTCGTCCATTGCACTTGATATTTCGCGATTAGTTCCGGCCATTTTGATTTTCTCGATCTTTTGTAGTATTTGCGTATTTTAATAGAGCATGCGCAGTTCAAATGTACAAGGATTTGTCAATACGATGCCAACGTCGTACTAAGAAGAAGAAGAATAAAAAGAAGATTACGCTCCGCTGTATGGTTATAGGCACATGCGCAGTTCAATTTTTACATTACATTCCTCCGTATCGTAATACACAACACTACGCTACTCTCAACTGTAGCGTAAAAACGAGTTTACGCGTCGTAGGCACATTAAAATATATCAAACTACCCAGGTGTTGATTTACAACTGGATTGGTAACGCGCGAGTATTAATACGTTCAAGGCTTGTCCGATCTGAGACAAACTTGGTGAAAGTATTGTTTCATTGGCTTCTAGGTTTTGACGAAAAAGATTATATCATTTAGAGTAATCATTACTAAGGGGATAATGTAGGTCGATGGGAGAATTTGAAAAAAATAACAGGTCTGGATAAATTTTTGAACTTTTCAAAAAAAAAATTGAGGTTATGTTTTATTGTGCCAACCACTATTTTTTAATAAATATTCCTTCAAATGTCCTCTTCAACATATATTTTTGTTAAATTTTTTGAAGTGGTGCAACATAGTGAAAAAAAATTAAAATCGTACTCGGAACGCTGTGTAACTGTGTACCTTTATGGTATACTGTACTGGCCGGCTATTTCTTTCAGAAACAATCCTTCTTCATCTGTCTTTCGTCAGCAACGTTATTTTTTTTACTCTGTATAATCTTTTCAACAGGGCAACAAGACATATGTTGAACAATAGTAAAATATAAAATATAAACAATATAAAATGAAGTAGCGCGAAATTCTCTTGCGATTGTCAATAATTATTCTCGTTCTCTCACCATTTCACTTTGCCATCTTTATTTGTTCCTAATTTCAATTCGTGCATTGTTTTATTGTGCTGTTAAGACACACCTTTTACATTCTTACAATTGATAGTTTTTTTATTTTTATCACAAGAGTCATCTTTTCAACTTAATTTCCTTCCCGATAATAATTATGTCCTCCTTACGCCATTTCATTTTGAGATATTCATTTGTTCGTTTTCGTGAATCTACATACTGCACTGTTTCACTTTATTGCAAGGACACCTATGATCTCACAACTTATTGTGATTTTATTATTATCGCAAGAATCTTCTTGTCAGCTTCATTTATTTCCCGATCACTGTGCCATTTCAGTTTGTGATATTCATTTGTTTTATCCGTATTTACGATTAGTACACTGTTTCACTCTACAAAAAAAACTACTTTTATGATCTTATAACTCATTGTGATATTATTAATATCGCAAGAATCTCTTGTCATCTTCATTTGTTTCCCGAACATAATTGCGGTTCTAGCGCCATTTAACTTTGCAATATTCATTTGTCGTATTCGTACTTCTAATTAGTATCCGTACTTTTAAATAATACACCATTTCGCTTCATTGCGAAGATTACTTCTGTGATCGTACAAATCATTGTGATTTTACTATTATCGCAAGAATCTTTTTTTGTTTTTTATTCTTTCCTCAATCGTAATTCTCATTCTTGTGTCATTGCACTCGGCGAGTTTCATTTGTTTTTGTACGATATTTTTTTCATGCACTGCTCTGTTCCTTATTTTTATTTATGTTCTGTTTTAATCAGTTGAAAAGTTAACTTTTTTATTTTGATACTTATAAAGATCTTATTACTGAAATATGGCTCTATCACTGAATAAGCTGATGTGTGGTGGCTGCGATGTAATTTTGAGAAAAACGAGGGGTATAAAAATGTTAATGAATACTGCGGATGAAGCGAAAGCTTTTTCCTCCTGTCTTAAACGAGTGATAGTTGTATGTGATATTTTATGTTTTAAATGTTAAACTCACTGTTTATAGAGAAGATAATGCTGACAAAAACCTTGAGTGTGAAACTGAAACAGGTCTTTCTGCTTTTGGATCAACGTCTAATGACCCAACATTTGAATTAAAATTAAAATCAAATCAAGCGGATTCTGAGATTGAATATGTAGAAATTGCGATGCAGGGGTCTGTTGCTCCCATAAATACTGCTGTTTTTGTTTTTCTTCCAACAATATAACTGTAATTCCTGCAGAAGTCTGCACGCAATGTTATATTAAGAAAAAAAATTTAATTCCACTTGGAAATCGATGATGTAAAACTCATCTGATAAAAAATCGAATTTACGAGGAATATTTTAAGCTTTTGAAAACACATTAGGGGAGAGTCGGGTAGCCCCGGCCACTCATGGCATTGAATAAACTGTACTCTCTGCGAAAATAAATTAACATTTTTCTCTTTTAGAATTGTGCCAAAGTGTAATTTTAAAGATATGGACCCATATCTTTCATCAGCTTAAAAGAAAATCCGGTCTAAATACTTCATCTCTAGAAAACAGGTGCATTTTGAGAAATATGTACCATCTTTATTATCAAATATTTCTAAAGCTAAGAAAAATATCAGATTGGTTCTGATTGAGATATATAAATTCACTTTCTAACTATGTGACCTCTAATTTTTGTTTAATATTTTTGCGTATTTTTTTATTTACAGCAGTTTTATTGAAACTGGTCAGAGTCGGGTAGCCCTGGCCATATTTTTTTGCTAAGTTTCAAAGTTTACCCCCATACACGAGTCACAGATAATTGCAACCTCTTGATCGGAAATTCATGAAACCTTTTAAACAAGCATATTCGGAAAAGTGTGCTTTATGGATGCGCAAGAATACTGCACTGAGAAAAAATGCTATTGAATCAAAAGCATGTACATCATGGATTCAAATCAATATGCTATAGAATCAGTAACATATTTATTGGTTCTTGTAGTATATTTTTATGAATTAATAGTATATGTACATGCTTTTGATTCAATAGCATTTCTTTCTCAGTGAAATATTTCGGTTTTTTCGATGACCGGGGCTACCCGACACTATTTTTTAGTAACCTATTTTAAATCTGACTTCAATCGCTTTGTTTTTTTCCAAAATATGTTTATTTCTTATATGTCTCTTTTTAGGTTGTTGGTAGAAGCATTGACATTATAACTAACCTTCTAAATTTCAATTTTGATCCCTATAAGCCAAGTTATTATCAAAAAAGCTTAAGTGGCCGGTACTACCCGACTCTCCCCTACAACACAAGACTCACCGTGTCAGAATTATCTAAAGTGATGGAAACTCTTTCCATCAAATGCGATTCCACATTGCTTGACAAAATCGGCGAATTCAGCCTTTCAAAAAAACAAGTGAAAGTTTACAGTGGTTTATCTTTGGAAAATCTTCTGGAGATAAAGGAAATGATGACTTTTATGCGAAATAGTCAATCTAGATCTGTGATCCAAGCAATCGTTGTATTTCTTTTCAAACTACGTACGGAAAATTCGAATGAAATGTTATCTTCTATACTGAATATAGAAAATGAGCAGATAAATTCAGACTATTCTGCCAGTGTGGTTGTCTTTTGAAAATGACGTTCTACAAGGTCGTTTTGGTTCGAATTCTTTTGATAGAGCTAACCTCATTCAAAATCATACAACGGAAATTGCCAAGAATTTATTTGATGCTCATAATCACTTAATATTGATTTGTGCTGGTACACATGCGCGACATCAGAAAAGTACAAATAATAAATATCAAAGAAAGTCTTTCTCTGGACAAAAGAAAGTTCCCTTTTGCAAGCCTTTTACCATTTAGATATACTACTGATGGATTTACAGTGGATATGCTTGGACCGTATCTTGCAAATCACAATGATGCTGAAATCTTGAAAAACATTATTGAAGATGCAAATGGCTTATGCAAATTCTTGACAAAAGATGGTGTTTTTGTACTTGATCGAGGCTTTCGAGATGTAAAAAAGGATTTGGAAGATGAAAATTTTAATGTATTGATGCCCGCATTGAAAGGTAAAAGAAAGCAACTGACAGCAGCAGAATCCAACCAGTCTCGTTTTGTGACTGAAATTCGGTGGGCAGTAGAAGTTGTTCACGGTATTCTTAAACAGAAGTATCGTCTTCTGGATCACAAAATAAACAACAAGCTAATACCGAAAGTTGGTATCTATTTTAGAATTGCATCATTTCTCAATAATACTTATGGTGAAAGTCTGCCATCTGACGTACAAGCCATAGATGAAATCTTGGGAAGAATGCATGCTCGGCCAGGGTTGCCAGACCGTACCATAATTATGTAATCATACCATAATTTTGACTCGTGTTCCATGTACCATCCCTCGTCTACCATACCTCTTAAATGTATTATAATTTAAAAATATTTCTATTTTTTGTTTTTTATTTTTAATTTAACCAAAATGAAATGAAGACAAAAGCAGAATAGCCATTACCCAATGAGAATTATTTATGCCCCAATGAAACATGTTTGACCAATCAATCATTGTTTGTATTAAAGCCTAGTTTACATATATAAGTGAAGCGTCGAATAAAATGGCTCGGTTCATTAATTCATTGTGGATTTTAAATTTCCCGCATTTGTGCACCCTATTGCTTTCCGCTTTTATTTTCGAACATTTGTTGTTTACAAATCAACATCTGTACTTCTTTTAAGGTCTGTAGTGTGTCTGCAAAATATGGAAGACGAAATGGATTAAAGAAATCGCGAAATATCCCGAGAAAGTCGAAAAAGAGATCGCTCTGAAACTCCTGAATGAATAAAAAAGATTCGAGGAGATAATTCGACGAAAACTGAGAAAAGGATTCAAAAGTACAGGGTAGAATGGCAAAAGAATAGCACAAGATCTTGTTGGTTAAGGCCAGTTAAAGGAGAATCAACACGTGCTCAGTGCATTTTGTGTAAAACAGAATTTACGGCACATATTTCTGTAATAAATAAGCATGCAGAGAGTATAAAACATTTGAAAATTGTAAAAGATGCGTATCAATTTTTCTATCCCCTTATATTTACGTATACTTCACTATTTATTTTAATTCTATTTTCAATTTTTATTCATTTTATTCCTAAATCTTATTTTTAATATTTTCCTATAATTTGTTATTAGTCATTCCGAATAAAAATTGTAAATGAAAAATTCTGTGATTTTTATAACTTATACATTTGCAAGAAATTTATTATGTATCTATATCTGTTACAAACTTACGTTTAAAAAATATTAAAAAATACAGAAAAAATTTTTTAAACATGTAAAATAACACATTCCTTGTAGTTATATGTTATTTTTCCTGTTTATTTGGAAGCGCACTTAAACTTTTCCTTAAAATGAAAAAAAAAAAATTAATTATGAAACCAGCATAAACTAACTTTTACAGGAGTACCGAATACTTCAATTCAACAAGCGTTGACTATTTGTACGCAACCGAACAACGAAAAAAAAATATATGAAAGATGTTAAAGAGGCTGAGATAAAGTTTTGCGGTTATTTTGTTGAACATAACTTAACATTTAATTCATTTGATCATCTTTCTGGTGTTTTAAAGTCCGTTTTTAATGATTCGAAGATTGCAAAATCAGTTACACTTGGAAGAACTAAAACGACTGGAATTATCAAAAATGTGATTGGGAAATGTCATACGGAAGACTTAACTTGTATTATGAAAACCTCCAAATTCAGCACCATAATAGATGAACTGCATTTTGGAAGCTGGTGAATGTCTTTAATGGGAACGACTCTGAGGCAGCTAATGAAGGATCCACTGCCAGTCGTTTATATAAGTGTTTAGTCGAATGTTTTGAGACAGATGATGTACCTGTAACTTAACTCATCGGTTTTGCCAGTGACGGATGTAACACGATGTTTGGAAGGGAAAACGGTGCGGCTATCAGAATGCAGCGATTGTTGCCTGGTCTCATACTAACAAAATGTATATCTATATGTCATTCTTTGGACACAGTGTTCGCAGAACGTGGACGTAAACGGCCCCCACCATGGACCTTACCAGCTCAGGGCTTCTTCCTCGCTCCACTGCCATAGGTTGGTTGAATGAGGAAGACACAATGAGCTCGAAGCATCTATGGTGGCGACCATTTACGTCCACGTTCTGCGAACACTGTTTGGACATATGTGCATCCAAAGGCTGTGAAAAATTACCACGTCGCTGTGAAGATTTGGCAAGAAATATTCATCATTTTTTTAAACAAAGGAGCAAGAGGCAAGCTCGAATTGCAGTTTCAAGTCTTCTTTGAAGTTGAACCACACAAAATCTTATCACTTTCACAAACTAGATGGCTGTCGCTTTTACAGGTATTTGATGATAGAACTTATAATTTCTTTAAATCAAACTCTGATTAAATGGTGAATTTTTATTCCGGTAATGCCATTAATTATAGGTTTAAATAATTATTTTCAGGTTGTGATACAAATTTTGGAACAATGGCTACCTCTTTAAACTTTCTCCACCTTGCAGTGTCATGAAGAAAAATTAGTTGCCACAGAATGCATTTACAAGGATCTTAACGATCCATTTGTTAAGATGTTCTACTTCTTCCTGGAATGGGCTTTGCCAAAGATCGTTGGAGTGAATGAATATTTCCAAAGTGACAAAGTTGTCATCACTCTCGTCGATAGGAAGATGAAAACTATGTATACCGAATTATTACTAGGATACATGAATTTATTGTGATCGAGTCAACAAAGTCAAACTTGAATTCATCAGTCCTGCGGATGATTTAATGTTTGTACCACTAAACCAAATGTACCTCGGGGTTAAAGTTATGCGTGAACTTCAAACTGCCACAATCGCGAACAAGAAAGACGGAGTATCCGATTTCCTGTATCGATGTCGTCAGTTTTTAATCACTATATGTGAAGAAATTAAGAACCGGTATAATCTCAGAGAAAATAATCTTTTTTCAAAGGTGGCATGGCTAAATCCTGAGGTAGCTATTTCCACTAATCAACAACCACCAATCAGCATTGAACCACTAATCAAAGAAGTGACGCGTATGGTTTCTCCTAAGAATCTAAATTCAATACAGGTCATATATGATCAATGGAAGAAGTTACCTCAGTAAGTCGCTTTCAAAGACTGGGTTTCAAGTTCTGAGTCTGAACCAGTCGCAGTTACAATCGATTCGTTTTGGTACAAAGTAAGAGAAACAAAAAGTTTAGAAGGGAAGCAAGATTATTAAGAAATTAGGTAGTTTACTTTAGATGTGTTTGCATTGCCCCATTCAAGTGCCACTTGTAAACGAGTCTTTTCAAAAATAAATCGTGTCAAAAATCTTGCAAGGAACAAATTTCACCAGAAAACTAAAAAAAAACAACGAAAAGGGAGGAAATAACAAAATGTTATTAACATTTTATTCATGAAAAATATTAAACTTTGAGGTATTCAAAGATGTATTAATTTGAATTTCGCGCCGCGCATGCGTCTTGTGAACATGTACCATAGTGTACCATAATTTTAACATGCCGATTTCATAATTTCGCTCCGTGAATCTGGCAACGCTGTGCTCGACAATATATGCAAAAGACACTAGCTACTGCGGCAGAGGAAAATGGCTGAATTCGACGAAAAACCCCCTTTTAAGCAGTCACTTCAGAAGGAATACCAGATTTTCTAGAAATGACTGATAGAGGTTTAGTGGATTTTTCACTGGATCATGTTAGCTTTCTCAAGCAGTATCTTATTTTCAAATTCAAGGTCCAATCTCGACACATTTCTTAAACATCATACAGATGCTTTATTAGGTACAAGCCTAACCATGTTGTAGTTTCAGGCGTTACACACTATACATGTAAGTGTGCTAATGGCAGACGGACTGTTGGCTGCTGTTCACACATTGCTACCATCGTGTATTACCTGTCACATGCAAGGTATTTATCGAGGATTATTCAACCAGCTCAAATACTCAGCGATGTATTTAAAACAAAAAATTATATTCCAGTGATTGATAACAACAGCGATGAGGATTAAAATACAATTCTTGATTTGTGAGAGGCGAGGTGATTCACGGTCGAGAAGCACCCCCCTTATTGTGAGAGTCGAGGAAAAATGTATTGTTCATAATTACATATAAATTTCATAATTTCTAGATTTTCCAACAACGTTGCTGACAAAAGACAGATGAAAAAGGGTTGTTTCTGAAAGAAATAGCCATCCAGTACAGTATACCATGTTACGTACGAATAAATTAATTCAAATAATGGAAAATAATGGAAAATAAATGTGTCATAAATTATAAAAAATTCAGATGAATATGTCTTTCGTTTGAGGCTCCAAACTACCGAATTTTACAATGAAAATAAATTAAAATACGTTTTTATTTTGAGATCGTTAATGACTATCTCCTCTGACTGAGGAGGCTATACCCAGGTTAAACAAAAGAAAATCAACCGTGTATACCTCAGATGTAAAATGAGAATTTAAGCTTTAATTTCCCAATCCTAAAAATTTATTAATAAGGTTTATAAGGGTCATTCCATATCATATTTACAACTGAAAAGTAAAATGGCCCCGAATATATTTTTTAATGAATTAGATACAAAATAAATTGACCCGTATTTTTTTATTTCCGCATGATATGCGAAATTTTCAACTTACGGATACTTAAATATTTAAAGAGTGGAAAATCTCATGTTTTTCGAAATTTTCTAGTTCGTTAACGAATTCATAGAAATTCACGAAATTTTGTGAGTATGATCGTGATGAATCAGACCTTATTTATCCGCTAGAAGGAATCAACTACATTGTTTTCTTATACAACAAATGGGCAATTGTTATAAACAAATTGTAGTTACAAAAAATGGGTCTCTTTAAAATCGTCTTTTCGATTACTCAAATATTTGTCGTACCATCTAGAATAACTGGTTAAAATTTCTAATGTCATATAGGAATTGTTTAGTCGGTCTTACGGTCTATTAAATAAAATTTCTATAAATTTCTATATCTATTTATATATCTATATATCAAGTTACATTGGATTTACGATAAACAAGATATCAAAATATACAGTAATTGAGATTAACCATGTCTAGACAACAATCTATGCAAAAACCTCATTCCTTCATAATAAATAGCATCTTAGATAGATTAACGACCTTAGAGACGAGGATTGGTTTTTTAGAGAATAAGGCATATAGGCCAGAAAGTGGAAGGTCTCGAAGTAGGAGCAAGAAGCGTTATTATCAGTCAACCCCCAAAACTCAGGAAACCCCATCCCAGAGTATCAATAACATAATAACTCAAATGGAACAATTAGTTATAAAGCCAACTCCGGTTTTCATCCCTCAGCAAAATTATTATGAGAGATCTGTCAGCCAGAGTTCAGGGAGATCATCTTTGAATCCTGATGCCCAAAATTTCATTCCATCTCATTCAACATATGTACAGACAAATGATGCTTTTTATAATACCCCCCAGGGATCCTACTATCAATATTATTAATAGAAGCACAGAGATTTTAAACCATTAAAGTCCTATGATTCGACTAATTATCGAGTGTATTATCATGTATATGGCTTTAAAGAGGTCATCTATTCATATATGCCGCTAATTTATACCGGTACAGCTATGTAATACGGTTTTTGGTACATTAGGAAAAACAAAATAATAAAAAAAATTTTTTAAATTAAAAAAATGGGATTATAATCATTTCTTTGACCTTAATAATGTAAAAATTTCAGCTAGAGAACACAATAAATATAAAAGAAAAATTATTGAATCAATTTATATCAATAAAAATTTTAATATTTCCATAAATTTAAAGACTGAAATTATGAATATTAATCAAATTTACCATAGTATTATTTAACATATGATTCCCAAGTTTGCGTTCTTAAGCTTTAGCACGCTTTTCATTGGTGAATTTAATTCAATCCATCGTTTCTTCGTCTCACTATCCTACAGTTTGTGTTGCGTCACCGGATAGTACACATCATATTATAATGTAATTTTAAATTATTGAATTCCTCAATTGTTGAGGCTTTTATTTTAATGACAATTTTAATAATATGACTGAATTTTCATGTGTGTTTTTGTTTTAATAATTTATGTAAGTACTTGTTTATATCAATAATATATATATTAGTTCGCTTTGACAAGAGTAATTAGATGTAAATTTTTTTGTAAAATTTTAGTGACAAAGATATTCCTTGAAAAAGACCTGCAGTAAAGTCGAAACGTAGGAGAATTCAATAAATATATGAAGGAAATTTTATCTAATAGACCGTAAGACCGACTAAACAATTCCTATATGACATAATAATATAACGGTCGAAGAAAGGAAGGACAGTCATCACTGTTTATAATTAATAAAATTTCTAAATGGACCGTTCATTGGTTTTGGAGATATAATTAATTATACACAGTCTCTCCAGCCCGAGCGCGTCGTAGCGCGCTGTCCACTCAGGCTGTGCGACGCGGTGTCTGCACGAACACGTTCGTGCGAGAATTTTCTAGACATTTCTGATATTATTTGTGAGCATCGTACACTGCCTTCAGTTTAGCGTGAGACATTCGGTGATCTACACTGTTTTGAAAAATGTTCTCAAGGAAATTTTAAAGTATGTGCTGCAACCCTCTGAACGCAAAATTACACGGTTCGAAAATGCAGAAATCAAATATGCGTCGTGCTTCAGATTCAATCCGAAAAAAGTTGAAATCTTTAAAACCAGGTGACGTTTTGTGTGCTCCTTGTAGAAAATATTTTTTTATTAATTATTCTAGCACCTTTGAAGAAAAAAAAAACAACACATTAGAATCAAATTCGGAAAATTTGAGTGACGATCCAACAATTGATTCAGAAATTTCAGACGACGATGACACTTACTCACTTTCCGATTCCGATTACGATGATGTACGATAGTAGAGTCAAAATTATTTTTTGTAAACTAATCAATTATCTTATAACTTGTTAGGAATGTTGTATATTAATTCAGCCATAATACTATTAGGAATTCGACAATAAAGCTGAATGCAGCCCTCAGTTTATATCTGAATTGAAATCTCAATTCCATGGTTCTCAAAAAACCGGACAAGAAAAAATTCAGATGTTGAGATTATTGGGAACAAAATGGAGCGTCAATAAGACAGCACAGATTATCAATACCTCTCTCGTTACATGGTTCTAAAAGCACGGAAATTAGAGAAAAAAAAGTTTTATCTGCGACCTGCCAAAAAAAAGGTAAAACTGTTTGCGTTTTGAAATTAGCATTTCCGTCAATTTTCTGCGTCAATTATTCATGCTCATTTCTTAATAGGTGGAGCCATTTCTGCAGAAACCGAAGCCAAGGTCAAAGAGTTTTACGAAAACGATAACATCAGTTCTCTCATGCCTGGGCTAAAAGATAAAAAATCAGTCAAAGTTGATGGGAAATCCGTGTTATTTCAAAAACGTCTTGTTCTGGAAAACTTGAAAGAAGTTTTTTTGAAATTCCGTTCCGAAAATCCTGACATTAAAATGGGCATATCCAAGTTTGGCACTCTCAGACCAGCTCATTGCATTCTAGCAGGTTCAGGGGGTACACATATAGTTTGTGTATGCCCAGTACATGAAAATATCCAGCTCATGGTATCAGGTAACTAATATCAAATGGACTTATGTTTGAGGAAATTGATAAAATAAATACGCTTTAAAAAATGAAATTTTTTACGTTATATTGGTCTGTTTTTCAAGTTTTGCAATATTTTTTTTTTACTTTTATGAGATTTATCATATTTTGGATACTTTTGCATGATCTATTGCAAGAAATATATCAAGTTCACTCTCATAATCTGCTTCTTACACAAATAGAGTACGTTCGACGTACTAATCGAATATTTGTGTTGCTAAAATTTTTTTAGGGAGTCACATACTGAGTTTATTGAAAAAAGAAGACTATCCCGTGAGTAACTATGAGGATGTTTTGTTGCTCATGCTATGCTCAAATACAAGTGAGAAATGTTTCTTCCAAGAGTGCCACACTTTCCCTAAAACGAATTTTTTCGAAAATATTTTAAATACAATTTTCCAAAAGCATCAAGTTGATACAATCAAATACAAACACTGGGTCTCCCAACCCAGAGCAGTTCTAATAACCATAGAAGTTTCGGCCCAGGAATTTATCCAAAATTTGTGTCAATCCGGTAAAACCTTTCTTACCCACTCGTTTGTCGCACGTCAGCAAGCACCTTGTTACAGAACGATCAAGGAAAATTTGCAGTTTGATCAATGCCTTGTTGCTTGTGATTTCGCTGAAAATTACGCGTTTGTCGTACAAAATGCTGTGACCGGGTTCCATTGGAACAATGATCAAGCTACAATTTTTCCAATCGTTTTCTACTACAATGATAGTGGATCTATTGAGCATAAAACTGTGGTTTTCATCTCTGATTGTAAAAAACACGATGCCGTAGCTGTTTATATGTTTTTACAATCTTTCAATGATTTTCTTTCGAGTTCTTATCAAAATATACGTGAATGTATCTACTTTTCCGATGGGGCACCTCAACAATTTAAAAATGTAAAACATTTCTCTACAATTTATTACCATCAACAAGTCTTCGGCCGTTCTGCAAAATGGCGTTTCCAAGCCACGGCCCACGGGAAAGGACCTTGCGATGGGGCTGGTGGGGCTTTGAAAAGAAAAGCGCGAAAAGCCATCTTCCAAATGCCTCCAGACAAACAAATAACCATAGCATTTCAATTATATGAATGGGCCGTGCAAGATGGAAATTTTTCTAAAATTACGTCCATTTTCAAAAGTGAACAAGATTATGAAAAAACCGCTAAATTTTTGAAAGATCGATTCGACAATTGTAAGACGATTTCAAGCACTCAAAAATTTCATTCAATTGAACCGGGACCAAACTTTGAATTGAAAGTCAAGTCATACTCTTTGTGTCCAAAAAGTCAAAATGTTTGCTTCTCAATAACTAAATTCAGGTGCTTTTCAAAACGTAAATTATAATATCCTAATAAAAATACTCGGAATAAAAAAGAAAATACGTTAGTTGTAAGAATATGAACGGATGTCTACATTATTATGAATTTTTCGTATTGTTTTTTTGTAAAAAATATTGGAACATAATAAATACGTGCCGCCGATGGTTTCACATTTTCTGATTTTTTATACTCGTATGTTATCTCTTTATTACCTTATCTCATTATATACATTTCGTGAATTGTAATAATTTGATAGAATCACAAGAATAACGCATGAGAGCTATTTCAAGCAAGCATGTCGTTGCGCAGCCTGAGTGGACAGCGTGCTACGACGCGCTCGGGCCAGAGAGACTGTGTATAATTAATTATATCTCCAAAACCAATGAACGGTCCACTTAGAAATTTTAACCAGTTATTCTAGATGGTACGGCAAATATTTGAGTAATCGAAAAGACGATTTTAAAGAGACCCATTTTTTGTAACTACAATTTGTTTATAACAATTACCCATTTGTTGTATAAAAAAAAATGTAGTTGATTCCTACAAGCGGATAAATAAGGTCTGATTCATCACGAACATACTCCCAAAATTTCGTGAATTTCTATAAATTCCTTAAGGAACTAGAAAATTTCGAAAAAAATGAGATTTTCCACTCTTTAAATATTTAAGTATCCGTAAGTTGAAAATTTCGCATATCATGCGGAAATAAAAAAATACGGGTCAATTTATTTTGTATCTAATTCATTAAAAAATATATTCGGGGCCATTTTATTTTTCAGTTGTAAATATGATATGGCATGACCCATAAATATAAAGATTCTGGGACAATGCCCTACTTACTCTTATCCTACTTATACTACCGTTCCTGAAAAGAGAGAGAGGTTCCTCCTGATTTCTGGGAATGGGCGGATGATAATTCTTGTTGTCATCGTTGCCCAAAAGGGCAACTCTAGTCCTTTTGGTTTGCAATCCACGCACAAATACGAACACACGCGAACCGACACTACTGTCGCCACTTTCTGTTAGTTTTAATAAGAGAAAATAACGGTTGGCTTTTAAACAGAAAAGGGTTGAGTGCTTTTAAACTCGCCCTTTTCGCCGCTAACATTTTCTTATTAAAACTAATTCGAATATTTTATGAAAAATTATCACTACCATTTTGAGATTCGGTAGTATCCATTTTTCTGCGATTTCTCGCTACTTTTTACTGTTTTTTACATTCTCATCATGGATGAGAAGGTATTGGTTTTATGTGAAAAATGACTTTCGAAATTTTCATCAAATCTTTACGTTTTGAGACCCCCTGAGTCAGAAAAAATGGTTTTTAGGAAAGTGTCTGTCTGTCTGTCTGTCTGTCTGTCTGTAGGTCGTGTGCGGCATAACTCTCGATAGAATAATCAGATTGAATTGAGCTTTGGTACACTTTATCGGAGCCGAAAAAGTAAGGACAAGTTCGTTAACCAGCTGTCTGACACAGTTTCTGATAAAAGATATATTTTTCGTTTCAATTCCAAAAAATACGATAAAAATGAAAAAATTCCATTTTTTAGACAAAATATGTGAGATGCAAAAAAAACATTTAGATGGAAAATTGTTTGCCTAAATGAGGTCTACAAATTCTGATAAAGAAATTTCGGGACAGGATGTATATTTTATGTTTTGATTTTTAATATTGAAAAAATTCGATTTTTTTCACCAAAATATGTGAGATACGAAATAAGCGTTGTTCTGCAAAATCGTTTCCTTAAATAAAGTCTACGACTGTTTTTTCTTTTTGAGAGATTTGGAAGAAAATAAATTATTTTAATCATGTAATTTATTAAAAAGTTACTGAAATGTATACAGAAAATCGAGCGCGAAGCGCGAGTGTCATGATGAGAATGTTTTCCTTAAGGCCGATAGAGCCTTAAGTAAATTGAATTTCCTGTTTCACTTAAATTCAAAAAGAAATTCAGTGACTTTGAGAAAATGTGTAATTCACATTATCTGTAATATTATTATAAAATTGGTTTGAGCTTCAGTATCAAAATATAAGAAATAAACTTAAATGTATGCGAAGAGCACAAGACCGAGCGCGAAGCGCGAAGTCCAGAAAGAACGGAGCGCGCAGCGCGACGATCGAGTATTACGGAGCACGAAGCGCGACGATCGAATCGCGCGCCCTAGGCGCGCTCAAACTTGCGCGCGAGGCGCGCGATGAGAATGTGCCCGCGAAGCGGGCAGATTTTTTTGGTTAAGGAAAACTGCAAAAAACTGAAAGTGGACTTTTTGGTAGTCCGCCGAAGAAAGATATATTAAATATATTTTTATATAATTTAATATATTTTGTATGTTTTGCTCTCGACGATTAGAGACTTTTATTATTCACGTCCGCCCGATGCAACTTCCCGAAACGGGTATTACTAGGCGATTTTATAAGCCAGCCTCAACTAGTAATCGAAGATTGATTGTTTCGAAACGCGGACGGGCAAAAGTAGAGAAAAGTATATTCCCTACTGTCCAAGTAGTTCTGATTAGTACCAGGCTGCTCGAGTAACTGCAAAGTTGGTTTGACATTGATCTGTTTTACTGGTTCATCGCGAGGTGAATATGGTTTACAAGAAAAACTACTTTTTTGATTTTTCTTTCCCCCTGCATAACTCCTACGAAAATACATTTTCGAGGTTGAGACGGAGAAATTTCGTGACTCGTAGGTGCCAATATACGGTACTATTATACCATATCATATGATACTAACTTTATGAAATTAAAAATTTAGGACAAAAAAAATATTTTAATTTCAAAAAGTTCGTTTCACACAAGCGTACTTTAATACATAATTAATCAATTTTACATCATCTATATCAACAATTTTTAACTTTCCTAACAGCGATAAAAAAATTTTATTTAATATTATTTCTTTGAAATACAATAGGCATGATATATTTTTTCAAAAAATGGTTATAAACATTGAAAAGAACGTAAAAGACAGTTGAAACTGTACTATCAAAAAAGGGCCTAGTCGGGTAAGCATGTAAAATCTGCCTCCGCATGTATCAAGTTCATATTACATATATGTAATTACACTTACGAAATAATACCTATTATGTAAATCCATTGTACAGGGCCTATTTTTAAAAATGAAATGAATTCAAGGATAGTTAATTGTACATTACATGAAATTTATAATTAATTTTTACCAGTATACCGATACTACGTTGTTTAGAAGCATGATTGGCATTTATTTGAAATTTTCACTTGGATAAATTAACTCACTTTTTATTTAAAAACATTCATACCAAATATTTCATGGCAGGTAATCCCCAGAATTCTAAACAGAAAATGTCAGCTCTACATTGTGGCCATGAGAATAATGGACAAGGTACACAAATTTGTTTAATTCTCCACGAGGAAGTTTTTATAAGTTCAACCAAAAAAAAAATCGTATTGATGTAGTTGTATAAATTGTAACAAATGCATTACATTTTAAAATTCTAGGAAGTCGGTGCCTTATTCATTTTAATGTCTAGGCGCATATTTGCTATTCACGAAGCAACATTCGCTAAAATCAACGAACTGTGTCCAAATTTGAAAGTAGGATTGCAAGATGTTATGTCCGACTTTGAACCAGCAGTAATTAAGGGAATCAGAAATATATATCAAAATTCCAATCACCATGGCTGCTGGTTTCATTAAAAAAAGGTACAAATGTATCATATTATTGCACCTGAAAAAAATCACTTACAAACGTATTGTATTTACGGTCTTCACTTCTATTAACATAATTTTTCAAATAAATGAATTTCATAAAAAGGTTTATGCTGATTTGTAGGGAATGTTTTTGAAATCACTGCTAGGCTTAGTAGTATGATCTCAGGCAAGTTTACAAAGTTAAATGTACCAACACATCTCATTCACACAGGCACCATTTTCTTTTCTTGACAGCATATATTAATGAGCTTTTGAGTAAAGAAAGGATTTAAAATCGTGTTGAAGGAAAACATAACATATATTCACCTCCGAGTATACATGCCTTTCTGGAGACTTACTGTGATAAACGCACCAAGCCAACACCGCTTACAGCATTTCAAACAATTTTCGGTATATTTCACTTATTAGTTTAGCTGTAGTATTAATCAAATGGAATTAGGACTTAAGGTGAAATCTATTAGGTTGAATTGCAAACACATTCGTGAATCGACAATCTTAGATGGTAAATTACCCGAAAGTTTCTAATTATTTTTGTCACATCCTAATTTCTTTTTCCATCACCACAAGATGTTAAAGGATGCATGTTAAGTAAGTCCCCGGAAAAGCATGTATACTCGGAGGTTTGATTCCTCCCGGCACATGCAAGATCTACGCTTTCAAATTTTTTTCTGCCTATACATATCAACATCTAAATATTAGCCATTTTATATATTTCACGACTTAAAGTAACAAGAACATTCATCCTTTAACATCTAGTGGTGATGGAAAAAGAAATTAGAATGCGACAAAAATAATTAGAAACTTTTAGGTAATTTACCATCTAAGATTGTCGATTTACGAAAGTGTTTGCAATTAAACTTGATAGATGTCACCTTAAGTCCTAATTTCATTTGATTAATACATTTATGTTATTCGGGAAAGAGAAAACGTACTTTCCTATGCTGCTAGGATTAACATAAATACATTGCTGACAGAATTACAGATACTCACAAACTAAATAATGGCGGTCAGGTAGACGATACTTTTAATGAAAAACTTGAAAAGGACGTAATTCAACGCTTTATAGGCAGGTTGCCTCCAGAATTAGAAATTCGTGTTAAAGAAAAGGATTGATTTCGGGAAGTTATTAATAATAATAATAATAATAATAATAATAATAATAATAATAATAATAATAATAATATTGAACGGAGATTGGCCGCAAATTTCGCACTGCGAAAAATTAAAAATACTGAATATTCGAAAAATGATGAAGCAATTAATAATAAAAACAGTAAAGTTATTTGGCTTAATCTAGCACGTGAAGATAAAATTGCTTGCTCAATTTATAAAAAACCAGGTCATACAACTGGAAATTTTTTTCATTTAAGTAAATCTCAAGAAGCAATTCTTAATAAACAACAACACTTTTTTTATCCCAACCAACTTAGATATAATAACTTCAATGGTTAACGAAGTAATGATGATAATTTTGCAAAAAACAATTACAATAATTTTCTAAATAACAATTTAAAAAAAATAAAAATGATAATGTTAACAATAACAACGACAATTATTTACAAAATAGTTGTAACAATTATAGGAAGAATAATAATCAATTCTTACAATGAACATACAACAATCAGAACAGTAATTTTTATAGAAATTCACACAATAATAATAACAATATAAATTATAACAATAGACAATTGAATCTAGAACAATATAAAAAGTTTAACTTAGGACAGTTCTAAAATCGAAATTAATAATATGAAAATAAAAATTTATAAAGTAATAATAACTCTTGACAAAATTCATCTTACACGGAAATAATTTGCAATTACTGTTAACTATTCTATTTTATGTGACTTCGGTGCGTATACGAGTTTTTATGCGTACACTCGAATCTAATCTAGTATTCATCATGATTCTCGTCCATTGCACTTGATATTTCGTGACTAGTTCCAGCCATTTTGACTTTTTCGATCTTGTGTAGTAGTAGCGTATTGTAATAGATCCATGCGTAGTTTAGATGTACAAGGCTTTGTCAGTACTGTGTCAACGCTGTAAGAAGAAGAAGATTACGCTCCGCTGTATGGTCATAGGCGCATGCGCAGTTCAATTTTAACATTACATTCCTCTGTATCGTAATACACAACATTACGCTACTCTCATCTGTAGCGTAAAAACGAGTTTAGGCGCTGGAGGCACATCAATTAATATACCGATATGAAAATGTATCAAGAAACTATTTCAAATTTATTTATTGTGTATATAATATATTATACATATTCGTTGATTTTATTAATGAATATATACATTATTGTTGAAATAAAGGAAAACATAGATTTTAATTTTTTTAAGAAAACAATTTTTACATTAAAAATTTTAATCTTTTCAATATGATCACGTTTAATGTTTTGGTTCTAAAAATTGTATAGTCGAGACCTCCTTCACAATATTGTGACCTGCAGGAGAAGATAAATCAGAGAAAAATGCTTCGCTTATTGAGGTGTTTGAAATCGTTTCTTGATGTGAGAGCTGAAAAATTTTCAATAACTTAATTAGAAGGAAGGATACATGATTAAAGAAAACCAACAGTTTTGAACCACATATATAACAAATTTATTGGCTTGGTGAAAAAAGCCTGAAAGGCATAAAAAGCCACAAGTAATTACAAATAAAATCAGGGTGCTCTTTTAATTATGAGTTCCCTTACCTCTCACAAACGAAATATAAATATATTACATAAAATATATACAAAATGGAAAAATTAAAATTAAAATTAAATTAGAAAAATTAAAATTAAATTTAACAAAATTTCGAACTCAACCTCTTAATTAAAATTAAATGTTAAAGTCATCCGTAATACTGTATTCATTCATCATAAAATGCAGCATGTAAATTCAAAGCATTCATTCTATTTCTGGGCGGCTTATACAAATTAATTGATGACATACGAGACAACTGATCGTCGGAAATCGTAAGTGTTCGAGCAGTTTTCTCTTCCTGCTGCACTGCTGCTTTCACGACGGCAATACATAGCATTTATACTATCCACCGACAAGCGATTACGCGTTTGCCGGAATATCGGGCAGCAAGGAAAACGTTCTTCCTGCAGCAGCATTTGAGTGTGGCAAGGAGCGAATGTATCCTACCAATTTCGTTAATTGTGGATATTTAATGTTTCCGTTCGCGTATTTGCTGAAAAAAACCGTTTTCCACATCTCATCATAAGAACGCATGTCAAATTCGGGTCGCGAATAAAAATCCCGATGAACAAGGCGCCATTCCGCTTTCAAAGAAGCCTTTAAAAAGAATCTCGCGATTAATTGCAAAAACAGAAGACTTTTTAAATGAAGAAGATGCACTCTTGTTTCTGAGTGTTGAAAAGATAAATTGATTTTATTAAATTCGAATAAAATGTATTCTAAAAAAGCTGAATACGTTTTTGTCCTGGGATTTTCTAAGTCGCTTTTAATTTCTTGAAAAGTTTTATTTGATTTTTTGTTAAACACAATTCGGTAAAATAAGCCGACAATGAATCATATAATTCACGTATTCTTTTAATGCAAGTGTGACGACCGAGCCACCGCGTTTTCGAATAGGGAAGAATTTTGAGAGACGTCTCTTGAAAAGATGGCTTAAACTGCTCGAATGCTTGTGAACGCTTACCAGGTGTACAAGTATGAAACTGGTAATTTTTTTGAGAAAATACACGTTTATTTAATAAAAATGGTTATACATTCAATCTTCAAAGTAATGGCCATTGCTAGCCACACATTTTTCCCATCTTTCTGGCAATTTGTGTATAGCTCGCCAAAAAAATTGTTCGTTTTTTTAGTCAAACCAGTCATCGAGCCATTTTTTCACATTTTCGTACGAATCGAAGCGCCGTTCAGCAAGTGCGTGCCCCATTGATTAAAATAAGTGGTAGTCAGATGGAGCCAAGTCTGGTGAATAAGCCGCATGGGGGAGGGCTTCCCAGCTGTACGAATTTACCAATTCCCGAGTCTTTTTTGTTCGATGAGCTGGTGCATTGTCATCAAGAAAAATCACTTTGTGTTGTCTAGTTTGATATTCTGGACGTTTTTGGCGCAAAGCATGATTCAAATCGGTCAATTGTTGTTGGTAGCGTTGACCAGTAACTGTTTCACCTGGTTTCAGAAGGTCAAACCAGATAACACACTTCTGATCCCAATCTTCGAACTTTTTTGGTGGTTTTCCACGATCTTCGTTTCTCACATCAAAATTACCACTTTTGAATTTTTTAAACCACTCGAAACACTGTGTTTTGCCTAGAGCATGCTGGCCGTAAGCTCCCACAAGCATTCGATGGGCTTCCAAAGCAGATTTTTTCAAGTGGTTACAGAAAATCAATGATGTCCACAAATCGTAGTTTGAAGGCACAAAAATCGACATTTTTACTAGCAAAAAAAATTAGTTGTTGTATGAAACTTGATTGTTTATGAACTGAATATTGTTGACAGAACTCAATGCGAAGAACTGGCGTCAATGATTTGGTTTGACAAAGCGTATAGTTTTACCTAGTGACACATAGATGTCATTACCGGTTTCATACTTCTACACCTGGTAGTACTGTTCACATGGTGATCAAGCGATTGCAAATGGTATCGATGTAAGACAGAATAGACTTATTGCAAGAATCTCTTGCAGCTAAAGCAAGTTTGTAACATATGCAAGGAATTACAATTATTAACGAATTTTCTTGGAGAATTAACGTTTCAAAAGAATCTGTACTGTCTAACATGATTGAAGCATTGTCACACGAAACGGCTAAAATATTATAAAAAGGAATTTTATTATCACTCATGTAAGTTGCGAAGTGTTAAAGATACCGACGCCATTTCACTTTGTTAAGTCTAGATGAATTAATTTCGTTAATCCCGTCGTGAACATCGAGAGTTTCGGAATCGACAAACGACACGAGAAATGACATCCATTTGACGGATCCATTTGGAACAGATGTCTCGTCGACATACAGTGAAAATTGGGTTTTCCTGAGTAATTCGACCAAACGTAATTCTTCAGAAGGACCAAGTACATTACGAACAACATTTGACATTTTTGTTACACCTGCAATCATATGCAATTTCGACCAAAAATATTGACAGTAACAATTTTTCCCTTTATAAATGTACTTCATTACCTAAGGTATAGGTAAGGAAGAATTGAAGAGTTATCTTCTGTGAGTAATTATTTATTTAGTTATTTCATAAATTTCGGGTGGAATCTAAGGAAGTGTATTTTCAGCCATTAAAGGTGTTGCAAAGTTTTTCCTTCTTAAGCAAACTTGATGCTAGGTTTCCACATATTTTCTTTAAAGCAGTGTTTTTATATTTTCAGAAAATAGAATTACAAGAAAGGTAATTATGACAGAATGTATTAAGTAAAAATGATGATTATTTAAAAAATTTGCATGAAAATATAATTAAGGTAGTACGATCACAAAAATTAGACCTCAGGCAAAAATAGATAATTTTGCTTTCAAGAATAGCAATATTATTATGGAAGGGCTAATTTTGAAAAGAAAAGATTATTTTTCATGAAAAAAATTTGAAACACAAAAAAATAATGTATTAATAAATTTTATTTTTGCCCAAACTTATTTTCTTATCGCTACGAGCCAAATTTTTAAAAATGATGCGATTCTAATAAATCACGGTTCATTCTTTTAGGAAAAAAATTCTCTACAACTTGACTGTTTCCGATTTTTGAAAATGAATTCTTTAATGGCTAAAATTATAATAAAACAATTTTTTAAAACAAAATTTTTATAAACAAATTGCTGTATTTGATAATAATTAAATCAATTTCAAAATAGGAAACGGTCAAGTTGTAGAGAATCTTTTTTCTAAAAATGAACCGTGATTTATTAGAATCGCATCATTTTTATAAATTTGGCTCGAAGCGATAAGAAAATAAGTTTGGGCAAAAATAAAATTTATTAATAACATTATTTTTTTGTGTTTCAAATTTTTTTCATGAAAAAAATCTTTTCTCTTTCAAATTAGCCCTTCAATAACAATATTGATATTCTTGAAAGAAAAATGATCTATTTTTGCCTGAGGTCTAATTTTCGTGATCGTACTACCTTAATTAACATTCTAAATTTACAATATTCAAAATCAATTGAGTGAAATCAAAGAAAGTTAAAAATTAAAACTACTTAAATACAACAGGTTATTAACTTAACCTTAAATTCTGCATTTAAACTCTACAAACAAATAGTTTCAAATAAATAGTCCTTGCAGATCACATACTCGACAGATTTATTTAACATTTCCTGCAATTCATAAAAATGATGTCACGTCTTCAATTTTATTTAAGATTTTTTACAGAATTTGTTAGTTGTTAGTTGAAGAAATCGCAGAAACTCAGAAAATTAGGGAACGCTTGCTTTTACTTTAGTTCATATATACTATATATAGACGAAATAAGGAGACCCGAGGTTTCCCGATGATTTTTGAGCATCGGCGAGTTTTCGATCTCTGAAGAGAAGTCGGTTGCGCGCGTAACCATACTCACAGCTCCTACTTTCTCCGCGCGGACGTACCCTATTATTGTGTACGCATGGTTGGCGTGTCCGATATGAGCACACTGAATTGCATACATCATAAGTAATATTTCCTTCATAAACGTCTGCAGTTAGCCTATCCAAATAATAGTTTCTAGATTTCACCAAGAGGAGGTTGCAGTACGATTTTAAACTGCTTTCTCCAGGGTACTTGATTACCGTGAGGTCCCTCATCTTTCACAAATCGGGGTGCTTTATTATAATTAGGGTGTTTTTAAAAATATATCATGGTCAGTACACATGAGTTTTTTATAATATAATTTTATTTATAATCTTGCGCTCTTCGTTTGTTTCTTGTCAGTGTTACTCGTTGATGCGTCATTCCACTCTGCGATCTTCATTTGTTTTTGTTACAAATGTTCGATTATGTGCCATCTCGTTGTGCGATTTTCAATTGTTTCCTAGTTTTGATTCTTAAATGTGCTACCATCCACACCGCGAGCTTCATTTGATCCTGGTCATTAAGGTAAAAGCACCAATAGCCGTCTTAACCCTTAGATGACACACTTCAAAATAATTGCATAAATGACACAAGGGGTCTTTTGAACCCCAGCGTGAAAAAGTGTCGATATTTCATAGAGTTTTCAATACATTGCTCTGAAAATTTAACAGGATATATTTGAATACTTCTAAAACAATGGTATAACATGACCTTGATCAGATTTTGTTGTGAACATATTTTTAAAAATTATTGAAAAATTGTTTTCTTAAATTTTCGACTTTTCACGTAAATAACCACATCTTTGTTAATTTTGAATATTTTTTGCTAAAAATTGAAGGAAGTAAGCTTGAAGTACTACACTTTAAAATAGAACTGGTAGTTATTGTGAGCTCACATTGTGGGATTCTTTGGACCCCAGACTGGAAAGGTACCTTCTTCCTAGACGCCAGCCAACGAACTGATCTGCCCTATACTAATAGAGGGGTAGTTGCATGTCCCAACTAAAGGTAGATGGGGCCTCAAGTCTCAATTCGAGCGGGAATATATAAAAAATTACATCCGAAAATGACGTGGGGTTCACTGGACCCCATGTGTCATCTAAGGGTTAAATTTGAATAATCTATTTTAATAATTCTCTTCATTAAATAATGCTCTGGAGCCAATTGCCGGACGGAAAAAGTGAATTGATCCAATAACCGGACAGCGCTGCACCAATACTCGCACAAGAGAATATTATAATTTGATTGATATCGATTTGATATTCTGAAGCATAATAAAAACTGGCAAATATTTACGGAAACATTTTTCAGGTCTACGCTTATAAAAGAAAAATAATGAAAAGATTTTACAAATAGAATAGTTAATGAACTTCATTCTTTTGAGGTTTATTGAATATAAGTTTAATTTATTTTGCCAATTTTTTTTCCATGAACTTTGCTTCACATTTTCATAATAAAATACATATTTAATACTTCTGCTTCTTCGTAATCGTTTTTTTACTGTTTTTTTGTCTTATATCAGATTTCCAGCAAATCCATAGTTCAAACATTATTTCTTTAAATAATTATTTATTATTAATCATAGTTTATCATTATTATTGAAAATTATCATTCAAAAAGATCAAAAAGTGGGGAAATTTCACTCTGAAATCCATATTTTCATTAGATAGATATCTTCTATGAATTGAAAACAATCAAATACATTTTTTGAAAATATTAACAGCACTTTTTGAAATTCGCATATGTTTTTGCAATAAACATTTTTTCCGGCGACTAGAGCGAAAACAAAAGCAGTGCGGTATTTAATTAAAGGAAAATGTTTTTCAATTTTGAAAAATATGGTTTATATAAAGAATTTGACTTTAGTGTAACACGCATTAAAATGACAAATGAAGGTAAATGTAAATGCTACTTGCTTAATAGTTTGAAATTCTAATTCAACAAATGTTTCATTTTTTTAAAGTTTACGTTTCGAGGTTTGTTTACGGTACACCAAAATATCGATAAGTGATTCATATATCTCTAATTTTGAGAAAAATTCATGGCTCTGTCCGGATATTGCTGCTATTACCTTATTCTCGCCTGTACGTTATTTTACTTGTTTGCTAAGATAACTTTGATGATCTTACTACTTATTGCGAGTTTTCAACTATTTCAAGTATCTCTTACGATCTTCATTTATTTTTTGTGCTTGTTAGTAAATGTACCATCTAACTTTGCGATCTTCGTTTGTTTCTTGTCAGCAATTGCCGTTCATTCGTTACTCTACTCATTTGAAAACATAACTTTTGCGATTCGAATATTTATTGCGATCCTAATATCCAAACATGTCTACATTACAACAAAAACTTATGTGCGTTAGTTGTGATACTAAACTTTAAATAAGCGTAGGTCGAAAAAAATTAGTAAGTGATGAAGTTGAAGCAAATGCCTTTTCTCGATGCTTTAAAAGGAGAATAGCTGTAGATAACATTCTGTGTGATAAATGCGGACTCTCTATTTATAGAAATAATTCTGACAGAGATTCTGATTGTGAAACTGAAACAGATCTTTCTCCCTCTGCAGCAACTTCCGATGACCCAACATTCGAAGTTAAGGTAAAATAGATGGAAGCTGTTTCTGAGACTGAGTACTTTGAAATTCCCATCCAGAGGACAGTTCTGCTGTTCCAAATAAAAGCGTAGTATGGTAAGTCGCATTCGCTATGGAGGCGAGAGTCGCGTGAGCCTTCATTTTCTCACGGACATTTCACAGAGCCGTACGATGCCCTGACCAGAGGGATCCAACTCTCATATGACTCCGTGCAACATGTGTAGGTAGTTTTGGATAGATGGATAGTGACTCCAAAATATTGAGTGACCTACAACACTCACACATCAGGCTATCATGGGTGATAAAAAATCAATAGACTCCATATGTAACATATAAAAGTATAACTTTATTTAAATGAGTACATTGCTCGTACTCAGTTTTCGGAGTAGGATGTTACGCCTATCACAGACCGTTACTGACTAACTTGCGTTGTATCGAAGCGCGGAGTCAATACCTAGACGGGCTACTCGCTGCTACTATTGCGCGAACCCCCGCTCCGCAGAGTGGTGAGGTGATAAAGCAGAACCCTACAATACTCCCCCCCGAGTGTTAACGATATAAAACTTACAAATTATTCTTAAGACTAATCAGTCGTAGGTTCAAACATTTACAATAAAGCTCGACAAAAGAAAATAATGTTAATCAAACTAGGCAAACGTAAGATTATTAAAACGATTTCCAGGTTAAAAAAATAGATTAATTTATATCTAATACAATGATATAGAAAAAGCTAGTCAATTTAAAATAAAATAAAAATTAATAATCAGTCTTTTACAGCTGTGATAATTTATAAATAGCATTATGTAATATTTGTTCTAAACAATGTGTAGAAATCTTATAACGCAATAATTAAATCTAATAAAAAACTAATTTTTTCTTTAAAAACTAAGGTCGCGACCTAACCTAAAAAAAATAAGTTAGCAGATAAATACACTTTTCTTATGATGCGAAGTACAATAAACGAGTACAAATTAAATATCTAAACTAGCGAGAATAAACATTTTGTCTGGTAGGAGATCTCCTTTTTGTTCATATAGTTTCAATCGCATTTTACAAAAGTATTAGGAGACGCACGAAAAGAAAGAAAGTTGCAACAAAACAAAAAATTAAGTCGGAGTACAAAATAAGTTTAGTCTAAACATCGAACGTGACTTTTTCCTTGCGGCTTTAGGTTTTTAACGGTGGGATGACATTCCCATCAACAGGTGATTTCGAACCTGGTTGTGAGATATTTCCGATGTCTTCGCGAACAAAGTAAGCTGGCTTAATGTTCTCCACTGAAACTCGACGAGAAGAACCATTTACATCTATCTCAAACACTCTGTCTGATACGATTTAGAATCTTATGAGGTCCAGTGTACGGGCGCTCGAGAGACTTCCGAGAAGGAGTAGAAAGTAAGAAAACATGCGTACTAGATTCTAAATTTTTAAATACAAACGTTTTTCTTTTATATTTTTGAGCTACCGGAATAGGTTTAACCTTTCGCATATGCTCTCGAAATTCTTCAAGAAACATCCGCGGATCAGGTGAGAAGTCCTCAGGCAGGATGAACTCCCCGGGAATCCTAAGAGTTGTGCCGTAGAGATACTCGGCAGGCGATGAACCAGTGTCCAAAACGTTCGATCGTAAACCTAACATGACTGTTGACAAAGAGCGAGACCAAGCGCGATCATTATGGCACATGATTGCAGCCTTAAGAGATCGATGCCAACGCTCAATCATTCCATTGGCAGCTGGATGATAGGGAGTTGTATGAACCCTATGGCAACCGATAAGTTGCATCAACGCCCAAAAAGCTGAGATTCAAACTGACTGCCCTGATCTGTAGTCAACTTCTCAGGAGCACCATATCGCGAGATCCAGGTGTCATAAAATGCACGACAGACTGTGATCGCCTCGATATTTTTAAGCGGAACCACCTCCGGCCAGCGAGAGAAACGGTCTATCATTGTGAGACAATACCTGTAACCATCGCTGTCCGGAAGCGGGCCCACGATGTCAAGGTGTATGTGCTTAAATCTACCATCAGGCACCACGAATTGAGCATGAGCAAGATGGTTGTGACGCAAGATTTTAGACTGTTGGCAATCAAGACAAGCTTTACACCATACAGAAATATCGCGATGCATCGCTGGCCAAACATAGTGTTTGCGAATAACGCGATCAGAAACCCTCGCACTAGGGTGAGCGGGGTCATTAAAAAGATGAAAAATGCGTTGACGCAAAGCTGACGGAATATATGGGCGAAGAGTCTCTCCCGAGAGATCACAATAAATGGCAGAACGCCCGGAATCCCACAGGAGCTTTCTCAAGCTTAGCGAGCGTTTAGGATCCGCGATAATGCGCCTAAGTTTTTCATCATTTCCCTGCGCCTCAGCAATGTCAGAAAGACTGAACAAAGTAGGCAAAGAAACCGATTTAATCCTAGATAAAGAATCCGCAACAACATTGTCTGGACCAGGCTGAAATTCGATTTTTGTGGTAAATTGTGAGATGAACGACAATTGCCGCTGCTGTATAGGAGAAGCCTTCTCCGAACGTTGAATAAAAGCGTAAATAAGTGGTTTGTGATCGGTAACGACTTTGAAGATTTGGCCTTCAAGAAAATGTTTGAAGTACCGAATAGCTTCATAAACAGCCGTTAGTTCGCGATCATACGCACTGTAATTTAGCTGTGATGATGAAAATTTTTTTGAAAAGAAGGCAAGCTGCTTCCACAAATCATCGATGAATTGTTCTAAGGAGGCTCCCATGCCAAAGTCCGAAGCATCGGTGACTAGACGGCATTTCAAGACCCACGGCGGGATGAGCAAGAAGAGTTGCGTTAGCCAGATTCTTTTTAATCTTTGGTCCAAACGATTCTACGTTTATCATTTCTGCGAGATTCATGTAGATATTGATGCAAAGGAGCCTGTGACTCGGCTGCATGAGGAAGACTACGACGATAAAAATTAACCAATCCGAGAAATCTACGAAGCTCCACAATATTTTGAGGCTTCGGAAACTCAGTAATTGCACGAACCTTTTCGGGAGTTGGTTTAAGACCATCGCGGTCGATTAAATGACCAAGAAATTCGAGCTTCGATTGGCCAAACTGGCATTTGTTGACGTTTATTCGTAGGGCATATTTTTCCAGACGTTTAAAAACGGCCCTAAGATGATTCTCATGTTCTTCGGAATTCGAAGAGGCAATGAGAATGTCATCGATATAACAGAAAACAAAATCGAAATCCCCTAAAGCGCGATGAATATAACGCTGGAAAGATTGACCTGCATTGCGCAACCCAAAAGTCATCATGTTATATTCAAAGAGTCCGAAGGGAGTAATAACCGCTGTTTTTGGTACATCCTCGGGGGCTATACGGATCTGATTATAAGCCATATGGAGATGGAGCTTGGAAAATATCACCTTCCCGCGAAGGTTAGCTGTAAAATCGTGCAAATGAGGTACAGGGTATTTGTCAGGTTCGGTAACAGCATTAAGGCGACGGAAATCACCGCATATCCGCCATTCTCCGTTTTTCTTGCGAGTCATACGAATAGGAGAAGCCCAAGGGCTGCTGGATGGTCGACAAACCCCGTCGTCCAGCATCTGCCGAAACATCTGTTTAGCAACCAGCAGTTTGTCAGGGGACAAACGTCGGGCTCTTTCGAACACTGGGGGTCCCTTGGTAATGATATGATGTTGAACATCAGAAACCTTTATTTTCGAGATCTGAGAAATGCCGGTAATCTGCGGAAATTCCGATAAAATCTCTGAATAAGCTGCTGAACGATCCACTGAGCTGACGCTGAAAACAGCTGCAGATTTTATGAATCCAACGACACCAAGACCAGTGGTCGTGTCAACCAAGCGTGACTCATGAAGATAGGGCACAAGATGGTAATGAGCCAACAGATCAGCCCCAATGATAGGGTTTGGAACTGCGGCTATACAGATGTTCCATGAAAATTTTCGGCGCAAACTTAAATTCAGCGATAAGCGCTTAGTGCCATAAGTAAGCACACGAAAAGGATTAAGTCGTTAGGTTGGTTTTTAATAGTCCTTTTATCAGCAGGTAACAAGGAAATATCGGACCCTGTGTCGATTAAAAACACTAATCCGGAGTCACGATCACGAACATGGAGACGTTTAGAAGATTGAATGCCTGAACCGATAGTCTCCACACGAGCAGGCTGATTTAGTTTTCCGAGACATTAGAAGCACCCCAGGAACACGGCTGGACGCATTTGACGGCTTTAGTGCCAAACCTTTTATAATAAAAGCAGAGGCTGAAATCTATGCTGCGAGAACGATTACGTCTGTTCCGAAAGTTGGAAGCAGAACGTGACCTATCACGTATTTTTCTAGGAGGAGGGCCGCGAAATTCCTTCATAAGACGGTTGAGTTGTTGAGATAGCCGTTCGACTCTCTGAGAAAGGTCAGATGAAACTGCAGGACCAGCAACGGCGGCAACCACCGGCTGAAATGCTTGAGCACCGGAAGAGATGGACGATGATTGGAAATCCAATGGTCTCGATGCCTCAGCCACCCTGTCAGCCATATCAGCCAAAAACTGCAGATCGTCGCGATCAGACATTACAAGAACCGCTCTGATGGACGAGGGCAATTGGTCGAGGAAAATGGCTTTGAGTACCTGGTCTGAACAGACTCCATCGTTCAGACTGCGTAACCGATTGAGAAGAAGTGATGGCTTTCCCTCAGCAAACACCTCACCCCTAAGGAGTTGACGAAGACGTGTTTCGGAAGATTTAGAAAATGCAGAGATTAACCTATTCTTGATCTGAGTGTATTGATCAATTGGTCGTGGCACCGCTGTGATAATATCCCTAATGTGAGGGATAAGATCCGTATCCAAGTTGGCAATAATTGAATGTGCTTTTGTTGCCTCTGTGACGATGCGTGCATCCGCAAAAGAAGCTTCGACTTGAAAAAACCAACATTGCGGGTCTTCACGGAAAAACTTAGGAATCTTTGGGACACCGTAAGAGTCCACGTGACCGGCGAGCCGCTCAAGAATGCCGGGAAGTTCCGCCTGCCCAGGATCCACCTGGTCACTATTATCTTGCATGATCAAAGAGTCTGAAAGATATTGATAATAATTATAAAATATCCAAAATGCGATTCCGATAGCAAGCAATGCAAAAAGCATAAATTGTATAAAACGAAAAATTATTAGTTTCCCAAAAAATAGCTATCAAGCACTCACACACCAAACCAAGAAACCCAAACGAAACCTAGCTGCAATTTTCGCAAAGACATCGACAAACCTCATGATCAACAATCATTGAAAAAATGTAAAATTATAAAATGTAAAAATTTTCATACACATGGAAAACGACGAATTCTGAATATATTATAAATCGAATTCATATAAGACGATGAACTGTAATTACGAATAGATTAAAATTAATGCGCGTAAACAATTAAAATCATATATATAATGCTTAAGCATTGATATTTTAATATAAAAGTTGCTTTAAAATCAAGCGAGCAGCTTAAAAACAAATTTTTAGCGGAAATTTTTAGAGTAGTTTGAAATTGAACTTAATAAAATTTAAATTATTAGCCAGTATAGTTATTGACTGTTCGCAAAAAAAGAAAAGACGCAGCTCCCGTAAAATAAAGCGAAATAGAGATACGGCTCTCCTAAAATCACGCACATAACGTTCAGCTTTAACTTCGAAGTTAATTTAAAATTTCTGATTTCGCCGGAAGAACAATTAATACGTAAACGAAACAAGACGTTACACTCGAGAAGGATTCATAACAAATGATCTAAACATTGCACGACATAGAGACGCGGGAATGTCATATAAACAAATCACTGAGTATAGAAATTTGAAAAACGCTACAACATCCAACTGAATAAATTTAAATAAAATTTACATATCAAAATTCAATTTCGCATAATAAAACGAACAAAATTTAGAAAATTACATTTTAGAAGGAAAAAAGAATACGGATGATCAATTTTACAAGAATATAATAAAAGTTCGTAGTATAAAATATTTCAGGAGAAAAGGAAATTTTTAATCTGTAGAAATTTTTCGGAGTAAAAACTTACAGTTTGTATAATTAAGAAAAAATTCCAGAAAAGATTGTGGTGAAGAACCGCTGGATCATTGCAGGCTGCTGGTTAGCATAACTTTGTTTAGGTATTTCCCGCCAAAAACAGTTGACAGCGTCTTTTCATTTTCTGCTCCAAAAAATCATTCATCCTAGGGCGATAAGTAATGGCCTGCCCAAAGGATAAGAAAAGCCAGTTGGTCTCAGGAACATCCTCCAAAGGATCAAATTTAGATGATAGAGGTTCAATAAGTCTCAGATTGAAAAGGCATGATGCCAGAAAACCGACTCTATCACGTCGGGGTCACCAATTGTAGGTAGTTTTGGATAGATGGATAGTGACTCCAAAATATTGAGTGACCTACAACACTCACACATCAGGCTATCATGGGTGATAAAAAATCAATAGACTCCATATGTAACATATAAAAGTATAACTTTATTTAAATGAGTACATTGCTCGTACTCAGTTTTCGGAGTAGGATGTTACGCCTATCACAGACCGTTACTGACTAACTTGCGTTGTATCGAAGCGCGGAGTCAATACCTAGACGGGCTACTCGCTGCTACTATTGCGCGAACCCCCGCTCCGCAGAGTGGTGAGGTGATAAAGCAGAACCCTACACATGAAATTTTAGTGGCGCCCTCTCGATGGACTAGCTACTCCACCTTAATCCACCGCCCCACCAACGTACTGCACCATCCCACCACCGTACTGCACCATCCCACCACCGCACTGCACCTGCACCTTATCCGAGTGGTGGGAGCAAAATACCGAAAGGAATACGTTGAAAAGAGAGGAGCGTGCGGGAGAGGAAGAGAGGAGCGGTGAGAAGAAACTCCAGCATGATTTCGCCGGAGTTGAAACCCCCTGGCCCTGACTACCGGCAGAGATAGGGGGTTCCAACTCCGGCGAAATCATGCTAGTTTCTTCTCCCCGCTTCTCTCTACCTCTCCCGCACGCCCTTCACAGGGAACCCATATTGCTCCAAGTTTCTTCTTTCCGGCGCGAGAAAGTAGGGGCAAGTAGGGACCGGCAGCGAGGTATATTAACTTTTAACTTTGACCTCAAATGCTAATACTCAAGTAACATTAAAATTTAAAATGCATCGAAATAATTAATTTTCGGATGCCGGCTCCGATGTTCTCGCTGAGTGAACGACACTTTCGCTTGCTCCAATATACTCTATCTTGCTTTATGTACATATCCAAGCTCGGCGTGTGGGCGCTTTCTTTTCAACGTATTCCTTTCGGTATTTTGCTCCCACCACTCGGATGTGCTCAGATATACGCGGGAGTGGAATTGAGAGGAATAAGGTGCAGGGCGGTGCAGTACGGTGGTGGGACGATGGAGTAAGGCGGAGTAGCTAGTTCATCGGGAGAGCGCCACTAAATTCCATGTTACACGGAGTCTTATGAGAGTTGGAACCCCCTGGGCAGAGATTCCCGAACATAGAAACGGTCATGCATGGCGGTCATCCACGCTATCATTCTAATGAGACCTTTAAATTTTCCTTTTTCGCATACTTTCCTCAAAACAAAGTAATATCTTGAGCATTTTATTTGCATGGAAGTACCAAATAAATTTGTTACTGTATATTTTTCTATTCTACTGTGAAATTATGCTATATACATGAGTATGTACGTACCAAACTGATTATGGATCACTTTAGTCTATTTCGTTTACGTACACTGAGAAAAAAGAATATTTGAATCAAAGAATATTTCTTTGATTCAAATAAATGGTTGAGCTGGATGGTGACGAATAAATATTTTTTTAGATCAAAGAAAAAGTTTTATTGTCTTTAAAAAGTGAATAATTAAAGCAAAAAAATGTTTTTCTAGTACTATTAAATATTCATTAGATTGAATAAATATGTTATTAACATTGTGTAGCAATTATTTGATAAGAGAAGTAAATTTTTTGATGTAAAATGATGTGATGCATATTCAAAGAAACAATGGATTAATTAAAAAAAAAAATTTGCATTGGTTCAAGTAAATTAGTTTTCCATTCCAATATAGACTCCTTGTTTTTAATGAGCGTATTGTAAATTGAGAGAAATATTTATTTGAAATAAGGAGATCATTTTTGGTAGGATGAAATAATTATTTGCTTCGAAGATGTGATTTACTGTTTGAAATGGTCAAGTAGTAAAGTGTATTGAGTAATAATGGATGCAAAGATCGATAATATTGCCTATGGTAAGTTAGAGATTTGTGTCAAAAAGTTGTTACTGATATGAATAAACGTGTTTTGAGATTTAAGAAATATTTCTTAAATTTGAAGTAATATAAACTTCATGAATTGTAAGGAGTTAAGTTAAACGTTGTCATGGTTGTCTTAAATAACAAAAAAATTCTCACCTCGAAACTGCCATTAATCATTCAATACATACATATATAAACATCATACAATTGGATTCACACCATTCAGTCGCAGCCAATCATATTTTCTATCGCAAATACACTTAAATATACAACTTCGCAAATATAAACCTGATAACTAAAACTTATATATATTAGGACGATACGCTTTCGTCGAATCACGCACACGCTCGCTTACAATCCTGAGACATAAAATTTGGAACTTTCTTATATAGTGACTGCAAGAGTTATTCAGAGCTTGTGAGAGAAATGTGTCGTGACTAGAGCTTTTGAGCCTCACTCAAGTAAAAATAAATCAACTCTTTATAAATTATTCATAAAATATTTTTTTAAATTATTATAATCATGATTATTGATAAATATATAATATAATTATTAATTAATATTAAGTATACATTTTTATTATAACTATACGTATGAAGTTTAATGAAACTAAGTTTTAAAATATATATTCAAAAATTTCATTAATATAAAAAAGAATCTTGTGTAAGAACATTTAAAAGGAAATTCTTTTATTTTCTGTGTTGTATATTTTCAAAATATAAATTATACAATTGTGAATTCTAAATTATTATTGTACCTAAGAAATTTATGTGAAATCTAAATCTTGTGTAGATTTTTTAGAGTTTATGTTATAAATTTATCAAGACTTTTGCTGTTTAAATTTTTGTAAAATCAATTTAATTAAAAAAACCTAAGTGAAAAATAAAGAAGTAATTATAAATGAATTAAATTTTAAATGATATATTTGATATTGTGAATCAAAACGAATATTTCCTTTGAAGAGACTGATAAATCTTCAACCCTATGAAATATATTCCACATTTGAAAGTATGTATATGTATGTTCATATCAACTATGAAAAACAGTTGAATAGAAAAAAAATGTATACCATGGTGGGACGAATATTTGTTTGGACTGACACATTGACACATTTCAAGTTGATAATGAGAGCGAATGTTTCTTAGAACGAGAATGATAAATTTTCAATTCTATCGAAAATATATGTTTCAAGTTTAAAAAACATGTAATCATAACAACTATGCCAAACATTTAAATGGAAAACACAAATTTTTTAAACGAAAAATACTTCTTTCTTTTAAAAAAATGGTTTGTTTGGTCTAAATTATTCCATATTCATAATGCAGGCGAATATCTCCTAGGAGGAATCCAATAAACATTTAATTATATGAAATATGTTTCAAGTTTAAAAAATATGTTATCATAATAAATATGGCAAACCTTTAAATTAAATAAACAAATTTTTTAAACGAAAAATACCTACAGTTTTTTCAAAAAAATATTTCTTTCTTTTAAAAAATTGGTTTTTTTGGTTCAAATTATTTTATATTGATAATGTAGGCAGATATTTCCTAGGAGAAATCTAATAAAGATTTAATTCTACAAAATATGTTGCATGTTCAAAAAGATTAACAATTGTAACAATGATGCCAAACATTTATGTAAAAGAAATTATTTATTTTAACTGAACGTACTCGCAGTCATTTCAACAAAATATCGTTTTCTTTGAAATAAATATTCTTTTAAGAATGAATTCTTCCACTCTACTGCTCACAAGAAACATTTCTTTCAACTAAAGAAATAAATACTAATGTAAACACAATATTTTATTGATATGAAGAAACGTTACATTGATATCCATGTATCAACTCTTTGAATCGAATAAATATCTTCCTAAATTAATTAATGAATGCCTCAATTAAATTAATATTTCCTAGATTCAACTAAACCTAAAGCTTGATTCATCCATGGATAAATTATTTGATTCAAATGCGTCTTGTTGAATTCAAAAAATGGGACTTATTGAATCAAATAAATATTTCTTTATGTGCGAAAACAAGATTCAAATAAACTAGGTACTTAGTTTCAAAGACATGATTTGGTTGAGTTAATTCGCACACATTCACAAGTAAAGAAATATTTATTTGTATTGAAGAAATGCCTATCAAATAAATTATTTCTTTGAATCAAAGCACGCGTTTCGTGCTTCTAAAAAATATTTAATTGAATTAGGTAACGAATTGTTTGATACAAAGAAATGGAATCAATTAAATACATTTCTTTGGATCTTAGAATCTTTTTTCTCAGTGTAGAGTATCACCGATGTTTTTAAAATTTAGGTACTGAAGTAATATAATTTGGTAGATTTTTTGGTATTATTTATCATATAAACGTCATAATCTTAATGAGAAGAGAGTGGATCGGCAATCGATATTCCAGCGAAAAAAAATTATAATTCCACACTAGTCAATCACATCTACAAAAATGTATGAAACGGTGTATAAAATTTTTTTCTTAAATAATAAAAAGTAAGGGAATTCTACACCTTAAACGTTAAGCGTACTTGATGAAAAAATATTACAATAACAATGAACATTTTATAGGCTTCTTAAATTATCTTTTTTTTTTATATTTTGGTCTTAAATTAGTACTCTTGAAAAATGAACTTTTTTGTTAACTTCAGACGAAGTTTATGTAAAACTACCCTTAGTTTTTACCGGAGGTGGAATTTGACTTACGAAGAAAAATATTCATGCAACAAAATATTTTCTTTTTGGCTCGATTAACCAAACATTGGTTGGCTTATACAAAAACGTTTTGTTAGGCAAAGAAATATTTTTTAGAGTCAAGAAAATCTTTTTCTCAGTACATGAGGAAAATGTGAACATTCAAACAGTGCGTAATCATTTAGTAAATGTTAGGAATCAATAGTGTGTATATGTGACAAAACTTTATAACATTTATTATAGTTTATTTTATATATTTTCCAAACGTCTTCCTGAGTGCAAGTACTGTATAAATTTCTAATATTTTCGTATTATGAGGCCTTAACTGGACTTGAAAAACCGTATTAGAGAAAATTTTTCATTCTAATGTGGCAGAAAAATAGCCTTTTTACTTTTTATCAAAACACCATTTTTATTATTTGACAGTGAAGTTCATTTTGTGTGTGCAGGAATGCCTATAATACATTGACAGGTAACATTTTTTTGCACTTTTTCTCTTTAAAGATCAATTTTTGAAGAAAAAATATTATTGTTTTTTTTAATTTATTCGATGAGTATGGCATTTATGAAAAAATATCCTTATGATTATCTGTGTATAAGCACATTAATTTTTAATTTTCGATTAAACTAAGTTTATTTTTGCACATAAAGTCATATTAAGGAGTCATTGTCATTTAAACTTACTGTAACTTCGCTAAATTTAAATACATAGAATAAGATACACATTATATTATCTTTGAAAGTTATTATTTATTCAAAATAGGTTCCATTAGACTCAATACAACGTTTGGAACGATCAACCAATTTATCCATAGACTTTTTAAACTCGGTTTTTGGGATGTTCTTTAACACCTGTGTCACAGCTGATTGAATGGTTGGAACGTCATCGTAAAAAGCTCCTTTCATTGCAGTTTTTAATTTTGGGAACAGAAAATAGTCACACGGTGATAGATCAGGCGAATACGGAGGGTAGTCCATGACACAAATCTGTTTTTTCATAAAAAATTCGTTGACTTTTTTGGTCTTGTGAGGGGGTGCATTTAACTGATGTGGAACAAAACGTGCAAAGACCTTTCTTTTACCCAAATCTTCAGTTAATATTGTGTAGATTGTACAGTAAGATAAATTTAATTCTTCTGCCAGCATTCTCACAGTGAAATTTGCATCGATAGCGATTATTTCACGTACTTTTTCCACTAGCTCAGCACGGTTTGATGCTTCTGGTCGTCCAGGTCTTGGATCATCATTTAAATCGTCACGGCCATTTTCAAATTGTGTAAACCACGTATAAACTTGAGTACGACTCATACAATCATCACCATAAACTTTTTTCATCAATTCGTATGTCTCAGAGAATTTTTTTTTCAAGTTTAACACAAAATTTTATATTTGCTCTTTGTTCCATTTTTGTTTTGTAACATTAGCACACTTTTTCTTTTATTGAAATGGCTGTAACTTTCACATCTGTCATCCGATTTACTAAGTATTCCTTATAGTTTTTTATCGAATGAATTTATCCATGAAATTTTTAAATTATCAACCAAAATAACTGATTATTTTTCAAACTAACTTTCACTCACCTTTTTGCACAAAAGTAAACACAAAAAATAGGTACAAGCCGGTACACGTATGTTACTAAATACAGGGGCACCTGTTGCCACAGCACTGAACCAAGCTATTAATAAGTCCCTAGCAGTTGTGGACGCTCATCGAGTCATTCGTCACACTTGTGATGAAGACGAGGGAGCTTGATGGGCGTCGAGAGCGTAACAACGGAGAAGGCCAGTAGAAATCGCATTGGGGCCTCCACCCGCGGTTCTGCGCCCTGGTCGGACTTGGCTATCCGCGTCTGCCGGGGGTGGTGTTTTGGTTCGTGAGAGGGGGTTTTTGGTTTTAAAAGGTATGCCTAGACCCGTCCTAGGAGAGTCCTGTACAACGTCTTTAAAAGATTTTGAAATTTTTCCTCCTCACCAAAAAAAAAAAAAAAAAAAAATCCCTAGCAATTATCGCATGTCATTCTCATTATTCAAAATCGGGCAGTTTTTAAAATAAAAAAATTATTATATATGAATTTATTTACACTACAAAAAATAGTTTTAAAAATAGTTACAAGAAGAGATTATAATAAAGCACAAGACATTAAAATATTAATTTGGATATATTTTGTTTATTTCAATTAAACAAAAATACATATTTTGCTTCAATGACCAAGAGGTTCTTACAAAACTTAAGGTTATTATAGTTTAGAAAGAAACGGTATCAAACTGAAGAACAGTTTAATTCAGTTTTAAGGACGTTCTCTTGAAAATCACTTTTCTTTAGATTTCTTTCAAACTTCGTAAATAAGTACTTTTTACCATGATCTACAAAGCGGTAAAAAGATTAGCATCAAGACCGGTACTTAAAATCGAGAAATCAAGCTCTAAAGTTGAATCTCTTAACACGTGTTAGATAGGCGTAGTTCAGTTTCGCGATACCTTTTTTACATTAAAAGCACAATTTTCTTTAGATTTTTTTGGAAAACTAGTATATTATACAAGAGATTATAAGGAATCGTACAGTTATATTCTTAGCCGGCTTGCTGAAGCAAATATGGTGACTTGGCAACACCGCATCAACAGCGCGCGCGTACGCTTACATTTGATATTGCTTCCAGAGCTTTTTTACGAGCAGCTGATTTTTATGAAATAAAAAATCCATTTTTGTTGCGAAATTTATTAGACATCTTATTAGTATTTACAAACTGTCAATAAACTCTTAATATAACCTCTCTCACACCATATGCTTTCGACTCGATATGAGAAAGACAGGAAAGCGGTGTTGCCAAATCGAACAAATAGACGCAGAAGACACATTTTGTTACTTTTGCGCATAAACGGTTCTCAACTCATTCGGTTAGAAAGCTTAACAGTAATCCCACTACCTATGATAGAGTTGGATGAGCACATCTGCGGGCAAGAGAACGTCCTTAATAAATGACAGCTCATTTCATTCATTACTTCATAAAATTAGTAGATGACGTAACATTTTCTGTCAATCATTGTATTTGCGCTACGAGGTTTGTAAGAATCTGAATTTTTATGCAAAATGTATACTGTTTCATTCGTATTTTCGACTTCAAAAGCTTCTAAATGTTCCACAAATTTAACAGTTTTTAATAGGTTGGAAACAAAACTAACTTCCTTATTGTTAGCAACTAGTATGTGATTAATTTTTCCAAACTGTTGTAGAGGAACATCACTAAGTTTCACAATCATACCAGGTTTGTAGATGGTCCCATTTACTTTTACCCAACTTACAGAAATGACATTATTGATGGATTTTTGGAATAACATATTTGAAGCTGTCGTAGTCATTCATCTCGCACCATTTTTCATGTAGAATGGTACCAAAACTTACACGCATTTCAAATCCTTTATTTTGAATTAATCGATAATTTAATTCTAACTGTTGCTTTATAGCCAAAGAATAAGCCGGATTTACACGTGATGTCATAGCTTTCGCATAATCTTTTAATGGTTTATGTTTTCCTTCGAATCTTACAGCTGCTACAAATTTCATTGGACCAAGTTTACGCATTAAATTCGGATAATGTATGATAAAATGGTGCTTTGGTTTCAAAGGACCTACTAGTTTTTTGTATAATGAATGATGTTCGCGAATCAAAATTTCTAGTTCTTTTATATTTTCTTGTGTAAATTTAGGTACCATTACTTCTAAAAGTAATTTTCTTAAAAGTAAAAATAATTTCCAAAATTCATTGCCTCGAGGTATGAGATCTCCAATTATCAATGGTAAATTTCGCATTAAGCACGTCATTTCTGAAGCTGTGTATAAAGCTTGACCACTCTCAAGCCAATCTTTTTTAAACAATGGTGGCACATTTACGTCATCCATATCACTGTAGTTGAAAAAGCGAATTCGGTTATTTAAAGTTTCAAGTTAAAAATATCATTGTTTAAAAAAAGCTATGAAACATGCTGGTATTTCGTATCGGCAAACACCTTCTTGTATGTATCTTTAGTATAACTGTCAACTGTTCGCATTAAATGAATTTTTTCAGACACCTGATTTTCACGTGTAGCTTTATCTGCTATTCATAATTTACAACAATATGTGCTGTTGAAACTTTTGGAAAACCCTAAAGCAGTGTGGAGCCCTAAATTGTCTCCTGTCATAACAAAAATTGCAAATCTTTCTTTCCTTAAAACTCCACATACATTTACAATTATACCTTCTTTTTCAAGGTCACTTAGCTGGTCAATTAAAATGGAAAACACAAGATTATTGTTATCTGTACTGTGATCTGCTGTATTATGCAATTGCACAAGAAAAATATTTTCAAACTGACTACGATACTCTTCTGGAATACATAGGAATGAACAGTAAACTGTACCAAGTTTGTGCATGCATCGATGCATTCCTATCACGTTGTTGATTTCGATATCGTCAAAATATAATAAAAGAGGCAAAAGTAAATCTGTAGTTTGAAGATTTTATCCTATTGATTGCCTCAACTTTCCTTGTAAAACGGAAATAATTTGCTCACTTTGCCTAACTTTTTCTAAATGAATTCAAATAGTTTCAAAAACTTTAGGGGGTTCCAAAAATTTTTTTTAAACTTCCTTCAAAGGTATTACGGTTATAGAACGTTCTAAACTACAAAGCCGCTTTTTATTGCCTATTTTTTTAATTGCTCTCTTCTGACCCCCTATGGAATACTGCTAAGGCATAATTAAAGTTTTTGTATTGTTTAAAATAATTTAGTGATTGATGTTCAGTTTTGTGATCTATAAGGAGCGTTCCAAAATAAACGAGACTTTTTCAAAATAGCTATTTATAGTGGCGCTATCTTCTGATGGGAGTAGGAGTTGGAAAGGTACATCCTTCACTGACGTTCTGTAAAAATTTCATGACCAACGTACAATTAGAAGCCGAGTTATTGCTTTATAAGGGACAGTGTGTTTATAGCATCGGTCGAAAAATGAACTTCGGACAAAAAGCGAATATTAAGTTTTGTTTGAAACTTGGTAAAACTTTTACTGAAAGGTTTGAATTAATGAAACAAGTGTATGGTGACAATTGTTTATTCCGTGCCAGAGTCCATGAGTAGTTTAAACGATTCAAAGAAGGTCGTGAAGACATCAAGGACGACGAACATCCCGGTCAGGAAAGTTTCGTGATTACACCAAGTAATATTGAAATTGTGCATGAATTTATAAAAAATGAGCCAAAATCTTCTTTGCGACACATGGCAATGGAATTAAACATGTCAAAAGATTCAATTCATCGCATTTTGACCGAAAATTCGCCGTGTGAGGCCCCAATACCGTGAAAATGGCAGTTGGCGCCTTTTGCACGATAATGCGCCGGCCCATCGTTCAACGCTTATCACTGATTTTTGGACCAAAAATCACATTTTATCCGTCAACCACTCACCGTATTTACCTGATATGGCTCCCTGTGACTTCTACCTATTCGGAAAATTGCATTTGGTCATGAAAGGAAAACGTTTCGCGTCCGTAGAGGCCATCCAAATGGCTTTTACCGACATCCTGAAGGACATTCCGGTTAATGACCTGAAACACTCTTTCGAAAAGCTTTTGGATCACACAAAACAGTGTATCGAGGCCGGAGGGGACTATTTTGAATAAATAAACTCGAATTTATCAGAACAAAGCTCCTGTCGTTTCTATTTGAGCTGTGTCTCGTTTATTTTGGAACGCACCTTGTATGAAAGCAATTTGAAGTATATCAAACATGTTAAGCAAATTTGGTGATGCCTCAGGAATAGTAGAACATGCTTCTTTTAAAGTTTCTATGTGGCTCATAATAGCCAAAGGCATAAAAAAACTAAATCATTTTGGTTTTTTTGTTTCAGACGACTTTCATGAGCTAAATCGTGTCAACCGTTTTGGTATACATTTTTGTAAGAGATATTTTAAGGTCAAATCCCAGTCAAATTGGAGGCAGTAAAATGTCAGTAAAATTTTTGTTGAAAGTATATAAAGAAATAAGTTAAATGCAAAAACCGCACCTCGATTGCATTATTGGTTTCCCTACAATTCATTCTCAAAAAACAGTATCAAAAACGAGGCCACAGGGTAGAAGACCCCCTTGATTGTACTGTAAAAGATCGTGGTACTGCAGGATGAGAATTTAATTTCGCTATAAATGTAGCAGCAGACTTTGAGACATCGTTAGCAAATTTCATGACAGTAGTATTTTATACGTTTGTTGTTTCGGTCAAACGATCTCTGTTGAAGGAAGTGGAATTTATATCAAGTAGAACTTGGAGTAGACTGTTTTCGTTTTCAGAATTGTTTAGTAAAGAAGCAGGTTCTCCAATTTCTTTAGCAGTGAAGTTATGTTCAAAATCGCACTGATAAATCTCTTGCAAGCCATAATTTTTATGGTTATTACGTAAATGTCTTTTAAACAAATGAATGTTGAAAAAATTCTTCTACATTGACCTTGTTTACAGCGTAAAGTCGATTTTACAAACGAGTGTTTACACTTCCAGTGTAAAGTAAAAAAAGCTTCCGTTGCACAAGATTTAAAACAAATCGGACAGATCTACATTTTCTACATAACTATTTCAAATCGAGGCAAATATAGCGTTTATGGATTATAAATATGTTTTTCGGACTACCTAATAGCTGTTAAGATATCAATAACGTCTGAAATGGGCTTATCAAAAGCAGTTTCGAATTTATAAAAATCTTTTTGAATGAGAAATTACAAGTGAAGGCTAGGGGGCGGATAAAGTGCACCCAACACATGAAAGCTCTTGAAACATATGTCGATTGCTTCCAATGCAGTTGATATTTCATACTGCTGGTCATCGATGCAAAGGAAGAAATTCTCGGGCTGGTTTAATTCAGGGCCTACGACGACAATAAATGGCTGCACAGTTAAACCTTTTTCATGCATTGATTTTCGGTTTTCTTCTTGTATACGGGAGACGTCACCTGGAGACTAAATACTCTTTATGAAATTACATTTCGCAAAATCTAATTGGCTGACTTTTATAATTCTATATGGAATAGAGGAGAATAATTTTGTTCATGATTGTGATTTTTATAGTTTCAGAGGCTTCGATTAAATATATATTGGGATTCAAAGGGTCGCAGGATGTACAGTGATTCTTTGAAACATGTCCTAGAAATTGTGTAGATTTTCCGGAGTAAGAAAGAGTCAATTGTTGGTAACTCATGAAAAACAGTAATTCATATTTAAAGCGGTCTTTGCAATTAAAGAAATGATCATAGGCTGAACACGATTTTTATAGGACCAAAAATTGAAAATTAAAAAAATTGCAGGTTCTACAAAAAATTCTACGTTATTAGTATTTGAAGGAATTGCACACAAATTCAGGGTTTTTGAAAATTCCAGATTCACTACGCATACTGGCTAAGGAGGGTAGGTGATAGTAAGATTTTTATGGACCACGCACAAAGGTGGCGCTTAAGTGGAGCCCTCTTATATGTTCTTTGATGCAAGAACGTGTTTCCTTTATTTCCTTTCCTTTCATTCTTAATTAATATTTACAATGACTATTAACATTTTTATTAATGTTCTAGTTTATAGGAATTTTAAAGAAATAAAAAATGTTTACATATCATTGTTCTATTCGTTAATATGGGGATAATATTGGATTTAAATAATTGTTAATAATCACAAATAACAATATATATTTTTTGAAATTTAGAATAAATAGAAATAAAAATTACTAATGAGCAGAGTCAAAAATACATATAAGAGGGTTCCACTTAAGCGCCACCTTTGTGCGTGGCCATTTTGGTCCTGCTTCAACGAAGGAGGAGAGCAACAAACCGTCCGAGAACCATGATCGTCGATTAAAATTGAACTCAGATACGATTGAACATTTTTAATCGTATCTCGGGTACCCATGAATATTTTTCAAGTTTTCTTAGCTTAGATTAATGATAAGGTTTTAGACTTTATGTCGTATAATTTTCAGATGAAAAAATTTTCCTAGGTCATGCAAAAAGTTGAAATTGAGGTAGAGAATTTGAGAAAATCTTGAATTTTTTTTTAACTCCTCACGTGCTGTATTATTTTCAGAAAGTCAAAAAAATATTCATTGAGCATCACTAGACGTGGAATTTCATAAGCTTTCCAACTGTATTTTTAAAAATGCCCTATCTCTTTTTTCCACCGAGATATCGTGGTTCGAAGTCAGCAGTGATTTTCAATAGCGATCACAAGCATCGTGCGCACAATTTCCGACGGTAGTGTATATACAACTCACTCCCTGCTTGAGAAGGCAAAAGAAAGAGTTTTGTCGTATAGTTTTCCTTCCTGGTAGCTGGATAACGGCACAATCCTGGCTGGAGTTGAGTAATGCTAGTCAAGTAGTACAGGAAGCATATCAGACAATCCAACTTGCTTGCTAAACACTGGTTAAGTTCGTTTTCTGTAGATTTAACTCCCAGAACTCGACTTAATACGACGATACACGTATTTAACGGCACTCAATGATTCACAACTACCGGACTTGCGCCACTTAGGGACCAGGACTTGTGTTCACCAAATACCGAGGTCATCCTTGTGTAAGATACCGATAAAGTTTCGAATATCAAAGGGTCAAATCCTGACACCGACAGTATGACTTGTGGACCGAGTGACTACCCATAGGAAACAAAAAATAATCGGAAGGAGCGAAATCTGGGGAATAAGGTGGATGAGGAAGTATTTCGTCGCGTAAATAAAATAATTTGTCCGTTGCAATGGCACTCGTGTGAGCTGGTGCATTGTCGTAGTGGAAAAACACTTCTTTTGGCCAGATGGGGCCGCTTTTCCTTCAGTATGGCATCAAATCAATCTGATAATGAGGCATACTACTTTCCTGTAATAGTTCTTCCCTTCTGTAGATAATCGATTACTATTATACCATGTGAGTCCCAAAAATTTATGGCCATGAGCTTACAGGCTTATGGAACCGTCTTCGCTTTTTTCGGCGCAGATTAGCATGGCCCAGTCTACATTTTCGACATCTTACCCGTACATTCAAATAAATTTTAATCGGAGAATTATTTTCTATTAAGAAGAATGTCTTAATATGAAATTTAAATTTCTATTTAAGTTTAAAATTGATATACTCAATTTTATGTTAGAAATATTTTCATCTTACATTATCTTAACTAAAAATGAAATACTCTACGTGAAGGAAAACATTTCTAATAGAAGTACATAAATTATATTTTTATATTTCAAACTCAAAATGTATGCTCAGGGTAAAAAATTAAGATAAAAATAATTTTAGTATAGAATTGAATATATCGATTTTGAACTTGAAAAATACTTACCTAAATCAAACTGTTGAAAGATCTTGTAACATTAATAGGAGATTTGAAAACTCGTAATATAATTAACTAGTAAAATCAAAAGTCAAAAAATCTTTAAAATTTCACGTCAATATATTAATTGAAGTTTTGTAGTTTTATATCAACTACTTCACTTGAAAAAATACACTAATCCCTGCTGACATTGGGGAGAATATATTGCAGATGCAACCAATAAATTTTAAACCTGAACCTGTATCACCACTAACCCGGATTCCTCTCAACGTCCAAAAAAAGCACAATTAAAAACTTCAAGGACTCGAAACTAATCGAATTCTCAAATCACAAAAACCACAACCAAATTTGGACCCAAATCACCACACCTCAATAAAACCATTAACAAACAAACCGTGAGAAAAACAAAACAAAAAATGAGGGAAGAAAAAAGAAGGCAACCTTCCAAAACCCCTCCCTTCTTTTTCTTTCTTTCTTCCTCTTTTGTTTTTATTACCCACCACCATTTACATAAATGGCCGACTCGTAGATCGTGCAACACTGCCATTTAAACCTAACTGTGATATGCGTTTGAATAGCTGGATGTCAAAGGTTATTGTTAACAGTTAAAAAAATGTCAGGTCAAGTGAGATGGAAAGAAAGATTTATAAAGAACAAAACTTTAGACTATGAAGTGCGTTGAAATTCAGGACTGGTTAAAGCTGTTACGTTACCAGAGCGTTTAATTACTACAAATTAAAATGTGGAGAGTGCCTATGCATCTCCTATGAATAACGTGTTAAAATAGTCAACTTTGACATTCATTATCTCTGCATCGGTACGGTTGAAAAAATTGAAATTAATTTAGCATATAAATAATTATTCTATTTAAATATCAGCTCCTTTTCTGAAAATTCTACCAGAGATCGATTTTTTTACATACTACCTTAAATAAAATTGGTCTCCTATCACCCTCCATGGGGACGCAGACCCTCCTCCTCACGGAGGGTGATAGGAGACATAATTGTTAATAATTTTTTTTTAGAATTTCAGCCTTAAAGAGGGTGCTGGAAGAGAACAGAAACGTCCGCGAGTAGTTTTGTTTTTTATTTTTTTGTTTATGTAAATGATGGTAGGTAATAAAGAAAAAACAGGACGCTTTTAATGGTCCTATTGAGGTGTGGCGATTTTGGCCCGAATTTGGTTGTGGTTTTTGTGTTTTGAGGATTCGATTAGTTCCGAGTCCTTGAGGTTCTTAAGATGATACCAATTCAAATATGTGAATTAAAATTATTTTAACTCTAGAGGTGCAGACTTGAATTAATTAGAATTGAAATTTTAAAACTTATATCCCACAAGAAAGAATTAAAACAGTTAATTACACATATTTTATGCACTGATTAGAAGAAATTAAATAAACTCAAAATATGTCCACCTTCGCGGAATACAAAACATCTCTTTCAGGTATGCGCACCGCTACAATTAGAAGGAATTGAAAAAATTGAAAATACGTTACCGTTTGCAGAATAGAAAACGAGTCTGAGAAGTGCGGCGGTCGCTATGGAAATAGAAAGCAATTAGTTTCGGAGATCTTCACTTTTCAAAAGAAAAGAATAATCTTCTCTTTTACGCTAAAATCTAAAAATATTAATTTTTCTTTATTCAAATCTTATTACTGGATTTGGTTTACGATTAGAATCGTCCTGGAAATTCTTAATATTTTATAACTTTCCGCAATTATTTGTATTTTTTAATAATATTCCGTAATTTTTCATACTCCAATTTGTAGTTTTTTTAAATAAATTTTTTTCACATTTTATATAATTGAATTTTGAAAATGTTGAATATTGAAAAATTTTCAATTTTAGAACTGTTAACATTTTGAAAATTTTCCAGATATTTTCAAAATCCAACAATTAACATTTGCAATGGACGTTCAAAATTGTTGAATACTGAAATTGATCTAATTTTCATTTTGTGACTGTTAATTATTGAATTTTGAAATTATGAATACCTAAAGAGTATTGAAATTAGAAAATGCAGAATTTTGCAATGTCTGAATTTCTATATTATTCCATTTTCCAATTGTGAGATTTTGGAATTGTTATTGGTTGAATTTTAAAAAAGTTGATACTTAAAATTTATAGAAATTAGAAAATGCAGAATCTTAAGATTTTTGTATTTTGCAATACTTGACTTTGCGACTAATGTTTGAAATTATGACGTTATAAAAATGTTGAATTTTTAAATTGTTCCATTCTTCAATTGTGAGATTTTGTAATTGTTAATTATTGAATTTTGAAATTGCAAAATGTATTAAATTCAAAATTCAAAGATTGCAAAATTATGCATTTTCTAATTGCATTACTTTTTCATAATCAATCATTTCGAAGTCAACAATTAACAGTCACAAAATGACACAATTGAAAAACAGATTAATTTCAAAATTGGACAATTTTTTTACAATTAATTTAAATAAAATTTGCATAAATTTGTTAGTGCTCGTTGGACAGTCTATTTCATTTCTTGGTCGAGATGTCCGGCAACAAAGAAAACGTCCTATCTGCGAATGCGTTAGAATTAGGCAGGGAGCGAAGGCACCCTACCAACGATGTTAAAAGTGGAAATGGTGCATTTCCATCCCAGCCTCTGCGAGAAAGAATCCTTTTCCACATTTCATCAAAAGAGAGCATGTCTAATGGGATTCCAGGTTGGGAATCGAACTCTGTTGGGAGAAGTCGCCATTCACTTTCCAAAGCAGCTTTGTCATAATCTCCGAATTGATCGCGAATGTAATATAATCTTTCGATACTTTTCTCTACGGTCTTTACATAAAAAGCAAGACAATTTTCACGAATCTCTCCAATAACAGCTTTATTACGTTCCATATCCCGAGACAAATTTTTGATAATGTCATCACATTCATGGCCTAAATTTACCTCATCCAAAGATTTTTGATTTGATGATAAACGATAATCTATTATGCCTTCGATGAAATAAGGCAACAAAGCTTCTTTCAGAAAATATTAAGTGATGTTCTTAAAAAATTGGAGGCATTTCGAGTGAAGCTCGTTATTTTGTGTATCTTTCCTTTGAAATAATAAATTGATATTGTTAAAAAAATGTAGAATGAAACCCGAAAATGCAAGGTAAGCCTGAGTTCTAAGATCGTCTAATTGATTTTTTATAACTGTGAAAGTTTGATTTTTTTGCGAACAAGACAATTCTGTAAAATAATGTAAAAGTGATGTATACAACTTAAGCACTCTTTGGATGCAAAGGAGTCGACCGAACCATCTCGTTTCCGCGTAATCTAGAATTACTTCTTCTGTGTTTTGAAGAGCTCTAGTGATCTGCGCGAACATTTAAGATCGTTTCGTGCTGTTTATGTGAAGAACAATCGTTTGCAGAAACTTCTTAATATACGGTGGGATTTTCTCACAAGCATCTTTTGCAATTAATGCGTGTTTATGACAAACACACGGAACAAAGATAACTGATGGGTTTTCGCGCTGCGTAAACGTTTTGAAAGATTTGTTGCTTCCTATCATGACCGAAGCGTTATGACAAGAAACGGCTACAATGTTCGAAAGAGAATTTTTTTTCGGTCATGTACCCCTCAAATGCTCTAAAGATACCCTCCGCGTTCAGTTTGGTTGAATTTAATTCAATGACTTTCGACAATCCCTCCGCTGTATCGAGAGTTTCTGGATCTCGGCGTATTTGACTTAAAACGACATCCACTTTACGGATCCGTTTGGATCACTTGTCTCATCGACGTGTACAGAAAATTTCCTTTTTTTAAAAATCTCGACAATTCGAGATTCTTCGTGCAGCGCTAAAACGTTTCTGTGAATCGCCGAAACTTTCATTGCACCTGCGGTCATACTTTGGAGGATTATGGGCTTGGTTTTTTGGAAAAAGACTAAGAATTTGGGCGAACTTCTAAACGGCGTGTTTGTTGAAAGTCCCAACTCAACGAACTCAATTTCGCGTTATTTCAACTAAGGATGGAAAGAAGTCTCGAACTCATAAATATTCTCTGCCGATAAATCATCTAAAGTTTTGAAACCTGCATCTTTACATCTTTAAATCTGATCTACTTTTTCAGCGTCGCGCAATATATTACTCATACCGCCACTGCAAGAACCATCATAGTTACACAAGGTGCAACAAAACTTGTGTTCGTCGTTTGGCACCACTTGCAACCAAGGTTCGAAGCGCACATCTTCCAACCATTTCTGTAAAAATTTACCGCTTCTACTTTGTTTATCTTCGTTATCATTCGAGTGTTTCAAATGGAATTTGGAATGTAAATGTTTCTCAATTTTTTGTGTTTTCGTCGCTTGCAAACTGAGGTTGCAAATGGCGCGAAAAATGCTGCTACTATCCTTTGGTTTTTCTTTGAATAAATGATAATGCTGTAGATATGCTTTAATCAAATGTTTTTGAGGCTTCGCCGGCCCTCCACTATCGCTCGTCGACATTTTTGCTATTCACTAATAATCATTTCAATATATAAATTTGTAAATTTCAAGAAAAAAGAAAATTCAAAAAATGCAATCGAAACAGCTCTTGGAACATCTTAATGTTATGTAGTAAAAAAATTAGATTAAATCGTAAAGAACTACAGTGGTGTATAAATTTGAATTTGCACAAATTAAAGTTTTCTAGCCGTGTATCTGCTTTTTTATGTAAATCTCTTATGATGAATTTATGAAAAATTCACACAAAATTTGCATATAAAATGTGCCTTTAAGAAATTGACATAAAATTTGCATAAAACTGCGGACACAGCGGTTAGTAAATTTTGTGTAAATTTTCCTTCAGAATACCCGCTAACGAGAGAAACGCGAGTTTTAAGCAGAGCGAAAATGCGCGCTATTTATCCGCTCAAGTAAAAACTGAAATTTAAAAAATATAAAAAACAAATGAGCACTCTTTTTACATCCTATTTTTATGTCCTAATTTTATCGATTAATTCAATTTAATTTGGAACAAAGCGAAAATTAAAAAAAAAATGGCGGGAAATCGACTACCTTTTCCTTCATCTACAAGCACCTAACCTAGCGTAACTGAACCCATTTGCTGCCATTTGTTTCGGCGAATTTTCACTTCATACCGAAGCGGGTTAAGTCACGCTCGGGCGCTTGTGGTTTAGAAAAAAATAGGTTGATTTTTCACCAATTTATTCGAGTTATTAATATTATTAATATAAATAGCTGGTATTAATATTATTATTATTATTAATAATGATAATCCTCACATTTGGGCACGATATTAATTGAAGGTGTGTCAACATTGTCGACTTTAACTTTCTGAAACTTTATTGAAAGTTTTTGTAAAATTTATTAATTTCGAAATACTCAGTTTCGGAAAAAATTTTGTAAATAATTTTATGTGCCTGCGGCGCGTAAACTCGTTTTTATGACACAGTTTATAGTAGCGTAATGTTGTGTATCACGATATAGAGGAATTTAATGTAAGAATTGAACTGCGCATTTGCCTATAACCATACAGCGGAGCGTAATCTTCTTCTTCTTCGTACAGCGTTGGCACAGTACTAACAAAGCCTTGTACATTCGAACTGCGTATGCTCTATTACAAGAAGCTACTATTACACAAGATCGATAAAATCAAAATAATTTGACAATACATTTTTAAAGTTATTTTTCATAGTTTATTATATAGGAATCGTGAGTCGAAAGAATTCGTTTTTTTCATATGCGATTTATTCATATTATTTAAAGGAATGTGTATTAAAATTGTTTGAAAAATCAGGCAACGTGATTTGTATTTATTAATAATTTTTTAAGCACAATGAAATTGTGCACTAAATTATAGAAATTAAATTTTGTACATTTAAATGAAAAAAATTTTAATTGTGCATAAGACTAAAAGTAATAAATTCTTTCGACTATGGCGATATAAAATTAAAATACAATTATAAAATGTATGTATATTGTCTGATGTCTGGTTAAAAGTTGCAAACTACATCCTGCGCTCATCGAATGTTCAATATCCGAATTGAGACTGATGGAATGTCGAAATTCCAACATCCGAAGAAGGGCGCTTCGAATGTCGAATATTCGACATTCGACTATGAGGCCGATCAAATCGAAAAAATCCGGTCCGACAAATAAGGCGAATCGAATCGAAGTTGCGACATTCGATCCGACAGAATGCACAAGTCTAATTGGCACATATTCTATTTTATGTGATTTCGGTGCGTATACGAATTTTTATGCGTACACTCGAATCTAATCTCGTATTCATCATGATTCTCGTCCATTGCACTTGATATTTCGCGACTAATCCCAGCCATTTTGATTTTATCGATCTTGTGTAGTAGTAGCTTCTTGTAATGGAGCATACGCAGTTCGAATTTACAAGGCTTTGTCAGTACGGTGCCAACGCTGTACGAAGAAGAAGAAGATTACGCTCCGCTGTATGGTTATAGGCAAATGCGCAGTTCAATTCTTACATTAAATTCCTCTGTATCGTAATACACAACATTACGCAACTATAAATTGTGTCATAAAAACAAATTGACGCGCCGGAGGCACATAAAATTATTTACAAAATTTTTCCCGAAACTGAGTATTTAGAAATTAATAAATTTTACAAAAACTTTCAATAAAGTTTTAGAAAGTTAAAGTCGACAATTTTGCCACACCTTCAATTTATATCGTGGCCAAATATGAGGATTATCATTATTAATAATAATAATAATATTAATACCAGCCATTTATATTAATAATATTAATAACTCGAATAACTTGGTGAAAAATCAACCTATTTTTTTCTAAACGACAAGCGTCCGAGCGTGACTTATCCCGATTCGGTATGAAGTGAAAATTCGCCGAAACAAATGGCAGCAAATGGGTTCAGTTACGCTAGGTTAGGTGCTTGTAGATGAAGGAAAAAGTAGTCGATTTCCCGCCATTTTTTTTTAATTTTCGCTTTGTTCCAAATTAAATTGAATTAATCGATAAAATTAGGACATAAAAATAGGATGTAAAAAGAGTGCTCATTTGTTTTTTATATTTTTTAAATTTCAGTTTTTACTTGAGCGGATAAATAGCGCGCATTTTCGCTCTGCTTAAAACTCGCGTTTCTCTCGTTAGCGGGTATTCTGAAGGAAAATTTACACAAAATTTACTAACCGCTGTGTCCGCAGTTTTATGCAAATTTTATGTCAATTTCTTAAAGGCACATTTTATATGCAAATTTTGTGTGAATTTTTCATAAATTCATCATAAGAGATTTACATAAAAAAGCAGATGCACGGCTAGAAAACTTTAATTTGTGCAAATTCAAATTTATACACCACTGTAGTTCTTTACGATTTAATCTAATTTTTTTACTACATAACATTAAGATGTTCCAAGAGCTGTTTCGATTGCATTTTTTGAATTTTCTTTTTTCTTGAAATTTACAAATTTATATATTGAAATGATTATTAGTGAATAGCAAAAATGTCGACGAGCGATAGTGGAGGGCCGGCGAAGCCTCAAAAACATTTGATTAAAGCATATCTACAGCATTATCATTTATTCAAAGAAAAACCAAAGGATAGTAGCAGCATTTTTCGCGCCATTTGCAACCTCAGTTTGCAAGCGACGAAAACACAAAAAATTGAGAAACATTTACATTCCAAATTCCATTTGAAACACTCGAATGATAACGAAGATAAACAAAGTAGAAGCGGTAAATTTTTACAGAAATGGTTGGAAGATGTGCGCTTCGAACCTTGGTTGCAAGTGGTGCCGAACGACGAACACAAGTTTTGTTACACCTCGTGTAACTATGATGGTTCTTGCAGTGGCGGTATGAGTAATATATTGCGCGACGCTGAAAAAGTAGATCAGATTTAAAGATGTAAAGATGCAGGTTTCAAAACTTTAGATGATTTATCGGCAGAGAATATTTATGAGTTCGAGACTTCTTTCCATCCTTAGTTGAAATAACGCGAAATTGAGTTCGTTGAGTTGGGACTTTCAACAAACACGCCGTTTAGAAGTTCGCCCAAATTCTTAGTCTTTTTCCAAAAAACCAAGCCCATAATCCTCCAAAGTATGACCGCAGGTGCAATGAAAGTTTCGGCGATTCACAGAAACGTTTTAGCGCTGCACGAAGAATCTCGAATTGTCGAGATTTTTCAAAAAAGGAAATTTTCTGTACACGTCGATGAGACAAGTGATCCAAACGGATCCGTAAAGTGGATGTCGTTTTAAGTCAAATACGCCGAGATCCAGAAACTCTCGATACAGCGGAGGGATTGTCGAAAGTCATTGAATTAAATTCAACCAAACTGAACGCGGAGGGTATCTTTAGAGCATTTGAGGGGTACATGACCGAAAAAAAATTCTCTTTCGAACATTGTAGCCGTTTCTTGTCATAACGCTTCGGTCATGATAGGAAGCAACAAATCTTTCAAAACGCTTACGCAGCGCGAAAACCCATCAGTTATCTTTGTTCCGTGTGTTTGTCATAAACACGCATTAATTGCAAAAGATGCTTGTGAGAAAATCCCACCGTATATTAAGAAGTTTCTGCAAACGATTGTTCTTCACATAAACAGCACGAAACGATCTTAAATGTTCGCGCAGATCACTAGAGCTCTTCAAAACACAGAAGAAGTAATTCTAGATTACGCGAAAACGAGATGGCTCGGTCGACTCCTTTGCATCCAAAGAGTGCTTAAGTTGTATACAACACTTTTACATTATTTCACAGAATTTTCTTGTTCGCAAAAAAATCAAACTTTTACAGATATAAAAAATCAATTAGACGATCCAAGAACTTAGGCTTACCTTGCATTTTTGGGTTTCATTCTACATTTTTTTATTAATATCAATTTATTATTTCAAAGGAAAGATACACAAATTCACGAGCTTCACTCGAAATGCCTCTAATTTTTGAAGAACATCCCTTAACATTTTCTGAAAGAAGCTTTGTTGCCTTATTTCATCGAAGGCAGAATAGATTATCCTTTATCATCAAATCAAAAATCTTTGGATGAGGTAAATTTAGGCCATGAATGTAATGAGATTATCAAAAATTTGTCTCAGGATATGGAACGTAGTAAAGCTGTTATTGGAGAGATTCGTGATAAAGGTCTTGTTTTTTATGTAGAGACCGTCGAGAAAAGTATCGAAAGATTATATTACATTCGCGATCAATTCGGAGATTATGACAAAGCTGCTTTGGAAAGGGAATGGCGACCTCTCCCAACAGAGTTCGATTCCCAACCCGAAATCCCATTAGACATGCTCTCTTTTAATGAAATGTGGAAAACGATTTTTTCTCGCAGAGGCTGGGATGGAAATGCACCATTTCCACTTTTGGCATCGTTGGTAGGGTGCATTCGCTCCCTGCCTCATTCTAACGCATCTGCAGAAATGACGTTTTTTTTGTTGCCGGGCATCTTGACTAAGGAACGAAATAGACTGTCCAACGAATCCGTTAGCGCGTTAACAGTAGCGAAATCAGCAACAAAGCTCGAGGCAAGATTTGCTCCAACGTTTAATGAGGAACAGTTGTCGTTAATATCTGAGTAATTTGTACCAAGCGCCGAAGGAGAAAGCGAATCTTTTAACTTTGTACCCGGATAGTGAATGAATGCGAATTTTTTATGGTTTTTTTTATAGTTTTTATAGTACTTCTATCTTCATGTTACTTTTGTAAATATTTTCAATCTTTCTTTATTTTTGGTGATTTTTTTATCCTGTAAGGCTTTTTTCATCCTTGGGTCTTAATAAATTCATTTTCTTCTTATGGCCCAAAACACCAATTTTTTTTTTGTTTTATCCCTTTTAATTCTGCAAATTTAAAAAAAGTATTTTCTGGGAACCAGCGTAAGTAATTAAGGATTTACGTGAAAATTACATGATTTTTGCATGAAATTTGAACGAAGTTTATTCCAAATTTACATAAATTTCTGTTTACGATTAGAAACGATTGAAGCGTTCGCGTTATGATTTAATCGTATTTCTGAATAGAAAAATTAAAAATCAATACGATTGCAGCGAATGTCTCATTCGTATTTAATTTCACTTTTCTGAATTTCAAAATAAGGATTAAAGACGATTGCTGTGCTTAATTTAAACAATTTCAGGACTATAATTATAAGAATAATAGTTAATTTGAGTATTAAAATTAATATAATGTATCAAATCTATAAAGTAAAAACATTGTTTGATTAATGTTTTCACTTAAACCTTCAAACATTAATCTATTCAAAATTTTACTAGAAAGTTGATCTTACAGTGTTCAACTCTTCCTAAAATTTTACAAAATCTCATAAATTTGCATTTTATATATTCGAAAAAAAGTATAATTATTTTGATCATGTAATATACTATATTCCGTAAAAATTTTCATTTAGCTGATCTTACAAAATTGTTGAATGATTTGAAAACTAATTAAAGAATCTTTCAATAAATTTCAAAGTCATTGAATGCTTGAAGTCTTATTTCATGTTCCTCAAGTATAGAATGAAAATATTTTGTTCCTGAGTTGGATTTAAATTTTATCTTAATTTCATATTGCTTAAGCAGAGATTTTTATTGAAAAAATTAAATGTTGTACGAAAAAGAGAATTTTTTCAAATGAAGTAGTTGACTTAAAAACTACAAAACTTTTCAACTAATATATTGACGTGAAATTTCAAACAATTTTTGACTTTTGATTAAAAATTATTTAAATATACGGGTAAGATGTATGGAAATCCGAAATTCATGATTTAAGATTTATTTTGAAAACCTAAAATTCTATTCAATTTTCATATTGGTTAAAATTCTAAATATTGATTGGTATTAAATTTTACTGAACGTTTATTTTTCAAGTGTTAAAATCCTTATACAATTTCGTAGAACCTTTTAGATATTTAAATCAAGCAAATTTTTTCAAAAATATTGACAAAAGAAGTATTATTTCTTTAACTACATATTTCGTAAATTCGAAATTATCGTCTGATTCCCGCCTCTTTTGCACGGAGTCAAGAAAAATACAATTCTCAATTTCGACTCTATAACAGATAGCGTGAAATCTAAAAATAGCATTGCAAGGAAGAAGCGAGGAGAATAAGGAGAAGTTGGAGGTGTCGTTCTCGAATGCAACAACGACAAGGAAGGACCAAAGCAGCGCGCCCCGTCGTCTCTCCCTACTCGCTTTACATCGATACGGCGTGCAACCGCGTCTATAGGTACCCCGGTTTGCAATTTGAACACACTGTGCCATACGCGTCCCACTGAAATGTTTATAGTCTTACTATTTCGTGTATTTTATTGATCATTTCTTAAGAAGTCACTTCTTTTGGACGGCCAGGACGCTCAACATTACTTGTGCTAATATGTGTACGGCCGCAACGAAATTCAGTTAACCACTTATGAATCATGCCATGCGATGGAGCAGGCTCCTTATAATATTTTTCGAGCTTTTCTTCAGTTTCTTTGATTGATTTTCCTGGTAGAAAATAATGCTTAATAAGCACGTGAAACTCGCTTTTATCCATGGTTTTGTTTTAACAATGATAAACTAAATTCAACTGGCTGTAAAAAATTTTCTAAGCAACGTACTGACTTGAAACCTTGTAAACGCACTGATATTAGATGGTATTCTCTTAGAGTAGTAACATATTTGTGGGATGCGCGTGTAACTTAAATATAGTGTGTTATCATTGTCTACGTATCAGTGCGTCGCATCCTGCCGCAACCCTCGGCACCGTGGCTATAAAAGGTGTAGTAAAACGTAGTTAACTACTTTTTACCTCCTAGTCGAGAAAAACCTCTAAAAAAATTATAGATAGGGACCTGGTGAATTAAAAAAACCAACAGTGCCAAAAGTCACGTTGTTGAAAACCGCCAGCACCGTAGGGCAAATCATCGCGCGCTCAGGCCAATTTTTCTTATTACCGCGCTTATGTACGGGACGCAATCTTTTTGTTTTGTTTTAAGAAATCGAATCTTTTATTGACTCGTATTATTATGTGACGCAATTACAACAAATGTTAATGTACACTTTTTTAAATACTGTTTTTTATAAATTTATTTATAAATCTGGCTTTTTCTTTTTTAATATTATCACATATAAATTTACTCATTAAATAAGTAGATATAGTTTTTAACTGTAAATAAGTGGTTTTTACGAGTTTGAAATTTTAAAAAGTTTAAAAGTATAAAGGGTTGTCAAATCTGGCAACCCTGGATTGTAGAGCGCTCCTCAGAACGTCACGTGACAGTGAAATAGTGTGGCGTGGAGAGGAGCGTGAAACTTAAAATAAACGAGACGCTCGACTTGAAATAAATGAGACTTGACTGTATTGTATTGTTTGGTTTGAAGGAAATCTAACCCCTTTAAGCGTAGATTTTTAGCACATACTTATCAGCTGTCATTTGATTATATATGAATATGAAATTAATTTTAATTCGAGATTGTAATTTAAGTTTGATTTAAGATTTTAATCTAAAATTCTAATTTAATGTTATTGGAGCTTATTTTGTGTGATCATTTTGAGTTTAAATGGAAATAAATATTTGATTCTACTGTACGTTTATAATGACAAGCCCTGCATCCCCAATTTTCTCCTTCCCACAACCCTCACATGATTGTCGCTTAGCAAGTAACTTATTTCAAGAAATACTCTACAATCCAGAGTTGCCAGATTTGACAACCCTTTATACTTTCATTTTGTATTTTTGGTGTTTACTTTATACTTTTAAACTTTTTACAATTTTAAACTCGTAAAAAACACTTATTTACAGTTAAAAACTATATCTATTAACGTTTTGGTATTTTGTATCTACATTGGGTCAGCTCATTTCCATCAAGAATAAAGCATTGAAAGGACATGTCCTAGATATATAAAACAAGAAGCATGTTTAAGAAAGATAAAAAAGGGGGTAAAAAAGGCGAAGGTTTCGGTCACAAATGGGGGCCCTCTTCAGTGCCAGCTAATTTTTTGATCTTAATGACTAAGCTGTAAGCGTGCAAAAAATCATTTATTTATAGTAAAAACTAGATTTTTTTTGTTTTTATGTTTTTTTGTTCTCTTAAGTAGGATATTTTATAAAAATGTGCAAGGGACTAATGCATTGGGGCAAGTTCCAAGGCGTTCAGTAATCAGACCTCTGCAAACCACAGTCTTCAAAAAACGAGAAGAAAGGCTCCTGTTTAGCCGATTCGTGAAGAGTGTGTGGTTAGGCATTTTCATCGATAACTAAGATATAATGGTATTTAAATTATTTGTTTAATGCTAGAATAAGTTTAGCATACAACTACGCTGCTGTGATTCAAAAAAGGCCTTTAATCAATAACTCTAAAATATGTTTTATTTGTCGTCTTAAACTTAAATATATTTATTTAATCTGACGACTGTATAGTTACAAGTATAACTATACTGCGCCTTGAAGTAAAAGAAAGACTTTTTATCAATATAACTCTAAGATGTTTTCTATTTGTGATCTTAAACATATTTGTTTAAATCATCTACTATGATTATAAGCATATATCTGTACTGTGATGTGAAGCAAAATAATATATTTTAAATGAAAAGGACTTCCGAAGTAAAAATTGAAAAGCAATAATATATATGCACAATTTCTGCTTATGTATAAGCCACTTTTATTATTTTATGCTTTTCAATTAATGTGCTGTAACTACCACATAAGCATAAATATTTTATTCATCGTTCAATAAATGTAAAAATTCTTATAATTACGATTTCTTCATAATCATTTTCAAATATCCTTCCTCATAAGGGTATTGATCAATGCATTGAAAAGCTACAGGAAAATTATTAGATTGGATTATAATAAAGCGAAATGCATTTCACATATAAGTACAAATAGTATAAACAATATTTGGCAATCCTATGAACTTCCGAACCAGCAGTGAGAAACAACTTATTTCAAAACTTTTGCGTTGTGTTTACATTCATTTTTGCAATATTAATATTAATAATCGCGCTCTGAAATTTTCGGATTTTATAAAGAATTATACAGTCTGTTCAACAAGAGCGAGTCCTCGATTTTTCGAAAACTATTAGAGATTTTAAAATAAAAATACTCTCAAAGGACTACGGCGCTACTACCTAATAGATAGTCCAGTTCCCATCGTTGTCCAGAATGGCCTGGCACCTTTTTGACATGATTTCCACTAATTTTTCAGCGTAGTCCGTTGGTAATTCTTGCCATATCTTCCTGATTTTTTGCGAGAGCTGTTTCAGGTTCAACACACGTTTTCCCGCAAGCTTCCTCTTTAAAACACTCCAGACATTTTGATTGGATTCGCATCGGGGGACTGTGATGGCCAGTCCAAAGTTGTGATGCCATTTTCTGTTTTCCAGGCGGTGCAGAGACGGCTTCGATGTTTCGGGTCGTTATCTTCTTGTAAGATCCAATCGCTTCCAAACCCAAAACCGCGCTGTGAGAAGCACCCCTAAACATGGACCTTCACGGGGTATTTAACGGTTCGCTGAAGTAATCTACTGCCAACGGTAGACCAGGCATACATTATGGGAACCCATGCCCAGAACGACGCTTCATCAGAAAAAATGATATTCGACCAGTCACGGTCGAAATTTTCAGCAGCCCATGCCATTCGTTTTTCCATATAGGTTTCTGAAAGCAGGGGTTTTTGCCTCGTGCTACGGTATTTTATATTCGATTCAGCCAGACGCTGTCGAATGGTGTTTATACTGATGTTGACTCTCTTTTCGGCTAGAATAACCTTGGCCTATCGTATCCGTAGAGTGGGGAGACGCTCGAACAGCTTTATGATCGCTTTATCCTGCTTGCTCGTTGTTGCTCACGATTTGCCTCTTTCAGGCAGATCGTCGACTGTTTTATTGGCTTTATAACGCTCAACCCCCTTCTTCACGAACGATTTCGACTTTTTGATGTATTTAGCAGCGGCTGTATAGGACATAAGTGGTCCCTTTGGATGGGTACACAAGAAGACCGCTTCAAAACGTTTCGCGTACACAGAACTCATTATGACTCACGTCTGCTCTCTCGGACGATTCGAGCGCTACTGAATCGCGTTGGTAATTACGCCGTAGTTCTTTGAATCTACTTTCATTAAAAAAAAAGTTCAAATATCTCTAATAGTCTTCGAAAAATCGAAAACTCGCTCTTGTTGAACAGACTGTATTTAAGTCAGCTGTAAACAATTGCTACTTGACAACAGACATTACGACGACTGTCCTAGAAGAGTGATTAGTGCGTGTACATGTGCCGATCCAGTCAAAATCTCAGTTCCCTGGTGAGTTAATATTTTCTTAGATACCTGTATTTTGTTTCTATTTATGCATAGTTAATTATGATTTATAAAAATATAGCATCTTAATAATTGAAAATACCGATAAAAACATTAGTCTTATTAATAACCTCAAATGTATGCCCGTTTTATCAGTACTTTGGCGTTAGTCCCATGTCTAGTAATTGCGCCAGAAGACTGACGTGTTTCCAGGGTACTGATGCTCTTCATTAAAAATATTTATTTTTAATGGTTAAAGAAAAACAAAGGTTACAGTACTTTAAAAAATGGAGAAAGGACAAAGAAAATCTGTTGAGGAAATGTAACCTCGGGAGCAACGAATAACCAGAAAAAATGGAAAAAATATTCATCAAACTATCGACAAAAACAATCGTTGAACCGAACAACGAATAATTTTATACATCACTATACACCTTCAACTACTGACGATGAAAGGCTACCAATAGTTCCTGAAAATGATACACCTATTATTAACGTAAATGAAAGAGCAAAAGAAGCAAAGAAAAGAAGCGTTAGACAGAGAAAGCAAAGAAACAAGCAATTAAGAAAAATGGAAGCGGAAATCTTAACACTTAAAACTAAACTAAATACTCAGCGTCAAAAGTATAAAAGAGCTAAAGAAAAGTTCAAGAAAACTGTAAAATCCTCTGAAAAAAGTCTAGAAACGAGAATCAAAGAAATGAGTGAAGATGTAACCAAAAATAAAGAATTAGCAAAGAAGGCCCTTTTCGGTGAAGTTATTAAAATCCAACTAGAAGAAAACTACGCAAAAATCAAGAGTCATAAAAAAAAGAGAGTTTAAACAAGTTATATCTGGAAATTTAGTTGACAAATATAAACTATGTAGGATCAAAAATAGCGCAGTGACATATAAAAAAACTAAGCAAAACCTTCCAAACTAAATGAAAATGACAAGTAAAATTTAGTTGAAAATTTAATTCAGCAAGTTTTAAAAGATGACGCTAATAGCCGCCAAGCAGCAGGAAAGAAAGAATTTGTTTCTCGAAAACAAATTAAAAAACAGAAGCGATACCTTCTTAATAATTTAAAAAATCTACATAAGAAGTTTTTAAAAACTGTTCCGTTTGTAATCAGTTATTCTCTGTTTGCTCGACTATGACCATTTTGGGTCTTACCCCCTGCTTTGTCAAATCGTGATACCTGTGCTTGTACGTTCCACGAAAACATGGACCTTAAGCTTGCTGCTTTAAAAAATGCAAATATTTTTACAACAGTAAGTAATCATCAAACTATGCTCGAAATACTTTGTTGCGATCGATATGCTGAAAGATGTCTGCAGAGGACATGTGATTGCTACAGGAGGTGACGTTACCGATTCAAAAGAGTTTGCTTAATATGTGCATCTTATAAAATTATCGCCATCACATCAAGCTCACCTGTGATGTTAAAATTATAAATTCACCACGAGTGCGTTACGAACTTACTGATGAAAATCATAAAGTCACGATCATATGATACATCATCTCGAGTGCGTATCTAGCTCTCACTGTGCAAATCGTCATGTGATTTTGGAATAAAAATCACAAATGTTATCTGGGGTATTACCTTGTTACAGATAATTTTAATAGTAACTCATGTAATTTATTCTTAAAATATGTGATATTATTAGATTTTAAGAACTTTAGGACAGAACAAGCTTTAAATAACAATAAATCTTATAAAATGTTTATGAAATTGTGTATTCAATCAGTCCTATGTTATCCTCGTCAGTCCCATGGCAGTCAAATTTAAAAAAATAGAAATATCTCAAAAACTACTAAAAAGAGTGACTGGACCGATCTAGGTTAGTATATTTATTATATTATCTATCTAAAATACCTGAAGACGAAGCCATTTAATATAAAAATTATAATAAACAAAATACCTCTCAAAGTAACCCAACTTTTGTAGAATCATCCATAAACACAAAACTAAAAAAAGTGCGATTTTTTGGTTTTGAATGTTGATAAAAAATTTTAAATCATAATTCGTTGTTCAAAACATGACACAAATACTCTATGACCAACCTTTCTTCTGATTGCGCAGTCCGTTTTATGAAATAAATAATGTCATAACAATATGTAAACATAAACAGTATGTAATAATGTCAAACAATGTCACTATAAGCTCCCAAAGATTGATGGCTGAAATGAACACGAGTCGAATAGGGCTGGATAATACAAATAAAATATTTTTAAAAAATATATTTACTGTAACGATACTTACTATTATATCCTTTTGAGCGAATCAAGTTTCGCATTTATCTCATTCATTTCTTTCTTATGGCGGTCCTCCATATCCTTCAACAGCTTGAGAATTTTACTCTCCATGATTAAATTAACTTTTATGATCTATTTTGAAGAGAATAGAAACTCTTTTGCTTCTAATATTGATTTTAACATACTCAAATAAAATCAATATCACCTATATGAGAAGTTAGGCATACTTATAAATTTTCATTACAACTAACTTCAAGTCAATAAAGCGGAAATTCAAAAAAATTTAGAAATTATAGCCAAATACAAACATTAATAAAAAACTTTTTAAAGAATTGAGGAGTTGTAAAAGGAAAAGAGTGATAAAAAACTTACAAAAACTTTTTTCTAACAGCAAATAAAACATAACATAATAGGTTTCAAGAAATTTATAACTTTAAAAATGTCAAAATCCTCACTGATGTTTATGTAATCAAATCCTCGATAACCAATGATTATTGTAAAAATTGTTCCCGGGACTAGAATAAAGGTTTCAAAATTCTGCAAACTGGCTCAGAAGTCCTCATATTGAATAGTTTTGAAAAATCATTTTTTCAAAACTTCAATAATCATAGCGGCCGTTCTAGAGTAGCCAAGTTCCAAATACAAACAAAATATCACCTAAATATTTGACTGTGACCAAAATAATGGCTATAAATTCTTCCAATTCAGTTCATAAGTAGATATTTCTGCCTTCCATTAGTTCCAACAGCTGTGATTGAAGATTTGTAAATACTTGTATAATTTTTTACAACTTTTTAGTATAAGAACTAACAGAATACATGAACGTAGACTCCTGAGCCAGTTTGCAGAATTTTGAAACCTTCATTTTAGTCCCGGGAACAATGTTTACAATAATCAATGGCTATCGAGGATTTGACTCCATAAACATCAGTTAGTGTTTTGATATTTTTTTCAGAATGATAAATTAAAAGGTTAGCTTTAAGATGTTTCAAACTATTGTTACATGATTATGTATGTGCTTTTGCTACTGAAACTTATAAGAAGCATAGATACCTACACAATTTTAGTTCTTAAATCCTTTATTTTCTCCTCCTGCTTCATTTTTGACTCTTTCTGAAAAAGAAAAAAAACATTTCACAAAGTAAACGTCTCTTTTCAAGAATACCATTGAAAGTGAAATAAAAAATACTTATCTGAATTTTACATCAAATTAAAAATGTTTGATTTTTTTAAACTTCATTTGAAGTGGGTAGATATTTTTCTAAAAATTCAAAACATATTTTTTTAATTGAAATTTTACATTCAAAAAATGTTAAATATTTTTCATCATAGAGATTTAAAATCTTACCATTCTCTTTGCCATAAATTATTCCTGTTCATTTATCAATCTTTTAGAGCAACAAATCTCTTGATTTGTTTACTATTTACACTTGTGTATCTGAATAATAAATCCACTCATTGTTGTTTAGAATTCTGCCGCACTTTCGACAATATTTTTATAACATGACACTTTTAATTTTAATATTTTTACTATTTTTTCAAAAATGACATTTGGAAACCTAACCTGTACCATATTTAAAATTAAATATGGATAGGTTTTACTATTACCGACCTAGAAAAAAGCGAACAGACATGCGCAAGACATGCACGACCTCTTTCGAGCTGGCGCAAATTTCAAAAACCGCCTGAAAAAGATCTTTTCGAATAGCGAAAGTGCATGCTGGGCGGTATTTCGTATACTAAACTACTCCCAATTATATTCCCTATTCTGCGACCCACTCGTGTCCTCTCTGTATAATTATATAACTGATATATAACTGAAAATTTGACTCTTTTGAAAAATTAGAGCTCCAAGCTTAAAACCAAAAATTTGATGGAAAAGTGACAACATTGTAAAAAATAACTATTCAGGAAATTTACATTTATATTCTGTAAAATTTAACTAGGAGACTATTCAAATATGTAAAAAATAACAAACCTACTTTTATTATTTGTAAAATATAAATTTTTTACATATAGTAAAAAATAACTTTAAAAAAAAAGTGTAGTAATGATACTGACTCAAATATTCATCTAAAGAGTTGACGTAACAAGCTGAGAAATAAATAAATCCGTAATCGATTCGATTAGTTAAACCGGAGATAAAGAATTTCAAGTATAAGAAAATTTAACATTTCATATCAAATTTTGTCAAAATTTGAAATCGATATAAATTTTTTTTTTTTTTTTTCTAAAAACCCCGATACGGGTGTCGACTAAACTGATGAGAAGATCCCACACAAAAATTCAAGATATTTGAAAATTCGAAAAAAAATGTTCCTTGAATTCGTACAATTTGTAAAATAATGTCCCATATATCTCTTTTTTAGTTCACGAAATAATTTGACAAGTTGTCCATATGTGGCTTCCTGTGATCAAACTTTGCAAATTTTGGTTTTGTTCCACAAATTCGATTTTTAAATTATATATTTTTTTAATGTAGCACTATGTGACAGCAATGGAAAACCGAAGTCCATATATATTTCTATTTTTTAGTTTGTGAGATAATTACAAGAGTTCGCCCATAACAGTCTTGTTCGGGTCAAACTTTGCTAATTTTGCTTCCACTCCGCAAACTTGATTTTTAATTTTTTTTTTATTGCAGCACTATGTGACTGCAATGAAAAATCGATGTCCATATATATTTCTCCTTTTTAGTTTGTGAGATAATTACAAGAGTTCGCCCATAACAGTCTTGTTCGGGTCAAACTTTGCTAATTTTGCTTCCACTCTGCAAACTCGATTTTTAATTTACATTTTTCTATTGTAGCACTATGTGACTGCAGCCAAAAACCGAAGTCTCTATATATGTCTCTTTTTCAGATTACGAGATTGCTTGGGTCAAAGTTCAAAATTTTTTCTTTTCAATAAAAAATGTTGTTTTTGTTGAAAATCTCTGTTCTGTATATTTTGGATTGTTTTAAAGATCATATGACGAAAAAAAAGAAAAAAATTTGTAGGTCTTTATTTATTTAATAATATTGTATCATAACGTTTTTTCGTATCTCGTATAATTTAACTGGAAAATGGAATTTTAATATTGACTTTTTTCGAATTTGAATATGTTGTAACATTTCTAATTTTGATTTAATCAAAAAATGTTATCAGGATAATTTGTAGAGATTTATGAGCACTATCAAAAACTAGTATTGAAATTTTTGATTTTTTCAAAAAAATTATTTTCAAAAACACAAAAGTAGTGCTCAATCCCTCAATTTTGATTGGATGTGGCTGGTTAACGAACTTGTCCTTACTTTTTCGGCTCCGATAAAGTGTGCCAAAGCTCAATTCAATCTGATAATTCTATCGAGAGTTATGCCGCACACGACCTACTACAGACAGCCAGACAGACACTTTCGTAAAAACCATTTTTTCTGACTCAGGGGGTCTCAAAACGTAAAGATTTGATGAAAATTTCGAAAGTCATTTTTCACATAAAACCAATACCTTCTCATCCATGATGAGAATGTAAAAAAGTCACACGAGACGTCTATCCAATTCAATCCAAGACTTCAATCTGAACGAATCCATAGCAATTTTTGACATGAAATCAATCCGATCTCAGATTAATCTGAATCAAATTCCCAATCCGAATCAGTCTGAATGTTTTTGAAGACGGAATATTCCCGATTGGGAAATCGGTTGAGATAAACTCGAGCTCGGATTCATCAGAATTTAAAACTTGGTTTGGATTTAATTTTGAGATTAATTTTGTGATCGTTTTTTATCAAACGAGATTTAAATCGTATTTTGGATTAGTGTGGAATGATCCAGAAACAGATTTTGGAATGGGGCGCAATAGCTGTAATTCACTCGGGTTGAATCCGAGTATAAGATCTTGAATTTTTCCGATCTGACAGGGTGAAATCCTACAGAGATTTCCATCTGAGATCCCAAGTTTGAAATTTCATATACGACTATAATAATTTTCCCATAATATTTTTTTGTGTTAATGATATTTTATTATCAATCACTCCTATATATTTATTCCCTGGCAAAAATTCAGGTACCCAACTGTGATTATAGCCTAGAACAACCTATATAGGGACCCGTGTCAGATTCCACATAGGGAAATGAGAAACAACATAGGATTCTATAGTAATTCACATTCCACCATGCATATTTCTACATATGACTGTTGAAAAGTTACAGAAAATTAATCAGCAATACATGAAGGCACTGGACTCTGAACTGGCATTGAAAAACTGATTGATTTTATTTATCATACATTATCATCCTTTCTGCGCGAGTGATGTAATTCTTAAGTTAGAGAACATTTTTAGTCATAATGCTGTAGTCCGGACAGTTGGTCTTTATAAAAATGAGGTTCACTATAGTCTTTGTTTTATTGATAGGTTTGTGCGCTGAACTACCAGGGTAAGTTGAATGAGAATATTTATTAGTTGCTTCGTGAGTTATTATAGATATTTAAGTTGTGCAATCGTTTGGTTTAATTTTTCAGTATTGCAAATTGCGAAAATGATTGGTTCTTTCCAAAGAATTTTATTATTGGCGCTGCCAGCGCTTCATATCAAGTCGAAGGAGGCTGGAACGCAAGTGGTAAGAATACACGGAGAAAAATATTTGAAGTAATTTTACTCAACTTCCGATCAAATTTGGGACATAAGGACAAGTTAGAAGTTATTTAGTATCATTGTATTTATTTGTGATACATTAAATGTTCAAAAATGAATCATAGTTGAGTAAAATTCAGAAGTGTAGGGTGAAGTATGAAAGCGTGCATTAAAAATTTTTAAATATATATATTATTACTCGTAGTATAATTATAAAAAACCAATCTTTTATTAAATCACATAAATAGTAGAGCTTTCCGTTCATTCTACTCTACGCTTCAATAGAGAGTTGAGTAAACCGTGAATCGCAAGATTCATAATTCAAATTATGAAAATTTAAACAAAAAAAAGTCGATAAGTGTATTACATAAAATATGAAATATCACATAAATTACTCAGGCAGAATAATAATTTGGAATTCGCAAATGTAAAATCCATATTTTGAAAATATAAAACACAGAAAATAAAAGAACCTTCTTTTAAATCTTTTTATACAAAATACTTCTTAATAATAATGCAATTTTTTAATGTGCATTTGAAAATTTAGTTTCACTAAACTTCATACGTCGTATAATAAAAATGTATACTAAATGTAATTTAATAATTATATTATATATATTAATCATCATAGTTATAATAATTGATTAATTATATTAATTTTTAAAAATATTTTATTAATCATTTATGTAAAAAGTCGATTTATTTTTACTTGAGTAAGGCTAAAAAATTTTATTGACGGCACTTACTCTCACAAGCACTGAATAACTCATGCAGTCAGTATATAACAAAGTTCCAAGTTTTATATCTCAGCATTGTAAGCGAGCGTGTGCGTGATTCGATGAAAGCGTATCGTACTATATATAAGTGTAGTTGTTAGGTTTATATATGTAAGGTTATATGTTTAAGTGTATTTGTGATTTGAAATGTGATTGGCTACGTCTGGATGGTGTGAATGTATTTGTATGTTGTTTATGTATGTACCTGATGACTATTGGTAGGCTCGAGGTAAGAATTTTTTTTTATTTGAGAGGAGCATACCATTGCCAGTTCAAATAATACGCCCGATGCTCATTTTACCCAACTACGGTTTGAAGCACCTCAAGCGTCGGTGATATACTTATACTTTTCATGTTAACCCACTGACGCATGTTGGTGCCCTGTCGTCGATAACGTTTTACTCAACTCCTTACTATTCCCTATGTAACGCTTATTGTTATTCAATTTGGGTGAATTAGGTATATATCAAATTGATTTTACCCGACTAGGAGTTAATAGATGTTCAAATGTCCTTATGTCCCAAGTTTAATCGACAGAGTTGAGTAAAATTACTTCAACTATTTTTCTCCGTGTATATACATAGTATACTCGAAAATAGAAATCTTATTATTTAACTAAGACTAAAATACAAAGTTATCCCTCGCTATAAAATTTGATCTATCAGAGTGGAATTATATATACTCCGTTCTATTAAATACAGATTCTGGTGCCATATTCCAATTAAACAGATAGATTTTATCAAATTCAATAAAAAATGAATATTTCAATCAAATTCTGCCAGCACATTTGGAAAGGAATTATATTTACTTACACTGAGAATAAAATAGTATATTACATTACAAGGGGCGAAACAGAGCGATTGCATGAGTGTGAAGTTTGCTGCCCGAGTGAAACGAGGGCTGCAATCACATGAAATGCTTTCGCTGTGTTTTGTTTCGAGTAATGTATACTATTTTTCATAGCAACTCTTTTGAGAATCTGATTGGCTGTAACTGTGGAGCGGGTTGAAACAGCGACTTTCAACCCTAGGGTTGAAAATCGTAGTTTCAACCCGCTCTACAGGTACTGAAAATCGGATTTTCAAAGGAGGCGCTATGAAAATGTTATTGACTATAGCAATTCTACCAAAAGGATGTATATTATTAATTCAAAAAAATATGCTATAAAAACCGATACATATGCTACCAATTCTGTAGCATATTGATTTGAATCAATGATATACATGCCTTTGGCAGAAATGCTATAGATTCAATAGCATTTTTTTCATAGCGTATGTGTTGCAAAATAAGTTGCATAGCAATCTTTTTACTTGAATATTCCAACGCAATTTTACTAAGTAGTTTTTACATGCCACTTAACATTTCTAAACCTTTACTTATTTTGAAGATAAAGGAGAGAATGTTTGGGATAGATTAACTCATGAAAAGCCTTATCTCATCGTCGATGGAAGTAACGGAGACGTAGCTTGTGATTCTATTAACAAGTACAAGGAGGATGTTGCAATTCTTAAAGATATAGGGGTAAGATACCTACACTAAGAGACTTTTTTATCAGAATTAATGATAAATATTAATGAATATTTATTATATTAGTGTTCCAAAAAATCAGAAAAAAAATAGAAAAGAAAAACAGAGGCGGATTAAATTTTAAATTACACAACTCGCGGAAGTTCGAGTATATTTGCTTCAACCGTTTGAAATTTTATGCTTAACTTCAGATGAGAATATGTGTGCAGAAATTCAAACGTACAAATTTTAAAGTGGAACTAATTGAGAGATTATCAATTATCACGTTGAATTGCCTATATTGGATTTATGTCAATAAACTAGTTAAAAATATTTTGTTTTGAAGTCAAAGGTTTTAAAGAAAAATCAGAATTTCGAAATCTCTGATTGAACTCATTGCCAAGAACGGAAAAATGTTTTGTAAAAATTTTCCAAACATTTTTACACAAGTAAGAAATTTGAAAGTTAAATTTTCAAGATCCAAAAAGGAGTCGGTATACGTCGGCATGTTGGTATACCGACATGCTGGAGTTATATCTCGGTACTGGATGTCCCAAACTGCATCGTAAACGACATCGTTTACGACGTAGTACCCCAAACAGAAATCATGACACTCTGCCGATTGTGGAAAAAGTAATTTTCCGACAGTAAATGTACAAGGTTCACCCAGTGTCTAATCGACTCTGATAATTAACACTGTAGAATACCAGTGTTTGTACAAAGTTTATTCGACACTGGTACACTCTAAAAAAAATTTATTCATAGTGACGTTAGGTTCCTTTTAGAATGCATCCATTGAAATTAAGCAGATTTCTTTTGTCTATCAACAGAATCGATTTACTGTTATTGTAGTATTGATGATAACCGATTTAATATTGGCATTTGTCAAAGTTGGGCTTGTGTACATTTCTAATATTTATATTAGGTTATATCATACGATTTGTTTTCTTTTAACCTCGAAATTATTTTTTTTTGGTACGAGAAAGGATTTCATTTCAAGACCAAAGGAAATACTTTGACAGTAAAAGGTTAGCATTTGAAACGATAATCGTTTAACTGCTAAAGGATTTCCTCTCATGCCAATTTTGAATAGAAAATCCTTTAATAGTAAAGGGAATCGTTTGAGAGTCAATAGTCTGTTTTTAGAGTCTAGTCTCCTTTATAAAATGTCTTTAACCGTAAAACATGGATTTAATAATAGATGTATATAACCTGCATTTCAGAAATGTTGATAGCCAGCGTTGAAAACATGTTGGTTACCAGTATTGACACAATGTTGGAAACTGGTGTTGTACCAACGCAGTACATCGTTATCATTTTTTTTGATTTTGATATTTTTTTGAAATAGATGCGTGAATTTATTTCTTTTATTTGATGAGTGTGAATTTGTTTTACAATAGTATATTATGTGCCTAGGCGCATGATGAGGGTTATTACGCGACGAGCGACAATGCTCGCAGGAGATCGAAGCTGAGACAAAGTCGAGACAAAGCCGAGGCGCGATCAGTCTTGCGAGCATTGTCGTGAGTCTCGTAATTTCCCGAATTGTGTGCATTGGCACGTATTCTATTTTATGTGACTATTTTCTCGATCTTGTGTAGTAGTAGCGTATTGTAATAGAGCATGCGCAGTTCAAATGTACAAGGCTTTGTCAGTACGGTACCAACGCTGTACGAAGAAGAACAAGAATAAGAAGAAGACTACGCTCCGCTTTATGGTTATAGGCACATGCGCAGTTCAATTTTTACATTACATTAATCTGTATCGTAATACACAACATTACGCTACTCTCAACTGTAGCGTAGAAACGAGTTTATGCGCCGGAGGCACATAAAATATGTTATCCATATTTCATGACAAATTACTCTACCTCATAGAAGTAGGTAGCTTGGGTCGTCAACATAGTTAGAATTAGTTAGGATAGAGGTTCGAAACCAGCTGCGATTGCAAATTTTTAATTGTGTTTAAGCGAGACAGTATGTTAAGAGACTGTATGTAATAAATATATATATATATATATTATTATTATATATTTATATTATATATATATATATATATATATATATATATATATATATATCATTTATTCCAATTGATCATAAAATAATTGATTATAATTAATTTTATGTGCCTCAGCCGCGGAAACTTGTTTTTCCGTTACAGCTGAGAGTAAAGCAATGTTGTATATTCCGTTACAGAGGAATACAATGTAGAAATTGAACTGCGCATGTGCATTATAGTCTTACAGCGGAACGGAATCTATTTCTTATTCTTCTTCTTCGTACAGCGTTAGCACTGACTACTACACAAGACCGATAAAATCAAAATGGCCGGGACTAGTCGCCAATTTGCGCCCGCTTCGTACAACTAGCGCAGCAAACAACTACAATAAGTACTAGATTAGATTCCAATGTACGCATTAAAACTCGTATCCGCACCACAGTCACATAAAATAGAATATGTGCCAATACATACAATTCCGGACATTGCGAGACTCGCGACAATGCTCGCAGGACTGATCGCGCCTCGGATTCGTCTCGGCTTTGTCTCGGCTTTGCCTCAGCTATGTCTCGGCTACGCCTCGACCACGCCTTGGCTTTGATCTCCTGCGAGCATTGTCGCTCGTCACGCAATCACCCTCATTGTGTGCCTAGGCACATAATATACTATTCTTCAATTTACAAGAGAATATTATTTCAATATCATACATGAGTATATAAATGTGAATAGTTCTAATACCAATGTTCAATTTTTCTGCCTTTTCGAACATAAATATATAAAAAATTAAACTATTTTTATCATTTCCTCTAATAAAGAGTTTCTTAATGCATATTAATGTTATAGTAATGTGCACTAATAGAAAGGAATGGTTGTTACAACCATATTTATGATTATTTTAACCTTACTTTATTGCTGGCATTAATATAACAGCATGAGATGCGTATTTTGAACATTCGATTATTACTGAATAAGTATGAAAGAATCAACCATATTATTGGTTGCTATAGCAATATTTATTCTGTTTGCCTTCCCATATTATGTTTCTGATTCAATCAGTTTCACTTATCATATTTTGATTGCCGTGTTCAACATGCTGCATAGTTTAGAAAAACATATTGTATCATAAATACAATTATAAATTCCTAACTTACAACCGAATGACTACATCTTCCAAACCATTTCAATCAGTGTGAGTGTTATAAAAATGTTAACTCAGCTTTACAACATTACAGTTCATTTCATTTGCTGCAAAGAATTTATATATATATGGGTAATTCCATATTCGATTGACAGTCGATGTCGCAGATTTGAACAAGATAATTTTTTTTCGGTTCTTTATCAACAATAAATAGACACGTATTTTTTTGTTTGGCCAAAAAAATTTTTTTTACAAGTATACGATTTTTCGAATTTTCTAAGAAATGATATTTTCGATATAGCAAGCGCACTTTCAAGCCTGTTTATATTGAAAACAATTGTTCGCACAAAAAGTTTTCCAAATTACGAATATTAGGGTTTTGATTCTTCTTTACAGACTGTTGAAAAAAAATTGTTTAAACATTTTTTAACATACAAACGTAAAAAGTACATATTCTATTTTATGTGACTGTGGTGCGGATACGAGTTTTTATGCGTACATTGGAATCTAATCTAGTACTTATTGTAGTTGTTTGCTGCGCTAGTTGTACGAAGCGGGCGCAAATTGGCGACTAGTCCCGGCCATTTTGATTTAGATTTAGATTCTTTGAAGTCTGTTATAAAATATATAATCGAATCAAAATGGCTGGATCATTGATTCAAAAGTTATGGAATTTTGAAGAGCCTCGCGCGGCCTCGCGCGCAATCCGGACGCTTCCACACGCGGCGAGCGTTTACCTTTACTTTTAGCACTAATAACTTACGCCCGGTAAAACGCTCGCCGCGTTTGGAAGCGCCCAGATTGCGCGCGAGACCATTCGAGGCTCTTCAGAATTCCATTACTTTCGAATCAATGATCTAGCCATTTTGATTCGATTGTCATATTTTATAACAGACTTCAAGGAATCTAAATCCACGAAAAAAAAAATTTCGAACGGGGCCAAAATTGAAAAAAAAACGATTTTGCGTTTATTTCTTTACTTTTGTATGTTAAAAAATGTTTAAACAATTTTTTCGCAAAAATCTCTGTAAAGACGAGTCGAAACCCTAATTTTCGTAATTTGGACAATTTTTTGTGCGAACAATTGTTTTCAAGATAAACAGGCTTGAAACTGCGCTTGCTATATCGAAAATATCATTTCTTAGAAAATTCGAAAAATCGTATACTTGTAAAAAAAATTTTTTTGGCCAAACAAAAAAGTACGTGTCCATTTATTGTTGATAAAGAACCGAAAAAAAATTATCTTGTTCAAATCTGTGACATCGACTGTCAATCTAATATGGACTGACCCATATATATATATATATATTGTAACCTTATTTTTACTTTTAATGATAAACTATAGATTCAAGGAGGTTAAGGTTAGGTTATTCTAGGTTAGGTTAATTTATTCCAACAAACTCTACCAGTCACTCAGTAGGTTCAATTTTCAACATTTATTAGTCAAGAAATTATTTACAAAATCCGGGGTAATCTACTTTTACCCTGCATAAGCTAACCCTATTACAAAACAATTCCCGAACACGACATATTTTCCGGCTAATTTTACTGAGTTGAGCGCCAGGTTATTTTCTTTAAAATAACCAAAATTTCCTATTTAAATACAGCGTAATACTAATCCCTCGGCCCACTCATGAAGGGTCTCCCTGTACCCTCTTAACCGAAGCTACAGGGACCACCAAATACCGCGGAGAGCGCGGGGTAAGGAGCAGCGTCACTGCTCGCGATCACGGACACTTAATAGTTCGCCGATGAAATTTATGGTTCGTGGGCGCAAGAAACCGTGCCCCTAAAACGACCTTGCGGGTTCAAATCAACGATATTCACGAACACTGAATTTAATGTATTTTAATCATGAGGCTGACCCATCGTCTGCCGCCTCGGAAGTCTCGTGGCGAGGTGTTGGCGTCGCACACCACCCGAGTTTACAGTTCGCTTCATTTACTAATATTTAGAATTCAAAACACAGAGAAAGAAGATCAAAGTCTACCTGATATTCGTCGACGCCCTCGCCAGCATCCACGGCTTGCCATGCTTAATGGTGTCAACAGAGCGACGGCGAACTCCTCTCCTTGGTGTTCTTGAGCAGGCGGGACTCACATCCGCCTGACGCACCAAGGATCCTCTTCGTGGTGTGCTGAAGTGTCGTGCTGCCGTGTCGCGTTATTTTCTCCATCGCTCGTGGTGAAGCCTCGGCCGTGGCGCGAGTATTGATCGCCATCGACCGGACGGTGATCTCGTTGTGCTCGCGTGTGTACCCTGTCATTGGAATTTATAAACGGAGGAAAGAAACATAAATATAAGTCAAAGTCAGGAGCCTCCCGAGCACATTACGCTCGACCCCTGACTTTCGACTGTCACAGACAGCCTCGGGCATGATTCTCTGCTCGAGGTTTTCCAACAATTAAAGACTTTAAAAAAAAACAATATTTGTGCGTGGGAAAGTATCACGTCACAATATATATATATATGTGTGTGTGTATATGGGCAAATCCACTCAACTTTTAACTTTTTGGATTGAAAAGAATTAAAACAAAAATATGCTAGTACATTGTTACCGTTTTGTATATATGTACCATTGTAAATGTTCCAGCAATACAAATCTGTACTTGTGAAATGTCAATTTTATCAATGTTTTGTGATTGAAAAAACATTTTTTTTTATTTATTATAACGATTTATAAAATACTAAAAATACATTACTCTCGTTCCTAAAATAAATGAAATTTCCAATATTTTTATGAACAAATATATCGACTACTCATTTTTTAAATGCATGAGTATATTAGCATTTAAAATCGTATTTCATTCTGCATTTTGAATTGTCAAATTTATACGTTTTACCACAATGTTTAATCTAAAAATTGGAAATATTTTCATAAACCTGTGCGACAATAGCCTTTGCCTTATTTAAAAAAAAGGCTGGAACCATGTTGGGAGCAGGCTGCCTGATCAATAAATTTATGTAATGGCCCTGATCATGTCCATATATGGCCTGAATTGACTCCCCTTAATAATATTAAAGGTGGAATTTAATATCAAAAATATTAATTATGATTAATTGAGTAAATGTATTTGTGATAATTGAAAGAAAAAATTATTCGATTATTTCAGAGGCACAGGAGAGGTTACCTGATATGTACCGTCTAACGTTGGTTATGTACGGCCCTTTCATTCCGAGCGTGACGAAACACCATATATGTTGTTTTTTCTCTTATAATAAAAATTTAACAGAGTTGAATTTTCATGCTAACGTATATAATACATTGCACTCAGGAAATAGATTTAGCATACAGGGGTAAGGCCTCAATACTCTAGGAGGTGGCCTGATTTCTAGAAACACAGCAAAGGACACCACTCCCTGGTGCCATGCAGCCCTCGGCCCGGTAGTTAATTCTTTGACTTGGAAGTTATTCCTTCGGGACCATCCTTGGAACACTGTCCGCGACTGCTCATTCAGTTTTGTATCCGTATTCAGCAGTAACCCTTGGTAAAGAGACCCTCTATCCGCAACCTGAGGCCGCTTCCGGTGGCCTGTTCTAGGGCTCCCTGTTCGATTTCAGAAGAAACCAGATCAGGAAAAGTTTTTTCTTTGTCATCATCTGTATAGTTACGGTTGTGATTTCTAAACGACTAAAAGTGATTTTTTCGATTTTTACAATGCCTGAATTTATTGAGCAAAGAAGTGCCATTAAATTTTGTTTACGGAATGGAATTCCAGTTGCGGAAACGTTCAGAATGTTGCAGAATCAGTGCACAAAAATCGTCGATTGACAATTAGAGACCTTGCTGACACTATTGGCATTTCAAGAGGATCACTCAACACCGTTTCAAAAGATATTTTGGGCAGGCGACTCGTGGTTGTGATGCAAGCCGAATCGAAGAAGGCTTTGAAGGCAATTCCGGAAATCGAATTTAACAAGTGTTTCGACGATTGGACAAAACGTTGGCATAATTGAATTATATCGTGAGGGGATTACTTTGAAAGGGATGCAATTGATTTGGATAAATAAATGAAGATTTTTCATTTCATAACAAAATTCACCTTAGTTTTTGCCGACAGTAGTAACTCAGACATCTTTGCTATGTAACATAGATAGCGTACTATATTTCCAAAATCCACAATGATTTCGCTTGTCCCGCTAGATTTTTTCCCTATTTTCCTTCATTTACATCACACTAATATACACGAGTATGATAATATAATATTTTCTAACTTTTAGTGTTTTTCTGATTTTTGGAGCTTCTGTAGATTCGTGTTCAGGGAGCTATAAATTAATAAGCCTCAAAATGCATTATTATTGCTAATGATTGACCTGTTTTAGTAATCCAAGTGCTCTAATTGTTGAGTGAAAAAAAAACAGATAAAGTATAAAAAAACAAAAGAATCACAACAAACAAATATGACTACAGATGCAAAAAAGAATAGTGAACACCAAAGGCTGGTATAGCTGGTTTATGTCAGTAAAACAAGTTTTCTAATCGTTCGACATAAAAAAACAACTGAATTTTAGAAAACAAAAGAATCACGAAATATTGCTAGTTACTAACCTGTTTTCGAAAGCAAAGTGTTTTTATCGGAAGATAGAAAAAAATCAGGTTTAAGAAAGAAAAAAAACACGTCAAACATATACATAAGACTACAAAGTGTTTTTCTGACTGGTTTTTGATAATTGAGCGACCGGATGCAATAATCGGTCGAGCGCTCGAAAACTCGTAATAACCATTGGACACGTTGTGACGTCACGAGTAAAAACTGAAAGTTCAAAATCACATTAATAAAAAAATAAAGTATTATAGAACTCTTGAAATCAAACCGAGGTTATTTTGAAAATTTTTATGTAAAGGCAGCTACTGACAGAAGTATCTTCTGTTATCATCTTTCGGGTGGGGCAAGTGAAAAATGTCAGAAGTTTTTAGTTTTGAGCGAGAATTTACCGTCTAACTCAAAATCAATGAATTTCGGGTAAGTTTTTGTGTTTTGGAGCAGGATGTTGCATTTAGAAACGTAGGAAGGATCTTACACCTATTGTTATTAAAGTTTAGACATATTAAGTTGATTAAGAGAAAAAAAATTTTCGTCAGAATTGTTATGCGTAATAATGAAGAAGGAGGTTTTAAGAATATTGCTGAGTCGTTTGTTTAGAAAGCTCAGTGGTTGTAACTTTATTGTTCGGACAAGAACTAAGGAGTGGGCCCTGCGCTCTACATTATATAGGCCTCGAGTGCTAATAGAAGGGGTATCTTACCGTTAGGCATAACATTCCCCTGTTTAGAATGAATTAAGTCCCCAAATTTTGATACGTCTATTTTTGAGTGGTTCAGTTAGCAAAGGCTGAACGCTCGCGTTGTAAGTGATCACATGCGTGGGTGTGCCTATTTTACTTACTGTCTCTTTGTCTGTTGGTACATAGGAGTCTCTGTATTTTATAACATAGTCATTGTCTGGTATTATAGAAAAGTAAACATTCTGTACAGGATGGGGGATGGGAATTATTCTCTGGATTTGTCCCTCTTCTTTATCTATAATCGGAATACTGACAACGTAGGTAAACAATCCTTTAATGATTGCTACGGACAGTTGACTAATGTCGATGATGTGCTGATAGTTGCTTTCTTCGGCATTTGTGGGTGTACTACTCCGTGTTTGCCGTCATTGATAGAATCAATTGCCGTGTCGATATCTTCGTTGGTTTCGTCTATCATAATTACGGCTAACACCAACTTGCTGTTAATAAAGCTGTCTCTGGATATAGCGTTCACTCCTATGCTCAGATTTCCAGCTAGTTGTCGCTCGCTATTTAGATTGTTTAGTAGCTCCTTGTGATTGAGTGATGAGGAATCTATTGTATCGATTCCTAACTAGATGTACATCATGCATAGGTGGACATACGTTATTGCATGCTGTTGCAGCTAATCTAATAGTGGTGTCGATAGCAGTAAGTCGGTGGTCATTTGAAGTGAAATTTATCCCAATAACAAGTTTCCATGTTTCGTGGTAAAGGTGAACCTTTGATTGTTCTTCTATATAAACATTCCCTTTAAGAGACGTCAGAGTATAATTGGCCTGACTAATCATAGCTAGTGCTAGCAGCGTTATCGTCTGTATCAGCATCTGAAAAATACGACATACATTGTCTATGTGTATTTTAATGATCTTATCTTTATTTCTAATTCTTAGATTGTTATTGTCGATGTAATCTGTGACTTCAAAAGGACCTTTCCAGGCAGGTTCTAATTTATTTTGCTTAGTGTTGTTGAGTGTTTTGACAAGATCTCCTGCTTTATATATTGGATGTTTTCTAGTTATATTTTCGTCGAGTCTCCTTTTTGTCTTTTCCATTTCTACCTGGATTCTCTCTCGGGTTTTGGATATGATCTCTTCGTGTTTCTTCTTCCATTTCCTTATCAGGTCCTGATAAGTTAAGTTAGGTGAGGTGTTGACCGTTGACGGGATATTGGGTGTTCTTCCGAATGTTAATTCATAGGGAGAATGTCCAGTCGTTTGATTGGTGTTGATGACGAAATTGATGTATTTTAAGTTTTCGTCCCATTGTTTATTATTTTCGACAATACTAGTCTTGATCAGGTTTACTAGTGTAGAGTGCATTCTTTCGATGTTCCCGTTTGATTTCGGATGGAATGCAGTTGTTTGAATATGCCGAATGTTCAATGCGTTTTAAAATTGTGTCATTAATTCCGATAAGAAGTTTGATCCTTGGTCTTAGGTGCTCCGAAAAAATAAATGTAGTGATCGATTAAGGCTTCTATTATTGAATTCGTTGATTCATTCTACAAAGGTATGAGAACTGTATATCTTGTTAGTCTATCTTGCATACTGAGTATGTAACGATTTCCTTTTTGTGTTTAGGGGAGTGGCCCAAAGATATCTATTGCCAATTTTTCGTTAGGTGCTAAAGGTATATGAGGTAATATGCTCTTCGCTTGATTCTTTATACGCGTTGTTTTCTGTAGTTCGCAAATGGGGCAAGACTGCACGTATTTTTTCATTTCATTGTCCAATCCGAGCCATAAGCCGATGGTCTTAGCCTTTTCCATCGAGTTCTTTTCTCCAAGATGAGTGGAGTGTGCTTTTTTGATTATAGCTTGCTTTTCTTCTTTTGTCAATTCTCTGGAAGGCGTGAAACATAAGTGGAAATTTAGGTGAGGGTAATAATTTGAGAGAAATTCCATTATTTCCTGAAGTATTTCCTTTTGCAGTGGAGTAAATAGTGGGTCTCCGAAAATAAGCCTTATGATGGTTAATTTTTTGCTATTAATATATATATATATATATATATATAAATTGATCTTTTCCTCTCCTTTTAGTACCCTATTTTCCGTTATAACTGGGGTACCGAAAATTTCGATTTTCTGTGGTTGAGATTTTAATTCCGGAGTTCCATCTTCTTCATCGGATATTCCTGCTTCCCACATTGCTTGTTTTAAAATATCAGATGTTATAGGGAAAAGTCGGGATAAACAGTCTGCAATTTTGTTTTCTTTTCCTTTTACGTATTCGATGTTGTAATCGTATTCCTCCATTCTCAATCGCCATCGCAGCAATCTTGAGCTAGGATCCTTGACGTTATGGAGCCAGACCTGTGATCCGTTTGGAATTTGAATTTGTTACCAAGGAGATTCTGACTCAAATGCTTTATAGCCCATATTATAGCTAAAAGCTCTTTTTCTGAGGTATTGTATCTTTCTTCAGCTTTCTTGAGGGTCCTTGAGATGAATAAGCATGGGTGTCCATTTTTACTAAGAACTGCTCCTAAGCCTTGATTTGAGGCGTCAGTTGTTAAGGTGAATTGTTCTTTAAAATTCGGAAACCTTAACACTGGTGCTGATATTAATGCATTTTTCAAGTCATAGAATGCTTTTTCGCAGTTTAATCTCCAGTCGAATATTGTATCTTTTTGAGTTAGCTTAGTGAGTGGTCTTGCAATGCTTGAAAAGTTTTTTATAAATTTTCTGTAGTGTCCTGCGAGTCCTAAAAAGGATCTATATATGCAAAGCATCTTGTGCCTATTAATCCTCTAGATGCATTGTCCATCATCCGTTGGAATGTAGCTTCAGCATTATTTAATCCGAAAGGCATTCTATTGGATTCAAAATGTCCCTGAGATGTAGAAAAGGCTGTGTACTTCTTGTCGCTATCCTTCATTGGGATGTGGTGTAATCCTGCTGAAAGATCAAAAGCTGAAAAGAATTTTGCTCTACTAAGCTGATCCAATATATCGTTTATTACGGGTAACGGATATGCATCTTGATGCGTATCTTCATTGACTTTGCGGTAATCAATGACCATTCGTAGTTTATTACCTTTTTTCGGTACTATCCACAGTGGGGAGTTAAATGGTGATTGGGATTCTCTTATAATTCCTTTTCGTAAAATTTTCTCCGTTTCCTGGAGTGAATATTCTCGGTTTTTTTCCGGCAGTTTATGTGACCTTAAATTAATGATTCTTCCTGATTTCAGAACAATTTCGTGTTGTGTTAGGTTTGTGCATAGGATTGGTTCGGTGTCCAAAGAGAATACTTCTTGGTATTTTGTAATCAAACTTCGTATAATATCTTTCTGATGTTCCTCTAAATGATCCAGTTTCGATAGTTTAAAAATTTCCTGTAATCTATCATAGTTCGCCCTCCTTTTTGCGTGAATTCACGTCTCGGGAATTAATGGTTAGTATTTTTTCATACTTAATTCTGGTGTTTATTGGTTTAGGTTCTATACAGTAATTGGTAATGGGTACAGGAATCTCGTTGTTCTGAATTCTATAAATTCCGTCTGGTATGTTTTCTTGATCTAATACAAGTACAACCTGATTTTGATCAGTTGTTGCTATTCTAAATACTTTTGTTGTCTTTCCAGAGATAAATTCTCCGTCTTCGTGGAGCGGTAATTTTATGTTGTCGAGTATCAAAAATTCTGATGTTATTGCATAACGTCGATATTTAGAAAAGAATTTTATTCCTATTATCCCTTCTTCCGTGTCTGTCTAACGTGACATTGGTTTGCAAAATGACCTGTCTTGCCACATTTATAACAAATCATTTTTACTCTGTTTGCTAGTGGTAGTGAATGATTAGGTGTTCTTATTCCGTTTGTGTTGACTATGATTAAGTCCACGATTAAATTAGGTTGTGTATGCCTGGTTTTTGCTTTCTTAACAGTTTTAATGAAATCTTCTATTCCTATATCGTCTTGACCATTGATCCCACGAATGGTTTCGATCGTGGTTTCTGCTTTTATTCTTCCCTCCTTGTCGATGCGTGATGCTGAGGGGTCGGAGAATCGTACCTTAGGCTCTGCTTAGATGTTCTCATTCCTAAATCGTAAGTTTTCTTATGCTTGCCTGTTTTCCTGTTCCACTTCGGAAGACGAGTCATTGGTAACATCTTGTCGTTGTGTAGTTTCTTTATCTGTTTCAACTTCTCCCGAGCAACCTACTTTCTTTGCCAGCTTAGAAATTTTTTCTATTCTGTTTTCATTTTCTCTCTTAAGCGTGTATTGAAAGAGAAGGTGAGAGATTCCACTTGGGCGAGCATTCGTTCTAACAATTCTTCCGTGCTATGGGAGGGGTATTTGGCCCGGACGGGTGAATGAATTTTAGACATTGGAGCTGTCGCGAATGGAAAGTTTATAGAAAGTGACGAGTCGATCCGGTACAAAGTACCGTTTTGATGTTTGTCAAACGCCAGTATGCCTATTTTCACCTATTTTCCCTATTTGATGATGGTTTGCGTAACGGGTGGATATGTCGCGTTACAACATTAAATGTTTCGGTTTTTTTAATACTATAAAATTCGAAGCAATCGCCTATTGCAATTCCTTAGATTTTAATAGTAGTGTATTTGTTTTATTGAGAAACGACCAGTGCTCTGGAACACCAGGAGTATAGTCGACCCGATCTCACCACTACTTAGCCTCGCATGTAATGTAATACAGTCGCCGTTCAACGAGCGTAAGGAAGACTTATACTCAGTGGCCTGAGATCGCTTCAAGTCGCGAAGTTACAATGCTTAAATTCATATATATTTTTTATGCTTACGGTTTCTCGCTTTCGCTAACAGCTGGGTTTCAGGGTCTCTGGATTCCGTGGAGTCCGTTGCGACTTTCTCAAGTGATGACGTATCAACCAACCTGCTGCTTGCTGGATACCGGTTTCTCCAAAGGGCGTTAGTTACTTGCTGCTATACAGGTTATGGGCGTTGGTCAACCTGGTCCAATTCTTCTTAGGTTCTTACCGTCTATGTGACGTACCTCTTCCGCCTGTTTTCGGGACTCGTTCCAATTTGAATGTTCTTTAATCTGAATGTACGTAGTATAGGGCCTACTATGTTCAGCGCCTAATTATATTCAGATAAATACTAATTCACTTTTATTTTATTTTCTTTCGGGCTTACCGTAGTGAAGTCCGGAGTTCTTGCCTTAAGGCCATCGATCAACCAGATCACGTGACCAAATTCCTGTAAAAGTTCGTGTAAGATAACTTTCTTATTTTTCAAAATATCTTCCTGAAAACTTGGAAAATACTACAAAACATGATAGAGAACGTCTGTCAACTTCGTTTGAGTGAGAATTTTGCACAAAATTTTACAGTTAACTGTAATTGCCGATAAGTTTTCGAATTTTTTTCAAAATTTTTACAAAAAAGAAGTTAACGGACGTGCTTTATTATCTTTTGTTACGTTTCCCAAATTATCAGAAAGATACATTGTAAATTAAAAAAGTTATCTTACATGAACGAATAAATCCATAATTTAGTCACGTGGTCCGATTGATCCATGGCCTTAATGAATCTCGTAAGATTCTCACTTGCTTCTGGTCCGCAGAATCCAGTTTCTTTTCTCAGTGCCGTCCGCGTTTCTATATGGTTCCAATTAATTTATTCCGTAGAATTTCGAGCATCGAGAAAACTTAGCGGATCCAGGCAGGATGGCCAAAAAATGTTATCCGTAATAATGAAGAAGGAGGTTTTAAGTATATTGCTGAGTCGTTTGTTTAGAAAGCTCAGTGGTTGTAACTTTATTGGTCGGGCAAGAACTGAGGAGCGGGCCCTGCGCTCTACATTATATAGGCATCGAGTGCTAATAGAAGGGGTATCTTACCGTTAGGCATAACAGAATATACGTCTGAAACTTAAGCTCTATTGTGTTAAAAAAACGGGCAACGAAAATGATATAAAAATTTACGTATATACAGTACCGGTCAGAATTGTGGGACCACCTGTTTTTCGATAATTGCTTAAATTATCCTAATTTTAATTATGTAAGCGAAAAAATTTGTTCTTTTAATTAATTCAAATCCATTAAAATTCATTATAAAATTAGCCCAGCATGAATTCTTTTTGTTAAATTTTGAAGAAGTTATTGCAGAAATAATCAAGATTTCAATGCTTTCTTAATATTTAAATAATTTTCGAAATAATCAACATTTTTTAATGTTCATGGACTAATTTTAGAGCTAAATTTATAAAAAATCGAACCAAATGCTTAGAATTAATATGTAATTTTTTTCTTACATAGTGCTCGAAGTTAAAGTTCAAATAAAAAAGTTGGAAAAATTCATATATTGCTTTTGCTGAGAAAAACATTTTTATAAGATATATAAAACATATAATCATGAATTTTGTATTGTATTCCCTTACAATATATATTCATATGATCTTTATTATGATTTACCTACAGATGAAATGTTTTCGAAATTCCCCTACTGTTTTGTTACAATTTCAACTCTTTGCATTATGCAATAAAAAAATTATAGACAATAACAATTTACTGCGATTCTGTAGAATCTCAGCTTTAAAATGAACCTAAGAACATTAAAAAATGTTGATTGTTTCGAAAATTATTTAAAATTTAAGAAAACATTGAAATTTAGACTTTTTTTGCAATAACTTTTTCAAAATTTAACGAAACGACTTCATTCCAGACTAATTTTAAAGATAATTTTGATGGCTTTCACATTATTAAGAGTGCAAATTTCATCAATTAAAGAATTGAAATTAAGATAATTTAAGCAATCATCGAAAAACAGGTGGTCGCACAATTCTGACCGGTAGAGTAGGTATATAAAGTTTTTTAGTCGTTTCACTGTAAATATTAAAAACGTATACAAAATATGTATATTTGTTTTTGAGCTGCTCGCTTGATTTTAAAGCAACTTTTATATTACAATGTCAATGCTTAAGCATTATATATATGATTTTAATTGTTTACACGCATTAATTTTGATTTATTCGTAATTACAGTTCTCATATGAATTTGATTTATAATATTTTCAGAATTCGTCGTTTTCCATGTGTATGAAAATTTTTACATTTTATAATTAAAAATTTTTTCAGTGATTGTTGATCATCAGGTTTGTCGATATCCTGGCGAGGATTGCAGCTAGGTTTCGTGTAGGTTTCTTGGTTTGGTGTGCGAGTGCTTGATAGCTATTTTTCGGGAAACTAATAATTTTTCGTTTTATACAATTTATGATTTTTACATTGCTTGCTCTCGGAATCGCATTTTGGATATTTTATAATTATTATCGATATCTTTCAGACTCTTTGATCATGCAGGATAATAGTAACCAGGTGGATCCTGGGCAGGCGGAACTTCCCGGAATTCTTGAGCGGCTTGCCGGTCACGTGGATTCTTACCGTGTCCCAAAGATTCCTAAGTTTTTCCGTGAAGACCCGCAATGTTGGTTTTTTCAGGTTGAAGCTTCTTTTGCGGATGCACGCATCGTCACAGAGGCAACAAAAGTACATTCAATTATTGCCAACTTGGATACGGATCTTATCCCTCACATTAGAGATATTATCACAGCAGTGCCACGACCAATAGATCAATATACTCAAATCAAGAATAGGTTAATCTCTGCCTTTTCTAAATCTTCCGAACCAGGTCTTCGTCAACTCCTTAGGGGTGAGGTGTTTGCTGAGGGAAAGCCATCGCTTCTTCTCAATCGGTTACGCAGTCTGAACGATGGAGTCTGTTCAGACCAGGTACTCAAGGCCATTTTTTTCGACCAATTGCCCTCGTCCATCAGAGCGGTTCTTGTAATGTCTGATCGCGACGATCTGCAGTTTTTAGCTGATATGGCTGACAAGGTGGCTGAGGCATTGAGACCATTGGATTTTCAATCATCGTCCATCTCTTCCGGTGCTCAGGCATTTCAGCCCATGGTTGCCACCGTTGCTGGTCCTGCAGTTTCATCTGACCTTTCTCAGAGAGTCGACTGGCTTTCTCAACAACTCAACCGTCTTATGAAGGAATTTCACGGCCCTCCTCCTAGAAAAGTACGTGATAGGTCACGTTCTGCTTCCAACTTTCGGAACAGACGTAACCGTTCTCGCAGCAGAGATTCTAACCTCTGCTTTTATCATAAAAGATTTGGCACTAAAGCCGTCAAATATGTTCAGCCGTGTTCTTGGACTGCTTCTAATGTTTCGGAAAACTAAATCAGCCTGTTCGTGTGGAGACTGTCGGTTCAGGCATTCAATCTTCTAAACGTCTCCATGTTCGTGATCGTGACTCCAGATTAGTGTTTTTGATCGACACAGGTTCCGATAATTCCTTGTTACCTGCTGATAAAAAGACTATAAATAACCTACCTAACGACGTAATCCTTTTCGCCGCCAATGACTCTTGTGTACTTACTTATGGCACAACGCGCTTATCACTGAATTTAAATTTGCGTCGAAAATTTTCATGGAACTTCTGTGTAGCCGCAGTTCCAAACCCTATCACTGGGGCTGATCTGTTGGCTCATTACCATCTTGTGCCTTATCTTCAAGAGTCACGCTTGGTTGACACGACCACTGGTCTTGGTGTCGTTGGATTCATAAAATCTGCAGCTGTTTTCAACGTCAGCTCAGTAGATCGTTCAGAAGCTTATTCAGAGATTTTATCGGAATTTCCGGAGATTACCGGCATTTCTCAGATCTCAAAAATTAAGGTTTGTGTATTCAATATCATATCATCACCAAGGGACCTCCAGTGTTCGAAAGAGCCCGACGTTTGTCCCCTGACAAACTGCTGGTTGCTAAACAGATGTTTCGGCAGATTCTGGACGACGGTGTTTGTCGACCATCCAGCAGCCCTTGGGCTTCTCCTATTCATATGACTCGCAAGAAAAACGGAGAATGGCCGATATGCGGTGATTTCCGTCGCCTTAATACTGTTACCGAACCTGACAAATACCCTGTACCTCATTTGCACGATTTTAGGTTCGTGCAATTACTGAGTTTCCAAAGCCTCAAACTATTGTGGAGCTTCGTAGATTTCTCGGATTGGTTAATTTTTATCGTTGTAGTCTTCCTCATGCGGCCGAGTCACAGGCTCCTTTGCATCAATATCTACATGAATCTCGCAGAAATGATAAACGTAGAATCGTTTGGAACAAAGAGGCTAAAGAGGCGTTTGATCAGATTAAAAAGAATCTGGCTAACGCAACTCTTCTTACTCATCCCTCCGTGGGTCTTGAAATGCGTCTAGTCACCGATGCTTCGGACTTTGGCATGGGAGCCTCCTTAGAACAATTCATCGATGATTTGTGGAAGCCGCTTGCCTTCTTTTCAAAAAAATTTTCATCATCACAGCTAAATTACAGTGCATATGATCGCGAACTAACGGCTGTTTATGAAGCTATTCGGTACTTCAAGCATTTTCTTGAAGGCCAAATCTTCGAGTTCGTTACCGATCACAAACCACTTATTTACGCTTTTATTCAACGTTTGGAGAAAGCTTCTCCTAGATAGCAGCGGCAATTGTCGTTCATCTCACAATTTACCACAAAAATCGAATTTCAGCCTGGTCCAGACATTGTTATTGCGGATTTTTTATCAAGGATTGAATCGGTTTCTTTGCCTACTTTGTTCAGTCTTTCTGACATTGCTGAGGCGCAGGGAAATGATGACGAACTTAGGCGCATTATCGTGGATCCTAAATGCTCGTTAAGCTTGAGAAAGCTCCTGTGGGATTCTGGGCGTTCTGCCATTTATTGTGATCTCTCGGGAGAGACTCTTCGCCCGTATATTCCGTCAGCTTTGCGTCAACGCATTTTTCATCTTTTTCATGACCCCGCTCACCCCAGTGCGAGGGTTTCTGATCGCGTTATTCGCATACACTATGTTTGGCCAGCGATGCATCGCGATATTTTTGCATGGTGTAAGACTTGTCTTGATTGCCAACAGTCTAAAATCTCGCGTCATAACCATCTTGTTCCTGCTCAATTCGTGGTGCCTGACGGTAGATTCAGGCATATACACCTTGACATCGTGGGTCCGCTTCCGGACAGCGATGGTTACAGGTATTGTCTCACGATGGTAGACCGTTCCTCTCGCTGGCTGGAGGCAGTTCCGCTTAAAAATATTGAGGCGATTACAGTTTGTCGTGCATTTTATGACACCTGGATCTCGCGTTATGGTGCTCCTGAGAAGTTAGCTACAGATCAGGGCAGTCAGTTTGAATCTCAGCTTTTTACGGCGTTGATGCAACTTATTGGTTGCCATAAAATTCATACAACTCCCTATCATCCAGCTGCCAATGGAATGATTGAACGTTGGCGTCGATCTCTTAAGGCTGCAATCATGTGCCATAATGATCGCGCTTGGTCTCGCTCTTTATCAATGGTCATGTTGGGTTTACGATCGAACGTTTTGGACACTGGTTCATCGCCTGCCGAGTATCTCTACGGCACAACTCTTAGGATTCCCGGGGAGTTCATCCTGCCTGAGGACTTCTCACCTGATCCGCGGATGTTTCTTGAAGAATTTCGAGAGCATATGCGGAAGGTCAAAACTGTTCCTGTAGCTCAAAAATATAAAAGAAAAACATTTGTATTTAAAATTTTAGAATCTAGCACTCATGTTTTCTTACTCTCTACTCTTTCTCGAAAGTCTCTCGAGCGCCCGTACACTGGACCTCATAAGATTCTAAATCGTATCTCAGACAGAGTGTTTGAGATAGATGTAAATGGTTCTTCTCGTCGAGTTTCAGTGGAGAACATTAAACCGGCTTACTTTGTTCGCGAAGACATCGACAATATCTCACAACCAGCTTCGAAATCACCTGTTGATGGGAATGTCATGCCACAGTTAAAAATTTACAGTCGCAAGAAAAAAGTCACGTTCAATGTATAGACTATACTTGTATGCACTCCGACTTAATTTTTTGATTTTTTTGAAACTTTATTTCTTTTTGCGCATCGCTTAATACTTTTGTAAAATGCGATTTAAATTTTGAGAACAAAAAGAAAATCTCCTACCAGACTAAATGTTTATTCTAACTAGTTTAGGCATTTAATTTGTACTCGTTTATTGTACTTCGAATCATAAGAAAAGCGTATTTATCTGTTAAGTTTTTTTTAGGTTAGGTCGCGATCTTAGTTTAAAAAAAAAAATTAGTTTTTTATTAGATTTAATTATTGCTTTATAAGATTTCTACACTTTGTTTAGAACAAATATTACGTAATGCTATTTATAAATTATCACAGCTGTAAAAGACAGATTATTAATGTTTATTTTATTTTAAATTGACTGGCTTTTTCCATATCATTGTATTTGATATAATTTAATCTATTTTGTTAAAATGGAAATCGCTTTAATAATCTTACTTTTGTCTAGTCTGATTAATATTATTTTTCTCGTTGAGTTTTATTAAAAATGTGTGAATCTACGACTGATTAGTTTTAATAATAAATTTGTAAGTTTTATAATGTTAACACTCGGGGGGGAGTATTGTAGGATCCTGCTTTATCACCGCACCACTCTGCGGAGCGTGGGTTCGCGCAATAGTAGCAGCGAGTAGCCCGTCTAGGTATTGACTCCGCGCTTCGATACAACACAGTTAGTCCGTAACGGTCTATGATAGGGGCAACATCCTACTCCGGAAACTGAATACGAGCAATTTACTCATTTAAATAAAGTTATACTTTTATATGTCACATATGAAGTCTATTGATTTTTTATCATCCATGATAGCCTGATGTGTGAGTGTTGTAGGTCACTCAATATTTTGGAGTCACTATCCATCTATCAAAATTACCTACAACGCCCTACAAAAGCATTGTTTTGAACGGGTGATTTCCTGAAAAAGTATAATTAAATAACAATTTAAATAAATATATATATATAACTGAATATTATAACCTGAATTTTAATTTTCAAGATAGCATGAGGATTTAATGAGGTTAGGTTATAAATTCGAGGAGGTTATGTTAGGTCATATTCCGATTAAACATGAATTATTGCTCGAATTACCATGAGAATTTTAACATATTTATTAATACTACCAACTGTACAGAATTCGGGGTAAAATATTGACCCCGGGCAACCTAACCCGAACAAAACAACCAATACCGGAAACTAACTTTAAATTTTATGAATAGAATTCGTTGAGCGCCAGATTATTTCCTACAAATAACCAAAGTTAATATTTAAGTATAAATTGTGAATTTATTAATTGACCGGCCCACTCAGGCGGGTCACCCTGTACATTTGTAAACGAAGGTACAGGGACCACAGAAAATACCGCGGAGAGCGCGGGGTAAGGAGTAGCGTCACTATCCGCGATCACGGACACTTGTAAGTTCGACCATGAAATTTTTATTGTTCTTGGGCGCAAAAACCGTGCCCATAAATGACCTCGCGAGATTCAATTACGATATTCGCGAACACTGAATTTAAATTTCTACTCAATTAACGAGGCTGACCCAGAGTCTGCCGCCTCGGAATCTTAGTGGTGAGGTCTTTGCGTCACACACCACCCGAAGTTACCGCTAACGTTAATGAATATAATGCAAATTCAAACATAAAACGAAAAAGAAGATCAAAAACTACCTGTCAATCTACGGCGTCCCCGCCAGCAACCTCGACTCGCCATCCTTTTCACTGGTTTTATTAAATTACAATCTGATGAGCCCAAGATACGCGCTCTGGCACCTGCCACGTGGAACGTCGAACAGAGAATGATTAAATATGGCGAGATCCGCTGGCGTGCTCGCGAAACCGGAAGACGGTGGCGCTTACAAAGCTTACCGACATTACCGATATTTACGCTTAGTTCATATTCGCGAGCAACTTATGGCGAAGGTACGCTGAACTTGTAGGTATTTTGGTTATAGGGATCCTACTCCCCTAGTCAACTTGATGAAATGATCAACTCACAATATTCACTCAACAAATATTTATTTAACAATTAACAAAGGTCTATGGTCTGACCATGAAGCGATCACGGGAACGATCAACTACCAACTAGTTACAGAGCGTGGCTGCCGCTACGGCATAGAACGAGATACAACAGTAGATGGGAAACTCGCCGAATCGCGCTTAGCCAATCATCGTTCCCTACAGTACTCCCCCCTGAGAGAGAGCGGTCAAAAATATATAATCGCAAGTATATCGAGTATATCGTCAATAATATATAACAAGTGTGATTATACCGAACATAAGACGACAAGATAGAATTTCATGTTACAAAAAGTAATTTGATAAAAATATACATTTTGTTACGTAGTTTAGGCAATTACATTTCCCTATGCAGTTTAGGCAATGTTTTCAGCGTAGAATTTGATACAATGTTTGGAAAGGAGAAATTTGTCGAATAGAAATGCGTAAAATTTTGCGGAAAACAATGGTCATACTCGCAAATGGAGATGAGAGGAGAAGATACCAAGGCATAGATCACAGACGTTTGACTTGTCTTGGCTCTTTTCCGACATCAACCAATGACGAGATGACATTCCTTCAGCATCTTTACGCTTACATTTATTGTTTAAATGTAACTCGCTTGCGTGAATAAGTTTTAAGACCCGGTTTAACAATGTCCGGGTGAGTTACATTTTGCGATGGATCAAGATGATCGACGTCGTCACGCAAGAAGTGCGCCGGCTTAACATTTTCGACAGACACATGGCGTGCAACGCCGTTAACCTCTATCTCAAAAACTCTGTCTGACGTGCGATTTAAGACTTTATGAGGGCCCGTATAAGGGCGTTCCAAAGCCTTCCTGGCGTGATCACGCAAAAATACGTGAGAACATGAGCTAAGTTCTTTAAAAACGAAAGCGTTTCGCTTATACTTTTGAGCTACTGGAACTGGTTTAACCTTCAGCATATGTTCTCGAAACTCCTCGAGAAAAATGTGCGGGTCAGGCGAGAAATCCTCGGGCAAGACGAACTCCCCGGGAATTCGGAGGGTGGTTCCAAAAACGAACTCAGCAGGTGACGCCCCGATGTCCAAAACGTTAGTCCGTAATCCGATTAAAACTGAAGACAAAGATCGTGACCATTCGCGGTCGGAATGGCCCATGATAGCCACTTTAAGTGATCGATGCCACCGTTCGATCATGCCATTCGATGCGGGATGATAAGCGGTGGTTCGTATGCGGTTGCAGCCTAATAACTGCAAAAGTGCTGAAAATAGCTGAGATTCAAATTGACTGCCTTGGTCCGTGGTTAGTGTTTCTGGTGAACCATAGCGTGAGACCCAATGGTCGAAGAATGCTCTACAAATGGTTGATGCTTCGATGTCTCTAATTGGTATAGCCTCAGGCCAACGCGAAAAACGGTCGATGATCGTAAGGCAATACCTAAAACCATTACTAATGGGGAGTGGACCGATAATGTCCATGTGCACATGGCGGAAGCGCCCATCCGGAGCGGAAAAACTCGTTGGCAGTAGGCGATTGTGCCGCGAAATCTTCGATTGTTGGCATTCCGGACATGCCTTGCACTAATCGGAGATATCGCGACGCATCGACGGCCATACGTATCGCTTGCGGATGACGCGATCCGTAACTTTTGCGCCAGGATGCGCTTGGTTATGGAAGAGATGGAACACTCGTTTCCTGAGAGAAGATGGAATGATAGGGCGGAGTGCCTCGCCAGTCAAATCGCAATATACGGATGTGTGATCTGGTCCCCATTGAATTTTTCGAATGTTAAGCGAGCATTTAGGGTCTGATATCAGAGATTTGATCTCTTCATCTTCAAGTTGCTGTTGAGCGAGTTCAACAAGGCTAAATTCTGTGGGAATGCGTACGCTTTCAACTCTGGACAGTGAATCGGCAACGATATTTTCGTGACCTGGCTGGTATTGAATGTCGGTTGTGAATTGCGAAATGAAAGCAATTTGACGTTGCTGACGTTGTGACATTTTCTCGACGCGTTGCGAAAACATATAAGTCAGCGGCTTGTGATCTGTGAAAATTTGCCCTTCGAGGAAGTGTCGAAAATGTCGGATAGTTTCATAAATGGCAGTGAGCTCGCGATCGTAAGCGCTGTAAACGCGTTGTGATGAAGAAAATTTTCGAGAGAAAAACGCCAGGGGTTTCCAACTGTTAACCAGCCATTGCTCAAGAGAAGCACCCATACCGAAATTTGAAGCGTCTGTCACTAGACGAGTTTTAGCATCGTAAGCAGGGTGGGATAACAGAGCTGCGTTGGTTAGGTCCTGCTTGACCTGTTCAAACGCAGATTCTGCGTCAGTATTCCACGAAATCTGCCTTTTATCGTTTTTGCGAGAGTCTCGCATGAATTCTTGCAAAGGCGCCTGAACCTCAGCGGCATTCTTTAGGTTTTTTCGGTAAAAATTGACCATTCCGAGAAAGCGGCGGAGCTCAACAATAGTTTTTGGCTTTGGGTACTCGGAAATCGCGCGTACCTTATCGGGTGTCGGACGACAACCCTCTTGATCAATCAAATAACCTAAAAACTCGAGCTTGGTTTCACCAAACTGGCATTTACTAAGATTGATTCGAAGCGAAAAATCCTTCAAACGCTGGAAAACCATTTTTAGATGATTTTCATGTTCCTCGAACGATGAGGAAGCAATGAGAATGTCATCTATGTAAGCGAAAACGAAATTGAAATCGCCCAAGGCACGAAAAATATATCGCTGGAACGTTTGGCCAGCGTTTCTGAGACCAAACGTCATTACCCGGTATTCGAAAAGACCGAAAGGGGTAATAACGGCAGTTTTTGGTACGTCGTCAGGTGCGATAGGGATTTGATGATATGCCATAAGCAAATCCAGCTTAGAAAAGACTTTCTTTCCTCGAAGCATTGAAGAAAAATCGTGAAGATGAGGCACGGGATATCTGTCCGGCACTGTAATTGCGTTTAAACGGCGAAAATCACCGCAAATGCGCCAGTCGCCATTCTTCTTTTTAATCATGTGAATGGGGGTTGCCCAAGGGCTACTGGACGGTTGACAAATGCCATCTTCCACCATTTGCTTAAAAATTGATTTGGCTACAGCCAATTTCTCTGGAGGTAAGCGTCGCGCGCGGTCATGAACTGGTGGACCGTTTGTCAAAATGTGGTGATGAACGTTGACATTGGTAGTGACACTGCCCTGCTTTAAAGACGTGAGTTCTGGGAACGATTCTAAAATGTGTAAAAATGCGTGGTTACGGCTAATTAAACTTAAATTGCAAACGAGTGCAGATTTAAGGAAACCACGAACAGATAAACCAGTAGTGGTATCAACCAGACAAGATTCGTGAAGAAACGGAACTAGGTGGTAGAAAGCAAGCAAGTCTGCTCCTATAATAGGATAAGGGACTGCTGCTAAACAAAAGTTCCACCTAATGGAGCGGCGCAGATTAAGATTTAATACAATTAAGCGCTCGCCGAACGTGCAGACACGAGAGTCGTTAGCTGCATATAAAACTAAATCGCTGGGCGGTTTTTTAAGAATCGCAGAATCCGCCGGAAACAGAGAGATGTCAGATCCAGTGTCTATCAAGTAAATAATTCCACTTGAAAGATCTCGAATATGGAGACGCTTTGAACCGGAAGAGCCCGTATCGACGGTCTCCGTACGAAAGGGCTGACTCAGTTTTCCGATTTTGATGGCACTTTCCAAGAGCACGGTTGAGTACACTTTTGGGCGTTTTTTCCAAATCGCTGATGGTAGAAGCAGCGACCCTGGGAACTTCTACTGCGTGAACGATCTCGTCGCTGAAAATTACGAGAATTAGAACGACCACGTAATCGTGAACCCGTTTTTAAATTGCGAATTTCGTTTGAGAGCTTTTCAACTTTGTTAGTTAAAACGTTAATTAAAGATGACAAGTGATTGTTACTCAGTGCATTATCAATATTTGATTTAGGAAGACTAAAATGAGTTGACGTGGAGGCGACCTGGTAATTTAAGGGCTGTGATGCCTCGGACACTTTGTCGGCCAGGTTGGCCAGTTCTTGGAGATTTTCCACATTTGATAAAGCTAAAATCGCGCGTACTTGAGATGGCATTTGTTCAAGAAAAATGCTTTTAATTACCGCGTCGGTGCAACTACCATCGTTGAGTGCGCGAAGTCTTGTCAGAAGAAGAGAAGGTTTTCCTTCTGAGACAACCTCTCCTCTTAATAATCTTCGTAGACGTGATTCAGCAGAGATTGAAAAACTTTGTATAAGTTTATTTTTAATTTGCGTGTAAATATCTGCGGGTTTAGGCTCTAATTCTAGTAAAGGTTTGATGTGCGGAATGAGATCGTGATCTAAATTGGCCACAAGATAATCAGCCTTAGTTGATTCTAGATTGATTCGCGCCTGACGGAAAGAAGCCTCGACTATTACAAAAAATGATAAAGGATCCTCGCGAAAGAATTTCGGGATCTTAGGAGTACGATAAGCATCCGCGCGTTGGTTCTCAAGAACGGCTAAATTTTCAATCATTTTGGAGAGTTCAGCCTCACCCGAGGATGGTCTACCAGTTGCCAATTTGATAAATTTAAAATGAGGAATATAGTAATACAATATAGCGATAAATACAAATATTGTACAAATAATTAAAATTGAGTATTGTAAATGAATTTTATAAAAACCAATGCAAATAGAATGGTTAGAACCGGAATTGTCCTGCTGCCTGATCACACCATGAAGACTCGGAGATCTCAAGTCGTTGATGAAAAGCTGTAGTTACTACAAGCCTGCGCATTCCGCCCGACGACGCCAATCACAGCATTTATCCTGCGAAAAATAATCTAGGAAATAAATAGTTCACGAAAATTTAAATTGAAGATAGCAGAAGAAAAATAAATGAAAAATCAATGATGTCCGGTATGCAAGTTTCAGCCTCCAGTATGAAACACAGCAATATACAGAGGTCGAAACCGGAATCCCGACAATCGCTGCGGTTAAAAATTTAAATTGATAAACAGGCACTCAGGGGGGAAAGAATCAAAATTATTTAAACAATGGTAACACATAAAAGATGTTGATTCGCAAAGTTATAAACTTGTAAGTAACAAAAGTTTAAAATATTTGTCGTGATAAAACGCAACGCGTATAAGAAAATTAAATTCCGTTGATTATAAAATTAAATTTACAAGATGTACACACACATCTAAATAAACAGATATGTAAAAGATATCAAAATAAAATTTAAGTTATTATAATTTGATAGGTCAACGCAAGACTTTTAACAAGGCTAGAAATTCAATATTGACGTTCACAAATAATTTGGTACAATGTTTGAGCGACGTCGAAAAATAAATTTAGTAAATTTTAAATTCCTAAATAACGTTGACAAAAAAACTTTTTAGAGTATTTTTAAAAATTGCGTGATTTAAAGTAACATAAAATATTTTAGTCGAATTTTAAATTAAATATTAAATATTCGGACAAGGTGACTAGAATTGTTACGGATAAATAAAGTTGACAATCAACACCTATAGTCATTAAATATTATGCCTAAACAAAAGACAAGGTCAAACACCAAGACTGGTTAACAAAAATACGCTCCTATAAGCGTCGGTTGAAATTTACAATAAATAATATTAACTTTCAAGCCGTATAAAATTTCGAGTAAAAAAAGAATTTTGAAAATACGTATGTTAAAAAAAAAAAATGTTTAACATTACCGAGTTGACTCGTGTGATGAGAACTTCTTCGCCGTCATTGAAATGCTCACTGGAACTCAGGTTTCCTTGAAATTATATGTAAAGAAGCGTTGCTGAATTAGTTGAATATTTGGAGCGAAAATCTTTTGCAGACGCCAAAGTCCCAATCGTTGCGGCGAGAATTTATTTTACGAAGGGAATCATCTTCGGAGTTCCAGTATATGAAAAAGCAGGTTGGACTTGGTAGCGGTGATGTTATAGATCGTCCCGGACGCTGTTGAGGATTTGAAATTGGAGCAACAAGTTGAAAATTGACGCCATAGTTCCTAAGCGTGCTTTTTTCTTCGACGGTAAATCACGTCGGGGTCACCAATTTGTAGGTATTTTGGTTATAGGGATCCTACTCCCCTAGTCAACTTGATGAAATGATCAACTCACAATATTCACTCAACAAATATTTATTTAACAATTAACAAAGGTCTATGGTCTGACCATGAAGCGATCACGGGAACGATCAACTACCAACTAGTTACAGAGCGTGGCTGCCGCTACGGCATAGAACGAGATACAACAGTAGATGGGAAACTCGTCGAATCGCGCTTAGCCAATCATCGTTCCCTACAAACTTTAGCGCCGCTACGTGACGACTACCGGAACTAACCTCGTCGCATAGGTTAGTTTGTTGACAACCTGTCAACAAAGCGACGGCGAACTCCTCTCCTTGGTGTTCTTGAGCAGGCGGGACTCACATCCGCCTGACGCACCAAGGATCCTCCTCCTGGTGTGCTGAGGTGTCGTGGTGCTGTATCCGGTTATTTCCTCCATCGCTCGCAGTGAAACTTCGGCCGTAACGTGAATATTGATCGCCATCGACCGGGAAGTGACCTCGTGGTGCTCGCGTGTGAGTGTGAAATTAAAACATAAAAATGATAAGAATTAAAATGCAGTGTTGTGCATGGTTGGAACACTGAGTCTGGCAATTAGGAATAGGTTCCCCGGGAGTCTAACCTCTCCCTTCAGGTAACCTGTCATTTAAATTCATAACAAAAAGAAAAGAACAACAGTGTAAGTCAAAGTCAGGAGCCTGCCGAGCACATTACCCTCGACCCCTGACTTTTGACTGTCACAGACAGCCTCGGGCATGATTCTCTCTCGAGGTTTCTAAAAAAATAACGATTTTTAAAACAATTCTTGTGCGTGGCAAAATACCACGTCACAATATATATATATATATAATATATTATAAATATATTATAAATATAAATTAAATATCGAAGAAGGCACTTTTATATTTTTTTACAAAATAGATTTGTATAAGAAATATAGTATGGAGATTTCGAATGGAATATTATCAATACGGCATAAAAGTTTCACTAATTATGTGTTCCTTTCCTTTTGGAGGAACAACCGATCATCCTTGTAGTCCTACCTTCTTGCAAATATACAAGATATAGTATTAGCTGCCTTTAGCATTTTGAAACCTCCAAAGCTTGGAAATTGTACACTCAGAAAAATGATTTCATTGAATCAAATAAAATGATTATTTTGAACAACTTTCTTTGATTTAAAGAAATGATATGTTTAAATGAAATAAAATTTGTTTGATTCAAACAAAATATCTTTGAACCAAATAAATATTTGTTTGAATCAAATTAATTTTTCTTCAAGACATAGAAATTAATGCATTGATATATGGTCAAAGATATAATTTGTTTGATTCAAGACAGAAATTTATTTGATTCGAACCAATATTTACTTGATCCAAAGATATTTTGTTTGAATCAAATTAATTTTTCTTCAATACAGAGAAATTAATGCATTGATATATGGTCAAAGATATAATTTGTTTGATTCAAGGCAGAAATTTATTTGATTCGAACCAATATTTATTTGATCCAAAGATATTTTTTTTTAATCAAAAAAATGTTGTTTCATTAAAACAACACATTTCTTTACATCAAAGAAAGCGTTCTATACAAATAATTTTTTTGATTCAATCAAATATTTTTTCTGAGTAGTACTTTCGATGGAAACCCTCCACAGCCCTTAATAACAATTTCAAAATTGAAAGAATTACATCAGTCGAATAGTAAAAGCGTAATTCGAAAAATTCGGGAAAAGTTGAAAGCAATAATGGATTGTGAAGACTGATTTTAGTGATTCTGTAGATGCAGTAGCGTACGATTACACTGTGAAAAAAGATTTGATTGAATCAAAGAAAATAATTTGTTTGAATGACTTTCTTTGATTTAAAGAAATGATTTGTTTAAATGAAACAAAATTTGTTTGATTCAAACAAAATATCTTTGGACCAAATAAATATTTGTTCGAATCAAATAAATTTCTGCCTTAAAGCAAACAAATTATATCTTTGACCATATATCAATGCATTAATTTCTTTGTTTTGAAGAAAAATTAATTTGATTCAAACAATTATTTATTTGGTTCAAAGATATTTTGTTTGAATCAAAAAATTTTTATTTCATTTAAACAAATAATTTCTTTAAGTCAAAGAAAGTCGTTCAAACCAATTATCTTCTTTGATTCGATCAAATCTTTTTTCTCGGTGTATGCTTTACCAGCCGTTAGAGATTGTTTGATTTTTCCACAACTGGTCGTATAACTGCTTACATTAAATAACACACTCAGTGTTCCACATGCTTAAATGCATTTTTGACTACTTCTGAAATTCATGCAGATACGATATCGAAATAAAGATTTCATACATCCAAATGTTAAGTTATACAAGCTTATCACAGTTGTCGAATATCTATTTAACAAATATTGCCGGTCTAGCAATTAGTTTGATCTAATTCTAGACGATTTAATTTCATCTGAAACAAAATTTAGTTTTCAATGCAAAGAACATGCCAATGAAGCATTGGAGATGTTAGAATATGTGATTTAATTATATTTTAAATAAGAATGAGACAATTCGTAAGACAGAAAATGGTTGAAATTTAAAAATTTAGCGTCTTGAATAAAAAAGCAGCCAAGCTTTGCGACACTTAACTAGTCATCATCGATCTGTACATGTTAAAAATATGTACTAGCAAATTTTATAGTAATGAATATTTTTTGTTACATTCACAAATTTTTAATTGAGTATATATTTCCCTTCACTTGGTTTTTTATGTTAAACACAGGGCTGAACAAAATATTTATTTTTCATTTAATTCCTTTGAAGCTGGAAAATAAAAATTGAAAATACAGTAAAACCTATCGTATTGGACACATATGGGAGACAAGTTCGGCTACGATGGGTACCAATGACATGCGATAATTGCTAGGGACTTATTACTAGCTTGGTTCAGTGCTGTGGCAACAGGTGCCCCTGTGTTTAGTAACACACGTCTACCGGCTTGTACAAATTTTTTGTGTTTACTTTTGTTCAAAAAGGTGAGTAAAAGTTAATTTGAAAAATAATCAGTTCTTTTTGTTGATAATTTTAAAATTTTATGGATAAATTCAGTCGATAAAAAACTATAAGGAATACTTAGTGCTTTTAGTGGAAAATGTATAGATGACAGTTGAGGTTATGTTGCACGACTGTACATACATATTTAAGATCTTAATAAGTTGAAATATAAATGGTTATGAAAATTCAACAAATTTTTTGAAGTTAAATTGTAATTAAAATTTATAATTCAAATATAATCATTAATTAAATTAATATTTCATTTAAAATATTCATTGAAAAAAAAATTACTAAGACGTTTTAAAAAAATATGAGGACCCTCCAAAGACGGTGTTTAGGACGGTCCTAACCATGCACATTTCTCGACCAATAATGTGAAGCGTCAGAGTGGGATGTTCGTTAGGAGAGTGTCGGCTACGATAGGTTTTACTGTACTTCTATTTAGAAGCTTAAGCTTTTTATTTATTTTTAAATATATTTTCAGTTATATGGGGATAATATAAAAAAAATTTTGTTCAGGCTCTCAAGAATTCTTCGTGCGTATCCACAGTATATATTTTACAAAGTTTAATGTATTCTTTTTTTATTTTGTATTAATTGATTTATGGAAAATGTGTATTTTATGTCCTAGAATCATTTTAGGAACATATTTTCATTTCATATTGTTCAGAAACTTAATTATTTAAATTTTTTAAAATATTTGTCTATTAGTATAATGCTTTTGTAGAGCGTGACGCGTGCAGCGCCGCTCTGGTGAGAAAACTTCGCACATACAAACTGTAATCACTAAGGAACCGCCATTTTGTTTTTAGTTGGACAGGGCTGTACGCGGCGCTAGTTGCTAATTGGCCACCATTTATACATTAGGTTTACACGACCTGCATCAGACTTTTTAACTGCACGGGCAATCTTACAGTGCCTTTTATTTCCTTACAACGATCATAATTTGTAACTACATCTTAACTTACAAGGAACCCTAGGTAGGTGTCCCCCTCCGATTTTGTATGTTCGCACATAACACGTGGATCAATAAGTCCCGGGACTAACTAGGAAAAACACATTTTTTTGGAAAAACTCGACTTTATTCATCAACGTAGTCTCCATCAAAAGCAACACAATCAGTCCAGCGCTTCTCTAACATTTCAATACCTTTCTTGTAGAACGATTTATTTTTGACCTCGAAATAAGCGTTCATATGGTGACGACTTCCTCGTTGGAGTAGAATCTCTTTCCTTGGAGCATTTTTTGAGGTCTGCAAACAGGTAGTAGTCACTGGGGGCCTGATCCGGTGAATATGGTGGGTGCGGAAGCAATTCGAAGCTCAATTCATTCAATTTTGCCATGGTAGCGAGCGACTTGTGACGCGGCGCATTGTCTTGGTGAAAGAGCACTTTATTCTTCTTCTTTTGGAGCCATTTCTCACCGATTTCGTTCTTCAATCGCATCAATTGGCCAATGTAACGTTCGCTATTGATCGTCTTACCTTTTTCAAGTTAATCGATGAACAAAACTCCATGAGCATCCCAAAATACTGTGGCCCAAAAACGCCCACATTTGCGTTTTTGGCCGCTTTGGACGCTTCTCACCGACTGCAGTCCACTCGGCTGACGACCGCTTTGACTCCGGAGTGTAGTGATGGATCCAGGTTTCGTCCATTGTCACATACGGACGCAAACAATTCGGTTTATTTCGTCGAAACAACTCCAAACAGCGCTCGGAATCAACGACACGTTGTCGTTTTTGATCCACCGTGAGCAAACGCGGCACCCACTTTGACAACAGCTTCCTCATAGACAAATGTTCATGCAAAATAGCGTACACATTGCCGTATGATATCTTTAAGGTGTCAGCTATCTCACGTAATTTTAATTTACGGTTTTCGAAAACGATTTGGTGGACTGTTTTTATGGTTTCCGGTGTAAGTACCTCATTTGGCCGGCTGGAGCGTTCAGCATCTTCAGTGTCTGTACGACCACGTTTAAACTCAGCATACCCCCGGAAAATGGTTGTTTTTGATGGAGCAGAGTCCCCGTAGCACTTTTCAAGCCATTGCTGAGCTTGCACTGTGTTTTTTTTCATCAAAAAGCAATGGTAAATCAACACAAGAAATTGTTTTGAATCCATTGTTTTGAGAATATCAAGACTAGCGTCACTTAAATCACTGTAAATCATGGACTAAACATCAGAATGTCATGAAATTTTGACAGGCATCTTTTGAAGGTTGGAAATCATTAAAAATCATACAGAACTTTTGTTGGCAACGCCATCTATGTGTCAGTCCCGGGACTTATTGATCCACGTGTTATGTTGTAGTACTCGAAAAACTAAGCGACACTTATTGTCTTTACGTGCCCAAAATGCTTTTTATGAGAGATGAAAAATGTAATTTTGTCAACTTGATAAAAAAGATTTTTGGGGGGTAAACTATCCCACAAAAAGTTTTAATTATACAAAAAATTTTCAAACAGACATTATTTCAACCCGAAAAGCAAAAAATTCTTTCACACAGAGGGTTGAAAAATATAAATTGCTCAATTTAGTCGAAACATTTTATGGGGGTAAACTACCCCAAAAGAAGTTACGATCACAGAAGAAAATTACGAAATGAGTGCTAATTCATGCCGTAAAAATCTGAAAAAAGTGTATGTTTAAGGCAGTAATAAAATAAAATTTATCAGACGATCAATCATCATTAGACTTGTTTATTCATTGTACGTGGTACAGAAGTGATGCTCTTCGAAGTAATGTTTTGAAGTAAAAGTCCACTCGATTCTCAAATTCTCCTGGTTTTTCTGCAACATAACCACTTTTAAACCAGGAGTATTTAAAAAGACTGTGACACCTTGGTGAAGATAATTGATGATTTACTAAAGACTGTAACTTTGTAATATTATTTCGTATGTGCAGATTTAAATCATAGTCTAACAGTATAACTGAATTTGAAAAATGTTGCACATAATTTTTCCATATGCGAAATCCGTAGACGTCAACGGGCTGAACTTTTCCAGTAGTGCCTTTTGGTATAATCATAGGAATAACATGCTTCGCCGCAGGCGTTGCTTGCCGTACAACTTCTGGGCAGTGTCCAGTCCAAGAATCTATGAGAAATACGTTTGTCAGCCCTACCTTGGGGAAAAAACATTTTCTAACTAGCTCTGAAAATGTTCTGCAGGTAAAATAATTTAAAAAATTTAAAGACTGTAATGAATTTATTTTATGAATAAAAATTACTAAAACTAAACAAATTTACCAGACGTAAGTTTTTCAGATTTGGATGCAGCTACAAAGACGTTTATAGGCTGAAAAATGGTGTCTTGTACAATGGGTCCAAATTTTTCACTTGGCTTTTTTAACACAAGATAAAGTGGAGATAGAAGCTTTCCATCCGCAGAAATTGTGAGTTGGATAGTGTAGCTGTAGGTTGTAGAAGAAAAAGATTGGACGACACATTCGACTTGCCGTGTACCTTCAATTGCCAATGTTCTCCCAGAATGCATTTCTAACTGGAATCCACTTTGATCCGAGTTATGAACATTCTCTCTCTGACATTGAGTGATGTACGGCTTCACTTCATTCACAAAATTCTCCGCATTTACTTTTAACTTTTCCTTATCTTCTAATGTTTTTCTGGTGATGAATTTATTGACTTTTCTGGATGTTATTCGGTGAGTTCGTTTAAACTTCCATACCCACCAGTCAGATGCTTTAAATCGTGTGTCTTCAAAACCAAAGATATTTTTAGCATGTAGACCCCATTTCTGTAGGTCTACATCGTGAATTATCATACCAGCATCAATTGCACTTTTAAAATTGTTCAATGTGTACTCCGCAATACGATGCAACTTTTCCATGTATGTAGCGCCTTCATTTACTTGTCCTGCCCATCGCCTCAATTGGCGTACTGATGTTACTTTTCTGAAACGATGTTCATGGCTTGGAATGCAACTAACAAAAGTTTTAATACATTTAAGGGATTTATAGGCATGCTTACAAGACTTGATAAACTGTTCACTGATATGTTTCACTGCAGAAACAAAGAAATAGACTTTTAAACTCGAGAACGATTAAAGCAACACTGAACGATTATTCACAGTCTTCACAAAAGTTCGCATCCTAAAAATAAAACTTGCTCTTGAAAAACAAATACATTAAGCATCATATACATTTCAATACATTCGTAAAGATACGTGGGTCGAGATACATTGCAGCTTAATCAGTTTAACCTTCTGCATGAGTCAAACATGTAATTTATGTATTTCTACAAATATAAACTTATATGTATAATATAGAGTTCTTTAATTTATAGAAGCATAAGAAAATGTTCTTAAGGGTGGTTACCCCTTATAAATTAATTGCTCATGAAAATGCAAATATACGTAAATTTTATTTTATTATCGCGTGGCATATATTTTTTTCAGATTTTTCGGGTTGAAATAATGTCTGTTTGAAATTTTTTTGTATAATTAAAACTTATTGTGCTGTGGTTTACCCCCCAAAAATCTTTTTTATCAAGTTGACAAAATCACATATTTCATCTCTCATAGTGAGGATATTTTTCGAGTTGGTTTGATTGTGAAAGATTCTGTTATTATCTGTGAAACAATTAAACGGGTATTTGGTACCGCACTTTTCGGGGGTGATTTTTACCCCCTAAAAGCCATTTTGGGCACCTAAAAAATACTTGTCACTTAGTTTTTCGAGTAGTACAACATATGTGCGAACGAACATAATCGGAGGGGGACACCTACCTAGGGCTCCTTGTTAGAACTAGCGTTAAACTAAGTTTAAAATTGTGTAAAGTGTCGTTAATATGTGTGTATAAAGTAAATATATAAGCTGTTTACTAGAACGGTCAAGATTCATTTTTCATTGGTTCTCACTATTTCCAAAGAATCACAATATTTAGTTTTTTTTATTACAATAATATTTTTTGGTCCTTGGAACCGGATTTATCAGTCCCAGAAACTACAGACAATCAAATAGTGGTGATCCAACACTTGCGTTCGAGATTCGAGGTGAATGGCAGTGTGCGCAGTAATTGGACAATATTAGAAGTGTGCAAGTTAAAAAGTGCAACGATCGTGGACATTCAAATCAAGTTAAAGGACACTTTTAGTTTCACAAAATTACTTTAAGATGTGTGATCACTGCCTCTAGAGTGTTTTAGTGTAGTAAATGTTTCAAAAGGCCCACAGGACCTCCGAACATTCCAACTCTCACATCACAATCCAGGAGGATTAAAACACAAAGAATCAATTCTAATACACTTTCAAAAAAGTAATGAATAATTCCTCAAATCAGTGAACAGTTCAGATTACATTTCGAACTTGGAATGAGTTAAGTCCAAGTTTGCATTACGTTCCTTTTTAGAGTCATTGCATATCTTGGATTTAGGAAACATCATATCCTGCCCACGGACGAGATCAAGCAGCATCTACAAATCTACATTCAGGGCTGATTTACAGCTCAACCGCATCAAGTTCTACATCCTTCAAGAATTCAAACTGAACTGTTATTAAACTGGCAATTCTTCCATATCATCGGCATTGTGTCTCCCCGTTCCTTTATTTCATTCTATTTGATTCCAACATTCGCCATGAACGCAGAACAAATTGCAACGATCACGTCATTAAAAAAAAAAAAGAGAAAACATTAAACGTAGGTTAACAAACTTTGATAACTCACTCGATTCAATAATTCCGGACACTAAAATAGAAATACTGGATATTAAAAATAGTTAAAGAGAAAAACACATACCTCTTCTGCCAGAATTCGGAATTATTTAATTTGCGGAAAGGCAATAACTTTGTTAAAAAGGGGCACGCTTATAAAACCTACAATAAGTACAATTACAATAAATTCTGAATCAAGAGGCAATCACGTAAGTATCGACGCTCCAAATAGCGAAATCCATAACACTAATCAGACGGAGGAAAGCTCGTATCAGGTTCACGAAAACACAGCTCATAATCCCGGACACTGTGACTCTGTTTAAGCAGAAAACATAACCGTCAAAAGTCGCGCTAATCCTAATCTGCCAAATCTCAGAATACCAACATTTTCAGGCAATCATGATACGTGGTTAGATTTTCACGCTTTATTTAATTCTACAATTCATAGCGGCAACGACTTACGGACGGTTCAAAACTTTTATTATTTGAAAGTCTGTGTGGCCGATGACGCAGCCAAAATGATTGCGGCCCTTGAAACAATCAGAAAAAATTTCAAGGTGGCTGAAACCTTCTAAAAGATCATTATCACAATCAAAGATCACTTACTGATAGTCACATAAAGACCTTATTTGATATACTTCCAATTTTCGAAGATTCTTCAACTCGTGTTTTATTTGATACATACACGGTCGAAAAATGGGAAGACTTTATGCGACATAAAAACTCCAACCTTACACAATCTTTTAACCTTTCTTGAACGCCGCTCCCAAATCGACGAGACAAAGCTATCCACCGGGCAGAACAAAAATTTACAAATATTTCAAAATTTGACAAATAAGTTTCATCTTCGTCAAGGTTTCCGTTTTCAGCAATCTTTCACAGGTGCTACATTATTTGCAAATTTCCATGCACAAAACTCACAAAATTCAGAGCAGACATTTACAAGGCTTTCTTGTTATATTTGTAGAGAAGAACGCGTTGCTTTTGCCTGTGAAAAGTTTTTAAGCTTAGCTCATAAAGCAAGATAGTACGCAGCACAGAAAATTTCACTGTATATGAAATACTTGTGAGGAACTCATCATGCAAAAATATTATTATACGCGTTAGTGAGACAGCTCTTACACCTCCCATTAATAGAAATTTGTTCAGTCCCATAAAATCTCTTATTAGCGGATCCAGAATTCAATTGTCCAGTACAAGTTAACATGATTCTCGGAGCGGAATATTTTTATCACTTCTCACGTTCAGGTTGCATCTCAGTAACGGGCAACTCCGCAGTTTTTCAGGGGACAAACCTACACTGAGAGAGAATTGGCACAGCTAGCGCCACGAGCCGTGGCAAGGGCCACACTTCACTAACTAACGAATCAGACGCTTGGCAGTAAACGACCGTTAGACACTACGAGAGGGCGCTGCTATTACGCTATGGTGCTCGTCCACCGCGCAAAGTTGCGCATCTACTGCGCTTTTCTCAAGCTAACCTAGCATATCCGGGTTGGGCGCGTTGGCTACAATGCGAGCGCACTGGCAATGCCAAGTCCCTCTCAGTGTAGGCTGGATCGTGGCAGGTTGCTTGAATAATTTAGCAAATGCCAGTGCTGGCAAAATCTAGTGTAATTTTACAAAATTGGCGGATTCATCCATTTTATGGAAATTAGGCCGTTATGTCGTTCGACTGCCATTTAATGAAAATAAATTTTAAATTGGCAAGTCGCGTGACATTATTTTCAGAAGATTCCAGTTTTTAGAAACAAATCTTTAAAAAAATCCCACATCAGAAACACAGAATTTTTAATTTATATTGAAGATTATTTGAACGAAAATCACATGAGATTATTAGAGAACAAAGAAAGCGAGGAGCGTGGTTATTATCTTCCAAGCCATGCAGTTCTTAAAGATGTTAGTATTACAACTAAAACGCGCGTTGTTTTTGATGCCTCTTGCAACTCATCCACAGGTGTTTCATTAAATGACACCTTGAAGGCCGGTCATTGCATAAATGTACAGGCAAGTTTAATTGTAAAGGGTTTCCCAATAAGGGTGATATGTTTTGAAATTGAAAAAAAACACTGAATATTCATTCGGAATTGATCGAAATCTTTTTTATTATATTGGATATTCTATGCCATTTATGATTTAAAGAATATATCGGCCAAATGTCCCCCGAGACTTGAGCCAAAAATGCGCCTCATCAGAAAAGATGATTTTTTGATGAAAATTGGGATCATTTTCAATTGATTCCAGAGCCCAATCCGCGAACTCCCGACGCAAACGATGGTCATTAGGCTTCAGTTCTTGGGCCAGAATCATCTTATAGGGATGCAGGCCAAGATCCAATCGCAAAATACGCCAGGTAGTCATCCTGGACAGGCCCAATTCCTGAGATCGGCGTGGCACGGACAATTCACGGTTTTCCTCGATACTGGCCTGTACGGCGGCTATATTCTGTGTAGAACGTGCGGTACGCATACGATTTTTAGGCTTAGTATCCAATAGAGTAAATTCACTCTCCAACTTATCGATTATTCGATGAATTGAGAGCGCGGATGGAGCAGAATGACGACCATATTTTGCACGATATGCTCTTTGAACACCGACAAAACTTCTCGAATTTTGATAAAATAATTGGACAATTTCCAAACGTTGTGGAAGCGTGAAACTACTCATGATTAAATGGCAAACCTTACTGATGACAACTGACAGCAGACGTCAAAAATTTCAGTTCAAATGAGCCCGATAGGGACATTCAAAATCATATCACCCCTATTGGGAAACCCTTTATCTTCTGGAATCCAAAGGGCGACTTCATTATGTACACAGTACATTTGGAAATTTTATCGGCCAACCAACAAAGCGATCAATTTTTTGACAAACTGCTCAAATTGCCGACCCCTCAGGGTTGCTTGGGCCAGTAATTATCGTAGCAAAGTTACTTATGCAGATCCTCTGGAAAGCTCAAATTGGCTGGGACGAAAATGTTCCTGTGAATTCCCACGAGACATGGATTAAATACAAGAATCAATTACCCTTTTTGAATCATATACAGTTTGATAGATGCATCATTGTTCCAAATCAAATCGATTTACAATTACATGGATTCTCTGATGCCAGCGAAAAAGCATACCACAAACCACATATCTGCATTCCACAAATAATGAAGGAAAGCATTATACATCTCTAATTTTCTCTAACTCCCGAGTAGCGCCAATCAAACCAGTCACACTTCCTACACTTGAATTGTGTGCTGCACTTTTGCTAACTAATATTCACAAAAGTACTTTATCTGCTCTCAAGCTCAAAATATCTAAACTATACTTTAAATCTATATTTGACAGATCTTGACATTATCGGTTTTTTTAAGTGGTCTTGAAACAGAGTAGAATTATTCCTCTTCAAAAACTTGTATTGACCAAAATGGGAAAATTTTCGGTTTTAGAGAAATTAGCATTTAAAACGGCGGGCGTGGGCTGTTTTGCGCGCCAGTTGATTTGTTGTTTTATCTTGTAAGGTTACTCGTTCGGGAAATGTAAAGAAACAAATAAATCGCGTCAGTCTTAAAACAAAACACTCTACTGATGCTCCCTTCCTCTTCTATACAGGGTAAACTCAGACCACCTATAAAGCTTGCAATTGTAGATTTCTTGATTAAAAACAAACCAAAATTACTAGTAGCAAAATGTTGTACAAACAACAGTGTTTAAACTATTAAACTCGGTTGAGGATGCAAAGATTACTGTGACAAGGAGGCTCAAAGCGATCCTCAAAATCGCTCATGAAAAATGTTTCGAAAATTTAATCAAGCCTTGGCATATGTGTGTATCATACAAGGGTGGATATTTCGAAGGCGAAAAAATGGATTTTGAGTGAAAAACCAATACACTGTATTTTATCCATCAATTCCCGGTACTTTTTAAACAGAAGGTATGATGTGTATTTTTCGGGAGTGATGTTACAGTTAGCGCCGCCGGTGAGAATTTGTTGAATTAACTCAGGAATACAACCATGGAGAATAGACATAAGGAGACCAAAGTAGTGTACCAAAGAACGTGGCGCTTGTGTTCCAGTGGCAGAAAATGGCCGCTGTCATGGATAGCGTAAGTCTATACAACTGCGGTCATTTCCTACCACTGCAGCACCAGCACCAAACTCGGAAAGTTTCATAACTATTAGCTTGCGAGTGAAATCCGCTTATTTCCGGTTACACAACTTTGGCGTGCTTATGTCTATTCTCCATAAATATAACTCCGAATATTAACGGGGCACCATTTTTTGTGATGCAAATGTTAAAGCCCAGTCACTATTTATGACTTTTAGGTTATAAATATTTTCCAATTTTAAACGTATGCAACTAATTAACAAAATGATTTTTGGCTTCAACACTATTTACATATATTGTTCCTAGTACAATTGACTATAATTTAATAGCAACTTAAGCTTAAATTAAAAATAAAAAAAGTTTCTTGTAGTTTTATATATATTGCGTATGCATACTTTCCGTGGGAAGTTTGGGCACACTTAGATCTCAATCGATCAAGAGAGAATGATATATTTCAAATAATATTGAAATTTTCTAACGTTTAGGGAGATAAGCAAATGCAAAGAAACATCAGATATACTGCAATGCAAAGCGCTATTGAAATTAAAAGTAAAAGTGGTAAATTATTCATTTTAGTTTGATTTCTACCGTTTTTCAATAAGCTGGTCACGAATTTTCCCTACTGGATTTGGAAACAAAATCAGTGAAGCGGGAGTCAAGTATTATCACAATCTTATTGACGATCTTCGATCCAAAGGACTTGAACCGTTTGTTACAATCTATCACTGGGATCACCCGCAAAGTCTGGAAAATTTGGGAGGATGGACTAATGAACTGATAGTGGATTGGTTTGGTGATTATTCTAGAGTTCTGTTTCGAGAATTTGGTCCCAAAGTAAAATTTTTCGCAACTATCAATGAACCGACGTCCGTTTGCTCTGAAGGATATGGAGGACTTTCCAAAGCTCCTGGTATTTTTAATTTTTAATTAAATAACATTATGATAAAACGTAAGAAAGTACTTAACTATTACATAATTGTAATGTAACAGAATATAACATGCTTCTGTAAAAATTTAATAGCAAAATGAACACAATATTTTTGAAAGCCAACGATTTTCGTGGAACTTTGTACTCCAAGGTTCTTGAGGTCGCTGATTAGGAATTTGACATCATTTTTTCGGAATTCAAAATGGCGGATCCAATATGGTGGACATGAAATTTTGGAAACTCCACGATTTTCGCATGACTCTGTACTCGGGGGTTTTGGGGTCGCTGATTACGAATTTCAAATTGGATTTTCTAAATTTCACAGACTTCGAGTTGATTTTGATGAGATATTCTGTGTGTTTCCCGTTTCCCCTAATCTTTTTTCATGTAGCTCTTAGAAATAGATACTGCAAATTATTTTGTTCCAACTTTATTCTTGCTATCTACGGTAGCATTGTATATCACGGGAGCATTCACAATTCTCTCATAACTTCTTCTTCTCGTCCTGCATCTGAACCCGAGTTATTGGAGTTAGAATCTTTTAGATTTGGTGCACTTACTCTTTTATTAAAATTATATTCTGATACATCCACTTTGTACTTCACGTGGGAAGGTACAGAACGCTTTTTCCGTTACTGTGATATGGCTCTGAGAATGACAACTACTAACTGAATCTCCCAGGAACTTAATATTATATATATTGTGGGTAGTCACTATTCGAAAAATAATTGGATTATAATGCCTGATCCATCTATGAACAAATGAATAGCTCCCCAGGCAACGTCGGGTCGTTTATTTTGGATCTTCACTTGTTTCATGCACTATATCCAGATCTAGTTGTAAAAGACACTGTCAACATTCCGTTGTGAATTGATTGAAAGAGTTTTGATATCAAGTTCCTGGAAAATTCACTTATTTATTCTTACTACCATCACCATGTCGCAAACCAAACGAAAAAGACATTCTGTTCCTACCCAAGTGCGGTACGAGGTGGATACATCAAAAAATGATTTCGATGAAATAATTACGTTGCCAAATCCAGATGATTCTGGCACCCCGAAGGAGACAGATTTCTACCACGTCCACTTCGTTGTCTCTGGGTTATGCTGAGCGTAGAATGGCTGAATCGTGAACAGAGACCTCAGAAACATCCCAGCACAGAATTTTAATGAATAACTAAGATCCTTCAGCCCGTTAATTTTAATCAAGCAGAAAATTGGGCAAAGTATGTTCTTATGAATAAAATAGTCCCATTTGATAATTAAACATTTAGAGAATTTGAATAGAAATAATAATATTTTTTAAAAAAAAGCTTCTAGTTTTCAATTGGAGAACAATTTTTAATTTATTCAATCATGAATTATTTTAACTTCTCGAATAAAATTCATTCAAATGGCGCTCTCATGCCATATAGTTTTCGATATGTAAAATACGTGACGTCAAAAAATCAAGACGTAAAATACATAGTTATCGACGTGTCGAAAACCATTTAAGTTACGTGACGTATGTTACGGACACAACCCTGATAGTAGGTACGCTGAAGCAGCAATTCTAACAGTCTCCGCTAGGCACGCAGTGCGAGCCTGCCCGCAGCAAACCCGAATCCGTCGGCCTATAACCACGCATACTAAACCTTGCAAAGGCATTTCGTTCGGACTCTCATTTCGCACTCTCAGTTCGCACCTACCACCCTCCGAGAAGAAGTAGCCAAAGGGCCATCTACGAAGGAGAACAAAAAGTGGTGAATATTTTTGCTAAGTGATTCTGGGTACGCTGTCTAGGCTGTAGAACATTTATTAATTTTTTTAATTGTTTGAATTTTGCATTACTCTTTGGGTACACTGCACTAGGCTCCAGAAAGTAATTAAATTGCAAAAAATTTTTGGGTATGCCATCCAGGCTCCCATAGATATATTGTCTTGTCTTGCATCTCTTTCTGGGTACGCCATCCAGGCTCCAATAGATAGCTTGCTTTTACTTATATTTTTAGCATCTCATTCTGGGTACGCTACACCAGGCTCCAGTACGAGAAGTTCTCTCTGTCAACCAAGTGCATCGTCATATACATTTATTCTCTTAATTTATCTTTTAGTGATAGAAGCGCCATCTATATTTAATATTGGTTTTTTTCTGGGTTTTAGTAGTTTTCTTGAAAAACCATTCTCTTTTCTATGGCAAAACAGTATCGCATTTTTCTGTAATTTTAGTTTTGAAAATGTTGGTGTATTAACCACATAATAAAAATTGATTACATACAGAATGAAAAGAATTTCCGGAAAATAGTTTTAAAATGTACAAACACATATATTTATAATCAGAGATTGACCTGACAAGCTCTAATCTAAGGTAACTTGAATGATCAGGAAAACCTGATTTCTGCAATAAAGATAAAGAGAATTTTGCATAAATAAAGATTTCCTGATCATTCAAGTCACGTTAGATTAGTTCTTGTTATAAGTTAAGGGTAAAGTTATTGATTATTGGCCATTTCTATATCACATAAATAAGTTTTTGCCAATCAGATAAGTTACGTTAGATTACTGCGTTGGAGGTTAGGGAAGACGTTGGTTATTTCTTTATCGCATACATTAATTTTTTCCGATCAGTTACATTACGTTTGATTAGTGCTTGTTAGGTTACGGAAAAATTATGGAGTTTCGCTATTTCTTTACAGAAGTTCTCGATTATCGTCATAAGATTCGATTAAACATTATAAATATAATATTTTCCAATTTTTTTGAACAGGATAGATAGAAGTTTGAAAAAAAAAGACTGATGACCTACATTTCATTCTAATCTATAGAAATAAGCGACATTCACAATATTTCGAATTGATTTTTGAAAACACCACTAAAAACCAAAATTTAAATCTTGGCATATTTTTTTACATTATGTTATAGAAGCAACGTTAATTTATTGCTCATATGTCCGAGTCTTGACAGTATGGTAAGGGTCTGACGTTCACTGACGTAACTTGAGCGATACCCTATTGAAAAACTTGACGTTAAAAATGACGTAAAAATTGCGTAAGAAACGACGTCAAAAATGACGTAAAAAACGACGTCAAGAATTGGGATAGTTTTTTACGTCATTTTTTACGTCAAGTTTTTCAATAGGGTATCGGCTAATTTCGCTCGAATTTTCACTGAATTCGAGCGATTTCGCATAATGATAGCTAAGATTTTGCGGATCATCAACGATTTCCTCCGTTAAACAACAGATAGGAGCGATGTCTTTAAACTTTTCATAACTCTTACGAACGCATACAGAAACTGTCGATTTTACATAAGAATGCGATTATCGCGTTTTCCATTCTATTAACAGATTTCGTGCGTATTTTACTTAGATTTTCAGTGTTTTAAACGCTGAATTTTCGAGTGAAATGCACTAGCTAATCATAATTATACTGTGAATTATTTTGCATGTTATATTTATACATAATTGTAACTGTAATGCATAACGGTTATCGTTGAATATTCTGATACTATTACATAACTAAATTCTGGCTCATTTTGCTGCGGCTTTGTTGTAATTTTATTCTATAACCTACAGTTATGAACTTTAGCTGTAACTGCACAGACGAAAATGGATAATCACCGATAGCATCTAAATATTACACTTGATTGTATTTAACAGTGAATTATGTGATAGCCATCTCGGATATTCAGATGTCGTATCTGAGGATATTGAAAAGATTATATTAGCTGGTAATATCTAAAGTATTACATTTGAGTATACAAAATTTAATATAAGTTCAGTCATACATAAATCAGAGTCTTAATTAATTTGCATTAAAAAAGAAATAAGAGAATAAATTATAACACAGAATGGTGGTACCAGTCTTCGACCATGCATCTTAGTTCGGTCATCGCTTTTTAAAAATCTCTATTTAGAAAAATTTTGCCTTTCGTAAATTGTGAAAAACAGGTTAGAAAGAAAATAACAAATTATTTTATATAGTTCAACTTTTAAAACAATTGAGCAATTTAATTAAGAGAAATAAATGTTTTGTCCGAACACTGGTACGTGGTTGGAAACTGATGCTCTTACCCTATGAAATAAATAAGAGATGAGAAAAAAAGAACCTAATACTTCCTTAAATTAAATGAAAATGTGATAAGATCCCTTTGCATACATTTCCAATAGGATTACAATACCACCCAGGTGCGAATTTCGGTCGGCTGCCAGAGTTGGACCATCGGGCCACGGTTGGCCCTACTCTGGCGACCAAGGTTTGGTGACCATAGTTGGGCCAACTGTGGTAGTTTCGGTTTTACCAACTTTGGCAGCCAACACCGGCAAACGAAGATGTGCCCGACCGTCGGCTCAACTATGGCCCAGACTCGAACCAATTGTCGGGCAAACTTTGGCGAATTGCTTTAGATGTCCGTGACACTTCAGTCGGCCCACCTCTGGGCCACGGTTAAACCAATCGTCGGCATATTAATAACTAGATTCCGTTGCCATTGCACGACCAACTGTCGGCCCAACTATGGCCCAGACTCGAACCGACTGTCGGGCCAACCTTGGCAAATTACCTTAGATGACCGTGATAGTTCGGTCGGCCCACCTCTAGGCCATGGTTTAACCAATCGAATGCGAAAATTGCCTTATTTAAAAAAAAATCTTGACATTAAAATGTAAAAAGTTGTATACTATGTAAATTATACTGTTTTATAGAAATTTAATTCAGTAATTGAAAGTGTAAAAATTTTAAACCCATAACTGATTAAAATACCTGAAACAAAAAGATAGCTCATTAACAGGGTACAGACCCATCTTATACGGCCTTTGCAGCAGTAGCTTATAAGCGACATTTTTTTCGGAATATGGTAAGCGAGAATAGCCGAGAGGCTTTAGTCGTTAGGAATGCGTTTAGTTATCTAGATAATATAGAGGTAGGTTAGAGGGTTCGAATCCAAAAGCGAATATAAAATTTTTAATTCAAGCGTGCGATTACAAATAATGTATCAATAATGTACTAATAATGTACTAATTTAATAATGTACCTTATCAGGGCCTGCTAGTGCCCTGATTTCATTTTCTACACGTGTACAAGCATATTTTGACCTAGGACGGCCCATCTCCGGCACCCGGCATCGGGCCAACTGTTCACGCCAATGGACGGATAGCGTTATCATTTCACTAGTTGGCCCGACCTCTGGCTAACAAGGTTGGACCAACTTTAACAAGGTTGGCCCAACCGTGGGTCGACGGTCAATTCGCACCTGGGCACCAGTGTTCGATAAAATAAAGTTAGCTTTTTATGCAAGTGAAAATACCTAATGTTGCCGTTGAATATCTGAGATTATAGAAAACGAATAATAAATATTGCTCTCCGGTAATATCTTGTACATTGACATTTTTTTTAGATATAATGTGGTAATATCCAGATACTATCAATGACTATTCATATTTTCAGTATCTGCATTTTAATATCTAATAGTTTTTTGCGTGTGCTGTTACAGAACAATATCCCAGTTTTGTTCAATAATGCAATCATTTTATTGCATATAGCACATTCCTCAATGGTAGATAATACATACAAATTCAGATAAAAAAATAATTATTATCAAATGACTTTTTTCAGCAATAAACATGTCACTTAATGCAGATTACATGTGTATGCATAATTTATTGAAAGCTCACGCTAAAGCTTACCACATATATGACGAAGAATTTCGTCCGACTCAGAATGGCCAAATTGGAATTGTTATTCCATGTCCATACAACTATGATATGAATAAAGTGGACAATACGTGGTCTGATATAGCGTTTGAATATTCTTGTGGATGGATGGCAAATCCTATTTTCTCCAAAGAAGGTGATTATCCAAAAATCATGAGAGAAAGAATCGACGAGAATAGCAGAATTCAAAACTGGCCTAGATCTAGATTGCCAGTTTTTACGCAAGGCGAAATTGAATATATTAGGCAAGTACTTTTTTTTTAAAACGTGAATTCTTGCTACTGGATATGCATTGAGCTATTCAAGAGTTACATTTCATGGAGTCCGACACTTGATTTCATGACAAATGTACGAGTTATGTAACGCTTCTTTGTAGATCCACAACATTTATGTTGATATCAGAAAGAAATAACATTAGTTGAAATAATGTTTGTTCATTTCTTTGGCATAGAGTCAGTTTCTTCTTATTTTCATTGATTAAAATTATTATTACATTTAAAAATGCGCAAAAAGAAAGAAAGGCAAACGTTTCGGCCACATATGGGGGCCCTCTTCAGTGCCATAAATTCAAAGATTAATTCAAAATTTATGTAAAGAATTACAATATAGAAGATAATCAAAAAAGAATTATAATAAAAATTAAAAACTTATCACATAGCTTGCAATTCAAAATGAAGTAGTCCAGTATGCAGCATCACGAATTGAAAAATTACGTGAAGTTCACTATGAATAAAAAACCGGATAAATCAAAAACATAACAAATTTTGCACACGAAACGACCGGAATTATTTCAAAAAATGTTTATTATTAATGAATGATGCCAAATTGGTTCACAATGGCAAAACGCGAACAAGTTTTACATTAATGAGAACTTCTCGTGAAGACTTTAATACCGGCGTCTCTCACAGAATGATCTGAACTGTTTTAAAAACCGACTCGGGACATGTGGCTTTGCTGACCGAAAATTTTTCTCCTATAAGCAATCCTGAGAGGTTCTTTTCCTCCTTGAAGAAGACTATTGTCCTGTACTTAGTTAAGAAATTCGAGACTTTTATGATGATTTTCACGAGTGGACGAAGGCGTTTATTTTTCAAGAAAACGATTTTGTATATAGGCTTCACGGACAATCCATTTTACACTGAATTTGCAAGCAAGACGTTACATAAAGATAAAATATTATAATATTCATAGATGTAATTTTACTACATATTTAAAAAATTTGAAAGTTGTTTATTTTCACATTCAGATTTATTCTGAGATGTTTTGGAAAAATGATAATAAATTTATCTTTAAAAATTAATTAAAATGCAACTTGAATATTCGTGATATTAATTATCACATTTGAATTTATTATTAAATTCAACTAGTTCTGAAAATGGTCAGAACTGTTAGATATTCTAACTTTATAGTGAAAGTGCCATTTTTAAATTTCAAATTGACATGTTTGGTAACATGTCTATGCCAAAGAAATGAACAAACATTATATGAATTTGGGTCAATACAATAATAGACATGTTACCAAACATGTCAATTTGAAATTTAAAAATGGCACTTTCACTATAAAGTTAGAATATCTAACAGTTCTGACCATTTTCAGAACTAGTTGAATTTAATAATAAATTCAAATGTGATAATTAATATCACGAATATTCAAGTTGCATTTTTATTAATTTTTAAAGATAAATTTATTATCATTTTTCCAAAACATCTCAGAATAAATCTGAATGTGAAAATAAACAACTTTCAATTTTTTTAAATATGGAGTAAAATTACATCTATGAATATTATAATATTTTATCTTTATGTAACGTCTTGCTTGCAAATTCAGTGTAAAATGGATTGTCCGTGAAGCCTATATACAAAATCGTTTTCTTGAAAAATAAACGCCTTCGTACAGGACAATAGTCTTCTTCAAGGAGGAAAAGAACCTCTCAGGATTGCTTATAGGAGAAAAATTTTCGGTCAGCAAAGCCACATGTCCCGAGTCGGTTTTTAAAACAGTTCAGATCATTCTGTGAGAGATGCCGGTATTAAAGTCTTCACGAGAAGTTTTCATTAATGTAAAACTTGTTCGCGTTTTGCCATTGTGAACCAATTTGGCATCATTAATTAATAATAAACATTTTTTGAAAAAAATTCCGGTCGTTTCGTGTGCAAAATTTGTTATGTTTTTGATTTATCCGGTTTTTTATTCATAGTGAACTTCACGTAATTTTTCAATTCGTGATGCTGCATACTGGACTACTTCATTTTGAATTGCAAGCTATGTGATAAGTTTTTAATTTTTATTATAATTCTTTTTTGATTATCTTCTATATTGTAATTCTTTACATAAATTTTGAATTAATCTTTGAATTTATGGCACTGAAGAGGGCCCCCATATGTGGCCGAAACGTTTGCCTTTCTTTCTTTTTGCGCATTTTTAAATGTAATAATAATTTTAATCAATGAAAATAAGAAGAAACTGACTCTATGCCAAAGAAATGAACAAACATTATATGAATTTGGGTCAATACAATAATAGACATGTTACCAAACATGTCAATTTGAAATTTAAAAATGGCACTTTCACTATAAAGTTAGAATATCTAACAGTTCTGACCATTTTCAGAACTAGTTGAATTTAATAATAAATTCAAATGTGATAATTAATATCACGAATATTCAAGTAGCATTTTAATTAATTTTTAAAGATAAATTTATTATCATTTTTCCAAAACATCTCAGAATAAAACTGAATGTGAAAATAAACACCTTTCAATTTTTTTAAAGTTGGAGTAAAATTACATCTATGAATATTATAATATTTTATCTTTATGTAACGTCTTGCTTGCAAATTCAGTGTAAAATGGATTGTCCGTGAAGCCTATATACAAAATCGTTTTCTTGAAAAATAAACGCCTTCGTCCACTCGTGAAAATCATCATAAAAGTCTCGAATTTCTTAACTAAGTACAGGACAATAGTCTTCTTCAAGGAGGAAAAGAACCTCTCAGGATTGCTTATAGGAGAAAAATTTTCGGTCAGCAAAGCCACATGTCCCGAGTCGGTTTTTAAAACAGTTCAGATCATTCTGTGAGAGACGCCGGTATTAAAGTCTTCACGAGAAGTTTTCATTAATGTAAAACTTGTTCGCGTTTTGCCATTGTGAACCAATTTGGCATCATTCATTAATAATAAACATTTTTTGAAAAAAATTCCGGTCGTTTCGTGTGCAAAATTTGTTATGTTTTTGATTTATCCGGTTTTTTATTCATAGTGAACTTCACGTAATTTTTCAATTCGTGATGCTGCATACTGGACTACTTCATTTTGAATTGCAAGCTATGTGATAAGTTTTTAATTTTTATTATAATTCTTTTTTGATTATCTTCTATATTGTAATTCTTTACATAAATTTTGAATTAATCTTTGAATTTATGGCACTGAAGAGGGCCCCCATATGTGGCCGAAACGTTTGCCTTTCTTTCTTTTTGCGCATTTTTAAATGTAATAATAATTTTAATCAATGAAAATAAGAAGAAACTGACTCTATGCCAAAGAAATGAACAAACATTATATGAATTTGGGTCAATACAATAATAGACATGTTACCAAACATGTCAATTTGAAATTAGTTGAAATACTTTAAATCCCTTTCAGAGGAACAGCAGATTACTTTGCGTTGAATCATTACACATCATATATAGCTATGCCTATTGATAAAAAAAATGATGGAGTCTGGTTTGAGGATAAAGGCTATTATTTAACAGTGGATTCTGCCTGGCCTGCATCTGCAAGTTCCTGGCTAAAGGTTGATTGAATAATTCAAAGTGTAACCATGTTTGAAACATAAATGTTACATGTATGTTATGTATATGCAGACACATTCATTTCTTGTGGAATGAAAACATCCATTACTTTATTGAATCATCATAAAGGGTTTTCCAATAGGGACATAACAATTTTATCTATGAATAAAACACAGAAATATTTGAGATATTGAGTTTAAATTTATTGTGGGTGTAGTGCAAGCATTACATTTTATGAATGAAATTCGATATCGGTCATATGACCACCACGAGCCCGTTTACAGCGGTCGATTCTTTGGACCCAATTTTCCACCACTCTGGCACACATTTCGACCGGAACGTTGGCAATTTCGCGTTGTATGTTGTCTTTGAGGTCGTCTAAAGTTGCTAGCTTGTTGGCATAGACCAGTGACTTGATATGGCCCCATAAAAAGAAATCCAATGGCGCTAGATCGCATGAACGAGGCGGCCATTCGACCGGATCATTTCTCGAGATAACACGTTCACCAAATTTGCCTTTCAATAAATCGATTGTTCGGCGTTTCAAATGATCAAGTGGCTTTAGTTCTTGAGTCAATTTAATCTTGAAAGCATGTAGGCCAAGATCTTTTCGCATAATACGCCACAGTGTCGTCTTTTTGGCACCGGAATGTCCAATAGTGTAAATTTGGTCTCGAATTTATCCACTATAGCACGCACAGCCTGTCGGGTGGGACGATTATTACGGCCGAAAGTTGGAGCAAGCGCTCTTAAAGTTGCGACCACCAACTCAGAATTCCGGTAGTAATTTTTAATAATTTCCAAACGTTGCTGGTTCGTGAACTTTACCGTGATCAAAATATTGACTTTAACTAACGTATTGACATTGACAGTTCATTAAAAAAGTTTAAGGGTGCGTTCATATAAAGATACGAAATTGTTATGTCTCTATTGGAAAACTCTTTAGTAGGATTGATAAGATATAACGAAAGTATATTACATAAAATTATTCTACTGTACTCTCCATATTATATAACCATACTGTAACTGTGTTTCAATACTCCGAAAATGGTATTAAGGTTATTTAATCATTCACTGTATGTGGCGTGCAACGAAGAAACCCGGCGGAGAGCACCAAAGACGAAATTTGAGTTTTTCGATGATTTTGAGAGACAGAAGCATGCTCTATCGAATGGCTTATGCACAAAGCTGTGCAATCAAAAGTGACCGAAATCTAACGCATTTTACTTCGCGTTTATTTTTATTTTGAACGGACCCGACTCAGAGAAACGCGATTTTCTCGAAAAGTTAAAAGGTGCTGTTAGCCGGGTTTCTTCGTTGCACGCCACATATAACTATTTGTTGCGAAGATATCTTATCTTATATTTAAAGAATTTGAAAATCTTTCTCTGGAAAAAAAGACGCTTTCAAATTTAAATTAAAAAATTTAAAGATTTTCAAATTCTTTAAATATTTAAATTCATTTGCATTATTTGCGATATAAGAGTTTGAAATTGTTTAGGAGGACACCTGTCGACAACGTATCTTATGTGATACGCAATTAGTGATCCTCCGATAATGTAGGCAGTGTCAAAATATTCAAACTCAACTAATTAATTTGATATCTTATCTTATACCGAAATAAATGTGTTTGCATAAAAATGTAAATATTGATAAGAGTCATGATTAACTAATTGAAAGTTCTCTCTAGTAGAAGTCGTTTGCAAAAAATGTCTATGCTGTAAAAGATTTACAGATATAGTGTCAGATGAAATCCAATCATTTATTTATCAACTTTTCAAACAGATTTATTTTACAGGTGGTACCAGAAGGTTTTAGGAAAATTCTTCATAAAATAAAGAAAGAATATAATAATCCGCCAATTTATGTTACTGAAAATGGATTTTCAGACCATGGAGGCCTAAATGATTCTGGACGATTAAATTACTACTATTCGTATATGAAGGAAATGTTATTGGCTATACAAGAAGGATGTAATGTTAAGGGATATACAGTTTGGAGCATTATGGATAATTTCGAGTGGAATCGAGGATATTCGTAAGTTCCTCAAGTATCACTTATACAAGAATTTTGGCTAGGCACCACGCCGCACAGTGGGACGAAATCAAATAACGAGGTTCAAAATAACATTTAGAACGCAATTCTGAACCGATTTAAGAATTTTTGTTTAGAACGTTCAGGATTGAAACCTAAAGATATTGGTAAGAGTCGATTTCTGGCTTTTCGTTTTATTTAAATGCCATTCTACTCGTAATTCAAGTAGCGACAAAAATGACGATGCAAGGTTAAATGTTATAAACGAATAAAATCAACAAATAATTTTCATCAATAGATTGTTCATTTTCTAAGCATGTTTCTGCTCTGAAATTACTTTATTTCTTCGCCAGGATAATAACTGATAATAACAATTACTATTATAATAAAAATAATTCTGCCAAGTTAAAAATTTAACAACGAATAATAAATATATTTGAAAACCAATTATGTAAACAAATGCCTCAACGAACATTTTTTCTAGAGTGATTTCATTAGTGCAATAAACGCCAAAACAGAATGAAGTTTAAAAAAAGCATTCGTTTAAATAATTAGATCTTGATTATATAAATTATTTTTTAATGCTTTAATTTTTGACGGGTTGCAATATAGGTACACTACCGTCGGAAATTGTGCGCACGGTGCTTGTCATCGCTATTAAAAATCACTGCTGACTTTAAACCACGATATCTTGGAGAAAAAAAGAGATAGGGCATTTTTAAAAATACAGTTGGAAAGCTTATGAAATTCCACGTCTAGTGATGCTCAATAAATATTTTTTTGACTTTCTGAAAATAATACAGCACGTGAGGAGTTAAAAAAAATCAAGATTTTTTCAAATTCTCCACTTCAACTTCAACTTTTTGCATGACCAAGGGAAAATTTTTTCAAAATCTGAAAATTATAGGGCATAGAATTTTCAAGTTTTCTTGGCTTAAATTAAAGATAAGATTTTAGACTTTATGTCGTGTAATTTTCAGATTTTGAAAGAAATTTTCCTAGGTCATGCAAAAAGTTGAAGTTGAGGTAGTGTAATATTTTTGAAAAAATATCGGCATAATAATAGTTGAAGAACTGATTTTCAAACATCCTGGAAACGTTTATTCAGACATTTGTTTATATTATTTGTTGTTATAAATAACAAATAATTTTCTTTACACTTTTTTGTCATTGATAATTTATTCTTACAATAATTAATATTGATTTGAACGAAAGAACAAGCTATGACTATATGACTGTCGTCCGCAACGTTTATAAACGAAAAAATTTTCTTTTCTCTAAAGACTCCAAAACCCTTTAATTTGGTTAGATTATCGATTAAATTTTGTAAGACATCACATTTTCAGGTAAAAAGATCATTGCAACTTCATAAACGTTATTTCAAATGAAGTTGCTTCAGTACATAAACAAATAACTTCCTTGAAACGTTTTGATATCTTTGTTCTCGGATTTTTTTGCATTTCTTAATTGCAAATGATAAGATTTCTATACAATAATTTCAACAATAATACCTTAAACTAAATCTCTGGAACACAACCTCTAATATATACCCTTTTAGTTCTCGTTTTTCAATTTCTTCCGCACGAATTAAATGCGCATAAAAATTTTCAGAGATAATTTCATATTCCAGTATTAATTCATTTTCATTGTTTAACACGTTTAATAAGCCAAAATAACAAAATTCTCATAAATTCTAAAAGAATTTATCTGCCGGTTATATTCTTGGTAATATTCTCATTTTCGTTACCGTTCTCAAAGTAATATAACCGACTTAGAACTTTACCTACAAACTAAGAAAATTCCAAAAATTTAAATAATAAATTCTAACATGGCCCATAACATTTTTTTTCTCGGATCTTTTTTCATTTCTTAGTTGCAAATGATAAGAAGTGTTGGCCAAAAAACCTTTATCCAAATATCACGTCCGGAAGACAGCGGTTCATCCACATACCCATTTAGAAAATCCGAAAAATTCAAATAATAAATTCTAACTTGACCCATAATACTTTTTTCTTGGATTTTTTTGCATTTCTTAGTTGCACATGATAAGAAGTGTGAGCCAAAAACCATTTATACAAATATCGAAAATTTCCAATGATGTATTCTAGAATCACCCATAATCAACCCATTTTGGGCTCTTCGAAAATGTCTATATCGATTTTTGGGCTCCAACCCTTAACATCAAAATGCACCCCTGCATGGCCATGTAGAGACAACTTTCACTAAAAATCATCTTTCTGCAAACTTTATGGTCTAGGAATACTCTATGATTTTTGGGCTTCACCCCATAACATCAACGCGAAGGTCGAGCTATTTTCGCAAGGAATATTGCTCTCAGAGCATATAACACTAGCAATAATGGAATGCGATTGATTTTTTTATGGTGTAAGACATCCCATGCTAAAAATGCCTGAGTTGATGCCAATATTGGTAGAAGTTCATATCAATTTTGCACATTGAGTTCAGTGCTATAATAGAAAGAGCTCTGCTTACTATAATAGTTAGATTTTTTTTCCGTGCGGTGTAAATTTTTGTTTCTGCCTGTGTCACACATACTTTTTCCATTTCATGTTTATCGAAAATTCCATTTTCAACGCCATTATAGAAACTTAACTTTTTTATTTACAAGATTCATGCTTTCGTACCTAAGGTATAAAATTCAGTTATTTTGGCTCCTTTAAACAGGCATCATAAGTCGAGATTTTAATACTTTGTTGAAAATGTTATTAATTTCCTAGACTTTACTATACAAGTGGTAAATTTAGATTAATATTTTTGTATATTATGAGAAATTAATATACGTTTTTATTTTCAAAGAGCCCAAAAATCAAATACTATTTTTAGTTCATAAAGTTTAGAAAAAGATGATTTTTAGTCAAAATCGTCTCTACATTGCTATGCAGGGGTGCATGAATTTTAGTGAAAGCCAATTCTTTTATGTGCCACCGGCGCGCAAACTCGTTCTTTCGCTATAGATAACAGTAGCGCAATGTAGTATATTGCGCTACAGAGGAATGAAATGTAAAAATTGAACTGCGCATGCGCATGCGCCTATAGCCATGCAACGGAGCACAATCTTCTTATTCTTCTTATTTTTCTTCTTCTTCGTACAGCCGTAGCACCTTACTGGCAAAGCCTTGTACATTTGAACTGCGCATACGTCTATTAAAATCCATTACTACTACACAAGATGCTTTATGTAAGCTAGCACCTCCACAAGGAATTTGATTTTCTGTAAAAAGTAAAGGAGCCCAAAAATTTTTATTGGTGCCCAAAAAAGCCCAAAATTCTGAGCTATAATAGATAGTGGATTTGCGTTGTGGAGGTGCCACCTTGACGGACGTTAAATTATTAGAATTGCAACTTTTTTCCGCACGGACATTACCGAAGTTATAGGCACCCAGATCATGGACTGGAAAGAACCGAACATCAATTTCTACACCGGAGAAAGTTATAAAATTATTGAAAACTGCGACATAAATGTAATAAAAAGATCCGTCCACAGCAAAATATAATTTCTGAAAACAAATGAAAAATTAAATTAGCTCCTTTTTAAACTTTTGTAAGTGGAATTTTTACTCTAATGGGAAATACCACTCTAGTGGGTTGAAATTTCACTTAATTACATATCGAGAGTTTATACGTTTATACACTATCTATAGTTATGATAGAAAATATGTATAAGAGTTTTTTTACGAACATAAAAAGTCATAGATTGAATAGTTTTTAGAACCATACTTTTTTTATTCTTCTAACAACATTCTGACACAATATTTTTCTCGAGAAATATTCGTACATATTTTTTACATTCTCATAATATGAGAAGGTATTGGTTTTATGTGAAAAATAACTTTCGGAATTTGCATCAAATCTTTACGTTTTGTGACTCCCTGACTCAAAAATAGTATATATTGCATTACAAGAGATGAAACACAGCGATTGCAATCTTCACACTCGTTAAGGTAGTCCGGTAGCGGAAAGGGGGGTGGTTAAGTGCCCTTTTTTATTTCATATATCGATAGATTAGACTCCTCCCGATCGGAAAGTTATCTGCCATTTCGGGCCTTACCGTATTAAATTTTGAATTATCACGTCTCGAAATATGGAATTTTAACATGGGCTCTTATAGAAAATCATTTCGCGGGCTCATAATATCACCAATTTGCGAAAAATTTTCTGGTGGTGGCGTTGCGGAAAACTATGTAACCGTTGGGAAATTTCATAAGAATATTAATTTTTCTTTGAAAATCGTATCTTACCGTATATCTCGGAAAGTTATTTCGTAATAAATGCTAGAAAACAAGAATTAAAAGGAAGTGGAATCCATATTTCCGCTCAGCTGACGATAATACTACAGTTGATTTAGAATTTTTGGTGTTACCGGTATAATAATTTTGAGGAAAGTAGATGGCCTTTCCGGTTTTGTATAATTATTTAAGTTAGTGAAATATGAAAAATAAATAATATTTTAGATGGTTAAATATTTTAAGACCGAAAGAATTTGAAAGCGTGCATGTTGCATGTGTCAGGAGGAATCGAACCTCCGAATATACATGCCTTTCCGGGGACTTATTGTGATAAACGCACCAAGCCAACACCGCTTACAGCATTTCAAATAATTTTCGATATATTTCACTATTTAAAAAATTCTATAGTTGTCATCTCGTCGGGTGAGTCCGCGATTGGATCCCGAGTGATTGGCGCAGCGCGATGATACGTGCCACACAGGTGGCGAAACCCAGTTCCGTCTCGACTGCCGTAGAGGTAGGCTGTGTACTGAACGTGCTTCTTTACATTTGAAAGCGTTTTATAAACATAGAGATATTATAGATAGAGGAGACATGCCATAGGCCGCTCTTTAAGTGGCAACGTCAGTCTGCAAACTCGGTGAGAGCGAAAGAGAGAGACGACAAGTGGTTTTTTGTGTCTTTGTCTACGCGTACCGCGCTAGCCTCGGCGTTAGCGAGAGACAGCCTAACCCGAAATTCACTCTCGCCCGAGCTGACAGGCTTCAGGCTGGCATGTCTCCTCTATCTATAATATCTCTATGGTTATAAACCCTGTACTAAGTGGTTCATTGTGAATTGATTGTGATAATCCGAATAATACTAGTAGTGCAAACATAAAAGTTGGGGAGCGTATCACTGAGGTGCATCCTCCTAGAATGTGAAGGCGAGTACGACATGTGAATCTCAAAGTGCACCAAAAAGTTCAAGCTCTAACACTCTAAATAGGCTCCACGCCAAACAAAGCTATGTAGCAGCTACAGTCAGGGATCAGTTCCCAACTAAAGATCAAGCTATAGTTATTGAATCAGTACCCGATGTTTCTATCGACAAATACACTGAAGAAGTTGGAAAACTAGTGACACCGGACAACATTAGATTTTTCTCTAGGATTTTGTGAAACAGAATTTGCATGTATTTAGATGGTAATACCTACTACCTTATCAATAAACACACAAATATCACCATAAATGACAATTTACTGGAATCAAGACCACTACTAACCAAATTCAAACGACTGATTTTATCTAACATGTGCCCAGTTATTCCTCACTTTGTACTTACTGATGCACTAGAAAGACTAAATATCCGATTAATTCATCTATGACATTGCTGAGAGCAGGGTTGCCAGGCCCAGGTTACTCTCATATCCTCAGATTCAGGAAACAAATTTTTATCCATCCTGATGATGAATCAAAAATACCAGAGTCAATTCAAATTAACTTCGACGACACCTCCTATTGGATTTTCCCTTCCACTGACACAATCAAGTGCTTCGTATGCAAAAAAGTAAGCCATATCGCAAAAAAATGCCAATATAAGCCAGACGATGCTACTGGGATAACCATAAGTGAGGACCAGAACTCCATCGAAGAACCAGAACCAAACACCAATAAAGAATTAGTCTAAAAAATGGACGAAACAACCTCCTGGATTTCCCGCCTCTAAAAAGATACCTCAACGATAACCTAGATACAGGACAGAAACGCCCGCGTTCAGAATCTGCCTCCACGATGTCGGAGAGCAATATTGATGGAACCCTCAGCAAAATAAACTCAGATAGCTTAGCTTAGCCTCCTTATTCTTAGCTTTTCTCTCGAAATCATATATCAAATGGATCTCAGAATAAAACTTCAAAGGCTTTTCCTGCTCCAGGTTGAAAAATTTCACAACTGTCTTCAAGAATAGAGTCAACGTTGATCGAGCCAGTGGAGGTGTTGCAATTCACATAAATAATGAGATTCATTTTGATAAAATTGACTAAAATACAGAACTAGAAGCGACAGCAATACAAATTTTTTCAGATATTGAACTATACATATGTAATATATACATCCCAAATTAAGTGGATCTTGATCTACATAAACTTAGTGATCTAATAAAACAGCTACCAAAACCTTTCATAATAGCTGGTGACTCCAATAGTCACAACACTCTTTGGGGCTCCCAACGCACAAATGGAAGAGGTAAAATATTAAATGAAATTTTCAAAAATCCAAATATACTCCTCCTGAATAACACTCAACCAACTTATTATAATATTACCAATGGATCCTTTAGCGCCATTGATCTCTCACTCTGTAGTGCATCTATAGGACATCGTTTCAAATGGGAAGTTTCGGAGGACCTCTATAATTGTGACCACTTCCCCATTCTACTGGAAATCCCGAGCCTCAATCAAAGCTATCAAAACGTTTCAAGGAAGTTATTTGTTTATGTACTGAAGCAACTTCATTTGAAATAACGTTTATGAAGTTTCAATAATCTCTTTTCCTGAAAATGTGATGTCTTACAATATTTAATCGATAATTTAACCAAGTGAATGGGTTTCGGAGTCTTTGGAGGAAAAAGAAATTTTCGTATATAAACGTTGCGGACGGCAGTCACATGACTTGCATAAAAATAACAAAATCGAAAACTAGCTTATTTAATTGACTATAACAGTAATTACAATTATTAATTAAACAGTTTTTGTTTTGTTTTTATTAAACAGTTAAGAAAAAAAGTTAAGTGATTATTTATAAAATTTGTCAATAACAATTGAGCCCACGGGAAGAAGAACTCGCCGAGCGCTCGAAAAAGGGGAAAAATATTGTCCACTTTCTAAAATTGAAGTAAAAAAAAAAGTTATAAAAACTCAAAATAAAAAAATATAAGCTGAGAAAGCTTGTCAAAATACAACTTTTATTCCTTAAGTATTTTTTAGTCCAACATGATTATTACGAAAAAAGAAATATAAAAGGTATTTTTTGAATAACCTAAAATCAATGTTTCAAAAAACATAAATTGCCATTTCTCGGTAAGTACTGCACGCAATGGATGAAATTTTGCGTATTTTCATTCAGTATTCATTGCTGATGCCGAATAGTCATTTAAAAACAATAAATACCATCAAAATTTGATAATATTCAATAACAAATCAATACCTGTTAATTCTTTGTTTTTCGCGATTCGGGGTGAAAAAGTGACGAATAAATTTTATGTTTCGAAAAATATGAAGTGTCAAAGTTATTTATTTGTATTTAAGGAAGTTTTTCAGAAAATTTCAAATTATTCGTACTAAAAATAAAGAATTGAGAGGGTTGTTAATAAAAAATTTTATGCGTACACTCCAATCTAATATAGTATTGTAGTTGTTTGTGGTGCTAGTCATTACACCTGATATTTCGCAACTAGTCCCGGACATTTTGATTTTATCGATCTTGTGTAGTAGTAATGGATCTTAATAGACGCATGCGCAGTTCAAATGTACACGGCTTTGTCAGTAGGGTGCTAACGCTGTACTAAGAAGAAGAAGATTGTGCTCCGCTGTATGGCTATAGGCGCATGCGCAGTTCAATTTTTACATTTTATTTCTCTGTAGCGCAATACACAACATTGCGTTACTCTCAACTGTAGCGAAAATACGAGTTTGCGCGCAAGAGGCACATAAATATATAACTTTGACACTTCATATTTTTCGAAACATAAAATTTATTCGTCACTTTTTCACTCGGAATCGCGAAAAACAGAGAATTAACAGGTATTGATTTTTTATTGAATATTTTCAAATTTTGATGGTATTTCCCCTTTTTCGAGCGCTCGGCGAGTTCTTCTTCCCGTGGGCTCAATTGTTATTGACAAATTTTATAAATAATTACTTAACTTTTTTTCTTAACTGTTTAATAAAAACAAAAAAAAACTGTTTAATTAATAATTGTAACTACTGTTATCTCATTTCTCTTTTCTTGTTCATATTGATAGAAACGTGTTTTTAACAAGAAACAAAATAAATTCAAAACTTAAAATTTTCAAATAACTATTTTCATTTTGATTTTTCTTCCTACTGTCACAAAATATAAAATCTCATCAAACGCACATTTGAACTGAATGACAGATTTAGTAATTTCTGCATAGGAATTTACTGAACTCTAAAACTAATATACTCATATCCATACCAATACTAAATGACATTCATGAAATATTAATGTAACATGCACATGCTTTGCTTTTTATTTCTTGCAGGGAACGTTTTGGAATTGTTGATGTTAATTTCAACGATCCAAATAGGAAAAGGTCGTACAAAAACTCAGCTACGTGGTTCAAGGATGTCCTTCGAACTCGTGAACTTCTTCCAGTTAATGATTACATCAATAAATGAACTAATTGTTCTTATGCAGACAACATACACAAATATTAGTAAAAGTAGTTATAAAGAAATCTCGTTGTTATATGTGTATGAACAACTTTATGAAAAATAGAACAAATTGAGTGTATTTAGAATAAACTGGAATTATGAGCTGCATAACTCCTAATCAAAGTTGCTTATCCTTATTGTTATTAATAGATTTTTATCATTAGATTGATTATTTTGTGTATATTATATGACTCCAAAAATTGTCTCTATCATTTGATTTCTTCTCATATCTGATCGAATTCACTTTAAATGTTCCATTGCCTTATAAACAATTTGTCTCAAATTGTGTTTGATAAATGATTCCTTCATTGACAAATTAAATATGTTTATTTCCTTACTTGATTTACTCAATACTCGCACGCTTTTTTAACCCTTTGAAGCACGAATTTTTTTAGTATCTTTTTGAGTACTTCTTTATTAATATCAAGATATTTACAAGAAACTTCAAATAACGGAGCATACTTTTTTATTCTCCAACATGTTATTATTGTAAATTTACAAAAAAAAAAAAAACCACTAAAAACCTTCTGAGACAAGAAGGCCTATTTATTTGTATGCAGAAACGTTTTAAAATATCTCAGCAGTTTACGGCAAACTTACCTGAACTTTGCGATGCAAAGTTTGAAAACCTGCATACTGCAAGTAAAAACTGTCCGCCATATGACAATAATGTGAAACAAGATTGAGTGAATATTTCCTAAGAACATTCTGGAAAAATAGGAAAAGAAAATTAAGGCAAGTTTTCCTCGGAAATCTTCAAGAAGCTAGTAAAGAATAGTTAAGGGTATCTTGAAATAAGTTTTCCTAACAAGACATATGTATTTTTAAAACTGGAATTTAAGATATTGTACTATTCCTAAATTTTTCTATTTTCCTTACCCATTGAAGACATAATAATAGGATATTTGAAGAATAATCGAATCCTAGCTATCATGTATTCTAATTTGAATTTTAAAAATAAAAACTAAATATTAAATTCAAAAAATTAATATACATTTTTTGACTTTTGAATCAAAACTTTTTCATTGAATGGCATGTCTTTTTTATAAAACGATCTGACACACATACTTTCTTATACTATAGTTTAAAGTTTATATTACATATAGAATTTCTCACGCTAAGGGAGAGAAATCTTATCGTGACATTCGATATTTGTTTACATGGAAAAAATATGTAGGGGGCGGTGGAGCATGAGACACTGTAGAACTTTGGTTAGATAATAATATATATCAGGATGGGGGTCTACTATCCCAGGTCGACATTGGTGGTAATAATAGTTATGACGCCATTAACAATAAAGAGATATTTATTACTTTAACAAACGTCACAAGTGACGTATGAACGTCTTAACGTAGGAACGACTGGTCGTCAACTGATGTAACAATCATGGCCGCCGCTGCGGCATAGACTAGATGTGCGCAAGATGGTGGACTCGCTGCGTTCAATTACATTGGTTCGTTCCCTACAGTACTCCCCCCTGAGTGAGAGCGGTCATAAAATATAAAACGAAGCAAGTCGAAATCGAAGTTTAAAGCTACCAGTGATAACATTATAAGAAAAAACTTAAATGAAATTTACATTGCAAAAAGTGGAAATATTCCAACTAAATCAGTCGATTTTAATTTGCGAATTCAATTGCCAAAGACAAAATCAGTATAAAGGCAGGCCTAACCTAAAACTACCCGTCGTAGCAATATAAATAGTCGCAAGAACGATGATTACAGTTGGGACTGAAATGTCATTATACAATTCATTACAAGAAAATTAATTTTTCTAATCAGACGACGGTAGAACATACTGATATTATCGCATAAGCGATGCACGCAAAAGTTTAACAATGCAAATGAGCGTGAAAATAGTTGATCTAAAATTGAAGACGAGAGAGGAAGATACCAAGTTAATATCCAGACGTTTTACTTGACTTGGTTTTCACCTGACGTCGTTCAATATGCGAGCAATATGCCCAAGCTACCTACAAGAATGTTACTTTTTCACGTGGGTATGTTCGCAATACAGTTGGTGATTTGTCTGATTGAGAGAGCTGATCGATGCCACCGCGCATGAAAAATGCTGGTTTAATATTTTCTATAGATACATGACGAGGCACGCCATTAACTTCTATTTCAAAAACTCTATCTGAAGTTTTGTTTAAAATCTTATGTGGACCCGTATAAGGGCGTTCTAATGCTTTTTTAGCGTGGTCACGAAGAAATAAATGTGTAGAATTGTTTAAATCTTTAAAAACAAAGGCTTTTCGTTTACATTTATGCGCAACCGGGATTGGTTTAATGCGACGCATGTGCTCCCGAAATTCTTCAAGAAAAACATGCGGGTCAGGCGAGAAATCCTCAGGGAGGACAAACTCTCCAGGTATACGCAGAGTTGTACCGAAAACAAATTCTGCCGGAGCCGCGCCGACGTCCAAAACATTAGATCTGAGACCAAGCAGTACCGTTGATAATGATCGTGACCATTCACGGTCAGAATGGCACATGATGGGTGCTTTCAGCGAGCGATGCCACCGCTCAATCATACCGTTAGAAGCGGGATGGTAAGCGGTAGTGCGTATACGGTTGCAACCAATCAACCGTAAAAGTGCCGTGAATAGCTGTGATTCAAACTGGCTACCTTGGTCGGTTGTCAGAGTTTCTGTGGAACCGTACCGTGATACCCAGTTATCAAAGAATGCTCTGCAAACTGAAGGTGCTTCAATGTTTTGAAGAGGTACAGCCTCAGGCCAACGCGAAAAACGGTCGATGACCGTGATGCAATACTTGAAACCATTACTAATGGGGAGTGGACCAACAATGTCCATGTGAACTTGGCGAAAACGACCATCCGGAGCTGAAAAACGTGATGGCAGTAAACGATTGTACCGCGAAATTTTCGATTGTTGACATTCCGGACATGCCTTGCACCAATCGGAAATATCGCGACGCATCGACGGCCATACATATCGCTTACGGATGACACGATCCGTAACCTTTGCGCTAGGATGTGCTGGGTGATGAAACAAATTAAACACTCGTTCCCTGAGTGGAGATGGAATGACGGGACGTAGTGTTTCGCCAGTCATGTCACAATAAACAGATGTGTGTTCTGGACCCCATTGTATTTTGCGGATGTTCAATGAGCATTCCGGATCGGTTATGAGTGCTTTGATCTCTTCGTCTTCGGTTTGATATTGTGCGAGTTCGATTAAACTAAATTCCGTGGGTACGCGTACGCTATCGACTCTGGATAACGAGTCAGCAATGACATTATCGTGGCCTGGCTGATATTGAATGTCTGTCGAAAATTGCGAAATGAAAGCAATTTGGCGTTGCTGTCATTGCAAGATTTTCTCAATTCGTTGTGAGAACATGTAAATCAGCGGTTTATGATCGGTGATAATCGTAAAAGCTTGCCCCTCGAGGAAGTAGCGAAAATGGCGAACAGCCTCGTAAATGGCAGTGAGCTCGCGATCATAGGTGCTGTAGTTACATTGCGCAGGAGAAAATTTGCGTGAGAAAAATGCTAATGGTTTCCAAGAGTCGTTTAACCACTGCTAGAGCGATGCGCCCATGCCGAAATTAGAGGCATCAGTAAGTAGGCGAGTCTTAGCGTCGAGTGCTGGATGAGATAAAAGAGTCGCGTTAGCTAAGTCTTGTTTGACTCTTTCGAATGCCGAGTCAGACTCAGTATCCCAAGGAATCAGTCTTTTGTCATTCTTTCGAGAATCACACAAAAATTTTTGGAGTGGAGCTTGGATTTCCGCAGCATGCTTCAAGTTTTTACGATAGAAGTTGACCATTCCGAGGAAACGGCGGAGTTCTACGATTGTTTTTGGTTTAAGATACTCGGTAATCGCACGCACTTTGTCTGGTGCAGGTCGACAACCTTCATGATTAATCCAATAACCCAAGAATTCCAGTTCGGTTTTGCCGAACTGACATTTATCGGGATTGATGCGAAGCGAAAAATCCTTCAAGCGTTGGAATACGATTTTAAGATGATCCTCGTGTTCCTCGTGTGAAGTTTTTGGCAGTTTTTGGGATATCATCGGCAGCGATAGGAATCTGATGATATGCCATGAGCAAATCGAGCTTTGAAAAAATTTTCTTTCCCCGAAGCATTGAGGCAAAATCATAAAGGTTAGGCACGGGATACCTGTCCGGAATAGTGATCGCATTCAAACGGCGAAAATCGCCACACACGCGCCAGTCGCCATTTTTCTTCTTAATCATATGAATAGGAGTTGCCCAAGGACTACTAGAAGGTCGGCAAATTCCGTCTTCAACTATCTGCCTGAAAATTGCTTTGGCAGCCGTTAATTTTTCTGGGAAAAGACGTCTCGCGCGATCGGGAACCGGTGGACCGGTAGTCAAAATGTGGTGGTGTATATCAACATTGAGGGTGGTGTTACCCTGCTGTAAGGATTTAATAGTCGGAAAGGACTCCAAGATGTGTGAAAAAGCATGTTCACGGCTGATGGTACTCAAACCGCAAACTAGTGCAGGCTTAAGAAAACCGAGAACACTAAAACCGGTGGTGGTATCTACTAAACGTGAATCGTGAAGATAGGGAACCATGTGGAAGTGAGCAAGCAAGTCTGCTCCTATTATAGGATAAGGGACTGCTGCTATGCAAAAGTTCCATTTAATACAGCGGCGCAGATTTAAATTTAAAGTTATTGCACGCTCACCATAAGTGGCGACGCGTGAATCGTTGGCTGCATATAAAACGAGGTCACAAGGACGGTTTTTCAGAATGGAGGGATGGTAATAACAGCGACGTTGGGAACTCCTGTTACGCGAGCAGTCACGAGGTTGAAAATTACCCCAACTGGAGCGGCCACGTGCTCGAGTAGCCATTTTCAAATCACGGATGTCGTTTAAAAGTCTCTCAGATTGCTTAGTCAAGACGTTAACCAGTGATGAAAAATGATCATTGGTTGCTGAAACCGAAGAACTTTGGCTCGGAATATTTAAATGAGTCGATGTAGAAGCGACCTGCTAATTTAAAGGTTGTGATGCTTCAGAAACCTTATCAGCCAGGTTGGCTAAATCATGGAGATCATCAACGTTGCTTAAGGCCAAAATTGCGCGTATTTGAGAGGGCATCTGTTCCAAGAATACACTCTTGATTACCGCGTCGGTACAATTGCCATCATTAAGTGCGTGAAGTCTAGTTAAAAGAAGAGAAGGCTTTCCTTCTGAGACAACGTCTCCTCTTAACAATTTGCGTAATCGCGTTTCAGCTGAAATCGAGAAATTTTTAATAAGCTGGTTTTTTATTTGAGAATAGACATCCGCGGGTTTTGGCTCCAATTCCAAAATATGTTTGATATGTGGTATCAAATCATGGTCTAAATTTGCAACTAAATAATCAGCTTTAGTTGGTTCTAAGTTAATTCGCGCTTGGCGAAAAGAAGCTTCTATAATCACGAAAAATGATATTGGATCTTCGCGAAAAAATTTCGGAATTTTAGGTGTGCGATAAGCATCCGCGCGCTGATTCTCGATAAAAGCCAAGTTTTCAACCAACGTGGAGAGATCGCCCTCCACCAAGGGCCTCCCGCCAGTTGCCATTCTTATCGGTTTTAGATTTTGAAAGACAATATAAAATTGTTGTAGATACTTTGAGTACCAAAAATAAATGCAAGTTGATAAAAATACAAGGACTAGTGCCAGAAAGAGTGTAAAAATAATGATTTTTAATAATAAATTTAAATTTAAAAAAGAAATCGACCACGGAAAACTATTTCTCAAAATTCCAAGAAGTTAATACTCATGAAAAAAATCCTTAGTGAGCACGCCAAAATGCAATGAATTCTTCATTTTTATAAATACATTACATAATAAAATTTGTTAAAAATGTTGTTCAAAAATTAAAAGATAAGCAACATTAATTATCGAAATGTATCACTGGATAATACTTCGTTGATATAATTTAAAGTAGTAAAAATCATTAAATAAGTTAATTCAGTCTTACAATTTTGGAAAATTTTTTTAAATTAATAAAAAAAAAAAAATGTTATAAAATATAAATTATTTGATAAATTAAAGGCACATCGTTGAACACATTGGTGATAAGAAGTAAAAGTGTGAAAATGTATACGTTTGATATAAAATTTGACTCGTTGAGTAAAAATAGATTCAAATAGGTCGTTAAAAAATTGACTTGTTAGATATAAATAAATTCAAATAGGCCGTCATAAAATTAGACAAAATATCCAATCATTATAGTTAATATATCACAGATTATATCACAAATAGTGAAGTCAAGTTTTAAATAATTGGTTGACGCTCGGAGTAGTATAAATCAGTATAAATTTGAAATGATAAAGTTTTGACAGTTAAATATAATTACAAGAAGTAATTATTAAAATTAGACAATATCATGAAGAGTTCTTCAAATTACTGTACAGAATTAATACAAATGACTGTACAAAATTAATACAAATGGCTAGAAAAAGAATATAAATATAAAATCTAATTTCGAACTTGATGAAAAATATTAGATCGAATAAATACTACAGCGGTTGATTAGAATTTCGAGGCAAAGCCATAAGATTGGAATCCAAATGGGCGAAGCGTAAACAATTTTGACCTTTTGTGTCAAAGAAATAATATTCGTCTGACACCAGAATTATCTTTGAATACAAGGAACATTTAAAATAAAATTTCAATATTCATTTTAAATTGAAATATAACTTAGCAATAAAAAGATATTTATTACTTTAACAAACGTCACAATTGACGTATGAACGTCTTAACGTAGGAACGACTGGTCGTCAACTGATGTAACAATCATGGCCGCCACTGCGGCATAGACTAGATGTGCGCAAGATGGTGGACTCGCTGCGTCCAATTACATTGGTTCGTTCCCTACAACGCGGGCTGAAATGTGCCAGGCATTTATTTCACTTAGTCAATGTAACTAAAGATAAAACTCTATTGAAATTAATAATGAATTTCGCAATATTTTCAAATTATGAAAGAATTTCAGTTAAAAAATATATGAATTATCAAAAAATATAGAAAGTAAAAAACTAACTTTTTCTTGAACTTGTACTTTAAAAAGAAGAATAATGTATAAAAATAATAAATAATCGATTAAATAGTATGCATATTAGATAGCTCATTCCTTTTAAATTAATGTAGTGTAACGTCCTAGGGACACATTAGGACCCACGAAAAAAAAGTTGATCTCGTTAGATCTGGTCAGATCAAATTCCCAGATCTAACCAGATCTTGATTTTGTCGAGATCTGACCAGATCTAATCAGATCTAAAGTTGGTCTGATCAGATCTAAAGTAGATCTGGTCATATTCAAAGTAGATCTGGTTAGATCTGAAGTAGATCTGGTCAGATCTCGACAAAATCTAGATCTGGGAATTTGATCTGACCAGATCGAACAAGATCAACTTTTTTTCGCGGGGAAAGCTCTATAACCTATAGGCGAAATGATTTGTGTTTAGAAGTATAGGTTTTACCAATACTCCAACCAAGCTAGAGTTTGAAGGAATAACCAGGAAGGTCTGTGAAAGAAAAGTAGGAGTAATCAGGTCCTCGTATAGAACCATAGACTCTCCTTGAAGAAAAAATAACTATCATTCGTTTAAGAGAAAAGACATGAAAAACAATCTTCGCAAAATAAGGGAAGGTGAGGTAGAGCAACAACAAAATATTTACTCTTTTCTGTATTTGAATATTACAATTTTCATAGGAAGTCTCAGAAGCATTCATTACTTGATGAGATGAAAGGCTTGCAACCTAAAATCCGGAAGTAGCTAACCCTAGCGGACCCGTGTGAGAGAACGGTCATAGAATACTCTGACCGTTCTCTGACTGTTCTATGACCGTTCTATGACCTCGCATTATTACGGCTACGATCGGTAAAAAAGACATTAAAAGCTTTGCAATTATGATTCTGTGGCGAAATTTGGATTAGAAGGTGAAGCAATCAATACAATTATCTTATTTTTCAGCGATAAAAACTACACGGAGAAAAATAGTTGAAGTAATTTCACTCAACTTCCGATCAAATTTGGGACATAAGGACAAGTTAGAAGTTATTTAGCATCATTGTACTTATTTGTGATATATTAAATGTTCAAAAATGAATCAAAGTTGAGTAAAATTCAGAAGCGTAGGGTGAAGTATGAAAGCGTGCATTAAAATTGTTTAAATATATATATTATTACTCGTAGTATAACTATAAAAAACCAATCTTTTATTAAATCACAAAAATAGTAGAGCTTTCCGTTCATTCTACTCTACGCTTCAATCGAGAGTTGAGTAAACCGTGAATCGCAAGATTTATTCCAACAGCTACATCTATTCACGCAGGAACGAATGAAAGTAATCTGCGCCTTGGGCACACATAAAAAAATTTTAATTTTAAAAACTTAAATTCTTAAAATTAAATTGATATTATGAAAATTTAAACCAAAAAAAGTAGATAAGTGTATTACATAAAATATGAAATATCACATAAATTACTCAGGCAGAATAATAATTTGGAATTCGCAAATGTAAAATCGATATTTTGAAAATATAAAACACAGAAAATAAAAGAACCTTCTTTTAAATGTTTTTATACAAAATACTTCTTAATAATAATGCAATTTGTTAATGTACATTTGAAAATTTAGTTTCACTAAACTTTATACGTCGTATAATAAAAATGTATACTAAATGTAATTTAATAATTATATTATATATATTAATCATCATAGTTATAATAATTGATTAATTATATTAATTTTTAAAAATATTTTATTAATCATTTATGAAAAAAGTTGATTTATTTTTACTTGAGTAAGGCTAAAAAATTTTATTGACGTCACTTACTCTCACAAGCTCTGAATAACTCATGCAGTCACTATATAAGAAAGTTCTAAGTTTTATATCTCAGCATTGTAAGCAAGCGTGTGCGTGATTCGACGAAAGCGTATCGTACTATATATAAGTGTGTAGTTATTAGGTTTATATATGTAAGGTTATATGTTTAAGTGTATTTATGATTTGAAATGTGATTGGCTACGTCTGAATGGTGTGAATGAATTTGTATGTTGTTTATGTATGTACTGGATGACTATTGGCAGGCTCGAGGTAGGAATTTTTTTTTATTTAAGAGAACCATACCATTGCCAGTTCAAATAATACGCCCGATGCTCATTTTACCCAACTACGGTTTAAAGCACCTCAAGCGTCGGTGATATACTTATACATTTCATGTTAACCCACTGACGCATGTGGGTGCCCTGTCGTCGATAACGTTTTACTCAACTCCTTACTATTCCCTATGTAACGCTTATTGTTATTCACTTTGGGCGAATTAGGTATATATCAAATTCATTTTACCCGACTAGGATTTAATAGATGTTCAAATGTCCTTATGTCCCAAGTTCAATCGACAGAGTTGAGTAAAATTACTTCAACTATTTTTCTCCGTGTAGAAAAACATAATACCTGTCATTGAAGGCAGTGCAGTGGTTCACAATTGGCGGAACGTCTCCACCGTGAAGGTTTACTGGTTTACTATAGGTGGAGACGTTCCGCCAATTGTGAACCACTGCACTGCCTTCAATGACAGGTATTATGTTTTTCTAGTTTTTATCGCTGAAAAATAAGATAATTGTATTGATTGCTTCACCTTCTAATCCAAATTTCGCCACAGAATCATAATTGCAAAGCTTTTAATGTCTTTTTTACCGATCTTAGCCGTAATAATGCGAGTTCATAGAACGGTCATAGAACAGTCAGAGAACGGTCAGAGTATTCTATGACCGTTCTCTCACGCGGGTCCGCTAGGGAAACCCTAAATTTACTCAAGAACTGGACAAAAAGTAACCGAACTGCAAGAAATACTTATTTAGAAAGAAACTGCTGAGGAATTGATTATGAGAAAAAATTTAAAAATTACATTAAATTATGTGTACAAAAATAAACCCTGAATGTATTGTGTAAAAAGTTGAATCAATTTTTCAATAATATTTGTAAAAGTACATGTTATCAGCTTTTTAGTTTAAAGGGCCCACCGGAATAATAATGTGAAATCTACCCCGCACGTATAAAGCTGAAATCAATTTCATAAGTTCGTATCCACGTGGTATGAGAATCCAACAAGATTCAACCTCAAAATCCCATTCTTGTGGGAGATTATGGAGGGGGAAATAAAAACCAAAAAAACTATTTTTATCGAAAATGGCTCGAACGATATTAATAAACAGAATATATGTTTTAGAGATCACTCTGGAAAATTTTTAAAATTTATGAATTTCTTAAACAAAAAATAAACTTAAAAAAATGTTTGAAATTTTGATTTTTTTTTATATGTTGTTTTAGAGATACCATTTTTATCTTTTCAGGAAAACATCCTTGCACTGTATACTACAACTCATGTTTGTTATGATTTTTTTGTCCGGTGGAATATATTTTTAAAAAATCAATGTAGGTAACGGTGCCTCCCGCTGCAAAGGTTCACGGAGGTTGCAGTACGTTTTTAAACTCCTCATCATCGGGGTGCTTTTTTAATGTGAGTCCCTGGCCTCTCACATATTTCTTAACCCTTTAACTACGAAGAACTCCGATTTTTTAAATTCATTTTCAAGTCTCATTATTGTAAATAAGGAGTGGGGACTTTCAAGCGAAACCCCTGTTTCCTACTATTTCTGGATATGCTCTTTCAGTATCTGAGCTCAAAATTAAAATATCTCTTCTAGAAAATTAAATATTAAATAATTAAATATTCAAAAAACATGAAAGTTTTGCGAAAAAATTGTTGTCCTGAATTTTGTTCACAACGAAATCACGAGAAAATTTTACACTTTCTTTAACCATTGATGCACAAAAATCGTGTAGTTTGTCAGTATACTTTTGGTTTTCACCATAAAAGTCGTTATCATTTTAAAAATGATGATTTTACACTTAAAAATTTTTAAAAAATACAGGTTTGTGGACGCTTCACTCAGATTTCGACGAATATTGGTGAAAGTAACTGTACATAGGTTTTTGGGGTCCGAATCTGGTCTCAGATTTTCAAAATTCAAAATGGCGGGTCCAATATGCTGGTCAAAATTTTGAAAAATGTTCAGAACTCGATGAAATTGTTCGTACATTATTTCAGTGCACATCGTGAACATCAACTCCTCCCATGAATTTATTATAAAGGTGGAATGCCCGGGGGAAAGGTATTTTGATTTTGGAATTTCTTTCCGAACTATACCTTTTAGATGGTAATAGAGGATTCACACCTGCAGCAGTAGAAGCTACCTCGACTGATTTTGAGTCATCTACAGTTATGCAGTTGATTCCGCTATTACTTTCGTGCTTTACAGCATACGTACCTAGGGCGACTTCTTTATTTTTATTAATTTTTTTAGTTATAACATTTTTTTCTTTCACTTGGTTTTCTCGAATTGTGTCTGTGCATTGCAAGCCTAACTTCTTTCAGTGCACAAGAAGATTGAAATTCGTGGAATAATTATCACAATAAAGATGAATTTGAGCTATCTTTCCTGGCGCTATGGTTTCGAGGAATGATTCCAATAAGTTCATTACCACTTGAGAACCTAATGCACATTTGGCCAATTTATCCATCACTGCGAAATTTTTACCGCAATATAAGTCGAGATTCAACACGTATTCACCTGCAGTGCAAATACCCCAGAATTTCAAACCAAATCTTATGGGTTTTGCCCGGATGAACTGCTTCAGTGATGTCCTTGCGTATGATTTAGCCATCATTTCATCGACTGACAAAACCAATTTCCATAATTCAAATTGTCATATATTGATTTGGAACAGTTTCAGCAATTTACGAACGCGCCATGTCTTATCAGTAGGGATGTTGTCTTTAGACTTTAAATATTTCAATTTTGATTTGATTTCTTCACATTTATTCCGTTGGATTGCAGAACGAACAACCTCAAGAGACAGATAGGGATCAGTTGACCAAAAGTCTCTTTGGGACTTTCTCTTATTGATGCAACTTAAGATGTTGATTCCTATGAAAGTATTCAAATCATCTAACTGTAAGTCAAACTTATTTTCTTTGCAAGCCTCAATAATATATTCTTTGATTACAATACAGAAGAATTTTTTAAATGATTCTGCATGCTCACCTTTTTGTATATTTCTCATTACAAACTCACTCAGTTGTAATTTATCGTCAATATCATCGGGATAGCATTTTTTACCATCCATCCAATTGTATTGTTGATCTTTTTCTAGGTTCGATTGATCTTCAGTGTAGTATTTACGTGCTTCTCTAAAAGTAACACGCGGTAATTTTCGTCCAATGCAGAATCGGAATCAGAACCGGGATCATCGGAACAACCAGAATCGTCAGGATTCGGTATTGTGACTATTTCACCATTATTATCGTCAGAGGTATCAATTTCAGACTCAGTGTGAGAAGGAATTCATCGTTTAGGTCGTTTCCGAGATATATAATATAAATTTCACCCTCGAAATGAATTATCTTAGTAATATACTTACAGAGTTTAAGTCAGAATGAATAGTCTTTGTTGTTATAATCGAGCTAACGGCTGGAACGCAAGGCTATCACAAAAAGGGTCTTGACGTCCTAAGACCTATTCCCCACATGTTGTGTTTGAGCATAGCCACCTAGCGGCCAATGCCGATGCGAAAAGTGACAAAAGAGGAGTGCAATTTGAATTTCAATTACATTTGAAAGATACAACACATCGATAATTATCGAAATTCTAGTAGGGTTATGAACTTTTGAGTACCAAAGAGTTATTCTATCATAATATTTTTCGAATCATGCACTTATAGCAGTCTTTACAACCCGAAACTTCTAATTGAAGATGGTGCTACATTCGTCGTAACAGAGACACGGGAGGCGTCTATTCTGAATATGAAAATTCCTGGATGAACATTAAGAAATTATGGAATTATTCCCGGATATACGCATGTGAATGATGGATATAAGTGTGTGTGTGTGGTTTCTGTTCAAATTCTTCTTACTCAATCATAAGGACCACGTTTAAAAACGATTTTATGAATCAGAATTCTAAGGTGTTGATTTGACGGCAGATTCGGAGTCAATGACCTCAAAAACATGATATGACCAATTTTATCAAGTTCCGGACCTTATTAACCATTCTAGACGCCATATTATATTTGCAATTTTGGATATAGAAAATCTGACAACAGATTTGGTTTCAGCGACCCCAAAAACATAATAATGTATAATTTTATTGAACTTTTCTCTTGTTCTTCGAATCTCGATCTGCCATATTGGATTCACCATTTCAAATTTCGAATATCTGATACCATATATGGATTAAGCCACCCCAGAAACCTATGTACAGACACTTTTACCAATATTCGTTGGAATCTGAGTGAAGCGTGAAAACACCAATATTTTTTCAAAATTTCCAAGTGAAAAATCACCATTTTGAAAATGATAATGACTTTTATGATGAAAACCAAAAGTATACTGTCAGAATACACGATTTTTGTGCACCGATGGTTGAAGAAAGTGTGAAATTTTCCCAGAATTTAAATGTGAAAAAAAATCATGATAAAAATTTTTTCGCAAAATCTTCATGTTTCTTGACATAAAAGCCGCCATATTTAATTTTCTAGAGGAGATATTTCAATTTGGAGCTGAGATTCTGAAAGAGCATACCCACAAATAGTAGAAAACAGGGTTTTCGTTTAAAAATTCCCACTCCTGAATTATAATAATGAGGTTTGAAAATGAATAAAAAAATTGGAGTTCTTCGTCGATAATGGATTCTTCTTCACTGTCACTGTTAATTACTGGAATGCAATTATCGTTCTTAAATAAATCTCTCAGTATTTCTGCTAGTCTAAAAATTTGTGATGAATACGTTGCGTAAGATAAATAATAAACAATAACTGCAATGTGAGAACAATAAACAACTGTTCTTCTACCAAGGGTATTAGTTGAAATTTGCCGGTTTTACTCATAGATGTCGCTAGAGATATGTATACATTTCTATGATTTGGCATCTATGTCATATTTTTCTATGAATAATAACCTTAAAAAATACACAATTACATTCTGCCAAAATAATAGCATCATAGTTGTTTACCTCAGTGAATATGTCGAGTTTCGTTCCAAGTAAATCGCATTTGCGGCATTCGTTGCTTTTCTTATTTCGACTCGCAGAGCAGCGCTTCGCCAATTTGAAGAAGTCGAAAAATGGCTCGTCGAATGGTTTGCCTTAAAAGAGAAAAAGTTTTTTTGGAATGGTATCCATGATTTGCCTGAAAGATGGGCAAAATGTGTAGAATCCAATGGTCAATACTTTGAATAAAAATTTTTTGAGACTCCCTTGAGAATTAAGTGTTTTCTTTATTGGAAAAACCGGCAAACTTCAACTAACACCCCTGGTATTTCTGGTCGTACCCAAGCGCGCGCAGCGGTCCCCCCACCTCGTACGAACGAGATATAGGCAAGGACCGCAGCACTGGAACGGCAGTTCGCCCGGGGCGGCGAGCCAGGTCACACCGGAGCGTCGCACTGGACGGACGGCAGGAGATGCCTCTTCGGATGGGTGCTCCCATGGAAGGGTATCTCCGTACCGACCGACCCCATACCTGGAGGAACCGGACCGAGCGTTGACGGATGGGCGCTCCCATGGTTAGCTCTCGGTGCGAGTGCGCACTCGGCGTCAGGTGCCCCTGACTGAGTGCTGCTCAGGGTCCTCCAGGAAGTAGCCCCCCAGACGACGACCCGACAGGCGGCTAGTGGTCCCCCACGTCGAGTACCAATGGATGGGCGCTCCCATGATTGGTCCTCGGCGGAGCGTAGACCTCGGCGTCAGGTGCCCCTGACCGAGTTCTACCTGGGGCAGCCACCGAACCTGCCCGAAGGAATCCAGACGCACGACCGGAACGACACGAGCACTCCCGAGCACCACCGAACGCCAACCGACCACGACCGAACACTACCAAACGTTACCCGACAGCACTCCGAACCGACGCGAACACCCTTGAAAACTCCCGAACGCTCCCGACGCACTCCCGAACACTCCCGACGCACCTTTGAACACTTCCGAACGCTCCCGACACACTCCCGACGTACCCTTGAATACTCCTGAACGCTCCCGACGCACTACCGAGCCTCTCCGAAGCACACACCGCGCGTAACCGACCTCTACCAGGGCATCTAGACCCAGCCGTCACGACAGACAGACCGACCGACCTGACTCACCTGAAACCTCGGCCCTACGGATACCGCCGCGGCCGAGGTCTAGAGGGCGAGGCGTTGCCCAGATACCGCTGGGAACGTCTCCCCCTAAGCCGGACAGCTGACCAAGACCACGACAGACTTACAGACGTACGACCCGGACGAAGGGTCAACGCGCCCTGGATAAGAGGCCGGACGCAACGCTGTATTTTGTACGCGCGACGACCTAGTCCGAGAAATAAATATTGTGTACCGGGTTTTTCAGAAGAGCAACATTGTAAACTGCGGCTACCAGAAGATCGGTCTACGACGCGAAGTGACCGCCAGGCCTGTGCCTCACATCTCACCTCACACACACACGCACACACACACACACACATTCCACTCATCAAGCACACTGACACCGGCACATTAACCTATTTATAATACATTCACACTCACACTATTTTTCCATCTGTAACCATTCTTTTATATTTTATTTACTGAATAAATATGTTTTGTTAACTTTATATACAAATCTATCCAGACTCGATTATTTCATCACCTACTCCCCCACTCCTACCGAACCCTGACTGACTGAAGCGTCTGGCAGCAAGGGGGAAAGTAGGGATGTTACAAATGGCGCCCAAACAGGGACCGGTATAACGAAATAAAGTGGGGGCACAGGCCTGATAGGTATATAAACGGGAACTACTCCATGGCAGACACAGTCGTTTATCTGAAGCCAAGCCAGCAAGACCACCAGGAACGCTCCAGAGAAACCACCAGCTCTTACCACATTGTAAGAGGCATCTCGCTCTCGAAGAAGAGAGACCACCCGCTCTTACCACATAGTAAGAGGTATTTCGCTCTCAAGGAAGAGAGACCTCCAGCTCTTACCACATGGTAAGAGGTATTTCGCTCTCGAAGAAGAGAGACCACCAGCTCTTACCACATAGTAAGAGGTATTTCGCTCTCAAAGAAGAGAGACCACCATCTCTTACCACATAGTAAGAGGTATTTCGCTCTCAAAGAAGAGACACCACCAGCTCTTACCACATAGCAAGAGGTATTTCGCTCTCGAAGAAGAGAGACCACCAGCTCTTACCAGATAGTAAGAGGTATTTCGCTCTCAAAGAAGAGAGACCACCATCTCTTACCACATAGTAAGAGGTATTTCGCTCTCAAAGAAGAGACACCACCAGCTCTTACCACATAGCAAGAGGTATTTCGCTCTCGAAGAAGAGAGACCACCAGCTCTTACCAGATAGTAAGAGGTAATTCGCTCTCAAGGAAGAGAGACCACCAGCCCTTACCCAATAGCAAGAGGTATTTCCGCTCTCAAGGAAGAGAGACCACCAGCTCTTACCACATCGTAAGAGGTATTTTTGCTCTCAAAGACGAGAGACCACCAGTTTTTACCTCATGGTAAGAAGTACTTCCCTCTCGAAAGAGAGAAACATCACCCTTGACCATGGCCGTGTCCTGGATCTACCGCCTCAGCAAGGAGCAGCTCACACAAGAGCTCGAGAAGCACGAGTTTGACACCAGCGGTTCTCTGGCCGTCCTCAGGAACCGCATGGTATCATTCGCCAGGCAAAATCCTGGCCTTTTTGCTGAGAAACCAAAGGATCCACCTGATTATAAGGAGGACCCAGACCGGACCAAGGACCTGGAGGACATGGAAGAAGAACTACAGGAACTAAGAGAAGTCCTAGTCGCCTCATCAACCCGGAGGGAGGTGATAGCTCCACGCACCGAAGAAGAACCGCCGACCAGCCCGCAGTTAGGGCCCGCCCTCGACCAAGGTCTTTTAGGCCAACTGCGTTTGATGAACCACCTACCAGGCACCAGTCGGGAAAGGGCGCCAGATACCCTAGGCATACCAAGTCCAGAAAACTTCAGGCAAAACACCGGTCACACCCTCGACCAAATGCGAAAGTGGAATTGTCACTTTGACGGAAAGGGGGTCTACGAGTTCTTGGAACGCGTCCGGAAACTTCAGAGGGCTTACCAGCTTACGGACCAGCAGCTGCTACGGGGCTTCCCGGAACTCCTCCGAGGGGACGCCCAACTGTGGTATCGTAACTGTGCCTCATACCTGACGACCTGGGGCGACCTCGAGCACCAAATTCGGAGCTTCTACCTGTCGCCGGGGGAACGCAGGCACCTTGACCAACAGATAAGCGAGCGGCGACAAGGTGCCCGGGAGCCCATCCGAGCGTACACTACAGCACTGCTCACCCTCCTTAGGCGACGACGCGGTTTCAACCACGAAAGGATCATGGAGACCCTCTACTACAACATGAAGCCAGAGTTACGACTGCACATACGCCTGAAGGAGGTTTCATCCCCCGAGGAGCTCATACAGCAGGTCCAGGAGATCGAAGAGGTGCAGGCACAGTTACCGCGAGGACCCCAGAGCGAAGCCAGGGCACAAGCAAAAACGAGCCGAGTGGGACACGCCCTACAAGCGGCTTTCGTAAGGGAGGAATGCCGCAATCCGCCAAAAAAGCTCTGCTCGTGGTGCGGAAAGGAGGACGTACTAACGCGAGACTGCCCTTGCCCAAAGCCGGGAAACGCCAGGAGGACCGGGCTCACCACACTCACCACCCGGTCCAAAGAATCAACACCCGCGACCCCAGGGCCTTCATCCAGGTCCGAATAGGCGCACGACAGGCGACGGCACTAATAGATCCAGGATCCGTCCACTCCTACTTGGACCGAAGGACAAGCCACCGATGCCGAGAAGAAGGCTGGCAGAGGGAGGAAGGCGACGAGGTAGCGATTCTCGCCGACGGGTCAGAAGTATCCTTGGGGGACAAACTCATCGGAGACATCACCGCAGCTAGCCTCACTATACCGGCGGAGTTCCTCGAGCTACCGTCCTTGAAACCCGCCGTTCTCCTGGGGATGGACATCCTGTCCAAATTAAGACTCCAGATGCTTCTAAATGGAACCGACATCACACCGGGAAGAAGCAAAGACAAAGGAGCCACATTCGCCATCAGCGGGCCAATCCCAATGACCGACCTGGAGAAAGAAAAACAAACCCAGGCCGAGCGGTTCCTGGAAAAACATCTGAGGCGTTTTAACCAGGTCAGAGGAGCAACCCCCCTCATCGAGCACAAGATCGTACTCGAAGACCCAACGCCGGTCAAACAACGATACCGCCCGAGGAATCCCGCCATGCAGGCAATAATCGATGAGGAATTGAATAAAATGTTAGAAGAAGGGGTAGTGCGGCCCTCAAACAGCCCTTGGAGCTCTCCGGATGTCATAACTCGCCGGAAGGACGGCAAGCCGAGGATTTGCATCGACTTCCGGAAATTGAACAGCGTCACCAGGAGGGATGCCTACCCGCTCCAGCAAGTGAACGCAACCCTAGACAAACTGCGGGGGGCCAGATACCTATCAACGATCGATTTGAAGAATGGCTACTGGCACGTGTCACTAGCCGAGGACAGTAAACCGCTTACAGCATTCACCGTCTACGGGAGAGGTCTCTTCGAGTTCAACGTCATGCCTTTTGGACTACACTCCGCGCCATCCACGTTCCAGCGACTTCTAGACCGTGTCATCACTCCCGATATGTCCCCGCACGCTTTCGCCTACTTAGACGACATAGTCGTATGCACGGCTACATACGAAAAGCATCTAGAAGTACTGGAGACTGTCTTCCAAAAACTGCGCAACGCCCGTTTAAGACCTAACCCGGAAAAGTGCAAATTCTTCCGGGCAGAGCTCAAATATTTAGGGCATATTGTTGACCAGCACGGGCTTCGAACGGACCCCGGCAAGGTAGCCGCAATAAAGGACCTGACACCGCCACAAAACCTGAAAGAGGCACGCCGCTTCCTGGGCCTCGTTTCCTGGTACCGGCGTTTCATCAAGGACGTCGCCCACATCGCAGCTCCACTACACCGACTCCTGAAAAAAAGAGTTAAATGGGAATGGACCGATGAACACCAGGCCGCCTTCGACAGACTCAAAGAAAGCCTGACTACGGCACCAGTACTCGCATGCCCCGACTGGAACAAACCGTTCACACTTCAGACGGACGCCAGCAAGGAAGGACTTGGAGCCGCCCTGTCCCAGCCAGGAGTGCAAGGGGAAAAAATCGTCGCCTATGCCAGCCGCTCTTTAACAAAAGCCGAGCGAAACTATTCAACCACTGAACTCGAGTGCTTGGCAGTTAAATGGGGCATTTGGAAGATGAGAGACTACCCCGAGGGCTACCACTTTACCGTCCTAACGGATCACCTATCGCTAAAGTGGCTGGGACAGATGGACAACCCCTCCGGCCGACTCGCTCGGTGGGCGATGGAACTCAGCCAGTGGGACTTCATCATCAAATACCGGAGAGGCAGCGACAACCTGCTAGCCGACACGCTATCCCGCCAGCCATTACCCACCTGCGTGGTCACGAGCCAGGACGATTGGTACCATCCACGGAAGAGGATGGTGGAAGAAGACCCAAAGGCGCACTCCGAGTACACCGTCAAGAACGGAAGGCTATACCGTCTGATACTTCACACGCTAGACTTCAACGAAACCGACCCCGGTTGCCAGTGGAAGATATGCGTGCCCCGAGCCGAACAAGGGAGAGTACTGAAGGAGGAACATGACGAACCTGTAGCGGGCCATCTAGGAATAGCCAAGACCCTTGCCCGGCTAGCACGGAAGTATTACTGGCCAGGCATGCTAAGAACCACCGCCAAATACGTCCGCACCAGTCCCAGCTGCCAGAAATTTAAGACACAACAACGGGCCCCAGCTGGGAAAATGCACGCAACAACCGTGGAGCAACCCTGGGGAGAAGTCTCCGTCGACTTGGTGGGCCCTCTACCTCGCTCTACTGCGGGGCACACCTGGCTCTTAGTAATGCAGGATCGATGCACAAAATGGGTTGAGCCACGCCCCATAAGGAAAACCACCGGAAGAGCCGTGGCAGAAACCGTGAGGGACCAGATCTGCATACGACACGGGTGCCCGGACATTATAGTTACCGACAACGGCCGCCAGTTCACGAGTCACGAGTTCGAGGACCTCCTTAAGGCATGGCACGTCAAGCACAAGCCGACCCCGACATATACACCTCAGTGCAACCCCGTGGAGCGGACGAACCGGGTCATAAAAACTATGATAGCCCAGACCATCGCGAAGAACCAGAAGACCTGGGATAGGAACGTGCCCGAACTGGCGTTCGCCTACAATAGCGCCCAACACGGATCCACCGGCCACTCACCCGCCTATTTGAACTATGGGCGAGAATTAAAGAGCCCTGGAAGTTTGGAGCAGGAGGCCGCTCTACCCCGGAACGACGGGAACGTACGCAGAATCCAGAGACTACAGGAAGCACTGGAACTCGCGAGAGTCAAAATCGCGCAAAGCTTTCAGAAACAGAAAAAGCACTACGACCTCAGGCGAAGGAGCTGGACACCGTCAATCGGAGACAAGGTCCTAAAAAAGACGCAACACCTCTCCGGTAAGGCGACAAACTTCAACGCAAAGTTAGCCGAGAAATTTGACGGAGCGTATATCGTCAAGAAAAAACTCTCGCCGGTGATTTTCGACTTACAAGACGACAGGGGGAGATACCATCGGCACGTACACATCAGCAAGTTGAAACCTTACTTAGAAGCAGCCGAAACTCAACAGCTGATGCCCGCCACCAACGCGTCGACCAATCAGGGCAGACCTGTACCCGCACCAAGGCCACGTCAGGAGCAAGGGAACGACGTAGCGGAAAGTCTACATCAAGATGTCAAGCAGCGAGCACGCAGCCACCTACGAAAGCGAGTTAGCTGCCTTGGAAGCCACACTGGAGGCGGAAGGTTTCCAACGCTTCAGGGAGATGGGACCCCAATACCACCAAGTCGACTAACAGGGCCCGATCATCCGGCGGGCAACCAGACCAACACTGGTCACCTCACAGCAGCGGGACACTCCACTCGCCGCCACCACAGCTCGACCCCAGGTCAGGGGGGTAGAGCCCATCCGAGTCCCAGGGCTAAAGGCAAAATATCTGGGCCTCATCAGCACCCGTAGGCCACTGACGGTCTCAGACTCGCCCCCCACTACAGCAGAGATCCAAAGAGAGGGGGCGACTCTGACACTCGCCGACAGGCGTCGGCCGGTGCCAATAATAGCCGCACCACTGGTGGTACCAGGGTCACGAGCAGGGCGCCAGACCGGCAGGGCAATTCACAGATCAGTCAGGCCGCCCAAACCAGCGAGGCCGCCTTGACCAGCAGGGCCGCCCACACCAGAAAGGCCGCCCAGACCAGCAGAACCGCCCAGGCCAGCAGGGGCGCCCAGACCAGCAGGGCCGCCCACACCAGCATGGCCGCCCACACCAGCCGGGCCACCCAGACCAGCAGGGCCGCCCGCACTAGCAGGGCCACCCACACCAGCAGGGCCGCCCACACCAGCAGGGCCACCCAAACCAGCGGGACCGTCCACACCAGCGGGGCCGCTCAGACCAGCAGGGCCGCCCAAACCAGCAAGGGCACCCACACCAGTCGAGTCGCCCAAACCAGCAGGATTCACAGCGGTCACCACACCAGACGGGCCAACGATTTGGGTGCCAGCTGGCGTAACGCGCCACCGGGCCACTGTAGGCGGGCGCAAGTACGCCATCAGGATGAACCGCGACGGTACGCTTCGCAGTATCATCAGTCGCGAAGCATGTGAGTGTAGTTTGGAAAAAATCTTACGACGAAAATTGCGAACAGAGCGTAAACTCGACTAGGCGAGCTTTCGCTCTCCGAAGTAAGGGGGGGATGTAACGAAGTGTACACCCTTGTACACACGTCACAACTTCCCCCGCTTACGCCGAGCAGCGCGCGCAGGGTCCCCCCACCTCGTACGAACGAGATATAGGCAAGGACCGCAGCACTGGAACGGCAGTTCGCCCGGGGCGGCGAGCCGGGTCACACCGGAGCGTCGCACTGGACGGACGGCAGGAGATGCCTCTTCGGATGGGTGCTCCCATGGAAGGGTATCTCCGTACCGACCGACCCCATACCTGGAGGAACCGGACAGAGCGTTGACGGATGGGCGCTCCCATGGTCAGCTCTCGGTGCGAGTGCGCACTCGGCGTCAGGTGCCCCTGACTGAGTGCTGCTCAGGGTCCTCCAGGAAGTAGCCCCCCAGACGACGACCCGACAGGCGGCTAGTGGTCCCCCACGTCGAGTACCAATGGATGGGCGCTCCCATGATTGGTCCTCGGCGGAGCGTAGATCTCGGCGTCAGGTGCTCCTGACCGAGCTCTACCTGGGGCGGCCACTGGACGTCATCTACGACGACACGACGGACGGACTGGTGGTCTCCCACGTCGAGTACCAATGGATGGACGCTCCCATGATTGGTCCTCGGCGAAGCGTAGAGCTCGGCGTCAGGTGCCCCTGACTGAGTTCTACCTGGGGCGGCCATTAGATACCGTCCACCACAAACCGACGGGCAGGACTGTGTTTCCCCACGTCGAGTACCAATAGATGGGCGCTCCCATGATTGGTCCTCGGCGGAGCGTAGACCTCGGCGTCAGGTGCCCCTGACCGAGTTCTACCTGGGGCAGCCACCGAACCTGCCCGAAGGAATCCAGACGCACGACCGGAACGACACGAGCACTCCCGAGCACCACCGAACGCCAACCGACCACGACCGAACACTACCAAACGTTACCCGATAGCACTCCGAACCGACGCGAACACCCTTGAAAACTGCCGAACGCTCCCGACGCACTCCCGAACACTCCGGACGCACCTTTGAACACTTCCGAACGCTCCGGACACACTCCCGACGTACCCTTGAATACTCCTGAACGCTCCCGACGCACTACCGAGCCTCTCCGAAGCACACACCGCGCGTAACCGACCTCTATCATGTGGTAAGAGCTGGAGGTCTCTCTTCCTTGAGAGCGAAATACCTCTTACTATGTGGTAAGAGCGGGTGGTTTCTCTGGAGCGTTCCTGGTGGTCTTGCTGGCTTGGCTTCAGATGAACGACTGTGTCGGCCACGGAGTAGTTCCCGTTTATATACCTATCAGGCCTGTGCCCCCACTTTATTTCGTTATACCGGTCCCTGTTCGGGCGCCATTTGTATCATCCCTACTTTCCCCCTTGCTGCCAGACGATTCAGTCAGTCAGGGTTCGGTAGGAGTGGGGGGGTAGGTGATGAAATAATCGAGTCTGGATAGATTTGTATATAAAGTTAACAAAACATATTTATTCAGTAAATAAAATATAAAAGAATGGTTACAGATGGAAAAATAGTGTGAGTGTGAATGTATTATAAATAGGTTAATGTGCCGGTGTCAGTGTGCTTGATGAGTGGAATGTGTGTGTGTGTGTGCGTGTGTGTGCGTGTGTGTGTGAGGTGAGATGTGAGGCACAGGCCTGGCGGTCGCTTCGCGTCGTAGACCGATCTTCTGGTAGCCGCAGTTTACAATGTTGCTCTTCTGAAAAACCCTGTACACAATATTTATTTCTCGGACTAGGTCGTCGCGCGTACAAAATACAGCGTTGCGTCCGGCCTCTTATCCAGGGCGCGTTGACCCTTCGTCCGGGTCGTACGTCTGTAAGTCTGTCGTGGTGTTGGTCAGCTGTCCGGCTTAGGGGGAGACGTTCCCAGCGGTATCTGGGCAACGCCTCGCCCTCTAGACCGGCACATTAACCTATTTATAATACATTCACACTCACACTATTTTTCCATCTGTAACCATTCTTTTATATTTTATTTACTGAATAAATATGTTTTGTTAACTTTATATACAAATCTATCCAGACTCGATTATTTCATCACCTACTCCCCCACTCCTACCGAACCCTGACTGAAGCGTCTGGCAGCAAGGGGGAAAGTAGGGATGTTACAAATTTTGAAATGCCATTTGTACATTTTTTGGTGCCTTGGTACAAAATGACATCTTCACGTGACGTGAAATTCAAGACCCCATGTCCTTGGGAGGTTTTATCATTATATTCAAGCTATACGTTATGAATCTTCTGTTTCCGCTGAAAGCCAGGCCCGTGTCAGTAGATTAAAGTTCCTGCGTGCCAACCCGATCGGATTATTTTCTTGATGCTTTGGTAGCCAGCCAGTTTGATTGCTGATATTGGAGAAGCGCAATGATAATCTACCATCGTTTGGACCGAATTAATAAAAATTTAATTATTTAATTCAGAAATAATTTTTTTGTGAAGATTGATAGTCTTCAAGATTACGTCCCTGAATTAGTCGTTGGATTTATAGGAATGCATCGAATTTCAGCCATTAGAATTTGAAAACAAAGCACAGCTGTAACCTGTAGATACAAAACATTTGTCGTCAAGGAAATAAATAAAATCGGAAATCCTTCACCTTTTCTTCGTCAGCTTCCAAAGAGTTAACATATATTATAAGACTTCATTCATATTATTATATAAAACTTTATTTTTTTGTAAAGATCCTGCCCTAAATCAAAAGATAAATTTCATAAAGAATCATTCTCCCAAATTTATAAAATTTAATTTAATTGTTCAAGTCTTGAATATCGGACGAAAAGGTCCTAGCAGTGATCCCAGAACGTGGGAGCTGGCAACCCCCACCATAGACCCCACCAGCTCATGCCTTCTTCCTCGCTCGACTGCCATAGGTTGGTTGAATGAGGAAGATACAATGAGCTCGAGGCATCTATGGTGGGGGCTGCCAGCTCCCACGTTCTGGGATCACTGGGTCCTAGCTATTTAAGTTAGTTCTCCCCTTTCTTACCTTAAATTATTTGTGTCATTTGATAAATTAATATTAAATCAATTTCCCCTCAAGATCCCCTTAATTATTATTCATATAATGAATCAATGTAACCTCGTTTCATTTTCAAATAATGTACCTAGAATTCAACTTATTATTGTTATTTTGAATGAATGTTAAAAATTGAACTATTCATTTTGTTTAATCTTTAGTAATTAGTAGTAGTCTTTTGATTATCTTTTCCCTTAGTAAAAAACCACTCCCTCTACTATTATCCAGAAAGGGACTGACTAGCCAATTCAATTTTCTAGAATGTTATAATCCGTAAATTAATAGAGATTTGATTAAATTTTTAATTTTGGGACTTCGTTGTATTTTATCTTATTTTGTTAATTGACTAAGGTAAGTCTGGCGCCCAAAACTTTGTTTTGCTGATTCAATAAATACGGGTAACAACTTTCTGAAGATAACCTATATTCATCTGACAGTGTTGCCCTATCTGACTTTAAATAATTTTAAAAATTTTTTAAAAATCACGGTTATAGTATCGACGTGATAATGGAACTCTGCATTTTTTTTCTAGCTGCACTCCTTTGAAGTCTAAAGGCTTCCATGGTCTCATAGAATCACTTGGATTTATAATCTTCATCATCATGCCTTTCTTACGCCAGTTCCTGACGCTGCTGTCCATGTCTATGTCTGGATGACCCCAGCACTTTCATATTCCCGATATTTTCTATGTGCAGATTTCCGGATGCAAGTGATGTTATAGTTTTCTGTTGGCGTCCATGGAGAAGGTTCTACGTCCCCACGGAGGGTGACAGGAGACATAATTTTTAAGAATTTTTTTTTAGAATTTCAGCCTTAAAGAGGGTGCTGGAAGGGAACAGAAACGTCGGCGAGTAGTTTTGTTTTTTATTTTTATGTTTATGTAAATGATGGTAGGTAATATAGACAAAAGAGGCTGAAAGAAAGAAAAAGAAGGAAGGGGTTTTAGAAGGTTGCCTTCTTTTTTCTTTCTTCCTTTTTTTGTTAAAATGTGGTGATTTTGGTCCCAATTTGGTCGTGTTTTTTGTATTTTGAGGATTCGAGCGACTTCGAATTCTTGAAATTATGAAATAAATTGTTCTAAATTGTATTTATTGCTGAATAAACCTTATGATATAACGTTCAATTAATATTACGCTGTATAATGGTGTTATAGTGAAAACTAAACTTTCTATTTTTGGATAGTAGTGACATCAAACTGATGTCACTTTGTATGTTTTATTCGTGAGAGATTTTAGAGAAGAACTGACGAGGCCTGCCTGAACCTCTACATATATAGACAGCTAAACCTAGGAGGGGGAGGTCATCAACCTCTACATATATGGGTAACTAAACCTGGGGGAAGGAGGTCATCATCTGGCCTGGTAACACGCCCCTTCTTAGACATAAATTAACCCTTTAATTTCTAGATTTTACCCGTCTGTTTTAGACATGAATTAGTCTCTTAATTTACTAAACTGTTACCCTCCTTACTTTTGGTATTTCGGTGGTTACCAAGGGTTGCAAGCTAGAATTGTACGTGACAACGTTCGTCGGCGTTGTTACCTTTGTTTTTACACAGAATATACAGAGTTTTTTGGGCATACACTTTTGTATGAATTCGAGTATTCCTAATCTGTACAGAACATAGGCTGATCCTAATCCTAGCGCTGCGTAACCTAAGTAGCTTATCCAATCCATAATTGTTTCTCTCCATGTTCTTAGTCTTCTGTTAGTGGCTATTGATTTTAACATATTTTCTGCATCGTCTAGGTTTGGTTGGTTTCTTTCGCAAATTTTATATTTGCTTATCGCCGTACATTTATTTATTGTTTCCTTGTCAGCAATTACATATGAGTCTCTAAATTTTATTAAATAGTCATGGTCGGGAATTACTGCAAAATATAGGTTTTGGATAGGATAAGGGATAGGTATAATATGTTTGATGGTACCCTCTTCCTGTTCTATAATGGGAATTTTGAGTATATAGGTGAATAGTCCTTTCAGGATGGCAACTGATAGTTGTCTTATTCCGATTATGTGCTGATAGCTGGTTTCGTCTGCATCAAAATGGTATCTTGTTCTGTGTTTTTTCTTCAAATTTCTTAATAGTTGTTTTTAACATAGCAGGTGTTAATATTTGAGGATGGATGATTCCATGTTTACCGTCGTTGATAGCGTTGATGGCCATGTCTATGTCTTCAATAAATAAATTGCTGGTTAGTGGTTGTAAGGTGTAGTTGGCTTTACAGTTGGCTATCGCCGCTATTAGAAGTACTAGGGCCCTCATTTGAAAAATAAGGCATACACTGATCTATGTGTACTCTCAATATTTTATCTTTATTCCTAATGCGTAGATTATTATTATCTAGGTAATCTATAATTTCGTAAGGACCTTTCCAGGATTGTTCTAATTTGTTTTGTTTGGTGTTATTTAAGATTTTAACTAAGTTCCCTGGCTTGTATAAAGGGTGCGTTCTTGTTATTCCTTCATCCAATCTTTTCTTAGTTTTTTCTAATTCCACTTGGATTCTTTCTTTAGCTTTTCTGATGTTTTCCTCGTGTTTTTTCCTCCATTTTCTAATCAGATCTTGATGGGTTAAATTGGGTGAGTTTTCAATTTCAAATAGTATATTTGGTAATCTTCCAAACGTGAGTTCAAAGGATGTGAATCCCGTGGTTTGATTTACTGTTGAATTTATTGTGAATGTTACATATTTTAGATTTTCGTCCCAGTTATTCTGATTTTCTGCCATGCTAGTTTTGATCAGATTATTCAGGGTTGAGTGCATTCTTTCAATGTTTCCGTTGGATTGTGGATGGAATGCTGTAGTTTTAATATGTTTGATTTTCAAAGCTTTCTCAAATTGGTCCATTAACTCAGATAGAAAGTTAGACCCTTGATCAGTGAGAATAGTTTTAGGGGATCCATAAATGTAAATATATTGTTCTATCAGAGCTTCTACTTTTGCTGTTGAGGTTTCACATTCTAACGGTATTAAAGTGGTGTATCTGGTCAATCTATCCTGAATACTAAGTATGTATTTGTTAACTCTAGGTGTAGTGGGTAATGGTCCAAAAATATCCAGTGCTATTTTATCATTTGGATTGAGTGGTATGTCGGGTATTATACTTTCTGATTGATTCTTAATTCGCGTGGTCTTTTGTAGTTGGCATATAGGGCATTTTTTGACATAGTCCTTAATGTCTTGGTCCATGTTGGTCCAAATTCCGATTCTCTTGGCTTTTTCGATAGTATTTTGTTCTCCAGTGTGATCCCTATGAGCTTCTTTAATAATTTGTTTTCGTTCTTCCTTAGTTAATTCTCGGGTTGTAGAGAAACAAATGTGGAAATTCTTATCTGGATAATAGTTTGATAGGAATTCCATTATTTCTTGAATTACTTCTCGCTCCAGAAATGTAAATAGAGGATCTCCAAAGGATAATCTAACAATTGAGAGTTTTCTGTTAACGAATTCTTCGATAAACCAACTTAATTTATACAGCCAATCTTCTTCGTTGTACATAGGCATTTCATCCTTAGTTACTTCTTTCCAAAGTTTGCCGATAGCGTTAGGCTTTGTTTTAATTTTTCTTTTGACTGGTTGTAGTTTCCAATTTATAAAATCCGTATATAAATTAGTATTGTCTTCTGGTGTTTCCGTGATTTCTTCTTCCGTTTCTGTGGTTTCATTTTCTGATGGTTCTCTCATTCGCCTCGCGGTTAATTTGATTTTTTCTTTTAAAATTTCGTCTTTTGTTATTCGCGGCGTGTCGAATGTTTCTACTTCCGGTGACTGGTCTTCCAGGCTTGGTTCTTCTTCTTCAGTACTAATTCCGGTTTTTTCCATTGCTTCTTGTAATGTGTCCTTAGTAATAGGAAAAAGTCTGGATAGACAATCCGCTACTTTATTTTCTTTTCCTTTTACATATTCTATTTCATATTCGTATTCTTCCATACGAAGTCTCCATCGTAAAAGTCTTGAGCTAGGGTCTTTCACATTGTGTAGCCAAACTAAAGCACGGTGGTCTGTTTGAATTTTTAATTTCTTTCCGAGAAGATATTGTCTGAGGCGTTTCATAGCCCATACAATTGCTAAAAGTTCTTTTTCAGAGGTGGTGTATTTTTCTTCGGCTTTGTTCAATGTTCTTGGTATAAAAAGACAAGGGTGCCCGTCTTGGCTCAATACTGCTCCTAATCCACAGTTGGATGCGTCCGTAGTCAGTATAAATTGTTTGGAAAAATCAGGGAATTTTAAAACTGGTGCGATTACCAATGCGTTCTTCAAATCGTAAAATGCTTTTTCGCAGTCTGGGGTCCAATCGAATATTGTCTCTTTCTGAATTAGCTTTGTTAAGGGTCTCGCTATAGTAGAGAAATTCTTGATGAATTTCCTATAGTAACCTGCAAGTCCTAAAAATGATTGCACATCTTTTACAGTTTTCAATGGTCTGAATTCTTTTATGCAGTTTATTTTTTCAGGGTTGGGTTTGACTCCTTCTTTGGTTATTATGTGTCCAAAGTATTCTAGTTCTGGTTTAAGGTATTCACATTTTTTCGGTTCTAATCTTAGTCCTAACTGGTAGATTCTTTCCATGACTGCTACTAGGTTCTCATTATGTTCCTGAATTGAGCTTCCGATTATCACAATGTCATCTATGTACGCAAAGCATTTTGTTCCGATTAATCCTCTGAATGCATTATCCATCATTCTTTGGAAAGTGGCTGGTGCGTTCTTTAAACCGAAAGGCATGCGATTGTATTCGAAATGTCCTTGGGTTGTAGAAAACGCAGTGTACTTTTTGTCTTCTTCCTTCATCGGGATTTGGTGGAATCCAGCTGAGAGGTCAAAGGCAGAAAAGAAAATAGCTTTTCCTAAGTGGTCTAATATATCGTCGATCATTGATAATGGGTAAGCATCTTGATCCGAGTCTTCGTTAATCTTTCTGTAGTCAATTACCATTCTTAATTTATTTCCTTTTTTCGGTACTATCCATAAAGGTGAGTTGTATGGTGATTGACTTTCTCTTATAATTCCCTTTTTTAATAACCTTTCTGTTTCTTCTAAGGCAAACTGTCGGTGTTTTTCGGGTAATTTGTGGGATCTTAAATTAATTATTTTTCCATTTTTAAGTATTATTTGATGTTCAGTAAGGTTAGTACATGGAAGTGGGTCTGATTCCAATGTGAAAACTTCCGAGTATCTGGCTATTACTTTTTTAATGAATTCTCTCTGGTCCTTTTCCAAATGATCTAATCTTGAAGCTTTCAATAACTCATTTAGTCTAAAGGTCATTTGAGGTCCACTACTTTCATTTGTGATTATTTTTAATATAGGTTTGTAGCTAATCTGGAGATTTACTTCTTTAGGGTAATCCTCATTATTTTTCAATGGGATTTTTATTTTTCCGTTTCGTATAGTGTAGAGTCCGTCGGGGATTTCCTTATCATCTATAATGATAATATCTTGAACTTCTGCGTCAGTAGAAATGGTACATATCTTTTCGGATTTTCCTGGTATGAAATCATTGCTTAGGTGCAAAGGTAGCTTTACCTTATTTAGCACGAGGTGACTGTTCGTGATCGCGTATCTTGGATATTTTTCAAAGAATTTAATTCCAATTATACCTCCTTCTGGTAAGGGAAAATCGTTGGGTACTATGTAGAAAACGTGTTCTTGTCCAAAAAAGTTTAATTTTGTAGAATGTTTAGAGATATGGCGATCGTTACCCATTAGGAATGTTTTGTGGGTAGATTTCCTTTCGTCTTTATCATCCAATATTTTTTCTTTGATTATGTTTGTAGCAGCTCCTGAGTCTACTAATAATCTGTATCTTCCAGTTTTTCTTCTGGCATCGATTGTTCGTAATCTCCCGCATATGGAAGAAATTCGGCTGATTCCTCGAAGATCAGTTGCTCCGTTATTTCTTCCTCTGTCATGTTTTCCGCTTCTGTTTCTTCCTTTGGGATTGCTCTTACCGGAGGTGGTCGCTTGAAACCATGGCCTGGGGGAAAACCCTGCTTCACTTGGCACTGTGAAGATATATGACCTATTTTGCCGCACTTGAAGCAATTCATTTTAAATCTGTCACTCAATGGTATGGTACTATTCTGTGCTCTAGGTGTAGTATTTGCATTGAATCGAGGTGGTCCGGGTGATTTGGCCCATATTTTTACTGGTGGTTTGATAATTTTTCTGACAGGCTGGCTGTCTTTTAACCATGTTTCAGTTTCGATGGCTAATGCTTGAGCCTCGTTTACTGTGTTCGGTTTTAACAGACGTACCTGCATTCCAATTTCTCTTTTTAAATTTAATAAGTAACGGTTAACGGCTTCTTCTTCTTCCAATTCTATTTTAAATCTTCGTTTAGTGGGGTTTACGTGCTGGGATTGGAATAGGTAATTTATTTCATTTGTTATTTGTCGAAACCTCGTCGTGAAGTTCTGAACCGTTTCTGTTAAGCCTTGCTTGCAGCTTTCTAATTTAGATTTTAATGAAATTAATGAGCTGGTTTGTCTCAAATTTTGTCTGAGTGCCGCGTATAATTCTTCATAGGAGTTTATTTGCATATACCTAGTGGCTTTTTCTGCCGCGTGTGTAATTTTCTTTGCTAAAATTAAATCTAGAAGAATTTCTGGTTCTTCGCATCTTATTCTAGCTCTCTTTACCGTTTTTATAAAATCTTCTACTCCCATGTCGTCCTGACCGTTAATTGGCTTTATCGTTTCAATTGCTAACTTGGCTCCCATTTTCCGTTCTTCGTGTGGTGCTGTTGGGACAGTTGTTGGGAAAAATTGTGATTGACCGTAAATATTTTCCTGCCTTGGTCTAAATGTTTGGTTGAGAACCCTTACTAGTAATTCGTCAGTGGTGTAAGAGGGGGACTGGGCCCTGACGGGAGATTGTGCTCGAGACATGAGAGTGGTTGTGATTGGGAAATTTAAAGAGGATGAGTCCGTATCGTCGGATGAGTCGGTTTGATAGAGCCTGCTATCTCGGTGTTTATCAAACGCCAGTGTACCTACTTATCTATTGTTTGTGACTCGGGTGTAGAATGTCGCGATAAAATTTTAAATGTTTATTTTTTAATACAACAAAATGCAGTATAAGTTGCTACAAACTGCTACTGATTTTGAGGTAGTGATACTTAATTTGTTAAGGGTGGCCAGTGCTTGTGAACACACGGAGTATAGCCAACCCGATCTTGCCTCAACTTTACCTCACCTGTACCGTAGTACAGTCGCCGTGCAACGTACGTAAAGAGGATTTATACTCTAAGGCCCAAGATCGATTGAGAAATGTTTACAATCCTTTCACTTTCTAGAAGTAATGCTTACTGTGCTACTCGTGGCCTGATTTGGGATCCGCAGACCGCCTGCTTTCCTTGACGTGTCGAAGAGATGAGTCAGCTTCTCACTGCTGCTAATCGGTTGCCTGGCTGGGCGTTGGCTGATTACCTACGTAGATGCGTCTTCCGCCTGATTGCGGGCCTCGTTCAATTTTAATGGAATATTTCACTGATAATTTACGTAGAATAGTGGCTACTAAATTCACCAACTAATTTTTATTATCAGCTACTTATTTCTGTTTTCGGGCTTACCGTAGTGAAGTCCGGAGTTCTTCTTATTTTTAAAACTGCGTAAAGTTTCTATAGCTTTTTGGGTCCGTGGATTCCAAGTCTCGCACAGGTCCGCGTTCTATGTGGATTTCCGTAGAAATTAAAAGCCGAGAACTTAAGCGGATCGTGGCAGGATCGCCAAAATGTTATACTGAAAACTAAACTTTCTATTTTTGGATAGTAGTGACATCAAACTGATGTCACTTTGTATGTTTTATTCGTGAGAGATTTTAGAGAAGAACTGACGAGGCCTGCCTGAACCTCTACATATATAGACAGCTAAACCTAGGAGGGGGAGATCATCAACCTCTTCATATATGGGTAACTAAACCTGGGGGAAGGAGGTCATCATCTGGCCTGGTAACAATGGAGGCATCAAGAACGATTACAACAATCATAATTTGTTAATAGTACGGTATTTCATTTATTCAGTACTCACGTGGAAAGACGACATTTTGTGTCTGAAAAAAATAAACAAAACAAGCGACTTTTCCATGGTTTCTTATAACTGTTGGGAAATTTTACATTCCTTAATAAGTGAGGGAAAGTAAATAAAATCAGTGAAGAAATAGTAAAGGAAGTGGAAGAAGAAAAAAAAGCCGCTTTTCGTTTGCCAAAACAGTACGTCAACGTCAACGTTTATTCATCGAATGCTTGTTTTGTTTATTTTTTTCAGACGCAAAATGTCGCTCCACATGTTTTTTGCACAATATACTGTTCTTTTTTCTGTTCATCATTGTTGAATATCTGATTTAATTATATTAATTAAATAAATAATATCATTTGAGTTAATTAATAATTAACTATAATTTTTTTTTTAAATGTCTTCGGCATTAAAGCATTTGAGGTGTGCTGGCTGCGACATTTCTTTGAAGAAAGTGACTGGTAGAAACTGAAGGAGAAGCGAATTGTTTTTTTAGCTCTCTAAAATAACAATGGATTTTAACGATATATAAATCCCCAAATACAGACTTTCTATTCATAAAAAGAAACAATTGCTTAAAACACTCTGAATAAGAAACTGATTCAACTTTTGATCCATCATTTGCAATTAAAGTAAAAGGAAATGAAGCTACTCCTGAGATCGTATATATTGTGATTCCACTTCAGAGAATTGTTTCCACAAGTATTGTTGTATTTTTCATTCTACAAAAAATCTAATTGTGATTCCGGACTGTAATTCCAATCTAATACAACGAGTCTTAATGTATTAGAGTTATACAAATTGATGAAAACTCTTTCTATCAAATGTAATGCGACTTCATTTGATGAAGTCAGCAAATGCAGTCTCTCAGAAAAAGAAATTGAAATTTTTACGAGCTTGACTTGGGACCAACTTAATGATTTGAAAGATAAGATTATTTCATTGAGAAACCGTTCATCCCATTCAGTAATTCAAGCTCTGGTTCTGTTACTTTTTAAAATACGTACAGGAAACTGAAAATAATCAGTTCTATTGGGTTGGCAACAAAGTCATTTCGTTTTTTGCCATGATTTTCAAAGCAAGTTTATTAATACAAATAACAAACATTAATCAATTATGTATTGACCATTTCGTTCGATGACCTTTTGCAATCTGTCAGTCAGCTTCATAATTCCGCTTTCGTAGAAAGTTTGGTTCTTAGAGGCCAAAAACTGAATCAACTCATTTTTAACAGCCTCATTTGAATCGAATGTTTTTCCATTCAAATGGTTTTGAAGTGAACGGAATAAATAATAATCGGATGCTGCAAGATCAGGACTATACGGTGGATGTTATAGATGAAGTAGTTCAGAGGATGCATACTCAAAAATCTATACAAAATACTTTGGCTATTGAGGCTGAAAATAAAAAATGGTTTCGAAAGAAACTCCCTTTCCAAAGTATTAAATCTGAAGACTTATTACCAGGGGTGTAAGTTGAAGTTTGCCGGTTTTTTCAATAAAGAAAACACTTAATTCTCAAGGGAATCTCACAATTTTTTTATTCAAAGTATTGACCATTAGATTCTACACATTTTGCCCACCTTTCAGGCAAATCATGGATACCATTCCAAAAAAAACTTTTTCTTTTTCAAGGCAAACCATTCGACGAGCCATTTTTCGACTTCTTCAAAATTGGCGAAGCGCTGCTCTGCGAGTGAGTGTCCCATCGATGCGAAAAGGTGATAGTCGGACGGGGCGAGATCTGGAGAGTACGGCGGGTGCGATAATATTTCCCCATTCAATGCTTTTAATGTGTAGATTGTAGTGTAGATGTGTAGACGGTGCGTTGTCATGTTGTAGGAAACTTTGCCATGTCTTCGGGCCCATTCCGGCCCAGATTTTAATAACTCGAAGTACACCACACCACACTGGTCCCACCAAACACAGAGCATTGTCTTACGGCCGAAGCGATTTGGCCTTGGAGTCGATGGGCCGACCTCACCAGGTGAAAGCCATGATTTTTTCAGCTTCGGGTTCTCGAGATAAATACATTTTTCGTCCCCCGTGACAATTCGATGCAGAAAATATTTCCTTTCAAACCGTTGAAGCAGCATTGCACAAATGGTTTTTCGATTTTCCATTTGTCTATCGTTCAGTTGGTGTGGTACCCATTTTCCATACTTTTGGATTTTTCCCATGGCTTTTAAACGTTGGCAAATTGCTCCTCGGGTCACATTTAGTCTTTGTGCCAAGTGTTGTTGCAATTGTGTTGGGTCTTCATCCAATAACGCCTGCAATTCCTCGTCTTCGAACTTTTTCGCTGCACCAGGATGTTCACTGTCTGTAAAATCGCAATCTCCACTTTTCAATTGACGAAACCATGTCTCACATGTTCTAATCACTGGAGCATGTTCACCATGAGTTTCTACCAGCAATCGATGAGCTTCAAATGCTTGTTTCTTTTGATGAAATAAGATAAGCAACGAATGCCGCCAATGTGATTTACTTGGAACGAAACTCGACATATTCACTGAGGTAAACAACTATGATGCTATTATTTTGGCAGAATGTAATTGTGTATTTTTTAAGGTTATTGTCCATAGAAAAATATGACATAGATGCCAAATCATAGAAATGTATACATATCTCTAGCGACATCTATGAGTAAAACCGACAAATTTCAACTAACACCCCTGGTAATTCACATCCATACTTGATAGGTTAGGACAGGATGGCGGGAATGTTCAAATAGAACAGGAACTTTCAAATTTTTTCTTATGCTTGTTTTTTAAATATTTATTTTTTCGCTTTCATGAGTTATATTGCTACTTTATGCTAGGTTTACGCTGTAGCGTAAACCTACCGTTTAGCCGGTTCGCTAGGGTGGTATGCGACAGAAGTGGTAGACAATTGCTACAATCATAGTTATATTAGTATCTTCTTTGTTATGTAATACCTCTGCTTCATTTCTAGGGCAAGGAGATACAATCAAGTAATCCTTTTAAGGGTACTAGGCAAAGACTAATTGTGATTTCAGAAGCTATCAAGAGAACACTATATAGAGAGAGCTTTTTATCTCTACTGGTACACCAATGCAGTCCGATAGGTAAAAAAGTGGTTGTTATGACAGCACTCAACCTGGCCGTAATTATAGTCCTGAGAAATATTCTCTGAGTAAATTGAGTAAGTTAGGGTCATGCAGGTACTTACCATAATAGAGAGGGATACACAGAGTGTTGTTACAGTTTCCTGTTTGCGTCCATGGAGAAGTTTCTACGTCCCCATGGAGAATGATAGAAGACATAATTTTTTATTTTTTTTTAGAAATTCAGCCTTGAAGAGGGTGCTAGAGGAGCACCGAAACGCCGGCAATTAGTTTTGTTTTTTATTTGTTTGGTCATGTAAATGGTAGTAGGTAATAAAGACAAAAGAGGACGAAAGAAAGAAAAAGAAGTAAGGGGTTTTGGAAGGCTGCCTTCTTTTTTCTTTCCTCCTTTTTTTTTTTAAATTTGGTGATTTTGGTACAAATTTGGTCGTGTTTTTTTGTATTTTGAGGATTCGAGCGATTTCGAATACTTGAAATTTTGAATTATACTTTTGTTTTGATGTTAGGAGGAATTCGAGTTAGTAGTGATACGAGTTCGAGTTCAGGTCAGAAAAATTTAATTTAGAAAAGAAATAAACGGTTCTATTGATCAAGTGGTGTCAAATCATGGCACGAGGCAATGTCGCGCTCATGATTTGTATTTTTGTAAACTATGTTTATCCACTTGGTGGATTTTCATGCCACATGGATACAAACTTATGAAACTAATTTCAGCTTTATACGCACAGTAGGTCTACTCCTATAGAAGTAAAGGGGAACGAATTATAGTGTTTGCTATCAACAAGCGATGGCACCATTGTCGCTACCGGTGTTCTTTTAACCTGTTGTAACCATAGCAACCATAGTTTGATATTATTTTGATAAAATCTGATGTATAAATCATTAATTTATGTTTAAAAATTTTACACTCTTTAGAATCTACCTAGTAAGAAGGTGGATATTGAGTGGCATTGAAACGTCAATATCTGAAAATAAATGGAATCTAGGATGAAACTTTTGAATGCATTTCAATTCCTAGGCATTAAGGTAGCTTGAGCGTTTTTGAAAAAAATTACAGGTTCCTCTGAAACTTAGAGATTATCTTAATAAAATATGCTAGATTCATTTGAAAAAAAGAAATACCGTGGTTGACGATGTCAATGCTGAAAAAATGGCTACTGAAAAAATGTCAGTTTAACACGTAGTCTCACGGGATTCCTCATCAAAATCGGCGAAACTCCGGGACAAAACACAAGTCCCCATAAATCAAATATATAATAGTACTTTCGATTTCGAGGAATCTATTAGTATTATAAAAAAAAGGGTTGACGACTTCAATGAAGAGAAAATTGCGAGAAAAGTACAGAATATAAAAAACCGCCTCGAGGTGAAACTAATAAATTTTTACTATCACTTTTTTCAGGGGACATTTCCGTGATTTCTTACCCTTCTACTCAGATGTAACTATAATACATATGATTATTAAAAAAATAAGTAGCAATGAGCATTCATGTAACACGTGCCCCCACGGTGCCCCTCACTTCATACGACACCAAACGCTCAAGCCACCTTAAATGCATTCAAATGTTTCATTCTCGATTCCGTTCCATTCAAGATTTTGACATTTCAATGCCATTCAATACCCACCTTCATACTGGGTATCGGGATGCTGAATATAGAGATTTCGTTTGCATTGATATTCGTTCTTGCTATCATATCTTGGCGGCGCTGATGTTCATTTTCACTCTCTCAGTGCCCTCGTAAAATACATGTTAGTGGACGTACTGTGTTTATACGTGCGGTACGTAGATTTCACATTCTTATTCCGCTAGGCCCTTTACATACAAAACATAAATATTAACAAAAGAAGGTGATATTGGGTTGTCCCAGAAGTAATTGCCGATTTTTTCATACAGATTAAGCACATTGTTTTAAATACAAGGAATTAACTTTAATCAATGATATTTCCATTTTGTTCAATGACCTTTTGGCATCTTTCTGGTAACTTAATGATTCCACGCTCATAGAACTTCTGGTCTGCATCGGCAAATAACTGAACCAGGTGCGATTTCAAAGCTTCATCATCATTGAAAGTTTTACCATTCAAGGAGTTTTGTAAAGATCGAAATGAATAGTAATTTGATGGTGCAAGGTCAGGGCTATCTGGTGGATGTAACATCACTTCCCAACCAAGCCTTAATAATTTTTGGCGAATGGCTAAAGATATGTGTGGTTTATAGCGTTGTCATGGTGAAAAATTACACCTTTACGATTGACCAATTCTGGCCGTTTTTCTTTGACCGCTACGTTTAACCCTTAACTGGCATTGGGGTAAAAAATACCCCAAAAAATTTTTGAGCTCAAATTAAGCCTACTAAATTCAATAAAATGGACCATATGGCGACATGTAGCAGTAAATGACATCACTAACTAAAGGTACAGTGGGCTAGCATTGAGCGGCGAGTAACATTATACACTGGGCAGTGGTTCAAAGTGGAGTCCAAAAGTTCTGGGGTATTTGATACCAATAGTGCCGTCAGTGTATAAAAAAGGGAATTTAAAAAAAAAATTACTAGTTATATTAGTGATTTTTGTTCAATTTCCACGTAAATATATCATCTAAAGTGAAATAAATTTTTTTTATTCATTATTCCATACACTGATAGAAATGGTTCGGGAGATTTAGCCATTTGGTTGTAGGCTGGGAATTTATAATTGTATTTATAATACAATACATTTGTCTGAACTATTCAGCATGTTGACCATAGCAATCGAAACATGGTAAGTGAAACTGGTCGAATCAGAAATATAATATATGAAGGTTAACAATTAATATTGCAACCAATTATATGATTGAATCTCCCATATGCATTCAGTCATAATCGGTTGTAACGGTCACTCTTTTCTATCAGTGTAGTTTTTTGCTTTTCTAGATGGCCAATTTTCGGCTTCTCTTGCTGCGTGAAGAGAAGAGAGATGGCACAATGTGCCATAAGCACCGCGCAGGTATTTGCATCAAATGTACAAGTGAAGTTTAAAACGTTACGAAGCAGCTTGCAAAGTTAAAAAACTTTTATTTATGTTTCTCTTTTATTTATTCTTATTTTTATTTTTCCAAAAAATCGAGTTTTCGTTTTGCAAAATAAATACTTTTTTTGGAAGCATCAATATTGGAGTAATTTTTTTCTTAAATTATAGTATCTCAAGAATGTACTCATAAATTATTAGGCAAAAATATTAAAAATTACGTGAGTTATGAATTTTTAAGTTGAAAAACTCATTTTTTTCGTTTTTTTGGTTTAAATAATTTTTTTAACTCACTTAAATTTAATAAATGGCTATAAAACCGATTTCAATTTAAAAAACATATCCTAAAATACATTAGGTAACTTTTTTATACAAAGATATTCTATACCGGCTGCGCAATATTCATTTAAACACGCGGGGTAAATACCCCTTATGCCATATTACGAGTAGTGCCAGTTAAGGGTTAATTGGTTCAGATGACGACAGTAGACATCCGAATTAATCGTTTGGTTCCTTGGAAGCAGTTCAAAAAATACCACACCTTTCCAATGCCACCAAACGGGCAGCATAATCTTTTTTTGATGCAATTCAGCTTTCGATATTGTTTGTGGTGGTTCATCACGCTTGAACCATCATCGTTTTCGAACGACGTTATTGTAAACAATTGATTTTTCATCACCAGTGATAATTCGTTTCAAAAAAGGATCGAATTCATTGCGTTTAAGAGTCAAATCACAAGCGTTGATGCGTTTTATTAAATGAATTCCTTTCAATTCATGTGGAATCCAAATATCAAGTTTTTTAATGAGTCCAAGACGTCGTACCTATATGACGGTTGCTTGTTGATTTTAGTATTTTTAACATACATATCGCGTAACTTTTTAGCAGCCTGTGTTGCGTTCTTTACTTTACGGAAATAAAAAAGCAAAATATGATGAAAATGCTCGTTTTTCACTCCATAAAAAAGTTGATGCCAAACTAACAACTGTGAATTAAATTACGCGCAATTTTTTTGTAAAGTAAGCTAAGAGTGACAGCTAACAAATGCCGGAATGAAAAAATCATGACATTGATAGAAGTCATTCAAAAAGATGGTCGAAGACATCTATATGTAAAATCGGCAATTACCTCTGGGACAACCCGATAGCATATAAACTTTATTCTAGTCAATTTAGACCATCTTGGAAAACGCAAATTGCGCTGTATTTCTGTTTCTATTTGTTTTTTCGAAAAATTGATGAGAACCAAAATTGTACAAAAATATTAGACATTTAACTTTTGATTTGACTTTTTTCTGCAGGACCAATATTATAAAAGTTATTACCTGTTAGTTTTCCTAAAAGTGCGTCGCAACCAGCATACTTTAAGCTTATTGCTACCGTCTTAGGCACTGCCAAATAAAAAAAAACAAAAACAAAAACAGAGTTTTAAAAGACAAGCAATGCGAATAAATACAACTAATCGAAGGAAGAAATGATTTTCAGCTTTCAGCATGAATCGCTGGGCTCAAAGCCGTCAAATTTAGAGTTAAAAACAAATGAATAGCGTATTCGAGGAACCGGATCTGCGCACCAGAGAAAAAAATGACTACCAAAAAACAAAAGGTATTATAAGAAAGGTTATAAACACTTCAGGGCATACGTTTAGTGCTATTTCATTCAATAGTTATTATATCCATTGTAAATAAAAATTACATTTTTTTATAAAGTTTTGCCAGTTAAAAAATTTAGTCCTTTAAAAAACTGTCAGTTTTGAATAAAAGTGGTATACAAAATGTAAAATTGGCTTTCCTACGAAAATATATTTTTCTAGAATCGAGTTTTTACAAATATAGACGGTTAATTGTACTTTCACAGCTCTTCATACTCCATAAGTGGTTGAACATTTGCCAAGCATAAAATTTTTTTTCAATTATAAATAAGTCATCATCGCTGTCTTCGTTTATAAATGTAAGTTTGTAGGAAAACCAAATTTACTTTTTGTATACCACTTTTATATAAAACGGAAATTTTTTGAACGGACTATATTTTCAACGGGCAAAACCTGTATATTCGAAAGATATTCAAGAATATAAATAGATAATTTTCGCAACACTCTTTTGGCTTGTGATTAATTTGTTCACAATGCATGTAAAAATTTCGATTTTTCGCAACAAAAACATTCGCAAAATATTTTGCAAAATTTTTGCAAAAATTTCAGCAGTAAACCGTGTTAGAGATTGATTACCAAATAAATTTTTTTTTCCATTTTTCTACTGTTATTATGAAATATGCTTTAATAGTAAGATGTTGGAAGAATGTGTATTTTGACGGTTTTTATTTTTTTTTTTACCCCCGACCACAACTTGCAAAAATCTGCAGAAATTCTGTTTTAATCATCGATAGGTAACTAATGAATAGAGTAATTGAAAAGAGTGGTCGCGTATTTCAAACATGAACAAAATAAATTTTGCGTGCATAAATTTTTGCAATTTTTTGCATCACGAATTATGCATGAAAAAATCTGCAAAAATTTACAAATGTGTCTTCTATTGAGAAAAACAACGCTGATTTTCTTTAAATTTTTTTATGATTAGTTTAGCTAAAAAAAAAGAAAAAAACGAAAATGGTAAAATCCGCCATTACTCATTTAAAATGGCAGATAATGATCTGAAAATTTGGCAAAATAATCTCTTGCCCAACCCCTTTCATATGGTTGATGCGGATTTTGTATTAAGGCCGATTTCACATGGAAACCCGGCTATGCCCTTTGTGCAATAAAAGTAAAATGAATGGGTTGCGATTTTAGTAAATTCAGATTTGTGCGAAATTTGGAAGAGATTTTTTGCGGTGCAGTCATATCTAAAAGTCGATAACAATTAAAGAAAGTATGAACTGCTAATATTTTCCGTCTATCAAATTAAGTGGCTATTCCACGATTTTGGATTTACAGAGTACTCAAATAAACTGCAATTGTATTTTGTATGTTTTTAATTGATTTTGATTATTAAATATAATAACTTAGAACATCAGTATGTTGAAAATTCAACACGTTTTTGAAATTAAAAAATGTTCATGTGTGGCGAAGGCGCAGATTACTTTCATTCGTTCCTGCGTGAATAGATACAACTAGTGGAACGAATCTTGCGACTTACGGTTTACTCAACTCTCGATTGAAGCATAGAGTAGAACAAATGAAGAGTGGACATTCAAAAGGGCGTAACCCACATTTCAGAAATTTTACACGGCGGCACAAAAACTTTCCCATTTCGACACCTCGAGATACAGATTTTTGATTTCCAAATCGAAAATAAAAATATTTCCGATTGGAAAAAAAATCGTTTGCGCTATTGTATTGGCATTAACCTCAAGAATTTGTTTCGCCAAAAAAACGATTTTTGAAAAATTGTGGGTTACGCCCTTTTGAATGTCCACTCTTTAAATGGACTACTCTACTATTTTTGTGATTGAATAAAAAAATTTTTTCTTATAATTATACTATGAGTAATAATTTATATTTTTAGAAATCTTTAATGCACGCTTTTATACTTCACCCTACACTTCTGAATTCTGCAAAACTTTAATTCATTCTTGAACATCCAATATATCACAAATAATTACGCTGATACTAAATAATTTCTACCTTGTCCATGTGTCCCAAATTTTATCGGAAATTGAGTAAAATTACTTTAACTATTTTTCTCCGTTTATTGATTTTAAATAATTAAAAGTAGTGTATTTTATATTGGCCCTCAATATTAATTGAATGGTATGTTGTTGGAAAAATAGGCTTTAGGGTCCATAAAATGATTAAGTCAATTTAATGAAACGTTTCTGCTCTAATATGAGCCATCATCAGTGATATTTATTTAAATCTGAAAAATACAAAAGAAAGGCGCTAATTTCCCATTTATAGTAATAACAATGGTACTTAAACAAATAATATAAAGAACGAGTACTTAATGTATTGAATTAAATCTGTAAGTGAGGTGGAAGGTTTGGATAATCGACCAAAACAAAGAATGTGCCTTAATGATTTCTCAGGTGTAAAACTATCTTGAAACAACTTGGAATTGACGTATTAGACATACAAGTGTGTATAAATAAATTCTTTGGTGCACAGCTGAATTGAAAGAACTTGAATTTAGGCCATAAGGCTATTTTTGAACTACTTTACGTAATAAATATTTTAAAACTATCATTGAGAGTTGAACAGGTATTTTGTTTTTTGAACTACTTTACCTAATAACTATTTTAAAACTATCTTTGAGAGTTGAACTGGTATTTTTGTTTGACCTATTATTGAAATTAACTAAAAAAAAATTCTTTAGTGCAAAGCTGAATTGAAAAAGCTTGATTTAGGACATTATTTTTCGGATATTTTACATAAAATCTATTTTAAAACTATTTTGAAAATTTCACATGTATTTTTGTTTGACCTGACGTTGAAATTAACTAAAAAAATTCTTTGGTTCAAAAATAGCCTTATGGCCTAAATTCAAGTTCTTTCAATTCAGCTGCACACCAAAGAATTTATGTTCACACACTTGTATGTTTAGGACAGACAAAAACACATGTACAAAAAATGTTTAAAATAGTTTTTAAAATAATTTTTTATGTAATATTCACTTTCGCACCAAAGAATTTATTGTAAATTTGGGTTTTTTTTTCAAACATAAGTATATATGTCATGTTTTCTTTAATGATTCCTTGTTAACTATAAGATATACAGTACATTTATTTAAAATTGGTCCAATATGTCAATTCCAAGTTGTTTCAAGATAGTTTTACACCTGAGAAATCATTAAGGCACATTCTTTGTTTTGGTCGATTATCCAAACCTTCCACCTCACTTACAGATTTAATTCAATACATTAAGTACTCGTTCTTTGTATTATTTGTTTAAGTACCATTGTTATTACTATAAATGGGAAATTATCACCTTTCTTTTGTATTTTTTAGATTTAAATAAATATCACTGATGATGGCTCCGATCAGAGCAGAAACGTTTGATTAAATTGACTTAATCATTTTATGGACCCTAAAGCCAATTTTTCCAACAACATACCATTCTATTACTTTTAAATGTTGAAAATAAAAAATTCCACTCTTTATCAAAAATAAGTGAGATACGGAATAAGCGCTGAAATTCAAAATTGTTTGCCTAATTAATTTCTGCGATTGTTTTTCCTTATTGAGATATTTAGAAAAAAATACATTTTTCAGCAAGAGCCTGGGACCTCTGGTATACAAAATGAGGAGGGAGAAGTTGAAGCCAGAAATATTAATGGAATGCCGCTATAAAATCTGCAGCCCCCCCCCCCCCCCCGAAATGCTGGCCAGTGAGCAGCCGGCCAATGAGACGTTGCTGCATCAATTTATGTCACTGAAAACCAGTAGAAAATCACTTGTTGCCCCGCCAGAAGTGGGTCACTGATTTTAATTCAGCGTCAACGTCACTGATTCAGGTGTAGAACAAATCTTGTTTTGACCTCCCAGTAGAAAAAAAATCATGTGCAATACGGAAAAATATTTATTTTACTCATGTAATTGTAGACCTCGCTTTGCTCGGGCATCAAACTTCACACTCGCAAAGTAAATTTTGTTTTCTCTAGTTGCACAATGTACTAATCCAGTAGCACAATATGCTATTTCCAATTCTTATTATATACACAAAGTGGACACGAATGTGTAGTAGAATAGGTTATGAGTGCGAGAAGGATAAACTTAGGCCAAAACATATTGCTGTCATACTCGCACTCACAGCTTTATTCTACATCCCACTCGTGGCCACCCTGTATGTATTGCATTATTAAGTGTACCGACCTTTAAAATCAAAATTTTTCGATATTTCGCAGATCGGAAAACGAGGCGCGGGACGGTAGCGGGCAGGATCGAGCGCAACCGCAAGGAGAGACAGAGGCGACACGCTCAAGATGCGGGTGCGCCTTGGCAACCTTCGTCCAAGGATATGAAAACACTAGGAGATGGCCAAGAAATAACTACAGAAGTAGAAATTGGCGTAAATAATAAAAAATTATATTTTTTATCTTTTACGCCAATTTCTACTTTCTGTTAGGAAACATCTGATAAAAAAATGTGGCGATTCAAATTTGTAGATCTTTTTGGAATAAATGTTTTTGCATGATAATGTTTTGTCGTATCTCGTATAATTTAAGTGGAAAATGGAAATTAGATATTTACTTTTTTAAAGTTTTAAGATACTGTATTTTCCTTAATTTTGGTATAAGGATCAGAATTCGTAAAATCTCCATGGAAAAAAATCACTGTCTTTATTTTTTACTTAAATGTTGATAATTCGGTTCTATTTTACCATAATAATAACTTGACCAAACAAAAAGTTTAAAAAATTTTTGTCGTCAAAGTTTTTATACAATTAAATTTTTTGTGACTTTTATAACAAAACCTTGCCTTTCTTGAACAAATAAACCTATCCTCATGAAATCTTGGCATATCACAGTTAATTGAATCAACTTAAGTTTATTGTAGAAGAACTTCCAACAAAATTATTTTTTCATAATTATTTCTTAAATTTTCAGTAAACAACTAATATTTTATTGTGTTCTGGGCCTTTTAAAGAACTGAAAAAAATGTCATAATACAAAAAAAACCCAAAGAATGTAAATTCATCGACAAAACTTGAGAGCCGCAATTATTTTAGAAATTATAACCAAAGGAATGTTGCGCGGCACGGTTCTCTGATACGTTGCGGAGTGCGCGTTTGCACATGCGCTATTATGAAACTCCTTTTTGAAATTTGAGGATTATGTAATAAAGAAAATATTGACACATATTGTATTTTCCTTCATTTCTCTACATTATTCAAAAGTAATTACTGCAAGGGATGTCATTAGTGATAGACTAATTTGGGAAAATCCCGTTAATGATTATTCAACATTTTTGTTAGCTTCCAAACAGTTTATCACAATTATTGAGACAATGCAGTTATGTATTTTTGAATCGTAGAAGTGAAATATTTTGCTTTCCATTTTTTCTAAGTGAATTATCATTAGAAATGCCCTTGCCAAAAGCATGCTGTAACCCTCTAAATGTGGATAAACACAATTGTGTATATACACTACCGTCGGAAATTGTGCGCACGGTGCTTGTGATCGCTATTAAAAATCACTGCTGACTTTGAACCACGAAATCTCGGTGAAAAAAAGAGATAGGGCATTTTTTAAAATACAGTTGAAAGGCTTATGCAATCCCACGTCTAGTGATACTTAACAAATATTTTTTGACCTTCTGAAAATAATACAGCACGTGAGGAGTTAATAAAGAAAATCAAGATTTTCTCAAATTCTCTACCTCAACTCCAACTTTTTGCATGACCTAGGAAAATTTTTTCCAAAATCTGAAAATTATACGACATAAAGTCTAAAATCTTATCTTTAATTTAAGCCAAGAAAGCTTAAAAAATATTTATGGGTACCCGAGATACGATTAAAAATGTTCAATCGTATCTGAGTTGAAGTTTAATCGACGATCACGATTCTCGGACGGTTTGTTGCTCGCCTCCTTCGTTGAGGCAGGACCGAAATGGCCACGCACAAAGGTGGCGATTAAGTGGAGCCCTCTTATATGTTCTTTGATCCAAGAACGTGTTTCCTTTATTTCCTTTCCTTTCATTCTTAGTTAATATTTACAATGACTATTAAAATTTTTATTAATGTTCTAGTTTATAAGAATTTTAAGAAATAAAAAATGTTTACATATCATTGTTCTATTCGTTAACATGGGGATAATATTGGATTCAAATAATTGTTAATAATCACAAATAAAAATAAATATTTTTTGAAATTTAGAATAATTAGAAATAAAAATTACTGATGAAGAGAATCAAAAATACATATAAGAGGTCTCCACTTAAGCGCCACCTTCGTGCGTGGCCATTTCGGTCCTGCTTCAACGAAGGAGGCGAGCAACAAACCGTCCGAGAACCATGATCGTCGATTAAAATTCAACTCAGATACGATTGAACATTTTTAATCGTATCTCGGGTACCCATGAATATTTTTTAAGTTTTCTTAGCTTAAATTAAAGATAAGGTTTTAGACTTTATGTCGTATAATTTTCAGATTTTGGAAACATTTTTCCTAGGTCATGCAAAAAGTTGAAGTTGAGGTAGAGAATTTGAGAAAATCTTGATTTTTTTTTTTAACTCCTCACGTGCTGTATTATTTTCAGAAGGTCAAAAAATATTTGTTAAGCATCACTAGACGTGGGATTTCATAAGCCTTTCAACTGTATTTTAAAAAATGCCCTATCTCTTTTTTTCACCAAGATATCGTGGTTCAAAGCCAGCAGTGATTTTTAATAGCGATCACAAGCACCGTGCGCACAATTTCCGACGGCAGTGTACATTTTATTCTGAAATTATAATTCATAAAGCTATGGTACTTCCAAGTATTTGAATAATTTTTGCAAATCTCATTTTCAACAGTTCCAAGAGTCCTGTTGAGAGTTCTGTATTCAACTTAAATAGTTTTACAAATAAGTCTAAACACATTTTGTTCTAAAATCGAAGTTGAAGAAACTATGACACTTCACACTTTTCAAAAATCTCAGCTTTGAGAGTTTCAAGAGTTCTGTTTAGAGTTCTCTATTCCAGAAATCTTTAATAAACTTCTCATTGGAAGTTTTTTCAACTCTAAAGTTTCCTGGATACTTTTTCTCGGCGAACTAAAAAAACATGTTTACCGACCGGGCTCAATTTGCTATTCAATATTGTATTAGTAGACAAAAGGGGATTTTCAGGTTTTTGATGACATTGCCGACATCACAAGACCTAGAGTGACCATAATTGATTTTCGAAAAATAGGACAAAAAGATTTGAAAAATGAGGACAAAGTAGGACAGAAAAGTTTGAAAAAGAGGACAAAGTAGGATAGAAAAGTTTGAAAAGCGGACAAAGTAGGACAGAAAAGTTTGAAAATGAGGACAAGATAGGACAGAAAAGTGACTATTTTATTAAATTTTATCAACGCTTAACATCTTATATTTTTATTTTTGAACCCTGTTGCATTTTAATTAATAATCTATTGAGTTGAAAGATTATTTTTGAGTTGTTGAGGCTTGCCAATTGACGAAGAAATCGTTAGATGGCATTGAATGATAAAAGTTTGTACAAGAAAAGATCCAAAAGTTGATTAAAAAATAAAAATTTATCTTTTGCAAAATCCGGACAAAAACCGGGACAATGTCAAAAATCCTGTAGGACATCTCACACAAGCCCTAAAATGAGGGCATGTCCGGGGAAATTCGGACAGGTGGTTACCCTAACTAGACCATACATTGTCTGCATGCCAAATTTCAATCAACTTAAACAACATTTGTCCAACTTAGGACGATTTATATTTTGAATACTCATTTGATATCAGGTTCAAAACTGTTTAGTTTTTGATTCTTAATTTTGAGAACAATTATGTGACAAAAACCGTTCCGTCTCTGCATTCTCTACGTGCGTATATTTTTGAAGCATTAATTTTAAGACTTTTAAAATTTCAAGTTAATAATTTCTCGAAAATGAGATTTTGAAATATTTTTGAATACTCTAAAGTACAAAAGTTTTAGGAATTTTAATTTCGGAGTGAAATGTATTTGGACTTATTTTCAGAAGTAATTGAGAAGAATCCATAACTGTAAAGAGAACACTTGGAACTCTGAGAAATGAGTTTTCATTTGGAAAATATTAATCTCTATTGGAAAATGTTATGAGAGTTTATTGTAAAGGGTTTCCCAATAGGGGTGATATGATTTTGAATGTCCCTATCGGCTCATTTGAACTGAAATTTTTGACGTCTGCTGTCAGTTGTCATCAGTAAGGTTTGCCATTTAATCATGAGTAGTTTCACGCTTCTACAACGTTTGGAAATTGTCCAATTATTTTATCAAAATTCGAGAAGTTTTGTCGGTGTTCAAAGAGCATATCGTGCAAAATATGGTCGTCATTCTGCTCCATCCGCGCTCTCAATTCGTCGAATAATCGATAAGTTGGAGAGAGAATTTACTCTATTGGATACTAAGCCTAAAAATCGTATGCGTACCGCACGTTCTACACAGAATATAGCCGCCGTACAGGCCAGTATCGAGGAAAACCGTGAATTGTCCGTGCCACGCCGATCTCAGGAATTGGGCCTGTCCAGGATGACTACCTGGCGTATTTTGCGATTGGATCTTGGCCTGCATCCCTATAAGATGATTCTGGCCCAAGAACTGAAGCCTAATGACCATCGTTTGCGTCGGGAGTTCGCGGATTGGGCTCTGGAATCAATTGGAAATGATCCCAATTTTCATCAAAAATTCATCTTTTCTGATGAGGCGCATTTTTGGCTCAAGTCTCGGGGGACATTTGGCCGATATATTGTTTAAATCATAAATGGCATAGAATATCCAATATAATAAAAAAGATTTCGATCAATTCCGAATGAATATTCAGTGTTTTTTTCAATTTCAAAACATATCACCCTTATTGGGAAACCCTTTACTATAGTACTCGCCTAGCACAACTCAGCACAACTTTTCTAATTTCGAAACTGGCATTTTTGAAAATTATAAGTTTAAAAAAATTTTGAATTTGACAAAAATGTATTTATTTTGAAAGGGATGCATTCCACAATTCGCGTTCTCATATGTGACATAACACTCATATGATGTGTTTCGCGAAAAAACTCTATGATGTTCAATCGCATGGGTTAATGAAATATAAGATCAATTTAGAATTAGGAGTACGCCGCACGTACGGTTTATTGCCTCTATTGTAATGACCCACTACCTGGTTTTGGGTTGGACTTCGAGCTGGCTGACAAAAGTTGTTGGGCTAATTCGTCTCATATCTGAGACGAAGAAATTCTAATTTCTTGCAAGTTAGACGAATTTATGCAACTGCAGAAATAGCGAAATTTCAGGTTCTATGCATTTCTAGTTGACATTTTAATATACAATATGAAGCTGAAACTTCGCTTTATTGTCCATGCGAAATTTTAAATCAGAAATGAAGTTTAGCTTGGAGTAATTGTTCGTTTAAATCAACTCTTATTTCCAGAAAATTTTATGTTTTTCTTTTGCATAAAAAACCGATTTCACATTTCAAGCGAGCTTTCTTATACGATTCATTCGCTTCATGAAGGGTTTTTCTATCAAATAGAGGTTTAAAAGTTCAAAAAATAGGACGTCGTCATAGTTTTTTTCGACCGTATACCGTATACCAATGTTTGCTTCATCATTTATTCTTTTTGTACAACATTTTGATGACTCGATCTGTTTGTTCTCTAGTAACTTTAAGTTTGAAAAGTTACTTTTTTCAACAAGTAACTGAATTTCAACTTGTTACTTTTACAAAAAGTAACGTAACTCACTCAGAAATGCATATAAATAAAGTATGATGTAAAGTCATACATTCTGCATGCAAGGAACGCACGTTTTTCAAAATATTCATGACAAATTTGCGCAGTCATTCTAAATCATTGCGCATAAATGATTAATCAGAATATACTCATACTGAGAAAAATGGATTGTAAACGGTAATGAAAAATATGTTACCGGGTATAATCTTGGACTATTAACTATGGGACAGCGATCTAGATTATTAAAACCATAATCTATAGATGTTAAAAAAAAAGATAGTATCGGATAATATCTTGGATTATAAACTGAAAAATACCAGATTTAACGCGTGCAAAACAAAAGAAAGATAGAGAAGAGAGCTTTGGCACTCAGAAGAGAGGAGATTTCAGTGGGAACACATACACAAATATTAATATCATACCTTATTTATGTTCACATATTGAAGTACACAATGCTACACTATTTATAATGGCATATGTTTGAAATTAAATTTCAGAATTCGCTTTTGGGTTCGAACCTTCTAATTCTACCTATATCTACATTAACTAAACGCATTCCTAACGCCTAAAGGCTCTCGGCTATTCTCGCTTTCCATATTCTGAAATAAATGTCGCTTATAAGCCACTACTGAGTTCATATTCGTAATATGAATTTTTCAAATATGGTTTCTAGGTTATAATATTCATTGTTGGACTTATTAAATTTATTTTTAGAAAACTTAGTAATCATAATATCATTTTTTAGTACTCTTTATTTTTCGAATGAAGATTCATAATATTTGGTATTTAAAATACTAATTTTTCTTCTACGCGTTTTAAAGACTGTTATGACTATATTGAATTTCGATGCCATAATATGAATAAATGTAATAAAACCTCAGGTTTCCTCATTTTAAAACACTATTGTACTAAACCTTCATTCAATCTTATCATTTACTCTAACGTAAAGTTTCTCGGTGTAGGTTTATTATCTGCAGATCTTACGAATTATTTTCTAAAGATTATAAGAATGTAACATCTGGAGATTATGTTTAGTAATATCTTTATATATTAGATAAAGATTATAGATCATACGCTTTAACATATTTTATGTTACCGAATAATATCCTTACTTTTAACATCCAGGTTTTATGATCCATTTTTCTCAGTGCAGTTTTCATAATTTTTTACTCTATTACTTTCCCAAAACAGTATGTTTGCTTCGAATTCAATACTTCAGATTACTTTTTTATGAAAATTACAGCCACTTTATGGGCATTCCACAATTCGCGTTCTCATATGTGACATTACACTCATATAATGTGTTTCGCGAAAAAACTCTATGATGTTCAATCTCCTGGGTCAATTAGGAATAAGATCAATTTAGAATTAGGAGTACTCCGCACGTACGGTTTATTACCTCTATTGTCATGACCAACTACCTGCTTTTGGGTTCGACTTCGAGCTGGCCGACAAAATTTGGGACGATTCGGCTTAAAGCATATATGGAATCTTTGCAGACTTCGCACATGTAGGTTTATGATATGAGAAGAGTTTTTTACGAACATTTTTCGTTAACTTCTAAGTCATAAAATTTTTGTCTGCCTTAAGGGTTCTATGCATGTAAATTTCATCCCGAACTTAGTTATAAAAGTCCTTTGGTTTATAGAGGTTTTTTTATTGCTTCTATTGTCTTCTTTCGTTACCTGATCTAGGGATAAATTTCCGTCACTTATGAAAATTTCCTTCCTAATATTTCGTCTCACAATTCGTCACAAGTTTGGGTTTGAGACGTCTCAAACTTCTATATCATTTTATATTGTCAAAATCAGGATTAGGATGTCTCTCTATAACGTCGATAAAACGTGCGTTCAGTGCGAAAGAGAATGAGAGAAGTACTTCCTTGACTTAATAAAAAGATTAATGTTATAACGAGGCGACAATAAATATTTTTTTTCTCAATGAAGAAAAAATGAGCCATCATGCCTTGAAGTCTGATTATTTTAAGTAGAAGAAAATTATGAAAATATTTTAGTGCAACTTCTCCAATTTGGTCTAATTGGTTTCTATGAGCATTCTTTAACATAAACTGCATGTGACACGGATCGCTTTGACATACTACATAAAACTTGAAGGAACGGATATATAAACGTAACGATATTCAAATGTAATTTATTCGGCGCATTTATAGCATTATTTATTCTCAATAAAATATTATTTTCATAAATTTACTAAACACATTGTTACAGACATTCTTGAGGTTGTTGTTGTGCGAAAAAACAGGTGTCTGGAAAAAAAAGTTTTTCTATGATTTTAAAAGTTGAAATAATATAACCAGTTGTGATTCATGAAAGAAAAAAACATTTTCTGTTATGAAATAAATTTAAAACTTACGGAAAATAATACTTTAAATAATGTTTTTTGCAATAGAATTTTTCCTTACTATCTCTTCTTACTAATTTTTAAAAAATAATTGGGTTTTCATGAGTCATGACTTATTTGTCTCGCAAAAAACATTCACTACAACTCTACTATTTCAAGTTTCGAAAATAAGTAAATAATCTTCAAATATAGTTATTCCGAAAACTTTCTTTTTGGAAAAAATTTTGACAATTTCAGCCACTGAAAACTTTACTTTCGAAATTGGAAACAGTAGAGTTGTAGAAAATATTCTCCCCGAAAAATTGAGCCATGATTCATGAAAATCCAATCATTTTTTTATAGTTGTTGAAAAGCAATAGTGAAAAAATTGTATTAAAAAATAAATTATTGAAAGTATTATTCTTCGAAAGTTTTGAATTCTTCCATAAAATAAAATGGATTTTCTTACATAAAATACAACTGATAACATAGTTTCAACCTTTAAAATCATGGAAAACTTTTTTTCTAGAGACCTGCTTATTTCGCACGACAACTACCTTAAAAACCTAAATTTAATCTAAATATTTTCATTGACTTTGTTCTATATATGCTTAGAAAACTTCTACTTATTTTTTACAAGTTGCATTTTGCTCCATGACATAACAGTGTACTATATAAAAGAATACTATTAAATGCACAATGAAAAAGGATATTTATTAAATACATCTTAGAGTGCAATATTATCTCAGTTATTTTATTATTATTAGTATCGTTAAATATTGCAATATATATATATATATTAGTTTCGCTGCTTTATTTTTTTTTATGATCCCAATTATTGCAGGCATTAAAAACTTCGTCAAATGTTAATTCAGATTCTTCTGACTCTAAAATAGTCTCTGTAAACAACAAAAATTATTAACTTTATTTGTGTATAAATCAATTATGCAGATACACCCAGAAAAATTGATCTAACATAATCACTCGCGGTTTCGTTTTGTTAAACAAACTAAGATTTTTGGTCGATTTTTTCATGACTAGCGAATCGAAAATTTGGCTCGCTGCCTCTTGAGGGATGGGAAAACGACGGATTTTTGATAAATCAAAAAAAAAATTCCCCCCGTGAGACGAATAAAAATATCAGCTATAGATCCCAGATAACAATCGTGCGCGGCACGACGCCCGCACGCCATATCAGTACGAAGCATATGCGTCGCAGTACGCGATCACTCATGTCGACACGCAAGCTGATCAAATGAGACACACAGAAAGTTGAGATACATTAAATTTAATAATCGTTGATCACGTAACTTATTTAGCAGTATTTTCACGGAGCGAAATTTCGGATTTCATACAAAAAATTCTTGAATATATTAATCACCTACGAATTTGTTTTATTTATTCACAAGAATTTTCCTAAAATCAAAAAATGATTAATCTTTTACAAAATTTGATTTAAGTGATTAATTTTACTTATCCACTAATAAGATTTTGTAAATTGAAAAATGTTTGATGCCATAAATTCGGAGATATTTGTAAAACGGTAAGAGATACACAAAAACGAATATAATTCTGAGTGTGTACTAAAGGTAGAGGTCCACAGACCACTTAAAACGTTTCAAATTTAAAAAATTTTTGTTTAAAAAGTTTTGAGATTTTCAAAACGGCATTCAAAGAGATTGAATTCTGCTCATTCTCGGTTGCTATACTTTATAGATTTGAAAGAAATGACTTTTTTCATGAGAATTGATTTTGGAATATGTAAAAATTTAAGACAAAAAATGGACTCTATAATTAAGTTATAATTGATGATGATCGTGTTGAAAGTTCCATGAAATAAGGCAGTCGTATTAAAATATGATTTGAGTACGAAAAATATTACATGCATAATTACATTTTTCATGTAAAATATGAATAAATTAATTTCGAAAGTTTTATTTCATTCAAAAGATGTTGGTCGTTGATATAATTGTCACGTCTCGCGACTCCACAAGTAACAAGCAGATTAAGAAACCAATAAAGGGATCAAGACAGCATTACAACGAGTGTGATTTTATCGACGCAAGTTATAGACAAATCTACAGATCAACAGGATGATCAATATGAAATTACCATGTGTCGTTATAATACCCACACATGATAACAAATCGACTGACCCAGAGAGAAAGTGAATGAAGCCCTACAATACCAACACACTACCGTCACAACATGCGACTTGTAATAGCATGTGACTTGTAATATCATGCGACTGGTCATAGCATGTTACTATCTCAAGATAACTCATCAACCAATTTAAACTCAGGGTAACTAAAAAGGTATTTCTAATTTCGATTCTATATTTACATTTCCATGGTGCTTCCCCGATATAATTTTAATTGTCAATAAATATATTTTATATACCTAACCCTTCTCAATCACTGACTATTCCTCATCCCTTAGAGAGGATCCTTCTGATCCTGACATAAAACGAGGAGATCTTTTAAGAAGAGAAATGTTACGTTTCTGACGTAACATACCCAATCTCTTTTTTGGTGCATCGGCCCGGGAATCCTTAGTCAGTGAATGAGATATTGAAATTTTATGATTAATAGGAATCAAACATTAATAAATTACAATTACAATTTATATGATTTAACACACATATTGGTTAAAATAAAATAAATTTGATAAAATCACGAAAGGACTTGACCTTGAGGCTAACTTGAGTGATTAAATAATCATTTTATTTTATTTGAAATTTTATACACATATCTTGTTAAAATAAAATAATTTTATCAAATCACAAAGGGATCTGACCTTGAGGCTAACCTAAGTGATTAAATAATTATTTTATTTGAAAAACTGTTTAATTTCCTCATTTCTTGTTATTTTGTACAAACTGTGTTAAAATAAAATAAATTCCGTTGATTCACGCAGGGATTTGACCTTGAGGCTAACCTAAGTGATCAAAAGACTTATTTTATTTGAAATTTTATTATCGGAATTTCTGAAAGTGCAGAGATTACATAGGATTTTGTGCTTGAGTCATGCCTGTCTAATCTCGTCCTTCTTTAATTCTAAATTGTTGACTAAGTTTTAATTCGAGTTAAAACGATAAAAAGCAGCACAAGAGGCTATAAGTCCTTTTTAGATTCGTTGAACGGTCAACATTTGATGACGATCAATTGGGTATGGCAAAATTCAAGTGCTCATGCAGTATCGTTTGAAACTTTTATTTTAACTCTGTTAACTAACAGAATATTTTTAATTGCAAAAGATTGAACAAGATGTTGTGCTTGAGTCAGGCTTGTCCAATCTTGCATTAACTAAATTCTGTATAATTTATTATTTTATTTATGCGTGTATAATAAAAAATATAACAAACATTTTTTTTTATGAGTGTAACAATTATTTAAAACCCATTTATGACCTATATCATTCGACAATTATATAAAAAAAAACATATCAAGTATCCCAGGTAAGACAAGGAACAAAATTAGTTTCAATAAGAATAAATTTGAAACAAAAAATTCTAAATAAATATTTTTTCTGTAAGCACATGGAAATTGGTAGAATTAAGGTATATTATTTTAAGAGTTTTGATTGATGATTATAAATTTACTTGACTCGGAACATTGAGACAATTCATATTTTCTAATAACAAATTATTAATCACATTTATTCATTACAAAATATTTTAAAACGAAAGATATTTGAAAAAATGTTCTGTTGATCCAAATTAATATTCATGTATTGCAATTTTAGAAGTGTCTTCATGTACGTATCAGTAAATTTTATTTTATAATAACCTATGTCGGGACCCAATCCCAGTGAATTAGGGAAATCACAAATTCAAGAAAATCCTATTACGCGCAGTCAAGTTAAGAAAAATACTGAACTTGCAAAAATTGTGGCACAAAATCAAACTGGTCCCCTTAAACCAAAAAGAACAGTTACTGTAAAGGAAAAGGTAACTAAAGATAATTTTCAAAATATTTCTAACAAGGACAAAACAAATATCAGTTTGCAATTAGATAATATTTCTTTAGAGAAAACCTTAACCTTTGAACAATTCGAAACTGCCGGAACAAGCAATTTAGCTCATTCGAATAATTGGCTTAATTCAAATTCAAAGATTAATTCAAGTATTATTTGTGGATCAATTGATCAGGACGAAACATTAAAAAACGAAAGTACTTATATTGACAACGAAGATATAAGTTTACTTAGTTCAACGATAATTCCAAAAAACACAGTCGAAGAAAGTACTAAAATAAATTTATCAGAAAACTCTCTTAAACGCCAAACAGTTTTAAGTAATAACGATAGCGACGATAATAGTACCGACAACGAACAAATGGAACAAATTGTTCACAACAATCCTGCAGAAAACGTTAATCCAATTATAAACAACGAAATGGTCCTACCTAATAATCAACAAGTATCCTTACGCGACGCGTTAGAAGTAGTACCCTTATTTGATGGAAGTAACATTCCATTATCACATTTTATTGAAGGATGTTATGAGGCAAAGGCAATGTTGCCAACACCCGCTGCTCAAGAAAATTTAGCACGATTATTGAGAAGTAAATTATCAGGAGAAGCGAGAAAATGTATCTTTGGATCGACTTATAATAATATGGAGGAATTAATTGAGAAACTCAAAAGAGTATACGCCCCAGCAAAAAGTGTGTATCACTTACAAGGAGAATTAGAGAATACCTATATGTGGGAAAAAGAAAACGTACTTTCCTATGCAGCCAGAATTAAGGAGATTGCCGACAGAATCGAAGACGCTCATAGACTCAACAATAATGGAAAGTAGATAATACCTTCAAACAGAACCTTCAAAAAGACGTTATTCAATGCTTTATTCGCGGTCTGCGTCCTGAATTAGAAATTCGAGTAAAAACAAAGGAATCATTTAAAGAAGTTTTCAATGACACAATCAAACTAGAAAGAGATTTGGCAGCATCTTCCGCACTACGGAGAAATAAAAATTAAGATTATTTAAAAATGGATGATTCTATAAATAATAGAAATAATAAAACAACTCGGTTCAATGTTGCACGAGATAACAACATAAATTGTATAATATGTAAAAAAACCCGGTCATGTTGCTGAAAATTGTTATCATTTAACCAAAGCACAATAAGCAGTATCTAGAAAACAAAATTCTAATTTTGTTATGCAAAATCAACAGCCTAGTAATAATCACCAACGACGAGAAAATATTTACAATAATTATGCAAGAAATAATTACCGGAATAACCACTTTTTAGGAAACAGAAATAACAATTATGATAATATTAACTATCCGAATGACAATTTTTCAAGAAACAGGAACAACAATTACAATAACTTTTCAAGTAACAAAAATAATTATCCTAACAGCAATGGATTCCATAATTACAATAATAATAATTTTTCGAGAAACAGAAATAATGATAATAGACAAGAAAATCTAGATCACAACAGGTATGCAAATCACAGACAATTTTTAAATCAAAATAGCCAACGTGGAATGCGAAATCAGCAATTAAGTAGACCAAATCAGAATTATCCACAAAAATCAGAAGTTATATGCAACTATTGTAAAAAACCAGGATATATTATAACAAATTGTAACATTAGATTAAATAAACAACAATCGCAAAATTCGGAAAACCCAAACGCTCTCCCCAGTACAGATGCACTGAGGAAAGCGTAAGGCAAGAACCAGAAGCATCCACTTCTAACGATCAACCGGCTATAAAGATAAGCGTTTCCAAACCAAGTATAATTCCATCGATAATGATATGCACAGAAGGCCTTCAAAGCCCTGCTCGCATGATGATAGATACCGGTGCTGGTCGAAATTTGATTAAACAAAATTCCGTAAATCCTAATTTGCCAATAGATGGAAAAAATAGTGTTAAAACTGACAGGAATAAATAATTTACCACTTTTTACAATGGGACAAATACAAATAAACATTCTAGGATATCCAACAATATTGAATATAATTCCTAATGAAGTTCCAATAGACGAAGACGGAGTTCTAGGTTCAGAATTTTTTCGAGAAAATAAAGTCAATATAAATTATGTATCAAAATGTCTAGAAATACAAAATAAACTGTATCCATTTGAATCGACACAGATATTAACAATTCCAGCTAGAACAGTAACAACATTTTATATTCTAATTGAAAATACTGAGAAAATCGAAGGTTACGTACCTCGACTGCATTTTGGCGAAGGAATTTATGTAGGAGACGCAATTGTAAGAAATTGCAACGGTAAAGCTTATATCAAATTTGCAAATACAAACAAAACATGTAGAAAAATTAATTATTAATAGTGCAGACAGATTTCAAATCCCAGGAGAACCACTTGAAGCTACTAACGTTTTACAACATTCGATTCCAACTACAGATGATTCTCCAATTTTTTCAAGACAATATAGATTTCCCCCTGTTCATAAAGAAGAAATTACAAAACAAGTTGACGAATTATTGAAAAATAAAATAATAAAACCTTCACAATCACCGTATAACACTCCAGTTTGGATTGTTCCTAAAAACCCAGACTCTAAAGGTAAAATAAAATGGCGAATGATTCTAGACTTCAGAAAACTTAATGAAAAAACAATCGGAGATTCTTACCCGCTACCTAACATAAATGATATACTCGATTCACTCGGATCTGCCAGATATTTTTCAGTATTTGATTTAGCTACTGGTTTTCATCATATAAAAATGTACCCTAAAGACTCTCATAAAACTGCATTTTCTACACCTCACGGCCATTATGAATTTGATAGAATGCCCTTTGGTTTAAAAACCGCTCCTGCAACATATCAAAGATTAATGGATATTACTTTAACTGGATTAATAGGGACAGAACTCTTTGTATATCTTGATGACATAGTCATATCTGCTGATACACCAGAAGAACATGAGAAAAAATTTAATAATTTAAGGGGGTAGTATACCTTCAGATTTTCAAAAAATCGATTTTCTTTTTTTTTTTTTGCATTTCTACTTAGTTTGAAACCTTAAAATTCATGTAGGAGCCTTCTTTACCATCAAAAGATTTTCTAAATGGTCAAAACGAGCTTTCGCACCGCGCGGAACGCTCAAGCTAGCGCGTTGACCGGTCAGCTATTGCACACTCGCTCTTTCTCGATCTGTAAAGTGACAGTAGTCGTGAAAAAACGTTTTGTTTTTGATTGTTCGTGCGATTACTGTTTTTTCAACGGATCGCAAACATAAATCGGGTGATAGTGCTTATTCGCGGCCGTCTCGTCCCAAAAAACGGAAGTTTCGCGGAAATCAGCATACTGATGAAAAAGACAATTCCAACACGAGTGCACCGGCACGAAAACTTACAAGTGGACATGTGGATTTGGATGTCAACGTAGACGATACAGTGCGATATTTCGTCATAAACTTTGCTTCGTTTTTCGATCTGCAGGATCGTGTTGTGTGCAACGTGTGTTCGGGCGCCGTAAAATTTTCCAGACGAGCTGAAAAGGGACTGGGGTTCCAATTAGTTGTTCAATGCCAATGCGACGATGAAGTGCACATTCTGAGTAGCCCTTTGGTGGAACGTACGTACGAAATAAATCGTCGTTTTGTTTTTGTAATGCGGTTGCTTGGCATTGGTTTTCAAGGAATTCAAAATTTCTGCGGTTATATGGACTTTGGGCTATCGCTGTCAAAGCATGCGTATTATGACATTCTCGAACACATTCGTAAAGCGGCGCGTACAGTGGCTGAAGGAGTTCTCCGAAAACCTGTGAATGAAGAAAAGGAAAAAAACGAGGCTGCTGGTAACATTAGAAACCATCTGTCTGTGTCGGGTGATGGTTCTTGGTCAAAGCGCGGTTCCTCCTCACTCATTGGAATCGTATCCTTGGTTGGAAAGTTTACCGGAAAAATTCTGGACGTTATCGTCAAATCGAGTGTTTGCAAAATATGCGAAAGGAAAGCCACAGAGAAGGACGACATCGAAATGGACATTTGGCGCGAAGAACACAAGGCAGAATGTACTGCAAATCACGATGGCAGTGCCGGTAAAATGGAGGTAGACGGAGTGCTGGAAATGTTCGAGAGATCCGTGGAACTTCATGATGTTTATTACGAAAATTACATTGGCGATGGGGATACGAAGACATTCAAATGTCTAAGAGACTCGTTACCATACGGAGACGAATTGGAAGTAAAGAAATTGGAGTGTGTTCTACATGTAAAGAAAAGATTGTACAAACGCGCGAAAGACGCCAAGAAAAACCTCATCCAGCAAAGGAACTCGCGTAAAATACTTGAAAAAAATGAAATAGATAAAACCGCAACCAAACGAACTTCCAGGGGCAAAACTGTTGCAACTCGATCCAAAAAGAAAACAGAACCGAATGTGAAGACTGCTGCTTTAACAAATAAAGTAATGCTCCAGCTTTCGTCCTACTATGAACGAGCAATTCGACAGAACTCGAATTCCATCGATGGAATGCGACGTGATATCTGGGCTACTTTCCAGCATGAAATTTCCACCGACGCGCATCCCCAGCACGAGTTCTGCCCTCCAGGACCAACCTCGTGGTGCAAATATCGAGTTGCCGAGGCTGCAGGCACGCTTCAAAATTTCCACCACCCCCCGGCACTTGACGAGGAAATTCGACCTGCTTTGAAAAAAATTTACGAAGAACTTACAAACGATGACCTGCTAAGTCGGTGTTTGGGAGCTAACACCCAAAACAATAACGAATCGTACAATGCCACTGTCTGGCATTTGGCTCCCAAGCACATTTTTTGCGGGAAGAAGATTGTGGAATTGGTGACGGATTGTGCCGCGTGTACCTTCAATGAGGGTTTCGTACCCTTGTTGAAAATCATGGAGACGGTGGGCGTGCCGATTGGAGCAGTGGCAGTTGCTACCGCTGCGAGCAACGACGAGGCTCGAATCAGGAGGGCGGGAAAGCGCAGGTGCGAGGCTTCAAAGGAGCGCCGGACTCAAATTAGAGCCGAAAAATCTCGTGAAAATGAGCTTTTTGAAGACGCCGAGGGAGTATTATATGGACCAGGAATTGCTGATTAGGGGTAAGTTGAATTGACTGCATTTATGTTGATATTTATGAGTTTTTTCTGCATCTCAAACTTTAAACGCGTTTTTCTCGAAACACGATTTTTTCAACTGACGTGCACGATTCCGGGAAAACTACTTAACCGATTTGCTTCAACTTTTTTCTTAAATATTAATAAAACACCTACCAATCGTTCCTAGCACGGACATAAATGACAATTGTTTATTAACAATATTGTAGCAACATTTATGTTAAAAAACAGGGCAAAAATTAAAAAAAGAACAAAAAAATTTGACTGTTTGTTTCTTTATTAACAAATTTGCACAATTCTGCTAGGGACGATAACCATTCATACCCTCATTAAGAATCATTATAACTTTTCTGTTTCAGACGATTCTATCTTGAGATATCCTGCACGCAAAAAAAAACGGAGTGTCATTGGGCCGGCCGTAACTCAGCGGAATGTCATCAAAATTTAACAGAAAAAATTTCTTTTGTACTTTATAACATACCTCACAACATGTAAATAATTTGACAATCAAAAATAAAAATTTGTAAAAAAAAAAATGGTAAAGAAACAGGCCGCAAAGGTATACTACACGCTTAATCATTGAAAAGAAGCGATTTTCTCAGTAAAAATTATTACTATGCCAATTTTTTAACAAATATCAAGTTAAGTCGCAATGTATAAAAATTGAAAATTTTCATTCACATAAATATTGAGGAAATAAATTAGATATTTCTTTTAGCATACTTTTTTGACGTTTACAGAAATTTTTTGTAAAATTTGCAAACCAGGAGTGTTATTTACATTTCCTTGATCAAGAATATCTTCTGGGACATTATTTAACATTTTCAAATTCATAACACTGGGAGATACTCTTTGCATCTCTTTCCCAAGTTCTAGACGTCTCTTTTGTCTTACAAATCTGCGATTGACATCGTCTTTATCATGGCTAATTTCACCACCTCTAAAAACTTTTAATTTTACATCAGAGAAAGGTTCATGAATTGGAAATTCGCATATAAACTTAAAATTCGTGCAAATACGGTTTTTGCATCGTGCTGCTACAATGAAATAGTTACCTTTCACTATTCCGGATTTATAAGCATAACACTTATGCCAATCGAATTTCAAAACACATCCCGGAAATAAAATTACAAAAGCGTTATTAAATTCATCGCACTATCCTAATTTCATGCGAAGTTTATCAGTTTGCCAATGTTCTTTCCAGAATTCTTTGGGAAGTTTTAAATGCTCATTATTATAATTCCTCATATCACCTGACTTCACTTCTGTAAAAAAAGTTCCAATCGATGTTTCACTCAACGATAAGTTACTTGTGGAAATGTGTGAAAAAGTTTCATCTAAACAAATTGTTTCAGGCTTTGAAATTATAACTTCATCATAATTAAATAAATTGACATCCAAGGCAATTTTACTCACAAATGTCCATCTTCTTAAGCGGCAGCTGACCAGGAGCCTTTTCAGTGTCATTAACTGGTTCATCATCTGACTCCATTTCCCACTTGTGAAGAGGAATAGTCTTATTGTGAGACAAACTTAATTTACTATCGGACGATTCATTTTCTGATAAGCTTTCAAAGGTACTTATCGTCAGTAGAGAAAAATAATGTGCTTTATACATTAAAGCTTCGTAATCACTTTCATTATTTTCATCACTCACATCATTAGCTATACCACTAGCTTCATCACAAAATGTGTCGCTAATTTGATCACTATAAACCACATTATCAGAAAAAGTATCCACACTACGTAATTCGAAATTGACAGCTTCACCTGTCAACATTTTTGACGAATATAATTGAGGAAAAAGAGGAGAGTATTCATCACCGAATTTTTCACTATCACTTAAAATTGATTTAACAAGTGAATCCGTTCCAGAATGTTTAAAATCATAATTGTCTGAATCAGAATGAGAATACTTCAAAAAATCGTCCTTACATTCACTTTCGTCCACGGTATATTCAATCAGCGGACGCGTTTTCAACCGTAAATTACCGTCCTTATATTTAGCACATGCTGGTAAAATCAAAATCTCCTGCTGTACATAATTCTTATTTAGTTCGCCCGATTCGTTTCCAAAGCCAGCACCTACATTTAATAATATGCAGACCTCATTCACCTTTTTTACAGATGAGGAGTCAACTTCTAAAATATTTTGAACATGAGACGCAGTAAATTGCATATCGACTCCTTCAACTTCCGCATTTACTTCTTCGAACGCTACTTTGACTCTGTTAAAGTATCTTCTGAAAATGTCAAAACAGTGCCTTTTTTGTCTTTTCAAAGTATCATCGCGAGGTCAAGACGGTAAAAAATAACGACATACTTTCTCAAATGGAGAGTTTTCTTTGTAGAATTGTCTCCACGTACCTGCTTCATTAAAATCATCAATGCTATTGATTTTTAACTCTCCGCGAAGTTCAAAGAGAACTCTCCCTAATTTTTAGGAGTCATTTTTTATTTTTTCTAGTTTACTCTGAAGAAATTTTTTAGTAATAAATTTTTTATTTTTAAGCAAAAGTGAGGTCTTATTTATCTTCAAATCATGAAATAACTAGTTTTCCTAACACTTATAATAAGCAAAGCAAAATTTTAATTTACTGATAAAAAAAAGTAGTGCTTTTAAACCTTTATTAACGCAGACAAATTCGTAAAATGAAATCAATTTTTAATTATTTCAGACATACTCACTGATAATTGGAAACCATGGAATAAAGAAAAACGTCACATGAAAGTAGACACCAACTCACCACCATTAACAGAAATCTTCAGGAATGGTGAAATACAAAATCTCAATGAAATTACACCCACTAATCACTTTTGCGAAATTAGGAACTTATTATTCGTAATACTCATTGGGCACAACACTTTCAAAACACGGATTTTTCAAGTATCTAACGTTACTATGCCAATATCAACAACGTGAATGTAATTGCATATAAATCATAAATCGAATTAAAAAATAAAATAAACTACGGATATATTTTTCAAAGAAATAGAGGATCAATACTTCAGAAACGAAAAGTCTTATTATTATTAATAACCCACTTAAGCTAACGCCTCAAGAAAGGTCACGGAAAATCATTCAGCTTTTTGTTTCATTCAATTTCTTGGTAATAATTATAAGAACTATGCCATTTAAGGAATATTAAATAATTATCTTCAATAAAATTTTTTTTATTTTTATCAGGTTTCGATTGAAAAATCGTAAATTTTACAGGTATTTTTTATTCCGAAACAACTTTTACTCCTGTTTGTACTATACATCTAATAATTATAATTCAAACATACAATGTACACTTACCAGAAAATTAATATATTAAAAATAATTCAGCATTATTATTGAGTTTTAATTTTTGTAATGTGATGAAGATATTTTTAATTCGTACTGGGCATAGAATATTTTCAAAACACTTGTTTCTTGGTTTTACTGCAAAATACGAAAAAAAGAAAGTTTTCCGGAACACAGAATTTCAATAAATATTAACATTAAGGGAAACCGAAAAGATTTCACTTATTAGGTTAACATTCCACAGTATTTAAAAATTAATGCTGTCCCTAAAGACCATTCCAAAAATAATTTTGAATCTGAATATGTATCCTGATAAAGTCGTCTTTAAGAATATTCCAATAGAATTTTTTTGCAATATCGATTTAAGGAAATTATAAAGGATTGTATCAACAGACGTTAAGATGAAGGACATTCAATAATTTCTGTCATCTCTAAAGACCATTCAAAAGACAATTTTGAATCGGAATATGTTTCCTCATAAAGTCTTCTTTAAGAATATTCCAATACATTTTCTTTGCAATATCGATTTAAGGAAATTATAAAGGATTGTATCGACAGACGTTAAGATGAAAGACATTCAATAATTTCTGTCGTCTCTAAAGACCATTTAAAAAACAGATTTGAATCTGAATATGTATCCTGATTAAGTCGTCTTTAAGAATATTCCAATAGAATTTTTTTGCAATATCGATTTAAGGAAATCACGGAAGATTTTACTCCCAGACGTTAAGATCCAACACATTTCAATAATTTCTGCCTTCTCTAAAGACCATTCGAAAAACCATTTCGAATCTGAATATGTTTCCTCATAAAGTCTTCTGTAAGAATATTCCATTACATTTTCTTTGCAATATCGATTTAAGGAAATTATAAAGGATTGTATCGACAGACGTTAAGATGAAAGACATTCAATAATTTCTGTCATCTCTAAAGACCATTCAAAAGACAATTTTGAATCGGAATATGTATCCTGATAATGTCGTCTTTAAGAATATTCCAATAGAATTTTTTTGCAATATCGATTTATGGAAATTATAAAGGATTGTATCGACAGACGTTAAGATGAAAGACATTCAATAATTTCTGTCGTCTCTAAAGACCATTTAAAAAACAGATTTGAATCTGAATATGTATCCTGATTAAGTCGTCTTTAAGAATATTCCAATAGAATTTTTTTGCAATATCGATTTAAGGAAATCACGGAAGATTTTACTCCCAGACGTTAAGATCCAACACATTTCAATAATTTCTGCCTTCTCTAAAGACCATTCGAAAAACCATTTCGAATCTGAATATGTTTCCTCATAAAGTCTTCTGTAAGAATATTCCATTACATTTTTTTTGCAATATCGATTTAAGGAAATTATAAAGGATTATATCGACAGACGTTAAGATGAAAGACATTCAATAATTTCTGTCATCTCTAAAGACCATTCAAAAGACAATTTTGAATCGAAATATGTATCCTGATAATGTCGTTTTTAAGAATATTCCAATAGAATTTTTTTGCAAAATCGATTTATGGAAATTATAAAGGATTGTATCGACAGACGTTAAGGTGAAAGACATGCAATAATTTCTGTCGTCTCTAAAGACCATTTAAAAAACAGATTTGAATCTGAATATGTATCCTGATAAAGTCGTCTTTAAGAATATTCCAATACATTTTTTTTGCAATATCGATTTAAGGAAATTATAAAGGATTATATCGACAGACGTTAAGGTGAAAGACATGCAATAATTTTTGTCGTCTCTAAAGACCATTTAAAAACAGATTTGAATCTGAATATGTATCCTGATAAAGTCGTCTTTAAGAATATTCCAATAGAATTTTTTTGCTATATCGATTTAAGGAAATCACGGAAGATTTTACTCCCAGACGTTAAGAACCAACACATTTCAATAATTTCTGCCTTCTCTAAAGACCATTCGAAAAACAATTTCGAATCTGAATATGTTTCCTCATAAAGTCTTCTGTAAGAATATTCCATTACATTTTTTTTGCAATATCGATTTAAGGAAATTATAAAGGATTATATCGACAGACGTTAAGGTGAAAGACATGCAATAATTTCTGTCGTCTCTAAAGACCATTTAAAAACAGATTTGAATCTGAATATGTATCCTGATAAAGTCGTCTTTAAGAATATTCCAATACATTTTTTTTGCAATATCGATTTAAGGAAATTATAAAGGATTATATCGACAGACGTTAAGATGAAAGACATGCAATAATTTTTGTCGTCTCTAAAGACCATTTAAAAACAGATTTGAATCTGAATATGTATCCTGATAAAGTCGTCTTTAAGAATATTCCAATAGAATTTTTTTGCTATATCGATTTAAGGAAATCACGGAAGATTTTACTCCCAGACGTTAAGAACCAACACATTTCAATAATTTCTGCCTTCTCTAAAGACCATTTAAAAAACAGATTTGAATCTGAATATGTTTCCTGATAAAGTCGTCTTTAAGAATATTCCATTACATTTTTTTTGCAATATCGATTTAAGGAAATTATAAAGGATTATATCGACAGACGTTAAGATGAAAGACATTCAATAATTTCTGCCTTCTCTAACGACCATTCAAAAAATAATTTCGAATCTGAATATTTTCCTCATAAAGTCTTCTTTAAGAATATTCCAATACATTTTTTTTGCAATATCGATTTAAGGAAATTATAAAGGATTATATCGACAGACGTTAAGGTGAAAGACATGCAATAATTTTTGTCGTCTCTAAAGACCATTTAAAAACAGATTTGAATCTGAATATGTATCCTGATAAAGTCGTCTTTAAGAATATTCTAATACATTTTTTTTGCAATATCGATTTAAGGAAATTATAAAGGATTATATCGACAGACGTTAAGGTGAAAGACATGCAATAATTTTTGTCGTCTCTAAAGACCATTTAAAAACAGATTTGAATCTGAATATGTATCCTGATAAAGTCGTCTTTAAGAATATTCCAATAGAATTTTTTTGCTATATCGATTTAAGGAAATCACGGAAGATTTTACTCCCAGACGTTAAGAACCAACACATTTCAATAATTTCTGCCTTCTCTAAAGACCATTCGAAAAACAATTTCGAATCTGAATATGTTTCCTCATAAAGTCTTCTGTAAGAATATTCCATTACATTTTTTTTGCAATATCGATTTAAGGAAATTATAAAGGATTATATCGACAGACGTTAAGATGAAAGACATTCAATAATTTCTGTCGTCTCTAAAGACCATTTAAAAACAGATTTGAATCTGAATATGTATCCTGATAAAGTCGTCTTTAAGAATATTCCAATACATTTTTTTTGCAATATCGATTTAAGGAAATTATAAAGGATTATATCGACAGACGTTAAGGTGAAAGACATGCAATAATTTTTGTCGTCTCTAAAGACCATTTAAAAACAGATTTGAATCTGAATATGTATCCTGATAAAGTCGTCTTTAAGAATATTCCAATAGAATTTTTTTGCTATATCGATTTAAGGAAATCACGGAAGATTTTACTCCCAGACGTTAAGAACCAACACATTTCAATAATTTCTGCCTTCTCTAACGACCATTCAAAAAATAATTTCGAATCTGAATATTTTCCTCATAAAGTCTTCTTTAAGAATATTCCAATTTATGTTTTTTGCAATATCGATTAAAGGTGAGTGTTTCCGAAAACGTAAATTTCTTTGATCTTTTAAAAAGATTTTGCAGAATGGAAAACAATTGAGTCCGTGAAATTCTCACCTGTAATGAAAATCATTGATTATTTCAATGCAAGCTTTTATATTTGAGAAAAAATATTTAAAGGTTCTTTCTGATTGTCGTTTCTATGATCCAATCACAGTCGAATGTCAAAGTTGACAAAAGGCTTATATAAATAATAGATTTTTGAAATATAATTAAGTAATCTGAATTCATTTGATTTAAAAACTCAGGAACATCATGAACTGAGTTGCAAGTAATACGATCAATTTTTTTAACAGGGTTGCATAGTGAGTACAATTCATTGGCTGCCAACTCCCGGCCGCCAGCTTCAGCGTCATCTATGGGACAGCTATTTAGATTTAGTTAATTTTTTAACCCCCCAGTAAAAAAAAAAATGTGTGCTATACGGAAAACACATTTATTTTACTCGTGTATTTTTTGCCGACGTAGAATAAACTTTTTTTCCCTAGTTGCACAATATACTAATTTGTCACTTATAGTATATTGTGCAACTAGGGAGAAAAATATTATATTGTGAGTGTGAAGTTTGTTGCCCGAGCAAAGCGAGGGTAACAACCTCGCGAGTAAAATAAATGTTTTTCTGAGAATATTGTAGAATTATCACCCTCCATGATGTGTATATAGTAGATGTATATATATAAGTCGATCAAGGTGTGGGTTAGAAAAAATAATTGAAACACTCAACCATAATTCGTCATGAGCGACGTTTCGTTGGCTTGGTTCGCCAACCTCATCAGGCTATATTTGAATGAAAAAGTTCATATAAATTAGGAATCACAATAATTTTTACAAAATTTTTTACAAAACAGTGAAAAAACACTTTCTAAAGAATCACAAAACAAATTTTACCTTAAAATTGAAGTCTTTACATTTAAAACATTTAGTCAATTATTAAAATCTAATTTAATTAGTCACATTGTTTCGTCCCGAAGTGAAATGTTAAACTAACTATTCGTAATTTTGTTTCCTTATTTATAAGACGGAGGACACTAATATTAATAAACTAACACTAACTTAAACTTGTATATTATACAAATGAGTATTCAAACGTTAAATAATAATTTCAAACAAGAATCAGTATTCATAATTTCAAACTCTTCAAAAGTGGAAAGTAGTTAGAATTTAACGTATAAATATCATCTTTTTTATTTATGCTATTTTTTTGACACTTAATATGAATCATTTCTGATATAAGTCTTTTTTTATAAATAATTTCGGAATCCACTACAGTAGTCTTATTCCAATCAAATTCATGTTTAAAATTAATTTGATGCTGACAAACAACTGATTACTGATGCTTTCATTATGGGTAGAATTAAAAGAAGATCTAATTTTTTCCCGACGGATTTTAATATTCTGCTCAATAAAATTTGAAGGATAATTATTATGTTTTAAAATCTGAAAAACTTTACACAAATTCTCATGATGAAATTCATGATGAGATAATAAAATTGCTCTGTCAACAAGGTTAAAAACAATATTTTTCTTTTGTTGAGTTGGATATACTACTATTTGCTTGCCCTTTGTTGAAAGAATTTTTAAAAAATTATCTTCATGTTTGAAAGTATTCAATATTTCAACTATCCCAATTGTCAATAAAAATTTGAGCTCTGTCATCAAATTAGGCAAAGACAGCACTAAAATAATGGATAGAACTAATGTTGTTTATAAAATCTGTTGCAAAGATTGTGAAGCGTGTTATATTGGTGAAACAAAAAGAACTTTAAAGATACGTATAAAGAAACACATTAATAATAAAAATGACGAATCAGTTGTTTATCAGCATCAAATTAATTTTAAACATGAATTTGATTGGAATAAGACTACTGTAGTGGATTCCGAAATTATTTATAAAAAAAGACTTATATCAGAAATGATTCATATTAAGTGTCAAAAAAATAGCATAAATAAAAAAGATGATATTTATACGTTAAATTCTAACTACTTTCCACTTTTGAAGAGTTTTAAATTATGAATACTGATTTGAATTTTTGATTTGAATACTCATTTGTATAATATACAAGTTTAAGTTAGTGTTAGTTTATTAATATTAGTGTCCTCCGTCTTATAAATAAGGAAATAAAATTACGAATAGTTAGTTTAATATTTCACTTCGGGACGAAACAATGTGACTAATTAAATTAGATTTTAATAATTGACTAAATGTTTTAAATGTAAAAACTTCAATTTTAAGGTAAAATTTGTTTTGTGACTCTATAGAAAGTGTTTTTCACTGTTTTGTAAAAAATTTTGTAAAAATTATTGTGATTCCTAATTTATATGAACTTTTTCATTCAAATATAGCCTGATGAGGTTGGCAAACCAAGCCAACGAAACGTCGCACATGACAAATTATGGTTGAATGTTTCAATTATTTTTTCTAACCCACGCCTTGATCGACTTATATATATACATCTACTATATAAATGTTTTTTTCATATCGCACACGATTTTTTTTCTACTAGGGGGTCAGAAAATAGATTTTTTTGCCCCGCATGGGGCAATAAAATCCACTTTATTGCCCGATAGTAGATAAAAGAAATTATTTTGAAAACTAACAGCAGAATTCGTGAGAACAAACTCATTGAATCCACAAGCTTTTGCAAATAATAGTTAAATTATAATATCAGAGTATCTAATATATAACATACCAAAAGTATTATGAAATCCTAATAAAAAATGTCAATATGCAAAATAAATTCAAGAATTACATCTCAATTTTAATTGTTATAACCGAGTGCTGATGTTGATTAATATATTCATTAATCTTAGGTGGAGTTACTTGACTGAATCATTATAAAAATATTCAGTTTAAAAAAAAAGCACGATTTTTTCGACCTTTTTTCTTTGAAAGCGAGTTTTGAAAGGTTTCCCGATCTGTCAATGACCTGGACCATTTATATCCGGTGGAACAAATGTCTGAACTTTAAAAAGGTGTGGTTCAGAGATTAATTTTTCACTTTTGTCTTTACAAAATGTCTCCCGAATTACAAAATTTTCACGAATAAATTCAGGATTTTTTTTATTCGAAAATACGAACAAGCCAAGGAAATTACTAAGAATGAAAAGTTCTTAGAATCACTCAAAGAATATGTCTAAATTTTTTCAAAACGTTTCAAGCAACTTTTCAATTTTTGAAATAGCATAATTTTTGCAAAATCAAAAAATTGCTCAAAACACCGCGAAAAAATTTGTGTGTATTCTTTGACTAATTTTAAATATTTTTTATTCTTGGTAATTGTCGACATAAGTCTATTGTTTTCAAGAAAAAAATTCTCAAATATCAAAGTAGTATCAGACGTAAAATTCCACATCGATCGTCTGTCCGCTGCAAACAAAGTTTACATTGCCCAACTATCACCACGTGGAGGTCGACGAATATAGATAGTCTCTTTTTTTTACATTTTTGATTTTTTAGTTTTTTTCAAAAATATTTATGATCATGTTTGAGGTTCAGTACACTAATGCTTATCCAGTGTGTAATTGCGAAAAACACTGTAAACAGTAATATTTATCGCAATCAACACAAAATCTTATAATTCTTTGACGGCATCCTTGATTATCACTTGATGCTCTTGTTCTTGACTCGTGCCTATGTGACTTGAAATTACCTAATTGTGATCGCGACAAATATTTCCTACTTACTTCTTTACACATCTCTCTTGTTTCCACTTTATGTTCATCGTTCTTTTTGCAAAGATTCAAAGTATTACAGCATTCGCTATTGACATTTGTATAATTCGTACAAAAATTACGTATGTCCATTTTCTTGATCGTATACTAGGAGAAAATTTTATTCATCGAAAATCATGGACATCTACTCCTCCCATATATTTATTGTATAATGAAAAAGCAAAAAGGAATCCTATTTCTTTTCTTTCGTGGTCAGTTTTTGAATATCTTTTTACTGGTTTGAGACGACACGCGCCAGCTGCTGTAGAAAGAATTGAGACCTCTTTAGAGTCGATCACACTAATGAAGTTCATTCCACTGTTCCGTTCATGACTTACTTTGTATGATCCTCGCGGAGCTTTTTTTTTTCAAAGACATGTTTTTCTTTCACTCTATCTTTACGGACAGTTCCCGTCGATCGTAAACCAAATTTATTCAAGTGAATAACTAAGTTTGGACTGGTAAAATAATTATCAAAATATAAGTGGTAGTCAGACAATTTTTTTTTTTTGAAAGGCTACATAAAAGTGGATTGACCATTTGTAATACAACTCTGGAGCCAAGTGGACAGGAGGATAAGTTTATCCCAATGCTTGGATCGTTTTTACCACAAAAAATATCCCCGTCTAGCCTGAAGTTCGGGTCAGGTGTCAGGGCGGACACGGCACCACTCGCTCGATAGGGGTGACGTTAAACCTTTAGCATCATTATGGCGCGGGCCTATCCCGTAACCTTTTTTGCTAGCTTCATTTAATGTGCCGATAGGATCGACCTCCCGATAAGCCGCTTCTCAGTTTCGGCGCATATAACTAGGGATCTATACAGGCGGGGATAGTAGCCCTACTGCGGTAGGGCTCCCATGATGGGCGAAACGTCTTAAGACACGAGGAAAATAAATATCAATTCAGATAAGATAAAAGAGATGGAGAGGTGAAGGCGCCAGATGCACACTCACACACTCCTACAGGAGCTGAGGGATGGGAAGACGTCCTTCAGCTCCTGAAGGAGCAAAATGAAAAAGTGGAAAAGTTGGCCAGGGCCCTCAGCGTTATACAACAGGGTATGCTGAGGAATAACCCTGGCATCGTTAAAGACTCGGTGAACGAGGCAACTAAGGTGTTGAGCGGTATGCTCAACACCCACAAGTGCCTCCTGGAGAGCGGGGTGAAATTCCAGAAGAAAATGGAATCTCACCGCGCTATGAAGAAATTGGGGATCTTACAGAGACCACGTTCGGCGTCTCTGGGAGATACCCCAAAAAATCAGGCGAAGGGCGAAAAAAGATCTGCGCCCTCTCCCCCTCTGGAAAAAACTCCCAAGAGGGGGAAGGGTGGCTCTTCGCCCTCTTATGCAAGGTGGCCACGAGCCAGCCCACAAATAAAGAAGGGGACTGGCATGTGGTCACAAAAAAAGAAAAAAAAAAGAAAAAAAAAAGGAGAAAAGGGCGGAAGACCCAGCCCAAAAAGCGCAGGGGACCACCGTCACTCCTAAGTCGAAGCGGTCCACGCCCGCCAGGTCGGGCGACGCCATCAAGGTTTCGGCGAAGGACGGCCAGTCCTACGCCGACATCTTGAGGGAAATGAAGGCGAAGGTCGACCCCCGGAAGGCAGGACTTGAGGTCCTGTCTATCCGGAGGACCAGGAAGGAAGAAATCAATCTGGTCCTCAAAAAGGAGGGAGACGTTTCGGCCTTCCGAAAGGAGCTCGACCTGGCGGTCGGGGAAAGGGCGCAAATTTCAGCCCTGGTCACGACGAGGCCCCTCGAAATTAGGGACCTCGACGAGACCGTTGAAAAAGAAGAGGTTGTGTCTGCCCTGTGCTTGGCATTGGGCGGACCAGCTTTTGAGGGGTCCTGCAGGCTCTTCACCCGCTTTGGTGGGGTGAAGACTGCAGTGATCCGGCTAGCTGAGGCAGACGCCGCGCGTCTGCTTCAGCTAGGTAAGTTGAGGATCGGGTGGGTAGAGTGCCGCATTCGCGAGCACCTGGAAGTCGCCCGCTGCTTCAGGTGCCTTGGGTACGGCCACGGGTCCCGGGGCTGCAGCAACCCCGACAGGAAAAACGCCTGTTGGAGATGCGGCGCCACGGGACACTTGGCCAGGAATTGTAAGGCGCCACCATGGTGCCTGTCATGCGCAGACAGGGGTGACAAAGATGTCGCCCATGTGTCGGGGAGCGGCTCCTGCCCGGTCTTCGGGGAAGAGCTTCGGAGGTTGAGAGGCAGGAATTGAAGTTCCTGCAGCTCAACCTCGGAAGGGGGAAGGATGCCCAGGACCTCCTGATGCAGATTGCCAGGGAGAGGGGGGGCTGCTGTGCTGCTCATTAGTGAGCAGTACAAGTGGTCCGATAACTCTGCTTGGTCCGCGGATGCATCAAGGAGGGCCGGCTTGCTTGTTTGTATCCCTGATTTGGGCGTCGGGGCCTTCCTGGAGACTGCCGCGGGGTTCGTCTGGGTGGCGGTGGCGGGTGTGCGAGTGTAGAGCTGCTACTTCTCCCCCGGCGATCCCTTCGATGTCTTTGAGACACAGATCCTCCTCCTTGAGGAAAGCCTCCGTAAGGCCATCGGGCGAACCCTCATAGGGGGTGACTTCAACAGTAAGTCGCCCGAGTGGGGTGAGGCCCGCCTAGATAGGAGGGGAATCTTGGTTGGCGAGATGGTCGCTAGGAACGAACTGATCGTCTTGAATCAGGGCGGGGAATTTACGTTCAGACGAGGAGTGAGGGGGTCAATAATTGATCTCACAGTTGCCGCACCTCGCTTCGCCTCAAGGATAAGCGACTGGTCGGTCCTCGAGGTAATATGCTTGTGTGACCACCGATGCATCGAATTTACACTAGAACAACGGTGTCAGGCAGTGGATAAGGGTAGGGGCGGCGAAGGAAGGAGCCCCTCCTGGAACACGAGACGACTCAGCAGGGAAAGACTTCGCGAACACCTCGAAGAAACCAGGCTCATCGATGAGCTTGGTTGGGTCTGCCCTGCTGGGACGTTTGAAGCTGCTGTGCGCTCGGTGAGGCAGAAGGTGGTCGCGGCTTGTGACTACTCGATGCCTCGCCGTAAGCGCAGGCAAGCCAAGGGTTCGATGTACTGGTGGAACGACCAGTTGGCAGCCCTACGTCGAGAATGCCTCGCAGCGCGGCGAAAATTCACCCGTTCAAAGGGGGATGCTACGCTGCACGAGGCATGGAAAGGGGCAAAAACAGCTTTGAGCCGATGCATAAAGAAAAGCCGACTTCAACGCTGGAAAGACTTGATCGGTTAGGTCGAGAAGGATCCATGGGGTCTCGCCTTCAAAATAGTCACCAAGAGATTGGTGACTAGAAGAAAAGACCCCGGGTCTGGATAATCCCGATCGAGTCAAGTACATTGTGCGAAGCTTGTTTCAACACGTGAAGCCGTTCCAAAGACAGGATCGAAGTTCCTGCGTGGTCCGGCGCGAAGATCTCTTCACTTTCGAAGAACTAAAGAGAGCGGGTGGAAGGCTTAAGGCAAATACAGCGCCGGATATCGACGGGGTGCCGAACGAGATCCTCAAAGAGGTGATCGGGGCATACCCGGAGATCCTTCTGGAAGCCTTTAACTCCTGTCTTCGGGAGGGGAGGTTCTTCGCAGATTGGAAGGAGCAGAGGTTGGTCCTGCTGAGGAAGGGCAACAAACCTCTAGGGGTTGCCTCGTCGTATAGACCAATATGCTTATTGGATACGATGGGGAAACTTCTGGAGGAGTTGATTCTACAACGGCTTCAGGCTCTCTTGGTCGGGGAGAACGGGCTCTCGGAAAACCAGTTCGGATTCAAGAAAGGCAGGTCCACTGTGGACGCCATCCAAGCTGTGGTTAACATCGCGACAAATGCAAGAAAAGGAACTGGTAAGCGTAAGGGATTCTGTGCATTGATTAGCATTGACATACGCAATGCGTTCAATACCGCGAGATGGGGCATCTGCATCGAGGCGATGATGCGGAAAATTTCTTTGTATCAAACAATTCGTTACCTAATTCAATTAAATATTTTTTAGAAGCACGAAACGCGTGCTTTGATTCAAAGAAATAATTTATTTGATAGGCATTTCTTCAATACAAATAAATATTTCTTTGCTTGTGAATGTGAACGAATTAACTCAACCAAATCATGTCTTTGAAACTAAGTACCTAGTTTATTTGAATCTTGTTCTCGCACTCAAAGAAATATTTATTTCATTCAATAAGTCCCATTTTTTTAATTCGACAAGACGCATTTGAATCAAATAATTTATCCATGGATGAATCAAGCTTTAGGTTTAGTTGAATCTAGGAAATATTAATTTAATTGAGGCATTCATTAATTAATTTAGGAAAATATTTATTCGATTCAAAGAGTTGATACATGGATATCAATGTAACGTTTCTTCATATCAATAAAATATTGTGTTTACATTAATATTTATTTCTTTATTTGAAAGAAATGTTTCTTGTGAACAGTAGAATGGAAGAATTCATTCAAAAAAGAATATTTATTTAAAAGAAAACGATATTTTGTTGAAATGACTGCGAGTACGTTCAGTTAAAATAAATAATTTCTTTTACATAAATGTTTGGCATCATTGTTACAATTGTCAATTTTTTTGAACTTGCAACATATTTTGTAGAATTAAATCTTTATTAGATTTCTCCTAGGAAATATCTGCCTACATTATCAATATAAAATAATTTAAACCAAAAAAACCAATTTTTTAAAAGAAAGAAATATTTTTTTGAAAAAACTGTAGGTATTTTTCGTTTAAAAAATTTGTTTATTTAATTTAAAGGTTTGCCATATTTGTTAAGATAACATATTTTTTAAACTTGAAACATATTTCATATAATTAAATGTTTATTGGATTCCTCCTAGGAAATATTCGCCTGCATTATGAATATGGAATAATTTAGACCAAACAAACCATTTTTTTAAAAGAAAGAAGTATTTTTCGTTTAAAAAATTTGTGTATTCCATTTAAACGTTTGGCATAGTTGTTATGATTACATGTTTTTTAAACTTGAAACATATATTTTCGATAGAATTGAAAATTTATCATTCTCGTTCTAAGAAACATTCGCTCTCATTATCAACTTGAAATGTGTCAATGTGTCATTCCAAACAAATATTCGTCCCACCATGGTATACATTTTTTTCTATTCAACTGTTTTTCATAGTTGATATGAACATACATATACATACTTTCAAATGTGGAATATATTTCATAGGGTTGAAGATTTATCAGTCTCTTCAAAGGAAATATTCGTTTTGATTCACAATATCAAATATATCATTTCAAATTTAATTCATTTATAATTACTTCTTTATTTTTCACTTAGGTTTTTTGAATTAAATTGATTTTACAAAAATTTAAACAGCAAAAGTCTTGATAAATTTATAACATAAACTCTAAAAAATCTACACAAGATTTAGATTTCACATAAATTTCTTAGGTACAATAATAATTTAGAATTCACAATTGTATAATTTATATTTTGAAAATATACAACACAGAAAATAAAAGAATTTCCTTTTAAATGTTTTTACACAAGATTCTTTTTTATATTAATGAAATTTTTGAATATATATTTTAAAACTTAGTTTCATTAAACTTCATACGTATAGTTATAATAAAAATCTATACTTAATATTAATTAATAATTATATTATATATTTATCAATAATCATGATTATAATAATTTTAAAAAATATTTTATGAATAATTTATAAAAAGAGTTGATTTATTTTTACTTGAGTGAGGCTCAAAAGCTCTAGTCACGACACATTTCTCTTACAAGCTCTGAATAACTCTTGCAGTCACTATATAAGAAAGTTCCAAATTTTATGTCTCAGCATTGTAAGCAAGCGTGTGCGTGATTCGACGAAAGCGTGTCGTCCTAATATATATAAGTTTTAGTTATCAGGTTTATATTTGCGAAGTTGTATATTTAAGTGTATTTGCGATAGAAAATATGATTGGCTGCGACTGAATGGTGTGAATCTAATTGTATGATATTTATATATGTATGTATTGAATGATTAATGGCAGTTTTGAGGTGAGAATTTTTTTGTTATTTAAGAGAACCATGACAACGTTTAACTTAACTCCTTACAATTCATGAAGTTTATATTACTTCAAATTTAAGAAATATTTCTTAAATTTCAAAACACGTTTATTCATATCAGTAACATCTTTTTGACACAAATCTCTAACTTACCATAGGCAATATTATCGTTCTTTGCATCCTTTATTACTCAATACACTTTACTACTTGACCATTTTAAACAGTAAATCACATCTTCGAAGCAAATAATTATTTGATCCTACCAAAAATTATCTCCTTATTTCAAATAAATATTTCTCTCAATTTACAATACGCTCATTAAAAACAAGGAATCTATATTGGAATGGAAAACAAATTTACTTGAACCAATGCAAATTTTTTTTGAATTAATCCATTGTTTCTTTGAACATGCATCACATCATTTTACATCAAAAAATTTACTTCTCTTATCAAATAATTGCTACACAATGTTAATAACATATTTATTCAATCTAATGAATATTTAATAGTATTAGAAAAACATTTTTTTGCTTTAATTATTCATTTTTTAAAGACAATAAAAATTTTTCTTTGATCTAAAAAAATATTTATTCGTCACCATCCAGCTCAACCATTTATTTGAATCAAAGAAATATTCTTTGATTCAAATATTCTTTTTTCTCAGTGTTCATCTATAAAATATGACATTAATAATGTCTCGCTGCGACCTTACCAGAAGAATGTAGTGTACATCGGCCATTTTAAATAATTAAAATTAAAAAAGTCTTTTTTGAATTATTTTAAAATATGAATAAATCATTCATTTAAAAAAAAAATCATGAAAATCGAGCAAAATACACGCCCCTAAATGCATTTCCCCCCTTAATTGTTTTATTGATTATTTTATCGATTGAATATATCGCTCATATTGAATTACATACACAAATAATGCAATTTAATATATTAACCATGTGAATATATCGAAAAATTGTATGGCCAATTACTTTCAATAAATCTATAACTCGATTAATGGAATTATTGATTCTGTCCATGTTTCTTGATTGAATTAGAACTTTCTTGTTTTTTTAGAAGAATCGTAAAGTCCATAAAAGCCTTTGAATTGTTAAATAGGAGTTTTGAAATTCTCAGCACGCGACGTTTAATGAAAGTGAAGTAAGCGAGGTTTCCATTTGCGGCATTTGATTCGATTCACTTTCGTTTGACATCATCGATCGTCGTCTAAAGGTCCTGCTCTAAAACGAGTCAAGGCTCAATCAATGGGTGGTCGTAAAAATCGTATATAACCAGGACACGAAGATGAAATGACAATAAGTATTTCTTCTGTTCTTTCTTTTTTTGCCAAGTCAGCATCATGTTGAGAAGAGTGATTACTCGGTTTCATTTAAAAAATGCGCCTCGGTCCGTTCAATGAGAGTTGAAAAAAGGTCAATGAGATGAAGGCGTGAAATATCTTCCGACATCGACTAATTTGTTATACTCATCTCTTTGAAAGGTAGACGTGGACCTGTTTTGTACTTATTATTTGCATACATTAAATACTTGGCGGCCTATATTTCCGTATTTTCTTTTGATACTTTTAACACATTAGTGTTTATTATATAATAAACACTGCAATTGCAATATTTTCAGTGAGTTAAAACTATTATATTTTTTATACACTAAGAGAAATCTCGATAGTTTGCCTGCACTGTTAGAAATTTCTGTATTAAACTGCCATTACATGTAATAGACGTCTTTTCAGTAATGTATATATTAAATTTAAATTACTTTCATCTTAAAAAATACAAACTTTTATCTGAATTCTAATATACATGTGTATATATTTTAATAATGTTTGTTAATTTTAATATATTTTGATTAAAAAGTTATTAAATTTAATATGAATGTACTCTCTAAATCTGAATCAGTTAAATTTTTACTGATTGAATCAGCGATTTGCCTTTTCACTGATTCACCAGTTAAAAAATATATTTCAGTGTTAAATCAGTTGATTATCACTAATTGAATCAGTGGAAAAAATATTTTCACTATTAAATCAGTTAATTTTCACTGAAGCAATCAGTGGAATTTGACTGATTTACAGTAAGCTCTTTTTAGCTATTTGAATCAGTCATATTCCACTGATAATCAGTAGATTTTGACTGATTCATATTTAGAGAGTATATTAATTTTACATAATATACACATCTATTAATTTTAATTTACCACTTGTATATTACAATAAGCGTTACATAGGAAATAGTAAGGAGTTGAGTAAAACGATATCGACGACAGGGCATCAACATACATCAGTGGGTTAACATGAAATGTATAAGTATATCATTGACGCTTGAGGAGGTTCAAACCGTAGTCCGTGTACATCATAACTCAAAATCTACAGGACCAATCGTTTTGAAATTTTGCACAGTACTTCTTCACATAATTCACCAGGAATCCCTGTGAGCTTTTTTGTTTATTTTAATAATTATTAATTTTACAATAACAAATTTGCCGATTTTTTTAGCGAAAATCGGTTTTTTGGCTTCCAAGTGCTACGAAAAATTTAAAAAAAGAAAAAAAAAAATCCTCCCCGGGTTACCTCAAGAAACATCTCCTTTAACAAATGCACTTTGATTTTTTTGTTTCAAATGATTCTGTTGCGAGTTATGACGTACACCACAAAACAACTTTTTTTCGAGGCGCCTCCGGAGAATTACTGTCACTCGCTCAATTTTCAATATTTTGCAATGAAAATTTCGGTAAATATTGTTTAAATGTTGCATTATTATATACACACCATTCAGTCGTAGCCAATCATATTTTAAATCACAAATATACTTAATCATATAACTTTACATATACCTAATAACTACTACATACTTATATATAGTACGATACGCTTTCGTCGAATCACGCACACGCTCGCCTACAATCCTGAGACATAAGGTGGAACATCTCACAGCTCTGACCATTTTCAGAACTAATTAAATTTAATAATACTTTGAAATGTGATACTTAATGTCACGAATACTAAAATTGCATTTTTATTGTTTTTTAAACATAAATTTATTATTTTTTTAAAACATCTCAGAATAAATCTGAATGCAGAAATAAACAATCTTCAATTTCTTTTAAATTTCTGAACATACTCTAAATAATATTGAGTAAAATTTACGTATTTAGATATTATAGCAATTTATGTTTCTTTAATGCCTTGCTTGCAAATTCAATGTTAAATGGATTTCAAATTAATTAGTTGAGTTTGAAATTTTTGTCACTGCCTACATTATCGGAGGATCACTAGTCGCGTATCAGATAGGATACGTTGTCGACAGGTGTCCTCGTAGACAATTTCAAACTCTTATATCGCAAATAATGCAAATAAATTCAATATTTAAAGAATTTGAAAATCTTTCTGTGGAAAAAATGACGCTTTCGACTGCGCTGGGATTCGAGCCCAGGTCTTTCGATTGCCGGTCGACTAGTGATCCTCCGATAATGTAGGCAGTGACAAAAATTTCAAACTCAACTAATTAATTTGAAATCATTTACAGCCGCAAGGCTGAGCCACTAGGCGATATAAGGAGATCTTCCTGTGGAGAAGGAGATGTCGGACGCCTGTGTAGCTCAGTGGTTAGAGCAGTCGACCGGCAATCGAAAGACCTGGGCTCGAATCCCAGCGCAGTCGAAAGCGTCATTTTTTCCACAGAAAGATTTTCAAATTCTTTAAATGTTAAATGGATTGTCCGGAAAGCTGATATACAAAATCGTTTTCTTGAAAAATACGCGCCTTCGTCCACCCGTAAAAATCACCATAAACGTCTCGAATTTCTTAACTAGGTATAGGATAATAGTCTTCTTCAAGGAGGAAAATAACCATCAACTGATTCTGGGGTAGCAACGTTCGATGAGTGTCCTGTGTGTGGTTGATCTTCGAGAACGAAACATCGCCGCTGGAATCGTAAATACCTGCGTTCTACAGTTCTGACGGAAGGACAAGCTGGACAAGCCTCACCAAATACTTCCGACATTTCTTTGAAACACTCTTCTGTACTTAAACCACGTGCAAAGTTGCAATAAATTATGGCCGCTTTCTTAAATATTATATAGTGTGCAGACCACAGAAAAAACTGGATTTGAATTTTGGTGTGGATACTCGTAATTTTGTACAGTTATCCCTCTAGATAGATACAATTTCAAGTCACAACTTCGAAATCACAGTTTATCCAGAAATTGACAGTTGTTGATTTGCGAATGTGAATTACACCTTTACAGCACGTAAGGGGTCCGTCCCATGGAAGTGTGATGCATTATATCATTACGAGAGTGAGAGACAGAACAGGCAGAAGTAAACTTTTTTCTCTTTCACTCTCGTTATTATTTATTTTCTGAATGAATGTACTAGCCTTCAATAAGTTTTTATTATTAAATATAGCTGTATTTGCAAAAGAGGTAACAAGACACTGCGTTTGTTAAGGGCGTGCGATACTTGAGAAAAGTAGCAAATACATGTGGATAATTTAGTCAAGGTTCTAGATGTTTGTGTCCAAAATACATAATATTTTGTTTTTGAAATTTCGGAAATGGTAGAGAAGATAAAAACAGACGTAGATTCTGGAGGAGTTGATTCTGCAACGGTTTCAGGCTGTCCACTGTGGACGCTATCCAAGCTGTGGTTAACATCGCCACAAATGCAAGAAAAGGAACTGGTAAGCGTAAGGGATTCTGTGCATTGATTAGCATTGACATACGCAATGCGTTCAATACCGCGAGATGGGACATCTGCATCGAGGCGATGATGCGGAAAAAGGTTCCAGACTAGCTCTTGCGAATGATGGATGACTATCTGAGCGACAGGTGGGTGATATACGAGGGCGACAAATGGTCTCTCAAAGAAGAGAGCAGCGCCACATGTCAATGTGGCGCTGCTCAAGGGTCGCGGGTGGGTCCACTCGTTTGGAACATCATGTACGATGACTTTCTGCGCATGGACCTGCCTGCTGGAACGAGCATCGCCGGCTTCGCGGATGACGCACTTGTCGTGTGCGCCGCTGACGACGTCAGAATCCTAGAGCTGAGGATCAATAAAAGTCTCTGGCGAGCAAAGCGCTGGTTGGATGGCAGAGGCCTTAAAATGGCCCCTGAGAAAACCGAGGCTTTGCTCGTTACGGACAGGAGATCCTTCCAATATCCGAGGATCGTTCTCGGAGCTGATGAAGTCGAGTGGAAAACAAGCATTAAGTACCTGGGGGTGCAGCTGGATCGTAGGCTTAGCTTTGGCGAACACCTAAAGATCGCAGCTGCCAAAGCCATCCAATGTGGAGCGATCTTGAACCGGCTTATGCTAAGCATTGGTGGACCCAGGGAAGCGAAAAGAAGATTGGTGGCAAGCATGGTCCATTCGAGGCTGCTTTATGCAGCTCCAATCTGGGCCAATCCTTTGCTAAACCATGCTATCCAGAAGAAGCTGTTCTCGGCGCAAAGACTTATCGCGCTGAGAATAGTTTCGGCATATAGAACTATCTCGACGAGCGCTGTGCTGGTCCTGGCGAGCGACCCGCCAATAGATTTATTGGCTGAGAAAAGGCAGGAAACCTTTCAGCTTCGCAAGGAGCTTACCTGCGCCGACCTGCAGGAAATCGCTCGCGCGAAGGAGGCCATCCGCAAGGATGGAAGGCGCAGACTCGTCGAGAAATGGCAGATGAGATGGCATGGTGAGCAGACAGGGAGATGGACCTACGGCCTGATCCCGGAACTCGCCACCTGGATGAACAGAAAGCACGGGGAAGTCGGCTTTTACTTGGCGCAAGCGCTCTCAGGCCATGGCTGTTTTAACGCGTACCTGAGGCGCTTTAAGAAGATAGACGAGGAGACGTGTTGCTACTGCGATTCCCCGGTGCATAACGCAGAGCACGCATTCTTCGTCTGCGCAAAATGGGGTGTGGCTAGGGAGGTCCGCGGTCAGGCGGTGGGTTCCGAACTTACTCCTGACACGTTGATCCCTCTCATGCTCCAGTCTGAGCGGTTCTGGACGCTCATCGAGTCATTCGTCACACTTGTGATGAAGACGAGAGAACTCGATTGGCGTCGAGAGCGAAACAACGGGGAGGGCCAGTAGAAATCGCATCGGGGCCTGCACCCGCGATCCTGCGTCTCGGGTAGACTTGGCTTTCCGCGTCGTTCGGGTGTGGAATCTGTATGTTTTCTCCCCTGGGTGGCGCGGCTAGTCGGTTTGCCTAGTGGGCGTGTGGCCGCGGATGTAGGTTCCGAGCGAACGGATGACGGAAGAGTCGTACGCGACTTTAATGGAACCAATCACCCGTGAAGTTTAAAGCCGAAAGGCGGTTCCGCGGTTGGTGTATTGGTTCGAGAGAGGGGTTTTTTTTGGTTTTAACATGTATGCCTAGACCCGTCCTAGGAGAGTCCTGTACAACGTCTATAAAAGATTTTGCCATTTTTCCTCCTCACCAAAAAAAAAAAAAAAAAAAAAAAAAAACCACAATAAATATCTACATTGAAAATGTACCCATTTGCTCCACACAGAGACCAGGGCTTTATCCCATAAGGATCAGTTTTTGAAGGCAAATATTGCCTTAGGCATGTTCGACCATAAAATCTAACCATCATTTCATCAACTGAAAGTGCGGTCGAGAAAAAACCAAATTGCTGAATGTTTTTTAAAAATAGCTGTAAGATTTGACGCACTTTCCATGCCTTATCAATGTCATTTCTATCAGTAAGTTTGGAATATTGTATTTTAGATTTTATTTCTTTGAATCTGTGTGATCGACTCTAAAGAGGTCTCAATTCTTTCGACAGCAGCTGGCGCGTGTCCTCTCAAGCCAGTAAAAAGATATTCAAAAACTGACCACGAAAGAAAAGAAATAGGATTCCTTTTTGCTTTTTCATTATACAATAAATATATGGGAGGAGTAGATGTCCATGATTTTCGATGTAAAAAAGTTTCTCCTAGTATACGATCAAGAAAATGGACATACGTAATTTTTGTACGAATTATACAAATGTCAATAGCGAATGTTGTAATACTTTGGAATCTTTGCAAAAAGAACGATGAACATAAAATGGAAACAAGAGAGATGTGTAAAGAAGTAAGTAGGAAATATTTGTCGCGATCACAATTAGGTAATTTCAAGTCACATAGGCACGAGTCAAGAACAAGAGCATCAAGTGATAATCAAGGATGCCGTCAAAGAATTATAAGATTTTGTGTTGATTGCGATAAATATTACTGTTAACAGTGTTTTTCGCAATTACACACTGGATAAGCATTAGTGTACTGAACCTCAAACATGATCATAAATATTTTTGAAAAAAACTAAAAAATCAAAAATGTAAAAAAAAGAGACTATCTATATTCGTCGACCTCTACGTGGTGATAGTTGGGCAATGTAAACTTTGTTTGCAGCGGACAGACGATCGATGTGGAATTTTACGTCTGATACTACTTTGATATTTGAGAATTTTTTTCTTGAAAACAATAGACTTATGTCGACAATTACCAAGAATAAAAAATATTTAAAATTAGTCAAAGAATACACACAAATTTTTTCGCGGTGTTTTGAGCAATTTTTTGATTTTGCAAAAATTATGCTATTTCAAAAATTGAAAAGTTGCTTGAAACGTTTTGAAAAAATTCAGACGTATTCTTTGAGTGATTCTAAGAACTTTTCATTCTTAGTAATTTCCTTGGCTTGTTCGTATTTTCGAATAAAAAAAATCCTGTATTTATTCGTGAAAATTTTGTAATTCGGGAGCCATTTTGTAAAGACAAAAGTGAAAAATTAATCTCTGAACCACACCTTCTTAAAGTTCAGACATTTATTCCACCGGTTATAAATGTTCCAGGCCATTGACAGATCGGGAAACCTTTCAAAACTCGCTTTCAACAAAAAAATGATCGAAAAAATCGTGCTTTTTTTTTTAAACTGAATATTTTTATAATTAATAATTTTTTAGATCAATTCCGTATTCACCATTGGAAAAGGCACGTCTTTAACTTCACAAATATGTCCCTCTCAATTTTTTCAGTCTCGAATAGCATAAGTTACACGGCCTCAAAGACCGGTGTATGGTTTATGCCATTTTGGCCCTTTAAGGGTTAAAGCCACACTGGTGTATTATAGCGACAGCTGCTTACACGAAAAGGATACCAGTTAAATTCACGCATTATGTTTTCCACCAAAAAAGAAAGTAAACATTTATTTAGATTTTTGTTTTCTTAGCTTTATAAATGTAGGTTACTCAAATGTAGAACATACGTTCGTTATTATTTCTTATTCAATATTGGACGTAAAATAGCAGGTCAAAGTTAAATATGCTAATTCTGGCATGTTAAAAACACCATTTCTAGTCCTTATTTTTTAAAATGGTAAAAACGAGATCTTGAATAGGGCATAATTTTTCTCAACAGAATCTACACAGAGAGAAGCATGAGACAAGATGTCGCCCAAAAAGCAGCGTTGCAGTTCTGTTTACGGTTAAGATGAGCAATTTCGAATTGGAAAAGCTGGTAACTCGTTTAGGGCGACCTAGCGTCCCATTTAAGTGGTGCCGTAGTAGCAGCATGTTCGGAAATGAGTATTTTGGACTAATAATTGGTATTTTAATTCCTGAAGAAAATAACTCTTGGCAGCTTTTCAAGTAATTGTGACAAATTATTGACATTGTGACTTCTCTACAAATAATCAGGTCAGATGGAAAAGTTCTAAAGAAATTAATTGAAAGCCACGATGAACTTTATATTAACCTCTTTGGTGATTTAAATTCAAAATTTTATATTTTCTTACATCATCCTAAAATTGTATTGCAAATGGACCGTGTACTAATTTTGTGAGCACGCGCTTCGAGTCTCATCATCGAGAATTAAAACCAAATTTTCATTCACTAAGCTCGCTCACAAATCTATTAGTGACAACAGCGCTCAACAAATATTAAAAATGTGTGATATTATTGATAATATAGAATGTGAAAATGTTTCAAAGTTAAGTTTTCGTGATTACAGCGATTTGGTAGCAAAATCTTATTTTGTAAATAAAGAATGTGCGAAAAAAACAGTATACTACGATTAAGTCAAAATTTAGGGCAACTCATACAAAATTCGGACATTTATTGTTAATAATATGGAGAACTATGAGAAAACAATCGAAAGACCTGGGCTCGAATATCAGCGTAGTCGAAAGCGTTTTTTTTTACACAGAAAGATTTCAAATTCTTAAATTTTAATTTTGGGAAGTATTAAAAATAATTAAAGTAAACAGCGATATATTCTTTCACGTCAAAATCTCTGAAGAGATTACTTTTGATGAAAATTCCCATGCTTATATTGTAAATGATAAAGTTAATGAGACTAAGTTCATGGAATATAATGACCTGCCTATAAAGATTCCTTGCTTGTCCGTAAAAATGAATAATACTCATTTTATCTCGACACGTTGTGGGTTGTAATGTAATATTTTTATATGATAATGTATACGCGTTACAATTCAGAGTCTGATTGTCAGAAATATATCGGCAATTTTAGTAATCAGTTCTGTAATATGTAGTTAACATCTTTCAGGTGCTACATGATTAATATAAAATAATTTTTTCTTACTACCCTAGTCGAAAGTACGTGGTTTCGGCACCAATTTCACGGCAGAAAGTCTAACTTTCATGCATTGGTCAAGCTATATGCGCGCCCTCTATAATAGCGGGAGTAAAAACGTCAATAACCTAAAGATTCAAAATTTGTCCGCTCTCTGCTAATGCTTATTAGTGTCAATGATTTGATATTATTTAGAATGTAATAGTAGTGACTGAAGTGTAACAAAAATAAAAATAAAAAAATGAATGACATATCATCTGATGAATCGACAGATGAAGAAGAAATTAATAAAAACTTTGAAACTGAAGCTCAATTAATAGAAGAAACTGACACCTTACCCAAAAAGTCCGTTGACAGATACATGCTAGTCTATGATAATTACCAAAGATGGAAACAAGGAAGTAGAAATCTATACCATAATTTATAGATGTATTTGATGCCTGCCCCCCCCCCCCCCCCCGACCAGCAGCACTCGCTCCGCTCGTGCCGCAAATGTCGGGGCAGGCATCAATATATTCCAATGGACGCATGCAATTGTTTTCGTACTTTCGACCGGGTAGCAAGAAAAATAGTATACACTACATGGGCAGAAATTTGAGAGCCCTGAACTGCGTGCCATGATGCCCTCGGCTTCGCCTCGGGCATTATGGCGCGCAGTGCAGGAATTTCAACTTTCTGCCCTTGTTATGTAATATACTATGAATGTGTCAACAAGCTTTTATTTAAAATAAATTAGTTGTTAAGTTTGTAAATAAAACTTGCTTTCCTACTTTGTAAATAAAATTCATAAAAATATATACAATAAGTTTATATATTTTAATAAATATCATAAAATTTCAATTGATTATTCTTAAAAGCGTTCTTTTCTCTATTTTAATATTATAAATCCTAGACGTTTAGGACGTTAAATAACATCTTCAACAATTGTAATCATATTATAGTAATTTTTTCAGTAATTCATTTGAATTAATTTTATTTTATTCACTGTTACGGATATTGAAATTCATTACTCTAGAGTAAATATGAATCAAATACTCTTTCTTGACTATTGCATTTTTTGCAACGAATTGTATATTAACTTTCTATTTGGATAATCAAGTATAATAACTTTAAAATCTTGCGAAGTAACGATTATCGAATTTTCTCCGAAAATAATTATTTGAGTGATTACTGGCTACTAAAATTTATTTAAGAATCCGTATTCTATTTTCAAACAAGTATAATTTAGATGGGAGATATTCTTTGATGCATAAACTTATCCAAGCATTTGCAGTTTTGAGATAACAAGCATTATATTTTCAAGAGAAATTATGTAAAAATATTATTTAATAAATTCTATTATAAAATTCGTTTATTCGATTTTCATAAACTTTTTAAAAATCAGGATAATTTGAAGAATTTGAAATCTTTCCTTGGAAAAAGAGACGTTTTCGACTGTGCCGGAATTCGAGATTTCAAATTCTCTAAATTTGAATTTAATTTACATTATTGCGATATAAGAGTTTGAAATTGTCTGTGAGAACACCTGTCAGGAACGTATCCTATTTGATACGTGACTAGTGATCCTCCGATAATGTAAGCAGTGGCAAAAATTTCGAACTCAACCGTCTAATCAGGATAATAATTACAAAAAACACTATCACAAAAAAATTAAAAGTTTATGTTAATTTAAATATTATTTATAGAATTTTTCTACAAATGAATGGTAAAATTTAGCGTCTTTTCAGTATTATCTCTCCCTCCTCGACGCCCTCCTCGGTGACCGCCCCTTCCTTTTCCATCATAACTTATTTTTGACATCCACTTTTCTCTCCTTTTACTTTTACCACTTCCGCTGCCTCTATGCATTTCTGCTCCTTCGCTATAATCAGTATCATCGGCTGAAAACAAAAAGATTTGTATAATGAATTCGACCATGTAATGCTTCCTAGTCTTACACTAAGCCACAATCAGTTAATTCTATTTCAAGGAATACAAATTATGTATTTTCATCTAAAAACTAAAACCTCTTCAGTTACACTTACTTATTTAAAAAAGTCATGCAAAAACATTACATATTATTGGTAAAAAATTGAGTTTTGTATTTTCAATAGTATTTTTTTAAATAAAAAAGAAAAATATACATATTATGGAAAAATCTTTCAACCCCAATTTGTACATCTTTATGATGAAAATACGTTCAATGTACTTTTAACGTTCGAGAATCATATGATTAATAAGTAGGTGGAAACAACGTCTTCGGAAATTAGTTTCTTATAAAATCCTTTCTTTGTCAAACATTAAAATTTAGATGTCACTATTTGTCATAAATTCCCATCAATGTTAAAAAATAAAATCGTACAGTAACATTAATGCCAGGTAATAACTTTCATCGGCGAGTGAGTCATCGGAGAAGGCAACTCATCCGATCTTAAGCTTCAATACCAAATATGGAAAAGGTAGCACAACTGGTCTTTTACCCCCTCCATGATTGACATACTTTGGGCCTATAAAAGGCGAAGATTCCAATAGAAGTCAGTTCAGTCAGTTAGTCAACGTCCGATTTCTAAAATGTAACCAACGCGAGTTCAGTCCAGTCAGTGTAGTTCAGTCCAGCCTCATCAAATTATTCACCACTAGTCGGACCAGTTCTAATTCGACGCCAAGTTCAACGACTGTAAAAAGTGAAAGGGAATCGCCTTCCAAATTCTGTCTAAAACCTGGGTTCAGAGAATCGACTATCTTAACCGGCTGGACCACAAATTTCCGATCTGACTAGAATTATCTGAACATCCACAAGTGAGGACTCAAGTATTCATATCCAATCTAGTGGACTCATTTCATCACCGACCTAATTCCAACGCAGGGTAATCACTAAGTATTTTAACTTTTATATATTCATGTCCATCTTTTTCATGGTGCTTACTTTAAATACTTTTGTTAATAAATATAATTATATGATCAACCCTTCTTATTCACTGACTATTCCTCATCCCTTAGCGAGGATCCTTCCGAACCTTACATAAAACGAGGAGATCTTTAAAGAAGAGAAATCTTACGTTTCTGACGTAACATTATTCAGAATCAAATATTCTTTGATAATATTCAAATTGTCAACATGATAAATTTCTTTCTTCAGGAGCTATTTTTTAGAAATGAAGAATATATGTATATTAATTATGTATATTATTATAATAATATTTTTTTTATTATCTTTTTTTATCATAATAATATTTATATTATATTATTAATAATTAATTATCATATTAATTATATCAATCAGTAACACATTACTGAAATTGACAGAATAATAGCAAATAATATAAAAGAAACTAATATGTTTATAAAAAACAATAGTGACCTATTTTTTTACAAGAGCTGATAAGGGTAATATTACTGTTATAATGAAAAAAGACGAATATAAGAAGAAAGTATTTGAATTACTAGATGATAAAAAAACTTATAAAGAGATTGAAAATAACCCAGAACAGAATTTAAAATTTGTCTATAAATTTATTCGGATAATTATTCAGAATCAAATATTCTTTGATAATATTCAAATTGTCAACATGATAAATTTTATTGGAAGGTAATATGGCCGAATCTACCAGATTTTTTATTATGTTAATTTTACGTTGTATCGGATGATTTGAGAAATAATTAAGAAATCTGCCTGAAAAAGTATTTTTTCTGTACCAATTAGGGAATATTCTGTTATCATTATTTCTGATAATTAGTATGTTAAGAGAGGGAATTGAATTGTTATTTTCTATTTCAAAAGTGAATTTTAATCTTTCATGGTATTTGTTAAATTCGTCTACTATATTATTTATTTTATCTTTTGGAATGAAGAGAATTGTGTCATCTACATATCTATAATATAAAGGGACAGTGAAATGTAGTTTTTTAATATAATTTCTTCTTCTAAATCTTGCATTACTATATCTGCAATAATGGGAGAGATAGGTGATCCTATTGGAGTTCCAAAAATCTGTTTATAATGTTTATTATCAAATTTAAAATATGTTGAATCCATTAAAAAATTAATTCCTTTTTTTAATTCACCAATTGGTAGTTTTGTAATTTTTTTAATAAGTGGCCATCTCTTATCTATACCTTTGAGAACCAACTCTGTAGGTATATTGGTAAAAAGCGATGTGCCATCAAGAGATATCATAATGTCATTTTCTGGAAAGGTTACATTTGAGAGAATATCAATTAAATTCTGTGAGTTCATGATTGAAGATAATAGTTTTGGAAGTGCTTTTGTTAAAATATTATTAAGAAATTTTGCCAAATAAATTGTAGGAGAGTTGATTGAAGATACCACAAGTCTTAATGGATAGTTATTTTTATGTATCTTAGGAAGACCATAAAATTTAGCTATATTCGTACAATCGTTCAAAATGTCTTTTCTACGTACATTTCCTAAGAGACCTTTTTCCCCCATTTTTCTAAAATTTTGAATGTGTCTTTTTTTAAATTCTGTTCTGGGTTATTTTCAATCTCTTTATAAGTTTTTTTATCATCTAGTAATTCAAATACTTTCGTCTTATATTCGTCTTTTTTCATTATAACAGTAATATTACCCTTATCAGCTCTTGTAAAAAAATAGGTCACTATTGCTTTTTATAAACATATTAGTTTCTTTTATATTATTTGCTATTATTCTGTCAATTTCAGGGACGTGTATCAAAATCCCGACGTCTCAATGTCCCGACTAGTGTAGTGCGATCGAGTTTTCTATGGAAAATAAAAGCATGACCGAAACAAACAAGAGATGGGCGTGTGCTGTGTGTCGAGACAACTGTGGAAGATTAGATATCCTATCTGCTCGCTAGGTGGTGCTGAAAATGAAATAAATCCCATACGCATAAATAAAATAAACATAATGTATATTTTTTCATAACAATAAAGAGTAAAATATAAAAAAATCTTTATGGTGAAATTAATAACATTGTTTTGAATATAATACAATTAATAGGACCAAACTTGATTTAATTTAAACAGATGATAATCTTTTCATATCAAATCACTAGTTTTAAGGTTATGTGCGAAAATTCCCAATTAATTTGACCAAAATTGATTTGATTTAAACAGATGATAATATTTTCATATCAAATCACTAGTTTTAAGGTTATGATTGAAAAGTCACAATTAATTTGACCAAAATTGATTTCATTTAAACAGATGATAATCTTTTCATATCAAATCACTAGTTTTAAGGTTATGTGCGAAAATTCCCAATTAATTTGACCAAAATTGATTTGATTTAAACAGATGATAATCTTTTCATATCAAATCACTAGTTTTAAGGTTATGTGCGAAAATTCCCAATTAATTTGACCAAAATTGATTTGATTTAAACAGGTGATAATCTTTTCATATCAAATCACTAGTTTTAAGGTTATGTGCGAAAATTCCCAATTAATTTGACCAAAATTGATTTGATTTAAACAGATGATAATCTTTTCATATCAAATCACTAGTTTTAAGGTTATGTGCGAAAATTCCCAATTAATTTGACCAAAATTGATTTGATTTAAACAGATGATAATCTTTTCATATCAAATCACTAGTTTTAAGGTTATGTGCGAAAATTCCCAATTAATTTGACCAAAATTGATTTGATTTAAACAGATGATAATCTTTTCATATCAAATCACTAGTTTTAAGGTTATGTGCGAAAATTCCCAATTAATTTGACCAAAATTGATTTGATTTGAGCAGATGATTATCTTTTGATATCAAATCACTAGTTTTAAGGTTATGTGCGAAAATTCCCAATTAATTTGACCAAAATTGATTTGATTTAAACAGATGATAATCTTTTCATATCAAATCACTAGTTTTAAGGTTATGTGCCAAAATTCCCAATTAACTTGACCAAAATTGATTTGATTTAAACAGATGATAATCTTTTCATATCAAATCACTAGTTTTAAGGTTATGTGCGAAAATTCCCAATTAATTTGACCAAAATTGATTTGATTTAAACAGATGATAATCTTTTCATATCAAATCACTAGTTTTAAGGTTATGATTGAAAAGTCACAATTAATTTGACCAAAATTGATTTCATGTAAACAGATGATAATCTTTTCATATCAAATCACTAGTTTTAAGGTTATGTGCGAAAATTCCCAATTAATTTGACCAAAATTGATTTGATTTAAACAGATGATAATCTTTTCATATCAAATCACTAGTTTTAAGGTTATGTGCGAAAATTCCCAATTAACTTGACCAAAATTGATTTGATTTAAACAGATGATAATCTTTTCATATCAAATCACTAGTTTTAAGGTTATGTGCGAAAATTCCCAATTAATTTGACCAAAATTGATTTGATTTAAACAGATGATAATATTTTCATATCAAATCACTAGTTTTAAGGTTATGATTGAAAAGTCACAATTAATTTGACAAAAATTTATTTGATTTAAACAGATGATAATCTTTTCATATCAAATCACTAGTTTTAAGGTTATGATTGAAAAGTCACAATTAATTTGACCAAAATTGATTTGATTTAAACAGATGATAATCTTTTCATATCAAATCACTAGTTTTAAGGTTATGTGCGAAAATTCCCAATTAATTTGACCAAAATTGATTTGATTTAAACAGATGATAATCTTTTCATATCAAATCACTAGTTTTAAGGTTACGTGCGAAAATTCCCAATTAATTTGACCAAAATTGATTTGATTTAAACAGATGATAAACTTTTCATCTCCAATCACTAGTTTTAAGGTTTTGACCGAATATTCCAACTTACCTCGACCTAAATTGATTTTATTTAAACAGATGATAATCTTTTCATATCAAATCACTAGTTTTAAGGTTATGTGCGAAAATTCCCAATTAATTTGACCAAAATTGATTTGATTTAAACAGATGATAATATTTTCATATCAAATCACTAGTTTTAAGGTTATGATTGAAAAGTCACAATTAATTTGACCAAAATTGATTTCATTTAAACAGATGATAATCTTTTCATATCAAATCACTAGTTTTAAGGTTATGTGCGAAAATTCCCAATTAATTTGACCAAAATTGATTTGATTTAAACAGATGATAATCTTTTCATATCAAATCACTAGTTTTAAGGTTATGTGCGAAAATTCCCAATTAATTTGACCAAAATTGATTTGATTTAAACAGATGATAATCTTTTCATATCAAATCACTAGTTTTAAGGTTATGATTGAAAAGTCACAATTAATTTGACAAAAATTTATTTGATTTAAACAGATGATAATCTTTTCATATCAAATCACTAGTTTTAAGGTTATGATTGAAAAGTCACAATTAATTTGACCAAAATTGATTTGATTTAAACAGATGATAATCTTTTCATATCAAATCACTAGTTTTAAGGTTATGTGCGAAAATTCCCAATTAATTTGACCAAAATTGATTTGATTTAAACAGATGATAATCTTTTCATATCAAATCACTAGTTTTAAGGTTATGTGCGAAAATTCCCAATTAATTTGACCAAAATTGATTTGATTTAAACAGATGATAATATTTTCATATCAAATCACTAGTTTTAAGGTTATGATTGAAAAGTCACAATTAATTTGACCAAAATTGATTTGATTTAAACAGATGATAATATTTTCATATCAAATCACTAGTTTTAAGGTTATGATTGAAAAGTCACAATTAATTTGACCAAAATTGATTTGATTTAAACAGATGATAATATTTTCATATCAAATCACTAGTTTTAAGGTTATGATTGAAAAGTCGCAATTAATTTGACCAAAATTGATTTGATTTAAACAGATGATAATCTTTTCATATCAAATCACTAGTTTTAAGGTTATGATTGAAAAGTCACAATTAATTTGACCAAAATTTATTTGATTTAAACAGATGATAATCTTTTCATATCAAATCACTAGTTTTAAGGTTATGATTGAAAAGTCACAATTAATTTGACCAAAATTTATTTGATTTAAACAGATGATAATCTTTTCATATCAAATCACTAGTTTTAAGGTTATGTGCGAAAATTCCCAATTAATTTGACCAAAATTGATTTGATTTAAACAGATGATAATCTTTTCATATCAAATCACTAGTTTTAAGGTTATGTGCGAAAATTCCCAATTAACTTGACCAAAATTGATTTGATTTAAACAGATGATAATCTTTTCATATCAAATCACTAGTTTTAAGGTTATGTGCGAAAATTCCCAATTAATTTGACCAAAATTGATTTGATTTAAACAGATGATAATCTTTTCATATCAAATCACTAGTTTTAAGGTTATGATTGAAAAGTCACAATTAATTTGACCAAAATTGATTTGATTTAAACAGATGATAATCTTTTCATATCAAATCACTAGTTTTAAGGTTATGTGCGAAAATTCCCAATTAATTTGACCAAAATTGATTTGATTTGAGCAGATGATAATCTTTTCATATCAAATCACTAGTTTTAAGGTTATGTGCGAAAATTCCCAATTAATTTGACCAAAATTGATTTGATTTAAACAGATGATAATCTTTTCATATCAAATCACTAGTTTTAAGGTTATGATTGAAAAGTCACAATTAATTTGACCAAAATTGATTTCATGTAAACAGATGATAATCTTTTCATATCAAATCACTAGTTTTAAGGTTATGTGCGAAAATTCCCAATTAATTTGACCAAAATTGATTTGATTTAAACAGATGATAATCTTTTCATATCAAATCACTAGTTTTAAGGTTATGTGCGAAAATTCCCAATTAACTTGACCAAAATTGATTTGATTTAAACAGATGATAATCTTTTCATATCAAATCACTAGTTTTAAGGTTATGTGCGAAAATTCCCAATTAATTTGACCAAAATTGATTTGATTTAAACAGATGATAATCTTTTCATATCAAATCACTAGTTTTAAGGTTATGTGCGAAAATTCCCAATTAACTTGACCAAAATTGATTTAATTTAAACAGATGATAATCTTTTCATATCAAATCACTAGTTTTAAGGTTATGTGCGAAAATTCCCAATTAATTTGTCCAAAATTGATTTGATTTAAACAGATGATAATCTTTTCATATCAAATCACTAGTTTTAAGGTTATGTACGAAAATTCCCAATTAATTTGACCAAAATTGATTTGATTTAAACAGATGATAATCTTTTCATATCAAATCACTAGTTTTAAGGTTATGTGCGAAAATTCCCAATTAATTTGACCAAAATTGATTTGATTTAAACAGATGATAATATTTTCATATCAAATCACTAGTTTTAAGGTTATGTGCGAAAATTCCCAATTAATTTGACCAAAATTGATTTGATTTAAACAGATGATAATCTTTTCATATCAAATCACTAGTTTTAAGGTTATGTGCGAAAATTCCCAATTAATTTGACCAAAATTGATTTGATTTAAACAGATGATAATCTTTTCATATCAAATCACTAGTTTTAAGGTTATGTGCGAAAATTCCCAATTAATTTGACCAAAATTGATTTGATTTAAACAGATGATAATATTTTCATATCAAATCACTAGTTTTAAGGTTATGATTGAAAAGTCACAATTAATTTGACCAAAATTGATTTGATTTAAACAGATGATAATATTTTCATATCAAATCACTAGTTTTAAGGTTATGATTGAAAAGTCACAATTAATTTGACCAAAATTGATTTGATTTAAACAGATGATAATCTTTTCATATCAAATCACTAGTTTTAAGGTTATGTGCGAAAATTCCCAATTAATTTGACCAAAATTGATTTGATTTGAGCAGATGATAATCTTTTCATATCAAATCACTAGTTTTAAGGTTATGTGCGAAAATTCCCAATTAATTTGACCAAAATTGATTTGATTTAAACAGATGATAATCTTTTCATATCAAATCACTAGTTTTAAGGTTATGATTGAAAAGTCACAATTAATTTGACCAAAATTGATTTCATTTAAACAGATGATAATCTTTTCATATCAAATCACTAGTTTTAAGGTTATGTGCGAAAATTCCCAATTAATTTGACCAAAATTGATTTGATTTAAACAGATGATAATCTTTTCATATCAAATCACTAGTTTTAAGGTTATGTGCGAAAATTCCCAATTAACTTGACCAAAATTGATTTGATTTAAACAGATGATAATCTTTTCATATCAAATCACTAGTTTTAAGGTTATGTGCGAAAATTCCCAATTAATTTGACCAAAATTGATTTGATTTAAACAGATGATAATCTTTTCATATCAAATCACTAGTTTTAAGGTTATGTGCGAAAATTCCCAATTAACTTGACCAAAATTGAGTTCATATAAACAGATGATAATCTTTTCATATCAAATCACTAGTTTTAAGGTTATGTGCGAAAATTCCCAATTAATTTGACCAAAATTGATTTGATTTAAACAGGTGATAATCTTTTCATATCAAATCACTAGTTTTAAGGTTATGTAAGAAAATTCCCAATTAATTTGACCAAAATTGATTTGATTTAAACAGATGATAATCTTTTCATATCAAATCACTAGTTTTAAGGTTATGTGCGAAAATTCCCAATTAATTTGACCAAAATTGATTTGATTTAAACAGATGATAATCTTTTCATATCAAATCACTAGTTTTAAGGTTATGATTGAAAAGTCACAATTAATTTGACCAAAATTGATTTGATTTAAACAGATGATAATATTTTCATATCAAATCACTAGTTTTAAGGTTATGATTGAAAAGTCACAATTAATTTGACCAAAATTGATTTGATTTAAACAGATGATAATATTTTCATATCAAATCACTAGTTTTAAGGTTATGATTGAAAAGTCACAATTAATTTGACCAAAATTGATTTGATTTAAACAGATGATAATCTTTTCATATCAAATCACTAGTTTTAAGGTTATGATTGAAAAGTCACAATTAATTTGACCAAAATTTATTTGATTTAAACAGATGATAATCTTTTCATATCAAATCACTAGTTTTAAGGTTATGATTGAAAAGTCACAATTAATTTGACCAAAATTTATTTGATTTAAACAGATGATAATCTTTTCATATCAAATCACTAGTTTTAAGGTTATGTGCGAAAATTCCCAATTAATTTGACCAAAATTGATTTGATTTAAACAGATGATAATCTTTTCATATCAAATCACTAGTTTTAAGGTTATGTGCCAAAATTCCCAATTAACTTGACCAAAATTGATTTGATTTAAACAGATGATAATCTTTTCATATCAAATCACTAGTTTTAAGGTTATGTGCGAAAATTCCCAATTAATTTGACCAAAATTGATTTGATTTAAACAGATGATAATCTTTTCATATCAAATCACTAGTTTTAAGGTTATGATTGAAAAGTCACAATTAATTTGACCAAAATTGATTTCATGTAAACAGATGATAATCTTTTCATATCAAATCACTAGTTTTAAGGTTATGTGCGAAAATTCCCAATTAATTTGACCAAAATTGATTTGATTTAAACAGATGATAATCTTTTCATATCAAATCACTAGTTTTAAGGCTATGTGCGAAAATTCACAATTAACTTGACCAAAATTGATTTAATTTAAACAGATGATAATCTTTTCATATCAAATCACTAGTTTTAAGGTTATGTGCGAAAATTCCCAATTAATTTGACCAAAATTGATTTGATTTAAACAGATGATAATATTTTCATATCAAATCACTAGTTTTAAGGTTATGATTGAAAAGTCACAATTAATTTGACCAAAATTGATTTGATTTAAACAGATGATAATCTTTTCATATCAAATCACTAGTTTTAAGGTTATGTGCGAAAATTCCCAATTAATTTGACCAAAATTGATTTGATTTAAACAGATGATAATCTTTTCATATCAAATCACTAGTTTTAAGGTTATGTGCAAAAATTCCCAATTAATTTGACCAAAATTGATTTCATTTAAACAGGTGATAATCTTTTCATATCAAATCACTAGTTTTAAGGTTATGATTGAAAAGTCACAATTAATTTGACCAAAATTTATTTGATTTAAACAGATGATAATCTTTTCATATCAAATCACTAGTTTTAAGGTTATGTGCGAAAATTCCCAATTAATTTGACCAAAATTTATTTGATTTAAACAGATGATAATCTTTTCATATCAAATCACTAGTTTTAAGGTTATGATTGAAAAGTCACAATTAATTTGACAAAAATTTATTTGATTTAAACAGATGATAATCTTTTCATATCAAATCACTAGTTTTAAGGTTATGTGCGAAAATTCCCAATTAATTTGACCAAAATTGATTTGATTTAAACAGATGATAATCTTTTCATATCAAATCACTAGTTTTAAGGTTATGTGCGAAAATTCCCAATTAATTTGACCAAAATTGATTTGATTTAAACAGATGATAATCTTTTCATATCAAATCACTAGTTTTAAGGTTATGTGCGAAAATTCCCAATTAATTTGACCAAAATTGATTTGATTTAAACAGATGATAATATTTTCATATCAAATCACTAGTTTTAAGGTTATGATTGAAAAGTCACAATTAATTTGACCAAAATTGATTTGATTTAAACAGATGATAATATTTTCATATCAAATCACTAGTTTTAAGGTTATGATTGAAAAGTCACAATTAATTTGACCAAAATTGATTTGATTTAAACAGATGATAATATTTTCATATCAAATCACTAGTTTTAAGGTTATGATTGAAAAGTCACAATTAATTTGACCAAAATTGATTTGATTTAAACAGATGATAATCTTTTCATATCAAATCACTAGTTTTAAGGTTATGATTGAAAAGTCACAATTAATTTGACCAAAATTTATTTGATTTAAACAGATGATAATCTTTTCATATCAAATCACTAGTTTTAAGGTTATGATTGAAAAGTCACAATTAATTCGACCAAAATTTATTTGATTTAAACAGATGATAATCTTTTCATATCAAATCACTAGTTTTAAGGTTATGATTGAAAAGTCACAATTAATTTGACCAAAATTGATTACATTTAAACAGATGATAATCTTTTCATATCAAATCACTAGTTTTAAGGTTATGTGCGAAAATTCCCAATTAATTTGACCAAAATTGATTTGATTTAAACAGATGATAATCTTTTCATATCAAATCACTAGTTTTAAGGTTATGTGCGAAAATTCCCAATTAATTTGACCAAAATTGATTTGATTTAAACAGATGATAATCTTTTCATATCAAATCACTAGTTTTAAGGTTATGTGCGAAAATTCCCAATTAAATTGACCAAAATTGATTTGATTTAAACAGATGATAATCTTTTCATATCAAATCACTAGTTTTAAGGTTATGTGCGAAAATTCCCAATTAATTTGACCAAAATTGATTTGATTTAAACAGATGATAATATTTTCATATCAAATCACTAGTTTTAAGGTTATGATTGAAAAGTCACAATTAATTTGACCAAAAATTGATTTCATGTAAACAGATGATAATCTTTTCATATCAAATCACTAGTTTTAAGGTTATGTGCGAAAATTCCCAATTAATTTGACCAAAATTGATTTGATTTAAACAGATGATAATCTTTTCATATCAAATCACTAGTTTTAAGGTTATGTGCGAAAATTCCCAATTAATTTGACCAAAATTGATTTGATTTAAACAGATGATAATCTTTTCATATCAAATCACTAGTTTTAAGGTTACGATTGAAAAGTCACAATTAATTTGACCAAAATTGATTTCATTTAAACAGATGATAATCTTTTCATATAAAATCACTAGTTTTAAGGTTATGTGCGAAAATTCCCAATTAATTTGACCAAAATTGATTTGATTTAAACAGATGATAATCTTTTCATATCAAATCACTAGTTTTAAGGTTATGTGCGAAAATTCCCAATTAACTTGACCAAACTTGATTTAATTTAAACAGATGATAATCTTTTCATATCAAATCACTAGTTTTAAGGTTATGTGCGAAAATTCCCAATTAATTTGACCAAAATTGATTTGATTTAAACAGATGATAATATTTTCATATCAAATCACTAGTTTTAAGGTTATGATTGAAAAGTCACAATTAATTTGACCAAAATTGATTTCATGTAAACAGATGATAATCTTTTCATATCAAATCACTAGTTTTAAGGTTATGTGCGAAAATTCCCAATTAATTTGACCAAAATTGATTTGATTTAAACAGATGATAATCTTTTCATATCAAATCACTAGTTTTAAGGTTATGTGCGAAAATTCCCAATTAACTTGACCAAAATTGATTTGATTTAAACAGATGATAATCTTTTCATATCAAATCACTAGTTTTAAGGTTATGTGCGAAAATTCCCAATTAATTTGACCAAAATTGATTTGATTTAAACAGATGATAATCTTTTCATATCAAATCACTAGTTTTAAGGTTATGATTGAAAAGTCACAATTAATTTGACCAAAATTGATTTGATTTAAACAGATGATAATCTTTTCATATCAAATCACTAGTTTTAAGGTTATGTGCGAAAATTCCCAATTAATTTGACCAAAATTGATTTGATTTAAACAGATGATAATCTTTTCATATCAAATCACTAGTTTTAAGGTTATGTGCGAAAATTCCCAATTAATTTGACCAAAATTGATTTGATTTAAACAGATGATAATCTTTTCATATCAAATCACTAGTTTTAAGGTTATGTGCGAAAATTCCCAATTAATTTGTCCATAATTGATTTGATTTAAACAGATGATAATATTTTCATATCAAATCACTAGTTTTAAGGTTATGATTGAAAAGTCACAATTAATTTGACCAAAATTGATTTGATTTAAACAGATGATAATCTTTTCATATCAAATCACTACCCGGCAAGAAGAGAGAAATAGCGAAAAATTAGTATTTCAAGACTGAAATGAAAGAATGAGAATTTTTTTTTTTTTTTTCAATGTGCTAATTTTCCATCGGAAGAAGTGCCCAACGAAAGAATAGGTTTATCTTCGAAACCAATTCTTTTCTATTTCCTTAACGATTGCCAGTTTTGTTGTATTCCATGCAGGCGAACATATTTTCAATTTTTTAATTGCTCTTAATCCGAGCATAGTCACACCTCTTATGGTTATTTTTAATTCCATTCTTACTTGCTGTATTTTCCATTAATTTAATTCTTTCTAATCTGTCCACAAAATATGTGTATTGTTTAAACAAATCATATATTTAATAATATAATCATTCAAATGTGTTCCAAGACAGATTTCATATGAAATCGGTCAAAATATGTTTCTTTTCAATAAATGAATATAAAAATTTTGATATAATTTCCCCAAATTCTTCTTTTACTTATAATTTATAAATGTAATACAATATTTATTTATTTCAAAAAATTCACTTATTTTAATTCTCAGTTGCGTCTTCAAGGACATTATTCTATTCCCTTCTAGTCTCTGCTTTGCATTTTTCCACTTTTTAATTCCTCCCAATACGCTTCCATTACATTTTTCTAAGTCGATTAAAAGGAATAGGTTTTAGCTTTTCTTTCTACTCGTTTGTGGAACTTTAGATGGAAGAAAATTCGCGAATTAATGGGAATTCAGATTCTGAATTTTTCTGAATTCTTCTCTTCTTACGGGGTAGTTTGTCTAATTATGCAAATAAATAATACTGGTATTCACATATTATTTATCCAATCATTTTTGTATATTATGTTCCAAAAAACTTTCTGGTAGCCTTTTTAACAAGTCTGCAGATCAGAATTCTTGAAACATGAAACTTCCTTTGTGACATATCGACCACTTTTTAATAAAAGAATAAAAAATTCGCCATTTTCCATCTTCTTAAGGTATTCATCGACATAACAATCGTTTTCTGAGTATGTGGATGAAATTCCAAATTTTTTCATACATATCCTTATGAGAAATCAAGAGTTCACTGAGAAAACAGTTTCTTTGAATCGAAGAAACATTTCTTTGATATACGGTCAAAGAAAAAATTTATTTGAATTAATGAAAGTTTGGTTAATTTAAAAAAAATTTCTTTGATCTAAAGAAATAGATTTGTTTTCATTAAAGAAATTTTTTTTTAATCAACAAATCTTTCTTTAATTCAAAGAAATTTTTTCTTTGAGCGTATATCAAAGAAATCTTTCTTTGATTCAAAGAAATTGTTTTCTGGGTGTTGATTGTTAAAAAATAAATATTTTAGAAAGGAAAAATATTTTCGTTTTTAATTTATAACTTTAAAAATATAAGCTTCAGAATAAAATAATGTAGACAAAATACGCATCTGTGTAAATTTTCTGTCAGCTTATTTTTTGTGTGCTTTTATGAATTTTATTTTCAAAATAACTTTTTTCGTCATCTTATCTTCGCTTTTTCTCCTCAAAAATAAATTTTTTCTATGATGGATATTTTTTTTCGTAGAATACGTATTTCTTAAGATATTTCGATGTATCAAGATAAGAAAAAACCTGCCCCTTTTTCGGGCACGTTCGAATCGCGCGCTTAATTTATGATTAAAATGTAATACTTTTGAAGGAGTAAAAATAATAGTGACAGTTGAATGTTAAACAAATAAAAATCACTGTATGCTTTATTCACATGTAACGAGTGAAATCGGAATTTATAAAAAAACATAAATTCGTGTAAACTATTTTCGAAAAATGGATCAACCGGGACCGTCACGAGCCTCAAATTGCAGGAGATCAACAAAGCCGTTAATTAGAAAAATATTTGGTGGTTATTGTTATAACAAAGAAAAGATTTCGATAAATGACCCAAATGTCATGTGAGTTAATTTCCTCTAACTAAAATTTTATAATTGACGTGACATTAATAATATTATTAAATAATATTGGCTTTTTCTAGTTTAAGCACATTGTAACTTTCCTAATTTTATTTTAATCGAAAAATATTATTTATAGAATTAGCAGAGATTTATGAACACTATCATAATAGCAACAAATTATATATATTATAATAATAGCAACAAATTTTTATTTTCAAAACTTTAGCATATGTGACTCGGAATGAAGAATCAGGGTTATGGGCCGAAAAATCAATTTGCAGATATTAATTGATACTTGTGAAAGAGGATATGAGAGACATTGATTGAAGTTAGTCTAAAAACTGAAAAATTCAAAATAGGCAAGATACTAGTTTTCAAATTAAAAGCTGCGAATATCAACTGCTTCGTTTCAATTAATATAAAATTTTAATTCTGAATTCCCTATTGTAAAATACGACATCATATACGATGTCGTAAATGACATCGTAATTTGGGATAGTATGCGATATCGTTTACGATGTCTTATACGACGTCGTTTAATATGTAGTATACGACGTCATTTACTATGTTGTATACAAAGTCATATACGATTTGATAATTTTGTAAATAATTATTTATAAAATAATATAATTAACTCTGTAATTGAATGTTAAAATTTGGCAAAGAAGACCTTTTCCAAACGTTTTTAAAACTACCTATGCAGCTGCACGGCCATCGCCAGCAGTTTGAAATCTTTCACAGGTAAATAGTAAAATATGAAGATAGTAAAGATACAAAGTAAAGGACAGCAAAAGAGAAGAGAATAAAATTTATTTCAAAACTTCAGGTACAAACATTTACTTTATAGGAAAGGTATTCTTTGCCAAATTTTAACATTTAATTACAGAGTTAATTATATTATTCAATGGATATTTATTTAAAAAAATATCAAATCGTATATGCCCTGCTTAAAATGTCAGGTAGAGATCGAGTAGATACCGGAAAGAAACCGGATGCAAACCCATTCGGGTTTTACCCGGTCCTTTACGGTTTTTATCTGGACTCTAATTTCATTTTTCGGGATCTATCTGGGTCTATCCGGTCCTTAAACGGGAAGTGGTGACAAAAAATAAGTTGTATGAATATTGTACCCGGTCTTATCCGGTTCCTATCTGGCATATGGATCCAGAAATTAAAATACGAAAATATGTTTCTACACGGATCCTATCTGGTTTCTATAAGTCAGTTGTCGCCTTGCAAATTGTTAAGGTAAAAGTGCATCTGCTACCCGGCCCTACCCGGTTCCTATCTGGTATATGGAAACCAGAAATTAAAATACGAAAATATGTTTCTATCCGGATCCTACCTGGTTTCTATAAGTCAGTTGTCGCCTTGCAAATTGTTAAGGTAAAAGTGCATCTGCTACCCGGCCCTACCTGGTTTCTATCTGGCATATGGATCCAGAAATTAAAATACAAAAATATGTTTCTACCCGGATACTATCCAGTTTCTCTAAGGCAGTTGTCGACTTGCAAATTATTAAGGAGCTGGATACAAACCGGATAAAAATCTCAAAGGTCCCGGATAAGATCTTGTCCGGAAAACCGGGTACACTGAGAGAAAATTATCACGTAATTTTACGCTTTTCGGAGGTATAGCAAGGATATTCATTAAAACCAAGAACATTTACCTTTTCATAATTTTTTTTACTGTGACCATCCTTAAAATCTACTTGTTTGCACCGCAATATTTTTTTCAGTAATTTTCACAGTACGATATTTTAAAAATTTCTCTTGATGTCAGTTATAAAATACAAGCCTAACTGAAAAATATGCCGTTAGTGTGTTTAAAGAAATACAATTCCTATACGAGTGACTTTTGCTGTGAGTTGGTTAAAAAAACTCGTGAGTCAGCAAGCAATTATTACGGTTTTTTGACTGGAAAATTCGGTGTTGTGGTGTGAATTCGCATGTAATCATAATAATCATATGCGAGCACGTGTGTGTATGTGTGTATATCTGATTGTGTCGAGGTTGTAACAATAACGGGGCCCAAATACATTTTATACGGCCCTGCAGTAGTTGCAGGTTATAAGCGCTATTTTATTTCTTGTATTCCAAGCGTGCGCAGCCGAGAGGCTTAGTCGTTAGGTTACTAATGCGATAATTATAAGTAGAGAGGGTTCGAACCCGCAGCGTTAAGAATAATTTTTAATACTGCCTAAACGAGCGTTTGTGTAGAGTAGAGGGGGGTGTCTGTTTGTAGGTGTGTATATAAAAATAGACACTTGCGCCCTTTACAAACTACGGAAAGTAAGTTAAAAAGTAGTCAAACCTACTGAGAATATTTTTGGTGTATGTGTAACGAAAAAGTATTGTCAATTTATTTAGGAAAATTTTTCTAGCTTGAAAACAGATTTTTTATTGTGAAAACAGTAAACTTAACCTTCCAAGCGAATATCCCTCCGTTGCCGTTAAAAACGGTAAATATCAGATTCTTAACTCGAATTTCCCCTGTACTTTTTCTCTCAGTCCTAGAAAATACTTTTTATTTATTATTTTCTCAGTGAGATACCTGAAAAAAATTGGTCACGTGACTACTGATTTTAGCCCTTAAATTCAATGCGGAGGTCCAATAGGGCCCTAATGGTGTCCTTTTTTGTAGGTGGGGTAGTGTAAGGGCTGACCTCACTAAACCCCTACTAGAAAGTCTAGTAGGGCCCACGTCGACAAAAGCGTTACGTTACCGACGGGGCCCTGACTAGTTTTCCACGCTAGATCCCGACTAGAGATAGGGAAAACTCGTCGGGGCCCCACTAGACCCTTATCAAAATTTCTACATGGGTTTGAGAAAATGTGTAATTCACATCATCTGTAATATTATTATACAATTGGTCCACAGAAAGATTTAAAATTAACAAATTAAATAATATAATATAGGATTTAAATTTTATTTTCATTGTCTTATAGATATGTGGTATGCGTGAAGAAACGCAGGATGGGATGTGGGGGGCGTGGTGTGTTAAAAGATAACATAGTTCAAATCACCAAGCCACACAACCACCCTCCCAATGAAAACGCAGCTGCAGAAGAAGAATTCAAAACAGAATTACGATCAACTGTGACAGAGCCACGAACATGTTTGAAACAACCTCATTTAATTTATGAACAAGTGGCTCTGGAGTAAGAAATCATTCACAAATTTATTACTCTGTGTTTATTCTTGTTACATAAGGAGAAAATATTGGGGTTCAATGTAGGAAATGAAAATTAAAACTACTAAACTCAATGGGAGACTGAGGATAAACTCTGATTCGTTTTATATTATAAAAAAAAAATAAATAAATAAAATGATACCCAATCAAAGAACAGGATGCGTGATGCTTAGGAAACTTTTTATTGCGACAACCGTCTTTGAAAGAATATTGGTTCAGAAATTAACTTGTTAGATTATGCGCGATAGTAAACATCAGACAACTCTCTGAAACATTCATTGAAAGTTACACACGTGTTTCTTATACTGAATTCCTTTATTTCCTATAGGTTTCTCTCTATGTATAAGAATATTAATACAATTTATATCAAATTGTTTAATCCTCTCACCTTAAACTAATGCGAATTGGAACCAGTAAAATTTTCAAGTTGCTCATAACAATTTTTTTATAACATAATGTATTTTTTTCGGCAATTTGAATTGCACTTTTTTTATCTATAAATTAGATACTGAAATCGTGAAATCCCAATTCGTACCTGTGTACGGTTTATGGGTGCTGGAATAAAGTGTACGGTGAGAGGGATAAAATACAGTTAGTATTTTTATTTGAAATTAAATAAATAGGAATGAAGCTGCAGCTGCAAGGCACCCATACACAAGCAAACGAGCCAGTATTCACAGGTGGAGGAAGTCGGTGGTGCCTCCTTTCCCCACCTCCATTTTCCATTTTAATGAAATTTTGAAGATGGATCAATGGAAACCGTATCTTCAATACATGGGAGAGAAAACGTCGGCGTCAACTACTGTACTCCAGGCTACTCTAGTTGAAGCCGTCGATATGTCCAGGTCGTTATTATTTTATAATAACGACCTGCTTGTCAACATCAAAAACACAATGGAGATACATATCGACGGCACTTTTAAATCGAGGCCTAGAGTACCAGGAGTGTACCAGTTGTTGACTTTCATTGCAATGAAAAGCGACCAGGTAATATATATATATATATATACTATAGTAATTTTTTACGTACCACTATGGGCAAAAACTAAGGTGAATTTTGTTATAAAATGAAAAATATTTATTTATTTATCCAAATCAATCTCATCCCCTCCAAAGTAATCCTCTCCCGATATAATGAACTTACGCCAACGTGTTTTTCAATCGTCGAAACACTTGTTAAATTCGATTTCCGGAATTGCCTTAAAAGCCTTCTTCGATTCGGCTTGTATCTCTTCAATCGTGTCAAAACGGTGTCCTCAAAGTGGTCTTTTCAGTTTGGGGAATAGCCAGTAGTCACACGGAGCCAAATCAGGCGAATATGGTGGTTGTGGAACAATATGAGTTTAATTTTTGGTGAAAAAGTATCGAAGAATCAATGCAGTGTGAGTCAGTGCATTATCGTGATGCAAAAACCACGAGTTGTCTGGCCCAGAATATATTTGAAAATGGTGTTGACTGATCTTGTTGAAATGCCAATAGTATCAGCAAGCTCTCTAATTGACAATCCACGATTTTTAAGCACCAAATCTTTGATTTCCATGATGTGCCACTAGAATGTTCTTGTTTTCGATAGAGCCTGGTCACCAAAGGCCTTCTGCAACATCCTGAACGATTTTGGAGCAGAAATTTCATTCCGCACACAAAATTTAATGGCACTTCTTTGCTCAACAAATTCAGACATTGTAAAAATCACTTTTAGTCGTTTAGAAAACACAAGCGTAACTATGTTATAAATGATGACATTGACATGAAATTTGGCACAGATGTCAGTAACAGTAGGACCAACATAAAAATAAAAGAGTTTACCCGAATCGGTTAGCCCGCGAAGTTTAAATTAAAAATTCACATTAGTTTTTGCCCACAATAGTAATTCCAAGAATTTAACTCATATTGTAATTGATGTTTTGATACAACTGATGAAATAAAATTCATTACAGGGCATACCTTTTGCTTGGTGCATAATGGAGCGGAAGTCAAAATCGGCATACCTCTCTGTGTTGACGGAACTTTTTTGTCGTTTAGGACAAAACGAAATTCGTCCACAGAGAGTTATGTCCGATTTTGAAAATGCTATCAAAGCCGCAGTAAAAGATGTATTAGGAGTAGATTGCTGCGGCTGCTTCTTTCATTATGCACAGGTTCGTATAATTTTTGTGAATATCTTCATAATATGACCTTATATTTTAAATAAATTTGTTTGAATAATATTTTTTTTCTAGGCATTGGTGAAGAACGCCAAGAAGTTTGATCTGTTGAAGATTCATCCAGACAAAGAAGAAAATCGGAGGCTCCTTAACAAACTTATTGTCTTGGCTTATTTGCCAAGCAATATAATCTCAGCCACCTACCTCCTGATAAAGAGCGAATCCAAGTTACTGGACCGAGTTAATGTAGGCAAATTTTTAGCCTACCACGAGCGTTATTGGCTCCTGAACATTACGCCGGAGCACTTTTCAGTGTACCGGCTTCCGCGTAGGACAAATAATGTTCAGGAATCCAATAACGCTCGACTTGTACAGAAACTTGGGATTCGTCCTGATGCATGGAATTTCACGAATGAGTAAATTATATTAATTTGAATACAGGGTGGGACATGTGTTAACGAGTTTTTGAAATGAAAAAAGCACACTTTTGATAAGGAAAAATCAAAGCAGTTTTTTCCATTTATTGGATTCTGATTGTTCACTAACGGTTTGCTCACCTCGTAATAATATGAATAAAAGAAGCATAAAAAGCATTTAAATTGTTGCTAATATGATTCTGCGGTACATTTTGAGTTTGAAGGTATCTAAAGTTAATACAATAATTGTATCTTTTATCGTTAAAAACTAAAAAAACATAATACCTGTCATTGAAGACAGTGCAAATGTTAATCAATTTCCATGACTCCGCCGTCAGGATTGACTATTTGTTAGAGTGAGATGAAAGTAGCGGTGTCCACTCCAACCAATGGTCAACTCTAAAGCATGAATTACACCTAGCGCCAAAAAATAAAATTATTTTATTAATTTAGATACCTTCAAACTCAAAATGTACAACAGAATCATAATAACAACAATTCAAATGGCTTTTATGCTCTTCTTATTCATATTATTATGAGGTCAGCGAATGGTTAACGAATTCGCTGCCCGTTTATTGGACTGGGTCCACTAGGGGGTGTCATTTATTGCTAGTTCACAAACTTGGTAACAAATGGCCCACCATGTATACCATGTAGACATTAATTTATAACACATGAAATAAAAAAAGCTTTTGGTAATAACATCATAAGTTTTAAAAAATTCACTTACAGATTTTCTGACTCGATAGTAGAAAAAAGACATTTCTTCTTTTATGTACTGGAAAATAATTTTTACAACTTTAATTTATTTCAGAAAATCTCGTTCAAGTATTGATTACGTCCCAGAGAAACATCATGACCATCGACCTCGGGAAACCAATAGTGAAACCACTATTGGCCCGAGGTTTGATGAAGGAAATAGATTTGTTGGATAAGTGGAATAGATTAGATCTGGGACGTATCAGTGGAAAAGAGTTCGTGGATTCCATGCATCAGCACGAAGACATCGTCGATTTAGAGGGACGGATAGAGATGGCTGTTGAGGAAGTCTCAAATGAAAGCGAGCCTGGTTCTGACCACACGGACGAGGAGTATTTTCCCCAAGAGATTGTCAATAGCTTGGAGGAAGACGTTCCAATGTTTCACCAAGAAGAAGAAGAGGAACTTCTTCCCCAGGAGAGTGACAATCGCTTGGTGGAAGATATTCCAATTTCAAATCAGAGGGAAGAAGAGGAACTTTTTCCACCACAGACTGACATCCCCTCAGTGCAAAATGTACCTCTTCTTTGCTCTGATTCAACATGGAAGCAGCTTTCATTCAACGGTCAGTACAAAAATTTCAAACTCAACTAATTAATTTGAAACTATTTGAAAAATTCAAAAGATAGTTTAACTGTAATAAATAAATTTCCTCGCGGTCTCGGTCCAGTGAACGGTCATTGAATTCACAGACCGTTCACTAACAGTTCGCTACCCAAGTGCGAAGTTCGATACGGCCCAACACTGGACCAGCATCTGCCAAAAATTTGCCGAAGATCGGCTGTCAATATTGTGCCGTTGCTGGAATGATAACTCCGGTATGCACTTGGCTGCCAATACTGGCCCAAACTCTGGCCGCCAGCACTTTTTTTCGGCACAGCAACGGGCCGATGCTGGGCTGAACTCTGGTTTTCTCACTTCCAGAATGGTTTGCCGTGGTAAAAGTGACACATGGCCCAGTAATGTGCCGTCCATGAGCCCGACTCAGGCTCTTCTACTTTCAGATCTGGATGCCACAGTAAAAATTACAATCGACTTGGTATAGGGCCGATACTGGGCCAAGTTTCAGCTGAAGGTCGGTAAATTTAAACATTCGAAAAAGGCCGCCGGCGTCGGACCAGCACTTGACCGATGCAAATAGTGACCCTGGCCGAATAACAATAGCCGACTCTTGGCTGCCGATATTGGGCCAATATTGTGCCGTATTATCACCTTCGGCAATTCGCACTTGGGTAACCATTCGCTGAACGTGTAATAATATGAATAAGAAGAGCATAAAACATATGCAAATTGCTTCAATTATGATTATGCGGTACATTTTGAGTTTCAAGGTATCGAAAACAATACAATTATTTTATTATCTATACGTGTTATGCTCTTCCTATTTATATGATTACGTGTTCAGCGGATGGTCAAGGAACAGTCAGTGAAAGGTAAGCAAATTCGCTGACTCCTCACTGGACAGGGTCAGCTAGGGAGCACTATGCTGAACTATATTTAAAAAATAGTATTAACTGCACGTTTTATTTTAGATTTTCTTCAGTATCTGGATGAGCCCACAACAGACCTTTCATTCGAGGATGTTGTTCTTGCCCTGGGTGCTGAGCATTGCAAATACGACATTTTCACTCCTATGTAATGAAGATTGCGGTATGAATAGCCCTGTTAAAACTTTAGTTTATATGTAGGTGCACGCTCTCTTGAGAGTACGCAATGCACATATATATGGGTGGAGTCCCATGAATGAGATTAGTAGAATAGTGGAATAGTCAGTCACCAATAGTGTGATTGCATTAGAGTTTGAGAAATTCGTCAAACTCTTAAGCTATCACACTATTAGTCAATGAATACTTCAATATTCTACTAATCTTATTGATAAGAGTCCAGCCCAAAAAGTTTTAACAGGGGCACCAGTAACAAGATGGCTATTGAATCGTATTGACGACAAAATTTGGGAAGAAATGGAATCGAGAATAAAGCTTCTGTATGCATTAATTCAATGCCTTGGCATTGAAATGCATCAAAAAGATTATTCTTGCTCCCGCTTTTTTCCAAATTTTGAGATATCAATGCCCTTCAATATCCACCTTTTTACTAGGTTGATTCTCTATTGTATCCATCTTCTTATTATATCGAACTTATTTGTAAATACCAAATTTTGTAAATATTTATTGTAAATAATTTTTGAATTTTGAATTTTTATTGTAAATAGATTTTATATTGTAAATATTTATTGTAAACAGTTCTTCCATTATATATAAAATTCTTAATTACCTACACTCCGTACGTACGTATATTTATTTTTCTTCCACAATGTTTGTAAAACTTCATTCTTGTAAATATTCCATTTAAAGTACCCGGTAAAAAAAGAATTCAGAAAAATTCAGAATCTGGATTCCCATTAATACGCGAATTTTCCTCCATCTAAAGTTCCACGAACGAGTAAAAAAAAAAACTAAAACCTATTCCTTTTAATCGACTTAGAAAAATGTAATGAAAGCGTATTGGGAGGAATTAAAAAGTGGAAAAATACAAAGCAGAGACTAGAAGGGAATAGAATAATGTGACTTTGACGACGCAACTGAGAATTAAATTAAGTGAATTTCTTAAAATCAATAAATATTGTATTAAAGTTATAAATTAGAGGTAAAAAAAAGAATTTAGGTAAATTATATTAAAATGTTTTCATTCATTTATGGAAAAGAGACATATTTTGACCGATTTCATATGAAATCTGTCTTGGAACACATTTTAATGATATCATAAATAACGAGAACAAGAACCTTTAACAACATTATTTTTTGTTTTTTAAAGTGACATGTTTGATAACATGTCTGATATTGACCCAAAATTCATACAAAAATTTTTTCATTTCTCGATATTTTGGCATAGGGTCAGATTCTTTTTATTTTCATCGATTGAAATTATCACTATTAGATATAAAAATACTCAAATATTTTTCAATATATAATTTGTTTAAACAATATACACATATTTTGTGGACAGATTAGAAAGAATTAAATTAATGGAAAATACAGCAAGTAAGAATGGAATTAAAAATAACCATAAGAGGTGTGACTATGCTCGGATTAAGAGCAATTAAAAAATTGAAAATATGTTCGCCTGCATGGAATACAACAAAACTGGCAATCGTTAAGGAAATAGAAAAGAATTGGTTTCGAAGATAAACCTATTCTTTCGTTGGGCACTTCTTCCGATGGAAAATTAGCACATTGAAAAAAAAAAAAAAAATTCTCATTCTTTCATTTCAGTCTTGAAATACTAATTTTTCGCTATTTCTCTCTTCTTGCCGGGTAGTGATTTGATATGAAAAGATTATCATCTGTTTAAATCAAATCAATTTTGGTCAAATTAATTGTGACTTTTCAATCATAACCTTAAAACTAGTGATTTGATATGAAAATATTATCATCTGTTTAAATCAAATCAATTTTGGTCAAATTAATTGGGAATTTTCGCACATAACCTTAAAACTAGTGATTTGATATGAAAAGATTATCATCTGTTTAAATCAAATCAATTTTGGTCAAATTAATTGTGACTTTTCAATCATAACCTTAAAACTAGTGATTTGATATGAAAAGATTATCATCTGTTTAAATCAAATAAATTTTGGTCAAATTAATTGTGACTTTTCAATCATAACCTTAAAACTAGTGATTTGATATGAAAAGATTATCATCTGTTTAAATCAAATCAATTTTGGTCAAATTAATTGTGACTTTTCAATCATAACCTTAAAACTAGTGATTTGATATGAAAAGATTATCATCTGTTTAAATCAAATCAATTTTGGTCAAATTAATTGTGACTTTTCAATCATAACCTTAAAACTAGTGATTTGATATGAAAAGATTATCATCTGTTTAAATCAAATAAATTTTGGTCAAATTAATTGTGACTTTTCAATCATAACCTTAAAACTAGTGATTTGATATGAAAATATTATCATCTGTTTAAATCAAATCAATTTTGGTCAAATTAATTGGGAATTTTCGCACATAACCTTAAAACTAGTGATTTGATATGAAAATATTATCATCTGTTTAAATCAAATCAATTTTGGTCAAATTAATTGGGAATTTTCGCACATAACCTTAAAACTAGTGATTTGATATGAAAAGATTATCATCTGTTTAAATCAAATCAATTTTGGTCAAATTAATTGGGAATTTTCGCACATAACCTTAAAACTAGTGATTTGATATGAAAAGATTATCATCTGTTTAAATGAAATCAATTTTGGTCAAATTAATTGTGACTTTTCAATCATAACCTTAAAACTAGTGATTTGATATGAAAATATTATCATCTGTTTAAATCAAATCAATTTTGGTCAAATTAATTGGGAATTTTCGCACATAACCTTAAAACTAGTGATTTGATATGAAAAGATTATCATCTGTTTAAATTAAATCAAGTTTGGTCCTATTAATTGTATTATATTCAAAACAATGTTATTAATTTCACCATAAAGATTTTTTTATATTTTACTCTTTATTGTTATGAAAAAATATACATTATGTTTATTTTATTTATGCGTATGGGATTTATTTCATTTTCAGCACCACCTAGCGAGCAGATAGGATATCTAATCTTCCATAGTTGTCTCGACACACAGCACACGCCCATCTCTTGTTTGTTTCGGTCATGCTTTTATTTTCCATAGAAAACTCGATCGCACTACACTAGTCGGGACATTGAGACGTCGGGATTTTGATACACGTCCAATTTCAGTAATGTGTTACTAATTGATATAATTAATATAATAATTAATTATTATTAATTAATAATAATATAATATTAATATAATAATATAATATAAATATTATTATAATAAAAATAGATAATAATAAAAATATTATTATGATAATATAAATAATTAATATACATTGTGACGTGGTATTTTGTCACGCACAAGGATTGTTTTAAAAGAAATCTTTAATTTTGGAAACCTCGAGCAGAGAATCATGCCCGAGGTTGTCTGTGACAGTCAAAAGTCAGGGGTCGAGCGTAATGTGCTCGGCAGGCTCCTGACTTTGACTTACATTTTTGTTCTTTTTCTTCTTGTTATGAATTTAAATGACAGGTTACCTGAAGGGAGAGGTTAGACTCCCGGGGAACCTATTCCTATTTGCCAGACGAAGAGTTCCAACCATGCACAACACGAACTTTTATCTTTAATTCTTATTATTTTATGTTTCTTTACACTCACACGCGAGCACCACGAGATCACCACCCGGTCGATGGCGATCAATACTCGCGCCACGGATGGCTTTACCACGAGCGATGGAAGTATTAACTGGACACGGCACCACGACACTTCAACTCACCAGGAAGAGGATCCTTGGTGCGTCAGGCGGATGTGAGTCCCGCCTGATCAAGAACACCAAGGAGAGGAGTTCGTCGTCGCTTTGTTGATAGGTTGTCAACATACTAACCTGTGCGACGAGGTTAATTTCGCTGATCGCCACGGGGCGGCGCTAAAGATCGGCGTACTTTCGCCATCTGTCGCTCGCGAATAGGAACTCGACGTAAATATCGGTAATGTCGGTAAGCTTTGTAAGCGCCACCATCTTCCGGTTTCGCCAGCACGCCAGCGGATCTCGCCATAGTTGTTCACTCTGTGTTCGACGTTCCAAGTGGCAGGTGCCAAACTTACATCTTACCTCATATTGTTTTATAAAAGGAAAATAAGAAGCTCAAAGATGGCGAGCCGAGGTTGCTGGCGTGGACGCCGCAGGATAACAGGTAGCCGTTGACCTCTTTCAATTTATATTGTGTTATATTCAAATTCTTCGAGTTCAGTGAGCGATAGCACTTTAGTTGGTGTGCGAATAAAACACCTCGCCACTAAGATTCCGAGGCGGCAGACTATGGGTCAGCCTCGTTAATTGAATAGTTAAATTTAAATTCAGTGTACGCGCGTATAGTATGGTCAATTCGAACTCATGAGGTCGCTTTAAGGGCACGGTTTCTTGCGCCCAGCTCATAAATCTTATTGTCGAACTCTCAAGTGTCCGCGATCGCGGGTAGTGACGCTACTCCTTACCCCGCGCTCTCCGCGGCATTTCAGTGGCCCCTGTAGCTTCGTTTACGGATGTACAGGGTGACCCGTTTGAGTGGGCCGGCCAATTTTTAGTTGCTTGTAAATTATAATTTTTGTTATTTTAGAAGAAATAACCTGGCGCTCAACTATGTTATATTAGTAAAATTTCAAGTCAGTTTCGGTCATTCATATCAGTTAGGGTTAAGTTGCCCGGGGTGCAATATAAAACCCCAAACTTTGTAAATGCGATCCTTAAATAAATATTGTTTGTTCATCATGTGACACAAAATAGTAGTCAATAATTATTTTAAAATAAAGGAAATATAACCTAACCTCACCATTCCTCACTCCATCATTAAAAGTGAAAATTCAGGTTACAACATATATTCTTCTTTTCTAAAAAATAGCTCCTGAAGAAAGAAATTTATCATGTTGACAATTTGAATATTATCAAAGAATATTTGATGCTGAATAATTATCCGAATAAATTTATAGACAAATATATTAAGAAAAGAACAATAGAAATTTACAATAAAAATAAATATATATATATATATAAATATATTATAGGCCCAAATTATGTCAATCATGGAGGGGGTAAAAGACTAGTTGTGCTACCTTTTCCATATTTGGTAATGAAGCTTAAGATCGGATGAGTTGCCTTCTCCGATGACTCACTCGCCGATGAAAGTTATTACCTGGCATTAATGTTACCGTACGATTTTATTTCTTAACATTGATGTGAATTTATGACAAATAGTGACATCTAAATTTTAATGTTTGACAAAGAAAGGATTTTATAAGAAACTAATTTCATTATATTATGGTATGTTAAATATTCTTATTATAATTATAAATTTGACTTTCGCTAGTTTAGTTTTATGAATAGAAAATGAGGACTGATTATTAATATTAAGTTAATCTTATTCATTTATCATAAAAAAAATTTTAAACTATTAATATACATATATTCTTCTTTTTTAAAAAAAAGCTCCTGAAGAGGTAGTCAGTTTGACTTCGAAACGTCAAGTATTGTAACAAGATTCGTTTCTTTAATTAAAATTTCATCCACAGACATATGTATTCTGATTTTCCGAAGACGTTGTTTCCACCTACTTATTAATCATATGATTCTCGAACGTTAAAAGTACATTGAACGTATTTTCATCATAAAGATGTACAAATTGGGGTTGAAAGATTTTTCCATAATATGTATATTTTTCTTTTTTATTTAAAAAAATACTATTGAAAATACAAAACTCAATTTTTTACCAATAATATGTAATGTTTTTGCATGACTTTTTTAAATAAGTAAGTGTAACTGAAGAGGTTTTAGTTTTTAGATGAAAATACATAATTTGTATTCCTTGAAATAGAATTAACTGATTGTGGCTTAGTGTAAGACTAGGAAGCATTACATGGTCGAATTCATTATACAAATCTTTTTGTTTTCAGCCGATGATACTGATTATAGCGAAGGAGCAGAAATGCATAGAGGCAGCGGAAGTGGTAAAAGTAAAAGGAGAGAAAAGTGGATGTCAAAAATAAGTTATGATGGAAAAGGAAGGGGCGGTCACCGAGGAGGGCGTCGAGGAGGGAGAGATAATACTGAAAAGACGCTAAATTTTACCATTCATTTGTAGAAAAATTCTATAAATAATATTTAAATTAACATAAACTTTTAATTTTTTTGTGGTAGTGTTTTTTGTAATTATTACCCTGATTAGACGGTTGAGTTCGAAATTTTTGCCACTGCTTACATTATCGGAGGATCACTAGTCACGTATCAAATAGGATACGTTCCTGACAGGTGTTCTCACAGACAATTTCAAACTCTTATATCGCAATAATGTAAATTAAATTCAAATTTACAGAATTTCAAGCTTTCATATGCTGTCAACCAACCGTTATTTCTTTGTTTAAAAATATTGATTTTTACTTCCTAATATTAAATGGAAATCACAAGTGAGAGAAGTTAGGGACACTCATAACTTACGAGTCTAGCTAATACCACGTCAATAAACCGGAAATTGAAAAAAAAATTTCGAAATTGAAGCCAGATATGAAAAAGAATGGAAAAAATACAAAAACAAAATAAAGTAAAATATATTTTTAAATATGAAAATACATTTTTAATCATACGAGTTTGAAAATATTCCAATAGTGGGTTCGTGGGTACGCTGTCACAGGCTCCACTTTAATCTCTTTGGCCTCCACCCGCTCTCTAGTTCGCTGCCCAAGCGTAGAGACGGTATTCTTACGTACTTAGAGAGAGATGTACGCTGCTCAGGCTGTCTCTCTTTCTCTCATGGTGTACGCTGCCTAAGCTGCCCACTCGAACATTCCTTTCCACGGTGCACGCTATCACTGGCTGCCGTGAAAAGTATTTTTTAAGTCTGCTCTGATTGGTGCACGCCGCCCAGGCTACCAATCACAATTTCTCTTAGCGCACGTGCACGCCGTCAGTTATCAGTTAATATACCTCGTAATAAATTCAGATTTTCAAGAAAGTAGGAAAAGTGAGTTTAATAGGGATTCCATCATAGGAGTAATAATCATTGACAAGAAAAGTTCAAAATGAGTAAAATGGATAAGAAAGTTGTTCAAGAAAGTGATATAATTGATGTTGTGGATCCTAACACTAAAGGATTAGACTTAGATGTCTCCACCTTAGACAGAGCAGAGGCAGCTATTGCAAATCCTCCTCGATAAGGTGAGGACCCCAGTGTACACTTATTAAAGTCGATGACCAGAAAAAATATGCCTCCACTTATCATTAGAATACAAGGAGGGGATTAATCCGGGTCACCAACCTATATTGATAAAGTAATCGAGGAGGATGGAGCTGAAGCATATGGAGAGTATGCCGATGATGATCAAGAGGAAGATATAATGGATCGGCAATCTAACCTAATGAACCAACCAATAACACCTAAAATGGTGCCAAACAAGAATACTTCTGTTCCCGCCTACACAGATTTTAATGACTACTTGCGTGCAACATTAGGAGTAATTCGAGATGATACTATAAATATCCAAGTTATATTATCATCTCAACTCATGACCAAAATGAACGAATTGCTTTATATCATAGGTAATATGGATGCTGAAATCAAAGAACTTAGTTGCCAAATGGGAAACATCGAGAAGACCGTGACAGAACAAAGGGTTGAAATCCTAAAGCTCAATGATCTCATCAAAACAAAAGGCACTCTCCATTTAAGACACACGTCACAAGCAGCACCTCCGGAAGCAACCAAAGGGTCACCGAGGAGCAGCATTTTGGTAAAAAAGCCTTTTCGTTTCAAAAGCACACTAGGTACGCTGTACCGGCTCTAGTGTGAGTTTAAAATTAAATAAAATAAATCTATTTCCTGAGTACGCCACCCAGGCTCCAGAAAATAGATAGTGTTCGTGGGTACGCCGTCACAGGCTCCACTTTAATCTCTTGTGCCTCCACCCGCTTTCTAGTCCGCTGCCCAAGCGTAGAGACGGTATTCCTACTTACTTAGAGAGAAATGTACATTTTTTAATGCTACCGCTCATTTTTCTCTAATCTGATAGTGTTTTGTGTTCAAAATCATATGGCCAGCACTTGCACTGCTTGGTTATAATAAGAACTGAATTCTCATTATTGTGAAACGTCAAAATTCCAAAATGGTAACAGGTGAATAAAAATTCATTTACCATCAATACATTATAATTAACGTTCTTAGTGTTTGCTATAGATAGTGGACTGAATTCTTATTATTGTGAAACGACAAAATTCCAATGTGTTAACAGGTGAATAAAAATTCATTTACCATCAATATATTATAATTAAAGTGTTTAGTGTTTGCTATAGATAGTGTTTTTTTGTTCGCCGTATATGGTAAGTGGTAATACACTTTGATTTAAACATTTTATAATCAATTGTGTAAAACAAATTTTTCAGGTTTTCAAATTTTTCACATTTATATAAGTGTTGGTTGCATTTTCGGGTCGAATATAATTCGCTCTTTCGTTTTTTCTTCCCTTTTTGTAAATCGTCTTCTTTATCTTCATAGTTGATACCATTTTCCCCAAAATTGTTATTTATTTAGCAACATGAGTCATAGCGAATCTCCCGACCAGAAGCGGGATTTGATCGATCCTGCATTGGGTTCAATTGAAGAACCACCAAGAAAAATGTCCAAAAGGATGAAAAATTTCCAGGAATAATGGTTCCAGGAATTTCCATCATGGAGAGAATGGGTCGTTAAATTAGAAGATGAAACAAAATTTCATTGTACGATTTGCAACAAAACAATGTTGTGTGGCAAATCAGAAATTCAAAATGATGAGGCGACTGTACTTCATCTAAAAAATCAATCTTTTTCGGACAAAATGGCTGGATACGGGCTTGCAAAAGAAAGTAGTGAGTTCAATCCAGCTGCTCATTCTGCAATGGACTTTTTTGCAGAAAATGACTCTGGTGTTGGTTTTTCAAATGTCACAAATCCGGAAAGCTGCACTTTCAAGGAGAAAGTTCAAGGAGCCGAAATTAGGATTGCAACTTCCTTTCTTGAACATAATATTTCTTTTGTGATTTCATCAGAATTGATAGGTCTTTTTCAGGACATGGATCCTTTGGTTCTAGAAGTAAAATCAGTAAAATCAGCTTCCACTAAAATTTCCAGCATTTCGAATAAAATGGTTTGTGCTGCTGAAACTAACCGAATTACAGAGATTTTACAAAAAGAATCATTTTCGGTCTATGAAGACGAAACGAATGATAGAACTCAGGAGAAATGGCTGTCGTTAGTGGTTCGGTACATCAAGCCAGTTTCATTGCAGTTAAGGGTTTTTTCAATGCTAGTCCCAAACGAACTAGCATTTATCGAAACATTGTCTTAAAATTAGGGTATTTATTCCAGAAGATTCCAAGTCACTATGAAACTCGTTGGCTTGTTCCACATCAATGCATTGTTGTCATTTTGAAAAATTGGAGTGTCATCATTAAGTTTCTCATGGTGCTCGAATCTGAAAAAGTAGAAAAGGCACAAGATTTGCTAAAAAAAAATGCAAGATCCTTTGATATTCGCATCTTTTCTTTTCCTGAAGTTCACGTTGAACGCTTTTAATGTTTTTAATGCAACATTCAAAAAACGTGAAACGATGGTTCAAAAACTTCAGCCGCAATCGACAAAGTTTGTTTTGTGGATTCTCCATAAATATCTAAAAAACCCTCTTTTACATGTTAATTTGTTATTCCAAGTTATCAGGAATGTCAATTTTGAAGATGCCAATAATCAAAAGGCGCTTGGAGATATTGACGTAGGCGCTGAAACTCAAAACTACTTGAATCAGCAGCTTGCTAATAACAACTTGCGTAGAGATCAAGTTGATGCATTTCTTCGCAACTGCTTGGATTTCTACATAACTGCAAGCAAGGAAATTTGAAATCGCCTTCCATTTGATGATTACTTCCTAGGTTGTGTTGCTGTTCTCCGGCCTGAAGTCGTTTTTAAAATCAATAGTCATGAAACATTTGTAAGGGTGTGGAAAATATGTCAAAAATTGGGGTCATTCGACAAAATTGCAATAGGAAATGAATAAAGATCTTTGATTGAACTCAGTTCTGAAATCGAAGAGCAATGGTCTAAACTTTCTTTTGATGAAATGTGTATAGCTATTGGAGTCTTTACCACAATCAAGGGAGGAAAAATGTTTCCGAACTTATCATCTTTATTGAGTCGGATGCGTACACTTCCTCATTCTAATGCTGAGGCTGAACGAGCATTCTCAATGCTCACAGACGCCAAAACTAGCAAAAGGAATCGATTAGGGATTAGGACTGTCAATTCCATTTGTGTCACTCAATCAGCTTTAAGAGCTAGAAATGAGACCGCGAGAACAACGCGCATCACTTGGAAACATTTCAACCTGATGGACTCTGCCAATCTTTACAAGCCAGCAGTAAAAGAATATAGTGAAAACAAATTGACGCCCTTTGCTTAGGATGGCACGGATACTTTTTAAACAATTTAGTGGCTTCCTTAATTAAAAAAGTATCTTTAAGCACCCCAAATATATTTTCTTAAAATAGTCACCAAGAAATTGGTGACTAGAAGAAAGGCCCCGGGCCTGGAAAATCCCGATCGAGTCAAGTACATTGTTCGTAGCTTGTTTCCACACGTGGGGCCGTTCCAAAGACAGGACCGAAGTTTCTGCGTGGTCCAGCGCGAAGAATTCTTCACTCTCGAAAAACTAAAGAGAGCGGGTGGGAGGCTCAAGGCGAATACAGCGCCGGGGATCGACGGAGTGCCAACGAGATCCTCAAAGAGGTAATCGCGGCATACGCAATGTGTTCAATGCCGCGAGATGGAACATCTGCATCAAGACGATGATGTGGAAAAAGGTTCCAGACTACCTGTTGCGAATGATAAGTGACTATCTGAGCGACAGGTGGGTGATATACGAGGGCGACAAGTGGTCTCTCAATGAAGAGATGACATGTGGTGCCCCTCAAGGGTCGCGGGTGGGTCCACTCGTTTGGAACGTCATGTATGACGATTTCCTGCGCATGGACCTACCTGCTGGAACGAGCGTCATCGGCTTTGCGGATGACGCACTTGTCGTGTGCGCCCCTGATGACGTCAGAATCCTGGAGCCGAGGATCAATGAAAGTCTGGGGCGGGCGAAGCGTTGGTTGGATAGCAGAGGCCTGAAAATGGCCTCTTGGAAAACCGAGGTTTTACTCGTCACGGACAGGAGATCCTTTCAGTACCCGAGAATCGTTCTCGGAGAGCATGAGGTCGAGTGGAAAACAAGTATAAAGTATAAAACAATGGAATTTTATTGATATTTGTAAAAAACATTCACCTAATAAAAACATTTTTGAGATGATGTGAAATTGTTGGAAAATTATCAGTAAAATTTAAAGTCAATAAATATTAGAAGATTTAAATCAAGATATTAATTAAAACATGTTTCGGGTTTAAAAATTTGATCAACTGCATCAATTAGAAAATTTTGCCTTTGTGTAAAGCATTTCTTTTAAATATTAAAAAGTCTATGAATATAAGCCACTCAAACGTAAAATGAGAACTTGAAATTGGAAAAAATGTACTGCATTTTTATATTTATAAAAAAAAAGTTTTCTTAATATTATGGAGCTCAACTGAATTTGCAAAAAATGTATCTTAAAAACTACCAAACTGCAAAAGAACTTTTATAAAATTAGCATGAAATTGCGTAACTGTAACTGAGTTTCAGTTGCATGGAGATGAATTTTGAGGTAAGTGCATTGAACTTCAGTTACCGAAACGTAAAATTATTCCTATTACAAGTATCAGTATTTCCAGGGAAACATATACAGAATATTCAACACTTTGGAACTGAAGTTTATTGAAAAAAAATTTGTTCATAAATTTACTAAAAAGTAACAGAAATTCCTGAAATTCTGTCTAATTGCGGCAGAAAATTCTAACAGTGTAGAATTCGTACCAGCAATTCTAAGCTAATTTTCATAAATAATCCTTTGTAATTTTATACTACATATGTACTTGCATCTATACGCTCCGTGCCAAGTCATGGTAGGGAGAGTCAGATCGACGCCAGCATACGCAGTGGATAATTTTGGCGTTAAAGGAGGCTGTTTTATATTTCCGAGCAATCAAAATACACATGCAAATCTAAATTTTGTTTCAATTAAAAAAATATAGCTAAAATGAGCCATTGAAGTTGTTGTGTTGTGAATTGTAAAAATACAAGCAGGAAAAGTGAGTGTAAATTTTACAAATTTCCAACGTCTAAATGGAAAATAAATCAAAGGAACAAGTGGGTAGCTGCAGTATATATTTTTTAAGCTGTAACAAGTAATAATTGTAAAATTTATTCATCTAATTTATCATAATTTAGTATTTAATATAATATTAATAAATTTTGTAACATAAATTCTTCGACTTTTAATAAAATATTTTGGAATAAAGTATGTGAAACAATAAACGTTTAAATATATTTATTTAACTTAAGATACACCTAAACTTGAAGTCATAGAAGCTATATTATTTGTTTAAAGTATTGCTGATGTCAGTTCCAGTAAAACTTCGCTTAAATAATATCTCTTCATCTTTACTATTACTTAAACTTTCACAGTTTTCTAAATTTTTAGAATTATTTTCATCATCGAGTTCTTAGCAATCACAGCCTTATATAAAGCATTTAAATAATTTTTTAAATAAAATTCTTCAGCCTTCAATAATGCTGTTTGTAGAAATTTTTCATCACGGTGAGATGTCTGTTTTGATCTGTCATTAACTTAACCTTATATTTACTGGTTTCTATATAATTTTTGTTATGAATAATACTTACTTTTTACTGCTGATTTCACTTAAATACTTCACAAGGAAAAACAATTGAATTTTAAAGTGAATTAAATTGTTTTTTTTTTGTTTTTTTTTATTGATAATAAACTTTTTTATAACTAAGCCCCATTATAATACATTGTAAAAGCTCTCGAACAGCCTCCTTTAGTTCGCTCATGCTATGGCGCTGCATTCACGCACAGAGCGTATATCTTTATTAGCATTTAGACACAAATATATACTAGTTTTTTTAGTTGATTTACATCAGAGTTATGTGCTAGAATTTTATTGTTATTCCTAAGAAAGTTTTTAGATAATTTACCGATGTTTTCTGTACATTTTATGTAAATTTTCCCACGATATTTTACATTTTTTTACATTTTTTACATTACCAAAGTTTATTCCAAAATAGAGCTCATATGTGCAATATTTTATCCACTGTTTTAAAATTTTGGCAATCAAGATCACTGATGAGGACTCCGATTACAGTTGAAATGTTTGAAAGTATGTGACTTCCTGAGTTATCATTTCTGGACCTTAAAGCCAATTATCAACAACAATATCGTATAGAATTTGTATATACTATCACCATGTAATTAGGAATGTAGATTTTTAACCTTAATTTCTTATTTTTTTTTAAATAAAATATTTTCCACTTAATTTTTTAATTGATATAGTTTATTCACGTACTATAAAATTTTTTTAAAACTATTTTATTCAAAATAAATATTTTATATTCGTATTTTATATAAGAGAAATAGTAAAATGTAATTTCGTATGCAAATTTAGATGTAATTTGGGTTTTTTTTAATACTTTTTTGAAAATATTTTATCATGCCTTAATATATGATATTCTCTACATAATTTTCTAATTGAACTATTTGATTTGCATAGGTAAAAAATATTGAAATTGATATTTTGTTTTCAAACATTGAAAATTTATTGAGTTTAAAATTTCAATAGAAAATAATTTTTAAGTCTTTAAATCATCCAAAAATATGAAATAAAATGTTTAGATATTCCTTTTAGGTGAATATTTTTAAAAATATCAAAGAAAGAACGGTAATATCTTAAATGATATATTTCGTAATTTTATAGTATATTACGTGCCGAGGCGCACAATGAGGGTTATTGCGCGACGAGCGAAAATGATCGCAGGAGATCGAAGCCGAGGCGCGATCAGTCCTGCGAGAATTGTCACGAGTCTCGTAATTTCCCGAATTGTGTGCATTGGCACGTATTCTATTTTATGTGACTCCGGTGCGTATACGAGTTTTTATGCGTACACTCGAATCTAATCTATCATTGTAGTTGTTTGCAGCGCTAGTCATTACACGTGATATGTCACGACTATTCCCGGCCATTTTGATTTTATCGATATTGTGTAGTAGTAATGCATGCGCAGTTCAAATGTACAAGGCTTTGCCAGTAAGATGCTAACGCCGTACAAAGAAGAAGAAGAGTAAGAAGAAGATTGTGATTCGTTTTATGGCTATGGGCGCATGCGCAGTTCAATTTTTACATTTCATTCCTCTGTAGCGTTACTTTGACACGAAGTCGACAGAAACATAATTTTCGATCTTCGCTCAACAGATGAAAGCGTGAGGTTGTGTGCACCGAACTCAGATAAGGCGTAAAACCCCTTATCCTGCCCAGTACTCCACAATCGCAGAATCGAATCCAAACTCAAACGAGACGTAAAACCCCTCGTTCTCTGGTCCATTCACCTCGAGAGGGGATGCTGGGCTTGCGCGTTGAGATTCAGCCAGATGCTGAAATTCCCTGCATCTTGCCTGTAGATTTACAGGAATAGCAGCAACTTTACTTCCAAACGGAAAAACTGTTCATAAAACATTCGGTCTACCCGTTCCTTTATATTCTGATTCTTCATCAAATATAAAAGTTCAATTAAAAGAAGGTACATATCTTAAAAATATTGACGTTTTTATTTGGGACGAAGCACCTATGGCTCCACATTATGCTATAGAAATAATGGATCCATTTACTTTTAAGAGAAGACAATTTCCAGTAAAATTAGCTTTTGCGATGACCATAAATAAATAACAAGGTCAAACATTCAAAACTATTGGAATAGATTTACGAAAAGATATTTTTAATCATGGTCAATTATACGTTGCTTTTTCACGAGTTCGTTCTTGGAATGCTTTAAAAGTATATTTGGGTCATCAAAGAAATACGAATAATGTAAAAAATTTTGTGTATAAAGAATTGTATGAATAAAATATGTTAATCATGAATTAATCAAAATTATGAAAATTATGTTATATAGATAAAAAAAAAGGAAAAAAATGCACATCATAAATATCAATACAGAATGTACAGTTTAAAAAATTTTACTGAAGTAACAGTAATTTATTTTTCTTGAATTAATTCATAGTCCAAACAACAATCGCATGCGTTGCGTTAAGCTATAATAATCAAAATATTACCTTCCACCTTCATGACCAAATTTGGGCAATCAAAAAATCAAAGCTAATTTTGGTTTGATGACACATTAATTCAAGAAATATATTTTTGCATTAATTGACACATCCCTTATAAGGACGTTTACATAAGGAATTTTATATTAATATTTATTGCATTTAACTGAAATGCACCAACGTCAAACTGCCATTAGTTGATGAAAGAATATATATTCAAGACGATAATCACAAAAAAAATCATGGAAACCATAATGAACAATCAACATAACAGTCAGAAACAGTCTCTGTAGAAATAGCCATTTTGATGTTACATTTTACTATCTACATACTTACATAATACTTAAAATCTTGATATGAATTTTAAGAAAAAAAATAAAACTTAATACGATTTTTTAATACTTTATTAGTATGTATCTGAATAGTTGTTGAATAAATATTGAAATTTTGTTATCACAATTTTGTTGACTTTTGTCACAAGAAAATCCAAGAAAAAAAATCGCGCGCGTGTATTGCTTTCTAGTCATATTAAATTATATTGACCAATAGTAAGTAATTGAAATGTCATTAAAAAATAACCAAAGTTAAATTTAAAAACAGGAAAGATTTAAAATAAAAATAACAAATAAAAGGTAATTGCTATATAAATCATACAAAATAAAAAATAGTCTAAATTATATTTAATTGAAATAAAAAAAATAAAAAAGAAAGAGAAGAAATGTTGAGCTCCATTCCATCAACGAAACTTAGAATAATTTAGTACGGCACAGCGCTCGCAATCCAGCACTACCAACTGCCGAGTGACGGAGCGCGCAACTTCCAGACGCTACGGTAAAAAAACAATTGCTCTTACAAAAAAAAGTTTTAGACAAAAATTGTAGAAGATCGTGTGAATCACAACTTTTGCCAGAAAAGTTTTGCGATAGCACCGAAATAAAAAAAGATATTCGATCTAAAAAAATGTTCAACCCTGTTTTAATTTTTATAATCGATTTTTAAGCAAAAAATAAGCAAAATACGAGAAAACATAAAATGAACTAATTTGTAGAACTCATTTTTCTCGTGAAAAATGGTATTAACTGTTTTCTTGATAAAATTAAAAATACGACTGTTACTCGCGATAAGTGAAATCACCCCTTAATTCAAGATGGCGGACAACCTGCAAAAGGTTGATGGTCGAAAACTTGGATTTAAGCATCTTATATAGTACCCTAAAGATGGCAAAAAAAAAAATTTCTTACCTAAGGAATTGCAATAATAAAACCTAATAATAACTCAGGAGGTAACATTATTTTTAGATGAAGAGACTGGAGAAGGAGAAGATACAGAGGCGGTAGAAAGAAAGAGGTGGAGAGGAAGCGGGAGGAGTAAGAGAGAGTGGAGGAGGAATTTTCTCGGAAACATTCAACTTCACCATCAATTTGTAAATTCTATATTAAAATAAAATATATTTGAGTTAAAACAAATTTGGTCACAAAAAAAAAAGAAAAAAAAAAGTTGAAGAAAAAAAAAGAAGAAGAAGGAAAAAAAGAGAAAAAGGCGGAGGACCCTGCGCAAAAAACGCAGGGGGCCACCGCCACTCCTAAGTCAAAGCGCTCTACGCCCGCCAGGTCGGGCGACGCTATCAAGGTGTCAGCGAAGGACGGCCAGTCCTACGCGGACATCTTGAAGGAAATGAAGGCGAAAGTCGACCCCCGGAAGGCAGGACTTGAGGTCCTGTCCATACGGAGGACCAGGAAGGAAGAAGTCCTTCTGGTCCTCAAAAAGGGGGGAGATGTTCGGCCATCCGCAAGGAGCTCGACCGGGCGGTCGGCGAGAGGGGAAGAGCTTCGGAGGTTGAGAGGCAGGAAATGAAGTTCCTGCAGCTCAACCTCGGAAGGGGGAAGGATGCCCAGGCCCTTCTGATGCAGACTGCTAGGGAGAGGAGGGTCGATGTGCTGCTCATTAGTGAGCAGTACAAGTGGTCCGAAACCTCTGCTTGGTATCAGGATGCATCAAGGAGGGCCGGCATCCTTGTTTGTAACCCTGATTTGGGCGTCGAGGACTTCCTGGAGACCGACGCGGGGTTCGTTTGGGTGGAGGTGGCGGGTGTGCGTGTGTACAGCTGCTACTTCTCCCCCGGCGATCCCTTCGATGTCTTTGAGACCCAGATCCTCCTCCTTGAGGAAAGCCTCAGTCAGGCCATCGGGCGATCCCTCATAGGGGGTGACTTCAACAGTAAGTCGCCCGTTAACATCGCCACAAATGCAAGAAAAGGAACTGGTAAGCGTAAGGGATTCTGTGCGTTGATTAGCATTGACATACGCAATGCGTTCAATACCGCGAGATGGGACATCTGCATCGAGGCGATGATGCGGAAAAAGGTTCCAGACTACCTGTGGCGAATGATAGATGACTATCTGAGCGACAGGTGGGTGATATACGAGGGCGACAAATGGTCTCTTCAAGAAGAGATGACATGTGGCGCTCCTCAAGGGTCGCGGGTGGGTCCACTCGTTTGGAACCTCATGTACGATGACACGATGGTCCCTCTCATGCTCCAGTCTGAACGGTTCTGGACGCTCATCGAGTCATTCGTCACACTTGTGATGAAGACGAGAGAACTTGATGGGCGTCGAGAGCGAAACAACGGGGAGGGGCAGTAGAAATCGCATCGGGGCCTGCACCCGCGGTCCTGCGTCTCGGGTAGACTTGGCTGTCAGCGTCGTTCGGGGGTGGAATCTGTATGTTTTCTCCCCTGGGTGGCGCGGCTAGTCGGTTTGCCTAGTGGGCGTGTGGCCGCGGATGTAGGTTCCGAGCGAACGGATGACGGAAGAGTCGTACGCGACTTTAATGGAACCAACCACCGGTGAAGTTTTTTGGTTTTAACAGGTATGACTAGACCCGTCCTAGGAGAGTCCTGTACAACGTCTATAAAAGATTTTGCCATTTTTCCTCCTCACAAAAAAAAAAAGTTAAAACAAATTTCAGGTGAAAAATTAATGATTTCATAGTATTCTTTATCGTAGTGCTAAATAATCAAAGTTGCGAAATACGGCATTCTGATTAAAATTGAGTCTTAGAAGTATTTTTTCATTCCCTTGATTGTAAATTTTTTTATATTAAGCCAATTACAATAAAAATTGATTTGCGGAATGTTTTAGCTGTGTCACGTATCAATGAGTGTTATATTATATATTATAATTATATAATACTATTATGCTATTATATCATATAACACGTTTTATTGTTGTCGCTTGGGTCAAAATAAAATTTGTATTTTTTTATAATAAATTATTATTAACATCAATTGTAATCTGATTCATTTGGCTTGTCCTCTACCCGGTTAATTGTTAATTTTAACATAGTTAACATAGTTAACATAGTTAGGGTAATTGGCTCTAGACTTTAGATAGGAAATGTATATTATAATTTAAAATTTAGGACGTCACAGCTGTCTTCATGTCAGATCTAATCTCAAAAATAAAAAATTCAGAATTCATATTCATAATTAATAATAAACATTTTTAAAATTTTTGAATATTTAGTGATTTTGGGACTAAGCCATATATATTTATTGACAAGAAGAATTCAAGATCATTTTCAAAGTATAAAACATATTGCTTTTTGAGAAAGTAAATTTTAAACTTTCGAGTTTTTTATTTCCCAATTTCTATATTAATTTCATTCTATTCATTTCAAAGAATCGATACGATAACACGAAGGGAGAAATATTTTCGCCTCATTTTTTTGTATATAAGGAAAAAAAAGATCTGACTACAATAGCATATGAACAGTGGTCATGCTTTTATAGCAAGTTTCGTTCTTGCTATCCTGGTGAAAAATCCATACATTTTAATCAGGGATGCCTCCATGCTAAAAAGGTACTAAGTTTCATGCTTTTAGAGCAGTTATCACTACACTGGAGGGCGACTGCTGCGCTCTTTATAGGTTAGCAGGTTTACTTTTTTGTGGAGAAACTGCTCTTCCATAATTGTGTGAGAGCTGCTGCCCCGCAGGAGGAAACGCTGTTGCCCCAAATAGATAATGCAGCTGCGAGTCATAGAAACTGAGATTTGACTGTATTTTTCAATGAATAAATCGATTGTCTTTATATTTCTGAAATTCTCGTTAATTATTATATATCTTTCGAAGAATTTGTTTAATTTCTTAAAATGATGTAGAACTATTCAAAATCTCAATATTCAGGCTAGGTTATTTGTAAGTAGATCGCAATGCACCAAAAAGTTTTTGCATTTGCTTGACGATGCAGTGCAACTACACTCCCTATTGGAAGGAGCGCTGTGCTCCTTCGACGTTAGTCAACTGCTACCCAAAAAAGGGGCAGTTGCTCACCCACAGAGGGAACGCAGCATGCCCAAATGTATAGTCGCACAACTCTCCTCCGATAAACGCAACAGCTCTACCGCTAGGGGCAGCATCTTTACCAAATTTGTTTCCGTGTATTCATAAAAAATAATTATCAAATATTTATTGAAGGTATGATTCAAATAATTCTTATTACAAATTGAATAATAAAGAATTTTGATAAGAATAAAAAGTTTAACAGCATCTAGAATTGAACCCACAGAATTCAGCGTATAAGGCAAGAGTTCTACTAGGTGAACGCTGCAACGCCTTGAAGCAGTTTGAAAAATGTATTGATTATGTTGTCATCTAGATCTTGATTTGGTTCAAGAGTTTCCATATTCTCATAAGTAAGTTTTGCATTTTTTACAATTTTTTCAACTGTATACATATCTGATGGATAACTCAATTTCTTATTAAAAGAACGTTGTGCTATATCCTGGTAGTATGTCTCATCTGGATTTACTTTTCGAATTACATCATGGCAATAAGATTCATCCATACCTAAATCTTCACTTTGAACACACGAGTTTTACCTCCGGATATTGTGCCTGTTGATGCTACTGAGTTCGTGCGGTTAATCACATCAGGTGATTCTTCAACTAAAGTGCTCTGTGGAACGATTTTTATTAGATTAGAATTCTTTTTATGCACAATAAATTTCGGAAATTTGAAGAAACAATTTCTTTCTGACTGCTTTCTGTTCTATTCTTCTTCAGCTAGTAAAAGATCTTCCTTTGCATCTTTTTCCGTAGATTATTTTCCTCTCTTTCATATCGGTTTCTACTTTGGCGTGTGGTAATAGAAGGGAATTTAATATTTTTTAACCTAGGATGAACCAATTCTTCCAAGCTCATTATAAATATAGACTTTAATTCATTCGGAATTGATCGAAATCTTTTTTATTATATTGGATATTCTATGCCATTTATGATTTAAACAATATATCGGCCAAATGTCCCCCGAGACTTGAGCCAAAAATGCGCCTCATCAGAAAAGATGATTTTTTGATGAAAATTGGGATCATTTTCAATTGATTCCAGAGCCCAATCCGCGAACTCCCGACGCAAACGATGGTCATTAGGCTTCAGTTCTTGGGCCAGAATCATCTTATAGGGATGCAGGCCAAGATCCAATCGCAAAATACGCCAGGTAGTCATCCTGGACAGGCCCAATTCCTGAGATCGGCGTGGCACGGACAATTCACGGTTTTCCTCGATACTGGCCTGTACGGCGGCTATATTCTGTGTAGAACGTGCGGTACGCATACGATTTTTAGGCTTAGTATCCAATAGAGTAAATTCACTCTCCAACTTATCGATTATTCGACGAATTGAGAGCGCGGATGGAGCAGAATGACGACCATATTTTGCACGATATGCTCTTTGAACACCGACAAAACTTCTCGAATTTTGATAAAATAATTGGACAATTTCCAAACGTTGTGGAAGCGTGAAACTACTCATGATTAAATGGCAAACCTTACTGATGACAACTGACAGCAGACGTCAAAAATTTCAGTTCAAATGAGCCCGATAGGGACATTCAAAATCATATCACCCCTATTGGGAAACCCTTTACTTGCAGACCACGAAGAGAAATATGGCATAAGGTATTCGAGAACGTAATCCAGAAAATTTTGTTGCCAGTATGGATTCTTCTATTGGCATTTTTCGCCCAATTTTTGAATTTCTACAAATTCGCCTTTCTCGCGACATTTGTTCGATGCATTCTTTGTGGCCTTATTGAAACAAGCCCAGTGTGGAGAACTGTGACGATACTTTTGGGTTTCAACAACAAAAAGAAATTCATCTTGTGTTCTGTCATCTGCACAATCAAGTTCATTATCTTCAGGTAGCGTTTCCTTCAAAACGTCTTTAACTGTTTCATTCAAATCTGAATGTTCATATTCAATACCGAACATGGTTACACCTTGGCAGGAAATATTCTTGGCAGTATCTAAATCAGTTGATTGTATCAATTTAGTGACCCACTTGAGTGAAAGAAAAATGTGTCTTTTTAGCATATGTAACTTCTTCTTTCTTTTGACAGTTTTCAAGATATGCAATGAACATATATGCAAAATCATAAAATACAAAGGGCCCTTGTCATCTTTTTTCAACAAGTAAAAAGTAAGCTTCAAGTATTGAGAAAAAGACATGTTATTAAATGCCCAGACAGCTGCATGAATAATTGCTAATCCAAAATCAGTTTCCATTTTCCTTATTACACAAGGATTTGTCTTTTGTCTTACAGCACGGGTAACGATACTTAAAAAAAGTGTTATGAAAGGAGCACTGAGATGTCGAAAGAAATTCTGCGACTACAAACGAGCTGCGTTTCTCACTTGCATTAAGAATTAAAACATAGTACATTAGTTTTCCTTTAACACCCTGTGGAAGGGCGACCAAACGACTTGTAGCATCCAAGTATGCCCACGTATCTTCAGGTGGTACGGAAACTAAATAATCTCTGTTTTTGCGTAAACATTACGACAGTGAAGGGTTTGATGCCATATTGTTGAATAAATCCTGTATTATTTTAAGATTTCTATTTTTCCTTGTAGTCATTTATTAATTTCATCACAAATTTCCAGAAATCTTTATCTCGATCGTTGCCTGCGTTATAATGACCAGAAATTTTTTGTAAAATTTGCAAACCAGGAGTGTTATTTACATTTCCTTGATCAAGAATGTCTTCTGAGACATTATTTAACATTTTCAAATTCATGACACTGGGAGATACTCCTTGCATCTCTTTCCCAAGTTCTAGACGTCTCTTTTGTCTTACAAATCTGCGATTGACATCGTCTTTATCATGGCTAATTTCACCACCTCTAAAAACTTTTAATTTTACATCAGAGAAAGGTTCATGAATTGGAAATTCGCATATAAACTTAAAATTCGTGCAAATACGGTTTTTGCATCGTGCTGCTACAATGAAATAGTTACCTTTTACTATTCCGGATTTATAAGCATAACACTTATGCCAATCGAATTTCAAAACACATCCCGGATATAAAATTACAAAAGCGTTATTAAATTCATCGCACTATCCTAATTTCATGCGAAGTTTATCAGTTTGCCAATTTGGGTGGAATGGATCATAGTTCATTCTACTTTCATGAGACTAAAGGGCATTGTAGAAGAATAGAAATTCATTTTACTATAAAAAGATTGTGAAGTGGATTTTACCTTTTCCGTAAAATAGACGGGCAAAACGGGATGAATTTAAATACTAAATCTTAAATATCCGTACATATATCTACCCAAAATATCTTGATAAAGATTTATTTTTTAGTGAAGACCCAACACTAAAGTAAAAGTATTACTATTCATAATTTATCGCTGTTAAATAAGAACTTTGGCTGTTTTAGACTTTCGATGAGTGTCTGCTGTATTTTGTGATTTGATTAAGGTATTCGACCAATCGTCTAGCAAATAAAATCACTCTAATCTAAATTATGGTTCTGTCCAATTGTGCCTACATGTCCCATTGTAACCAACTTTCCCCTACTAACAAATGATGCATTTAACTTATTCCAAAGTAATTCACTTAACATACTTCATCATTGATAACAGCAATCAATGTTAGAAGTTGATATACTTCCGGAATTCTCGGCGTCATTTTGAATGTGCCATCAATGTGGACTTCTTCTATGTCACTGAGTTCACGTAGAAACTTATTGTTGTAAAAAATTAATGAACTGGACTTATCCTTCGCCGTCATCAACTGTTGTTCCAAGTTCATTTTATTTTTATCATCACTTAAAAACAATAAACCATTATTATAAAATCTAAAATACATATTGACAAAGGGCGGTTCTTCTCTTCACTATCGTAAAAATGTTTCGACATATTTAATTTAATGCATTGGCTTCGATAAAGTATTTCACGTCTAATGATAAACAAAACAAACGATTTCGTCAAAAATTGACCGAGTAATAGCAATTTATGTTTTGAAAAACACTGATTTTCGATCATTTTTTATGACGAAAAATTGAGTGTTTTTATATTATATCTAAAAACTATTAAGGTTGCATAAAAATTGTATTAAGATAAAAAATGGGCCATGACAAATTCTACAAAACGGTATTTTTGTTTTTGTGAATGACCGAAAAAAAATGTCATCACGATTTTCGTGCGCGGACAATAATAATAAAAAAAGCATTAAAATATTGAGGAAATTGAGGTACCAATGTAATATACTTTTTAAATAAATTCTATACTTCTAATTCGTTGATTCTGATTGGTCAAGTGAGGTACCGCTTGTCAATAAATAGGCCCACTCCTTTTTTAATAAATTATTGCTAAGATCTTCTACGAATCTGGACTGAGGCAAAATTACTGTACTTCCGTTATGCTTTATACTTTATTCCCGGTGAATTTACGGGGCTGACAGCTGGATTAACGTGAGTTTTCAATACTACATTGGCGGTGGCAGCACGTTAACCTATGGAACTAAAGTTTGATAAAAAAAAATTTTTTCATAAATTTACTAAAAAGTAACAGAATTTCCTGAAATTCTGTCTTAAGTTTAGGAGGCTGTAGTTAAATAAAACTCCACTCACATGGACTCCGATTACAGTCGAAATGTTTGAAAGTATGTGACTTCCTGAGTTATCATTTCTGGACCCTAAAGCCAATTATTAACAACAACATCGTATAGAATTTTAATCTACTATCACCATGTAATTAGGAGTGTAGATTTTTAACCTTAATTTCTTATTTTTTTCAAATAAAATATTTTCCACTTAATTTTTTAATTTATATAGTTGATTTACGTACTACACAATTTTTTAAAAACTTTTTTATTCGAAATAAATATTTCATATTTGTATTTTATATAAGAGAAATCGTAAAGTGTAATTTCGTATGCAAATTTAGATGTAATTTTAGTTTTTTTGAATATTAAAACCTTTTATTCACAGTTTTATAATGAAATTTATATGCGATTAATATTACGTATTTCAAAAAGTTTTTAGAGTATTTTATTTGAATGAAATTTTTTTCAATGTTGCCTTATACCAGAGAAGAAACTCTACTGTATAATTTCGAGTGTATAATTAGATATAATTTATGTATTACTTAAGTATTTTAATATTTTATTTTTTAAACTCCAATATCATATTTTATCATTCCTCAATATATAATATTCTCTACATAATTTTCTAATTGAAATATTTGATTTGCATAGCTAAAAAATATTGAAATTGATATTTTGTTTTGAAAGTTTGAAAATTTATTGAGTTTGAATTTCAATAGAAAATCATGTTTTGAGTCTTTAAATCATCCTAGAATTCAAAATAAAATGTTTAGATATTCATTTTAGGTGAATGTTTTTAAAAATATCAAAGAAAGAAAGGTAATATCTTAAATGATATATTTGGTGATTTTAAATTTGTCGTCTGCTTCGCGCCACTTTAACACGAAGTCGACAGAAACATAATTTTTCTACTAGCGGGCCATAAAGTGGACTTTATTGCCCCGTGCGGGGCAAACAAATCCACTTTCTGACCCGCTAGTAGAAAAAAAATCGTGTGCAACACGGGAAAAACATTTATTTTACTCGTGTGGTTGTTACCCTCGCTTTGCTCGGGCATCAAACTTCACACTCGCAAAATAAATTTTTTTTTCCCTAGTTGCACAATGTACTATTTCGATCTAGGCTCAACAGACGAAAGCGTGAAATCGAAGCGAGGAAGTGGGGACACACCGACACGGCGCGCTTGATTGTGTGTGCTCCCACATGGGAGCGTGGTGGGGGCCGCCAGCTCCCACGATCTGGGATCACTAGAGTGGTCATGCCTAGTTACCAATGCAGGGAATCGTGATTTTCTGTTTTTTTTTTGTTTCAATGACAATAAAAGAAGTTTGTTTCCAAATGATCCATGTTTGAAATTATATGCATGAATAAGCTCATGCTAATTCTTTTGCAGCGAATGTGAACAAATGACTAAGTAACAACTGTCACATATCCATGACTATTCACAGTTATCATCTCGGATGTCATGTTTTTCAACGTATATACTATTAGGAACAATGCAAGACATCTTCAAGAAAATGGTTTCCGGGACAATGGCTATTATTCAGTCATTTCGCAATACTTTGCTACAAAATAACTAGTGTAAGTTTATTAATAGATTCATTTTCAATCAAAAATAATTCATAAACGAAAATGTATTGGTCTTTTTAAAATTAAATTCCGGAAATCTCTTCTCCTAACCATAAAGTAGGCAACGTGGGGCAATTTCTACACGGGGTATCATATCTACGATGGTAGTTCCAAAAGTACCCGACCTAACAATGTCAATATACAATCTACAACACTTTTTGAAATGCCTGCCATGTCTGCGAACTTGCGCACTTTTATTCGACAGTCATCCAATACCATTTTGTGGATTTTCTTCACCATTTCTGTCGTGGTCACTTTGTTTGGTCGATCACTGCGATGTTAGTGTTGGGCAGCTTGTACGACCTCGTTTAAACTCTGCCACCCAATACTATATTGTTGTAAATGAAAGAGCAGACTCCCCCAGAATATAATCTAGCTTGACTTTGATATTGGTTGAACTAAGACCTTTCAGATGAAAGTATTGTATCACATAACAATGACCAATTTTTTCGACGTTTACAAATTGACTGAGAGCGTTTACTATTGGTGGCTGTTAAACAAATACTACAGGTACTTCTGGAACTACCCCGTACATACATCATATTGCAGTATTTTATAGATGGTTTTATATAAAGGTTTTCTATTTATTTGAGATTAGATATTATACGTGCACGAAGTATATAACGAAAAGGTGTAAAAGCCGAGCTATCGTCACTGATGGCATTGTTCGAGTCTCAGTTACACGTGAGACGCATGCACGAGATTTAACGGCAGTAGACAGAAGAAACTTTGGTAATGAACTAAAAAGTAAAGCGAGAGATCCAAAAAATATTGTGAAACCAGCAAAATTAATTTTCGACGAAGCTTATCGAGAGGCGTACGTTTATACTAAACTATTTCAATTAAAGATTTTCACAGCTAGTACTACCAGTGTTACACAATATTCCTAGAATATTTGCTCTCTAAAATTTATTGGAGTGAAATTTCAACCCTAATGGAAAACACCACTCTGTTGATGATTTAACATTTTTAGCTCCTTTTGTACAATAGATTTCCGGGTACAGAAATACCAGCAGGTGGTTTTAAAAAGCATAAACACCTGATTATGAAAAATAGAGTTCATCTGGAGATTGAACCACAAACGCTAAGTGATTATCAGGATATTTTAAAAAGGATTTGATTGCTCAACACTTTCATTTGACGGAAAAACTAAAATATCCTTGAAATCAATCTTGAATGTTTCTGAACATAGTAAGATATTTCTAACATAGTAAGAATATTGGAATATTGGGCATTTTCTAAACATTATAGATTCTCAATCACTGAAAAGAATAGTTAGTTAATTCAACTACATACTGTAATTTGTAAAATATGCCACTGCCACGTTTTTATTTGACACAACTACTACTATATAAAATAAAATATTTCACAAGCTGTAGTAGTGAAGGTTCAATTAACTATTTTTTTCAGTGTTTATTTACAGAATTTAATCGACATACAGTAGGGATGAAAGTATTGGTCATTTTCGAATGTCCGAAAATATCTACCTTGCTAATAAACCATGTATAGAACCCCGTCCCTGTTCCTGTATTAGTTATTGCATAAGAAATATGAACAGGTCTCGTAAAAGAAAAGCTACACGTTCAGCATAAGAAATTAAGACCCGAAACCGTACAGTAATATGCAGAAGATGAAGGAATCCTCATGAGAACCTGTACATGCTCATGGACGTCGTGAATGGCCCCCAAGGATGATGAACGGGAACTTTTAAAAGATACAGCACAGTTTGCCGCATATTGGTTTCATTATGTTGCTTCATATTATCAACAGCTATTGGCAAAAATATTGTTGATAGTTCCCCTTCTTCTAATAGCCACGAATATTCAAATTAGTAGCGAGCAACTCAGCCCGCTGGCGAACTCTGGTGGACTGGTTCTATGAAAGTTCGTGCATAGGATACCATAGAAGATCACGTATACCTACAAACGTGTATAAAACTAGTCCACCAGGCTTCGCCAGCGGGCTGAGTTGCTCGCTACTGATTTGAATCTTCGTGGTGATAAAAAAAGAAAACTATCAAAAACATATTGTCCCTAATAGCTCTTGATAATATGAAGTAATATGATGAAACCAATACGCGGGAAACTGCTAGATCCTTTACAAGTTCTCGTTCATGATTCTTGGTAGCCATTCAGGACATCCATGATCATGCACTTTTATATGATTTTCTGCATGTTCCTGTATGGTTTCGTGTCTCAATTCCTAATGCTTAACGTCTGGCTTTTCTTTTACGAGACCAAGTCATATTTCTCGTGCAATAACTAATACAATAATTCAGAAGGATAACACATCTAATGTAACAGTTTTCAATCTAATATCAAATTTATTTTTAGGCAGTGCCTTTTGCATGGGTCCTGATTGAATTGGAGTCTTTCTCAGTCCACCAATCATTATTTGACGTAATTTTTAATGAAATTGCGAAAAACATAAAGCCAACATCAATAATGATAAATTTTTCCAAATATATTGCACCGGTAATATTGTCTTCATTAAACTAAGAGCAAACAGTAAAACATCTTTTCTATTATTACGGCAAGGTAGATTTTTTTTTTTCAATTTATACAATAGTTAAATTGATTAAATTTTTCTTCCTAAAGTGGAAGCTTCGCCTTCGTGGAAATTTACACATTTTTCAAACTGATATTTTCAACAAAAAAACTGGATCTCTGGAAGATTAAATGATAAAAAATACATTTCATATCTATGCAAATGTTACAAATCGCATTGCATTATATACCATTTTGTTCCTTTTCATGACAGATGAATGGTCGAATAGGTAACAATGAAATATATTATTATTTTATCTTCCAGGAATCCAGTTGTCTATTCGAAATAGAAGCAAGAAATAGAGAAAATAGAATTCATCTCCATGTCAACAGCAACAAAAAAAGTAAGTTAAATAAAAATTATTTTCAAGAAATTCTACTTTCTTATGATCTTTTTCTTCTTCTTTCTACTATTTTTACTTTAATATTAATTTAAATAAGTCACTGGGTGCTAGTAATCATCCTGGTATCGTGACTTATATTTTTTGATTGAAATTTTAAAATAAACTCTACCCTTTTCCACAAATCCTGAGGTAAAGACATCTGATGTGCTCCTTTTTAAAGTGATGTTCGATTTGTCTGAACCTCACCTTACAATAATTCCCACAATGTGTTAGAATTAAAGTCATAAAATTTATAATAGGGATTGACAAATTTTTCCCGAGCTATTAGGATTAATTTCCTAGGCTCAAATAAGTTCAGAAAAGCGTCCTAGACGTTACACGGGTATTACATGTATGTATATAAAGCAGCCATGTGTACGTGGTTTCCACATTTATAATACACGTGTTTTGCACCTTCTTTACATAATTTGTGTTCCTTTGGATTTGACTTACTTATGAGTAGAATTACCGAAATTCCCAAAAACCAGAAAACGAGAAAACCGATACCAAAATAAATAATTCAATTTAAATTACTATCGGAATTTGATCAAGGAATGCGTCTTTATTAAAAAGAAGTTATTTATGAAATGAATAAATAGTTTTTCCGTCATAACTCATCTTTCGATTATAAAAACCTATTTTCCGGCTACAGGGCATCGGACAATGTGGACATTTTATGATAAATGAATCAAACTTGACACAAAAGTCGTACTTTCTCATATAATGGAAATGTCAAAAGGTACCTCGTATCAAAACGAATAGATTAGTCTATAATAGCTGTAAATTTCTATTTAAAATTTTAAAAAAGGTTCCAGAATTTATCATTATAATTAATTAGATGAGTTATAATTTTTTATAAATTTTTTTCAGCTATTATTTATATGTATGGTTTTTGAGTTTTTGAGCATGCGAGTTGATACAACTTTCTTTCTGTAGGAATTGTTTTCCATGACAAAAAAATTAAATGTCTTTCCTGAAGACATGGATTCACCATTTTTACGGAAACTTTTAGTTCTCGCGTTGCTTTCACCAGATGCTACAGAAGAAATTTTATAATTTTTATTTTGTTAATTAAGTACAGATATAGGTGGAGACTTAATTAGATCGGAAGATATTAAATATTTTTGAGCGCGCGACGTGTTTAATCATTTCCGAGTCGAGCCGCAACTAGCCTTCCTCGAGACATAATGTGCTTTTGGTCGACTCGGACATGATTAAAAAGTCGCGCGCTCAAAAATATTTAATATCTTCCGATCTAATTAAGTCTCCACTTTTGTTAAATATGCGCTAGTTATATTTAGACATAGCGCATATGATACTATTTTTTCAAAAATTTTCTACTGAGAGAGCAAACATGCAAAAATTGTTTAAACAATTAAATTGCTTATATATGTAGTTAATTAACAAAATAAAAATTATAAAAATATTTATCTGAAAAAAATGCAAAAATTGTTTAAACAGTTAAATTGCTTACATCTGTACTTAATTAACAAAATAAAAATTATAAAAATATTTATCTGAAAACCTAACGTAATAAGCTAGGAAATGAAACAAATGCGAAATCGATTAGATTATTTCAAGCGAAGATAATGAATTTTAGGCACAAGATAATTAAGCATTTTATCCAATTTTATCAAAAGTTTAAATTAATTTATCTCTCAAAAAAAATTTTTTTTTGAAAATCCCGATAAAAGTGTTGGTTAATTTATTAAAAAGAAGCTGTAAAAAAAAATTTGTGCGAATCTAAATTCTGAACTCAAAATGGGTGTACAATTTGCAAAAGTATTTGCGTATTTAAGAATTATCTTCGAAAATTGTATGATTGTGCAATGTCAAAATAAGAAAAATCCCAAATGACGTTAACCATTCATAAACTTTTAAAAACAGACTAGAAGTATGTACATCATTAGATTCCTCTTGATTTTTATATATCGATTTAAAAAAATAAACGTCAAATTTGGTCGATTAGAAGCCGAGATAAGTGTCAGTGAAGAGCGCGCGACGATTTTGAAGGCGCCGAATCAAGTTTTTGCGCCAAGCTGACTGTTCCCTCCACTCCGATTTTTGCCATTCCCACGCGCGTTTGCCTAGCTGTTAGAATTAATTGCACATAGATCGTCAAAGTAATCGGTTTTCTTCAACAATATATCGAAAGTAAATTGATAAAACTATATGCTGGAATTTTTTTTTTCGTTTAATTGTTGCTGAAATCTCTCACATGCAGCCCACTTTGGGATTCAATAACTTCAGATTGGAAGGTCGAATTGAAGCGTTCAAAGCGCTGAAAGATTCGTTTTTGCAAGCACTTTCACAGGGTCTTTTAAGATTTGGAATTTGTCAAAAAAACCGCGGAGTTATTCATTTTGCAATTAATGTAAAAATTACAACCCCCTTTTAAATAATCGTTTGGATGTGTTAAAAAATAAAAACCACTCATCTAATCATTGAATATGATAGTTTTATACTCGCAATATGTGTAAAAAAATCATGCTATGTGTGAAAAAATTTTCCTGGTGTATATGTTAATTCTTAAAAGTTATGTTATTTTTAAAATTCTTAATAAACAATTACATTACTCGGTAACTAAAAGACATATTGAACTCGAGTTTTCGGCATTCGAAAGGTAAAGAATTAAATATTTTAAAGGCAAAACAACCATTTAGATGTATTAATATTTTCAATTTTAAATGCGCGTGCAAAAAATATCTATTTTTCGACTTTTTTTATTTATTGTTCAGGCACTGTGGCGGAGGAAAATTAAATCTTTTAACTTCAAACCACAGCATTTTGTAGCAAATTTTGTGCTCTACGACTTTGCTCTAATATAATTTCATCATAAAATTAATATTTTAAGAGTAAAATGAGAAAATGTATTTTAAAAATGGCCTATTTTCGCACTTTTTGGCTTTGAACATTTGTTTCACAAAACAAGTTTCCATGCTAATTCGACTGGACTAATAATGATGAATACAGTTTAAAGTTCCTTGAAAAACAATGAATAATCTTCATAATGAGTAAAAATTTAACAAATTAACGATTTAACTAACATGAAGTGTAATTTAAAAAACTAGACTGTTTTCCTTTTTCAAAGAACATTTTAAAGAATTCATCTCGGCACAACTTCTAGACAGAGAATATATAATATTTAATTTTGATAACTCATGCCCAAAAATCAGTTCATATATTCTTAACGTCGATTACATAAGTATAGATATATTTTCATGTTTTAAAATATATTTTACATGGTTTTTAGAGCCGGAAATCATTTTCAAATGCTGCCGGATCTTCACCTCAAGACATGAAATCTTTTCTATTTCCCTTAAATTAATATTACAAAATATATTTTACATGGTATTTAGATCAGAGGATAACTACTGAAATCTGTCGAACCTTAAGCTCTGTAAAGAAAACTTTTCTATTTCCCTCAAATCTAATAACACAAAAACACAAACGGTAGCCGACAAGGGAAGAAAAATAATCGTATTCACTATGATTGAAAACAAGTTTCACCGAAAAATGAATAATGTTGTTGATCGTTTTATACTTCACAAATGCATAGATTTCTGAAACAAAAGAAATATGAGTGATCGTCTTATGCTTCAAAACTGCATGAAATTCAGAAACAAATGACAATGTGAGACAGCGTTATGTTACTTGATTATGAATTTCATACAGTTCTGAAATATAAGACGATCACGATCCGATCGAAAAACATGCTCGCTCTAGCAAACGTTGAATATTTTAATATGGATAAATGGCCAGTACAACATTTAGTACAAGTTTCCGGAAATTGAAAAGAAGGCTACGGATTGAACGCATAATCTGAATTTAAAGGCTGTAGCAGGATAAGCATGGTCTGGGTGCCCCCGCTCGGATTTGATCCATATTGCCAGGGCAAGTGGCTCCCATTACAAGATAAATTCACCCGAAGTATCAACTTGAAATTTTTTTTTTTACAAAAGTTATGAACAAATTTTGAAAAATCAAAAAATCTAATTTTCTCGAAAACGGCTTAACCGATCTTCATGACTAAAATATATGTTATAGAGGGTACTAAAGAGGTTCTGAAAAAAATTCAAGAACCCATTCCGTTTATAAAAAAAGGGTAAACATTTTTTTTTAAATTTTTGAATAATTTTTTTAATGTGAATTACTTCTTGAACAACCACCATTTTTTCTATATCATGCTCAAATTCAAAGTGACAATATACATTTTCTCGAAAAATTTCGGAGAGGTACTTCATAGTTAAAAAAAATAAAAACTTCTTTGGCCCCTACAGTGTATGGAACAATTGATACCCTGTGACTCATTGAAGCAATTGTTTCTCTATACTCATGAAAGTTTTACGTTGATCACGTACAATATTTCATTTATTTTTACGTATTTGCTGCATAGTGGACGACATAGTAGACTTTATATGAATGCGAGGGTGTATCAAAAATTATTTGCACCCTGTCTGTGCAATTGATCGTTATCAATTAAAAAAAAAAAAAAACATCTCTACATGATCGCCTTGTTTTCAATACACTTTATCCGCCCGTCAACAAGCTTTTTCTTTCAGTTACAAAATTCAGTTTATATATTTCCCCATATATCTCCTTCTCGAAGCTTGTACCCTTAACCTACGGTTTTCCCTTCCTGAGAGTACTACTGCGCAGGCTTCGAATGCCGCACGAGCTCGTTCGCAAAACGCACCTGATTTTCAATTGTTTTGATTCATGCTCAATAGATGTACTTATCTAAGGTTCGCGTTTTTATTTCATTCTCAGTTGTAATCGTTTCCTGATAAGTTGTAAGATGCTGTTATACCGCGTTTAAACTACAGGAAGGTATACCTATTGGAAACAAATGATACTTTTTCCAAACTGCCGAATGAATGTAATCGTGCTACAACTGAGAATGAAGTAAAAACGCGAACCTTAGACACGTACATCTATTGAGCATGAATTAAAACAATTGAAAATCAGGTGCTTTTTGCGAACGAACTCGTGCGGCATTCGAAGTCTGCGCAGTAGTACTCTCAGGAAGGGCAAAACGTAGGTCATGGGCACAAGCTTCGAGAAGGAGATAAGGTAAAAGCACCAATAGCCGGACAGAGCCATGAATTTTTCTCAAAATTAGAGATTTATGAATCACTTATCGCTATTTTGGTGTACCGTATACAATCCGCGAAACGTACCCTTTAAAAAAGTGAAAAATTTGTTGAATTAGAAATTTAAACTATTAAGCAAGTAACAATTACATTCACCTTCATTTTTCATTTTAATACATGTTACACTAAAGTCAAATTCTTTATATAAACCATAATATTTTTCAAAATTAATAAACATTTTCCTTTAATTAAATATTTTAAATTCGGTTATTAGGTCAATGAAAAGTCGTTTTGCCTAATAATCGAACGCGTGTCCGGCGTTACATTGCATTGCTTTTTGAGGCAGAAACAGGAAGAGACAAAGAAGAAAGAAGCTACGCTAAAAAACAAACAAGAACAGAAAGAGAAGCTGCATTAAAGAAAAAACAGGAACAGCAAGAGATACGAGTTTTTATGCATACATTGGAATCTAATCTAGTACTTATTGTAGTTGTTTGCTGCGCTAGTTGTACGAAGCGGGCGCAAATTGGCGACTAGTCCCGGCCATTTTGATTTTATCGGTCTTGTGTAGTAGTCAGTGCTAACGCTGTACGAAGAAGAAGAATAAGAAATAGATTGCGTTCCGCTGTAAGACTATAATGCGCATGCGCAGTTCAATTTCTACATTGTATTCCTCTGTAACGGAATATACAACATTGCTTTACTCTCAGCTGTAACGGAAAAACGAGTTTCCGCGGCTGAGGCACATAATAGTAGATTGTGTACCAAGGGCGGCATGGTGGCGATTGTGACGAGTGTGAAGTGTACCTGCCCGAGCGTAGCGAGGGCGGTATTCACACAAGTCACATCGCTACCATGTCGCTTGAGGTACACACGACGTTTTGTGTCCAAATTGGTGGAAAAAGTCGCGTTGCGTGCGAGTGCGTAGTTAGCCGGGGGCAGTCAAGTTTCGTGCGGTATGAACATTTTGCCCGTTGAAGCAGGCGGTATGAACATTATCGCCCTTTGAAGCGGGCGGTATGAACATTTCGCCCGATTTTGACGCCGAGGCACAATTGACTGCATGTCGCTCTACGCACAAGCATGCAATGCGACTTTTTCCGACCGTTTGGACACAAAATATATATTGTCATTTTGAATTTGAGCATGATATAGAAAAAAATGGTGGGTATTCAAGAAGTAATTCACATTAAAAAAAAATTATTCAAGAATTAAAAAAAAAATTTTTACCCCCCTTTTATAAACGTAATGGGTTCTTGAATTCTTTTCACAACCTATTTAGTACCCTCTATAACATATATTTTAGTCATGAAGATTGGTTAAGACGTTTTCGAGAAAATTAGATTTTTTGATTTTTCAAAATTTGTTCATAACTTTTGTAAAAAAAATGTTTCAAGTTGATACTTGGGGTGAATTTATCTTGTAATGGAAGTCACTTACCCTGGCAATATGGATCAAATCCGAGCGGGGGCACCCAGACCATGCTTATCCTGCTTCGGCGTTTTTATCTACATAATTATTCTTCAGAAAAAAACAAACAAATCGACTTGTTACGTATAAAAAAAGTAAATATGTCGAATTACAGAGCACTGAAATTTTAGTACATTTTTAGCACTTTATTCAAGTTTTTTAAGAATATCTCAAAAACCGTTATAGATATGACTGAAGTCAGACGACATTCGCCAACTTCGTTGAAAAACGCACCGAAATGACCAGCGCTGATGCCGAATAACAAATTTTCACTGTTAAAAAAAATTGTTAAACAATTTTTTATTAACAATTTTAATTGCAAATATCTATTATATTAGGCGTGATATCAACAAACGGAAGCCAGATTCGCGTTCACCATTGGAAAGTACTTCAGAAACTGTTGGCGTTTTATCATTAATAACTAATTGGGCATCCTTCTTTTAAAAAAAATTTCCGGCCGATTTGCGAATTTCTAAGTTTTTTTTGTTCATTTTATCCGGTTTTCCATATGCAGTGAATTATACATATTTTTTCAATTCGTGTTGTTGTATACTGGACTTCTTTATTTTGAATTGCAAGCGATGAGATAATTTTTTGAGTTTTATGGTTATCCTTATTTTAATTATCTCCAATATTTTTACCTTTTATATAAATTTTGAATTAATATTTTAATTTATGGCACTGAAGAGAGCCTCCATATGTGACCGAAACGTTTGCCTTCCTTTATTGCGTTTTTATATTCTCATCATGGATGAGAAGGTATTGGTTTTTTAAATATATAACACTGATAATTTTCAATCGAAGAAAATAAAAAGAAACTGACCCTATGCCGAAAAAATGAGAAATTAACAAAAATTATGTGAATTTTGGGTCAATATAATAGCAGGCATGTTATCAAACATGTCACTTTACAATTTTAAAATGGCACATTCAATATAGAGGTGGAATATCTCATATTTCTGACTGTTTTCAGAACTAATTAAATTTGATAATACTTTTTTAATGTGATACTTAATGTCACGAATACTAAAATAAAATTATTATTTTTTTTTTTTAAAGATGAGTTTATTATTATTTTTTCAAAGCATCTCAGAATAAAACTACATTCAGAAATAAACAACTTTACATTTTTTCTTCATTTCTGAACATACTCAAATAATATTGAGTATAATTACATATACCATATAGATATTATAATAATTTATAATTCTATGAAGCCTTGCTTGCAAATTCAATCTAAAATGGATTGTCCGTAAAGCTGATATAGAAAATCTTTTTCTTCAAAAATATACACTTTCGTCCAATCGTAAAAATGACCATAACCGTCTTGAATTTCTTATCTATGTTTAGGACAATAGTCTTCTTCAAGGAGGAAAAAAACCTCTCAGGATAGCATTTGAAAAAAAATGTCAGTCTGCAAAGCCACATGTCCCGAGTTTTATCAGGAGTTTAAAATACTTTTGGTATGTGATACATTGTGTTAAGGGAGTCGTCTACCTTCGCGCCTGAATTTCGGGCGTATTTTTCACGATGGATTGCGAAAAAACTACACATGGTATTGACACAAAGTTTTTTTTATTTAATTAGTACATTATTAAAATTTAAAAAAAAAACATATTTTTTTTTGTTTCGTTATCTTGGCCTTGACGCGTCCTTGAATCGATCTCTGCCGGCGCGACATAGTAGACTTTGTGGCACGATTTCTCAGCTTCAAAACCTTGAAACATGAAAACAATCATATTTTTTTACTTTTTACTAATTCGACTACAATAAGACACAAGCTTTTTGAAATATTTTAGAATTTAAAAAAATGGCAGCGATTTGAAAAAAAGTTCAATTTTCTACCCTGTTTTTCTAGCTTAAAAAAGCTGTAAAAAATGGAAAAAAAATTTTTGTTTAAAAAGCTCGTGTCTAATCATAGTGAGACGTTTTTTGAATACGAAACAATTTACAAATTTCCAATATCTTCGATAGTTCCGTCAAAATCGTGCTAATAATTTAAAAAAAGACTACTTTCGAGAAAACGCATTTAAAGATAAATGATGAGGTCGGTAGTATTTGAACCAGCATGTTTTCTAATAAATCCTTCATAAGGATCCTCCATTCGATTTTTTGAAACCGCGAAGGTAGACGACCCCCTTAAGGAAGTACCGGGAATTTGTTATTCAAAAGGCCCGCGCTAACGATGTTTCAAAACTCATTTTTCCTTAAGTTTGTAGCACTATACTTAATTACTATGCCAGAAATGAGCGTGATCTGTTAACCAGTTTGCTCACAGCAGCTGGTTTAACCAGTCTACTTCAATAGTGCATGACAAATTTTACAATGAACAAAGAGTTTGTCTTATATTTTGTGTTGCGAATGGAATTTTGTGTCACATTTCATCTGTTGCATAAGCGAAAGTTGGAGATGGCTTTTCAGCGTCATTGATGCGCTAAAAATGGGAAAAACAGTGAAAAAAAATCCTCAAAGCATCTTTGACCATGAAAATGTCTATTTCGCGGTGAAATTTTAGCTTGCAGCACAAACGCAGTGAGCTTCAACATATCGCAGAAACTCATCTCATCTTCAAAAATACTTGAATGTAAAAAAATTGATTAGGATCTACAAGAGGATTAGCACTCGTTTTTTCATAATTTATTATTCCCCAGGATTTTCACAGTATGTATATAATTTTTACTATTGTCCTTTTTCTTCACTATTGATCGAACAGTGTATCATACTTTTATGTGTCTCCAGCGCGTAAACTCGTGTTTACGCTACAGTTGAGAGTAGCGTAATTTTGTGTATTACGAAACAGAGTAATGGGATGTAAAAATTGAACTTTTTTCTGTGTATATGATAAAACTCTTATGATGTAATTTCATAGGTACTTGCAGAAGATAATGCGTGCACGAGGATTCACACATACGCACTGACATTTAAAGTTGTGTAAGTTTGATCGCTATATGAAATCGAAGCGTGCATTAACGAACTTCTTAAAAATTGACATCATGCTCAGATTTGATGTTTTTCTCGATTCTATATAAAAATATTTTGAAAAGCATTCACCTGAAATAAATATGTGAAAGAATTTATATAATTTTGGGATGTTTTAAACACTTCAAAACATTTTTCAGTAAAAATTAATATTAATGCGTGTTTATAGTTACAAGACCAGATATACAAAAATGTTTAGCTTCTTGAATTTAAGCTTCGATCACAAATTTTAAATGCTTAAACAGATTTTAAAAATTTGTATACCTTTATAAAAATTTCAATTAGAAAATTAGGAGCAAGATTTTTCTTAGTGAGAAGATAAATATGACAAGTAAGCTAATTTAAAGCGATATTGAGAAAATATTTTTCAATTGAACTTTTACTTATGACGTGAAATGTTTTCTATGTGAGCAAATACATAAAAATAACTCCAAGTTATTATTAAAAGTTTTCAAATAGATAATTTCTAAATGCTTAAACTTTTTTTATGAATAACGATCTCTCCTATTTCGTATGAGATCATGAGTCATAATAATGGAAATTCTTAAGGTCTAATTGCATGTCTTTTCCTGTAACCTCATTTTTAACGGCGCACAGTGGGCTGAATTGGACATTTACTATTCAAAATCACCTACAGCCAACAATTTTTAATCAATTTTTACATTCTCTTTATTTGAGAAGATATAGGTTTTTATATGAAAAATCACTTTATGAGTTTTTATCAAATTTTTACGCTTTGATATCCCCTAAATCAGATAAAACGGTTCTTACGAAAGTGTCTGTCTCGTATGCTCGACATGACAACTCTCCATAGAATTATCGGATTGTATTCAGCTTTTGCATACCTTATCGGAGCCCAAAAAGTAATGACAAGTTACCTCAACAGCCACATCCAACTAAAAATTACAGACACATTTATGAAAAATTCATCGCGAATATAATGTAGTCGAAAAAGAATTTGAGTCGCGGCTTCAATATAATCACTTACAAATCACTAATAAAATTCTCAGTCAATTCTTCGATAATATCGTTGAAATCTGGTCCACAATCAATGCGTTCGATTGATGTCTGTGATTCAGCATTTCTTAAGTCAATATTTTCAACGAGGATGACTTCACGAGATGTCTGCCTATTGATTTTAAAAATTCAAAGCTTTTGGATTAAAGCAAATGAACCCTTGTTTCATCAGTTTGAAAAAACAAATTAATTATATTAAACTCATACAAAATATATTCTAAGAAAGCTAAGAACGCTTTTGTCTTTGGGTCTTCTAACTTGCATTCAAGGTTTTGGAAAGTTGCATTTGACGATTCTGTGAAGCATAAATCCAAAAAATATTGTGATAAAGATGGATACAATTTACGTACTCCTTTGACGCAGGTGTGGCGAACGAGCCACCGCGGTTTTGAATAAGGAAGAATTTGAAGAGTGGTCACTTGATAAAACGCTGTGAGCTCCTGAAATGTTTCAGAGCGTTTAGTACTGTTCATATGATGAATAATTTCTTACAATAATTTATCGATGTAGGACGAAATGCTTCTTTCACAAGAGCTGCTCGCAGCCAAATCAAGTTTGTGACATATGCAAGGAACTACAATTATGCTGGGATTTTCTTGAAGAATCAACGTTTTAAACGAATTTTTATTCCCGATCATTACCGAAGCATTATCGTAAAACACGGCTAGAATATTCGAAAAAGGAATCTTATTTTCTACCATGTAATCTTTAAAAATTTTAAAGATACCTTCCGCATTTAATTTTGTAGAATCTAAATCGAATAATCTTGTTAATTCAGTCACTACATCTAAAGTTTCAGGCTTGTCCCGCAATGTGTCCCAAGATTCATACATATCGTCGATGCGCGTACGTTCTGATATCATCAACGCGTTGTTACCAACAGTCGCAGGTGGAATCGCACGCTGAAGCGCACTAAAACGCGAATCAACGAAACATGCGACAGTTGGTATTAATGCGTTAATGATGTCAGACTGTACACGCGTCAACGATATGTACGAATCTTAGGACACATTGTGGGACCAGCCTCAGGATCAACGAACCTCACAAGAAATGTCATCAATTTTACCGATCCGTTTGGATCAGTTGTTTCATCAACAAAAACGGAAAATTTTTTTTTCTCTATAGCATCTATAATTTTCGAATCTTTTGAAGGTCGAAGAACATTTCTTACAATTATAACATCCTTACTTTTCCCCTGTTTTCCAAACATTTTATTTATCCAGGGTTCGGTAGTAGTGGGGGAGTAGGTAATGAAAGAATATCGGAAACGGATATTTAATATTAATTTATCAGAATTTATTTATATAAAAAGTTAAACATGAAAATTTGCAAAAGAATTAATTATAACATAATATTTAGTCTGTGTGTATGTGTGTGAATGAATATAAAACAACAGATGGTGTGCCGGTGTCAATGTGTGTGTGTGTGTGTGTGTGTGTGTGTGTGTGTGTGTGTGTGTTGAAGTGGGTGCGCGGGTGCGCGAGCACAGGCCTAGCGGTTTGGGCTATGGACCGGTTATCGTTGACATTATTTCATTTCTGTAAAACAAAACACAACAAAATCGTAAGGGCTACAAGATCGGCGGTTTACAATGTATTGTCGTAGCCCGATTCCCCTCGGGGGGCGCGTTCAACCAAATCTCTCATCCGGTTGCTCGTTTAGTCGGTCACGGTCTAGTCTCGCTCGTTTAGGGAGGGGCGCCCTCAGCGGTATCTGAGCGTTGGCGCCCCACCATCGGTGCCTCGGCCATGGTGGTATCACCAGGTTACTGGTGGGTCGGTCGGTCGGTAATTCCCCAGGTCATGCCCGGTCACCGGTATTTGACGGCACCCGGCCCTGGGCGGGGCCTCGGCCATGGCAAAATCCAGAGGGCCGGGGGTACTGGCGTGAAGGTCGGTCGGTATATTCATCCGGTGAGATGGTCGGGTTTACGATGCCCCGGTGAGAACCGGGCGAGGCGTTTATCAGGTGCGCCTGACGTCACGCACCTGACGCTGGGTGCCAGCTCTCATCGAGAGTCGACCATGGGGGAACCCATCGATCGATGCTCGGTGTGGCCGAACCATGACGACCGGTGTCGGTGAGTTCCTGGCCTCGTATCTCGGCCATCACCTAGCTTTGCCTAAAGCAACATCCAGTCAGGGGAACTTGACGCTGGGTGCCAGCTCTCACTGAGAGTCGACCATGCGGAACCAATCGATCGATGCTCGGTGTGGACGGACTAGGACGATCGGTGTCGGTGAGTTCCTGACGTATCTCGGTCACCACCTGGCTTCACCTGGAGCAACATCCAGTCAGGCGAACCTGACGGTGGTTGCCAGCTCCCACCGTGAGTCGACCATGCGGGAACCCATTGATCAACACTTGGTCCGGCTTCACCAGGTGTGTGGTGTTCAAGTTCGGAGATACCCATCTGTGGAGGAACCCATCGAGAGAGGCATCTCCATGCTTCTGTTTTAACTGCTGTCATGTGTTGAAGAATTACCGGACCCCCTGTATTTTCTAGTGTTCAATGTGTTCCGGTGATTCTGCATGACGCGTAAGACAATTTACACCACCCCGGCAACTCCTCTCAACTTAAAATTAGGTAAAAATGAAAAGGAACTCATTCTTCTCTACACTTTGCAAACAAGATTTTAAGCGAATGTCAATCGTACAATTTTTAAAAAATGTATGCGAAACAACTGGGTTTTTTTTTCAACCACATTATCATTACCCAAGTGCGAAATTAGATACGGCCCAACACTGGCCCAGCATCGCCAAAAATTTGCCGAAGATCGGCTGCCAATATCGTGCCGTTGCTGGAATGATAACTCCGGTATGCACTTGGCGGCCAATGCTGGCCCAAACTCTGGCCGCCAGCACTTGTTTTCGGCACAGCAACGGGCCAATGCTGTGCCGAACTCTGGTTTTCTCACTTCCAGGATGGTTTGCCGTGGTGAAAGTGACACATGGCCCAGTAATGTACCGTCCATGAGCCCGACTCTGGCTCTTCTACTTTCAGAACTGGATGCCATAGTAGAAATGACAATTGGCTTGGTATAGGGCCGATACTGGGCCAAGTTGCGGCTGAAGGTCGGTAAATTTAAACAGTCAAAAAAGGCCGCCGTCGTCGGCCCAGCACTTGACCGATGCAAACAGTGATACTAGCCCATTAACAATAGTCGACTCTTGGCTGCCGAGATTGGGCCAATATTGTGCCGTATTATCACCTTCGGCAATTCGGACTTGGGTATTTACCCATTTTTCATGCCTTTTTGACTCTAAGTGATTCCAAACTCTACCTGCGTTTACAGCTGCAAAATATTTGTTGCAAACAGTACAGAAGAATCGAGTTTTATCGCCATTAACTTCGTTGATGCACGGAAATTCTTCTAACCACTTGCTGAAAAATTTCTTCTGTTGCCTTTTGGAACCCAAATTGTCGCTCAGCGCCATGATTCCAAAAAAAATTCTGTTACAAGAATAATTATAGTAAGCAGAAATAAATCACTACTGGAAAAATACACTATCTTCTGTAATTACATTTTGTTCCAAATCTTTTTCATGAAATCGATTTTTTAAAATAGCATTGTTCTCTTAATTTAAGGAAGTTCGTCCGTGAGCAGGAAGGCCTTGGAAAACTTGACTAATTACCAGTTAAAAAACTCTCAATGCTGTTATTCTATGCATAGGGGAGAAGCGGCGAAATTGGCGCGTCGTCTAAATTGGCGCACCCTATTTTTCAGAAAATGATAACATAACAAAAAATAAAAATAATTCTATCGTGTGCATTCTTGTATGATATGTATTTGATGGAAAACATTATAAAAATCTAATTGCTTAATACAGTTTTATTGCGATTAATCGTTTTTTGGCATAATGGTTATGTTCGAAGCCATTGAGTTAAATCGTTAAATAATAGTAATTCAGGGTGAATTAGATTAATTCAACGATTTTATAATCTTTGATATTTAATCTTACAATTAGGATAGAATATTTGTATGAAAAAATAAGCATTTTACGTAAAAAGTATTTAATTAATGAACGATACACTTGCGGCAAAATTGGCGCATACGAGATTCAAATCAGAGGCGAAGTTGGCACACGTGTTGTGTTTCTGGAAACCGGTGACTGAAGTCAAGTGCTCGGATGTTTATGATTGAAAATATAAAGAAGATAGTAAGTACACAATTATTAATATATAGATATATACATTTGAATGTTGCTGGACTTTTCTGCTAATCTTTTTCTTAAGATTTTTTGTGACATGGGAGGTAATGTGGTTCGCAAAACTGATGTAACGACTTTGTAAGGTTATATTCATTTGAACAATCAGTGGTTAAATTTTTTTTAAGTTTGAGGTATTAAGGCATTTTAAAAGCGATTTTTAATAATTAATTTGCAGTCTGACAGTGTTTTGAAAGTTTTCTCGATTTTAAGATGTGAAAGCAATGTAAGTAAAAAATTTGTATTTTTGATTGATTGTTTCTATTATTTATAAGTCTTCTAAAGTTAATAATTGTATATACTTCTGATTACAAATTCAAATAATTCTCTATAAAAATGATTTCAATTTGAATATTCACTTAAATATCCACAATTGCCAGTATTTTATTGTACAAATATAAAATATATTTTAACTTTGGCTGGTTTATGTGAATAAAGGTAAAAAAAACTTCACATATCTTGATATACTATCTCAAATTTAGTTTCAAATTATAACTACCTCTTTTCATCAACCTTTGCTACTGAAATGTAATTCTAAATCTATGAAAATATAACTAATACGTGGCAAGAGAAGATTATAATATTAGTCAGTCCTTCGGAAATCTGAATAAAAACCTGCTTTAATAATTTTCAATGCAATCTTTATCCATTGGAAAGTATAGAAAAGATATCCAGCAATTAAATAATTATTTTTTCATAATTTTTAGTCATATACTTTCTTTTTAAACTCGCACTTTCTATTAGGTGCGCCAATTTCGCCGCTTCTCCCCTAATATTAGAGAAAACATGTTCGCTTTACCGAGACAAAATTTGAAAATATAAAAAGTGTCCTTTTTAGTAACAATTACTGTAGGTTGAGCCTCATGAATTAGTACATTTTTCACTAATTTAATTAGCACATTGAATTTGATAGATAAATCAGCAACTTTGAAAAACTTACTGACGCGAATAGTAAAAAAAACTGTTAATTAAACTATGAAACGCAGACATCTCAATGGAAAATTTTGAATCAATTTAATCATAATTTTTTAACATAAAATATTAATATTTGATTAATGTAAAAATTAATTTTTCACAGAAAATATTATTAATTATTTAAAGAATTTGAATTTAATTTGCATTTATTTGTGATATAAGAGTTTGAAATTGTCTACGAGGACACCTGTCGGCAACATATCCTATCTTGGACGACTGGAGACCAAGATAGGTCAACTATAGACCCGATCTAAAAATTTCAAGCGAAATGTCTCCCTTTCATAGTTTAATTAACGGTTTCTTCTACTATTGGCATCAGTAAATTTTATAAAATTGCTTATTTTTCTATTATATTCAATGTTCGAACATTTTCATCAACATTAACCTTCTTAAATCAAGAGATCAATGCTATTTTGGTGAAAAAACGATTTTATGAAAAAAGATTAAAAACAAAATGGGCTTGAGCTGCCAACATTTGGCCAAGGCAGGACCAAGATTGTAATATTTCATTCTAAAAATTTTATTTTTAATCAATTCAATCATAAATTTTTTTAAATAAAATATTAACCAATGTTTCATTCGAAAAAATAAATTTTTGAATTGAATATTAAACAATATTTTATGTGTAAACATTATTATTTATATATTGGAAAATTAATTTTTCAAGTATTGATTTTTTAAAAATAAAATACTAATTAATAACTGCATTGAAAAAATTTAAAAATTCTGAAAAAAATGATATGTTTGAAAAAAGATGTTGCATTTTGTGAAAAAATTAATATCGGTAAAAAAGTATTTGTCAATCTTGGCTTCATCTTAGACAACTACTGGCAGCCTTTTTATCAATCTTTTGAGGCTGGTAACCAGTCTTGGCCAATACTTGGACCAAAAGTGCCGGGTGAAGCCGAGGGGCCGTTCACTAAAAATCGATTCTACGCGAGCATAATTATTCCGTTAACTAGCTCACGATTCATATGATTCCACACTTGAAGAATGATCCGGTTTGATTCTGACAATTAGAAAAAAAAAGAATCAAATCCAACCTCAGAAGAAGCACAGGGATCATTTCGACAGCTGCGCGCATTGAGCTTCATCACTACGATTGATTCCGCCTGAGTCCAGCTGATTCTAAATTGATTCTCTCAATTCTCGACCAAACAAGTCCGTTTTTCGTGTCGTTTTATTATTGAAGGTAACGGTACCAGTTATATAACCATTGTGCTTTCTTGTCTTTTATTATTATCCAATGTTCAAATTAAGTTGAAAATACTATTACAAAAATTTTTTTCATGAATATAAAACGCCTCGGTTCCATGGAAATCTTTAATAGGAAAAATTGATTCCTACTTTCTTAAAAATAACAAATATCCCAATTATGAAACATTATTTACATGGCTTGTAAATAACGTAAATAAATTATGGAACACGGGTGTTCCAGTTACGGAACGGACTTCCCTTGCTTGTTTTGCAAATATTTTTAATATATCAGTTTTCCATATGCATTCTTGTTCCCAATATAAAGTAAAATCAAGTCCTGTGCAATTACATGAGTTTGAAATAAACAAGTGATCGTTCAATATTGCGATTTTCCAGTAGAACATAAATAATTCCATAACTTATATAAAATATTCTTTATCATTTACGGTTATATTCATTTCTGTTTATGATGAAATTTTGATCTATATACTAAAAGAAATACTTAATTTGGAAGAATTTTAGTACATTTTACTATATTACACTAGCACAAATCCTCAGACTCTCAAGTTGTCTCTCACAATGCAAGACAAAACTGTTTAAATGGTGTATCTGCCATTTGTAATTGTCTTTACTATTTTCCGATATTTTCTTTAATTCCAAATTTAACTGGTAAAAGTTTTTTCAACGAATTTTGAATCAGATTTAGATTTTTTCTAATTTTTACGTTTCACTTTCTCAGAGTATGCATTTCATTTTCTTTTTTGTACCTGAAGCTATTTTCATTGTATAGTTTTCTCCAAAGATCTCGTTATTTTTCTGAAATGTGGGGTGTAATTTTTATATCAATTAACGCGAAATCGTCGATTCCAAGCCGCCAATAAGACGACTGTAAAATACTTAACCCAGAAATACTTTTCCCAAAAATGGTTAACCCAAAAATACTCAACCCATAAATACTTTCCCCAATAATAACAATACTCAACCCAATTAATAATAGTATATTGCGTGCCTAGGCGAACAATGAGGGTTATTGCTCGACGAGCGACAATGCTCGCAGGAGATCGAAGCCAAGGCGTAGTCGAGGTGTAGCTGAAGCTTAGTCGAGACGTAGCTGAGGCAAAGCCGAGACCAAGCCAAGACGAATCCGAGGCGCGATCAGTCCTGCGAGCATTGTCGCGAGTCTCGTAATTTCCCGAATTATGTGCATTGGCATGTATTCTATTTCATGTGACTTCGGTGCGTATACGAGATTTTATGCGTACTCTCGAATCTAATCTAGTATTGTAGTTGTTTGCGGCGCTAGTCATTACACTTGATATTTCGCGACTAGTCCCGGCCATTTTGATTTTATCGATCTTGTGTAGTAGTAGCGGATTTTAATAGACGCATGCGCAGTTCGAATATACAAGGCTTTGCCAGTAGGGTGCTAACGCTGTATGAAGAAGATTGTGCTCCGCTGTATAGTGTGACGTGTCTTTTTCCAACTCTCCAAATTAGTTGAATGGCCGCGCCCAATTCCGGTTTCCCACTCTGGTACTAGCTCGAAAGGAAAAAAAAATTAAGTAAATAAATTCTCTACTCCATGCAAGAAAAGATAAAATAACTGAGAAGAGAAACTCGAGAAAATAATAGCCGCGGGCGCCAGGTCTTTCTTGGACCAATCCTCAACCAGCGTTAAGGTGAAAACAAAAAAAATATTCCAAAATAGACAATAAAAAAAGAATGGAGGACTAGGAACTGGTCCTAGCGCGTTAAGCCGTAGGCCTCGTCCACTCGTGGTAGTTCGAAATTCCCGTTTGGGTTTTTTCTCTACCTCGTTCAGACTCGACACAGAACCAAAAGGTCGATGCCCAGAGTGGGAGTCCGACGTGCTGCTAGCTCAGCCTCTTCGCTGGAAGAAAGTGGTAGAGGGGTGGTTAAAAGAAAATGATAATAACTCACGTGTAAAATATATATGTTAAAATATAATTCTAATCAAACAAGCGTTCCGTCGTTACAACAGGTAACCAAGTAGGCACGACACTCAACGTCTTCAGTACTCCAAATACTCGAAATTTATTATATGTTAGCCTAATATGGCTCGACAAATACTCTACTGTCAGAACTATACCTTTACTTATAGCTCTATTCCCAGCAAAAGAAAGTATGGACAAGTCACAATCTTATTCGCGTCGACTCAACCAAGACGATTCCTCATGTAAATTACCACTAATTACAATTAAATTTGCGAAAATACGAGGATCATAGCGAAGACGTCGAACATATTTACTCTACAAAAAAAATATCGTGGGTTTACTAGTCATACCAGTCGCACTCAAGACGAATATGGCGGCTACAGAAACTCAACGCGCTGACTCGACCGCGTGGTTATGCTAACCGCACTCGACGGACAATAAAACTCAAGAAAGTCGCAGGGTGACAAGAGTTACCTTTCTTTTCCTTGATCCCGCAAAGGTAGAAAAAATATATGCCCACTCACACTCAAATTTCGCACCAATCGAAAAAAGGTATACAATTTCCACTAAAGCTATCTCTTCAATACAGGTTCAGCCAAGGAACCCTTGCCCTGACGCCAATGTGTCCACCAACTAAGAAATACTCAAGGAACTATTCCTGGGCTCAACCCGATGTAAACAAAGCTCTTACCTCTAACAATTATTTCGCTCTCACAATCCAAAGGGGGCGAAGATCGCTCTACAATAATTCTGGCTCAGCAGTCTTTGCTCAACAGCACTCAACAAATTCGTGCACTTCGCAACGTCAAGAACAAAAGTGACAGCTCGCTCTTCTCTCCACCGTGGAGTACGCATAAAATTCAAGATACTCCATCGTTGTGCCATGCTTACAACCTTAAGCCTCGTCCTCAATGCTCATGTGGGAAACTGCTGGCCAGTCGACTCTTCTTACTTTCTTCTCATCTGCCTCGTCGTCTTTACATCTCCTTATTGGTCCACATTCTCTTTCACAATAACTCAGTGTTGTTCTCATTCGTTAAACAGTAGAAGTCTTGAACAACACTCCGAACGCAGCGTCCGTACAAGTGAGTATGTAGCGGTATCGCTGTCTTTTTCTTCATATATCGTTCTGTCCCTCTCTAGTTGGTGACTGATACGGTATGAAGGTCTGAAGGCTTTGGGGACTAAATCCACCATTACCAGGGTTGGATATCTGTTCCGTTCTCATCAGGGACTCGCCATGAATCTCGAACAGAGTTGGGTTGTTCCCATCTGTCTTCACTGGAACTAGCCTGGGGTCTCGTACAGGGTTGGGTTTCTCCTCAACCGGTATCCATGCTGGCCTCGAAATTAGTATCTGGGTATTCGTGGCAAGTGTGTCCACGATACTCAGGGCTGGGTAGCGTGCTCCTATTCTCACCGGAACATGCCAAGTTCTTGAATAAGGTTGGGCAACTCCACAGCAAATGTCGACGATTAACTCGAAAAAATAAACTATTTTGGGACCAATAAGGGTGTCACGACTGTAGATGTCCCTCCATCAACGCCATGGATGGCGGCAAGGCATTTTTAATGACCTGGGAGCCAAAATGGCGGCGACTGACCCACGGCTTACCCACAGCTTTCTTGTAACTTCTCGGAACCGACTATAGGTGGCTGATCCTACTTCCTCGATGGTGGATCTCGATGTGCGTGCATAATACAACAAAATAAAAACAGTTTAACCTTAATACTAATAAATATTCAATATTATCAGACCATGGAGCGCCGAGCGAGTTTTCTGCGACAAAAACGTAAACCACGTAAGTCTCGTAGCCTGTAATATAAGGCTACAGATTACTTCCACAGCTTAAAAGTGGTTTTGTGAGTTGCAGAATATCTGCAACGTCACAATAGCTACAGGCGCATGCGCAGTTCAATTTTTACATTACATTCCCCTGTAGCACAATGCACAACATTGTGCTACATTTAACTGTAGCGAAAAAGGAGTTTACGCGCCGGAGGCAAATAAAATTATTTAAAATAATTAATTTGGTTAATAGTTCTTGGGTTAATTATTTTTGGGTATATTAAAATTAAAATTAATTCATATTTTTATAAATTAAAATTAATTAACATTAAATTTTGTTTAGCGAGGCTTTTTTAATTTATCCGGATTTCTAAGCTGTTACACTTTTTTGGCTGTGGCATTGAAAAATAACTACTGTTTGATAATAGGGCAACGGAATGCAAATTATGGTATGAAATTTTATGTTTTATGATATTATATAACATTGGGACAAATGAAACAAATGTAAAACCAACTAGTTTTAGTTGGTTTTACAACTAGTAAGTACTTTTTACAAAATAAAAATGAATTAAAAGAATTTGAAGCATCTGACAAGATACAAAATTATTTTGAACACAACTGGATTTAATTCTCCAATCGGATTTCCAGTTGGTTTTATCATCTGGTTTTTTCAACTGGTTGTGGAAAAACATTGTTTAATTTTTTTGAAGGCGCCTTACTTTTTAATTATAAACATGAGGGCACCTTTGCAAAACTTTGAAAAATGTCTTCCTTAAAACCAGATGGAAAAACCAACTAGTAAAACCAGCTGAAAATTCAAGTTAACACTATTGAGAATAATCAAAAGATTAATTAATCGAGACATGAACAAAAATATTAGTCTACACCGGCAATGTCAGCTGAGACCCAATACAGCTTTACAGCTCCACGTATGTGTAGTCTGGACGCCTCGCTGCGCGCGAGACTGCGAATTAGACAAGTTTTAACGGGTTGATCTCAAGTGATCTCAAGCTAACTCGAGCTGACTCGCTCGAGCGTGCACGGAATCGTAACGATTCTGAATGATCCCCGGTGATTCTTCTGAATCTCACTGATGAACGCGGCTTTCAAACTTTCAGAATCAATCTCTAAGATTTTACTCAATGAAGCTGATTCATCATATGATTCTGAAAAATCTTTCCACGAGTCGCTGATTCCGAATCGATCATTGCAGGCTGTAGTCTGCAAGAGGTGAGGGATCGAGCACTGACTACAGAAGGCAATATTTACAAAAATTGTTTCATTTTAATGACAGCTGCCACTGAATTTTCGAAATTATTTATAAACAGCACTTTATTTCACCGGCAGGCCGCTTGAATTCGATCTCTACATTATTCATTTACCGAATGCATTAATTTTTACGTGCGAAATACTCGCGAAACTTAAAAATCAATAATTGTTTCTCGAATCCAACGGAAAAATTTGTCTGGCCTTTAGGCGACGTAACGCTTTTTGTTACCAGATCTAGGGAACTCTCTTACTTTTTCTTGATTGTGTTAGTATGTATATGTGTAAAGTTACCAAATCCAGAGAATCCCCCTTTTCTCGTTTGATTGTGTGGTATGTCAAGAGACAACAATAGCAAACCACGCTCGCAGGTGGGAGCACACACAATCAAGCGCGCCGTGTCGGTGTGTCCCCACTTCATCGCGGATGTATGCCATAATCCCGACTAGCGTAGTGTGATCGAGTTTTCTATGGAAAATAAAAGCATGACCGAAACAAACAAGAGATGGGCGTGTGCTGTATCTCGAGACAACTGTGGAAGATTAGCAATCCTATCTAAATCGATCTGATTAAAATAGATGGTAATGTTTTTATATTGAATCACTATAGTTTTAAGGTTATGTGCGGAAAATCATCATTAATTGGATCAAAGTCGATCCTAATTAAACAGATGGTAATGTTTTTATATAAAATCACTAGTTTAAAGGTTATGTGCGAAAAATCATCATTAATTGGACCAAACTCGATTTAATTGAAACAGATGGTAATGTTTTTTTACAAAATCACTAGATTTATGGTTATGTGCGGAAAATTATCACTAATTGGACCAAAGTCGATCCTAATTAAACAGATGGTAATGTTTTTATATAAAATCACTAGATTTAAGGTTATGTGCGAAAAATCATCATTAATTGGACCAAACTCGATTTAATTGGAATAGATGGTAATGTTTTTTTACGAAATCACTAGATTTAAGGTTATGTGCGAAAAATCATCATTAATTGAACCAAACTCGATCCTAATTAAACAGATGGTAATGTTTTTATATAAAATCACTAGTTTAAAGGTTATGTGCGAAAAATCATCATTAATTGGACCAAACTCGATTTAATTGAAACAGATGGTAATGTTTTTTTACAAAATCACTAGATTTATGGTTATGTGCGAAAAATCATCGTTAATTGCACCAAACTCGATTTAATTGAAATAGATGGTAATGCCTTTTTAAAAAATCACTAGATTTAAGGTTATGTGCGAAAAATCATCATTAATTGGACCAAACTCGATTTAATTGAAATAGATGGTAATGTTTTTTTACGAAATCACTAGATTTAAGGTTATGTGCGAAAAATCATCATTAATTGGACCAAACTCGATTTAATTGAAATAGATGGTAATGTTTTTTTACGAAATCACTAGATTTAAGGTTATGTGCGAAAAATCATCATTAATTGAACCAAACTCGATTTATAATAAAATCATGATTAAATTAATATAACGTAACTTCAGAAAATTAGAGTAAGTCAGTGGCAGTTGACATTAGTTTACCAGAAAATATCCATATCACCCAAAAAAAAACCAAATCTTCGCATACGCTCAGTGAGGGCTGAACGTCATTCGAGTGATTTATGTGATAAGGTTGTATGCATGGTGATGTTTTTTATGGGTTTCTCACATTGAGATTACGACAGGTCATACGCAACACTATTCTTTTAGTTGATTTGGACTCAAGCATTTACAGTCACTCACCTGCCCGCTTTTCCTGACAAAACATTATTTTTAAACTTCGATTTTTGCATGTGTAACTTGCAAGTACTTCTTTAATTATCAATTTTTTTCCAAATATTATTGTCTATGAAATTACTGCGAACCAAAAGCAAGGGGAGGAATGGCGCGGTGCATTTGAATTATTCGAAATTTATCTTGTAGTGACAATATTATCATCTTAATTAAAGTTACTGTTAATTAGAAGCAAGGGGACGAATGGGGTGGCGCTTCTAAATTATTTGAAATTCATAATAATGACAATATTATTGTATTTTGGAAAAATCATTGTTGACTGGAAGCAAAGGAAGAAATGCGGAGGCGTTTTGAATTATTCAAAATTTATAGTAATCATATCATGATGTTTTATAGATTATTGTTGACCAGAAGCAAGGGGAGGATTGGGTTGGCGCTTTTGGATCATTTATATACAATTTACAGTTGACTATCATGTTGTATTCGTAATTACTATTAAAAAGAAGTAAGAGGAGGAATGAGATGGCGCTTCTGAATCAATTAAAATTTATGTAAATGCTGTAATTGATATTACATTACGTTACTATTGCAAGTCATAAAAGCGGGCAGGTGAGTGACTGGAAATGCTTGAGTCCAAATCAACTAAAAGAAGAGTGTTGCGTATGACCTGTCGTAATCTCAATGTAAAAACCCATAAAAAACATTACCATGCATACAACCTTATCACATAAATCACTCGAATGACGTTCAGCCCTCACTGAGCGTATACGAAGATTTGGTTTTTCTTGGTAGGTTGTTCACACAATAGCCCTCACCTCCCTAGTTTTACATTGGAAATGTTTTTTTTGGTAATTATAAGTATGAAAAACCATTGATTTTTCAGAATTCTTCTAGTGAATGGCCCCTCGGGTCAAGCCTTAGCGACAAAGTTATCATCTTAGACTTTGTAGGGCTGAGATTGTGACGTCTGTTGTGACGAATTTTTTTTTTTTGTCGTATGATCTCCAAAACCATGTAAAATATGCAGAATAGTGGTTTTTGACAGAAACAACAATTTTTATGGGAAAATTTTTTTTTTAAGGTTGACAGAAACAAATTATTTATGGACTAATACGTTAAATTATCTCGTAAACTGAAAAAAACAGACATATATCTAGACTTCGGTTTATGATTGCAGTCACATAGTGCTACAATAAAAAAAACTAGATCAAAAATTGAGATAGCGAAGCAAAACCAAAATTAACAAAGTTTGAACGAAGCAACTTTCTTAATTTTGGTTTCACTTTGCAAACTCAATATTTAATTTACTTTTTTTATTGTAACTTTATGTGATTTCAATCAAAAATCGAAGTCTATATATATTTCTCTGTTTTAGTTTGCGAGATAATTTAACAAGTTCGTTCACAAATGGCTTGCTTTGGTCAACCTTTGCTAATTTTGGTGTCGCTCCGCAATCTCAGTTTATAATTTATATATTTTATGTGCCACCGGCGCGCAAACTCGTTTTTTCGCTACAGTAAACAGTAGCGCAATGTAGTATATTGCGCTACAGAGGAATGAAATGTAAAAATTGAACTGCGCCTATAGCCATGCAACGGAGCACAATCTTCTTCTTATTCTTCTTCTTCTTCGTACAGCGTTAGCACCCTACTGGCAAAGCCTTGTACATTTGAACTGCGCATGCATCTATTAAAATTCATCACTACTATACAAGATCGATAAAATCAAAATGGCCAGGACTAGTCGTGACATATCAAGTGTAATGACTAGCGCCGCAAACAACTACAATACTAGATTAGATTTGAGTGTACGCATAAAAACTCGTATACGCACTGAAGTCACATAAAATAGAATACGTGCCAACGCACACAATTCGGCAAGTTACGAGACTCGCGACAATGCTCGCAGGACTGATCGCGCCTCGGCTTCGTCACGGCTTTGTCTCGTCTTCGTCTCAGCTACGTCTCGACTACGCCTTGGCTTCGATCTCCTGCGAGCATTGTCGCTCGTCACGCAATAACCCTCATTGTGCGCCTAGACACGTAATATACTATTTTATTGTAGCAGTATCTGACTGCAATCAAAATGCAAAGTCCATATTTATGTCTATTTCTTAGTTTGTGAGATAATTTGACGTGTTTGTCCATGAATAGTTTGTCTTTTCAAAGTAAACAGTTTTTCTTTTCTTATAAAAAATGTTGTTTTTGTCAAAAATTACTATTCTGCATATTTTTTATTGTTTTGGAAATCATACGACGAAAACGAAAAATTCGTCACATAAGACGTCATAAACTTCAGCTCAATCTAGGCTTTTCCTATCGGTGGACACATCATTGATCATTATAAATATTTAGATGAAAAACATTGCATGCTTGCGTACCTGTCAAGGGACAAATTTCCGTAACGATTCTTAAATGGGCTATAGGAGAAATACAATTTTTTTCACGCACCAAAACTTGCGGTTATTATATAGCGTTACCAATAATTTTAGTCCGAAGACTATCAAAAGAACAGAACTGTTTTAAAAAGCAGTAATATAATCAAAATTTATTTATTTTCAACTACCATTGACACGTCAAGTTATACTCAAAGTGCAATGGCTGAATGAACTGAGAACAAAAGAATGAAAAACAATTGATTGATGGGTCTACTCGAATGTAAACAAAACACGGCCGTGTTTTACTTCCTCGCTTTAAAACCGCGAGTATATAACTAAAATGCAAATTTTCAATTTACTCTACACTTTAAATTTAACTCGAAGGAGGTTCATTTATTGAGATAATTTTGGGAACGTTCTATGCACATGCACGGAGAAAAATAGTTGAAGTAATTTTACTCAACTTCCGATCAAATTTGGGACATAAGGACAAGTTACAAGTTATTTAGTATCACTGTATTTATTTGTGATATATTAAATGTTCGAAAATGAATCAAAGTTGAGTGAAATTCAGAAGTGTAGGGTGATGTATGAAAGCGTGCATTAAAAATTTTTAAATATATATATTATTACTCGTAGTATAACTATAAAAAACCAATCTTTTATTAAATCACAAAAATAGTAGAGCTTTCCATTCATTCTACTCTACGCTTCAATCGAGAGTTGAGTAAACCGTGAATCGCAAGTTTTATTCCAACAGCTACATCTATTCACGCAGGAACGAATGGAAGTAATCTGCGCCTTGGGCACACATAAAAATTTTTTAATTTCAAAAACTTAAATTCTTAAAATTAAATTGATATTATGAAAATTTAAACAAAAAAAAGTCGATAAGTGTATTACATAAAAGATGAAATATCACATAAATTACTCAGGCAGAATAATAATTTGGAATTCGCAAATGCAAAACCCATATTTTGAAAATATAAAACACAGAAAATAAAAGAACCTTCTTTTAAATGTTTTTATACAAGATACTTCTTAATAATAATGCAATTTTTTAATGTACATTTGAAAATTTAGTTTCACTAAACTGCATACGTCGTTATAATAAAAATGTATACTAATTGCAATTTAATAATTATATTACACTCTAAAAACAAGTGTGTTACTTCTACACGTGAAATACGATGGTAACTTTTTAGGCACTTGAAGTGTGTAGTTTTAATACACATTACAAACGTAACGTTTAATTTTCAAACACTTTAATAAAAATGTATACTAAATGTAATTTAATAATTATATTATATATATGAATAATCATAGTTATAATAACTGATTAAGTATATTAATTTTTCAAAATATTTTATCAATCATTTATGAAAAAAGTTGATTTATTTTTACTTGAGTAAGGCTAAAAAATTTTATTGACGGCACTTACTCTCACAAGCTCTGAATAACTCATGCAGTCACTATATAAGAAAGTTCCAAGTTTTATATCTCAGCATTGTAAGCGAGTGTGTGCGTGATTCGACGAAAGCGTATCGTACTATATATAACTGTAGTTATTAGGTTTATGTATGTAAGGTTATATGTTTAAATGTATTTGTAAATTGAAATGTGATTGGCTACGTCTGAATGGTGTGAATGAATTTGTAAGTTATTTATGTATGTACCGGATGACTACTGGCAGGCTTGAGGTAAGAATTTTTTTTTATTTGAGAGAACCATACCATTGCCAGTTCAAATAATACGCCCGATGCTCATTTTACCTAACTACGGTTTGAAGCACCTCAAGCGTCGGTGATATACTTATACATTTCATGTTAACCCACTGACGCATGTTGGTGCCCTGTCGTCGATAACGTTTTACTCAACTCCTTACTATTCCCTATGTAACGCTTATAGTTATTCACTTTGGGTGAATTAGGTATATATCAAATTGATTTTACCCGACTAGGATATAATAGATGTTCAAATGTCCTTATATCCCAAGTTTAATCGACAGAGTTGAGTAAAATTACTTAAACTATTTTTCTCCGTGTGCCATTCTGAACTGACAGACTCAGAATGGTATTTTTTCGGATAGTTCAATTAATATTAAATCAAGTTGGCCGCTGGACCGGGAAAACCGGAAATTGACCGGAAATTTTTAAAAAATTTGAGTAAAAAACGATTTCAATTTGTTTTAAATGTATTACATAAAGTGATTTACTTATATTGGGTTGTCAATAAAGTCATTTCGCTTTTTTCCGCTTTTTTCAGCTAGATGACTTTAGTCGTTCGAAGTCGTTCTTCTCCATTGCAAACGTCAGTACGTATATTGTATTTGGCAGCTGACGTCAGTGATCCCAGAACGTGGGAGCTGGCGGCCCCCACCATAGATCCCGCCAGCTCATGGCTTCTTCCTCGCTCGACTGCCATAGGTTGGATGAATGAGGAAGACACAATGAGCTCGAGGCATCTATGGTGGGGGCCGCCAGCTCCCACGTTCTGGGATCACTGGCTGACGTTGCATAGATTATTCAGTAAAAAAAAAGTTCCAAGTTTTGTTGTTTATTTATTGTTTTGCATTAATTTGAAATAGAGATTCCAGACGGTCATTTTCGTCACATTTTACTTTATTAATTTCGAAAAGGTAAAAACGCAGTACAAGCTCGGAAAAAGTTAAATTATGTTTATGGTAAAAAATCATTTACAGAATGCCAGAATTGGTTTGCTCGTTATCGTTCAGGAGATTTTGACCTCAAAGATGCACCACGCTCTGGGCGCCTAAATGAAGTTGACGACGACAAAATAAAAGCAATGATAGAAAATAACCGGCGTAGTAGGACAGGAGAGATCGCAGAGAAGCTTAACATATCACATACATGCGTTGAAAGACATTCAAAACAACTTGGTTACGTTAATAAGCTCAATATTTGGGTTCCTTTCAAATTGAACGAAATTCAACTCATCAAACGAATTCCTATTTGAGATTCCCTGCTGAAACGTAACGAAACCGATCCATTTTTAAAGCGAATCATAACAGGCGATGAAAAATGGGTTGTTTACAATAACGTCGTGCGAAAGAGATCGTGGAGCAAGCGAGATGAGCCTACACGATCGACATCAAAAGCCGATATTTATCAAAAAAAGGTTATGCTGAGTGTTTGGTGAGATTTTAAAGGTATTGTTTATTTTGGTATACCGGGAGAAATTTTATTCCAGAATATGAAATAAAAAATATTTTAAAACTTTAAAAGCCCATTGCATTAACTGATATTCATTAAGAAATATTTTTATGTGCCACCGGCGCGCAAACACGTTTCTTCGCTACAGTTAGCTACAGTTAACAGTAGCGCAATGTAGTATATTGCGCTACAGATGAATGAAATGTAAAAATTGAACTGCGCATGCGCCTATAGCCATGCAACGGAGCACAATCTTCTTCTTCTTCTTCTTCGTACAGCGTTAGCACCTTACTGGCAAAGCCTTGTACATTTGAACTGCGCATGCGTCTATTAAAATCCATTGTTACTACACAAGATCGATAAAATCAAAATGGCACATAAAAAGCATTACATCTAGAATATTCAAGACTGCGCTTGTACTGGGTAAGAAAGATCAGGCTGAAAGATTCACGAAATGTAAAGGTACTAGAGGTACAGAGCAATTAGGAATAGAATATTCTATGAAGTAATAAATGCGGGTATGTAAGGATGGACGCCTTCCGTCAAACGTCGAGTAAGTTCTGTTCGAAAACTCTGTCCGTGAACACAGTCAATTCATTGTATAATATAATACTTGTTGCTAAATAAATGCTTGCGCCTGTACTTTGATATACAATTAATAATCTCAACATAAATATATATTTAGTTGCTCAGATAATAATGTATATTTAAGTGCATGTGTCTATACTTATTTATTTATTTACGTATACTTGATTTCTTAATTCTAGGTTGCTAGAAATTGAATTTTTATGTTATTATTTTAAATTGAAACGTCAAATATACATTTTATCAGAAAGTATGTCAGACAAAATTTGTAGACCTTATTGAAGTAAACAATTTTGCATTCCTACGTTTTTTCCGTATTTCACATATTATTGTAAAAAAAATCGAATTTTCGATTTTTAATAGTATTTTTTAGAATTAAAGATAATAATATACATCTTACTTGTATAACAAAATTTCGTGATTAAAATTTATATATTGAATCCATAACTTCATTCGTGCGGTTTGCTAAGAGATGGCATAACTTGATTATTATTCCATCGTTCCAATATTCCGAACATGCGATGGAAAGCTGTTGTCATTGGAGGTCTTTTTCAGTATATGTCATTCATTTGAAGCGTAAATAACAATAATTTTTTTCACTCAAATGTGTCGAACTTTGTGCCTCAAAAAGTGTTTTTGCGGGGAGTTCTTCTTTATTACTTTAATATGAAGAAAACTGCTGCCGAAAGTCATCGTATTTTGGTGGAAGTTTATGGTGAACATGCTCTAGCTGAGCGAACGTACCAAAAGTGGTTTGCATGATTTAAAAGTGGTGATTTTGTCTTAGAAGTCGAAGAACGTCCTGGGCAGTCAAAAAAATTTGAAGATGTAAAACTGGAAGCATTACTCGATGAAGATTGTTGCCAAAGACAAGAAGAGCAACCCCTTGTATCTCCGAGTTAAAAATGACATGAATTGTGACTGGCTGCCATGATGGCGCTGACTGTTTATTGGGCCCACTTACACGAAAATCACATTATAAAATGTAGTTTTTTAAGCTTTTCCCTGTAAATTTTCAAATTTTCGAGTTCTTGAACGGTACTGAGATAAATTTCGCGAGTCAAGAAACAAATATCTGAAAAAATTGGTGCAAAAAATGTTGAAATGTGTCTGTTTTGGGTGTAAATCCGCATATAAGTCTTGTTCCGATAAAGTTCGTTATTTCATTGTACCGAAGGATGAAAATACAATAAAATTACGGCAAATTGCTATCCTTCAGGATAATATGAAATTAAAAGCAGGTCACGCGATTTGCGAAAAGCATTTTAAGCCAGAAGATATTCTTGAAGAGAGGTTATCCTATGCGCCCGATGGAGTAACAGTTTTGGGAAGAGTAAGTACGTCGAACATATTGTTTATTTTCTTAACTAGTTTGAAATAAAACATTTTATTTGATAGAGATTTTAATAATTAACTATATAATATAATAAAGATTAATGTCTCAATATTAATTAATTTTATCTACCTGTGCAATGAATTTCTTTTGCACCGCAATAAATGTCTCTCAAACACTTATCGCAAATAAATTCAGTTGCAAACATTTTGTGTGATAGAAGTTAAAAAATAGATAAATGAAAGTGACTGAAATAAAAAAGAGATGAGAAAGAATATTTTTTTAAATATTGAATTGAAGTTAATGTGAGCTTGTTAAAATTGGATTGTGTTGAAGTGGAAAAAAATTTCTGATTTCTAACAATTATGATATTAGAATAAAGTTTTGTACTTTAAAAAAGAATATAAGTTCAGATTTTTTGTTAATTTAGATTCCTTACTTTTTTATTCTTATTATTTCTACTGAATATCATGGAATTCCTGAAGTAATAGAAATTAAAAACTTATTTTCATAATTTTACGATACATGAATTTCAAAATAAAATAATACATTGCAAATAAATAAAAAATAAGTAAATAAAAAAATTAATAAATAAGAAAAAATTGATTAACTATATTATAAATACATAAATAGAAAAATAAGTAAAGTATATTTGTAGATAAAGAAATTTTTTCAGAGCACTCATGAGAGACCTCAACTATTTCACAGCTCTGAACTATAATATATAATAATAATATATTATTAATATATTTCATTAATTAATAATTTATTTCATAGTATAATATTAACAAATTATCAGTTCAAATTCCAAACCGTTTTTTTTAAATCTTTATAATTTAAAAAAGTATATTGTTTAACATTCTTCCATCTACTTTTGATAGATATCACAACCAAATCCCAGGTAATGTTAGTATACATGGATACAATATCTAATGAAATAATAGTGAAATTTTTTGGTATATTTAAATTGCTAATTTCATGTTTTAAATTCCAACTATCTTTAATGTAAAATTCATTTAATCCAACAGTTTTTTGCAATGATTTTGAAATGCATTTTGATAAGTTATAAGTTGGAGATCCGATGTACGAAGTGATGGGTCTTAGTGGACAATTAGGTTTATGTAATGTTGGAAGACCATAGAATTTTGGAGCGGTACAAGTGTTAGAATGCAAAAATTTATAAGTATTATCGTTTATAATTTTTTTACTTTTCCATGTTAATAAAATTGATTTTAATTGTAGATTAATATCATTAGTAGGGTCTTTTTCTAATATGATGTAAGTAGAGTTAGCTGATAAAAGATTTAGTATTTTTGTCTGCGTTGAGAATCATTATGTCATTATTATTTTTGAGAAAGTTTTTTGTTTGTAAAATATTTGTTGTTAGATTAAGGCTACCAATGTTATAATTATTTAGATAGAAAGCTACATTTTGCAACCAATATGATACATCACTTCTTATTTTATTTATTTCTAAATTTGGAATATTATGTATATTGTATTCAATATTAGTGATAACTTTATTAATAGGTAATGTTTTTTTTGTATGATTATAATTAAATTTACCTCCAAGACTAAGAATGTCTAAAACATTATCTGGAATTTGCTTGTTTGAGATATTAACAACCCAGTTTTCTTTATCAATTATCAACTTTGGCAATTGTGTAATTTTTAGATTTTTCAACTTATTGTCAAGTGTAATTTGAGTTTTAAAAGCGATATTATTAAAAGTAGGTAACTGTCTATTATATAATTGGATAAAAAAATCAGTTGTTGAAGCATTAATAATATTTCTTTTCAAGATAGAGGTTTTTTTTGTAAATATTGAATTTCTTGTATAATGTCCGTGATTTCGTGTTCTAGAATTTTTATGCTAAAAAGTTGTATTGAGAATTCCATTTTAGTCAGAACGATTTTTGAGAAACATCTAATATTAATATTAGAATTATTCAAAATGTGCTGCGGAAAAATGTTACTTGATTTACAATTAAAGAGAAATTTCCTGTGCATCTTTCTCTTTTGCAAAATAATTACCGAGTTTTTGCCAATCTTTGATATCCTCTACGAAGTTTGGACCATACGTACGTCTCAGTTCATTATAATATCCATTAATGTTCATTTTGGTGTATTGTGTTTTAAGGCCAGTATATAGTATTAAACGATATGTATATATGTTGTTAGCAGTAAATTTTATAAGTATAAGAGAAGGTGGCCTTTCTGGTATTTTGTATTTTAGGATGTGCAGTAGGAAAATATAAATTCATTTCAAATTCCTTTGAAATAAGAATTTATTGATTTCCATTTAAGTCAACGTTTCGACCGATGCCTCATTCCTTTTCAAGACTAAAAAATAATTACATGGATTATATATACATTTCAAAAGAAACGATATAAACAGTCCAAAGGATATGGTAGAAAATCATTAGAAATTTTGTTGCCTTTTATAAATTCGTTGTATGGAAATAAATTTAAAGCTGAGGTTCACATATTAAAAAACATTCTGTTCCATTAAAAATTCGTTGAGATAAAAACATTGGTTGTCTTTGTTAAAAATTAATAATTTATGGCATTGTATATTCACTAAAATGTTAAAATTAGAATTAAAATTAAAATTACCTATTAATAAAGTTATCACTAATATTGAATACAATATACATAATATTCCAAATTTAGAAATAAATAAAGTAATAAGAAGATTCCTCCCCGGGTCGACGCGAACAGCCAAGTCCGTCCAAGACGCAGGACCGCGGGTGCAGGCCCCGATGCGATTTCTACTGGTCCCCATTGTTGCCGCGCTCTGCACGCTCATCGAGCTCCCTCGTCTTCATCACCAGGGTGACGAATGACTCGATAAACATCCAAATCTGTTCAGACCGGAGCATGAGAGAGACCATCGTGTCAGGAGTGAGCTCGGCACCCACTGCCTGACCGAGGGCCTCCCTTGCCGCGCCCCACTTTGCGCAGACGAAGAGTGCGTGCTCTGCATTATCCACAAGGGAACCGCAGTAGCGGCACGACTCATCGTCTCTTTTCTTGAAGCGCTTCAGGTACGCATTAAAGCAACCATGGCCCGAAAGCGCTTGCGCCAGGTAAAAGCCGACTTGACCGTGCTTTCTATCCAGCCAGGTGGCGAGCTCCGGGATCAGACGATGTGTCCATCTCCCGGTTTGGTCACCGTGCCATCTCGTCTGCCATTTCTCGACGAGTCTGCGCCTTCCATCCTTGCGGATGGCCTCCTTCGCGAGAGCGATTTCCTGCAGGTCGGCGCAGGTAAGCTCCTTGCGAAGCTGAAAGGTCTCCTGCCTTTCCTCCGCCAATAAATCTATTGGCGGGACGCTCGCCAGGACCAGCACAGCATTCGTCGACGCAGTTCGGTATGCTGAGACAATTCTCATCACCACACCTCTCTGTGCCGAGAACAGCTTCTTCAGGATAGCATGGTTGTTAAGGGCACTTGTCCAGATCGGAGCTGCATAAAGCAGCTTCGAATTTACCACGCTCGCCACCAGCCTTCTCTTAGCTTCCCTACCACCAATGTTGGGCATGAGCCGAGTCAGGGCGGCCCCACACTGGATGGCTTTGGCAGTCGCAATCTGCAGGTGTTCGCCGAAGCTAAGCCTTGGATCCAACTGCACACCCAGGTACTTAATGCTCTTTTTCCAGTTGATTTCATGTTCCCCGAGAACGATTAACATAAAATTAACATAAAATGTTGTAACTGTTCGAGCTGGAATAGTAAATGTATTGGTAGATTTAAAAGGGTAACAGTGGTTCTCAATTTCTAAGCATTTTGAAGTATAGTTTATATTCACACTATTATCTTGAAAAAATTCTGATCCTAATACTCCATCTTCTTCTACTGGGACTTCATTGGGAATAATGTTAAATATCGTTGGATAACCAAAAATGTTTATTTTTACCTGTCCTAACGTGTAAAGTGGTAAATGATTAATTCCTGTAAGTTTCAATACGTTATGCCTATTTATTGGTACTTCAGGGTTGAGAACCTTTTGTTTAATTAAATTTCGAGCAGCACCAGTATCAATCATCATGTGTGTTGGATTTTTTAAACCTTCCGTTGATATTATAATTGATGGAATTGAAGTGGACTTTGAAATATTTATTGTTGTTGTTGTATGATCGTTGGAAGTGGATGCCAGTGGTTCTCGATTTATGCTTTCCTCAGTGCACCCGTGCTGGGGAGAGCTTTGGAGTTTTCCTGATGAGCTGTTTGTGATTGGCTATTTGGTCGTATCTTGCAGTCTCGTACTAAATGACCGGGTTTTTTACAATAATTGCAAACTACTTCAGTATAATTTGAATTTTGTTGATTATTATTATTTTGTAAAAACCTATATTCATATGGTTTATTTCGATTTTGAGACTGTCCTAAGTTAAAGTTTTGATACTGTCCTGGATTCCATTGTCTATTATTATTATTAACATTATTGTTATTATTGTAAAAATTTCTAGGAAAATTATTATTATTGTTGTATCTTTGTTGTAAAACATTATTATTATTGTTTTTATAATTATTATTTCTATTTTGCAAATTATTATTGTTATTGTTATTAAAATTATAATTTTTATTTCTTAAAAAATTGTTATTCGGAAAATTATTGTAATTGTTTCTTGCAAAATTATTATTATTATTACTTCTTTGACCATTGAAATTACTATATCCTTGTTGGTTAGGACGCAAAAAATTTTTTTGTTTATTATTAAAAACTGCATCTTGAGCTTTACTTAAATGAAAACATTTTTCAGTTGTGTGACCTGGTTTTTTACAAATTAAACAAATAGTTTTGTTTTCAAGTGCTACGTTAAATCGGGTTGTTTTATTATTTTTATTATTAGATGATTCGTCACTTTTTGAATAATCCATATTTTTATTTCTTCGTAGTGCGGAATTTGCAGCTAATCTTCGTTCTATATCAATACTGTCGCTAATAACTTCTTTAAAAGTATCCTTTTCTTCAACACGAATTTCTAACTCAGGACGCAAACCGCGTATAAAACATTGAAGTACGTCTTTTTCAAGGTTTACTTTAAAATTATTATCTACCTGACCATTATTATTGAGCCTGTGAGCATCTTCGATTTTGTCGGCAATTTCTTTTATCCTAGCAGCATAGGAAAGTACATTTTCTCTTTCCCACATAAATGTATTACCTAATTCTCCCTGTAACTGGTACACGCTTTTCGCAGGGGCATATACTTTTTCAATTTTTCTATCAATTCTTCTATTGTTGTGTAAGTAGAACCAAAAATGCATTTTCTGGCTTCTCCAGTTAATTTACCTCTTAATAGCCTTGCGAGGTTTTCTTGAGCTGCAGGTGTCGGTAGCATTGCCTTTGCCTCCATGCAACCCTCAATAAAATGTGACAATGGGAGGTTACTTCCGTCGAACAATGGGACCACCTCTAGCGCGTCGCGTAAGGATACCTGCTGGCTGTTGGGTATGACCACGGCCATCTCTTCGTTATTTACTCTTACGGGATTATCCTGATTTATGGCTTCTGTGTCGCTTTTGTCGTCGTCGCTATCGTTGTTACTAATTATAGATTCACGTGCCAATGAGGTTTCCAATCTTTCTTTCAAAGTTTTATTATCTACTGTTATTACTGTTGAGCTTAGCAAATTGAATTCGTCAAAATAAGATAATTCATTCGTTAGAGTTTGATCTTGATTACTGGATCCCGTTACAATGCTTAAATCTGGACAGAAACTTAAATGAAACCCGATAGTTTTTTCTGAATTTTCACGTGATATATTTTGATTATTAATTAGAGTCTTGTCTAAACTTGAATCATCTAACTTAAGAGTGTTATCTAATTCTTGTTCTGTAGGGATTGGATCAGGGATATTTTGGCTGATACTTTGGTTGAATATTCTCTATTTCTAATTGGTTTTATTTTTAAATTACCCTTTTGATTCAAATCTACTATTTTTGCAAGCTGACTATCTTGTTTAGCTTGACTACGTGTTATAACTTTCGGGGTAGATTCTAAAGGGATATTTGGTTTTGACATTGAGTCATTATAAATTTACAATATTTTGTATTGAGCATTGATTGTTTATTGTTATTTTAAATTATTCAATTGTTTATAACAATAAAAAAACTATATATAAAATTTGTTTTTTAAGAAAAATAAAATGAGATTAGTAAAATTTATTTTTAAATTGTTTATTTATTTTTAATAACAATATAATTTGAAATGAAATTTGTATTTCATCATTTGAAAATAAAATAATGATATAAAAATATAATTATTTCAAATATTCAAATTAAATAAATAATCGCTCAATTGTTTGTAAATTTATAATTTTTAATAATAAATTTCTTAAAATAATAAAATATTTTTCTTTACCAACTGCATGTGCCGTTTATGTAAAATCAAAATAATTTATTTCATTTATTTATAAATTGTTTATAACAATGATCATTCGAAATATTCATAAATTATTTTTATTATATTGGAAAAGTTAACTTAAGTGCAAATCTTTGGACAATTTTTTTTTTGCAAATAAAAATATTCTGTTTTTTATGTTTGTTTTAACTTAAATCAAAACTTGGTTAACAAATTAGAATATCTTTTTAAATAAGATAAGTTACTTAATCACTTAGGTTAGCCTCAAGGTCAGATCCCTGCGTGATTTTTCAAACTTATTTTATTTTTAAACAATTTATATAAATTATAAAATTTCAAAGAAATGATTTGATTATTAAATCATTAAGGTTAGCCTCAAGGTCAAATCCCTTTGTGATCTAACAAATCTATTTTATTGAAATTTTAAGTTTTAAAGTTGAAATAATATTTCAGAATCATTTATTTATTTATTTATTATTAAGAACCAATGTGTTTAATTTCAATTGACTTGTGTTTCCCGGCCGATGCACCAGAAAAAAGGAAGTATGTTACGTCACAAGTACGTAAATACTTACTTTGATCGAAGATTCCTCGTTTTAAGTTAGGATCGAATGATCCTCGCTTAGGGATGAGGATAAGTCAATGAAAAGACACAACGATTATCAAATAATAAAAATGGAATTTATTAAAATAATTATAAATTGAAAATATTAAATTGTCGATACAATTGATTTATAATTGGAGAGAGAGAGAGAGAGAGAGAGAGAGAGAGAGTTCTGTACCTTTATGATTTCCCTTTGTTTCTTTAAATGTTCCTCACAGGTATGACTGCGATGCGATTCCCACAGGTGTGACTGCGAAGGAGTGAATATCCACGGGTGTGACAAGGACACAACAACTATTCACTCTTTTTGGCACTGAGTCTAAGATTCTTTCAAGGATTGAAAAACGGACCACGGTAAATTTATGACTCTCGGGTTTTTACACTGTCAAACTGCACGGTATAATTGTCTCACGCTGAGAATCCCTTTTAGTTTTTTAGAAAATGCCGCACTTAAATACTGCTCACAAGACTAGTTTTCCCTTGGCGGTGTGTCCTTTTTATATTATATTTTTTGGTGACGTCACGCGTTGCGCAGTCTCCCGCTGCGTGTGACGTAGTTATACCTCTCTTTTCAATAGGTGGTTTTCTCTCTCTTTTAGTAATTTCCCCAGATTTCTCTCTAGACCTAGCCTGTGCTTATAGTACATTCGAATGCGTCGCGGGACGTGACAAATAAAAAAAATGTTTTTTTTTAAACAAATTGATTTTTTGAAAAAACGCCATCTTTGAAAAATCTGAAAAAATTCATAGTGATAGCCGCAAGTATTACGAAAATTTTAGGTAAATAATTAAGGTGCCCACTAACAAATTGTGCGAAATATGAATTTTTTGTAAAGTGATTACTATCAAAAAGTGATGGGAAGTGATTATTAATTGTTCAATTATAGCTTTATACTCATATCATATGAATAATGTAATGTGTTTTATAATTATACATAAATTATCAAAAAAATAATCTTTTTTATTATCATGAAAATAAATTAGTTGGTAAAAAATCCACGAACAAATTTTTTACGTCAGAAAGTATGAAGAGTGATTTTTTGAATTGTACGTTGATGAGAATGCGATAGATCGCAAGGACTCTGATTTTTCGTCAATATTATTGTCTTCGAGAGATTTTTGGAACCGGATGGTACCTGTAGGCCGTGAGAAGGAAGATTTTGCGATTCATTCACCGATTTCTAGTAATTTTAACAATTAAGAAAGAAAACATAAATGCTAGGAGGAATAAATTTTATTATTTTCTATCCTTCTTCTAAAACTTTATCGTTTATAACTCTTATTCTGTATCTGTATCAAAGGAGAGCATTTTTTTGACATCTTTGAATTTATTGAGAAAATGCTCTGGGAATGCCCTTAAATTCAATCATTTGAATCTGCGAGTATAATCTATGAAGAGGTAAATGATTTTTAAGCTGAGGCTAGATAAATTATTTATAGATCAGCACGTGATGATTTCACTATATTTCTATTTGTATCGAGAGTGAAAAATGACGTAATATTCACTTACGGTTTTTCTTTGTGTATGGATTACAACACTGTTTCCTTTTTTGTCGAATCATGTCAACTGATCTTTGAAAATAAACTCTCGTGGATTTTTTACCAACTAATTTATTTTCATGATAATAAAAAAGATTATTTTCTTGATAATTTATGTATAATTATAAAACTCATTACATTATTCATATGTTATGAGTATAAACTGATAATTGAACAATTAATAATCACTTCCCATCACTTTTTGATAGTAACGTTCTCGAAAAATAAGATAGTAATATAACATTAGTGGAACTTGCGCCCGACGCCGTCGATCGAAGATCGTGATTCCACGCGCATCACTTTACAAAAAATTCATATTTCGCACAATTTTTGAGTGCGCACCTTAATTATATACCTAAAATTTGCGTAATACTTGCGGCTATCACTATGGATTTTTTTAGACTTTTCAAAGATGGCGTTTTTTCAAAAAATCAATTTGTTCGAAAAAAACTTTTTTTTTATTATTAAATTTGGAGTAAATATTTTCCCAAAAAATACTACTACATCGGCCATCTAATGATACGTTTGTGTAATTTTTTTCCGAATTTTCCGTAGTTTCAGTTCTTAAATAATTGAAAAAGAACAAAAATATATATTTTTTTCGTTTATCCCATAACTTTTTAAATAATGCATGAAATAATCTCAAATTTTGGGTTTCTTCATTATTTATGTTAGTCTATCAATCCTTGAAACTTCAAGTAAATCGGAAACATGGAGTCCTGAACCCGTCCGATTTGCCATGGAACACACCATATATTATGTGATCAAAATTTGTACAACATGGATGTAGAAAATCGCGTTTCATCATCGAAATCAATTTGTGCGACTTTTTTTTATTTCTTTTTCTTGAATAATGACGAGGTGAGAATAAAAATTATTATTATTATCTCAGAATTAGTTGATAATATGTGAAATATATTTCGTAATATATGAAATATATTTCACAATATGTGGAATATAATATGTGAACAATCAATTTTTATGATCGGTGATAATACTGGTAAAAATATCAAAAGAATCGTCTGCAATTTAAAAATAATATTCATACACATATTTGATTCCATTATTTTTGAAACTTTTTTTAAAGACACGGCTGTAAATAAAATTCAAATGAGGAATCTCGATTTCGCATTTCTTTTGTTTTTTTGTCGTATTTCTTTTTTTTCTTTTCTTTTGTTTAACAACGGCATAATATGTCTCTTTTTCAGTTATTCTCTTTCGTTTGCTGAATTAAAATAAACGCTTCTGATTTCCCCATTTTGTTCGCGATGAGTTGTAATAATTTGGTTGACAAATTTGATTTCGTCGAAAAGGCGAAAGACTACGTCCTAGTATGCGAGAGAGGTGAGCATTTATCAGATTTCAAAAAAAAATAATAAAGGCTTGTAATTGGGAATTTTTTATTGTTTTTATTTTCTTTTTATTTAAATGATTGTAATGTAGTTCTACTTACTTTTTTCTTGGTTTTAGAAAATTTTCTAAACACGGAGGTTATAACCCGCTGTTCTAATATCCATTAAATCCCATCACCCAAATGATAATAAAAACAGTAATCAATAGAAAATTAAAGTAATCTCAGAATTTCCGAAAAATGTAATAATAGTAATTTTCTTAACACTTCCACGAAATGAAAATGAAAATCTCCAAATGAAATAAAAATTCCTTAAAATCGTCAATTACTTACCAGGTCATAGTAAGAAAAATCTTTTTTCATTCTTTCTGAGAATGACAATGATGATAGGAAATTCTATAAATGATCTGTAGATTTAAAAGGTTCTTTTATCGATGCTGATTACAAATGAAATACAAATTATACGAAATTCGTTTGATTAACAACTAATTTATTTAAATAGAAACAAATATATATTTCGAACAATCTCATGAATGTCAAGCGATGCCTAAAAACATCAATTTTTCACGCTATTTTGCAGAAACAGGGAATTATCTTAAGATGTTGAAAATGATCTTCAAATTATTTCAGAATTACTTGAAGTGTTATCAAATTCGTTGAAATTTTTTGGAAATGTCTAAATTAATTAAAAATGTTATAAGTATAGGAGATATAAATCCATCGAAGAGACATGAGATAAACGACTTTTTCAGATTAAGAATTCAAACTTAATTCGAATTTAAGATTCTAAAAACGGTTTCGCTCCCTAATACATATTAAGAAATTATGCGTACGCATAGCACGCTAATGATTATGCTGGATAAAAATCGTAATTATTTTGTATATTACCGTAAATTGCATCCAATTTCCTCGGCTCGCAAAGGCTTCGCACTTGCCCATCGAATCGTGGTTTTGCCTTAAGGTCGAGACATTTGTTTCGTAATTCTTCGCCCCAGATAGCCATAGCAGTGTTTCTTACCAGGATTGATTCTTTATTGGTGAGCTCCAAGGATTCCCAAACACAGGGATCGAATGAAACGTTTTCATTCACGTAAATCTGCAACAAAATTAAATCTGTTATAAAATGTTTCAAAATTACATAAATCTTGTATAAATATTCTTAAGAAACTGGAATATTACCTTTTCGTTCCATAATTCAAATTGTGTCGGTAGTACAATCGGTGCTAGGTTCGCAATCGGTGCTGGACTTGTGATCGGTGCCAGGTTTACGGTCGGCGCTGGATTTGCAATCAGTTCTAGGTTTGCAATAGGTTCTAGGTTTGCGATTGGTGCTGGGTTTTCAATCGGTAGTTTTTGGATCTCTGATAACATAGTCAGATGTCTTAAACTTCCAGCCTGACTGGAAGACTCTTCTTGTAAAAAACTATGTTTTTTGCTCAAAAGGATCTGTTTATTTTTTTCTAAAATAGCCTCACTAGTAAACTGCTTTGCCGCAGAGACTTTTTGAGTCTGAAAACATATAACAAAAGTAGATGGTCAGACTTTGAAATTTGTAAAAATTAAAAAAAGTGCAAATACATTTCATTTAACATTTGCCTTAATGATTGTAATGAATTTGCAATTTCACCTTTTCTTTGATATCATTAACTATGTTCACTTCTTCCGTGGTTTCGCAATTTGTAACTTCTCGAACCTTTTGTGAAGGTTTTCGTAAGCGTTTATTTTTCGCTAAGGCATCGTCGACTTGAGCTTTTACATCCTCTTCACTATCTGCAAAGTAATGACAAGAAACTATAGTGGTTTCTATTTAAAAATAAACAAGCGAAATATAGCGAAAAACTATGTAATATAAGTAATTGTCGCATTGTAAAAAATTTCGAACAAAATAATATTAGTTTCTGAGTGGACATTATTATTTCTCATCAAGGTTGTACGAAATCGACTTAAAGATTAAATATTTATGTTTTAAATTAATTTGGCACCCCGTACCAAAGAAACCCTACTTCAGTTTTCTTCAATATCCTTCGTTTTGATTAAATTGAGTTAATTTTCTTTTGATCTAGCTTTGGAAATCATGAATTGTATTTTTTATAATAAAATATTCTACCATGATTTTTGTCACATTTTCAAAATAATAATTAAACATCGCTCAAAGTCATTTTCTTTCTAAAATGTTGAGTTTCAATATTCAATTTATATTTATTTATTTATATTTCAATATTTTACTATGAAAAACACCATCCATGTGTATCAGAGTGAAATCAGAAAATATCACTATAAAAAAATATCAATGCAAATTACACATAACTACAGCAAAACTATGTTTGGATTAGTAAAATTATTACCATAGGATTAATTGTCTGAGTTGTAACAAAACATTAAGCTAATGTTCTATTCGCGACTAGCCAATACTTTTTGTCCTTCTCATTGACAAATTAACATCTCAAATAAATTTTCCAAAGTATATAAACCTAAACGAAAAAAGAGGTACGTTTATTTGTTGTGGAAATTTCATTTGACTCATTAATTTAAGAATGAGAAGGGCGAAAAGTATTGGCAAGTCATCAACTTACATATTAAGAATTTTAAAGAAAAATTCCAATTCGGAACCGGCATATGAAATATGTAAAGTCAAGTAATAATTGCTTACCTCCAACGAAGTGTACGACAGCTTCCACCTCAAACCACGCTTTTTCTTCTTTATCCCACCAGTCTACGTAGAATACGGGAAGAACGGAAAACTTTTTCTTGAACTCCTCCTTCGTTTTGCAAGACCACTTTTTGATGCGTTTTGTAGGCACTATCTCCGTGGAGTCATCGTCCAAATATTGAACATATACAAAAGAAATATCTGTTTTCGACATTCTTAAGAGATTTAGAATGAATTAATCGCGAGCAGAAACCGGCGTAGTCCACACTATCACTTAACACATCAATGTGGACGCATCACACGTGCAACACAATACTGAGTTCGAATCCCAACGGTTTTCTAGCAGCAACTCACATGAACTCGCAGCAAATGAATTTGAAAATGAATCCTCTTGCTTCTCGCTTGCGCTGGCAGCTGATTTCAGATTACAGCGCGGTGCTGCCGTCCAAACGGAAGAGGTGGGTCTAAAATTGGCGCGATGTTCATATTAAAGGTTTAATTCCACAACTAGTTTATTACAAAATGAAAAGAATTTTTATAAATATATTATATATAAATATATATATTTTTTAAATCTGAAAAATGATAAAAAAAAATGAAATTTGAACAGAAAAATGTAGGTTTGAATTTTCGCTCGCTTCGATTGGTGATTTTGTCCTTGCGAAATCGACTTTCTTGTGCATCTTAATGTGTGAAGTTGAATCTCTGGCAAGATATATTAACTATCGTTATATGAAAAAAGTCGTTGGCAGCGACGAAAAGTTGTGGGCGAGATCAGGCGGTCATAACACACTTTTTTCTTTCTTTTGTACTAGAATTATTTACATGTGGGCTTGCTTAACTTTGCTTATTTTTTTCTTGAAATTGAATTTCTTTTAACTATTTGGTTATGAAAACTAGTAAAGGTAAAATGTCAGGTAGAAAATAAACTTTATCGACGATCAACTAATTGAGCTATTTTGTTTTGGGCGTACACAATTTATTATTATATTATTTTAGGTAGCCAACTTAAAAGTACTGCCCTGAAAAGAAAATATACGAAAATCAGTGTCGCTCTACATTAATTTTGAAGAGTTTAGAAATGTTTTGAACTGTGCAAAGCCCTTGAAATCTTGTAAAATCTCGTAAAACCTTTTGATATGTTTTTAATTTTTTATTACTAAAAGTCACTTGAAATATTCAAAATTCCTTTGAAATCGTTTCAAATCTCTGTAAATGTCTTTAAGGTAGTTCGTTCACAAAAATAAGACCTCAGGCAAAAATAGATAATTTTGCTTTCAAGAATAGCAATATTATTATTGAAGGGCTAATTTGAAAGAGAAAAGATTATTTTTATGAAAAAAATTTGAAACACAAAAAAATAATTTTATTAATAAATTTTATTTTTATCCAAACTTATTTTCTTATCGCTTCGAGCTAAATTTTTAAAAATTTTGTTTTGAAAAATTGTTTTTTTTATAATTCCAGCCATTAAAGAATTCACTTTCAAAAATTGGAAACGATCAAGTTGTAAAGAATCTTTTTCCTCAAAAAATGAACCGTGATTTTTTAGAATCGCATCATTTTTAAAACTTTAACTCAAAGCGATAAGAAAATAAGTTTGGGCAAAAATAAAATTTATTAAAAAAATTATTTTTTTGTGTTTCAAATTTTTTTCATGAAAAATAATCATTTCTCTTTCAAATTAGCCCTTCAATAATAATATTGCTATTCTTGAAAGCAAAATTATCTATTTTTACCTGAGGTCTAATTTTCGTGATCGAACTACCTCAAATCCCTTGAATACTTATGAAATTGTTTGGAATATTTCTGAAACTTCTACAATTTCTAGAAATCTTTAGAAATTCCTTAAAACTTTCTGAAATTTTTTTGAAAAGTCTAAAACTCTGTTAAAATTACTTTAAAATGCTTTGATTTTTTTATGACTAAAGAATTATCTTAAAATCTCTAAAAATAACACGAAAAATGTTTTGAAATCTTTAAATCTGGTGTACACTATGATAACGATAAATATAATATATAATTAAATAAATTGTTAAAATTTAACAGCCAAGTTAGAAATTCGTAGAGCTTTCCAGAAATATTCCGCTGGAAGGTGGGAATGTGCCAGTCGAAAGTTCCTGGAAGTGAAAATTAATTTATTAAAACGGAATTATAACAAATTAATTGTTAATACATTTTTTCTGCTTGTTGTATAATTGTACAATTACAACCGTGTTTACATGTTCAAGGCAAATAACGTTCATCTTGAAGAATTGGAAACGATTGGAAGCAGTCAAGATGATTTCAATGAAACCTTCTTCGATTCCTTCTTCGATCTGAACGGAGCTTACCAACACAAGACGCCCTTCAATAAATTGCATATGTTCATCGAAAGTGAAGAATTCCACAAGGTTATGAGCGCTTCAGTGAATAAAAGTAAGGGTGAGATTCTAATGATGATCCTAAAGTTTGCAATAACTTTTTGTCTTTCTCGAACGGCTATTACTAGTCTCTTATAATTAATAAATGCTCTATTTGCGTATCCGATTTTACCGCAATCTAGTTACTTAATTGACACTTTATTCAATACGTCAAGTAACGCCATATTTCATGGCATTTGTCCAGACTGTGGTCTCTATCTTGGAACACTTGAGCAATCGAGCAATTTCATACATTGCAATTTGTGCAGCATAGACATTGATACTAAAAATTCATCATATCATGATTTTTTTGTCTTCTTTAATGTTTCTTTGCAAATTTCTGAGTTGGTTGGGTCTCACAGCGATTACTATAATTATGTTACGAAAGAAAGAGTTCATGACAAAAATGTATTTCAAGACATTTATGATGGTCGACTGTATCAAGCGTTTTTAGACAGATTAGATTCATCAGATAGGCATCAATATTAAACGGTATCGTTTAACACAGACGGTGCACCTCTGTATGAAAGCTCCAGTTATTCTATTTGGCCAATTTTCTTAGAAATCCACCAATTACCATTTCACGTAAGAACCACTGAGCTAATTGTTGTCGGATTGTGGTTTGGGAAAAACAAACCTGACATGAACGTCTTCCTCGATCCTTTCGTTGAAAACATGAATAGACTATCGAAGGAGGGAGTTGAATGCAATCTGAACGGTGAGAAAGTTACTCTAAAAGTGTATCCGCTGGTTTGCACTGTGGACTCCGTTGCAAGAGCACCAATGCAAGGCATCATACAATTCAATGGTAAATTTGGTTGCAATTGGTGCTTTCATCCTGGAAAGTGGGTACCTAATAAAAATAAAGTTAACTCCGGCAGTCACAAATATCCTTTAGAAGATACACACGTTTCCAGACGAACCGCGAAACTGATGATTCAACATATGATGAAGGCAATTCCATCTGAACCTTGTTTCGGAGTAAAAAACCCGTCACAGTTAATAAATATGAATGAATTTGACATCATTGACGGATTTGTTCCTGAGCATTTACATATGCTGAGTGGAATTGGCAAACAGTTCGCGAATGTTTGGTTTGTATCTAAGAACGAAGCTTCAAGTTTAATTTCTAAACAGGAAATGGATCTCATAAATTCTATTATGCTTAAAATTAAAGCTCCTTGCCAAATCGGTCGCCTCACTCGTTCTCTAAAGGACAAAGAATTCTGGAAAGCTAGAGAATGGGAAAATTGGATTCTCTATTATAGCCTACTAATAATTATGTTGTTCTTAGATAGAAAATATATATTGCATTGGCTCCTTCTAGTAGAAGCTATATATATTCTTCTCAAATCGGAAATTACACTAGCTGAAGTTGACAAGGCCGATGAGTTACTACACATGTTTGTGGCTGGTACAGAAAAACTGTACTCAGCAACAGCAATGACGTTTAATGTCCATCTTCTGCTGCATCTGGCTAGAAGTGTGTATAACTGGGGTCCACTCACTTCTCACTCTGCTTATGGTTTTGAAGACGGTAACCGACAATTATTACAAATTATTCATGCAGCTAAAGGCGTCCATCATGAAGTAACTCGTCACATAAGTCTCAATTTCAGTCTTTTAGCAATAAAACGAGCAGTTTATTCGACTTGTTCAATTCAAACAAGAAATTACTACGATCAGTTAGGTAATACAAAAGTTCAGAAAACTTTAAAATTATTCAAATCCAGATATTTTGGAATAACTTCAAAAGTAGACAGTGAATGGGTAAGAAAATTGCAACTTTCCAATACAGCTCTTTATTTTTCCAAAATGGTAAGAAATAGATGCCTTTATCTGTCTTGTGCAAAAGTTAATAAGCGCTCTGATAACACGTTCGTTCTACTTCGAAATGGTTCTTACGGCAACGTAGTTAAATTTATAGTGGATAAAGAGAATGAAAAAGAGTTCGCTCTATTAAATATGCTAAAAACAAAGCATACTTTTCGAAACAAGCACACAATCTTTCAAACTGTCCTTGAAATTAATAGCGAAACAGTGGCTGTACCTATTACAGAAATTTCAAAAGTTAGCGTTTACATAGAAGTAAAAAATAAACGATTTATCTGTGCTGTGCCTAACTTACTTTCTTATTGACGAATTATATTTGCAGGCAAATTCTAATTTATTGTTCTTCCGGTTCATAAGAGAAAAAATTAAGTTGTATAGTAGTTTTAAAGATATAACAAAATAAGTATTTTTACGAACGTTGAATAAGTCCCAAAAATCAAAGGCTTTGCCAAAAAAAAGCATAAAATGCGTTGCAAAGAAGTAGTGTGTTTATATTCGCAAAAAAGAGGTGTGTACAATGTATTTTAGTTATAATTACGTTTCCATTCTTTTATTAAGATACATGGTTCACTTGTTTATTAGTCGTAAAAAACCAAAGGCTTTGTTAAAAAAAGCATAAAATGTAGTGTGTTTGCGTTTGCAAAATTTCGAAAAAAAAATTCAAATTGTTTTTTATATGAAGAATCCCAATGGGCACACGATATTAGAAACGTGTATGTAACATTCTACAAACGTTCTAGGAATATCCCAATGTCCAATGTCCGAAAGACGTTCTTAGAACATTTTTGGAACGTCTTTCGGACATTGGACATTGGGATGTTCCTAGAACGTTTGTAGAATGTTTCATAAACGCTTCTAATATCGTGTGCCCATTGGGATTTCAAACAAGTTTCATTTTTACATTTCACGAAATATATTCTTGCACTCTTTGTACAGAGAATTTGATCGTGACAACTTATACACAAAATTCGTAAAATGTCTTACCGTTTATTCTTTAGTTTGTTTCGAATACTGTAATGTACTATATCACCGTTAATTATTATGGGTTATTCTTCTTCGTATATATATATATATATATATATATATATATTTGTATTTTATTTATAAATAATTTTCACTACAACTGTTAAAAATGTTTACTATGTGCAAGGATCTAAGTTCACAACAATTTTCTCACTTACAGAAAATAAAATAATTATAAAATCAATATAAAAATGAAAACTTCAATATCTTTTCCCGTTTTTAAAATGCTTAATAAAAATTAAATGTGAAGAAAAATCGTCAGTATAATTGAGTTAACTTTGAAACATTAACTAAATGTCTGTGTTTGTATTCCGAGGAATAATAAGAAACTCTATTTGTTCAATTGCAGGTATTTAATTTTGAAATAATATATGAGCCAATACGGATATTACCTGAGGGTTCTCCGAGAGGATAGGCCTAAGGAAAAGAAGGAGTGTCAAGAAGGCTTTTTTCTGGACCAAAATCAAAATATAAATTTTTTTTTTTCTAATTGAAACTCGAAAGTATGAAAAGTTTTTGAGTCAAAACATTTGTTATAAGTACATTAATCTGATGCAAAAAGATCCAGGACACTTTCAAGTTTTAATTTTTAGAAGAGAAGAGAATGTATTTTTGAATTCTGGGACCAAAAAAAATCCTTACTGGCAGGATCCATAATATTCACCTCTCCAGTAACTGATGCAGAATCCCTTACAGGGACACGTTAAGGATCCTTCCCATTTTCCTTTCCAGGAATCCACGTAAAATTTTGGCGTTCAAGAACGCGTACTGGATTGTTCACGGGTTCCCTTGCGGGTATCTATAAGCGAAATGTGTGGAAATCGATACAATGGAAATTGTGATGGATCCTTTACGAGCTCCCGTACAGGAAACCGTACAGGATGCTTCATGGGTACACCTACCAAAATAAATATGAGAAAAACTCATTGCTTGTACAGGAACTTGTGTGTGTTCTCTTGCACGACCCTATGTGTAAAAAGTTTTAGTTTCAAAACTACATGGGATTCCCTGCATGTTCATGTTCCGGAACATGCACGGGAACATCTGCTGTGTAATGTAATTTGGAACTACACAGGATCCTGTACAGGATCCTACCTAGCCTACCGCCATTAGACATATGATCTCACCTAGGGACACGTACATGTTCCCATAAGGGTTCCTTCGTCATCACAGGATCCCCTACGTGCTCTTGTACGTGTTCTGGTCCCAATTTCTTATGTCGATCATGCAACTTTTCTCATACGTGATCCGATACCTGTTCTGGTACAGGATCTCGTACAAGGAACATTTATAGGTTCCCGTACGGGGATTTTCAATAGGGAGATGTATTTGCTCCGAGAAGCCAAGCAGAGTTTCCGGCTAGGGTTATTATGGATTCGGGAGTCCGTATCAGGTAAAGATTTGGAGGTTAAGGAAGGGATCTTAACCTAAACATAGGAGCTCTCATGCAAGCCAAAAAAAAAAGAAAATAAATTAAGCTGCGTACAATTTTAACGAGAACTACAATTTATTTATTAATGGGCAAAGCCCTGGCTCGATATAAATACAAAAGACCTCGAATAAAATTAATATAATATCGTGGCCAACATGGCTCGTGATATAAGAAAAGAGGCAGAGCTCTGAGAGAGCCTGAGAGTCACGGTTCATGAAAATAATAATTTTAATACGGCCCGGAATGGAGTCTCAAAGACTTACCGAGGATCTGGCCGCGATCTCGCGCCTAGTTGCGTCTAAATCAAAGTCCATGTCGGCGTCCATGGGAAGTAAAAAAAACTATCAAATCCTTTGAGGTTATTTTGCGCTCGGGCAACAACGACAGAATAAAGCTGCGCGCCAAAGGAGTCGCGCAGTTTTATTACATCAACTGGAATGGCTAGCGCACGCGCGTGAAGCTCAGGTTTGCGCAAGCGACTCGTCTTGTGAGTACGAGGGCGCCAGGCAACCAATGAGCTGAAGCGTCTATCGGTCAGCTTGCCCCATTGGCTTAAAACTTAGAGGGGTGCGTTTAAACTACGTTGAGTTTGTACTGCACAACACAGCAGTTACAAATAGACAAGGCTAATATACAATATATAATACAATATCTAATTGTTCCAACCCGTCATGCCCTCTCTATATTAATTATAATAATAATGGTGCGACGGTGTTGGAAACCATGGGCTGCAGCACGTGGTCGTTTCAGATGCCATGCCTGCTGGGTGATGCCCTCTGTGGCTTGCCTGTGAACCCCTCTGCGTGCGATGGTAACACAGCGATCTCCTTGGCGGCGCCTTTCAAGCTGGTGTTTTTCAATGAAACAAATAAAAAAAGAAAACGGCCAGAAAAACAATAAAAAATAAAAGAATTTTATGAGCAGCTCTCAGACTATCCCTGACAGTTTTGAGTTTTAATTAAAAGGTGGCTTGGGCTCAATCCTGTCGTTGCCGGTCGAGGCAAAAAAAGTTAACGTAATTTACCACGTTACAACACCCCCCGGCCAGACCGGAAACGACCCCCCAAGTCACCAAGACCACTCTCCGGGCCGACTGACCCATTATTAGGTCTAGAAAATCAAAAAAGATATGCAAACCCGCGGCCCAGGCTGTCTGAGAGCGTGCTTTGATACTTATTTATAGTATTCACTTATGAACTAAGGATATCAAAAGGACGTTAGCCTATAAAAATAATAAAAATGGAAAAAAAGAAAAAAATATACGGCAGCTCGCTGGTTGCGATGCCAAGAACGAGCCTTAATAACTAGCTTAAGAGCTACTATCTTATGGGTTCTAGGGATAGGCCAAGGAATCAAACTTTCCATATACCAAAAATGCACAGGTTTAATGTGGCGCCTTGCGCCTATGGGCCATGCACCCTGTACAAAAGAAAAAAGAAACAGGGCGTAAAAGAAAAGTTCACTAGTGGCGCCTAGATAGGGCGCCAGCGCTGTATGAGTGCCGCAATTAGCCGCTCACGGACCAGCCGTCCGGACCTCCGCCCGCGGCGTCGTCTCCTAGGGGCCGGTTGAACCCTCTCTGGCTCCCCCGGTTCCTCCAGCTCCTCCCGGCTCTCTAGTGGGAGCTCCTCCTCCTCCATCCATGATTCATAATCAAGGTCCCCTGACTCTATGGCCATGCATTCTTCCATAGACATACTTTCACAGAACGCAGCAACTGCTAGCCGTAGGGGTCTTGACATACCATCTCTAGTATCTTCGTCTGCACCCCTATCTACTTCCATCGGGGAAAAGTCTGAGTCCTGGATCACTAATCCTGTAAAAGTTGGGAGGTCCATTCTTCTCACCGTTGTATCAACATCCCCTACGTATAGTAGTTTCTGGTCATCTCTCAAGATTGTGGGATTGCCTATTGCACATATGTCGTCCATGAGCTCTTGGAAGAATATCATCGATGGCTTCAGACAGAGGTCTTGGAGGATATTGGCACATCTGCTGATGTATCCCATTATGAGTGGATGACGTCTGTCTGTTGCAGAGAGTGCTTCCGAAGGCACTTGTAAGTCATTAATCCTGTCAAACATATTGTCCATTGCGCGTCTAGACCTGAGGGCATTCGGGATGAAGCTCCCATACTTTCTGGTTTGCAGTTCAGTAACTATGCTATGAAGACCCATCTTGAAGGAGTTGGCTATGTCTCCTTTGGTGGTAAATGCAGCTGAAGCATGCTCATAAACTTCTGCATGCATACGTCTTTCTATTGTTGGCGTACCAAACCTTGATTTCCGAACAACTGCTGCTGTCTTCCAACATCTTGCAGCATGGTCAGAGCCTAGGATAGCAGTAGCCGTGTAAGATTCTCTGTTAGCAGGACGTCCATGTGCAGTCCTGTATAGAACTGTCATTGCTCTTAATGCATCATTGCCTGCACCCACACTTAGTCTAGACAATGACATTTTGGGCCCATCCCAGGTAACAGCCCTTGGGAATAGGTTAGCAACCATGTCATCATTGAGACGCGGAACATGCCTTCGTGCCCAACCTATGAGGTTTGCCCATTGTGTGCCCCAGGTTGGGAATCTTGTTTCAAACGAAATGTGGGACTGGCTGAGGGGAACAGACATCACCTCAATGCACATCTCCCTTGGGAACAGGACCAAAACCTGCTCTAACATAACAGCGAACACTGCATGGGATGCACCTGTTGAGCTCCCATACTTCCTCAATCTTGAATCTGCTGCATGTATAACGCTAAATCTGGGCTCATCACCCTGGGCAGACCTAGACACTGCCTTATGACGTGTAGCCGCTGGCACTATGACTCCAGATCTGAGTGAATTTATTACGAAACCTGGCTCCACTCGCCCTTCTATCACGATTCTACTACTGATGACATCTAACTGGTGCTCGCTATATGCAATTGCAATAAACTCATCATCCACACCAATGGCTACATCGGGCATTTCCATCTCCCTCATAAAATCTGAGAATAATGTGGGATCAGATGTGTCCCTGACACCTGATAGGGATGAGGTAGCAAGTGCATCGTCCATGACATTGCACAATACAGGTGATGTCGGAGGAAACGTCCCTGGCAAAACAGCATAGTTCAGATGGAAATCCTTTATTGCTTTCCTGCTAGTCAAAAATGATACCGCAATAAGTGCAAGAGACCTCAATGGTGTTACAAACGACATGTAATCTACATGTAAACTGTGTGCAGTAAGATGCCTCCCAATTCCTTGAGCATCAATTCTGATAATCCCCTGTACGTTCTTGAAATGCGAGATCTCATGTGTTATATGCGATGTCTTGGATGACATTCTCTTGGAGCTAACCCCTTCAACAACCTTTTGCAGTACTATTGGTGGTTCAATCGCAGTCTTTGCACCCCACGATAGCGTGCCTACGTCCCATATGAATTTTCCGTTACCACCAGACTTTGACACAAAAGAAGATAGTATGCTCAACTTACTGATACACTTCTTAAGAGTTGACACACCTGCATACCTGTCCCCAGTGAACGTGTAAACAGATTTTGATCTACCAGGAACACTCCTCTCACCTGGCACCATTCCATCATACATTGAGCTGTACCTGTACCCTTCAGATGGGCACGACTCCGAAGGTATATCTGAGACTGCGGTTATACACGACTCGTAGGCCTGCTCTCTTCTTGCGAAGCAGCTGGTGTAATCTGGCAAAGTGTGGTTATGGGTGTCAATACCACTGTTAGCATAATACATTTCCCTGAGGCCATGAGCTATGTCAAAAGCTGTCTATTGCGAGAAGACATAAGAATTACTGTTGTCGGCCAGATAGAATGTATGTGCAACTGCTGTGGCATTATTCCTTACCAGGTTTTTGGATAACCTGCTCCGCACTGCGAGAGGGAACAATTGTGTCACCATTTCGTTCTTGTATGCTCGATCCACTAATGCTGCTGCATGTGCTGCAGGCAATGTTTGGCCAAAAATCTCTAGTACGGATGCATCCCAATTACAGCTTTTGACTGCATCCAACATGAATTGTTTGCATTCCCTTGAAGATCCGACACCTAACATCGCAGCAAATATCCTTGACTTGCACCTCCTCTTCATCCCACTCTTGATGGTTCGCATAATAGTCGCAGTAGGGTCTCTGACGGTGGCCGACTTGACTGATCTGGGAGCTCCAGTTATGTCATCGAAGCTCATCTTTTTCAGTGGCTGATTAAGTGTGCCAGTGGCTAGTGCTACCAGTACGTGGCTAGGGTTAGTTATCTTCAGATTATCAACTAAGGAGCATATTGTATATATGTAGTTTGAGAGAGGATCTTTGCTCTCCTGGGATAACCATGACATTAGTGTGGGTATCCCCCATCCTCCGAGAGACCGTGGTGCATAAACTGCGTTGATGACTGCAAAACCGTCCTGCCTGGCGATAAAGTTATTAGTCTGAATTATAATTTGCATTGCTCTGTATACTGCCTGAATGTAAGACGACACGGGGCATGCTCCCTGTTCACAGCTGAAAGGTATGCACCCATTATCGTATCGATTTGCGAATGGATGGATGCAAATCGTCTATTCCATTCCTTATCTGCTTTTGCAAATACCTTGCAAGGTATAAATACTTCCGAGCCTTCACAGAAGAATCTGTTTAGAAAGATAAACTTGATGGACGAGTATATTGTCTTGACAAAATCTATCTCTGCAGCAAGCTCAGACCATATCTTGCATGTCGTGTCAAAATGAACATCTGCTGCTTGCTGCTGTTGCTCAATGGTCCCATGAAGTTCTATGGCTTGGACAGCATCATCTATAAGGCCTGCAGTTATAGCAACGTCATCTTTCACAAGTATGCCTTTGAGTTTGGCCATCCTAATACAGTATAGGCTCATATGTACATTGAGAACGGTATCAGCAGTCCCTGTCCATCCTTGGAATAGTCCCGAGGGCAGGGGGCATGATTTTATAAATCCACGCTTGTTAAGAATTGCCTGCACACCTTCCCATATGGAGTTAAGGCAAAATGACCGTGGTGCTTTAGTTGTCTTGACTAAATAATCATGGTGCGCCGACCATGCAGATCTGTCGCCTGACGGGCTCCACCCTGAGACATCATTCGAAATGATGATCACACGCTTGTTGACCCCTGGCCTAGTCATTTCACATATTTTGTTAAATGATCTCTGAATCTTGTAGTCAGGTTTTCTGATGGTAGCTCCATTGTATAAGTTGGCTATCGGAATTGCACATCTGTCGTAAGTGGTGGTCGCTTCCCTGGTTATCGCATCTGCAGACCATGTTTCCCTAGCCTTCTTCCAAGGTTTTGTGTTCTCATTCTTAGCTGCCATCATCGCTATGATGTCCCATCTTAATGTCCGGTCGCATATTCCTTCTATCACGAATTCAGGATCAACCTTGTGAGCTAGTAACGGTGCCTCCTTAAGTGCATACAAGAGCTCACTGTGTTCATGTCTTGGGATAGTTTTCATTTTCTCCATGTCCTTGTACGGCTCTGCTTCTGGCCTTACTCTGGTGACATTTGCAGCCTCCCAATACCATGTAGGAACAAGGTCATTGAAGCTGAAATACCCCTCTATCCACGCTTTTCCATAGTCGTCTTCATGCGGTAGAGTGAATTTACCTTTACAGCACTTTTTGAACCAGGGTTCATCCGACGCATTGTAGCCGGTGATTGCTCTGTATGAGACTGATGCCCCATGTTTGCAGAGTGCCTTACATAGGTCATATATTTTGACGTAATTCATGAACCTGTGGAATGCACCTGTATCAGCCTTCTTGGGGTTCTTCATTGTTTCCGAAGCTTTCTTGAAGAGCAATCTCGGGTCGCAGTCAGGTGATGGGAGTCCATAATACAGTGTCGATAGATCAAGTTTAGCCCTATCTGGTATGTTCAGGCTGTAAAGGTGATCATGCCACTGCACTGGCAGATCGAGTATGTCCCTGATATCAGCTTTCAGTTTTTCTGATTTCTTATCCCACTGAACATCTAATGTTTCCCCACATGAGTGGAATTCATTCTGAATTAGTGCCAAAGACTGTTTCATCACCCTTGCCAGACTGTCACTAAAACCACTGTAAATCATTGAATTTGAAATCCATAACCTGCACTTATCCATAGGTCCCACTATGTCATATCTTGGTTGGTCAAGCCAGCCTGTTGCTCGATAGTTGCATGCATATTGATAATTGCCTTCCCATCTCTTTGCAGTCAGGTGTAGCTGATCGAGTGTGGAATGGTCTATAACGTATATGGCATCTGAATATATCAAGAAGAAAAGATTTACAACTCTGTAAGTGACAGTGGTGCCCAAAGATCTGCCAGCCCTTGTCGAAGAAAAAGACAGCTCCTCAAGGTCAAACGGGGGCATACCCATTTTCATATTCTGATGTGCCTCTCTGTTTTCTGGTGAAACAGATGAAGTGAGCATAAAGGAAAAGGCTGTGTACCAGTTGTGCATCTTCCCCCATATTGCTGGTCCCCTGCAGTGAGGTATACAGCCATTTCCTTCAGCTTCAAATACATTTCCCCCTCGTCTGCCAGCTATTGCTCCTGCTGCAAATATATCATTGGCAAAACTCCAGGCTATTCTCATTTGGTCAGAAACTTTTGCGTTGGCTACTGCCTCGTACTTCCCGCTGATGTAGCCATGGGTGATCCTGAAAGCTGCAGAGCTATCGCAATATATTGGTAAGTCCTTATAAGAATTCATGATCCTTATCATGGTATTCCCTACTGTTCTTGAAAAGATCACATCGTCAACGCTTTCATCATTTAATTTAATCATTTAATACATTTATAACGGGTAACCTCCGCTGAAACGTCAAAAGAATAAAATCTTGAACAATGCGGACCCGAGGACTCGGGATTACCTTCGGTGTCACCGGCGTTACTAAGGCGGCTTCTAAACTGAGCGCCTGGCGTGTCTCGACGCCATATTTATACAAGCAAGAACCCTGAAAATAAGAACTTAGCATGCAAAAAAAAGGCGAAGCCAAGCAGGGTTTTCGGCTAGGGTTATTATGGATTCGGGAGTCCGTATCAGGTAAAGGTTTGGAGGTTAAGGAAGGGATCTTAACCTAAACATAGGAGCTCTCATGCAAGCCAAAAAAAGAAAATAAATTAAGCTGCGTACAATTTTAACGAGAACTACAATTTGTTTATTAATGGGCAAAGCCCTGGCTCGATATAAATACAAAAGACCTCGAATAAAATTAATATAATATCGTGGCCAACATGGCTCGTGATATAAGAAAAGAAGCAGAGCTCTGAGAGAGCCTGAGAGCCACGGTTCATGAAAATAATAATTTTAATACGGCCCGGAATAGAGTCTCAAAGACTTACCGAGGATCTGGCCGCAATCTCGCGCCTAGTTGCGTCTAAATCAAAGTCCATGTCGGCGTCCATGGGAAGTAAAAAAAACTATCAAATCCTTTGAGGTTATTTTGCGCTCGGGCAACAACGACAGAATAAAGCTGCGCGCCAAAGGTGTCGCGCAGTTTTATTACATCAGCTGGAAAGGCTGCGCACGCGCGTGAAGCTCAGGTTTGCGCGGGCGACTCGTCTTGTGAGGACGACGGCGCCAGGCAACCAATGAGCTGAAGCGTCTATCGTTCAGCATGCCCCATTGGCTTAAAACGTAGAGGGGTGCGTTTAAACTACGTTGAGTTTGTACTGCACAACACAGCAGTTACAAATAGACAAGGCTAATATACAATATATAATACAATATCTAATTGTTCCAACCCGTCATGCCCTCTCTATATTAATTATAATAATAATGGTGCGACGGTGTTGGAAACCATGGGCTGCAGCACGTGGTCGTTTCAGATGCCATGCCTGCTGGGTGATGCCCTCTGTGGCTTGCCTGTGAACCCCTCTGCGTGCGATGGTAACACAGCGATCTCCTTGGCGGCGCCTTTCAAGCTGGTGTTTTTCAATGAAACAAATAAAAAAAGAAAACGGCCAGAAAAACAATAAAAAATAAAAGAATTTTATGAGCAGCTCTCAGACTATCCCTGACAGTTTTGAGTTTTAATTAAAAGGTGGCTTGGGCTCGATCCTGTCGTTGCCGGTCGAGGCAAAAAAAGTTAACGTAATTTACCACGTTACACTTCATATTTAATTCTTTTTGGTATTTCTGCTGGTTTCTTTGAGTGATTTTGAATGGGTACTTTTATAATTCCGTTCTTAATTTTATATATCCCGTCCGGTACTGTGTCTTGATCGATTATTAATACATCTTGATCGTCTCCTGCCGCCGGGATTCTAAATATTTTTGATGTTTTTGCCGGTATAAAATCTCCATCTACTTGTAACGGTAATTTCTTTTTATACAAAACTAAAAAATCTGATGTAATTGTATATCGGTCATGTTTCGAGAAAAATTTGAGTCCGATAATTCCATCTTCCGGTAGAGGAAAATCGTTGGAGATAATATGAAATATGTGATCTTTATTGAAAAAGTTAAATTTTACGGTTTCACTTGAAACGTGTTCATCCCGTCCCATAACAAATTTTTTAAAGTGTTTTTGTCTAACGTCTCGTTCGTCTAGGATCTTTTCGTTTATCAGGTTGATTGATGTTCCAGAGTCGACTAGAAGTCGGTAACTTCCTGTTCTTCTTCTTGCTCTAATAGATCTGAGTCTTCTGCATACGGCAGAAACTCGGCTGAGTCCTCGAAATCTTTTGTTTCTTGTACTTCTTCCGGTGTCATATCTATTGCATCCGTGCTTTCCTCTTGCAGCATTCTTAATGGATGTGGGGGTCTTTTGACGTTCTGGCCAGGTTGAAAACCCTGCCTAATGTGACATTGATTTGCAAAATAACCTGTTTTACCACATTTATAACAATTCATTCTTACCCTGTCTTCCAGTGGTAGTGAATGATTGGGTGTTTTTATTCCATTAGTGTTGGCGTTAGGTCGTGATGGTGGTTTCGGCCTAGGTAGGTATTTCAATACAGGTCTCGTGACTACCTGTGTTCTTATAGGTTGACTTTCTTTTAACCACATTTCGGTTTCTATGGCATGCGTCTGTGCCTCCGTTATAGTATTGGGTTTTAAAAGTCGTATCTGCATACCTATCTCTTTCCTAAGGTTTAAAAGATATCGGTTCACTGCTTCTTGTTCTTCGAGCTTAATTTTCAATCGACGTTCGGTAGGATTGATATGCTGTGCCTGTACAGCGTAATTGATTTCGTTTATAATCTGTCTGAATCTAAGTGTACAATTTTGGACAGACTCAGTTGCTCCTTGTTTACAACTCTCTAGTTTTGATTTTAAAGCTAAAATTGAATTTGATGATTTTAAATTTTGTCTTAGTGCATCATATAAATCTTCGTATGAATTTATTTGTAGATATCTTATTGCTTTTTCTGCGAAGCCAGTAATTTTATTTGCCATAATTAAATCCAGTAGTAAATTAGGTTGTGAACATCTCGATTTTGCTCTCTTTATAGTTTTAATGAAATCTTCTATTCCCATGTCGTCTTGTCGTTGATCCCTCGTATAGTTTCAATCGCGGTCTTTGCGTTGTTTCTGTCCTCTTCGATGATGTGTGGTGCTGAGGGGACGGGGAATCGTACGAAAGGCTGTGTGTTGATGTTCTCATTTCTGAGTCGTAAATTTTCTTGTGCTTGCTTGTCTTCTCGCTCTTCTCCGGACGAAGAGTCATTGGTCACCTCTAGGCGTTGTGTCGTTTCCCTGTCGGTTTCCACTTTTCCCGAGCAACCTACTTTCACTGCCAGCCTAGAGATATCTTCTATTCTGTTGTCGTTTTCTCTTTTAAGCATATTGAAAGAGAGATTGAGAGATTCCATTTGGGCGAGCATTCGTCCTAACAGTTCTTCCGTGGTGTGGGAGGGGGACTTGGCCCGGACGGGTGAATGAACTCTAGACATTGGAGCTGTCGCGAATGGATCGTTTAGAGAAAGTGACAAGTCGATCTGGTACAAAGTACCGTTTCGATATTTGTAAAACGCCGGTGTGCCTATTTTCACCTAATTTCCCTATTTTGATGAATGTTTGCGTAACGAATGGATGTATCGCGTTACAATATTAAATGTTTCGGTTTTTTAATACTATAAAATTCGAAGCAATCGCCTATTGCAATTCCTTAGATTTTAATAGTAGTGTATTTGTTTTATTGAGGAACGACCAGTGCTCTAGAACACCAGGAGTATAGTCGACCCGATCTCATCACTACTTAGCCTCGCCGGTAATGTAATACAGTCGCCGTTCAACGAACGTAAGGAGGACTTATACTCAATGGCCTGAGATCGCTTTAAGTCGCGAAGTTAAAATGCTTAGATTTATATATATTTTTTATGCTTACGGTTTCTCGCTTCCGCTAACAGCTGAGATTCAGTGTCTCTGGATTCCGCGGAGTCCGCTGCGACTTTCTCAAGCGATGACGTATCAACCACTCTGCTGCTTGCTGGAAACGGGTTAGTTATTTGCTGCTATAGAGGTTACGGGCGTTGGTCAACCTGGTCCAATTCTTCTTAGGTTCTTACCGTCTATGTGACGTACCTCTTCCGCCTGTTTGCGGGACTCGTTCCAATTTGAATGTTCTTTAATCTGAATTTACGTAGTATAGGGCCTACTATGTTCAGCGCCTAATTATTTTCAGATAAATACTAATTTACTTTTATTTTATTTTCTTTCGGGCTTACCGTAGTGAAGTCCGGAGTTCTTGCCTTAATGAATCTCGTAAGATTCTCACTTGCTTCTGGTCCGTAGAATCCAGTTTCTTTTCTCAGTGCCGTCCGCGTTTCTATATGGTTCCAATTAATTTATTCCGTAGAATTTCGAGAACCGATAAAACTTAGCGGATCCTGGTAGGACCGCCAAAAAATGTTATGCGTAATAACGTACAAAGATGTTTGAAGAATGTTACTGAGTCATTCGCTTAGAAAGCTCAGTAGTTAGTACTTTATTGGTCGGACAAGAACTGAGGAGTGGGCCCTGCGCTCTACATTATATAGGCCTCGAGTGCTGATAGAAGGGGTATCTTACCGTTAGGCATAAAAAACTACTTGTAGGAAAAAATTTTGTCAAAGATTATAAAGATTTGTTTAAAAAAATTTCCTGCGGTCTTTATCTCTTGAAATTGTTATAAAAATTAGATCGATAAACTTTTCATAAATTAAGAACAGTATAAGAAAAATGAATGCAAATTTGTTGAGAAATTCTTGAAAATCTTACAAAAAAATAATTATTTTCTGAATTCTATATAATACGAAAAATGATTATAGATGCTAAATTTCATAATATAAACGATGATAAAATTTAAGAGATGAACGATGAAAAAAACGTATAGAAATATTTATTCTAGTTTTCTAAGAAATATATATACATATGTATCACAAATTGTTATAGTTTTTTTCTAACATTTTTATTATCATTAATGACAGTATCACCAAACTCCTCTCAACCCTCCTCCCAGAGCAAGGTTAAGAAAGTAGAACTCTGAGCTTAACTTTTCGCGTTCCAAAAATGGAAGGATCAATTTTTCTGCTCAAATGGCAGGGATTTTCACAATATAATCACAAGGTTCGACTTGGTGGTTAAACTCACTGATCTCTATAATATACTGGATGCACAATGCCAATGGGAAAGTCCGCAAAGTCGTGTGCCCAATTGAAGGCTGAGCCGCCATTTTTACTTAGGTTGATTACAAAGAATGTTGCGGTAAATTCAAATTTAGTAAAAAGGGAAAAGTGTAAATATTAAAGAAACAATATGGAATCCACGCTTTTTTACCGGTATTAGTATTGATAGTATACATAATTAAACTAATGAAATGAAATTTATTGAATAATAATAAAATATAACTCGGTAATATTTATTATTATGGCATATAATGTTATATATATATTTAAAAAGGCATATGTATTTATTTCTTAACTAAAATTAAATATAAATTTATTATAAATTTATTAAATATAGATTACAGAATTCAACAAGTTGGCGTATTTCATCATACGTTTAAATTTCTCAGGAGTAATAAGTTGCTCCAACTGAAAGAATAGAAATAATTTTAAATACATACAAAAATTATAAACTATTGTATTTTTGGCGTTTACGAACATTTTAATTTATCAGAAAATAATAAAATTGGAAAAGAAACAAACCGTAAAATACACGGAGAAAAATAGTTGAAGTAATTTTACTCAACTCTGTCGATTAAACTTGGGACATAAGGACATTTGAACATCTATTAAATCCTAGTCGGGTAAAATCAATTTGATATATACCTAATTCACCCAAAGTGAATAACAATAAGCGTTACATAGGGAATGGTAAGGAGTTGAGTAAAACGTTATCGACGACAGGGCACCAACATGCGTCAGTGGGTTAACATGAAATTTATAAGTATATCACCGACGCTTGAGGTGCTTCAAACCGTAGTTGGGTAAAATGAGCATCGGGCGTATTATTTGAACTGGCAATGGTACGGTTCTCTTAAATAAAAAAAAAATTCTTACCTCGAGCCTACCAATAGTCATCCGGTACATACATAAACAACATACAAATACATTCGCACCATCCAGACGTAGCTAATCACATTTCAAATCACAAATACACTTAAACATATAACCTACATATATAAACCTAACTACACACTTATAAAGGGTTTCCCAATAAGGGTGATATGTTTTGAAATTGAAAAAAAACACTGAATATTCATTCGGAATTGATCGAAATCTTTTTTATTATATTGGATATTCTATGCCATTTATGATTTAAACAATATATCGGCCAAATGTCCCCCGAGACTTGAGCCAAAAATGCGTCTCATCAGAAAAGATGATTTTTTGATGAAAATTGGGATCATTTTCAATTGATTCCAGAGCCCAATCCGCGAACTCCCGACGCAAACGATGGTCATTAGGCTTCAGTTCTTGGGCCAGAATCATCTTATAGGGATGCAGGCCAAGATCCAATCGCAAAATACGCCAGGTAGTCATCCTGGACAGGCCCAATTCCTGAGATCGGCGTGGCACGGACAATTCACGGTTTTCCTCGATACTGGCCTGTACGGCGGCTATATTCTGTGTAGAACGTGCGGTACGTATACGATTTTTAGGCTTAGTATCCAATAGAGTAAATTCACTCTCCAACTTATCGATTATTCGACGAATTGAGAGCGCGGATGGAGCAGAATGACGACCATATTTTGCACGATATACTCTTTGAACACCGACAAAACTTCTCGAATTTTGATAAAATAATTGGACAATTTCCAAACGTTGTGGAAGCGTGAAACTACTCATGATTAAATGGCAAACCTTACTGATGACAACTGACAGCAGACGTCAAAAATTTCAGTTCAAATGAGCCCGATAGGGACATTCAAAATCATATCACCCCTATTGGGAAACCCTTTATATAGTACGATACGCTTTCGTCAAATCACGCACACGCTCCCTTACAATGCTGAGATATAAAACTTAATACTTTCTTATATAGTGACTGCCTGAGTTATTCAGAGCTTGTGAGAGTAAGTGCCGTCAATAAAATTTTTGAGCCTTACTCAAGTAAAAAGAAATCAACTTTTTTCATAAATGATTAATGAAATATTTTTAAAAATTAATGTAATTGTCACGTCCCGCGACTCCACCACCTAGAGTAATAAACAAATTAAGGAACCAATGAAGAGATCAAGGCAACATTACCACGTCCTTGATTATATTGACTCAACAGCAAGATCTAACAAGAAATAGGAAGATCGTTAAAATCGAAAGGCAAATCTAAATAGATATATTTGGCTGTAACATTAACGCCAAGTAATAAATTTCATCGAAACGTGACTCATCGGTGAAGGCAACTCATTCGACTTTCAGCTTCAACACCAAAATATGGAAAAGATCGTACACCTTGTTTTTACTTCCACAGTAGTTGACCTTTTCGTTAGAATCAAATAACAGACGAAATAGACTTGATATATTCGACTATGACACTAATGCCAGGTAATAAATTTCATCGAAGCATAAGTGATCAGAGAAGGCAACTCATCCGATCTTAAAATACCAAATGTGGAAAAGATGATACACCTTGTTTTTACTTCCACAGTAGTTGAGCTTTTCGTTAGAATTGAATAACAGATAAAATAGATTGCGACATTAGTGCCAGGTAATGAATTTCATTGGAACACGAGTCATCAGAGAGGGCAACTCACCCGATCTTAATACCAAATATGGAAAAGGTGGTACACCTTGTTTTGCTCCCACCATGGGCAACCTTGCAAAAGTTCTATAAAAAGCGAAAGTTCTAATAGAGATCAGTTCAGTCAACATCAGATTTCTACAATGTAACCAACGCGAGTTCAGTCAGTTCAGTCACTTAGTCGACATCAAATTTCTACAATGTAACCAACGCGAGCTCAGTTCAGTCACTTAGTCGACATCCAATTTCTACAATGTAACCAACGTGAGTTCAGTCAGTCAGACGACATCCGATTTTCACAATGTAACCGATTCCATGATGCTTATACGTTTCTCAATTTGATTGTCAATAAACATACTTTATATCAATAACCATTCTCAATCACTGACTTCTCCTCATCCCTTAGAGAGGATCCTTTTCGACCCTTACATAAAACGAGGAATCTTTTAAGAAGAGAAATGTTACGTTTCTGACGTAACATAATTAATCAATTATTATAACTATGATTATTAATATATGTAATATAATTATTAAATTACATTTAGTATACATTTTTATTATAACGACGTATGAAGTTTAGTGAAACTAAATTTTCAAATGTAGATTAAAAAATTGCATTATTATTAAGAAGTATCTTGTATAAAAACATTTAAAAGAAAGTTCTTTTATTTTCTGTGTTTTACATTTTCAAAATATGGATTTTACATTTGCGAATTCCAAATTATTATTCTGCCTGAGTAATTTATGTGATATTTCATATTTTATGTAATACACTTATCGACTTTTTTTTGTTTAAATTTTCATAATATCAATTTAATTTTAAGAATTTAAGTTTTTGAAATTAAAAATTTTAATGTGTGCCCAAGGCGCAGATTACTTTCATTCGTTCCTGCGTGAATAGATGTAGCTGTTGGAATAAATCTTACGATTCACGGTTTACTCAACTCTCGATTGAAGCGTAGAGTAGAATGAACGGAAAGCTCTACTATTTTTGTGATTTAATAAAAGATTGGACTTTTATAGTTATACTACGAGTAATAATATATATATTTAAAAATTTTTAATGCACGCTTTCATACTTGCCCCTACACTTCTGAATTTTACTCAACTTTAATTAATTTTTGAACATTTAATATATCACAAATAAATACAATGATACTAAATAACTTCTAACTTGTCCTTATGTCCCAAATTTGATCGGAAGTTGACTAAAATTACTTCAACTATTTTTGTCCGTGTATAATTAATACTGAATGCAGATATTACATGAAAATTAAGTATGTACATGCTGTGACTAGTATGTTACTAAATAATAGAATCCAATTCTACAAAGACCTAAGTAATAATATAGAAGATTATTACTAAATAGTACAAAACATCAGGTACAAAGTACTTCACAAGCAGAAAATCACTTAATTAAAAATCACCAGAGTATCACAAACAAGAAATTTTAAATGTCAAACTAAATTAGTAACTAATTCAACACCGTAATTTTTAAACTACATGCAAAAGTAATTCTTAAATGAAAACAATGATTTTATTTATTATTTTTTTATTATTTATTTATTATTTTGTTTATTATTGTAATTATTTTTGATTTTTTTCTTTTAAGAATTGTTTATTTATTACTTTTGCATGTAGTTTAAAAATTAAGGTGTTGAATTAGTTATTACTTTAGTTTGACATTTAAAATTTCTTGTTTGTGATACTCTGATGATTTTTAATTAAGTGATTTTCTGCTTGTGAAGTACTTTGTACCTGATGTTTTGTACTATTTAGTAATAATCTTCTATATTATTACTTAGGTCTTTGTAGAATTGGATTCTATTATTTAGTAACATACTAGTCAAAGCATGTACATACCTAATTTTCATGTAATATCTGCATTCAGTATTAATTATAAATTAGGGTTTGTTTCTTTTCGAATTTTATTATTTTCTGATAAATTAAAATGTTCATAAACGACCAAAATACAATAGTTTATAGTTTTTGTATATATTCAAAATTATTTCTATTACTTCTTTCAGTTGGAGCAAATTATTACTCCTGAGCAATTTAAACGTATGACGAAATACGTTAACAAGATCGAGTAATTCAACATTTTTTTAAACAGAAGGGGATGGAGCTTTTTTCCAGTTTTCAAAACCGTTAATATACAGGTACATAAGGGTTGAATTATGAAACGCGAATTAATTTATACCAAAAATAGTTATTATACGTGACTATTATTAACAGTTCACGTTCAGAACGTGAGATAATTTATACACTACTCCAAGGTACGTTTACTTGTTGAATTCTGTAATCTACATTTGATAAATTTATAATAAATTTATATTAAATTATAGTTAAGAAATAAATACATATGCCTATTTAAATATATACAACATTATATACCATAATAATAAATATTATCGAGTTATATTTTAGTATTATTTAATGAATTTCATTTAATTAGTTTAATTATGGATACTATCAATACTAATACCGGTAAAAAAGCATGGATTTCATATTGTTTCTTTAATATTTACACTTTTCTGTTTTTACTATATTTGAATTTACCGCAACATTCTTTGTAATCAACCTAAGTAAAGATGGTGGCTCAGCCTTCAATGAAGCACACGACTTTGCATTGATTATGCATCCAGTGTATTATAGAGATCAGTGGTTAAACTCGGCTCGGTTTCGGAACGCGTTGGAGTTAGAGTTCTAAATTTCTCGGATATTTAAAATCTGGTCACGTTCTCGTGACTGTGACCGTCATTTTAAGACAACTTGAGAATTTACAGAAAATTTAAGAGAATTTTACCATACCTTCACCAATATTTTCTTTATCATTAAACCTTATAATATAGTAAATTTATTTCCAAACACTATGAATTGCAATAGTGAAGGTTTCATAAAAATAAACTACGAAAAATGTCAGGTTTTATCGGCATTCAATATTAAAAAAAAATTTTTTATAGCCATTATATTAAATTCAAACATAAAGAACAAGTACTTCAAGTTTACTTCGCAAAAATTACGCTTTGATTTAAATAATGGTTTGACAGTTTTGGGACAGTTTATGCACTTTTTTAAGTGCTCTATTTGTCGAGTGGCATGCTTTCTGTACATCTGATCACAGTATTTGCACTTGAAAGAAGCTTTATTTTGTTTATCAATACTTTGTTTTTTAAAAATCCAAACTATATTCTTTTTTTTCTGTTTTTATTGCGCACGTTACACGAACTTCCAGAACAAAGCATTTATCAAAAATAGTTGAAAGCTTGAACCGTTACGGAAAAATATTTTTAGATTCTCATAAATTCTCGAAGAGCACTTTCATCCTAGAAATTCTCAGTCATATTCCCGTGCTCCCGGACATATTCTCGGTCACATAAATTCTTTAGAACTCTAGTTGGAGTTTGTTTGGGTCGATCTAGGAAGGTTTTGTAACGCTCCAGGGTCGACCCGAGTCGAATAGTAAAAGGGCAATTAAGAAATTCGAGGAAAGTTAAAAGCAACAATCGATTGTGAAGACACTGATTTTAGTGATTTTGTAGATGCAGTAGCGCACGATTATGCTTTACCAGCTATTAGAGATTGTTTGATTTCTTACACAACTGGTCGTATAACTGCTTACATTAAACAGCACACTCAGTGTTCAACATGCTTAAATGCATTCCTGACTACGTCTGAAATTCATGCAGATACGATATTTTTTCTTGTGATCAGTTACCTGAAAGTTTGAGTAGATTTGCAAAAATAAATAAAGATTTCATACGTCCAAATGTTAAGTTATACAAGATTATCACAGTTGTCGAATATCTATTTAACAAACATTGCCAGTCTAGCAATTCTTTTGATCCAATTCTAGACGATTTAATTTCATGTGAAACAATATTTATTTTTCAATGCAAAGAACATGCCAATGAAGCTGTGGAGATGTTAGCATATGTAATTTTATTTTATTTTAAATAAGGATGGGACAAATCGTAAGACAGGAAATGGTTGAAATTAAAAAAGTTAGCGTCTTGAAGAAAAAAGCACTCTCTAAATCTGAATTAGTCAAATTTTCACTGATTGAATTAGAGATTTGATTCCTTGGACTGTTGCACCCAGTTCGTCAGGGTTGACGCGCTTTTTGAGCTCGCGCAGAATTGAGGCGTAGCTCATCCCCTCTGCCAGTTTGATGAGCACCGCTTCTGAGCGTACACGGCGAGGTTTCTCCGGCGATTTGGAAGGCTTCTTCCCTTTCCTTTTCCGGAGTTCATTCTGTGGGATCTTGACCCACTCTTCTTCTTTATTGGAGGCTTTAGGCCTCTTCTCTGCCGGCTTCTTCGCCGCAGACACCTCCGGGCTCGCTGTCGACTCTCTCGGCCGTTTGCGTGTGTCCGGTGTGGACCTCGCAGCCGGCTGGGGGAGGGTTTGGCTACCCTCGTCTGCAACTTCCTTCTGTTTTGATGGTCTTACCTCCTTCATCTTTCGTACCATGAGGCCTCTCATCAGGTATTTGAAGGAGTCGAGCTAGCAGACGGTATCCTCTATATCATACCGCAGCGCCCCGAGCTCCTTCTTCACCTCCTGTATGCCGTCCCTGATAGGGAGGTGCATATTCTTCTTTGTTCTGGAGAAGTTCTCCATCTTCTCCAGCGCCGATTCCGCCTTCTTGAGGATCTCCAATTGCTTCTCGTTACGCTCGTGACGCCAGTCCCGGTACTGCCGTACCTGGGACTTATCCGTCTCGAACGGATCCGGCGTCTCCTCCGTTACATCTAACTCCCCTCCGAATATCTCCTCACTCATTGTTTTATTTATATTTGACAGCTCCATATTTAATTCCACGAGTAGCTAGGGAAGTATTCGGTCCGCCCCTGCAGAGCCCTGCATGCAGGGGTAAGGCCTCAATACTCTAGGAGGTGGCCTGGTTTCCTAGAGACACCGTGTGAGACACCACTTCCTGGTGCCATGCAGCCCTCAGCACGGTATTTAACACCTTGGCTTGGGGGTTATTCCTTCGGGACCATCCCTGGAACATTGTCCGCGACTGCTTATTTAGTTTTGTATCCGTATTCAGCAGGCCCCTCTATCCGCAACCTGAGGACGCGCCCGGTGGCCTGTTCTAGGGCCCCCTGATCGATTTCCGAAGAAATCAATGCAATACCGAAGATAATATTAATTATATCAGTATTATACATAATCTTGATTCATGCAGATTCTATAGAAATGTCAGAAAAGGAAAATTTTAAGGAGCGTGATAAGGCTAAAGTTTTTTCCATGAAAGGTTATCTTGATTCAATGAAAACAGAAAAACAAGTATAATAGCATTCATTATCTTATGTTTATTATATATTTTAAATTTAGTTAAAGACTTATAATGATCCAAGCTATCTTATACAGGGTGTCCCAGGACTCAAGGTACATATTAATATTTTTGAATTCAAAAAAAAAAATGGAATGAAAAATTCTAATGCAAAAAATTTGTGAAGTGTATAATTACTGAGTAATTAGCAATTAAAATTGACCAATCATAAAAATGCATTAGATAGACGACTGTTTATATGCTATCGCTGAGAGAGTGTGAGAATGCAAGTTCAGATCGTATAATTTCTCCTCAGTTTATTTTTGTAAGAGGTTTTGATTCTTTATTGCAACTTCACACTTAAACGAGATTAAAAAATTAACAAGTATCTTTTTCGTAGCTTCCAGATTAGAAAACATTGCTGGCTGAGTTAATTACCGTAGTTAAAAATGTATGCGTTTTTGAATTCTGTACAATCCTGCTGAATTCTTGGCATTTTCGCAGAATTCTTTTGAGTTCTTTAGAAATCCCTTTAACATCTTTGAATTACCTTGAACACTTTTGGATACATCTAATTATTTGGAATTTCAAGGTTTTGGAATGCTGTAAATTCCTCCGAATTGTACTAAATTTCTCGTAATTTTCGTAATTCTTACTCAGTGAGTCAAGATAGGCCGATGGCTCAGCTACCAGTGAATGAAGATGTACTCGTTATTCGAATTCTGCATAGTTATCACGAATTCAGTGAAATACGTTTCAACACGTTTGAATGCATTTAAAAACGTCCAAATACTTTTCAAGCTATGAAAATATGCAATAAATTGTTGAAATTGAAAAATTCATAAATCCTACAAATTCTTACGAATTTTGCTGAATCTGAGTAATTTCTTATAAAACTCTTTTTAATTTCTCATGATTCCAGGAAATAAATAAATAATTGATTTGAACGGAAAAAACACCTACTTCTAAAGTGCTTTGCGAAGTTCTTAAGGTCAGGAATCAAACTGATATGTTCCCAGTTCGGAAAATTGCTACTAATTATTAGACACTGTTTACTAAAACTTCAGTGAAATTTTCAGAATTGCTAAACCAAATACTGAAATTTTACTAATAATTAGTAGAAATTTTTACAAAAGTGAATTAGTGGCATCAGACTGTTGTCGTCGCGTCTTAACGACAAGCAGACAGAAGAAGTAGTAGCAGAAAGAAGTAATTTTTATTGATAGATCCCGAGCAGGATTCAATAAAAATCTGGTAAAGAGAAGCGCTTCGTTTGAAAGCACGTTGACTTCTCTTTTTCAAAGCAATTTGTCTTGATTTTTCTTCAATTCACTGATTGTTTTACAATACGAAAAATGTGTTGGTTAGTGCAAAATCGTGCGCGGCGAGAGACAGAAGTTGCTACTAAGCAGCGAAACAGATTCACGCCCGCTCTACTAGGACATTGAAAACAGAAATTCCTTTTTCATCAACTTCGTTGCCCTGGGAGTGGTAGAAATTAAAACAAACCATCGGCAATGTACCTTAGTATCGTTTCATTAATTTGTTTTGATTTATAATTATAACTTGTACAGTCATTATAAACTTGTTGCTCAGTCAATATTAAATAAATAAGTTTTCTAAAAAAATCAAAATTGCTAGTGTCTCGAATTCTTTTGTCTGTGCTTATGCCAAATTTAAGAATATGATAAATAAATATATTTAAAAGCTGGCATCACGGTGTTAAAGTGGTCTCTACAGAACTGGAGAGAATTCTGCGGAATACCAAGAATTCAGGAGGATTGTACAAAATTAAAAAACGCATACATTTTAAATAAGGTAATTAACTCATCAAGCAATGTTTTCTAATTTGGTAGCTACGAAAAAGATACTTGTTAATTTTTTAATCTCGTTTAAGTGTGAAGTTGCACCAAAGAATCAATACCTCTTACAAAAATAAACTGAGGGCAAATTATACGACCTGAAATTGCATTCTCACACTCTCTCAGCGATAGCATATAAACAGTCGTCTATCTAACGCATTATTATGATTGGTCAATTTTAATTGCTAATTACTCAGTAATTATACACTTCACAAATTTTTTGTATTAGAATATTTCATTCCATTTTTTTTCGGAATTCAAAAATATTAATATGTACCTTGAGTCCTGGGACACCCTGTATATATCTAATAGTTTACATTTTCAATACAATAAAATTAATGTTTCTAATGTAATAAATCATTTCAATTTGCTTAGAATACTATAGACTCCGCTTTCTATGTTCGAAAATCAATTTTGGCATGAATTTTTTCAAGAAATACGTTGTGTTTGGAAGCAACCGTCGCGTTATCAAATAAGGAATTTTTTATTGAATAAAGAATATTCGAAAATTCAAGATGAAGTTAAGACAAGAATTGCTGATGCAAAAGCTATAGGACTTCAATGTGATGGTTGGTCTACGGTTGTTCGGCTCATGGATTGAACCTGCTGATTGGTGATATACTAAGTTCAAAAACTTTGAAAGAATTATTTTCTCAAGCAAAGAGGTTGTAAAAAGTGTCAATTTATCACATAGTGTAAGAGCAACTTTTAACAAAATCCAAGAATTAATACAAAATGAAGAACAGAAAAGAAGAAAGATGAACTCCAGGCAAAGAAGTATTTTGAAGAAAAAGCACAGCGTTAGAAAGAAACGGAAAAAGTTGACAAGGAAATATTGTCAGAGAATGAAGAAATACAGGCTAAACAAAAAAGAATATCATTGAAACTACCAGGTAAGACTAGGTGGGGATCAGCCATACTTTGTTCTGAAAGTGTTATCAGGAACAAAAGTGTTTTAAAAAGATTAGCGATCGCAGAAGGTTTTCAACCTTATTTGTCCACGGACGCTCGGAAAACTATTTTAGACCACAAATTCTGGACTGGGCTTCAATTTTTGTACGAATTGTTTACTCCTATATTGAAGTGGATCACGATCCTTGAAGGGAATGGATGTAATCTCAACTTGGTAAAAAAGCTTTTCCTGACATTATGCAGATTTGCCAAAATCATCTTGTTGAATCACCATTAGCGCTTGAAGAAGATGAACAAATTATTAAGTTTATCACTAATCGGCGTAAATTTGTTTTGCACTCTATACATTTTGCAGCAAATTTATTGGACCTGAAGCTTAATGGAGAAAATTTAAATCGTGATGAACAACTTGAAGGACATGAGTTCATTTTTAATAAAATTGAACACGTTTACGGAAATAAGAAAATTCTGATTTCCGAAATACAAAAGGACTTTGCTGAATATAGGAGTATCAGAGGTTTATACAGCAAAAGCTTTGTCAAAAGTGCAGCTAAATCTTCTGACCCTATAACGTGGCGGGTCGGAATGTTCTGCGGTACAGAATTAAGTTCTATCGCAGCCGATATATTAAGCATGCCTGCATCAACTGCTGCAACAGAACGCAGTTTTAGCGCATATGGAAACATACATTCAATAAAAAGAAATCGATTAACAACAACTAAAGCTGGGAAATTAGCATATGTATCACATAATCTGAAATTGTTGAATTCTAGTACCAGAAAGAAGCAGATGAGAATAGACTTCTCGCGTTCATCGGGGATAGATAAAGGTAAAGAAAATACCTGCACTGAGTCCAAAAGTGGAGATCTAGAAGACTGGTCAGATTCCGACGAGGACAGTTACGAAAAAAATTCTACAATTGAAGCAGTACAGCTTTTTGACTCTGATGATTCTACATAATTTTAATGATTACGTGTTATATTTCGTTAAGTTAATTTGCATTTTTACTTCACGATATATAATATTTATTCTTCTTTCTATGTTGAATAGTTGATAGACAAACAGCCCTTGAAAAGATTATGAAGTACGAAAATGTTACTGCCAAAGCAATATTTTAGTATTCTTATATGTTCTAAGGAGTTTATTTAAATATTTAAGACTGATATGTACTTGCTCAGCACTAAAATGAGATAAGTTTTTTTATGATAAAAATTCTGTACCTGAAGATATTAATAACGTTAGTACATAACAGTAGCGTAGAGGGATTTCGTGGAGGAGAATTGGTGGTACAGTCACCGCCGGGAGGCTTTGCCAACTAACATAAAGAAAGGAACAGAAAGTTTAATTTTGTTTAATAAAACTCACCAATTTTTCCAGTTCATTAACAAAAGTACTCTTTATTTAAACTTTAATATATCCTTCCCCCCCTTTTCTAACAGCTTCATAATTTTACCCCACACTCACTCACACGTCCATCCATTCCATGCACACTCACACCAGAATAATTTTCGTCCGTCACCTTTTCTTATTTTTCCTGGAAGAGAGAGAGACCTTTGTTGCCCCTTTGCTCTGTCTATCACGGCAGCGCTAGAATTGTATGCTGCAGCGTAATACTAAACAAGCTCTCGGGGTATAGTGTATTTGCTGTCCTTAGAATGTAGCACTTTGTCATTCAGATAGTTTATCCACAACATGAGATTGTGTGGGGCCCATCCACAAGAATCCGATTGAGACTCAGAGTACAACAGTGAAGAGACATTAGGGCAAAGCAATACACGAGGGAATACTCCTACCTGATACTTGTCTTCAGGCAAGAGAGTTCTTCCTATTCCTGCATCGAATAGGGTGATAGTAATGTGGGACAAGGAAGCTGCGATTCGCGACAAGGTAATCACTTTCGGCTCAGGAACAGCCTTTTCTTTAGGACTAAAAGTTCCAATCGCATATGTGCTCGCTAAATGGTCCATGATTTTCTCGAGAGCAGGCAGAGATTTCTTTTTAATGTTTAGCCAGTTTGTACTTCTAGTAAGGAAGATAGAGATACAGTAACTCATAACATTGTTAAAGCTTGTGTGATCGAACCCTAAATCTACATATCCAGGTTTGCTGACCACCTTCTCATGCTTTTCGAGAAGGATTTTAAAAGTGACGGCTGGGTCAAAACTTTGATAAGCAAGGATTTCAGCATTCTCTTTGATGGCGTCAACGCAAGCTTTGATGGCCATCACATCAAAACACTCAATTAGAGTTTTGACAGCACCCTCTGTCATTCCTGTAAGGGCAGATACGGCGAGCTTGCTATGCATGGCTACATCTTGTAGCAGCTCTTCTAGCTTTTCAGTTCTTAGGGAGTTCATCTTGAACTTGCTCTTTCTCAAAGGTCAACTTTCTTGAGAACAACTGAACGACTTGATCAATGGACTTAGGGGAAGGTGGTTTCCTCAACAGGATGTCTCTTCTTCTTGGAGTTAGGTTCTTCAAGGAATCAGAAGCAGGGACCGATGTCGCTTCACTGCTATGGCTCTCCGTCTGAGATGACTGGTCTCTAATCTTCGTAGAAGATTTGATAACCTATGTCTCGGACCGTAGGGAAGGGCTCCTAACCGCTTTCGCTTCTAACACCAAGTCAACCTTCCTCTCCAAAACTCCTAGTCTTCTGCTAATTGTCCTCAAAGAGTCGTAAAGTCTTCGCCGTTCTGCTACAAGAGCTTTCAGTTCTTCCTGCATATTTTCCGTTTTGAATTGTATGAGTGGTATTCTATTTTAGTAAGCCTGACAATGTGTAATATTCATTTATTGAATCCCCCCCCCCCTCTCTCTCTCTCTCTCTCTCTCTCCTCTCCTCTCCTCTAGAAAGGCTACGGCAGTGATCCCAGAACGTGGGAGCTGGAGGCCCCCACCATAGATGCCTCGAGATCGTTGTGTCTTCCTCATTCAACCAACCTATGGTAGTCGAGCGAGAAAGAAGCCATGAGCTGGTGGGGTCTATGGTGGGGGCCGCCAGCTCCCACGTTCTGGGATCACTGGGCTACGGAACATTACAATGCTGGAATCACAAAATCTTGTTATAATAAAAATCAATTATTCGAAACGTAGACACTATAAACGTAACTTGTAACTTAGTAAATTAGTAAAAGATAGCACATTTTTCCCGCCTAGATCGAGTTCTTCTTTCTTCTTGGGTTATCCATCAAGATTTAACCCTTTCTACTCGATCTGGAGTGGTCCTACTTGCGTACGGTTACGTTGCGGATCCTGCCTTGTGTGTCTTTGCCTCTCTACCCGTGCCAGGTGAGAGAGTGCGTTTAAGTGGCAACATGCCACGTTACAATACTAAAAGTTTTGACATTTGGAAAATATCTATTGTGAAAAAAAGTTTTATGTATCAATAAAAATAGGCACTGAACTTTAAATTTTTGTTATCTGTGTCAAAATAGTAAATTTTGATACTAGTCTGTCAATTGGAAAGTGTAGTTGACTTACGTGTGCGCAGTACTTTTTTCTTCATACCTTACTAAAAATATCACTTTTAGCATGATTTTCAGTACTAAAAGAGGAACTTTTTGTGCATGTGTTATAAAAACATATTATAAATCTAAATAATTTATTGCATCAAAAGAAGAAATATCTGAAAATCTATTTCTTCCTAAGTTCATGATAAATTCTCTCGATTGTTACGACCCACCGCTGCAGTTGGTCCCTCTCTTGCGTTGATTACATAGCTGGGTTCTGATTAGTTGGTCGTGGAATCCGTTTGCCGTCGTTGACTCGTTGAAACGAGTACCCGCGAGGAAGGATTTGGTTTTAATGATCTAGATATATGTTCTCTGTTTCAAAAGCCACTCAACGTTTATTATTATTGAGTTTAATAATTGTTTTTGCTTTACACTGTTTTACAATACAACTGTCAGGCCTTGCTTGCCTGACTTACCGACAATTTTTACAAGTCCATTCTCGGCCGAAATATTTCTAAGTTTGTCGAACAATGAGTCGCATGTTTATGTTTTCAAAGGAGCTTTTCGAGATTCAAAATCTGCCGTTTTTGAGCTCTGCAGCTATATTTATAATAAGTCCTTTAGGTGGGATATAACCACCTCTCTACAGCCTTCAGCCAATCATAATGCTGACGTAACACAATTTTATGTTCTATCGACGAATGGACGTATTGCTCACGCAGGACCGTCCATCAAAGTTAAGTCGCAGAATGAGTCATTCGATGATTGACATTTATAAACACTCTAAGATCAAATATCGTAATTCCTTGTAATGTTTATGAACTCTACATCCGGTCGTTTTGGAGCTTAAGGCACGTTTTTTAAAAATAAATAGCCCTATGAGTCATCCATAACCAAAACAATGACGTAATCTCTCGCATTCCTAGTACTCTTGCACGTGTTTTACAATTCTGTGTCGTAATTACTGATTATAATGTCGCAATACCATATTTAACGTCGCAATTAGAGACAGAGGTGCTACCTTTTACTTATTCGCCTATCTATATACGCAGATTTAGAAGTTACGGAAGTTACTGATAATCTAACTACTTGGATTCGAATTTTTGCAATGAATTCGTCGGTAATTCAGACCGCGCTTTTACCAACATATTTGGTTATGAGTGAAAGGGTGCTAGAACCCCTTATAGCTAGTACTGGTAACCGGCTCACTGGAGTTCTAAATTTCTCGGACATTTAAAATCCGGTCATGTTCTCGTGACTATGACCGTCATTTTAAGACAACTTGAGAATTTACAGAGAATTTATGAGAATTTTACCTTCACCAATATTTTCTTTATCATTAAACCTTATAATATTATAAATTTATTTCCAAACACTATAAATTGCAATAATGAAGGTTTCATAAAAATAAAACTACGAAAAATGTCAAGTTTTATCGGAATTCCAAATCACAATTTTTTTATAGCTATTATATTAAATTGAAACATAAAGAACAACCCAAGTGCGAATTGCCGGAACTGAAAACACGGTCCAGTACTGGACCAATCTTGGCAGCCATAAGTTGGCCAATGTTACTAGACCAATATCAGCGCTCAAATCGGCCCAGTGTTGTCCCAGTACTGGCACGGTACGTTGGAAATCAAAATTTTCCATGCTTGCGCCGAAGCTTGGACCAGCAATGGCACTTTACTGGTCTGAAAGTCGGCATTACTCCGGCAAACTGTGCTGGAAGTCAAAAACTCAGAGTCTGGCCCAGTAATGGCAATTTACTGGTTACAAAGTCGGCATTACTCCGGCAAACCGTGTTGTATGTCAAAAAGCCAGTGTCCGGCCCACTAACGGCCCATCACTGGTCTGAAAGTCGGCATTACTCCGGCAAACTGTGCTGGAAGTCAAAAACTCAGAGTCTGGCCCAGTAATGGCAATTTACTGGGTTGAAAGTCGGCATTACTTTGGCAACCCATGTTATTAATTTATAATACTGTGCCAAAAGTCATCTTTACTTCAACAAACCATCTTTTACGTAGAAGAGCCAGAGTTAACAATTTTTGTATTAAAGTTCGGTAAAGAACAGTTAACTAAATCTAGTCTTCAAATTCGAGTACACAAGCGCAGCCCTTAGATATCATTTCGGTAATGGGCCATTAACATATGCCGATTTCGAGCCATTACTGGCAGTTAGTGACGGGCAAGTGAAGGTGGCCAAGTGCAGCCCTTAGATATCATTTCAGTAATGGCGCAGCACTGGCGGCCAAGTCTCGGCAACATATTTGCCACTACTGGGCCAAAGTTGGGCCGTTTATGATTTCGCACTTGGGAAGTAATTCAAGTTTTCTTCGCATAAATTACGCTTTGATTTAAATAATTGTTTGACAGTTTCGGGACAGTTTATGCACTTTTTTAAGTGCTCTACTTGTCGAGTGGCATGCTTTCTGTACACCTGATCACAGTATTTGCACTTGAAAGAAGTTTTATTTTGCTTATCAATAATTTTCATAAAATAATTCCAAACTATATTCTTTTTTTTCCCCATTTTTATTGCGCACGTTACACGAACTTCCAGAACAAAGCATTTATCAAAAACAATTGAAAAAACTTGAACTGTTACGGAAAAATATTTTTAAATTCTCATAAATTCTCGAAGAGAACATTCATCAGAGAAATTCTCAGTCATATTCCCGTGCTCCCAGACATATTTTCGGTCACATAAACTATTTAGAACTCTTCGGCTCACCATTACACGATCGACAATATTCTCGAGATCGTTCTTGAGAATATTCTCCGAATTTAAATTCTCGAGAATTTAACAACTCTAGTTTGCAAACGAGTTTTAAAAAAAATGAAAATTAGGGCTAAAATTTTGAAAAAACAATTTTTTTACCAGAACCGCCAATTTGTTTTTTTGAAAGAACAAAAGTTGTGCTGAATTGTGCTAGATTTATGCTGACTTGTGCTGCAAACGAGTTATGAAAAAAATGAAAATTAGGCCTAAATTTTGAAAAAACAATTTTTTTACCAGCACCGCCATTTTGTTTTTTTGAAAAAATAAAAGTTGTGCCGAATTGTGCTAGGCTAGCACAATAAATATCTTTCTTATCAATTATCTCTCAGACGCATCCTTATCAAAATAAATACATATTTGTAAATTTCAAAATTTGTTTAGACATACAATTTTCAAAAATGCCAATTTCGAAATAAGAAAAGTTGTACTGAGTTGTGCTAGGCGAGCACAATAAATCTCTCGTTAATAAATCATCTCTCAGAAGTATCCTTTTCAAAATAAACACATATTTGTCAATTTCAAAATTTGTTTAGACATACAATTTTCAAAAATGCCAATTTCGAAATAAGAAAAGTTGTACTGAGTTGTGCTAGGCGAGCACAATAAATCTCTCGTTAATAAATCATCTCTCAGATGCATCCTTTTCAAACTAAATACATATTTGTCAATTTCAAAATTTGTTAGGCGAGTACAACAATAAACTCTCATAACATTTTCCAATACAGATTAATATTTTCCAAATGAAAACTCATTTCTCAGAGTTCAAAGAGTTCTGTTTACAGTTCTGGATTCTTCTCAATTAGTTCTAAAAATAAGTCCAAATACATTTTATTCTGAAATTAAAATTCACAAAACATTCGTACTTCAAAGTATTCAAAATAATTTAACATACACTCTCGATTACATTGCCTTCATACGTATTCCACGAGGATCATCTGCGTAAGATAAAGAAGCCACAAAGATCTCAGTCATCATATTCATTGAAAACAAGGGGAACAACGGTGCAAACTCATCCACGTCCAGCAGAAAAGAAAAGCGGTATTCAGTTCGCAACGCCAAGTTCGGGAATCAATCGACAGGAGAAGGAATCGCTCATCTACGTGCTTGAAAATAATACAAAGGTAAGCTTGTAGCTAATAAGAATCGCCCTTCCTTCCTTAATTTGTCGTATCCTATCTAAGTTGAATAAATAAAAATGGCAGCACGCATTAAAGAAATCGTCCAAAAACGTGGAAATATGAAGGCGCAAATTACGAATTTTCGGAAATTTATCGAAGAAAACAAAGAAGTAGAAGTGTCAATCGAAAACATCACGCGACGAATAGAAAAATTAAATAAAACGTTCGATCCCTTTGAAGATATATCGGACGAACTCGAGTTGCTCGACGAAGAAAGGGCAGAGGAATATTCTACCGCGCGGCTTGAAATACAAGAAAGTTACTTCAAGGTACTCGACGCAGCCGACGAAATAAAGAAACGAGCTGCCTCGCGTGACCAAATTATTATGCCGGTACGAAACGAAATCGTCAACAATTCTTCAAATCGTGTTACTAAACGGAGAATTAAACTTCCTGACGCGATACTTCCGACTTTTAACGGCAAATACGAAGATTGGCTCGCGTTTAAAGATGGCTTTACTTCTATGATCGACTCTCAAGGGGATCTTTCAAACATTGAAAAATTGCAATATTTAAAAAGTAGTTTGAGCGGCGAGACAGAAGATAAAATAAAAACACTCAATATAACAGATGACAATTATCAACGCGCTTGGACCATTCTTAAAAAAGCGTATGCCGATGATCGCTTAATAATATCAAAACACATAAATTTGATCTTATCGTTACCCGTGCAACACCGTGAATCAGCCGACGGTTACGCAAACTGGCTGACGATACTCAACAACACGTAGAATCACTTTCTTCCCTCGGTGTGAACGTAACAGAAGAAATCCTCGTTCAAAATCTAGAAAACAAATTATATAAAACTACTGCTGATAAATGGGAAGAAACGTTAGAACGCGGCTTATCAAAAAGAGACTCAGAAAATTCAGATAAATGATAAATGAAGCTGAATATAATAAGGGAAATCGGGCTCAAAACAAAAGAAAGGTTAAAAACGGTTCGAGACAAACTTTCCTTACGGTGTCCGGATATAAATGTCCCATATGCAACGAGTCGCACGCTCTATATCGTTGTAAAAAATTCAAAGATTCATCGATATCAAAACGAAAAGAAATCGTAGTAAAAGCGTCATTATGCTTGATGTGTTTGCGTAGTCACGCCGGAAAGGAATGTAAATTCCAAAAATGCATGATTTGTGACCGCAAAGAAAACTATTTGTTGCACGAACATCAATCGTCCGAAAGGAAAGAATGACATGACGAACCTACAGGATTCAGCGCGCGTTGCATAGCTTCTATTACACAATCATTGCCAAACGAATTAATAACAACAGCGCGATTAGCTATAATCAATCAAGATGGTAAAGTTATTACATGTTGCGCGTTACTCGATACATGCTCGACTATTAACTTAATCAACGAAGATTTGGCGACAAGCTTAAATTACCAAAGAAAAGGTGCAGAATTCCTGTAGGAGCACTCAACCAACTGTCAACGACAACCAAACATGTGGTTACAGCGACCATACGATCATTACAGAATGATTATTCAAGAACAATGAACTTTTTAACGATTCCTAGCATATCTGAAGCTAAAGATTCTGGCGGATAGAAGACGGACCAGGTAAAACACAGCAGGCAGAAGAAGAAAATTATTGCGAGAGTCATTTTACAAAAAACGTATCGCGCAATGAGACCGGCAGATACGTAGTCGCTCTTCCTTTCCAAGAAAAATACACTGAACTTGGAGAATCATACACTCAAGCGCTTAATCGTTTGAACTCTCTTTGCCGCAAGTTCCAGAAAAATCCTGAGTTTCATACAAAATATAAAGATGTATTGGAAGAATATATCACTTTAGGACACATGTCTGAAGTGAAAAATGCACCAAGGGATATTGGATTTTTTCTACCACATCACGCGGTTACAAAGGAATCAAGCGCGACTACAAAACTACGAGTCGTTTTTGACGCATCTGCAAAAACAAGCAATGGTCTCTCATTAAATGACATTCTCACCGTCGGACCAACTATCCAAGACGACATCGTTTCTCATCTACTCCGATTTCGCACACACAAGTACGTAATATCCGCCGATATAGAAAAGATGTATAGACAAGTACTGGTACGGAAAAAGGATAGAATGTATCAGCGAGTTTTATGGAAAATGAATGAAGAAGTAAAAATTTATGAATTAAACACAGTTACCTTTGGTTTAGCTTCCGCACCTTATCTCGCAATACGAAGTCTCAAGCAGTTAGCCATCGACGAAGGACACAAATTTCCTCTTGCTGCCAGCGTACTATTAAAGGATTTATACGTCGACAATTTATTGACTGGCTCAGAAACAATTCAAGAAGCTTGTAAGATAAGGAATCAAATTACAGCATTATTAAAACTTGGTTGTTTTCCATCGCGACAATGGGCATCGAACAATTCTGAAATTCTTAAAGGATTGAGTAAAGAACAAATAGATTCTCACTTCCAACTCGACGATGATCACACTGTAAAACCTCTTGGTATTTCATGGAACGCGAAAACAGATAGTATAGTATATACGGTAAATGCTCCAAACATCAAACAAGCCCGTTCAAAAAGAGCAATATTGTCGGAAATCGCGAAGATCTTCGATCCTCTTGGTCTATTAGGTCCTGTCATCTTATATGCAAAAACCATAATGCAAGATTTATGGAATGAAGGACTTCATTGGGACGAATCAATACCTCTACACATCTATACTAAATGGACTGACCTTTACAAGCAACTACCAATGATAAATAATATTGCCTTTTAAAGAAGATCAGCAATCAAGAAGGAAAATCAGATTCAATTACACGGCTTCTGTGACGCAAGTACAAAGGGATATGGTGCATTCACATATCTACGATCAATTAACGAAAATGGAAAAATCATTTCAAATTTGCTTTGCGCCAAGTCCCGCGTCGCACCTTTAAAGGCGAGAACTATACCACGTCTCGAATTGTGTGGTGCATTATTACTTGTCGGTTTATATAAACAAGTCAAGAGGGCCATCGACATTCCATTTGAAAAAATAATCTTTTGGTCAGACTCTTCAATTGTATTACATTGAATAAAAACTTCGCCAAACTTATTAAAAGTCTTTGTTTCAAATTGCGTTTCAAAAATTCAAAGCTTATCAACTCCGCATCTCTGGAAACATGTACGTTCTGAAGACAACCCAGCTGACGCACTATCAAGAGGACAACTTCCTAATGAGTTCTTAAAAAATAACATGTGGATAAACGGACCACAATGGCTTTGCTGTGACGAAAAATCTTGGCCAAAAACAACAATTCCCGGTTTAAACAATGATTTGCCAGAAGTAAGAAAAGGAATATAACTTTTGACAAATTCCGCTAAAAACGAAGATGCAATAAAAAAGGGCTGCGAAATCAGGGTTGCCACAAGTTTCAGTATTCTAATTTCGCTGACTTTTCCCTGACTTTTCCCTGACCAAAATCTATTGTAAGAGGACTCATCTCGGTGGAACTATATTCCTATAATAGAATATTTGCGTGTTTTTCCCTGTTATTTTTCAACAGAGAGGATGTTAAATAAGAGAAGGTAAGATAGAAACAATGTATTTTTATTTATTCATTTTTTATCAAAACTTAAAAGGAAACGAACTGGTATGCCATAACTTGCATGTTGCTATCGAACGTTAAATATAAAAAATGGCATCATAGGAAATTTATAACTTTTTGGTTATATTAATCACAGCGGGGTCAACTTAAAGAGATCAATCTTACATATTAGTAGTTTCATTGTTTAAACAATTTTCGCATGTTTGACCCCTCAGTGAAAAAATGTGAAAAAATATTTAATATCTTCCGATTTAATTGAGTCTCCACTTTTATTAAATATGCGCTAGTTACATTGTGACATAGCGCATATGATACTTCTTTTTCCACATTTTTTCACTGAGGGGGCAAACATGCGAAAATTTTTAAAACAATTAAACTACTAATATCTGTATTTAATTAACAAAACAAAAATTATATAAATATTTATATGAAACCTAACGTAATAAGCTAAAAAATGAAACAAAACCGAAATCGATTTAATTATTTCAACCGGAGATAATGAATGTTAAGCACAAGAGACTTTAGCATTTTGTCCAATTTTATCAAAAGTTTAAATTAATATATCTCTCAAAAAAAATTTTTCTTTCGAAAATCCTGATATATGTGTCGATTAAATTAATAAAAAGATGCCACAGAATAAAATTTAAGACTTAAGAATGTGAACAATCTTTTTTTTTTGAAATCCGTACGATTTGCAAAGGAATGTCCCATATAAGTTACAATAAAAGTTTATGTAATATTATTTTTTTTTTAAAGTTATCATTTCATAATTAGTTTATACATGCTTGTTCTGCAATATCAATTTGACAGAATAGAATAATAAAGATTCGTTGTTCTTATTTCCAAATTACTTTACAGATATTTATTCTTTTTATAGCTACTTTTCTTTTGAAAAAAAGTATTCCAGAACGTCATCCTTCAAAAATTTTCGCCAATAACAGAGTAAATAACGAATTACCAGTTTTGCTGCCGATTTACCGAATTACGGTAAGAAATTACCAGTGACCAAAAAATGGCAGTATCGGCACATCACTAGTCCAGAAGCAAAGGCCGAACCATGTTTGCCTAGCAAGAGGAGCACTTACTGTCACTTAGCCGTAAGAATGTGAAACCACGCGAGTATACACAGAACGTGGACGTTTTCGGCCGCCACCACTGACCCGTGTGGATCTGCACACAATCAAACTTCGTTCAAACGTGGCGCGAAGCAGACGGCATATTTAAAATTACTAAATAGATAATTTAAGAAATTACCCTCCTTTTTTAGATATTTTAAAAAACCTTCACCTAATATCAATATCTAAAAGATCTTTTTCGAATTTTAGGATGATTTAAACACTTGAGAAAAAAAATGTTCAGTAAAATGTGTAGTTCAATAAATGTTAAAAACTTCAAAACAAAATATAGATTTATATATTTTTTAGTATTGTAAATAAACTATTTCAAATAAAAAATTATGCCTAAGGGAGCGTTCACATAATACGTCACACAGTTTATGGGACGGGGGGGTCTGCAAATTGTGACGTGGTGTGACATGTCGGGAGGGGGGTCTGCCCTCTGCGTTACGTCACACATTAAATGTGTACCCACGAAATTTTTTACTGGATTTTGTACGCGTTAACGAAAATTTTTTTATAAAATTAAGAGGTGTGACGTGACATCGAGGGGGGGGGGCTGAGGTTTGCGACCATGTGTAACATGGGGTGACGGGGGGGTAAAAAATAGCTAAAAATCGCGTGACGTATTATGTGAACGGCCCCTAAAATACTTTATATTAAAACGTTATAAATATAAAAAACATAAATTGTATTTAAATTTACACACAAAATTAGACAATAAGATTTTTTTGATAGAAAGCAACATGAAAAAACATTAAATTCTAATAAAATATTTTTTATAGTTTTTGAAATATGTAACATTTTTTATGAAATGTCGTTTTCGAATCCCAAGTGCGAATAAAAGGTTTCATTGTTTGAAAAGAAATCATGCCTAAATTTGGATACGAAATTACATCATAAGATTTCTGTGCTGTGAAGGAAAGTTGAAGAATATTTCGTTCAAATAAAGTGCTTCGAAACAAATTTTATAATATATATTCTATTATATTTTGTCAATATATTAGTGAAAATAAAGGTTTAAAATATTTAATAAATATATACATATACACTATATTTAAATATGCATACAAAATAAAACTGAAATTTCTTTGGTATGAAGCAAAATTATTAATTATTTAACGCACTTTAGTGAATGATAGTTTTATCTATAAACATTATGGAAATCCCTGTTAAAATTAACATTTTGAAGAAAATTTCTTATTTTATTAGTTTAACAGGCATTCCTTAGCGAATTTATAAGTTGAACACGCAGAAAAAAGTTTAGTAAAATTTACAGAAAGTTCAGTACTTATTTTTACAAATTGAATTTTGAGTAGATATATTACCAGAAATCTGGTCCAATTAACCGTTTTTTTGTACAGTCCACTTAACTTCCAGTGAAATCTACCAAACTTAATTTTTTCGTATCTGATAGATTTCACTCGATACTAAGGGAAACGTACAGAAAATATGTATACATGCACATGCATCAACTTTTGTTTTCAAAATTTTGGAAATGGTAAAGAAGATAGAAACGGACATAGATAGACTACTTTTGGTTTTGACAATGAAACGAAATTTTCTGATACATATTTTTTTTTAATTTAACTTTTTTAAATTTCTAAACCGCAGTAGTCTATCTACGTCCGTTTTTATCGTCTTTATCATTTCGCAAATTTTGAGCAAAAAATACCTAGCTCTTAAATACTTCAATACATTTCCTAAAAAGCTTATTTTTTCCTTTCTATAGAGTTTTTGAATTTTCAAATTAAGAGTCTCTGCATATACAACAAAAACACAATGTTTATTTTAAACTTGAACCTCATATTTATTGTAAAACACAATTTTGTGCATAATTTTTAAATTACAATATTAGATTTAAAAGCTACATAAAGTTTAAATCGATATATTTTTTTTAAATTATTAACATTTATTGACTTTCAAATGTTAATGCAAAATCATATTTCAAGTGTCTAAATCATTCTAAAAATTTAACAAAATTTTTCAGGTATTTTTTTGGGCAAATATTTTTCAAAATATATGAAATCAAATAATTTAAGTTTTTATTAAATAATTTAAATTTAAATTAAATATTCCATAAATAATGAATTGGCGTGCCTTTTGCGCTTTTTTCGCGCGGAGTCAGGAAAAACATACATAATTTTACCGATTCAACAATTTTAAATAGTTATAGCACAAAATTTTTGCAAATTTAGTAGATATTTTAATACAATTCACCGCTTTTTGGAAAGTATAATACATTTGCTGATAATCATTACCAAAATGCAAGTAAAATTAATAAAATAAGCAATTTTCTTCAAAATGTTGATTTTAACAGGCATTTCCGTAATATTTATCGACAAAACTATTATTTAAACAAAATTTGTTTCAAAGCATTTTATTCAAACGAAACAGTCTTCAACTTTACTTTATAGCAGAGAAATCTCATGATGTAATTTCGTATCCAAATTCAGGCATGATTTCTTTTTAAACAATGATAACTTTTATTCGCACTTGGGATTCGAAAACGACATTTCATAAAAAATGTTACATATTTCAGTCAGTAGTGGGGGCCGAAAAGTTCCACGATCTGAGAACACTTTTGCTAGCCTGTGTCTGCTGCGGCGAGTTAACCGAGCAAGAAGGAAGAAGAGTTGGAAGAACTGACCGCGGCACAGTGAAACGCAGTAACGCACGATCTGGCCACAGCGATTCCCTGACTAAACCTTAAATTCCCTGACTTTTCCCTGACTTTTCCAGACCACTACGATTTCCCTGACTTTTCCCTGACTTCCCTGACTTGTGGCAACCCTGGAATTCTTCAGGAAATTCTCCTCTTTTAATAAACTAAAAAGATTCGTTGCTTAAGCCCTATATTTGAAACGTACAAAATTATACCTGGGAAGTTTGCAAGTTCAAGATTTATTAGATGCCACCGGCGCGCAAACTCGTGTTTTCGCTACAGTTAACAGTAGCGCAATGTAGTATATTGCACTACAGAGGAATGAAATGTAAAAATTGAACTGCGCATGCGCCTATTGCCATGCAACGGAGCACAATCTTCTTCTTCTTCTTATTCTTCTTCTTTTTCCTACAGCGTTAGCACCTTACTGTCAAAGCCTTGTACATTTGAACTGCGCATGCGTCTATTAAAATCCATTACTACTACACAACATTGATAAAATCAAAATGGCCGGGACTAGTCGCGACATATCAAGTGTAATGACTAGCGCCGCAAACAACTACAATACTAGATTAGATTCGAGTGTACGCATAAAAACTCGTATACGCACCGAAGTCACATAAAATATAAATCGTCTTAAGTTGGACAAATGTTGTTTAAGTTGATTGAAATTTGGCATGCACACAATGTATGGTCTAGTGAGGGTGACCATCCGTCCGAATTTCCCCGGACATGCCCTCATTTTAGGGCTTGTGTGAGTTGTCCTACAGGATTTTTGACTTTGTCCGGGTTTTTGTCCGGATTTTTCAAAAGATAAATTTTTATTTTTTAATCAACTTTTGGATCATTTCTTGTACAAAATTTTATCATTCAATGCCATCTAACGATTTCTTCGCCAATTGGCAAGCCTCAATAACTCAAAAATAATCTTTCAACTCAATAGATTATTAATTAAAATGCAACAAGGTTCAAAAATAAAAATATAAGATGTTAAGCGTTGATAACATTTAATAAAATAGTCACTTTTCTGTCCTATCTTGTCCTCATTTTCAAACTTTTCTATCGTACTTTTGTCCGCTTTTCAAACTTTTCTATCCTACTTTGTCCGCTTTTTCAAACTTTTCTGTCCTACTTTGTCCTCATTTTTCAAACCTTTTTGTCCTACTTTTCGAAAATCAATTATGGTTACCCTAGGTCTAGTGATGCCGGCAATGTCATCAAAAACCTCACGGAAAAAAATAATTAGCTGCATTAGCTAAATATTCGCTACCACAGCTAAGAAAGTTACTTGATATACGGACAGCGAATGTCTTAGCTGCTAATACTAACGTCTATTCGCTACAGTACTTTAGCGATTCCAGCTAATTTACGTTAACACTAGGGTAACAACGATTGTGAGCAGTAGCCTATCGGTCGTGTTATCTTCCTGTTCTAACAGCATTTGAAGTACTAGTTAATTTTATTAGCAATTGCTGCAAATAGAGGTAGCACTCAAAATCATTGATTTTGAACTTCTAAACCTACATTTAAATACAGTTACACCTGGGTGCTTAAGAAAAAAATGATCTCGTAACCCTTCTATACTCACAAAAGTCTGCTGGCAAGTTATATCAAAACAACTAATTTCTTGCGACATATCGTAACCTGCAAAATTAAAAACGAAAAAAAACTGATTCAGTTCTAACCTTAATCACAGCATAATTTTTCAAGAAAAAGAATAAAACGTAAGCTGCTTTGATAACCAAACTTATAGCTACAAGTAGAAACATTACCGGGAACAGCAGCGACTTACTTGCCAGTCCAATATAATGTTTTCAAAAATTCTTCGCTTAAGAATGGGGAGGCTTCTGAACGTCGCTCATACTTCAGCCGCGAGGCATCTCCGGCCTCTCAATTGTACAAGTATACAACACTTAGAATTAAGATAACCTCAGTAAGAAGATAATAAATAGCACAATAAAGAACCTATTACAAAACCTACAATACAATCTTCAGAAATCAGTTACAAATCAGTCATTTGCATTATAAATTAACGCGAATCGTCGAATTATTTTTAAATTAAATTTAAAACAACGCGACAGGTGTACAACTTACCATTTACAGCACAATATCTGACAAGTTGCGCTTTGTGCGCATGAGCAGCACAGAAAACGCGGGATGTCTAAGAAGCCGTTAGCAACCGCTGCTAACTTCTTACATATCAGCGCAAAATTTTAAAAGCTACGAGTACGAATTTTGAGATTTTCTAGGAGAGTAAACTGTTTTAGCAGCAACAACCAAATGATTAGCTACAACTCTTAATACGCTAAGGAGTCCAATGCAAATTTTCAACTTCGATTGCAGCTAACATTTTTTAACTGTACCAGCAAACTGTTAACTCTCTCAGCAAGCTTTTTATCATAGAAGGGTTACGAGATCATTTTTTTCTTAAGCACCCAGGTGTAACTGTATTTAAATGTAGGTTTGGAAGTTCAAAATCAATGATTTTGAGTGCTACCTCTATTTGCAGCAATTGCTAATAAAATTAACTAGTACTTCAAACGCTGTTAGAACAGAAAGATAACACGACCAATAGGCTATTGCTCACAATCGTTGTTACCAGTGCTAACGTAAATTAGCTGGCATCGCTAAAGTACTGTAGCGAATAGACGTGTTAGTATTAGCAGCTAAGACATTCGCTGTCCGTATATCAAGTAACTTTCTTAGCTGTGGTAACGAATATTTAGCTAATGCAGCTAATTATTTTTTTCCGTGATAAAAATCCCCTTTTGTCCAATAATACAATATTGAATGGCAAATTGAGCCCGGTCGGTAAACATGTTTCTTTAGTTCGCCGAGAGAAAGTATCGAGGAAACTGTAGAGTTGAAAAAACTTCCAATGAGAAGTTTATTAAAGATTTCTAGAATAGATAACTCTAAACAGAACTCTTGAAAATCTCAAAACCGAGATTTTTGAAAACTTTGAAGTGTCATAGTTTCTTGAACTTCGATTTTAGAACAAAATGTGTTTAGACTTATTTGTAGAACTATTTAAATTGAATACAGAACTCTCAACAGGACTCTTGGAACTGTTGAAAATGTGATTTACAAAAATTATTCGAATACTTTGAAGTACCATAGTTTTATGAATTAAAATTTCAGAATAAAATGTATTTGGACTCATTTTTAGAACTATTTGAGAAGAATAATTTTTTAGAAGGATACGTCTGAGAGATAATTGATGAGGGAGAGATTTATTGTGCTCGCCTAGCACAACTCAGCACAACTTTTGTTATTTCACAACTCGCATTTTTGAAAATTGTATGTCTGAACAAATTTTGAAATTGACAAATATGTATTTATTTAAAAAAAGATGCGTCTGACAGATAATTGATGAGGGAGAGATTTATTGTGCTACCTGAGCACAACTCAGCACAACTTCTGTTTTTTCACATTTCGCATTTTTGAAAATTGTATGTCTAAACAAATTTTGAAATTGGCAAATATGTATTTATTTTAAAAAAGATGCGTCTGACAGATAATTGATGAGGGAGAATTTTATTGTGCTAGCTTAGTACAACTCAGCACAACTTCTGTTTTTTCACAATTCGCATTTTTGAAAATTGTATGTCTAAACAAATTTTGAATTCGACAAATATGTATTTATTTCGAAGAGGATGCATCTACGAGATAATTGATCAGGAAGATATTTATTATGCTCCCCTAGCACAATTCGGCACAACATTTATTTTTTCGAAAAAACAAAATGGCGGTGCTTGTAAAAAAATTTTTTTTTTCGATATTATGGCCCCAATTTTCTTTTTTTTCAAAAATCGTTTACGGCACAATTCAGCACAAACCTAGCACAAGTCAGCACAAATTTTGTTTTTTTGAAAAATCAAAATGGCGGTGCTAACTTCCTGGACATTAGCGGCACCTATTGAGATAACCAAGTTGACGTCACAGGCCATGTGGTAGGGATAGACTGTAAGTTAGGTTGTTCTTGGACGAAAGAAATATATGGGAAGCATTGGGAAATTGATGAAACAAAATTTTCTAGCTTAAAAGTAAGTCATAAATTTATTAATAATTATATTTTTCAAGTGCAAAATTCATTTCCGCTTATTTTGAGTACCTACTTGTCGCTTGTCATTCTATTAATTTTTTAATATAAAATAAAATGTCATAAATTTTTAGGTTATGACCGTTTGTTTTGAAGTATTTGAAGAATGTATCGATAAGCATGTTCTCGTTTTCAACACATTCTTCAAATACTTCAAAACAAACGGTCATCATAACCTAAAAATTTATGACATTTTATTTTATATTAAAAAATTAAAAGAATAACAAGCGACAAGTAGGTACTCAAAATAAGCGGAAATGAATTTAGCACTTGAAAAATATAACTATTAATAAATTTTTGACTTACTTTAACGCTAGAAAATTTTGTTTCATCAATTTCCCAATGCTTCCCATATATTTCTTTCGTCCAAGACCAACCTAACTTACAGTCTATCCCTACCACATGGCCTGTGACGTCAACTTGGTTATCTCAATTGAGTTCGTACTCCTTATGTTATTACTTCGTGGTGGAATCTTGCGGAGGAAGTGGAGACCGTGGAGACCAGCTAGAGTTCTAAAGAGTTTATGTGACCGAGAATATGTCTCGGAGCACGGGAATATGACTGAGAATTTCTCTGATGAATGTGCTCTTCGAGAATCTATGAGAATTTAAAAATATTTTTCCGTAACGGTTCAAGCTTTCAATTGTTTTTGATAAATGCTTTGTTCTGGAAGTTCGTGTAACGTGCGCAATAAAAATGGGAAAAAAAGGATATAGTTTGGAATTTTTGTTTTAAATTATTGATAAACAAAATAAAGCTTCTTTCAAGTGGAAATACTGTGATCAGGTGTACAGAAAGCATGCCACTCGACAAGTAGAGCACTTAAAAAAGTGCATTAACTGTCCCGAAACTGTCAAACAATTATTTAAATCAAAGCTTAATTTATGCGAAGAAAACTTGAATTACTTGTTCTTTATGTTTGAATTTAATAAAATGGCTATAAAAAAATTTTGATATTGAATTCCGATAAAACTTGACATTTTTTGTAGTTTTATTTTTATGAAACCTTCACTATTGCAATTCATAGTGTTTGGAAATAAATTTACGATATTATAAGGTTTAATGATAAAGAAAATATTGGTGAAGGTAAAATTCTCTTAAATTCTCTGTAAATTCTCAAGTTGTCTTAAAATGACGGTCACAATCACGAGAACGTGACCGGATTTTAAATGTCCGAGAAATTTAGAACTCTAAGACGGTGGAGACACACCGACAGGCCGTGTTTGTTTTGGCGAGTAGGGTTATAAAATTTCATGAAACTTTGATCTGATGTAAAGTTTCATGAAACATTGGGGGTCTCATGAAATATTTCAAAGTTTCAAACAGAAAAGCGGGAAAATTCAAACTATATATAGTTTAAATAAATATTTCAAGGACATTTTATAATCTCACTGTCTAACCTGATCTGACTTCTGTGCGCCTGCGTACATAGATGTTTCCCCCTCTTCTCCTAATGTTTCATGAAACAATGAAACTTTGACCATGAAATATTGAAATATTTCAAATGAATGTTTCAATGAAACGTTACATCGCTTACAACCACTGATCTCTATAATACACTGGATGGACAATCAATGCAAAGTCGTGTGCTCCATTGAAGGCTGAGCCGCCATATTTACAACATTATATACCATAATAATAAATATTACCGAGTTATATTTTAGTATTATTTAATAAATTTCATTTCATTAGTTTAATTATGTATACTATCAATACTAATACCGGTAAAAAAAGCATGGATTCCATATTGTTACTATAATATTTACACTTTTCTCTTTTTACTATATTTGAATTTACCGCAACATTCTTTGTAATCAACCTAAGTAAACATGGCGGCTCAGCCTTCAATTGGGCACACGACTTTGCGGACTTTCCCATTAGCATTGTGCATCCAGTGTATTATAGAGATCAGTGTTACAACTCTATTGGTGAGGTTCTGCACGGTTCAGTGGTGGGGGCCGCTAAGTTCCACGATCTGGGAACACTGCCTCAACCCCTCAACTTGTATATGTCTATGGCGAAACGGTGAAAACAAGCGTCCTATTTGCATGATCCGTCATATCTTACATAAAAATAACCAAATAATGTGTTTTATACAACTTTATTATTACTTGAAGTATTTCGTCTGTGCAAACAAATTATATGAATATTTTTATCTCAAAAAGTGATTAGTTTTTATTTAAAATTTCACCTTAGATGTGACTTATATTATCATAACCTAATTTTTATGCTTGACAAGTTTTAATATGTTTTATATTTTCAGTGCCAGTACATCCTCATCTGTTTATAGGAAAATGGACCAACTGTGTTTTAATTTGATAAATAACTGTTTAAGCTTTTTTATAAGTGCAATATCTATTTTGAGGTTAAAACAAAATTTCTCTCTAAACTTTGCGTCTGTTGTGTTATATTATTGAATATACTACGCTACATGCTATTTTTGATTTGACAATGTACTTTTTCAGCCTTAATTTTAAATGGATATTCAATATTGATTGCAAAGTGAAATATTAGCTCGAGTAGGAATTAGAGCATTTAGTTAATTTTTTAGATATTAGGATAAAGTAAGGATTTATGTGGCGTTATAGTGCTTATTGTAAGTGATTTGATAGTTGTGAAAAAATGAGTGCTGAAAACGAGGGCAGTTTCGCCTCTAGGTACCGAACAATTCGAAAACACTTGGATGGTTTTGGATATAAACAAATTTTACCTCTGGATGCTCTTCCTTTAGTAGAAAATCTTTTGGCGGATTTAATACAAACGACTGAGAGTCTAAAACACTTCAAGTCCATCGCTCAAGATAATATCGAGGTTTGTTTAATTTTACTTAAATTAATAATTTTCAATTTGTCTTACATTATTTTATAATCTTTTCTTCTATTGCTGATAGCTTTATTCTTATTGCATGCAAGAATAAACAAAATAAATCATAAAGTCTATATGATTTTAAATTTCAACCAAAAATTTTTGGTCCAGATTTGGTAGTTTTTATAATTTGAGAATTCGAATTGATTCGGATTTTTCAAATTGTATATTGAGTTTTGTTTGGACGTTATTAAGAATTACATCGTAGATGATATCAATGTTCATTTGTCTCAGGATTTTAGAATGTGTATTACCAGACGCAATAAATAATGCAATGTTTTTTTTATGGACTAATATTCCTCCTTACTCACAGTGTATCCTTTTTTCTCAATTTCCAGTCTAATTTTTTGAAAGGATAAGTTTTTTTTGGACTTGAAATAATTTTATTAAAATACTGGGATGCTCGTTGAGTTTGGTGAGTTTAGTGACCCAAGAGATTAAATTTGATGAAAATTTAACCAATCAAATGAAGAAGTTTTATAAAGATCTCCTCAATTGTTTTTATTTTGACATTTCGGTTTAAACCCAGCTGAGCAGTGAATGAGGTTAAATTTTTTTTTGAAAATATGAACTGGTATGATAATTAAAAAATCGTAATAAGTGGAAAGTTCTTTCTATAAAGCATCCATTTATCTTTTTTTTTATTCAACAACAATGCATTTAATTTCAGTCTTGTAGTCAACTACAGCTGGCAGTTGACCCATACAAATGTGACAATGCGAGGCTAGTCAATGAAAATAACGAGCTGCATCTCGAATTGATGCGAGAAAAAGAAGCTCATCAAAAACAGCTTGTTGATTTAAAAAAGCGCCTTCGAAAATTAGAATCAGAGCACGGTGATCTCCAATTGACGTCGTCTCGAAATCTCCAAAGGATTAAGGATCTTGAATTGGAATCCGCCAACAAGTCGAAAAAAATTCTTGAGCTACAGGGAAAGTGCTGCAAACCTGTAGTTAACAACCTTTCACTCGGTAATTATTAGAATGCACAATTGAAAATACTAGATTAATAATTTCATAAATATTATAAATAAAATTTCAAATTAGATGGTTGAGTTCGAAATTTTTGCCACTGTCTACATTATCGGAGGATCATTAGTCGCGTATCAGATAAGATACGTTGCCAACAGGTGTTCTTGTAGACAATTTCAAACTCGTATATGGCAATAATGCAAATAAATTCAAATTTAAAGAATTTTAAATCTTTCTGTGGAAAAAAAGACGCATTCGACTGTGCCGGGATTCGAGTCGGCAATCGAAAGACCCGGGCTCGCATCCTGGCACAGTTGAATGCGTCTCTTTTTCAACAGAAAGATTTCAAATTATTTAAATTATATAATAATTATTATTAAAAATATAATATTTATTATTTTTTATGTATTCTTAATTATAAATAATAACTTGAAAAGCTCTAAAATCAGAACCCAAGTTTTGCAATAGAAGTGTCAAAAATGACAATACAATGTATTTTTTAAAAATTAGGCTCAAATATTTTAAAACGCTTAATTTGAATAGTATTGATCTTTAAAGAAAACTATTGTCCAGTCCAAATTTATCATCACTTCCATTTAATTGCCCTTAACACAATTGCTTCGCAAAAGTGGAACATCAAATTGATTTTGATCAAGGAATGAGATGTATTTTCTATATTTAACGTCTGGGCAAATTAATGATTATAATTTGATTAAGAAGAAAAACGATTTCGTCTATACTAATGATATGAAACTTTAGTATAGGTCATAGTAAAGTTTGATACAATGTACACTAAATTATCATATAGTTTACCTAAAGTTCAGTATTTCGTTGCGAAAAATTCTCACTATGACATGTTCTTTTCTAAATTGAAATGTAGTTTAGCAAAAATTGTGAACTTGGGCTTCTCCGCGTAGATACCTTTAATGTTTTTCAATATTTACATTTGACTTTTCAAACCTCAAACTTGCTTCTTCATTAGAAATTTGTGATCAAAAATACATATGTTGCATATTAGTTGGAAACATTTATTAAGTTCTCGAATTGAAATTTGGTATAAACATATAATAGTTTGAAAAAAAATTTCATAATTTTTAAGAACTGTCACATGTTTATACTAAATTTTCAGATTTTCTTATTTTTTAATTTTATTCCAGCTTCGAAGAAACGAACTTGTTATCCTCTTCGTAGACCGGTCTTGGAATGCGAAGCCTTGCCGAGGACGAAAAGTAGCTCAAGTTCTTTGCAAAGTACCAGGAAGGTAGAACCTCATGTGGTGGACTTAATTGCGATGGCGGATCATAGGATGAATTGCCTCAATCACGAGGTAACAAATTTAAAAGAGGAACTTATACTGCAGACTGACAACGTAAACACTTTGGAAATCCAGGTATAAGAAATTCAATCTAATTTTTGCATGCATTTTTTGGATTCTTCCTCCCTCTGGTTATCAGAAATGTCCTGACATATTGGGAATATTTCATTTTTTAGATTGGATGTATTTTAAATGGTATGCATTCTAATTTTTACTTTGAAGTTTTATTTATTTTATCAAGTTTCTAATTTTTCTCATTTTAGTCCACTAACTCCAGGTGAGAGACTTTTGATTCTGCTCTGCTATTCGTATTTTACAACTAACAAACAACCAAAAAAGTTTACAAATATTAACTTTTCAAGATTTAACACTAGATTTACGGACTGAGCCAATTTGACTCATTTAAAATTATATTGCTATATATATATATATAACTGAAAAATGTTTTCCATGAAGTTTTTAATAATAAATCTGTTATTTTAATTTAGTTGGAACTGTTTTTTTGCAAAAAGCTTCAATTTTGTTCTATGAGTCAAATTGGATCACTTCAGTAAAAATATGTATATAATCAACACTCGTAAATCTAGTGTTAATACTCTTTCAGTTCCAAGTTTTTCCAAGTAGAATAATTACGAGTAAATACTTTTAAAAATTTTTAATACAGAAGAATAAAATTATTTATGACGTCAAAACTGATTTTTAAATCTTTCAAGTTCATAATTGAAAAAATTGAATTAAAAATAATATGAAATTAAATTGAAATAAAATAGTTGCGTTTCAATTCATACTTTGAGTTGAGCTGCTTTTAAAGTAAACTTTTCATAAAATTAACGCTTTCAAATTCTAAACACAAACTTGAGGCCATGGATCTATCAGACCATATGATCGATATGGTGATTATTTTGTCTGTAAACTCTTGTCCATGGAAAATAAGATATCAGGTCCAAAATTTGTGAGGTCAAATAAAAGCCACTAAGAAAGGTCTGTTGACTCTTAAATTTTTATAATTAAAAAACAAATTTGTTTGAAATATATTTTTTTATAATTATAAAAATTCAAGAGTTGATAGATCTTCCTTAGTGTCTTTTTTAATGACCTCACAAATTTTGGACTTGATATCTTATTTTGCATGGACAAGAGTTTACAGAAAAAATAATCACTATATCGATCATATTGTCTGATTGTTCCATGGCCTTAACCCCCCTGCGCGAGAGTATTTCCTGACTTGAACCTTACCAAAATGCATTAGTTGAAAAATTATTACATGAATTTTCTCTTTTTTCTTCAATTTTAATATAATTTAAAGAATTTGAAATCTTTCTGTGGAAAAAAGACGCTTTCGACTGCGCTGGGATTCGAGCCCAGGTCTTTCGATTGCCGGTCGACTGCTCTAACCACTGAGCTACACAGGTGTTCGACATTTCTTTCTCCACAGGAAGATCTCCTTATGTCGCCTAGCGGCTCAGCCTTGCGGCTATAAATTATTTCAAATTAATTAGTTGAGTTTGAAATTTCTGCCACAGCTTACTCGTAGACGAGAATACTCGGGATAAGACGCAGGAGGGTTAAAGAAAAAAATAAAATATTTATAAATTATAATAACTTTTAACGAGAAATAATTTTGAAAGAAAAATTCTTAACTTCAAAATGTGTATTGGGAATTAAATTTTCCAGTTAGCGTTAAAGGAAAAGGAGATTTATCGATTGAGAAAAATGCTCGAGGGAGGTCGGCCCTATAATGCAATTTCTAAAGACTGTTCCTGTAAAAAAAATGATAAGTGTTATACAATGCCAGAATGCTGTGAAGAGAGTGAATTAAAAATTTTGCAACAAGCGAAATTCGATTTAGAACGTCAACTTAAAGGTAATAATTAATAAGGAGAGATATTTTACCTGTGAAATTTAAAGTAAAATGAACTTCAAAAGTTTTTAATAAGAAAAAACTGAAATTTCTTTGCAAAATTTCAATGTTCTATTTTCAGAAGGATTAAAGGTAAGGCAGTGCTATAATAAAATCAAATCAAAATTGTACCATCAAACCCACTTACCTTAGTGAAGTTCGATCCTAATTATACGATGTGTCTCGTCCGAATAGATCACTTCATTATTACAGTCTTATATACCACATTTTGAGATTTCAGACATTGAAAACAAACTTTTCACACTTTAGTAATTATGAAAAAATATAAGGCGAGTTTTTCAACCTGATAGGAATCATCTTTCTTTGCTTTGGCCTCGTCAGTCTTCGAGGGCTTACATTAAGGATGTATTAGATTTTTATTGAATCAAGACTCTGAGCAAAATTCATTTCCCCGATAAGTCGTCGGTTATAAAATAAGGCAAAAACCTTTGATGAATCCGAGCAACATGCCGTTCTTCGAATCACGTTGAGAGAAACGGCGTTATGTAGTGCGGCCGAAGTAGCAGCGTGTTTAATGCTGTATGGTTTGAAAACTTGGATATCTATCCCACTTTTTGAAAGAATCGCCTTTATCCACCTGCTTAATTTTTGTGCTGAGCAAGACTTATAAGGTTTTCTGAATGAGATTAATATACGATCCGTACCTTCCGGCCTTATTCGGGAGGTTCTTTTGACGTAACTCAAAAGGGCTGAGGCGACATAGAGCTCCGGCTGGTCTTTGAACAAGGGTTGTTTCTTATTGACACCCGGGGTTTTGATTCTATCTGTAATTCTTATATATTTGGCGTCTTTCTGTTGCGTCATATTACTCAATTTCATTAGTTACATTGTTTGTTGTCTTTATGCCGTTGCAAGGGCTAAAAATGCAACTAATTTCAACGAAAGGTCTTTGAGTGAAATTTTATCATTTGTATAAATTGACCTCAAATGGGTTAGAACCAACGTAGCCTCATATGTAAAATCGTATCGCGGATTCTGAGGCTTTAAATTAGACGCACCTTTACAAAATCTTTTGATTATGGGATTGTTCCCAATATCCCAGTTGACAATTAACACGACGGCGGATCGGTAAGAGTTAAGTGTGCCGTAGCATTCACTACTTCCAATGCAAGAGTCAGAAACTCGAGTATCAAAGAAGTTGAAGGTTCAAAAGGTGAAGTTCCCTTTTTCTGGCTAAATTCCCACCATCACCTTATTGTTCTCGCGTATTGCTTCAGCGTTGTGGGTGCGAGAGAGGCTAGGATGACCTGAAGGGCCGGGGTGGAGATTCCATCTACCGCGAAGGCGTAAGCTTTCTTGATAATTTCGCTACAACCAGGGACAGGGTCTTCCATAAGGGGTGTATCTTCCTGAAAGGAGAAGAGAGCAATTTAACATCGGGTTCGAGGATAATTGATTCCCAAAATTCGCAATTAGTTGAATAAAGGGAACCACGGTTGCGAAGGCCAGAGTGGAAGAACTACGACCCCTTCTGCTTTATCGGTCTTAATCTTCTTTAGGGTTCTCAGGGCTAATGCAAAGGGAGGAAAAGCGTAAAAATAATCGTTCTCCGAGGACCGCGTAAAAGCGTCGACACTTTCCGCCTCTGGATCGAGGAACCACAAAATAAAAGGTGAACATTTTGTATTGATATTTGATGCAAAAAGGTCAATCTCGAATCCTCCAAAGATTCTCGCCAGATTAGCGAGTTTCGGGAACTGGATTGCGCCCATCTCGTTGATGTAGCTTAGTGCTGTCGTGTTGTTGTGTTGTCGATTCTCAACAAGATTTCGCACGAGCTATTATTTGTTGCAAAACATTTTAAGGCGTAAGAAACCGCTGTAAGCTCTAAAAAATTAATGCTCTCGTCCCTTTGATCTTTGCTCCAATGGCCATGTGTCGATTTTTTTCGACAGAAGGCACCCCAAATGTCCTAGAAGCATCTACAAAAATTTCTAACGAGTATCTTTCATCTCTAATTGGATTGCAAAGTGCAGAATTCTTTATATTTACGATCCACCTATCCCGACCTTCGTGGATATATGCGGGCAACTGTGTAGTTGCGTCAAAATTCCCTTCCTTATCCTTGAGGGCTAAGAATTTACATCTTTTCAGATCTTTGACGTAAATAGGACTGTATTTTACGACTGGACACGCTGCCACACGATGTTTCTTTTCCCTCGAAGAACTCCGTGATTTCGAGAAAGAATCGCGACTTCTTGAATCGGACACTGAACTTAAACGCGAATAATATTGGATCTATAACTTAATTCGTGCGGTTTGCTAAGAAATGGCGTAACTTGATTATTATTCCATCGTTTCAATATTCCGAACATACGTTGGAAAGCTACCGTCACTGTGCGTCTTTTTCTGTATATATCATTCATTTAAAGCGTAAACAACAATAATTTTTTTCACTCAAATATATCGAACTTTGTGCCTGAAAAAGTGTTTTTTGCGGGGAGTTCTTCTTCATTACTTTAATATCAAGAAAACTGCTGCCAAAAGTCATCGTATTTTGGTGGAAGTTTATGGTGAACATGCTCTAGCTGAGCGAACCTGCCAAAAGTGGTCTGCACGATTTAAAAGTGGTGATTTTGGCTTGGAAGACGAAGAACGTCCTGGGCAGCCAAAAAAGTTTGAAGATAAAGAACTGGAAGCATTACTCGATGAAGATTGTTGCCAAACACAAGAAGAGCTCGCAGAATCTTTGCGAGTCACTCAAGCAGCCATTTCAAAACGTTTAAAAGCAGCCAGATACATTCAAAAGTAAGGAAATTGGGTTCCACATAAACTCAAGCCGAGAGACGTTGAAAGGCGGTTTTGCATGTCCGAAATGCTGTTGGAACGCCACAAAAAGAAGTCATTTTTGCATCGGATTGTTACTGGTGATAAAAAATGGATCCATTACGACAACCCCAAGCGCAAAAAATCATATGTGAAACCCGGCCAACCAGCCGAATCAACGGCAAAGCCGAATATCCATGACGCGAAGGTAATGCTCTGTATTTGGTGGGATCAGAAGGGTGTGCTGTATTATAAGCTACTAAAACTGGGTGAAACCATCAATGGAGAACGCTACCGAACACAATTAATCCGTTTGAAGAGAGAAATGGCCGAAAAACGCCCGAAAAATGCGACCAGACACGAGGCAATAATTGAAGAGTGGACATTCGAAAGGACGTAACCCACATTTCTGAAATTTTATACGGCGGCACAAAAACGTTCCCATTTCGACAATTTTTAACCGAAAAATCTGCAACTCGGATAAGTTGCTAATTACATAGGAAAATGTCGAAACCCATGAGGCAGTTCATTTAAAATTGATACTTCGGTAGATATTCGCCCGTAAAGTTATGCCAGGGCGTAACTCGACGTGTATCGGCAATCAAAAGGGCGAATATCCATGGCGCGAAGGTAATGCTCTGTATTTGGTGGGATCAGAAGGGTGTGCTGTATTATAAGCTGCTAAAACCGGGTGAAACCATCAATGGAGAACGCTACCGAACACAATTAATCCGTTTGAAGAGAGCAATGGCCGAAAAACGCCCGCAATATGCGACCAGACACGAGGCAATAATTTTCCATCATGACAACGCTCGGCCCCTTCTGACTACCATTTGTTCCGGTCGATGCAGAACGCTCTCACTGGAATACGGTTCACATCAGAACAGGATATCAAAAATTGGCTTGATTCATTCTTGGCGGCCAAGCCGGCGCAGTTCTTTGGGAATGGAATCCACAAATTGCCAGAAAGATGGGAAAAAGTCATAGCTTCAGATGGGCAATACTTTGAATAATACTATTGTACATGTTTTTCTTAAATAAACGTTCCAATTTTGAAAAAAAACCGCACGAATGAAGTTATAGATCCAATACGGATCCAAACTTTTTGACGCGATGCGAGCTTTTTGAGATTCGCGTCGGTACGCTCAAGTTGCTCGATTTTTTCTTGGAAAACTTAAATCGGAGCAAGAACTTGAGCCTTTGTCGGTGAACCCCGTGTTTCACTGACCTTTCGGGATGGCGATTCTGACATCCTTGAATATGGCGGAAAAGAATTTACAATTTCCCAAATGAATTATGAAAAAACACGTCTTGATCGTAACCGCACAACAAGACGAATGAAGTAGGCGCATTATGAAGGACGGGTCCTCCACATGGAGAATAGTTTCGATTTGTTATTCTTTAAAATTTGTGGTCGTAACCGAGCAGCTGGCGCTACTACAAGTGATCTATTTGGACGAGACACTTGAGTATAATTGAAAATCTCCATACTTGAACAGAAATTGCAATTATTAAGCATTTGTGTAAAATTATAAATTAGTTTTGAATAGTTACTGGAGTGCGATTGGAATCAAATTTTAATTCGTACTTTCGAACAACAGTTCATTTCTAATTTGAGATATTCTAAATTCTAATCCTTTTAGAGTATAAAATTCTTTCAACTTCAATTCATTTTTGAAATTAATTCTTTTATCTTTCAAGAACAATTTTACAATTTATTGTTGTCAATTTTTTATATAAATTGTATCTAGGTATATGAAAAAAGTGAATTTCTAAACTAAATTTTTTAATTTGTTTTTGATGATAAAGAAGCTCTGAATAAACAGCACGAAGCGATGTCTCAAGCAATGAAATTAGCAGAGCGAAATGAAGAATTAGAAAAAGAATTGAGAGACATCGATCATATCGCTTTGGCAGTTGAAGCAGACTGCAATACGGCAGTAAAAGAAAATAATAGAAGGATTTGTAGATTGCAGGTATATATAACAGATAAAATTTATACGAGCATTTGAAATATAAAGTTCCAAAATTATTGATAAAATCAATAATAATATTTTACTTTCGAAGCCAAATTATGAAGAAAGTTAACATTGAAAAATAGGTCTAATTCTCAATATTAAATGAATCATTCGGACCATTTTAATAATAATAAATCAGTTTATTCAATTAAAACTCGACGTTTCGCATCCCTCTCTGGCAGCATCTTCAGGAGAATCTATATAATAATACCATCATTATGTTTATATAATAAATAATAAAATATTAAACTTAAATTAATAAGAAAATAGTGTAGTTACCTTGATATGAGTAATAATATCATTTGCGAACTTTATATATTATTGTTAACACTCAGTAGTCACATCAAATATTCACAATGAAAAAATTAGAATGTAATGTCATCAAAACGAGGTTAGTTATAAAATAACAATAATAGAAACATTAATTAGTTGAGTTCGAAATTTTTGTCACTGCCTACCTTATCGGAGGATAACTAGTCGCGTATCAGATAGAATACGTTGTCGACAGGTGTCCTCGTAGACAATTTCAAACTCTTATATCGCAAATAATGCAAATGAATTATTTAAATAAAAACATTAGTACCAATTTTGCAATTAGTCAAAAATACAAATAAAATGATATGAGAGCAAGGGCATCATGCTCTGTTCTGAAGTTAGAATTTAAAACTGACAATAATAACTTAAGAATCTTATAGTCCGAGACTATTTGAAATTTTTATGAATTACGTTGCTAAGAACAACAATAATAAACAAATAATATTAATAAAGGTCCAGAAACTATGATATATTTAAAATTGAATTTAAATTTGAATTAGTCAATAATAATTATTAATATTTTTTCAAGTAAAAAAATTCAGTAACATATTATAAGATTTATTAAGGTGTTCAATGTATGTGATTTTGTTAATACTGTTGATCCCCATTTTCTTTATATACACCATTTCTGCAAAATTTATTTTGTAAAAATTAGTTTCATGATGTAAAACTGATGTTTTTTTCCCATAGAAAATAATGGTTAGTATCATCCCCATTTTCTGTTAAGTGTTTGCTAATAACATTGTGATATTTTTCATTCAACTTGATATTATTAATATGTTCCTTTCTTCCAATTCTCAAGGAACGTTTAGTTTGGTCTATATAACATTTTCCAAATTTGCAATTAATTTTATAAACTACGTTTTTTTTATCCAGCCTATCTAAAAGATCTTTACCCAATTTTTATGAATTTACTTAATTTTGTACCACTACGAAAGACAGTTCTCACACCCAATTTATTAAGAAATCTTTTAATATTTTCAGAAATATTACCATAGTATAGATGAGGAATAATAGGTTTTTGATGAAATTATTGGCTATCATTAATAACTTTTAATATATTGTTATTGTTTTTCATATGAATTTCTTGAATTCTATTGTTAATATGTTTGTTAATCATATTTGTTCAAGAAAAGTACATCAAAATTTATCCTTAAATTAACGTGATGGAATCTTTTATCTGCAAGCAAGATTGCCTAATCCACCAAATTTTTAATAACACCAATTTTTTTATGTATAGGATGTTGCGAGAAAAAATTTAAAAATCTGCCCGAGTCAGTATCTTTACGATACCAATTTAGTCTATCATGATATGAATTAAAAACTAATGTTACGAAGTCTATTTTGTTTTTTGGAATAATGATTAGAGTGTTATCAACATATCTAAAATATAAAGGAATTGTAAATTCAAAACTACTCAGTTTTCTTCCAAATCTTGCATAACAATATCCGCAATTATTGGAGAAATCGGTGACCCCATAGGAGTTCCATAAGTTCGTTTATAAAAAGATTTATCAAACTGAAAAAATCTGCTCGCTTCGCGGGCACATTCTCATCGCGCGCTTAGCGCGCAGCTCGCAAGTTTGAGCGCGCCTAGGGCGCGCGATTTGATCGTCGCGCTTCGCGCTCCGTTTTTTCTGGACCTCGCGCTTCGCGCTCGGTCTTGTGCTCTTCACATACATTCAAGTTTATTTATTATAATTTGATAATGAAGCGCAAACCAATTTTATAATAATATTACAGATGATGTGAATTACACATTTCCTCAAAGTCACTCAATTTCTTTTTGAAATTAAGTGAAACAGGAAATTCAATTTACTTAAGGCTCTATCAGCCTTAAGGAACACATTTTCATCATGGCGCTCGCGCTTCGCGCTCGATTTTCTGTATACATTTCAGTAACTTTTTAATAAATTACATGATTAAAATAATTTATTTTCTTCCAAATCTCTCAAAAAGGAAAAACAATCGTAGACTTTATTTAAGGAAACGATTTTGCAGAACAACGCTTATCTCGTATCTCACATATTTTGGTGAAAAAAATCGAATTTATTTAATATTAAAAATCAAAACATAAAATATACATCCTGTCCCGAAATGTCTTAATAAGAATTTGTAGACCTCATTTAGGCAAACAATTTTCCATCTAAACGTTTTTTTTGTATCTCTCATATTTTGTCTAAAAAATGGAATTTTTGAATTTTAATCGTATTTTTTGGAATTGAAACGAAAAATATATGTTTTATCAGAAACTGTGTGAGACAAAGTTTGTAGATCTTTTTGAAACGAACAACTTTGTATTCTTACGTTTTTTTCGTATTTCGAATGTTATTGTAAAAAAATTGAATTTTGGATTTTCAATCGTTTTTTTTTAATTTAAAAGAAAAATATGCATCTTATGAAAAAATGTTACAATTCAAATTTTTAGGTCTTTATTTATTTAATAATATTGTATCATAACGTTTTTTCGTATCTCGTATAATTTAACTGGAAAATGGAATTTTGATATTGACTTTTTTCAAATTTGAATATGCAGTAACATTTCTAATTTTGATTTAATCGAAAAATGTTATCAGGATAATTTGTAGAGATTTGTGAGCACTATCAAAAACCAGTATTGAAATTTTTGATTTTTTCAAAAAATTATTTTCAAAAACACAAAAGTGGTGCTCAATCCCTCAATTTTGATTGGATGTGGCTGGTTAACGAACTTGTCCTTACTTTTTCGGCTCCGATAAAGTGTACCAAAGCTCAATTCAATCTGATAATTCTATCGAGAGTTATGCCGCACACGACCTATAGACAGACAGACAGACACTTTCGTAAAACCCCTTTTTTATGACTCAGGGGGTCTCAAAACGTAAAGATTTGATGAAAATATCGAAAGTCATTTTTCACATAAAACCAATACCTTCTCATCCATGATGAGAATGTAAAAAGGTTAAGTCCATTAATAATTTAATCCCATTTTTAAATTCTTCTAATGGAAGTGCTGTAACTTTGCAAATGTGGTGCCATCTTTTTTCAATGTCTGTAAGAACTAGTTGAAGAGGAACATTTGTAAACAAAAAAGAAACATCCAAAGAAACCATAATATAATTAAGTGGAATTTTTAAATTCTTAATTTTGTCAATAAGATCAATAGAATTTTTTGCGTAAGAAATAGGTTTTGGTAACGATTCATTAAAAATATTATTCAAAGTTTTTGAAAGAAAATAGGTAGAAGAATCAATACATGAAACTACTGGTCTCAAAGGGCAATTTTTAAATGTATTTTCGGAAGACCATATAGTTTTAGTCTTTAGACCTTTATTATTATTATTATTTGTTTATTTTTGTTGTTCTTAGCAATGTAATTTGTTGACATTATATTCTAATTTTTTCATTGTGAGTATTTGATGTAACTACTGAGTGTTAACAATAATGTATAAAGTTCGCAAATGATGTTATTACTTATATCAAGGTAACTACACTATTTTCTTGTTAATTTAAGTTTAATATATTTTTTTTATTATATAAACATAATGATGGTATTATTATATAGATTCTACGGAATATGCTGACAGAGAGGCATGCGAAACGTCGAGTTTTAATTGAATAAATTGATTAAATATTATTGAAATGGTCCGAATGATTCATTTAACATTGAGAATTTCACCTATTTTTCAATATTAACTTTCTTCAAAACATAAAGTTATTATTATGGAAATAATAATTTTTTTTTCATATTTTCAGGAAAAATTGGAGAACGTTTTAACTCAGGTTCACGTTCTTGACAATGAGTTGTCAGAAGAAAAACGAAAATCACAGGATTTAAAGGCTGATTTGGACGCCTGTAAACTTGAGAAATTGGACATTCAACGAGTACTCGAACTAACTTTAGATGAGAAAAAAAGTTTGACTGACCGAATTAATCAACTCACTGTGATTGGTAATTGTCAAAAAATTGCTTTGCTCAAATTGGAAAGTTTCTAACTGTTTGGCGTAACCTTTTTATTGATTGATAGATTAATTAATTAATCTTAAGGGGGTCTCCTCATCAGTGGCTCATAAAAAAGGTGTTTTTTTAGGATTTTTTTTAAACATGAAAACAGCAAGAGAAACAAATGATCTTTTGCGTATCTTTGAACATATATTTATTCAACAATAAAAAGTTTTTTGAATGTCAAAATAAATAAAAATGGCGGATTTATAAACAATCTCGCGCAGCAGCTCGCCGCGGACAACTCAAACTCCGTGAAAAATTCAGCCCGTAATTTTTACCTGAAACAAAAAATTAAAATACTTCCTTATTCGGAAGGCTTTTCTGCACAGTATAGTCTATTATGGTGATTGAAAGTTGAAATTTGAATATTTTAGTCATTTTTTAATAAAGTACTCGATTTTTCGGCCTTTTTTTAGCAGTAAGTGCGTTAATAACATTGTAAAAAGAGATTTTTTAATACATTTTTTTAACTCAGTCTGTGCACAATTAAATTATCTAAAAACAGTGTTTTTCTTGTATACATAGCTTTTATAGTTTTTTTGTAATTGTGCACGGAATATCAAAAAACATGGTTTTCATAAAATGGGCTTTAAAGTTTTTCGAAGGAAAAAAATCAAATTAAAGGAAACTTACAGGCATGAGATATTAATCAGCTATATTTTGAAACTTTGCAAGAATATTCTCAGATAATAATTCTAACGATTGAAGCAACAACAAAAAAATCGATTTTTTGAAGCTGACTGATGAGGAGACCCCCTTAAGTTCGCGAAGTAATCTAAAAGCTGCCATTTTTGACTGGAATTTTTTAAAAACTTTTTTTATATTGGTTGTGTTTATCGATTCATAAGCTCTTTATTTGCAGACACGATATTTTATTATTTTAAATTTACAAGCATAAAACAGTTTATTGATTTAAATTACAGAAAAAAATTTAGCAAACGAGGTGGAGAAAAATTCTGAACATCAGAAGCAAGAAATGAAAAAATTCGCACAGGGTAGTGACGGGGATGGTTTAAAAAATTTGAAAGACGGGGTCGAAAAGGGTGATAAGAACGAGAAAAATAAGGGGGAAAAAACGCTGAAGAAAAAATCGGGTACTATTCCAAATTTCTCAGTAAAATGAATCAAAAATCTTAACCACTTAATTTCAGTTTTCTTGGCCTAATGCTCATTTATTTTTTGACTTCGTTTGGTTTCCGTCTTCATTTATTAAAATATGCAAACCACTTTGATCTCTTTAGAATTTTATAAATATGAAACCTATTATTTTTAGCGTCCAAAGCTCGAAAAAGTTCTCCTTCGCCTTCGAAAGAAGATAGAAACGCAAACACAAATGAAGCTCGCAATTTCATTCAAGAGCTTGAAATGATGAAAGAAAATAATAGAGAAGTATCAAACGACGTCCAAAGAATTTTCTATGAAAAAGAATCAACAATCACCAGCGTGAGTGGATCTCAATTCATAATTTTTTTATTCTATTGAATTACCTTTTGCAATATTTACATTCATGAGGGTCATTTATTAAGCACCTGGCCTAGACAAGAGAGTGCGTCATAAACATAAACAGTTTTTGTAGTTAAGCATTTCTAATCTTCAAACAAGTAGTGTACAAATTTCAGACAAATTCATTATATTCAATCAACTACTTCTTCCTGGAAACTCGAGAAATAATAACCAAGAATAATCTGTAGGCGGGGTTAGAACACAGTGAAGCACGATTTCATCTCAAAAGAACAGCGTTTATGGCAGATTCGAACTACATGGAGGTTGCAGAGTGACAGATCGAACAAAGAAAATGAAAATGTAGAGTAGAGGGGGCAAAAAGATGGCAGTGTTAACCATAACAAAATGAATACAAAAAGGTTGAGAGAATTGGGCATCTAACACTTCCCTTCAATTTCAAAACTCTTCATAAGACAAAAGTTTTAACAGTCTTTGAGTCCTATTCCACGAACACAATTATCAAACTTCACTCCCGATAAAGGTTTTGTTAGAACATTAGCTGTCATTCCTTTGGTAGGTAAGAATTTTATGATGAGCTGATAGGTCTAAATCTCTTGCCGAATGAAGTGATGTTTGATGTCCACATGCTTGGTTCGCGAGTGGAAAACGGCATTCTCGACCAATTTTCCCGCAGATTGATTATCATTGAAGATGGTGTTCTTGGTTACTTGCGTCTACGTCGTTTGGCCTTGCGGGTGCCCCCGCTTCGTCGTCGGTTTCAGGATCTTCAGGTTGAGGTACTCTTTCAAAGCCATGGAAAGGCTCATGCTCATCTTCGGAGTCTTCTTCGTCGTGTTCGTCGACATGAGCCTTGACGTGTTGATTTGGGTGTTCAATAGGATCAATGATGCTGGCGTCCATCACTATTTTCCTAACGATATGGTTTCCGGGTAAGGATTGTGAATAGGTACGACTTGGGGTGTTATTCCTTGGAAGATCATCATGCTCCTTAGATAGGCTGGATTGAAACTCATTCAGAAATTTTACATTTCGAGATATTTGAATCTTTCGTTCGTCGGGTATCCAAATGCGATAAGCTTTGGATTCATTGAAGTATTCAACGAAGAATCTTGGGATTCCCTTGGGCTCGAACTTCCCTTTTCCCTGGGACTTATCGAGTACGAAAGCTCGTTTGCCGAATGAGCGGAGGTGCGAGAGATTTTGCTTTTGCCCGGTCCATCCTTCCATCGGGGTTATCCCGTCGGGTAACACTTTAGTGGTGCATCGATTTCTCGTATAATTTGATCTTCCGTCTGAGTTGATTCTCGACAAAATTCTTGTAGTCTTTGAATTTCTGCACGGCTTCGCCTTTATTTTTCAAGAAATATACAAGACATACCCTCCTGTAGTCGTCTATGAAAGTTATGAAATAGCGTGCGCCTCCTGATGACTGCGTGCACATCGGCCCGCAGAGGTCTGTATGCACCAGTTCGAGAAGCTCCGTTGAAAAATTCGCGTGGGTTCCAAAAGGAATGTTCGACATTTTACCGGAAATGCACGACTTACATTTAATTTCGTTAATCGTTGTCTTGATCTTCAGGCCGTTTGCGTTCCCGTCCTTGGCGAGTGTTGCCAGGTCACGTGCGTTGAGGTGCCCTAAGCGGGCGTGCCACAAATCGACGTCGGTCTTGAATTCCGTACTATCTGAGATGGAGCTCGCGCGTTGCTCGCGTTCGCGGAGGTAGAATAAATCTCCAATGCGCTCGGCAATTAGCATTGTTTTACCGAGAGGATCTGTCACGACGGCGCGCGATTTCTGGAAGGTAACTTCGTGGCCACGATCCACAATTTTCGCGATTGACATGAGATTCGACCCTAAGTCCGGCATATACAGGGTGTTCTTTAACGTGATAACGCCGTTCGGATTATCCGTGATCGCTATATGTAGGTCACCTTTCCCGATTGCGCGAGTTTCTGAATTATTTGCAAGTCTAACGTTACGTTTTTAGCACAACAGTGGGCCTCATTCGACTTTTCTTTGTTGTTGTTTGCGTTCACGTTTTTTTTATGTCAACACTCACTTTCCTTGTGTCCCTTTTTGTGACAATAGCCGCACTTGTATCGTTTCTTTGCGTCCGTTTTCGCTTTATTTTGGTTATTGCTATCTCCACCACAGCTGTTTTTGTAGCCACTCGCGCCACCTTTGTCCTTTTGCTGGAATTCACTTGAGAATTTTTAACTCTTCGCCAACATGGCGGCGCTTTTATCGTCACTCGTCTTTTGACTCCTCGCGATGTGCTCCTCTATAATTTTCATTTTCAGGAATTCCACGTTTGTAAGTCATCGCGGGATTCGATGGCACAATGGAAATGTTCTAAACTGTTCGGCAGGCTGTATAACAGCATAATGGTGAGAAGGTCGCCATTTATGTCAATGTCCATGGCTTGCAGTTTATCGTCGTCTTCGTTTTGCATTTTCTGCTGCGTGAGATGTTTGAGGAGGGCCGCCTTTTGTGCGGGTCCTTTCGAGGCGTAAACCGAATCGAGTTTTAGCCATACCTCGCGAGAAGTAGTGCAGCCTCGAATTTGCGCGAGTTCCGGAGGGTTGATCGCTAGGATCAGATCGGCCTTGCGATCGTTCGCTGTTCAAGTTTTAATGGAGGCTTGCGATTGTGCGAGATCTGCGCCTTCTCCTTGCTCGACGGGTTTCACGATTTCACCGGAGATGTATCCCCAGGTATCGTTTTTCACGAGTGAAGCTCCGGCTTGGATGCACCACGTATCATAGTTGTCGCAGGAGAGCGTTTCAAGCCTCGTTGTCGTCGTCGCGTGCGCCATTTTTATTTGGCTGGTGACTCAACTTTTTTTCGGATTTCGACGCAATTATTCGTGCTTAGCACTAATCTGGGTCCATAACCTGTATGCGGGATTATAACACAGTGAAGCACGATTTCATTTCAAAAGAACAGCGTTTATGACAGATCCGAACTACATGGAGGTTACAAAGCGACAGATCGTACAAAGGAAAAGAAAATGTAGAGTAGAGGGGGCAAAAAGGTGGTAGTGCCAACCATAACAAAATGAATACAAAAAGGTTGAGAGAATTGGGCATCTAACATAATCAATCAAGAATTAAAATTTAAGAGGGTTCACTTGTGTAACATTTTCAAAAAATTGATTTTGTTTGTTGCATGCTTCTAATCTAAAACATGTGAAAAATGATGTCATGAAAGTATTTGTGTGGAACCAGCTTGAAACCATGTTTTTCAAGTTGGTGTGCAAGATTGCGCCAAATGTATTCAATGATTCGGCTTGAAAGTTTTTGTGAGCAGTTTTTATACATTACCCGAGATATTGACGTAGCGGGTTTAAAAATTTTGTTTCGTGCATTTTTTACAGCTTATAACGTCGAGAGAAAAAACGTGTAAAACGAAAATTTTTTTCAAACATTAATTTGATTATGCTATTGAAAAAATTTATGTAGAACAAGTAATTCCTGAAAAATAGGTCATTACGCAGGTGAATCCCCTTAAATCGATTTTGCATGTACCGCATTTGCAAGATTTGGCTCCTTGCGACGGTAATTTATAGTGTCTATGATTCTATTGGCAAGACATATTAAAGCAATTTATTTTAAGGAATGCAAAAAATTCTACATTTTTGAATAAATTTATTGAGATAAATAAAGATTGTGTAGAAAAAAAAAGAAATTGACCCGAGAAAATTATGTTTTGTCGTGTATGCCAGGTATTTTAGAACGACCTTCATACTTAAAGATATGAGAGTTCTCTTAGAATATAAAATTAAATACTGAGCTTTAATTTAAAATTGATTTATTCCTAAACGTTATTGTTTAGTTGCAGAACAAGCTGAGCGTCCTGGAAGCAGAACGAGATTACTTCAGAGCGGAATGTAGTAAATTGCGAGACCAATATAGCAAAGAATCTAATAAGGATAATGTAAGAGAAATTTTTCAGATTTTACCCTCCGGAGGAAGAATCCAAAACTCCCCTATATAAAGTCCCGGAACTTTTGACTTTTCTAAAGCTTTTGAGAAACTGACAATCACTGTAGTTTAGTATTTGAATTTTTCAAGCCTTTAAGAATTTTTTGAACTCATTAGAATTCTCTTTACTTCTGAAAACATTCGACAGCCAGATTCATGGATGCAAACCTCCGAATTAAAGCGACAGTTATGCGAAAAGAAGCGAGCAATGGCTGAATTGATGCGCGAGAAGAAAGAACTCTGTCGTGAAAATTTTAATCTTGAAGCTAGATTACAAAGTAGCAAGTCCCAGCAAAAACGATTTTGTGTTCATTGTAGTTCCAGCAAACCTGTCCGACCCTACATTTGTTCACAATCTCTACCATTTGGTAGAGATGTTACCGCAACAAAAGTCAGTAATTTTTTCTAGATTTTAAATTATCTTTATTAAAGATAAAAGAGTCAATAAATTAAGCATTTTTAGGGTTTTATTTGCTTTAAACAATTGGGAATTCGCTTTCGAATCGGTAACTTTTGTTTCAATATGTATTTGAGTGAAATTTGTTTAGTTTTGACTCATAAATCCGTTGAATTAATAAATTATCGTATTTCAGGGCGATCGGAATCAAAGTTATGTATAGGTCCATCTATTTAGACGAAATCCCTTTTATAATTGCAACTTACTAAGCTTTTTAACTTCTACTTTCATTTGATATGCTAAAAAATTGTTGTTTCAAGGAACTAGTTTAATTTTGAAAAAAAAATTGGACTAGAGGTATCTAGAGGGTTTTTGTTGAAAAAGATTCTTTCTTTTCAGAAGTGGTTGAAGAATGATAATTAGAGATGTTTGAAAATTATCAAAATTCTCTGATGTACAATTTAAAAAGGAATTGTATTTCTTTCTAAAAAAATTTTTTGTTTAAATTAAAAAAAAAATCACCTGTATAAATTTCTATTCAATTTAAACACTTGGTAGTATATTCTTAATTTTCCAAACGAATTTTCTAATGTTCATAGAAGTAACCAAAATTATTCAATCATTAGTAAAAAGATACTAATTATATTTTTGCAAAATTTCAAACGACTTTTCGTTTCATTGTCTTGAGTTCAAGGATGTACACTAGCTACAGTTAATCTCAAAATTCGCCGAACTTTATAACGATTTATAAAATCGACAAAAATAGACCCATTATTAATTTCTACGAATTTTGAAGGAGGCTTCTAAGCGTACTTTAGAAAAAAATAGTTTAGGTTAATATTATCTACTTAACAAAGGTTATTTGTATTTAAATTTTTTGTTCTCTCATTACAAAAAAATTACAATTCTTATTTACTTCTGATGATCAAGGGCTCATTTTACTCCTTAGAGGATTTCCTGCAATTCTATTCTGGGGAATTTTATTTAAAAAATTTTGTTTGGAAATTATACAGTTATTATTGTTATAAACAATGATAGTTTAAATTTAAATGATTTTATGGAATTTCATAACTTTTGAATATTGATTTTGTGTTTTGTAATTAAAAATTTTTAATAATAAAAGGGACGAATATTATTTATTTGTTATTAATAAACGAAAACAACTGATTTTGCATTATTGTATTATACTTGAGCTTTTTATTGTCTCTGTACCTTTTTATTTGTGATTCTTCATTATAAAGCATTTTTGTTTTGTTTTTTTGCTTCCAGGCAATTGTGGATCGCTTAGAACGAGAAAGAGATACAGCAAGAGCAGATATTGAACGTTTAATAGAAGAACGTGACGCTTTGCGCGAAAGATTGAAGGTAAAATTTTGATTAGATTCTTTCATTAAAATAGAATGAAAAATCACGGATTCCTTGTTGGCTCCACATTGTTTTAACTAACGCACTTTCTTCTTTAGAGGGAAGAGAATTTGGGTCCTGCATGCATTTTTTTGTCAAAGTAACAAAACGTTTTAATAAAACTTCTGTAGTGAATGAAACTTTTTTGATTTTGATTTTCTGCTTTCGTTTATAGATGTTTCAAGTAGATAATTATTTCTGTTCGTTCTCGTCGGTCAAATTTCGACTATTTAAATCGTATATGTAGTCTAAATTAAATTTTCAAAAACAATATTAATTTTCAATACTCTAGTGTAGAGAGAAGAAAAAATCAAAAGCTTTAAATGTAAGAATTATGACCGACAATTTGCTCAGTACTTTAATTAAATGAATTCAATTATATTTTTAAACCACCAAATTCCTGCCAAATATATAAAATATTCAATAACCAAATATTAAAAATTAAAGCTTTCCGTTTTTCAAAGTTTTGAACTTATAGTGGGTGATCAAATTACTATGATCACTGTGATACTTTATTCTGCTAACAGTCAGCAGTGTTGCAGAAAAAAAGTTCATTAAGGTAGTTCGTTCACAAAAATTAGACCTCAGGCAAATTTCATAAAAAAAATTTGAAACACAAAAAAATAATTTTATTAATAAATTTTATTTTAGCCCAAACTTATTTCGTTATCGCTTCGAGCCAAATTTTAAAAAATTATGCGATTCTAATAAATCACGTTTCATTTTTTTTAGGAAAAAGATTCTCTACAACATGACCGTTTCCTATTTTTGAAATTGAATTAATTGTTATCAAATACAGCAATTCGTCTACAAAAATTTTGTTTTGAAAAATTGTATTTTTATAATTTCAGCTATTAAAGAATTCATTTTCATAAATTGGAAACAGTCAAGTTGTAGAGAATCTTTTTCCTTAAAAAAAATGAACCGTGATTTATTAGAATCGCATCATTTTTAAAAATTTGGCTCGAAGCGATAAGAAAATAAGTTTGGGCAAAAATAAAATTTATTGATAAAATTATTTTTTTGTTTCAAATTTTTTTCATGAAAAATAATCTTTTCTCTTTCAAATTAGCCCTTCAATAATAATATTGCAATTCTTAAAAGCAAAAGTATCTATTTTTGCCTGAGGTCTAATTTTTGTGAACAAACTACCTTAATTTTGAAAAAAAATTTTTTCTTTTTTTGGGTGAAAAGGAAAAATGGAGAAATCTTTTAAAGACATTGTACAGGACTCTCCTAGGACGGGTCTAGGCATACCTGTTAAAACCAAAAACCCCCTCTCACGAACCAATGCACCGCCCGCAGTACCGCCTTTTGGCTTTAAAGTTCGCGGGCAGTTGGTTTCAGCTTAAAGTTGCGTACGACTCTTCCGTCATCCGTTCGCCCGGGACTCCCATCCGCGGCCAGACGCCCGTTAGGCAGGCCGACTAGCCGCGCCAACCAGGGGAGGAATAAAAAGATTCCTTCCCTGATCGACGTGGACAGCCAAGTCCGCCCGAGACGCAGGATTGCGGGTGCAGGCCCCGATGCGATTCCTACTGGCCTTCGTTATTGCCGCGCTCCGCACGCCCATCCAGTTCCCTCGTCTTCATCACCAGGGTGACGAATGACTCGATAAGCATCCATATTTGTTCAGACTGGAGCATGAAAGAGACCATTGTGTCGGGAGTGAGTTGTGCGCCCACTGCCCGACCGACAGCCTCCCTTTCCACGCCCCACCTGGCACAGACAAAGAGTGTGTGCTCTGCATTGTCCACAAGGGATCCGCAGTAGCGACACGACTCATCGTCTCTTTTCTTGAAGCGCTTCAGGTACGCATTAAAGCAACCATGGCCCGAAAGCGCTTGCGCCAAGTAAAATCGGACCTGACCGTGCTTTCTATCCAGCCAGGTGGCGATCTCCCGGATTGGTCACCATGCCATCTCGTCTGCCATTTCTCGACGAGTTTGCGCCTTCCATCCTTGCGTATGGCCTCCTTCGCGCGAGCGATTTCCTGCAGGTTGGTTAAGCAGGTGAGCTCCTTACGGAGCTGAAATATTAAGTATACACTGTTAGAAGTGTTTTGAAATTTAAAAAAATTTTAAGTTACAAAAGTAATAGAAAACTGTATGAAAGGAATACTTTTGAGTAAACGTATTTGGAAATTACAAAAAGGTGACTGAAATTGCCAAATTGTTTTTTAAAATTACGAAACTTATCTGGCTTTTCTGTCACATGTAACTGTATGGAGCTTCAGTTACCCAAAACAAAAAATTTTGTTGTTGATAGTTTCATAATTTTCCGATACAAGTAAAAAGCTTTAACTTTAAAGTGTTGAAATTAAAACTCTATTCGTTTTCAAATTTTCAATTCCCTAAACACTTTTATATCTAAAGCATGAAAGGTTGTACTCTCTGGATATTTTGCACCGTTTAAAAATAGGATTGTCATTTTTTGGGTTCTATCTCTATTTCACATAAACTATTCAATGCATGATTGGGATTGGACTCTGAGATTTGGGGGTTTTTGTGGCCTTTGTGGGTGTAGATGGCTACAGAGGCACATACTCATGAGCAACGAAGGTTGAGAGAAACTCTTCACGAAGTAGAAACAAAATTGAAACATGTTGAACGAGAAAGACAAGAACTTTTAATCACACAGGGCACCAGGCGAGCTACAATCAACGGTCTTGAGGATGAACTTGAGGACATGAAGGAAGAATTAAAGAGGACGAAGCAGGAATTAGCAGACCAGAGAACTCAATATTTTCAATTAAGGTCTCTTTTTAATATTTTTAATCCTACTATATTGTACAAATTTGAGATCGATGAACTCTCAATTAGAAAAAACAAATTTAATTAAAGGTAAACAGCTTGATCGATTAGGAAAAGGGTCGACAAAATAAAGAGACAACAGATCTTTTTGTGTCAAAGTAGCGACATTTCGTTGGTTTGTTTCGCCTGATCAGGTTGGCGAAACAAGCCAACAAAATGTCGCTACTTTGACGCAAGAAGATTTGTTGTCTCTTTATTTTGTCAGCCCTTTTTCTAATCGATCGAGCTGTTTACCTTTAATTAACGACGGAGGGCGATAACGGGCGATAATAAATGTCTGAAAGTTGAAGGGTATAAAAAGTTTCAATATTTTAATTCTGCAGAAAATTTTAAGTCAAGTATTATGTTCTGAAAGGTCACAACAACATTTGTCAGGCTGTTATTTTATAATTATGAAATCAGAATTTAATTCAGTGTGATATTGTTAAAACTTGCAAATGTTAAGGCATTTTCTCAGAAGATTGCAAATATAAATGAAATCGAAAATTAAGGGCACTTAAAATATTTATAATGTATATAATGGTTTCATGTTTTTTTATGTTTTGAAACTCCCAAATTGAAACGAATGAGAATTTCAAGAAATCGGAATTAAATACCTTTCAATTCCACAGACTTTTTCAGATTTGTCAAGTAGCTTTTAATTGCATAAAAATGTACAAAAAATTGTAACTTGAAATTAATATAATGGTACAAGTAATTAAATGTGAAAGAGTCAAATTAAAGAGTACGTCAAATTTAAATGTTTTTATGTTATTGAAGATAAATTAAAAGTAAAAGCGTTTGAATGATTTCTAATTTGAATTAGAAATGTAATCTTTTAATCGCAATAAATTTAAGTCAATTTCAAGAAACCATTGTATAAATGTTACTAATATTCATTATTCAAAAAAATAAATAAATCATGAAGAAAAAGGCGAAGAGAAAAGCTATTGAAGAAATTGAGATTAAGCATTAAAATAATTATTTTAAAAACATAAAATAAACAAAGAATAAAGAAATTTCAAACTCAACTAATTAATTTAAAATAAATAAAGTATAATCTAGAAAAATACTTAATATCTTATAATTTTAAATACTGTAGGTTTTGAAGTCGTCAAAGTACAAATTTCTGAGATATTAAAATGTTCCCAACTCACTGAACCCTGAAATTTGAATTTTTCAAGTTAAGCATGATTCTCAACTTTACTGCTATTGAAAAAATAAAGTAATTTATAATTATTATAATTTTCACGCAGAGCATTGCAAGATCAGACGGATCAAGCCCTTGGGGATGTGCAGGGTCAGTTATCTCAATCGGAGATGGAATTGAATAAGGCTTTTGATCGCAATAGAAATATGGAACAACAACAAGTGCAACTTAATAATCAAGTGAAGGAATTGAAGCAAGAGATTAATACTCTACGTGCTAGTATGGCACAATTAGATCAAGGAAAAGATCAGTTGCTAGTAAGAATTGAAATGGACTACTTCTTTTTCTTTCAAGTTCGGCTAATTACTTTTCCAAAAACACTTAAAATAAATTGCAAAAGCCTTTACAGATACTTCAATTTCCTCTTTGATATCAATATAGATACTAATTTATTGAGTTTGATCAATTTTTCAGATGATTCTGGATGAGAAAACTGAGAAGATAGCAGCTCTTGAACGTGAATTACAATCCAAAGAACAACAAGCCATGGATGTGGAGCAACAAATTCGAGATTTGCAGCACAGAAATCAGTGAGTAATAATTCTTTAAAGTAGCATTCATTTTAACATCTTAAAGTTTAAAAATTGTTAAGCTCCTAAAAATTCTACTATCTGAAAGCCTTAGAATTTGGCTATTCTTATTTTTCAGATGTCCTCATTTCAAGTTACTTGAATTTTTAGAACCTCGAAATTTAGAAAAATAAAAACATTCTAATCTATAAAATAAGAGTATCTTTATTTTTTATGAAGAAGATTAAACGGTCTATTTATAAACTCTGAAGATATCTGAACATATTTTTATCAATAAGAAAAACATATTTTACAATCGTAGTATAGGGTAATTCCAAATTTAATACATGAATTTTAAATAAATGTAAAACTCGTTTAATCATTAAAATATTTACATGACTTAGTCTAAAATCGAAGCTTATTTCACAAAAATATAAAACGCGTCCGATGCTATTTACAAGAATTTACAAGAATTCGTCCATTAATTCGAAAAACAACTAGAAAATAACCTTTTATCCAGGTTTTTAGTCTCTAACTCCCGGAAACTTGGCACACTTCGCTTTCACGAATCTTTTTTTTCAAGTTCAAAGTTGAAAAGCTAAAAACCAATAGATCTGGCCTTGGCATTTAAAAATCTAGCAAGGCTGACCGCTGGAGGTTGGCAACTTCCTAGTGAGATGAGATTGTTGTTTTCAAAATCGGCAGTTTCGTTTTCACTAATTCTCGTGTATCCAGGTCGACATTCACACCTCGCTTTAGGGAATTTTTCTCCTTGCCAAAGAGAACTCTTTGGTATCCTTTGGGCGACAAGCCACTCGCCTTCAGTGCACGGACCTTGAGTATAAAGTTTGTAGCATGTTTTATTCAAGAGCGCTGTGCCGGGAAGATCCTCACAATTAATGGATTTGTCTTCAGAGCACTTTCCAGATTCTTTAAGAGCACTGGTACATCCGCAGACTCCACGATAACTGATTCCGTCGACAGAGGGCCGCGAGCTATAGTCATAAAGCACAATCTGCCCATTCAGACAAGGCCCTCGAGAGCCTGTTTTGTAACAAGTCTTCTCCTGAGGGAAGTATAGTCTTCCTCGCCTTGAAAAAATACAAATTTGTAAACTTTAGATAAAACGATAATAACTTGTATACAATTGTCTCATTGTTTATAGTTTTGAAAATCAATTATTTATTAACCTTTTTAGGTGCTATAGTAAACAATAGATTTATAAAAATTTAGCTATATAAATTTATTTCTCCAAAAATTGTTTAAAGAAGAGTTTGTAATGTAGAAAAGATAGTGAATTGAAAACATGAGGATTAACATCGGATATTTTAGAATATGCTTTTATCATTTGATCAAATTTGACCCGGACTGCAGTTAAACCGAGCGTGTGAACCGCAACGGTAAAAAGTTTTTTTTCTAGGTTGGTAACACCTTGTTTGACAGTCGTGTGAAGTTTGAGCGGGAGACGTCGATTAGTGTGTGTTTGGCAGCCATTAGTTTCCGACGCGAAAAGTTTGTCTGGCGATTTTTACTATGGAAAAAAAATTGAACAACGAGTTTGCTTGAAATTTTGTGTTTCCAATGGAATTACGGCTACGGAATCATTGAAAATGTTGCAAAAGTGTTTTGGGGAGTCTACTCCATCGAGAACGCAAGTATTTGAGTGGCATAAAGCATTCAGTGAGGGTCGTGAGGTTGTAGAAAATTTGCCTAATGCGAGTCGTCCATCCACCTCTGTTAATGACGATAACATCGAAAAAGTGAGGAAAATTGTGCTCGAAAATCGTCGTGCTGGCATTACAGAGGTAGCAGAGGCTCTCAACATCTCTTATGGATCGACTCAACATATTGTGGTTTATTTTTTTGGGTATGAAGCGAGTCGCCGCCAGACTCGTACCGAAAGACCAGCCTGATTGTGACTGAATTTTTAGCTAAACACGAAACAAAAGTAATTGATCAGTCACCGTATTCACCAGATTTGGCTCCCTGTGACTTTTTCCTGTTTCCAAAACTCAAACATCCGCTCCGGGGAACGCGCCATGAGTCGATTGAGGTCATAAAAAGAAATTCGCTGAAAGAACTAAAGGCCATACTGGCCGAGGCCTATAAGAAGTGTATGGAAAATTGGATTAACCGTTGGCATGCTTATATTGGCTCAAAAGGAGCCTATTTTGAAGACGATAATCAAGATTTGTATTGAAATACATAAAAATGTTGTTTTTTTTAACCAGTCCGGGTCAAATTTAATCAGATGGTATACCATGTAGAAGCGTAAGTTTACCAAAATGTAAATTATCTTTAATTTTAAATGCCTCATAAAAAAAGAAACCTAAAGTGTATAAAATTGGTGAATTAAAACTGAAGATATATAGAATAGATAAAAAAAATTGTAAAATTCACGGTTCTTCAAGACAAATAATTGAAAATGGAGAAAAGTGGAGATCCCGGTTCGAATCTGGGCTGAGGCAGATTTTTTCTCGCAATTCAATTATTTGTCTGGAAGAACCGTGAATTTTTCAATTTAAATGTTATAAATCCCAGACGTTTGTATTTTCAAGAAAAAAAAAATCGAATTAAGATCTTTAAACGCGTTTTGACTAATTCTTACCTGCAAGGAACAGGAAGACACGTTGTTAAATTCACCAACATTTCTCCGTTTTCACAAGGCCCTCGTGTATATAATCTGTAGCAGATTCCATCTTTGTAGGGCACATGATCTGGTTTGCATTGACATTTGGCCCGGAGGAAGTTTTGATCGTCGTCATTTCCTACTTCTTGTGTGATTACAAAATGTTGGCCGGTTGTACACGGTCCAATAACACCTGTAAGTTATAAGATACATAGTCATTGAATTCTATTACACAATCTTTAATTCGAAAGTTTACTAAAAAAAAACAAGAGCTCACCTAACTGATAGCACATTTTATTGGGAGCATAATAATGAGGTAGACCAGAATGGCATCCACAGTCGCCACCAGGTAAAAATAATTCCCCAGCTTCAGTGCAAGGTCCCCGAGTATAGTGCTCGTAACATCCGCCTCCGGCTTCAGGCCAATAGTATCTACCCAATTCCCCTTTTGAAGAACAGGAACAAGTAGCCAAACCGTCGTCCCCGGCAATCAAAAGTTCCCCTTTTAGACAAGGACCTCTTGTATATTTTGGATAACATGTTCCATCTCTGGGCCAGTAGATGTCTCCCTTCTCGTGACAGGATTCTGGATCTCGACAGACGCCCCACCTTTTTTTGGAGCTAAATCGTTTTTAAATAGATTACACACTCAATAAATCTCTAACTGTTGAAGAAAACTTAGTGAAAATTTATAAGTGTTCCAACCTTTGAGTTTCTGGCACGGGGGCGAAAAACTGGCCCTTGGGACAACTAGCTTTGGTGAATATTGGATGACACAGAGCATCTCTTGCAGATTGAGCTGTTCCTGGCGGACACCTACATTCTGCAACTGTTCCTCCACCTTCAGCCGATGGTCCCAATTCCATTGTTTCTGGGCACGGTGCTCCTATCTGTAACAAAAATTGAATATTATATTAAATTAGCATTCAAATTTATACCACTTTAAAGAAACTCTTCTACAAAAATACGTGACTAATCTGTATTTTTGAAATTTTTGAAATTTTATGTACACGAAAAAGTTGCAAGGTGGGCAAAAGAGAAGAGGGATGATAGTTAAAAAATTGAGATATTGCAAAATATTATTTTTTATTTTTTTATAAACAATTGGGATAAAATAGTTATCAAATAGAATTAATATATATCTAATAAACAAAAATAATTTATGGGGTGGTGGGTATCATTGTTATTAGCAAAATTTTATAAACAATTACTTGACTATGTTTCTTAATTTAAGAAAATGTTGACTTCTGAATAATAATTGTTCAGGTTTCCCATAAAAATGATAGATAATAAGAAATATAACCAATCACAATTGTTATGAATAAATATTTAATGAATTTGGAAATCTTTCTGTGGAAAAAAGAGACTTTGGACTGCGCTGGGATTCGAGCCTCTTTTTTTCCACAGAAAGATTTTCAAATTATTTTAATATTTGAATTAATTTGCATTATTTGCGATATAAGAGTTTGAAACTGTCTACGAGGACACCTGTCGACAACGTATCCTATCTGACACGCGACTAGTGATCCTCCGATAATGTAGGCAGTGACAAAAATTTCAAACTCAACTAATTAATTTGAAATCATTATGATAAACACTTAAACAAACAAATTTTCGATATTTTTATTTTTATATTAACCATAGCTTGTTTTTCTATTTAAACCAAAATGAATCACTTTAAAAGTTGATTATCAATGGCAAAACATTGTAATAAAATATTTATTCTTTATGATAACAAATAATATAAGCAAAAGCTTAAATAATCGTTTTCTTGATGTTTAAAATTCAGCTTTTTAATTGATTTTGATACAAATAGCTTTATGTCGATATTTCCTTAAGAATACGTGCCAACAACTTCATTTTATAATTGTTATTAACAAGGTTTTAAATAAATTGCCATCTTTATCAGTCAGAGATTAAAACATTAAATAATAATATATTTAACAACTGATTATATAAACAAATCTCTTAACCAACAGTGAGATGCATACCAAGTAATTGTAGCGAAAAAATCACTTATGTTTGTGGAAAACTAATAGAGATGAACACTTGCTAAAAACTTTGTTAATTTTTTAAGAAAATATGTCAATGTGCTCATCTTTCAGAGACAGATTTGTCCTATTCCTGTGTACCTGTGTAAATTCAATCGTTAATTTTTTAAAATTGTATTAGTTTCTTTTGCATAATGTCATAATAATAATTTGCAAATATTTTTAAGTACTCTTAGGAATCTGAATTAGAATACCTAAATTATTCTTAAAATTTCTTTAAAAAAAGTAAACAGACAGACAGAATCGCAAAAAAATTGTTCGACTTTAAGGGCTCGCAAAAACATAGATTTTAGATTAAAAAAAAAATAAAGGTGTTCAATTTGACACAAAAGTAGTACCTTGTCAATATAATTAGAATTTTAAAATTCCACTGAGATAGAACTATTTTATCGCTCATTGTGTAGTATTCTGCAATCAATGGCACCATTTTTTTGTTTCCTTACCTGAAATATTTTGTAACATTTCCCATCCGGTGGCCAAAATAGCAGTTGCCAACCTCGTGGTTGTGCTGCACAAGGATTGCTGGATGGATTTGCCCAAGGTGGAGGAACTATGGCGGCTCTTGCACTAACCAGTAACAAGAGCCCAAAAATTTTTCTTATAATCCACTGCATTGCCCTGCAAAAAATTGTAAAATTAAACTATTTTAAAATATGATGTTATAGTCATATTGAAAACACATTTTTTATTCATTATTTTCCTTATTACATTCTCATCATTAATGAGAACTTATTGGTTTTATGTGAAAAATAACTTTTGGAATTTTCATCAAATCTTTTTATTAAAATATTTCAATATAAAAATTCAATTTTTCAGTTTAAAAAAATTTATTGAAAATCGAAAATCCAATTTTTAACCAGAATATGTGAAATACGAAAAAATATAAGAATGCAAAATCGTTTGCTTAAATAAGGCCTATAAATTTTCCTTACACAGTTTCTGATAAAATGTATATTTTTTATCTTAATTTCAAGAAAGACTATTAAAAATCAAAAATTCAATTTTTTAACCAAAATTATTTGCTTAAATAAGGTATACAAATTCTCATTAAAACATTTTTCACAAGATTTATATTAGTAATTTTTATGCTAAAAAACACGTTTGAACATAAAAAATTCCATTTTTAACCAAAAACTGTGAGATATGAAAAAAGTTTTAAAAAGTAATTAATTTCTGTAACGATATAATTTCTATAAAATATCATGTATGTATATTATATTCTATTATATTTGAAATGATTTCATTTTAACTTTGACACTGAAATTCTCGTTAAATGAAAACGTCCTGGCTTATACATTCAAGGGAAATAATATGATGATACTTTCACTGTTTCACTATAGCAATGGAATTGTCCTTGATAGGATGTAGTGATGATGTGCATACGAAATACGAATGATATGCATGTTTCCAAGAGTGATTCCATGCCCTGGAATACCAATAATAAATTTTCTCCTTTCTCATCATGGCCAAGATACGTGAATTAGATGAATTTAAAAATCAGTCAAATTAATTAAAATTATATATATTAGGGAGGTCTAAAAAATTATTTTTTTATATTTTTTAGAAGCCATCGTGCAATCACATGTTTCTCTGTGTTAGAAATGGACTTACAAATTTGTATATGTATTTAAGAAAATATTTAGAGCTTGCTCAAATCTCTTTAATGTAAAAAATGGTATTTTCACTAGTTTTTCATTATTCAATCATGGATAACTGAAGGCAAAAATTTTTGCTGGAATATTGATATATAAGTGCACATTTGTACCCCTAATTTTTTCTATATGGTTTGCCAAAATTTTAGGATACTTTTTGTATTTTAAATTTAAAGTATTTAAAATTCTTCTGTGAAAAAAGATAAGATTTTTCAAATTATGCATGCAATACCTATTATAATTTCTTTTATTATTTTTTTTTTCCTGAAGAGAACTCCTTTGATTCTCTATCGCTGTCTGCAAAGAAAAAATGAATATTTTTGAACAATTTCAACAGAGTAATGGCGAATTTATTATTTTTTATCGCATTTTAACCAAAAAATAATATTCATTATTCTTTATTTAGTATCAAAGCGAATTATTCGATTCTGCCACGAGAATAAACAAAGTTAGCTTTTAATGACTACAAACATTTCACTTAGCGGCCAGTAAAATCTACAAAATACACAAAATCCAAGTTTAGTAGATTTTACATATTTTACATATCATATCTCAGAAACTTTTCACTATTATCTCCCTGAAAGATAAAGGGTTTTCCAATAGGGACATAACAATTTCGTATCTTTATATGAACGCACCCTTAAACTTTTTTAATGAAGTGTCACTGTCAAAACGTTAGTTAAAGTCAATATTTTCATCATGGTAAAGTTCACGAACCAGCAACGTTTGGAAATTATTAAAAATTACTACCGAAATTCTTAGTCGGTGGTCGCAACTTTAAGAGCGCTTACTCCAATTTTCGGCCGTAATAATCGTCCCACCCGACAGGCTGTGCGTGCTATAGTGGATAAATCCGAGACCAAATTTCCACTATTGGACGTTCCGGTGCCAAAAAGACGTCGTATTGCTCGAAGCGAAGAAATAATTGCAGCCGTAAGTGCATCAATTCAAAATGAGCCAAATCAGTCGATTCCACGTTGTTCTCAAGAATTGGGCATCGCTCAAACGACATTGTGGCGTATTATGCGAAAAGATATTGGCCTACATGCTTTCAAGATTAAATTGACTCAAGAACTAAAGCCACTTGATCATTTGAAACGCCGAACAATCGATTTATTGAAAGGCAAATTCGGTGAACGTGTTATCTCGAGAAATGGTCCGGTCGAATGGCCGCCTCGTTCATGCGATCTAACGCCATTGGATTTCTTTTTATGGGGCCATATCAAGTCACTGATCTATGCTAACAAGCCAGCAACTTTAGACGACCTCAAATACAACATCCAACGCGAAATTTCCAACGTTCCTGTCGAAATGTGTGCCAGAGTGGTGGAAAATTGGGTCCGAAGAATCGACCGCTGCAAACGGGCTCGTGGTGGTCATATGACGGATATCGAATTTCATTCATAAAATGTAATGCTTGCACTACACCAACAATAAATTTGAACTCAATATCTCAAATATTTCTGTGTTTTATTCATAGATAAAATTGTTATGTCCTTATTGGAAAACCCTTTATATGGGTAATTTTAATAAATATCAAATCAATCTGAAGTAATTGTAGTTTAAATGTTCGATTTTTGATAAAGTCAGCTTTTTCTGATCCACGTTTGTATATCCTTTTTATGCTTAACCCCTTGGCCTACACGATATCTGCCAATTGCGTGAGCTATAGTCAAATGGTTTTCGCTTATGGCACAAATTCTTTAACACGAGTCAAACTCGTGGTTATAGGCCAAAAGGTTAAGGGCATGTGATACTTGAGAAAAGTATCAATTTCATGTGAACAATTTGGTCCAGTTTTTACATATTTGTGTCCAAAATATAAATACATAAAATATATACATGATATATTATACATGAAATTTTATTTTCAAAATATAAGAAATGGTAGAGAAAATAAAAATGGACGTAGCTAGACTGCTTTTGGTTTTGATAATGGAAAAAAAATTTCCAAAATATTTTCTGAAATTGCACTTTTTTCATTCTGAATTATCCAATCAGGAATTGATGAATAGGACCTTGACTTGAACCAAGAAGGTCATTGCAAGTGAAAGTATACACAGATATGTATAATATTCATTCATACGTTAGACTGTCCAATTGCTATTTTGAGAAAAGAGTACAAAGTTCGTTATAAACACTTTATTGATTATCTATTTTTTATTATACTGAATTTTAATTTATTTTCTGTGAATGTCAACTGGGAAAAAAATTACAAAAAACGTTAATTAATTAATTTTATTAAACTCATTTTAAGCTCTCTAAAGCATTTTAAGAATAAAATTATATCTTCGAAACAATCTAAAAGACATTTTTATTTTTAGTATTTAATGCAAGGAATCTATAATTCCAGTCTTGTGACTATAATTCAACCTTATATCTCGTCTTACTTGTGGTATCAAAAGTGACTTGAATCTCATATTCAGCCTCGTAGTCTTAATTTTAGCTTCTTTTAAAAAGTCACATAATTTAAGTTGATTTTTCTGATAAAACGTTTAACTGACTGAATATGAAGTAGAACTGAAAATGAGATGACAAGTTGAAAATTTGTAAGAGTAAATAAAATGCACAAACACAAGTCTGTCTGGTCATAAATGTTAATAATTATAAACATTTTTTTTCATAATATTATGAACATTTATGACGAGACAGATTTATCTTTGTGCGTTTTATTTACTCTTACAAATTTTCAGTTTCGTGTCTTAATTTTTATAGTAATAGGGTTACACAAACTGAAATGCCGGTAAAGTAGGAATCTTATCACGTGACCAGGTTGGTCCATGTCCTTAAGAGTATGTGATATTTCTAACATTAGCAAATTTTATTGATTTTAGGTTTCTACATGTTTATGTCCAAAGTACATAAAATTTTCTATTAAAAATTTGGGAAATTGTAGAGAAGTTTGAAACGGATGTAGATAGACTACTTTTGGTTTTGATAATGAACGAGAATTTCCAAAATATTTTGTGAACTAAAAATTTGTAGTATTAAATAAAATACATTATTATAGGTCTGTCTGGTTATAAATGTTCATAATTATGAGAAATTTTTTTTATAATTACTAACTTTTATGACCAGACAGACTTGTCTTAGTGCATTTCATTTACTATCAAAAATTTTCAACTTTTTATCTCATTTTTTACAGAAATGGTGTCATACAAATTGAAAATTCTGATAAGGTAGGAATCTAGTCACGTGATTCAGTTGGTACATGCACTGAGACTTTTTGTTAGAGTAAATGATAAAAACGAATGAAAATTTAGTATAATATTGTTTTAAAATGGGGAAAGTCGAGGTTTTATTACACTTATTCATACTATGGGATCGAAATTCAATATAGTCATAACAATCTTCAAAACATGCAGAAGAAAAATTAGTATTTTAAATACCAAATATTATGATTCGCGATACGAAAAATTAAGAGTGCGATAAATGAAATTATGATTACTAAGTTGTCCAAAACTATTTTCGTGGGCGGTGTATTGGTTCGACAGAAGGGGTTTTTGGTTTTAACAGGTATGCCAAGACCCGGAATGGTCTAGTTAAACCGCGTGCGTAAACCGAAACGATAAAAAGATTTTTGGTAGGTTGGTAATACTTTCTTTGATAGTCGTGTGAAGTTTGAGCGGGAGACATCCATTGGTGTGTGTTTGGCAGCCATTAGTTTGCGACGCGAAAAGTTTGTCAGGCGATTTTTACTATGGAAAAAAATTGAACAACGAATTTGCTTGAAATTTTGTGTTTCCAATGGAATTACGGCTACGGAATCATTGAAAATGTTGCAAAAGTGTTTTGGGGAGTCTAATCCATCGAGAACGCAAGTATTTGAGTGGCATAAAGCATTCAGTGAGGGTCGTGAGGTCGTAGAAAACTTGCCTAATGCGAGTCGTCCATCCACCTCTGTTAACGACGATAACATCGAAAAAGTGAAGAAAATTGTGCTCGAAAATCGTCGTGTTAGCATTTGAGAGGTAGCAGAGACTCTCAACATCTCTTATGGATCGACTCAACACCCTACATTCATCAAACGTATTATTACTGGCGACGAGACGTGGGTTTATGAATATGACGTCGAAACTGCCCAACAATGTAGCCGAATCTAGTGGATTGAGGCCATAAAAAGAAATTCGCTAGAGGAAATCGAGGCTATACCGGCCGACCTATAAGAAGTGTATGGAAAATTGGATTAACCGTTGGCATGCTTGTATTGGCTCAAAAGGAGCCTATTTTGAAGGCGATAATAAAGAAAAATACATAAAAATGTTGTTTTTTTTAACCAGTCCGGGTCGAATTTGATCAGATGGTATATATGCTGGTGGAACTAATGCCTAAGGTTGCCTCAATCTCACAGTATGTCACATGACAATCTGGCATTATTAGTTTTTGCACAGCATTAATGTTTTCTGGTCCAACAACTGATTTTGGACGACCTTTACAAAATTCCTCGATGAGCAAATGGCGGCCACGATTAAACTCGTTATACCAGCGTTTCTCAGTGGCATAGGATGGGGCTTCATCACCAAAAGTGGAAATAGGTTTTTCGATACATTCTTGTCTTGATAATCCACGTCGAAAGTCGTAATAAATCATCGCACAAAAATTTTCACAAGTTAATTCCATTGTTTTTTTGAGGCACAATTTTCAAGTCACTCTAAACAACATAAATAACGTTCAAATGACAAAACGTTCTAAAAGTGGTTATGGTCAAAAATGACAAACTTTCCAGTGCAAATGTCAGATGGCACCTGAGAACACTCAGCGTTGCCAATTATGAATTTGAACTTGCTGAAAACCTGGCTTTCCGGTTGGCTTCGTAGACTCGCTCCAACACAGAGCACAGAGAGAAATTTTAGGTTTCACTGACCAAAGTTTTTTTGTTAAAATCGTCTTTACAAAAATGTTAAAGTTCTCATGACAATCATGGTAGTGGCTGTCATACATTGGAAAAGTGTTTACTTCAACTGCAAGGAACGTTACTGAGACCACGATTCTGGTACTTGAAATACCATAGCGCTGCGGTTATAGGAACCAAAGTCCATCGTAAAGCCGCGCATAGAGTTTAGTTAAAATGACTAAGTCTACGGACAGTAAATACCCAGCCAAAATTATTTTTAAGGTTATAGGTATGGTTCTCTTAGTTATCAAAATACAAATTCAATTTGATGAGAAAAAATAAAGTTTCACCGAAAAGATCTAAGAAAAATAATCCGGTATAATGATATTTATGATAACTTTCGTCGATTAAGTTAAAAAATTGTCACTTTTTTCATCATCATAAACTTTTTTTGACTGACTATAGTTTTGACAAAATACGACGAGACAGCAAAATTGGAACGCATTGCATTGTCCCCGAACAAAATCGTTTATCATTTAGAAAGAATTGTCAAACTATATTTATAATAGAATTATTTACCTGATAATGCTTGGCACGGTGAAATATAGTCCAGGAATCGAGAACGAGAATTGGCAGGATTCAACTTAGGCTGCATATCTTTCAATGAAAGTTATACTTGATTTGTCTAGCGCAACAGCGAACGCTGCGGTTGTAGTAACCAAAGGAGCTTGGCAGTACACATAAAGAAAATGTACGTGTACTAACCGTTGGGGTACGTATAAAGCTCATTCTAATCATCAACTTTGGTCACAACAACCGAATACACAAAAAAGTCCAAATTACTGTCATGATAACTATAAAAGTAGTAGCTTCTCTCAACTTTTTTGGTCAAGGCAACTACTGTACAAAAAATTTATGTGCTATGTGCACAGGAACCAAAGCCGATTTCTCTCAGTGAGAAAAATAGAATCTGGTCATAATGACTAGGAATAATTTAGTTGGAAAAAAATAGTGACTGTAACGAGGGAAACTTGTTGTTGCTACTTGATCCATGGCTACAGAAACATGATTTGTAGCCATGGTAGTCATATTCTGAATACCTGGTCGTGGCGACTAGTTAACATCGTTGAAATTGTCCTTAACTCTTAAACCTCGCTATGAGAACTTGAAACATTGAGTTCTCATGGCTAGAATAACGTAGTTGCTACAACCAGTGCAGCAAACTTCACACTCGTTGAATTCATTGTGTATTGTTTCGAGTAATGCATATTATTTTTCATAGCAACTTATAGCAACTCTTTTGAGAATTTTATTTGATGTAACTGTAGAGCGGGTCGAAACTGTGATTTTTAACTCTACTTTTAAAGTTTCAACCCGCTCTACAGATACCGAAAATTAGATTTTCAACAGAGGTGCTATGAAAAATACAATGTTCCACTTAGTGATTCTATGCAATTGATTTTACATAATCTTATAGTTGATAGATAGATGATTTTTTTACTTTGACTTTAGGGTCCAGAAATAATGTAAACTCAGGGTTTCATTTTTTCCTCAAACGTTTCGACTCAGATTAGAGTACTCATCAGTGAGATTTATTTCTATAAAAATACAAAGGAAGAAAATAATAAAAAATTGCACGTGTGACGGATAAACAGTGTGTTGACAAACGATATAAATGAATTGCACTTGTGAAACTATAGAATAGGTCTAACTAAATTTACGAATAAAGAATTGAAAATTGTACAAAATTTGCTGTAAAAATACATAGGGAAGGGACTTAAAAAATTTGAACACGTGTGACGGATAACATTATGATAAAATTTCACATGTAATCCATATAATTGGTCCATACTAACTAAATTCGAACAAAAATAAACAAAAAGTATGCAGAATTTTTCTATAAAAAATGCAAAGGAAGAACCTTACAAATGTGACGGATAGACATTGTGTTGACAAACGATATAAATGGATTGCACTTTTGAAACTATAGAATAGGCCTAACTAATTTTACGTATAAAAAATTGAAAATTGTGCAAAATTTGCTATAAAAATACATAGGGAAGGGACTTAAAAAATTTAACACGTGTGACGGATAACATTATGATAAAATTGCACATGTAAACCATATATTTGGTCCATACTAACTAAATTCGAATAAAAAAATAAATAAATAAAAAGTGTGCAGAATTTTTCTATAAAAAATGCAAAGGAAGAAGCGTAAAAATTACACATGTGACGGATAGACATTATGGTAAAAAATGATATGAAAAAATTGCACGTTTGAAACTATAAAATTGGTCTGAATAACTGAGTTTGCGAAAGAAACTATACAAAAGGTTTTTTGTGTGAAATTACATCCTGTGCAAAATTTTCCCCTATTAAAGTGCAAAGGAAGAACCTTAAAATTGCACTTGTGGCGAAAAACTTTGTGGTAAAACTGATATAAAAGAGTTGCATATATGACACTATCAAATTGGTCTAAATATATAAGAATACATAATGAAGAGTCGAAACGTTTGAGGAAAAAATGAAACCCTGAGTTTACATTATTTCTGGACCCTAAAGCCAAAGTAAAAAATCATCTATCTATTAATATTATTGAGGGTCGATATAAGCCAGTTACTTATAGTTGATACTTACATATAGTAACTGTGACAACATTACATATTCGCTGTGACTACATTACTTATTCACTGCGACCACTTTTAATACCTACATTGACGGGTTAACCATTGCTTCAATTTAACCATAAAAAGTAGTTAAAGACATTTTCAACTACATATATCACGTCAATATGCCCAGGTTTTTTTCTCAATGAAGTCTGTCCAACTCAGTAGTAGCTTACAAGTGAGATTCCTGTTAGAATATGGCAAGCGAGAATAGCCGAGAAGCTTAACGCGTTAGGAATGCGTTTAATTATGTAGATATAGGTGGGTTAGAGGTTCGAATCCGAAAGCGATTATGAAACTTTTAATTCAAGCGTGCAATTAAAAATAATGTATCATTGTGTAATTTAAATACCCGAACATAATTAAGGTATTATTATGAAAATATTTGTTTCTATATTTCCACAGAAACCTCTCCCCTCTTCTCAGCACCGGAACACCTCTTTCTTTCATTTGTTTTGCATGCGTTAGAAAACTTTAAGGTCGTGTGGTAAGGTCTGTCAGTACCAATTATATACGACCGCTTTATTCATAAAAAAAAATAATTTTGGAAAATTCTCCAAAGAAGACAGCAATGCAGGAAAATTTAACGCATCACTGTCTTCTCCGGAAAGTTTGTTTTAATTATTGTTTTAATTATAAAGCGGTCGTACATAATTGGTGACGTCAGAGTCTACCATAAGGCCTTAATATAGTGAATTTAAATTTCTCGTAGGTTTTATAACAGTTAGTAGAACATATAGAGATGATAAAGCATTCGACCGGCAAGCGAAAGGTCCTGGGCTCGATACCCAGCGGAGTGGAAGCGTTCCTTTTTTACAGAAAATTTTTTCAAAATATGTTCCATTTATTCAAACGAAAATATTAACTGTGCCGCTTGAAAATCACTATATTCATTTCTGATATACGTGAATTATGTTTGCCTCATTTTGAAACGATATTATACTAAAATGTAATTCATTTTTATGTTTTATTGTAGCAAAAAGTCGCTCAGTGTGGCCTTAAACTCTATGCTTGAACAAGATAAGGCTATAAAGCAAAAAATGTTTTTTAAGATAATTGAAACAGTATCATGTTTATTCATGAGAAACTGCATTTAGTTTAATACAAACTAGGTTATAGGCCTTAAAAGTATTTCCAACGAGTTTTGACATTTCGACCGTAAAGCTTATATTTGCAGACTTTTTGTAAATAAACCAGCACGCACGCGAAACAAACTTATTGAAACTCAAAATTTAAGTATAAATAGAGTATGAGGGTCAATCCAAACCATTGTGCGCATTTTATTATGAGAGGAATCATAATTTCAAAAAAAATGCTTTGCATAAAAAATTTAAACATGACCGTAACACTCATGATAATCCTTAAAAAATAATTAAAACTTTAGGAAAAGTTTATAAATACTTTTTCACGATTGTTTTTTAATCTTTCTGTGATTGCTCAAAAAAAGAAAAAACTCAATTGCTAACTTCTAGCAGAAATTTATAAATCATTACGGTCGACCGTAAAGGTCAAATGTAAAGTTGAAATTTGTCCAATATGAAATTGCTTACATGTCTCGAGTGACGTCACACAAGGAAACTGTCATATTCATGGTTGCTTCAAAGAATTTATTATAATGATTATCTACACGAGAGGATAATATCATTAAATAATTTTTAATTGTATATCTTCAGACTCATTACATTTTTCGTAATTAATTACCCAGTTCATTAATTCCCTTTGATAATTTTTTACTTTCATATTTTAATTTATTAATTTTTATCAACTGATATTCTAATGTTTTTAAATACGAATTAAATCCAATTAGTCGTTTTCTTTCGCATGATTAAAATTGTTTAATCATTAATAACTGCTATAAGGTAATAGATTTCTCCTGTCCAATTGCAGAATATGATATTTTAGTACTTTCAGATAATATTATGAAATTCCCAGTGTTGTGCTTACAAAAAAATTTTCCTTTATTTTTTACTGAAAAGTGAAAGGTCCTTGAGGTACGCCCACGGAAAAGTTGAAGATTATTCAATATGATTGTAATAATTTGTGGAGTACATTTTGAAACTTTACTTTACATTTTTAAAGTTTACCGAACTGAGGGATGCATTCTTTAACATTTGGTACGTCACAAATTATTACAATAATTATGGTAAGAGAAGTATTATTAACTTTAAAAATCCTTTAAGGCCATGGATCAACCAGATCATGTGACTAACTTCCTGTAAAAGTTCATGTAAGATAACGTTTTCATTTTCAAAAATATCTTGCTGAAAATTTTGTAAAACAAACAAAAGACGGTATAATATGTCTGTCAACTTCGTTTGAGAAAAAATTTTACAAATATTTTTCACTTAACTGTAATTATTGATAAGTTTTCCAATTTTTTTTCCAAAATTTTACTAAAAAGAAGTTAACAGACGTGCTTTATGGTATTTTTTTATGTTTCCCAAATTTCCAGAAAGATATTTTGTAAATTATAAAAGTTAAGTTTTTAGCAAAAACTTTTTAAAATTAAATAGCATATAAAAAGAACACAAAGAGAACTTCTCGATAATAGGGCAGCCTCCTCAAAAACCCCGTTTTGGACATTTACATCCTTTATATCTTAATGATTGAAACTTCTTTTTATATGGGAATAACAGAAATAAATTTATAATTTGATGCCGGATAAGTCAATATGAATGCCCGAATATGCCTACATTATGATTTAATTCAACAAAATCAAAATGGGAAAACTAACGAGGGCCATGCCAGAGCCCTGCTTCGAAAGGGCCTAATCTGGGTAATTTCTGCACGGATATTTACTGTGTTTAAAAAAAAATCAGGATATTTCTTAAGAAATAACAGAACTATGCTGATTTATATAAGAAACTATTTTTCACTTTAATTAGTACATAATAGTATATTATGCAACTAGGAAAAAAAAATTATTTTGCGAGTGCGAAGTTTTTGCCTGAGCAAAGCGAGGGTAACATCCACACGAGTGAAATGAATGTTTTTCCCGTGTCGCACACGATTTTTTTCTACCAGAGGGTCAGAAACCGGATTTGTTGGCCCCGGACGGGGTATTAAAATCCACTTCATGACCCGCTAGTAGAAAAAAATAATGAATGTATATTGCAGAAATGTCGATTTGATTCCAGCCAGACACCTTCCTTACTTTTGCTCGTATAAATTAAATATCTTTAATACTAGTGTAAAAATTATTATAGTCAATAAAAGTAATTTTTTGTATTTTGTTTGAAATCTCAAGAAACAAAAACTATCATAATAATCACATTACTACTTTAGAAAATTACCTATATTTGTTTAATTTAACCAAATTGTATCCAAAGAAACCATGAAAAAACCAAAAGTTTAGTCAATCGTATAATGAACAACTTTTTTAGTTCATTTTATCCAAGTAAATTTTGTTTGAATTAACCAGGTTTTTAATAAAATAATATATTCCTTGAATTCAGAAGAACTTTATATCTTAAGCATGTTTAAACAAACTAAATATGTTTCTTAATTTTCAATCAATTTTTAGTCGGTATATACACGGAGAAAAATGGAATTAAAAAAGTTGGCTCTTCAAAACGACTACCCAGGTGAAAAAGTCGGATTCATGACAGTATTTACAAGCGGCACAGTACTGCGCCAGTTATAAACAAGGAGCAATGCCTGTACTAGACAATTACTTATTACATCCGAGTACCGAGCCGAGGGTTGGCGCGGTACTGGCATAGTACATCCCCACTCCTGAGACCAAGTGTCGGCTAACAACCGAGTTCGGAGTAATGTCAGTACTGGAACAGTTCAGATTTCAGTGCTGGCATGGTACCGATGTCCATTACCGCGCCAGTACCGATGGACAACTCCCAGCCAAGTTACCTTTTGGAGCCGCGCCGATGGTATTCCGTGCTTATACCAGCACTATGCCAGTACCTCGCCAGTACTGCAAATCCTTCTGCGGTATTGGCGCGGCACCAAGCCGGTTGTAAATTTTCACCTGGGTACTTTAACCACACATTGCTGAACTAGCATTGTTTTTTTTCCGTGTACATATAAACAATATAAGAAAAGTGATTGGTATCTAAAAATAAATAAATAAAATGTTTTTCAAACATTTGATTATTCATTTGTGGAATCGTATACCCTTCTTAATCTAGAGTGGCTATAATATTATAATTACCTATCATAAAAATGTACTTTTTCATGACGATGAACTTTATGACAATTTTTAAACTTCTTAATCTAAAGTGGCTATAATATTATAATTACCTATCATAAAAATGTACTTTTTCATGACGATGAACTTTATGACAATTTTTAAAAAATTTAATGTAATTAAAATATGAACTTCAAATATTTTGTTATTTTTCGCAGTCTCTCATTTTTATTCTGAATAATCCAATCAGGAATTCATGAATAGGACCTTGACTTGACCCAAGAAGGTCATTACAAGTGAAAGTATACACAGATGTGTATAATATTTATTCATACGTTAGACTGTCCAGTCGCCATTTTGAGAAAAGAGGCCAAATTTCGTTATAAACACTTTATTGATTATCTATTTTTTATTATACTGAATTTTAATTTATTTTCTGTGAATTTCAATTGTGAAACAGAGTTACAAAACAACGTAATTTTTTTTTCCTTTGAATAATAAAATTATAAAAAATAAATTTATTGGTGATTCAGTTTCAGTAATTATGTGATACTTTGGAAATTAGAAAATTTTATTTATTTTATGTTTCTTCATGTTTATGTCCAAAGTACATAAAATTTTGTTTTCAAAATTTGGGAAATGGTAGAAAAGATAAAAACGGACGTAGATAGACTACATTTGTTTTCAAAAATGTAAAAAAGTTCAATTTTACAAAATATTTTTGAATTTTTTTTTTATTATCAAAACAAAAAGTAGTCTATCTACTTCAGTTTTCATCTTCTCTACCATTTCCCAAATTTTGAAAACAAAATTTTATGTACTTTGGACACAAACATGTAGAAACTAGACCAAATTGTTCACATGGAATTAACAATTTTCTCAAGTATCACATGCCCTTTATTGATTAAAATTAATCCATTTTATTAAAACTCATTTTAAGTTCTCTGAAGCATTTTAAAAATAAAATTATATTTTCGAAACAATCTAAACGACATCTTTATTTTGAGTATTTTATGCAAGGAATCTATGATTCCAATTTTGTGAATAAAATTCAGCCTTGTATCTCGTCTTACTAGTAGTATAAAAAGTGACTTGAGTCTCATATTCAGCTTCATAGTCTTAATTTCAACTGACTAAATATGAAGTAAAATTGAAAATAAGTCTGTGTTATGATACAATCCATGAGGTATTTTAATGTATCCTTAAACTTCAAATCTCATACCTACACAGTTTTGTAAAATTAAGATAGAATTTCAGAAATTCAGTTTTGGATAACTAAAGTTATATGCAGTTACATGTAACTGAAAATTTGGTTACATTTTCGTAATTTTATGATAAGTTTTATAAAAACTCTGTTACAGTTTGGCAGTTTTAAGGTAGTTTTCATCCACGAAAATTAGACCTCAGGCAAAAATAGATCATTTTTCTTTCAAGAATAGCAATATTATTATTGAAGGCCTATTTTTAAAGAGAAAAGATTATTTTATATGAAAAAAATTTGAAACACAGAAAAATAATTTTATTAATAAATTTTATTTTTGACTCAACTTTTTTTCTTATTGCTTCTTACCAGATTTTAAAAAATTATGCGATTCTAATAAATCATGAATCATTTTTTCAGAGAAAAGATTTCCACAACTTCACAGATTCTGATTTTTTAAAATAAATTCTTTAATGGCTGAAACCATTAAAAAAACATTTTCCAAAACGAAATTTCTATAAACAAATTGCTGAATTTGATAATAATTTATTCATTTTCGAAAATTGGAAATGGTTAAGTTGTAGGGAATCTTTTTCTTGAAAAAGTGATTTGTAATTTATTAAAATCGCATAATTTTTTAAAATTTGGTAAGAAGCGATAACAAACAAAATTGGGGCAAAAATACAATTTATTAATAAAATTATTTTTCTGTATTTCAATTTTTTTTCATGGAAATTAATTTTTTCTTTTCCAAAATAGCTCTTTAATAATAATATTGCTATTCTTGAAAGTAAAATTATCTATTTTTGCCCAAGGTCTAATTTTCGTGGATCAACTACCTTAAGATACATTTTATGAAAATTTAGTTGAATTTCATAATATTAAGGCCGTGTAAAAATTGTTACACGGTTACCAAACCCTAGAGGATTTCCCTCTGCGTGTTAGAAAATCTGCAGTGTTGCCAAATGTGGCGATTACTTGGCTGAACGTGCAACATCAAAATATGGCAGCACCGAACTCAAGAACTCAAGCTATTTCCATTGCTTAAAGCCAAACTATGGAGGAATTCCCTCAGAATTCACGTCACCTTTGGTTTTGAAAAGTGATTATTGAATGAGTATTCTACTTGAACATTTTTTATTGCTACAAAAAGCTTCAGGAATAATTCGTGGAAAGGTATTCAAACGGACCAGACTGTGTGAAGCGTAAATTAGAAGTTATTTCGAAAAAACTGACCCCACTGAGGGAATTACCAAACATATGTTTGGTAACGGAGGGTTAATAAAATAAAATGTAACGCATTACTGTCTTCTCCGGAAAATTTGTTAAAATTATTATTTTTATTATACAGCGGTTGTATATATTTTGTGACATCAGAGCCTATCATATGGCCTTAAGAAAAATTTCAGAAAATTCAGTACATTTTTCGCAATTTTTAGATACCTCTACTTGAAAACATCATAAATATCTTCAAATTTTACGTTACCTTTGTAACATCAAAATTTTGTAAATTTCCTAACATTTCTAACAGTTTAATATGTAAAATAATCTAATCTTATATAGAAATTGTCACTTGAAATGTTTCTGTAGTTTTTTGTTGTTGCATTTTTGTTTTAAACGCATTACTATATGAAATTTAGAAGGTAAGATGTGAAAAAAGTGAGAGCCAGCCGCAGAATCGCATTAAATATAGTTTTGAATGGGACTTATGGCTCCGCACTAGTAAATTTTATTCTCGCAAGGTTTGTTACACAATTGATTAATTGTGGGTTACTTAGCCGAGTCGCGCCTTACATCAGAACTTTCACGTTCGCGTCATTTTACTTCCCTGTCTCTGTATATGTCAAAATAATAAGTATTCCAAAAAAAAGGAGAATATTCAAAAGTTAACTAAATCTAAATTAAAAGTTTGGAAATCAAATAAATAAGTATATTGATATCAGAATTTGGAAATTAATTTACAAGTTAACAAAAGATGATCATTAACGTGAACATTTGTTTGGCGATTGTATAAACTTTGGAAAAATTATTAGTTACAAGTTGAATTACCGATTCTTGTAAGTTCGGGCAAATGCTTGAGAAATTTGAAGTTTTAATTGAAAAAGAAATTTTAAAAAAATGGATACTTGTCTTATGTGTCCATATTGCTATTTGCCTAGTGATGACAACGCCATGCGTATCAGGTAAATAAAAATGACAATCGTTCCGTTTTTGTTTTATGAAGAATTTGATCATTCAATTTTCTTTTCTTTTATTCAGTAAAGTTTATCATTCCTACGTGTTACCTAAATATCCTACGAATCCTATTTTTTCCCAAATTTATTTTATCGAAATTTATGTGACCAAATTCCCATTTGCCTTAATTTTTATAATTTCGAATCTCCACATAGCCTAATTTTTATGTTTCCGAATGAATATTTGTCCAAATTTTTATATTTCCGTATCGCAACTTTACCTATTATTGAAAGAAAAGGTTGGTTGATCCAAGATTCAACTACTTCTGTTTGTAAAATATTTCACAGATACCTAATCCCAACCGGATCACGTGACCAGATTCCTACCTCATCAACATTTTCAATATGTGTAACCCCATTCCTGCAGAAATTTAGACAACAAGTTCAAAATTTGTGAGAGTAAATGAAATGCACTAAGACAAGTCTGTCTGGTCATAAATATTTATAGTTTTAAACATTTTTTTCAAAGCGTTTTTTTTATAATTATGAACATTTATGACCAGACAAACCTATAATAATGTATTTTATTTGCTTCTATAAATTTTCAGTTATCTGTCTTAATTCTTATAGAAATGGGGTTACACAAACTGAAATCCCGGTAAAGTAGGAATCTAGTCACGTGATCAAGTTGGTCCATGGCCTTAAGACGCAATTTTATTCTTAATGGTGTCTCACAATTTTCATTGGTCCTAGTTCTAAATTTTCAATAATCAAAAAATAAAACATTGTTATTATTGTATTCAATATGTGTAAAAAGGAAGTCATATAGTAAGTCTAAATTTTTGCTTATTTCAAGATCATCAAAAGACCAAAAAGGTAGAAGTTACGTATGCACTGAAATAAATTAGTAGTAATGACAACTATACTTTTTACATTTTCATCATATATGAGAAAGTATTATAGATTTGTGTAAAATTATAAATCCACATTTTTCATGGGATTTCCACGTTATCATGATCCCCTGAATCTGAAAAAATGTTTTTTTTTTTAAATTCCTGTCTGTCTGTCATTGTCGTCGTATCCTGGCACAATAATACTCGAAAGAATTATCAGATTTGAATACGCTTTGGTACACTTTATAAGGAAGGAAAAAGAAATAATAAGTTCGTTATTCAGCCATATCTGATCAAAATTTCGAAAATTAGAGCATTTTTGATATTTTTGAAAACTACTTTTTAAATAAATCAAAAATTTAATACTGATTTCAGATGGTACTCAAAAAGATCTACAAATGAGGAGTTATATTCAATAAGGCGACAGGCGCTCGAAAATCTGTAAAAGTATTGTCCGCCTCGTGATGTCATAGTCAAAAATTGAAAATCAAAATTCGAAAAAACCAAAAACATGGTTTTATAGCTCGTGAAAAATGAATGTTATTTTCCCCTTACAGTTTTTTTATAACGTTGCAAATTTTCGAGTAAATTAATAAAAAGTGTGTTGGTTTTAAAGCATAGAAACCATGTTTTATTTCAAAACACTCGCCTCGAAAAATTCATTAATTAACGGATTGCGAAATTTTTTTTTGCGTTCTACTCGTGAATCTCTGGTGAAGGCGACAGTGCTTGCAAAAATTTTTTTGTTCATTGTTAAATGGTTTTTTTTAATCCCAAGAAAAAACTATGTTTTTCGAGCTTCGGACCGAAAAAGTGATCGAGGAAGTTTGAGCTACAGTAAACTTCCCGCGAACAAGTTGATCATTAGTATATGGAGCAACTTTTTGGAAAATATCAACTCGATTGAACAATTACTTTCGAAAATACAACGAGTTGAACGCAAATGCGAATTAGGTTTTGACGCTCATTTTCATCGCATGCCACTCCTACTCTCTTTTTCTATCTTCCTTCGCTTCTACTCATCGGCGCGCCTGCATTGCTCGTAACAAAACCGGTAAAATCGCGTCAAAACCTAATTCGCATTTGCGTTCAACTCGTTGTATTTTCGAAAGTAATTGTTCAATCGAGTTGATATTTTCCAAAAAGTTGCTCCATATACTAATGATCAACTTGTTCGCGGGAAGTTTACTGTAGCTCAAACTTCCTCGATCACTTTTTCGGTCCGAAGCTCGAAAAACATAGTTTTTTCTTCGGATTAAAAAAAACCATTTAACAATGAACAAAAAAATTTTTTGCAAGCACTGTCGCCTCCGCCAGAGATTCACGAGTAGAACGCAAAAAAAAATTTCGCAATCCGTTAATTAATGAATTTTTCGAGGCGAGTGTATTGAAATAAAACATGGTTTCTATGCTTTAAAACCAACACACTTTTTATTAATTTACTCGAAAATTTGCAACGTTATAAAAAAACTGTAAGGGGAAAATAACATTCATTTTTCACGAGCTATAAAACCATGTTTTTGGTTTTTTCGAATTTCGATTTTCAATTTTTGACTATGACATCACGAGGCGGACAATACTTTTACAGATTTTCGAGCGCCTCTCGCCTTATTGAATATTATTCCTCAAATTGTCCTAGGCGAAAATTTTCAATCAAACCAAAATTAGGAATGGTACAGTATTTTAAAACTTGAAAAAACTCTAGAATTAAACTCCATTTTCCATTCAAACTATGCGAGATCCTTTATGATGAAAAATTGATTACTCGGAAAAGATCTAAAAATTTTAATTAGAATATTTTTTATAGCTTCTATATTTTTCGTTGTAATTTTTAAAAATACTGTCAAAAATTTCATTTGTTAACCAAAATATTAAATTCAATATATATTTACAGTAGTTATATATAATAGTTTTATAAACAACTTTCAGAAATAACTATTTATATACATATATATATAAGAACACACATCTTGAAAAATGATAATAATTTATGCCATTCAGTTTTCTGATTGCGGCATTTTCACGATAACAACGAAAACCGGCCGGCAATTTGTTTACATTGAAGCAACTTACTTTCCCGGTTGCTACCATGAAAAATGATCATTTTTATTTTAACAAGGTTTTCCCAGTTAGCACCTTGACTAATAAGGCAAAATAGTTGATTTCTTGCACATGGGTGCAAGGAGTATTTTTCAGTGTTATGTCATAGAAGTAATTTTTGTAGACGAAGAAAAATATGTGGTCTAAAATTGCCAAACTATTTAGAAACGCATGATACGCTGAGAAGAATTACTATCTTAGTAAAACTGATCAAATTTTTAGTGGCTTTTACACTGAGAAAAAAATGCTATTGAATCAAAAGCATGTATATCATGGATTTAAATCAATATGCTATAGAATTAGTAACATATTTATTGGTTCTTGTAGTATATTTTTATGAATTAATAGTATGCATGCTTTTGGAAAGAAATACTTTTGATTCAATAGCACTTTTTTCTCAGTGTACTAAAATCAATTAGTGGGGACTTAGTAGTTAAAATTACTACGTATATTTCGTTCGGTGTAAAATTTTAAAGCGACGTACCTTTTTATAATAATTCACATTCATTAGGATTTCTATTACAGAATAGGCTAAATTACCGGTAAAAAATCCCATCTAGATGGAAATTTTATCGGTAAATTAGCGTATTTTATAATAGAAACCCTAATAAATGAGAATTATTAGAAAAAGGTACATTGGTTTAGAATCTTATCATACGTTTCCAAATAGTCTAGTAATTTTAGACAAATATTTTTTTCCGTGTATGTATATGGGTCATTCTATATTAGATTGACAGTCGATGTCGCAGATTTGAACGAGATAATTTTTTTTCGGTTCTTTATCAACAATAAATAGACATGTATTTTTTTGTTGTTGATAAAGAACCGAAAAAAAATTATCTCGTTCAAATCTGCGACATCGACTGTCAATCTAATATAGAATGACCCATATAAATTAAGTCTCCACTAATCGACCTTAAATCATCTTACCGACTTAATTCAAGATAAATCGAAAATTATTCATATATTGGTTTAAAAATTCATTTTCACTGAGAATTTGCATTATATTATGTTAATTTCAAATTAATTAGTTGAGTTTGAAATTTTTGTCACTGCCTACATTATCGGAGGATCACTAGTCGCATATCAGATAGGATACGTTGTCGACAGGTGTCCTCGTAGACAATTTCAAACTTATATCGCAAATAATGCAAATTAATTCAAATATTAAAATAATTTTAATAATTAATTATAATAAAAATAATTTAATTAATAAAAGTATTGTTTTTACTGATCAATCAGTAAAAATTAACTGATTTAAAAGTGAAAAATATTGTTTTCACTGATGAATCAGTGATAAGGCAAAGCACTAATTCAATCAGTGAAAATTTGACTGATTCGGATTTAGAGAATAAACAGGTCTGAGAACAGTTATACTTCTTACTTAAGTTTCGTTATGATGGCAATCAAAAAATACATACTTACAGATTGAATCATTTTTTCTTCTAGTTAATGGTTCTGCATAATTTTTATATGAAATCAACTTGTCTTAACTATTTAAGAATACAATTATGTTTTATTTCATGACACCTTGAAACAAAGTCTATGGGAGCACTTTATTATTTGAAAATACAAATGTAATCTTCAAATTCAAAAAAGTTAACATTCAAAATTATAATCAATTATGTAAAATTTCATAAAGCATCTGGTAGGCAAAAATTTGAAGGAAGGTTAATTAAAATTTTAAGGTGACAACAAAAAATCTGTTAATTAAAATATTATTGGGTTTTTATATATTTACTCCGGAAGTGGAATAGTAAGAAAAAGCGGATTGCGGAAATAAATTTTGATTTCTACTCTCCTGATAATACTTCTTGAGAAGAATCGCGTGATCCTTGACACGCAGAATATTGCGAGTGCCTTTATGTAACTCAATAATTATATCGTGACATGTTTCCGTACATGTTCCTTGTTACATTGACCCACAGTTATAATTCTGTAATATTTATTTTGGCTTGGGGTCAGCTTAGTTTCTAATTATTTATGTCATCGAGGACATAAATATTAGGAAGGCAAACGTTTCGGCCACAGATGGGGGCCCTCTTCAGTGCCAATTAGCTTAATTGTAACCTTTAAATATTTATTAACTAATACATGCAATTAAGAAATATATGGTATTTTTGTTTTTTTGTTTTTTGCTTTTTTGCTTATTAATTAAAAATAGAGTACACATGCAGAAAAACTTATGAGTAAGTGAGTTTCTAGGTGTGAAGAACCAGGCCGTTCCAAAAACTGCTCCAACAAGTAATCCTCTCCCACAGGAACCGTGAAAAATGCGGCCGCGGAACGCACTCCCTCAAGGGCACATATATAAACACAATTATTTCAAACCAGAAAGAAACAACACACGGGAGAATATAACGTGGGTCCTTGGTAAAGCACGCACAGCAAACCACACATATGCACGAGCACCAGAAGTAAAGGACACTGAAGTTAAAACAATCAGAACATTGCAATTGGTACAGAAAAATTTATTTATTTTCTCAAAAACCACAGAGATGACAGACGGATGTAGCCATGTGGCAGAGTGGTGGACTTACATCCGTCTGTTATCTCTGTTGTTTCTTTCTGGTTTGAAATAATTGTGTTTATATATGTGCCCTTGAGGGAGTGCGTTCCGCGGCCGCATTTTTCACGGTTCCTGTGGGAGAGGATTACTTGTTGGAGCAGTTTTTGGAACGGCCTGGCTCTTCACACCTAGAAACTCGCTTACTCATAAGTTTTTCTGCATGTTTACTCTATTTTTAATTAATAAGCAAAAAGCAAAAAACAAAAAAACAAAAAATACCATATATTTCTTAATTGCATGTATTAGTTAATAAATATTTAAAGGTTACAATTAAGCTAATTGGCACTGAAGAGGGCCCCCATCTGTGGCCGAAACGTTTGCCTTCCTAATATTTATGTCCTCGATGACATAAATAATTAGAAACTAAGCTGACCCCAAGCCAAAATAAATATTACAGAATTAACTCAATAATGTTTTGAACGGGCGCTTGATGCACGCACGTAACCCAAGGAAATAATATAAACGAAGAAAGTGGTCTAGAATTGAAACATTTATCATCTAATGCGTCATTAAAATGATCATGTAATGTACATTTTGAATCGTTACTACTTTTAAAAATTTTTATTTAAAAATATTTATGCAAATTATATATTATAATTTATAATACTTGGTTCATTTGCACTGGATTTAGATAGTTTAAATAAAGCCCTTATAGCCTCAAGCAAACTCTTTCAATTCTGCTTCGCACCAAAGAATTTATTGTGGATACAGCCATGGATAAGAGATTCAAAAATATAAATAATTTTTTAGAAATTGTTTAAAAATAGTTGTTCAGTCAAAATAGTTCAAAATAGCATTAATGGTCTGAATCAAGCTCATTCCATTCAACTTGTCACCAAAGAGTTTATTTGTAGACACCGTTATGGATAAGACATTCAAAAATGAAAATAATTTTTTATACATAGTTTGAAAATAGTTTTCAGAAAAAATAGTTCAAAACTAGCCTTAATGGTCTAGATCAAGCTATTCCCATTCATCTTCGCACCAAAGAATTTATTTGGGTTCAAACTTAAGAATATAATTTTATGGTTTCTCAAGGAATCCCTGTAAACTATTCTAAGAAATGTAGCACATCTATGTAAATTGTTTTAATAGGGAAGATCAAAGTTAACAACTCTTGTCCTGATCGAATATCCAAACCTTCCATTTTCAATTAAAATTTTTATTTCAACACATCAAGTACTCTAGTTATTCCAAAAAAATGTGAAATTAGCGACACCATCTTTTTTATATTTTTTAGATTTTAATAAATATCACTGATGAGGGCTCCGATCAGAGCTGAAACGTCTGATTAAATAGATTTCTTCATTTATGGACCCTAAAGCTAATGCAAACGTACAAAGTATTATAAATTAAATCAAGAGACAATACAATATACCATTTTAATTATACATTCTGTCAAAAAAGTACAGGGAATTGATCATTTAAAAAGCCCACTTAAAGAGATTGTCAAAAACCTTTTTGACGCCAAGTTGGCACCACTGTCCTCTATACTGACGTGGAGTTCGAGCGCGATCTGTCATTTAGTTTGTTCACAGTGCTCGATGTTGTCAGTTTATCTCAAGTATGTTTCGCGATTTTTCCAATGGATAAGAATATCGAACAGATAATTTGTCTCAAATTTTGCATTTCAAATGGAATTTCGTGTGTGGAATCGCTGAAAATGTTACAGAAGGCTTTCGATGAATCGACTTTATCTAAAACACATGCATACGAAGTTTGAAGACGCTACGTTGTTTAGTATTTGTTTGGCAGCTATCAATAGTGAACGCTCTCAGTGAATTTGTAGTACGAGTTGCCAAGACTAACATCGGAGTGGTTGACTAAATGAGGTGACCACGACAGAAATGGTGGAAAAAATCCACAAAATGGTATTGGATAACCGTCGACTAAAAGTGCGCAAGATAGCAGACATAAGGTAAATATCCCAGTAATCGGTTTCTTAGTTTCAGTAATCGGCACACAAATAATCTTACATTTTATTGGATTATCATTGATTTTGACAATTGTTTATAATCCATGTTACTAAGTCGTACTATCAGTTGTTGTAAAATACTTCAATTAAAATTTTTTTTCAGTACTTTGTCAAATTTCAAGAATAAAATAACGATCACTGGTACACTGACGATTACTGGGTCATCTACCTTAGTAGGCATTTCAAAAAGTGCTGTATATCGCATATCGAATAAAAATTTGGACATGAGTAAGCTGTGCGCAAGATGGGCGCCGCGTTTTCTCACAATGGGACAAAAACAGCGTCGTGAAGATGTTTCAATCGAGTGTTCGGCGATGTTTCACAGCAATGAAGCCGATTTTTTGCGTTGATTCATAATCATGGATGAAACATGGGTCCATCACTTCACACCTGAGACGAAGAAACAGTCAAAACAATGCACTGGAAAGAGAGAATTGGCTCTAAAGAAGGCGAAGACAGTTCCATCTGCTGGCAAGGTCATGGCATCAGTTTTCTGGGATGCACGTGGAATAACTTTTATTGATTATCTTCAAAAGGGAAAAGCAATTAACGGCGAGTATTATGCGAACTTATTACAGCGTTTAAGTGATGAAATCAAGAAAAAACGGGCGCATTTGGCAAAAAAGAAAGTGTTGTTTCATCAAAACAATGCACCAGTTCACACAACTGTTATTCCGATGGCCAAAATCAATCATTTAAATCATTTAGCCCCTTCGGATTAAATTTTATTTCTAAACTCCAAAAATGGCGAGGTGGTCAAAGATTTGCTTACAATGAAGAGGTAGAGTCTGCGGCTAATAGCTATTTCGAGGAGCTCGACGGTTTTCATTATGAACAGGGTATCGAAGCTATTGAAAATCGCTGGGAGAAGTGTATCGAACTAAAGGGATCGAGACTACATTGAGAAATAATAATATATTGTGTTGCGAGGACGCGATGTAAATGATTCCCGCATGAATGTGAGGCCAGCACAAGACGCAGGAGCAGACGATGCCGAGGCGATGGATTGCTGATGTCGAGTCGACGGGTATGCGAATACGAGCCGAAGGCGAGTCATGCGGCCTGGAGACAAGACACCAACAACCCATCGAAGAGGCATTGTCTGCACCAAGCTGAGTGCAAGCCTCACATTAATAATAGAGTCACTTATCGCGCTCGCACAACACATACTATTTTTTATTATTTCCACATGAGAATGACCCCATTCTATTAGTACCAATTTTAGTATACAATGTACCTAATTAAGCGCCAAAAATGACAATTACATAACCTGAAAATGTTATTTGCGTCAGTACCAGACCAAAAAAAACAACAAGCCGCCGTCGTTTTTTTTAATCAGATGGCGCTAATTTGGATGACACGCAACGAACGATATGTATGGATGTGTGCGTGTTCTGAAGAGCAAAATTGAGAGGAAGTATGATTCTCGCCCTACTTAATATACAAATAATGCAAGAATTATTAATTCTCGCATTATTTGGCGACGGAATAATGCGGGAATTAGGCACATTGCGTACTAAAATTGGTGTTAGAATGAGGTCATTCTTATGTGAGGATGACAATAAGGTATTTTTTCCAAATTTTTGGGGTTTTCTTTGTTAGGTCGGGTACTTATGGGACTACTCACATAAAACGCCATATTTTCATTTCTAATTCACTAATTGAATTTTTCAAAAGAATTTCTGATTAAGCTAGGCTTTGGTATACTTCTTTGGTATTGCAAAAAGAAGATCAAATTCCTTAGTAAACCTTGCATGACCAATGGTACTGGCTTGAAGTTTTTCGATGATTCGCATGGTTTACGAGATTTTTTCTAAGATATTGGAAAAAAGTTTTATAATATAATTTTGCAAAATAAGTATCTGCAAGCTTTTTGTAGTTTTTCTTATATTTCTCGCCACTTTCAGGATATTTTGCAAGAAATTGAAAAATATGGTTCAAAATGATCAACATATTGGTAAACGGTACAGGATACGAAAAAAATTTGAGAAGGGAAATTATTTAACAAATACATTTATTGCAATTTTACATCATTTAAGGTAGCTGCCAAGGTATACCATCAAATTTGACCTTCCTAAAATATTCTCAAAAGCGATAAAGGTCAGTTCAAAATATTTGGACTAATTTCAAATACAATTCTACATCGAGCGCGAGACACTTAATAAGAGAACTGTATTAATTGACTTTGTTTAGACACAGGTGCGAATTCGCCAGTTTTTTGCTTGGAATTATTTCAACATGCCAATTATCATTGGACAATCATAGCTTTTAAAAAAATGGTTAAAAATAAAATATTGATAGCTTCATATATAGAAATACTACCATAAAATAATTTCCTGTAAATGTATTAAAAATATTATAATTTTTCTTTCAAAGTAAATAAATTTCATAGATTGACTTTAGCGAATAATTTGGTAAAATAAAAAAAATAATCGCATAACCCTCGTCCAGGTATTGTCCTATTTTGCTCGTATACGACTTGACATTAAAAAGAAAAATTATGGCAATCACTGAACAAAAAACATAATTGTACCAACAGGCAGTTAAAGTTCAAGTACTTTGGAATCGTTATAGATATCAACTTTTTCCTCATTTTGAAACATGATTTCACATGAGGAAAAGATTGTATTTTAGTGACGTCAAAACACCGATGTAAAAATATAATTATATATAAAAATACAATACAAAAAATACTTTATTGCGATAATTTGATGAACCGAAAAATAATACAATATAAGGTGTTAAAAAAATCTGCCGTATTTTGAAATTAGGTACTCAACATTTTTTATTTATCGTATTAGATCAGCCGTTTTGAATTCTGATCACATATTTGTATTCTAAAAGGCCCTGAGCAAAACGCATTCCAAGCTATTTTATGTTTTCTAAGATATGACTTTTTGAAATATTACCATTGACTATAGTACAAGTATTGATATATGAATTCACGATTCACAATTTTTTATATTTTTGAAAAGAAAGGAAGTTGTTGTTGATAAATTTTTTTTGGTGAACCGCATCATATTATAAATATTCAATTCTTTGAAAAACCACTTTTGGTATCGTATTTTTTTAGATATTCATTTTTTGCACTTTTCAATATACTTAAGAAATTTTGCGCTTTATGTAACTAAAAGTTTACGTTATGACAATTTTTTTTTATTCCGGCAAGATTTTTGGCAGTAAAGTGTTTTATTGAAAGTAGTGTAAGTTGTATTGACCCTCAATTTAAATAAACTGGCACGTTGTTGGAAAAAAATTGGTTTTAGAGTCCAAAAATGATTTTTACAAATTTAATTTAACATATTAAGTACTCTTTTTTGTATTATATATTATTTTTTCCTAAAAGTGTGAAATTACCGCCACCCCTTTTTGTATTTTCTAGATTTTAATAAATATCACTGATGTGGGCTCCGATTTGAGCCGAAATGTCTGATTAAATCGACTTGATAATTTTTGGACCCTAAAGCAATTTTTTTCCAACAATATACCATTTTATTTTATTAAAAAGTTGAATATCTCAAAAAATAAAAAAATTATAGATTGAAGAAAGAGATAAAAGAAAAGAATAAAGTTTTTGCTAAAAAAAAGGTCACGCTAAATACACATAAGGAAAATTAAAGCAAAAGATCTGTCAAACTGTCAATTAAATCCTGTTTAACTAATTTCATTCTGAAAACTTGAATACTTACACAATTGGAATTTCATAAAGTAGTCTGAGTAAATATTTTAGTGACATTTTTTTTAAATGCTAGATGAAATTCAAATTGAAGCACGCCGTTATCATAGTCACGTTTCTGCAATACATGATTTCAAGGCAATTGCCTCGTTGAAAAACAGGTTTTCGGAGAAAGATTTAATTGAATACAAATTTTTCCAAATGATTTCACTCGATTATGTCAATAATTAGAAGAGTGTATCACTCACCATGATAACCGAACTCTACCATATCGACTTATCAACCTGTGATTTAGAATTAACGTAATTCAAGATCAGATGGAATTTTCAATATATATTTGAAAAATTTTTCTGCGAAAAAAGGAACGCTTCCACTCCGCTCGATACCCAGCGGAGTGGAAGCGTTCCTTTTTTCATAGAAAATTTTTTCAAATTTAATTAAACTTTTAAGAATTGCAATATTATTATAAACGATATCGTTTGGAAAGAAGAAAATTATTTTTCATAACAAAATTTAGAAACACAAGAATTATTATGTGTTTACATTTTATATTTCACAAAAATTCTTATTCCGTGCTTTTAGGGATTAAAAATATTTTTTTTTTTTTAAATTGAAAGTAGTCAAGCTGTGAATAATTTTTTTCTCAAAACAATAAGCTAATATGTTTTTGAAATGTGATCATTTCGGAAAAACTGGTATTTATCATTATCACAAAACGTTCAGACAAGAATAAAATCTTTTAAATGAATAATTTTTGTATGTTCAAAATGTTTTTATGGCATAATTGTGTGAGGTTCCATGCATACAATTTTTGTAAACTTAACGAATATTTCAGTACGATTCACCACTGTTTTGTAAACATAACAGATTTTTCGATAAATAGTACAAAAATGTATGTTAAATCCGAGGTTAAATCTATAAAATAGGGAATTGTCTTCAAAATGTTATTCAATAAGTATATATTTCTGTAATTTTATCAATCAGTAAATACAACTGATTTTTTCTCTCTATATTATAATATTATTATATTTAAAAGAATATATTTTATTTTATTTGCTTTTTCAAAAGTGTCAAATTTCAATTGATGTTATCTTGAAAATACTCGGTGAAAAATAGTAATTAATAATTATTATCGTGATAATTTATGACGTACATTCAGATGAAATTTAACTCTACATTTTCAAAGTTTACCGAACTTTTATGCGTTCTGTAAAATTTGGTACGTTCAGAATTATTACAATAATATTAAATAATAATGAACAGGACTTATATCGACCCTTAGTATTAATATTAAATATTGTTGGTGTTTTTAGTTGGCTTTAGGGTCCAGAACAAATGTAACTCAAGGTTTCATATTTTCAAACGTTTCGACTCAGATTGGAGTCCTCATCAGTGAGAATTCATTTCTACAAAAATACAAAAGAAAGAAACTTAAAAAATTGCACGTGTGACAGACAAACATGGTCGTAACAAACGATATGAATGAATTGCACGTGTGAAACTATAAAATGGTCTAAACTAAATTCACAAATAAAAACTGTACAAAAAAAATTTTTTTTTACCCTAAGAAAGATTATATATATATACAATTGTAGAAATTAAGAAGAATATTGAGAGTAATTATTCCAGAATAAAAGTGCCTAAAAATCTGCGATCTCATCACAATAAAATATTACTAAACAAAACTGACCTGTTATTTTGTCAAGTAGCCGGAAAAATACGTGGGTGAAAAATTAATCCAAATGGCACATTAACAAATTTTTTCCTCTTCATTAGCCGCAAACTAAAGGAATACATAATTCAGATTTTTAGACATTTTTATTCTGGAATAATTACTCTCAATTTCTTCACATATAATCTTTCTTACAGTAGATATATTTTTTTTACAGTTTTTATTTGTGAATTTAGTTATTTAGACCAATTTCATAGTTTCACACGTGCAATTTTTTAAGTTTCTTTCTTTTGTACTTTTATTGAAATAAATTCTCACTGATGTGTACTCCAATCTGAGTCGAAACGTTTGAAAATATGAAACCTTGAGTTACTTTTTTTCTAGACCCTAAAGCCAACTAGGAACACCAACAATATTTAATATTAAATAATCACCAACTTGCCCATATGTCCCGACTTTGATAAAAATTGAGTAAAGCTTATCGAACTATTTTTCTCCGTATATTTTATGAGTAATAAATATAAATTGCACAAATTAAAGTGAGTGTGCTATAAAAATTGAGGTATTTACAACTCACGATCGAAATTGCGCTCCCAATCCAAAAATGAATAAAATTTTGAGAAGTTTGTTACATCACTAATGTTTCACTCAAATTTTGCGAAATTTCACCTATTCGCGAGCACGTGTTTCATTATTTTCAAGAAATATTGAGTGAGACCAAGAAAGGTCTCGTCGTGACGAGTCCTTCCTGAAGACTGACTAACTAACTAACTGACTTGGGGAGACAGGAGACTGGGTTTGTTTGGAGCTTCGAGTAGTGCCTACTATTACCTAACTCAGTGAGTCTGAAATCGAATCTGACAGTGCAGACGGTCATCGAATGCTTACAGGGTCTTTAAGCATTTCTTTGTCAGTGTCGAAAGAGACAAAACTCTTGAGTGGGGAAAAGACAAAGTCTTCTACGTCATGGAAAATTCAATTTTATCAATTAGGAAGAGAGTATACAAATTTTCTAATAAAGTACTGTCTTTCTGTATAAATTTCTAAAACAATCGGGATTTGTGCAAGTCATAGTTCTGAACATTTTTTAGAACTAATGAAATTTAATAATACTTCTAAATGTAATGATAATTAATGTCACGAATACCAAAATGAAACATTTTTTCCAAAGATAAATTTATTATTTTTTTCAAAACATCTAAGAATAAAACTAAAATTCATAAATAAAAAACCTTCTATCTTTTTTCATTATTAAATATACTCAAATTATATTGAGTAAAATTTGAATATTTTTGGTGAACTTAGTTGGCTTTAGGGTCCAGAAAAAATGTAATAAGTCCTGTTTATTATTATTATTATATTGAGTAAATTAACATATATAATATATATAACTCCGGTAACAAAGTCCTCAAGAAGAATTCTCAAAATTGATAATTGTTCGGGTTTGTTATGATTAATAAATTTTACATCTTTTAGAAAAAATTTCCCGGCCTCTTCGTTTGCAAAATTTCTAAGTTTTGTTCGTTCTATCCGGTTGTTTACGTACAGTGAATTTTACACATTTTTTTTCCAATACGTGTTGTCCATACCAGACTGCTTCATTTTGATTTGCAAGCTATGAGAAATTTTGAATTGATCTTTTAATTTATGGCACTGTAGAGGAGGCCCCCATATGTGGCCGAAACGTTTGCATTCCTTTTTACGTTTTTTATGTCTGCCATTGTTAACGTTTAAATGTGAAAATAAAAAGAATCTGGCCCTATGCCAAATTAACAAAAATGAAGCGAAAAATTCTGTGAATTTCGGGTCAATATAATAGCAGACATGTTATCAAACATGTCACATATATCAAAAGAAAGTCTTACACTCCGAAAAAAAATTGGTGAGACTTTATACAACATGACTTTTTAGTAAATTCGACAAAATGCTCAGTTAAATTCATCTCTCTAAATCTGAATCAGTCAAAATCTACTGATTTTCAGTGAAATTTGACCGATTCAAATAGCTAAAAAGAGGTTACTGTGAATCAGTCAAATTTCATTGATTATACTTCAGAAAAAGGAACTGATTTAACAGTGGAAAATATTGTTTTCACTGATTACTTCAGTAAAAAGTAACTGATTTAACAGAGGAAAATATTGTTTTCACTGATTAATTAGTGGAAATTAACTGATTTAACGGCGAAAAATATTGTTTAAAATTGAATATTAAAAATATCATCAGAATATCGGGATTATTATTTTTTGAAATTTTTAAAAATAATTCAGAAAAATGGAGATTTATCCTTATAATTTTAGTATTATTCAAACAATGAAAATTTTTAAAAATGTCCTTTTTCCAATCTTCTACGAAATTGCTAGTAACTCTTTTGAATTTTTGAATTATCAATAAAATGTACAAATATTTTTATTTTTTATTTTCAATCATTTTATTAATTACTGGACTAAATATTTTTTGAAGAACGCGGATATACTTGGGATTCCCTCATGATATCATTTACGGATCCAGAGCAATCGTTGCTACATCCTAATTGTGTCAAGGAACAAATTGTCTAGAATTATACTCGAGTAAAACCTGTTCAGCGTTCCGCTTCAAGATGAATATGTATATGTATTTTTATTATCCGTATGCAATATAATTATATATTAATTATATATTAATATATTATTATATATATAATGTGCCTTAGGACCCAAAAGTTTAATTATTCTTTTTCTGAAGAAATTTCGCCCAGAAATAAGTTTATTTGTTTATAAATAATTAATTAATAATTAAATTTTTTTAAAATTTAAGGCCGATGGGTCTAGAATTATTCAAATGAATTCTTTTTATTACTTTCAATGCCAAATCATTGTTGCGAAGTTCATTTAATGAACTTATCAGCTGATTTTAAGCTGAGAAGTGTCATTAGTTTATAATTTCTTTACTTTATTATAATTATTAAAGTACATTCACACTGCAATCAATAACAATGATAGTTGAAAATATAAATCATCATCATTCAAATACTCTACTGATAATGAGAGCGAGAATTGACCGACCCTGATAAAAAGTGAACGTCGTGACGTCTCCAACTACTTAAACACTTAAAGCCTCAAGAAATTGCATAATACATATAATAAACAGTAGTCGGCTCTTTGAATCCGGTAAAGGAAAATTATTTTGATTCTATATCTTGTTCCATTAAAACTATCCCTTATAAAATGAGGACAAAGTCATAATTAAATAATGAAAGTCAATTATAACATAAATCATTTAAACTAATCTAACACAATTTCGTAGTTTTCATTAACCCTCCGAATACCGGGTAAAAATTTTGACACAATTTTACATTAGAAAAACAAGAACGTGTGGTCCTCAGAGACCCCATCCGGTATTCGGAGGGTTAGTTGCTTTAATTCATAAAACTGGATCAAAAAATTATTTCTCTTTCATCACCTGAGAGTTAAATAATTTAAAACTTAAAAATAGGTTTCTAACTTGTAAAACACCCGATGATATAAAAATTATCAACTTAAAATTTAGTTTGACACTTTTTAATTTAAAAGCATTAAATTTGATTTAAATTCTAAAAAATATTTTATACAAATTCCAGTTCTTAATATTTTTGAATCATAGTCTGTAGAATCAGATTTAAAAGTATATAGATTTTTTATATTCTCATCGCACAAGAAAAGATTTTACATTCAAATAGACTCACCCTCCCACTTAAAAATTGATAAAAATCGTAAATTGAGGCCTAAAAGTTGAAACTTTATTTTCATATTAACAGGATTAGAATCACATTGGTATGCAATACACTTATCAAATAATGATACTTATATAAGTCTTTCAAAAGACCCTAAAAATGAAACTCATCCCTAATTATAACCAAGGAAGGCCAAGACACATTTTAATTTTTATCGTCTTTTGAAATAATTTAACATTATTTAGTGGTTCATTGTACACCAATTTATCAATACTCCTTACACTTAAAAAATTCAATTTCTATAGAATTTTTTGGTTCAACATTTTATGGATCATGCTTTTTTTATTAATGATAGAATAATGCTTAAATTGTATAGGGTCATAAAAAACAAATAAGAATTAGAAGAACGTTGCGTGACAGGAGAAGCGACTAAATCATTAAGAAAATGTGAGTTTTTTTACATGAATATTTCAACGCTTGTTTTATACTCCATTGTGGAACATTATTCGTCCTAAGATGCATTTCAGATGACCGTGGGAGGCCCTTTGGTTAACGGTAAAGGGATTGAGTCGTTGTTACGCCGTTCGGGGTTCAAGTGATGCAATCCAGGTGGAAGAAAAATAACGAAGCCCTGGGTCTCTAGGGCGATGCACTCTGACTCATGGGTTGTCCCATGGAAAGGCTTAAATTACCTACACTACACTATAAGGATGTCCGGGTGACGGCTGTAAACCAAGAATGAAAGGGCGTAAATCATTTCGTTGTAAAATGCAATTCTCAGGAGCCCAAAATCATTAAAAATCTTAAATTATAAATTTTATTTTACAGACATAAAAAGTAAAATATCACGTTGCTCTCGACGAGAAAGTAAAATTTAATTTTTGGGATCGAAATCTGTCTTGATCGAGTCCCATTTGCAACTAAGACTATAGTTATGTTTTTTTGAAAATTTATTACACAATTGCTTATGATTTAATTTTTTTTATTACAAATAATTACATAGAATGCCAAAATATATAAATATATTAATATTCAAACATATCATAAATGGCGTTGAGAAAAGGGCCCCGCAAATTTCACTGCTGCTGGCGTTGGTAATTAATCTGGATTGGCGAATCAAAAATTAAAAAATTGAACGGTTTAATAATCAGAAAATATGCCGCTGTCTCGCGTAGTAAATTTATCTATTTAAAAAGAAGAAAAAATATTTTTATAGTTAAAAGAAAAATGTTCACCAACGATTTGTCACGTCTACTTAATGAAATAACAGGTCAGTTTTTGTTTTGGTGATATTTTATTGTGATGAGTTCACAGTTCTTAGACCTTTTATTCTGTAATAATTCTTCTTAACTTCCACAATTTTACAGCATATATAATCTTTCTTAGGGTAGCTTAAAAAAAATTTTCCTGTATAGTTTTTTATGAATTCAGCTATTCAGACCGTTTTTACAGCTTTCACACCGTTTGTTACCACAATGTTCAGCGGTTACACGTTGCAAATTTTTTAAGTTCTTCCCTTTGTATTTTTATAGAAAAATTTTTTGTACAGTTTTTATTTTGTGTAAATTTAGTTATTTAGACCAATTTTATAGTTTCACATATACAATTCATTTATATCGTTTTACCACAATGTTTATCCGTCACACGTGCAATTTTTTAAGTTTCTCCCCTTAGTATTTTTACAGAAAAACTTTTGTACAGGTTTCATTTCTTTTGCAAATTTAGTTATTTAAACCAAGTTTATAGTTTCACGCTTGCAATTCTTTTATATCATTTTTTACCAAAATTTTCATCCGTCACACGTGCAATTTTTTAAGTTTCTCCCCTTAGTATTTTTACAGGAAAATTTTTGTACAGTTTTCATTTTGTTGGCAAATTTAGTTATTTAGACCAATTTTATAGTTTCACACTTTCAGTTCTTTTATATCATTTTTTACCACAATGTTCATCGGTCACACGTGCATTTTTTTTAAGTTTCTTCCTTTGTATTTTTTATAGAAATAAATTCTCACTGATGAGGACTTCAATCTGAGTCGAAACGTTTGAAAACATGAAACTTTGAGTTATATTTTTTCTGGACCCTAAAGCCAACTAATAACATCAAAAATATTTGAATATTAATACTAAGGGTCGATATAAGTCCTGTTCATTATTAAAAAAGTCGAAAAATCTCGATTTTTTGGTTTTCTTATTAATAAAAAACATAAATTATTATTAAAAGATTATATAATTTTACTACGGGACGGAGCCACTAATAAGTATAAGATTGTATTAAATTTTGAGAAAGAATGGTTCATTATTTTTTTTTATTCCTTACGCCCCATAAAAAAATCCTTTTTAGAAAAATGTGTTTAAAGTTTTAAGTATGAAAATCTTATATAAATTCAGACTTACGTTTAATCTGCGATTCCAGCTCCATGAAACACACCTTGTGAGGGGATTATTAAAATTATATACTTTTATAAAATAAAAAAATTTAATTTCTTGAGCATTTTACTGTATAATACCACTTTAAACCAAATTTCAAAAATCTACAGTATTTTAAATCTTGAAAAACATTAATAATCAAATTCCATTTTTCAGTCGAATTTTCCTAGATGCGAAAAATCTTTAATTAATAAAAAACGTAATTGAAAATCAAAAATAAAACCATGCTACATACGTAAACATGTCAAAATTCAAAATTGTTTGCCTATGTAAAAGAGGTCTATAAATTATTCTTGTGACATATTTCTTGATCAAATCAAATTAACAAAGTTACAATACTCAAAAACGATGTACCAAAAAAAAATTCTTGTCCTAAGAGAAATCTATAAATTTAATTTAGATTAATTATTTTATATCTCGCATGGTTTTGCTGAAAATATAATTGTTTATTTTTAATAAAATTTTCAGCGTCAAAAACAAAAACTATTTATTTTTAATCAAAAATTGTCTGAAGTGAATTTGTAGATCTTCTGAAGGTTTGTAACTATGTTCTTTTTTTGGAATTTTACGTACTTCTGCTTAAATAGAGAGTTTTTTATTTCTAATAATATTTTTTATTAATAAATAAAAGATATAACTCACATGAAAAAATTTTCATGAGCAAATTTGTAGATCTTTTTGAAAGAAACAAGTTTGTTTATTAACATTTTTTCCGTGTCTCACATATTTTGGTGGAAAAATTGAATTTTTTGATTTCTAGAAAAACATTTTTTTAATAAAAAAAAAGATATAACATCTTTGGAAAGTTATCATAAGCACATTTGTAGATCGCTTTAAAACAAAAAATTTTGTTTCTCAACAGTTTTTCCGTCTCTCGTATATTTTGGTGGAAAAATTGAATATTTGATTTTTAGAAAAATATTTTTCATTGAAAAACAAGATATAGCATCTATAGAAAAATTGTCATGAGCAAATTTGTAGATCTCTTCGAAACAAACAATTTTGTTTCGTATCCCAGATAGATTTGGTACAAAATGGAATTCTTCATTATTGAGAGCGTTTTTGACGATTAGAACGAAAACTACGTCTCCAATTAAAAAATGATCTGAAGTAAATTTGTATATCTTCTTGAGATGAACAAAATTGTCCCGACTTTTTTTTCGCCAAAGACCAAAGTTATAGATCTTTTTAGAATAATCAATTTTTATCTAACAATTTTCCACATCTCGTATATTTTGGCGGGAAAATTGAATTTTTTTCTATGTATTTTTTAATAATTTTATAAATGTAAAATTGAGTTTATTCGAAAACAACGAGAAGTGCTTGATTTCTAATATTACAAAAAATGATGATTTTATAATAGTAATTGAGAAAAAATAGGATAAAAGAATAAAACCCAAACACATTGCATTCATAAGATAGAATTTTGGAAAAGTTCATTTAATTTTATGAAAACAATTGTGCATAAATAATTACATAATTAATATATTTGCTATTCGATCATAACAATCATATAGTTGAAGTAAAATTTACGTGAATAACTGGAATCAGTTCAACTTCTTTTTCGCTTGTTTGCGTGATGTAAAAGTATATTGGGAAAAAAGAGTTATTGATCAGAAATCCATAAGTTTAATATTATTGTTTCTGCAAGTGATTGGCAAATAAAATCTCGTGAGCAAGATTCAGCCAATTTACAGTTGCATTTTAATAGTAGAGGAAACGGTAAAACTTCCGTGCTTACCTCAAATGTATTCTCACTCGTGTGATTATGTATCACATAAAGACGATTATATCTATATATGTGTAATGTGTACGAGTAACTACTTTCGATTTTCCAAAACGCATTCCTGAGTTGGACATTTAACGTACGCTGTATTAAAACAAATATTTTAACGTGTCAAATGTGGACCTTATTAACCTTAATAATTTAAAATATTCTAACGTTAAACGGATCAAATTTGGGCCTTATTTATCCATTTTAGTAAAAATATTGATTTATTTTTTGAGAAAGAGATAATATTTTCATTCAAAAGAAAAATACGTGTTAATTAACACACAATAGAATCTATATGAGTGATTCCAGACACAGTACACAATTTAATGTCCCTGGCATTTGAAAAGAATGGGTTCCGCTTATGAATATGAATTTCCTCTGAATGAGTGATTTCAATGCCTATAAATAATAACCAGTGTTCAATGAAAAAAAAAAAATTCGACGATACAGACAAAATTGTGGTTCCTTGACCTATATTATATTAGAGATTTACCGAAAACCAAGGTTTGCTTGTATTAGTTCAGCCTGTATGTGTATTCCAAACATATGAATTACTATTGCAGCAATATTTTTGATTAACTATCAAATATATTTTGTTCAATTACTTAAAAACATTCAGCTATATTCATATGGCTGATAAATCCCAAGCATTTCTTTCAGTGTTCATGGTTATACCTTATATTATATATTTTTTTTGAAACTGGCATGTCACTGGTGCAGTTTCCAAAACGAAAGTTGATTTTAAAATAATAAAGCCAAAGAAATGACAAGATTACTTTTTATGTCTTTATATTGCCCAATTTATTGTGTCTAAGGAAATTAAAATATATTGAACTTGAAAGGGTTTGAATTGTTTTTTTAATACTTGTTGAATACTGTCCCTAGATTTGCTAATCATTTAAAGGTAATTACTCTCGCAAATATTTGACACTAATTGCTTAATCCTTGATCTTAATTGGAATTAATTAACTGTATTATGATGTATATGCAGCATTAATATAGTAAACATTCATAACTTCTTGTTAAATTTCCGCATATTTTTCCTCAAATTAAACAACAGTGTTGACGCGTTTAACATTTTTTTTAAATAATTCAAAAAAATTCCTGTTCAATTTTTATTCATTTAGATAAATTTTTTTTGAAAATTGTATTTTTGTTACAGATTTTAGGTAATTTTTATAAATTATCTTGATTTGTTCAATCATTTTGTATCCGATTTTTTTTATTTCATAGCACCCTAATTGAATATACTATCATTATTCCATATAAACATTATTCAATAAAAAATATATATACACATGTGTATATATTTTAATAATGTTTGTTATTTTAATAATGTTTGTTATTTTAATATACACGGTGACCCATTTTAATCTATAATCCCAAATATCTTCTAAAATACTTTATCTACAAAAAAATGGTGCGGATAAAGGTTGACCAGGACCGAGGGGGACATTTGACTGTACCATCAATTTTGACCTTGCGGTCAATTGTCAAGGTCAAATGGAAGTAAGACCCTTTTCTTAAATGAGAAAGCCTATTTTTGACTGCGGATTTGAAAACAGCGGGAAATTTCACGTCAAAAATGACCTGTGGAAAAATGGTTTTTGTGAACTTGGAAAGGTAAAAAATTAAGGTCAAATGTCTGAGAAACGACCAGATGCCCTTTTTCTGAATTGTCTTGGTTTTTCGAGATAAGCAAACGTTCAAGATGCTTTACAAAAGTCGATGAAATTTTAAGGTGTACATCACCTTGACCATCATGACCTTCAGGTCAATTTTCATGGTGACTTGAAGGTCAAGACGATTTTTCTTAGATTGAACTCTGTGCCCGGATAAATTTTTTTTGTAGACTTCAGGCTGTGGATTGTTATCACAATAACCCCCCCCCCCCCCATCCCTCCCAACAAACCCAGACAGTAACAATCATTTCGGATAAGATGTAAAGACTGTGACTATGTAGTTACAAAAGTGACAATCTTGACAATATCACTTCTCCGTGACTAGTTACAAAAAAAAAAGACACTTTGTCCTTACCTTTAGCGTTACCCAGAAACAACGGTGTGGACTTAAGACTTAAAGACTTATTAATTTTTAGAAAAAACGTTATCTTAAACTTGGTTTATTAGTAACTTTTGCAAAAAAAATTTTACACAAAAGTAATACTTTCTCATATGGTAAGTATGTAAAAATTCCGTAAGATGCTAAAACAATTCATTCATACGAACAGGTAAAAACTTTATTATTGTCAAAATACGAGCTCTAAATTAACTGTTATTGGTTTTAGATAAAAGTAGCCAAAAAATTTGAGAGATGTCAATTTGTTTACAAAGTGAAAAAAAATTTGAAAAAATTCTATTAACAATTATAGTTGATGCGTTGAAAGTCTCGAGTATTATATAGCGCATAATGCATTTCAAGAACTTTCTACACGTGTGTTTTTTTTCAAGTTTGCTCATTCCGAGATGATTGTTTCTCTTCCTGGTGTTCAGAGCATGCCATGGACTTCCCACGTCTTATATGAGAAATACGTATTGATGATTTCATATACTTTTGAATATCCCTCGTGCAAGTATTGAATTGGATTATGTTCCCTGCGAGTTTGCACCATTCCAAAATCTATTTTCGGAGCAATCCCTATCATTTCCCGCTATTCCGAAGTAACATGTAAAACCGAATCCATCCGTCCATTCTGAAGAATTTTAAATTATATCAATCCGAAGTCTATCGGAACCGAATTTTCAAACCGAATCCATCTCAATCCGTCGATTCTAGAGAAGTTCAAACCAAATCTATACGATTAACTTTTCCAGCTGAGACAATCCGTCCAATCCGAAGAAGTTCAAACATAATTTATGTAAACCAATTTTTTAATCCGAAACCAACTTTATAATCCATCTTAATCCGCCCATACTCAGAAAAAGGATTTGATTGAACGAAAAAAATATTCTGTTTGAAAGGATTTTTTTAATTCAAACAAAAGATTTATTTGAATTAAATAACATTTGTTTGATTCAAATAAATTTTACTTAAAAACAAACAAATTATTGCATCCGATCAAGATGTTTTGAAGTTCGAAAAAAAATTGAATTTCAGAATTTTTTTGGAATGATCCCGTTTGGAATTTTTTCTACTGAGTTCAGACTGAGTCAAATTAAAATGAATAGGATTTCTCTGAATATTTGATTAAATTTTCATCGGCAGGGATTGGTTTGGAAACAGATTTCGGAATAAGGCGGAATGAAGAAGTGGATAGAAATTTTTCCAATCAGAATGTTACACGAGGGATGTCTCTAAATTATACCAAAGGGATCAGCAAATATTGACTTCCGCATCCTGAAATTATCATTCCGTGATTCGCTCATAAATTAATTTTCATTTTTGCATTACAATCATTCTTTAATTTGAAAAATATGTGGTTAATGTAAGTTGATAATACTGTTATTTCAAAAAATAATTTCTAAAATTCAATAAAATCTCAAAAATACACTAAGCTGTTTCACCTGGTGATTTCAATGTCTGATTTTAATGAAGAGAAACAGAATTTCTTGCTGATTTTTGTTGAAGATAATCTTTTTCATGGCACCAATGTCTTGAGCAATGTTTTTTGCATATAAATTAAAATTAATATTAAATTTATATCCAGAAAAAAATAATAGTTGAAAATGAATTGCATCAAGCTTAAACTGAACCGCTTTGGTTCATTTTTAGCTTGAATCCAGTTCCTTTTAAACTTATAGTTCATTTAGAACTCTTATTTTTTTCTGCGTATCAATTGATTCAAATCTGGCAAAAAATACCATAGTCCTTGACGTTTACTGAAAGGAATTAGCTTAATAGTCAGCAATATAACTTTAAAATATTAGTGAATTTGTATCAGTATAATATATTCTTTTATGTGCCTCAGCCGCGGAAACTCGTTTTTCCGTTACAGCTGAGAGTAAAGCAATGTTGTATATTCCGTTACAGAGGAATACAATGTAGAAATTGAACTGCGCATGCGCATTATAGTCTTACAGCGGAACGCAATCTATTTCTTATTCTTCTTCTTCTCACTTCTTCTTCGTACAGCGTTAGCACTGACTACTACACAAGACCGATAAAATCAAAATGGCCGGGACTAGTCGCCAATTTGCGCCCGCTTCGTACAACTAGCGCAGCAAACAACTACAATAAGTACTAGATTAGATTCCAATGTACGCATAAAAACTCGTATCCGCACCACAGTCACATAAAATAGAATATGTGCCAATGCACACAATTCGGGACATTGCGAGACTCGCGACAATGCTCGCAGGACTGATCGCGCCTCGGATTCGTCTCGGCTTTGCCTCACCTACGCTTCGACTACGCCTTGGCTTCGATCTCCTGCGAGCATTGTCGCACAGTCAAGCAATCACCCTCATTATGTGCCTAGACACATAATATACTATTGTGTGCGGAAATCTCGAGTTTTGAGCCGAATGAGCGTAATTTGCGTAAACTTTTGATGTACTTCATGAATTTGAAGAAATCTGTAGCTGAGGCGCATCGATTGCTTGTAGAAACATATGGCAAGGCTGCCTTAAATGAGAGTTGTCGTGAGTGGTTTCAAAAGTTTAAGAACGGTGAATTTGACATCGAAGACAAAAAACGTAGCGGAAAGCCGAAAGTGTACGAAGACGCGGAATTAGAAGCATTATTAGATCAAGATTCGTGCCAAACGCAAGAAAAACTAGCACGTACATTAGGAGTGACTCAACAAGAAATTTCACATCCTTTAATAATACCATCTGATCAAATTTGACCCGGACTGGTTAAAAAAACATTTTTATGTATTTTAATACAAATCTTTATTATCGTCTTAAAAATAGGCTCCTGAGCCAATATAAGCATGCCAACGGTTAATCCAATTTTCCATACACTTCTTACAGGCCTCGGCCGGTATGGCCTTTAGTCCCTTCAGCGAATTTCTTTTTATGTTCTCAATCGACTTATGCCGCATTCCCCGGAGCGGATATTTGAGTTTTGGAAACAGGAAAAAGCCACAGGGAGCCAAATCTGGCGAATACGGTAGCTGCGCAATGACTTTTGTTTCGTGTTTAGCCAAAAATTCAGTCACAATCAGGCTGGAATGTCTACTCAACGTTCTTTTTGCAAAAAATTCAGGTCTTTCGGTACGAGTGGCGGCGACGCGCTTCATACCCAAAACATTGAACCACAATGTGTTAAGTCGATCCATAAGAGATGTTGAGAGCCTCTGATACCTCTCTAATGCCAACACGACGATTTTCGAGCACAATTTTCTTCACTTTTTCGATGTTATCGTTAACAGAGGTGGATGGACAACTCGCATGAGGCAAGTTTTCTACGACCTCTCGACCCGCACTGAATGCTTTATGCCACTCAAATACTTGCGTTCTCGATAGAGTAGACTCCCCAAAACACTTCTGAAATATTTTTAATGATTCTGTAGCCGTAATTCCATTGGAAACACAATATTTTGAGCAAACTCGTTGTTCAGTTTTTTTTCTATAGTAAAAATCGCCAGACAAACTTTTCCCGTCGAAACCAATGGCTGCCAAACACACACTAATGGACGTCTCCCGCTCAAACTTCACACGACTGTCAAGGAAGGTATTTCCAATCTAGAAAAAAAACTTTTTTGTAAAACAGGCACTAAAGTAGTACTTCGAGCCCCTGTAGAACGCTCCATTTACGATCAGCATGTTCATATTGTATCTGTTTTCTTCCTGAAGGGGAGGTTCTACACTTTAGCGGGAAAATCGGACCTATTTTTCGGAAATGAATTGCAAAGGATCTGCTAAAGATATCAACACAATTTTTTTTCTATTTAAAGATACATCTTTTCACTTTAAATCTGTATTTTTGCAACTTTTCAAACATGAATTCCGCGACCTTGGAACGTCTTTGAACTTGTCGCTACCAAAAACAACATGGGTGTCATTGTTGTATCACTTCGACCAGTTGGGTTATCTGAAATCAAAAAAATGAAATATTTTTTGATTAAGGCCGGTATTGGCTATGATCCACCACCTTTCGTACCATATTTATCAATATTATTGTTATAACATGTTCCTATTCCACCGAGTCGTAATTGGACACTCAATACAGTCAAGTCTCGTTTATCTCAAGTCGGGTGTCTCGTGTATTTCAAGTTTCACGCTCCTTTCCACGCCCCACTATTTCACTGACACGTGACGCTCTGAGGAGTGCTTGGAAGAAGTGAGAAGAGTGGGGGCGAGGTGAATTCAGTCGGTATGTCAACTGAGGCAGTGGTGGGGACCCCTCGCGACTTGAAATAAACAAGGCTCTCGTTTCGAGATGCTTGAAATAAACCAGATGTATGTATGTATTTTGCCAAAAATATCGTGTGTGCCACGGAGGGCGGCCATTTTGGGACTCGACCGATATATTTAGTCCTCGCCCCAAAAGACCTATCTTACCTCCTAGAAACACAATATACTATTTATCGTTTCGGTTTACGCGCGCGGTTTAACTGGATCAATGCGGGTCAAATTTGATCAGATGGTAAATGCCCAATTTTTTATAAAAAACGACGGAAACTTATTTGTACGCCTGATATATTTATTTTTACCCAAAGTCAATAAGAAGCGAGAATATAGCAACAAAACTAGTTTTATTTACCATAGCGATAGGAGGAAATACTTTTTTCTCATGCATGCACAGAAATGGGCACTTTTTTTGCCTGAAACGTGAGAACCAAATCCCCTTTTTGGGGTACACACGAAAAATGCGGGAGTTATTAATCATTCCCTTGGGAATTATCAATAACTCCCACATATGGGGGAACAATTACGTGATTTGTGTTAGCACCGTGATTTTTTCGTCATTTTTTGCAGCATCAAGTGTCGTGCATTTTTCGTGTGTACCCCGAAAAGGGGATTTTCTTCCTGTGTTTCAGGCAAAAAAGTGTCCATTTCTGTGCATGCATGAGAAAAAACAAAGTATGCTACACTAGAGGAACAAGATGATTCTCACTCGTATTTTTGCTAATTACCAATGAGAGTTGCAAAGATTAATATATTTGATGGCAAATTGAAACTAGAAATAAGTGATACACATATAAATAAAAAATAAAACTATCAATGTAAGAATTGATCTTTTGAATAATATTAATTGCAAAATAGTTTAGAGAAATTACCATTGTCAATAGTAATGAACATAGTAATGTACATTGCCAAAATTCCCATTGGAGATAGTAAATGTACTGCCGAGTGATGTCAGATACGCTGAACGTTTCCAATATTATCCGAGAATCGCTCCACGTGCTTGGTATGATTATTTGTCGGTACCCGATATAGTAATATATCTTTTTACATTTGAATGTGGCGGCTTTCTAACTTACGATTTTTTCTAGAAGAGAGACTACCGAGATTCTTCTCACAAATCGTAAAAGTTTTCACAGTTCAGTATATAATGAAGTTGCTACATTGTAATTGTCATATCACTGCGATGCGTTTATGAATGTGTGTACGTTACGCGGTTAGGTTTAGTTACGTTAAATTAGTATTTGAGCATGCATTGGAATCTTTACTATTTATATTGATACGTTTATACGTGTATTTGTATGTAAATATTTAACTATGTTTATGAATACTCTCTCTATGTAGCTCACTATCTTTAAAAGGCTATGGTAATTCGGTTAGACAGAAAATGCGACTTTACTATTGTCTTTTGTAAACTCAACATTCTTTTTTAGGAAGTAATGAAACATTTATTGGGTTTACTTCAATATAATTAGTTCGATGTGACGATCACGATTTTACTATTTCAGGAAATGAAACTTGCTTTTTTTTTTTAGCATAAGTACAATTATTTCACTATTTCCACCAATATTATTAGTAACTCCATAGTTTAATATTCAAAATAAAAATTTCTAAAAATCTGACGTTATATCCTCGTTTCCTATTCACTTTTAGTAAAAATAAATATAAAAGTACTAAATTTTACAATGAAGAATTTCTCCGCGCAGTTTTTTAGTATTATAATTTATATTCAAAGAATTTGAAAATCTTTCTGTTGAAAAAAAGACGCTTTCGACTGCGCTGGGATTCGATCCCAGGTCACGTATCCTATCTGATACGCGACTAGTGAACGTCCGATAATGTATGCAGTGACAAAAATTTCAAACACACCTAATTAATTATAATTTATTATTATTATAATCGTTATATAATGTTTTGCATGAAAATGAAAAATTTCCATCCAACTATTTTACAATTTTTCAATAAGGTCGTATAGGCTTGCAATTAAGTGTTTAAGCAACCATGTATGTAACTGTGAATCAATAACATAAAATTGAATGTGGATGATATTATATAAAAGATTATTACATCCTTATCACATATGAGAAGGTATGATTTTTTTTTTTCGTTTACGGATTTACCATCATTTTACAGAACTGTTTTTAGAAATTTCTACTACATGTACTGGTCCAAAAGAAAGGGAAAACATTGTTGTCAGTATTAGATTTTTCAAAACTGCTCCACGAATTTTATACCCTGCGCACTAAAATTTACGTTACATTATCTCGGTATTCATGTTTTACAGAACCCTTTAGTACGTTTTCATAATATTTATGGTTCATAATATCGTACAATCTATATTGTTTTTGCTTTTACTAAAATGCTCCTCATATCCGCTATTCTTGAACCTGTTATGTAAAATTTAATGGACTTTTTTTCCGTGTTCTACCGCCGCGTCGGGTAGCTTCTTGTCGACTACAGATTAGAGCTCAGGTGTGCGTGGATAGTGCGCACACGTTTTCACTTTCGCATCTCCTTGTACCTCGAATGGATGCTGGGTACAGTCGAGACGATAAGTGAAAGTTGCTAGACCGCTTGAGTTACGACAATACTGAAAATCGGTAGTATCATTTTTCGGCTGTCGTTATTCATCGCATCCTAATAGATTCTAGTTACATAAGACCCACGTAATGGAATCGACCCATTCCCGAAATATCCGACTCATTAAGCCTCAAATTCATGGGACGTGTATCATACTAAATTTAAAGAGCCATGAATACAGTCAATTCTTAGACTTGTTATAAAGATAGTATATTATGCAACTTGGTAGAAAAAAGTTTATTTTGCAAGTGTGACAATGACAGGAGTAAGAATTTTTTTTCTACTATCGGGTCTAAAGTGCATTTTATTTAGCCCTGTAAAGCAAAAATAGTATATTGTGTATCTAGGAGGTAAGATAGGTCTTTTGGGGCGAGGACCGATGTTATAACAATAATATTGATAATTATGGTACGAAATGAGGTGGAAAGCGTTGTAAGGGCGGGGGTGGGGTGCAGGGGGCAAAGTCCCTGCCGGAGGGGTTCGGGGGGCTGCGCCCCCTGCATTTCCAGAAACAAATTTGATTGGGGAAATATAATCCATTTCTCGCAACTGTCCAGAGGACGTAAGGAACAAAAGTAGGACATAAGGAACGAAAGTAGGATTTAAGGAACAAAACAGATACAATATAAACATGCTGGTCGTAAATGGACGTCTTTACAGCCGCTCTACAGGGGCTCGAAGTACTACTTTAGTGCCTGTTTTGCAAAAAATTTATTTTACTCGTGTGATTGTTATCCTCGCTTTGCTCGTGCATCAAACTTATCACTCGCAAAATAAATTTTTTCCCCTAGTTGCACAATATACTGTTCCTGCGATACATACGATTTTGTTGCCACTTGAGGGTCAAGAAAAGGAATTTTTCTACTACGGGTCATAAAGTGCATTTTATTTCCCTCCACGAGGAAAACCAATCCCCCTCCCCACAGGTAGAAAAAGATCGTGTGGAGCACGGGAAAATAATTTATTTTTCCTATTTGCATGATATAATATTGTTTGCATATAGTAAATTTTAAAATATATACGTTTATAAATAATGAAAAAGAGCGGGTAATTGTGAATATTTATAGAGAGTAAGGCGCCTGATTCTGATTCAGAACCCGAAATAAATATGTAATTTAGAGATTATTTCATAAGTTATAAAAGGATTTTCTCTTATTCCATTTTTGTTCAGGACTTAATTTATTATTCACGGCCCAAAGTGCTTTCTGACTGAAGAAAGAATAATAATTCTAAAAGTTTTAACTCCAGTTAAAAATGTTATAAATTCTAGTAAACACTTTTCGGTTGTTTTGATCTTTTATTCCAGTTAATGTAATACAATTTTTTAGTTGATATCACCGTAATTTTTCTAGTAAACATTTCCTCGTTACATTCATAGTTTTATATTCTGGTAAATTTAACTAATTTAGTCCGTTCAACATTACGATATTTCTAGTTAAAACTAAAATTTCCCGGTTGAATGCTAACATAACCTTAAAATAAATAATGATTTAAAGACATGGGAATTATAATTTTCAAAATGAAAAAATATATATTTATTTGTTGAATTATTTTATTTTGTTTATATTATTATTAAAAATATACATTTGAATACATATAGATCTACAATCTACGAAGTGTACCTTTGGATTTTTCCTTCAAGTTATCTAACTTCCACTCACTTAACACCTTGTGCACTTCATACTCCATTTCTTTGAAACTTTGTGAACATAATTCGAGACAAGACGCGAGATCTATAAGATTCCTTTGCACTCTACCTTGTTTTCTTCTCGAGAGTCAAAATGCCGAGGCTTGCATGGCATGCATACAGTCCGCGCTCTCTATAGGGCCGTTTCGGGTGATTAGGGGAAGTGTTTTCTTAGAAAAAGCCTTCCCCCTCTGCTGGCCATAGCGAGCGCGCTCGAATCACTTTTTAACTTCCTAAATAGGGCCACTCGAAATTATCAAACATAATAGTATAATAGTTGCATACAAATCCATCTAAAGTATTAAATCAAAAAATCTAACCTTACATTTTTTACATTTTGTTTTTTTTTTTTTTAATTTTCAATAAAGTGCAATGAAATGTATAGTAATTAAATAATTTGTGGATTCTGTTACATAAATTTATAATTATCATTTTGAATTTGCAAAGTTGAAATTCAATTTAAAAATTAGAAATCTGAAATCGTGAACAACATTTGAGCCCCTGGCAGTAAAAAGTAGACAAGTCCTATGTGGCTTATTTAAATGTAGTCGGAGATTGTTTTTCTAATTTTTGATTGTGAAGGAATCAACCTTCGTAGTTTATGAAGGTTGTTAATATGTTAAGTATGAATTTTCAATATGTTTACAAAATTACGATTATATTTTTTCATCAAATCTATTGATAATGGCGAAATAAATATAAATTAGAATGAAATTATAATCATATAAACTATTAATATATTATATTAACAGTAAAGATAATATATTCATAGTTAATAATATATATATTATTACTGTTGATATAATTTATTAATAATCCAAGAGGAAATGGTCACTCGGAGCAAAAATTATTCGTTTATTGAGTGACCATTTCCTTTTTAATTAACAAAGATAACGGAGCATTTACATTCAAAAATTTATTAATAGTTAATATGATTACAATTTTATTATAATTTACATTTATTTTGAGATAATCAACTTTATGTATATTTGATATATTCTTCTCCTAATGTATTGATCGTGCGGCCCTATTGAGAATGCTGGAAATTAAATTCAGCAGTGCACATGGTGGGGGAAGCTTCGAGTAAAGATTAGGGATAGAGGCCCTATTGAGAGCGCGGAATGTATAGCCAAAAACGAAAAGGCGCCAGATTGTGTAGACAGTAACGCTGCCAACGACGTATCTTGAAACTACTTTTACTATGTTTTCCTGTAACGTTAACTGGAATAATAATATGAGAATATATGTATATAATCAGAATTTTCTAACCATAATAAGTAAACAATTTTTCTGGTGAAATTAACTAAAAGTTTAGTCATTTTTACCGAAAATTTCTTAAACGATTAGCTTTAGTGAATTTAACCGAACCATTTTTCTGAGTGCGCTTTAGAATTTGATGATGCGTTCCCAAATAGTTTAGTAATTTTAGACAAATACTTTTCTCCGTGTACTGAAATATCTTCTTAAATTTCAAATTAATCAGTTAAATAATTTTCAGTATTTGAGGCCTAGAATTTGAGAATAATGTAACGGAATTTGTTTGTAGCGCCTGTAACTGAATGGTATTCGTTTTATAATACATTTTTTTGTTCTGCTAGCGGAAGCAATGACGGAAGTAATCACTTCTAAACGCATCTCTTCCTTTTCCGGTATTCTCTCCTTTTGAGACATTATTATGTCAAAGTCCTTGTTTCTTGATTAAAGTAAATTCTAAATCGAGTGACTCTCTAGCTAGACCTTACTTGGAGAAATTAATACCACATTTAGATTTGTGAATGTAAAAACACAAACTAGCTTTTATATAAAGTATATAAAGTCACTATGCATAAATCGATAAATGAAGTCTTCAAGTTTTAATTTAAAAATAAGAATTTCCTATCCTCATAGAAAAATTTTAGATAAATTATTGTCAAATCCAATACTGATTTCTCGCTGTAAGTATTGGTTTTAGCAAAACTTTCTCCAATAATTCATTCAATACTTTTGTTTTATAAAATTTCATGTTTATTACATTTGGTAAAAGTTATTCTTTTTGTATGTTTTTACTATGTTACTTATTTAAAGTATTGAAGGAATCAATACACACTACGCGAAATTATTATTAAATTTCCCAATACTTTATTTTTTACAAGGGTAATTCAAAGATTTGATTTTAATTATAAACAATATTTTTTTATGGGTTGAAGTTATAATTGCCTCATCAATTTATTATTGTAGAATTGTAAAATAAATTAAATTTAATCTATTTTTTGAAATTAAAATTTCTGTATTCAACTTATTTAGGTTTTTAAGTATTTCAAAAATTAAATCTCATCTGTAAGCGAATTATTAATTTTTTAAATAAAAATTTTCTATTTTATTTTATTGTTTATTAAAAATATATTTTTACAATATATAAATTTCTTCCTAATTCAACTAATACTCAAGTTTTTGCGATATACTTATGGAGGTATTTTATTGTTGCCCTTGACTCGATTGAAAAGGAGATTGAAGCTTGCGACACAAACGATAAACTGATCGACGCAACCACATTTCATATGTTATAACACACACGAAAATTTATGCAACATTGTATAGACCTAAATTTCCCAATTATATTAATAAGCTCGCTTTCTGTTTTGATAAATAAAAATTGGCGACAATCATTTTAGTGACCTTGCTAAAAACTTTAAATTCAATTCTAAAAGTAAAAAGTAATTAAAATTTTAATTAATTAATTTTAGTGAGAAATTCTGCTCTTGAAGGTATTTACAATCAAAATTGAAACTTGATTTCTTATTTTATTTCAATGAACAAACATTAATTACAGATATTTGGCAAATTTGATTTGAATTCCCATTTTTTTGCATAATAAATTTTTTTTGTATGGAGGATAAAAGTATGATATGAATAAAAAGTTATTTGGGATTATATTTTGTCCCTTGTTAAAAATAAGGTAGCTGGCCCTTCGAAAAGTAGAATCTTTTGTTCAGATTTGAAAGTCTAGAAGTCATTCAACTCTTGTTTATATTTTTTAGAATATGTGTGGACCAGAGTGCAGAGCAAGAGCGCCAGATACGTAGCATGCAAATTGAAATGGATAATCTCCATAGGCAATTAACGAGCTCGTCGATAGATCGTGAGAATGCAATTCAAGAGAACAGAAGACTCCAAGACGATTTAGCTGCTGTTACTTGCGAGGTTCGAAATCTTCAACGAGAACTTGATGCCTCTAGAGCAGAATCTTTTGACCTCAAGAGACAACTTCAAACTTACGTTAGTGAAGTCAGACGGGCCGAAGAACTTCTCAATAAGAAGGTTCAATTTTTAATTTTTTAATTTTATTTTACTGAGAAATGAATGAAAGAATTATAAAATTCAAAAAGTTTAAAAAACATTTTTCTAATTGCAGGTAGTTTGCATTTTTTTTTAAATACTGCCTGTTCAGATTAAATAAAATTTTAATTTAGATGATACATATTGCCGAAGAAAAAAATTTTAATGAAAATATATAAGTATATCTTGAGCTGATGTTTTTATAAGGATTAATATTATATAGAACTAAAAAGCCTTTTTTACTTTAATTATGTTTCTGTGAGCGTGCGAACGACAATAATTGAATTTCCGGTCAAGTCACTTGAGCATTTTAATGTTAGAAAAAGTTGCAGGTGTTGAAAAGATAGAAAAATAATATTTATACAGTACCGTTGGAAACAATGAGACCACTTTTTTAACAGGTTTTTTAAGTGTCTTAATTTTTATATGAGTTAAATGAAATTTTTTTCTTGTAATAGCAAAAAAGTTTATAAAATTCTGCATCTAGTTGGATTTTGTAAAAAAATATTGCAAAAAATGTAAAATAATTTTTTTTTCAAATGCTAATAATTTTGAAATTAAATAAGATGCTTAAATATTTTTAGTTCATTTTAGAGATAAATCATGGCAACATTTTAATAACCTATTGAGACAAATTTTGATAATTTCTTCTAGATATGCTACAAAAAGTATGATCATTCTTTCAAAAGATATCTATAGATTCTTAAACCAAAATCAAAGGATAATGTGATAGCATTTTACTTGCATAATTTATTCGCATCCTTCGTTTAGAACTAATGATTTTACTGTCACCCTGTAAATATAAATACACTCTACTTAAAAGCATTATACTTAAACATTATTGAATCAATAAGTTAAATTTACGTTTAGAAAGCAAATAAGTAATCATATTGTAGGTACTAAAGGAAACGATAAATATATAAGGATAAAATATTTTTCTAAATTTTAGGAAAATGAAAGGACAGAGATGCTGAATCATTTCCGAAGTTTGAGCTTGGAGGCAACAGTGCTGGAAAACAACAATCACAGTTTGGAATCTGAAGCTGCAGAAGCGAGAGGAGCTCTTCAGTTAGCTCAAGATCGTCTTATGGATCTTGAACGTCAAATAGCAGACAAAGATTGTTTGATAAGGGGCTACGAGACTCAGGTATTCTTGCGGAAAACTGTAAACTCTAAAAATATTGATTCATGACTGCCAATAAAATCGCAAATTTAAGTAAGCTTACAAATTTTGTATATATGGTACATATATGTACCGCCCTTTGATTAATGTGTATAGTTGACTCATTTCTGATACGGATTGATTGTGCGAACCAGTAAGGAAGAGTGATAATATTTTATTATTAATGATTATGTATTGGGCATTGAATATTTTTTTCCAGATTGCTGATTTAACTCAGAACGTCGCCAGTTTGGAGACTCAAATGCGACAACTAGAAGATCAAAAGGTGAGAGCAGAGTCAGATCTCAATGCAGTTAGGGATCTTTGTTTAAAGCTGGATCAGCAAAAGGATGGACTTATGCAACAGTTAGAACAAAATGAATCGTTAAAGTCGCAGGTAGAAGACTCCTTCATATTTATTTTATTCTTCTTTCAAAATCTTAAATAAAAGCATGTCAAAATAACAGTTGATTATATTTTGAATAATTAAGTTTATGTTATTTGAGTGTCAAATTAAAAAAGAGATGAAAAATATGAATGCCAAATTCATCTTTCAATTATTTTTTTTAGCAAAAACACAAAATGTCGGTTCTTCTTTTATCACATAAACATAACAGATTTTTTGACAAATTTATTGAACTTCAACTTGCCTTGAAATGCCTAAAGTCTAATATTTTGTCAATAGATGAATAAATTCAAATAATTAAAATAATTTTATATTCAAAATTTAATCGGTTTTTATGTTCCTTGTTAAGCAGTTATTTATATAATACATAATTGAATTTAAAAATAGTTCAGCATGTAATTTATCATCTAAAATGTAATTATGTCAGATGAATATGTGTGGACTGTAAATTATAATTCATTCAAATATTAAGAATTTCGGAATCTTTTTGAAATTTAGTTTAAAAATTTCCATTTTTCAGCTTGAATCGCAATTGTCGCGTCTGAAGACAGACAATTCGATGGTGCAGGAGCAGATGAACAGAGATAATGCAGCTATCGAGCGATTAGAAGAGCTATTAGATCAAGCAAGACAAGAATCGATAAATACCCAAACATCCAATCAGGAATTGCAAAATGAGGTCTCAAGACTTAAACAGAAAATTTCTGATTTACAAAACAAATTGTAAGAATTGAAAATCGAACTCTATTTGATTTTAGCTAAACTAGATATGAATTAGGATAATTTAGATTATTGTGGTTTTCAGGTCAGATGAATCAGCTGAACTCAGAAGCTATCAGAAGCAAGCTGCAGAATACAATAAACAAATAAGCGAACTTCGAAGGCAGGTGACAAATGAGCGTTTTGATCGAGCGAAGACAGTAGAAGAAAGTCGGAGGTAAGTTTGTCTATTTTAATTTTTCCTCTATATTTATAATCTATGAATTTTTCACTCCAATTAGTAAAGAAATGCACGCAGTCTGTTGTAATCGCTTCTCTCATGAAATCTTACCTCCAAATCCTCCAAACACTCCTCAAGAATCCTATCGTACGTTTCGGAGCAAACAATTTAGTCCCAGCACCTGTTGGAATCATTCAACAACCAGGTAGAGTCGAGTAAGGCCCTTAAAAACCAATTTTATATAACGCTTCAATTTAAAAGCATAAACAAATTTATTAAATAAAAGTAAATTATGGCGTTAAATTAATTTTGAAATGCAGAAACTTAAAATTTTGGTATTTTATTTTTCATTTTTTTGCTTCCAAACTTTAAAATTTTTAAATTTTGTTAATGCAAATTCATACCAACATTTTAGTTTCAGAAATGAATATTTTTTAATTTTGTAGTTTATATAATTCATGAACGTTTAATACTTATAGTCTTTTAATTTGGATTTCTTACAATTTTAACGTTTCTAAAGCCAATTGGTATGAATATTTTTAATTCAGGCGTCTTCAAATTTCAAGACTTTAATTTTTGAATTTCAAATAGATCGATTTAAAAATTTTCAGGCAATATCCTTAGAAAAAATCGATTATCTGAATTCAAGTTTCCTATTCGATTTTTATCACTGGATTGTGAATAATTTTACACCCTACCATTTTAAATAATCTCGCATGGATTAACAACTTTTTTTTAAATTTCTTAAAGTTTAGTCTCGCTGGAAACCTCGATTTAATCGATAATGTAAAGAGCAAAGTATAGCAAAGTATAAAATATTTTTTCCAAGACCTTATAATGATTTCAATTCAAAAATTCAACAATAAATAAGATTGAACTTGAATTTAGGAATTCGAAGTGGTTTTCAAGGATGATTGTAAGCAATTCATAGCTTGAAAATTTGCCAGGCAATCAGATTGGCTGAAGAAGCCGTACACCGCGATTCCGACGTGGATTCAACCCTCGAGTTCATTGACGACTCAATCCCCAAGTGAACGGATATGCAAATGCTCATCCGTGAAGTCTTTCGTTGGTAGTATCGCGACCATCAGATTATCACCCGCGTACGTCATTCCTTGTTCTGGATTACAATCCACGCAGACTGAAAGTACCCCTGGCTATAATCCATCCTCAAGTTCCGACTAACCTCAAATTTCCCGTCCTGAGATACGTCTTTTTTTGTTATTTGATCTCCTTTTCTGTTTTTACTCATATTGTACATGTTTATTTGTAAAATATATTTATTTTCCTATTAATCAGAAGTTGATATTTTTAAATGCAGACAGAAAGATCAGATTAATAAAATTTATAGTCATTACCAGTAGACCTTTGGAGTTACGAAATCATTAAACACCTTTTTTTATGAGGGACAAGCGTGACTCACCTGATTGAAAAAGGTTTTTATTAAATGACAGGGTGCACAGTCTTTCCCTTTTTTTCTGTGTTTCCCCTTTCCTTGTGACATTCCCCCTATTCTCGAAAATCTTCCCTTTTTTTCCCTTTTTTTATTAATAAATAATAAATAATAAACTCAATTTAGGTAAAACAAATAAATATATTCGTCTACGGCAAGGACCAATAAATGTTAAATGTATTTTTGCTAGATGTATAAATCAGTTTTCAAAGGATATTTCTGTTTCCCAACATTGTGGGCCAAAAAACCTTAAACGTACTTCGCTTAGATTCTCCAATACATATAACTTCCTTTAAAAGTTCAAGATGTTTATATTTCTTCAAGTTGTGAACCAACAAATGCTTTTATAAATCTATATTTCACATAGATTTATAAAATTCGTAGACTGAATTGAGAGAAACGTGTAGAAGTTAAATCTATTCTATGATGATTCTGTTCCTTTAGTCTACGATGTGAATAAAACAATAATTAATATGCTTTGTTTACATTTATAAAATTGACTGAATAGAACATTATAACTATATAGAGATTAATAAAAATATAACATTTCCTTAAAAAACCTTTTTTTCTTTTTTTCTACATGTAAAAATTAATTTTTAATCTTTCCCCTTTTTCGTGAAAAATCACGCTATTTCCCCCTTTTTGAGCTCATTTGACGCTGTGCACCCTATAATGATAAATCTTATTTTTGTGTATATAAATTAATATAATGGTGGCCAAAATGATTAACATGCTTCAGAGCAGAGTTGTTAAATCGAAATTACAAGTCATGCTCCGAATGCTCTCGGAGTACTCTAAAATCAGCTATGTCTTCCTGAAAGAATCTCAAAACTTTTTCGTTATGAGAAAATTGCTTCAAAGTGAAAAGGAGAAAGGTATTATTTTGTGGTTAGATTAGGTTTTACTAATGAAAGCAGAGATTTTTCGTGTCAATATTGTGTAGTACTTTTGCTCCATACATTGTAAGAAATCACAAATGCAATATGAATATTGTTGAAATTTGAAAAAGATCGAATGATTCGTCTACGTGAAGTTGAGTTCGGTACGAAGTCAGCGTAAAAGTTATGACAGCTCCCATTGTGGGATTTTCTGACAGATGCAAAGAAGTCATTGTACGGGTGAGTATTATCTAAAAGAGTTTCGTCGTAGGCAGCTGATTTGACAATAAAATCTGCTTCGTCATTACTGTGGCGATTACATTTTCAATTCATCATTTCACCCAACTTCCACTTCACCAACGAATTCTCCCAAAACAGTGAAAAAAATTTTATATGCATAAAATTGAAAACTGTGTCCTTCATGGTGCTTCAAGATCTTGGATATTTTATTCAATTGAATGTTCCCGTTGATACATTTGTTTCTTATGAAGAGTAGAGTCAGAGTTTATAATTTGAATTGATATTATGACCGACTACGTGAGCATCGCTCGTTGGGCTAAGTTTTGTTTCGACTTTGCAACTCTGCTAAAGGCCACAAGTAAGAAGAAGAGGAAGTGCTTCTTGTTTGCATGTTAAGTGCCCTAACTATCGTTTAGAGGTTGAGTTCTGATTCGTTATTTTTCACGAATTCTCGGGGATTTTTTGAAAAATTGGGCTAGTTAATGTTTTGAATTAGATAGTAATCATTCCCCAAAGAGTCATGCCAAACATCCCATATGGATATTGTGAAAATATTAGATGTCATGGAATTGAGATCTAGAGACATATGAAAATTGTACTGGGTTAGATGCAACCATTTAATAAAAAAAACCAAGAACTAATGAAAAAGATTCAACCATACTCATTGAGGGTTTCCTGATTAATATAAAAGTTTGCATTTATTCATATCTAATTAAATTCGATGCAGATTGTAAATAAATAAATTGTATTCATTTGAATGATTTCCAATACAAACCAGAAAATATATCATTGAAATGTTAGTCTCATTCACGCGATGATGTGGTAGAAACTGCTTCGCAACGATTCTAAATTCGAAATTCAATACTTTTCAATGAGATATTTTTTACTGGGCGTATAAATATATGTCAGTTTTTGGAATTTAAACAAAATATACTATCAATAATAAAATGTATGCATTACTATATTATTCCTGGTCTTGCATTCAAAGTCAAAAGTAATTTTTAGTAGTACTCGCGCTAGTAGTTTCCGTAACTTCTGATGGTAAACTAAAATGTTTAAAAGTTAAAAAGGCTAAAGATTACACGCAAAAAATATATTTGATGTTCTGTCATGTTTTATTTTAGATTAAGTTTCCAAAATTGGATTATTTAACCACGCTTGACCCTCCCTAAATGTGTTCAATTTTAGAAAGTATTAACGATAAGTATAGCACGATTTTCCTCGTGTACGAGTAAATTTTGTTACTTTTAAAATGAATTTGAATCTTTATAATTAAATGATATTTTAGAGCTACAAGAATTCTTAATAAAAAGCCGGTTTTTGTTTACAGGTCTCTAAATTCCACGCCAGACAGTTTTAATGTAGATTTACATGAGGTAATATAAATCTGCTCACTAAATCCTGCCTTCCTCAACTTAGATATTCTCAATTCACACCGGAAGCGAATCGAACATCTCCTCGCATTCCAGCATGGATGACAAATCGATTCGACAGGAGGACTCTCAAGTGCCCATGTAAAAGTACAGATTCAAGAAAATTCCAATACTTCACACATGAAAGTCAAAACGCTGTTTGTGTCTTCCGAATCCCAAAGGAAAATGAGCCGGAAATTAGTATTCAAATTATAGATATGACACCTGAAAGTGAATTCAAGAAAGAAGATCTCAAGCAAAAAGACGTAAAAGAAAAAGAATCTATACCAAAAGAATTGAAAGACGATGAATTGATAGGAAAAGAATTGAGAGACGATGAATTAGAGAACAACGAAATGAAGAATAGTAAAGCAAGGGAACAAAAATTGGATAAAAGCGGACAACAAAGCAAAGAATTAAGAACTCAAGAAGTAAAAGAAAAAGAAGCAAGAGTGACATTTTCAATTGAAGAGCAGAAAAGACCATCAAACGTAATTCCTCCGCTTCTGCAAGACTCAAGCGTTCAAACGATCGAAAGCGAAAAATGCTGTGAAAGCCTTGCTGAAAAAATGTTTGAAATGCTTCAAACTCTTGAAGATCAATCCCGAATTCGTCGAGAAGTCGCTTCCGGGTCAGATTTCCCTATTTTCGAACCAGATTTTTTAACTATGGAATCTCAAGATGTCCAAACTGATTATTTGGATCGAACATTTCCGAATTTGGAGCCAAAAGGTGTTCAGAGTAATGAAGCTTCAAGAAACCTACCGGTTACAAATAATAGTACAGATACCGTAAATTTAGATAGGACCACTTCCGGTTATAGTTCTTCTTCACATAAAACTTGGATCTCTCCTGAGCGTCTTTTACAGCCATTAGAAGAAGAAAGGAATTGTTTCTGTTGCGGATCAGATAGATCTTCTAAGACCGGAAAAAGTTCAAGTAGTTTTGAAAAATCTGGAAAAATGTTAAAGGAGAAGAATAATATTCAGAGAAAAAAAAAGAAAGATAATTCTCCAGATTTAAGTATTACGGGGCCCGAATTTGTACAAATGTTGTTGGAAATTGGAGAATATACTCGTAATTTGGAGAGGCAATTAGCGAAGATGAACAAGTCGATGAAAAATTGCAACAAAAGTTCAGTAACAAGACGTAGAAATGATTTGGAAGAAGAACCTAACAATTATGAGAGGAACACATTGTTTGCAAACAGAACTTCTGAGGAAGAGTTCCGAAATTTCGGCTCTAACGAACAGAAAAGGGAGACAAACACTTCAAGGGAAGGTGAGAAAATATTTTTTTTTCAAAAGATCTGTATAGTTTAATTCTATAATTGTAATATCTTTTTAAAATAAATTGCAATATAAAAATTGAAAATTGATTAATCCTATAAATTTTTCTTTAGTGTGGACTCTAAATAGCGAAAATATTCAGCCGGTGGGTAATTCTACGCCTAAGTCACCTGTGAGAAGTGAAGAACAATACTGGTTGTCACTACCTGATTACAGTGGCACAGACATTGCAGATTGGAATACACCTGAAGTTCTTCAACCGGAAGAATATGAGATCGATGGTTTGCAAGAAAATCTCGAACGAAGTGCAAACGTGCTTTCTCGTACAGCGAAGGTTGGCTCTGAATCCTCATTTCATAATAATATCACTCCAGAAGAAGAATCCACTGCAATAATTACGCCAACTCGACCTTCAACTGCAGCTTCTTTTGATCAAAAACAATCAAAAACTCCAAGCTTTCTGGAGTCTAAGATAAGAACTCGTGGTCCTATTTCTGTTTTGAAAAATAGTTCTCTGAATGGAAGTAACAAAGCAGACTCGATTGAACTAACTGGAAATTCAATTCATACTCAGTCTTGGGATTCGAGGATGAACAATGCATCTTTAACGTCTATAAATTCTAAACAAATACCTTCCTTGTTCGATCAAGAGGGAAGTATTTCTGGTGATTCTGGGAAAAGTTTGACAGGAGGAAAAAAAGCTTCAGTTTCTTCATTTAATAGCACTAAATACATTAATCTGCCTCCATCAAAAACAATTCAGAGTAAAGAAAATGATAATATTCGAAACAGTGAAGAAATCGATTCCTGTACGAAGGAAATATGCATACAAACTGAAAATTCAAACTTTTGACCGAAAAGTAGCTAATGAAAAAAGACCTTAACAATTGTCTGGAATGGTTTTTATATCAAATTTAAACTGAAAAACTTATTTTCTATCAAAAAGGAAACACAAGAGAATTTTCTTAGGACAAAAAATATTTCTGATTAAAAAACTATATTCTTAAGGAAACTGAAAATTTTAGTTTCTTCGTGAAATTATGTAAATGTAAAGTACAAAAAACTAGAAATATAAATTTTTTTACTGTTTATCTACATGATTAAAATAGAATTATGTATATAAAAGATAATAGCGCCAAATTTTCCAGAATAATAATGCCATCTGGCTAAGGAAAATTAAAATTAATTAAATTTTTATAAAGTGTGAAGACAATAAAAATTTAATACATATGTTTTATTTTTAAAACTAGCTTTTCTATTTTATGAAAATAATATATATTAAGTTATGCATAAATATGTGTTATTGCAGACTGAAATGGGTATGAAATTGGCTACGAATTGCCTGTGAAAGAGAAACCATTGCTCAAGCAATTAAAGTAGGGCGAGTGTAAGCCCACTCTAAAACAGTGGTCATCAAACTACTTTATGTTCTTATTCACGAGTCCTATCTGCTTTCCTAGTGAACTTAAGCCAAGACACCAAGGGTTCTATGTTTCCAAATAAATTCAGAATATTAAAATTAACAATTTTATTTTGCAATTTTGCTAAAATTGAACTTTTTTTCAGTTTCGAAACCAAAACTAGTCTATCTACTTCCGTTTTTTATCTTCTCCACCGTTTCCCAAATTCTGAAAAGAAAATTTGATGTATTTTGGGCACAAACATGTAGAAAACTAAAATCAATTTAAAAAACTATATTTAGCTTTATGAAACAGATTTTTTGGCTGAATCAACCCAAAATTTGGTCAACCATATAAAATAAGCAAATTCTTTGGTTAATCCAACTAAATTTTGATTGGATTGAGTAAATATTTTTCTATATGCATAAAAGTTATATCGAATAGTTAAAAATTAAACATTTCATTTATAAATTCTTTAAACAATTTTTTAACTTTTGATTTTCTAAAAATAACTTTTAAACATTCATGATTATCAGATTTAGTAAGTTAAGAATTTTTAATTTTCAAATCACTGATTACAGAATTAAAATTTTACTTTTAAGGTAGTTGTTAGGACACAAAAACGATTCTTATCATTTGGCCAAAAAAACTACAGATGAGTAGAAAAATATCATGCGAATATTATTAAATAAATTTAAGATTATTGTTTACGATTTACAATATCATAATTGATGATAATTGCCTTTAGGAACAGAAAATGAAGTTAGAAATGGTTTACATCATTGGAATCGCATGAGAACTACCATGAGTCTGAAAAAAGAAAACACTTTTTCAATTAGGTGATTTTATTTCAAACAATTGCCTAACTTGGTCTATAATTTTGTTTTTAATAAGGACTAAATTTTCTCAGTCCTCATAGAAAAAGTATAGTAGTAAATAATATATTGTTTCAAATTAAGTATTACCGTCATCTAAAAACTAAAACAGTAAGGTTATCAAAATAGGATATTTACAAAAATTCCATTTTCCCGCCAAAATATATGAGATACGTCAAAAATATTAACCCTTTTAGTGCCAAGCAACAGCCATACCATCGCATATACAACGATATATCGTTGTTTGGCACTAAAAGGGTTAAGATATAAAATTCATTATTTCAAAAAGATCCATAAATTTCCTGGTGACCATTTTTTCATAGTACAGTCAAGTCTCGTTTATTTCAAGTATCCTGAAACGAGAGAGCTTTGTTTATTTCAAGTCGCTAGGGGTTCCCAGTCACAGGTTCCCACCACCGCCTCAGTTGCCCCCACTCTTCTCAATTCTTCCGAGCGCTCCTCAAGTTCCTTTTTTCACAGAAAAAATTGTTTAAATATATATTGAAAATTCCATCTGGTCTTGAATGACGTTAATTCCAGGCCCTCCAAACTGCAATGTATTTCCGTGTTCCTAATGTTTCGGGAAATTTGGCTAAGAAGTATCGGTAAACATCCGGCGATGGCACCACATCGACATCAACACAAACGAACTTCGTGTCAATTATAAGACTCATACAAACGCTAACAAACGTGTGCAAACGTGTGGGTAATTCGCAGGACGCCATGTCCATGGCAGTGAAGTTTTGTTTTAAAAATCGAAAAAAGGCACGAAAAATTATTTGGAGGAAATAGCGGAAGGTGTGAAAGAAGAATAATAAAAAGTAGGTATTTATATGTTTGTAAATATAAGTTTATATGCCGTTTTAAAAGTGAATAGTAGTGCGAGTAAATATTCATAACCTCACTTTCTGCAATATAGAATTGTAATTAATCATTTTCTAAATGTAATAAATTTAATTTTAGATAAATATGGGTAGAACCTGTATAATTATTGGCTGCCGATCCAAAGAAGGCCCGTTTTACCATTTTCCGAATCCAGATTTGCAGAAGTACCGATTTTTAATGTGACTTTCGGCGTGCGGGAATCCTACTCTTTTCAAAATGCCGTTGAAAAAATTGAAAAAGAAGAGTGTTTGCAAAGAACATTTTGAATTGAATTGCTTTATTGTAAAGAGATTATCTAAATCAGCTGTGCCCACATTAAGATTGCCACGTGCGTACAATATTGAATAAAAGATTAATATTAACAAAAGGGTTACTAACCCTTCGGTAAGCTTAAACCTAGCTTTATATGCCTTTTCATAAAAATGTAAGTAATGTTTAATATACTTCTAATGTGTAAAACATTTTATCTTTTCTACAGGTCCACTGAATGTTCCACATGAGATTTCTGTATGGGTTGAAAGTGAACGTATGGATTTAGTTGTTAAGGAAACGGAGATAGACGTGAAAGCAGTAATTCAAGAATCTGTGCTGCTCCTGTGTAAGAGCTGGAGATGTGCAAAATTTTTAAAGCCCGAGCCCGACGGGCCAAGTCGGGTGAACCTCGGGCTCGTTAAAAAAATGATTTAAAGTAAATATTAATTTGGATGGTTCTCTGGTAAACTTACTGCCGGCACAAATATAGGATCGAATTTTTAATAGAACTATCGGCCTAAAATTCGCATATAAATTTTTATGGAAATAAATTTCTTTTTAAATGAACATTTTAAGGTTTTTTTTATTTCATCCTGCTAAAGTGAGACACATTTTTATTTTACCATATTAATTTTGAAATTTTAAATCGAATATGATAACTTTTGGAATGTATAACTTCTTGGGTAGTCTATAAGAATAAATGAGACACTTTACGTGGAATAAAAGGAATATACTAAAAGCAATATTTCGTTTAATTATATATTAGGTTTTTTTTCAGGTACAAGAGCTTTCACAATGAAGCCTCCTCGTTTTAAACCATCTTGAAGCTTCGATACATCACACTTTATCACAGATTCATCTTGTGCAGTATGTACATTCAAAGAATCATTTTTTATCATTGGTTGAACTTTTATACATCTGCCGTCTGGCAGTTTTACGTAGCTTATTTTAGGTAAGTCAAGTCAGTTTTCGTCGCAGGTACCATTTTTTTACTTTCGCCAGTCGGGAGACGAACGTACTTTGTAATTGTAGATATGTTATCCGTAATTGCAGGTACAACTTGTATTCCGTCAGCAATCGATAACTGTACTAAATTATCAGGTACTTTTTTTTGTATCACAGGATTTGGTTTGAGGCACGGTTTTTTTGCAGGTACAACCGTATTTAAGTGAAAACCAACTCGTTTTAAACAATATTGTTCCTTCACTTCGTTAGAAATTTTAAAAGGTTCAAGCTTTTGCTCTTTACAAACTGCTGGCCTTTTATGTATAACTGAAACGTGTTTTGTATCTAGCATAATTCCAGTTACTGCGTCTGGTTTTCTACACATACTTTGTTGCGTTACTTCTTCCTTCATTCCTTCTTGCAGTGGTTTCATTTTTGAGTACCGTGATCCCGCAGCATGAACAATGTGCATTAAATCATCTGCCTCTTCCGGAAGATCGAATCCTTTTATAATTTTACGCAAAAAACCGAAGTAGTAATCATTCAAACTGTCCACGTAATTTTCCACTATACTTTTCCTTAATGTTTCTGAGTGATCGCATTGGTTTAATTCAAAAGGAACAGTTTTCACTGCGTAAACTTTAATTTTCTCGGAAAATTTTGATTGTTGAGAGATAAGAGGAAAATAATGCAAACATATATTTGCAATTTGCATTGCAGAACTATGAAAATTGCGTTTCTTGTGATCACAGCAATTTTTCCTTTGGCAATTTGAAGACAAATTATGCTGACACGTTGTGCAATTTACTTCTTTAAATTCTTTTCATAAAAATTCCATCAACTAAATTCGCTGCAGAGTCCGACAAACGTTTCGTAAAATTTAAGCTCTTTGGAAATGATGGCAATTCCCACTGCTTTCGTGACGATGAATCATTGGAATTCATCTGTAAAAGAGACTTTATGCCAACCAGAAAACCTGAGGATGAGTCGCCTTCGCAATTGGTTCCTTTCAAATTATTGTCAGTTATAGTATTTACTAAAATACTTTTGTAGTAATCTTTAAACGATGTTGTATTTGGTTTAACATTCCTGACTCCATGCTGGCGAATTTGTCCAAAAAGATTTTCAATGGGATCCTGGTTGAAAAGTCTCCCTCCGAAATTTTCTGTTTATTGTTGGGATTAACATGAGCTTCCGTCAAATTGAATAATTTAAAAATACCTTCCTCCTTATCGATTTCAAAGGCTGTGCGTAAATGTGCCTATGAAGCAATTCTTTTTGTACCCTGCCAAACAAACTAAATCTTTAGTGAGTAGGTTTTTTCGAATGCATTTTAATAAATGCGGAGGGTCGAATAGGTGTATTATTTCATGGCCATCTACTACAATTGTATTTACACATTCATCACTTTTACTGGAAGTTTCTGCTGTGCTTTCCTTAATTAATTGTTTTATGGCAGAATCATTTGTTGCCCCTTGGTCACAGACAGATGCAATGACGATAAAACCTGTTTTATGGATTCGTCGAACTACTTCCTTGTACATATTTTTTAGGCTTTCGCTACTTGTACTGCCTTTGCAAAATGTGTACACGAGAGGCTGTGTAAAAGGCTTCGATTTGCTGTTGGGATTGACCTCTTTAAGCATCCAAACAGTCGCGTGGTCTGCTATTTGTCTCGTTCGTTTTATCCCATCGTCCACGAATCCTTCCACTTCACCTTTTTTCTCTTTAAACAATATTTGAATGTCTATCTCGACATCGTCACACATTAGCATACACAGCCGATCGCTTGGATCTTTGCGTTTCTTTGCTTCTTCTTCTAAACAGTCAAAAACAACATCGCAAAGTCCCGGCTCAAGAGGAATCTCCGACGACATTTTTCTCAAGGATTCGACTGAGGGTGAACAAAAAATTTGTGACAAGTAGCGGTAGGAGGCAGCATTCCTTTTCAGTAGCGTTAAGCCAAATAATTTATCATCAATCGAATAATTCCTTCTGTGTTTAGAATTATTCGAATTACGCAATTGACAACAAAGGAACTTTTTGGCTGGTTCGCTCATATTCTGAAAGGTGTCTAGGTATCCTGATTCCCAAAATCTTTCAGCTCTTTGTACACGTTCCTTCAATGACTCATTTTTCTGTCGATACCGCAGTACCTCTTTAAGCAGTATCACAATTAAGGTGTGCAAACGATGTTGCGAATTATTTAAATGACTCTTTTGGCTCACGTTGAATAAACTCAAGAGAGATCCTGCACAATGTAAGAAAAAACTGTGTAATTTTGTTACGTAATTGAGTAAGGAGCATGTCATTGAAAAAAGACTTACGTTTCTTCTTCCCTTTTCTACTTCCTGCAGACACTTACTTTCTTCTTTGAACTCAAGTTGTTTCTCCCAGGCACTTCATTTTTTGAATCTTGTTTAATAATACGTTTATCCTTTTTAATATTTTTTCGATTTACGTGTGTATTCTTAGATTTAACATCCCGTTTAGATTCCTGTGACTTATTTTTTAGTTGGACAACGTTAAGGGCTGATTGCTCTATAAATAAAATAAAAAAATAAATTTCAAATGTATATTGCTCCGCATTTAGATACGTTTGAATTATCGTCGAAATTTATTTTTTCTGTGTACATAAATTGTAAATCTTAAATATAAATTATTCCGCATTTAAATATAATTTATTGAAAAGAATTTGGGATTAGAATCAAACGTACAATTTCAGCGTTAGGTTTGAAAAATGATGTCGCATGCGATAAATCCACTTTGTCACTAACATTGTGGTATTCGGAAATCGGGGTTTCGTTCAATAATTGACCAGAATAGTCACAATTATCATCGCATTGTGTAGAAACTGGCTTCTCGTTTAACATTTTATAGGAAACGTTTAAACTATCGTTGAGATTCGTATCTTCTGTATATATAAATTGTGAATTTTTAATGTAAATTATTCCGTATTCAAATATAATTTATTGAAAATAATTTGAGAGTGGAATCAAACGTGCTCTCGGCAATTTCAGCGTTAGGTTTCAAAAGTGAGGTTTCGTGTGATAATTCCATTTTTTTATTAATGTTGCGGTTTTTGTCCAATAATTGACGAAAACTCTTTGCATTTTCGTCCCGGTGTACCGGAACCAGGTTTTCGTTTAGTAATTGACAGTAATAATCCTTTCCATCGTTTTTGCGAGATGTCTCTGTACAATGAAAATATAAATGTACGATATCATCTTAAATAAAACAGAATAAATTTATATAAATTTTTAAGCTACACGAAAAACTAAACATATTTCTTTATACTCAATGTACTTGGGAAAATGAAACATATATTTACTAACTTGCAACTTCTTTTTTGAGCCTGTTGTTTAACGAACTTTCCGTTACTTGAACCAGTGATAAGTCAAAGATTCGCCAATTTAGATTAGTCAAGGGTTTCCGATTTGAAACAGGCACCGGTACTTCCTTCTCTTCTTTGTTTTTATTGCCAATATCAATCTTGGTATTTGTAAAACAGAAAGTTTTCTTCACAAGTTCAATATCTATGAAGAGAACAACAAAAAAACAGTATATTTTCTTATAATATGAACATTATATACATAGTAAAAATAATCAGTTTAAAAAATATGAATTTTTCAAAAAACTTGAAAATGTTCATATAATTCTTTATAATAACTAACGTACCAAAAAAAACCAAATCTTTGCATACGCTCAGTGAGGGCTCAACTTCATTCGAGTGATTTATGTGATAAGGTTATCTCGTGTGAACAACGTACCAAAAAAAACCAAATCTTTGCATACGCTCAGTGAGGGCTGAACTTCATTCGAGTGATTTATGTGATAAGGTTATCGTGTGAACAACGTACCAAAAAAAAAACCAAATCTTCGCATACGCTCAGTGAGGGCTGAACTTCATAAGAGTGATTTATGTGATAAGTTTATATGCATGGTAATGTTTTCTATGGGTTTCTTAAATTGAGATTATGACAGGTCATACGCAACACTCTTCTTTTAATGAATTTGGACTCAAGCATTTCCAGTCACTCACCTGACCGCTTTTATGACTTGCAATAGTAACGTAATGTAATATTAATTACAGCATTTACATGAATCTTAATTAATTCAGAAGCGCCATCTCATTCCTCCTCCGACTTCTGTTTAATAGTAATTACGAATATAATATTATAGCCAACTATAAATTGTAAATAAATGGTTCTGAAGCGCCTCCCTATCCTCCCCTTGCTTCTGGTCAACAATAATTTATAATATATCAAGATATGAATATTATAAAATTTGAATAATTCAGAAACACCTCCACATTTCTTCCTTTGCTTCTAGTCAACAATAATTTCTTCACAATACTATAATATTGTCATTATTGTGAATTTCAAATAATTTAGAAGCGCCACCCAATTCGTCCCCTTGCTTCTAATTAACAGTAACTTCAAATAAGATGATAATATTGTCACTACAAGATAAATTTTGAATAATTCAAATGCACTACCTCATTCCTCCCCTTGCTTTTGGTTCACAGTAATTTCATGGATAATAATATTTGGAAAAAAATTGAAAATTAGAGAAGTACTCACAAGTTACACATGCAAAAAACGAAGTTTGAAAATAATGGTTTGTCAGGAAAAGCGGCCAGGTGAGTGACTGGAAATGCTTGAGTCCAAATTCATTAAAAGAAGAGTGTTGCGTATGACCTGTCATAATCTCAATTTAAGAAACCCATAGAAAACATTACCATGCATATAAACTTATCACATAAATCACTCTTATGAAGTTCAGCCCTCACTGAGCGTATGCGAAGATTTGGTTTTTTTTTGGTACGTTGTTCACACGAGATAACCTTATCACATAAATCACTCGAATGAAGTTGAGCCCTCACTGAGCGTATGCGAAGATTTGGTTTTTTTTTGGTACGTTGTTCACACGAGATAACCTTATCACATAAATCACTCGAATGAAGTTGAGCCCTCACTGAGCGTATGCAAAGATTTGGTTTTTTTTGGTACGTTGTTCACACGAGAGCCCTCACCTCCCTAATTTTACATTGAAAATGTTTTTTTTGGGTGATATGGATATTTTTTGGTAATACATTTTAATGATTAATTTTTTAGAATATTATACTAATGAAATATCCATTTATTCCTCACAAAAGTATTTTGAAACGCTATACTCAAAATATATGAGGTTTGAATAATATTAAAAGTAATTATGACAGAAATAAACAAATTACTGTCTCTGTAAGAATAGAATATACACTTCTTTGGCATTATAAGGCCATGGTTTTTTCTCAAGTACACTATCATTCACTCTCAACCATCCTTTTGACTGTCTCAAATAACAAAAATAATGACCTTTAAATATTTCCTTTGCACCCGTATGGAAGATAGCACTTATAACTTTGTATGAGCCACCGCCAAACTCAATTACAGCAGTTGGAATGCCCTTTATTGCACATTTTCCAATTTTTTCCAAAATGCCAAAACTACTAGAACGATATATCATGAGTTGAACTACTAGAATCAATGGAGCAGATTCCACGTTCATTCGCTGGAATTTATGTTGCCCTCCGCATTCAACATTACATTTTGCATCCACTTTTACTCGTTTGTCGAAAACTTCATGGAAAAGTTGCTTAAGATCCACAGTCGTTTTCTCTGCTATTCCAACTGGAAGAATCACAGTCGTGTCAGTTACATCTTCGGAAGTTGAAATGTTGCATTTGGCACATGTTTTCAAATCTTTGACTTTGAATTCGGTTATTTGTCTTAACACAGGTACGACATTAAAAAGATCGGTAATGAATTCGTGTGCATCCTGCTGTTCTTCGATAATATATCGTTTACCAGCCAAACGCCTGATTTCCAGTACATTAACTAGTTTGTTCTTTAAAGAATACGCAAGTAAAGCTTTTCGCAAGACATGATCAATCGGCAGATTCATCAATTGACTTTTCATTGGCTGACAATGAAAAATACATTGCAGAACGGCATTGGCATAACACGAAAGTCCATCGTTATTTGTCAATCCTCTCACATTTATCGAAATGTTAGATGAAACATTATTTTGTTCAGCTTCTTGCACTCTCACCGGTTGATCGTAGTGGAACCACATATCATCGATCATTCTAGTTTCCGTATTTTTATGAAATTCAAACTCGGGTAAATCAGTTCGATATTTTTTCCTCAATCTATTATATTCTTCTATTGCTTCGCCACCCGCTCTTACCCGCGATGGGTCAAAATTGGCAATATGTAAACCTTCTAGAGTCGTGACTCGAGATAATGCAACGTAAATTTGACCATCGGCAAACATTCTGTTACCAGCATCTATTACTGCTTGTTTCAAACTGAGACCTTGCGATTTATGAATAGTAATGGCATAACTCAAGCACATGGGAAATTGCTTACGAATGACATAAGCTTTGTCCATTATCTCAAATTTAAGAGGGTACCGTTCAATAATGCATTCTTTTTTCGATGATGCTAAATCGATTGCCACACTTTCAATATCATTTGAAATGTCACGAGAAACCAACTTGATTGTGCCGATGGAACCATTCACAAGCCCTAGAGAAATGTCAATGTTTTTGGTAATCATAATTTTAGCTCCAATCTTGATAGATATTGATCTAGAAAGTCCTCCCGATTTAGACATATCTTTATCGTCAAGTTGTAAAGCCTTATCAACTTTTTTTCTGAGATACGATTTGCAATCTATCGAGTCATGAGCCTGTAATTCAATTTCTTCTCCAACAATACGTTTCAACATTTCTGTATTCAAAATATTACACATATGACGAGTAGAAAATATACAAATAGCTTCTGAAGAAATTTTAGAAACGTAGTCACACAATTCGCTAAATTTTCCTTCTACCGTCGTTTCAAGGAAAGGGATTTTTCTCGTTTTCAGTATTTTTCGATCCTTTTGAGTCGTAAAACCCACACGAATTCTCTTCAATATGTCTCTGTAAGTTGTATCTCCTTTTTGACGCATATTGATAGTCAGTTCATCATATTCAAAGAGACTCGCCCACAAATTGATGTTTCCAACACATCCAATAAGTGTTTGGATGTCATCTGATGAAAGCGACTTGAATGGCGGTTGTCCTTTAACTGGTGCTAATTGCAACAAATCACCAAATAAAAGAATATGTTTTTTACCAAACCAACCATCTGAGGTATCTTCAGTGTTGTAAATTTCAGATAATCTTTTATGAATGTACATAAACTGCACATTAGAGACCATAGAAATTTCATCTATGATAATGATTTCAACATCTTCCAGGTCTCGACGCAATTTTTCCAAAACGGAATCGCTCAGCAATCGGTATTTCGGCACATTACCGTGCTCCACAGGCAACGAAAACATTCTGTGAATAGTTAATCCATTTATGGAGAACGCTGCTATGCCAGTTGGGGCTGTAACTGCTACTCGTTTTGCCAATACTTGTTTCACCCAACACCTTATGGCACTAATGATAAAACTCTTCCCAGTTCCGCCTTCTCCACTAACGTATAACCTTAATATCGAAGCATTCGACGGATCACCTCGAAGTGCTTTGGTAACTCTGTCGAAAATTCTTTTTGATCAACATTCATTTCAGATTCATAATCAGCGACATCTTTGTCGGGAAGTTGTTCATCGATTTGCTTGAATTCATCCATAGCGGCATAAATCCGATCTAGATCACCTTGGACAGATTTATTATCATTTTCCAATTCCTCTCTGTTGTTAATTTCTATTTGTTGTTTAATCAATTCTTCAGCCTCATTTTTAGCTTTCCTGATTTCCTCTAGTTTTTCATGATACATTTGCGCTTTTTCAAGTTCTGAAGCTACTTTGTGATATAATTCTGCATACGTTTCACATCCATTTTTCAATTCCGATGCATTCGTCCACGGTTGGAAAAGAAGAAGCAATGAGTAAAAGTATTTTTCAGGATGTGTTTCCACATTGTATTTGAAATGATTAATCAGATATTCTTGTTTCCTTTTTCTCACGTAGCGATTGCTGCCAATTTGGTAACATTCCGCATCTTCATTCTTTAGTTTGTAGTTAACTATATCGTACCATTTTGCGAAATCGTACAAACAAAGATTTTTTAACTCGGTTGGTCTGTTTGGATAATAATTATCTACAAAGTTGGGACAAAAAATATCTTCGGATCTTTCATCCAATTGTTCAATTTCTTTTTTCGTTTTCAATTTTTTACTCCGAATTTCGTTTACGTCAACCCATCTTATCGTGGTATTGGGATCAGTTCCATACAATGAAATTCCCAATAATGTGTCAGCGGCTTCAAGCGCCCCGCACTCTCGATGGCTCAAACTACGTAACGTTACGGCCCATAATCGACTGTTGAGTGGTTTGTTTGAATCTATTCCTTTTAAAGAGTCAACCAAGTGACTTTTTTCGCCAGCTTTCGTTTCGTATTTTGTAACATAATTCGTAGCTACTCTTGTTTTTTCACCAATATACTGAATATCCATGTTACCCTCCCAAGCTGTCAAAATTATTGGATTGTAATCATTGATGTTACCCTCTTCTTTCGTTCTTGGCAAATCGTAAAATCGGCTTTTTTTTTTAAAAGTTTTTCTTCCCGCTACAGATGTTATAATATCTCTTGTTATTAGCTTATCTGTTTCTGGTCTTGCAAAACCAAAACGGCAAACTTTATAAAACTCCCCAGTTTTATTCGTTTTTGTTCTCAAGCAATAGCTGTTGTGGGTATGCTTTTGATGAGTAGTAACTCTCTCATAGAGCTGGGGAGAAATTTTTTTGTCAGGTATTCTGCAAGTTATATGTTTCAAAATAAATTCAGAAACTTCCTCGGGAGTCGATTCACCTAGTATGGGTGCATCATCTATCCACAATAACATGTGATAATGTTGAGTACCCCGACCTTGATACTCGCGTCTCCAAAAGTAGTGAACTACTTTTCCCAGGGGAGCTTGTTCTGAGCAAATGAATTCCAACATTGCATGAAATTGGTTGTCCATAAAACGTGATACCGATACCGGATCTCTGGCTATCAATTCTGCTTCTGGAGCCTTGTCCAGAATGGGAGAATTGACTTTGCGAATGTATTCGATTAAGTCTCCCCACAACCATTCTGCTGGACTCAGGGTCAAGAAAAATGTAGCAGGCCCGTAATGATCAACCATACACATGAGATTGTTCCTGGGTATCTTCCAGTACTGAGCAGTGTTACGAATGCGTGCGAAAATGGTATTCATGAACTTGTCGAGATCTTGTTCTTTCAACATAGTCAAGAAATTACCAGCTGTCAATTTTTCTTTGCGATTAGGAACATTCATAGCGCTGTAAACCCCTTGCTTGATTTGGCGATTGGTACTATCATTCAATAAAAAGAACAGATACTGCGAATTCAACCGGAATTGCGGATGTTTACTTCTCAATCTTCTTCTGATGAATTGAGCATCAGTAAGTTTTACTCCACGATCTTCATCATGCATGCCATGTTTTCCAGTGTAAAATAAATCTGGAAAACACAGTATATCAAGTTTCTTTTCAGTATGACTGATCGGTGCTTCTAATATTTTTTTCATCTGCTACAAATTTGAGGCAGTTTCGTTCATTCGTTTTTCATTCAAGGATAAATAGTGTAGGGCTCATAAAAGTCATCCGATTTGGACTTTTGAGTAAGAAATGCTACTTTTTCTTTCATCAAGATTTCTTCATTTTTATCGACAAGCTCATGTACTTCTATGGCTTCCTATTGAATGTCGATAACATTATTGACATAACTATCAATTTTTTCGTCATCTCCAACTTCATACTCCATTGGTGGCAAGTCGTTGAGCAAATCGTTGGCTTCAACAGGAAGCATAATATTTTTATATTCAGGATTAACGCTTTTCAACTTTTGAAGAGCAGCGTAAACTTTGCCAATGTTAACCTTGTTTTCCCAAATAGTTTTAGTTTTCGCGCCTGGCAAGCTACGCACAAGTATATAATATTCGTGATTCTTATTAATGGGTTCTGTTTCAGGACAAATCCTCTTCAAAGTTTCTTCCATGGATAAAGGAAGATGGAACGTTCGACCAATTACTTTTTCAATTCTTTGCTTTGGAGGCAGATTTTTCTTGCCTACTGTTCCCTTTCTTTCAATAATTTGAAATGCTTTAGCTCTCTGAATAAGCATTTTTTCTGTAGCATTAAGAGCTGATATTTCTGGGGGAATCTCGTCAACTCGAAGATTGTTGAAGATGCAAGTGGGTGGCATTATGCCTTTACGCATTTGAATGACGCAATATGTGCAAACGTACGTTGATTGTCGATTTTTTTCTTGAGCATCTTTTATTACTGCCACCCATATTGCGGTATTGATGGGTTTTCTCATTTTTGCAATCTCAGTCATATTTCGAACAGATTCGAGACTCTCACAACAAACACAGGAATGAATCGGTGTATCTGACGTATTTTTCTGCAACTTTAAAAATGCTTTCCTATGAGAGGTCATAATATCGTCTTCGTTGAGGTTGATATCATTACCTTCGTATTCATAAGTCGTTTGATTTTCTTTCATATAATCACGAAGTTTTTGCAGCTCTTCAACATTACCTTCTTTCAAGTTTTTATCTAGTAAAGATATTCTTTTCGTCAGTTGAAGAATCCTATATACAATTCTTCGAATTTTCCGAACTTTGGGAAAATGAGGAGAAAGAATCAAAGTTGGGAGAAAAGTCGATTTACAAGATGTGCAATCAACGTAACAACTACGAGGATGGCCAAGTTTAGAAATATCTGAATGTTGTGCTCCGCATTTGTGCGCCTCTTCAACGCGAATATGAACGTTACCCATCGTCCACTCACTTAAGGAATTCAAAAAGTCCTGATATTTTTCTATCACAACTGTGTCAATATGACACCGTAATTCATCACAGACCCACGATTTTCCCTTTTTCGTCACTTCAATTACTTGTAATATGTTCGTTATACAACCATTTCTATCGATAATCAATTTTTCGTCGGCTAATTGTTCACCGTGCTTGTAGGCAGTTTCAGCGAAGAAAGCTTCTGTAGAGGAATTATGTTTCGATGAACCGCACAATGCTTGGAACTTTAACTGAGGGTCAGTAAATAATAGCTGCTTTACTTGTTCAATAACTATCGCAGCATTTTCCTTACAATTTTTCAAAGTTCGCTCAAGCAAACAAACATCCAGTTTCCTACTCGCGAGACACCATTTTACAACATTGTCAGCTTCCCACCTTGAAGACGCTGTAGAAAGTGCCTTCATTTTTTCTACAAATTTTAAAACAAATTTTGCCGAATTCGTTTTCATTTTTTTATTCGTCTGCATTTTGTATTTTCTAACAATGTTCAGTGACTGTTTTAAACTCAATTGAGAATTTGAAGTTTGAGTCAAACTCTCTCTTTTTATTTTGTCTACATACAAGTATGTTTTCATCTTTTGTGATAACAACGCCTTGTTCGCATCGCGATATTTTTTTTGACGAATTCTGCGTTTTTTATTCACTTTCGCGATTTCATTGGAAGACATTTTTTTTTGACGAAATTTTCTCTGTCGAATTTTAGCTTTTTCTCGAGTACGTAGCGATGAAGTTTCTTCTTCGGAGCACACATCCTTATTGCAAACAACAGAATATCTTCTTTTTCTTTTCAATCTTATTATCGAATCACAAGTAAAGCTTTGATTTTCTTCCGCAAAGGTGTCAGATTTAATTGTTTGCTGAGAATCTGAGTAAACACATTGTACCTTTTCAATCATGTGCCCGTATGAAGATTCAGAAGAATCTACGAAATTAATATCCTGAGAATCATTGAATGTGAGATTCATTGAATTTTTTGCATCGAAGAGATTCGAATCTAAAGAATTACTCGATTCATCTTCAATTCGCGAATTGTGATGTTTGGTCAAAGATACTGTCTCTACGTTATAAGTTTTTCTAGGGAAATGCTCTAGTTGATGATTTTTTAGTATTTTAAGTAAGTGCGGACGGAGCAATCGATATTCATGTTCAACACTCTCAGGCTTGATATTCGTAACGAGCGAGACAGCAAAGGCAATAGCAAAAACTCCGCAGTCATTGAATCCAATTTGAGATTGTACTTTTGGAAAAATGACTTTGTTCAAATCATAATGTGGGAACAATTTGTGTAAAAACGTTTTTTGCTGATTATGGAGTACTTTTGTGTTCATTGAATCGTAAACAAACAGTTGATTCGTAGTACAATTGTAAAAGGAACATGACCAATGATTGCAAGTATGAAGTATTTGAATATGATTCATATTTTTGGGTACTGGCTTAATTCTTCTCCCTCCATGTTGCGCATAATAAGTCTCATATGGGATATACGATGATTTCTCATGTAGTATTGAGATAAAGACCGACATAATACTGTCCGTGAGCCATCCATTTTGTTTTATCACGAACTCCTCTTCCTTTGTCAAAACTAGCAACGGTAATCTCGGCAGTCCTTGCCACGTTACAGGCTTTTTCTTTGTTTTTTCATGAACTCGTCGATTCGTCACATTATTCGAAAAAACTTGTCGACAGACATCCTTTTCTTTTCGAAACATAGTTTTGCCTACATTTGACACTTTTTTCATGGACATTTTTCTTTTTCTCATGTTGAGACGGAACAAACTTTCTTTCTTCGGAATGCATGTACTGTTCAGATTTCTCGATACTATCAAAATCCATGCAAGTTTCTAACGTTGCCAACCTATTTGTTGTCAATACTTCTTCATGGAAAGGCATAGGTGTATAACGATTATTTTTGCTCGAAGATGGCAATACCTTCTGCCAATCAGGATCGTCACGTGTCGAATCTGTCAACATTTTTGATGGCATTTGTCGATTAGTCACTGCAACCTCATTTTTTAAAAGGCAATAGCTTTGGACAATTAAAAGATGAAGTTGTCAATATTCTTTGCCAAGCATTACATGCATCGTTTCTTTTTGGAAAAGGTTCAATCTGTCCAGTTTCAAAAAATCTTAATCAAATGTGGTCTCATTTTCGAACAGTCGTACTGGACGTTCCTCGGGTTTTCTTTGAATAAGCACGTTACGGCATTTGCAATAGCGAAAACACCACAATCATTGCCAGGTGGTTGCTGTTGAACGTTCGGAAATCTAACGACCTTTGACAGATTCAAATCCGGAAAAAGTTTGGAAAGAATGAGCAGCAAATCAACCGACATTTCATTTTTTTTAAAGGAATCATAAATATATACAAAACGTTTTTCATAATGGCAGCAAACCCAATGACGTTTAGTCTTGAGATGTATCAATTGCAGAATCTTTTGATCAAATGGGACGGGTTTAATGGTTTCGCGTGAATCATCACTGCAATTTTGAACGAACAAACCATAATGCTTCTTCAACATTGTGTGAAAAAATGCAACGTGAGTGTCTTCAAGCTCTGCACTACCTTGCATTATTTTCATATCAGCTGGTAATAATTGGACCAGCTCTACGAAATTGGTCTCTTCAGATGGAAAAGGTTCGATCGTTTTTGTTTCAAAAATTTTGATTAAATGTTCTCTCATATTGTGTCGAATGTAGTAAACCTTTCCTGGGTCCTTTTGATCCAAACACGTTATGGCATTTGCAATTGCAAACAAACCACATTCAACGTCTTCTAATTGACTTTGAACATCAGGAAATATAACAGTTTCATGCAAATTCAAAGTTGGAAACATTTTTACGAGAATGCGTGTCAAAGGTTCCGACAACTCTTTTCTGTTGAGCGAGTCATAAATAAATACTGAACCTGCTTTATAATAGCAACAAACCCAATGAAGCGGTAAGCGTATTATTTGCAAAACTTCGTCTTCCATCGACACTGGCTTGATTGATTCAAGTTCAACCAAGCTACAATCTTGAACAAAAAAAGCATAGTTCTCTTTCAACAAAGTATGGAAAAATGCTATGTGTCTATCTTCAAGCATTTTTCCAGTCCGCAAAATTCTCTTATCAGTTTCTGATAATTTATAAAGACGCACAAAATTGGACTCTGAATACTGTGACATTTTTCATGTTGTAAAAGTAGCTCAAAGTGCCAATTGATGCGATTAATAAAAAAAACTGCCCAACGAAAAATATCACAAAATATTCAAAACCCAGTAAGAAACAAAATTCTCGGGGCAACAAATAATCCCAGCAAGAAATGAAATTCTCGGGGCAAGCAGCTCAACGGTAATCCTTTTGTTATATCTGGAACTTTTGTTATACGAATGTCCCGACTCGAGACAGTGATCACAGAACGTGGGAGCTGGCGGCCCCCACCACGCTCCCATGTGGTAGCACACACAATCAAGCGCGCCGTGTCGTTGTGCCCCCACTTCCTCGCTTTGATTTCACGCTTTCGGCAGTTGAGCCAAGATCGAAAATTATGTATCTATCGACTTCATGTCCGTTTGCTCCAATTAATGATAATTTTTCGCACATAACCGTAAAACTAGTCACTTTCTATAAAAATATTACCATCTATTTCAATCAGATCGAGTTTGGTCCAATTAATGATGATTTTCCGCACATAACCTTAAAACTAGTGATTTTATATAAAAACATTACCATCTATTTCAATTAAATCGAGTTTGGTCCAATTAATGATGATTTTCCGCACATAACCTTAAAACTAGTGATTTTATTAGAAAAAACATTACTATCTATTTAATTAGGATCGAGTTTAGTCCAATTAATAATGATTTACCGCACATAACCTTGAAACTAGTGACTTTATATAAAACATTACCATCTGTGTAATTAGGATGGACTTTGATCCAATTAATGATGATTTTCCGCACATAACCTTGAATCTAGTGATTTTATACAGAAAAATTAATATCTATTTCAATTAAATCGAGTTTTGTCCAATTAATGATGAAATTTCGCACATAACCTTAAATCTAGTGATTTAAAAAAAAAATTACCTTCTGTTTAATTAGGATCGAGTTTGGCTCAATTAATGGTGATTTTTCGCACATAACCTTAAATCTAGTGACTTTATATAAAAACATTACCATCTGTGTAATAAGGATCGACTTTGATCCAATTAATGATGATTTTCCGCACATAACCTTAAAACTATAGTAATTCAATATAAAAACATTACCATCTATTTCAATCAGATCGAGTTAGATAGGATAGCTAATCTTCCACAGTTGTATCGACACACAGCACACGCCCATCTCTTGTTTGTTTCGGACATGCTTTTTTTTATTTTCCATAGAAAACTCGATCACACTACACTAGTCAGGATTATGGCATACATCCGCGAGGAAGTGGGGACACACCGTCACGGCGCGCTTGATTGTGTATGCCCCCACCTGCGAGTGTGGTTTGCTATTGTTGTCGCTTGAAATACCACACAATCAAACGAAAAGAGGGGGATTCCCTAGATTTGGTAACTTTACACACATATACATACTAACACAATCAAGAAAAAGTAAGAGAGTTCCCTAGATCTGGTAACAAAAAGCGTTACGTCGCCTAAAGGCCAGAAAAATTTTTCGTTGGATTCGAGAAAGAATTATTGATTTTTCAAGTTTCGCGAGTATTTCGCAAGTAAAAATTAATGTATTCGGTAAATGAATAATGTAGAGACCGAATTCAAGCGGCCTGTCGGTGAAATAAAGTGCTGTTTATAAACAATTTCGACAATTCAGTGGCAGCTGTCATTAACATGAAACAATTTTTGTAAATATTGCCTTCTGTAGTCAGCGCTCGATCCCTCACCTCTTGCAGACTACAGCCTGCAATGACCTAAAGGATTTGGTAAATTCAATGTTGGAATTGCGAACTTTGATAATCTCTTGTAAATAAAACAGCTTTTATCAAAATGGTTGAAACGAATACTTTTTTCAGCAATTTTCTCTAACGAAAGAGATAAATACGAGTCATTGCCGCTCGCTTGAATCCACTCAAAAAGCCGGTCACGTTCCTTCTCGTTAAGAGGACGGGGAAAATGAAAAAAAGGTCCTACATTTTTTCTCTGAAACATATGTTATTATTTTAATACCTCATTGTTTACTATAATATTAAACATTAAAGTATGAGAAATTTCGGTTAGATTTTTATTATGTATATTTTTTATCGTTTACACTGAAAATATTATAAAATACATACTTTCATGAAGTGCTTTTTAAACTTACTAATTGAACACTGCTACACAGCATGTCATTGCATATTAAACATTTGAATAAATTGTAAACAAAGTTTTCATCACAAACACTAAAATACTCTCTGTCATTGATAAGAAGCTCACTTGTGTTGAGGTGGACGTGGCGCCATCGCCGGACTTTTACCGGTACTACCATTAGGTACACGAGAATACATTGCAGTTTGGAGGGCCTGGTTAATTCTAAATCTCAGGTTAATAGGGTCGATATGGTAGAGTTCGGTTATCATGGTGAATGATACACTCTTCTAATTATCAACATAATCGACTGAAATGATTTAGAAAAATTTGTATATAGTTTACGAACTATATTATGTGTAAATACAATCGAGCCAAATACTCTTAAATATTTTAATTGAGTCTTTTTATTATGCCACATTTCATATGATGTTTTATTACATTTCAGACCTTTGGTTGGCGTTAAATTAATTAAATAAGTAGCAGTGAGCACTGCCTCGCCCCAAAATAATTTTTGCAAACTTGCACCGCATATTATTGCGCGTGCTTTTTCCGTTATTGTTCTAACCATACGCTCCGATACACCATTTAATTGAGGAGTTCGCGGAACTGTTAAATGATAACTAATGCCTTTTTGAACACAATAATTTTTCATTTCAGTTGACAAATATTCTCGACCGTTATCCGCATATAAATTAACTAATTTTGAATTAAAATGCGCTGTACTTTTCGCAACAAAATCTTGAAAAACGGAAAATACGTCTGACTGGTATGTTATTAAATACCTTACACAATAATGTGTAAATTCGTCAACAAATAAAAAAATTTTTTTTTAATTATTAACTGTTAAAGGAGTGATCGGACCACAAACGTCAGAATGAACAATAAACAATGGACGCTGTATATAACTTTTATTTTTGAACTTTTGAAATGTTAATCGTGCTTGTTGATTTTCCTATATGACCCAAACGCTGATGCCATAATTTATAATTACATTTCCTAACATTATTTACTTGGAAATCATTAAATTTTAATCTTGTTTTATCTATTTTAAAATCGATTGCCACTCAATTATTTAATTGTATACCAGCCATAACAATTTTACCATTTCTACTTATCTTAATTACTTTATTGTCAAAGATGATAGTTAATCCAGCCTTTTGCATTTTTTATACTTGACAGTAGATTATGTGAAACCTCTGGGCTGTAGAGAACGTCCTCCAAAACGCATTTGATTCCTATATTTGTGTCTACGTCGATTTTTCGTGTCTTGGTTTCTTTTATAATATCTCCATTCTTGGAGTAAGAGATGTTTATTGGTGGTTTTAATTCAGTGTAACTCGAGAAAATTTTGTCTTGATTGATCAAATGATCCGATGCTCCTGAATCCTTTAGAAAATTAAAATTTTTGTCATCTGTAATTTTTAAATGACCAGCCATAAATGCAAAACTATTTGTAATGTCATTTATGGAATTTTCAGATAACTGCACTGCTTGGACGGTTCTCTCGTTTTTTTTATTACGTTGCTGAATAAAAACAATTTATTATTTTGTGACCTTTTCTTCCGCAGTGATGACACTTAATATTGTTTTTATTTTTAGGTTTGAAGTTCGAGTGTTTCTTTTTATTATTTTTCTTGAAATTATTTCTCTCAAAATTAAAATTTTGTGTGTCAGACTGACGATTCACATTTAAAACTTTTGCACTCGTGTCCCTACTTTCGGTTTTTAATTTAACTTCATGGTCTAAAAAGTCTAGTTTTAACAAACGCTACAGTTAAATTATCTTCTGATAGTGTTTCAATCGCAGTTTCAGTTCAAGAAGCCTTTTTTCTTAATGCTAACTGCGTGGCAATACTTTTACGTTCAAAAATTGCATCTAAACTTAGTATTATTTGCTTTGCAGTAGTTTCAGATTCTACAACATCCAGTAAAGAATCTGATAAGTACTCGACAACCACATTTTTAGCGATTCACTCTGCTTTAATCCAATCATCACCGGCCTTTTCAGGAACTGAATTATCAATCACTTTAAGCACATCAAGTTCATTTAATAAATTTCTTATTCGTAACTTCCACACACTACATCGATCTCCATCGAAGGGTTTTACAGGGTTGCCACAAGTCAGGGAAGTCAGGGAAAAGTCAGGGAATTTAAGGTTTAGTCAGGGAATCGCTGTGGCCAGATCGTGCGTTACTGCGTTTCACTGTGCCGCGGTCAGTTCTTCCAACTCTTCTTCCTTACTCGGTTAACTCGCCGCAGCAGATACAGGCTAGCAAAAGTGTTCTCAGATCGTGGAACTTTTCGGCCCCCACTACTGACTGAAATATGTAACATTTTTTATGAAATGTCGTTTTCGAATCCCAATTACGAATAAAAGGTATCATTGTTTAAAAAGAAATCATGCCTGAATTTGGATACGAAATTACATCATGAGATTTCTCTGCTATAAAGTAAAGTTGAAGACTGTTTCGTTTGAATAAAATGCTTTGAAACAAATTTTGTTTAAATTATAGTTTTGTCGATAAATATTACGGAAATGCCTGTTAAAATCAACATTTTGAAGAAAATTGCTTATTTTATTAATTTTACTTGCATTTTGGTAATGATTATCAGCAAATGTATTATACTTTCCAAAAAGCGGTGAATTGTATTAAAATATCTACTAAATTTGCAAAAATTTTGTGCTATAACTATTTAAAATTGTTGAATCGGTAGAATTATGTATGTTTTTCCTGACTCCGCGCGAAAAAAGCGCAAAAGGCACGCCAATTAATTATTTATGGAATATTTAATTTAAATTTAAATTATTTAATAATAACTTAAATTATTTGATTTCATATATTTTGAAAAATATTTGCCCAAAAAAAATACCTGAAAAATTTTGTTAAATTTTTAGAATGATTTAGACACTTGAAATATGATTTTGCATTAACATTTGAAAGTCAATAAATGTTAATAATTAAAAAAAAAAATATATCGATTTAAACTTTATGTAGCTTTTAAATCTAATATTGTAATTTAAAAATTATGCACAAAATTGTGTTTTACAATAAATATGAGGTTCAAGTTTAAAATAAATATTGTGTTTTTGTTGTATATGCAGAGACTCTTAATTTGAAAATTCAAAAACTCTATAGAAAGGAAAAAAATAAGCTTTTTAGGAAATGTATTGAAGTATTTAAGAGCTAGGTATTTTTTGCTCAAAATTTGCGAAATGATAAAGACGATAAAAACGGACGTAGATAGACTACTGCGGTTTCGAAATTAAAAAAAGTTAAATTAAAAAAAAAATATGTATCAGAAAATTTCGTTTCATTGTCAAAACCAAAAGTAGTCTATCTATGTCCGTTTCTATCTTCTTTACCATTTCCAAAATTTTGAAAACAAAAGTTGATGCATGTGCATGTATACACATTTTCTGTACGTTTCCCTTAGTATCGAGTGAAATCTATCAGATACGAAAAAAATCAAGTTTGGTAGATTTCACTGGAAGTTAAGTGGACTGTACAAAAAAACTGTTAATTGGACCAGATTTCTGGTAATATATCTACTCAAAATTCAATTTGTAAAAATAAGTACTGAACTTTCTGGTAAATTTTACTAAACTTTTTCTGCGTGTGCAACTTATAAATTCGCTAAGGAATGCCTGTTAAACTAATAAAATAAGAAATTTTCTTCAAAATGTTAATTTTAACAGGGATTTCCGTAATGTTTATAGATAAAACTATCATTCAAAAAAGTGCGTTAAATAATTAATAATTTTGCTTCATACCAAAGAAATTTCAGTTTTATTTTGTATGCATATTTAAATATAGTGTATATGTATATATTTATTAAATATTTTAACCCTTTATTTACACTAATATATTGACAAAATATAATAGAATATATATTATAAAATTTGTTTCGAAGTACTTTATTTGAACGAAATATTCTTCAACTTTCCTTCACAGCAAAGAAATCTAATGATGTAATTTCGTATCCAAATTTAGGCATGATTTCTTTTCAAACAATGAAACCTTTTATTCGCACATGGGATTCGAAAACGACATTTCATAAAAAATGTTACATATTTCAAAAACTTTAAAAAATATTTTATTGGAATTTAATGTTTTTTCATGTTGCTTTCTATCAAAAAAATCTTATTGTCTAATTTTGTGTGTAAATTTAAATACAATTTATGTTTTTTATATTTATAACGTTTTAATATAAAGTATTTTAGGGGCCGTTCACATAATACGTCACACGATTTTTAGCTATTTTTTACCGCCCCCCCCGTCCCCCCATGCCACACATGGTTGCAAACCTCAGACCCCCCCCCCCCTCGATGTCACGTTACACCTCTTAATTTTATAAAAAATTTTTCGTTAACGCGTACAAAATCCAGTAAAAAATTTCGTGGGTACACATTTAATGTGTGACGTAACGCAGAGGGCAGACCCCCCTCCCAACATGTCACACCACGTCACAATTTGCAGACCCCCCGTCCCATAAACTGTGTGACGTATTATGTGAACGCTCCCTTAGGCATAATTTTTTATTTGAAATAGTTTATTTACAATAATAAAAAATATATAAATCTATATTTTGTTTTGGAGCTTTTAACATTTATTGAACTACACATTTTACTGAACATTTTTTTTCTCAAGTGTTTAAATCATCCTAAAATTCGAAAAAAATCTTTTAGATATTGATTTTAGGTGAAGGTTTTTTAAAATATCTTAAAAAGGAGGGTAATTTCTTAAATGATCTATTTAGTAATTTTAAATATGCCGTCTGCTTCGCGCCACGTTTGAACGAAGTTTGATTGTGTGCAGATCCACACGGGTCAGTGGTGGAGGCCGAAAACGTCCACGTTCTGTGTATACTCGCGTGCTTTCACATTCTTACGGCTAAGTGACAGTAAGTGCTCCTCTTGCTAGGCAAACATGGTTCGGTCTTTGCTTCTGGACTAGTGATGTGCCGATACCGCCATTTTTTGGTCTCTGGTAATTTCTTACCGTAATTCGGTAAATCGGCAGCAAAACTGGTAATTCGTTATTACTCTGTTATTGGCGAAAATTTTTGAAGGATGACGTTCTGGAATACTTTTTTTCAAAAGAAAAGTAGCTATAAAAAGAATAAATATCTGTAAAGTAATTTGGAAATAAGAACAACGAAACTTTATTATTCTATTCTGTCAAATTGATATTGCAGAACAAGCATGTATAAACTAATTATGAAATGATAACTTTAAAAAAAAAATAATATTACATAAACTTTTATTGTAACTTATATGGGACATTCCTTTGCAAATCGTACGGATTTCAAAAAGAAAAGATTGTTCACATTTTTAAGTCTTAAATTTTATTCTGTGGCATCTTTTTATTAATTTAATCGACACATATATCAGTATTTTCGAAAGAAAATTTTTTTTTGAGAGATATATTAATTTAAACTTTTGATAAAATTGGACAAAATGCTAAAGTCTCTTGTGCTTAAAATTCATTATCTCCGGTTGAAATAATTAAATCGATTTCGGGTTTGTTTAATTTTTTAGCTTATTACGTTAGGTTTCAGATAAATATTTTTATAATTTTTATTTTGTTAATTAACTACAGATATTAGTAGTTTAATTGTTTAAAAAATTTTCGCATGTTTGCCCCCTCAGTGAAAAAATGTGGAAAAAGAAGTATCATATGCGCTATGTCACAATGTAACTAGCGCATATTTAATAAAAGTGGAGACTCAATTAGATCGGAAGATATTAAATATTTTTCCACATTTTTTCACTGAGGGGTCAAACATGCGAAAATTGTTTAAACAATGAAAATACTAATATGTAAGATTGATCTCTTTAAGTTGACCCCGCTGTGATTGATATAACCAAAAAGTTATAAATTTCCTATGATGCCATTTTTTATGTTTAACGATCGATAGCAACATGCAAGTTATGGCATACCAGTTCGTTTCCTTTTAAGTTTTGATAAAAAATGAATAAATAAAAATACGTTGTTTCTATCTTACCTTCTCTTATTTAACATCCTCTCTGTTGAAAAATAACAGGGAAAAACAAGCAAATATTCCATTATAGGAATATAGTTCCACCGAGATGAGTCCTCTTACAATAGATTTTGGTCAGGGAAAAGTCAGGGAAATTAGGATACTGAAACTTGTGGCAACCCTGGTTTTATATTTCTTCTTAATTTAGAATGTTCCATTATCACTATTATATATATCGATACCCACGTTCTAATATGTCGTATCCCACAAAATTTAAGAAATTGACTTTTTTTGAAAAACGGATTAATAATAATGTTTTACAGCTTATATTAAAATCTTGGGAGTCAAATTGTTTATTTAATATTTTTAAATAAATATTCTAATATGTCGTATCCCACATGCTGATTTTCACGAATTCTAATATGTCGTATCCCACATCAATTGGTTAAGTCAGCGCCAGCGATGTGACAGTCAATTTTTATTTTGTGAATAGTCTTAAGTTTATTTTAAGAAATTATTTAATAAAATGAGTAAGAAGGTAATTACAAATAATATTTTTACAACTCCAATTAAATCTAGAGCATCCGCTGAAACCTCTGTTTGTAGATCGATTAAAAATAACTAAAAGTAAATGGCAACAATTACAGGCATTAAAAAAAGTGTTGCTGAGAGATACACACTGCTTCTATGATAATATAAAATATATTGATGATACTGACTCTGCTTCTGACCAATCTCCATCAATAAAAAATTTGGAAGCCGAGAGTAAAGATATAGTTAAGGTAACTGAAAAGACTAAGAGTAAGAAACGAAAAGCTAATCAAGTTAATCTTGGTGTTAAGAGCAAAGTACTGCGTATTAATAACAGATTTATAAAACCTGAAGATAATGATATTAATTATAAAAAAAATTGTGATAATACCAGAGGAAAGTAGACAAGAAATTTTCAACAATCTCAGCAAGAAAATGTACTTGAAGTAAAAACAAAAAAAATTAAGAGTACTTAAAATGAAAAAAAAATGATTTAAGCAATATTAAAGATAGAAAAAATAAAATGTATCAATAATGTTATATTATAATAATTATGAATTAAACAATACAAAATAAGAGAGAAAAATGTTATGTATGGGATGAAACAATATTTAATTATAAAACGATTAAGGTAGTACGATCACGAAAATTAGACCTCAGGCAAAAATTTTGCTTTCAAGAATAGCAATATTATTATGGAAGTGCTAATTTGAAAAAGAAAAGATTATTTTTCATGGAAAAAATTTAAAACACAAAAAAATAATTTTATTAATAAATTTTATTTTTGCCCAAACTTATTTTCTTATCGCTTCGAGCCAAATTTTTAAAAATAATGCGATTTTAATAAATCACGGTTCATTTTTTTAGAAAAAAGATTCTCTACAACTTGACCGTTTCCGATTTTTGAAAATGAATTCTTTAATGGCTGAAATTATAAAAAAACAATTATTCAAAACAAAATTTTTATAACAAAATTGCTGTATTTGATGATAATTAATTCAATTTCAAAAATAGGAAACGGTCAAGTTGTAGAGAATCTTTTTTCTAAAAAAATGAACCGTGATTTATTAGAATCGCATCATTTTTAAAAATTTGGCTCGAAGCGATAAGAAAATAAGTTTGGGCAAAAATAAAATTTATTAATAACATTATTTTTTTGTGTTTCAAATTTTTTTCATAAAAAATAATCTTTTCTCTTTCAAATTAGCTCTTCAATAATAATATTGCTATTCTTGAAAGCAAAATTATCTATTTTTGCCTGAAGTTTAATTTTCTTGATCGTACTACCTTAAATCAATTTCTTTTCTAAAATACATTTTAATTTTTTCTTCTTGCGTAACCCACATAAATATCATAAAATTTATTTAAATAATTTTTTTTGCTTTAATTATTATTATTTTGTGCATTTTTATGAACGTATAAAACAAAAATTTGTTTATATTTATTTATTTGTGCTAGCAAGACGTTTTTATCGTTTCCTGAAAAATTTTCCAAATGTGGGATACGACATATAAGAACGTGGGTATCGATATCACTAGTTGATATGATAAGTTTAAATGTTCAAAAGTTTATGCACACAAAACTACACATAAAATAAATTGAATTTACATTTATAATACACAGTTTTTAATTGACGTTATCTGGGCCTATAACCTATTGGAAATGGGTGAATTAAATAAGACAAAAATTCAGAATATTTGAATTTAACTCTTCAATTTATTCTGAGTAGCACAAGGAAAGACGTACGTCTGACCTCTAGGAGAACCAGTCAAAGGACTATTAGCTAGCTATCGGGAATGCAGTCTGCATTCTATCAGAAAAAAAATGGTTCCTTTTACTATAAGTACATACAGACTCCAGACGGCTAAGCTCTCCATAAAATTCTATAGTTTTTCCAACAGTTTATTATTGGATCTATAACTTAATTCGTGCGGTTTGCTAAGAGATGGCGTAATTTGATTATTATTCCATCGTTCCAATATCTCGAATATGCGATGGAAAGCTACTGTCATTGTGCGTCTTTTTCATTATATGTCATTCATTTGAAGCGTAAACAACAATAATTTTTTTCACTCAAATATGTCGAACTTTGTGCCTGAAAAAGTGTTTTTGCGGGGAGTTCTTCTTCATTACTTTAATATGAAGAAAACTGCTGCCGAAAGTCATCGTATTTTGGTGGAAGTTTATGGTGAACATGCTCTAGCTGAGCGAACGTGCCAAAAGTGGTTTGCACGATTTTAAAGTGATGATTTTGGCTTGGAGGACGAAGAACGTCCTGGGCAGCCAAAAAAGTTTGAAGATGAAGAACTGGAAGCATTACTCGATGAAGATTGTTGCCAAACACAAGCAGAGCTCGCAGAACCTTTGGGAGTCACTCAAGCAGACATTTCAAAACGTTTATAAGCAGCCGGATACATTCAAAAGGAAGGAAATTGGGTTCCACATAAACTCAAGCCAAGAGACGTTGAAAGGCGGTTTTGCATGTCCGAAATGCTGTTGGAACGCCACAAAAAGAAGTCATTTTTGCATCGGATTGTTACTGGTGATAAAAAATGGATCCATTACGACAAAGCCAAGCGCAAAAAATCATATGTGAAATCCGGCCAACCAGCCGAATCAACGGCAAAGCCGAATATCCATGGCGCGAAGGTAATGCTCTGTATTTGGTGGGATCAGAAGGGTGTGCTGTATTATAAGCTGCTAAAACCGGGTGAAACCATCAATGGAGAACGCTACCGAACACAATTAATCCGTTTGAAGAGAGCAATGGCCGAAAAACGCCCGAAACATGCGACCAGACACGAGGCAATAATTGAAGAGTGGACATTCGAAAGGACGTAACCCACATTTCTGAAATTTTATAAGGCGGCACAAAAACGTTCCCATTTCGACAATTTTTAACCGAAAAATCTGCAACTCGGATAAGTTGCTAATTACATAGGGAAATGTCGAAACCCATTTTTTTATTCTTTTTATTCGCTATAACTGGACTTCTAGAAGGAATAATGATAATTATAATACATCAAAATGTGCACGAGGATATGAGCAACAATACCTTTTTGTGCAAAAACTGGTTTTTCTTAAATAAACGTTTAAAGTTTGAAAAAAAAACCGCAGGGATTAAGTTATAGATCCAATAACAATAAATTTTATTAAAAATAAAAAAACCTCTTTCTAAGCAAAACTTTATGCGGAATATGAACAAAATGTTGGGAAAAAATTTAGTAAATAGTATGTAAAGGACATATAAGACCGAGCGCAAAGTGCGAGATTCACATATTTTGGAACGCGAAGCGTGATGACCAACACGCACGCCCCAGGCGCGCTCAAATTTTTATTCTTGATGTAAATGTGCATATGGCTAATGGATATGAAGTAAAAAATCGAGCGCGAAGCGCGAGTGGCATAATGAGGATGTGTTTCTTAAGGGTGATAGAGCCTTAAATAAATTGGATTTCCTCTTTCATTTGAAACCATAAAAAAAATTCAGTAATTTTGAGAAAATTTAATTCACATTTAAAATATAATAAAATTGACTTGAGTTTTAGTATCAAATTACAAGAACTAAACTTGTATGTATGCGAAGTATATAAGACCAAGCGCAAAGCGCAAGGTCTAAACAGAACGAAGCGCGGAGTGCGACGTTTCAATACTTCGGAGCACAAAGCGCGATGTTTAAATTCAAATTTATATATTACAGAAAAAAATATTTAATAATTATTTATTTATGGGATATCGACTTATATAGAATTTTATTTGATTATTTTTGATCTTTTAGAAAAAGAATTATGCTTATAAAAAGATTTGATGAAATTGATACTAGTTATTGCCGGTGAAACTGCTTTTATTAAGAGGAATTATAAACATGGAATATTCGATATGTACACATGCTTCAGTCACATGGTATGTGTCACGCATGTGTTAATCATAATTTATCTTGATATACAAAGTCAATATAATTTGTGTAAAATGCTTCAAGAAACAGGCTATAAGCTGTGCTCTTCTCTAGAAATAAGTTATAGATTTTAGAAACACTATGTATAAAAACAGATACACTTAATCTGACTCAATTGGTACTAAATGTTGAATTCAATCAAATTAATTGTTTTCAATGGTCTTTCTTAATAATTGGGTCAATTAGAGTCAAAAGGATCCAATCATTTTTGTCTTGGACTCCTAATGAAAAAAACATCTTCATACATAAAATCCGTGAAGAATTTCGGTATTTTTTGGTGATTTTTTCTACTAGCGAGTCATAAAGTGCATTTTATTGCGCCCTGTGGGGCAAAAAATATCCAATTTTTTACCCTTACTAAAAAAAAATTGTGTGCAACACGGGAAAAACATTTATTTTACTTGTGTGGTTCTTACCCTCGCTTTGCTCGGGCATCAAACTTCACACTCGTAAAATAAATTTTTTTCCCCTAGTTGCAAAATATACTACTTCCCATAAACCAATACCATCTCATTGATGATGAGGATGTGACAAATTTAATAATCACAAACTGATAGGACGATAAAAAAGCTTTTTTGTATTCATTTTTAAAAATGTTATTATACAAGATACAAAAAAACTGTTTTGAGGTTTCATTATATATAAATAATTGATCAATCATAATAATCATGTGTACTTCACTAGAAAATTGCATTAAGAAGCTACATGATAAAATCTCAATTAAGTCGGATAAAAATTTCTCCACTTCTACTGCTTGCCGATTTGAAAATGTAGTTTTGAGAAAAACGAATTTAAAGTTTTGAAACTAGGTTTTCTCTATACAATGTAAAAACTTGTTGGTTGCGAAATTTTTTACCTTCATTTTGCAATACCAAAATAACGATTAAATATGTTTTCTAAGATCATAATACGTCATTTAAGCAGAAAAACATCGAGTTTTCCAAAAAATTGTAGATAGGTGAACCCATTGAACAATAACATAATTTCTTCAGACCAATAATTCAATTTCTAGTATAAAACATGAGTTTGTTGGAATATTAAGATTTTTTTAAACTAGGGAAATAGAATTTTAGGAAAACAAAACTTATGTTAAATATAAGAATATATATTTTGCAAAACAGGCATTAAAGTAGTACTTTGAGCCCCTGTAGAGCGGCTGTAAGGTCCATTTACGACCAGCATGTTAATATTGTATCTGTTTTCTTCCTTAAGTCCTACTTTTGTTCCTTACGTCCTCTGGACAGTTGCGAGAAGCGGATTATATTTCCCCTATACAATTTTTCTTCTTGAAATTCGGGGGGCACAACCCCCCGGCAGGGGCTTTGCCCCCTGCACCCGCGCCTGGACCCCTCCACGCCCCGGCAATCCTTTCCGCCACCTTTCGTACCATTTTTATCAATATTATTGTTATAACATGTTCCTATTACATCGAGTCGTAATTGGACACTCTCAATACCACTCTACAGACACTCGAAAATACTTCTTTAGGACATATTTATCAAAAGTATACCATAAATAAAATATAGAACAATTACTATTATTGATTAAGGAAATTTAAAATCATCCTAAAATAATATTCTTATTCTATTTTCTCACAAATATATTAGCTTGATTTATGATAGGTGATGGGGGTAACTTCGGCACGATAACTGTATGTATATAGCAGCGATCTTAACTCACAGGCATTTAGCAGTGATCCCAGAACGTGGGAGCTGGCGGCCCCCACCATAGACCCCACCAGCTCATGGCTTCTTTCTCGCTCGACTGCCATACGTTGGTTGAATGAGGAAGACACAATGAGCTCGAGGCATCTATGGTGGGGGCCGCCAGCTCCCACGTTCTGGGATCACTGGCATTTAGTAAATTGGTTAGCGCATCAGAATATTCTCACTTTTGGGTTTAACTTGACGTTAACCATAGCGACTCTCATACAATCCGTTTAAAGATGAGTTTGATATTCAAATTTTTAATTTTTCAATCTTTTACCACTTCAATACAACTAGTGAAAAATAAAAGTTTCTGTTTTATATTTTCACTATAATATTATTTCAAGACTGAATTCTTATAAATCGTGAATTTTTTATTTGCTACAATAATTATTGTGATTACAGTGTACTATACCATAAACAATAATTGTAGTGTTTCTATGGGGTCTTATTACTGTGATCAAAAGTATAATAATAAAGCGCTCAGAGGATCTAAATATAATTTTTTATTTAATATATTTGTGAAGAATAAAAGAAAATGTCACTTCAAGAGAATTTCGGGGTTCTCCAGACGGAGGAAAATGAGGTTCGTAGACACTGTCCCGAAAATCCGGGCAGCATTTTCACAAATAGTCAATTGGCGAATTTTCCTGCGACTCCGAAAGCAATTCAAGAGAAGAGGGAGCTAGATTTTGATAAATTTTTGCCCTATGTGGGTGAATTTGGAATCTATCAAAAAATGTTGTTTCTGATGATGGTGCCATTTGGATTTTTCTTGGCGTGGGTGTATTTTACACAGATATTCATCACTTTGGTACCGCAAGAACACTGGTGCCGAGTTCCAGAATTAGAGAACTTAACAGTGGCAGAAAGGTATACAATATTTTTGAAAACTACGTTATTAAAAAGTTCTTTTCCCTTGGTGTATTTTAGGGTCTTTCTGGTTTAACACCTAAAATTAAAAGTTACACTGTGCTATGTTTGCTGCATATAGATTAAACCTTCCTTTTCAATTGCACACACAGAAAAAAGTTTTCATTGAATCAAAGAAAATGATTTGTTTGAACGACTTTCTTTGAATTTAAGAAATGATTTGCTTAAATGAAATAAAATTTGTTTGATTCAAATAAAATATCTTTGGACCAAATAAATATTTGTTCGAATCAAGTAAATTTCTGACTTTAATCAAACAAATTATATCTTTGGCCATATATCAATGCATTAATTTATTTGTTTTAATGAAAAATTAATTTGATTCAAACAATGATTTATTTTGTTCAAAGATATTTTGTTGAATCAAACAAATTTTATTTGATTTAAAAAAATCATTCCTTTAAATCAAAGAAAGTCGTTCAAACAAATCATTTTCTTTGATTTAATCAAAACTTTTTTCTGAGTGCAGTTGTCGCGCGGTTCACAGTGTGGGGTCCCGCATGGTCTCGACTATGTGCTGTAGCTTCGTTAATATTTCATATTTCAGTCTTAAATTCTTACATTATACTCTCAATATATTATACTTTCGAAATATGTGAAAAAATCGTATTTTTGAAGAACGAACACGAAACTACATCCTTAAAACTATCAAACTGTAACAAATTTTTTTATAAAATTTACTATAGAATACGTAACTGTAACGAAGTTTTCAGTTAAATGTACCTGCATAAAACTTCAGTAACCCAAAACGTAGAATTATTCATGTTACAAGTTTCTGAATATCCAGATAAAAGTATGAGAATATTCAACAGTTTGTAACTGAAAATTAAGAAATTGTTCCTTAAATTTACTAAAAAGTAATTTTTTCCGTAATTTGTATATTTTGTCGTCAAAATTGTATTGTTGATTCCTTTAATAACGTTTTTGATATATAAATAATTTAAAATTAATGGATTGCAATTTGAAAGCACTCTGAGAATAACTGAAAATAAATAATAAATTTGAAAACAAAATTTGTTTTTAAAAAATTCTAATACTTACCAATTGTGGATATTAATTTTTCAATTTCAATTATTTTCATAGCAGTTCATCAAAGAAGAAACATTAGTAGAAACATAATAATTTTTTAAATTTTTTATTATATAAAATTGTTGCTGAAACAAGGCACAGAAATTTCTTACACGGCCCTGAAATTTTTATGGATAAACTGTACCTAACATTTTATACATTATGTTCAGCTATGTGTAGCGATAGAGTAATTTTTTGATTAACTTGTAGGAAAGAAATATTAATTAGTTAAAATTTTTTATCAAAAAATCCTATATTAGCAACTTTTTTTTCTGTATTTATTAGATTCAAAATAAATCACTAATGAGGCTTCCGATCAGAGTTGAAACGTCTAATTGACATCCAATTTTTTATTCATGACCCTACATTTCTTTTGTATTTCGCATAATTTGACTGAAAAATGAAATTTCAGTTTTTATATTTTGAATTTTTCTAAATACCGTAACTTTATTAATTGATATTGGATAAAAAGTATCATCAAGGTAACCCGTGTAGAAAAATCTTTTGGCGCTGGTCTGGATCAAAACTGGACCAACTAGACTCATATCTGGCGCAGACTAGACGTTCTAGCTAGTGGCTAGCCAGAAATTTTAGCTGCTTGGTGCTTTTGGACCGATTTAACTGATTGCTAGTAAATTTTATTCCAATATATTGTAAAATGCTCGCTTAAGGGCGTGTGATACTTTAGGGAAGTAGCAAGAGTTCATGTGAATAATTTGGTCCAATTTCTATATGTTTATATCTAAAATACATGAAATTTTGTTTTCAAAATTTGGGAAATGGTAGAGAAGATAGAAACGAACGTAGATAGTCTACTCTTGGCTTGGCAATGAAAATAAAATTCCCGATATATTTTGCTAAAATTGAACTTCTTTTGAATTTCGAAACTAAAAGTAGTCTGTCTACGTCCATTTTTATCTTCTCTACCGTTTCCCAAATTTCGAAAAGAAAATTTTATGTACTTTGGACACAAACATGTTGAAGCCTAAAATCAATTAAATTTGCTAATTTTCCAAGTATCGCATGACCTCAATCCCAGAAAGTTATATTCTGTATTTTAGCAAGTGTCTCACTAAATTCAAGCTAGTGATTTGCTGATTTTTAGCAAGTGGTTCACTAAATTTTTGCAATTTGGTGTAACGATCGAAAAAAAGATAATTATTTTTCGGGTACTTTTTTACACAGTCACATTAGACATCTACAGCTTGATAAGCTCTTCAGGGATGGTGTAGGAGGTGGGAGAGGCACTTACCAGGGGTGTTAGTTAAAGTTTGCCGATTTTTTCAATAAAGAAAACACTTAATTCTCAAGGGAATCTCAAAACTTTTTTATTCAAAGTATTGACCATTGGATTCTACACATTTTGCCCATTAAAATTGATAATTTGTTGTCGGTAGCGATCCGTATTCACCGTCTCACCAGGTGTTAATAACTCGAAGTACACCACACCACACTGGTCCAATCAAACATAGAGCATTTGTCTTACGGCTAAAGCGATTTGGCCTCGGAGTCGATGGGCCGACCTCACCAGGTGAAAGCCATGATTTTTTCTGCTTCGGGTTCTCGAAGTAAATCCATTCTTCGTCCCCCGTGACAATTCGATGCAGAAAAGATTTCCTTTCGAACCGTTGAAGCAGCATTTCACAAATAGTTTTTCAATTTTCCATTTGTCTATCGTTCAGTTGGTGTGGTACCCATTTTCCATACTTTTGGATTTTTCCCATGGCTTTCAAACGTTGGAAAATTGCTCCTCGGGTCACATTTAATGTTTGTGCCAATTGTTGTTGCAATTGTGTTGGGTCTTCATCCAATAACGCCTGCAATTCCTCGTCTTCGAACTTTTTCGCTGCACCAGGATGTTCATTGTCTGTTAAATCGCAATCTCCACTTTTCAATTGACGAAACCATGTCTCACATATTCTAATCACTGGAGCATGTTCACCATAAGTTTCTACCAGTAATCGATGAGCTTCAACTGCTTTTTTCTTTTGATGAAATAAGAAAAGCAACGAATGCCGCGAACGCGATTTGCTTGGAACGAAACTCGACATATTCACTTAGGTAAACGACTATGATGCTATTATTTTGGCAGAATGTAATTGTGTATTTTTGAAGGTTATTGTCCATAGAACAATATGACATAGATGCCAAATCATAGAAATGTATATGTATATGTATCTCTAGCGACATCTATGAGTAAAACCAGCAAATTTCAACTAACACCCCTGGTATACTAAGAGAGAGGCGGAATCAGTAACGAGTCTCACAGTTCAAGGTTAAGCAAGAAATATGTTACATTTATTGTTGATTCTCGTACAATTCGTTTCCTTCTGCGCTTATCTCCTGTATGGCCGCGTGGCCACGTAGGTGGGCGACACGGTCGTATTGGCAGTCTCCTGGTGGAGGGATCGTCCTCTGGCGGTGGTATTAGGTTCACCTTTAATGTTGGCCCTGTCCTGGCTGGCTTACGTGACGTTGCACAAAGGCTTTGAGACACGTGGTTTTCCTTGCCTGTTGAGGCAAACAGTTGACGCGCCGTTGGTCGGACGTGAGGCGTACTCTGGGCCTTTCTAGGACCTAAGCCTGGGGTGAAAGCTCCAGTGAAGCTCCAGTGGTGGTCGGCGGCTTGGTCGATACCGCAACGTCTACAGTGGCCCGGGTAGCACCGAGTTTCGGCGTTGGGCGGTATACCTGGGGTAGACCGTCCGCTGGGGCGGTTGTGGCTATTGCGCCTTAGCCTGGGTGGTGAGGTTCGTAAACTGCAGCCTCCTCTGCATCGAGGGGGTGACTCCTTTTGGGTGCCTCGGGACCAAGAAACATGGAGGCGCTCTCGTCGGCAGGGCTGGGGCTTCGATCTTTACCTTCCTTTCCGGGCCTTCCAAGCTTCTAGGCGCTTAGCGTTCCTCCAGGCGTGGAACGGGCCCTGACTCCGTTTCCGACGTTGCTTCGTTGGCACAAGCTGAGGGAAAAAAGGGAGACGTGTGAGTGACTGAGTTACCGTCTGCGCTGCCAGCGGCATAAGAGCATGTGTATGGTCTACCTTTATATCTCCGTGCCATAGTGTTCGAGCGACCTCTGCGGAGCATGAACGTCAACAGTAAAGCCTCACGAACCTGTCGGTTGCTTGCTGACATCTGCTGGACGTATTGGACAATTGGACATTGGATAATATTGAGTGGGTGTGACTTGCGATTGAAGGTCATCGTCGATTAACTGTTCGTGAACTAGAAAATGATCTCGGAATACCGAAAACTACTGTTTAGGAAATTTTGAACAAGATTTTAGGAATGACTCGCGTGTGTACGCTGACTGGCTTTTTCACCACGATAATGCGCCAGCGCATTCATCGAATCTTGTGCAGCAGTTTCTGAGTAAATACAGTATCGCATTGCTTTGAAAACCTCTGTACCGTCCCGACATCGCCCCCTGTTACTTTTGGCTGTTAAAAAAACTCAAAAAACCACTCCAAGGACAGCGATTCGATGACAAAACGACGGTTGAAAATAATGCGACGACCGTACTCAAGGCAATCCCTAAAAGTGAGTTCCAGGACTGTTTCGTAAAGTAGAAACATCGCTGGAACCGTGTTATTCAATCAATTGGTGATTACTTTGAAAGAAGCCATCCGCCCGATGACGAAGAATAACGCCAGCGCGGAGATATAAAGGTAGGCCGGATACTTTCCGGACAGACCTCGTATATGAATAAGTGAAATCTCTGATATAACACATCACTCAATAAGTTTCCGCTCTGAGAAATAGATGGTACCAATATTGTCAAATCCATATGATTTCTGGATAGTACCAACCTTCAAACTTTAAATGTCAAATTTTCATGACAATCTGACGTTTAGTTCAGAAGTTACAGAGGTTTTGGTAAAGCAACTTTTGTCATTTTCAAAACAATGGATAAAAAAGAGTTTCGAGTGTTTATTAAATATTGCTTTTCAATGGGAAAACATATGACTTGATAAGCGTTATGGGGGCTTCGCACCAGGGAAATCAATAATCATCGACTGGTATGCCGAATTTAAACGCGGTCTTACAAACACCGATGACGCTAAACGTTCTGGTCGCCCAAAATCAGCAGTTATTCCAGAAAACATAACAAAATTCCACAAAATAGTTATGGGCAATCGTAAATTAAAATTGCGTGATATAACTGACACCTTAAAGATATCAAAGGGTAGTCTCTTTACAATTTTTCACAAATCTTTGAGGATGCGTGAGTTGTTTTCGAAGTAGGTGCCGCGTTTTTGCTCACATCACACCATAAACAACAACGCGTCGAGGATTCAGAGCGCTGTTTTGAGCTATCCAAATGAGGTAAAAGGGATTTTCTGCGTCGGTAAGTGACAATGGATAAAACAAGAATCCACCACTACACACCTGAAATAAAAAGATCGTCAGCTGAGTGGACAGCAGCTGGTGAAAGCCGTCCAATGCGACCAAAAGCTCAACAAAGGGTTGGCAAGGTTATGGTATCCGCATTTTGGAACGCGCACGGTATATTGTTCATCGACTATCTTGAAAAAGGTAAAACCATTAACAGCGACTATTACATGGCATTACTGAATTGATGGAGCGCAGAAATCAAGAAAGAACGGTCTCACATGCAAAAGAAAAAAGTGCTCCAGGGGAAGTGATTTGGCTCCAATGAAGAAGGGATTGCCGAAACTGAAGTCTATTTTGAGAGCAAAGACGAATCATTCTACAAAAAAAGGCATTGGAAAGTTAGAAAAAGCGTTGAAATGAATGTATTACGCTTGAAGGAAACTATGTTGATGAATAAAGTCGAATTTCCCAAAAAAACTGTGTTTGTCGTAGTTAGACCGGAAACTTATGGAGTGGTGTGTTATGTTAGAGAAACTCCGAACATGATAAAAGTAGATGTATGATCGAGACATGTCAGAAGTAAAACATGCAAAAGTTTTGTCGAGTACGAACCGAATTCAATTGGATATGTAGGAATCAAGCAACATTATTGTAAATGCCTTAATGGAAACCGTACTGATGGTTGTTGCTCTCATGTTACCGCTGTTATATATTATTTGTCACATATCAGATACCTTTCAAAAATCGCCAAACCAGCAGAAATACTCAGTTCCTTATGCATTACTCAAAACATAGCAGCTGTGATTCATGACGATATCGACATCGACTGGTATGCCGAATTAAAATGCGGTCGTACAATTTTGCATGAATCTTTGGGGATGCGTAAGTTGTTTTCGAAGTGGGTGCCGCGTTTTTGCTAACATCCGACCAAAAACAACAACGCGTCGAGGATTCAGAGCGCTGTTTGGAGCTGTTCAAGCGAGATAAAGAGGAGTTTTTCATGCGAAATGTGACAATGGATGAAACATGGATTCATAACTACACTCCAGAGTAAAATCGTTAGTTAGATGAGTGGAAAATGTAGAGGGCTTTGCCTATTTTGAATTTTAAATAAAAAAATAAAACATTTTAAATTAAGGAATATTGAGTAAGACTTGATAATATTGGATCTATAACTTAATTCGTGCGGTTTGCTAAGAGATGGCGTAACTTGATTATTATTCCATCGTTCCAATATTCCGAACATGCGATGGAAAGCTACTGTCATTGTGCATATTTTTCAGTATATGTCATTAATTTGAAGCGTAACCAGCAATAATTTTTTTCACTCAAATATGTCAAACTTTGTGCCTGAAAAAATATTTTTGCGGGGAGTTCTTCTTCATTACTTTAATATGAAGAAAACTGCTGCCGAAAGTCATCGTATTTTAGTGGAAGTTTATGGTGAACATGCTCTAGCTGAGCGAATGTGCCAAAAGTGGTTTGCACGATTTAAAAGTGGTGATTTTTGCATGGGAGACGAAGAACGTCCTGGGCAGCCAAAAAAGTTTGAAGATGAAGAACTGGAAGCATTACTCGATGAAGATTGTTGCCAAACACAAAAAGAGCTCGTATAATCTTTTGGAGAGCAATAGCCGAAAAACGCCCGTAATATGCGACCAGACACGAGGGAATAATTTTCCATCATGACAACGCTCGGCCCCATGTTGATATTCCGGTTAAGAACTATTTGGAAAACAGTGGATGGGAAGTCTTACCCCACCTGCCTTATAGCCCAGACCTTGCCCCTTCTGACTACCATTTGTTCCGGTCGATGCAGAACGCCTTCACTGTAATACGGTTCACATCAGAACAGGGTATCAAAAATTGGCTTGATTCTTCTTTACCGCCAAGCCGGTCCAGTTCTTTTGAGATGGAATCCACAACTTGCCAGAAAGATGGGAAAAAGTCATAGCTTCAGATGGGCCATACTTTGAATAATACTATTGTACATGTTTTTCTTAAATAAACGTTCAAATTTTGAAAAAAATCCGCACGAATTAAGTTATAGATCCAATATCACAATCACCATATGGGGAAAATTCGTCAAGTGTACCCGCCTAAAAACTTGTTGTCTCCGATTTCCTTGAGAGTCCGTGAAATTATTGTCCTTGTGAACCTCTTTTAATTTCCCTAAGAGAACGTCTCTAGTACGACGGGTTATCAATATACAGGGGCTCGAATTTTCAACCTTTTACCGCGCACGCTGATACTCAATCAACCATAACTTCTACAAAAGTTATCTAAATTAATTTTTTTATGCAGGTCTTGGAAACGTTTTTTTATCAGCTTTACGCTGGAAATGGTTTTAGATAAAAAAAATTATTTGAACTTCATTTTTTAATTTTAAACATATTTTTGAGTTTTTCTCCAAGCGTGGCCGTTAATTTTCTTTCCAAAATTATGTTTAAAAAAAAGCTTGACTTTTTCCCTTTAAAATGAGCCATGGTCGAAAGTGGGGCGAAAGAAATTGGTGAAGATATATATATCTCCACGAATTTGTGGTCGAAAGTGTCAAGGAAAAATGGAATGGAGTATGGTTCTTGATTTTCGCAAATTAAAAAAAAGAAAAAATGGAGATTTGTATCTTCTACCTAATATAAACGATATAATTGATTCTCTAGGATCAGCGAAATATTTTTCAGTGTTTGATTTAGCTACCTGTTTTCACCACATAAAAATGGACTTAAATGCCTCTCATAAAACCGCATTTTCTACATCTCACGGTCATTACGAATTCGATAGAATGCCTTTCGGATTAAAAAATACTACAAATTTAATTGTAAAAATAACTTCCTAAAAATTAAAACTCATTCGCTGCTTCTTATCATCTTTGGGTATAAATACTTGTAAGCCTTATTCAGATGGATATTTTAACATATATTGGTTTGTTTTTAATTTTAGAAAGTGACTTGCTAAAAATTAGAACGTACTCATTGTTGTTTAGCATTTCTGCAAATAATGACGCAGTCAATTATTTAAGGTGGGAAAAAAATCTAAGTAATAGAGACTTGGAAATAAAAAAAATATTCTTAAAACCTGGTTGTACGTTATTATGCTTAACAACGTGCTATACCTATAAAACATTGAAATTTAGGAGAAAAAATGGTTAAAATAAAAATTTTTTATGTGGTTAACGTTCAACTAGCTAACAGAAAATCTAGATATAAATAAATTTATCAATGATTTTCATCTGTTAAAACCTGTAACTAAATCCTTCTGTCTGATAGGAAATATCAGCGACGGCCCGTAAAACTATTTGCATCAGATTTAATTCTTGGCTTTAAATAGAAATTCATAAATGCACCTGGAAAAAAGTTTCTTTGATACAAAAAAATTTCTATTAATCATAAAAATGTGTGCATTGCTATGCGGTCAAAGCAAATTTTTGCTTTGATTTGAAGAAATTTCTTGATTGTTTTTTCTCTTTGAATTGAAATAAATAATACTCAACAAATAATTTGTTTAATTTGAAAAAGGCTAAAAAGGTGATTTCTCAAAATTATTCATATTTACATTTGTTCTAAAATTCATAAATGCTCCAAAGGTGTTTTTACTTCGAATTAAAAAAATGAAGTTGAAAGGACGGTTTTTTAAAGGGCATAGCCGGGTTTCAATGTGAAATCGGCCTTAAAACCAAATCAAATTTCGCATAAACCATATGGAAGGGGTTGGGCAAGAGATTATTTTATCAAATTTTCAGATCATTATCTGCCATTTTAAATGAGTAATGGCGGATGTTACCCTTTTCGTTTTTTTTATTTTTTTAACTAAACTAATCATAGGAAAATTTTGAAAAAAATCAGGGTTGTTTTTTCCAATAGAAGACACATTTGTAAATTTTTGCAGATTTTTTGATGCATAATTTGTGATGCAAAAAATTGTGAAAATTTTTGCACGCAATTTTGTTCATGTTTGGATTGCGCGACCACTCTTTTGAATTATTCTATTCATTAGTTACCTATCGATGATTAAAACAGAATTTTTGCAGATTTTTGCAAGGTATGGACGGGGGTGAAAACGAATAAAACCCGCAAAATACGCATTCTTCCATCATCTTACTATTAAAGCACATTTAATAATAACAGTAGACGAACGAAAAATACAATTTTATTTGGTAATCAATCTCTAACATGGTTTACTGCTGAAATTTTTGTAAAAATTTTGCAAAATATTTTGCGAATTTTTTTTGTTGCGAAAAAATGAAATTTTTTACATACATTGTTAACAAATGGTTGATTGTCGTTATTCGCAAGTCGAAAGAGTATTGCGAAAACTATCTATTTATATTCTTGAATATTTTTCGAATATACAGGTTTTTCCCCTTGGAAATTTTGTCCGTTCAAAAAGTTTCCGTTTTATATATAAGTGGTATACAAAAAGTAAAATTGGTTTTTCTGCAAACTTACAGTTATAAACGAAGACAACGACGAAGACTAATTTATAATTGAAAAAAAATTTTATGCTTGGCAAATGTTCAGCCACTTATGGAGTATGAAGTGCTATGAAAGTACAATCAACCGTCTATATTTGTAAAAACTCGATGGTAGAAAAATATATTTTTGTAGGAAAACCAATTTTACATTTTGTATACCACTTTTATTTAAAACGGACAGTTTTTGAACGGACTAAATTTTTTAACGGGCAAAACTTTATAAAAAAATGTAACGAAAATGTAAGTATTGCAATGCAAAATAACTGCTAAAATTTTTTGTTATCCAGAAATCCAAGTTGATTACTTATTTAATTTATGAGCTTTTCTTATTATTTATACTCATTAAAATTTCAAAAAGTTAAGTAAATGCAGGACGATTTGAGTGTATTTTCGATGTCATGTATGGTAAAATGAGTATGTTATTTTTAACAAAGAGAAATTAATTTAACTAAGTTTACGTCTAATAGATAATTTTAAATTAAATTTAACCGCTCAGAGTGAAAGCTTATAAATCTGTTCAATCAAACTGAAATTCTTTTTATAGTGCAATTTGAAAGTTTGAAATTTTTACAGAGCGTTTGTAAAAAAAAATGAAAAACATCCAAATGTGAATAATTTTGAATTTTAAAATACCTTTGCTACACTGTAAAAAATTTTTCGGAAAAATTTCCGAAAATAGTCGGACAGCTAAGAATCCAAATGGGTCGGTAATTTTTCCTAAGATATATTCGGAAATATTTCCGACATAGAACTGGAAATAGTTCGTACTGTTTGGTCTGAGGAATATCCAGTTCATTAGGAACAATTTCCGACTTGTTTGGATTTTTAGCTGTCCGAATATTTTCGGAAAAATTTCCGAAAGTATAGCAGGATTTATTACCGACAAGGAAGTGGAAAAATTTCCTACTATTTTCGAAAAAATTTCCGAAAGTATAGTAGGATTTATTACCGACAAGGGAGTGGAAAAATTTCCTACTATTTTCGGAAAAATTTCCGAAGGTATAGTAGGATTTATTACCGAAAAGTAAGTGGAAAAATTTCCTACTATTTTATAGGAAAAATTTCCGAAAAAGGTAGTCGATTTTGACTCTTAAATTAGGAATAACTTCCGAGCGTTAAGTAGGAATTATTTCCACAGTTTATGGAAATTTTCCGTTAAAAATAGGACATTTTTCTGTACAATCAGTAGGAAATAATTCTTATCCTTTCAGAATTTCTTCGTATTGAATGTGAAATTTATCCCCCTTCTGAATAGGCAATATTTCCGTGAAATTTCGAAATTTCATACTCTGCTTGGAATTTAGCCAATACGCTGAAAAGTGAATTTTCCGGTTGCAATGTGAAAATATTTTTCAAATATTAAAATTAAAATATCATTTTATTTAATGTACATATTTTTTACTCTGAATGTAAACCTATGGTACATTTTATCAACGAGAACTTCTTGGTGCTTGTCGCCTATACATTATTTAATTCAAATTTGATGATATTGGACATCAGTTTCGCCACTTTCGTATCTTCGGTCGTTTTTTGATATTTGCTCTTTCTACCCCGCTTATTTCCATCTTTTGGGTTGATATTCAGTAGGATTCTAGAACAAAGAAGGTTGTAGCAAATAAATTTTATGATATACTAAGATACATTCATATAAAATGATATTCTCTCAATTTAAATCAGCGGTAAGTCGAGCGCTGATTATATTATCGTGTATACACTACTGAATCAGTGAAAATTCGCTGCTGGTCACTGACTATCGCGAGATTTATACAGATTTGCCGAAGAATTTTCATTGACTCAACAGCGTATATACGCTGACTGTGATCAGGGCATGATTTATTGCTGATTCATATTAGGAGAGTATATGAAACTCACCTTTGTATAAATTCCAATGACGAAGACTTTGTCACTGCATAATTGTAGCCATAAACATAATGGCTCAGAACTAAAAGTAAGATGCCTTCTAGTACGTTCTCTGTTCTCAATACGGTCGTCTTTTCTATTGCGATGGAGCAAGAAATCTTTTCTTGATATAGGGACATCCCTGCAAAACAATTAAGCATGTTAACACATCTCAATTACTATAAACATGAAGTGAAGAAAAAAATAAGTACACACGAAATACATGTACCTTTTAAAACCAAGATAGGCCGAGACGAATCATTTGCGTTCTCGACTTCTTCGTCCGTAGCATCAGTGTCCTGAAAAATATAAATATGCAATTTAAATATACATGAACTTTTTTCAAATACATATGTAACGTACAATGGAATATTATACATTAATACTCACAACTAATTCAAATAGATCTTCTTCTTGGAAGTAGCAACCTATCAATAAAACAAATCCCAGAGTATAGGGAGTGTTGCTGTTTATTTGTTTTGATGTTTCTTTAATTTCTGCCAGCGTTGAGTGAAGACTTATTGCGGCTTGGGGAATATTTTTCAATTTTCTGTATTTCCTACTGTAATCTGTAAAATACTCAAAAATAACAGGAAGCTTTACTCCTATGTTATTTTCCCATTCAAGCGGGATATCTCTTTCAATCAGTATGCTCGCATGATTGAGGAAATGTTTTGTGTGAGTCAGGTGTGGCCAATCAGCTGTTAAGATGTTTTTTAGGGTTGTCTCATCGGTACTATTATTTGATCTCGGTTCATCCCTTCTATTTAAGCTTATTCTTTGAGAGGCGTATGTCAGAGCTACAAGTCGGATTTCTTCGGTTATTTGCAGCTTCTTTTCCGGGGCATCAGTTAAAGATTCGAGAAGGGTTATTTTATGCTTCAATTGCGTTTCGTTTGTTTCTCCTTCTGGAAGGGAAGGTTCGTAACAAACGCAACCGTAAGTGTCTTGATTTTTGTGAAATCTTTTTGAAGTACTTTCTTCAATGATGTTATCGCTATTATTATCAGTTTGCTCTCTACGCTTCCTCTTTTTATCTGGATCTTCAATTCTTCTCGCCCGGTCATAAATTCGCGTTTTTAATTGTTTCACTCCGTCACAGTGAACATGAGTATCGTCAGTCCATGAGCGGAAAGCGAAAACTGCTGGGTATTCAGCGACAATTAATTGTGCTATTCTTCCAGCCGCCGCAAAAGAAATATCCTCCAAAGTATATTTCATATAATCAGTTGCATTTCTGATCAGTTCTAACTCATAGTTGACAGGATTATTAGGAATATTTTGCATTCTTTTAGGAACGATTTCATCCATTGGTAATGCAAAAACCTGTTTATTTTGGGATTGATAAAACTGATTCCTTTTGCCATTTGAAATAGAAGTACTCGCAGAAGGTTCTCCTGTTTAGTGTCCTACAAAGAAAAAAGTATTTTTTTCATTGAACTAATGTGCTTTTAATTCAAATAAATGGTTATTATTTTAACAATTAATTAAAAAATTCAACAATACCTGAATCAGCAAATGTTATTGTGCTGAGATCAGGTACAGTTTTTGGAGCAGGTTCCCACTTTTTTCCTTCGAAAAGTACCATTAATAGTAATGGTCCATTTGGGTAGTTATCTACCAGTTTCTCTAAAAGACTGTATTTTCTAATACGTGTCCCGTCTTCTTCGAGTACAAGCTGTAAATTATAAAGAGAATATGGATGTCAAACACATATGCATGTATTGATTATTAAATTTTAATGTAATAACAAATAGGGCATACACTGAGAAAACAGTTTTGTCAAATCAACAAAAATATTTTGTTAGTATTTAGCTAACAAAATTCTTTTGTTGTGCCAACAAAACATTTTGCTATATCAATCAAATTTTGTTACTTAAAAAAAACGTTTTGTTGGGACAACAAAATATTTTGTCAGGACAACAAAAAAAGTTTTGTTGGATACATTTTTTTCTCAGTGTACCTGGCATGACGCGTCGTAGGTAATATCTAAGTTTGAACACGCATCAGATAAGAGTTCTTCCATGTCGCTACCACTAGCAAGAGATCTTTCTACTGTGTTGGGAGTAGTAACTTTGAAGATACGTGCATGCATGTTTAGACTGTAGAAAAATTTATTTATTATCATACGTTATTATCATACATAGTTCACATGTGATGCATATTACATTACATATGAGTCATTCCACGTCAGATTTACCACTAAAATTTAAATTCACTCGCAGTTATATTTTTCTCGATTTTAACACAAAAATAGAAGACACGTATTTTTTTTTTTTCAATATGATCTGTGAAATTTACAATTAATCATTATTTAAACTTGCAGAATTCAATGAGGATCACTTTTTTGAAATGCTCAAAAGTAACAATTATTTATTCATTAGAATCTGGATTTTTTACAATTAAGTTCATCATTGTTCATACTTTGACATTGTAGTATGCGAAAAATATTCAGTATTTATTTATCCGGGAAGTATGCAAAAATGTTAAACAAATTGCATTTACAAAGAAAAGGTAAAAGTTCGATTTGAAAATTGCGTAACAGTAAAGGGGACACAAAAGTTACATTACATCGAACCCGTGCAAAATCACCAATTAAAAGTGAAAATTTACTCTTCTTGCCCTAGATTTAAATATGTTAGCTTTTCGAAAAATGTATCAAAGCGAGCTTTGAAACGAAAAGCGAAATAGATAAGGAAATTCGTATCTAACGATGTCATGATTTTGTACGAAAATTTCGAATAATAATCAAAATCTTAAGTGAAAAATTTTGATTTCACTGTGCTGTAAAGAAATATTTCCTTCGACATACTACGGCTTACACGAATTATTGTTCTTTCGATACTAATAAAAACATTGCTTATGCATGAAACAAATTTTGAAAACATAATTTATTTAACAGAATTTGCAAAAAACTATAGCTGACTCTTATTCAAAGTTGATTGACTGGAAGCCTTTGGGAAAATATCCACGAAAACGTAAGTCAACGTACTCTACTTCGCATGCTCGTGGTAGACTGGGTAAGACGATGCAGCAGCTCGCGCTCGAAGTAACACGGCTCTACATTATTTGTCATATCTCAAAAACTTATTGACGGTCCACTCTGAAATTTTCGTGAGATCTTCTCTGAAGTATATTGCAAAATTACATAAGAAAAAATTTCATTTCGGAGATACATTTTTTTTTGTAAATGCGATTTGTTTAACATTTTTGCATGCTTCCCGAATAAATATATACTGAATATTTTTCGCATACTACAAAGTCAAAGTATGAACAATGATGAACTCACTTATAAAAAATCCAGATTCTAATGAATAAGTAATTGTTACTTTTGAGCATTTCAAAAAGGTGATCTTCATTAGATTCTGAAAGTTTAAATAATTATAACTTGTGAATTTCACATATCATATTTAAAAAAAAATACGTATCTTCTATTTTTGTGTTAAAATCAAGAAAAATATAACTTTGAGTGAATTAAAATTTTAGTGGTAAATCTGACGTGGAATGACTCATCTATATTAAATGACAAATATAACTGCAACATTACATTTTGTTAGAAGTGTGTCATATAAGTACAAATATTGATATTCTTTTTTTTTACAGTTCTATATATATTGTATTAATGATATTCTTCATATAGATTAATGATAAGTCACGTTTAATTGTTAATTTACGGAAGTTCTTGAACCTTCAAAGTGTGAAGCAGAAATACAAAAGAAGCGGTTTTTTGAAATTTTTTTTTTAATTATCGAAAAGTATTTAAATTTGTTGAGGGTCTTGAACTACACACTAATTTTAACACAATGGAGACAATACTAAAGCATGTTTCAACTTCACATATGATACTGTGTTTTGAACATATACATGGAGTGGATTGTAACTTAACAATTTCTCGAATGAAAGGCATTCGTATCCAATCAGATTCCCAAGCTCATATAACCGGAGATTCGGTTCAAATACTGTATCTAAAATTTCAACAACAAAGTGCAAACGTTCTTCGCTATTACAAAGTATAATAGCAATTCGTCCCATCTGAACATTGTATTGGTAAGCTTCTTGTCTAACTGCAAGAGCATCTCCCTTTTTATAGAGGTTTCCTCGAAAAGTAGCACTGGAACATTCTGTAACTTTACCACTGAGATTCGCTGCAAGAACACTTTTCTGAATTTTCTCAGAGTAACGGTGCATATGAAATTCATTATCCTCATTTAGGTGCAGCTCATATCTTAATCCAGCACCTGATCGTAATATGCTTTGTAAAAGTTCATGCTTTTCCGATAGCGTCTTGGTCACATTTTTATAGCATTTCAAAACTCTCATAGGTCTTTTGAAAAATGTGTGCTTACTTTCAAAGCGTAACGTAAAAACTTTTATCAATGGACCAAACTGAAGGATCAATTCAGGATAGTGTGTCAAATAATGATGTTTAGGTCGCAGTTTAATTTTTGTGAACAACTTCTTCCTCATACTGAGGTATTCATTGATGACAGAGTTTAAATAAGGTACAGTAGACTTGTGAATTTCTGGTGCACACACGATTTCGACTACTTCGGTCAGTTTCAATAGACATCGCCAAACGTCACTTTCAACATCAATTTTATATCCTACAAGAAGTGGAAACAATCGAAGTAATACTAATACCTGCCACGCACCACCAATCACTCTTTTTCCCTTCTCGGGTACTTTTGCTGGTTTGTCCCTCTGATCATAACTTGAATATTTGAATTTATCTATTTTATTATTAAGGAATGCGAAAGAAATCCTGCATTCAGAAACAAACACTCTTATTATAAGATACAAATCATACGCTACAATTCCTTCCAGCAAATCGTGTCCAAAGCAAGGTGGTAAGCCAGGATTACAAACGTGAAAACCTTCTAGTTGATTAAATACAGATTCAAATTTGATTCCCTGATCATGTTTTTTGTTTCCTTTTTTTCTAATGATTGTTTATATGATTCTACAGTTCTACGTTCATAAGAATAAGGAACATAGTCATCATGAATTACTTCACTTTCCTCACCGCTACTGCATTCTTCTGGATTAGTTCCGTCATCATCTTGAAATTCCTCCATTTCCAAAGTTTCTTCATTATCTCCATTTTCTTCTAATTCTTCATCTGCCTCAGATTCATCGATTATTTCAGAGTCCTCATCTATTTCAGAACCTACATCCATTTCATAATCTGCGTCAGCTTCAGAATTAAAGGTACCTTCCGATTCTTTATCAGCTTCTGGTTCGTCGTCAGCTTCAGATTCTATATCAGCTTCAGTTCCTAAATTATTATCAGATTCTTTAGCTTGTTCTCCATTTTTAGTTTCATTCCTCCCAGCCAGTTGTGGACAAAATTCTTTGCGAGTAATTAAACAATATCTACAGAAATAGGGGATGGTACTGAAATTTTCAACAAGTCCTCCTAGGGCATGACCCCCCAAATTGTCTGTAGAAATGAATGCTACTGAACCTTTGACATATGTATTTGGTGATATTTCAATTCCGTCCTTTTCAATGGTAATTAAATCTTCCACAATTCTTCCATAGACTTTTTTATGATTGAAAAATTTTTCATTACACAGAGCAACCAGCTGAATTGTGTTGATGTGTGTACGCAAATAATCGGGTAAGTTACCTAAACACAAATAAACAGCAAGCAATTTATGTTTTACACGAGCTGGACCGATAGGATTAACTATCTCAAAACTGTCTTGATATAAAGGGTTTCCCAATAGGGGTGATATGATTTTGAATGTCCCTATCGGGCTCATTTGAACTGAAATTTTTGACGTCTGCTGTCAGTTGTCATCAGTAAGGTTTGCCATTTAATCATGAGTAGTTTCACGCTTCCACAACGTTTGGAAATTGTCCAATTATTTTATCAAAATTCGAGAAGTTTTGTCGGTGTTCAAAGAGCATATCGTGCAAAATATGGTCGTCATTCTGCTCCATCCGCGCTCTCAATTCGTCGAATAATCGATAAGTTGGAGAGTGAATTTACTCTATTGGATACTAAGCCTAAAAATCGTATGCGTACCGCACGTTCTACACAGAATATAGCCGCCGTACAGGCCAGTATCGAGGAAAACCGTGAATTGTCCGTGCCACGCCGATCTCAGGAATTGGGTCTGTCCAGGATGACTACCTGGCGTATTTTGCGATTGGATCTTGGCCTGCATCCCTATAAGATGATTCTGGCCCAAGAACTGAAGCCTAATGACCATCGTTTGCGTCGGGAGTTCGCGGATTGGGCTCTGGAATCAATTGAAAATGATCCCAATTTTCATCAAAAAATCATCTTTTCTGATGAGGCGCATTTTTGGCTCAAGTCTCGGGGGACATTTGGCCGATATATTGTTTAAATCATAAATGGCATAGAATATCCAATATAATAAAAAAGATTTCGATCAATTCCGAATGAATATTCAGTGTTTTTTTTCAATTACAAAACATATAACCCTTATTGGGAAACCCTTTAGTATCAGCCGAATGGTAATAGAATTGTTTATAAAAAACTCATTCCGCCGAAAAGCATACCCATCAGTAAAGTCTTTTAATACATCTGGATTCCCAGTTTCTGAAATTTTGATATTGATTTTCAGGGATTTATCTTGAAACATGGCTTTCAATGTATCTATGATTGGAATGTAATGAAAGTGCCTTTTTTTCCATAAATCATACCCAAAGAAACTGAACGCGGACTGACGTATGCAAGACGATCTTTATACAATTTTTTTCTCAGGAAATCTGTTTTTAGTTTCGCATTGCATGTGGAAATTGGATCTTCTTTTAGTACCGCTTCAATCACTTTTTCGATTTTGAATAAATTAAACGTTTCCAATGCAGAAAGCTCATTCCTTAATGTACTTAATATGACATCCATTCTTAAATCAGCAATATTTTCCATTTCCGTAACAATGTATTGTATAGTGGATACAGGTACCAGAAATTCGGCTTCTAATTTTATAAACATTTGAGCCATATTGAATAACAACATTTCTCCAAGAGCTTCACTTTTGTACTCAGATGTAATGTCTCTTTTTTCGAATTCATTACTAATTTCACTTGTACTACCCAATTCAATATTATCACTATGTTCGTTCTCCATGAATGTATTTATCTCCGCATCATTTTTTGCCTTTTGCAACATAGTTATGCCAATGCATAATTCTTTAGAATGATATCTTGACATATGAGAAGTGAATGATGTGAGATTACGGTACATTTTTATGCAACGCGAAGCCGGACATTCCACGCATTCCTTTCTCCTTAAATGATCTTTTAAATCTTCGATTAATGAATCATATCTATGATGTTGTTTTAAACAATGTGAAACAGTGCAGATAAATTTGGCATGCTCGTTACCTAAGTTTTGCGAAACATGTTGCTGTAAGTTATGATGAAATTTGAATTTATGTTTCCTAAACATGTGCATTCGTAAAGATTGTTCTGTTTTAAAAATTTTTTCGCAACTATTCCAACCGCAAATTTTATATCTGTTTACATTTTGATGGAATGCTTTTTGATGCTCCAAATGTTTCGTCACCAAATCAGTCCGATATTGGCAAAAGCGGCATATAAACATGGTTGCAAAATATCAGAAAAAAACATTGAAGTAGGCCTGTTTCTGAGGTCCGTAATTCGGACAGATCCAAAACTACCCGTTACGGCGTTTTCCTGGATCCCCGCCTTCCAATGAACGCCGTCAACTGCATTTTAAATAATTAATCAACATTTGTAAACATTTTTTGGCAAAAATGATAAGATGAAATGCGAATTAGTCAAGACAACGAAAAAGTTAATGGTGTTTTTCCAAATCACGGCAATGTATTCGAATTAGATAGAATTTCTGTGATTGAAACGAAATACCTTTCAATAAATTTGAACAAATTTTTATTTGCTCCAAAGGTGTTTTAATTGTATCATCAAATTTAATACAATTCAAAAAAGAGTTTGTTTGAATGGAATGCTTCCAAAACAATTATTTTATTTGATCCAATAAAATTTTTTTTCTGAGCGTTACTTTTCATTTGATTGACTTTTTGCATGCATTTTTTACAAAACATAATTGTTTTTCCATACACAAAAAATTCTTTTCAGTCCTTGATTAAATGGGAAATTAGAAATACACTAAGATAACATTTTCATTGAATTAAAGAAACATTTTTTTGATATACGATCCAAGAAAAAATTTCTATGAATTAAAAAAATTTTTGTCGATTCAAAAAAAATTTCTTTGATCCAAAGAAATAGATTTGTTTGAATTGGAGACAATTTTTTTGCATCAATAACACTTTCTTTAATTCAAAGGAATTTCTTCATTGACCGTATATCGAATCTTTCTTTGACCGTGAATCAAATAAATCCTTCCTTCATTCAAAGAAACTGTTTTAAAGTGTGCATTCTCAAGTGTTTGTTACCTGGAACTAACAGTATTTTAATTTCATAGAAAATTTATTTGACAAAAATTTTATTTTACGCTATAGGCCGTACAATTAATATACTTTTCATGTATCTTACAGCTACACTGAGAAAACAGTCTCTCTGGATTAAAAAAACATTTCTTTGATATACGGTCATAGAACAATTTTACTGAATTAAAGAAAGATTTATTGATCCGTAAAAATTGTCGTTAATTCAAATAAATCTATATCTTCGGATCGAAGAACTTTTTTTTATTCGTCAAAACTTTTTTTAATTCAAGGGAATTTTTCCTTTGACCGTATATCAAAGAAATGTTTCCGTAATTCAAAGACAGTTATAATATATAATATATGAATTTATGATACTCACATGAGAATCCGTTCACTGGATTGAGGAAGTAGAAACTCATTTTCTACACTTTTCTAAAATTTAAATGACACGGCCACTTAATGTTGAACAGATGTGTCAGTAAACACATAAATGAAGTTCGCAACGTTGCTGTAGCAACGAAAACGTAAAATAACAAATTTGAAACAAAATAGGTTCTAGACGTTCAAATCTATTTTAATCGAGTCTAAATGGCAATATAACACAGAAAAAACCCTTTCACATGAATTTCATCCCCTAAATACCGAAAATCTTGAGAAAAAACAAAAAACTGAACTAAGCCTGGGACCTACAATTTTAGAACTGGATATTGTAGAATGTTGTGTCAGTTGTATGCGGGAAAATTTTCATCCCCATATCTGGCGGGGATGTTTGTCATTTTCAACCCCAAATGCCCAAAAATAAGAATAAAAATTCTGTAAAATCAAACTAAGCTCGGGACCTAAAATTTTAGAACTGAATATTGTAGCATTTAGTGTCAATTGCCTGCGAAAAAATTTGCATCCCCATGTGTGGCGGTGATGTGTGTCGTTTTCAACCCCTAATGCCCAAAAATTACAATAAAAATTCTGTAAAATGAAACTAAGCACGGGACATAAAATTTTAGAACTAAATATTGTAGCATTTGTGTCAATTGCCTGCGAAAAAATTTTCATACTCATATCTAGCGGGGATTTTTGTCGTTTTCAACCCCAAATGCCCAAAAATAAGAATGAAAATTCTGTAAAATCAAACTTAATCCTCTGCCGGGTTGAACTTTATTATCGAAAACTGAAAAAATTCGAGACATTCCGAAAATAGTAAACCAATTTCCATTATTATGAAATTATTCCAAGAATTAATAAGAGTAATTGAAGAACAATTATAAAATATTTGCTATGTTTTAGGAAAGGTATATTTTACAATTTGATTGCAAAAAGCTCCAAAAATAGTAAACCAATTTTAATTTTCATGGAATTATTCCAATAATTTATAAGAGTAATTGAAGAACAATTATAAAATATTTTCCATGTTTTAGGAAAGGCATATTTCATAATTTGAGTGGAAAAAATTCCGAAAATAGTAAATAAATTTCCGTTTCTGTGGAATAATTTCCAAAAATTTATAGGAGAAGTTGAAAAAGAATTAGGAAAAATTTCCAATTTCTTGGGAAAGGTATATTTCATAATTTGAGTGGAAAAATTCCGAAAATAATAAATAAATTTACGTTTCCGTGGAATAATTTCCAAAAATTTATAGGAGAAGTTGAAAAAGAATTAGGAAAAATTTCCAATTTCTTAGGAAAGGTATATTTCATAATTTGAGTGGAAAAAATTCCGAAAATAGTAAATAAATTTCCGTTTCTGTGGAATAATTTCCGCTTTTCATAAGAAGAATTTCCTAATACTTAGGAGATTTATGAAATTTCCGCACCATTTTGATGTATTTCCTAATAATTCGGAAAAAAGTCTATGGTTCCTAAGGATTTAGGAAATATTTCCTAATAAATAGTAGGAAATTTTGCCGATAATTTTTACAGTGTATAATTAACACATTTTTCTTCTTTTCAGATTGTCACTGGCAATTCCACCTCGTTCAAAATGTTCCATGTATGACGTAAATTACACAGAAATTCTTGATAAGGGAATAAGTGAACCTGATACAAATTGGCCTATCATAAATTGTAAACATGGGTGGGAATTCAACTTTACTGTCATTCCGTACACAACTATGGCAACCGAGGTGCACAATTAATTTAACATTTAATAAATAGATTGAAAGGATTTGACCTAGTATATAATAATTTTATTAATCCATATGATACGAAAATACTTTCTACTATTATAATGATTCCTTTACCAAAACTAATACCTATAAAGAACCGGTATCTATATTTCTTCAAACATACAAAACTCAACTTTTTGCCAAAACAAAATTTTTTTCAATCATAAATAATAAATTATGTAAACTATCATTAGAACACTTGAAAGAGAGTATCGTTTTCTAATTTATTAACTCATGGACGCAATACGTTCTGAAATAATAGAAAGTTAAATATTTAGGTTTTACGAACTTTCTTAAATCGTCTCCAAGACGTTTAAACTCCCAAAACCCACTGGGACACTTTAAAATATTGTTAAAGACCTAAAATAACTATTTAGATTGAAAAATACACCACAAAGAAATTTCAGTATCTGACAATGCAGTTCAATTCCTAAAATTCTTAATTCAAATTTCAATTTGCCTCAATTCGTCATCGTGAATGCAGTTAATGTGTCTTTTATTGTCTTGAAAACTTCAAATGTATTGAAAATGTTGTTTTAATGCGATAATGCTAATAAGATCTTATCTACACCAACATTTCAATTCATAAACATTTTTTTTTTGAATTCTTGTTGTTTTGGCGTAGTGTCAGTTTCTTCTTTTTATTTATTTAAAAAATGTATCAAGGACGTGAATTGAAAAACAGGTAAAAAAGGCATGTAAGCTTTTTAGCCTCATATGGGGGCCCTTTTCAGTGCCATAAATTCAAAAATTATGTAAAAATTTCAGTAAAAGATTAGAAATAATAAAAATAATGAAAATTATAAAGCTTAAAAACTTTTGGCATATTGTTTTTTGGGCCCTTATATCTGAACGTCCTCCAAACCAACTTTTAAAACGGAATCAATTCTTATAACTGTATAAATTATAAAAGGGTATGATTTCCTACTTTATTGATAATAAATTCAGCTCGAATGGGTTTGTGAAAATGCGGCGCTGCCAACAGTAGTTCAAAGTGCTTTCTTCATTGGAGCTATATTTGGAGGCTTAATTTTTGGATGGATTGCCGATCGATATGGAAGAATTCCAGCTTTAATAGGGACAAACATTGTGGGATGCTTAGCAGGTGTGGCCACTGCATTTTCAAGAAATTTTTGGCAATTTTTAGTATGCCGTTGTCTCTGTGGATTTGCCTTTGATAACTGTTTCACCATGATGTACATTTTGGGTAAAAAAATTTAAATTTCCCTCCTTAAATAATAATTGAGCGCACCCATCGCATGAAAGAGCGTCTTTGCGCGAAATGCGGTAAAAGTATTGTTCACAGGCAGAAAGCGGGAGCAAAAAAAGGTGTAAAATAAAAAAATAAAGAATACCATTAAATCAACCTGACAACAGTCCACATTTTTTATGATATAATTAATAAATCCGATTATTAGTTTAAGTAATAATTAATAAAAATTGCATTTTTCATCGCGCCTAAATTCGATGTTGTTTAAAACTCAACTCGCAGATTTTAGCTTAATAACTGGTGAAAGGATTTGAAATATTTACAGTATGTTCAGAATACATACGTAACACCTCCAAAGTCGATAAAACACATAAAAATGGCATTTGTTCACCTATATTTCAAAACAAATGGCGGGGTACTAGCAACTGGGTTTTGGACACTTCGGCGGAAAAAAGTATGCAACGAAATTAAACTTTGAGAAATTTCCAGGAAGCCGTTTTTTCTACGACATTTAAAGAAAACTTTCCGAAAATTTCAGTGTAATCGGGTCATAAATATTGTAACTGATGATTTCATAAAAAAGGCTCGGCAGGCGAGCGGCTCAGATTTGACTTTGGCAGAAAATTTGGAACTGAACTGTTCAAAAGTACTTGAGTAATAATAACTCTTCAGGTTTGACTTTGGTACACGGAGAGAAATAACTGGTGCCATGCACTCGAAAGAGACCAGTGTTTGGCAATTGTGGCTGTTCAAATAATTGAACTTAGAAACTCGAGTAATAACTGCTCAAAATTCATGCGAGCTGCGCACAGTAATCTATGAAGACAAAATACTGTGTATTCACATAAAAAGTATGTGATATTACAACATTTACTACTCATGCAACTTATAGTAGATACTAGATGGGCCAAAGGCACGTGAAACACAAGCGTTGAACTCCTTAGGCTTATATGAAGAAATTCTAGTATAAGACATACGCCTTGGAAACGCTTGAGATTCACGTGCGCCGCACGTGAAGCTGAAGCGTTTGGAACATGAAGAAAGTCATGCATCATATACTCAGCGTTCATGTGTTCGAGCTCCGAGTCGCTAGTGCTACACACGCACGAATATTTAATAGGTAGAGCATGAACGTTGTCTAGTGTCAAACATTTGGATTCGCGTGTTTCACAATCGTTATTCGACATGTGTGTAACACTTCATGACTTCCATGTACATGGCACCAGTTATTTCTCTCCGTGTAGGAAATTTGGTAGGAAAACGCGGTGAAGAAAAAAGCTGTGATCAAAACGCGTAATTAAAAAAAAAAGACGTTCTAGTATTGAAAAATTCTTCTCAGAAATCGCCTCTGAAAAAACGTGGCACAGAAAAACCGAAATCGAAGCTACGAAAGAAATAACATATCATAATAGATAATTTATTATGAGAAGCGTTACAAAAATACTCTTAAATTCCCGTGCGGAAATTGCCTTATTTTGCCTTATTTAAGAAAAGGCTCGGACCAGGTCCGAAGTAGGCTGCCTGATCAAAAAATTTATGTAGCGGCCCTGATAAGGCTCGTATACGGTCCTAATAAGGTCTCCTTATAATTAACTAAGGCAGCCTGAAGTATACCGAATTCACGGTACCCGTACGGCCCTAACAGGATTCGGATAAGGTCGACTCTGTTGGTGATTAGGATCTGCTGTTTGCTACTGCCGATTGTTTTGATTTTTGCTTCACTTCAACTCTGTCATAACTTTTTCAAACCTGCCTAGATTCGTAAAAATAACAAGATTTTTCTGAATATGCTTTTAAAATAGTTAATTATACTGATTTAGTGGGATTCTTTCGATGCACAAAAATTTCAAATATTGAAATTGCAAACAATTTTTCAACTTGTTTCTTGACATTAAAATGTAAAAAAATTTATACTTTTTTTTTTCAGAGAAAAGAGAATTCATTTACGCACGCCGTGTGGCTCAGCCGAAGCAATACCCACTGAACTCAAAACTCCCCTGTTTCCTCGCCAGACAATGATCCCGGAACCGCGTAAGCTTCAAACTTCAGGGCCTTGTCTATAGGCGCCATTCGCCGATCCTCAGCGCTTTTCTCTGCTGCCAGCTTGAACTCTCTCTTCGCGGCTTTTTCAAGGCCTCCTATTTGGGGCCGCCTCTCGGAACGCCGCGCAATGCATTGTCCCCGGAATATGGTCATTCCGGGGCTTCTCCTCTCGTGCGGTGCAGAGGTAGCACCGCGGTTTCCTTGAGCCTTGAGTAAAGTTAGGGCACTCGCTTCCTCCAGTCTGACGAAAGCCTTTCTCGTGGGTCTGAAGGGCTTCCTCGTCAGGAACACCTTTACACACGCAAGCGGTTCCTCCCGTAGGCAACTCCGGACAGCTTTTGTAACTTCTTCTTCCTCCGCGGTGGGATCAACGTCCAATATCTCCACCTCAACCATAGGAACGAGATGGCGGACAGATCCGGACTCTCCGACTGCGTCACGAAAGGCAGAGTCAAGTTTCCCTCTGTCCCTCGCAGCGCATTAAATTTCAACCAGGAGATCCTTCATCCTGGTCTCTCTAATTCCTCCAACCTTAACCCCTAGCTCCTCGGGGTTTACGCGGCTTTTCAGATTCTTCAGAATTGCCGCGTATCTAACCCCCTCCATAGGCTTTATGATGAGCGCTTCAGAGCGGGCCTTTTTTGGGCGCTCTGGTTTCTGCGGAGCCGTCTTCGATTTCTTTTCTCGAGGGCCCTTACTAAGAGGGACCTCCGCCCACTCCTGCAGATGTTTTGAGGTTTTTGGTCTCTTCTCCGCCGGCTTATTGGCGGCAGTCACCTCCAGGCTGACCGTCGGCTCCCTCAGCCGCTTACGAGGATCTGGGGTGGACCTCGGCGCGGGCTCAGGGAGAGTTTGTGTACCCTCTTCCAGGACAACTTTCGTAGGGGATCTCGCCTCCTTAATCCTCTGTACCAACTGATCCCTAAGATGGTACTCGAAGTGCTCGATGTAGCGATCGTGTCTCTTCATTCTTTCTTTAAGGACCTGCATCTCCCGCAGGGCTTCCGTGAGGCCTTCCCTGATGCGGAGGAACATGTTCTTCTTTGTCTTGCAGAACTTGTCCATTTCCTTCAAGGTGTCCATCACCTTTTGAAGACTGCATCAGTCTTTTTCGTTCAGTTGGTGCAGTCAATCTCGATGCAGCCTAGCCTGAGATTTTTCAGACATATCTTCACCGGGCTCCTCCGTCACGTCCAGCTCACCACCAAACAGCTCTTCGCACATGCTTTTATTTAATTTTTGTAACTCCATTTTTATTCCCACGGTTAGCTAGGGAAGTATTCGGTCCGCCCCTGCAGAGCCCCGCATGCAGGGGTAAGGCCTGAATACTCTAGGAGGTGGCCTGGTATCCTAGAGACACCGTGTAAGACACCACTCCCTGGTGCCATGCAGCCCTCGGCATGGTAGTTAACACCTTGGCTTGGGGGTTATTCCTTCGGGACCATCCCTGGAACATTGTCTGCGACTGCTTATTTAGTTTTGTATCCGTATTCAGCAGTAACTTCTGAAGTATACAACTTTTTATTATCTAATGTTTTTGATAAAAAAGTTTCTTCCGAATTTCATACAAAAATACTGTGTTTTATAGAAATTTAATTCAGTCATTGAAAGTAGAAAAATTTCAAATCCATAACTGATTAAAATACCTGAAACAAAAAGATTGCTTATTAACAGGGTACAGACCCATTTTATACGGCCTTTGCAGTAGCTTATAAGCCAGATTTTTTTGGGAATATGGTAAGCGAGAATAGCCGAGAGGCTTTAGGCGTTAGGAATGTATTTAGTTATGTAGATAATATAGGTAGGTTAGAGGGTTCGAATCCAAAAGCGAATATAAAATTTTCAGTTCAAGCGTGCAATTACAAATAATGTATCATTGTGTACTTAAATATTTGAACATAAATAACGTATTACTATTTAATAATATTTGCGTCCATGTTTCCACTGAAACCTCTCTCTCTTTACAGCAACAAACCGCCACCCCTTTCTTTCTTTTGTTCTATTCCATTTATTCAAACGAAAATATTAACTTTGCCGTTTGAAAACTTTATTTATTTCTAAGGCACAAGAAAGGTTACCTGATAGGACCGTTTAAGGTTGGTCACATACGGCTCTTTTCATGCCGAGCGTGACGAAAAACCATCAGGGCCTGATAGGATTTCCTTATCCGCGCCGTAAATAAAATAAGGCAACCTGATCAGGGCCTGCTAGTGCCCTGATTTCAATTTCAGCGCGGGATGTAGAAAAATGCATAGGAAGAATTTGTTGAATGTTGATAAACATTTAAAGAATGGGAGCGTAGAATAAGTATTTAAAAATAAGTTTATGTACTATAATCTATTAGCGTCTGTTATCAAATAAATGATTGAGTAGAAAATCCGTGTTTTTCATCATTTCGCGTGAATATTGATAAGAAATAAATTGATTTTCACACGTGTCTAAAAATAATTAATAGCGAGAAGAATGGTACATGAGTATGATTAACGATATAAATATTTTAAATAATTAAATAACAATCAATTTTTCATTGTACCATCGCTGTGTTAAGAAAATGTGCGAAAACGGCATAATATTCCCTTAATTCCGCGCGCGAACGCTGGACGAGCTGCTCGCAGACCGAGCGTTTTTTATGAAATCATCCATAGTTACAATATTTATGACCCGATTCCCAAAAATATCCGAAACCCTGTTACTAGTACTTCGCCATTTGTTTTGAAATACAGGTGAACAGATGCCATTTTTATGTGTTTTATCGACTTTGGAGGTGTTACGTATGTATTCTGAACATACTGTAAAGAAAATTTCATATCATTTCATCAGTTATTGAGCTACAATCGGCGAATTGAGTTTTAAAAAACATCGATTTTTGTCGCGATGAAAAATGCAATTTTTATTAATTATTACTTTAAATAATAATCGATGCTTTCCATTTCAATTCAACTGGTCCATTCGGGATACGAATTCATATTTTGACGAAACTCGAATGTTTCTCTTTGATCGAAATAATGAGACACGTATTTTATTTGGGCCGAAAAAAAAATTTTCTGACATTTATCGGCAATTTCGTTTTTGGGGTAAAAATCTATTTTTTCAATTATTCGCGAGAACTTGTTTTTCAATTGTCTATAACTTCGTCAAAAATTGACTGATTTTAACAATTTTTCACTTTTGAATGTTTGTAATAATTTGAACTACCAAACACAGTTATAAAAAATTGCTTGTTGATTGTTATTAATTTTTTATTTAGCAATAAACAAAAATTGAAATTTTTAAAAAAAATTCAATATCTCGAAAAGTGTATTTTTTTTCTCAAACTTCTTTCGCATTAAAAAGACACTTTAAGTTTCAATTCTACTGAATCTGTAGTACACGGAAAAAAATTTGGTAGAAATTCTGCACTACCTATGGTGTTCCTGCGCCACTACACTGGAAGGCAACTGCAGCGCTCTTCATAGGTTAGCAGGTTTATTTTTTTGTGGACTAACTGCTCTCCCACAATTGCGGGAGACCTGCTGCTCCACAGGAGGGAATGCTGCGGCGAGTCATATAAACTGATATTTGACTATACTTTTCAATGAAAAATTCGATTGTTTTGATATTTCTGAAATCGTCGTTACACGGAGAAACTTTGTATATCAGTATTTATTATAATTAGTAGAAAAGTTTAGCATTTTACTGTTCTACTTTAGGGAAATATGCAGTACGGTGTTAATTTTTCACATTGCACTAATATAATTAACCATTTCCATATTTACTATTAATACTCTAGAAGAGTAAGAATTAGAATGGATGATGCAATAAATTAGTATTTAAGCTTGAGAATTTGCGACTAAGAAATATTGTAAGTGGCTTTTAAGAAATGGTAGAAAAAATAATTCTATTTATGAACAGTTGAAGTAGCATAAAATGACAGAAGTTGACGATAATTTAACATGGTGAATATGGATACGTGAGAGAAGGGTCGAAACTGTGGCTTTCTTTAATTTAGAATAGTATGAATTAGAAATGTGAACATCGAAGATTAGTATTAACAATGTTAAAAGTTCCGAGTGTTTCCGATAATAGCCGAACATCGCTTAAGGTTCAACAATGAAGTCTCGTTCTTGGAAATTAATGTGCCAAGCTGCCAAGTTTCTGTGCATTCCTCATTTACATGTCTGTAGTGATTTGTGAACGTTAATTTGGATAATCTTTCGCTAAGGAAGTGGTCTGAAAAAAGCGTAAGTATGAAAAAGTGATTTACTAAAGCTGTTTAAATATAATGAAACATTCGTAGTATATTCGCTCATAATAATATATCCATATTTTAAGGTTAAGAAAATGATAACAATCAGTATATTGTGCCAAATTTTTTCAATGTTATACCTGCTGTTTCTGATGTTTTAAACTATTTTTTATTAAAATGTAGGAAATGTTAGAGGAGGAAAACAATAAAGAAAACGAGGTAAGCGCCGTAAAGCGGAGGGTTAATTGCATGATGTTCTAAAGGGGATAAGTAACTTTCTAACTGTAATCACCTTCTGCTAATTCCAGTATATACATATGATTTAAAAGCAAAAATTTTTGACTGATAATAAAATAAAATACTGAATTGTTACAGCGCTACTGCTATCGAAAGTGGACGCACTGCAGTTTTTTCCTGTCGAGGGGAAGAAAATATGTTTATCTCCCTTAAAAGTAAGTAAATTATTGACTGCTAAAATATTTTGCTAAAATTGAACTTTTTTACAATTTTGAAACCAAAAGTAATCTATCTACGTCCATTTTTATCTTCTCTATCATTTCCCAAAATTTGAAAAGAAAATTTTATGTACCTTAGTCACAAACATGTAGAAACTTAAAATCAATCAACTTTTCTTATCTCTTTAGTATCACATGCCCTTAAATATATATTTTATCTACGTAACGTGAATTATTATTAAGTTAATTCAGAATAAAAAATGCTAGATTCCCATTTCGAAGTTAAATTACGAGGTTTTAAAGAAGTTCACGGTCTTCCGGCTGCTGGTAGGTTCAAATAACACCCATCAATGCTTTTCGCGAGACTTATGTATGTAAATGAACTACCGAAATCAAACGCATAAGGATTGCCATAGGTTTAATTGTCTGTTTTGCATCGATGGACGTAATTCAAACCTATCAACAGCTGGGAGGGAATCATTTTTTTCACTTCAAATTTTGTATTTAAAATTACTGGTACAGTAACGTTCATCAATGCTTTTCATCCGGTTTGATTTTGAATATAATGAATACAAGAAATATAATGCGCATAACATTATAACGAGTTTGCATTTAATATCCTTTTTTACTTTAATAATTATATGTATCACATGAATGTATTTTTAGGAATGACAAGGTCAGCCTGAAGACTTGGATGTGAATGTATTCTTTGAGCCCAATAACTTAGAAGCCTCTACATCTTACATATTGCAGCACAGTTTCGATAAGAACGAGTCACTGCCGGATCCAAATACATCAATTAATAATGAAAATTCTTCAAGCGAGACTGTAAAAAAAAATACTAATTCTGTAGAGGCGGTAAGTTTTGGAAATTTCTTACTTTCCTCTCTCATGAATATCAAAAAAATTTGCTTTCTCGTGTATAATTTTAAAGAATGAATACGATTTCATCTTCGTTACGAGAGTAATGACTGATTGTTTTTTCAATGAACACATGAGAGACTTCAAAATCTACGACATGCAATGCTTCCATTGGGAAATTTTTTCCAAAGCAGACATGCAGAACGCCGTTGTTTCTTATGCAAACAAATTGAGCGATGGGATGTTTTATATTACAAAAAACTGGATTTAATTATGTGTATTGATTAGTGTAATTAAAAGAAAATTATGTATACTGAAACTGAAAAAAATAAAGATTTTATCCTGGTGAAAAAGCTTTAATACTTTTCAAATATTTGTTAAATTGTCAAATATAAAAATTATTACTTGTTCCCTTTCTTATAGATGATTAAAGGGTAACTGTAATATTGTTAGATCACATATATAAATTCAAATAATCAGTAGTAAATAGAAATACAAAATTTTATTATGAAAAAGTATTTACAAAAATGTATACTTTCTTCACTATTAGAATTTAATAACTGACATGAAACTTACACCATTTTAATTATTTTGCAATAATTAATGTCGTTAGAATTGAAAAAATTCTAAATTAGAATTATTCACACCTTATCATATAATGTTTTCAAAGACGATTTTTGAAAATAACTAATACTTATTTGGGCTGATATTTGAAATTTAGCGGTTTTAAAAGTTGACATTTTTTCCGGTAGAGAGAAAGCGAATTTCTGTCTCACAAGTCTATATAGTAATATAACATTGGTATATATAGAGAGCATGGAGACTAGATATAAGGAGACCAATCTCCATATATCCATTCCCGAAATGAAGTTCTGCCATGTACATAGTTACAAAACTTCCCGATGAGGGCATGTGTGTTCCCTGGGTGCAAAATGGCGGCATCCACGGTTCATAAGCACCGTGTATTGGGCTTCGCCATTTTGCACCCAGGGAACACACGTGCCCTTATCGGGAAGTTTCCTAACTAAGTACTTGGCTGAACTTCATTTCGTGTTTTGTGAAGTACGGCCATAAGAGATTGGTCTCCTTATATCTAGTCTCCATGATAGAGAGATTCGTAATTTAGTATGCCATATTGTATTTGCGATTCGTGCGTATATTTATGTTTGGTTATGTTTAGTTAGGTATAAGAATAGTGTGCATGTGTTAACTGTTAAGTGCGTTTGCATTGATGTTGTTACATACGTATGAGTCTCATATAAATAACGTTTGTGGAAAGTCTACGAATGCAGATCCTCATAATGAAGAACTTATAGAAGTTTGTGTGCGTGCGTGATATGTACCTTTAATGTTTGCGAGGGTCAACTCACTTTTAGTATAGCTTACGATTTTTAATATAGTCTATTACAAATAATATTATTTACGCTGTAGGTAAATAAAATTAACGATGTCAATCTTTGGGATTCAAAATATGATCCTGGTTACAGAAAGACTCAAAAACTTTAATATGGCCTCTACCACTTAATAACACGTTTTATGCTTATTTATATGATATTGTATTTCTCTTATTGGGAAAGGAGTACAAAATTTGCCTTCTGATAGTGACAATACCAATATTTAGAATAGTGTACGAATTTCCCTAAATTAGAAGCGTAACATACTAAAATATAATACCAGTTTTAATGAACTTTATCATAAAAAGTTTCTCCGTGTAATTATTATATCTTTTGAAGAATTTGTTTAATTTCTTAAAATGATGTGAAATTATTTGAAATCTGAACATTGAGGTTAGGTTATTTGTAAACAGATCGTAACAGCCCAGTGCTACTCTTCTGGAGGCCTGTAGAATAAAAGTTGGCTGAGAGTTGGATCACGACCACCAGGCGAAATGGTGGCGCTGATTACCTTAAGGGCCGACTTGCTTTCAAATACATGGCAAAAATGTAAATATTTATGTTTTTTTAAAATTTAAACTGCCTTTTCGTGTTTTTTTTACAGAAAAATAAAGTTAAATGTTTCTGGCATATAATAATACAAAATATATGAGAAAAAAAGTGAAATATATTGATTTTCTGAACGATCAAGTAGGAGTGAAAGCAATAAGAAAAATTTGTCCCAGTTAATGAATTGAATAAAATAAATATAAAACGCGAAGTAATCACAATAAAATTGTCATTAATCGTAAAATTAATATAATTAGTATATTAATGAATTTTAGTGTAATGATTATAAGTTATAATAAAATATAAATACATTTATTTGTGCAAGTAAACATTAATATTTAGTTTTTCATATATTTCAATTATGTCATAGTAATTGGGAGAAGTAAATAAATGTGTGGAAATTGTTGGTTTTTAAAATCAAAATTCTAAATTGGTTATTGCAATTTTTTAAACTGTAGTTGTAAATTAACTAACTCAACTGTTTATTAAAATTTATTTAACATGATAAACTAACACAAATTATATTTTGCAATTATAAAAATAGCAATAACCAAGAGACATTAGGGATGTATATAGGATTTATAATAAATAAGGCAATTTTAAAATTTCAAGATTGTAATTCTTGTAAACATATTCCAATCTTCGTAGTATTTTATGATAAACAATATATAGAATAAATACAAGAAGCATTTCAACACTCATATAATGAAAAAAATAATTATCACATTGTGAATAAAACATAACAATAAAATATAACAGAAAATTTCATCAATAACAATAATAAGTTTATCACAATTCTTTTAAATCGAGTCGTTTGTCTATAAACATTTCCTGCATAGGATCCTATATAAGATCTTATGTACGATCATATGTGAGTTCCTATGCCAAATTCCTACATAGGATCTTGCATAAGATCTTACACAGGATCCTATGTAAGATCCTATATATTGTTATTATTGAAGGGCTATTTTGAAAGAGAAAAGATTATTTTACATGAATAAAATTTGAAACACAGAAAAATAATTTTATCAATCAATTTTTTTTCTTATCGCTTTTCGCCAAATTTTGAAAAATTATGCGATTTTAATAAATTACAAATAACTTTTTCGAGAAAAAGATTCCCTACAACTTAACCATTTCCAATTTTCGAAAATGAATAAATTATTATTAAATTTAGCAATTTGTTTATAAGACTTTCGTTTTGGAAAATTTTTTTAAATGTTTTCAGCCATTAAAGAATTTATATTTAAAAATCAGAAACGGTAAAGTTGTGGGAAATCTTTTCTCTGAAAAAATGATTCATGATTCATTAGAATCGCATAATTTTTTAAAATTTGGCGAAAAGCGATAAGAAAAAGAATTGGATTTTTTCTGTGTTTCAAATTTTTTTCATGTAAAATAATCTTTTCTCTTTCAAAATAGCCCTTCAATAATAACATTGGTATTATAGAAAGCAAAATTATCTATTTTTGCCTGATGTCTAATTGTCGTGGGTGATAACTACCTTAAACTTGGAAATTTCGATTGTTCTTATTTTAAATTTAAATTAAATGATTTCAGCCAAATGTGAATCATATTTGTAAAAATATGGTTTCACGTTAATTTCTGTTAGCGAATCCGGCGGGATTGTGAATTAGAAGTACACAATAAACAAAACAATATACAACAGAGAAAATGAATGCGAAAAATACATACCGTTCCCAAAACAATTCCGTCAGGACCAATAATTGTTCTTTCGCGGATGATGTCACTTTCAGCAAAATGTTTGTCACAAACTGCTTGACCTTCTTTGACTTCGATATAGTCTCTTAAAATTGCGCGTTGCCATTTTTTAATTAAATTTTTATCTTTTGGCACATAAAAAAATCGGCGAGTTTGCTCCTCGGAACTCCGTTTATTTTTGTAGCCAGAATCACACTTCACGGCAATACACTTCACCATTTTTTATTGTTTTTTATATCCTTACACCAAGAAAACTATTCACTTTACTTTTTCAACAAAAAACACGATAAAAACACTACTAAATATCAAAAAACCTCAAATCTTTACTGTTTTGCCATGCATTTGACAGTTAGTCGGCCCTAAAGCTTATCAGCGCCGCGCTCGGTCACATTAAGTACTAATGCCCTCGCCAGTCAAAAGTCAGCCCACATTTAGTTTTAAGTTGCAGAGGGCTGGATCGTAATGAACAAAAAAGTACTTCTATATATATATATATATATACAGGAAACATCATTTCAATGAGCACTTTTATGTAAATCATTAAAAACTTAAAATTTGTACTTTCGCTTGCTTTTGGATTTGCCCGACGATGCGGTGCAACTACACTCCCTCCCGAAAGCAGCGTTGTGTTCCTTCGACGTAAGTCAACTGCTCCCCCAAAAAGGGGCAGCTGCTCACCCACAGAGGGAACGCAGCATACGCAAATGTATAGTCGCACAACTCTCCTCCGCTAAACGCAACAGATCCATCGCTAGGCGCAGCATCTGCGCCAAAAATTTTTCCGTGTAGCTAAAACTTTTTGTTTCCTAGTTATGACTTTTTGAAGTAAAAAGTCGTTTTCTTCGTAAAAACGTGGACTGCATAATGAATATCAACTTTATATGTGCGTCCTCACATTATCGCAAACTCTAATATAAATAATGAAAAAAGTAAATATCTCCTTTTCTGCAAGTTTTTTTTTCTATGCATTGAAAATAAGAATGATCAAATTTCACATAATTTAAAAGTCAACTTATATTCAATTTTGTATTCATTACACTTATCAGATGAAATAGATTTTAATGTTGGAAAAAGTAGAACCATTATAAAGTAGTGTTCAACAAATCATTTACATTGATTCAACTATTTCGAATACAGAGAATGGAATTGCAGTAAGAGATATAATTTTCATTACTGATTAATAAATTACCTACTCGATAGTTGTTGTTTCAGCCCTGAAAATTGATAAATGAATAATTCTGAAATGAAAAAACATCGGAACATTAATGTATCGTGAATTTCGAAAGAAATATATCAGAATGATCTCGTACAATAAAAAGCGTAGATATATATATCTAAATCTGATTCAGTGAACGGCCATTGATTCGCAGTAACTATTCACTGATGGCAGCAGCTATAAGTCTTTCACTGAAAATCAGTGAAATTCGACTGATGAATCAGTGAAATTTATTGAACTCACTTATTGAATCAGTGAAAGCTTCAGGTGAGTGTAATAAAACTAGCAATATATTTTAACGATCAATGAACTCGTTTATTTTAGGCCAAACAACATTAAAACGAAATTACGTAATTATTATTATTTTTAAGGGACGATAAATCAGTAAAGTGTAGATGAAAGTTTTGAATTTGCGAATTCAGAAGTTATGTTCACGTGACGCATTCACTGATTCCTCAGTGAAATCAAAGCAGGGCACTGATTCATGAGTTGATATATTTTCACTGATATAATCAGTGACTATTTCACTGATTCAGGTTTAGAGAGTACTTATAAAAAATGTGTACATTGAATACCAAGCTGTTGCTGCAGACTTTTAGGTACAAAATCGAAAAAAGCATTCAATGAAATTCGTCGTTAAGTTGAAAACATTCGATAGATCATATCTAAGCACAGTCAATTTGTCATAAAGACTGAGTAAAAATTTTTTGTGATATTTAGAGTTTCACAATATAATCGTAAAGGACAACTATACATCGTTATACCATACACGTTGAACATATAAAGTTGATATTCATTGTGCAGTCCGCGTTTTTACGAAGAAAACGACTTTTTACTTCAAAAAATCATAACTCGGAAAACAAAAGTTTTAGCTACTAGAGATTCAGTAGAATTGAAACTCAAGGTGTCCTTTTAATACGAAAAAAGTTTGAGAGAAAAAAAAATACACTTTTCAAGATATTGAATTAAAAAAAAAAATTTCAATTTTTGTTTATTGCTAATTAAAAAATTAATAACAATCAAAAGCAATTGTTTATAACTGTGTTCGGTAGTCCAAATTATTACAAACATTTAAAAGTGAAAATTGTTAAAGTCGGTCAATTTTTGACGAAGTTATAGACAGTTGAAAAAAAAGTTCTCGCGAATAATTGAAAAAATAGATTTTAATCCCAAAAACAAAATTGCCGATAAATCTCAGAAAATTTTTTTTCGGCCCAAAAAAATACTTGTCTCATTATTTTGATCAAAGAGCATCATATTTAAGTTTCGTTAAAAAATAAATTCGTGTCCCGAATGAACCGGTTGAATTGAGATGGAAAGCATCAATTGGATTTATTAATTATATCAGCAAAAAATGTGGACTTTTGCCAGGTTGATTTGATGGTATTTTTTATTTTTTTATTTTACACCTTTTTTTCCCTCCCGCTTTCTGCCTGTGGACAATACTTTGACCGAATTTCACGGAAAGACGACCTTTCATGCGATCGGTGCGCTCAATTATTAGCTTTGTGTAAATGAGATAATCAGTCCTGTTTGCTGATAAACATTTTTTTCGCTGTGAGGTTTGTTGATTTAATTCGTATTGAATAATGAAATAAATAAATTCCTGTTTGGCCGTTATTGGACATTTTTTAATTGTTCAAAACGAATTAAAATCGATATGTTACTAATCTGTCATTAGGAGTATTAATCACATCTCAGAGACATCAATGTCAAGCTCCATAAATTTTGTCAAATGTGTTAAAAGTTTTCGTACTCATTGGGAAATTATTTAAATTTATTCAAGAATCTAAAGAAATCTGATTGCCTGCAGTGTTATTGAATTAAAACTTAATTTCAGTTTTAGAATATGTTGGACCAAAATATAGAACATTTGTCGCAAATATGTCAATCGCTCTGTTTTTCACATTTGCTGCCACCATTCTGCCGTGGATTGCTTATTATTTAGCAGATTGGAGGATGACATGTATAGTGACATCTGTCCCTCTCATTTTGTCGCTGGCAACTCCATGGCTTATCCCTGAAAGTGCTAGATGGCTTGTTAGTCAAGGTCAGATTGAAAAGGCCATTGGTATCCTCAGAAAATTTGAACGCATTAATGGGATGAAAGTTCCAGAAAACGTTTACATCGAGTTTCAGGTGAGCATTAAAAACATAGCAATGTGCCTGCATCAATAGTAATGTGAGTACATTTTTCATTACCCATCAGGGAGCACCGGAACATTGGTCATCAAGCTGTCCTAAAGACATAGAAAAAGTGCTATGGCATAGCAATGAGGGTGACATTAGTTTCAAAAGTCGTTTCATTGGATTTAAAATTCTTTAAAATTCAATCGCATATTTTGGTGAAAGGATATGTCCGAATACCAACCAGAAGTTGGCCATTCGCAATATATGAACGGGCAAAACAATGTAAGTCCGCACGTGCAACTTTGACGCGCGTTTGTGTCTTCGTTTTTATTTTTCAACTTTTTTAATCCCATAAAAATCCAATTAAAGAAGAATGGAAACGGTTTAACTGCTGAGGAAAAAGATTCGAAGGCGATGGTGCCTTTTATGCCACTCAAAACAGTGTTTTGTCCAGAGAAAAACTATGACAATATATATGTTGGGAAGTATCAACTGTTTTATACCTTAAACAATGCGGATCTATTGAGATCCAAAAACTTTCAAAAATACTTTCTTTTTTTTTATAATTCAATTTCTGAAAACGTATTTTTTCTCTCCTGAAAAATATTTTTCTTGGCACTTACATTGCTTTGCCATAGCATTATTTGATATTTCATCACTGATTGTGCTGATTTTAAGTGGAATTTTTTAACTGGAAATTTTACAAAATTCGTTTATCTTTTCCTAACAATTGGATTCCAGAGGAAGGGAAGACAATAATTTGATTAAAAATCATAAGATCTCTATAATGCAGTTGAACTTTAAGGTACTAGTACACTTTAGAAGGCTAAAAATAAGGCAATTTTGAATAATTTTTTTCTCAGTCCTATTGATTTATATTTATATGAAACTTTTTTTATCATGTAAATACATGTTTGTGGAGTACAAACAAATTTTTATTTAAAATTTTTGTTTTATGGCCCAAATCCAGGGAGAGCCAAAATCGAACATCAATAAAAAAATTTGACGCATGGCCGACAGTTTATCTCTGGATCGGCAAGTCTGAAACAAAAAAATGAAATGGTTTCTCTAAAAGGAAGGTTGCTTACATGACAATTCACCACATTTTTAAAAAAATCAAGAAAAAAAAATGGCGGGCATTTGAAAAATTCATTGAAAAAATGGCTTATTTTTCCGCTGTTTTTGGGGTCAATAAAATATTAAATTTGTATTTTTTGGCTTAATTGCGGTAAATTGTCATACAGGACATATCAATAAACAAAACCCAGCAAGGTGTTTGAAAATCGGTTCAGTAGTTCCGGAGATAATCTGTCAGCCATTTGAAAAAAAGTCATTTCGAGAAAAACGCGTTTAAAGTGTTGACTAGTACTTTTTATTGAATATTTTCAAAAAAATCAAGTTCTAATACTCACAATAAATTAATCAGCTATTCCTGGACCATACAGCAACAGGCCACTGTCTTGGTAAGCTGCCTCATCTTTCTGGCGGGCCTCTTTTTGGGCCAAACGGCCTTCTTTAGTAGACGCGTTTGCCGCTTTTTCAACCAATAAAATCCGCTCTTCGTCTTTGGACTTCACGTATTGATATGCGTGCATACCAATAGTGCACCCCATGGTTTCCATCATTTTCAGAAGGCTCATACGTCCTTCATTGAAGATGGCCAACGATATTTGGGCCCCCACTTCGACGACATTCTTCCCGACAAATATGTTTTTGGGGACAATTGCCCACAGTGTTTTGTTATAACACTCGTTATTATTTTGCGTATTTTTCCCCAAGCATCGTTTCAGTAAATCATCGTTCGTCAATTTTTCAAAGGCCGGTTTGACGTATTCCTGGACTCCTGCACTTAGAGCAGGCTTGTGTGTAAATGGCTCATTCTTTGCCTTAGCTTGTAGGTATTTACACCAGTCTGGATTACAGTGATCGTGCTGCGGCGCGTTGTCAGTAGAAATCATGTGGTAAAAACCATCCCATATTTCTTTTTTCATACCAATTAGAGAATCTTTATGACGTTGTATGGCCAAAGAATAATGAGTTGACATTTTTTCATCATCTTCCCAGTCAAATCCGTGGTTTTTGGAGGTGGCAGTACTGAATCTTCCGTTTTTTTTTACGTGGCTGTCGAATATTCGGTGAATTTTCTATTTTTTCCGCTGTTTGCTGATTATTTTCAACTTGTTTTTTTTTCTCTTCAGCTTTTTTTAATTTTCGTAATTCGACTAACGATTTTTTTGCCTCCTTCAGGTACCGGAACATTCGTTTTCTCACGTGCAGAACACACTCAAGTTTTTTGATAATAAAATCTCCATACGGTTTAGCTTCACATAAATTGGTAAAAGTCTTTGAGTCCCCGTCACCTATGTAGTAAGCGTATTTTGCCATATGGATTTTAAGAGAGTTTTTGAAAATCTCAATTATTCCTTGGACTTCTATACACAGAGAGAAATTTTAGGTTTCACTGACCAAAGTTTTTTTGTTAAAATCGTCTTTACAAAAATGTTAAAGTTCTCATGACAATCATGGTAGTGGCTGTCATACATTGGAAAAGTGTTTACTTCAACTGCAAGGAACGTTACTGAGACCACGATTCTGGTACTTGAAATACCATAGCGCTGCATAGAGTTTAGTTAAAATGACTAAGTCTACGGACAGTAAATACCCAGCCAAAATTATTTTTAAGGTTATAGGTATGGTTCTCTTAGTTATCAAAATACAAATTCAATTTGATGAGAAAAAATAAAGTTTCACCGAAAAGATCTAAGAAAAATAATCCGGTATAATGATATTTATGATAACTTTCGTCGATTAAGTTAAAAAATTGTCACTTTTTTCACCACCATAACCTTTTTTTGACTGACTATAGTTTTGACAAAATACGACGAGACAGCAAAATTGGAACGCATTGCATTGTCCCCGAACAAAATCGTTTATCATTTAGAAAGAATTGTCAAACTATATTTATAATAGAATTATTTACCTGATAATGCTTGGCACGGTGAAATATAGTCCAGGAATCGAGAACGAGAATTGGCAGGATTCAACTTAGGCTGCATATCTTTTTGGAAGTAACTACTCATCTCCAGTGCAGTGCAAGTTAAATTGTGTGACTATTACAAGATTTAATAATTGTCACGACAGGCTTACCTCGTTGTAAAAAATGAGAGTTATACTTGATTTGTCTAGCGTAACAGCGAACGCTGCGGTTGTAGTAACCAAAGGAGCTTGGCAGTACACATAAAGAAAATGTACGTGTACTAACCGATGGGGTACGTATAAAGCTCATTCTAATCATCAACTTTGGTCACAACAACCGAATACACAAAAAAGTCCAAACTACTGTCATGATAACTATAAAAGTAGTAGCTTCTCTCAACTTTTTTGGTCAAGGCAACTACTGTACAAAAAATTTATGTGCTATGTGCACAGGAACCAAAGCCGATTTCTCTCAGTGTACCTCCGGAGCTACCTTGGTAATTTGCCGAACATTGTTCCTGATGCTCACTCTCGTACCAGATCTCGAAATCAACGCGATTCAGTTTTTTCTCCATTATCTCACAAGCTTTGCACATCTTAGAAGAAACAAAATAATCTAATACTTTGCCTGTGTATTTACCTATTACAGTACAAACACCGATCGATGAGCTGAAGCCACGTTTTAACCACGTGCCGTCACCTGAAACTACTAATTCATTCTCAGGCAAATTATTTTCCAAATTTGTTTGTTTCTCCTCCTGACCAGCTTTTTTTAGGCAAATGTCGGCAATGCTTTTTGTTGTAATTTGTACATTTTGTAGCAGCTTATAATACGTTGTTTTACCGAAATTCGATGTCATATCCATCAACGAACAAAAAAGTTCTAGTCCGTTACGACCCACGCCAAGCAATCGCATAATAAATACAATGCGTCGGTTAATTTCAAAGCCAGTATTTATAAGATGTGAAGAATTTATCTGCCGATCACCACAAGCACACTCTACATTTATCTTGAATCCAAGACCCCGAATACCAGTTTTGGTAATCTTGACATCTGTATCACAAGTTTTACATTTTAATATTGTCGCTAACGCCGAAAAAACGAGTGGAAATGCCAGTATGCAATAATTGAAAGTATCATCACACTTCACTTCAAAATCAGAATTACAAGATAATTTTCTTGCTGATGCACTGGTAAACTCAGTGGAATGATCAGAAGTAAATTGATTTACACGGAACTCATGTTTCACTTTAGAAGTTTTCTTACTTTTTCTCTTACTGTATTTACTGCCTTTTCTATACATATTCATTGTATTATAAACACACAAATGCTTAGATTTATAACAAAACAAGCACTGAGACGATAAGAATAAACTTTCGAAAAAGTCGTGTAAACCAAATATCTTTAAATGGAAGAAGAAAATAAACAATAGTCGCCACGCGACTAGCAGCTGGGAGTGCGCACGCATTTTCACTTATTTCATAGTGTTAAGAGTTTGAATTTTTTGAAAATATTTTAGGAGAAGATATTTAAAGGTCTAAGGAGTTGAAAAATGCAAAAAAAACGAAATCAATTTTTTCAAAATTCTAAAGTGTACTAGTACCTTAAGGCCATGGATCACCCGAAAATTCCTACTTTACCAAAGTTTCAGTTCTTGTAATCCCATCTCCATGCAAAATGCGATATTGAATTGGAAATTGGTTAAATTAAATTTAATACACTAAGACTGTCTGCCTATAAATGTTTATAATTAGACAGACAATCTTAGTGTATTTAATTTAATTTAACAAATTTCCAACTCAATATCGCATTTTGCATGGAGACGGGATTACAGAAACTGAAACTCCGTTACGGATGATTCATGGCCATATTCTATTTTAGGAAACCTGCGTGAAAATCCGCGAAGAAGAAGATCTTAATAAGACATATTCTGTACTGGATCTATTCAAAAGTCCACGACTTCGAATTATCACAGTTCTTCTTTTGATCATTTGGTGAGATAATAATGGTCCATATAGCTACACGATGTAGTTTGCACTATTTTTATATTCCATTTATATTTAAAGACTATATAAGTGCAATAGAAAGATAAATTATATTTACTTATAAATAATGAACATATTGGTTACAGGATGGTTATAGCATTAGTGTTCGATGGTCATGTACGAAATGTCGATAATCTCGGACTTGACGTTTTTGTTACTTTTAGTGTAGCTACTGCGACAGAATTTCCAGCAGATATATTACTTATCTTGCTCTTAGATAGATGGGGTCGAAGAATCTTGGCCTGCAGTACTTTAGTCATATCAGGAATTTTCAGCATTTGGGCATCTTGTGTATATAATAGTAAGTGCATAAAGTATTGTACAAATTTAAAGAATTTGAAATCTTTCTGTGTAAAAAGAGACGCTTTCGACTGTGCTTTTCCACAGAAAGATTTCAAATTCTTTAAATTTGAATTTAATTTGCATTATTGCGGTATGAGTGTATGAAACTGTCTACGAGGACACCTGTCGGCAGCGTATCCTATCTGATACGTGGCTAGTGATCCTTCAATAATGTAGGCAGTGACGAAAATTTCAAACTGAACCATCTAATCTGAAATAATTGTAAAAATATTTTTTAAAAGAATTAAAGAGTAAGAAGCAGTGTCATTTTCCAAATTATATCTTAGAAAATATGTTATGAAACTTTTCTGTAACAAATGGGCAAAAACATCATCTAAAAATAGTTGCACTAATGTTAACCAGTTGAAATAAAAATCTACTTGGACAGAGTGTCTTATTTTCACGAAAATTCTTAATTCAACTGAATAACTTTTGTTTTACAGTTTTTGTTAACTAGTTATATCAATTCGTTACATATTCACAAAAGGAGCTCAGTTACCAAGCGTTAGAGCGAAATCCTGCAGGAGACCCACCCGACCTTGATGCGGGCTACCTTAAAGCAACTGAGCTAAAACTTGACCCCAAATTCGTTTTTTTAATTTGTAACATCCATACTTTCCCTCTGGTTGCCAAAGGCTTTAGTCAGCCAGGGTTCGGTAAGTGTGTGTGAGTGTGTGTGTGTCTTAACATATATTTTATCTCTGTATCCGGGTGGCTCGTCGCCTCGGCCATGGCGGTTTCTCCCTGAATCTGCTATCCCTCGGCCCTCTGGCCGAGAGTACTGGTGCATCGGTCTGTCGGTAATTCCCCAGGTCGGGTGCGGTCAACGGTATCTGACGGGACCCAGTCCTGGGAGGGGGCCTCGGCCATGGCGGGATCTAGAGGGCCGAAGGTACTGGTGTGTCGTTCGGTCGGTCGGTACATTGGTCCGGTGAGAGTCGGGTTTACGATACCCCGGTGAGAACCAGGCGAGGCGTGATCAGATGCGCCTGACGTCACACACCGCCCTCTCGTCCCATGGCCAATGGCTATTGCCCTTGGTCAAGGGGCGAGCTGGTTCGACGGTATATACGTTTGGGTGGGTTCGGGTACGTTTTAGGTATGATACGGGTACGTTCGGGTGCGTCAGGTACGGTTGGATATGGTTTGGGTACGGTCGGGTATATTCGGGTACGTGTGTGTTGTCCTGGTGCAGCCTGAGCAGCATCCGCTCAGAGGCACCTGATGCTGGGTGCCAGCTCCCACCCAGAGTCGACCATGGGGGAACCCATCAGTCGACGCTCAATGCGGCTGAACCAGGAAAACCGGTGTCGGGTGATCAGTCGGTGTTGATCTGGCCAGCCTGAGCAGCACCCAGTCAGGGGAACCTGACGCTGGGTGCCAGCTCTCACCGAAAGTCGACAATGGGGAAACCCATCGGTCGACGCTCAATGTGGCCGAAGCAAGAGGACAGGTGTCGGGAAGTTCCTGGTGTCGTGTGTCGGTCACCACCTAACCTGGTATACTGTATGTTGAATTATTAAAACGACGAGACGACGAGATCTTTGAAAAAACCCACCTGGAAATCTTAAATTTGTATTAGAACTGTCAAGTAAGCTTTGAAATGAAATTCATTTTTTAAAGGCAGGCTTCACGGTCCATGAAGATGGTCATGACTAACCTTATACCTGCAGTACGATCATTTTTGAAGTTTGGTAACAGGAGATTAATTCTGATAATCGGATCATTTTGATTCGCAATTTCGAATTTAAAAAAGAACCCTGAAATTTGTATCAAAGTGTTGCAGATCATTTTCATTCAATTTTGGGATCAAATTGATCAACTAGGATTTACTGTGCAATAAAGTCATAAAATTAACTAAAATAGCCATTTTTGACATATATAATATAAATTTCAATTAAAAATATGTTGATAATGTGGAACTAAAATTTTTTGGATTATTTTTTACGAACAAGTTTCTTTTGGGTCAGTTACTCCTTTTTTCTAATACATTTTTACTAATCACTGTGGCCAGGTGCTATTTTTCTCTGTGTAGGCTGTATTTTTTTCTCTACCTGAATTCTACAAATAATACAGGAAACTGTTCAAGATCCTTCGTACTTAGCTGCTCCTCTCGGTCAATCTATAAAGAAGCCTATACAAGATCCTCCATAAGGAGTCTTACACTTCATGTGTAACTGTAAAGAAAGTTGGTACAGAAACATATGAAGGTTTTATTCAAACACATAACTTTCCGTACAGGAATCAGTGTACAGAATCTTATAAAGATTCTTGCAAAGGATAATCCCATACAAGTTTTCGTAAAAGAACCTTAATGCTAAATAATATACGTAGTTACATAACAGTTACATAAATGAAGAAAATGTATGTGTGAAATATTAACGAAAAATTGAGTAGAACAGAGACAAAATAATATTTTATCATTCTTTAAAGCATCCGGATGTACAACACACAGAAACGTTTGGTTAGTTCCCAATCTAGTAAAACTGTAACAGTAAAGGCATTTGATTTCACTAGACTTTTCGATATCATACATCCCGATGCTCTACAGAAAAATTCGTTAATATTTCACATATAAATTGTATTAGTATTTTTTACGTTTCACCTATCTTTTAGTAAAATCTACAAATTCCGAGTTTAGTAGATTTTACATATAGAAAATGTAATGATTGATGTGGTTTTCTTGTAAAATCTACTGAAAAGCCAATATGTAAGAATAAGTATCGAACATTCTGTATATTTTACGAATCTTTTTTTTTTTCATATACTTTTTTGACAAGCCTGTGAAAAGTATTTAAACATTTTTTCAGAAATTTATGCTGCCACTCTCGCCATCATGGGAAGATTCTTTATTAATATTTCGTACAACGTCGGGTTACAATACGCTGCGGAGTTATTGCCAACTGTTGTACGAGCTCAAGGTGTTGCACTGATTCACATAATGGGATATGCTGCTACCATCGCGTCTCCCTTTATCGTTTATTTGGACGTGGTATCTTCAGTTCTTCCTCTTCTTGTTCTTGGAGTTATAGGAATATTGGGTGGTTGCTTATCACTTTATTTGCCGGAGACCCTGAATAAAGATCTACCACAGACACTTCAAGATGGTGAAATTTTTGGAAAGGATCAAGGCATGTGGGACTTACCATGTTTGATGAAGTAATTTTCTTTTTATTAAAATACTATTTCACGCGTGTTCAAGTAATAAATTACATCCGGCATCTAGTTAAATTAGAAATTATTCTCATGTATGAGTTCCTGTATAAGTGTTTATAAATGACTAATTATTGAAAAATTAACTACCTTGAAAATCCATTGCTTTAATTCTTCAAAATGAAATAAATATTTTTGGATGATGAAGGTTTGCTTGTCTCCTTAAATTGATTACTAAATCAAAGCTCAAAACAAAAATTGAATAAAAAACCAAGTTTCTGAACAATTTTGAGAAACTTTCCCCTTAACTTATTTGTCACTTGTTGCCTTTCCTGAAAAGTTGTTTATAATCATTTATGAAATGTTTAATTCTCAGTTTTATAAATAATAATTTAATATTTCTTATTTTTTTAGAACGTCTGCTGGACAAGTGAAAAATGAAGTAACAACAGAAGAAAACGTTAAGCAAGAAACAAGCGTGCGATTACGAAAAAATTTAGAATATCAAAATAGCCATTTTGTTTCCGCCAACAATTACATCTCAAAACTCTAATCGTTGACATTTCAAGGTGTATGCAAATTTATTTGCAGAAATGCTTTTAGTGCTATGTTACACTGAGAAAAATGGATTGTAAACGGTAATGAAAAATATGTTACCGGGTATAATCTTGGACTATTAACTATGGGACAGCGATCTAGATTATTAAAACCATAATCTGTAGATGTTAAAAACAAAGATAGTATCAGATAAAATCTTGGATTATAAACTGAAACATACCATATTAAACGCGTGCAAAACAAAAGAAAGATAGAGGGGCAAGCTTTGCCAATCAGAAGACGGGAGGATCCAGTGGGAATACATACACAAATATTATTATCATACCTTATTTATGTTCACATATTTACCCTAGCGAACTGGCTGAACGGTAGCTTTACGCTGTGCCGTAAAGCTATCGTAAAGCTATCGTAAAGTAGCATTATAACTCATGAATGAGGCAAAATAAACATTCAAAATGTTTTCATCCTTATTCTACGTTGAAAATAACGTTAACTGGTAATTGAAATATGCAATAATTTTATTTATTTACGCTAAAAATTGAAAAAAACATAATAATTGTCATTCAAGGCAGTGCAGCAGTGATCCCAGATCGTGGGAGCTGGCGGCCCCCACCACGCTCCCATGTGGGAGCATACAGAATCAAGCGCGCCGTATTTCTACTACTTACTTTTCTATTTCTATTACTTCCTCGCTTCGATTTCACGCTTTCGTCTGTTGAGCCAAGATCGAAAATTATGTTTCTGTCGACTTCGTGTCAAAGTGGCGCGAAGCAGACGACAAATTTAAAATCTACAGCTAGGGCCCTACCACAATAGAATTAAAATTTCTGTTTTATTGTAGCTGATGATTCAAAATTTTCACCTCACGTTTTTGTAGCCTATGCATAGATTTTTAATTAAAAAATTGAAAAATCTACGAAAATATTTGAAGATTTGAATCAATATATTAATTAAAACATGTTTCGGTTTTATAAATTTGATAAACTGCATCAATTAGAAAATTTTGCCTATGTGTAAAGCATTGCTTTTTTTCATTGAAAAGTCTATACATATAAGCCACTAAAACGTAAAATGAGAACATTTTTACATACTATCACCATGTAATTAGGAATGTAGATTTTCAACCTTAATTTCTTATTTCTTATTTTTTTCAAATAAAATATTTTCCACTTAATTTTTTAATTAATATAGTTGATTCACGTACTATAAAATTTTTTAAAAACTATTTTATTCGAAATAAATATTTTATATTTGTATTTTTTATAAGAGAAATCGTGAAATGTAATTTCGTATGCAAATTTAGATGTAATTTTGCTTTTTTTGAATACTGAAACCTTTTATTCACAGTTTTATAATGAAATTCATATGTGAATAATATTACGTATTAGTTTTCTGAGTATTTTATTTGAATGAAATTTTTTTCAATGTTACCTTATACCAGAGAAGAAACTCTACTGTATAATTTCGATTGTATAATTAGATATAATTGATGTATTACTTAATTATATTAATATTTTATTTTTCAAACTCCAATATCATATTTTATCATTCCTCAATATATAATATTCTCTACATAATTTTGTAATTGAATTATTTGATTTGCATAGCTAACAAATATAGAAATTGATTTTCGTTTTGAAACTTTGAAAATTTATTGAGTTTAAATTTCAATAGAAAATCATTTTTTAAGTCTTTAAATTATCCTAAAATTCAAAATAAAATGTTTAGATATTCATTTTAAGTGAATGTTTTCAAAAATATCCAAGAAAGAAAGGTAATATTTTAAATGATATATTTGTAGATTTTAAATTTGTCGTCTGCTTCGCGCCACTTTGACACGAAGTCGACAGAAACATAATTTTCGATCTTGGCTCAACAGACGAAAGCGTGAAATCGATGCGAGGAAGTGGGGACACACCGACACGGCGCGCTTATTGTGTGTGCTCTCACATGGGAGCGTGGTGGGGGCCGCCAGCTCCCACGATCTAGGATCACTGCAGTGCAGTGGTTCATCACTTTCCATGTCTTCACCGTCAGGATTGGATATTTGTTAGAGTGAGATGAAAGTATAGTTGTGTCTCACTCCAACCAATGGTCAACTTTAATGGAGAAGTTCCACAAAAGGTGAACCACTGCACTGCCTTCAATGACAGGTATTATGTTTTTTTTTAATTTTTAGCGTAAATAAATAAAATCATTGCATATTTCAATTACCAGTTAACGTTATTTTCAACGTAGAATAAGGATGAAAACATTTTGAATGTTTATTTTGCCTCATTCATGAGTTATAATGCTACTTTACGATAGCTTTACGATAGCATTACGGTACAGCGTAAAGCTACCGTTCAGCCAGTTCGCTAGGGTAAGTACACAATTCTACACTATTTATAATCGCATACGCTTGAAATTAAATTTCAGAATTCGCTTTTGGGTTCGAACCCTCTAACTCTACCTATATCTACATTAACTAAACGCATTCCTACCGCCTAAAGCCTCTCGGCTATTCTCGCTTGCCATATTCCGAAATAAATGTCGCTTATAAACCACTACTGAGTTGGGCAGACTTAGATTCGAGTCTACGAAGCTATTCGGATAACGTCGGAAGCATTCGAACGACATTCTGAAACGAATTATATGAAAAACCGAGAATGAATGTTTTGATTTTTGCTGCTCGTCGCAAGGTTTCTGGCAAGTTCATATTCATAATATGAATTTTTCAAATATGGTTTCTAGGTTATAATATTCATTGTTCGACTTATTAAATTTATTTTTAGAAAACTTAGTAATCATTCAATCTTATCATTTACTCTAACGAAAAGTTTCTCAGTGTAGGTTTATTATCTTCAGATGTTACGAATTATTTTCTGAATATTATAAGAATGTAACATCTGGAGATTATGTTTAGTAATATCTTTATATATTAGATAAAGATTATAGATCATACGCTTTAACATATTTTATGTTACCGAATACTTTCCTTACTATTAACATCCAGGTTTTATGATCCGTTTTTTTCAGTGTATTGGTAAGAATGATTTGACTCTTTCAAGATTATTACTATCTGCCAGACGCAGACGATTAAATATCCACTTATCATTCAGTGTAATAATATGTAAATTTTAACTGTTCAGAGAATTTCTTTTGAGCACGAGCATATACTCAAAAATATGCTCGATTTTTTTTTGCTCTGAGCATTTATGAGCATTTTAAATTAGAATTTTTCAAATCGTATTTTATAATTTTTTGTAACCTATAAAGCACAAATGTGTCCCAGTTTATACTGCATATTTAATTTGAAATCATAAACAAATAAATAGCTCATTTTTTTTAAACTTACTCAAATAATAACATAATTTGAATTTCGCACGAAAAAGGATAGTCCAAAATCAGAAAAGGCACTAAATTCAAATTATAAGAGATGAAAAAGTGGAAAAAAAAGATTTTTTTCATGAAGTAGTAAATATTATAGAACAACTATATGTAATTTTCACTCTGCAGTATAAACAGTATAAACAAATATGAATGAACTATTAATACATTTGTCCTTGCCAGTGCTGGACATTGGCCTATAATGTGAAGAGGTGTTTCGTCATCTCTACCACACATACTGCATTCCGTGGTAGGATGCAACCCCATCGTGTAACGATAGAAGTTTAGTAGTCCGTATCAAGAATTGGGTAGCCAAGCTAGCCTTAGATCTACTATATTGAAGGAGGCTTTCAGCCAAATCCTCCCTAAGATAAATTAAATCGAATACCTAAGAACAAAAAAGGAGTCAAGAAGAATTCAACAATAATTTTTTCATCATTGGATACACTGTAAAAAATGATGTAGGGAAAATTATGGAACATTCGTAAAATCACAGCGCCTCTCTGTCTAACTTAGTTCCGTAAGTTTATATTGATGGAGGATGTGAATTTCCGAAAATTGTGTAAAATCACTTCGACCAGCGATGGAAATAAAATGACCCTCGTTAAGCGATGTAAAATCGCATCGTCTGTCGTATGAATTTTCCAAACGTAAACTAAAATTTTTTTTAAGGTTTGCGCAAAATTACCGCCTAGCTTTAAATTTCCGGATGAGAATTTAACCTTCATTTCCCTGTTCGTAATTTTCAGTTTACTTTCGGAATTTTACGTCTCTGAACCAGTGATTCTAGAACGTGGGAGCTGGCGGCCCCCACCATAGATGCCTCGAGCTCATTGTGTCTTCCTCATTCAACAAACCTATGGCAGTCGAGCGAGGAAGAAGCCATGAACTGTTGGGGACTATGGTAGGGGCCGCCAGCTCCCACGTTCTGGGATCACTGCTCTGAACTCTGCATTCGCTGTTCTATTGTTTTCAATTCTTCATGTTATAATAAACCCGAAATTTTGGATCTCAGAATTTCTTAGAATTTGATGTCTGTGGTCCACTAGAAATTCAGATTTTTAAAGGTAAGTTTATTTAACTGATTATTTTTGAGACAATTATAATAATGATTTTAATTTTTCTAATATAAGGCAAATAATCTTTAGTAAAAATAAGAAATAAAATGTCTAGCTCAGAAGTGAGTATTTCAGAAATTTTCAAGTGTTTACAGAAAAGTCGTTGTCAGACGTGTGTTAAACTTATTTATCAAAAGAGCAAGAAAGTTTGCAAATTATCAATTATAGGATCTTAGAGGTTACGCTACTTCGACTTTTGACTTGTACAAAATTATCTAAATGTAACGTACTGGCAACTTACCACAGTGCGGCCACTACCATGTATTTTAGGAGGGTACTTAAAACGTGAAAATGAGCATCAGCGCCGCCAAGTTTGGATAGCAAAAACTAATATCAATGCAAACGAAACTACCGTCCCCCAAACCGATGTATTCTAAAGAGCGGAAAATTTTGAAATATATTGTATCAAATCCATTTCATAAATTTAAATGATTTAAAGTTGAAAATAATTCGTGAAAGAATAAAAATACAACAAGAATTTTTAAATATGAATCACAATGAACAGTTAAATACTGTACTCTATTACACGGAGAAAAATAGTTGAAGTAATTTTACTCAACTCTGTAGATTAAACTTGGGACTTAAGGACATTTGAACATTTATTAAATCCTAGTCAGGTAAAATGAATTTAATAAATACCTAATTCACCTAAAGTAAATAACAATAAAAGTTACATAGGGAATAGTAAGGAGTTGAGTAAAACGTTGTCGACGACAGGGCATCACAATGCGTCAGTGGGTTAACCTGAAATGTATAAATATATCACCGATGCTTGAGGTGCTTCGAACGGTATTTGAATAAAATGAGCATTGGCTGTATTATTTCAAATGGCAATGATATGGTTACTATGGTTACAACAGTTAAAAAATAACATCGGTAGCGACAATAGCGCTACCACTTGTTGCTCCTCGTTTTTGCTCGGTGGAGAGACCTGAAAGATTTCTTAACCAAAACAGGGTCGAGGATAGCCAATAATAAAGAAAGCAATAAATATTGACAATGCAATTTAATAATTAAACACAATAGGACAAGTTTGTGAATTGATTGCAAGTAAATAGGGAGATCTGGGGAGACCAATACCATATAATTTGAGGCAATCCTGAAATATGTTGGTAGTCGATGTCGTAATTAAATCTGAACTCCAAATAGGACTGGTTGAGGATTCCTTGTCCAATTCTCGTTTTTCTATAGGTTGGTGGTCTCGTTCGTTCCAGCTGGATTCAGTGATACTCCACACTGATAAACAATTTCCACCCTTCACTTAAATAGTTCCGAGAACACTAATTCACTCCGACGAGGTATCAAGGAATATTTTTCTCTTGACCAAAGAATGACAAGAACTACTGAATTTTTACGGAGTTGATGAAACTCGTCGATTTGCCGAACTATATGCCACCCGTCGGTTTGACGAACGGGAAGGAACTCGCCAATTTGAATTTATTTGAATTTAAAAATGTCTTTATTGTTATTCTTGTTATTTAAGTACATCTCTTATAAAAATATAAAATTTTCCTTATTAATTAATGACATAAGAATTAGGCGCTCAGTTCTCAGTTTAGAACTTTAAGTCCATATTTGTTCGTAAGTTTCTTTGGTTGTGTTATTATATTCATTTAGGTTCTAAGACCATTAGTTCGTGAATTTGGTTTTAAGTAAAAAGTTTGAAAAACTTATAAGTCTTATATTACGTACATATTCTTAAAAGCTAGTATAACAAGACTAGAACTAAGACTAGAACTAAATAACAGGAATGCTGAGACTTATCGGAGCAGGATTTGATAAGGCATTTTGTGTTTTAATTTAAAAGGCATCAGTCTTTCCTCTCTATAAATTATAAATTCTTCCCTTAGCTCATCTAATTCCGGGATAGCTATATGGTTTGTATAAAAATTTTCTGCTTCATTATAAATTAGTTCTTTGATAGTTTTTATCTTATATTTCTTGTGTAAATCACTATTTCTCGCTCTAGGCCCTGCCTTTGCTATCATTCTTAGACATTTGTTTTGCACGCGCTGTAGCTTATTGATATTAGTTTCGTTCGTACTTGACCAGATTGGTGAAGCATAAGTTATTACCGGCCTGACGATAGCTGTATATAATATTAATTTATTGCGGATGGAGAGACAACTTCTTCTACCTATTAGATTACTTAAAATTCCAATCATAATATTAGCTTTTTTCATAACATTAGCTACGTGTACATTATATGTCATTTTATTGTCTAGCGTTTGTCCAAGGTATTTAACACTATCTTTTTGTATTATTTCGGTATTGCCCATAAACAAGTCTGGGACTTTTTCCTTTCTTTTTCCGTTCTTAAATATAATGAAATCTGTTTTTTCCGCATTTATTTTTAATTTCCATTGGTAGTAGTATTGTCGCAATACATTTAAATAAATTTGTAGTTTTTCTATCGCCAGTCTGATTCTCCACGACGCAACATATAGAGCTGTATCATCCGCAAATATCGATAGTCTGATTTGGTCAGAGCGAGGTATGTCATTTGTATAGTATATGAAAAGCACCGGGCCCAGTATGGATCCCTGCGGAACTCCAGCGTTTACTTTTTTTACTGAAGAGGTTACATCATTGGCAGTTGCCACAAAAGTTCTGTTTTTCAGATAGTTTTGGACTATTTTTAGAATATAGATTGGAAAATTTAGTTCTGATAATTTGTATATTAGCCCCTCATGCCAGACCGTGTCAAACGCCTTCTCGATATCAAGCATTACAAGTGCTGTGGATTTGTTAATGTTTAAGTTTGTTGTAATGTAATTAGTTACCCTGAATAGTTGTTGAACTGTGCTCTTCTTTTCTACAAATCCAAATTGCTCTGGTATAAGGATTTTATTTATTTTTTCTATTTTTTTAATTCTGTTTAGGATTATTTTTTCAAATATCTTGCTAAGTGTATTTAGGAGGCTTATTGGTCTATAACTTTGTGGGAAGAGCTTATCTTTTCCTACTTTGTGTATAGGGAGGACGCTTGCCTTTTTCCAGCATGATGGGTAATATGAATATTTGAGACATGCATTAAAGATATAGGCCAGGGTTACGTGCGCTTTCTTAGGTAGATTTTTTAAGGCAATATTTTGGATGCCATCCAGCCCCGGTGCTTTTTTTGGTTTGGTGGTGGAGATTGCTTTTTTAATCTCCTTTGGAGTTACGAGCTCGATCTCATCTAAATTAACAGATTCGTTTAGTACATTTCTGTAAGTTTTGCTGACAAGTCTGTCAGTCCTATCGTCATTCATGTTATCCGTCAGATGATGAACATTTTCGAAGTTTGAAGCTATTTGTTCCACTCTTTCTCTATTGCTAACAGCTAGGCCATTTAAGCCATGAAGTATAGGTATGGTTCGGTTATTGTTTTTAGTAAAGCTTCTAGCTGTTTTCCATAGGGAGTTATCCCGTATTTTAAGATCTTTTAATTTTTTTGACCAGTTGTCATTACTAAATTTAAGAATTTTTCTTTTAATTACATTAGAGAGTCTATTTTTAATTTTCTTAATTTCTTGACTTTTTGTCTTAAAGATCAAGTTTCTCAAATTGCTTCTTATCCCGATTAGTTTTTTGATTTCGTCTGACAGATATTTTCTATTATTACTTGCGTTTACGTCAGGTACTGACTTTTTAATAGCGTTTTGTATTAACTCAACAGTTCTGTTAACTTCTAAATCTATGCCTTCTATGTTTTTGAGACCACCGCTCAGCACCAGGTTTTTATTTATATGTTGCCTAAACCTATCCCAATTAGCTTTTTTATAATTTGGGTATTTTTTGGTCTCTGTAGATAGTTTATCACTAGAATTCATTGTCAAAAGGACCGGGAGGTGGTCGGAATTTAATTCATTTGTTGTATCGGCTTTGATCGAGTTTAAATTTTTGGAGACGCCTATATCCACTGTACTGGGTGGCGCATCATTATAGAGATATAAAGTATAGGTGTCGGGGAAAATAACTTCATAGAGGTGTCTTATTGAGTACTCTAGAAGCATTTTACCGTTTAAGTTGGTACTTCTACAGTTCCACGCGGTGTTTTTTGCGTTTATATCTCCGTAAATAAGTACCTTGTTTGAAGTTTTAAACATTTTATCTAGATCCCTGTTGTCCAGTTTAATTTGCGGGGGTTTGTAAACCGATACAATAACTGATTTATCGTGTAATTGTATTGCTACTGCTTCTACTGAGGTTGTTTCTATAGGTATTTCATGAAATAAGATATTATTTTTAACAAAAATCATGACTCCCCCTCCCGTTCCTTTTGGATTTCTATCTTTCCTAATACACCTATATCCGTGAACATTGACAATTTTATCGGAGTTTAATCTTACCTCATTTATTAGCATTATATCTACCCTGTGGTCACATATAAATTGTCTTAATTCATTAATATTGCCATACAGTCCATTGGCATTCCAATGGCCTAAAATTAGGGTAGAAATATTTTCCGTTATTACGATCGGAGGGAGCTTACTCTTTTTGACAGGGTCTTCTTCCAGCAGTGTTTGCGAGTCGCCTTCTTCATAGCGGGATTGGTCATCAGGATTAAGCGTATTGAGCGCTTCAAAACTATTATATATTGGAGGCATACCATTATTAGTCATAGATCCACTCGAGATCCTTGTCTTTTTTCTTTTCGGTTGTTGAAAACCGTGTTCGTCATTCTCAGGAAGCGTACAGCTGTTTCCCGCGTATTCATTTTCCAAGCTCATGACGCTTACTTGGGCGCGCCAAACGCCTTCCCTGTGACTTTCCGCGTCTTGAGCTTTCACACCAGCATTTTCAGGCAGTCTTGACACAAACAATGGGGATTGCGTCACATCAAGCGTAATTTTTTAGAACAAGAAATAATTCCAAACGTTTGAGTTTTTGTTGGCTCTTAAAAGGGCCGTTTTTGATTTTGAATTTAGATCAGAAGCTCACCGTGTGAATTCAACTAACACGTCCGATTCAACCGACAATCCGCGAATCAATCCAACTCGCCAATTTGGAAATTGGGGGTGTATTTATACCCAGATTCGAGGTCATAGAAGATGGCGTCCCTCAAAAAATCGGGTCGATATCAGTGTAAAATTTAATTATTACTCAAGTAATTAAACTTGTTTATAAGAGTCATCACATGAGTCTTTTCCATTTGGAGAGTTCAATGACTCCTAATATCACAGGGGCTGAAGTCGTCCTTCTTTTAATTAAATTAACATTTCTCAGATGATCCTGGGATCTGAATATTCCCTTGTAATCTATACTTTTGACACTTGTTGTTGTTTACATTGCTTTACAACAAGAATTTCTAATACATCTTACATTTGATTTAATACATGAATATTTGATAAATACCTATAACATATTTTTAATGTTCTACATCAAGCATTATATGTAAGATTTGATTACATATTTTAAACAATTCAAAGTGAGTATTAAAACATTTATAATTGTCACAGGAAGTGAAATAAACATTTGTCAGTTTCTGAAATACTCACTTCAGAGCTTTTTGGGACTAATCATAGATTTATGCCTATTGTAATTGAATCAACAAATTTAAATAATTTTACAAATTGAGTTATAAATATGATTTTAATTTAATTTATAAAATTGTATGAAAGTTTTATAGTTTATATCTACACGGAGAAAAATGGATATTGACCCATAATATCTAGATATTGAGGCACAATGTTCTACTTCAATACCTGCAGATATTGAAAAAAAGATATTAACCACCAGTATCTCAGATATTGAGCTTGATTATCTCAGATATTAAAAATGAATATTCAAGACACTAAACTTCTGAATATCCTCGTTAGTAAACTTGAATGTCTGAGGTACTAAAGTTGAATATCTCAGATATTTAACTTCAATATCAGGTATACTGAAAAGGTAAGTTATAGATATAACAGCTCAATGTCTAAGATACTCAAAAAATTATTTTAAAGGTTATAAAATAACTAAATATTCAGTTTTTAGAAAAAATCAAATAATATTTTATTATGTACATAAGTATATAGTAGATTTATACATTGCTCTCATTTTCATTATTTGGCATGTATAAAATAATTAAATGTTCTTGTTAGAAACTTAACCTTAACACTAAGGTTAGATTTCATTCTCGGCTATAAACTACATATAGAGAAAATATATAGCTTATATGTTTTACTTACTGCATCTCAAGTTAAAGTTCCGATCACTTTTATTCCATTAGAAACACTTATTAGAATCTAAGAAAACTTTAATAATCGATATATGCCCTAGCGGACGCGTGTGAGAGAACGGTCATAGAATACTCTGACCATTCTCTGACTGTTCTATGACCGTTCTATGACCTGGCATTATTACGGCTAAGATCGGTAAAAAAGACATTAAAAGCTTTGCAATTATGATTCTGTGGCGAAATTTTGATTAGAAGGTGAAGCAATAAATACAATTATCTTATTTTTCAGCGATAAAAACTAGAAAAACATAATACTTGTCATTGAAGGCAGTGCAGTGGTTCACAATTGGTGGAACGTCTCTACCGTGAAGGTTTACTATTCGTGGAGACGTACCGCAAATGGTGAACCACTGCACTGCCTTCAATGACAGGTACATGATGTATTCCTAGTTTTTATTGCTGAAAAATAAGATAATTGTATTTATTGCTTCACCTTCTAATCCAAATTTTGCCACAGAATCATAATTGCAAAGCTTTTAATGTCTTTTTTACCGTTCTTAGCCGTAATAATCCGAGGTCATAGAACGGTCATAGAACATTCAGAGAACGGTGAGAGTATTCTATGATCGTTCTCTCACACGGGTCCGCTAGGGTGTATAAATTGGCTTTAGTGTCCAGAAATAATGAAAACTCAGTTCTTACATTCTTTCAAACGTTTCGACTCAGGTTGGAGTCCTCATCAGTGAGAATTTATTTCTATAAAAAATACAAAGGAGGAATCTTAAAAATTGCCCGTGTGACGGATAAACATTGTAGTAAAAAAGTGATATAAGAATTGCAGGTGTGAAAATAAAATTGGACTAAGTAACTAAATTTGCGATACAGTAAAACTGTAACAAAACTCAGAGGCATCATCTTAGCACACAAAAACTTCCACACAGAAAACTTAAAAAAAATTCAAAATATCCTATCACAAAACAATTATCCAACAACAATAATCAACTCCACTATAAAACACAGACTCAATTATCTGCTACATAAAGCCTCCACAACCGGGCCCCTTATTCACCATCCGTCCAATGACCTATCACATCTTTTCAAATCAGCAAAAGACCCCACACCAAAACTTGAAACAGCACATATCGTCTACAATATTCCTTGCATTGACTGTACAGCAAATTATATAGGCACAACCAAAAGACCTCTAAAAAACAGAATCCAGGAAAACAAAAAAAATGTATATAACCCCTCAGAAAAATGGACCGCCCTGACCAAGCACACATGGCGCCAGGATCATAAATTTGATTTCGACCAGGTAAAAATAGTTGACAGATCCAACAATTATAAAAAACGTATGATTCTCGAAATGGCTCACATTGCTAGCAATGCCCATGCAGTTAATCAAAGAACGGACACAGACAATCTATTTGCTTTTTACTTTCCTCTTTTAAATAAAAAAACTTAGTTTTTACAAAAATTTTCCACAGCTTTCGAAAAATCTGGAAAACTGTCACCAAATTTTATCGAAATTTATCGATTTTATCAAATTTATCATAAAATTGCAAAAATTTAAAAATTATATAATTTCTGTTACGAGTCTTATAATTCCACATACGGGCATCATAATATCTATCACTTTGTATGTGTATTAAAAACTCAATTTAATTTCCACTTTAATCTTGCGACACTGAGACTGTTAAATAAAAAATTTTTAAAAAACCCCAGTCACATGTCTGGGGAGATTGTGGTGAAAATTTCTAACAGTTATATACAGACTCTTATGACTCGTCTCAAATTTCATAACCCTCCTTTGTCACAGTCTCTGGACATCTTGTGGACTTATTTACACAATTTTTTCTCCTTTCCATTTAACCGAGACTTTCCAAAGCAAAAAACCTAACCCTCCACTCCACTTTACAAAGCCTTCTCCAAGTCAGTTTCCAAGTGCAACTCAGTTTTCAAGTAAAATCCGTAGTGTCAAGAGTTATCTGTCAAAATTATGTGCCTATCTTGTTCGCGACGAAAGAAAAAGAAGATAAAAGGAATTTTGTGTGTGTCACTTGGATTAATCTTTTTCATCATCGTTTGTATGTCTACATAATAAAATAACAAGTCAGTTTTCGTTTACAGTGTTTTTTTGGTGATGAGCTCGCATTTTTTGACTTTTTATCCCGCAATGTTTATCCGTCACATGTGCTATTTTTAAATTAGTTTTTTCTCCCCTTAGTAATTTTACAGAATTAAATTTTTGTGTACTTTTTATTTTCTTGCAAATTGAATTTTTTAGACCATTTTTATAGTTTCACTTGTACAATTCATTCACATCGGTTTACCAAAATTGTTATCTGTTACACGTGCTACTTTTAAGTCTCTCTTGTTGGTAATTTTTTCAAATTAAGGTTTACAGTTTTACTTTTTAGCTAATTTAGTTATTTATACCAATTTTATAATTTCAAACTTGGAATTCTTTTACATCATTTTTAACAGAATGCTCATCGGTCACACGTTCAAAATTGTTCAAGTTCTTCTTTTGTACCTTTATAGAGAAAATTGTTCTGTACAGTTCATTTACATTTAGTTTAGACCCATTTTATAGTTTCACATGTATAATTCATTTATATAATTTTATTACAATGTTTATCCGCCACACGTGCTATTCTTTAAGGTTCTCGTTAGTAATTTTACAGAACAAATTTTTTGTACAGTTTTTCTTACAGTCTTACTGTATCGCAAATTTAGTTATTTAATCCAATTTTATAGTGTCAAACTTGCAATTTTTTTACATAATTTTTTAACAGTATGTTCATCGGTCACACGTTCAAGATTTCAAGTTTCTTCCTTTGTCTTTTTATAAGAAATTTTTCTGTACAGGTTTTTTTACATTTTTTTACATTTTTTTTACATTTTTTTACATTTTACATTTTTTAAATTTAGTTTAGACCATTTTTATAGTTTCACTTGTACAATTCATTCACATCGGTTTACCAAAATTGTTATCTGTTACACGTGCTACTTTTAAGTCTCTCTTGTTGGTAATTTTTTCAAATTAAGGTTTTACAGCTTTACCTTTTAGCAAATTTAGTTATTTAGACCAATTTTTTAATTTCAAACTTGCAATTCTTTTACATTATTTTTAACATAATTTTCATCGGTCACAGTTTCAAATTGCTCAAGTTTCTTCCTTTGTATTTTTATAGAGAAAATTGTTCTGTACAGTTCATTTACATTTAGTTTAGACCCATTTTATAGGTTCACATGCATAATTCATTTATATCATTTTATTTTAATGTTTCTTTAAGGTTCTCTTTAGCAATTTTACGGAAAAATTTTTTTTTGTACAGTTTTGTTACAGTTTTACTGTATCGCAAATTTAGTTACTTAGTCCAATTTTATTTTCACACCTGCAATTCTTATATCACTTTTTTACTACAATGTTTATCCGTCACACGGACAATTTTTAAGATTCCTCCTTTGTATTTTTTATAGAAATAAATTCTCACTGATGAGGACTCCAACCTGAGTCGAAACGTTTGAAAGAATGTAAGAACTGAGTTTTCATTATTTCTGGACACTAAAGCCAATTTAGACATATATCGAATATTCATCAAAGGGTCGATACAAGTCCTATCTATAATTAAAACTTTAATAAACCTTCAAAATTTATCTTTCCGGCACGCTGCAAGCATGTCAATCTTTGATTCACTTAGATTTCGATGAGCGCGAAAAAGTGATGACATGACCTTTATATATATGCGCGTGCACTTCATGCTTCAATATCTAAACTATTGAATTTGAATATCAAATGTTACTTCTCGGAAAAAACTTATATATTGAAAAAAAAATTTTAGTATTGCGTGTCAATATCTAGATATTATGGATGAATATCTCCTATTTGAATATCTACTTTTCAATATCCATTTTTCTCCGTGTGAAACATTAATTTGCAAATTTAAAAAATTAATAAAAGAAATTAAAGTCACTGCCTTTTTTGGTTTAAGATGTTTGAGTTATGGCTCAAAATGTTTGGGTTTTGGTCCAAAATGTTTGATTTTTGTGATTATTGGGCTAGGGGACTGAATTTTTTTATAAATATTATAGAAAAAAAATATATGTATATAATATATATATTATAATTAAATAAAATATTTAAATAAAAATATAATTTTACCCTGAATATCATCATATAGGCCTTATTTTTTATCTAGAATAAAACGATAATAGGGGGTATATATTAAAAAATTTATGAAAATTAGAATAAAAAATAATAATAAGGAAAATTTCTTATTATTTATAAAAAATTTATTTAAATAATTATTTATATAAATTATTTAATAATTGAATTATATATATATAATTGAAGATATATGTTGATGTTGATAGTTGGCTTTAGGGTCCAAGGTTAATAAAAAGTCAGAGTTTTACATAATCAGACGTTTCGGCTGTAATCGGAGCCCTCATCAGTGATTTATTTTGAATCCACAAAAATACAGGAAAAAGGTTGCTGACATAGGATTTCTTTCATAAAAAATTTAAAGTAATTAACATTTCTTTTTCACAAGTAGATAAAAAAACTTTGAAATTACTTGAAGGTAAATATTTCTTTCACATAACGTAAACCTCTGAATACCAGAAAAACATCTTTGAAAAAGTTGAAATTAAATGTCTCAAAATAAAATTTTAATTTAAATTTGTGCGTGAAATTTTAGATTGAAATTTCTTTGTTATAAAGTATAATTTGAAAGAATATAAAGAGTATTTCTGTGTAAATTAAATGGGGAAACTTTGGAAAAACGTGACTATTATGTGTGTGGATCGATTCTGCCATTTTCTAAACACTAAGGTTTGAGAATGTTATTTCTCCTGTATACAGTGAGATGAATAATTTGATTTTTTATACATTTTATCGCATAGTCTTTTCTTGATATGAAGCTAAATATCAAAATATATCAGTAATTATTTCTATGTTGTATAGAAAATTGAAGTCAATATTATCACAGGAAATATGTAGATATAAATTTTTTTTACATTCTTCCATGAAATTATACCACCAAATTTTCTTTGGTATGAAGTGAAATTTGGAAAAATTTAATTTAACATTCTTTCTTTGACATGAATTGATCCGAGGGAACTTTTGGAAACAATATATATAACATTATATACAAGAGGATAGATTTTACCTTGGAATTTCTTCCGACTATAATACTATAAAAAGGATTGAAAATTTACAATTCTTTACAATGAGATAGAAACTTCAAAAAGTGCGTACACTGAGAAAAATGCTATTGAATCTATAGCATTTCTGGCAAAAGCATGTTTATCATTGATTTGAATCAAAATGCTACAGAATTATCGTCATATTTAGTGGAGTACTTTGAAATTTTAAATCAGAGAGTATTCGTTTTGCTGACTATCGGTAGGGATCCTTACTGATTTTATTCAGTGTCCCATTTCCAGCTATAGAAATTGGTGAGGGTGTCACTGATTGTCAGTAATATTCCACTGCACTGAAAAGAATTTATTGTGAATACGGAAAAACTGTATGGTTATTCCATAAAAACGATTATAGTTAAATGAATATTACTGTACCATTCATAATTTTTCAATACATACTACTGTGGGGAAAAACTAAGGTGAATTTTCAATCTAAACTTTGCGGGCTAACCGATTCGGGCGAACTCATATAAGTCAAGTCGGTGATCCACGTGAATTTCGACGTTGTAATTTAGAGATTTAAATCTACGTGAATTTTTAGGTGGAAAATGCGTTATGAGTGGCGAATTAATACAAGTCATCTTGGTTATCTACGTGAATGTCTACGTATATTTTGTGTTAAGAAATTAAACATTTTTTTACGTGGTTTTCTACGTGAACCGTTCCAAAACGACACTTGAAATTCACTTGGATTTTTTCGTGAATTGCACATAAAAAATGACTTGATTTTTGTACGTATGTTTTTACCTGAAATACTACGTAAATATTTTCAGCTGGGTCTTTCATTTTTATGTTGGTCCTATTGTTACTGACATTTGTGAAAAATTTCATGTCAATGTCATCATTTGTTACATAGTTACGCTTGTGTTTTCTAAACGACTAAAAGTGATTTTTTCGATTTTTACAATGTCTGAATTTGTTGAGCAAAGAAGTGCTATTAAAGGCCGTAGCAGGATAAGCATGTTCTGGGTGCCCCCGCTCGGGTTTCACTCATATCGCGAGGGTAAGTGGCTCCCATTACAAGATAAATTTACCCCAAGTATCAACTCAAAAAAATTTTTTTTACAAAAGCTATAAACGAATTTTGAAAAATCAAAAAATCTATTTTTTTCAAAAACGGCTCAACCGATCTTGATGACTAAAATATATATGTTATAGAGAGTACTAAAGAGGTTCTAAAAAAATTTCAAGAACCCATTCCGTTTATAAAAAGAGGGTAAACATTTTTTTTTTAATTTTTGAATAATTTTTTTAACGTGAATTACTTCTTGAACACCCACCATTTTTTTCTAAAGGGTTTCCCAATAGTGGTGATATGATTTTGATTGTCCTTATCGGGCTCATTTGAACTGAAATTTTTGACGTCTGCTGTCAGTTGTCATCAGTAAGGTTTGCCATTTAATCATGAGTAGTTTCACGCTTCCACAACGTTTGGAAATTGTCCAATTATTTTATCAAAATTCGAGAAGTTTTGTCGGTGTTCAAAGAGCATATCGTGCAAAATATGGTCGTCATTCTGCTCCATCCGCGCTCTCAATTCGTCGAATAATCGATAAGTTGGAGAGTGAATTTACTCTATTGGATACTAAGCCTAAAAATCGTATGCGTACCGCACGTTCTACACAGAATATAGCCGCCGTACAGGCCAGTATCGAGGAAAACCGTGAATTGTCCGTGCCACGCCGATCTCAGGAATTGGGCCTGTCCAGGATGACTACCTGGCGTATTTTGCGATTGGATCTTGGCCTGCATCCCTATAACATGATTCTGGCCCAAGAACTGAAGCCTAATGACCATCGTTTGCGTCGGGAGTTCGCGGATTGGGCTCTGGAATCAATTGAAAATGATTCCAATTTTCATCAAAAAATCATCTTTTCTGATGAGGCGCATTTTTGGCTCAAGTCTCGGGGGACATTTGGCCGATATATTGTTTAAATCATAAATGGCATAGAATATCCAATATTTTAAAAAAGATTTCGATCAATTCCGAATGAATATTCAGTGTTTTTTTTCAATTTCAAAACATATCACCCTTATTGGGAAACCCTTTATATCATGCTCAAATTCAAAGTGACAATATATATTTTTTCTAAAATTTTCGGAGAGGTACTTCATAGTTAAAAAAAATAAAAACTTCTTTAGCACCTATAATGTATGGAACAATTGATACCCTACACGGAGAAAAAAATCTAACTATTATAGTAGGCTGAGCTCTATCCTATTAAAGCATCGAACTTAATGTGCGAAATTGGTATGAGCTTCTACCAGTATTGGCATTAACTCGTGCATTTTTAGCATGAAATGTCATACTATAAAAGAAAGAAGCGAATGCCATTATTGCTAGTGTCATATGCTGTTATAGCAAGGTTCTCGCCTGACTACGGTTGTAAGCAGTGATCCCAGAACGTGGGAGCTGGCGGCCCCCACCATAGTCCCCAACAGTTCATGGCTTCTTCCTCGCTCGACTGCCATAGGTTTGTTGAATGAGGAAGACACAATGAGCTCGAGGCATCTATGGTGGGGGCCGCCAGCTCCCACGTTCTGGGATCACTGGTTGTAAGAGAACTCATACTGAAATAGAATGAATTTCTTACAACCGAGAGAACACGTGAGGTGCTACGTTCGAAAGTAGGTGTGGCCTAACATCTCAGTTGTAAGAGAACTCATACTGAATTAGGATGGGTTTCTTGCAATCATAGTAAGGCGAAGTTCGAACCATTTTCGCAAGGTACAACTGCTCTAAAAGCATGAAACTTGGTACTTTTTTAGCATGAAGAAATCCCTGCTTTAAATGTATGATTTTTTTCACCAGGATAGCAAAAACCAAACCTGCTACAAAAGCATGACTAGTGTTCTTACTATTATAGTCAGATTTTTTTCTCCGTGTATGACTCATTGAAGCAATTGTTTCTATACTCATAAAAGTTTTACGTTGATCACGTACACGGGGAAACTTCGTATAGCAATATATGCTTCATTTTATAATGATAATTCTAAAAAATATTACGAATTTGGGGAAAATCGAAGTGCAATGTTAATTATTCCTAGCGGACTCCAAATTTTTCGCAGTCAAAACACTAAAGATTCGAAAAATAATATGAAACTTTAGTATAGGTTATATTAAAGTTTGATACAATTTATAGAAAATTATAATATATATAATTATAATAATAATTCATCAGAAGATAGGTATTTCGCCGCGGAAAATTCTCACTATAACACGTTCTTCCCTGAATTGGAACCTAGATTAGCAAAAATTGTGAACTTGAGTTTCTCCGTGTACAGTATCTCATTTATTTTTACGTATTTGGTGCATAGTGGACGACATAGTCCACTTTATGTGAATGCGAGGGTGTATCAACAATTATCCGCACCCTGTCTGTGGAATTGATCGTTATCAATTTGAAAAAAACACATCTCTATATGATCGCCTTGTTTTCAATACACTTTATCCACCTGTCAAAAAGCTTTTTCTTTCAGTCACAAAATTCTGTTTATATATTTCCCCATATATCTCCTTCGCGAAGCTTGTGCCCATGACCTACGTTTTGCCCCTCCTGAGAGTACTACTGCGCAGGCTTCGATTCCCGCACGAGTTCTTTCGCAAAAAGCACCTGATTTTCAATTGTTTTGATTCATGCTCAATAGAAAAGCTCAAGTCAAAGGGTATCAATTGTTTCATACATTGTAGGCGCCAAAGTTTTTATTTTTTTAAACTATGAAGTACCTCTCCGGAAATTTTTGAAAGAATATATATTGTTATTTTGAATTTGAGCATGATATATTAAAAAATTGTGGGTGTTCAAGAAGTAATTCACATTAAAAAAATTATTCAAAAATTAAAAAAAAAATTTTAAACGGAATGGGTTCTTGAATTTTTTTTCAGAACCTCTATAATACCCTTATAACATATATTTTAGTCATCGAAATAGGTTTAGCCGTTTTCGAGAAAATTAGATTTTTTGATTTTTCAAAATTCGTTCATAACTTTTGTAAAAAATTTTTCTCGAGTTGATACTTGGGGTGAATTTATCTTGTAATGGAAGCCACTTACCTTCGCAATATGGGTCAAATCTGAGCAAGAGCACCCAGACCATGCTTATCCTGCTACGGCCAAAGTTTGCGGAATGAAATTTCAGTTGCAGAAACGTTCAGAATGTTGCAGAAGGCCTTCGGTGATTTGACCATGTCTCAGAAAAATGTTTATAAGTGGTACAAAGACTTCAAAGAAGGCAGAGAACGTGTTAATGTCTTGGAACGCCCCGGACGATGATCAACATCAACTGACGAGCAACACGTCAATCAAATCAAAGAATTAGTGCACAAAAATCGTCGATTGACAATTAGAGACCTTGCTTACACTATTGGCATTTCAAGAGGATCACTCAACACCTGTTTCAAAAGATATTTTGGTCAGACAACTCGTGGTTTTTGCATCACGATAATGCGCCGTCTCATACGATTGAAGAGATACAAGTCGAATCAAAGAAGGCTTTGAAGGCAATTCTGGAAATCGAATTTAATAAGTGTTTCAACGATTGGAAAAAACGTTAGCATAAGTGCATTATATCGGGAGGGGATTACTTTGAAGGGGATGAAATTTATTTGGATAAATAAATAAAGATTTTTCATTTTCTAACAAAATCCACTTTAGTTTTTGCCCACAGTAGTACATCGAAACTTATATGGTTGCAACAGATGAAACATGGTTATGGTCACATTGGCTAAACTCTGTTTTGGTAAATCAGCTATACTCTAAACAGACGCCTGTCTGTTATACTGATGAGAAGTAGTTTCAGAGGTTGGGGCTATATAAACGATTGTTAAATGGTGGATTTGAAGTTTTTCAAACTATATTAAATAACTTAAATTTTGATAATGCTTTAATGAAAAATTGTTATTTCTCTTAATCTGAAATTGTTTACTTAATAATATTTAAATGAAACATTATTAAAATTCAAACTTTTTTTTACTTAAAGTTAATCTGCTAGTAAAACTTTGGATTCAAGAAGAATAAATCATGATTTTCATGAAGTTAATCTCAAGTATAGAATCTTCAAAATATTTTTAAGTCAAGAGCATTCAACTATTAAAATTGTTTATTGGATTTCACGATTTTAAACAGTTTCATTTTAAAATTACACAAATTCAATCATTTACATCAATACTCTTTACATCAAACATTATTCACTTTACCAATTTGATATTTTGGAAAATATTCAAAGTATAATTGCACAATATTTCAAATTGAGAGTTTTCATCATTAAAGGCTTTAAACCAAATATTGCTTGATAAAATATGGTAAATTTTTAGTGTGCATTTTTTCTATGATAATAACCAATAGTAATAAAAATAATACTGCAAAAACACGGGACAATTTATATACACATTTATTTTGAAAAATGAACAAACATATTAAACACAACATACATACACTTGAGACGGTCACATCAGCTGTCACGCACCATTACTAAAGACAAGAGATGCGACACCTGCCTGACGGCATAGCAGGTACGCTGTGGCAGCAACGCTAACAGTCTCCGCTAGGGTCGCCCCGCGACTCTGCCCACAGCCAACCCGAATCCGTTAGTCTATAACCAGGGGTAATAAATCTTCCAGACTTACTTCGGTATTAGGGTCAGACTCTCTATCTAGAAACCACTACCCACTTGAAGAAGCAGCCACAGGGTCATCAAGGAAGGAGAATAGTTGGTGATTATTTTGCTGAGTGACTAGGTACGCTGCCTAGGCTCTAGAGCACTCATTACATTTTAAAAAAAAAATTTTCTTTAAAATATACTGCTCTCTGGGTACGCTGCCCAGGCTCCAGAAAGTAGTAAAAACGCAGTGTATCTTTGGGTACGCCACCTAGGCTCCTCAGATACATCGCATTTATCTTATCTTGCATCTCTTTCTGGGTACGCTGCCCAGGCTCCAGAAAGAGATCAAGCGGCAACGTACATTGTTGGGCACGCCACCCAGGCTCCAATAAATGACTTGCTAACGTTTTTTTTCTTTCTTCTTTTTTGGTAACTCTCACTCTGGGTACGCTGCTCCAGGCTCCAGTGTGAGAGAATCTTTCAACCAAGTGCATCGTCGTTGTTTAACACATTTTCTTTTCCAGTAGCGCCATCTATTCTTGTAAAGCATTCTTATGCCTCTTAAACACGTGTTCGTATAATATTCGCCACTGAGCGACCAGATTGTATTTTTCACATAAGTAAGTCTTTAACGACACTTGCGCCATCTACGTATTACGAATTTAAATTGTTTTAATAATTTCCTTAATTATTTAGAGTTGGGTCAACCATAAAGTGGCATCTGTCTTGTAAAACTTAAAAATACTGTTTACGACACTTGCGCCATCTACGTATTACGAATTTAAATTGTTTTAATAATTTCCTTAATTATTTAGAGTTGGGTCAACCATAAGGTGGCATCTGTCTTGTAAAACTTAAAAATACTGTTTACGACACTTGCGCCATCTACGTATTACGAATTTAAATTGTTTTAATAATTTCTTTAATTATTTGGAGTTAGGCAGCCATAAAGTGGTATCGATCTTGTATATCTGGTAAAACTTAAAAAATACTGTTTGCGATACTTGCGCCATCTACGTATTACGAATTTAAATTGTTTTAATAATTTCCTTAATTATTTAGAGTTGGGTCAACCATAAAGTGGCATCTGTCTTGTAAAACTTAAAAATACTGTTTACGACACTTGCGCCATCTACGTATTACGAATTTGAATTGTTTTAATAATTCCTTTAATTATTTAGAGTTCGGTCAACCATAAAGTGGCATCTGTCTTGTAAAACTTAAAAATACTGTTTACGACACTTGCGCCATCTACGTACGGAGAATTTAAATTGTTTTAATAATTTCTTTAATTATTCAAAGTTGAGTCAGCCATAAAATGGCATCGACCCTGTATATCTTGTAAGACTTAAGAATACTGTTTGCGACATCTGCGCCGTCTACATAGTGAGAATTTAAATTGTTTCCATAATTTCTTTAAGTATTCAGACTTGGGTCAGCCATAGAGTGGCATCGACCCTGTATATCTTGTAAGACTTAAGAATACTGTTTGCGACATCTGCGCCGTCTACATAGTGAGAATTTAAATTGTTTCCATAATTTCTTTAAGTATTCAGACTTGGGTCAGCCATAGAGTGGCATCAGTCTTATATATCCTATGAAACTTAAAAATATTGTCTGCGACAACTGTGCCATCTAAATAAAAACTTGGACGTAGTTCTGCGATAGCCGAGCCATCTATACTCGTAGATCATAACCATTTCGATATCTCTTAATGTAGTTAATGCGCTGCGTTCGCCATTGACATAATAAATTCATGATATTGAAACTTAATAAAGGCTTTGTACATCTTCACATAATCCATGTCTATAATTCTTTCTGACACCTTTGGGTCCACAAAAATCGTTTAAATAAATAAATAATAAATTAAGGACAAAACGAACTCTTTCATTGGCGCCCGAACAGGGACCCGAAGGTGTTAGACTATCTAGACACAGCAGAACAGAGAAGGAATCAAAATGCCACGAACCCGTGGAAGACCTAGTAAGAGAAACCCTACCAATCGCGGTGACCTAGAAGAAGTCTCATCTCAGGCGTCTGACGTCATTCAGGGGGCAAGAGCTCTAATCTCTTCTCCCATTGAAGATGGTAATTATACCTCACCAAATATTGCCTCAATGACAGGTGCGATCCCTAGGAACCAAGAGAGGCGCAGGACCCTCCTTGAGGAAATGAATATGGCCCTTAGTGAGTCCACAACTAGGGAAAGAGAAGACCCATTAGGAAATTCTATGATGAGTAAGTACAAGGAACTTAAACTAGAGTATGACAATCTTAGGCGAGAAAACAGGCAATTGAGTGTAAGACTAGAGGCGTCAGACCGACGCATAGACGCCCTCTCTAACAGATTTTTGGACCAGATGGAGGAATTAGAAAATAAGATGCACGCTGAAACAAGCGAACAGGTCCGATCCTTACGGAATGTTTATGAGATCCGCTTTCAAATTCTAGAGGGACGACTAAGAGATTACATGGACCGTGACACCGAAGTAGCTGAGGCCAATATCCAAAGAAACACCCAGGAAATACGGCGTGTAAGTGTTAGACAACAAGCCCTGGAAGAAAGAATTAATGGTTTAAATCAACCTCCCCATGATGAATACGGGTCTTCAGGTACCCTAAAAATCACTCCCAAAAACCCAATCTATGAGGGAAAGACCTCACCAGTTAAGTTTCTGGAGGAACTTAAGGACTTCTGGACGGCGGTCAGACCAAGCAGGGGGCAAGCCGCCTTTATCATTAGCAGTTGCCTACAAGGTACACCAAGGGATTGGTGGGATCTTGTGAAAGAGGAAGATGATGACTTTCCCCAATTTGTCCAAAAATTCAAGAGAAGGTACTGGGGTGAAGAAACACAACATTCTGTCAAAACCAAGTTGGAGTTTGGCAGTTATCAAGGCGGCCGCGATGGATCGATGACGGCCTATGCAATCAAAATATTCAGGGAGGCAAGAGGATTAACCCCTGCCCCGGCAGTTAGAGAAATAATCTCAAAACTTGCCAGGCATTTCAATGAGGAGATAAGATCCACAATCCTCGGGAGACCAGTAAACACGCTAGAAGATTTACTAGAATTATTGGAGAGATTTGACAACACGGGACCATTGAATGTCCATAGAAATGAGAATTATCACGCAAGAGACAACTGGAGAAACAATATCCCAGTCAGTCAACAACCCTACACGAGGTTCACAGGAGAGAGACCCAATCAAAACCGGAGGTACCAGGAAACCCAACATAGAACGGTAAAAGACGAAAGCTGGAGAAAACCAGCTAGAGCACAAGAAAACACCCAAAGCAACGTTCGGACGATTGATGTGGTTACTTACGAGGATGAGGCTCCAGACCACAAGGCGGAACGACCGGAAAACTAAACCCGTCTGACCCCACATACATGCCTGGGGTACCAGACGAAGAGATAATTATTATCAGGCATGTTCACACATTAGACTTCCGAGAAGAATTACTAGAAGAGGACGAAGACCTCCAGTAAGAAGACATCGCTGCCCAACAGTGCAAATTAGCATTGAAGACACAAGTTTGATGGCGCTGGCTGACAGTGGTAGCCAGGTTTCATGTATTTCTGAGAGTTACTACGAGGATAATGCGCACACATTCAAGAACTGCCCAACTTTACCAGTAATAGCCACCTCAGTAGTTGGTGCGACAGGGGGCAGGCCGGTAAAACTAAAGAAACAAATATTTGTCACGCTGAAAATAGGGGAATTGGAATGCAAAACCATTTTTCTCATCATCCCTAAACTCACGAAAAACTGCGTGCTGGGGATAGATGTATTGAGGACCATGGGCAGCCTGATTAACCTCAAAGATGAAACTCTAACACTCCACCAAGAATCAAAAACCGCGACAATAAAAATGTATCAGGAAGCATCGCCAGAAGCACCTAGAGACAATCCTGGAGAAGTCAGACTGCTTGATATTTGTGAAGAATTGACTGCGGAGCAGTTACAATCTAAAATAGAATCTGGAGGAACGATACCACAAGCTATGAAAATAAAATATAAAGACCTACTGTGGAAATACCGCGAGATCTTCGTCCCCAAGCCGGGCCGTATAGACTGCTATTACCATCGCTTAACACTCACGGATGGACATCCACCGTGCCCTAGAACGTATCCAATTCCGTACCACTACGAAAAGGAGGCTGATGAACAGATCCAAGCCATGATGAGATGGGATATCATTCAGAAGTCTACTAGCCCCTTCATCAACCCTCTTGTCGTGACCACCAAAAAGGATGGCAAAATCCGCCTCTACCTGGATGCTCGCAAATTAAATGAGAAGCTCCAAGCAGACCACGAAGGAACTGAGAACATGGAGGTTCTCTTCCAAAGATGCCGCAGCAAGAAGGTTCTGTCTAGCTTGGATATGAATATGAGTTTTTGGCAGATACCACTTCATCCGGACTCGAAGCCATACACAGCCTTCTTGTACAAGGGCAGGTGCTATGAACACAACGTGACCCCCTTTGGGTTAAAAACCAGCACCTCGGCTCTAGTTAGGGGCCTTGAACGAGTGTTATCCGGTTTAAGTGAGTTCGTTATTTCTTACGTTGATGACATACTCGTCGCGTCTGAAAGCGAGGAGGAGCACCTCGTCCACCTAGAGATGATATTCACCAGATTTAAGGAGAGGAACATCACCTTGAATTTTAGAAAGTGCGAATTCAGAAAGGGAGAGACCACTTTTCTCGGCCATATTATATCTGCTGATGGAATCAGACCAGACCCGGAGAAGATACAAGCCATAAAGGATTTCAACACCCCTAAAAATAAGAAGCAACTACAAGGATTCCTAGGAACGGTCAATTTCAGTGCAAAATTCAGCAAAGACATCTCAGAAGCTATAAGCCCAATTTTGGGATTAATAAAAAAGGGAGTAAAATGGCACTGGAAGGAGGAACACCAAGTAGCCTTCGAAAGAGTTAAATCCCTGCTCTGTAGCAAGATCATGTTGTACTTTCCGGACAGCTCACAACCCTATTATCTGCAAACCGACGCTAGCGACTATGCGATAGGCGCAGTCCTGTATCAGCAGGATGAAGAAGGCATAAAACTCATTGCCTGCGGTAGTAGAACATTAAGAAGATCTGAGTTGAACTATTTCACCACTGAAAAGGAACTCTTGGCATTGGTTTGGGCACTCCAAAAATACCACAGCTTCTTATGGGGAGCAGTCATAATTCCCAGGACTGACCACATGGCACTAACCTTTTTGCGTTCCTGCAGACTGATTAGTAGGAGACTAACCAGATGGATCATGGCCATACAAGACTACCGAATTCAAACTGAACACTGTCCGGGCAAAAGAAATGTAATTGCTGATGCTATCAGCCGCCAGACAACGCCCTCCATGGATATGGAAGAGAAGAATATCACCATAAACCATCTAGCAAAAAGAGTAAACAAGCTGGTGAAGCAGGGTCTTTACAACCTGATAGATGAACAAAAGAATGATCCTAAGCTCAAGATTATTCGACAAGATATCTCTAATCAACCGCTCTATAAACTAGTAGAAGATTGCTTATATAAGACGCACCAGAAAAGCTTACGAGTTTGCCTACCCGACACTCTGGCAGAAGAACTTACCTCTAATTGTCATGAAATCTATGGACATATTGGTCCCAGGAAATGCTACCTAATGTTATCTGAGGAATTCCACTATCCAGGACTGCTCAAGCGGATCAAGAAAAAACTCAAGACCTGTCATGCCTGTCAACTTAACAAAGTACCAACACAGAGCAGCTGCTCACCTTCTCAACCCATAATTCGTTCTCAGCCACTAGAGGCAGTTTTTATCGACTTCTACGGCCCTCTCCCTACAGCCAAATATGGGTTCAAATACATTTTGGCCACCTTGGACGGGTTTAGCAAATACGTAAAGTTGTACCCACTGTGTAGACAGACCACATCCGCAACCATGGACAAAATCTTTGGGCATTATATCCCCCTCCTTGGAAAACCAAGTAGGATTGTCACAGACCACGGCACCCAATTTACGACGCAGGTCTGGAAAGATAAGCTAAGAAGGGAAGGAATTAAACACACCCTCACATCCATTCGACATCCTCAGGCCAACATGGTGGAAAGGGTTAACAGAGAACTCTCAAAGTTCTTCAGGATCTTACTGGGAGAACTCAGGCACTCGTCTTGGTATGACAAATTACAGACCATTGAAGATATCCTAAACGAAACCCACCATGACACCACGGAATTTACTCCAATAGAAATAATGCTGAAAAAGAAACCTACTAGATTCTGGAGAAAGTGGCTTCCTGATCGGAGAGCCGATCAGCAACCCACCTATGAACAAAAACTCTTTTGGATACAGGAAAGAATAAGGAAAAAAGGTACCAGGAGGGCCCAGAAAACAGACACTAACCGTAAGATGACCTCCTATCAAGAAAACGAACAAGTATTGGTGAAGGCGTACAATCTATCGGACAAAATATTAAAGCGGACCGCAAAGTTTATGTCTGTATTCGAGGGGCCCTATATAATCAATAAAATCCTCCGGGAGGGCACATATTCGGTTACCGATGTAAAAAATAACAAAGAACAAGGCGTCTTCCATGCGAACGATCTACGCAAATATTACGCCAATCACTCAACATTGTAGCATCTTGGAGAAAGACTCAGCTTATTCTTAAGCACTCGCTTATTTCATTCATTTTTTTTTTTTTGCTGTGCTTCATGCTTTTCCTTCTTTTTGCTCTGCCTCATTTCTTAGATCATGAACGCGAGCACGCAGACGGAAAGTTACCACCTGCTGGGACGAGCAGATGTGTCAGTCCAGACCAACACTGCAGAGCAGAGCTTTGTACGTAAGAGGTTAAGGAGGCCTAGGATAGTCATCGGGAAAAGATGGCAACCATCCATGAAGAAGAAGCACCCCAGGAAAAGAGGGATGACTGTTTCATTAGCAGCTACCCACATAGCAGCATCACCAGCTCAGCACACCATGAGCTCCGTTGGAACCAGCCCAGAGAGAGATGATGGTTTCCAGGAGGCTCTCCTAGAAGCCCTAGACGGCATCCGAACCGCCACCTTGTCCAAGCCACCACCACAGGAAGACGAAGACACCAAGCCGACCAAAAGCCGTCATGTCCTCATCCAGGAAAAGGTAGAGGCACAACTCGCCAATGTGAATAGACCATCACGCCCACAGATTCGACGCATCAAGCGAATCCCTCCTTCTCAAGTCGCCACCACCATTAAAAAACGACTAGAGAAGAATAAAATAAAGATCCAGGATCTCTTTGGTTCAGATTCTGAAGAGGAAGCTGAAAAAGATGGAGTAAGGGCCTGGAAGAAACTCGAGAGGCATTTCAAACCAGCTGACGTGAACAATAACAACTGAGTTTCGAAAAAGAGCCCCTAAAGCAGGATCCTTTCTCGAAAAGGGGGCAGATGAGACGGTCACATCAGCTGTCACGCACCGATACTGAAGAGAAGAGATGCGACACCTGCCTGACGGCATAGCAGGTACGCTGTGGCAGCAACGCTAACAGTCTCCGCTAGGGTCGCCCCGCGACTCTGCCCACAGCCAACCCGAATCCGTTAGTCTATAACCAGGGGTAATAAATCTTCCAGAATTACTTCGGTACTAGGGTCAGACTCTCTATCTAGAAACCACTACCCACTTGAAGAAGCAGCAAAAGGGTCATCAAGGAAGGAGAATAGTTGGTGATTATTTTGCTGAGTGACTCTAGGTACGCTGCCTAGGCTCTAGAGCACTCATTACATTTTAAAAAAATTTTTTCTTTAAAATATACTGCTCTCTGGGTACGCTGCCCAGGCTCCAGAAAGAGATCAAGCGGCAACGTACATTGTTGGGCACGCCACCCAGGCTCCAATAAATGACTTGCTAACGTTTTTTTTCTTTCTTTTTTTGGTAACTCTCACTCTGGGTACGCTGCCCCAGGCTCCAGTGTGAGAGAATCTTTCAACCAAGTGCATCGTCGTTTTTTAACACATTTTCTTTTCCAGTAGCGCCATTTATTCTTGTAAAGCATTCTTATGCCTCTTAAACACGTGTACGTATAATATTCGCCACTGAGCGACTAGATTGTATTTTTCACATAAGTAAGTCTTTTACGACACTTGCGCCATCTACGTATTACGAATTTAAATTATTTTAATAATTCCTTTAATTATTTAGAGTTCGGTCAACCATAAAGTGGCATCTGTCTTGTAAAACTTAAAAATACTGTTTACGACACTTGCGCCATCTACGTATTACGAATTTAAATTGTTTTAATAATTTCCTTAATTATTTAGAGTTGGGTCAACCATAAAGTGGCATCTGTCTTGTAAAACTTAAAAATACTGTTTACGACACTTGCGCCATCTACGTACTACGAATTTAAATTGTTTTAATAATTTCTTTAATTATTTGGAGTTAGGCAGCCATAAAGTGGTATCGATCTTGTATATCTGGTAAAACTTAAAAAATACTGTTTGCGATACTTGCGCCATCTACGTATTACGAATTTAAATTGTTTTAATAATTTCCTTAATTATTTAGAGTTGGGTCAACCATAAAGTGGCATCTGTCTTGTAAAACTTAAAAATACTGTTTACGACACTTGCGCCATCTACGTATTACGAATTTGAATTGTTTTAATAATTTCCTTAATTATTTAGAGTTGGGTCAACCATAAAGTGGCATCTGTCTTGTAAAACTTAAAAATACTGTTTACGACACTTGCGCCATCTACGTATTACGAATTAAAATTTTTTTAATAATTTCTTTAATTATTTGGAGTTAGGCAGCCATAAAGTGGTATTGATCTTGTATATCTGGTAAAACTTAAAAATACTGTTTGCGATACTTGCGCCATCTACGTACGGAGAATTTAAATTGTTTTAATAATTTCTTTAATTATTCAAAGTTGAGTCAGCCATAAAATGGCATCGACCCTGTATATCTTGTAAGACTTAAGAATACTGTTTGCGACATCTGCGCCGTCTACATAGTGAGAATTTAAATTGTTTCCATAATTTCTTTAAGTATTCAGACTTGGGTCAGCCATAGAGTGGCATCAGTCTTATATATCCTATGAAACTTAAAAATATTGTCTGCGACAACTGTGCCATCTAAATAAAAACTTGGACGTAGTTCTGCGATAGCCGAGCCATCTATACTCGTAGATCATAACCATTTCGATATCTCTTAATGTAGTTAATGCGCCGCGTTCGCCATTGACATAATAAATTCATGATATTGAAACTTAATAAAGGCTTTGTACATCTTCACATAATCCATGTCTATAATTCTTTCTGACACCTTTGGGTCCACAAAAATCGTTTAAATAAATAAATAATAAATTAAGGACAAAAACGAACTCTTTCACACTGCTGGTATCGTAAGAACATTTAGAGTATTTTTAAGAATTTCCTGACATATATTCGAATTTCAACTCAAAATCAGGAATATAATGAACATATAACATTGATTATTCTGTAATATTCTTAAATTTATTGTTTATCACAGGAGATTGGAAACACTAGCCAAATACATATTGAATTAGAGATGGGCGATTCTGCTAAAAAGAATCGATACCTCAGAATCGATACTTTTGAATAATCGATACCAAGAAATCGATTATTTTGTAAAAGAATCGAAGAATCGAGGAATCGATACTTAAAGGTACAAAGAAATTGATTTTAGCGCATTTGATCACTAAAAAAGTTAAAACTGTACTTTAGAATTAGAATTCACGTATGAAATATCTTTCTAAAAATACAGAAAAAATTAAAAAAATCGAAGTTGCCAATCCCATATTTAACTTGCTTTCAAATTAAAGAATCTAAAATAGGAAGGACATTTATTCAAAACAAGGATATATTTTATATATACAGTACCGGTCAGAATTGTGGGACCACCTGTTTTTCGATAATTGCTTAAATTATCCTAATTTGAATTATGTGAGTGAAAAAATTTGTTCTCTTAATTAAATTCAAAACTATCAAAATTCTTCATAAAATGAGCCCAGCATGAATTCGTTTTGTTAATTTTTGAAGATGTTATTATAGAAAAAGTCAAAATTTCAATCGTTCCTTAAATTTTAAATAACTTTCGAAATAATCAACATTTTTTTATGTTCTTGGACTAATTTTAAAGCTAAATTTCTACAAAATCGAACAAAATTCTTGGAATTGATTTGTAATTTTTTTCATACATACTGCTCAAGGTTAAAGTTCAAATAAAAAAGTTTGAAAAATTCCAATATTGCTTTTGCTGATAAAAACATTTTTATAAGATATATAAAACATATAATCATAAATTTTGTATCGAATTCCCTTGAAATATATATTCATATGATCTTTATTATGATTTACCTACAGATGAAATGTTTTCGAAAATTCCTTACTTTTTTGTTACAATTTCAACTCTTTGCATTATGCAAGAAAAAAATTATAGATTTATAATGACAATTCACTGCGATTCCATAGAATCTTAGCTTTTAAATGAGCCTAAGAACATTGAAAAATGTTGATTGTATCAAAAGCTATTTAAAATTTAAGAAAACATTGAATTTGGACTTTTTTTGCAATAACTTCTTCAAAATTTAACGAAACAACTTCATTCCAGACTAATTTTAAAGATAATTTTGATGGCTTTCACATTAATAAGAGTTCAAATTTCATCATTCACAGAATTGAAATTAAGATAATTTAAGCAATCATCGAAAAACAGGTGGTCCCACAATTCTGACCGGTAGTGTATATTTATTTATTCAAATAACTGCATGTATATTTTATACAAATCCTTCAAATGGCCGTACACTCTGTACATATATCCACGAAAATGTATTCAGCATACTTTATTTGCATTTCTTTGTTGATTTATGGAATCTGGAAAATAAATAAAATATTATAAATATTCTTAATAATATGTGTACACAATTATTCAAAAACCTTAATGCAATATGTTTCCCTTATTATTGGTGATTATAAACTTACCTAGAAAATACTTATATTATACATAATACAATACCTCAAATGTTAATGAAAATAAATGATGATCGGAATTTTAAGTCTTCGATTTTTTTACTGAACGAGGAAACAATGTGCAACCCGACGAAATAAAAGTGAATAAACAAAGGAAAAGGACCTTAGGATTTTAGAAACAACTAAGTGCCATACGCTGTTCTTGCAATAAAAAACAAACTGATAATATCATGCCACAGTAATCATGGAAAAGTACAAGAGTTAGAACATGTAGGATAAAACTTTATATCAATTGTATAAAGTAAATTTTTTTTCTTTTAATCAAAGCAACAGAAATCTATGAAAGATAAATTAAATACTTATAATGAATAGTATAAAATTTATAAAAAAGCATACAAGGTAAACAACTTTAGATACATTCAAATGCATAGGAACAGGATTAACTAAATATTCTCCAGTCTTCTCGAGAAAGTGAGCTTAAAAATAGTAGCATATTCAAGTGCCTACCAGTCAATCTGTTTCGGTTATCACGCTTGATGAGTCCTGCTTTCGAAAATAGTCGTTCGGATGGAATGGATGTTCCAAGGACTGATAACTGTTTTAAAACTACTTTGCTTAACAAGGGAAAAGTTTCTCCTACTTTCTTCCAGTAGTTAAAAATATTATCCTTTCTAGAGAGTCTTTTTAATTGCAAGTACTGCTCTAACTCTACGTTCCAGGATAAGCCACGATCAGTACCAGAGGTAGCTCCCTGATTTTCGTCTAACATATCGTGAAAATCCCATACGCTATCAACTTTCTGTAGTTCGTTCTGAGCTGCAGGGCACGTTTCGAGTGTACGTTGGTCAGCTTCTTGAAGTTGAATATTTATCCGATTTAAAGCAGGATAAATAGCTAATCGATCGTTGAAGTGAACCTTTTTAAAGCGTGGATCTAGTATCGTAGCCACTGATAATAACGGAGAGTGTTCAAAATGTTTAAATCTTTGTGAAATAGCAGTTTGAACCTTTGATTTAAACTTCTGACCGATGTCTGTTTGCGGAATAATACTGTTTATTTTTTATTCCATGCAACGAATAATTGGTATAATTACGCTGCAGGTAGGGTACAAATCTCCACTGATCTCTGTTATGACAGATCTGACTGAATCCATTATTGGGAAAATTTCCTTTAGAATTTTCATTTCTTCTCTATTTAACATGTCAGCAGGATTTTCGCATTCAGACATGGCTACAAAAACATGCTGTTCTAATTCAATGTACCTTTCTACCATATCCACTTTTGTCGTAAATCTAGTTGGAACATCTTGTATAAGGCTGAGGAGTGCTCCTTCACTCTTTCCGGCTTGTAACTGCAACTCTTTAAGCTTATCGGATGCTGGAATACTTCTTCTGATCAGTGTCACTATGGACTTTATTTTTTCAAAGATCCTGTTTAAATCCAGAAAATTATGTAGTGCATCTGGGAGAAGGTGTGAAACAACGTGAGCAGCACAGATAACATGTTTATCTTTTCCAACTATTTCAATACACGCTTTTTTAATAGCTGCCTCTCCATCAGATACTATAGCAGTAATCTTTTCTGTGGTGATATTAAATCCCTCAAATATATCCTGTAATGACTTTTTGAGATAGTCAGCTGTATGCCGTTCATGAAGTGGAACACATCCAAGACAACCAGTTTTCATTTCACCAGATTTCATTAGATAGTTAATAGTTACCCCCATATAACTTTGATTAGAGCAATCAGTCCAGTTATCACACGTTATGCAATAATAATCAGCATCTGCAAGTTCTTTGATAAATATTTCTTTCAGAATGTCGTAACGAGATTCGAGCATTTTGACCAACGTTTTTCTTGAAGGGGGCTTGTAAATAGGAGCCAGGACCTTCAATAGCGTTAAGAAACCTTCATGTTCCACGGTCGAAATAGGTAGTAAGTCCTTGCAGATCATAAATAAGACTGCATTTGTGATTTTATCCGCCATAGAACCTCCATCTATAGCAATACCATAAGGAAAATATATACGATGCTTACTTATTTAAGAAAATTCAAAATAATTTACTAAACTTAGGAAATTTAAAAGAATGATTCTTGCTTTATTCATTCACTCTTGTAGAAAAAAATAATTGGACCCGATTGATCCGATTGACCCCATTTCAAAAACATCATTGGAACCGATTTATTAATCGGATTCACAACGGTCTTGCCTGATTGAATCCGATTAATAAATCGGTTCCAATTATTTTTTTCTACAAGGGCAGATATCAGTGTTCATTTTTTTTATGTCATAGCACTATTATTTTTTTGAAAACTTAAGAATTATGGGAAAAAGCATGTGTACAAACCTTTAAACGTATTCACACGCGTGAATGCTTCCTTTATTCCGTAACTGCCAGTTAAAGTCTATAAATAAAAAAAACAAAAACAATAGTTACTTTCTGATAAAATTCTATGTTTTATTATTTAACTTACAACGCATTGTTTCTTCGGCGGATTTTCTAAATTTCTTGAACAATTTTCTTGTTTTGGAGGAGCCGTATTTTCAATACACCTTTTCAGTAATTTTTGTTCATCACTACAGGCGGTAGTTTCTTTGGACGTTAGGCTCTCTTTGTTGTCGAAAAATAAGGGATGTCGAGTTCTTAAATGCTTCATCATGTTTGTTGTATTACCACATTTTTTGAATTCCTTTTTACAGTGAACGCAAATTAATACATTTTTTCCTTTCACTTTTTAAATTTTAAATTAAATTTTAAATCTGAAATAATATAACAATAATTCATTTTTTTTCAAAAATCACTTGAGTTTCATTTATACATCGATTGTACGTACTTTGAAGTCGGCCTGAAACTACAGCTTGCTTTTGGAGAACTATCTATTAAACGACAAATTATAAGTGTATTAAAATTTAAAATAGCTCGAAAGTATTACAAAAATATAACATTAAACAAATATACTATCCAAATCCACTTGCACTTTGAATTATCAAGTTAAAAATTTGTTAAAAGTTTAGAGTAATTATTATTTATTATCACATGAACTCTTTACTTACCCTTATTTAATTGAAATTTCAGAAGAGAATGTGACACAATGCTGCACAATGTTAAGAAGTGAGTCGATTCTGGTTGACTGATTCTTCGTTAAAACAGAATCGATACTCCAAGAATCGTTTCCAAAAATAATCGATTCCAGAATCGATTCTGAAGGAAACAGAATTGAATGATTCAAAAGAATCGAGTAGAATGGCCCATCCCTATATTGGATCTATAACTTAATTCGTGCGGTTTTTTTTTAAAACTTTGAACGTCTTAACCGGAATAGCAACATGGGGCCGAGCGTTGTCATGATGGAAAATTATTGCCTTGTGTCTGGTCGCATATTCCGGGCGTTTTTCTGCCATTGCTCTTTTTAAACAGATTAATTGTGTTCGGTAGCGTTCTCCATTGATGGTTTCACCCGGTTTTAGCAGCTCATAATACAGCACACCCTTCTGATCCCACCAAATACCGAGCATTACCTTTGCGCCATGGATATTCGGCTTTGCCGTTGATTTGGCTGGTTGGCCGGGTTTCACATATGATTTTTTGCGCTTGAGGTTGTCGTAATGGATCCATTTTTCATCACCAGTAACAATCCGATGCAAAAATGACTTCTTTTTGTGGCGTTCCGGCAGCATTTCGGACATGCAAAACCGCCTTTCAACGTCTCTCGGCTTGAGTTTATGTGGAACCCAATTTCCTTGCTTTTGAATGTATTCTTGTGTTTGGCAACAATCTTCATTGAGTAATGCTTCCAGTTCTTCACCTTCAAACTTTTTTGGCTGCCCAGGACATTCTTCGTCTTCCAAGCCAAAATCACCACTTTTAAATCGTGCAAACCAGTTTTGGCACGGTCGCTCAACTAGAGCATGTCTACCATAAACTTCCACCAAAATACGATAACTTTCGGCAGCAGTTTTCTTCATATTAAAGTAATGAAGAAGAACTCCCCGCAAAAACACTTTTTCAGGCACAAAGTTCGACATATTTGAGTGAAAATAAATTATTGTTGTTTACGCTTCTAATGAATGATATATATTGAAAAAGACGCACAATGACAGTAGCTTTCCATCGCATGTTCGGAATATTGGAACGATGGAATAATAATCAAGTTACGCCATCTCTTAGCAAACCGCAGGAATTATGTTATAGATCCAATATAATAAAAATTTTCAGTGTTTCCTTGTATGATTTTGCATAGAATTTCTGTAGCATAGAATTCCTTAAACCTTTTAATTCAAAAACATTATTTCGAGTACAGTTATACGCTTTCTGCAACAATACCTATTTATATTTATTAATTTAATCTTAAATTTAGTATTTTTAGAAAGGACCTTCTACAAATCCGCTCATTTATAGAAGGGTGTATCTCCTTAATTATCATGTCATACATTCCTGCATTCCTTTCGCATCACAAGCGCTTAAAGACACTGGCAAAATACAACAAAATTTTTCCCCTGCTCTCTTATACTACTCTTTGGTATAGAATTCCTTAAATCTTTCAATTTTATAACATCAAAGGTAGTGGCTTAATAAAAGTACACTCGTAAGCGTATAAGTGATGATTAAATCCAATAACATCAAGCTCTTCATGAATAAAAAATACACGTTTATTTACATCTAATTAAAGTCCTTATGAGACTAATGCAATCTCGATGCATTGCGGGCGCATTTCAGAAATCAGTTACACTGAGATAAATCGGCTTTGGTTCCTGTGCACATAGCACATAAATTTTTTGTACAATAGTTGCCTTGACCAAAAAAGTTGAGAGAAGCTACTACTTTTATAGTTATCATGACAGTAATTTGGACTTTTTTGTGTATTCGGTTGTTGTGACCAAAGTTGATGATTAGAATGAGCTTTATACGTACCCCAACGGTTAGTACACGTACATTTTCTTTATGTGTACTGCCAAGCTCCTTTGGTTACTACAACCGCAGCGTTCGCTGTTGCGCTAGACAAATCAAGTATAACTTTCATTGAAAGATATGCAGCCTAAGTTGAATCCTGCCAATTCTCGTTCTCGATTCCTGGACTATATTTCACCGTGCCAAGCATTATCAGGTAAATAATTCTATTATAAATATAGTTTGACAATTCTTTCTAAATAATAAACGATTTTGTTCGGGGACAATGCAATGCGTTCCAATTTTGCTGTCTCGTCGTATTTTGTCAAAACTATAGTCAGTCAAAAAAAGTTTATGGTGATGAAAAAAGTGACAATTTTTTAACTTAATCGACGAAAGTTATCATAAATATCATTATACCGGATTATTTTTCTTAGATCTTTTCGGTGAAACTTTATTTTTTCTCATCAAATTGAATTTGTATTTTGATAACTAAGAGAACCATACCTATAACCTCAAAAATAATTTTGGCTGGGTATTTACTGTCCGTAGACTTAGTCATTTTAACTAAACTCTATGCGCGGCTTTACGATGGACTTTGGTTCCTATAACCGCAGCGCTATGGTATTTCAAGTACCAGAATCGTGGTCTCAGTAACGTTCCTTGCAGTTGAAGTAAACACTTTTCCAATGTATGACAGCCACTACCATGGTTGTCATGAGAACTTTAACATTTTTGTAAAGACGATTTTAACAAAAAAACTTTGGTCAGTGAAACCTAAAATTTCTCTCTGTGTAGCTATCGTGAAATTGAATGAAAGTTCCAGACAGCATCATTTTCTGGAACAAAGTGACCTACCATGGGACCAAAATGACGCACAAATGTCAGCATTTCTGCTGCAGACATGTTTATTTTATCGTTTTTTAAGTGATCAACAGGAATGGGTGGTGGAAGCTAGTAAAATATGGACCATAATCGAATGAAACTATGATGTTATTTAAACTCTCCATAGAAAAGGATTTTGCCTTTGTCGTACAGTATTTAATTATTTCAACCATATCTGATACAAAAAAACTTTCAGGTCCATCGTGCATGAAATCTACCGTTATATTGTTCAAGACATAAAATCCAGGTAGTTCGTTGAATATAGAGTTTTCCTTTATTCCACTTAAGCGAGGATCATTTTTAAGAATATCTATATTTAAATTGTTGTTATTTCTTAATAAAGATATATCAGCCTCACAGCAGTGAGTTCTCTCTGAGATGTGCATTTTGCAAAAACGGCAGTCGAAATTGCCATTGAAATTTTCTATGTAGCCTAATACTTGATGGATCCCTAAGTTGGCAGTTGTGATTAGACCGACTACAAAATAAAGAATTTTTTTTCCTTGTGGTAAATTAAGCTCTATTCTTAATTCTTGTAAAAATGTGAGTTCCTTTATCATGTTGTAAAATATCGCATCATTTCCAAACTCTTTCTATCAGCTGAGTAAAAAAGAAGAGCGATATAAATTGAATTTAGAGATGACTGATACTTTGGTGGAAAACACGGGGAGTAAACATAAGTAGCGCCTAATTTATGAACTCCGGCATGACTTCCCATGTCATTTCTTTCTTTATAATCATCGAATGCAAGAAAGAGTGGCAACACGTCTTTTCCTTCATAATTTTCCATATTTTTTTTCCACAGTAACTTTTGAAAAAAGGTAGATAATACCTCGGATTTATTTTCAAATTTAGACTTGTAATCCATAACAGCGTCATAAACACCAGGTGTATCAAAAACATTTTTGAAAATTTCCCGCAAGGGAAAAAATTTTGCATTTATTGCTGTAGGTTTCATCCTAACATGTCCCTCTTCAGGCAACGTTTTTTGGTATCTATCACCTACAATATAATCTTCAGCGTGGATTAAGTTACCAGAAATTTCAAGCTGTTTAAGCCGCAAATGCTCACTTTTAAGATTTTGAAAAGGCTGCTGAAGAATTTCGAACATACTAGATACTTCATTAATACTATCATCACAATCACCAAGAGTTTTAAAACGATTCATCCCTTTTTCACGGAGCATATCTGAACCTTCTTTCATGAACGATTGAGCCATATTTACTGCAGTAGAACATGATTTTTCGGAATAGAAGGCGCGTCATATAATTTGGAAAGTAATAAAAGTGCATCGTTATGCAAAATTTCTCTAAATCTGCGGAGATTTAATTTCTGGAACTATTCCTGCGTTCTTAATGGAGCCGTATTGGTAACTACCTCAATATTTACTAGATTCAGATTGTTTCGGGAAATATCTGAAGATTCTACAGTCTTCACTTGATTCATAAGGTCAATAACGTTATATGATGAGTTATTTGAAGATCCATTGCCAATTAAATCAGTGTTAGATTGATCATCGAAGTTATTAACTTTATTTGTTAAGTTACAGAAAATTAGTATATCATTAGAATGCTTATCCATTAATGGGACTTCTTGATTAGCATGTAATAGATTCCAGTGCCTCCTGTAATCATTTATACTTGAGAATGATCGAATGCACCCAACTTCATTGCATTTGATGTTACTGGTGGTATCAAGTCTGTGTATGATTTTGAAATGATTCCAAATATCTATTAGAAACGACAACCTTTTTTTGCAAATAAAGCAAACTGGCATTTTGAGGTATTTCGTAAATGAAATTCTTCTTTGAAAATCTCAGTTGAAGCAACTGAAGTGTATTTTTCTGAAGAGTTGGACTTTGTAAACGATTTATCAATAAATGTGATGGCAAATTTTTTTTAAGGCGTATCCTTGACTGAATAAACAATTCCAAATCATAGTTTTTGGAAATGATTTGTGGGCGAGTATATTTGGCACAATAAAAAATATTTCTTTATTGTTTTTTTTTATTAGTGAACAATCTCTAGGCGGTTGGTACACTAGAAATTCAGTCTCTGGACTCCGCGTGGAGAGATCCTCACAAGCTATAATAATACAAAAGTAGATGGCGTTGTTATGACAGTAATACGACTTGAGGTATGTCAATCTTCAAACCTCGGGCTGTTCGGTGACAAACCTATCTCCGGGATGCGCGAGGAAAACTTTAAACAAATGATAATATCGAATGTAGGCGGCGCTGACGTTGCGACTAAATAACGGAAAATAAATACAATTTCTCTATCATGGATTGCTCGGTGGCTAACCCGTCTCTGAAAAGCGTGGAGAAAACTTTAAACTCTTAAAAATATTCAATGTAGGTAGAGCTGTGGTCGTGATCAAAACAACTAAAAATAAACGTAGTTTTTCTATCTTGGATCGTTTGATGGCTAACCCGTCTCCGAAAAGCGTGGAGAAAACTTTAAATTAACAAAGTCGTCCAATGTAGATGAAGCTGTTGCCGCAAGACTCTTCACGGCAGCCAGTGATAGCGTGCACCGTAAAAAGGAATGTTCGAGATGGCAGCTCAGGCAGCGTACACCATGAGAGGAAGAGAGACAGCCTGAGCAGCGTGCATCTCTCAATAAGGAAGTAGGAGTACCGTCTCTACGCTTGGGCAGCGGACTAGAGAGCGGGAGGAGACACAAGAGGTTATAGTGGAGCCTGTGACAGCGTACCCACGAACACTATCTATCTTCTGGAGCCTGGGTGGCGTACCCAGAAAATAGATTAATTTAATTTAAATTTAAAGTCACACTAGAGTCGGTGCAGCGTACCTAGTATGCTTTTATACGGAAAGGCTTTTTTACCAGACTGCTGCTCCTCGGTGACCCTTTGGTTGCTTCTGGAGGTGCTGCTGGGACATGTGTCCCGACTAGAGATACTGCTCAGGGGGTTCCAACTCCGGCAACATCATGCTAGAGTTCCTTCTACCCGCTTCTCTCTACCTCTCCCGCACGCCCCTCACAGCGAGCCCATATTGCTCCAAGTTTCTCTTCTCCGGCGCGAGAAAGTGGGGTCAAGTAGGGACCGGCAGCAAGGTATATTAACTTTTAACTCTGACCTTAAATGGTAATACTAAAGTAATATTGAAATTTAAAATGCATCGAAATCATTAATTTTCGGATGCCGGCTCCGATGTTCTCGCTGAGTGAACGACACTTTCGCTTGCTCCAATATACTCTATCTTGCTTTATGTAAATATCCAATCTCGGCGTGTATGCGCTCTCTTTTCAACGTATTCCTTTCGGTATTTTGCTCCCACCACTCGAATGTACGCAGATATACGCGGGAGTCGAATTGAGTGGAATAAGGTGCAGTGCGGTGGTGGGACGGTGGAGTAAGGCGGAGTAGCTAGTTCATCGGGAGGGCGCCACTAAAATTTCATGTTACACGGAGTCTTATGAGAGTTGGAACCCCCTGATACTGCTGATGGTTACGCAATATAGGTTATAGCCTCGCGGTTTCGAGTCTTCAGCGGGCAGGCTTGGGCTGCGAGCCTAGCGGTGAATGTTCGAGTCGCTGCCCCTGCAGACCTGCTACGCATCGGAACACGTGTAGCGCTAGCATCCTGCATGCTGGCACAGGTAGGTCGACGTGACCGTTTCATCTATATGTCTGAAATGCGAATTTTTCATATTCAATTCCAAATTTTTAGAAATGCTTCTTTCAACCCTGCATATCGTTAATGAGTTTTTTGACACTTGGTACTTCCTTGTTACTTTCGCTATCGATTTCGTATATTTCGGTTTGCAAAATGATCCAGACGTATTCTGCTTCTTTTGGATATTCTAACTGCAAAGCGTACAAGCTTTTAAACACAAAGTCCAATGTTGATTTCGCAATAGGAAACGGCCTCCAGACGGGTTTCTGTTCTACATTTAGAGTTTGACACGGCAGTAACAAAGGAAGGATTCGTAGGGCAACGATGTCTGTAAAATCTAAGATACACATAAAAAAAGATAATAAATGACGAAATGATACAATTATAGGAATAATAATTGAGGATGATTGGAGATTATTTATTTTTGATTAGTAGTAGTCATAATGTCCAAGTTTATTCTTCAATTGTATGTTCATTTTGTACACTTTACTTCGTAGATATATATTTTTGTATGTATTTCTGAAATCAAGCATCAATGGAGATTATTGTAAAAAATATGAGTTATGATAGGCATTCAGACGTCTCATTACAAAGATTCACACACTTTCTAGGGTTATAGTATTATATTCAGTAACTAAAAGTAGTGTACCTTGCATTGGCCCTGAATATTAATAGAATGGTATGTTGTTGGAAGAATTGGCTTTACGGTCCACAAAATGATTGAGTCAAATTTAATCAAACATTTCGGCTCTGATCGGAGCCCTCATAAATGATATTTATTAGAATCTAGAAAATACAAAAAGGTTGCTGTCGCTATTTTTACATATTTTCTCGGAATTACTTGAGTACTTAACATATGATACAAAAAGGAGTACTTAGTATAAAGGGTTTTCCAATAGGGACATAACAATTTTACCTATGAATAAAACACAGAAATATTTGAGATATTGAGTTCAAATTTATTGTGGGTGTAGTGCAAGCATTACATTTTATGAACGAAATTAGATATCGGTCATATGACCACCACGAACCCGTTTACAGTCGTCTAAAGTTGCTGGCTTGTTGGCATAGACCAGTGACTTGATATGGCCCCATAAAATGAAATCCAATGGCGTTAGATCGCATGAACGAGGCGGCCATTCCACCGGACCATTTCTCGAGATAACACGTTCACCGAATTTGCCTTTCAATAAATCGATTGTGACGCGTGCTGTGTGGCTAGTGGTACCGTCTTGTTGAAACCACATATCCTTGATGTCAAGTTCATCCAATTCTGGCCACAAATAATCTTCCAACATAGCACGATAGCGCTCTCCATTGACGGTAACATAAGGGTCGTTTTCATCCACGAAAAAATACGGCCCAATCACACATCCGGCATGAAAACCGCATCAAACAGTCACTTTTTGCGGATGCAACGGTGTCTCAAGAAGCACATTTGGATTTGTTGCTGACCAATAACGCATATTTTGCTTATTAACAAAGTCATTAAGCCAGAAATGAGCTTCATCGCTGAAGATAATTTTCCGATGAAATTCTTCATTTTCTTCAAGCTTTGCCAGAGCCCAATTGGAGAAGTTTCGGCGTTTCAAATGATCAAGTGGTTTTAGTTCTTGAGTCAATTTAATCTTGAAAGCATGGAGGCCAAGATCTTTTCGCATAATACGCCACAGTGTCGTTTGAGCGATGCCCAATTCTTGAGAACGACGCGGAATCGACTGATTTGGCTCATTTTGAATTGATGCACTTACGGCTGCAATTATTTCTTCGCTTCGAGCAATACGACGTCTTTTTGGCACCGGAACGTCCAATAGTGTAAATTTGGTCTCGAATTCATCCACTATAGTACGCACAGCCTGTCGAGTGGGACGATTATTACGGCTGAAAATTGGAGTAAGCGCTCTTAAAGTTGCGACCACCGACTCAGAATTTCAGTAGTAATTTTTAATAATTTCCAAACGTTGCTGGTTCGTGAACTTTACCATGATGAAAATATTGACTTTAACTAACGTTTTGACACTGACAGTTCATTAAAAAAGTTTAAGGATGCGTTCATTTAAAGATACGAAATTGTTATGTCCCTATTGGAAAACCCTTTACGTGTACCTATTTAAGGAAATGAACTTGAAAAAATATTTGTAAATTTTTTCTGTTTTTTCATAAAACGCTACTTTATATATGATAACACAAAACTTCATAAAATTAATGACTTTTTATGAAGTCAACTTTAAATTTTTTTATAGATTCCGCTCTTTCTATGAAATGCGATTTTATATGAAAAAAACGAATCCTTATAAAAATATTGACTTTTTATGAAGTCAACTATACAAAAATTTTATAAAGTTTGGTCTTTTCATAAAAAAAGTTCTTGATAAAAAATAGAAAACTTTATAAAACTTTCATAAGGTTTACTATATACAAAAATGGTACATTTATTCAGTTTTCATAAAAGTAACAAACTTTACAAATATTCTAAATAGTTCATATAAAGTCATTTTATAAAAACTTTATAAAAATACCAATTTTCGATAAAGTAAACTATATAAAAATTTTCCAAAGTTGAGAGTTTTTATAAAGAATCGTACCTTTATAAAAAGACAAAACTTTATAAAAGTCAGTGATTTTATAAAGTTTCGTATTTTTATAAAAAAACGCATTTCATAACGACAATTTTCATAAAAATCTTTATAGCTGACTTCATAAAAAGTCACTAATTTTATAAAATGTTAATTTTAAAAAAGTGACTATAAAGTTTTTAATTAATAAGAACCATCTGTATATCGCTATATAGAATCTACATTCAGAAAATCAAATTTGTTTTTTTATGGTTGGGAAACGATTTCACCAACAACAGTAGGGTTTTTCAAAGTAAAACTCGTAAGAAAATGGGGCATCTCAGGCTGTGGGTCATGTAACTAATAATCGAAGTGCCGTTGGAATGGTTTCACAGGTCAGCGGTCTACGTTCTAGTCTACGGACCACGAGTGAGCGAGTTCAAATCCAGCTTGGAGCAGAATTATTTTCAGATTTCTTCAGCTTTATTACATAAATGTTCAAATTACCTAATATAATTACTAACATTGTTTCATAATTGTGCATGATAATAAATGAGTAAAGAGAAGAGGGAAGAAGGAGAAAAGGATCGATAAGAGGGAAAAGAAATTTTTCTTTTTTTTGCGTCGAAAAAGTCCGATAAAAAAAGGAAAAAGTCCGATAACAAAAAGGAAAAAGTCTGATAAAAAAAAGGAAAAATTCCGATGAAAAAGAGGAAAAATTCTGACAAATTTATATGAACTTTTTTAGTGTCTCAATCGCGGAAAACAGTCCGATAAAAAACAGTAAAAATTCCCGAATCAAAACAGTGATATTTCCCTGTTTTGAAAAAGTATTAATCAGACATTTGAGTAGGAAATTGTGTGATGTTTTTTCGGAAAAAGTCCCCTATTTTATAGCACAATTTCTGATGGCAAGTAAGGTCTGATAAAAAATAGGAAAATGTTCTATAAGGATTTTCTGGGGTTAAAATGCCATAAATTATAGGCAAATTTCGCCTAAAAAGAAGAAGAAACTAAGATATATTTTTCTCAGTGTATGTCCAAAGTTTAACCGAGTCGAGTAAAATTACCTTAACTATTTTTCTCCGTGTAATTGCATAAGCTTCAACCATTCTATACTTTTATTTTTATTTATTTTTGAGCAAGTCATTTAAAAAATTCCAGGAAAATTAGGCGCTCGAATACAATACAATATAAAACCTGAGATCTAATTATTTTCATTCTTTTAGATACGTTGTGTGTGTACAATATCGCAGGTTGAAAATGAAAGCTGAAAATGCAGCTGCAGATGACATTATCACGAAAGAACTGAAAGCGAAAGCCATAGAGCCACAATCTTCATTGAAGCGACCCAGCGCCATATATGAGTATAGTTTCTCTCCGCACTATGTTGTATCATATAAATTACACTGTTATCCTGTTAGTTTGGACTTTTCGGGAATTAGTCCTGATTAATGGAATGAGATCTTGGAATGTAAACTCGTGAACAACTATGGCCGTATGAAATGTTGTGTGTCGCCTCGGTAGAATATTCATTCCAATGGGGATCAACGCGCCACTAAATATCCCAAACCAGACTGAATCAGCGGAATCCGGATTGACCGAATTTCAGTGTATTTTAAAGTTTAAAATCATTTATTCTATTTAGGTAGCAACTGTAGTAAGAATTTTAATACCTGAAGCATTAATATTCTGTACTTTCAAGTTATCAAATCATATATACATTTGACATATAAAATTTAAAGGAGAACAAAGTATAATATAGTAACTCTTTGGCTTAGCGAACTATTCTCAAATTAGGTCTTGATCAATTTCGGCTAAGGTCGCAATGCTGCTTAACAACAAATTTTATAAGATCCAGATACATTAATTAGTTAAGGACAGAGATAAATCTCCCCACGTTATTTCCAGAAATTACTAACAGGTTTTTTTTCACCGTTTTTTTTGTTTAAAATTCGTTATTTATAATGAAAATAAATACCGTATCATGAAAACTAAAGGTTCACTATATGCGCATTTTAATTACCTACAAATAAAAAAAAGTTTATAATAATAGCTTAATTGGTTCTCCTTTCATCGTGCACGCAATTTTGAAAAATGTGGTTTTGAGAAAACGCGTTTTAAAGTTATCAGACGGTGAAAAAAACCTTCTGCGCAAGCCACTGCTCGGAACTCTACCATCAAAACTATTCCGATATGGACTGTAAAATTTTGCAACAATATTCTCTGATAATAGATCCATCGATTGAAACAAAAAAAAAATCGATTTTTTGAAAGTTCTGGATAAGGAGACCCCCTTAAGTCGGTGAAAGTACTTAACAATAACTGATTATTTAACACATTGTATGACTGTCAGCTACAGTATTGGCAGATATAGATCTATTCCCAACTTTGCTCAAATAACGTCGTCTTATAAGGAAGATGACATTCATTATTTTCGTTTTGTTCGAAATTGAAGTTTATTTCTCTATATTTTTAAAACTTCTTTTAAAGATTCAATTCTGGAAAATTAAAAAGCAGCCGACAACAGAGTCTTTAAAATCATTATTCGCAGAACTTTATTCAGAAAAAAATGTACTGCCAACAGTGAACTTGAAGCCGCCTCCACCAGATGTTAAAATTCGATATCATGTTTCCGGAATTACCCACTTGTCAGCAAAACGATACATAATTCGGTAACAGTTCGGTTTACGCGACCCGTCAGGGTTTTTAAATTCTTTTTAACACCTGTTTATATGTACGATTATTCATATAGAAATGAAGATGCAGCTGCGAGGCATCCATTGCATGAAAAACGCAGAAGTATACAGCGGCAACAAAAAGAGTTGTGCCTCCATTTCCGAGATCCATAATGCATTTTTATAATATATTGAGTACCGAAGAATGGAAGCATTCTCTTCAATGCGAGGGGACGAAGATATCGGCGTCAACAGCTGCACTCCAGGCTAGACTAGTGGAAGCTGTTGATATGTCTCAGTCGTTGTTATTCTTTGACAATACTCTCATCAATAAAACAGAAGACACGACTGAGGTACATATCGACGGCACGTTTCAAACGAGGCCTAGAGTGCCAGGAGTGTACCAGCTGTTGACATCCATCGCAATGAAAAGCAACCAAGTAATTTATATCAATTTTTCCATTGCATCCTCTTAAAATTTTTAAGTTAATTTGAGATTTTGATTAAGAAGAATTAATTTTATCTAAATGAATTCATATTCACGAATTAAAAATAATTTGAATGTAAATTTGGACTTTTACAAATTAAAATGAAATAAGCGTACGTTGAAGGAATTCGTACTTTATAATTAAATAGAACTTACAATAGAATTTTTTTGCTGCATTTAATTTCTTCTTATGCATAAGTATATATGGATAAATAATAATTATATCAATTACAGGGTGTACCATTCGCTTGGTGCATAATGGAGTGGAAAACAAAATCAGCATACCTTTCTGTGCTGACTACTTTTCTGTGATATAGCACAGAATCGTATTCGTCCACAGAAAGTTGTCTGATTTTGAAGAAGCAATCAAAGCCGCGGTAACGGAAGTGCTAGGCATTGATTGCAGCGGTTGCCTGTTTCATTATGCTCAGGTTCGTATATAAAATTTTAGTGCAGACAATTTTAGTAATAAGATATGTAAATTCTTGAAACTTAAATTAATTTTAAAATATATTTATCTTAGGCACTGGTGAAGAATGAAAAGATATTTGATTTATTGAAAAAGGAACATCCAGATCATGATGGAAATTGGGGACTTGTCAGGAAGCTCATCACCTTGGCTTATTTGCCAAGTGATCTAATCGAGACCACCTACCTCCTAATTAAAAACGAGTCCCAGTTACTCAGCAGGAACAACGTATGCAAATTTCTTGCATACTACGAGCGTTATTGGCTTCGGCATATTACACCGAAAAAGTTTTCGGTTTTCAAGCTGCCGAATACAACGAATAATGTTCAAGAAGCCAATAATGCTCGTCTTATTGAGAAACTGGGAATCCGTCCTCAAGCATAGACTTTCACAAGTAAGTAAAATTCATTGCTTTCAAAATTTAAATATTCAATATTAATACATTTAAGTAAAGTCGAATATAAAGTATAATACAATTTCAAAATTGGCATTCAAAATACCCTTATGAAAATAAAGTATGCGTAAGTTTTAGATCTAATACTTTCTTCGCTAATAAGTATTGAAAATCCAAAACTTTTCCGCGAAAATAGTACTGGCTTCAATACTTACCAATACTTCTTTTTTATAAGTGTACAATTCCAGTTTTATATAATTTCTAGAAAAGTAGAAAAGGTTCTACGTTTTACAGTAAAACTCGTCGAAGTGTTAGCTGCGAGACACAGAAATCTAAAGACCATCAACCTTGGAAAACCATCCACGAAGCCAATGCTGGCCCGTGGATTGGCTAAGGAATTAGATGTTTTAACAAAATGGAATTTGTTGGAAGTGGGGCGCATAACAGGGACAGAGTTTGTGGAATCCATGTATCACCATGAGGACGTCGTTCAATTAGGAGGTCGATTAGAGATAGGCAATGACAACGACCCAAATGAAATCGAGCCTAATGAGGAAGATGGAGAAGAGGAATATTTTCTCCAAGAGATAAGTAATCGTTTGGTAGAAAATGCTCCTCTTCTCCGATCTGACAGTGAGTCGATAAGGCAGCTTTCATTTAATGGTGAGCATTACCCAAACAGTTTTAAAAATAGTTTGAGCAATATAAAAATTATTATGCTCCCTGGCGGACTCAGTCCAGTGAACGGTTAACGAAATAGCTGACCATTCGCTGACCTTTTAATAATATGAATAAGAAGAGCATAAAAAACATTTAAATTGTTTCAATTAGGAATCTAAGGTAAAGTTTGAGTTTTATGCTATCGAACTTGATAAAATTATTTTATTCTTCAGCATTAAAAACTAAAAATACCTAATACCTGTCAGTGAAGGCAGTGTAGTGGTTTACGATTTGCAGGACGTCTCAACCATCAGGATTAACTATTGGTAGAAGTGAGATAAAAGTAGTTGTGTCTCACTCTAACCAATAGTTAACCCTGATGGTGGAGACGTTCCGCAAAACGCTATCCACTGCACTGCCTTCAATAACAGGTTTAATGACAGGTATTAGGTATTTTTAGTTTTTAATGCTGAAGAATAAAATAATTTTATCAAGTTCGATAGCTTAAAACTCAAAATGTACCTCAGAATCATAAATGAAACAATGTAAACATTTTTCATGCTCTCCTTATTCATATTATTACGAGGCCAGCGAATGGTCAGCAAACGGTTAGTGAACGTGGCAAGGGCTGCCTTGGAGCATATTTGTACTGCTGCCTACATTAAAAAGAATAAAATCAAAGATATTTCTATCAGATTATTTCTTATGTACTCGTGGATACGTGAGCAGAGATAAGATATAATGCCGTTAAGGATTAAAAACAATATTTCCATTTGAACCTTAATTTTTTAGATTTTCATGAGGAACTGGATGGACCTGAGATAGATCTCTCTTTCGAAGACATTCTTGCCCTGGGTGCTGAGTAAAGTGATTCCGATGACCCCTAGCGGACCCTGTCCAGTGAAAGGTTAGCGAATTTGCTGAACACTCACCGATCGGTTGTTGACCATTCGCTGACCTCCTAATAATATGAATGGGGAATGCATAAAAAACATTTACATTGTTTCAATTATGATCCTACGGTGCATTTTGAGTTAGAAGGTATCGAAGTTGATAGAATAATGGAAGCACTATGAATATTAATCATACTCTTTTTTATTCATTTTATTACAGCGTCAGCAAATGGTTAGTGAACGGTCAGTGAGTGGTGAGCAAATTTTCTAACCTTTCATTGGATAGGGTCCGGTAGGGGTATTTCTCCCTATCGTATTGAAGAAAATAGTTTACCTCAATTTATTAAAATTTCCCAAGATAATTAGAATCCATATATAGATTTATATACCCCTTAAGAATGTGGGCATTGAATAACATTAAAATATGTCAAAATTTAGAAAGAAACGGAAACGAGAATGAAAATTTTGAATGTTTTTTCATGCCTTGAAATTAAAACGAAGAAAAAGTGCCTGTAAAATCGAGATCGAATAAGTCATACAAGGCTTTAAAGACAAAAGGATATAGGTAAAATACGACATCAAAAACTTTAACTATTCAGAGGAACTGTTATTTTAAATTAACGAACTTTCGTTCGAAGAGGAGAGAGGATATGCAGTTGTTAATTGTGCACTAAGAGATATGTTTATATATATACAACATACACATATTCATGTACTTTAAATTTATCTAATACAGACTGAATTAGTTGAAATTAATGAAAAATAACCTAAAAAACATTTAATTCTTCATAAACAAATGAATTATGTTCAATTCACATGAAATTCATCTCATACCGACTGAATAACTTGAAATTAATGAAAAATAACCTAAAACATTTAATTCTTCATAAACAAATGAAGTATGTTCAATTCACATCAAATTTACCTAATACAGACTGAATTGGTTGAAATTAATAAAAAAATAACCTAAAAACATTAAATTTGCCATAAAGAAATGAATTATGTTCAATTCACATGAAATTCATCTCATATCGACTGAATAACTTGAAATTAATGAAAAATAACCTAAAAACAACTCATTTGTCAATTTTATTAACATTCTTTCAAAATCATTCAATCTATTCTGTAAATAAATCAATTTGACATTGCAAAATATCATAAAAACATAATTTTATATTTCTTAGTTTTGAATGTTATCAAAAAAGAAACAAGAAAAAGTCATCTTTTCTTTTTCTACTAAAATTAAATTAATTTTAGAGTTAGCGCCATCTATCGATCGATTTGGATGTTTCTCTTGGAATCGTCCTGACCACTATGCATATGCCTATCATTTATATATTTCAATCGTGTTCTATTTTTACATGGAAGACTCGATTGCACTATACGAGTCAGGACATTGACCAGTCTGGACTTTGACGTACACCCGTCGCGAGTCGCGAATCGCGACAGAAATCGTACAGAACAAACTCTATTACACAACGCGTCAGCTGCGAAAACGTCACATGCAGGTCAAAGCAATCCAATAACACTTAAAGTAACTAAACAAGTATTTGTGTCAAAAACCGGTAAATCTTGTCCGATCTGTCACGAAAACCACCCTGTTTATAAATATATAAAATTCCGCAATTTCCCGATTCCCCAACGCATTCAAGCAGCAAAAGATGCATCGCTCTGCTTGAATTGCTTAAGAACGCATGGAGACAAACCATGTAATTTTAGTAAATGCGTAATTTGCTCTAATCCTCATAATACTCTACTTCATCTTCCGAAAAAGCAAGAGTGTTAATCACAAAATTGACTATCAACACCTACGGGCATGAAACCAATCAGTTTCTCAGCAAACATTTCAACGCCAATCAGTCTATTAATAACAAGTACCTTAGTAAACGTTTAAATAAATTAATTCTCGGTCGAGCCTTACTTGACACTTGAGCCTCAGCAAACTTCGTTACAGAAAAATTCGTTTATAAACTCGGAATTAAAAAAGGCAAATGTTCCATTCCCGTAGGAACTCTAGACAACTTATCCACAGTAACTAAGAATGTGGTTAAACTGACTTCCAAATCTATTTATAATGCGTTCGAAAAAACAATCACATGCTTAACTGTCCCAGAAATATCAAAATTCGTCCCAAATGAATTTGTTAAACGCGACAACTTTAGAATTCCCAAAAACTTACAACTTGCCGATCCCAATTTTAACAAACCTGCTCCAATTGACTTGTTAATAGGATCAGGTTCAACTTTATCCATGTTTTGCATAGGACAAACTAATCTCTCAGCTCAAGATAAACATCTGTATGCGTTGAAGACAAGATTGGGTTGGATCATAGGAGGCACGCCGAATGAGCAAACACGTAAAACCCTATTTAATTGTCACTTAATCGGTCTTCAAAAAAATATTAAAAAATTCTGGAAACTAGAAGAAGGTCTGAACCCGTCTTACCCTTCTTATCGGCTGAAGAGCTTGCATGCGAAAAGCACTTCCAGCAATGCGTTGAACGAGAAAGTCAGAAAGATACATCGTAGAACTTCCTTTCAAACACAATTGTAAAGAATAAAGCGTTTAAAATCTCTTTTTTATAAATTCGACAAAAATCCTGACTTGAAAGATCGATATGCGGAGGTAATCAATGAGTACTTGCACCTCAATCACATGAGTGAGGTCAAAATAAGAGACGGTTTTTATCTACCTCATCACGCTGTGATTAAAGAAGATAGTCTTTCTACAAAGGTTCGTGTCGTTTTTAACGGTTCTATCAAAACGACTAGTGGATTGTCCTCAAATGACCAACTCATGATTGGCTCCACGATACAGACTGAAATAATATGGTTGATTCTCAGATTCCGTCAATATAAATACGTGATTACAGCAGACATAGAGAAAATGTATCGACAGGTCCTTGTGCGACCTGAAGATCGTAAATTTCAACGTTTATCATGGAAATCGTCAGATAAGATAAAAACGTATGAATTAAACACTGCAACGTTTGGCTTAGCTTGCGCTCCGTTTCTTGCAATTAGATGTTTATATCAACTTGCCGAGGATGAGGGTCATAACTTTCCAAGAGCTTCAATTATTTTGAAAAAGTATCTATACGTAGCCAATTTGCTCACGGGAGCTGACACAATTGAGGAAACAAAGAAAATTAGAGACGAAATGATCAATTTACTTAATTTTGGAGGGTTTCCTTTGAGACAGTGGGGAGCAAACGACTCGCGAATTTTAGACGGGATTGAAAAGGAAAAATAATTCCAAACCTTTCGTTATACAAGGATCAATACGTAAAAGCGTTAGGTATCATGTGGGACGCAAAGAGCGATTGCATTATCTACACGGCGAAACAAATAATTTTAGAAACCACGATCTCAAAACGTACAATCCTAACTGAGATTGCCAAAATTTTTGACCCATTGGCCCTATTAGGGCCAATAATACTGTATGCGAAAAGAATAATGCAGAAACTTTGGTAATTGAAAATAGAGTGGGATGAATCAGTTCCCAATACTGTTTACACGTTGTGGATAGAATTTTGCAATCAAATTACCCTTGTAAATAATGTATCTTTCGATAGGAAACTTCTAATCGACGATGCAATACACGTCCAATTACACGGATTTTGCGATGCGAGTGAAGGCGATTACTGGGAATGCATTTACATTCGTTCAACTAACTCAACCGGAAAAATCAAATTTATTTTATGCAAAGTCTCGAGTAGCCCCATTAAAAACTGTCTCTATGCCGCGTCTTGAATTGTGTGGAGCACAGTTAATTGCACTTATAGCTTCACAAATTCAAAAACTAATCAACATTCATTTTGATGAAATTGAAAAAACTCGTTTGCCTAGATACATCCCCAGTGAACTTTGACATTTGTACTTTATTTTCATCATGCAACAAATTTGCAAATTGCAGAATTAGAAAATGTTGAAAAAATTATTATTAAACTAGTTCAACATTCAGAATTTGCAGAAAAGCTTTCGAAATTGAAGCAAGAAAAACCAGTAAGCAAATGGAGTAAACTTTTGACCCTCAATCCATTTTTAGACAAAGATCGAATTTTACGCGTAGGAGGAAGATTAAAACACTCAGGTTTGAGCTATGGGCAAAAATATCCAGTTATACCATACTTCCCTCATCTCATTATTTGACAAGTCTTATTATCATCAAATATCATGAGGAAAACTATCACGCGGGTATTTTGACCACTCTCTATTCGGTAAGATTTAAATTCTGGATAATTGACGGACGAAATCAAGTCAGAAAAATAATTAGAAAATGTATCAAATGTTTCCGTGTCAATCCTCTGACTCTAGAGTATATCATGGGCAATCTACCAAGCGTCCGTTTATCTCAATCAAGACCATTCTTTAAAGTGGGCATCGACTATTGCGGACCTTTTTACATTAAAGAGAAAAAATTTAGAAATCGGTCACGGGTTAAAGTATACGTCGTGGTTTTTGTTTGTCTCGCGATCAAAGCAATACATCTCGAGGTAGTCAGTGACATGTCAAGTGACGGTTTTGTTGTTGCCCTGAAGCGTTTCGTTGCGCGTAGAGGAAAGCCTTTCAACATATATTCCGATAATGGAAAAAACTTTGTAGGTTCAAAAAATGAGCTTCTTGAGCTTTACGCATTGTTAAACTCAAAAGCTCATCAAAAAATATGTGATCGAGTTTGCGCTAATGAAGGAATAAAATGGCACTTCATTCCTCCCCTCTCTCCACATTTCGGGGGTATTTGGGAATCGGCAGTGAAGGCGTTCAAGCACCATTTAGAACGAGTGATCACTGATCAATTATTCACATTCGAAGAGTTTAACATATTCGTCATTGAAGTTGAAGGAATCCTTCATTCCCTTCCTTTAACCCCTATCTCAGCAGACCTAAATGATCTCCATGTCTTTACACCCGGCCATTTCATAATAGGTGATGCGTTAACGAGTCTACCTGAAGCAGATTTCAGTCAAACTCAATCTAACAGGTTGTCAAATTGACAACATATGCGAAGGGTAAAACGTCATTTCTAGACCAGATGGTCAAAGGAGTATCTAAACAATTTAAATGTTCCCAACAAGTGGGCCAATGGCAATCACATCATCAAGGAAGGATCTATTGTTAGATTAAAGGAACCCAATTTACCTCCAATGCAAAGGATACTAGGTCGAGTTACGAGGACGTACCCTGGTGGAGACAATGTCATCCGAACTGTAACGGTTAAAACCGCTAGGGGTGAATATAAGCGAAATGTTAAAGTAGTCTGGTAACTTGGGTTCAAAAAATCGAAAATTTTTTTTTTGCTTAATTTGAAAATACAATGTCTTGAGAATATACTGTGGAAATTTCAGACAGAAATTCGAAATATTTCGGGAGTTATAACGAGTTTCCTAGAGCGCCTCGGAGTCCAACCTTTAAGGAAAGATGTTTAGGAAGAAACACACAGAATAATAACGAGGCTTTTAATCATTGTGTTTGGAGTTTTGCACCAAAACATATTTTTGTAGGCCAAAAAACGTTAGAAATTGCTGCATTCACTGCAGCATGTATATTTAACGAAGGATTTTTCCCAGTACTAAAAATATTGGAAGTCATGGACGTTACGCTTGGCCCGTGCGCTGTCGCGTTTGCAAAATCCTACAATAAATCTCGGATTGCAAAAGCGGAAAATGCCACAGCAATGTCATCGAAAGAAGCCCGAAAGAGTCGAAGAGCGGACAAAGTTGCGGAGAATGATGCCTATGAAGAGGATGAAGGCATATTATACGCTCCAGGCATAGACGATTGACGTAAGTATAAGTTTACTTATGAAAATTTGTTGTTGAACTTTAAACGCGTTTTTCTCAAACCATTGTTTTTCTGGTCGGCCCGGGTCCTAACTTTTTTCTACTGAACCGATTGCTTTCAAATTTTAACAGGCTGTTCTACACACTTATAGTTCTCGTCGGTACTAACGAGAATTTTTTTCACCCCTAACTTTTTATTTTACAACCCTTTCTTTGCTAAAATAAAAGGACTTTTTTTTCAAAGTCCGCCATTTTGTTATTTACCCTTGAAATTTAACTTCAGTAGTTCCGACCAGAATGACATGTCTATAGATTAAGAATAATCAAGAATATTTAATTACAGATAACATCAAGAGCCAAAATCACCTGGGCCACCCACGTGCATTTTTTTGAGGTTCCAACTTCGAGTGACAATAATAATAGTAATAAACTATTAAATTTTTTCAAATAAATTTTTTTTTATATTTTCAATATGTAAATAAAAACACTCTAAATATTCAAGATAATTCATTTTTATTTTCCTATAAAAAACCACCCTCCAAAGAAGTCATGAAAATAGGCATAAGTTACCAGACTACTACCTTAAGGGACTATCCTTGTTGCCAATTGTAGGCAATTAGTAAAATTACTTTGTATGTACACGATTGTATCTCATGTTTGAAATTTTTATGAATGCTGGTCGCATATCTATCAACGGGGAGAGTATGTTTAGTAGTAGTCATAATGTTCATTTTGTACATTTTACTTTGTAAATATATATTTTTGTATGTATTTCTGAAATCAAGCATCAATGGAGATTATTATAAAATATATGAGTTTTGATAGGCATTCAGACGTCTCATTACAAGGATTCACAAACTTTCTAGGGTTATAGTATTATATTCATATTCTTGTGCACAATGCAGAATAGAAGCAAATGAAATGGAGATGGAAGATTTTTGTTGTAAGTACATTCAAACTTGTGCGTAGACTATTTCAAAACGAATCATTAGGTATAATGATGAATTGATGAGTGAAATTTTACGATAAAATTACTCTAAATGATACACTTAAGACGCAAATTTTTTTTTTGCTTTTTTCCACTGTGATTTTTTTATTAAACGGATTGCAGCAGACATGTTTAAATCGAGAGCTTGGCATTTCTGTATTAATTTGAAATAGGTGAACACTTGAGGAACATTCACAGAAAACTAAAACAGCGGTCACTGCATTTACTGCCACACGTGCTTCGAGTTCGAGCATGCCTAATCAAGCTTAAGCGTAGTTGCAGCGTGCGACCTCGCTCGTTGCAACGCGCGGGATAGATTTTATAAATTAATAACACCTACAGTTTTCATTTTTCCATTCCGAAATTTTTCCTGCATATTGAAAAAACTTCAACAAAGATTAAGAAACAAAAAAATCGAAAAAAAATTAGTTCCAAATTAAAAAAAAATCAATTGTTTATAAAAATGTACTATATTGATATTATAAAAAAACAACGAAATGTGTGATATAACTTTTTTGAAAGCTTGTACTCTTTTGCGCATTTCGAGTGCAAGGGTTACATTTTATATTCAAAACTGCTTTTACAGTGAGCTGTTGGAAAAAAAAAAATTTTTCCTGAGTGCCAAATTTAAAAAAATTATATCTCGAAATTTTCAAGTATCACATAGAAAAAAAAAATACGTGTCGATTCTTTTCGAAGTAAAAAGGCAAAAAAAATGTTTCGTCGAAAACAAAATTTTGACTGTAAATCTCCCATGAAATGACCCCTACGTTCTTTCTGTTCTAAAACGCTATATTTTTGTAAAACCTACGACTTTTGTTTTGTCACGTTTCTCTAACTTTCAAAGGCTATTAGTACCCGTACCGCCCTTTCAAATTGTGTTGTTTCTCCGGCCCAACCCGGCTACGTTCAAACCATAAAAGCTGAAATTCAAAGCGCACTTCAAAAATTGTGATTCAGCCTTTGGGTTTTTCCCAGTCGGTCAACTTCGACATTATTCGAAATTTTCAAGGTTTTAAATACCCTATCCGGTTTCACTAATGTAACTTTGTAGTGAGACAAATCGAAGAGAGTCAGTTCTCTCTACACCGTCACCACAGTGGGTCCACTCATATAGGAGCAAAGAGAAACGAATTATAGTGTTTGCTATCAACAAGTGGTGGCGCTATTGTCGCTACCGATGTTCCTTTTAACCTGTTGTAACCAGAGCAACAATTTTGACATCATAAAGAGTTTTCTTCTTTATATTTGACCCTCATTGATCGCAAACCAGCATCTTTTATAACATAGCAGCCATAGTTTGATATTCTTTTGTTAAATCTGATGGTAGAAATCATTGATTAATGTTTGAAAATTTTCCGCTCTTTAGAATATACCTAGTAAGAAGGTCCGTATTCAATGGTATTCAAATGTCAAAATCTGAAATGAAATAGAATTGAGAATGAAACTTTTGAATGCATTTTAATTCCTAGGCATTAAAAGGCATTCAAAAGTTTCATTCTCGATTCCGTTTCTTTCCAGATTTTGACATTTCAATATCATTCAATGCCGACCAGCTTACTGGCATCGGGTTGCGGGATACGGGGGTTTTCTTTGCATTGACATTAGTTCTTTCTAGCATAACTTCGCGGCGCTGATGCTCATTTTCACTTTTTTAAGTACCCTCATAAAATACATGGTAGTGGACGTACTGCGACCACCACCAAATCAATAAAGGAAGTTAATTTTACACGTATACAAGTTATTTCCTTTGATACGTCACAATTAAGAGAAAAAACAACCCTATGTCTTTCTCTCGACACACCGCGATCGTGAAATAAACAATTATTCATTTCAACAAAATAAGGATTCGAATTCGCGTATGTCAGTTTCTTCAATTTTTATTGTAAAATTATCCGGGACGCAAAAATCTGAAAAAGGTTATTAATTTTCGTTATCAAAACGACAAATTTATGATCATTAAAATATCGGACTTTTAAACATATTAACAAATTATTAAAGTTTGGTATCGAATTCTCAACTTTGGATAAAAAAACAACACTTCAAAAATTATTCATTCAAAATTATGTCTAAAAAACGTCACATTGACAAGGTATATGATATTTTTAGTTTTTAATATGTGATATTGATGTGCTGAGTACTACCTTTTTGTGCTAGATACTCATAGTTTGCAACTGAAATATTGAGCAACTTTCAATATCGGATTTATTGCTTCTTCGTTTCGCATACGCAAAAATTTTCGCTTTGAATTTCTCAAACTCAGAGAACAAGCGCACGCGTTTATCTGGGTACACAGTCTTGAAGTCGATTTCAAACTGAAAACAAAGAATTCAAAAACAAATTGAAGTATGTGACTGATTATATACTTTATAAAGGTCAAATTATTCCAAAAATCCATTTTTAATGTAATTAGGTAATTTATAAACTGTTGATAAATTTAATTTTAAGAACCTGCGAAAGCAATTTATTATTTCTCTCGGAAAAAATGCACTTAGAATTTATGAAAAAACTGGGTAGAAAACATCTTGCTCCCTCATCCCTCACACAAGACATTTTTTATTGATATTTAGACAATTTTAATGCAGAGGTCTTGAAGGCGAATCGCTCCAACCATTCAATCGGAATCTTATTACATATTTCATTCTCCAAGTTAAAATTCTTATTTTTTCAAATATATACAAAGTCTAATGCGATATGTCGTACAAATATAAAGCAAAATTTTTTCATATCGTACTAAAGCGTGACCTTCAGGTTGTTTTAACACTCAGTATTTTGAGAAATAATCCATGCTTGAAAGGTCACTGGAACTTAAATTGACGATTCGATTTAAGGAAGTAGCTGACCAATATTCTTCAACCGTACTCCAAGGACTTAAGGACGTTCTCTTGAAAATCACTTTTCTTTAGATTTCTTTCAAACTTCGTAAATAAGTACTTTTTACCATGATCTATAAAGCGGTAAAGAGATTAGCATCAAGACCGGTACTTAAAATCGAGAAATTAAGCTCTAAAGTTGAATCTCTTAACACGTGTTAGATAGGCGTAGTTCAGTTTCGCGATACCTTTCTTTACATTAGAAGCACAATTTTCTTTAGATTTTTTTGGAAAACTAGTATATTATACTAGAGATTATAAGGAATCGTATGCCATCATAAAAAATACGTGTACCGGCACTACTTTTAAAGATATACAGTAATCCCACTACCTATGATAGAGTAGGATGAGCACATCTACGGGCAAGAGAACGTCCTTAAATGAGTCGTTAGCCAAATTAACATATCATCGATGCATTTCTGATTTAGATCACCCTCTTTTGAGGTTTTTTGGGATAACAATTCCTGACACCCAAGAATAATGCATCTGGGGGTAACCATTGGTTTTGCTTTTCTTCCTTCCTGCATTTTTGTCAGGACATTATTATTATTATATTAGTTATTATATTATATATAGTTATTATATATATTATATTATATTATTAGTGTTTTGAATTGAAAGGGCTAATGTTTGAAATGCGGAAGAAGGAATTCTGAAAAAATAAACTAACTACGAAATAATTCTTGTTAGTAATTATTTAAATAACAACTTTTTTGATAATTTAAAAAAAAGGTATCAGTTTATTTCATAATATTCATAGAATAATTTTCGTTTTCTTTAAATCAAGAAATGCATTTTTATTTACCGATAATCTTGATATTTTTGGATTTCTGTTTCAATTACTCATTCACATAAAAGAGATCTCTGCTCATCATTCAGGTATTGGTGATCTTCATAGAACCGTGTCATAGAACCACTCATTTTGTTCGCTAAGTAATCCTTTATATTTATAGGGCAAAAATTTTCTTTTGTGATTTCAGAAATTGAAAGATTCTCTATAGCAACCGAAATAGATTTTAGTTTTGGCTTTTTCATTCCCGAAAATGTACCTTTTGATTCTTTCCCTACAATTTTATATCATTAATAGTTGTAAAAAATATTAGAGGAATTTTTTAAATGAATGAGTCGAAACAATTTTTAGTTTTTAGTAGATATACAGGGTGAGGCACATAAAGTGTTACAGAGCGATAGCACTCAAACTATTGATCATATCCAAAAATGTTTCAGACAAAAGTTTCAGTGTTCGAAAAGGCCGTCATACTCAACCACCCTATTTTTTTATCGGTGGAGTCGCTGAAGCTACGTCAAGGTCAACTCCATTTTTTAAAATATAAGCATGTATTTTTTTCCGATGACATTATTACCGATTTTAAGACGAATTCAGCGACCTACAATACAAGGTCATTCTAGTCACGCACACAGAAGATGCTCGAAGTGATGAATCTCGACTTGTGAGCACTTGTTAATTCACTGATGAAAAGACCGTCTAACTTCAGCCAAAATTTGTAGTGTAATTTCGGTACATGCTCGGCGTATTCTTTCTTTCATGTCGTCAGGCATGGTAAGTGCTACCGCCATTACGCGTTCTTCGACAAAACTCCACAAAAAGTAATCTGGTGATGTTAGATCTGGCGAACGAGGTGGCCAAGCTACAGGGCCGCCTCGTCCTATCCACTTTTCGTCTAAAATCTCATCCATCACTTGTATTGAACACAGAGCATAATGGGGTGGTGCACCGTCGTGTTGCCTCCACAAGTTCATGCGAATTGAGGCAGTACGTTTTGCAGAAAGTTTGCGTAAACTTGCTCAGTCAAGCGATCTTTAAAAAAATATGGACCGATGACGTGATCGCCGACAATAACGCTCCAACAATTAACGGACATTGGATGTTTAAATGGTACAGTTCTCATCCATCGACGATTGTCATTTGTCCAATAATGCATAATATGCCTATTCACATTTCCGGTATTTGCGAAGTTAGCTTCATCAGAAAAAAGCACACGACTCAAAAATGAGACATCTGTGCGCATTTTTCTACGAATTAAATAACAGATGTTAAGGATCAGACTAATTTTATCTTTACTTCTACATTTAATAATAAGGTTGGATGATCAATAAAGCGATTGCATTATTATTCGTCCTTTCAAATTTTGATTGTCGCTCCATCGTTCAAGGCAAAAGCGAGAGTGACAACTTCAAGCAAAATAAAGTCGTTGCTAGCCTAGTCGAGTTAGTTTTGTTTTGTTTTTTCTCTGGTCGATTCGTTAATCACATTTGGGTTGGTGTAAAAATTTGTTGGAGCTCTCACGCTCAAGAGTTTTATAGTTAGAAATCGTCGGATTTATGTAAAAGTTGAAATGTAATTGTTCAAATAAAATGTGGTGTGAATTAGACAAATGTTATTACATTAGCCAATAATTGCGCTCATAATCGTGAGTAACATCTTCATTCGAAAAGACGAAATCGTCCAGAAGAAGCTAAATGTAAGTATGAATTAAATCCCCTTTTTTTCTTATTATTTCATCTCATTGATTGTAAGTATCCTAAATTATTTGTCAAATTTCTTGGAATGGAATTAAAATTTAGAATATTGAAATACAGTTTTAAAGTTGACCTGTCAACTTGAATATATACAATTTTCATTCCGTCCACCCAACAAAGAATTATGGAAAATTGAATAACCTTTAACATTTTATTCGTCTAACCCCCTTTATTATAAATATTCGATCATTGAAAATAATTTTAAAAGAAATGAATATATCATAAAATTTGAACTGATTTGAAAAAAATATCATAATATTCTTACACTTGACGAGGTAGATGGTGAAACTGAAAGATTAATGGTCCATTGGTCATGATTCGATAAGGGATCGTTCAGGTTTTTTTTTTTTGTTGGTGAGGAAAAATGGCGAAATCTTTTATAGACTTTGTACAGGACTCCCCTAGGACGGGTCTAGGCATACCTGTTAAAACCAAAAAAACCCCTCTCTCGAACCAAAACACCACCCGCGGATCCGCCTTTCGGCTTTAAACTTCACGGGCAGTTGGTTCCAGCTTAAAGTCGCGTACGACTCTTCCGTCGTCCGCTCGCCCGGGACTCCCATCCACGGGCACACGCCCGTTAGGCAGGCCGGCTCACCGCGCCAGCCAGGAAAGGAATAAGAAGATTCCTCCCCCGGTCGACGCGAACAGCCAAGTCCGCCCAAGACGCAGGACCGCAGGTGTAGGCCCCGATGCGATTTCTACTGGCCCCCATTATTGCCGCGCTCTGCACGCTCATCGAGCTCCCTCGTCTTCATCACCAAGGTCACGAATGACTCGATAAACATCCAAATCTGTTCAGACTGGAGCATGAGAGAGACCATCGTGTCAGGAGTGAGTTGTGCGCACACTTCCCGACCGACAGCCTCTCTTGCCGCGCCCCACCTGTCACAGAAAAAGAGTGTGTGTTCTGCATTGTCCACAAGGGATCCGCAATAGCTACACGACTCGTCGTCTCTTTTCTTGAAGCGCTTCAGGTACGCAATAAAGCGCTTCAGGTACGCAGGGTGGTTCAGGTTAGAATTAATATAATTGAATTGTGCATTCTCAGTTGAGAGTGTAGATTTCCACCTCTCCCACTTTGCGGTAAAAATTGCTATTGGTCCTGTTTTATTTTCAAACAACTATTCTATGAATTTGGTTGAAAGGTACTCGAAGGCCTCCTCATTTATTTCATTCTTTTTAATATATTACAAGTTTAAAAACAATTTATCTGAATTTTATTAAATTTTAATGTTATTCTCAAGCTTGATATCTGTAATCAAATAAGAATTTTCTACCACTTATTCAGACCATCTTGTCAAAAAATCTGTATTATTCTAATACGAAATTAAGCCTCACAATGTCATTTTACAGGGAAATTGAAAATTACTCCCGAATACAAAACTTGTCTAAATATTCATGTATACAACGTACTTATTAAAGTATCAGAATTATATTGGAGTAGGTCTGAAATTTCCTATAATGTATTGATTTTGTCGAAAAGTTTCAATATCTGCAGTACTTTCATGATTAAAGAAAGTTTATGTTTATGACGTTATAGTATAACTAAAGTAGATAATATTTTTGAAAAGAAAAAAAAACTTTGTAAGGTAGTTTTTAGCACTTACCTCTACATCTAGTTACAAAGTCCAGATCCCACTCCTGGAGCTTTCGTTTTACGAAGTCGTCCATAATAATACAATTCTACCAGGTGTACAAGTATGAAACCGGTAATGACATATATGTGTCGCTAGGTAAAACTATACGCTCTGTTAAACCAAATCATTGACGCCATTTCTTCGCATTGAGTTCTGTCAACAATATTCAGTTCATAAACAATCAAGTTTCATACAACAACTAATTTTTTTTCGCTAGTAAAAATGTCGATTTTTGTGCCTTCAAACTACGATTTGCGGACATCATTGATTTTCTGTTACCAATTGAAGAAATCTGCTTTGGAAGCCCATCGAATGCTTGTGGGAGCTTACGGCCAGCATGCTCTAGGCAAAACACAGTGTTTCGAGTGGTTTAAAAAATTCAAAAGTGGTAATTTTGATGTGAGAAACGAAGATCGTGGAAAACCACCAAAAAAGTTCGAAGATTAGGATCAGAAGGGTGTTATCTGGTTTGACCTTCTGAAACCAGGTGAAACAGTTACTGGTCAACGCTACCAACAACAATTGGCCGATTTGAATCGTGCTTTGCGCCAAAAACGTCCAGAATATCAAACTAGGCAACACAAAGTGATTTTTCTTGATGACAATGCACCAGCACATCGAACAAAAAAGACTCGGTAATTGGTAAATTCGTACAGCTGGGAAGCCCTCCCCCATGCGGCTTATTCACCAGACTTGGCTCCATCTGACTACCACTTATTTTCATCAATGGGACACGCACTTGCTGAACAGCGCTTCGATTCGTACGAAAATGTGAAAAAATGTCTCGATGACTAGTTTGACTAAGAAAACGAACAATTTTTTTGGCGAGGCATACACAAATTGCCAGAGAGATGGGAAAAATGTGTGGCTAGCAATGACCATTACTTTGAAGATTGAATGTATAACCATTTTTATTAAATAAACGTGTATTTTCTCAAAAAAATTACCGGTTTCATACTTGTACACCTGGTAAACTCAAGAAAATAGAAAGATCTTGTCAATGCGCCGGTAATACGTCTTTTGTTTGCATATTCACATACGATCACCTTGCGCACGTTGGAACGCACACAAATATACATCGATGAAGCAGACCGGTTTGTTTTGCTGAATCAGCATTACAGTCGATGGCCAATACAATCAGAAAAAAAATTATGGAAGTTTGTTGAGCTGATATCTAATTCAAAGACATTTCATTAGTTCAACTAGTATTTGTGATTTTCTTATTCATACTTATTGACACACAAAATAATATGACTGAAGTAAGAAGGTTTTCTTTCTAAGTTATGTAAAAATTCTTTAGCAATCTCAGTTAGGTAGAAACACAATACCATTTCTTTCAGTGACAGTTTAATTCTAATATCAATTTTAGAACACACATTTATAGAATGCACAAGAGGATCCAACATGTTTCAGCTGAAATTCCTTCAAATTACTTTTGCAAACAACCGAATTGTAAGTTTGCATCAGTAAAGCAGTCATTGCTAAGAAAGAATTTGTTTCAACATTTATCGACTTTACAAAATGGAATCGTGTGCCCTTTTTCAAACTGCAATTCACTTATGCCGGTCACATCCTCAAATGACTGATAAATTCGAAAGTGGGGACATGAACAGAGGTGATAAAATTGCTGAGTTCGACGAAAATAGCCTTCTATCCAATAGGGAAATACAAAACATGGAAGTGGATACGGTATATAACGATGAAGGAGACAACGAGGATTTGAGGAATCGATGAGGCCAAGAAGATTTGGAAGAATAAAACTCGGATGAAAATGAAATATCGACTGCTGAAAACGAAGATGTGGATTCTGACCGCGCTGGAGAATCAAATTAGTAGAAGAAAATATCGTTCACCCGAAAGATGTAACGAGAACTTTAGCTGAAACATTTCTTCTTCTCAGTGTCGATAAATATGTAACAGAAGCAATTTTACAGGGGTCGATAAAGGGAGTGAGTTCCGCTTTCGAAACTTGTCGGAAGGAGTTTGTTTCTAATTTAGGTGCCAGTAACTTCTCTGGCCCTCAAAAAGCAGCCTTGATGCAGTTCTTCGAATAAAAACTTTGCCCCTTTCAGATCATCTCTAGACTTTAGAACAGTTTTGTTGACAAATACTTATTGTCGACATAAGTGGTATAAAGACAATTTCGATTTTGTAGAACCCGTTGGAGTAGACTTAACGAAAGGTGACTGGACTGGTGAAAACACGGGAAAAAACATTTCTATCATTACGTTCCCATCACTAAAACATTGAAAGTTTTATTGAAAAATAGGAGCGGTCGCGATTACTGTCAAAATAATAGAATCTCGAATAAAGGAAATGTAATGTTTGATATTTGTGATAGTAACATTGTTTAAAAAAATGAGTTTCTTAGCAAACCACGAGTTGCTTGTATAATGGCTTTCACAGATGATTTTGAAGTCGTTAATCCTTTAGGCGCATTAAAGAACAAGTTAAATATTGTAAGATGCTACCTCTTTCTGAGTAATTTACCACCACACTTAAGATCAAAAACGGAAAACCTGAAATTGATATTTTTATGTCGTGAAAAATATATGGACTTATATGGTTGGGAGGTTATACTCAAATAATTCATGCAAGACTTACGTTTTCTAGAATCAAAGGAAATCACAGTTTCAGTTTCTGGCAAGGATGTAAAGTATTAGGTGCGCAACTAAGTTCCAGCTGTTTTTTTATGAAATTGCAACTTTATTTATTTATCTGGGGAATACGGCGGGTGGGGTAAGACTTCCCATTTGATCGTTTCAAGGTAGGTTTTAACGGGTTTGGCAACGTGAGGCCGAGCGTTGTCATGCATTAGAATCACACTTTCGTGCCTCTGCTCGTATTGTGGCCGTTTTTCACGCAGTGCTCGGCTCAAGCGCATCAATTGCGTTCGATACCGTTCCCCAGTGATGATTATGTTCGGTTTCAACAACTCATAATAAATAATATTAGCGTCTTTGGCCTTCCTTCACGCGTGCGGTCGTCAACATCGAAATCACCGTCTTTGAAGCGACGCAACCAATGATGGCACGGTTTCACTTAGAACAGCATCAACGTAAACTTTTTGGAGCTTCAGTCACCGTTTTCTTCGAATGAAAGAAGAAAATTAACACTTCCCGCAAATAACAATTATTTGGCACACATACAGACATTTTCACATAACCAAAAGTATATGACGCCAAAACAAAATCACTAATGTGTGAAAATGGTTTGTTTACTATATGGCTAAACTTGGTTCATGACGTTTTGGATATGTCAAAATCGACCAGCACTTATTGCTGGAGCCATGTATTCACAAACAGCGGGAACTTAGTTGCGCACCTAATACAGTCAAGTCTCGTTTATTCCAAGTCTCGTTTATACCAAGTTGAGCATCTCGCGTATTTCAAGTTCCACGCTCCCCTCCACGCCCCAATATTTCACTGTCACGTGACGCTCTGAGAAGCGCTCGAAAGAAGTGAGATACTCAAGGCAACCCACATCAAACTCGGATGGGTCTCCTGCAGGGTCCGCCAAAAGATGAAGATAAATCGATGTTATCGCTGCCTTGGCTTTGGCCTCATGGCGGCGAACTGCCAGGGTCCCGACCGTAGCAGAAGTTGCTGGAAGTATGGCCAAGAGGGGCACGCTGCGGGCTCCTGCACAAGAAAACCGTAGTGCTACCTTTGCTCCGCCAATGAAGATAAGCCCCGGGACGACCATACCCCGAAGATAATACGTTGCGCGGCTTTTCGGGAGGCAACCCCGAATAGGAAGCCTTTCAGAGGCCGCATATGAAGCCAATCAGGCAGCAGATGGGGACGCCGACTCTAGGCGTAGAGCACCTATAGAAACATGACCCTGAAGTTTAAAGCTAACGCAGTTCCGGGGTCATGGGCAGGTGGGAAAGCAGGGGAGTTTTAAAAAAAAGAGATTGTGTAAAACATTAACTTTAATAATTAATCCTATTTCAATATTTTTTCCTTGAATGGGCAGAAAAAAGATTGTCCAATTTGGGCCCACCTAGTCTACACATTTTGGGCTTTGATTAGTGTTGATTAGTGAAATTGGGCAATCTGGCTGGAACCCAGACTGGCCCCAGTTGACTTTTCCACACGGCTAATAAAGTATTCAAGTTTTGGCGAAAATAGTATAAAGTAATTTGAGAGAACTGAAAACGACCAGCAGGTCATGAATGTTAATTCTAAATTATTTTAGGACAAAGGAACCTAATGCGGATCAGGATCCAAATACAGATCAATCTTGCTTTTTACCGTAAATTGAAATAATTATTTTTAAAAGTTTATGGCATGTATAGCTCGACTATTGAGCTATAAATTTCAAAAAACTTTATAAAATTATTGTGTCAATTTATGATAAAAAATAAAATTGACCCGCATTTGTTTCCCTTGCCTTAAATAGTATTTTAAAATAATATGATATTTACTGCTTTCTAAGATGGATGAGACAGGGACACCGTCTGCCACAAAGGAGCAAAATTATAGAAACGATAATTCCTGCACCGTCACCAATGGAAAGGACAAGGATGAATTTATATCCAATGAAGCCTGTACATCATCCAGCATTCCAAACACTACTGACGAAAATAGCGTATCATCAGTTCCAGAAATTGTTGCTTCACCAGCTCCAGAAAGGGAAATATTACAAAACGAAGACGAGCCTGATGTGGAAACTCCTAGAATTACACTAGTCAATAGGAGCAATTTTAAAATAAAGTGGCCAGACCCGAAAGAGCCGTATCGGGCTGAGCTTGAAGCAGGGACAAGAGATACTTTTATTGTGAAGGAGTTCGTAAGAAGTATTGTCTGTCAAATAATGAATTCCAGCCAAGACATACCACAAAGCGTATTTGCGGATGTTGGGAAACAGATACTTTACGAATTTCCAAAAATGTTTGGAGATTCTCACGACGATGGTGAAGTTTTTGGTTCCAGATGCGAAACAGTCATCAAGAAGTTGAAGGATCGATACTCCTTGATCCGCAGATTTAAGAAGGGATTAAACAGATCTTTGGTCATGGTGACGTTTTTGGTTCCAGATGCGAAACAGTCATCAAGAAGTTGAAGGATCGATACTCCTACATCCTCAGATTTAAGAAGAGATTAAACAAATCTTTACATGCGAAGATGTTTGAAGGCAGCAAAAGCAGGTTGCGCAAATTGGCAGCCTTATACTTATCCACCTGGAGAAACAGAAGAATCTGTGAAGATCAAAGAATATGAATTGCGTGTGCTATCGGGAAACTTGGAATCATTCTCCGATGAGCAGTTTTTAACACTGAAAGCATATTTTGAGCTAACTTATCGGAAGCAGAGGGTGTATTTAAATTCAATTTCCAACATTCCAATTGTAGCGCAAATTCAAGAAACGTTTGCCTTTCTTTCTTTTTTTGCGTATTTTTATATCTAATAGTGATAATTTTAATCGAAGAAAATAAAAAAGAATCTGACCTTATGCCAAAATAACAAGAAATGAACAAAAAAGAGGAAGTTGAATGGCGATGGCAAAGAAGAAGGAACGGAGGAGGAAGAAATGCAAGACATCCCTAGATTCGATAAAACTAAGGACCGCAAATAATGTGCGAGCAAGCACAATTCACATAAAAGGTTTACAAATTCAAAAAATGAAATCAAGGCTCATTTACACCTATTTTACCGGAGTCGGAAAAACTCGCTTCCTCTCACTGTAACATGTGAGAGTAGCATAAAATTATCTCATTCTAGTAACACTTCCAGGAAAATATCTAGAAAATTTCTAGAATAAAAAAAAACTTATTCTAGTATCACAAGTGAGAGTGAGTGAATGCGAGTTTTTCCAACTTCGGAAAAATAGGTGTAAATGAGCCTTCAGACTCCGAAACAAAATAAGTTTGTTATTTGAATTTGTAACCAAATTAACATCACCAAAAATCTAACAAACTTCTTTAAGTCTCCTCGCGATTTGTCCAAATTCAAATAACAAACTTATTTTTATGTAATTAATAACCTGTATTAAAACTGTGTTACAAGATGGTCACGGATTTGCCAATCTGGTGTTGTCAAACTCGTCTTTCATTATCGAACTTGGTAAAATAATTTTTTAATTTTTTTAAAAATTTCTTAATGAACGGGTCGGACGTAGAAAGCGCAGACAATTTTATCGATGCGATTCAAATTTATTTTGCGTCGATACTTGTCTTTAATGGCTCGTATCCTGAAGCAGCAAGTGCCACTTGGCTTTTCATCCAGGAGTCTTTAATGAAAGCCAAGACCAATAGCGGGAGCAAATGCTCTCAACATAGTTTAAAATACGAAAAGGTTGTGAGTCTATTCACGAAATTACGTGAAATAAATATTTCTTAAATACTTAAAGGTTTAAAAACTTGTTGTTTGAAAAACCAAATTTTTATTATTACAAAGTTTGTGTTTAATAAATTATTTTATATTTCTGTTACTTATTCTTCTCATTTTTAAAAATTCTGGAATCTTCCACAATGCCAGCATATTTAGTAACATGTAAAACATAACTCTACATAATAATTTATTTAATACATTACATATTTTAAATTTTAAATTAATTAGTTAAGTTTGAAATTTTTGCCACTACCTACATTATCGGAGGATCACTAGTCGCGTATCAGATAGGATACGTTGTCGACAGGTGTGCTCGTAGACAATTTCAAACTAAGGATCCTCTAGGGAAGGATGCGCCAATGTTCCCCCTCCACTGCCCAGGTGGAAATTTACAACTGTCTTGGTTCTGCGCCAGTACCGCCGGGCGGATGTCAGTACTGATATTGCACTGGCATAATACCGGGTGGAAAACGGCTGGGTCCGCAATGTCCCTTGGCTGGGAGATGTTTGCATAGAGATATTATAGATAGAAGAGACAAGCCAGCCTGAAACCTGTCAGCTTGGGCGAGAGTGAATTGTGGGTTGGGCTGTCTCTCGCTAACGCCGAGGCTAACGCGGTACGCGTAGAAAAAGACAGAATAACCTCCTATCGTCTCTCTCTTTCGCTCTCACCGAGTTTGCAGACTGACGTTGCCACTTACAGAGCTGCCTATGGCTTGTCTCCTCTATCTATAATATCTCTATGGTTGTTTGTCGGTAATGGTGCGGTACTAAAAATGGCACTGCGCCTGTACCGAAGGTCTGTACTAGCATTAATACAAAATGTTACTCGGCTGGGAGTTGTCTGTCAGTACTGGGGCGTTACTGAAAATGGTATTGTGCATGTACCGAAAGTTTGTACTGGCGCAGTACTGGATTTGGTACCAAAGGAAACTTGCTTATACTACACGGAGAAAAATAGTTGAAGTAACTTTATTCAACTCTGTCGATTAAACTTGGGACATAAGGAGATTTGAACATCTATTAAATCCTAGTCAACTAAAATCAATTTGATAAATACCTAATTCACTCAAATTGAATAAAAATAAGCGTTATATAAGAAATAGTAAGGAGTTGAATAAAACGTTATCGACGAAAGGGCACTAACATGCGTCAGTGGGTTAGCATGAAAATGTATAAGTATATCACCAACGCTTGAGGTGCTTCAAAAATAGAGATATTACAGAGAGAGTCAACAAGTCATAGGCCGCTCTGTAAGTGGCAAAGTCAGTTTGCAAACTCGGTAAAAGCGAAAGAGAGAGACGATGGGAGGTTTTTTCTGTCTTTGTCTACGCGTACCACGTCAGAGAAAGACAGCCTAATCCTCCATATCACTCTCTCGCCCGAGCTGACAAGTTTCAGGCTGACGTGTCTCCTCTATCTATAATATCTCTATGGCTTCAAACCGTAGTTGAGTAAAATGAGCATCCGGCGTATTATTTTAACTGGCAATGGTATGGTTCTCTTAAATAATAAAACATTCTTACCTCGAGCCTGCCATTAGCCATCCGATACATACGTACATATATAAACAGCATAGAAATATATTCACACCATTCAGTCGTAGTCAATCATATTTTAAATCACAAATACACTTAAACATATAACCTTACATATGTAAACCTAATAACTACACATACCATATATATATATACATATAGGACGATACGCTTTCGTCGAATCACGTACACGCTAGCATACAAACCTCAGGCATAAAACTTGGAACTTTGTTATATAGTGACTGCAAGAGTTATTCAGAGCGTGTGGACCAGTGTCGTGACTCTTTTTTTTTTGGTGAGGAGGAAAAATGGCAAAATCTTTTATAGACGTTCGCTCGGAACATCCACCCGCGGCCACACGCCCACTAGGATAACCGACTAGCCGCGCCACCCAGGGGAGAAACAAACAGATTCCTCCCCCGAACGACACGGACAGTCAAGTCTACCCGAGACGCAGGACCGCGGGTGCAGGCCCCGATGCGATTTCTACTGGCCCTCCTCGTTGTTTCGCTCCCGACGCGCATCAAGTTCTCTCGTCTTCATCACAAGTGTGACGAATGACTCGATGAGCGTCACCAGTGTCGTGACTAGAGTTCTTGAGCCTCACTCAAGTAAAAATAAATCAACTTTTTTCATAAATTATTCATAAAATATTTTGTTAAATTAATATAATCAATCAATTCTTATAACTATGATTAATGATATATATAATATAATTATTAAATTATATTTAGCATACATTTTTATTATAACTATGTATGAAGTTTAATGAAACTAAATTTTCAAATGTATATTAAAAAATTGCATTATTATCAAAAAGTATTTTGTGTAAAAACATTTAAAACAAAGTTCTTTTATTTTTTGTGTTGTATATTTCCAAAATATGGATTTTACAATTGCGAATTCCAAATTATTATTGTGCCTAAGAAATTTATGTGAAATTTAAATAATTTATAAATTAATTTAAAATTATAAATGAATTAAGAAAAAATTATGAATCAAGAATTTATTGAACTTACAGAATCTATATGACTAGATTATGGGAAACTTAACTTTGATTCATTCTTGAACATGTAATATATCACAAATAATTGCAGTGATACTAAATAACTTGTAACCTGTCCATATGTCCCAAATTTGATCGAAGTTCAGTAAAATTACTTCAACTATCTTCTCCGTCTAAGAAAACGATTTTAGGTTACAGCGTTAAAAAAAATTCATCTTGCAACCAAATAAACATACTTGTCAAATTATATGTCAAAAAATTTGTCTGTAAAAAATAATTTTACAATATACATTTAGCAATATGAATTTTATAATAATTTTGAGTCTTTATTGCTATGCTTATGTCAACACGAAATAATGATATCAAGTTGAAACATTCATCGGTTAGATAGCAGGCACTAAGGAAAGTCTTAAAAACGTTGGTTTTCAAACGCATAAATAGCTCAAAATGAACTTTGTATGTTTCCAATACTTTGATAATAAATAAATTTAATTCTTAAATTACACTCTTTAAATCCGAATTAGTCAGAACTAATTGTTAGTTAAATTTAAGTAATTGTTAGTAGAAAACGTTACATAAACATTAGTAAAAAGATTAGCACTATAATAAATTAGTCAAATATATTAAACAATTCATTATTGTGTGATAGATTAAATTATCTGTATCTGTACTGGGGCAGTACTAAACCAGTGCCGTGCCAACGCTCGGCATAAATCCCTAAGTCGGCTTCTAGCCAGCATTTGGACTCCATTCTGCGGCAGTAGTAAATCAGTACCGCGCCAACGCTCGGCATAAGTCCCTAAGTTGGTTTCTAGCCAGCACTTGAACTCCATACTGGAGCAGTACTAAACCAGTACCAAACCAGTACCGAGCCAACGCTCGGCGTGGTACTAATGATCAGTACTGGCATTGCTCCTCATTTAAAACTGGCGCGGTACTTTGTCATTCGTAAGATCTGTCATAAGTCCGACTTTTCCGCCTGGGTGAGCCCACCGCCATGACAATTGGATCGGAAGTGACGTCATACGCATTCTTGATCGTCTAAAAAAACAACAAACAGTGCACGTTTTAAGGTTAGTTTTAGGAGCGAATACACTTTCCCGTATATAATATGCATTACAATGTATCAGGTATGATACATATATCACAATTAGATACTTAAATATTATATACTTATTTCAAATTCTTATATCGCAAATAATGCAAATGAATTCAAAATATTTAAATAATTTGAAAATCTTTCTGTTGAAAAAAAATCGCTTTCGACTGCGCTGGGAAACTAGTACCGATACACCCTGTACCACACAATTAAATAATAACTTAAATTTTAAACAAATTATATAAACCTTACACGATTTCATTCTGAGTCGTAAAATAATAAGAAATATGCGAAATTAAATCGTGAAGGGTTTATAAAAATTGTTTAAAACTTCAGTGATTACTTCGTGTTTAATTTTGCAATGTAAGATCCATCATTGCCAGTTTAAATTAAAAATATTTCATTTACTAAGTAAATACAATTATCTACAGTTCTCAGTAGAGAATTTTAATAATATATATTTAAAAAAAATAATCCAGAATGTGGATGGGAAATCCCACCCATTGATTGAATTTTCCATCCAAAGTCGGAATTTTCGTTCCACATTACGTATAATTACGGACAAGGTTAGGAATAATACAGTAGCAGTTCGTAAAATTCACCACTACACTGGGAAAAAAACATGGTGAAATTAACGGGAAGGAGCAGCGTCGCCAATTTCACGTTGGCGTAGCGTTGTTCCCCCGGTGAATCACCGGTGCTATTCAACGCTGCACTGACGGTAGAGCCAACGTAAATTCTCCCAAAAATGATCAGCTGTGGCAATACTCGCAATTGTTCTTTTCAGTTCTTTTGTTTTCCTAATAAATGTTTTCTTAATTATATATGCCAATTTCATTATGGATATGAAATTGCGTCATAGTGTAATTTTTTCAAATCACACGGCGTTCCAGCGTTAAAATCCCAGGTGAATTTACGGGACTGGCACAGCTGGATTAACGTGAATAACCAACGCTACATTGGCGCTGGCAGCACGTTAACCTAACGTTGTAAACCCGCCGTTGCTCCTCCCCGTCAATGCAGCGGGATTTTCCGCATAACCTGGCGGTTTTTTTTCCCAGTGTAGAGTTTTATGATCAAGGATAGAAATTTACGACGCGTCTGCAATTTTCATTTCATACGTAATAAATAAATAAAAATAATGAATAAGAAAAATTACTTTTTTCGCTAAATTGAGTACAGTTTTTATACCTTAAAATTAACGAAAGATTCAGATGGAATGGAATTAAAAATTCTTATTGTAGTCACTTGCTCGTCTGGTATCATGAAAGTGAATATCGCAGTTATTATTTATATCTCTGTTCCAGCTATGCTATAATGTCTGGATCGAACAAATGATATCGCTGAAACCGTTAAATTGGTCAAAGATATTTACTTTAGCTGATTCAAAAATCTTCCTACATTCAAATCTTCGTTTCCTGCTAAATTTTTAGCTGTAACAAGGATTAACTTCCCTGTCACAGCTTCACTTTTTTCCGTGCAGGTCCATTTAGTTCTAAGCCAGGACAGGTGTAGTTATTCAATATCCAATTCGTGCCAATTCAAGATAGTCACTTTTTGATGGCTGGCGACAGTTAGAACGACGGGGGGAAAAAATTGGGAAAAATCAATCGTCTTGTCAGCCTGGCATGCCCTTGGGACTTATAAATTCTTAAGGGAGTTACTCAGGATGAAGAATTAACGAACAGAAAAATCTTAAACTTTGCAGAGCGTTAGAATATAATTAAAAACTTATCCGTACGAAATTTCAAGGTCTGAGGTGGGTTTTTTAGTGAGATATTCATATTTCTATTTTGCGCCTCTCTAGTTGATTCAACATGGGCTCTTATGCGAAATCGCGGAGGTTATCGTGTATTATTATTGATATCTTTTCAACTGACGAACAGATCATAACGGGATTTGAACAGTAGAAGAATAAGATGTTCAGGAATAGTTATTAACTTTAATAACATTCAAAGGTGGGTTCTAAAAGTAATAACAAATAAGATGAAGATTGGAAATTGCTGTGATTTTGGTCTTTGGTTAGGTATGTGGCAACGTCGCATTCGTAGGTTATGTGCGCGAAATTTAAAATGTATGCGTTATATCTATTCAGCAGCTCGTACCAACTGGTGATTAAAATTTGTTATGAAAATCATGTTTTTAATGAATGAAATATAACATATTAATTATTCGTATGATAAATAAACGAATTAAGTACATACAAACAACTTTATTTACATACATATCATAATACGTAGTACGTAAAATCTTTCTCAATGACATACGAAATTTGTCTTATTTTCAGTGTCTTGAATCGATATAACAATTTTTCAATACATATCTATTATCATCACAATCGTTCATTAATTATTATTTAGAATATTTGATACATATACAATAAATATATACCAACTAAACTAAAGTAAATTAGTATTTTGTTTTAGATAATCACAGATTTTATTTTTATCCTTCCTATTATTTGTCACACGAATTTTCTCGTTTTTAATCAGCACTAAACAAACGAGATAATCCATCAAAACCATGTTCTTTATATGCATCGATAACTATAGCTACCGTGATGTCAGGCAATCATTTTTTTCCTCATTTGGACGGATGTGCAACTTTTTAATTCATTGTATAATTTCATGCACACGAACAAACAAGATGCGACGTTGCCAGATCAAGTACTACTGTAGTCAACCTGCGTGTTTAACCCTGTTTTGACTAGGCGGGTAGGTGAGTAACTCCCTTAAACTGAAGTTTAAGAAATCTGAATCCTATCGGACCATGCAGGAGAGTTTCTGAGACGACCATTATAAAATTTGATTGGGGAATCAAAATTATGGGGATAAAAGTCGACGAGGCTCCTCTGAACAGCTCACATCTCTACAACTTACATGTGTATAAAAGTATAAAATATAATAAATGAATTAATTAATAATAAATCATACACAAATAAAGAAATAAATTTTCACTTCCTGAATCGAATCGTATAATAGATATGATTTTGAATCTTGAAAATCATTTCTTTTTCTCAGGTTAAGGGACTACCCCCTTACGGAACTGTAAAATTTTCCGAGGAGTTCTGAGTCACAAGGAAGCCTTTCTGCGCCTCTGGAATAGCAAATTAACACACAAGGCTGTAGTTATAGTTGTCATTCACAGGCGCGACAGAAGATTAGCATACACAATATGTATATTAGAGCTGTGTATTGTTCGATTCGAATCGATTTTTTTTTTAATTGACGCAGCTGAGGTGAAGTCGGAAAAAATTCCATTTCGAACTGGGTGCATCAAAGCTCATGAATCAAGTTTCGGCGAGCTTAGATTGAAGCCAAAAAAAACAAATCGAACTAGGCAGCTCAAATCAAAATGGTTTTCCTTGAATCGACTTTTGACGCGCTTAAGGGGATCCGCCACCTTTAATTGGTATATTTTTGATTTTTTTGACATTTTCCAAAAATAGTTTGTTTATTTATTTACTAATGTTCCTAAATTATATGAAAAAAGTACATTCTACCCAGCTTGCTGAGGAACAGAACAAAATTGCTGAAGAAGGGACCATGTATGGAGCAGGGGAGTTTTCATAGTGAATATTAAGGCTCCACTACAAGACTTTACTTTACACTCCGTTTTCCGGAAGTTATGATTTACCGTGTTTGTTGCAACATATGTTTGAATAAAATCTGAAGTATTAGACGCAAGCCTTTTAAATTTTTACCACTCATTCTTTGTTATATTGTCAATATTTTGGGTATGAAATGCACTCTAGCTAAATAAATAATTACAAAAATGTTTTTTTTTATATTTAGGGATATTCTTATTTATTTTTTTATTTTATTTCATTTTTAACCTCCTCTTCAATCATCTTACCTTAATTTTCATACTTGAAACGTTACTACACATTATAGGGGACAAAATAAAAAAGGAGTCATGACAATTGGTTAAAAAACAAAAAAGTTATTCAAAGTCAGAAAATGTCAAAAAAATGCCCAAAACCTGAAAATGTTTAGTTTAAAAATACATAAAAGTGCTAGAATTTAAAAAAAACCCAAAACCTTTCTAAATAAAGGTACAAAACATAAAAAAAATTATATGTAAAGTCTAAACTCAAAAATAAAAATATTAAAGGTAGCGAATCCCCTTAATCCGTTAAAGAAAATTCGAATCGGATTCGCTATCCATACCTATCATGTCGTGTCAGTAACATATGACGAGCTATACACTACACTAATCACTGTAACAATTAAATATTACTTACTATTAATTCTTCCAATGAGAATGCCGGTTAACTCTAGACATGAAAAAGGAGTCAGGAATTTCAAATCAAATTGAACGAGATATTAATAACTTAATGAAATGATTGTGTTCTTAAGGTGGCTTGAGCGTTTGGTGTCGTATGAAGTGAGGGGCACCGTGGGGGCACGTGTTACATGAATACTCATTGCTACTTATTTTTTTAATAATCATATGTATTATAGTTACATCTGAGTAGAAGGGTAAGAAATCACGGAAATGTTCCCTGAAAAAAGTGATAGTAAAAATTTATTGGTTTCACCTCGAGGCGGTTTTTTATATTCTGTACTTTTCTCGCAATTTTCTCTTGATTGAAGTCGTCAACCCTTTGTTTTTATAATACTAATAGATTCCTCGAAATCGAAAGTACTATTATATATTTGATTTATGGGGACTTGTGTTTTGTTCCGGAGTTTCGCCGATTTTGATGAGGAATCCCATAAGACTACGTGTTAAACTGACATTTTTTCGGTAGCGATTTTTTCGGCATTGACATCGTCAACCACGGTATTTCTTTTTTCCAAATAAATCTAGCATATTTTATTCAGATAATCTCTAAGTTTCAGAACAATCTGTAATTTTTTTCAAAAACGCTTAAGCCACCTTAATGTCACTTCAACGTAAAACAGATTGAAAATTAAAGGAGTGTATCATTTACTAAAATGTAAATCGTTTTATTCTAACTCCTTTGTATGTAACATTGATAAAGATCTATCTTTATATAAATTATAATAATTTTCAAGTACTTCAAATTTCAATATAATGAATATATAAATAAGATATAAAAATTAACTAAATGGCATATAAATTTTAAATGAAATTCAATTTATTTGAGAAACACATTATTATCATGGCACTCGCACTTTGCGCTCGATTTTTTACTTTGTACCCATTAGAGCCACATTTGCATCAAAAACAGAAATCTGAGCGTGCCTGGGGTACGCGTTTCGGTCATCGCGCTCGAAATATATAGACCTCGCACTTAGCAATCGATGAAAACAATTTACTTAATTTTATCCCCAAAATTTTTTTCGTATTCCGCGTGAAGTTTAGCTTAGACAGAGGTTTTTTCATTTTTAATAATGTTTTTCACCAATAGATAAAATGTATAATTCCTATGAAGAAACGTTCGGCACCAAAGTTGTAGATCTTTTTAAAATAAACCTATCATTTTTTTCGTATCTCGTATATTTTTGCGGGTAAATGGAATTTTTTATTTTTACAAGAACATTTTTCATGGATAAAACCAGAGCCATTGGTAGAAAATTTCTGATTAGCGAACTCGTCCTTTCTTTTTGGGCCCTCAAAAGGTGGGCTAAATTTCAATCCAATCCGATAATTCTATCGAGAGTTATCTCCTTTGAAAACGCCGGAGAGACAGACAGACACTTTAGTAAAAACCGTATTTTCTGACTCAAGGGGTCTGAAAATGTAAAGATTTAATGAAAATTTCTAAAGTGATTTTTCACATAAAACCATTACTTTATCGTATGATGTGAATGCAAAAATAATTTGCATAACAAAATACATAAAATAGATGACGTTTCGGAGTGTCGAAGTCAAGGCTTCAAAAAAAATTTATTGGATGGTAGAAATGATTTCGACTCTCCAGATAATCTAAAATAAAATATCAAATAGATTCTTAAAATATATTCTTATGCCTATAGTACCTATACCACAATTACATTAAAATATTTATTTTGACGATAGTTACATCCTGAAAACCGACAAAAAAATGTGAAAATTGATATTTCATTTTCAAATGTCCGCCCTTTTGAAAGATTTGAGTATCTTTACAAGAATATATGTTAAGGACCTCTTTTTGATTTTCTTGTTTCAGATAATCGGGACACTTAGTGTGACGTCCTGACACCTACCTTCCTTCAATAATATATTTTATTTTCCCTCGTTTTAGATCGGTAAAGAAATCCAGAGGATTTCTAAACCGAAACTGGGATGAGGGTAGCTAACTAAAATAAAACTCGAAATTTACTGAATTTACAATTATCAACCTTTATTTTTTATGGGTACAAAATAAGAGAGAGAGATAGAGACTGATTAAATTTTCCTTCTGGCGGTCATATATTAAATTTGACTTACGCAGATCCAGGCTGGAACCACTGATAACACACACTTCGTTTTTCTTATTCTGGTTTCCCCGACATTCCTTCTTCTGGAGATGATTCATTGTTTAATTTCTATCCTTTGCTGCGCCTGTCGATATTCTTGTGTACTTACACGGAAAAAATAAGTACCGGGAAATTTACTTGACAGTCCTCGACTTTGGACAGGACAAATTTTTCCGAAGATCCTATATACTTTTTATTAAGAAGCTTAGAACTTCATCGAAAAAAAGAAAGAATGTCCTAGATTAATTCAAGCACAGTCAATGAATGAAATTCTTTCAAATTTTATTGTATATTTTTTGAAAAAATTATAGAAAGGCAAATAATACTTCTTCTAAAGAGTGCTTCACGTTTTAAAAGAGTTTGGATAGAATAATTTGATTAGGAAGAGATGAATACCTGCTATACAAATCAAAGAAAAATTCTTGGACTGCGCTTGAAAGTCTTGTCCAATTTTTAGTGGTATGATTCGCAGTTGTCAATGTTAGTTTTTTAGATACGCAAAATTTTTATTACTTTATAAATTGACATAAACTTCAGAAATTATGAAATTCTTATATTTGATATTTTAGAATTCAGTAATTAATTTATTAAAAGTCTCTTCATCTAACAACTTTTCTTAGCCTTATATAAAATTGATGGCGAAACAAGGCGCAGCAATTTCTTACACGGCCCTGCATTTTCAAAGGATAAAATGTACCCAACATTTTTTGAGAAGTATCGCAAGTGCTTTGGTAGCCGTGCGGTTTAATTTATAAGGTTAGACTGCGTTATACATGTAGGTTAGGTAAAAGTTAAGGTTCGAATCCTATCAGCGTAATATTAATTTCAACAGCGGTAATATAATTTGTAATAAAAATCAATAAAATAGTATATAAAAAAAAGACAGCTTGCGAAAATAATTTTTGTTTCTTATTGCCTTTGATACTGATAGTCCATAAAAGTTTCATTGACTGGCTTTGAAGTTTTCATGCACGAGTGCTGTGCGAGCTCTATCTGACTATATATTCAGAATTTCATATTAATTCGTAAAAATATCCAATTTTTTAACTTTATTTTCTCAAATGATTCATAGACATTATACATTTTGCGTACTCAGAATTTTCACGGACTTTCTACTGAATATACTTTTGGAAAGTTCTATACTTTTTCCAGGATTATTGATCTAATTGTACAGGAACGATACTTCTAGTTTTAAGTAACTTTTGAACGTATCTGAAAGTCGAGCACTCTGTCATGTAAATTTCCCAGTACTTATTTTTTCCGTGTAGGACATTTCGATGGGGTTCCCTCGTTAACAGGTAGTCAAGAGTTTATGATGTTTTCTATTTATAAGTTCACTACTATCTCCCTTTCTATTACAATTTAATTTTCGTACATTCAATTTTCGTTTAATCAATACTTTCTAATAGCTGTTGCTTATGCATGTTTTACGTTAAAATGGTTTATTAATTTTACATATTTTGGTATTATGAATCAATAAATAGCGATGGTCACAGGACGTGACACTAGAATCATCTCTACACTCTAAAAACAGACTGTTGACTGTCAACTGATTCCTTTCCTTATTAAAGTATTTTCTATTCAAAATTGGCATGCCTAACTTTGACAAATGCAAATATTAAATCGATCATTTTCAATACTATAATAACGACCTGTCTTATATTTCCGCTTGAAGAAATTTTAAGATACAACTTTGATGAAAATAATATGTCCAGGACTGTAGGTCAGTGCTGGCGCGGTTCTGTTAGAATTCAAAAATGCTACTCTTTCGCAGTACTGTAAAAAGAGATGACTACTAGGACTTATAGTTCTAGTTAACTATTAAAAAGAAATACTTAAAAAAGTAAATGAAAAGAATGTTTTTATGTTGAAAAATCATGTTGTATTCACAAAAAAAAATTCAAACTACAAATGATCAAACTTTCTTTATGTGTCTTCTGGTCCGCCGGGCTGTCAAGATAAACGTGCTTTCTTTCCACCTTCGCGATCTGGTGCATATGAAAACCATCTAACAAGATATGCGTTGAAATCTTTTATTGTGGAATTCGAAAATTTCGTAAGCATAATTTCTGTAAAAAAACATACAAAATTAGTAATAATAAATTAGTAATTGTAGTCAATTACATGCAAAATATTTCCGTTTTTTTATTATTTCGATATTCACCTCTCAATGCAATGTACGTTTTAGTCTGGGAAAAATTCATTTTTGAAGAGTGTTTAGTTTTGCGACCAAATGCACTGTACTGAAGTTGTACACTCTTTGTCATTATGGTCCGTAGAACTGCATCTGTTGCTACGTGGAGATCTGGTACATTTTTAACGTTCACTACCACAAAAGATTTCTGTAACATACGAAACATACACACGATTATCAATATTGTCAATGACAAGTGTTGGAGTCACAGCCTCTATTTACAATTGTTCTTTTGAAAATACATTATTTGAATTTCTACGTTGTTTTCATCTGTTTCCAGAAAGTCATGATTTCTAATCTACTTCACTTTCCAAAGGCAAAATATATACTTTTTTAAATTCTGCAAAATTCCATTCAACAAATTTTTATTGAATTAGGTTATTTGAAATATTTTTGAATTTGAAAGATTAATACTACAATTTCTGGAAAAAATAATATTTGAAAATACATATAAAATAGAATTATGAAGAATCTTCTCTGGAACAAAACTCCTTAGCCATTAACAATTTTCAATGAAAAGTATGATTTTTTTCTAAAACAATAAAAAATACTGAAATTCAATTCTGCAGGCTTTGTAAAAATTCTGGAAGATTATGGAAAAGTCTAGAAAATTGTGAAATGGCACGAAACAATCCACAAATTTCGAAAACGAATGACCTTGTTGAAAAGATTCTCAAGTTTTTAGAAGATTCTGTACACGCGAAGAATATTTTGAAAAATTAAAAAAAAGGATAAAGTTCCGAATAGCTGAATTTTCCGATTTCCTTCAAACTTCGTATACTTATGTATTTTGACGCGCTGATTACGAATATGTTCTAGTACGAAAAATAAATGAATCAATTCCGTCTGTCGGGGGCTAGCCCCCGAACCCCTTATTGGGGGGTCGCCCCCCCCCCCCAAACTCCCTGGTTGTTGGCTACGCCAACGATTGGGATAACCTTACAGGTTCTATAATATAGATATTATGCAAATTTGTACGGTAATACTGGTGTCGGGAAAAGTACTTATTTGGAATCTCTTATTACTGGAGACTCTGGAGAAAACTTCGAAAATAATGAATGCATGCAAGAAACACACGCCTGTAAGTACTATGAGCACGGAGGGTGGAGACAGACTTGTCGCTTATTGCACTGAAATCTGTTAGATTTCATCAGATGTATCACTAATTTTCTCGAAAAGTATCACTCGTAGAAAAAAATGTTTCAAACAAAAAATGTGTATCTCGATGAGATCTATAACTTTTGTTTGAATGATACGAAGTTTGAAGAAAATCGGAGAATTCAGCTATTCGGAACTACACCCTTTATAACAATTGTTTTACGTCGAGGAGCCAATATGACGACTAATCAGGTACTTATTGGATATCACTCGCATTGGTCGCGATCTCTACCCTATACTGGAGCCTGAGACAGCGTACCCAGTTTAAAGACTAGTCTCCCAAGAGCCTAGTGCCAGATCGGCACTGGTGTCAGATGAGTGGCTGCCATGGAGACTTTCATCCCTGGTTTCCTAGAATGCTTCTTCTTCGAGAATATGCTTCTTGCTCTTGGCACCGGTACCCTTGGTGTGTTCAGTTTATTGCGGGTGAAGCTTGGCTCTTTTAGTGACGCTTGTAAAGACACGTCTGCCCGTCCTAAGAGGTGGTAACTTTTTGTCTGCGTACTTGCTTCCATAGTCTAGTAGAGACAACAAAGAAAAAGAAACAAAACAATAGAATAGCAAAAAAGAAAAGTAATATGAGCAGTATCCTAACAATAGATGGGATATGTTTCACATTTTCGTGACATTATCGCTATGATATTTACGTAGGTCGTGCGCGTGAAAGATTCCTCTTTCTCTGTGGCTCTTGTGGGCTTATATCCAAGCACGCTCCGATTAAACAAAGATGGAATCTCACTTCTATAGGTATCACCGGCGGATGAGATCGGTATCTCTTCATCCTCTGTGATCCTCGACAGGACATCTGGGACGTGATGGAGCGTCCCTTTGCGGTGAATAATCTCGAAGTCGTACTCGAGAAGCTCTAGGGACCACCTAGCTAGTCTCCCCGTGGGATTCCGCAAGTTGTGCAGCCATTTGAGGCTGCTATGGTCGGTTATAACCTTGAAGGAGAAGTACTCCCGAAACTTGCGGATTCCCCACACGACAGCCAGGTACTCCCTTTCGGTTACCGAGTAATTTCTCTGGGTCGCTAGCAGAGTACGACTCGCAAAGGAGATCACGCGCTCCTCCCCATCTTGCACCTGGGTCAAGACAATTCCTAGACCGGTGTTACTCGCGTCGGTCTGTAGGTGGAAGGGGTTCGCTACAATGTCTTTAAAACTTGGGAATGCGAAAAGCGGCGCGCTCGTCAAGGCTCTTTTCAACGAGTCGAGCGCTTGCTGTTGCTCCTCGCCCCAATACCACTTGACATTTGACCTAAATAATCGAGTCAACGGCTCGGCAACAACAGCAAATTACGGAATAAATCGCCGGTACCACGAAGCTAAGCCTATATAAAACGTCTTAACTGCTTAATATTCTTCGGGGCCGGGTAGGACAAAATCGGTTCCATCTTTTCAGAATTAACGCTTAAGCCCTCTCGGTTTACGACATAACCTATATACTTTACCTCGGAACGACAAAACTCGCATTTTTCCGGGTTTACCGTCAAGTTGGCTTGCGTAATCTTCTCTAGAACGGCCTCAAGCCACTTTAAATGTTCTTCAAATGTTTCGGTAACGACAATAATATCGTCTAAATAACAGAATGCGTGCGGTCTAAGTTCCGGGCCTATCACACGGTCGATTAATCATTGGAAGGTGGCCGGTGCGTTCGAGAGTCCGAAAGGCATCCGCACAAACTGAAACAATCCCCTGCCCGGTACGGTGAACGCCGTATATTCCTGACACGCTTCGTAGAGAGGAATCTGATTAAACGCTGAACTTATATCTATCGTCGAAATGTATTTTGACGCTTTCAGCTGCTTAAGGATGTCCGACATATACGGTATCGGATAGGCATCCTTCTTCGAAACCGCGTTCAACTTCCGGAAATCCGGGCAAAGGCGACAGCCGCCATTTGCCTTCTTCGCCATGACGATCGGTATTGACCATTCGCTGAAGGATTCCTTTATCACACCTTCAGCCAACATCCGATCTACTTCCGGGTACATGGCTTCTTGGACCTTTGGAGACACTACTCGGTAGCGCTGTTTAATGGGAGGGTGCCCCTGAGCGTCAATATGTCTTCTCTACCAAGGTCTTAAGACTGGGAGGTCTTTTGACATCGTCCGCTCTATGTACTTAAGCTTGGACAGTGATCTGGGTATGCTCTTCTTCTACGAATTCTTTACCCTGTCACCAAAGTTCCATATTCTCTTCGGTATTCGCGGGCTCCTCGCTATCATCTCTATAATCTGCATGCCTATACGGGAGCTCACGAGGTTTTTCCCGATTCTTATCTTCTAAATTTTCGAAATTCCTTCCAATATCTTCAAAGCCTTCAATAGCATCGACGATTCGGTCGCTAACTACCGAGTCGAACTCGTCGATGGCGGACATGTTCACGCCTTTGTATCCAGGCATGTCAATCGTTGCGAGAACTGTCGTAGTCGTCGTTACCGAGCCCGGGACTCTCGAAGTGCATCCGATACTAATCTTAATGTCTAAATCGGAATTTTCTTCGGTCACGGAAGGTCGAGAGGCAGTGCAGACCGGTCTCACTGCTTCCTCTCCCCGTTTCCCGAGCAATTAGAACAATTCTTAACCGTGTAGCCCTCCGTCTTACAGCGGTAACACGCTATTTTCCTCGGTAGGACGCAGCCGATTTGAAAGTGGCCGGGCTTCTGACATCGAAAGCAAATAACCTCTTTCTCTCTTCCAGGCTCCTTAGGGGCCTTTTCAGCGGACGTACTCGGACGCCGCTGACCTGCCCCACCTTAAAGTCTTCCCTGCCGTCTTTAAAATTCCCTTTTCCTTCGGATTCCTTGCCCTTGTTGAACTTCTCCTTCACGAATCTCGGTTGGTGGCCATTGTCCCTAGTTTTACTTTCATTTTCATCTTTCCGGTCTACGGTATTTCAGTTTCCGAGACTTGGTTCCCCAGAACTCCTCGGATGTGTTTTTGTCTTGGTAACTGCCGAAACCGGCGTTCGTTTGTGCACCGCTGATGCGGTTTCCGACCGATACGCAAATTCAGGAATGAAGTAGCTCTCCGGAGGTGGTGGGGGTCGGTATTCCTTAGCTGCTGCCCACGTCATTTCCCACCTTCTACCTTTTTGGGCCAATCCGTCAAAATCTCGGAAATCTGTCCTCTGCATTACCTTCCGAAATTCCGGCCTCAATCCCCGATAGGCCCAATCCAATTGCTCGGACAGTGGTACTTCATTCTTCAGCATCGCGATCAGTCCTTCCAATTGGGTTAAGTAATCGTCCACCTTCTCTTTTGAGCCTTGTGATCGACTGGCTATTTGTTCCCGAACGCGTGACGCGAAGTCGCTGTCTCCAAATCTTCGCCTGAAGTCGGCCCGGAACTCCGACCACCTTCGCCAACTGTTTTTCCTTATCCGGAACCACTGCAGGGCTACGTCCTGCAGTAACAGCGGTAGGACTCGCAACAAGTCGTCGTCATTTATTGGTGTAAACTCCCGGCATTCTTCCAGTCGGATTAGGAAATCCTCGGCACTGATTCCCGATTTGCCGCTGAAAGAGATTTTCCAGTTGTACACCAATCTACTGAGGTCCTGAATTTCTCGTCGCGTTTCCATCCGGGAGCTGGTGAGCCCTAATCCCCGATCTTTCGGATAGCTGACCCTGTGGCCACGTTCCGGCAACCTCGTATCCTCGTGGTAAAAGTCGTCTTTTCTTGTTTCTCTCATGTCCGGAAGTCGGTCCTGCTGGCCCAGGTCCTCGTGTGTTCTCCGTTCATGATCTCCATCCAAGTTTAAGGACCTGAAATCCGCCTCATACCGAGAAAAACGGTTCAGTCGCCCTTCCGAATCATAACCAGCCCTGCTTGGCCCATGCGTCGGCTCGTCCGGTATTCCTATCTGGGTGATTGTTTCCAGGTTAGTGTCCAGATTAAGGTGCAGGTCCAAACGTTCGTCTCGAATGGGTCCACCGCGGCTACCCAGCGCCTCAGGTCTGCTGTGGGCGCGGCCGCACCGTTCGGACCGTCTCGTCAAGTTATTCTTGACGTAGTGACGCCATGAGCCAATTCCGAGACCGTCACATAACCTTCTGCGCCCCTACTCATAGTACCCGCCATTGTCGTGATCGGAAAACTAGATAGGTACTCTCTGGCCGTAACCGTAACAGGAGCTCGGACTGATACTGGGACCTTCGTGTGTTCATCTACATCCCTATGAGCCTCCAGGCCCCTCAAATCGTCTCTACTGCCCTATGTGGCGTTGGAGGCGAGGTCTGATATGGAAGACCTGTCCGAAAATCCTCTGTAAAGTAGCAGCAACCTTTTGAGCCGTTTACATTTTTCCGCTCTGGTACCGCCCACGGAGAGTTCATGCCGCGTCAACGCGTCCATCAGCTCGGTATCTGAAAGTCCGAAGATCCATTCTACAATTTGGTCTGCGGTCTCTAGCGCACTTACTTCTTCCGGAAGAGACATTTTTGCGCGCGCGAACAAAATCCTAGGTCTCAGAACAAAACTTCAGGCACGCAGACGTTTTCACGATTCCTCCAATACTAAAATCCAGCTAAAACGGGACTACTACTCCCGCAAATCTAAACTAAGTAGTTTTAATTCCCGAGTAATGTCCTTATTTGCCAATTTTCCTATAAGCGCAGCACTGCGCGTTATTCCGTGTCTTGTAGTTCGACTTTCCACCTTGCTCGAATAATTTCGGAAAGTGAACTCTGCCTCGTGATTTTCTAAGACCCAAAAAAGGGTGTCTCTCTTTTTTTTTTTTTTTTTTGGTGAGGAGGAAAAATGGCGAAATGTTTTAGAGACGTTGTACAGGACTCTCCTTGGACGGGTCTATGCATACCTGTTAAAACCAAAAAACCCCCTATCACGAACCAATACACCGCCCGTGGATCCGCCTTTCGGCTTTAAACTTCGCGGGCAGTTGGTTCCAGCTTAAAGTCGCGTACGACTCTTCCGTCGTCCGCTCGCCCGGGACTCCCATCCACGGGCACATGCCCGTTAGGCAGGCCGGCTCACCGCGCCAGCCAGGAAAGGAATAAGAAGATTCCTCCCCCGGTCGACGCGAACAGCCAAGTCCGCCCAAGACGCAGGACCGCAGGTGTAGGCCCCGATGCGATTTCTACTGGCCCCCATTATTGCCGCGCTCTGCACGCTCATCGAGCTCCCTCGTCTTCATCACCAAGGTGACGAATGGCTCGATAAACATCCAAATCTGTTCAGACTGGAGCATGAGAGAGACCATCGTGTCAGGAGTGAGCTCGGCACCCACTGCCTGACCGAGGGCCTCCCTTGCCGCGCCCCACTTTGCGCAGACGAAGAGTGCGTGCTGTGCATTATCCACAAGGGAACCGCAGTAGCGGCACGACTCATCGTCTCTTTTCTTGAAGCGCTTCAGGTCCGCATTAAAGCAACCATGGCCTGAAAGCGCTTTCGCCAGGTAAAAGCCGATTTGACCGTGCTTTCTATCCAGCCAGGTGGCGAGCTCCGGGATCAGACGGTGTGTCCATCTCCCGGATTGGTCACCATGCCATCTCGTCTGCATTTCTCGACGAGTCTGCGCCTTCCATCCTTGCGGATGGCCTCCCTCGCGCGAGCGATTTCCTGCAGGTCGGCGCAGGTAAGCTCCTTGCGAAGCTGAAAGGTCTCCTGCCTTTCCTCCGCCAATAAATCTATTGGCGGGACGCTCGCCAGGACCAGCACAGCACTCGTCGACACAGTTCGGTATGCTGAGACAATTCTCATCACCACACCTCTCTGTGCCGAGAACAGCTTTTTCAGGATAGCATGGTTGTTAAGGGCACTTGTCCAGATCGGAGCTGCATAAAGCAGCTTCGAATTTACCACGCTCGCCACCAGCCTTCTCTTAGCTTCCCTAGGACCACCAATTTTGGGCATGAGCCAAGTCAGGGCGGCCCTACACTGGATGGCTTTGGCAGTAGCGATCTGCAGGTGTTCGCCGAAGCTAAGCCTTCGATCCAGCTGCACACCCAGGTACTTAATGCTCTTTTTCCACTTGATTTCATGTTCCCCGAGAACGATCCTCGGGTATTTGAAGGATCTCCTGTCTGTGACCAGCAAAGCCTCCGTCTTCTCAGGGGCCATTTTCAGGCATCTGCTATCCAACCAAAGCTTTGCCCGCCAGAGACTATCATTGATCCTCAGCTCTAGGATTTTGTTGTCGTCAGCGGCGCACACGACAATTGCGTCATCCGCGAAAACGATGATGCTCGTTCCAGCAGGCAGGTCCATGCGCAGGAAATCGGCGTACATGACGTTCCAGACGAGTGGACCTACCGGGACCCGTGAGGGGCGCCACATGTCATCTCTTCCTTGAGAGACCATTTGTCACCCTCGTATATCACCCACCTGTCGCTCAGATAGTCATCTATCATTCGTAACAGGTAGTCTGGAACCTTTTTCCGCACCATCGCCTCGATGCAGATGTTCCATTTCGCGGTATTGAACGCATTGCGTATGTCAATGCTGATCAACGCGCAGAATCCCTTACGCTTACCAATTCCTCTTCTTGCTTTAGTGGCGATGTCCACCACTGCCTGGATGGCGTCAACTGTGGACCTGCATTTCCGAAAGTCGAACTGGTTTTCCGAGAGACCATTCTCGCGGACCATGTGACCCTGTAGTCTTTGTAGGATCATTTCCTCCAGAAGTTTCCCTATCGTATCCAATAAACATATTGGCCTATACGATGAGGCATCCCCTAGAGGTTTGTTTCCTTTCCTCAGCAGGACCAACCTCTGCTTCTTCCAGTCTGCGAAGAACCTCCCCTCCCGAAGACAGGAGTTGAAGACTTCTAGGAGGATCTCCGGGTATACCCCGATCACCTCTTTGAGGATCTCGTTCGGCAACCCGTCGATCCCCTGCGCTGTGTTTGCCTTGAGCCTTCCACCCGCTCTCTTTAGTTCTTCGAGAGTGAAGAGTTCTTCGCCCCGGACCAAGCAGGAACTTCGGTCCTGTCTTTGGAACGGCTCTACATGCGGGAACAAGCTTTTATTTATGCCTTGCCTCAGAGCTGATTTTGCTTTTTTCCATGCCTCGCGCAGCAGAGGATCACCTTTTGAGCGGGAACTGGTCGTTCCACCAGTACATCGAGTCCCCGGTACGCCTGTGCCCGCGGCGAGGCATGGAGTGGTCGCATGCTGCGACCACTTTCCGCCTCGCCGCCCGCACAGTGTCCTCCAACGACCCAGCAGACCTTGCCCAACCAAGCTCATCTATGAGCCTGGTTTCTTCAAGATGTTCGCGAAGCTTGTCTTTGCTGAGTCGTTTTGTGTTCCCAGAGGGGCTCCTTACCTTGCCGCCCCTTCCCGTATTCACTGGGTGACTCCGTTCCTGGATGCTAAACTCAATTCATAAGAAATTCATTTAACACGAGCGTAAAATTTCCTTATAAATTCCTTATGAATTCGAACTTCCAAAATGTCAAAATTATTTCCCAAGATTTTGGATTCCGAATCAGTAATATCGAATTCAATATCAAAATGCTTACTTAATTTCGAACTCCAAAAATCTAATTTCAAAATTTTCTCCCAACCAATATCTTTGACCAGAATAACCGGAAAAATTTCAAATAAGTCTTAATATTATTCCCGATTTTAAATCTGAAAAAAAATCTTCCTGGCCGATGATGATAATGGTCAGTGACTCTCGACCTTGCTTCGAGACTCGGAAGTTCACTTCCGGAAAGAGAAAAAAAAATTATTCTTCTCTTGCGCAAAAATTGCCAATAAAATTTTGCAAATTTCCTATTTGACACTTTCTAACCTGTATTCTAATAGGAGGCAGATTTTATGTACAACATCCAATTATTACCGCTGGTTAGGTCTAAGCAAGAGTTCGTGGTCTGCGGGTACTTGACAGGTTATCTAAATTGCAAAAAAAAATTCTTGACGTCTTCAAGTCAGCGAATTTTACCCATAAGCGGTCAAATACTGCACTTCCGAGTTCCAGCTACTCTCAAGTTTCAGGTACCAGCTCAATTAAACCTTCATGCCCCTACTCTCGAAATCCCCAAAAAGGAAGAAAAATCCCCCCCCCCTCTCTCTCTCTCTCTCTCACGCACGCACGCACGCACGCACCGGCTCCGTCTGTTTCGGAAACTTGAAAGAAACACTTCAAATCTTTCAAATTTCTCAAAAGATATTTTCGAGAGAAATTCTGAAGTCGTGTTTTCCCATAATCACACTTCCTATACTAATTTGTACGGTTGGGCAGCGATATCTTCTGACCGGAGTATTTTCTTCTTCTTCTAGAAATTCTTCTCGGAAAGTTAGAATGTTAACATGCTTCATGGTTAATATTTTCTCGTTTGGTGTCCCCGGCATGTTGATGGGATCAGACAGAGTTAGTTTTCCGGTAAAGTAGTTTTATCTTCTGTAGCATCATCCTCACAGTCGACAACATCAAGGACTCTAACATTGTTTCGTGTAAGCCCCTGACCCCTGGTGTGTTTTCTCCAACTTTCTCTTTTTCCCTCTTTATTCTGGGCCTTTGTATATCTCCGATGCTGATTGAGTCTGTCTGTTGAAAATCTAGCCTGGGATTGTTGATTAACTGGGCCAATATTCCTCCAATTATCTCTAAAGTGTGGATCGTCAATTCTGTGCCCTAGCGAACTGGCTGAACGCTACAGCGTAAAGCTACCGTAAAGCTATCGTAAAGCTATCGTAATATAGCATTATAACTCATGAATGAGGCAAAATAAACATTCAAAATGTCACGTTAAAAATAACGTTAACTGGTAATTGAAATATGCAATAATTTTATTTATTTACGCTAAGTTAAAAAAACATAATACCTGTCATTGAAGGCAATGCAGTGGTACACCTTTTGTGGAACGTCTCCGTTTAAGTTGACCACTGGTTGGAGTGAGACACAACTATACTTTCATCTCACTCGAACAAATAGTCAATCCTGACGGTGAAGCATGGAAAGTGATGAACCACTGCACTGCCTTCAATGACAGGTATTATGTTTGTTTAATTTTTAGCGTAAATAAATAAAATTATTGTACATTTCAATTACCAGTTAACGTTATTTTCAACGTAGAATAAGGATAAAAACATTTTGAATGTTTAATTTGCCTCATTCATGAGTTATAATGCTACTTTACGATAGCTTTGCGATAGCTTTACGCTACAGTGTAAAGCTACCGTTCAGCTAGTTCGCTAGGGTGGACATTTAATGGCCCAGTATTATCAAATCTTTCTAGTAACTTCAGCAGGTCTTCTAATGTGGATGTGGGTCTACTAGTATTGTAGATCTTATCTCCTCATTAGTATCTGGCGTGCTTTGAAATGATTCCTTTAACTGCAGGAGCGGGGGTAAAACCTCTAGCTTCCCTAAACATTTTTATTGTATAGTCCGTCATTGATCCATCACGCCCAGCACGTAACTTCCAAATTCTAACTTCGTTTTGACGGAAGGTTGTGTCTCTTCGCCCCAATATCTTCGCTTAAATTTTTGCACAAATTGATGAAAATCATCATTTTCTTCTTTGACCAAATCCCACCAGTCTCTCGGTGTGCCCTGTAGACAACTGCTTATAATGAAGGCTGCTTGCTTTTATTTCACCGAAAGTGTTGTAAAACTCCAGATACCGCAGACTGTTGTAGCGATGGGTGGTGGAACACTGGCTGGAGATACTGCTGAGAGTTGTGTGCGCTCCGTTATAGACACGCGGTTTCGGGTTTACAGTGGGCAGGCTTGCGCTGCGAGCCTAGCGGAGACTATCGGTACCACTATCCCTGCGTTCCTACTGCACCGCGTGTACTATGTCTTTAGTATGTCGTGGGCACCGTCAGCTGATGTGAATTGTGATCGTTTCAAACTTAATTAAGTTAAAGTGGTGTAAAACTTTAAAAAAATGAATAATTAAATTGCACATTCCAGTCAGACTACACAAGATACGAAGAAAAGTTACTCCCTCAATCTGAATAAAAAAAATTCACTTCAAAACAGTGCGAATGCACTGATTAGCCAGTTACAAGACTTCAGTGTATATTCAGTGTATATGTGTATGTATGGCTAATTAGTGTATATGCCTTATTTTGCAGTGAATTTTACTAATTTAGATTTAGCGAGTATGAAGCGAAAACGAATGCTCGAAAAAGATCTACAAATTCAAATTAAAACATTTTCTTAAGAATTGTACATTTTTCATTTTAATTAAAAATAAACTGTTGAAAATAAAAAATTCTATTTCTTAACCAAAATATGCGATACAAAAAAAACGTCACAATGAAAAATTATTGTTTGCTTGAATAAAGTCCACAAATTTTCTATTCACATATTTTTTTGAATAATATATATGTTTCCTTTCAAGTCAGAAAATAACATTGAAAATAAAAAATTTTATTTTTGGGCTAAACCATGCGATGAGATATGAAAACACTGCTAAAATACTAAATAATTAAATAAATAAAATAATAAATAAAATAAATACTGAATAATTTTATAATTTCAAATACAAAATGCAAATTTTGCCACAACATAATGGATATTTATGGCTAATGTACCTTGCGTCCTCTTTGGTGGTACTGAACCGCAGGTTTCTGTAAAAATTGTATTATGGACCTGAACTCTTTGTACTAGCTAGTGCATAAATAAAAAGTACTTTTGTAGCTGAGGTGAGATTGATCGCCAGACAATCGCCCATGTGTTTAGGAAACAACTTTAGTGTCTCATTATACTAAACGACAACTTTTGTACTCATCTAATTTCTTAACAAAGTAAAATTATCCACTTTGAAGAACGGGAAAATAAGCTTTGATTGGGAAACCCTAAATTGCTCTAGAAATCTACAAATTTTCAAAATACGTGGGGTTTCTCCAAACGTTAACTACTCTTATTAAAATCAGAATGAATTTTGTAACTAAACATTTTTCACACAAAATTGGCGAATTAGATCTTTGGCTCATAATACAATTATACATATATGTATATAATTATGCATCATTTTCATTCATTAAAGCTAAATAACAATACAAAGAGTCGTTCGGGAACTAAGCAGAGTATTCCTACAAGTATAATAAAGGAGTTCATTTATATTACTTTTTACATTCTCATCACATATGAGGAGATATTGGTTTTTAGTTATTTCAACTACTCACTTAGTCGAAGTTATTTTAAATATTTTGATGTTAACTTACTCTGGCAGAAATCTTCATAGTAATTTTAACTACTGAAAACTTGTTTACTTTAAGTAAGACAGTATGTTTGATATTTATTATATTAATCAAGTTTTTAGTAGCTTCTACTATAAATAATTACAATTAGTTAGGACATTTCAGCTAAAATTACTGTAGGGATTTCTTCCAATGTAATTATTTTAACTCAGTATTCATTTGAAATCATCTGATCAAAATTATTTCTAAATATTTAACAATTATCCTTGTAATACACTGAGAAAAAAATGCTATTGAATCTATAGCATTTCTATCAAAAGCATGTATATTATTGATTTAAAAAAAATTCCAATGATATGTCAATGATATACATGCTTTTAGCAGAAATGCTATAAATTCAATAACATTTTTTTCTCAGTGTATTTTTCGATTAAACCAAAATTTTAAAAGTTACAGTAAGTTTTTTTTGGTGGAGAGGAAAAATGGCAAAATCTTTTATAGACGTTGTACAGGACTCTCCTAGGGCGGGTCTAGGCATGCCTGTTAAAACCAAAAAACCCCCTCTCTCGAACCAATACACCGCCCGCAGGACCGCCTTTCGGCTTAAAACTTCACGGGTGGTTGGTTCCAGCTTAAAGTCGCGTACGACTCTTCCGTCATGCGTTCGGCCGGGACCCCCATCCGCGGCCACACGCCCGTTAGGCAGACCGACTAGCCGCGCCAGTCAGGGAAGGAAAAAGCGATTCTTACCCCGGTCGACGCCGACAGCCAAGTCCGCCCACGACGCAGGACTGCGGGTGCAGGCCCCGATGCGATTTCTACTGGCCCCCGTTGTTGCAGCGCTCTGCACGCCCATCGAGCTCCCTCGTCTTCATCACCACGGTTACGAATGACTCGAGAAGTATCCATTTTTGTTCAGACTCGAGCATGAGAGAGACCATCGTGTCAGGAGTGAGTTGTGCGCACACTTCCCGACCGACAGCCTCTCTTGCCACGCCCCACCTGTCACAGAAAAAGAGTATGTGTTCTGCATTGTCCACAAGGGATCCGCAATAGCTACGCGACTCGCCGTCTCTTTTCTTGAAGCGCTCCAGGTACGCATTAAAGCAGCCACGGCCTGAAAGCGCTTGCGCCAGGTAAAAGCCGACTTGACCGTGCTTTCTATCCAGCCAGGTGGCGAGCTCCGGGATCAGACGGTGTGTCCATCTTCCGGATTGGTCACCATGCCATCTGATCTGCCATTTCTCGACGAGTCTGTGCCTTCCACCCTTGCGAATGGCCTCGGTCACTGATTTTTATTTATGAAGGAATTGCATGCAGAAGTTGTTGCTATCTTATCCAACACGAATTGCAGGTAGAAAGGTTCGCGAAAAAATGGACGTAGATTTTGAAAAATACTTATTGGGCAAAATAAACTACTCCAGACTTTCGGACTATTTTCTGGCTCTTGAAATACCCGAAAATCATTCATGAAAGAACAACCCCTATCACCGTCAAGCAATCCTTAATTTTGAAAAATACTTTTTGGACAAAAAAACTACTTTAGAATATGGGGCTATTTTCGGGCTCATCAAAAATGTCTACATCGATTTTTGGGCTGCAAACCTTAACATTGTCATTAACTAAGCATGGCCATGTATAGACGACTTTGAATAAAAAACATCTTTTTGGGAACTTTATAGTCTAGGAATACTCCCTGATTTTCGGGCTCTTCAAAAATGTTAAAGCCATGTCTACATGGCCATGCAGGGGTGCGTTTTGATGTTGAGGGTTGGAACCAAAAAATCAATATAGACATTTTTGAAGATCCCAAAAATCAGAGAGTATTCCTAGACCACAAAGTTCCCAAAAAGATGTTTTTTACCCAAAGTCGTCTCTACATGGCCATGCAGGGGTGCATTTTAATGTCAAGGTTCACAGCCCAAAAATCGATGTAGATATTTTTGATGAGCCCGAAAATAGCCCCATATTCTAAAGTAGTTTTTTTGTCCAAAAAGTATTTTTCAAAATTAAGGATTGCTTGTCAGTGATAGGGGTTGTTTTTTCGAAATTGATTTTTGGGTATTTCAAGAGCCCGAAAATAGCCTGAAATTCGGGTATAGTCAGTTTTTTAAACTTGAAGGTTTTAATGTACTGTAGGTGCTAGCTGGTCGGGCACTCTGCACTTCCACCTAAAATTTGGTTTTTTGAGAAAAATACAAGATCCCAAAAATCGGCATTACTGCCCAAAATTAGCCCATAATTAGCCCAAAAATGTGGCATAAAGTAAATAGTGATATTCCGTTATTGAGATGCCAGCTGATCGAACCTGAATTGTAACGTAGACTACCTACTTTTAATGATTTCGTAGGCATTTGTGCTCGAAAAGTTTTTCTTTTGAAATCCTTTTAATTTCCTTCCACACCCAGAATACTCCAACTGAACTTCTTTTGATAGGAGCCCTTTAAGGAGATGGTTTAATGCTTTGTGAAAACGATTGTACGGCGCAATAATCATCGTCACATATTGTTTCTGTAAAAATTCAAAATTTAATTCATACATTCACAGCAACATGTTTTAAATAGCCAACATAAATCACTAACGAAAATTTCTTTCATTTCATTGTTGGGTTCTCCTAGACTCTTGTCGAATTCGCTGAAAGCATTATCACTTAAGAAAGGAAGTGTCACGTTCATTTTGATTGTGATGGATTCCAGATCTTCAACATTGGATCCAGTGGCTTATATCATGCTTATTATTTTGCAGCATTTGTTATTAATGTCGTACTGTACGCTCCTTTTCGCATTTCGGATTTCGGTTGTGACTTGACTTGTGAAGTATTTTAGTCGTTGATCATATTGCAAAGCTACCGATGTAAACGTAGTTAATTTCGATTTTTATTGATGTACAATAAAATTTATTAATAACTTCAATTTTACCAAATAGAACTTCTCTATGATTCCTTCCTTCAAAAATAGATTTTACGGAAGTTTATTTATGGTATAGTACAGTCATTTATAAATTGTATTAAATATGCTTAACAATCATGCAACTCACAAAAAGCGTTCATAAAACTCTTCAAATCGCCCACGGTAACCACCTTTGTGTCGTCGTCTTCGTGAGAAATGGAATTAAATATCAGTGAAACATCTGGATAATACAAAATTATTTTTACAGAGCATAAAAAAAACTTGTATCGGAGAAAAAGAGTTTAGTATAATAATTACTATTTTTAAATTAGTAAAATACTCATATATAATATAAACAACTTCCAGTGTACACACTCGCATTTCAGTGTAAACACTGGAAGTTCTCACTCGGATTTCAGTGTTTGCACTCGAATTCGAGTGTGAACACTCGATTTCTTGTGTTTTTTTGATTCGAGAACCAAATATATATTAAAAGATTATTTCTTTTGGCATACTGTCTTCGCCTTTTTTCTCTGCAGTGATGTTGCTATTTTTTTTGCTACTCTTTTTATGCATTGCGGTGTTTCGTCTAGAATTAAACATTCATTCGAGCTCTCGACCACGCTTCTCTTTTTAGAAGGAGGAATTTTAGAAAAAAATAGGAAAGATTTTCCTATGCAAATAAAATATATATTTATGTAATCAAACATCAATCATTAAAAAAATCTCATAGATAAAGTTATTTACCCGCAACTCTAGGTTTTTTCTTGGGAAAAATGTTTTCTTGAGACTCGTTGCTTTTTTCTGCGAACTACTAGAAACTGGAGTTTCCTGACCATGATCTAATTCAAAAAACATTGTATATAATTAAACTCTTAATTATACTTGCTTGCTTCGCAAATGGAAAAATTGAAGACTTATACTTTTTCCATTTGTCTCTTACATTGAGCATTACCAGGAAATTTACGCCTGGAAATTACTGCAGCTTCATCTAATGCGCTTGTAACATCGACCTCAAGAGGTGCAGTTTCGCATTGTTTTATCGGCGGAACAGATGCTCTCGTTTCTTCGTCGAAAGGGGTATCAATATTTTTTTCAGACAAACGCTCGATTCAAGCGCTGCATTCCTTGGTTGTAACTGTCTGAAATGTTGAAAATTTTTTATTGAGTGCGACTGTTGAGTACATTTTTTGCAATATACTTACGACATTCTGACAAAATTTCGACAGCGAAGGATTTCCAATGTTTCTCGGGCAGTTTCGATTCTTCCACTCACTGTCCCATTAAGTGGTAATCTTCCTCTGGCAGATACGAGCATTTCCACTCCTTCCGAGTTTTCGTAATCCAAGATTCTGGCACCAGTTCCACGTCCTGCAAACCTCGATTTTTCGATTTCAGGAATCGGACAACGGCGTATTCAGTTGATACCGCTACGTAAATCGTAATTTTCTTTTCTTCCATTGTAGATTATCTGATGATTATGCATATACGATTTTAATATTGTATATAATATTTTATAAATTATATACAATATATTATGTTATATATAATATATACAATATTATTGTATTATATTATAATATAATTATACTACTTTAATATATATTCTTATATATATAATTGCATACAATTATAATATATTATATCATAAAATTAGAGATTTTGAAATCTGTCTGTGGAAAAAATGACGCTTTCGACTGTACCGGGATACGAGCCCGAGTGGCCATTCGCTGACCTCGTAAAAAATTAATATGAGGAACATAAAAAACATTTAAATTGTTACAATTATGATTCTGCGGTACATTTTGAGTTTAAAGGTTTCAAAGTTGATACGATAATTTTATTTTTTATCGTTAAAAACTAAAAGAACATAATACCTATCATTGAAGGCAGTGCAGTGGTTAACCATTCACAGAACTGTGACGATCGGTTAAATGTTGGTCCGATGTAGGAGATCGACTGTTGATTACCAACGTTGGTACAATGTTGAGAAACAATGGGCCAACCTTATTCCGACTGTGGAAAAAGTAATTTATCGACAGTGGATGTACAAGGTCTATCCAGTGTCTATTCAGCCCCGGTAGTCGACTGTAAAATACCAGCGTTTGTACAACGTTGGGTGTACAACAGGCCCAACCTTCTTCCGACTGTGGAAAAAGTAATTGTCCGACAGTGGATTTACAAGGTCTATCCAGTGTCTATTCAGCCCCGGTAGTCGACTGTAAAATACCAGCGTTTGTACAACGTTGGGTGTACAACAGGCCCAACCTTCTTCCGACTGTGGAAAAAGTAATTTTCCGACAGTAAATGTACAAAGTCCACCCAGTGTCTAATCGACTCTGATAATTAACACTGTAAAATACCAATGTTTGTACAAAGTTGATTCGACACTGGTACACTCTAAAAAAGGTTAGCATATGGAACGATAATCGTTCAACTGCTAAAGGATTACCTCTCATGCCAATTTTTAATACAAAATCCTTTAACAGTGAAAGGAATCATTTGAGAGTCAATATTCTGTTTTTAGAGTCTACACTAAGAAAAACGGATCATAAAACCTGGATGTTAAAAGTAAGGATAGTATTCGGTAACAAAATATGTTAAAGCGTATGATCTATAATCTTTATTTAATATATGAAGATATTACTAAACATAATCTCCAGATGTTACATTCTTATAATCTTCAGAAAATAATTCGTAACATCTGAAGATAATAAACCTACACTGAGAAACTTTTCGTTAGAGTAAATGATAAGATTGAATGAAGGTTTAGTACAATAGTGTTTTAAAATGAGGAAACCCGAGGTTTTATTACATTTATTCATATTATGGCATCGAAATTCAATATAGTCATAACGGTCTTTAAAACGTGTAGAAGAAAAATTAGTATTTTAAATACCAAATATTATGAATCTCATATCGTGACATGTTTCCGTACATGTTCAATGTTTTATTGACCCACAATAATAATTTTGTAATAGTTAATTTGGCATGGGGTCAGTTTTGATACGGATTTATTTTTTTAAGCGATAGAACACATAAAAAATACAAAAGACAAACGTTTCGGCCACAAATGGGGGCCCTCTTCAGTGCCAATTAGCTTAATAGTAACCTTTAAATATTTATTAACTAAGACATGCGACTTAATAATTATTGTATTTTTTGTTTTTTTCCTTTTTTTCCTTTGCTTATTGATATTAGAAAAAGATAGAGTAAACATGCGGAAAGACTTATGGGTAAGCGAGTTCCTAGGTGTGAAGGAACCAGACCGTTCCAAAAACTGTTCCAACGAGTAATCCTCTCCCACAGGAACCGTGAAAAATGCGACCGCGGAACGCACTCTCTCAAGGGCACATATATAAACACAATTATTTCACCAAAGAAAGAAACAACACGATGGAGAATATAACGTGGATCCTTGGTAAAGCACGCACAGCAAACCACACACATTCACGAGCACCAGAAGTAAAAGACACTGAAGTTAAAACAATAAGAACGATGTAATTGGTACGGAAAAATTTTTATTTTGTATTTTCTCCGAAGCCGCAGAGATGACAGACGAAAGTAAGTCCACCACTCTGCCACATGGCTAAAAGAAAACTGATTTGGGAAGAAGTCGTATTTAGGAAGACTAGTGTTCAGAGTTTGACGTGTATAGAAAGCATTCTCCAGATAGGTCAGGTTCCAACACCAAGGGTTATACACAGTAAAACCTTATTTTAATGTCCCCGGCATTTGAGATTATTATGTGCTCAAGCGTCCGACAAAAGCAAAGACCCACCACATGTTCGAAAAACTCTGTAAGGAAAGGCACTCACTACGGTCCCGACGTCGTAAAAATTGTACACATTTCTGTGGATATAGAAAGTAAAATTCAACTAAAGTGGAAATTCACGAAAAATTAACTTCCTGGTTTTTCGAAACCTCTGATTCTTAATAACTGGAACCCGGAAAAATACAATATTAAGTTTATAAGTATGATGTCCGAGTTTTTCAAATTATAAGACTGTTGTAAAGTGGCAAAATATTACGAGAGTTATTCGAACTCTGACTTAAATAGAGTGGCCAATTAATACAGTAGCACTACGGATTCTAAGACTGATAAAAAATGGCCAAGTAATGCGCGAGCACTTCGGACTCTGGTTTAAAATTATGTGGCCAAGTAATTCGCGAGTTCAATGGACGTCAGGACTGATATAAATGCACAAAAAGCCGCGTAATACGCGACATAAAACGTAGTCTGACCTAAATAAGGAGGCAATGTACTGCGCGAATTCTTAGGAGTACAGAATTTTTATATAAAGTGGCCAAGTAATGCGCGAGCTCTTCGGACTCAGATTTTCAGTAAGGTGGCCAAGTAATGCGCGAGTTCAATGGACGTCAGGACTGATATAAATGCAAAAATAGCTGCGTAATACGCGAGATCAAACAAAGTCTGACCCAAATAAGGTGGCAAAGTAATGCGCGAATTCTTAGTACAGGATTTTTATATAAAGTGGCCAAGTAATGCGCGAGCTCTTCGGACTCTGGCTTAAAATTATGTGGCCAAGTAATTCGCGAGTTCAATGGACGTCAGGACTGATATAAATGCACAAAAAGCCGCGTAATACGCGAGATCAAACAAAGTCTGACCTAAATAAGGTGGCAAAGTAATGCGCGAGCTCTTCGGACTCAGATTTTCAGTAAGGTGGCCAAGTAATGCGCGAGTTCAATGGACGTCAGGACTGATATAAATGCACAAAAAGCCGCGTAATACGCGAGATCAAACGAAATCTGACCTAAATAAGGTGGCAAAGTAATGCGCGAATTCTAAGTACAGAATTTTTATATAAAGTGGCCAAGTAATGCGCGAGCTCTTCGGACTCTGGCTTAAAATTATGTGGCCAAGTAATGCGCGAGTTCAATGGACGTCAGGACTGATATAAATGCACAAAAAGCAGCGTAATACGCGAGATCAAACAAAGTCTGACCTAAATAAGGTGGCAAAGTAATGCGCGAATTCTTAGTACAGAAGTTTTATATAAAGTGGCCAAGTAATGCGCGAGCTCTTCGGACTCTGGCTTAAAATTATGTGGCCAAGTAATTCGCGAGTTCAATGGACGTCAGGACTGATATAAATGCACAAAAAGCCGCGTAATACGCGAGATCAAACAAAGTCTGACCTAAATAAGGTGGCAAAGTAATGCGCGAGATCTTCGGAATCAGATTTTCAGTAATGTGGCCAAGTAATGCGCGAGTTCAATGGACGTCAGGACTGATATAAATGCAAAAATAGCTGCGTAATACGCGAGATCAAACGAAGTCTGACCTAAATAAGGAGGCAAAGTAATGCGCGAATTCTTAGGAGTACAGAATTTTTATATAAAGTGGCCAAGTAATGCGCGAGTTCAATGGACGTCAGGACTGATATAAATGCACAAAAATCCGCGTAATACGCGAGATCAAACAAAGTCTGACCTAAATAAGGTCTCTCTCCATACTTTTAAAAAACGAATTCTTTTCAATACTTCCACTAAAATCGTTGTATTTCAAGCCCGTTTCGGGAAATGAAAATTGCGTATTTCAGTCGAACGTAGAAATAGTAGATTGTTCAACAAGAGTTGAAAGGTGAAGATTTCGCGCGAGGGGAGCAATCACACAAGTCTGAAATCACCTTTCAACTCGTGTCGAACACTGTACTTTTTCCAATTACTCCACTGAAAAGCGTTGTGTTTTCAAACCCGTTGAGGGAAAAGAAGATATATAATTTTCGATTTGTCAAGCAAGCGACTGACAGTTGCGTTGAATTTGTTCAAACAACTGACAGTTACATTTGAATTTTTAGGGATAGTAACAAACCTTGTTTACTTTTCAGGCCGTTGCTATAACTTTTCAGTCCATTGCTACGACTTTTCAGACCTTTGATATGACTTTTCAGACTAGCCCCTCCTCATTTTCTCGCAACTTTTATAAGTTTTCTACATCCGCTTGAAATTCGCAACTTTCATTCCTCAAAACGGTCTTGAAATACAACTTAAATTATTATAGGAACATTATTATAGGAAAATCTTTATAGAAATAATTGATAATAAAATATTGAAATAATTAACACTGATAGTGATTAAAATATAAATGCCTAATTTATTTCAATTTAAAACGAAAGAAATGACCCGTGTGGTAACATATCAAAATGCTTGAAAGCACTAAAACAAGCAAGCATCTTTTCATTGTAGGTAAGTAATAACAATTAATTATCCAAGTTTTTCAGAATTTCTAATGTATACAATTTTTTTTCTTAAAAATTATTATTATTATTATTATTATTATTATTATTATTATTATTATTGTAACTCCGTATTGCAAAAAACAATATTTTACTCAAGCCAGCCGCACGTACTTTGGTATACCATACTGGTTGTTTTGTACTTTTGTACAGGTGAGAGGTTGCATAATTTGTTTCCAATTTTCATATTGCATTTTTCATTCTGTAATTGTGACAATAAAATTGTATATATATTTCATTGTTAGTACAATATCTCTTGTTGAATGAAAATAATTTATATGCGGTTTTAAAGAAAATACTACAGGCCTTCATTTGTTGTTGTAGATGAATCGATATATATTTATATATATTTGTACATTTTTATAAACTTACTTACTTATATTACGGGTTGGCTGGTCTCCTCTTGTTGGCTTTGGCATTGTTGCACTTGGCTCGCATGGTTATTTTGAATAGTTTTTTCATATCCGGCGAATCTCCGAATATTGAGTATGTCATTCCTTTGAACAGAAAAATATTAATATTTACGAATGTACATGCGTAAGAGAGAATTTTTATAATTTAGTGACAAAAAAGATAATAGAAATAAAGACGACTGAATAAGACTTACTTTCCATCGCTGCTACACGAATATGATCCAATGGTAATGATGCTGGTTTTTCATTGCTTTTCTGAGTATTACTTTTTATCTCCGTCAATGAAGATAATCTTAACTCCGCTTTGTCAAAAAGTATTGAACATAAGTCAGCTACATACTTGGAAATATCGGTTTTTCTGCAGTTGGCAACAGCTTCGCAGCAGCATAATTTGTTTCCAATTTTAATCACTTTCAATGAAACCTAGCACAGTTTTTCTTCAGCTATGTGTTTCCAGAACATCATAATTTTTTAAAAATGAGTTATCAGATGAATAATATTCAAAATAAATTACGTTGCCCCTAAAATTTATTTTCGGAGGTCAGCAAGAAATTCTGACACTAGAACTTCCTGCTTACAAAGTATAGAAGAATCAGCATTTTTTGACACTTCTATTTTTTCTGGTAATAAAGTACGAAGATATGCAAACCAAAATAATATAAAATGTTTCAAAAGACAAATTCAAGAAATCTGTTATGAATACTTACACGCTCCAAACAAATCATTCACAACTTTTCTGTAGAAAAACTTTTGGAAATAAAAGAGTTCCCAGAAAGAAACCTGTGAAATACAAAGAATTAATTTATGTTTATCACGAAAATCTGTTCTTTCAGATGCTTTATATGATTTATACCTATTAAAATATGATTTTCGTTAGCATGTGCAATAAAATCTGATTAGGAGTATGGTTATTTTTATTGTGTCCCCCCTCTTCTAAGTTGACCAGATTGTTTATTATCAGTTATTCTGTTTGTTCTTGATTACGGAAATGTACGCACAAATATATTTATAACAAATGAGGCACTTTGCTTTTTTAATTTTGGAGGCAATTCGTTCTCAACAAGTTCCATTAATATTATAACTGTATATTTAGTATAACCAAATTCTTCGAATCTGTAACTCTGAGTTTCCTGCAAAAAAATTACATTTTGTAAGAATATTCCAAATATTTTATGAATGTGGAGTTTTCAAATATAATGTTACATTTTTAAAATGCAAAAATTAATGTTATATAATCACATTTTTCACCTCGTTCTATTTCTCGTGTTAAAAAAGAGTCCATTCCTAACCAGATCAATCAGTTTCCAATGAATTTACCAATGGCATTACACAAAATTTATCAACGTCATATGGGATGTACACACATTTAGTTTCAATCATTGAAGGACAAATAACAATAATGTTTTCAGTTTGTTGCACGATGAACGAAAAATAAGAAGATGAAATTTTTTATTTTTGCATAGGGTTTCATTTTGTTGTTCCAATTCTTTTCCCATCACAATGTTTACATGTGTGTTTGTTGAAGTTTGAACACAAAGAAGATTTGTTATAGAAAGAAAAATTTCTTCTGAGGTTCTTACAACACAATTTTTTATTCTGACAAGTCTTCGGTAGGAAATGCTATGAAAGAGTGTATGTTGATAAATAAATCTATCGAAAGATGTTGCTTCAATTATAATTTCTTCTGTCAAAAATTGTTCTATTAATAATTTTTGTAAGTTTGTAAAGTTAATTTCTTGACCAACTCCGAATGCATTCAAATCTTCTCTTTACTGTATGCAGCGTTTTACTTTGCATTCTTTCATCAGGGACTGAAATATTGTTTTTCCCTTTAAGCTGCAGTCAAGCCTACTAAAAACTGACGAAGACAATCTTACATACTTCAATCTTGAATAAAATTTTACAATCTGATCTGGAAGATACTGAGTCCTCTTGAACAAAACTTTCAAAACACCATTGTAATGCTCAAACGGGAAAGTTGACCATGCCCACAGTGCACCAAAATTTTTTACGCTCTTTGGAATATGTAACAATATATGAACATTATATTTCATATACTGTTATTCATACGATTCGACTTGCAGTACAAATAATCGAATTGCTACGCTCGCTGCTGTGAACTCAGATTCAGTTATTTATTTTTTCAAAATGATCTGAATGCTGTAAACAAATAGGAAGCAATGCTGGTAATAATTTTTTGGCAATAAATCCTTGTAACAAACGAGAGAGTAATAAATAAGAAAATTTTTCCACTCAGATGCTTTATACAAGGCTCGCTCCTTTGTCGACCGAGGACAACGTGTTAGTTCACTTGGAGGTTTCATATTTAAAAGACGATTATCCACATCATCTACTTTTTTTCCTAAGTACCAATTTTCAGCATGGTTTTTTGAATCGAACTTCGAACCTACAACTAATTTTGTAACACCTTCAGCTACAGAATGTAGGAACTCGGGTGAGAATGAATAGATGATATGAAAGACGGGTAATTTCATCACAACGGAAGGTCCTTTCTCGCCATTAATATCCTTTAGATATTAATTAATTATTTATCTTTTGATTGACAACCTTTTTCACATCTCTTTTGTGCTGCTCCTACGTTCGCCCTTGATGTCTGTCTCCGCAATATACTCGGGTGAACCCATCTCCAAACTCTATCTCTTCGCCAGGATGAAGACAATAAGTACAACCATGTATTCCATTATATTGTTTGAGATTTTTAACTGCACATCGGGCAACTGAATCGACAGGTGCAAGAAGAGTGTGTACCTTAATCGAGATTGGTTCCACATGCAAGAAAGCTGTAGTAAAAAAACCTGTGTTGTGCAATTCAATCAATTTGTCAATAAAAGATTTCAAAAATAAGTTCATTGGAGGTTTTTTCCAAGCAAACCATATTCCACAACACAACATATTATCCTTTCGTGATCGGTAAGGTAACTCATTCACTTGAACTAAAATGGTCCAAATAGATGGTCTCGATGAAATGAAAGTTTTAATGCCATCTACGAACCACTGAATTGTGATATCATTATCTCTAATATTTCCATGTTCTCTCAATATACGGTAAAAGTCACCGTTTATGATATCTGATTCTTCATCACTTGTTTTCCGGAATTCTATGAAATATTTGCTTTTAACTAATAGTATCAGTTGATCTTTTAATGGTATATATAGAAAATAATGTCCATTTTTGTGCTTTTCAGATTTTTTAAATTCAACTTTGCAGCCTTCGCACTTTTCTACTTCTGAATCTTCAAATTTCAAAATAAGAAGGCAGGTCATGCAGAAGTAGTGCGTGACAACGTTAAGATTAGGAAACGATTTCAAAAAATGGTATTTGGAACCATGCACAACAAATGGAAAATGGCAATCTATGATCCGTAGATTACTATCTAAAGCACTGTCCGAAAATCGATAGCGAAGAGCTTGAGCTAGTAGTATTGTTCGGCAACTCCGCCATTGCCGGTCTCAAGCCCAGATGCGAAAGGAGGAGGGGACACACACACAGCAACATGACACTACATACTTACAGCAACACTGAACGCAAAACAACCAATACCCGAGACGGCGTTTCGCGGGAGGGCAGCGTCAAACCCAGAGGAACGTGTGAGGCCATGCACGGAGCAGACGCGTCCTGCAGCCCGCCAATGGTAGTAGCCGAAAGGACTCTGCCAACAGCTGGGCTGTCGCCGTCAGGATGGCCGTCAAGGGAGTCTTATAGACAGACTTTCCCTAGCGGTGGGCCTGCCGGGCGCACGCGTTCGAATGGTCTCTCCTCAACCTTCGGGCGCGTGAGGACGCGGTGCGGAGCAAAAAGCATCAGGGGACCTTGAACAGGTTCCTTGATGCCGCATGAGTGGAAACAGTGTGAATACGGGGGGCCCCTTAATCGGGGTATCAACCCAAATGCGCATGCGGCGGTGACGCTGAACTTCCCTCGTGCCCTTCTCGCGGTCACATCACAACCACATGCACGATACCGACACCCACACATACAAGTACGAATGCGTTGCCGAGTGAATGGGCTGCGGCCGGCGCCTGGTGGATATTCCCGATAGACTAGCCAAGGGAGGAGTAGTAGCCTCCCGACCAGGGTAGGACGCGATGTCAGTACCTTACCTCTGTGGAAGTAATATGGGTAAATGTAAGTCCCTCCGGTGTTCGGCCGCGAAGGGCAAAGATCCCGTGAAACCACATGTTAAACTGGGAAAACCGCTCACGTTTCTACTGTCTGGAGCCAATTTCGGGGTTGAAATCATGGACGCCCGGGCGCAGGAATGAAGGATTACCTGGTCAGTATTTCCTTATACCCGACGCTGCGTAGGATAAATCGCACACCGTCTAGCCTGAAGTCCGGGTCAGGTGTCGGGGCGGACCCGGTACCGCTCGGTCGATAGGGGTGACGTTAAACCTTTAGCATCATTATGGCGCGGGCCTATCCCGTAACCTTTTTTACTAGCTTCATTTAATGTGCCGATAGGATCGACCATCCGATAAGCCACTTCTCGGTTTCGGTGCACATAACTAGGGATCTATACAGGCGGGGATAGTAGCTCTACTGCGGTAGGGCTCCCATGATGGGCGAACCGTCTTAAGACACGACGAAATTAATATGAAGTTTGAAAATAATAAAAGAGATGAAGCGGTGAAGGCGCCTGATGCGCACTCACACACTCCTCCAGGGGCTGATGGATGGAAAGACGTCCTTCAGCTCCTGAAGGAGCAAAGTAAGAAAATGGAGAGGTTGGCCAGGGCTCTCAGCGTTATCCAGCAGGGTATGCTGAGAAACAACCCTGGCCATGTTAAGGACAGTGTGAGTGAGGCTACGGAGGTGTTGAGCGGAATGCTCAACACCCACAAGTGCTTACTAGAGAGCGGGGTGGAAATCCAGAAAAGGATGGAATCCCACCCCGCCGTCAAAAAGATGGGTATCTTCCGGAGACTGCGCTCTGCGTCTCTGGGAGATACCCCAAAAAAGCTGACAAAGGGGGAGAAGAGGGTTGCTCGTTCTCCACCCGAAGATCGGCTTCCCAAGAAAGGGAAGGGCGGCATATCGCCAACTTACGCTGCGGCCACCAGAAGCCAAACCCCAAAAAAGGATGGGGAATGGCAGCTGGTGGAGAAGAAAAAAAATAAAAAAATAAAAAAAGAGAATAAAAAAGAGGTTCCTGTGCCATCTGCGCAGGAACCTAAAACAAAGGTGAAGTTGGCGAGGCGCTCTCCGGCCGCACGGCCGGGCGACGCTATCAGGGTGTCGGCGAAGGATGGAGAGTCCTACGCCGATATCCTGAAGGCTATGAAGGCGAAAGTAAACCCCCAAAACGCAGGGGCGGAGGTCCTCTCCATTCGGAGAACCAGGAGGGAGGAGATTCTCCTGGTCCTCAGAAAGGGGGGTGACGTCTCGACCTTCGAAAAGGCGCTCGACCAGGCGGTCGGAGAGAAGGCCGAAGTTAAATCTTTGGTCTCGAAGAGGTCCCTTGAAGTTAGGGACCTCGACGAGACAGTCACAAGAGAAGAGGTTGTTGCCGCGCTTTGCATCGCACTGGGCAAGCCAGACCTCGGGGACCAGTGCAGGCTGTACAAACGCTTCGGCGGTGTGCAGACTGCGGTGGTCCGTTTAACCGAGGCGGACGCCAGGAGCTTGCTCGGGCTTGGTAGATTAAGGGTAGGGTGGGTGAACTGCCGCATCCGAGAGCATGTCGAGGTTGCCCGGTGCTTCAGGTGCCAGGGATACGGCCATGTGTCGCGTGGCTGCGCGCTTCCAGTCAGGAAGGATGCCTGCTGGAGGTGTGGGGGCGCGTCACACGTGGCCAAGGAGTGCAAGGCTCCCCCTCGGTGCCTGACTTGTACTGATAGGGGCGAAAAAGATGTCGCCCATGCTTCGGGGAGCGGTTCTTGCCCAATATTCAGGGCGGAACTCCGGAGGTTGAGAGGTGGAAAGTGAAATTTCTACAGCTCAACCTCGGGAGAGGGAAGGAAGCCCAGAACCTTCTGATGCAGACTGCCAGGGAGGGGGGAGCCGATGTGTTGCTCATTAGTGAGCAACACAAATGGTCCGAAAACTCTGCTTGGTACCAGGATGCATCAAGGAGGGCTGGGATCCTTGTCTGCAGCCCTGATTTGAGCATCGCGGTGTTCCTGGAGACCGACGCGGGGTTCGTTTGGGTGGGGGTGGCGGGGGTACGTGTGTACAGCTGCTACTTCTCCCCCAACGATACTTTCGATATCTTCGAGACCCAGATCCTCCTCCTTGAGGAAAGCCTCAAAGAGGCTACTGGGCGGTCCCTTATTGCGGGTGACTTTAATAGTAAGTCGCCCGAGTGGGGAGAAGCCCGTCTGGACAGAAGGAGAATCTTGGTCAGTGAGATGGTCGCCAGGAATGAGCTGATTGTATTGAATCGGGCAGGGATTTTACGTTCAGACGAGGAGCGGGGGGGTCGATTATCGACGTCACAATTGCCGCGCCCCGTCTTGCCTCCAGGATAGGCGACTGGTGCGTCCTCGATGTAATAACATTGAGTGACCACCAGTGCATTGAGTTTAGCATCCAGGAACGGAGTCACCCAGTGAATACGGGAAGGGGCGGCAAGGTAAGGAGCCCCTCCTGGAACACAAAACGACTCAGCAAAGACAAGCTTCGCGAACATCTTGAAGAAACCAGGCTCATAGATGAGCTTGGTTGGGCAAGGTCTGCTGGGTCGTTGGAGGACACTGTGCGGGCGGCGAGGCGGAAAGTGGTCGCAGCATGCGACCACTCCATGCCTCGCCGCGGGCACAGGCGTACCGCGGACTCGATGTACTGGTGGAGCGACCAGTTGTCCGTCGTGCGTCGAAAGTGCCTTACAGCGCGGCGGAGTTTTACCCGCTCAAAGGGTGAACCTCTGCTGCGCGAGGCATGGAAAAAAGCAAAATCAGCTCTGAGGCAAGGCATAAAAAAAGCCGACTTCAGTGCTGGAAAGACTTGATCGGAGAAGTCGAGAAGGATCCATGGGGTCTCGCCTTCAAAATAGTCACTAAGAGATTAGTGACTAGAAGAAAGACTCCGGGCCTGGATAGTGCCGATCGTGTCAAGTACATCGTGCGAAGCTTGTTCCCGCATGTAGAGCCGTTCCAAAGACAGGACCGAAGTTCCTGCGTGGTCCGGGGCGAAGAACTCTTCACTCTCGAAGAACTAAAGAGAGCGGGTGGAAGGCTCAAGGCAAACACAGCGCCGGGGATCGACGGGTTGCCGAACGAGATCCTCAAAGAGGTGATCGGGGTATACCCGGAGATCCTCCTAGAAGTCTTCAACTCCTGTCTTCGGGAGGGGAGGTTCTTCGCAGACTGGAAGAAGCAGAGGTTGGTCCTGCTGAGGAAAGGCAACAAACCTCTAGGGGATGCCTCATCGTATAGGCCAATATGTTTATTGGATACGATGGGGAAACTTCTGGAGGAAATGATCCTACAAAGACTACAGGGTCACATGGTCCGCGAGAATGGTCTCTCGGAAAACCAGTTCGGCTTTCGGAAAGGCAGGTCCACAGTTGACGCCATCCAGGCAGTGGTGGACATCGCCACTAAAGCAAGAAGAGGAACTGGTAAGCGTAAGGGATTCTGCGCGTTGATCAGCATTGACATACGCAATGCGTTCAATACCGCGAGATGGAACATCTGCATCGAGGCGATGGTGCGGAAAAAGGTTCCAGACTACCTGTTACGAATGATAGATGACTATCTGAGCGACAGGTGGGTGATATACGAGGGCGACAAATGGTCTCTCAAGGAAGAGATGACATGTGGCGCCCCTCAAGGGTCGCGGGTAGGTCCACTCGTCTGGAACGTCATGTACGACGATTTCCTGCGCATGGACATGCCTGCTGGAACGAGCATCATCGGCTTCGCGGATGATGCACTTGTCGTGTGCGCCGTTGACGACGTCAAGATCCTGGAGCTGAGGATCAACGATAGTCTGTGGCGGGCAAAGCGTTGGTTGGATAGCAGATGCCTGAAAATGGCCCCTGAGAAGACCGAGGCTTTGCTGGTCACAGACAGGAGATCCTTCAAATACCCGAGGATCGTTCTCGGGGAACATGAAATCAAGTGGAAAAAGAGCATTAAATACCTGGGTGTGCAGTTGGATCGAAGGCTTAACTTCGGCGAACACCTGCAGATCGCGACTGCCAAAGCCATCCAGTGTGGGGCCGCCCTGACTCGGCTCATGCCCAACATTGGTGGTCCTAGGGAAGCTAAGAGAAGGCTGGTAGCGAGCGTGGTAAATTCGAAGCTGCTTTATGCAGCTCCGATCTGGACAAGTGCCCTTAAAAACCATGCTTTCCTGAAGAAGCTGTTCTCGGCACAGAGAGGTGTGGTGATGAGAATTATCTCAGCATACCGAACTGTGTCGACGAGTGCTGTGCTGGTCCTGGCCGGCGTCCCGCCAATAGATTTATTGGCGGAGGAAAGGCAGGAGACCTTTCAGCTTCGCAAGGAGCTTACCTGCGCCGACCTGCAGGAAATCGCTCGCGCGAAGAAGGCCATCCGCAAGGATGGAAGGCGCAGACTCGTCGAGAAATGGCAGACGAGATGGCATGGTGACCAAACCGGGAGATGGACACACCGTCTGATCCCGGAGCTCGCCACTTGGCTGGATAGAAAGCACGGTCAAGTCGGCTTTTACCTGGCGCAAGCGCTTTCGGGCCATGGTTGCTTTAATGCGTATCTGAAGCGCTTCAAGAAAAGAGACGATGAGTCGTGCCGCTACTGCGGTTCCCTTGTGGATAATGCAGAGCACGCACTCTTCGTTTGCGCAAAGTGGGGCGCGGCAAGGGAGGCCCTCGGTCAGGCAGTGGGTGCCGAGCTCACTCCTGACACGATGGTCTCTCTCATGCTCCAGTCTGAACAGATTTGGATGTTTATCGAGTCATTCGTCACCCTGGTGATGAAGGCGAGGGAGCTCGATGAGCGTGCAGAGCGCGGCAACAATGGGGGCCAGTAGAAATCGCATCGGGGCTTACACCCGCGGTCCTGCGTCTTGGGCGGACTTGGCTGTTCGCGTCGACCGGGGGAGGAATCTTCTTATTCCTTTCCTGGTTGGAACCAACTGCCCGCGAAGTTTCAAGCCGAAAGGCGGTTCCGCGGGCGGTGCATTGGTTCGTGAGAGGTGGTTTTTTGGTTTTAACAGGTATGCCTAGACCCGTCCTAGGAGAGTCCTGTACAACGTCTATAAAAGATTTCGCCATTTTTCCTCCTCACCAAAAAAAAAAAAAAGTATTGTTCGGCTTTTCTCTTTTGTTAATGTACACCATTCATTAATAGGAATTATGACCTGAAAATTAAGCGTTGTTATCGTATGTTGAATATAATCCACGCAGCAAAAATTAATTTTCCTTAAAGAATTGCGATTAATAATACGGTAATGCAGGTAATGAGGTAACATGTATTAAATTTTAATGATATTCAACTTCTACTTTGTAGACATTTTATTTATCCCATGTTAAAGCAGTAAAAAACTTCATGGTATTCGTTGCACAAGTTAATATTAAGATACATTGAGACCTCGCATTCATTCAGCTCTTACAGTCATTTCAGGCCGACTACCTATACGAGTGACGGGGATGGAGAATTCTCCTTCTTCGTCACTGTTATGGGCAGTCGACATGAAACGACTACACGAGCCGACTGAATTACGAGATCTGCACGTACATTTAATCGATATGACTCAAATTTGCAGAATAGTATATTACGTGCCTAGGCGCACAATGAGGGGAGTTTCCGCGCCGGAGGCACATAAAATATGTTTTTTGGCATTGGAAATAATTTCTGCGAATTATTTGGAAAAAAACGAATTTACTTTATCCATTTGACATTCAGACCTTTTAAGTGTAAAATTTTTTGAAGATTTAAATAAAAAAATGTACAGTACTTTGAAACAATTTCAAAAGAATTAAGAATAATTCAGAATGTAAGGTTACTTATAATTACCCGATTTTCTTGTACATAATCATCTACTCCCATTGGATGAATTTCGCCAGTATCATAAAAGATCTCTTCATCTTCATCCGTCTTACTCTCTGCCAGATCATCCTGTTCATAATGAAATTCGAGTTTCCTTTCCAAATTATGCCGGATTATTTGCGAATTCCCCGCGCAGTTTGCATCTTCCATATCATCGGTTTTTATTCCTTTCGTTGATACATAAGTAATTGAATAGTCATTCACAATATCTCCATCAGCATTAATAGTTACAATCTACATTAACAATACGAAATTCAAAATCGCCTTTTCAAGTAAATATTGTGTTTCCATTTAAAATTCCCTTAACTTGAGATTTTATGACAATGTTAAAACTATGTTAAAGGTCGAATTCTGTCCTAAAAATGTTTTAAAATTATTTAAATAACAGAAAATTTTACTGACTTCAATGAAGACAATTTTTTGTATTTAATTTTCATTTTTTAACAATGAAATTCAAACAATTTTCTAATACATTTTTCAAAGAATTGTAAAATGGAAGGAATCTTGTAAAACGATTAGTTATAAAAGCTTGTTTTCTATTCAATTAAAGATGTTCTCGTGCTATCTCAACCTCAAAATTCATCGTCATTCGTAAATATTTTTGGTGAAAAGTAAAATTCATAAAAAAATATTTTATATTAAATTGTATCTAAAATACATAAAATTGATCACGTGACTCTGCTGATATATGCCCTTAAATTCAATGCAGAGGTCCAATAGGGCCCTAATGGTGTCCTTTTTTGTAGTCGGGGTAGTGTAAGGGCTGACCTCACTAAACCCCTACTAGAAATCAAGAGTAAAATCAACGTATGTTCAGGATATAAAAAATTTGAGTTTTTTCAATTCCAAAAATATGATGAAACTTTTGAATCAAGAAAATTATCTCTTAACAAAATTATGCATTGAAGTTCGCAATAAGACATTCCAACTAATGAAGTACTATTAAAAAAAAATATTACACTTATTTACTTAGGGGCTGTTCACATAATACGTCACACAGTTTATGGGGGGGAGGGTCTGCAAATTGTGACGTGGTGTGACATGTTGGGAGGGGGGTATGCCCTCTGCGTTACGTCACACATTAAATGTGTACCCACGAAATTTGAAAAAAAGTTCTGAAAAGATTATCTACAATAATAATTAATAGCTTCTTTTTTTACTGGATTTTGTACGTGTTAACGAAAAATGTTTTATAAAATTAAGAGGTGAGACGTGACATCGAAGGGGGGGGGGCTGAGGTTTGCGACCATGTTTGGCATGGTGAGTCGGGGGGGGGGGAGGGTAAAAAATAGGTCAAAATCGCGTGACGTATTATGTGAACGGCCCCTTATCATCAGTTTGTTTTTCTAACAATACTCTTATGCGTCACGTCCTGTGACCATTAACATTTATTTATAATATTATAATTTTATCCGCAATAAAACATGCATAAAAGATATGTTTTGGAAGGTATTAATTATACGAAATAAAATGTACAATGCTAAAATTGTAATAGGAAGAGAGAAATAGTAAGTTTATAAATAGACAACGCTTATGAATGAAACGTCGAAACCCTTACAAAGGTGTGAACGAGGAAACCCCATCGGAATGCGCTGAGTAAACAAGAATATCGACCGGCGCAGCAAAACAGGGAAATTAAAAGTCTAGTTGATTTGAAAAGAAGGAATGTCGGGGAAACCAGAGGAGAAAAACTATTCGAATATATTCTTCCCCTTTTTCTTCTTCAATATGGGAAAAGCCAAGGAGTTCAGCCACGTGCTGAAAAAAAAGTCTTCCTCTTAAGGATAAATTGGAGAGAGTTCAACGGTCAACTCAGTGGTTCGTTTCATCGGTACGTTCGTCCTCAAGTGAAAAGGTGATCAATTGGATATCAGTGTCTTCAATAATTAAGAAGGAAATTCCAGTGGTACAAGTTCCAGTGGTACCAGTTCCAGTGTCACAAGTGCCAGTGGTTCCAGTTTCATAGTTCCAGGCGGAATAAAATAAAAATATCGAGTAAGTCCCCATCAATTTAAACTTAAAAGGAATATTCTCTCTCTTTCTCATTTATGTAAATTGATTAATAAACGGTTAATAATTGTACAATTTGATTAATTATTTATTGTTGGCTATCCCTAACCCTTGTTTCGATTAAGAAATCCTTCCGATTTCTTAAGCGAACAAAAAACGAGGAAAATTTAAAATATAATAGTAAAAGGTAAGTTACAGGACGTTACATATGTAGTAAATTCTACCGCTTATGTTTACTATGAAAGCTTTAATTGATTTTACTATTCACCCCATGTTAATTGAACTACATGTGTAGTTATTGTTATTACCTAGACACAATAAGATACACATATACACATACGTGCTCGCTTATGATTATTATAATTACATCCAAATTCGAGTTAAATGTTCTTGATTCCTCTTAAGTATTGATCTTATCCAAGATTGTGTTCAGAAAATCTCCATTGTTCTCAGATAAGATCAAATTTTAATGGGAATAAAGAATAAAAGTTATGTGGTATCTAATGGACCTAACCTCAAACAAAAATATTACAAGTAGGGATTTTCTAGTCGGGGCCCCGCCAGATACAAATAGATTTTCCATACTTGAGCGAAGCAAGGAATTCCTCACTGGAACCTGACAGGGCCCCTATCAGTTTTTTCTGGACTAGAAATACTAATCGGGTGCTAACAGGGCCCCTACCAGTTTTTCTAGATGAGGAAATTCTAGTCCGTGCCCTACTAGAACCCAACTTGAAATAAGGAAAGATAGGGCAATTTCTACACGGGTTGACGTCATTTTTAACATCGTTTTTTTTTTCAATAGAAAAAAACCCGTAAACATTGTTACTTGTTTCTTGCGTATGTACTATTTATCAAAATGAATAATACATTGCTCAAGCATTATTAAAAGACATTGGACGTATCCAAATTGGCCAAATACATTACGCAGTAAATATTTCCACCATTGGATGAAAATAGTCGGTTATCACGTCAGCGAAAGTCGGCCTCTTCCCATCCTATGGTGGAAGTATTCACTTCTTAATGTATTTGGCAATAGGGAAGTGATTGTACGTAAGCAATATGAAGCAATGGAACCACTGTGTACAGATCAGGTGATGAACCTGCAAAAGACGAAGATTCCGTTTTGTTCCAATTCGTGAACGAAAACAATGCCTTAAAAGTAGGATTTTGTGCATTCATAACAAATAATATTAGCGATGAAGAAATTGAATTCATTGTAAACGATGGTAAGGTTATTGGGTTGAAATGGCCACAATGTCAAATTGGACCTGCGAATAAAATCAAATTTCGGTTGAAGCCAAACACTGTCTGGATTGACACTGCCGCGAAAGTCATTGCTGTTGGTGATGAGTATACTTTCATAACGGCAAACTGTAAAAATTAACTATATTCATCCATCATTTATATTCTGGTATTTTACGAGAATACATCCGTATAATATACATTTTTGGAACAATGCTTTTTGGTATACATGTAGAAGTTGTAAATGGTCAGGGAAATTTTTTTTAAAACAATGGGATTCCTTTTACAAGCAAACATTTCTTATTAATGTCTCATTCTAAGCTTTTTATAAGTTCTTATTTCAATACGTGAGATTGTTTTACAGTTACAAAAAAAATATATAATTATATTGATAAATGATAGATTACTATAAAAAGTTGAGGTAAACTTTGAGAATATCCAAATTTAGATTATGTATAGTAAGCCTCTTGTATAAAAACGTTTCTAGAACTTTTAAAAAATTCATTATGTTCTTAATGGATGTCCGTGAAGTTAGCACTCCGACCATGGAAAATCCAAACTTTTTTTGGTGAAATCGTTTGGTGGTCGTTTGGTGGTCGTTAGGTGGTAGTTTTCGACGTTTGGTGGTCAAAATTACAAAAACTACAGCATTTTTAGTGTTGGAGTGCTAACTTCACGTTGCACTCCACATGTTAATATTTTTCAAAATTTCTTTTTGTAATCGTTTGGTGGTCGTTTGGTGGTCGTTAGGTGGTAGTTTTCGACGTTTGGTGGTCAAAATTGTGGGAGATATCGTTTTTCCAAAAAATCTTTTGCAGCATGCGCAGAAGATCTGCGCATGTGTATACTTGGCGCGCAATTTGAAAACATAAAATTATAAAAAACTATTCAAATCGTTTAATAATGTATTAAATTACATTTATTTTATGCATCTTTAAATTATTTACATTATTTGAAGGTAAATATCATCCTTCAATAGCTATCTTAAATTTACATCACATTTATTATGTCAAAAACTAAGTTTCTTGATATTTTAAAATAATTCTTTTTGGAAGCACTTCATGATTGTTTGGTAATCGTCTGGAGGTAGTTTCTGACGTTAGGTGGTCACAATTGTGTCAGATATTAATTTTTCAGATAATTTGTCACAGTGTGCACGGACGTTGGTGCGCATATTAAACCGGCGCGAAATTTAAAAGACGGTAATACACAAAGTACAACTAAATACCTTGGGTAGCATATTTGACTGAAGGGTGCCGATCAAAACTTTGGTTCTATTTTGTTATTGTAAGTATTTTTTAATAGCACTAGTCGATCGATCTCTGTCTATTTGAAAATGAAGGTAAATTGACTGGTTTTGTTCAAGAATATTTATTATTATGGACTCAAAGTTGGCGAAACTAAATTACTCTTATGCCCTCAACTTTTCTTCTCAAATTTTTTCGTTGGCAAAATAAACTTAGAAAATAATACACTTATCGTACAGAAAACGAAGTTCATAGAAGTGTTAATTATTTATGAATAATTTTTTGTACAACTAAATATTGCTACGTAAAAAAGTATTATGTATAACACTTATTGAACATGTCTAATGTTTCTCTTTAAAGCAAGTTTAAAAGAAACGAGGATTGTATCACTAATTTAGTATAAGTAGAAATATAATACATGCATAGAGTGCCTCTGTTGTAAATTTTGGAAGAATTATTATCTAATACGATTTCGTACACTATTTTCGTTGGAGCTCTTATTTTCCGAATCGTTCAAGCTTTTCAATAATATATACAAAATTTGTAAAATGTAATTCTGAGAAGAAATAACCGATTTGACAATAATCAGTTGATAATAATTAACAATAGTATCAATAAATTCAGAAATCTCAAATTGTAATTGGAAAAAATATTCATTTACAGTAAAACAGTAATACATATATTATTTTAGATACATACATAAACATATAAAAATCTTTTATACACTTAAAACTTTTCATAACTAAAATGTTAAATGTTTTCGTAGTTAAAACTTTTTACAATATTAAAATATACTCTATCTTTGGCAGTAAATACTATACAGAGGAATATGTTAAGGACGTAGAATAATACCTAATATTTGCTTTGTTTGAAATGTGGTTAATACACTGAGAAAATTTTTTTGGAGAATCTCCCATAGATTATAGAATTTTTGAGTCATGAAGCAAATCATGATAAGTTTTCACGTAGCTATAGGAAAGATTTATAGAACAATTGCAGAATTAAACATTGGAACAGGATAATATCCTATTATCTATATCCTATAATAGAATATTGTCCTATTCCCACGTTTAATTCTGAAATTGTTACAAATATTTCCAATGGCTATGTAAAAACTTATTATGATTTGTTTCATAACTAAAAATTTCTAAAATCTATAGGAGTTTCTCCATGAAAATTTTCTCTGTGTGTCTTGAGCATGCTAATACAAATACATATGTATATCCTGGGAAGAATATATTATACAATATATTCTAATGTAAATACTAATTATACTTTAGTGTAGATGGCTGCAGTCGGTGTGAAAGGTACTTTCACATTATATACTATTTTTGCATTTCGAAGATCATCGCATTCCTCCCAGTTTCCATCACGCCTGCGGCAAAGGGCTATGAAATGATTTTCAGTGTATTTGACTGCCCCTGCTAATCTACAAATACAAAAAAAAATCATATTTATTGGACCTTTTTTATACAACTTGCATATTCACAAAACATTACATTTTCAATACTCTACCCGTTCCTTAATTTAACACATATCAATAATTTTCTTAAGTTTGAGCATAAAGTTCCTTTATGAGAAAAACTTATATATCAGCTGTAGGCAATATGCTTCTATAGAAAAACACTTGTTTATTATATAAAAAACTTAAAATTTAAACATATGCTATAAATATTCGTCTGAAAACTCTGTAATAACTCTTGATTTGAAGCAAAAATCTTTATAAGTTTACCTGAATTTTTCAGTATCAAATTCCAGATTAATTGGTAAATCTGTTGGTAGGCACTGCATATATTTGGTTTGTGTTAGACTTATGTCCAATTCCACGAGTAACTGCATGTTAAAACAAATAGTCTCTTCGACTATTTGCGAAGTGCAATTGTTTTGAGAACACCTTTGAAACTTAGAGTCTAAAAGAAGGGCTTCCTGAAGCGCTTGATATCCTTTTGTTTTAACAATGTCTTCATTAAGTAGAATCGAAGCAAAAACTTTTTCCATTGTGTGGCCATTTTGACAAGTTTCGATCCTGCAGTAGGAGAATTCATTGTTCATTATGTATTTCCACATACTGAGAATATTATTGTAGGCGTTTATAATTCGAAGCTGCTTTGGTGATTCGCTGTAAAAAAGACGATTATTTTTCTCATGATTTTCATCTGTCTTAAATAAAGCATCCATGAGTATTGACGCTCGTTGAATATAAACATGCCCAACCTTAGGGCCAACTCCTCCAGAATCCAACAAAACGAGCACAAAGGCAAAAGCTGGATTTCTTGCTGAGTTCTGTTCAACATGATCGAAATACACCGCATTATCCGTAGCAGCGAATGCGATGATAGTTATCAAACTATCGAAACCGCATGTGTTTTTCACCATAACACATCGATTTTTAAGTCGAAGAGCATTCTTAAAATTGTTGCCATTTATCAAAAACACGTTCACTTTTCGGTTCTTATTGTGCGAGGTGACTTCGCTGTGCTTAATTTCTGGACAAACTCTAAAATACTTGGATGGTTTCCTCGCAACTTCTCTGTGGTCTTTGCTTTCTGAGTCAGTGCAGATCATTCTTTTTTTCTTTATTGGCGAATCAGACACGTATGAACTCAGAATCGGATCATCTTTTTTGGCTTTGTTTCGCCAATTTTCTATTGCGTACATGTCTGAATCCTCTAAATCTGATTCCAGTTTTTCTACATTGCTATCACAATATTTTTCAAAATTCTGTTGTGTTTCAATAGCAACCGAACAACTCTCACCTTTGATGGTCAGAGATTTCATATCGCATGAATTTGCACCTTTAGTTACTGCAGTCTTCCTGACATCTGACAATTGTGTCATTTTAGTGGTGACAAGATTGCTTGCACCAATTAATGCTGATCCTTGCATTGCGCGCCAGTAAATAATAAATAGCTTGTGAACATCAAGCCGCCCATGAGTTCCATTAAGAACTCGATTTTTCAATTCATTAAAGTGTCCTTCGGAGGGAGCACTCGTAGCTCGAATTACATTGCAATTGAAAAACGGAGTCATTACACCAGACCACAATGGAAACTCTTTTGCTAATCTCTTCAACTGGCTGGAGAAAGCAGGAAGATAGTAAGCGTTTGCTTCTGTTCCTTTTGCCTGCCCTAAAAATAAAAAAAAATAAAAATATTACTTTACTATTTTTCTGTAAACTTTTATTTTCCATTTTCAACAATATATAAATAATATAAATTATTGAGTATCCATACGTACCATTGCTTACAATTTCATCAATCCTATCGATCCAGGCATTGATGTCATCGGACGACTTTGTTTCCCGGTCAAAGATAGATCCTTCTTGTCCTGGATCTTGTTTATTGGCAATAAGTCTCAATAAAATGTTTTTGAACTCTGGGCTATCCTCATCTGGAATCAGTTTACATACACAATGCACTTCCGTAGCAATATATTCTTGCAAAACTAGTCTTGCTTTTTTAGCAGGAAGTGGTGTTTCTATGCCATTTAATATTGCGCTGTCATAACTATTTGACGTCACTGTCAAGAGTTAAGATATGATCGAAGCGTTCAAAGTTGTCGCATGACACAAGCAAGGCAACAACACGGATTAGGAAGTTCTTAACTGCATAGTTGTCTTTGCTAAAGCATTTGAAACGGCAGCAAATCGCCATAAAGTGGGAAACATCAACCCTTATGAATGTTGGAACTAGGCGATAAATATCGCCACTTCTGATGGCAGAGAAACAGCATGCAACGTACTCTTTTATGCTTTTGTTGTTAAAAACAAGAGATAGTGCACCTTGCAAAGCCCTTGAATAATCTGCCACTGTAATTTTTGGCTTAGGTGCACCTGCCATAAGCCATCTTCTCAGGAAGAATTCAAAAGTGGCAGTGTCTTGAGATTCGGAAAGTAAAAGCCCCACCGAAACTAGAGTGCCGTTCACACTGATAATGATCTCTGTTGCGAAAATGTGCCCCGATAAACTACTATTCGGAAGTTTTAGTTTTTCTGCCAAGCTACCGCTGCTGTCGATAGAGAACTCTGCATCGTCTTTCTTATAACGAACAAACTCTTTCCATATATGAATAAATTCCGGCATGAAGACGTGTAAGGTAAAATCATCCAACCCAATCGTATGAATCGAACCTACATAAGGCGGAATGTACTTAAGTTTTTGTAAGGTTAAGATTGGATTCATTCCATCTCCTGATGACAATCCTAAATCTTTATCCCTAACTTCCTGCCGTAATTTACGCAAAACCGTCTTATCATATAAAATTGGTGGTTTAACATCGCCTAAGCGCATTTCTTCTCGCGCGATTCGCATTTCTAGATTTGCAGCTCCTTCCATGAGTACCTGCTTTCCTAAATCTTGTCGCTTTTGAAATTTCAGCTATCGCTTCACTTCTTCGTGCGGTCCTAAACTTGTATCAAGCGCTTTAACTTCAATTCTCAAATCCTCTCCTTGGCCTGGTTCTCTTTTGACAATACCGTAAAAGTAAGAATTGCATTTTTTGCTCTTACATTGGCCAAATATTTTTAAAAAGATACCATCTGGATCTTGAGAAGGTTGAGCCTTTTTAAACGTATATGCACAAGGTAGTCGAAATTGACGCCAGAATTCGTCATTGATGATGTCAGCCCAACGACGAGGTCTCATTATAAATTTTTTGCAAGTTTTATACTCCTTTATTTCAGGCTTAATAGATTCGTAGAGATCATTTTTTATAATCAAAAAAAAGATCTGTTCGTTTTCAGAGAATGATTCGTTTATCATAAACTCCATATCTTCAGTGTCAAACAGAGTGTCATCAAGTTCTTGTAAGTCTGCACTGGCATCATGATCTTCTGTAATAACTTTACAAACTCTGCTTTCATATTCTGGCAGTCCTAACTCTTTTAATATCAAAGTTCTCCGATTATTTCGATTCTCTCTTAAATCTCTATAAACGTCTTGTGCAGTGTATTTTTTATCTAAAGACAAACTTATTTCTACATAAAAATCTGACGAATAACCAGGCAAGCTTTCATGAAGTACTTCTGCAGCATTTTTCTGTTTAGTAACAGCAGTAATGAATTGCTCTGTCGACACCTTCGGCTTTCGTGGCATCTAAACAAAAAATAGAATTAAAATTAAAAAAATAACTTAATGTTTAATATCGCTTCAAATTAATTTCTTGTAAACAACGGAAAATACAGCATTAAAATCTTCAGAGACAATAACTTGTTGGTTCAATCAGTCTTTGACTTAAATATTTAAATTTGGTTAATTTTTGTAATACATAATCTTGTTAATCTTACCTTCACGTAATATTATTCCATTAATTCACGATTAAATTTGATTTTCAATAATGTATTGTACGAAGTGGTCTCCGTAGATGAACTCAGGGATTGAATCTTAAATTCAAAATATAAATATAAGAGTTTAAATGTGACGATTGCTGATTTCGTCACCAGAGCGCGCTTTTAAACTGGAGGGAATTTTCAAATTATGCTTAGAATCAAAAGGTTAAGTAAATTAAAATAAAATAAAATAATATTGTAAAATAATAGGCGGTATATGAAAGCGTTAAGAAATCAAATCATAATCTGTAATTCATCCGAACAGTTTATAAAACTGTCACACTGGGGCTGATAGCAGCGAGACATGTTTAGATTTAGAGAATGTTTAGGCAAAATGAAAATATGAAATGCGAGTTTCACATAGAGGGTGAGATATGGAATGTTAAATACTTTTCCTAGAAAAGTCTTAGTATACTTGGGTAGAGGAAGCGAGTCTACTTATTTTTGAATCTGAAACCTTCTGGCCAGCGAACCTCGATAGGGTATGAGTGGGAGTCAATGCGTGACATTATGTGACGTAGCGCTAGTTCGGTGCACTGATTGGTTACAATCAGCGATGAATGTGAATCTGGGAGAATATGTGAGCATGTAGTTTTGTAAAGGGTGACTCTGTTAAAATCATTCTCGATTCTCAATTCTGATCGTGAAGAATTGTTGTTTCCTCTGAGTTAAGAATTCGTCGTCTTAACTCAGACTTCACTTTTACTCTTTCGATCGCGAGTACGTAGATTGTTCATCCGGACTGAGCCGAACATTTTAAGATTAATAATAATTATAAAGTTTATTGAACGAGCCAAAAGTGTTTTTATTCTATTTCAAAAATCTCCCGGTTTATTTTAATAATTTGACCGACAGGACCCACCAATCACAAACTTGCGAGCTGTCGCACCTGCGCGGCTCGTAACACATCACATTTCGACGCTAGAGGCGTCTCGATCCGCGCGCGAAATGTTCAAAGCAAGATTAAAAATCAAGCAACAAAGGTAGACAAGATAGTTTAGAAACACCCTAGAAACTAATTATTTAGAATATAGATATAGCATAGAATAAGAGCGATTCGACATTAAGAAACGTATATTGAATTCGAATGAAGCATGATAATTTTATAACAATAACAACCTTTCTATATCTATTTGTACTTAGATTTATAACGAAAATAGAATCGCAGATGTGTCACAAAAGTGGATAGCAATAAGCCATCTACACTAAAGTATAATTAGTATTTACATTAGAATATATTGTATAATATATTCTTCCCAGGATATACATATGTATTTGTATTAGCATGCTCAAGACACACAGAGAAAATTTTCATGGAGAAACTCCTATAGATTTTAGAAATTTTTAGTTATGAAACAAATCATAATAAGTTTTTACATAGCCATTGGAAATATTTGTAACAATTTCAGAATTAAACGTGGGAATAGGACAATATTCTATTATAGGATATAGATAATAGGATATTATCCTGTTCCAATGTTTAATTCTCCAATTGTTCTATAAATCTTTCCTATAGCTACGTGAAAACTTATCATGATTTGCTTCATGACTCAAAAATTCTATAATCTATGGGAGATTCTCCAAAAAAATTTTCTCAGTGTATTAACCACATTTCAAACAAAGCAAATATTAGGTATTATTCTACGTCCTTAACATATTCCTCTGTATAGTATTTACTGCCAAAGATAGAGTATATTTTAATATTGTAAAAAGTTTTAACTACGAAAACATTTAACATTTTAGTTATGAAAAGTTTTAAGTGTATAAAAGATTTTTATATGTTTATGTATGTATCTAAAATAATATATGTATTACTGTTTTACTGTAAATGAATATTTTTTCCAATTACAATTTGAGATTTCTGAATTTATTGATACTATTGTTAATTATTATCAACTGATTATTGTCAAATCGGTTATTTCTTCTCAGAATTACATTTTACAAATTTTGTATATATTATTGAAAAGCTTGAACGATTCGGAAAATAAGAGCTCCAACGAAAATAGTGTACGAAATCGTATTAGATAATAATTCTTCCAAAATTTACAACAGAGGCACTCTATGCATGTATTATATTTCTACTTATACTAAATTAGTGATACAATCCTCGTTTCTTTTAAACTTGCTTTAAAGAGAAACATTAGACATGTTCAATAAGTGTTATACATAATACTTTTTTACGTAGCAATATTTAGTTGTACAAAAAATTATTCATAAATAATTAACACTTCTATGAACTTCGTTTTCTGTACGATAAGTGTATTATTTTCTAAGTTTATTTTGCCAACGAAAAAATTTGAGAAGAAAAGTTGAGGGCATAAGAGTAATTTAGTTTCGCCAACTTTGAGTCCATAATAATAAATATTCTTGAACAAAACCAGTCAATTTACCTTCATTTTCAAATAGACAGAGATCGATCGACTAGTGCTATTAAAAAATACTTACAATAACAAAATAGAACCAAAGTTTTGATCGGCACCCTTCAGTCAAATATGCTACCCAAGGTATTTAGTTGTACTTTGTGTATTACCGTCTTTTAAATTTCGCGCCGGTTTAATATGCGCACCAACGTCCGTGCACACTGTGACAAATTATCTGAAAAATTAATATCTGACACAATTGTGACCACCTAACGTCAGAAACTACCTCCAGACGATTACCAAACAATCATGAAGTGCTTCCAAAAAGAATTATTTTAAAATATCAAGAAACTTAGTTTTTGACATAATAAATGTGATGTAAATTTAAGATAGCTATTGAAGGATGATATTTACCTTCAAATAATGTAAATAATTTAAAGATGCATAAAATAAATGTAATTTAATACATTATTAAACGATTTGAATAGTTTTTTATAATTTTATGTTTTCAAATTGCGCGCCAAGTATACACATGCGCAGATCTTCTGCGCATGCTGCAAAAGATTTTTTGGAAAAACGATATCTCCCACAATTTTGACCACCAAACGTCGAAAACTACCACCTAACGACCACCAAACGACCACCAAACGATTACAAAAAGAAATTTTGAAAAATATTAACATGTGGAGTGCAACGTGAAGTTAGCACTCCAACACTAAAAATGCTGTAGTTTTTGTAATTTTGACCACCAAACGTCGAAAACTACCACCTAACGACCACCAAACGACCACCAAACGATTTCACCAAAAAAAGTTTGGATTTTCCATGGTCGGAGTGCTAACTTCACGGACATTCTTAATGGCTCTATTTTGAAGTCACAGCATGATTTTATCATGTTTAGATTTCAAAAAAATGACTGAAAAAATGTAATGCTCAAGAATATAACATCTTAGAGCCATCCAAAAGTCAAAGGCAATTACGACACAAGGTAATATTTCCTGAATACTTTAATGACGACCAGGAAAAAGAAAATAAGAAGAGAAAAAAGTTTGTTTTTGGGGACTGTTTGAATTTACTAAGTTTTCAATTCGTTCACTTCAATAACTATAAGTCAATATTATTTTTTTAGGGGGGTAAAAAAGGAATGTCTAAAGCAGCAAAGAACAGGAAAGAAGAGAAACTTTTGTCAACAAAAATATTAAAGGATATGAAAAACATACAACCAAGACACGTAAACATTGATGCAAGTGTGCATTCGTTTTACTAGCGTGAAATTTCATAACTTTATTTTGGAACAATTATTTGAGACTAAATTTGTATGATTATTTTACAATCAATTATAATTCCCCAGTGAAAAATTCTATGAAGGATATGTAATTTAGAATAAGAATTTTCAGCTTTACGTTTCAAATAAAAATTTTCTGAAAAATCTGAAGTATCAGGATTTCTCGAGTCCATAACGAGCAAAGCCTCGGTTTTCTCAGGGGCTATTTTAAGGCCTCTGCCATCCAACCAGCGCTTCGCTCGCCACAGACTTTCATTGATCCTCAGCTCTAGGATTCTGACGTCGTCAGCGGCGCACACGACAAGTGAATTTTCGCCGCGCTGCGAGGCATTCTTGACGTAGATATGCCAACTGGTCGTTCCACCAGTACATCGAACCCTTGGCTTGCCTGCGCTTACGGCGAGGCATCGAGTAGTCACGAGCCGCGACCACCTTCTGCCTCACCGAGCGCACAGCAGCTTCAAACGTCCCAGCAGGGCAGACCCAACCAAGCTCATCGATGAGCCTGGTTTCTTCGAGGTGTTCGCGAAGTCTTTCCCTGCTGAGTCGTCTCGTGTTCCAGGAGGGGATCCTCCCTTCGCCGCCCCTACCCTTATCCACCGCCTGACACCGTTGTTCTAGTGTAAATTCGATGCACCGGTGGTCACTCAAGGTTATTACCTCGAGGACCGACCAGTCGCTTATCCTTGAGGCGAAACGAGGTGCGGCAATTGTGAGATCAATTATTGACCCCCCCGCTCATCGTCTGAACGTGAATTCCCCGCCCTGATTCAACACAATCAGTTCGTTCCTAGCGACCATCTCGCCAACCAAGATTCCCCTCCTATCTAGGCGGGCCTCACCCCACTCGGGCGACTTACTGTTGAAGTCACCCCCTATGAGGGATCGCCCGATGGCCTCACGGAGGCTTTCCTCAAGGAGGAGAATCTGGGTCTCAAAGACATCGAAGGGATCGCCGGGGGAGAAGTAGCAGCTGTACACACGCACACCCGCCACCTCAACCCAGACGAACCCCGCGTTTGTCTCCAGGAAGTTCCCGACGCCCAAATCAGGGTTACAAACAAGGATGCCGGCCCTCCTTGATGCATCCTGATACCAAGCAGAGTTATCGGACCACTTGTACTGCTCACTAATGAGCAGCACATCAGCCCCCCTCTCCCTGGCAGTCTGCATCAGGAGGTCCTTGGCATCCTTCCCCGTTCCGAGGTTGAGCTGCAGGAACTTCAATTCCTGCCTCTCAACCTCCGAAGCTCTTCCCGGAAGACCGGGCAGGAGCCGCTCCCTGACACATGGGTGACATCTTTGTCGCCCCTGTCTGCGCATGACAGGCACCTTGGTGGTGCCTTACAAGTCCTGACCAATTGTACCGTGGCGCCGCATCTCCAACAGGCGTTTTTCCTGTCGGGGTTGCTGCAGCCCCAGGACCGGTGGCCGTACCCAAGGCACCTGAAGCATCGGGCGACTTCCACGTGCTCCCGAATGCGGCACTCTACCCACCCGATCCTCAACTTACCTAGCTGAAGCAGACGCGCGGCGGCCCCCACCAAAGCGGGTGAAGAGCCTGCAGGACCCCTTAAAAGCTGGTCTGCCCAATACCAAGCACAGGGCAGAAACAATCTCTTCTTTTTCAACGGTCTCGTCGAGGTCCCAAATTTCGAGGGACCTCGTCGAGACCAGGCCTGAAATTTGCGCCCTTTCCCCGACCGCCAGGTCGAGCTCCTTTCGGAAGGCCGAAACGTCTCCCCCCTTTTTGAGGACCAGAAGGACTTCCTTCCTGGTCCTCCGGATAGACAGGACCTCAAGTTCTGCATTCTGGGGGTCGACCTTCGCCTTCATTTCCCTCAAGATGTCGGCGTAGGACTGGCCGTCCTTCGCCGACACCTTGATGGCGTCGCCCGACCTGGCGGGCGTGGAGCGCTTCGACTTAGGAGTGGCGGTGGTCCCCGTCGCTTTTTGGGCAGGGTCCTCTGCCCTTTTCTCCTGTTTTTTTTCTTTTTTTTTCTTTTTTTTGTGACCGCATGCCAGTCCCCTTCTTTATTTGGGGGCTGGCTCGTGGCCACCTCGGCATAAGAGGGCGAAGAGCCACCCTTCCCCCTCTTGGGAGTTTTTTTCCAGAGGGGGAGAGGGCGGAGATCTTTTTTCTCCCTTCGCCTGATTTTTTGGGGTTATTGCATTCGCACCCTCAATTGTCATCCCCGCATTTACTTATTAGGATCAAAATTTTGTGCACATTGCTGAAATTTTATGAAGTAAAATCATTAAATTTCAATGAAAATAATTGAAATGTTGAAAAGAACCTATTGAATTATCAATATTTTGTTTAGTTTCAAAAAATTTTCATTCATTCGGAGTCGAAACGAACTTGACAAAAAATCCTCCCGCAAACATTGTAAGTTCATTTTGTTAATCATTATGTTTTCATGTAAATTAAGCAACTGGCTAAATAGCAGTGGAGAATTTTTACTGAATATATATATATCTCCACTACTCAATAAGTCAATTGGACGAAGAAAATGAACATTCAGATAATGTTGAAAGTATTTTGAACATTTAATATGATTATTCCCCCAAGGAAAGCTCAAGTCACGAATTTGAAGAACTCATCAATGGTCATGAAAGTCCCTCTATGCTGTCGAATGAAATCGAAGACCTTAGCTGTGGTTTCAGTTCAAGATACAGCACAAATCTGTTAAGCCGTACTTTGAGGTTTGTTCGCTCTGGGGTTACGGCGTTAAATCGGCTTCCGCATTAGATTACGCGGCTGAGGAAGAGCCAGGATTGAGAGGGAAGAGTGTCCGTTTGACCTTTTGTAGGGCCTTCCGTGGGGGTGGCGAGAATTTTTCTGGCGATTCGCCGACCGGAATAAAAATTGTATCCCCGTCAGAGGGGCTTAGCAATTGTCGGCGAAAAAGCTCGATGGCGGTAGGCAGTTCCTCTACCGGTGGCTCATTCAGGTCCGGAATAGACGAGGTCCAAGAAGGGACCTTAGGGGGTGCTAAAGGCGGAAGTTTGAAATAACCGGCGCTGCCTGGCGCGGATGGGGGCGAGGGAGGACGGATCACGTCACGCGGGGGTGCCTGGGTGGTAGCCTGGCACCGTTTCTTCTCCCTACGCTTCTTACTCAGGCGCTTCTGAGGTTTGCCGCGGCGTTTTACCCGCTTCTGTGCCTCCGGGGTGGCAACGACGGACCGGACGGCCAAAGCTGACGTGGAACGGGTGGCTAATTCTGCCAGAAACCTGCGTTCTTCACGCGCACGGCGTTCCGGGTTTGGTCGTTTAAAGCGGCGATCGGAGATGTTGACGAGTGGTGCGCTCTTTGGGTTATACTCGCGTGAGGAAACCCGGAAAACTTGGCGCGTAGCGTGGGATCCAAGCGCTGAATCCACGGTCGTGGCCTCGCAGAGTCTGACGCCCGTCGACTAGCCAGGAATTCGAAGCGCGTTGGGGAAAGGAGCGCGGCGAACGAGCGCTAGATCAATGGTCGTGGCCCTGCAGGGCCCACGCCCAATCGACCGTGATGGCAACGCAAATCGACGGTTATGGCCCTAAAAGGTCCGACACCCGTCGACTTACCCGCTGTCCTCTTGACACCCGTTGAGTACGGATCACGAGTTCGACTGAATTACGCACTGCACTACGCGACGCGACACGACACACCACTACTACTCGGAGGCAGCACAATCCTGGAGGCGGCCACTGGATCAGACTCAGGAATCAGGAAGGATCTTGATGAGAGGCTGAAGATGTCCGGGATCCGCAGGAACGCTGGTCTCGTCGCTCGTGCTTGTAGGAGGAAGGAACTTAAAAGAAAAACTGGGTTTAAGAAACAACTCAAAATTTAATCCTCAACACAAGTGGTAGATTTCTCTTTACAAGGTCTTGATCAGGGATCGACTGACTCTCCGTTGACGATTTTCTATCGGATTGATTTCCTCCTCCTCGAGTTTCGAGTTGAGGCATCCGATTGGCCGGACTTGTCAACGTCGTCATAGCAACGACCAATGCTCGTTGCTCGAAACCCGAGGCGGGGAGTCTTTACTGGTTAAATCCAGCTTGAGGAAATTCTATGAATTCCATTTAAAATATTTGTCTTCAAATAAAATCAATAAAGTAAAATATATATATTAAGTTAATTAAGTAAAATATATAAAAGTGAACTATGATATATGTTAATGAATTTGTCAAAGGAATCCCAAGGCGAAAGCAGATAAATTTTAGTTTTAAAAATAAAAATAATAAAATTTAATTTTTTGTAAAATTAATGAACTTGAAATGAAAAATACAAGCCTATGTATTGTTGGATATCAATCTTTAAATTCCACGCTCTTAAATAATTTGCAACTTATTTAAAAACGAAGGAATTTAAAGAATGATTGTCCTGAAACGCTTTCAATCAAAAGAAAAGGGGAAAAACGAAAGGAGGAGATAAGTAAAGAAGGAGAGTGCGCTCGAGCGAACGAAGGAGACAAGGAGAAGGAAGAAGGTGCGCAAGGAGAAAGCGCTAGCTGGCCACCAACAATACGGTCTGGCTATGTTGGCCGTCGACGGAGTTCCTAGAATTAAAAGGAGCAAGCGACGGTCGTATTAAATGCCAAAATGTTTTATATCAAATCGTGAAGAACATCCTCCTGAAAGAATTGTGAGTGCAACAACATTGTAACAAACAAGTTTATTGCATGAAGAATTCTTATATCATGAAATTTGTTGAATCCATATAAATACTTGTTGAATTTGAGCATTTTCTGCAGGAGACGTCAAGTTCTACGGCTTTGGAGTTAATATGTCATTTTCTTATTTTTACATTCTCATCATGGATGAGAAGGTATTGGTTTTATGTGAAAAATGACTTTCGAAATTTTCATCAAATCTTTACGTTTTGAGACCCCCTGAGTCAGAAAAAATGGTTTTAACGAAGTGTCTGTCTGTCTGTCTGTCTGTAGTAGGTCGTGTGCGGCATAACTCTCGATAGAATTATCAGATTGAATTGAGCTTTGGTACACTTTATCGGAGCCGAAAAAGTAAGGACAAGTTCGTTAACCAGCCACATCCAATCAAAATTGAGGGATGGAGCACTACTTTTGTGTTTTTGAAAATAATTTTTTGAAAAAATCAAAAATTCCAATCCTGGTTTTTGATAGTGCTCATAAATCTCTACAAATTATCCTGATAACATTTTTTGATTCAATCAAAATTAAAAATGTTACAGCATATTCAAATTCGAAAAAAGTCAATATCAAAATTCCATTTTCCAGTTAAATTATACGAGATAAGAAAAAACGTTATGATATAATATTATTTTCTACATTAAGATATACAAATTTGAATTGCAATATTTTTTCATAAGATATATATTTTTATTTTTAATTTAAGAAAATCCTATTGAAAATCCAAAATTCAATTTTATACAATAATATTCGAAATACGAAAAAACGTAAGAATACAGTTGTTCGTTTTAAAAAGATCTACAAATTTTGTCTCGCACAGTTTCTGATAAAACATATATTTTTCGTTTCAATTCCAAAAAATACGATTGAAATTCAAAAATTCCATTTTGTAGACAAAATATGTGAGATACGAAAAAAACGTTTAGATGGAAAATTGTTTGCCTAAATGAGGTATACAAATTCTATTGAGACATTTCGGGACAGGATGTATATTTTATGTTTTGATTTTTAATATTTAAAAAATTCGATTTTTTTCACCAAAATATGTGAGATACGAAATAAGCGTTGTTCTGCAAAATCGTTTCCTTAAATAAAGTCTAAGATTGTTTTTTCTTTTTGAGAGATTTGGAAGAAAATAAATTATTTTAATCATGTAATTTATTAAAAAGTTACTGAAATGTATACAGAAAATCGAGCGCGAAGCGCGAGCGCCATGATGAGAATGTGTTCCTTACGGCTGATAGAGCCTTAAGTAAATTGAATTTCCTGTTTCACTTAAATTCAAAAAGAAATTGAGTGACTTTGAGAAAATGTGTAATTAACATCATCTGTAATATTATTATAAAATTGGTTTGAGCTTCAGTATCAAATTATAATAAATAAACTTAAATGTATGCGAAGAGCACAAGACCGAGCGCGACGTTCAAAAATTACGGAGCGCGCGATGAGAATGTGCCGGCGAAGCGGGCAGATTTTTTACATTGGAATTTGTTCATGACCCACATTAAAAATTAATAAAAATCGTGCTTTTACTATAGGGAAATCACATTGCAAGATGGAGACTTATTGGGAATACGATTCAGTCTGCTGATGATATAAGTCGGAAAATATTAGTAAGAAGTACTGAAAATGACCTATCAATACCATCAACGTCATATACCAATAACGTGAGTAATGAAGTAAAAACTACACATAAACATATTACTTCATTGTCAATGCGGAAATTTTTCACTCAGCTTTGAGTATTTTGCTCATTATACAAAAAGCCTAGGAGAATCAGTACTCCGTCAGAAATGGCGCATATTACTGGAATTGATGAGTCTCTGCCTGTAGAACAGCATGAAAGTTCACAAGTAAACTTACTTTTTGATGTTCAAAAGAAAACGATTTTCGTTGTAATAAATAGACGTAAACATGTTTCTTAATTGTGAATGAGCGAATTTTGAATTTGAATGTTAATTTGAATATTCCGTTTACTACAGACGAAACTGAGTAGAAGCAGCATTAATGCAGCAATGACACAGGTTATTGATATTGCTGAGCCTCTACATTCTCAGCAGCATGCAAATGAAAAAGTAAATTCAGACTTTATCGTACAATTGAAAAACAAAATATTTTTATAATTTCCTACTTTCTTAAGTTCATATTTTCCAAAAAATAAAGCTCACTATAATGCATACAGTTTTTTTGCAGTATTTTAAATCGTTTGGCAATCTTTAAATACTTGTACACCAATTCGAAAGCTTTAGTGTTTCTTTCAACAAACTCAAACAAATGACCTTCATTTGAACAAAGATATTGTACTGACAGAAAAATAATTCAAAATTTATTTGAACTATTACAAATTACGAAACGCTCATTTCTATCATCTATCTTGTCACTAAATTATCAAAATTCTCTCTTACGCATTTATATTCGTAAATATTAATATTTTTCTGTTCAAAGGAATGGCATGTTCAATATTCGGAGATTCGCCGGATATGAAAAAACTATTCAAAATAAGCATGCGGGCCAAGTGCAACAATGCTAAAGCCAAGAAGAGGAAACCAGCCAACCCGTAATATCAGTAAGTAAGTTTATAAAAATGTAGAAATTCATATAAATATGTATCGATTCATCTACAACAACAAATGAAGGCCTGTAGTATTTTCTTTAAAAAACGCATATAAATTATTTTTATTCAACAATTGATATTGTACTATCAATGAAATAAATACAATTTTATTGTCACAATTACAGAATGAAAATGCAATATGAAAATTGGAAACAAATTATGCAACCTCTCACCTGTACAAAAGTACAGAACAACCAATATGGTATACCAAATTACGTGCGGCTGACTTGAGTTAAATATTGTTTTTTGCAACACGGAGTTACAATAATCTTCAATGGCAGGGACGAAAAATAATGCACATAAATACAGTGTAAAAAAAGCGCCATAATTGATATTACGTACCCACAAGCAAAAATAAAAAGATGTTTGCTTCTTCTAGTGCTTTCAAGCATTTTGATATGTTACCACACGGATCATTTCTTTCGTTTTAAATTGAAATAAATTATGCATTTATTTTTTATTCACTATCAGTGTTAATTATTTCAATATTCTATTATCAATTATTTCTATAATGATTTTCATATAATGATTTTCCTATAATCGCGAAAAAATTATACGACAATAATTACAAGAAAATCATTATAGGCCTATAATATGTTTTCGTAAGGGTGTCGATAATATAGTCTGAAATTTTCCTATAATTACTTATTTTTATCAAAATTTGTTCATATCATTATGAATATTCAAGATATAACAGATCTGTCTCAGTAATTTTGTATTCATTTCCCAAAATTTCAAACCGATATTTCATTTCGTGTGGAAATGTAGTTATAGAACTGCATGGAAAAAGACTAATAACTATTTCAATAAAATACATAGGAAACGAATTAGTCAAAGAAGTAAAATATTTGATTTACGTATCATATTTACTAAAATGACTGCAAATTTCCTTTGCATTAAGTCTGTCGTAATACTGCAATTAGCTTTATTTTCTATGTTACTAAGTGAGACAAATGATTATTTGCTTAAATTATTCAAATTCGTCTATTTAAACCGCCTATTTATACCAGCTACGTGTATTTCCAGATTTAGGATATTGATATCGTTGGATCAAGTATTGTCTAAACTCGAAATGCCTAATGAAATAGGCAGCATCCCAAATTGAAAATGTCGGACGAAATGAAAGTGCCATGTACCCTGACTACAATCTAACCTTTTCATTTTAAAATGTTTGAATTGAAGATATTTATTATATTATGCGAAAATAATAACGACATTCATCCAGAATTTCAATAATTTAAATAATTACTTCTTTTCAAGATTATACCAAACAGAAAGGCCGCCTAACTTCATTTGAAATTTTCTATTCCTTTAAGATAATACTATCTCTTCCATGCGGAATACGATAAAACCAATTTCAACATAAATATCATTGTACTTCTGATCCAAAAAAAATCTTTAACCAGCCTAGTTACAACAAAAACCTCTCAATAACGAATTTCATTTCCTATAATTATCTCTCTCTTAATTAAATTTTTTCTAATTGCTGATCAAAGTAGTTTATTTCTTCCTTTACAATATCTATACAAAACAATTAATTAACATTGAAAGATTTACAATAACGAATTATTTTTAATGATACATAACCTATATGTATGTTTCCATGTTTCCGTATTCAACTTCCTTAACATTATTTCTACTATGTCATTACAATTACAAAACCTACACAGTTAAATTCTAGATTTTTACATCTTTATTTCAATTATATTATATCTCTGATTTGAATACTTCGAATTGTGCTCGGTCGATAGTAATAAACAGAACAGGTAATACTAAAACATAACCGCTTTCACTATATTCTCAATATCCTTTGTTTTTTTTTGAGGATATTAACGGTGAAATCGGGGATAAATATTGTTTGTTCAACTATTATTTTTTTCCGTGTGTAATTTTCGATAAAACTTCAGTATTATATAATAGAATGATAAAAATTCCAGAATTTGTGCTAAAATGAAGTTAACAGACGTTCTTTATTATCTTCTAAAACCCTTACCAAATTTTGAGCAAGGTTTTAAAAATAAAACTAATACCTTCTCATCTATGATAAGAATGTAAAAAAAAGTTATTTTACATGGTCGGATTAACACATAATTTTTGCCACGTGAACTGCATGGCCCATGGCCTTAATTAAATGCCTATTAAGAAGAAAGAACCCCCGCTGGCAGGAGCTGGTGACAACTGGTCGACTGTGTGGGGAGAAGCCCCGTAGTGAGGCCTATTTAAGCAAAAACTTCGATATTGCGCTAAATTTTCCGCCATTTTTTAAGTGAAAAACTACCTTAATATGAAAATGAAAAAATAAAAATAATGGGGGGGGGGGTATATTATACCAAGAAAGTATGTTCTAAGTTTGAAAAGAATCGGTCGAGTAGTTTTTACAGGATCGTGTTCACCGCACAACGTATTTTTCAAAAGACGTTTTGGGGAATGCTCTGTCACCGGCTTATTTTTCAATCATTAATTACGAAAATTTAACTAAATATTCTTCAGATGATGCTTTATAATTTAGAAAAAGTTTGAATAAATTTGTTTAATCTTTATCTCCGTAAAAAATCAGCGGAAAAAGTGTTTTTTGTTTCAAATTATCCCTTACTCCCCCCTTAAAAGCTACTCAGAAAAAAATTAAAACTAAAATTATTTAGCTTGAACGGCCCTCAAACGGGGCAAGAACTGCACACACACATGTATAAAAACGTGTAAGTCCGCTTTTATACGGGTGTGTGCAGTTTTTGCCACGTTTGAGGGTCGCCTGACCTAAAGAATTTCAGATTCAATTTTTTTCTGAAGTAGCTCTTAACGCGTTACATCAGAATATAATATCTTTAGCTATAAAAATTTTCTCGTTTTATATAAAAATTTACCGTATAATTACGATTTACCTGCTGAAAAGTAAAAAGAAAGTAAAAGTTGGACGAATTTTCAAATTTTTTTTTTGTCACTAGAAACAATTAAAAAATGTTAGAAAACACAAAACTAATAGTTTTCAAGACTCTGAGAACAATACAAAAATTTTGAATTAGAAAAAAAAATTTATTTTTTATTTTTTAACAGGCAAATCGTAATTAGACGATAAATTTTCATATAAAACAAGAAAAGTATTGTAGCTGCAGATTTTATATTCCGATGTAACACAATAAGAGCTATAATCAGGAAAAATTAAAACATTTAAACATGCACGATACCGACATCCACACATACCAGAATGAATTCACTGCTGAGTGAACGGGCTGCGGCCGGCGCCTGGTGGATATTCCCGATAGACTAGCCAAGGGAGGAGTGGTAGCCTCCCGACCAGGGTAGGACGCGATGTCAGTACCTTACCTCTGTGGAAGTAATATGGGTAAATGTAAGTCCCTCCGGTGTTCTGCCGCGAAGGGCAAAGATCCCGATAGGATCGACCATCCGATAAGCCGCTTCTCCGTTTCGGCGCACATAACTAGGGATCTATACAGGCGGGGATAGTAGCCCTACTGCGGTAGGGCTCCCATGATGGGCGAACCGTCTTAAGACAGGACAGTACGAAATATGAAAAAAAAAGAAAACTAAAAATAAATAAAAAAACTCTGCTTGGTACCAGGATGCATCACAGAAGGCTGGGACAAACACAGCGCCGGGGATGGTGTTGCTGAGGAAGGGCAACAAACCTCTAGGGGACTCCTCATCGTATAGACCAATATGTCTATTAGATACGATGGGGAAACTTCTGGAGGAAATGATCCTACAAAGACTACAGGGTCACATGGTCCGCGAGAATTGTCTCTCGGAAAACTAGTTCGACTTTCGGAAAGGCAGGTCCACAGTTCACGCCATCCAGGCAGTAGTGGACATCGCCACTAAAGCCAGAAGAGGAACTAGTAAGCGTAAGGGATTCTGCGCTTTGATCTGCATTTACATACGCAATGCGTTCAATACCGCGAGATGGAACATCCTGCATCGAGGCGATGGTGCTTCGCGGATGACGCACTTGTCGTGTGCGCTGCTCACAACGTCGGAATTCTGGAGCTGAGGATGAATGATAGTCTGTGGTGGGCAAAGCGTTGGTTAGATAGCAGAGGCCTGAAAATGGCCCCTGAAAAGACCGAGGCTTTGCTGGTCACAGACAGGAGATCCTTCCAATATCCGAAAATCGTTCTCGGGAAACATGAAATCGAGTGGAAAAAGAGCATTAAGTACCTGGGAGTGCAGTTGGATTGAAGGCTTAGCTTCAGCGAACACCTGCAGATCGCGACTGCCAAAGCCATCCAATGCGGGGCCGCCCTGACTCGGCTCATGCCCAACATTGGTGGACCCAGGGAAGCTAAAAGAAGGCTGGTGGCGAGCGTGGTAAATTCGAAGCTGCTTTATGCAGCTCCGATCTGGACAATTGCCCTTAACAACCATGCTATTCTGAAGAAGCTGTTCTCGGCACAGAGAGGTGTGGTGATGAGAATTGTCTCAGCATACCGAACTGTGTCGACGAGTGCTGTGCTGGTCCTGGTGAGCGTTCCGCCTATTGACTTATTGGCGGAGGAAAGGAAAGAGACCTTTCAGCTCCGTAAGGAGCTCACCTGATTAACCAACCCGCAGGAAATCGCTAGCGCGAAGGAGGCCATCCGCAAGGGTGGAAGGCGTAGACTCGTCGAGAAATGGCAGACGAGATGACATGACCAATCCGGAAGATGGACACACCGTCTAATCCCGTAGCTCACCACCTGGCTGGATAGAAAGCACGGTCAAGTCGGCTTTTACCTGGCGCAAGCGCCTTCAGGCCATGGCTTCTTCAATGCGTACCTGAAGCGCTTCAAGAAAAGAGACGACGAGTCGTGTAGCTACTGTGGATCCCTTGTGGACAATGCAGAGCACACACTCTTTTTCTATGCCAGGTGGGGCGTGGCAAGAGAGACTGTTAGTCGGGAAGTGGGCGCACAACTCACCCCTGACACGATGGTCTCTCTCATGCTCCAGTCAAAACGAAAATGAAAACTTATCGAGTCATTCGTCACCTTGGTGATGAAGTCGAGGGAGCTCGATGGCCGTGCGGAGCGCGGCAGCAACGAGGGCTAGTAGAAATCGCATCGGGGCCAGCACCCGCAGTCGTGCGCCTCGGGCAGACTTGGCTGTCCGCGTCGTTCGGGGGGGTGGAATCGCTTTATTCCTCCCCTGGCTGGCGTAGCTATTCGGTCTGCCTAACGGGCGTGTGGTCGCGGATGGGAGTCCTGGGCGAACGGATGACGGGGGAGTCGTACGCGACTTTAAACTGTAACCAACCACCCGTCAATTTTATTGCCGAAAGGCGGTTCCGCGGGTGTTATATTGGTTCGAGAGACGGGGTTTTTGGTTTTAACAGGTATGCCTAGACCCGTCCTAGGAGAGTTCTGTACAATGTCTATAACAGATTTCACCATTTTTCCTCCTCACCAAAAAAAAAAAAATACTTTTTCGTTTTATACGAAAATTTATCATCTAATTACGATCTGCCTGTTAAAAAATGAAAATAATTTTTTTTTTCTAATTGAAATTTTTTTTGTATTGTTCTCAGTCTTTAAGACTATTAGTTTTGTATTTTCTAACTTTTTTAACTGTTTCTAGTGAAAAAAAAATATTTCAAAATTCGTTCGACTAAAAAAATTCGCCCGTCTGAAACTTCAGCCCAATCTAAAAGCTTTCCTAAAATTGCGAAACTCGACCAAATTTCCATGAAATGTGTCCTATCAGAAAACTGTTACAGAATGTTCGTTATATATGTAATAATTATATTTAACTTTCATTGGCCAAAACGTCAAATTTTTTCTATTGAGAAAGTTTCAGAATTTTCAGATACAAGATTCGTAATGTTCAGTAATTTTCACTTGCAAACGAAGAGATTTTCCCTTGAACTGATGAAAAAGTAACTGAATTTTCCTAAATTTTATTTTACAAGTAATTTTACGAAATAGCAGCTACGTGAAACTTTAGTTTGCTGCTTTGGAAAATTCCGAGAGAAACCAACAGTGGATCTATGATTTGGGTAGCTGTAAATTATTTCAAATTTAATCGAGTTTCGTAATTCTAGAGACGATTTTTTTAATTCTTTGTAATTTTATTAAATATTAAAATGTAAATACAAGAATAAAAATAGGATCCTTTCACGGAGAATCGAGGGGTAAACCACTCTAAAATCAGCGAGAAAACGTTCATTGTTATATGAACGCTGTAGTAAGCGAACGAATGCTATTGTTTCTTACTCGACGCTTATCGCATCGTTATTTTTCTTCGTGGCGAGTTGTGTACTATAGCTACAATTGAGGTTTCTTTCCTTAGCACTTGATTTTTAATTTTCAAAATCATGAATTTAGAGTGGTTTACCCCTCGCAGCGAATCACAACTAAATTTTCAATTTAAAATTCTTTGCATGCTTTCCATCTCAATTCAACCGGTCCATTCGGGACACGAATTTATTTTTCAACAAAACACAAATATTTTGCTCTTTGATCGAAATAATGATGTTGTTTTTGGGAACAAAATTGATTTTGCCAATTATTCGCGGGAACTTTTTTTTCAACTGTCTATAACTTTGTCAAAAATTGACCGACTTTAACAATTTTCACTTTTAAATGTTTTTAATAATTTGCACTACCGAATACAGTTATAAACAATTGCTTGTTGATTGTTATTAATTTATTATTTAACAATAAACCAAAATTGCAATTTTTTTTCAAAATTCAATATCTCGTAAAATGTATTTTTCTTGATCTTCTACCCGAAAGTACGGTCCTCCCGGCCCCATTTCACTCCAGAAAGAACGGCTTTTGTGGCCGTTTTTTGTTTTTTTCGGCTCAGTAGTGTCGCTAAATTCATCGTATAATTCGTTTGTTTAATTTAATTTAATGTGACTTCTAGTAATTGCATGAAAGAGTAACTGTTAAAAATAAAAACAAAAAATTTATGTACACGGTTTATTTTATATTACTAATGATATTAATAAAGTAATAATAATTATTGTAATAATATTAGTATTACTGGATGTGTGATGTTAAAGTTACTGTTGATCAATATTAATATTGTTATCGAAGAATAAATTTTCTCTGGTATTTGTTAATTTTAAAAAAATTTTTTATTAAAAATTTTTTTTTGCAGTTATTGCATGATAGAATTTAATTTTAAAGTTTCTAATGACCACCCTGACCAGCAAAAACCTCTACTTCGCCTCGGTTTTGCAAAAGCCGGGCGGACCTCCCCCTGCCCCCTACAAAACCTCGGCTTCGCCTCGGTTTTGGGCGTACTTTCGGCTGGAGATCAAGAAAAATAGTGTACAACCCACGGCCAGAATGTTTGATACCCTGGCGTATGTGATGTAAATGCCTCGGCTTCGCCTCGGCATTGATATTGCATACGCCAGGAAATCAAACTTTCTGACCTAGGGTCGTAATATGCTATTTAGTACCCAAGTAACACAAGATCATCTATTAGACGTCTAAAGTGCCGAAAGTGCTATTAGACGTTTAGTAGAGCTCAAATTGGCCGCTAATTCAACTATTTTTGGCGTCTAGAAGACGATCGAAAAAAAGCATCTACAAGATGTCCTTATGTCGTCTTTTAGAGGGGTATCATTCGATGAGTTTTAGATTGTTTGAAGAGCTCTGTTAGATCTCGCGATAATCTATTCTACAAGACGTTCCGAAATCGTCTTTTAGACCAAAATTAAAAACTCTGCTAGAACAGTTAAGTAAATATTTCCTAGAGCTCTAGGTTGAGTACTCTAGAAGAAGTATGAAAAATTGTATTTTAGATATTATAAATGGGATAAAAGTGATACTTTTACTGTAATTTTAGATATCGGTCTTAAGAGAAATATTTGTACTACATTTTTCGGCTTTTATTTGTAAAAAATCTCATGTAAAAATATCACTTTTAGCCCATTTATAATATCTAAAATACAATTTTTCATACTTCTTCTAGAGCTCTTAACCTAGAGCTCTAGGAAATATTTACTTACCTGTTCTAGCAAAGTTTTTAATTGTTGTCTAAAAGACGATTTTCGTAATGTCTTGTAGAAAAGATTATCGCAAGCTCTAATAGAGCTCTACAAACAATCTAAAACTCATCGAATGACACTCCTCTAAAAGACGACGTAAGGACGTCTTGTAGATGCTTCTTTTCGATCCTCTTCTAGACGCCAAAAATAGTTGAATTAGCGGTCAATTTGGGCTCTACTAGACGTCTAATAGCACTTTCGGCGGAAAATCGGAACGTCTTCTAGAGCTCTCCCGTTTTTCTCAAAAAGCTGTTTTAGACGTCTAATAGATGATCCTGTGTTACTTGGGTATTCTTGAATATTTTCCGAATATACAGGTGATATTCATTTCCCTTTGTTAAAAATAACATACTCATTTTTCTACACAAGACATCGGAAATACCCTCAAATCGTCCTCCATTTAGTTTAGTTCTTAAAATTTTAATGAACACAAGTGATAAGAAAATCTCGTAAACAATAGAAGTAATTAACTTGGATTTCTGGATAGCAAACAATTTTTAGTTGTTATTTTGCATTGCATTACTTACATTTTCGTTACATTTCTTTATAAAGTTCTGCCCGTGGAAAATTTAGTCCGTTCAAAAACTGTTCGTTTTAAATAAAAGTGGTACACAAAATGTAAAATTGGTTTTCCTACAAACTACATTTTTTTACCATTGAGTTTTTACAAATATAGACGATTAATTGTATTTTGATAGCACTTCATACTCCATAAATGGCTGAAAATTTGCCAAGCATAAAATTTTATTTCAATTTTAAATTAGTCATCATCGCTATCTTTGTTTATAACTGTAAGTTTGTAAGAAAACCAATTTTACTTCTTGTATACTACTTTTGTTTAAAAGGGACATTTTCTGAACAAACCAAATTTTCAATTTTCAACGTGTATATTCGAAAAATATTCAAGAATACGCTTATCGATAGGTAACTAATGAATAGCAAAATTCAAAAGAGTGGTCGCGCAACACAGAGAAAAATGGATTATAATATTTAATATCCGGGTACAGTGACTTTAGGACAGCCATTTGAATTATAAAAGCTATAATCTCGATTATAAGCGGTATGATGTTAGAATATATAAAAAATTGTAGATTATGTCACTTATAATCTGGATTATACTTCTTATAATCTAGATTATACATGTTTTAATCTAGATTATAGTATTTATAATCTAAATAGCTGTCCCATAGTCACTGGACCTGGATATTAAATTTTATAATCCATTTTTCTCAGTGAAATGAAACATGAATAAAATTACGTGCAAAATTTTTCGCAATTTTTTGCACTGCGAATTATGCATAAAAAAATCTGCAAAAATCCACAAATGTGTCTTCTATTGGAAAAAATAACCCTGATTTTTTTCAATATTTTCTGTTTAGTTAAGCTTAAAAAAACGAAAAACGAAAATTATAAAATCCATCATTACTCATTCAAAATGGCGGATAATGATCTGAAAATTTGGCAAAATCATCTCTTGCCCAACTCCTTCCATATGGTCGGTGCAAAATTAGAGTTGGTTTTAAGACCGATTTCACATTGAAACCCGACTATGCCCTTTCTTGTGATATTTAGAGTTCCACAATATAATCTGTGGGTGAGCAGCTGCCCCTTTTTTAAAGAGCAGTTGACTTACGTCGAAGGAATACAGCGCTCCTTTCGGTAGGGAGTGTAGTTGCATCGCATCGTCAGGCAAATGCGAAAGCAGACGAAAGTACAACTTTGAAGTTTTTGATAATGTAGATGAAATTACTCATTGAAATGGTGTTTTCTGTATATATATTGTATATATAGAAGTACTTTTTGGTTCATTACGGTCGGTTTACAAATAACCTAACCTTAATGTTGAGATTTCAAATAATTTCACATCATTTTAAGAAATTACACAAATTCTTCAAAAGATATATAATAAATAACGACGATCTCAGAACTAACAAAACAATCGAATTATCCATTGAAAAGTATAGTCAAATCTCAGTTTATACAACTCGCCGCAGCATTCCCTCCTGTAGTTTGTGGGAGAGCAGTTAGCCCACAAAAAAAGTAAACCTGCTATACTATGAAGAGAGCTGCAGTTGTCCTTCAGTGTAGTGACGCAGGAGCACCAGAGGTAGTGTAGCATCTCTACCAATTTTTTTTCCGTGTAGGCATTTAGTAGAATTGAAAAAAAATACATTTACAAAATTTTGTGTGTGCAATATGAGTGAACAAATGAATCCAGAAAGTGTCTAAAAGATCTATTATAACCTTGACTTAAAATTCATCTGACAAAATCACTTTCATCTTCAGCCCTCTACACCAGACGCCCTCCTTAGTCTGAATAAGAAACTTCCGAAAAATTATATGTATATAAGCAAATCAAGAAATATTACTGCAAGAATTAGTTAAGCTCTATAAAACCAAAGATATAGGGTGACGTCACCAGTCTTCGTCCACACACCAGTGGTCGGTCAAAACATTTTTTTCTCTTAATCCAAACGGTCAAAGTTTTTAAAAGTTATGCCAAATGAAGCAGTTTGATATTTTCTTTCTAACATTTTTTTGGCAATTTACGAAACAAAACAAATTATGTGCTCATGAATACACACCACCATAATCAACGATTAGAGATTTTTAGAATTATTTATTTACATAATTTTTAAACTTCTTTATTACAACAGGTTTCGGAAAAAATATTTAATTATGCATTAAAAAAATTTTAATATTATTCTTGATGTCATTTATAAAATAAAATATTATTTTCCGCGCAAAAAATACTCGCTTTAAAACTGTTATTTTTAACTATGATTTTCCCTTATCTTTAAAAATAAATTTTTAGAAATGATGGAATTTTAATGAATGGGAGTTTTTCTCCCTGAGAAAATTTTGCACATCTTGCCCGCATTCTAGTTTCGGAAAATTAATGTTCTGATCATTAAAATCAGCAAAAAACAATATACTTATAATAAAATTTTGTTCAAACTTTTTTTATTTGTTCGTAATGAAACTTCATTTGAATAATTTGATATTTAAAATTAATTAAAATCTATGTGAGTGAAAAACCATGTGTTTCACGTTGATTATATTTTATGGTGTAAATATTCTGTCAGATTATGATTTTTCTTTCTTATCTTCTGGCTGTATGAAAGTGCCTGGCAATGTATAATGCCATTTGGGACCATTACTTACTTAGAGCTCCTATCTGAGGCTAGTGAACCGCCGCTTTTTCTTCGTAGGTCCCTTCTCTCGAGCAGGTTTGTTTTGAGGAATTTCTCCTGGAGGGGGAATCCGCTTCTGCCCAGACTACAGCTCCTCCGAGAGAGGATTTCGGCTAGGAGACTGCGTCTTCTTCCTTCTAGATGCGGCTTGCTCGCCTCTTACTTGTGTGTGCTGGGCCTGGTCGAGGGGCGGCACCGATCTAGATCTAAGGTGAGCTTTCAGGACCCCCGCCCCTGGTGCCGCGGTATTAGGGCTCCTAGCAGATTTATTAGCCTGGTTACCCGCCTCAGAACTGGCCATGTTTGCACTGGGGAACACTTTGCTCGTATGGGTTGGGATTTGGATGCTGGCTGTGGCTGTGGCGAGGCGATGAGGAGCTTGAAACATCTTTTCACGAATTGCCCGTTGTTGTCAGAGGGTAGACCGAGATTTTCTGACTTCCTGGCATGCCGATTTCCCGGTCTGTCGCCTGATAATTTCGATTACAGAGAGCTCGTGTTTCATCCGGATGCGAGCGAGGTGAGTGAGCTGGGAAGATTTTTTAAACACGGTAGCATTATCAACTGATTGTCTCTCTTGTTTCTTGATGACCCTGGCTGGTGAGGGCTGCCCTCTGTGCTTGGTTCTCCTCCCTCTCCTTTCCCAATGCGACAAGATTGGGTGGGGCTGATCACGTGAGACCCCTTGTTCGCTTGGGCGGATTTTGGATTTTCTGGCCTGCGTGCCTGCTTATGGAGCGTGTTTGCTGCTTTCCGCTCTGTGCTGTTGTATTAGCTGGCCTGGTTACCTATTGAACGGAATATTTATGCTATGATATGGCTATTTGCAGAATTTCAAGCTGCCACAAACAAAAAGAAGAAGAAGAAGAACCCTAGGGTCAAAACTTTAAAGGTAGGGTTACAAATCACAGTTTCAACCCGCTCTACACAGTTACATCAAATCAAATTCTCAAAAAAGTTGCTATGAAAAATAATATGCATTATGGTGGTTTTATACCTCTCCGGCTGCGGGCTGACAAATTCATCTACAGAAGTTGATTCGTCCATTCTGTTGAATCCTGATTGTTGATTAACGGAATGTGCCAATAAAGTACTCTAAATGAATTTCTCGGCCCGAAGTCGGAGAGGTATAAAACCACCATTACTCGAAACAAAACACAGCGATTACACCGAGCGTCTGCAGTCCACGAGTTGCATCCGCTATCTTTCGTTCTCTGTAATGCAATTTGCAATATACTATTGGCTGTGATCTTCATAAGTTATTAGAGATAAATACGTGAGGTGAGTTAATTATATTACAGGGATTTCCAGGTAATTTGTGTTTTGCACGTGTTATAGAGATTTTTGGGTATTATGTGACGAGCCTTTCCTAACCTCAAATATAACTATGCGGCATGCAGAGTTGGGTATATTATGTGACGAGCCTTTCCTAACCTCAAATATAACTATGCGACATGGAGAGTGAAGGAGGAATTACACGTCTGCACGCAGGTTACCATGGTAACATACAAGAGAGAAAGAGACTGACAATTTTCCTATTTCATTCCCACTAACATGTTACCATGGTAACCTGCATGCATAATTCCTGCATGCAGAGGTGTAATTCCTCCTTGACACTCCAGGAACTAGAACATGTCCCAAACGGAAATTGTTCGGAATTGGGAATGACCCAAACAGGAAAAGTACCGAACTTTGCAGTGTCACTATCAGCGCGGTTATATTTGAGGTGAAAAAATGCTCAATTTTTTAAAATAATTAAAACTAACTCCTATGACGTTTATATAAAACTTTTATAAACTTTAGCTAATTTAATAATTTATTTTCACACTTTATTTTAAGGGCACATATTTTCAACCTAAAAGCCACATGTAGTTTTTTTCAGGCTAATTTAAAAACTAACAAATGAAATAACTTTTTCGCATTAAATATGTATTTCTTTCACTTTTTTTATAATGTTAATATACTACGAAGAATCAATTTTATTCATTAGATTGTGAATAAGTTGCCTAACATTTTGAAAAATGAATAGCCCTAGCGAACTGGCTGAACGGTAGCTTTACGCTGTACCGTAAAGCTATCGTAAAGCTATCGTGAAGTAGCATTATAACTCATGAATGAGGCAAAATAAACATTCAAAATGTTTTCATCCTTATTCTACGTTGAAAATAACGTTCACTGGTAATTGAAATATGCAATAATTTTATTTATTTACGCTAAAAATTAAAAAAAAAACATAATACCTGTCATTGAAGGCAGTGCAGTGGTTCACCTTTTATGGAACTTCTCCGTTAAAGTTGACTATTGGTTGGAGTGAGACACAACTATAATTTCATCTCACTCTAACCAATATTCAATCCTGACGGTGAAGACATAGAAAGTGATGAACCACTGCACTTCCTTGAATGACAGGTATTATGTTTTTTTCAATTTTTAGCGTAAATAAATAAAATTATTGCATATTTCAATTACCAGTTAACGTTATTTTCAACGTAGAATAAGGATAAAAACATTTTGAATGTTTATTTTGCCTCATTCATGAGTTATAAGGCTACTTTACGATAGCTTTACGATAGCTTTACGATACAGCGTAAAGTTACCGTTCAGCCAGTTCGCTAGGGCAAAAAGAAAAGTGGCAGGGCCATTTATCTGCTACGCAAAGGGAATTTTATTTATTATTTTTTGAATAAATAACCAAAAAAAGAACTGCTTTTAGGTTATGAATACATATATGCATTTAAAAGTTGGAATTTACTACTTAGGTTTTACACTCACGTTGCATAAAACTGTATAAAAAAACTTAACTAAATTGTGGCAGCTTTCCCACTCTTATATCCGTTCCATAACTCAATTCATTAAAAAGTTTTCTACTATATAATTAAATTTACAGATCGTCTAAAACTCATGATGCCTCGCCAGCCAATGCCAAATGGAAACACTTCGTAAAGATGAATCAAAGTTTTGCCATCTGCAGATATTGTGACAAGACCATAACGACGTCAGGGAACACGTCAAACTTGAAATCTCACTATGAAGCGATTCATGCGAATGAAAAATCCAAAAGTACTGTTGGAAACAAACGAAGTAACTTGGATACTCCTATTGGTTCAAATTCAAAAAATTTAAAGACAAGTACTGTTGATAACAGCTCAAAACCTGGATGCAGTTTCAATTCTAACTTTGATTCAACGCCCAATCCTACTCCTGGTTGTAGTTCCAGTTCCACTTCTGACTGTAATTCAAATTCTTTCGAAATTAGCAGCTCATCAAGTACGGCTGCTTTACACAATAAAGAAAATATAAAGCATGTATTCACAAACATTACATCGTATCAAAAAGGGGGCTTCAAACACACCAAATTGACTGATAAGATTCTTCGCATGATTTGTAAAGACTCTCAGCCTGTAGCAACAGTGGAAAGAGAAGGATTTCAAGAATTAATTAAATACGTAGCCCCAAATTATAAATTGCCCTGCGGAAAAACTTTCTCACGCCGTCTTGACGAGAAGTATGAAAAAATATCGAATGATTACAAAAAAACTTTAAAAAGCATCAAGGACATAACTTTAACCACGGATCTTTGGTCTGACACCTTAAACACTAGAAGCTTTCTAGGGATTACGGGGCATTACTTAGAAGACTCGGAGATTATCAGCGTTGTCATAGGAGTCTATGAATTTGAGTTAGCTCATACGTCAGCCAATCTTGAAGAAAAATTACGAGAAGTGTGCACAGAATGGGGTATCGACCCTGATAATATTATCACAATTGTGACAGACAACGCGGCTAATATCGTGAAAGCTGTTGAAGATTTCGTCGGCAAGAGGAAATTTTCGGGATGCTGCGCTCATAAAATTAATTTGGTTGCAACCAATTCCATCAAGAACGTGCAAGGGCTGCCATATTTGATCAAAAAAGTTAAAACGATTGTCACATGGCTCAAACAATCTAACATTGCAAGCGATGCTCTGAGAGCTGCTTCAGATCTCAAACTAAAACAGGATGTGGAAACGAGATGGAACTCAACGTTCTACATGCTGATAAGGTTCATCCTTTTAAGTACAACTGTTCACGGAATTCTCTTCAAGCATGCTTCAGCACCTCCTATGGTTACTACACAAGAACTGAATGAACTGACAGAAGTTTCTGCTGTATTAAAGCCTTTAGAGGAAATTACACGAGAATGGTCATCAGAGAAGTACGTTACTCTGAGTAAAGTGATTTCTATGATCAACTCTTTAAAGGAACAGCTTCTGGTAATGAAACCGAAAACTCCGATGGCAAATCAGTTAAAAAACATTATGCTAGGTGAAGTTAATAAAAGATTCGGCCAGGTGGAAAAAGTTCCAATGTTCTCCATTGCAACACTCCTAGACCCAAGATTTAAGAAACTTGATTTCAACAGTCCTGTCGATTTTTCGCACACTGTGAACACTTTAAAGAACATGCTACTGCAGAATCGTCCGCCAGCATCAACTCTTGAGTCTTCTGAACCAGCTGAACCCGTAGAGATTGTTTCAAGTGAGTAATGTGAATCGAAGTAGAAGTATTCAAGTCCAAAATAGCCTAACATTCAAAATACATACTGAAAATAAATTTCTCTTTTTAAAAGTGATTCTTGATTTAAATATAATAAAACAATTTTTTACAAGTTACATGCTATTCTATTTTAAGGTAATCCTTCTTATAATTTGTATTACAGATCAATCAAAATCGACATTGTGGAGCAGGCATAACCTGTTAGTTCAACAGGATCAACAAAAGGGAAAAAGTCTGCAAACAGATCAGGAGATGCCAGATAAATCAAGTCTATTTCTCAGAACACCCACTGCTGCTCTAGAAGAAGATCCTATCAAATTGTGGATAGACATGACCCCTACATACCCTAAACTGGCTAAAATAGCATTGAAATACTTACCTATTATGGCAACTTCTGTATCGAGTGAGCGACTTTTCTCGAAGGCCGGAGAAAATATGACAGCGAGACGAAATAGGTTGTCTGGAAAAAGGTTGCATAAGCAACTGTTTCTAAGCTCTCTTGCCAAAACATTGTGGTAAACGACTATTAAATGCTAACTTAAAGACGCATGGTGGTTCGCTAATGGCTTCAAAAAATTGTTTGTTATATTGTTATTACTGTTTGTTATATTGTTTTTACTGTTTGTTGTTTTTGAAACACAATTTTTTAATTTTGCCTTGAACTGCAAGAATTTATTTCTTATAAACTGGGAGTTTCAAGACTCAATGATTTATCAAGACAAATTTCGATGGTAAAGGTAATGGGCCGAATGCACCGTAATTTAGTTTGTTTTCATTTATTATAAATTCTCAAATTCAACTTTATTTTAGATTCTGTATGTTGCTAAATAATTAATTTATATTGCATGCTTACTTAAATTTATATTTTGCAATTCAAATTTATTTATAAATGCACGAATAAATAATTATACTATATTAACAGCGGGACATATAAAACGTGTACCAGCCAAACTGATGGAGATAATAGCATACTTCAATTTTTAATACAAAGTGCAGAAATCAGTAGTACCTCAATTTAAGGTACACACTAGATTCTATTAAATTAAAAAATATTAAATCTCGACAATTTCCATTACAATTATTCGCATTAATTTTGATTTGATTACGTTTCAGATTCGAAGATGTAATCCGTTTTCTACACGTAATAGATCTGAGTTCGAACATAACTCGCAGAATTGAAAGAGAACAAGAGGCTTTTTGATACAAATAATTATTAAGTTTTTTTTTAAATTTCGTATTAACTCAGAAAATATAGTTTTAGAACTAAGGCCAATTAAATGTACAGAGAAAATATTCATTTGGAATAAGTTATATGACTTCTGCATTTTAATCATCAACATTCCAATTCCAGTACTTATTTAGAGCCTCTGAATATTCTCGATGTTGTATAGATTTATCTCGTATCATATTATAAAAATAAGTTTCAAAATGCACAAGAAACAAGAATGTAATTTATTTATGGAAAAGACATATCTTTCTGGCTCCTAATTCTTTTGGATAAAAACTTCCTGTCTGCCTAATTAAACTAACTTTTGTTATCAACGCTAATAAGGATATCAAATTCTAATTTCCTAGCCTTTCAATTGTAGTTGTTTCTTTCAATTTTTGAATATTTATTCTCAATGTTCCATAATTTTCATTTTGTATTAAATTATTAAAGTCATCTTTTATATGCACAAAATTATAGTAATTTACTTATGGAGATGGAAGAATCTTACAACATCGATGTTTTTTAAGTTTTATATCGATGTTTCTTCGGACATCGATGTTGTTGTTTCCGATGTATCGATGTTTCGATGTATCGACGTTTTCCTTTCGATGTCCCATCATTAGGCCACGTATCAATCGGGCCACACGTCACTAAATTACACTTTAATTCGATCATCTAGGATAACTTTTTCAACTTACAAAACATCCTTCCAAAAATTTCAGTAACGTAATAAAAGACTATAAAGCACATATGTTAACTTCTTTTCAGTAAAAATGTTGGAAAAAATTGGAAGTTTCATCAATAATTACAGTTAACTTTAAAAATGTTTCAAATAAATCTGACAGACGTTCTTTATTGTCTTCTACTGTATTTTCTGAATTTTCAAGAAGACATTTTATAAAATTGAAAAGTTACCATACATGAACGAATTAATGTGTAATTTAGTCATGTGCCCTGATTGATTCATGGCCTGAATAAATTTTCTTATTTTTATACGTTCATAAGAGGATTTTTAAATAATATAAGGCATGAAATTACTTTTTTAAAAACATCTATGCGATATAAATATGTCTTAAAAATATTTTCACGACACGGACATGAGACTTTTTGGAACGTGGTTGATGGCGACACACATTTAAACGTTTCTTGTTTACACCCTGGCAACAGTATCAGCTAAATATTCCATGCGAATCAGTACTATCCGAAGCCATTTCATAATCTGTTTCCAAAATATTTGGAGCCATTCTGAACCAATCCGACTTAATATGATTTATATCGCTTCAATGCTCGGAATGACTCGAAATGGTTCAGAAACAGTTTCCGGAAAGTCTCGGAATATAGCTCTGATTCGTTTGAAATGAATTCCTATCCGATACTTTCACCAGGGAAATGTCTTGAAAAGCAAAGTTACAAGGTTATTTGTGGTTAGCTTCATCGCATTTTAGTGTTTGCACTTGAAAAGTTCACATAGTTAACGATGGACTATGTGACCATAGACGCTGGTTCCGATAAATTCCTTAACCCCCACAACAATAACGAACTATTTATCGAAAGAAAAACACGTATAAATGAAAAAAATTCAATGAAAATATATATACAATATTCTAAATCACTGGTTTTGAAATTTAATGACGAATAAACATCATTCAATAGTTTGTCCCATTCCAACCTTTAATTTCAAAATAAATTTTGGATCACGGACCCCGTAATTACACTTATATATATTATATTGCTCTGTTCCCCACAATGTAATTTATATAAATGAACCTTACGAGTAACGGACCCCGTTAGTCTATATTCATCTCCAAACCATAGCGGGACGCACCCCGTAAGTACATTTGTACCCCGTAAATACAGATGGCACTAAGAAAGTGTGAAACTTGTTCCCCATAATGATAGTCAGATATACATACACACATATATATATATATATATATTGTAACTTTTCTATTTTATATTAATTCTTTTTCTTATATGTGTAGTGTTCGAGGACGGGGGCAAGAATAAGAACAGTTGACGTTTTTGTAAAGTAACCAGATTTAATTTCTAATATGCCCTAAGGACTGTTTTCTTTACAATAATGATTTAAATGATTCTTTTAACATAATTAAGTAATACCAAAAAAATAGAAAATAGCCTTTCTCTCTCTATACCTCTATTTCCTATCGACCCTTATACACTATGCCTTAGCTTAAAATAATGAATGTGAATACAACGGGATGTAGAAATCCAATGACATAACCTATTATAGAAATCTAACGTGCTACATTTATTCTTACTTCAACTGCCGAGCTCAGAGTAAGGGCAGAAAACCCTTATCCTACCCACTGCACCTCAACTTTGGGACGAATTTACTCAGTTAAGGGTAAAAAGCCCTTAACCTGTTCCAAAAGCGTCCTTAGGAAATAAGCCGAGACCCAGCTAAAGGCAAAAAAAACCGTTAGCCTGTCCCAAGAATATTCCTGGGTTGCTTGTGGCTCGCTTGCGAGCCGCCGGAATCAGTGTCTCCATAACGTGGGATTTTTCGGCCCCCACCACGTTCCCATCTGGGAGAAACACATGCAAACGTGGCGTGTCAGTGTGTCGGCTCTGCTACACGCTGCGGTCACCAGCTTCGTGTAAAGCCGAAGGTGCACGAAGACGGACTTCGTTACAATGCTTGAGTTTTCAAGTTATTTTTAGATTTCACGCTTTCGTCAAAGATATTATAAACCTAGATGCGGCGAGTGGCCTCGGAGTGGGAGAACGATATATATAGAACATCACTCTTTCTTGGGTATCGAGGTGCTGCCCTCTTCACAACTTTTAGCCGTTTCCATGGCGACGCGTGTTTCTCGCAGTGTCTTCTGAATTCGAAAACACGGAGATGCTCGAAAATCTTCGGGAGACTTCGGCTCTCTCCTTATTTCGTCTATATATAGCATATACGAAATAAAGTAAAAGCAAGCGTTCCCTAACTTTCTGAGTTTCTGCGATTTCTTCGATTCGAAGTCTCATGCATCTCGTCGTCTGCTCGCCCGGCGACTTCTGTTTACAAAATTTGACAGCTTACAAATTTTGTAAAAAGTCTTAAATAATGTTGATGACGTGACATAAATTTTATGAATTTCAGGAAATGTTAAATAATTCTTTCGAGTGTGTGATCTGCAAGGACTATTTATTCGATACTATTTGTTTGTAGAATTTAAATGCAGAATTTGAGGTTGGGTTCATAACCTGTTGTATTCAAGTAGTTTTATTTTTTAACTTTCTTTGATTTCACTCAAATGATTTTGAATATTATAAATTCAGAACGTTAATTAATTGCATTTTTATGTAAATTTTAAAAATAATAATCATTTTTAATTGAAAAATTCTGTCATAATTACCTTTCTTGTAATTCTATTTTATGAGAATATAACAACACTCCTTTAAAGATAAAATGTGGAAACCTAGCTTCAAGTTTGCTTACGTAGGAAAAACTTTGCAGCCGACTCGAAATTTATGAAATAACTAAATAAATAATTACTTACAGGAAATAACTATTTAATATTCATTCTTACCTATACCTTATGGTAATAAAGTACATCTATTAAGGGAAAAATTGTTACTGTCGATATTTTTGGTCGAAATGAGAAATTGAAATTTGGAGTTTAGAATTTAAATTACAGTTATTGAAATTTTACAAAAGTACAATGTAAATCAGATGAATTAATGATACAATGATCTAAAAATGAAAGGAGTTTTAAAATCGTTTGAAATCAAAATTTTTTTAATTTTCAAAGGCTTTTTTAAGGCTATAAGTGCTTTTTACAAGTGATTAATTAAAAGCTCACATGAAAATCATAAGTGGACAGATTAAAAAATAATAAGGTATTGAAAATTGCTTAATAGTAATATTTCCAATTTTAAATTGAATAAGTTGGGAATATTTAAATAAAAAGATCTACGCAAATAATTATAGTAGTTCCTCTAAAAAAATTTTAATTGCAAACAATTCCAATTGTAAAATATCCTCGATTTTCAAGCGCTTTTAAAATAAATCTATATAATTTAAAGTAATTTTAGTTATATATCGAAAAAATTGAAATAGTCCTCGGACTTTAGAAAACTAGAAAATTTATTCATCGAAATCATTTCAAATTGCATTTAATGAAATATTTCAAATGAAACAATTATTTTTTGTGCCCTCTTTTGAGGATATTGTTAGAATTTCCTTTTCTCACAATTTTACTGGGAATTTTTATATAAATCAGGATCACCTTCGGTAAGTACGCTTTATTTCACTCTCTAAATCAAAATAAGTGCACTCAGAAAAAAGATTTGATTGAATCAAAGAAAATTATTTGCGAAAGACTTTCTTTGATTTAAAGAAATGATTTGTTTAAATGAAATGAAATTTGTTTAATTCAAACATAATGTCTTTAAACGAAATAAATATTTGTTTGAATCAAATTAATTTTTCTTCAAAACAAAGAAATTAATTCAATGATATATGGTCAAAGATATAAATTGTTTGATTGAAGGCAGAAATTTATTTGATTCGAACAAATATTTATTTGGTCCAAAGATATTTTGTTTGAATCAAAAAAATTTTGTTTCATTAAGGTAGTTTTTATCCACGAAAAGTAAACCTCAGGCAAAAATAGATAATTTTGCTTTCAAGAATAACAATATTATTATTGAAGGGCTATTTTGGAAGAGAAAAGATTAATTTCCATGAAAAAAATTTGAAATACAGAAAAATAATTTTATTAATAAATTTTATTTTTGCCCCAACTTTTTTTCTTATCGCTTCTTACCAAATTTCAAAAAATTATGCGATTCTAATAAATCATGAATCACTTTTTCAGAGAAAAGATTTCCCACAACTTCACCGTTTCTGATTTTTAAAAATAAATTCTTTAATGGCTGAAACCAATAAAAAAACATTTTCCAAAACGAAATTTTTATAAACAAATTGCTGAATTTGATAATAATTTATTCATTTTCGAAAATTGGAAATGGTTAAGTTGTGGGAAATCTTTTCTCTGAAAAAGTGATTCATGATTTATTAGAATCGCATAATTTTTTGAAATTTGGTAAGAAGCGATAAGAAAAAAGTTGGGGCAAAAATAAAATTTATTAATAAAATTATTTTTCTGTATTTCAAATTTTTTTCATGGAAATTAATCTTTTCTCTTCCAAAATAGCCCTTCAATAATAATATTGCTATTCTTGAAAGCAAAATTATCTATTTTTGCCTGAGGTTTACTTTTCGTGGATAAAAACTACCTTAATGAAACAAAATTTTTTTGATTCAAACAAAATATCTTTGGACCAAATAAATATTTGTTCGAATCAAATAAATTTCTGCCTTCAATCAAACAATTTATATCTTTGACCATATATCATTGAATTAATTTCTTTGTTTTGAAGAAAAATTAATTTGATTCAAACAAGTATTTATTTCGTTTAAAGACATTATGTTTGAATTAAACAAATTTCATTTCATTTAAACAAATCATTTCTTTAAATCAAAGAAAGTCTTTCGCAAATAATTTTCTTTGATTCAATCAAATCTTTTTTCTGAGTGCACTTATTTTGATTTAGAGAGTGAAATAAAGCGTACTTACCGAAGGTGATCCTGATTTATATAAAAATTCCCAGTAAAATTGTGAGAAAAGGAAATTCTAGCAATATCCTCAAAAGAGGGCACAAAAAATAATTGTTTCATTTGAAATATTTCATTAAATGCAATTTGAAATGATTTCCATGAATAAATTTTCTAGTTTTCTAAAGTCCGAGGACTATTTCAATTTTTTCGATATATAACTAAAATTACTTTAAATTATATAGATTTATTTTAAAAACGCTTGAAAATCGAGGATATTTTACAATTGGAATTGTTTGCAATTAAAATTTTTGTAAAAAGAAACTACTATAATTATTTGTAGATCTTTTTATTTAAATATTCCCAACTTATTCAATTTAAAATTGGAAATATTACTATTAAGCAATTTTCAATACCTCATTATTTTTTAATCTGTCCACTTATGATTTTCTTGTAAGCTTTTAATTAATCACTTGTAAAAAGCACTTATAGCCTTAAAAAAGCCTTTGAAAAATAAAAAAAATTTGAGTTCAAACGATTTTAAAACTCTTTTATTTTTAGATCATTGTATCATTAATTCATCTGATTTACATTGTACTTTTGTAAAATTTCAATAACTGTAATTTAATTTTCATTTGCAAGACTGTAAGAGTATTGGATTTAAATTCTAAACTCAAAATTTCAATTTCTCATTTCGACCAAAAATATTGACAGTAACCAAACCTACTGCTCCTACTTTATCTGAGCACACAACTTTCTCGATTCGCGGGTCGCGGGAAGGTTGGAAGCACCGAAATCTCGAGCGAAATTGAAAACCGAGCCCCAGCAACTCTTGCTAGCGAAGGAGCGCGAGCCAGCTTAGATTTTAGCCAAAACCGAAAATCACGGCGCGGTGAACTTTTTTGAGAAAACTTTGGTTTTAAAAATTCAATGGTAAAATAAGGAATACAAATTTTTTAAATGAATTTTATTTTGATTATTTAATTATTTTATAATTGTTTTCATTTTTAATTAATTTAATTCCATTTATTTTAAAAGAACCCCAACATCTTAAAATAATGATTAATATGCGGCGAGGATTTACTTCGTTGAATAAAAAATTATGTAATAAAAATTTTGTTCAAAGAACAAAATCCTTTATTTATTGAACCAAATTTTTTATTGAATCTATGTAATATTTTACATTCAATTAAAATAAATATTTGATTTGATATATTAAAGAAAAATTTGGTGAGTCATACATTAACCAAACTGTCCGAAACAATAATTATAATATAAAGTAACATAACATTTTTTTTTTAATATTTACATTAAAATGTAACAAATGTAACAAATTAAGTAATTTATTAGGTATAATTTTTGTTAGAAAGTTTTATTTTTATTTTTTTAATTCTCTTTAAATATTGAAAAACGTTTATAATAATTTATTTGCAGCATTTGGCATAGTTTTAATGAAATTAATATAAATTATTCATATTTTTTTGATGAGACAAAGTTTCCTAAAAAGAAAAGCTGCTGAATATATTCAGAAATCAGTTAGCATTTATTGTACATAATCTTTAACTTTTGTGTGAAAAAAAATATTGTACATCAAGAATTATTAATTTGAATTTTTGTTAAAAAAAATACACATTGCCAAACTGATAGTTAATAATTGAGTCATTAATAAACTTCAGAAATAAAAACATTTGTTTTACAAATTTTTTTTGAATACTCTCTAAATCTGAATTAGTAGAAAACTACAAATTGATATATATATATATATATATATATATATATATATATATATATATATATAGTATATAGTATATGATTTTGACAATGAATTAGTAGACACTTCATTCGGCAACCAAAGTAGTTAGTAGTTTGCTACTAACTACTACAGCAATAAACAACTTTAAGAATTGAATTGGTAGTTTTATTTCTAATTTAGATCTGAAGAGTAGCTAGCCCGTTTCCTACACCACCCAGGAGGTAGAGCTACAGCGCGTTTTTTTTCAGTGGTTCCCCATGTATACCATACACAGGCCTATCCACCCTGCCATTTAGAAAATAAAATGGCAGATTAATTTCATATTAGGTGTATTCGACCTAATACAAATTTTAAACATTTTAAAATAAAATTAACTTTTTTTTAAGCTTTGGTCTTAGCAAAAGGCCAAAAAAAAAAACTTAATTTTAATCACAAAACACTAACAAGAACGTAAATTTTTTATTATATTAATATTTATTTTAATACATTTTAAATTAAATTACATTTTTAAATGTAGGAAAAAGTACTTCGTAGGATTTTATTTATAATAGTGAGTATAAGGAAACTTTTAATCTATTGGTGCTTCATAATCTTTAGTTTTCGATTATGTCTCGAGTGCTTCTAGTCATCTAGTTCTTCGTTCTTTTCTTCTTCTTCTTCGCTTGTATCTTCTTTTGCAGATCTCTTTTCTTTTATTGCCTCAGCTGTCTCTTTAGCAACCTCTTTTTTCGCAGCAGCTTTAACCCGTCTCTTGGTCAACTTTTCCTGTTTTGCTGCTCTGTTGTCTAGGATACAATGCCTATGCACTTTTGCAATGAACAAGATGTTCGTTGCAAATTCTCTGTGCTCCTGACAAGGTCCTGTCGAATACCATTCTGGATCGACCTCGAGCATTTCACGTTTAGCATCCTCTATTAATGCTTTTTTCAATCCCTCGGCCGTTTGTTTTCGCATATTGAAAAACTTGACGAACGTTTTCAAGTTGGCTGTTACAACATGACGAAACTTCTCTGTAGGCCTGGCAAGCAGATGAATTTTATAGGAAAAATCTGCTTCGTACTCTCTGTACTCGATGTACTGGTCATTCATGTCTCCTTCTTCATCATCTGGAGGCTTCTGCATAACTTTCAAGCAGTCGATGCACTTGAATTTCTGCACGGTTTTGAAAGCTGCATAGCCTGCAAAGTAGGCAACGGATAATCCTTCCAAGGTACCACTGATGGCTTCAAAAGGTACAGGATCCTGGACCTTCACATTTCGATCCTGAATTGCGATGTCCTCTTCTTTTTCTACTTCTTCGTCATCTTCCTCTTCACTTTCGTCTGCTTGAACATCATCATTATCTTCCTGCCGGTTCACTTTGCCTGTTTCAAAGAATTCTATGGCCCTTTGTACAGCTGTCTCTTCTTCCACTTCCTCAGATTTCGATTGCTGTCGCAGTTCTTCTGGAGTTAGCGCTGGAAAATAATTGCTATCGTCCCGAACGACATTGCCCCTGCTACTGGATGCCATGTTCTTGACAGCAACCAAATGGCGTACAGTAAGCCGCAACATCCGACATGTAGGATTTGGATTAAATCCTCCACGTCCTCGAAACTTAGAGAACAAAGTCTCCACAGAGTCCTGATTGCAGAATCTTGTGCATAATTGACAGGAAGGATCATTTTCAATCATATCTTCGTACAGTTTTAAGAGTCCCTTTACTACCATTATGAGTGCATTGAAACAGGGTAAACTTGTGAGCTTTTTGTTCTTTTTACTCTTGTTCCACACTTGGATCGTTGATCCCCATTTCAAAAAGTCTTTCAAAACTTCAATGCACTTTGGATTTTTTGTAGAGAGAGGCCTTTTCAGTGGATTCTTATCATAAACGTTGCTGCTGTTACAAACATCAACTACGTCATTCATGTTCATCGTGAATCAAATCGTGTTATTCAGCGTTGGTGAGACAACAGCTTTTGTTGCTGATGCAGCCTCCATGGCACATGTCAATTTTCCACTCACCAGTTGAAACGCCATTCTGACGTTTTGCCTTTGAAAGTTATTAGGCTTCATGTGATCCGCTGTTAAATGTCCAAGAGTGTTCGACAACTTATTCGCTCTATCAGCTTTCCAAGTAGCAATAACATCATTGAAAGGCACATTTTTCCCGTTGATTATAAGTACCTTGTACCTTTGCCAGGCACTTATCAAGTTTTTGACTGCGTGACAAAAGTCGTGTATGGCAAGGACTTTTTCTCCTTGTAATAAAAAAATGGGTTCTCTGCAGTGACTCCCAGCTGCGCATAAGCTGATCTGTTTGGTCCTCCCTGATCGCAAACAATCATTTTCACATCAGCACCACATTCTGTGGCTTCATCGATGCTCATTTTGATTAGAATGACCAAGTCTTCTGAAAAAACACCATTGTGAGGTAAAACATACAAAATGAGTGCTCGCCATGGATGAAAAGTATCTAGACTATTCAAAGTCACAGCAAACACTTTATTTGCTCGTCTCTGCATCCTTCCCAGTGGACCAAGATCTTCGAAACCTTCAATGATGTCTTTCCATGAATCGTACTCCAACTTCTCCATTATGTCCATTTCATCAAACTTTACAATACATTTTCTTGCACTCTCAGGCATACCTTGTAATTGCATTTTCAGGTTCTTCAATACTGGTTTCAGAAAACCAGGAGGCACTTCGATTCGTGCAACACGCTTCTCAACAGTGCGGCTATGTGGAAGTATTAAACCGTCCTTTCTCATTTTATCGTAACCTGATGCTGAATAAAAATGGAGCTTCATGGCCAAATCCATCTCCTCTTCAGAGAACTTAAGCGATGTTTTCACAGTGGGCCTTAGTTGCAATTTTATCATTGCTCTACAATTTTCATTTGTCACCTTCCTTTTGTCCAAAAACTTTTCTACATCAAATTCCTCATTCTCTTCAGCATTCTGCTGATCTTTCATTGATGCCTGCTTCTCAAATTGTTTCTGCATCTTTTGCATTATATTACGGAGTCTTTCATTCTCTGCTTCCAAATATAGTATTCTGTCATTGACAGAAACTGCAGGATCTTGGGCTACATTTTTCTCTTCGAACGTGCTATCTTCATTTTCTTCTTCTCTAGATACGTGTGAGGGAGATGGTAGAAGATTAAAATCACTTACCTTATATGTCCGCACTGCCTTCTGTTGATCAAAGTCCGGCATTTGGGCGTCATCTACTTGGTCAAAGGGAATGGGAACTTTTCCACGAATAAGCTTGTCACATGCAGGTGTTGAAGAGTCTGAACTTCGAAAGTGGTCTCCACAGATCCTCAACTTAGTCGTTCGATTCTTCTCTTCAATTCCTGAAAGAATTGAAATAAAGTAATACATTTATACACCGTGTCCCACCACCTATGACTCCCCTTTTAGTACGTGATAGAGGACAAAAAACCAAACCGAAAATCATATTGACAAAATTTTGCCCGGGCCTTACTTTGGGCAGAATAAGGTTTCAAAGATTTGCGTAAGTGACTAATTAGGAGCGAGAATTTGCACGTAACACCTACTCGTCCCTTGCACTTAGGTATAAGATATACCCAAGTGCAAATTCTCGCTCCTGATTAGTCACTTACGCAAATCTTCGAAACCTTATTCTGCCTCGGACAAAATTTTGCCAATATGATTTTCAGTTTGATTTTTTTGAGTTTGAAATTATGAAGTCGGCCAAAATTTTGAATTATAGTAATTGAAATTATTAATACTTTCAATTTGAAAAAAAAATTTTTACATTCACAAGGGTTTAATTCAGTGATCGTTTTCAAACTCTATAGATTTGATACTACTTATAATTTTATTTAATTAGAAAAGTTTTTATTTTTAAATGATACAATTTGAAAAATTTGAAAACAAATAATTTGGCCCATTTCATTCTAAAAGTATATACTGAAGTTTAAATGTTTGCCATTCGAACTATACTTAGAAAAGGAGACTAAAAGTGGATCTTAAAAAAAGTGATTAAAAGTGACAGGCTTCAAATGAGAATTTGAAATTATAAATTTTCAAATTTTTGTCGTTTCGGTCTTAAGGAATTAAAAATCTATAGGCTTCAAAATTGTACAAGTTTCAGAATTAAGATTGTCAAAGTCAAATCTTTAAATTTAAACACTTGTAACATTAAGCAATTTAAAATTAAAAGTATGTTTAACACTGTAAAAATTCCTATAGTTATTTTAATGAAACACGAAGTCGTTTAATCTTACAATATTTCATTTGATATCAAATGCCACTTGAAGGAATTGTGTAAGTTTTTCTGGAAAATGAAAAACTTAAATAAATTCCTAAAATATATTTCCGGTGTTTCTAAAATAATTTAAAATAATTAATTAAAATAATTAATTAATCTAGAAAAAATAATTTAAGTTATTAATTATTTAAAGAATAAGAGGTTATAATATAATAAGAATAGATAATATCTTACCTGCATTGTCACACCAATCATCAAAGTTTGGATTGCTCTTATTGGGAAAAGTATAAAGAATTACACCTTCACCGCCTCTCACCTTCGAACACCCTTTATAATGACACCGATCGACGGATTTCATTGTAAATTAGAACTTTTCAGTGAATAATTCCAATAAAAATAGCTTCATATGACAATAATACTTCGCAATAAATCTAGTGCATTCTGTCATCTGCTACTGACGATCGTCTTTTGTTTTTCTCCTTGAACATTTTCCGCGGCAATTGAAAAATTTTTTAGAAATATTTTGAACAAAAACCAAAAGTAATACTTTTAGATTACAAAAAGAATAACAAATACGAATATTTATTCTTTTCACAAAATATTGACTAAAAGTTTTCTTTAAAAAAATTCTTAATTTATACATCTTATTATAAATGTTTATAAATCAATTCATTTGAGTTTTTTTGAAAAACATTGATCTATTTTTTTTCAGAAAAGTGTGGAATTATCACTTTTTTAATAAGAAAATACAAGAACTAGCCATAAATTACAATGAGATTTTAAAACATTCTGACTAGTGTGAGTCAAACAAATATTTTAGAAATTACAAATTATTGAGCTTCGGACAACTTTCTTCTTTAAATTTTCAAAAAAAATTTCTGTAAACATTGAGCTTAAAAAAAGGAGAAGACTTCAACATTTGAACTGGTAAGATATTGATTTAAGGGTATGTGATACTTTACCTTAAAAGCAATTTAGTTTACACGGTTGTTTTTCCACAATTTTGAATTTATCAAAAAAATAATAGTGCCGAGACGTAAAGAAAATTAACACTGACGTCTGTGCACTATTATTTTGTTGAAAAATTAAAAATTGTGGAAGAACAACTGTGTAAACTAAATTGCTCTTATGGCAAAGTATCACATGCTCTTAAGTCTAAATTTGCAATTAACTAATTAATTTAAAATTTTATTTTTAAAATTGTATTTATTAATTTGAATAATATTTGAAAAGAATAAAAATCCTGGAAACTAGAAGTTGTTCATAATGAAAAAAATCTGCCCGCTTCGCGGGCACATTCTCATCGCGCGCTTTGCGCGCAGCTCGCTTCGCTCGCAAGTTTGAGCGCGCCTAGGGCGCGCGATTTGATCGTCGTGCTTCGCGCTCCGTTCTTGTGCTCTTCACATACATTCAAGTTTATTTATTATAATTTGATACTAAAGCTCAAACCAATTTTATAATAATATTACAGATGATGTGAATTACACATTTTCTCAAAGCCACTCAATTTCTTTTTGAATTTAAGTGAAATAGGAAATTCAATTTACTTAAGGCTCTATCAACCTTAAGGAACACATTCTCATCATGGCGCTCGCGCTTCGCGCTCGATTTTATGTATACATTTCGGTAACTTTTTAATAAATTACATGATTAAAATAATTTATTTTCTTCCAAATCTCTCAAAAAGAAAAATCAATCGTAGACTTTATTTAAGGAAACGATTTTGCAGAACAACGCTTATTTCGTATCTCACATATTTTGGTGAAAAAAATCGAATTTTTTTAATATTAAAAATTAAAACATAAAATATACATCCCGTCCCGAAATGTCTTAATGAGAATTTGTAGACTTCATTCAGGCAAACAATTTTCCATCTAAACGTTTTTTTTGTATCTCACATATTTTGTCTAAAAAATGGGATTTTCGAATTTTAATCGTATTTTTTGGAATTGAACCGAAAAATATATGTTTTATTAGAAACTGTATAAGACAAAATTTGTAGATCTTTTTGAAACGAACAATTTTGTATTCCTACGTTTTTTTCGTATTTCACATATTATTGTTAAAAAATTGAATTTTGGATTTTCAATAGTATTTTTTTTAAATTAAAAAGAAAAATATGCATCTTATGGAAAAATGTTACAATTTAAATTTGAAGGTCTTTATGTAGTAAATAATATTGTATTATAACGTTTTTTCGTATCTCGTATAATTTAACTGGCAAATGGAATTTTGATATTGACTTTTTTTAAATTTCAATATGCTGTAACATTTCTAATGTTGATTTAATCAAAAAAAAGTTATTAGGATAATTTGTAGAGATTTATGAGCACTATCAAAAACCCGTATTGAAACTTTTGATTTTTTCAAAAAGTTATTTTCAGAAACACAAAAGTAGTGCTCAATCCCTCAATTTTGATTGGATGTGGCTGGTTAACGAAGTTGTCTTACTTTTTCGGCTCCGATAAAGTGTGCCAAAGCTCAATTCAATCTGATAATCCTATCGAGAGTTATGCCGCACACGGCCTACTACAGACAGACAGACACTTTCGTAAAAACCGTTTTTTCTGACTCAGGGGGTCTCAAAACGTAATGATTTGATGAAAATTTCGAATGTCTTTTTTCATATAAAACCAATAAGTACCTTCTCATCCATGATGAGAATGTAAAAAAAAAGAATTAAAAATATGAAAATAAAAAATTAAACTTTTTAAAAATAAGAAACTAATTCTCTTTCTATTGCATACATGTTCAAATTATAATAATTAAATATTGGTTTTTTATTCATGTACTTATCGTCCACTGACAGAAAGTTAATTTAGCAATGCATGTTCACTGTAACCTATTTCAATATCAAAATGATACTATAAAGCAAAATAAAATACACATAAAGTAACATTGAAACACTTTACACGTCGCTTTTCCTTGCTTTGTTTACCAATTTTTAATTTTCTTCAATATATATAATTTAAATTTAAATTTTTAAAGCGCGCTTTCTGTTTATGGGTATCTCAGCGGGTGGAGGGGATTGGAGGGAGATACATTTAGCGCCTCTATAATGCTTTCGAGGAACTAATTTGAATGGAGCATACGGTGAGGTGAGAGGCAAGAGGGGACCGGGAAAAACACGCCGAAAGCGACGTCTACATTTAAGTCTACCAAACTATAATTGGCCGCATCTAGGTTTATAATATCTTTGCTTTCGTTTCTCGAGTCGAAATTAAGAATTGTATTTTTCTCGAGTACGCGCAAAAGAGGCGCGAAGCAGACGACGAATTTGAATTTACGAAGTATATAGTTCAAGAAATAACACTTTTCTTCAATTTCTTGAAGAAAGTCTGCATGAAATGAACATCAGTATGATCTTGGAAAATTTCATGAGGATTTCAACACTTCAAAAATAAACTTTCAGTGAAATTTAGTGACAATAAATGTATAAAATTTGAATCAATATATAATTTTCCATTCAAATTTATATACTTCTTACTAATTTTGTACATTTAACAATTTTTCAATTACAGCAATATTTTCTATCAAGATAAAATGAACATAAAATGCAAGTTCATAATTTATATTTTCAGTTATATGTTAGAAATATTTTCATCTCACATTTTTGTAGCCTAAGCACAAACATATACATATCAATCAACTTTAAATTTTACATAAAAATGGTCGTTCGAAGTGTTCAAATCTTGTTACAATTTGACAAGATTTTATGGAGGAGTGCAATCTTTTGGATGAAATATTTTGTAGTTCTTAATTTGTCTGTCCGTCTGAAATCGTAGTAAGATTTGAACAGTAAACAACAAATTTTCCAATAGAATTCAGGATCAATAATAATTGATTCAGGAAATACTTCAACTCTGTAGAGCATTTTTGTATTTCGAATTCAAAATGTGTGCTTAAGCCACAAAAAATTAAGCTGAAAATGTAGATATAAAACTAATTATGTCATGTTTATGTCTTCTTAATGGAAAATACTTTGCATATAATTCTCTAATTCGATATTTTTTTAATGTATGAACATTCAAGTAATTGATAAATATTCCATCTTTTTATAGGAACTAAAAATTTCCGGATAATGCTTTGATTGAGAAAGCTAAAAATTTGTCAAATATTGATATAAATTGCAATTTTACAATTGCATTATTTTTCAAATATTTTAACATCTCTTCAATCTTGATAATTCTTACAGAAGTTTATTTAATGTGAGTGACTTTTTCTTTTTCTAATGAAAGATTTCGTAATTCTAAATTCGGCCCAATTCATAACATTGTAAAAAGATTTTAAAACTTCATAACAATTTTTTTTCTATTTTATTCAAAGTCAATAAATATTCAATGTTTGAAATCGAAATATTAAGTAAATGATTTTTAATTTCTGGGAATAAACTGCTTTAATAAGACAATCTTTCTTCTTTGTGAGAAATCTCAATTTTAAAATTAAAATTCTACGCATAGGATACAAAAACATATGTTACGTCACAAGTACGCAAATATACTTACTTTGATCGAAGATTCCTCGTTTTAAGTTAGGATCGAATGATCCTCGCTTAGGGATGAGGATAAGTCAATGAAAGACACAATGATTATGAAAATAATACAAATTGAATTTATTTTACTGGTTAAAATTTCCGGATATACATTCGTTAAGACAATTCTTATATAATGTAGGCACAGGCTGGTTGGTACGTAGGTGAGAAAGAGACAAAGAATAAAGATAGAGAGAGAGAGAGGTTCGGTACCTTTATGATTCGTAAGTTGTGTTGAGGTTTAATCCACACGGCGGTGAGTTGTAAGTACTGGATCCCCACAGGTGTATTCCAAGCGTGTGAGAGAGACGGAGTTATAGGCCGCACAGGTATATTCCGTAAAGGGCGGCGATTCAAATTTACGACACTGTTCGAAGATCTTTACAAGATGTATTCAAGTCTACGATGACTTTTACGACTCCCGAACTTTGATTTTAAATTGTCCCGGTCGAATTTTATTAATCTCAAACTCAGAGATTTTCGAAGTTAAATTGAAATGCCGCACTGGACTATTGTCGCGAGACCGGTTATAAATCCGAAGGAAAATTTATATGTCGAACTAGACGAAGAATTTACTGACTGCTTTCTCTTGGTGTGGGCTTCTTTTTATATTTTTTCATACAAATTGACGGTCAGCGAAAATCGTGACGTAGTCATATCTTCTTAGAGGAGAAGGGGCCCTATACTGCTCCCTACTTCCCCTACTCCCTATTCCCCTTTATCGATTTTCTCATAGATTTCTAACTCAAACCAGCCTGTGTGTATTATATACATTCAAATACGTCGCGGGACGTGACACCTCCCCCCTCAGTTCGAGCGCGGGGAGTTAACGATCCGCGATCGAAACTTCGGTAGAAGAATACATTTTTTTTGTTTTGAAGAAATACATTCAACTCTTTTTCTGATAACAATATCTGAATGATAAATATAACATTCATTTCTACGTTTGTTCTACAATTTGTATTTTTTTTTGCATTTTCATAATTTGATAAATTCAAATATTAACATATTTTTTGGATACAAATTTATATTGTCTTGTTATAAATTATTACATATTTTTTTTTTTTTTTTTTTTTCAAAATAGTTTGAACTTAGTATTAATATAAGGTTACAATGATTTATTTTGTTATATAACTGAATACATTAATATTTTTTATACGTGAATGGGGTATTTTATATTTGTAAATTATAAATAACATGCTGTAATATATAAAATATAATTTTTATAATGTAGTAGATTAGTGAAAATATTCTTTAAGGGTTATTTTTATATTTTTTATTACGTAGAGGGTTGCGGCAGTTACGAGCTAAATGTCCTCTTTGAAAACACCTTTCACATGAATTAGTCCATTTTTGTAAAGCTTCTTTATTGTTTTTATCGCTTATATTATAAAATTTAGATTCTGTTATTAAGCATTTTTCTAACTTTTCTTCTAAAAATATATATTTCGTGGAAAGTGTTTCCAAGACTCTAGCTGCTGCATTTTGTTTTGCTACTTTCTTTTGGGACGCAGGTTCTCCAACACAAGCATAGGTTACATTATTTTTTAAAATTTCACAAGTTGCCTCGAATGGCGGTAGTTCTTGATGTATTCCAAGAGATTTTACTGTGTATTCTGGTATTGAAAAATCATATTCAATACTTATTTCATTAAGTATTTGTACTGCGCTACCCTTTGTCAAATCTCTTTGTTGCATTGCCATTGTCCTTATCTGCAAAAGAATTATCTATTTGAGTTGTTTGTGATTTAATTTGATATAAATGGAAATTAGTTATTATTATTGTTAATAATTATGTATATGGATTATAAGTTATTCGTTTTCCGCGTTTGCTAACTCAAAGAGATATTCAGTGCAAAGAAAACATTGGTCTGCTCTGAAACGTATGAAAAAAATTTGCTCTTCGCAGACAGAACATTTTAATCCGTTAAGATCCGTGGTTACAATGTGGCGGTTAAGGAAAGGTACAGATATTTCTGATTCAAAAAAGGTAATTTTAAATCTGTAACATTCTTTACATATGAATTTTTGATCTAAAGTATTCTGATATATTTCGTTTTCTGGAGAGTAACAACAAAAATGTTTCATAATTATTTGATCGATATACGGTTGGTAGTACTGTTCGTCGTTTTCTGGATTTTCGGCTTGAATGGATTCAAAATCATGCGGCAGCATTTTTCTATAACAAATTCGTTATTGAGCTTTAAAATACTAACTAGATCCTAACAGTGTTTTGCTTAAAGAGAATTTTCTAGACATATTTGAAATTTTATTTATGACTACAATTTATAATATTTTATCGAAAAACATTTTCAACTATAACTTCGTTTCCTAATTGAAGTTGCATTTTATTTTTTAAAGGATTGCTCAGTACAACCTTTACAGTCGATTGCCCTACAGCGTGGCGTTATTAATGCTTCCCTACAACCGTTACAATTCATATTAACGCATTGTATTTTACAAACTGAGTGCCATGAGGTACAGAATTCGTATTTATTTTGTTCTGTTATTAGTAATTTTTCGAAACAAAATTGGCAAAATTTCTTTGTTGTTTCCTGACTGTAATAAATGAATAAGGTTGACGCTTCTAAGTCGAAACAAAAACTATTTATTAAATGTCCATATGTGATTGGATAATCCTGTGGACATACACCGTCCACAGGTCCTGAGTGGAACACGATCGGTTCTGCCGCAGTCGGAATCATTCTATAAATTTAAAAAGAAAGGGATCTAAATTTACTTAACTATACCCTTGATTATATAATTTTTATACTTTATCTATTTAATTCGTGCAAAAGTATCCAAAATTTGATTCTAACAGAAGTTCTACATTATTGAAAGGTATTCTATTTCTCCATTAGAAAAACAATTCTTATATTACAATACCCTTACAAAAACTGTTCTTCTAAAGGTACATTCCCAATGATCATGCTGTGGTTTTACAGTATAGAAAGAGAGGGATGGATTGTACTTGTACCAGGAAGGTTGAAAGGATGGAACATATGGGTCCTTTTCAGTTTATAGATACGTTTGAAAAGAAGTAGTTAAAATTTTAATGTTAGGTCACTTAGAAGTGTTTTTGTTGATAGGCTAAGAGGAGTTTTCTGATCTAGTTTAATTTTATTTATATTTTTATTAGTTTTTTTGAAATTTTTTGAATTTTAATTAGTATTATTAATAGAATAATTATTATAAGAAAAGTAACTATAGTATGTGCTATATATATTTTATGTGCACTAGAATTAAAAATAGATGGGATAATTTTCTGAATATTAGCATATTTTGTGAGTAGAAAAACATGACTTTCAAAAGTCGATATAAGCATGTCATCTTTTTTATGAAAAAGATGTAACACGTTTTTTAACAAGTGAGGTTCTGTGATCGACATATTATATAAGAAGGGAGAAATTATTTCAAGAGAAGTGGTCGATTTACTAAGTGGAATTGAGTTATCCATTATTTTTGGGTAATTTTTAATATTATAGTATGGAATTGATGAGTCCAAATTACAGTCAGATTCTATTTGTAAAATTCCTATTCCTTGAAGAGTAATAAGGGTTTTGGAATTTTTGGAGCAAGATAAAAAGATTTGCTTAGGAAGAATAGTTGAATAAAGCCATCCACGGTGTGACAACAGTGGTGTTAAAAAGGGATATTCATTGAAAGTTATAAATGTTTTACATTTATACGGTTGGGATTTTATAAACATTGATGTTTCGCAAATAGGATTATTTTGAGTACTGTATATGGAATGAGGAGGGTGACAAAAATTTTGAAGTCCATTTTGGTGGCATGAAGCGAGGAAATTTTCATTTGTTGTGAAGTAAGATTCGTTATTTGGAGAAATCGCGATATAAGAAAATTGAGGTTTTATGAATATAGGTATAATATAATCAGTGTTGAAGTCAAAATGTATAGGGGTTGAATGTGTTTTAAATACTTGAAATTCTTCAGAAGATGGAATTGGTATGGTCATAGTAAAAATTAAGTAGTTATTGAAAGTAAAGTATCTTATTCTAGAAAATGGAATGACCATAGAAAAAAGAGACGTTGGAAGGTGAGGGTCTTCTTTGTTAGATTTGAAGTCTAGGAAGGTATCTGGAAACAGCATGGGGTGCCATAAATTTGTGGCGGCATGGGTCATAGCTTCCGTAAGCTGTGTTAGGAGTGATAGAAAGGATCGGGATATTTCATGCAAGTCCATCAGCCAATTTGCTGCAAGAATTCTATAAATGTGCAAATTTGGGTAAATTTGTGATTTATGCCAGTCTTTGTACATCGTAACGTTATTGAGATTGGATGAAAGATTTTTAATTTGTTCAGAAAATGGATTTGGGAGTAGGAACAAATTTTCTTTAGGCCAATAAAGAGAAGTTTTTTGTCTTATTTTTGATTGTAGAAGAACTTTTTGAATTTGATGTAAAAATGGATCACTATTTTTGGGAATTTTAGTGATGTTATGAGCTTGTCTGGATATAAATGAAATTTCTCCGAGAAAATAATTTATACGTTCTTTCATAAATTCAAGCTGAGTGTGGTGATTATATATATTACAGTTGTTTGCAATATTTGTGAGTATACAATGTTCATAAAGTTTGTGAGATATATCTACTATTTTATATTTTAAGTTTTCTGGTTGCAAAATGTCAAAATAAGAGATAAAATTATAATTTTCGGAAAATAGACGTATTTTTGAAATTGGTTCAAAATAAATACCAGATGAGTGATAAAATTGTGAATTGATATACAAGTTATCTGCTTTAGAAGTGAAAAACAGAATTAGCATCAAGTATACGCCATAAGGTGGTTGGTATAGGAATTTCATTATGCTTCTCGAATGGCTGAATTGGTATTTTCCTTAGGAGTTGAACTTTTAGTTTCCTCTATGGAGTTTTGTGGTGCTGAAGCTGTAAGCAGTGGTTGATGGCTCTCAGCGGGAGGTCCAGCAGGTCGGTTGGTACCTAAGTGTAACAAAAGGTTAGTGACCGAATCCCAGAAGGCGCCTAGTAAATGGAGAGACCATCCAAATAATCTATGTAATGCATAACCATGAATAATGGTATCTGCTATTAATTTGATCCCTCTAATTATTATAATTAATCCAATTAGACCTGCACTAGTAGTACCGAAATTTGTAAAAACTGTCCAAAATCTACCCCAAGCTGATTCAGCAATTTTATCAATTACTTCTTGGTTAAATAAATTTGTCAATGATATTCCTTGATTAATAGTCGGATGTCCTGTTATTTCTCTAGCTAAAGAATTTAAAATCATTGGTTTTTCTGCTGGGAACATTATATGATCTCGTAGCTTATCAAGGTCAGATTGAGAATAAATGCCACTTGTTGCTAAGGATGAAGGATTTGTGTATTTCCAGGTTGCTTTTGTGAGAGGTTTAACTATAGTTGGTGCTATGGATTCGACAGGATTTGGAAGTAATTTGTACCAGGTTTCTCCAAAAAGGTACATTGGTGGAAGGAAAGAATTGCAATTTGTTTGGATGCCTGATTTTGTTAATATATGAGTTCGTGGAGAAAGGAAAAAGGATTGATTTCCTCTAAATATTGGTAGTTGTAGATAACATTCTTCAGTTTTGCGATATTTTACTTCAACCGGTATACATTTTACGATATGTACTACTTCTCCTGCAATTACTGACATATATCCTGGGCCTTTCATTAAATGATATGCAAATTCGTCTGGTGATTGGGTTGCTAAGGTTAATGTATTTCTAAAAACTTGCTGTTCAAGTATGCATCGTTGAGTAAGAACATCGTGATAAAGTCTATTTACTTCAGTGCGTATGTGTCGTTCTACATATATAAATTTAGAGTTGACGTATGTGAAAATGTCCATATTTTGAACTTCTAAATGTTTATTTTCTAAAAATGAATTCCCAGGTCTGGTTTCAAAAATTAATAATTTTGGATGTTCAGTTTGTATTAAAACGTAACTGCAAACTGGTTTTCTTGTTTTTTTCAGCCAGTACAAAGGTTATATCTTCAGTCGTTAAAGAATACAAGGTTTCAGAAATGTCTGTCGTGTTGTCATATGTTTTATTTGCTGGTCCTTCATAAATAATTTCATATTTGTTAAAATTACATACGTCATTAGGTAATGTATCCCAGAATGTTTGTCCATATTCTACGTCTGTACAGAATGTGTCTGAAAGTGTGCATATTATTCCAGATCCTAATTGAATTTTATTTGAATTTAAATGAATAGTCGCGTAATGTTCTTGTAAAGTTATTTTGAATATTGCTTGGACTACGACATTATTCCATGTTCCATATGGGTCAGAAAATTGTGTACCAGTACAGTCTCCATTAGGTGTTACAGAACCTGCTAAAGTAACGCTATGAAATGAAGTTTCATTTACTTTTAACTTTGATATCTGAAGAGAAGGGGTTACTAAAAATGTTCCTATTGTGTGCATTTGATTACATTGATCTCGTGTAACATCATGTATATATTCACTGTGGCCATTTGCAACTATGGAACTGTGAGAATGCATACCACAATGAGAGATGGCGCGTCGAATTTCTATTTTGCATTGTATTACTTTTGTATTTGAAAATCCAGTTAATTGTAAAAGTTGTATATGTACTTGAGATCGAGGTAGATCACATTCTCCTACCTCTAGTAAAGATAATGTCGTAATATTTGATTGATTTGAACCGCAATCGAATCCTATGATGGCGTAGACTGTTGTTATATAGTTGAATTTGCAAATGAGCAGTGCCAAAAGGAAGCCTCGTAATCCCATCTCTGGAAAAAGGAGGTTCCAATTAGCAGCTTGCTTTGTAAAAAAAAAAGAATGAATAAAATTACTTAATAAACAATTTTGTTATTACTGTTGTATACATATATATTTTTTTTATGATATTTATTAAGTTTTTTATTTTATGTACTTAGTCTATAATATCCAACATGTCAGCTATGACAATATGATCTGATAGGCGTAAACTGATAATCAAGTTTTTGTATGCGTCTGGTCCTCTTGTTTTGATTGTTGAAAAAATGTCTTTTATTGTATCTGGATTGTTTAGGTTTTTGCTCCATGTGGGAATATTACAGTCGTCTTGGTTAAAAATTCCAGTTTGAATTAAGTATGGCCAGAGAGCTACCATGTCGATAAAACAGGGAACTATTTCAATGAGATCATCTATGCGTTTGCGATGAATTTGATCCATTATATCTGGAATAATGTGTTATGTCTAAATTTGTTGTATATATTTTTTATATAAAATATATATATTTTTATATAAATTTTATATATGTATATTTTTTTTTATTTTTACCATTTATCGACAAAATAAAATTTCTATATTTTGTTTAAACTGTATATGTATACATATTTTTTATAATTAAAGTAAAGATATTTTGTTTGTTATTTTTTTATTTATCTACTTTTGTACTTGTACGTGTGAGCGTTTTAGTCTATTAATGTGAACTACAGTAGGTTTGCCTTTATAGCTTATTTTGACATTCCCTTTTCCTAACACTTCCAATATTTCATAAGGCCCTGTATAATGGTTCTCTAGTTTTTTTATTTTACCTCCTTTTAATATAAATACGTTGTCTCCAATTTTTACTTCTAAAGGATTTATTTTTTTATCATAATATAATTTCGATTTTTCTTTTGCTGAAATAAGATTCTCTCTTGCTTGTGTTCGCATTTCATGTAGTTGTGTTACGAAATTAATTAAATAATCGTCATATGTTTGTAATTTTTCTTGTTGTGATAAAGGTTCACTGGAAGGTTCACGAGCTAGTTTACCAAAAACCAATTCATAGGGTGTGCATTTTGTGCCTTCATGTACACTAGTATTATACGAGAACATTGCTAGTTCAAGCCAATCATCCCATTCTGAATTTTTTGCAACAAATTGTTTGAGATATTCTCCTAAAACATGATGTGAACGTTCTAATGATCCGTTTGATTGAGGATGAAAAGCTGTGGTACGAAATTGTTTAATTCTAAAACGTTTTGCCAATCTTTTTAATAAATTACTTAAAAAATCTCTGCCTTGGTCAGTAAGTACTCCTTTTGGTGATCCAAATATGCAAATAAATTTTTTCACAAAAGCATCTGCTATTGTACTAGCTTGGTGATTAGGAAGAGGTATTGCTAAAGAATATTTGGTAAAATTGTCTTGTATCGTTAGAATATATAAGTTACCAGATTTTGTTTCAGGTAGTGGACCAACAATGTCCATTGATATTTTTTCAAAAGCAGTAGTGGGTGTGTCTGTGATTACCATAGGATTTTTTGTTTTGACTCTGATTAATTTTTTTAATTGACATTGTAAACAGCCTTGAATATATTTTTGAATGCCTACTTTCATATTTTCCCAACAAAATTTTTGGCGAATTCGAATATAAGTTTTTGTGACGCCTTTATGGCCTCCTAATGCTGAAGAATGAGCTTCTTCAATTAAATGAGTTCGTTGTTCTTTTGTTGGATATTGCGTTATTCCATTGCAAACTATAATTTTTGTAGTTGAATTTGAAAAAATTGAGTCAAAAATTGATTTCACTTCTTCCCAAAGTATATGATTAATTCTGGAAGTTTTAGAAATACTAATTGACCGTAACTTCAGATTTTGAGATAATTCATGTAATGAGTATATTGATAATTTTATATTATTTAATGTTTCGGATAAATTGTCTTTAGTTTCTTCTTCAATTGGAAGTGCAAAATGGTAGTAGTTTCCTTTTTTAATCTCTTTTGCTATCCCTTTTTGTAAATTTTTAAATTTTGGTAAAATTTCACGTTTTTCTAAAGTTTTTGATCCGTTGTCGCGAGGAGTTCCATTTGTTGTAACAAAATATGCATAATTATCTTTTCGCATAGTTAATTGATCGCGACATTCAACTAAATTTTTCCTTGTTATAATTTTTTCTGTTTGAGGGTTTATAGGAGGAGGTTCTGGGGGTGGGCGATTATAATTATCATGATCTTTATCGATTTTTTCACAATTTATTTGAGACCTTCGGTTTAATCTCAAATTTTCTTCAAAATAAGGCTCTTCAAATTCTTCTTCCAATTTTTCTTCTTGGTTTTCTTCAAACTTCTCTTCAAAATTTTCCTCAAGATCGTCTCCAAAATGTTCTTCAAAATTCTGTTCAAAATTCTTTTTGAAATTTTCGTCAAAATCTTCTTCAAAGTTATCTTCCAAATTTTCTTCATAATTTTCTTCATTGTTTCCTTCGTGTGAGGTTTCAATGTCGTTGATTTCATCTTCTGAGGTTGAAAAATAATTCTCACTTTCTTCACTTTCTTCACTTTCAAATTCATTAATATTTTTTGGCTTCTTGGCATTCTTCTTCTTCTTTATGTTTTTTGCTTGAGTTTGTTTCAAATAATCTAAATAATCAGGATCAGAGTCGGAATCTGATTCTACTTTCGTTCGGCTTCGCTTTTGCATATTTATTTCTGGTAATTCGTTTTCAAATATTTGTTTTCTTGGTCTACCTCTCTTTCTTTTTGTTTGGGAGGGGATATTTTTTAAATTTGTAAGTAGATTTTTCATTGGCCTACCTCGTGATTTTTTCACAAGAGGTTTAGAAGAAAAATTTTCGTCTAATTTTTCTTGAGTTTCATTTCGATTCATATTTTTTGCTTTATCTTGCTCTATTCTCTTTTGAGCTCTTGTAGTAATAGTTTTCCATGATAAATTTTCGTATTTTTTTGAAAACATTGGACTTAATAAAAATATTGTCATAAAAATAAGTCTTGAAGCCATATTTTTGAATAAATTTGTGTATTTTAAAATATTCTTACCAATCTCACTAAATGATTCTTCACTAAGGAATTCTTGTAAAAATTCTGGAATTTTTGTGTGAATATTTAATATTTGGGCTTCTGGAATTTCGCTAAAATGATCTACGTCGTCTGGTACCATTCCTGGATTCAAGTTTTTTCGTTTTAAAGGTCTTACCTTATTTTTAGAGTTTTCTTGTTTATTTCTTGTAAAAGTTTTCTTGGAAAACGTTTTTTCTTTAGAAGTCATGAAAGTATCATTGTCATCAACTTGTAAATATTTTGATTTTTCCTGGCTATCATCAATAGGGTTTCTTGAGAGAGCATCTGCATTTACATTCATTTTTCCTGCTTTGTAAATTACATCAAAATCATATTCTGCGAGTTTTAATCTCCAACGTGAAACTCGTGAACAAGGGTCTTTAGAATTTTGAAACCAAACTAGAGGTTTGTGATCAGTCACCAAAGTAAATTTTCTTCCATACAAATAAGGACGAAAATGAGTTACACAAAATATTATAGCAAGAGCTTCTTTTTCATATGTATCATATTTTTTCTCAGTATCACTTAGACTACGTGAAGCATATGCTATTGGTTTATCTTTACCTATTTTACCTTGTGATAAAATACCTCCTATTGCAAATCCTGAGGCATCTGTTGTGAGTATAAAAGGTTGAGAAAAATCAGGTCGTTGTAAAAGTGGTTCTTCACATAATTTTGCTTTTAAAATTTCGAAAGCTGCTTGTTGTTTTTCTGTCCAATTAAAAGGTATATCTTTTTTTAGAAGTTGATTTAAAGGACTTGCAATTTTTGAAAATCCATCAATAAATCGTCTATAATATCCTGCTAAGCCTAAAAATTGTTTAACATTTTTCTGTGTTTTTGGGACTGGAAAGTTTTTTACAGCTATTATCTTTTTTTGGATCTGGACGTACTCCATTTTTATCAATTATATGACCTAAATATCCTACTTCAGGTCGTAAAAATTCGCATTTGTCTGGTTGTAAGTGAAGATTTGCTTTCCGAAGTCTTTCTGCTAAATTGTTGAATTTAATTTCGTGCTCTTCTAGAGTATTTGCATATATAACTATGTCATCAAGATATACAAAAAGTTCCGTTCCGATTAATCCAGTTAATGTTAAATCCATTAATCTCTGAAATGTGGCGGGTGCTGTTTTCAAACCGAAAGGCATTCTATCGAATTCGTAATGACCGTGAGGTGTGGAAAATGCGGTTTTATGCGAGTCTTTTGGGTCCATTTTTATATGGTGAAAACCGGTAGCTAAATCAAACACTGAAAAATATTTTGCTGACCCTAGAGAATCAAGTATATCGTTTATATTAGGTAGAGGATACGAATCGCCAATTGTTTTTTCATTTAATTTACGAAAATCAAGAACCATTCTCCATTTTATTTTTCCTTGGGAATCAGGTTTTTTAGGAACTATCCACACTAGAGTGTTATATGGTGATTGTGAGGGCTTGATTACTTTTATTTTTTAATAATTCATCGACTTGTCTTGTAATTTCTTCCTTGTGAACTGGGGGAAATCTATATTGTCTTGAAAAAATTGGAGCGTCATCTACAGTAGGAATTGAATGTTGTAATACATTAGTAGCTTCAAGTGGTTCTCCTGGGATTTGAAATCTGTCTGCATTATTTTTAATTAATTTTTCTACATGTTCATATTCATCTTGATTTAAGTGGTCTAATCGAAGAAGTTTTTTAATACATTCTACTCTGTCTTCGTCTGTTACATTATAAAATTTGCATGAGTTAATTAGAGAATTGTCAGTTTTTAAAAGGTTATTTAATATTTTACTTGATAAATCTTCGTTATTTGTTTGTTTGAAATTAATTAAATTTTCAATTTGTTTATAACATTCTTGTTCTTCAAAGTCTTCTAAATTAACTAATGGGACGGATAATGTAATTGGGATTTCATTTGTGTTTGCAAATTTTAAATAAGCTTTTCCTCTGTGATTTTTTACAACTGCGTCACCTACGTAGACGCCATCTTGGATATGTAATCGAGGTACATACCCTTCACTCTTTTCTGTATTTTTTATATTAACATAAAATGTTGTAACTGTTCGAGCTGGAATAGTAAATGTATTGGTAGATTTAAAAGGGTAACAGTGGTTCTCAATTTCTAAGCATTTTGAAGTATAGTTTATATTCACACTATTATCTTGAAAAAATTCTGATCCTAATACTCCATCTTCTTCTACTAGAACTTCATTGGGAATAATGTTAAATATCGTTGGATAACCAAAAATGTTTATTTTTACCTGCCCTAACGTGTAAAGTGGTAAATCATTAATTCCTGTAAGTTTCAATACGTTTTGGCTATTTATGGGTACTTCAGGGTTGAGAACCTTTTGTTTAATTAAATTTCGAGCAGCACCAGTATCAATCATCATGTGTGTTGGATTTTTTAGACCTTCCGTTGATATTATAATTGATGGAATTGAAGTGGACTTTGAAATATTTATTGTTGTTGTTGTATGATCGTTAGAAGTGGATGCCAGTGGTTCTCGATTTATGCTTTCCTCAGTGCACCCGTGCTGGGGAGAGCTTTGGAGTTTTCCTGATTAGCTGTTTGTGATTGGTTATTTGGTCGTATCTTGCAATCTCGTACTAAATGGCCGGGTTTTTTACAATAATTGCAAACTACTTCAGTATAATTTGAATTTTGTTGATTATTATTATTTTGTAAAAACCTATATTCATATGGTTTATTTCGATTTTGAGACTGTCCTAAGTTAAAGTTTTTATACTGTCCTGGATTCCGTTGTCTATTATTATTATTAACATTATTGTTATTATTGTAAAAATTTCTAGGAAAATTATTATTGTTGTATCTTTGTTGTAAAAAATTATTATTATTGTTTTTATAATTATTATTTCTATTTTGCAAATTATTATTGTTATTGTTATTAAAATTATAATTTTTATTTCTTAAAAAATTGTTATTCGGAAAATTATTGTAATTGTTTCTTGCAAAATTATTATTATTATTACTTCTTTGACCATTGAAATTACTATATCCTTGTTGGTTAGGACGCAAAAAATTTTTTTGTTTATTATTAAAAACTGCATCTTGAGCTTTACTTAAATGAAAACATTTTTCAGTTGTGTGACCTGGTTTTTTACAAATTAAACAAATAGTTTTATTTTCAAGTGCTACGTTGAATCTGGTGGTTTTATCAATTTTATTATTATTAGTTGATTCTTCGGTTTTTAAATAATCATTACTTTTATTTCTTCGCAGTGCAGAACTTGCAGCCAATCTTCGTTCTATGTCTATTGTATCATTAATTACTTCCTTAAATGTGTCATTTTATTCTACACGAATTTCTAACTCAGGACGAAAACCTCGAATAAAACATTGAATTACATCTCTTTCTAAATTTTGTTTGAAAGCATTATCTACCTGACCGTCATTATTAAGTCTGTGAGCATCTTCTATTCTATCAGCAATTTCCTTAATTCTAGCAGCATAGGAAAGGACATTTTCTCTTTCCCACATAAATGTATTACCTAATTCTCCCTGCAATTGATATACGCTTTTCGCAGGGGCATATACTCTTTTCAATTTTTCTATTAATTCCTCTATTGTTTAATACTTTGACCCAAAAATACATTTTCGTGCCTCACCAGACAATTTACCTCTCAATAGACGTGCAAGATTTTCTTGGGCAGCAGGTGTCGGCAGCATTGCCTTTGCTTCCATGCAACCCTCAATAAAATGGACAATGGGAGGTTACTTCCGTCGAACAAAGGGACCACCTCTAGCGCGTCGCGTAAGGATACCTGCTGGCTGTTAGGTATGGCTACGGCCATCTCTTCGTAGTTTACTATTACGGGATTATCCTGATTTATGACTTCTGTATCGCTTTTGTCGTCGTCGCTATCGTTGTTACTAATTAGAGAGTCGCGTGCCAATGAGGTTTTCAATTTTTCTTTCAAAGTTTTGTTTTCTATTGTTATTACCGTTGAGCTTAGCAAATTAGATTCGTCAAAATAAGATAATTCGTTCGTTAAAGTTTGATCTTGATTACTAGATCCTGTCACAATGCTTAAATCTTGACAAAAACTTGAATGAAACCCGCTAGTTTTACTGGAATTTTCACTTAATATGCTTTGATCATTAATTAGCGTCTTGTCAAAACGTGAATCGTCTAGCTGAAGAGTGTCATCTAATTCTTGTTCAGCAGGAAAAGGGTTTGAAATATCTTTGTATTTATTATCGACTAAATTTCCCTTGATTTTACCTGATCTTTTTAGTTTCAAGGAATCTATTTGATTCTGATCCACAATTTTTGCGAGTTGGTTATCTTGTTTGGCTTTACTACGTGTGATAACCTTTTGGGCGGATTCTACAGGGGTATTTGAATTTGACATTGAGTCATTATAAATTTACAGTTTCTTTTTGTTGAGCGTTATCTTAGATTATTTATTGTTAATTATCAATTGTTTATAACAATTTTAAAAAACTACATGTAAAATTTTGTTTGTTAATAAAGTGAAATTAGTAAAAGTATAATTTTAGTTTAAAACCAATCATAAAAATGATATTAATAATAATTATTTAATTATTTTTATTTGTTTATAACAAAATTAAAATTTGTACTCTTTTATTGGGAAATAAAATAACAAAATGAGAATATAATTCTATAAAACATTCAAATAAATAAATAATCGCTCAAATTTTTTTGTAAAATTATAATGTTAAATAAAACATTTGTTAAAATTATAACAATATATATATATATATGTATATTTATTTTGTACCAACCACGTGTGTCTTTTGTAAACTATAATAATCTATGTTATTAAATTAATAAATTATAAATTGTTTTTTTTTTTTTGTTTAAATAAATAAAATTGTTTATAACAAGGATCAGATAAGATTCGAGTTATGCACAATTTATTCTTCTCTAGACTGGACAAGTTAGGCTCAAGCTCAGATCCTTGGACAATCTTTGCAAATAAAAATATTCTGTTCCTTAACAGAGTTAAAATCAAAGTTATAAACAATACAATCACAAGCACTTCGAACTTTGCCCTACCCAATGATCGTAATCAATGGTGACCGTTCAACGTACCCAAAAGGGACTTATACTCTCGTGTGCTGTTTTTTTGTTTGTTTTAACTTAAATCAAAACTTAGTTAACAAATTAGAATAATTTTTTAATAAGATAAGTTACTTAATCACTTAGGTTAGCCTCAAGGTCAGATCCCTGCGTGATTTTTCAAACTTATTTTATTTTATACAATTTATATAAATTATAAAATTTCAAAGAAATGATTTGATTATTAAATCATTAAGGTTAGCCTCAAGGTCAAATCCCTTTATGATCTAACAAATCTATTTTATTGAAATTTCAAGTTACAAGTTGAAATAATATTTCATAATCATTTATTTATTCACTAGAAATAATCAATGTGTTAATTTTCAATTGACTTGTGTTTCCCGGGCCGATGCACCAGAAAAAAGGAAGTATGTTACGTCACAAGTACGCAAATATACTTACTTTGATCGAAGATTCCTCGTTTTAAGTTAGGATCGAATGATCCTCGCTTAGGGATGAGGATAAGTCAATGAAAGACACAATGATTATGAAAATAATACAAATTGAATTTATTTTACTGGTTAAAATTTCCGGATATACATTCGTTAAGACAATTCTTATATAATGTAGGCACAGGCTGGTTGGTACGTAGGTGAGAAAGAGACAAAGAATAAAGATAGAGAGAGAGAGAGAGGTTCGGTACCTTTATGATTCGTAAGTTGTGTTGAGGTTTAATCCACACGGCGGTGAGTTGTAAGTACTGGATCCCCACAGGTGTATTCCAAGCGTGTGAGAGAGACGGAGTTATAGGCCGCACAGGTATATTCCGTAAAGGGCGGCGATTCAAATTTACGACACTGTTCAAAGATCTTTACAAGATCTATTCAAGTCTACGATGACTTTTACGACTCCCGAACTTTGATTTTAAATTGTCCCGGTCGAATTTTATTAATCTCAAACTCAGAGATTTTCGAAGTTAAATTGAAATGCCGCACTGGACTATTGTCGCGAGACCGGTTATAAATCCGAAGGAAAATTTATATGTCGAACTAGACGAAGAATTTACTAACTGCTTTCTCTTGGTGTGGGCTTCTTTTATATTTTTTCATACAAATTGACGGTCAGCGAAAATCGTGACGTAGTCATATCTTCTTAGAGGAGAAGGGGCCCTATACTGCTCCCTACTTCCCCTACTCCCTATTCCCCTTTATCGATTTTCTCATAGATTTCTAACTCAAACCAGCCTGTGTGTATTATATACATTCAAATACGTCGCGGGACGTGACACATAATATGAAAATACTTTTATTACAGAATTTTAAAATATACAAGTTGACCAATTTTTAATCGAGTAAATCGGCTACTTTAAGCAAAAAATTATGTTAAAAATATTTTATCAAAAAAAAATAGGACACATTAAATTACGGTTTAAAATCCACATTCATAGATTGATGGTAAAAGCAGTTTAAAGTTTTTTAATCTTACGTTTTAGTGACGTATGCACAGACTTTTAATCAGATAAATGAAATGCTTTATAGAAAGTCAAAATTTTCTTATTACTGCACTTAATCAAATTTATAAAGTAAAAATATTTTTTAATTGATGCTTTCAATCAATTCTTTAAACATTCATTAATTGAAAATTGTACTCAAAATTTAATCTTGCAGCGTTCCAATATTCCCACAATGTTACAAAATGTTATTAATCATTATTTTAGTCGAATTATTTTCAAAATATTTAAAAAATAAATGTAAATATTTTGATTAAATACTCTGTCAAATTTTGCATTTGACTGATCTTGCAAAATTGTTGAAAGTTTTGAATACCGATAGAAGAAACTTTAAATGAAATTTTATGTCCATAAATGCTTAAAGTTCTATATAGAAATATCAACTACAACATTCTCAAATTTTATAAATAAACTACTAAATTCAAAAAGTTTCGGATTTTTTTAAAAACTGTACAAATTTCAAATATGAATCAGTCAAAATCTACTGATTATCAGTGAAATTTGACTGATTTAAATAACTAAAAACAGGTTACTGTGAATCAGTCAAACTGATTACTTCAGTGAAAAGTAACTGATTTAACAGTGAAAAATATTGTTTCCACTGATGATTCAGTGAAAAGGCAAATCAGTGAAAATTTGACTGATTCAGATTTAGAGTGTATACAAATTTCAAATATAAAGTGTACTCTGTACATTAATCAAACAAATTTAGAAGATGAATATTTTAATAAATATTCCTAAATATTATTGGAATATGATACATATCGATTTAGAAAAACTTCTTCAAAGTACTCAGACATTTTTCTTATTTTACGACATATTTGCACCATGTTTGACCTTTGGGTAGGATTCAAGAAAACAATTGTAGACATACTTTCATTACTTAGTAAAATACTATGAAGACTTGCTTTTTAAATTAAAGCGAAAACTTTTAAAACCTTTAACAATCGGTTGCATAGATTCTGCTCTAATCTTGGACGCAATTAGAGAAATAGGTTTTTTTGCTTTTTTTAGATCTAGTTTTTGCCTTAAACATAAAAGAAAGAAAACACATTTAAAATATTAAAATAAAAAAGCTGGTTCATTCTTAGAGAATCCCAAATATTCTGAAATAAAACTCCTTTCCACACCACCACGGAGTTAGAGTTTAAGGCTCGTTTTTTTACGTGGTATGCCCTGTAGGCCTAGTCCACGTCCTACGAAACGAAAAGGGTTTTTGCTTTCAAGCAAAAAGAAAAAAGGAAAAAAATGAAGCAAAGTGGTAAAAAACGCTACAAATGTAGCCCGTACTTCAGGCTTGCCTCTATCAAATGCCAGTATACGTCGAACAAAAATGTTTTGTTTTAAATCAAATAATGAAGAAGTTTGATTAATTCGGGATGATTTGGGGTGCTTGATTATTGTGAGTCCCCTTGCCTCTCACTTATGCCCAAATCGTGATATTACTCAATTTCAGTATGTTTTCTTACTCACAAAATAATAATTAAAACTAAACAATTTCCATACCCGAGGCACGCGAAGAAAGGAATAAAGAACGTATCTCTGATATAAGAAATAAAATGTCATTATTTTGTGAGTAAGAAAGGGGTTTGAAATTGATTAACGCCATGCCTTGGCCATTAGAATTAATCCTCTCCTTCGTGAGCGAAGAGCGACAAACCACTTTCCCTATCACTTTCTGCCATCTCATATAGATTTTCGGTCATTAATTGCAAATGCTTCGAAGTGATGCTCGTTGTTCTGGCTGTTTCAGCTCTCGCCTTTAGGGCTAATCGAGTAACACAAATTGAGTTGACCGTCCTGTTTCCTAAGCGATTTCTTTTGGGAGTTTTCGCGTCCGTGAGCATGGAGAAACCTCGCTCCGCCTCAGCATTTGAATGAGGAAGACTCCGAACATGATTCAATACTGAGGTCAAATTTGGAAAAAGTTTTTCTCCTGTACTCGTCGAAGATACACCGATACTAGACCCCATTTCGTCAAAAGATAAATTCTACCACTTTTCTTTGAGTTCCTGTCTGATTTTGAGTAAAGAATCCCACTCTTTTTGTACACCTATTCTATCAAACGACCCTAAATCTTGACAAACTTTCCAGACCCTATAAAAAGTTTCTCTTCGATCAGCATAGAAAGCTACTTGAGGCCGGAAAACAGCAACGCAAGACAAAAAGATGTCATCAAAAGGAAGTCGATTTCGAATTTCATCGCTTGCTCTGACATAAAATTACAACAAATTACGAAGAAATAGATCAACTTCTACTATTTGCAACTTCTTGTTTGTAAGTTGCTGCTGGAAATATTCTCGCGTTTCCTCACCAACGTCAATGTCTTGAAGCGGCTTTTGATTACTAGGATCTGCAAAGTTAACATTTCTAATGATTTGAAAGAATAAATTCGGTTGAAGAAGACCCTCTTTCAAATAACTGCTAAGAATCCATACGAAGAATTTAGCCGAGTTTGGCTGGAGTTCCTGAACCATTGTTTCGCGACTTTGAAATATCGCATTGTATACCTAGAACCTATTCAAAGTAAATTTCAAGAATAGGAAATATGCGAGTGTCAAAGGATTCTGCATTTTTCCTAACAAGTCTTTGGCCTTCTCTACCTTCTCAGATACGAGGACCATAAGATACTGAAGAATAACTTCCCAATTCTTTATTATAATATCTATGCATCAATAGCGGACAAGCCAGCGAGTTTCAGAATGACTAGGAATTTTTTGATAGTCATTTCCTAATTCCAAAACAATCGATCGAAAAATAGCCGTTCGCTTGGAGCTAGCATTAAGAAAAGCTGGCAAATCTTGAATTAAATCCTCTACATCTGGTATTGCGGCACAAGCATATTTTGCTACAATTGCTGACGAATGCGAGACACACGGGAAAACAATTAAACGGGGACTTTTTTCCTTTAATTTTGTTTTAAATGAGGACCTATTGCCGACCATTACCTGTGCATTATCACAAGCTAAAGCACAGATATTAGATAAAGGGATTTTCTGCCCGGACAATGCTTTTTCGAACGCATCAAAAATTTTAGAGGCAGAACAATCCGAAGCATTTACATTAATAAGCTGGAGCAATTCCACCCTGACAGAAAATGTCGTTGGCTCCACATATCGAACCATTTTAGTGTGGCTCAATCTAACGTCTTTTAAAACCGAAGGTTCCATATCTTGGAAAATTCCTATCAATTATGATGAAATCGCGAATGGTAAATTACGCTCTACGAAAAATGTACTAATCCTAATCTCTGCTTCTTGTACTTTCTGTTTGAAAGTAACACTTTCCGGAATCGTGGAATTTGTGAATTCTGAAGCAAAAGAACTTGCTACACAAGGTTCAACACTGTAAGAATTGGCAGTTACATTAGAAGAATTTTCACTTACTACTCCATAACATTCTAATTTATTTGAAAACTCTTGCTTCTTTCTGTGTGATAAAGATGCTTCATGCTTTTCAATTTCCGATTTGCCACATAGCAACGTTTTATTGCAAATTTTGCAATGAAATCTTGTTTCGTCTGCTAATGTAACCACCCACTCTCTCCACGACGGAAATTCCTCAAACCATCCCAACTGAAAGTTTTTTGCATTTTTCATAACTTTTCTAGCGGGTTGACATTCGTTTGAACCAGAGTTCAAACGGTGGTCAACCTTCGTTTGAACCTGGCTGTCCTTCAAAACACTCGAATTTGGGTCAACCGGATTACTCATTGTGAACAATAAATTATACGACGAAGGAAAACAGAATTATTTGAAAAGAATTAATAAGATGAAAAGTCGATAAAATTGAGCGAATGTGAATAATTTGTAATCTGCACACAAATTAAGTTTCACAAAATAAACTTACCCACAAGCATCAAACAATAACGTACGTAAGAGCACTCACGTATCACCAAATAATAATATAATATTCTTACTTTTGCCGTTTTCAATAAGGAATTACGATAAAAATATGAAGAATCCACACTCTTGCCTTCTCAAATAACGCATAAAGCGAGAATCAAGTATATCTTAGAAGAAAACAAAAGAAGGTTGCTATTATTATTTGTTTTCGTCTCCAGTTTGTTCTCTATACCGTTCGTTTGCGATTTAAAACATTGGTAACTTTTTGGCTATTAATCTGATTGAGCTACAACTTTTCAGAAAACTTTCTTTACTAAAGTATTAAAATTTTTCTCCTCTAGATAGTTTCAGAAAATGTAGACACTTAATACAATATCAATAAAATCGTAAAATTCTGAAAATTTGTTAAGCTAGCGCGAGTGGAAGTAGAGAAAACAATTTTTTTTTTAAATGTACTTCTCCCAATTACTTGAAAAATTAGAAGTTTTAAAAATTTTTGCAAAAAGAAAAAACGATGTGCCTTGAAAGTGTACATAAAATTTATTGAACTATTACTAGTAAACTCTACCTCCGTGGTGGTGTGGAAAGGAGTTTTATTTCAGAATATTTGGGATTCTCTAAGAATGAATCAGCTTTTTTTTTAATATTTCTAATGCGTTTTCTTTCTTTTATGTTTAAGGCAAAAACTAGATCTAAAAAAAGCAAAAAAAACCTATTTCTCCAATTGCGTTCAAGATTAGAGCTTAATCTATGCAACCGATTGTTAAAGGTTTTAAAAGTTTTCGCTTTACTTTAAAAAGCAAGTCTTCATAGTATTTTACTAAGTAATGAAAGTATGTCTACAATTGTTTTCTTGAGTCCTACCCAAAGGTCAAACATGGTGCAAAAATGTCGTAAAATAAGAAAAATGTCTGAGTACTTTGAAGAAGTTTTTCTAAATCGACAATTTTCCATTTCCGTAGAGATTTTAAGTTTTGGAATGAAAAGTTTGTGCTTAGGCTACAAAAATGTGAGATGAAAATATTTCTAACATATAACTGAAAATATAAATTATGAACTTGCATTTTATGTTCATTTTATCTTGATAGAAAATATTGTTCTAATTGAAAAATTGTTAAATGTACAAAATTAGTAAGAAGTATATAAATTTGAATGGAAAATTATATATTGATTCAAATTTTATACATTTATTGTCACTAAATTTCACTGAAAGTTTATTTTTGAAGTGTTGAAATCCTCATGAAATTTTCCAAGATCATACTGATGTTTATTTCATGCAGACTTTCTTCAAGAAATTGAAGAAAAGTGTTATTTCTTGAACTATATACTTCGTAAATTCAAATTCGTCGTCTGCTTCGCGCCTCTTTTGCACGTACTCGAGAAAAATACAATTCTTAATTTCGACTCGATAAACGAAAGCGTGAAATCTAAAAATAACTTGAAAACTCAAGCATTGTAACGAAGTCCGTCTTCGTGCACCTTCGGCTTTATACGAAGCTGGTGACCGTAGCGTGTAGCAGAGCCGACACACTGACACGCCACGTTTGCATGTGTTTCTCCCAGATGGGAACGTGGTGGGGGCCGAAAAATCCCACGTTCTGGAGACAGTGTCTGGACTCAGCCTCCCATTTTTATATCCTGAGTCCAGACCCCCACCAAGGTCCATCATCTCCCACTCTGGACCGCGGGATGCAGGAGGGAGATGCGGCGCCTGCGCTTATCGTCACCTCCCTGCGAGTGGATTACCTCGCTCTCTCTGTTACACGTCGGTATGTGGGGTTGCCATTACCCAGGTGTATCTCTGGGTGACATGTTACAATATATATATGGGTCATTTCATGAGAGATTTACAGTCAACATTTTTTTTTCGATGAAATATTTTTTTTGCCTTCTTACTTCGAAAATAATAAACACGTTTTTTTTTCAATGTGATACTTGAAAATTTCGAGATATAATTTTTTTTAGTTTGGCACTCGGGAAAATTCTTTTTTTTCTAACAGCTCACTGTAAAAGCAGTTTTGAATATAAAATGTAACCCTCGCACTTGGAAAGCGCGAAAGAGTACAAGCTTTAAAAAAAGTTATAGCACGCATTTCGTTGTTTTTTTGTAATAACAATATAGTACATTTTTATAAACAATTGAATTTTTATTTAATTTGGAACTAATTTTTTTCCGATTTTTTTGAAGTTTTTTCAATATGCAGGCAAAATTTTGGAATGGAAAAATGAAAAATGTAGGTGTAATTGATTTATAAAGTCTGTCTCGCCCATTGCAGCGGTTCACTGCCACACGTGCTTCGAATCCGAGCATGCCTAAACAAGCTTAAGCGTAGTTGCAGCGTGCGAGCTCGCTCGTTGCAACGCGCGGGGCAGATTTTATAAATTAATTACACCTACATTTTTCATTTTTCCATTCCAAAATTTTGCCTGCATATTGAAAAAACTTCAAAAAAATTTAGAAACAAAAAAATCGGAAAAAAATTAGTTCCAAATTAAATAAAAATTCAATTGTTTATAAAAATGTACTATATTGTTATTACAAAAAAACAACGAAATGCGTGCTATAACTTTTTTTAAAGCTTGTACTCTTTCGCGCATTTCAAGTGCACGGGTTACATTTTATATTCAAAACTACTTTTACAGTGAGCTGTTAGAAAAAAAAAATTTTCCCGAGTGCCAAACTTAAAAAAATTATATCTCGAAATTTTCAAGTATCACATTGAAAAAAAAAGTGTCGATTATTTTCGAAGTAAGAAGTCAAAAAAAAATATTTCGTCGAAAAAAAAATTTTGACTGTAAATCTCCCATGAAATGACCCATATATTATTTTAGGGGGCGTTCACATAATACGTCACGCGATTTTTAGCTATTTTTTACCCCTGCGTCCCCCCATGTCACACAATTTTTCGATAACGCGTACAAAATCCAGTAAAAAAAGAAGCTATTAATTATTATTGTGGATAATCTTTTCAGAACTTTTTTTTAAATTTCGTGGGTACACATTTAATGTGTGACGTAACGCAGAGGGCAGACCCCCTCCCAACATGTCACACCACGTCACAATTTGCAGACCCCCCCCATAAACTGTGTGACGTATTATGTGAACGCCCCCTTATATATTATATTATAAAATTTATAATATAAAATATTTTATATATATTCTTTCATGTATTATTTTATATATATTTTTTATAAATATATATGCGATCTTAGGAAAAGACTAGTAAAGAGCGGAGTAGAAGGAAAAAAGCTATGTTGTAAAATTCTGTCGAAAAGCTAGGGTTAAATTGACGAGAACTGCCTGACCCATCATGAATACAGCAGACTCACCAACACAAGTTTGGGCCTTACTCCTACAACTTACTTCTTATCCGTGAGATTTTGGCGACTTTCGAAAGTGTTGATCCCCGTGTTGGGTTATGGAACTTTACCCACCCCTGGCGTCTTTCCTCGCAAGGTTTGGAACATTCAATCGCCCTCGATGTCTCCTCTATATGAATAGACCTTTTCATTTAAGAAAACGATACTGCGCAAGCGCGAAACATCCGTAGTACTTCCGGGAGTTTCGAGCTATTTTTACCGAGAATGTACATGAGCAAGGTAAATATTTACGGAAAGAAAATATTTTGAAAGATTTTGAGTTAAAAAACTTTGCACAAAAAAATTTCTGATATACCTGGAGAAAATCTTCTGAAAAGGAAAAAGGTTGGTACAGATACAAAGTGCTGTTTTGGAAATTGTAGAAGTGATAGCCGATACAAGTAGTCCTTAGAATGTACTTATTATTTTATTTTATTTCCAAAACCCTGTTTAGAATTTCGAAAAGGTAAAATACCAGACGAGTCGTTGAAAAAACATATTAAAAATTGTGCGGTGTGCAAAAATGTGATATGTGGGTGAGGTTATGTGCGCGTAAGGACGGGTACTTTTGTAGTATAAAGAATGTAAAGAAAGATACTTATATTTGCTCTAAAAATAATTTTTTTCTGTTTAATATTTTGTATGTCATAGAATTAAATTATCTGCGTACTATAGAAATGTAATAGAGATAGAGAATAATAATTTTATATTCTTATTTACCATGATCTATTCTTTAAAAAGAATTGTTTACCAATTTTAAAAAATATATTTGTACAAATGCATTCACTTTTTTACAGTATACGAGGTGTGTCCAAAAAGTATCCGACATACGTTTATATCTTCGCGCCAGAGCGCTCGATTGGCCTCTGCGGGGTATGAGCGTAACCAGTAGTCCCTCGCGAACTCCCTAAATTCCGTAGTTACCGGCCGGACGCCTTGGGTCACAGTGGGTCCACTCATATAGGAGAAAAGGGGAACGAATTATAATGTTTGCTATCAACAAGTTGTGGCGCTATTGTTGCTACCGATGTTATTTTTAAACTGTTGTAACCATAGCAACCGTATCATTGCCAGTTGAAATAATACAGCCGATGCTGATTTTACTCAACTACTGTTCGAAGCACCTCAAGCGTCGGTGATATATTTATACATTTCAAGTTAACCCACTGACGCATTGTGATGCCCTGTCGTCGACAACGTTTTACTCAACTCCTTACTATTTCCTATGTAACGCTTATTGATATTCACTTTGGGTGAATTAGGTATTTATCAAATTCAATTTACCCGACTAGGATTTAATAAATGTTCAAATGCCCTTAAGTCCCAAGTTTAATCGACAGAGTTGAGTAAAATTACTTCAACTATTTTTCTCCGTGTAATAGTACAGTATTTAACTGTTCATTGTGATTCATATTTAAAAATTCTTGTTGTATTTTTATTCTTTCACAGATTATTTTCAACTTTAAATCATTTCAATTTATGAAATAGATTTCATACAATATATTTCAAAATTTTACGCTCTTTAGAATACATCGGGTTGGGGGGACGAGGGTTTCGTTTGCATCTATATTAGTTCTTGCTATCAAAACTTGGCGGCGCTGATGCTCATTTTCACTTTTTTAACTACCCTCCCAAAATACATAGTAGTGGCCGCACTGTGCCTTGGGTTGCGTGCAGCGTGTGTTTATGTCCAACGTGCTTTTTCCGTTCTACGAATTTGTTTGGAGTTAAAAATGACAGAAAGACAGATCAAAGAATTTGCATCAAGATTTGCTTCAATCTTGGCAAGAGTTGTACGGAGACGATTGAAATGATACAGAAGGCCTTTGTGGACGAAAGTATGGGCATAACACAGATAAAGAAGTGTTACAGGCTGTTTAAAAATGGCCGCACATCTGTTGACAGTGACACTTGTTCTGGCCGACCTTCGCTGACAACAACACTGGAAAACATCGAGCGTGTGCGACTTGCGATTGAAGGTGATCGTCGATTGATTGTTCGTGAACTAGAAAATTTGCGAAAAGATTGCGTGCTGCCGTGAGAAGAAAACGTCCGCGCTTCTGGTCAAGCGGTGACTGGCTTCTTCGCCACGATAACGCGCCAGCGCATTCATCGAACCTTGTGCAGCAATTTCTGGTGAAACACAAGATTGTACAGCTTCGCCAGCCTCCGTACAGTCCCGACATAGCTCCCAGCGACTTTTGTATGTTCCCGAAATTGAAAATGACGCTCAAAGGAAAGCAGTTCGACGACATCAAGACGATTCAGAGTAATGCGACGCGCGAGCTGAAGGACATTCCAAAATCTGCATTCGAGGACTGCTTTAAGATGTAGAAGCACCGCTGGGAGCGTGTAGTTCAATCAAATGGGGACTACTTCGAAGGATTCCACAGTTCGGATGACGAAGAATAGCACCAACGCGGAGATATGAACGCAGGTCAGATACTTTCGGACACACCTCGTAGAATTTTAAGATTAAGAAAATCATTACCGAATAATTTATTAAAAGTTACTGTGAAGAAATCACTCATTTATAAACATTATGTAATATAAATTCAGCGATTTCCTGGTAGCATCTTAAATACACCTTTTATTTTATACATCAGATACTTACTTCTTATAAAGTATAATCCACCAATTTTTATACTTATTTATATACTTATATTTATATAAAAGTACAATTTTCCTATGTATATGCTGTCTACGCTGGAGCGTAAAGCTATCGTAAAGCTATCGTAAAGCTGTCGTAAAGTAGCATTATAACTCATAAATGAGGCAAAATAAATATTCAAAATGTTTTTATCCTTATTCTACGTTAAAAATAACGTTAAAAGGTAATGGACATATGCAATAATTTTATTTATTAGTGCTAAAAATTAAAAAAACATAATACCTGTCATTGAAGGCAGTGCAGTGGTTGAAATTTTGTGGAACGTCTCCACGGTTAAATTTGACCATTGGTTGGAGTGAGACACAACTATACTTTCATCTCACTCTAACAAATAATCAACCCTGACAGTGAAGACATGGAAAGTGATGAACCACTGCACTGCCTTTAATGACAGGTATTATGCTTTTTTTAATTTTTAGCGTTAATAAATAAAATTATTGCATATTTCAATTACCAGTTACCGTTATTTTTAACATTTTGAATATTTATTTTGCCTCATTCATGAGCTATAATGCTACTTTACGATAGCTTTACGATAGCTTTACGCTACAGCGTAAAGCTAGCCTTCAGCCAGTTCGCTAGTGGAAAGACTTGAATATTTTGCAATCGAATACTTTATATATTGGAATAGTACGCTGCCAAAATTTCTATTGGAAATAGCAAATGTACTGCCGAGTGAAGTCAGATACATCGAACATTTCCGATATTACCCGAGAACCGCTCTATGTGCTCGTTATGATTATTTGTCGGTACCCGATATAGTAATATACTTTTTTACATTTAAATGTGGCGGCTTTACAACTTACGACTAAAATTAAACCAAAATTAGAAATGTTACTGCATGTTAAAACTTGAAAAAAGTCAATATCGAAATTCCATTTTCCAGTTAAATTATACGAGGTATGAAAAAAAGTTATAATACAAAATTATTTTCTACATAAAGATCTAAGAATTTGAATTGCAATATTTTTTCATAAGATGTATATTTTTCTTTTTAATTCAAAAAACTACTTTTTCGAAAAAATCTAACATTTTAATACTAATTTCTGATATTGCTAGAAAATTCTATAAATTTTCCTCCTACAATTTTGCATTTAAATGAAAATGATAAAAGTTACAGTACTTATTACATTTTTTAGGTCGTATATTTTTCATTTTAATTAAAAAAAATACGATCAAAATTAAACTCATAAATATATATAAAAGTATAATTTATTCTTAGATATATTTCGCGAACGAAGATAAATATTTTTTTTCATTTCAATATTGCATCGCCGTATCACCATGTCTCAGTGTAACAACGTAATCACTACATTTCTTTGTCCTATTTTTGTGAATATACATTTATTGTCAATTTCATTTATCTTTATTTGTTGCATTTGGCGTTTCCAGTTTTTGGAATTTTGGACCTCATATATCCCTATAGACTTGGAAGGTACTGGATAGGTGAATATATCATCCGCAATGTCAATAACTCATCCGCGTAACTGAATGTCCGATATAAATAAATCTCGTATTTTCAATGAAAATATTTTACAAATTTCCATAACCATTCCTGATTTCGTTAAAATGAAGATCGCCGAAAATTTGACTAGTTTCTTTTACATAAACAAAAAACTTTCGAAATCGAACGCTGAAAAGTCCGACAGTGGAGCTTTCATGTATGCGACGTCATCCGCAACATGAATCAAATTATGTAGATTTTATAAAAGCTTGGGCTGTTGTATCGCAAACGAACCCAACTATTTTCACACTATAAACGACGCCTTGTATATTAGCTCCGTGAATAATCAAATCATTAACCTCAGCAACGAAATCGGCAAGCAAATCTGTAGCAGAACGTGTTTTCGTGTTTCCATAAAAAATAGCTATCAAAAACGGTTTGCTGAAGTCATTTTCCGAGTAAATTTTCGCCGATATGATCCAGAAACTTTTTCGAGATTTACTGTGAATTTGGACACCGTCAACGTTGATCAAAAGAGCAATTGTTGTTTCGTTGAAAATATCAGGACCCCCTCTCTCGAACCAATACACCGCCGCGGAACCGCCTTTCAGCTTTAAACTTCGAGGGCGGCTGGTTTCAGCTTAAAGTCGCGTAGGGCACTTCCGTCATCCGTTCGCCCAGGACTCCTATCTGCGGACACACGCCCGTTAGGCAGGCCGACTAGCCGCGCCAACCAGAAAAAGAATAAAAAGATTCCTCCCCCGATCGACGCGGACAGCCAGGTCCCACCAAGACGCAGGACCGCGGGTGCAAGCCCCGATGCGATTTCTACTGGCCTTCGTTGTTGCCGCGCTCCGCACGCCCATCAAGCTCCCTTATCTTTATCAAAAGGGTGACGAATGACTCGATAAGCATCCATATCTGTTCAGACTTGGGGCATGGGAGAGACCATCGTGTCAGGAGTGAGTTGTGCGCACACTGCCCGACCGACAGCCTCCCTTTCTGCGCCCTACCTGGCACAGACAAAGAGTGTATGCTCTGCATTTTCCACAAGGGATCCGCAGTAGCGACACAACTCATCGTATCTTTTCTTGAAGTGCTTCAGGTACGCATTAAAGCAACCATGGCCCGAAAGCGCTTGCGCCAGGTAAAAGCCGACTTGACCGTGCTTTCTATCCAGTCAGGTGGCGAGGTCCGGGATTAGACGGTGTGTCCATCTCCCGGTTTGGTCATATAATTAGTAAAATGTAAAGCTAAAAAGTGGCTCTTTTTGGAGGTTTCATCAGATTTGAAAAATAATAAAAATTCGCGAAGTTATGGGTGCTCAAATAAAGCGAAAAATCGTGTTTTTTTCACTTCTAGGTTAGGATTACTCAAAAACCTGACGTGCTAGAGCAATTCTAACCCCGGATTGATCTTCAGCTATTCCAGAACAAAATCATGCAGACCTGTGTTATTATACTAAACTTTTTATTCTCCGATACAAATTTTTTTTTATGCTCTGTAAAAATAATTTTGTATTTTCCAGATGTTTCACTTATATGGTATTTGATTCCATTTCTCACGAAGACGACACGAAGGTGGTTATCGTGGGCGATTTGAAGAGCTTTATGAAGGCTTTTTGTGAGTTGCATGATTGTCAAGCATATTTAATACAATATAAATTACTTTGTTTGTTAAATATAAGTTATAAATGACTGTACTTTATCATAAATAAACTTCCCTAGAATCTGTTTTTGAAGCAAGGAATCATAGAGAAGTTCTATTTGGTAAGAGTAAAGTTATTAATAAATTTTATTGTACATCAATAAAAATCGAAACTTAATACGTTTACAACGGTAGATCTGCAATTTGATCAGCGGCTAAAATACTTCACAAGTCAAGTCACAACCGAAATCCGAAATGCGAAAAGGAGCGTACAGTACGACATTAATAACAAATGCATACCATACAAACCACTGGATCCAATGTTGAAGATCTGGGATCCATCACAATGAAAATGAACGTGACACTTCCTTTCTTAAGTGATAATGCTTTCAGCGGATTCGACAAGAGTCTAGGAGAACCTTCAGTACATTAAAACCTTGAAGTTTAAAAAACTGACTATACACGAATTTCAGGCTATTTTCGGGCTCTTGAAATACCCAAAAATCAATTTCGAAAAAACAACCCTATCACTGACTACGAACCCTTAATTTTGAAAAATAATTATTGGGCAAAATAAACTACTCCAGACTTTCGGACTATTTTCGGGCTCTTGAAATACCCGAAAATCATTTATGAAATAACGACCCCTATCACTGACAAGCAACCCTTAATTTTGAAAAATACTTTTTGGACAAAAAAAGACTACTTTAGGATATCGGGCTATGTTCGAACACTTCAAAAATGTCTACATCGATTTTTGGGCTGCAAACCTTAACATTGGCATTAAGTAAGCATTGCCATGCAGAGACGACTTTGGATAAAAAAATCTTTTTTGGAACTTTATGGTCTAGGAATATTCTCTGATTTTCGGGCTCTTCGAAAAAGTTAAAGTCGTCTCTACATGGCCATGCAGGGGTGCATTCTGATGTTAAGGGTTGGAGCCAAAAAATCGATATAGACATTTTTGAGGAGCCCGAAAATCAGAGTATATATATATATTCTAAAGTAGTTTTTTTTGTCCAAAAAGTATTTTTCAAAATAAAGGATTGCTTGTCAGTGATAGGAGTTGTTTTTTCAAAAATGATTTTCAGGTATTTTAAGAACCCAAAAATAGACCGAAATTCTGGAGTAGTTTAGTTTGCCCCAAGAGTATTTTTGAAAATTAAGAGTTGCTTGTCAGTGATAGGGGTTGTTTTTTCGAAATTGTTTTTTGGGTAATTGAAGAGCCTGAAAATGCCCTGAAATTCGGGTACAGTCAGTTTATTAACTATTATCTACACTTCCACCTAAAATTTGGTTTTTTGAGAAAAATACATGAGCCCAAAAATCGGCAATACCGCCCAAAATTAGCCCAAAAATGCGACATAAAATAAATAGTGATATTTTCGTTGTGTAGATTCTCTTATGGCAAAATTCAATTAAACAAAAGAAGCCGTTCAAACGAGGACGAGCCGGTGGTTCACAGCAACACCAGACCGTGATGGTGACTGCCCCGCACGAAAAAGGATGGTCCAATAAATGAAGACCTGATTATAATCTTTCTCTTTCGTATCTATTTTCCTTTGGTTAAGCGCATTATGTCAATATGATGGACGAGAATAAAATTTTCCCATTCAATAAAAATAAATATTTTCATTCATTTATATCCTGACAGTTTTGCCGACAAGATTGGTAACAATTATTAACTAACGTTATTGAAACATTGTTCATCAACGTTTTTAAAACCATGGTTATCAACATTTTTGAAATTAAAAATTTTTAAAATAAAGTTTAGAAATGTTGACAGCCAGCGTGGAAAACATGTTGGTTACCAGTATTGGTACAACGTTGGAAACCGGTGTTGTACCTAAGCAGTACATCGTTATCATTTCGACTGTCCACTGACAGTCGGAAGTTGATATTCAGACTTGGATCGACGTTGGTCCGATTGTTAATTTCTGCTTGGGTGGCAACCATAACTACAGCCTTGTGTGTTGATTTGCTATCCCAGAGGCGCAGAAAGGCTTTCTTGTGACTCAGAAGTCCTCGGAAAATTTTACAGTTCCGTAAGAGGGTATTCCCTTAACCTGAGAAAAAGAAATGATTTTCAAGATTCAAAATCGTATCTATTGTACATTTCGGTTCAGGAAGTAAAAATTTATTATTCTTTATTTTTATATGATTGATTATTAATTAATTTATTATTTAAAGTTAAAGGCGCGATATGAAGAAGTTTTTCTGTGGAGAAAGAGATGTCGGATCAACTCAATAATTTATTAATTAAAATCCATCAGGGTACAAAAATAAAAATGTAAGATGTTAAGGGTTAATAACATTTAATAAAATAGTCACTTTTATGTCCTATCTTGTCCTCTTTTTCTAACTTTTCTGTCCTACTTTATTCTCTTTTCCAAACTTTTCTGTCCTACTTTGTCCTCTTTTTTGAATAAATTTTTGTCCTACTTTGTCCTCATTTTTCAAACCTTTTTGTCCTACTTGTCGAAAATCAATTATGGTCACCCTACCTTTGTACGACAAAGAATTTCATTTCCAATCCAAAGGAAATACTTTGCCAGTAAAGGATAGCATTTGAAACGGCAATCCTTTAACTGTTAAATGATGTCCTCTCATGCCAATTTTGAATAGAAAATACTTTACCATAATAGTGAAGGGAATAGTTTGACAGTCAATAGTCTGCTTTTAGAGTATATAGAAGACGTTCGGATTTTCCGCCGAAAGTGCTATTAGACGTCTAGTAGAGCTCAAATTGGCCGCTAATTCAACTATTTTTTGCGTTTAAAAGAAAATCGAAAAAAAGCATCTACAAGTTCGCGATAATCTATTCTACAAGACGTTATGAAAATCGCCTTTTAGACAACAATTAAAAACTCTGCTTGAACAGGTAAGTAAATATTTCCTAGAGCTCTAGGTTAAGACCTCTAGAAGAGGTATGAAAAATTGTATCTTAGATATTAAAAAATGAGCTAAAAGTGATATTTTTACTGTTTTCTTAGATATCGGTCTCAAGAGAAATATCTGCTGGTACTACATTTTTCGGCTTTTGTTTGTAGAAAATCTCATGCTCAAACTTAACAAAGGAAAACAAAAAAAAAACAGTAAAAATATCGCTTTTAGCCCATTTTTTAATATCTATAATACAATTTTTCATACCTCTTCTAGAGCTCTTAACCTAGAGCTCTAGGAAATATTTACTTACCTGTTCTAGTAGAGTTTTCAATTGTCTAAAACACGACATAAGGATCCCGTGCAGAAATCGCCCGATTTGTCCTCATTTAAGGTAGGGCTACGGTTAGGCCCTCGCTAGAAAAAGTAGACTAGGAAGTTCTAGGCGGGCCCCGGCGAGGCGTTGATAAGGTTCACCCTGTTTGGTTTCTATAAAAACTAGTTCCTTCTAGTCGGGCCCTATTTTTGGATTTTAGTCAGGCCCTAGGTAGTTCCTTATTTTAATAAAAAGTTTAGATATTCTTTGCTGCGCGTGCTCATGCAAAAGGCCTTTACATACACGGAGAAAAATAGTTAAAGTAATTTTACTCAACTTCCGATCAAATTTGGGACATAAGGACAAGTTAGAAGTTATTTAGTATCACTGTATTTATTGTGATATATTAAATGTTCGAAAATGAATCAAAGTTGAGTAAAATTCAGAAGTGTAGGGTGAAGTATGAAAGCGTGCATTAAAAATTTTTAAATATATATATTATTACTCGTACTATAACTATAAAAAACCAATCTTTTATTAAATCACAAAAATAGTAGAGCTTTCCGTTCATTCTACTCTACGCTTCAATCGAGAGTTGAGTAAACCGTGAATCGCAAGATTTATTCCAACAGGTATATTAGGTATATATCAAATTGATTTTACCCGACTAGGATTTAATAGATGTTCAAATGTCCTTATATCCCAAGTTTAATCGACAGAGTTGAGTAAAATTACTTCAACTATTTTTCTCCGTGTAGCTGGGGCCCCATTGTACGGTTAGGCAATAGATATGTGTTCTAATCAGGGCCCGACTAGATGTCTAAAATAGGGCCTGCCTAAAACAGCGTTACAGAAGTAGATGGGGCCTGACTACTTTTCCCTACTAGATCCCGACTAGAAGTAGGGAAAAGTAGTCAGGGCCCTACTATATCCTAAATGAAATTTCTGCACGGGATGTCTTTTCTTGTAGATGCTTTCGGCGGAAAATCGGAACGTCTTCTAGAGCTCTCCCATTTTTCCCAAAAAGCTGTTTTAGATGTCTAATAGATGATCTTGTGTTACTTGGGCAACAAAAGACGGACAAAAAGGATTAGAAAAAACACTTTTTTTGTTTTAGGGGGTCATGAAACGTGGATATTTGTAAAAAAAGTTGATGTCAAATTTCACAAAAATCTACTATCTTCTCATATGTAACGAGAATGTAAGAAGTTTATATTTATAAAATAATTACAAATAATTATAAGATTACCAGTTATCGATAGTTCACTTGAAATGAAATTGAAATTAATTGATGTCAATTAATATTTAATGTCATTGATGGAATAAAAATTGATCTACTTTGAGATTATTTTTGTGAAATTCTAAAATTTCAATTATGTATAATGAAAATAAAATTAAAAATATTTTGAAAATTCTTACGTAAATTTCCTATTAAAGTTGTATATAATTATTACTTATCATACCGTTTGAATAATTATGACGAGCCAAAAAGTTTCACAAAGCAGTAAATGTCTGTATATAAAGTTGAAAGTGGCACATCGAGAATTACAGATTAGACGTAATGACACATAATTAGGTATTTTAAATTTGTATTTAACTTAATAGTCTGCCCGTGATTTTAAAGTGAGATACATCGCTCAGGTTTCCCCAATAGAATATATCAGATGTACTAACGAAATCGGAAAACTGAAAAGGTGATTCTCTTTGTAAGTCTGAACCTTAATGAGAGTCTTTGGAAATAGTGTTGTTTCAACTTGTAAATGCAGAAAATGATTACGCTTATATAATTCCTTCACTACTAAACCTTTAATGTTCGGCAGAATGATTATTCTTAATTTAATTTTTAATTAGCGTTTATGAATATTGAAAAATGCGATTCACAATATTTTACGTGATCAAGTTTTCTAACTTTTCAGAGTATTCTTAGGTGTTTTTAGATATAAGATTTTTTCTATAAAAATATTTCTAGCCCAAAAATTTGATGCCTGCGTGGTGGCTTAAATTCAAATTCTAAAGGTTCTAAAAATCCCCTTTGCGGTAGTGAATTTGAATTCCTATTACGGTTGTAATTGAAATGTGGGCGAATTTTAAAAAATTTATGTCATTCTGTACTTTCCATTCAAGAACGGCATCATGAAACTATGTGTTTAATTTTATTACAAAAAAGAAGTTGACAAAAGATTGTTAGCTACACAGTCACGTGACTGATAATAAAACAATAGAGAACTGACGACTGCGTAATATCTTGCCTAAATTTGATTGTTTTAGGTTAAACTGCTTCCAAGTTATCAGATAAACAAACATTAAATAAAAATACGTAAACCTAGCCAGTAGGAATACATTGAATTAAGTCACGTATGTTCTATTTTCAGATCTCTTACATAGTATTTGATGTAAAATGATGAAAAATTAGTTTTATATATCTTTTTTGCTATACAGTTTTATTTAATAAACATATATTAATATTTGTTTCTCAGATAAAATTTTTTCAATGAAAAAAGAGGCATTCATAAAAATATTAAACAAGGACAATTTCTCATTGCAAACTAGAATTTTATGGAATTATTTTAGCATTTGTCGAAATCCTTTAGCAAGTCCAGTTCACCTGATTTATATTTAAGTGGCCCCATATCGAAGACGGTCATCTGTCGCCAAAATCAAAACTGATTGAACAGAGGATTCTTATAGGATTTTTCTCGCTGTCCAAAAAAAATTGATTATTCTTAACTTTCTAAAAACAACAGATGTCCTTCATTGATATGAAGAAGCAAGATGTTTTTATGTACGCGTCATATATGATTGACTAAAGATTAGTGAAATGGAGAATCAAAATAGAATCTGTTGAGCTGATTTTATCAGAATTTGCAAAATTGATGTTTGAAAAAAGATTTATTGTCTTGGTCCGCCATATTACATTTTATGATTCTGTTATCAGATTGGTAATTAGCAACCCAGCTAATGTATATCTACTTTTAGAAAAATCTTTTCGGGCAAAAACTATGTAATTTAATAATTTACAATTTACTATTCGGTATTTGAGAGACGTGAACCTCGACATACTTTAGATAATTTCCTAGGCTTTCTGAGAAAAATGATGAATATTTTCAGATAGTAGCAGGCTCAAACAACTTTACAAAACATTAGGTTTACTTATACGTTTCCGTCGAAAAATTGCCCTTTTCAACATTCTTTTTTGATAAATTAACTTTTTTCGGATAGAAGATACACCTAATTGAAAATAATAAAATTCGAAAACTTTCTATATATCTAATAAGTCAGTAAAATACTAGGAAATAAAAAAAAAATTTGAAATAATATTAAATATATAATATAAATATTAAATATTTAAAAATAAAATATTAGGAAATATAATATTTTAAAATTGCAGAAGATATAAAAGGATATGATAAAAAACAAAATTTCATCCAAAAATTTTAAATAATTTTAAAAGTTTCTGAAGGTTTGAAAGATATTAAAGATTGTAAAGTATAGCAAGACATGTTCCTGTACATGTTTTGGATTTTTATATTGACCCACAGTAATAAATATATGATAATGAAAAAAAGTAACTGACCCCATGCCGATTCAATTATATGTTATATATTATATGTTTCTAAAAGTTTGAAAATTTCTCAAAACTTTTCAAAGGTGTAAAATGATTTTAGTATTGAAATCATTTTAAGAGACTTCATTATATTTTGAATAATTTGAAATATTCCCAGAGATTGTTAAATAGATTTCAACAAATTTGAAGATATCCATAAATATTTACTTAAAGTTTTAAAATATTGTAAAAGATATTTTTAAATGATTGAAAAGTTTTTGAATGATTTGACGATCCATCAACAGTTTTTGACGTGTTTTACGGATGGAGTGGATTTAATTTGAAGTACAATTAATTTCTGGATTCTCGAAAATTGCTCAACAATCTTTTGTTTTTAAATATTGAAAAGTATTTTAATATTTGTCGAACAGTTTTTGATCTATTTCACGGATTGGGTGCATTCAATTATAATTACAGTCAACTTCCTAAATTTCTAAAATTGCTCAAAAATCTTTTATTTGGATTTCTTTTTGAGGATACCAAAATTTGCCCTTTTCTCAAATTTTGAACCCCTCTTTCACTTTGAAGGATAAACCTCACCCTTATTCATGAAGTAAAGAGGTATTTTCATACATATTTGGGATTATTTATTGATTGCCCGCATGGTTTCTATGCATATCTTTACTCTAGCCATATGAAGGCATAGTTACCAGATTTTCCTCCACTTCGTTTCATCGATGACGCCCCCTCATTCTCATTCCCAGTAACCTAATCAGGAGCGTCTAATCTAGGCAAACCTCAAAATTCTTCACTCTTTATAGTTATTTTCTTATCTCGAAAAAAAATCTTTCATGTTTAGAAGATTGAAGGTCTCATTCATATAATAATTAAACAAAAATCAAATTATTTTTCACCATTTTAGAGAGAAGGAATTTAAAAAAATAATAAAATTTTTTAATATTTTTAAAAATTGAAGATATATGTTGATGTTGGTGATTGGCTTTAGGGTCCAAGGTTGATAAAAACTCAGAGTTTTACATAATCAGACGTTTCGGCTCTGATCGGAGCCCTCATCAGTGATTTATTTAAATCTAAAAATACAGAAAAAGGTTTTGCTAACATAGGATATCTTGTATAAAAAATTTTTTGTAAAAATTTAACAAGTAATTATCATTATGTTTTTACATGTAGATAAATAAATTTTGATATTACTTTAAGGTAAATATTTCATTCACATAACCTAAAAAACTGGATACCAGAAAGCATTTTTTGGAAGGTTGGAATTAAGTGTCTAAATATAAAAAATATTTTTAATTGACACTCGTGCATGGAATTGTAGATTGAAATTTTTGTGGTGTAGTTTTTAATACAATATATATACATATATACATACATAACCACACATATATATACACATATACATACATATACATACATACATATATATCACGCATGCACTATATATATATATATGTACAATATACAATATATATATATATATATATATATATATATATATATATATATACATATATATATATATATTATCATATATTATTATAATATTATATATATATATATATATATATATATACAACATACAATATGCATACGTACATACACATATGCATACATACTACATGCATATAACATTATATATATCACACATGTAAAATATTTTCAAATTCTTTAAATATTATTTCTTTTGGTATGAAGTGCAATCTCCCGTGTAGAAATTTTGATAGGGGTCTAGTGGGGCCCCGACGAGTTTTCCCTATCTCTAATCGGGATCTAGCGTGGAAAACTAGTCAGGGCCCCGTCGATAACGTAACGTTTTTGTCGACGTGGGCCCTACTAGACTTTCTAGTAGGGGTTTAGTGTGGTCAGCCCTTACACTACCCCACCTACAAAAAGGGCACCACTAGGGCCCTATTGGACCTCCGCATTGAATTTAAGGGCATATATCAGCAGAGTCACGTGACCAATTTTGTTCAGGTATCTCACTGAGAAAATAATAAATAAAAACGATTTTCCACACTGAAAGAAAAAGTACAGGGGAAATGCGAGTTACGACTCTAATAATTACCGTTTTTAACGGTAACGGAAGGATATTCGCTTGGAAGGTTAAGTTTACTGTTTTCACAGTAAAAAATATGTTTTCAAGATAGGAAATTTTTTCTGAGTAAATTGACAGTATTTTTTCGTTACATGTACACCGAAAAAAATCTCAGTAGGTTTGACTACTTTTTAACTTACTTTCCGTAGTTTGTAAAGACCCCAAAAGTGTCATTTTTGAAGTTAAGTGAACTGCAGGAACATAGGTAAATCAAGTAAGAGCAGTAGTTGAATCGATGAATATTCTTAGTACATTTCCAAACTGTATATACTTTCAAGTAGACTCTAACTTACTATTTTTATATACACACCTACAAACACACATCCCCCTCTCTACACTACACAAACGCTCGTTTAGGTGGTATTAAAAATTATCCTTAACGCTGCGGATTCGAACCCTCTCTACTTATAATTAAAGCATTACTAACCTAACGACTAAGCCTCTCGGCTGCGCTCGCTTGGAATACGAGAAAGAAAATAGCGCTTATAACCTTCAACTACTGCAGGGCCGTGTAAGAAGTGTATAGGCCCCGTGTAATCGCGAATTTTTAGATTTTAGCCCAATTTATGATTCTGATTAAAATGTTTAAGACTTTTAATTATTAAATCGATTTTCTATAAAATAAAATATTTTTGAAAGAAAGCGATCAAATTTTTGAATTACAGAACATTACGTAATAAAAAGATTTATATACATTTTAGAATTATTAACTTGTATTATTGTATATTAGTGATATTTTATACAGGTTATGATTCCTTTAATTTTTTGTTTTCAAGAGTAAAATCAACGTATGTTCAGAATCTAAAAAATTTGAGTTTTTTTTAAAAATTAAATTATTAAATCGTTATTACCTCGACACAATAAGATACACACACATACACATACGTGCTCGCATATGATTATTATAATTACATGCGAATTCGAGTCAAAATTATCAAAAAGTTTTCTTAGATGTTCTTGATTCCTCTTAAGTATTGATCATATTCAAGACCGTGTTCAGAAAATCTCCATTTTTCTCAGATAAGATCAAATTTTAATGGGAATAAAGATTAAAAGTTATGTTGTATCTAATGGACCTAACCTTAACCACAAATATTACAAGTAGGGATTCTCTAGTCGGGGCCCCGCTAGATACAAATAGATTTTCCATACTTGAGCGAAACAAGGAATTCCTCACTGGAACCTGACAGGGACCCTATCAGTTTTTTCTGGACTAGAAATACTAATCGGGTGCTAGCAGGGCCCCCACCAGTTTTTTCTAGAAGAGGAAATTCTAGTCCGGGACCCACTAGAACCCAACTTGAAATAAGGAAAGATAGGGCAATTTCTACACGGGCTGTAAAATTTAATTTAATTTAACATTTTTTTCTTTGGCATATTTTCCTTGGAAATTTGTCCGCTGTGATACTTTTTTAGCAAGAAGAATTGAAAAATTGATAGTTTTTTTGCAATGACTTAGAACATAAAGAGTCCGTAGAGTTATACAAGAGGCTTTTCTCAATCGTGGGTATAGACAATGAGGCTGCTTATTCAGAATGTACACAAAAAGGCCATAAATTTTCATATAATATTGCACATAAAGTTTTCTTTGGTTTGAGTCTAGATCTAAAATTACCTATGTAAATATTTCTTTGGTGTAAAGCAATGAGAATAGCACTGTGTAAAATACAGTTTTTTGGGAGTAAATTGCCGATTTTTTGGTTTGACAAGTAGATGTAAGAAAAAATATTGTAAAAAATTATAAATTGTGTAAAGAAATTGAGATGCGATTGTACATAGAATGTTTCAAAAAATTTTTGCCTAGATTTTTTAAGTGAAATTTTACATTGAAATTTTCTGATTAAAACTGGATGGATTGAGATTATGAATTATACATTTTTTAGAGAAATTCATTTCCAAGTGTATATGAAGTGTGTCTAAAATTTTTTACCTAGTTTTTTGCAAGTGAGATTGTACATCGAAATTGTGGATTATATAGAAGAACTTTTGAAATTTATGATTACACATGATATACACATTAGATGAGAAAGAAAAAAATTTTTTTACTTAAATAAAGGTATGAAAAGACGTAGAGAGCCGCGAAAAAAATTCTAGGAGTAATTTTATCGAAATCTAATAGTAATGTCTTAGTGTTTAATGTGTAGTACTTTCAAATGTTAAATTTTTACAAAAAATTTTTTATACAAGATATCCTATGTTAGCAAAACCTTTTTCTGTATTTTTAGATTTAAATAAATCACTGATGAGGGCTCCGATCAGAGCCGAAACGTCTGATTATGTAAAACTCTGAGTTTTTATCAACCTTGGACCCTAAAGCCAATCACCAACATCAACATATATCTTCAATTATTAATTAAGGGTCAATGTAAGTCCACAATATGAATTTTTAAAAATTGTAAAATGTAATGTTGCTCAACTTTTAATATTATTGCCTCAAAAACTATAAAAATGCTAAAAAATTATTTTTACAAAAATAAATCTATTATTTTTTTTTTAGTTTCTAAAAATTGTGCTTCTCAAAAAAACATTGTTAGTAGTTCGCAGTCAATAAAGTTAAACGTTATATTTTCGTGGATTATGTTCACAAAGTAGTTCCAAGGAAATATTACAGAGAAATTTCAAAATTTTATTTTTTCATCATCTGCAATTTCAAGAAAAAATTTGATTTTTATGGAAATTCAATACTATATTTCATATAGTTTTTTGACAGTGAATACGTAAAATTTCATTGGAACCCAACTTTGTGATCCTATAGCCTGCGAAAGCGAAAGCTATGACGGAAGTTCTTTAATATAAAATAAGTAATTAAGTATTTCGGTAGTATCTATCATCAATTATAATAAATAACAAAAATAATAGATAGATGATTTTTTAATTTGGCTATAGGGTGCAGAAATAATGTAAACTCAGGGTATCATTTTTTCCTCAAACGTTTCGACTCAGATTGGAGTCCTCATCAGTGAGATTTATTTCTATAAAAATACAAAGGAAGAAAAAATTGCACGTGTGACGGATAAACATTGTGTTAACAAACGATATATACAATCTAATAAAATTGAAATATTTGAAAATTTTTTTTACACCTGCGTAAAAATAATTATTAATTAAAATAAGATAAATTATACCTACGTTAAAATATATAATAAAACAAATTTGTGTCGAAGTAGATAAATAATGATAAAATACTGAAATAAATGAGTACAAGTATTGCAGTCATATTTATCATAACTATCAGTATTGCTGCTTCCTCGATAGAGTAAAAGCACCAGTCGTTGACAGGGGTTCAGCGTAGGGGAGATCGAAGAGGAATGGAACGGTAAATTTTCACGTAAATTATCCGGATTTTAAGATTAATCTTTTAGAAATGGACAGAAAAAATGATTATAATAAAAAGAATAATCTCAAAAACCACATAATTTACGTGAAAATTTATCGTCCCGTCTTACCCCGATGTTCCATTCCACCCCACTTTACTCTACTTTGCCGAAGCCACTCGAATTCTACTGTAATTTTTACATAAAATTTATATACAACTTATATAAAATAGTCAAACTTTTATGCGATAAATAATTATCTTCACTTATTTTATTAGAAAGTGCCAAGTTTTTTAAGCATTTTTAAAAGAAAATCTTTAGCTGGTGGAAATTTAATAAAAGTAAGAATTAAATATTGTTAATAATTCATTTATTAATTTTGGGAATGATGCCAATAGAATTTCATATAAAGAGTATCGCCTCCAGTTTTTGTTTTGTAAGAATTAAATATTGTTAATAATTCATTTATTAATTTTGGGAATGATGCCAATAGAATTTCATATAAAGAGTATCGCCTCCAGTTTTTGTTTTAAATATTTAAAAAATAATATCAAGGGGGCCTGTAATGAAAATAATTTTACATCCCGAGTCGAAATTTAAGTTCTCCTTTAATGCTCTAAATTATCTGACCTTAGAGACTTCAGGAGAATCAAGAGAGAATGTATTTCAATACAATTCAAGTTCTCTTTAAGTTCTCAAAATACGTAGATATTTCCATTTCTGCACGTTTAGAGCACTAACAGAGAACATAGTGAGATTCTCCTTTAAGTCTCGTAGGTTCTCCATACAACCGGTCCTGTCCTATTGCGCATGCGTCCGAGACTACGCGCGCTTTTTTGAAATAGGAAAAATTTCAATTCAAATGCTCTTTAAAATAATCATTATTAAAACATACTAAAATTAAAACATAATATTGTATAAATTCATAAAATTTATAACATCCTCTTCTAGTTCGTTATACGTACTGTGATTTTATTGAATATAAAAAGTTTATAATATTGTATGAATTTTAAAAATTTATAACAACCTTTTCTTGTTCGTTTTAATTAGATGGAAAATGGTCATATTTATCGCTCTTTGTTCAAATCCCTAACATTTTAGAAAAATATAATAAATAATAGCTTTATCCTAGAACCAAAGATTTTTTTATATGTATTCAATAAATATACTTAGAATTAATTTTTAATTCGTTAGTGAGAATGGTTAATTGATTTTACATTTTAGTACGTTTAATAATGATTATGGTTTGAGAGCATTTGAATTGCAATTTTTCTTATTCCAAAAAGTGCACAAAAGTATCTTAAAAGTTAAAAATATTGAATTTTTTATAATATTATAATGAAAATAAAATAATTTTCTTCCAATTCTTTTTTTTATTGCTTAAACTTTTTAAAATTTCAGTACCTATAATACTGTTCGAACTTAGCGATTACAAAATAAACAAAACTTCATAAACTTGAAGAAACTTAAAGTGGCTGTAAGCAATGAGCCCAATCTATGTTTTTTGTATTCTGTGATTGCCTCGATTCATCCGGAATGTCCTGCTGAGGTATCCAAAAACCATTGCTCAATCCTGGATTTATACATATAGTTTCGATTAATTGAACTCATTTTCAATACCGTAAAAACAAATTGGTAATAATCTGATAGTCACCTGTTTGTAAGTGAGATTCATAAGGTGACGAGACTGTTGACAAATTAAGGGCACCCATTTCGGGAGATATAAATGGCGTAGCTTCTGAAGTCCCTGAAGCTACACCAGCTCTTTCAGAAGGATCAGTTCTTATAGCCTCAATATTATTTTTGGTGGTTTTGCCGAACTCTCTCTCCTCGTCTGTGTAACTTGTCTCTTCAAACTGATTATCTATGACCAACTGTTTGTGTTTCGAAAATTCCTTCTTGTCTGAAATTAAAACATATTGTTTTGTAAGGCACATTCAAAAGTTGTCTATTAATTATTTTATTAAATTAATGATCAATTAGATTATATTATCAAAATGTATTCAAGTAAATGTTGGTCATTTGTCAGATATCCCCAAAAATTTCATAATTTAAGAATATGCTTTTTTTAATTAATAAAATGAATTAAAAAATAAAAATCAATATATAAAGGAATTTTTCATTTAAAATATAAAAAGTTGTGATTCATTGACAAATTGATTTACATTTCATTATAGAATTATGCAACACAAACCTGAACGCAGTTTTCGTGTCTTATTTGCTTTTGACTGCTGATATCTTCGCTTATTGGCAGCAAATTTATTAATATAATAAATAAAGTCCTTGTAAACGAGATTAGAGGATATTTGAAAGGCCCATTCTGCAATTGGACAATTTAAATCAGCATGTAAAACTTTTTTTCCTCTTAGAGGTTGAGCATAAGCAACGTACGAGATAGTCCTTTAAGCAGTAAAGGATTGATCGGTGGTTTTTCTCCTTTTTTCCCCCGTTTTCCTTTGGCCACATACTTTGAAATTGTGTGTCCATAGACTTCAAGTAGAACTTCACGGACAATAATCTTCCATTTGTCTGCCTGCTCCACATTAACGTCAGTTTGTGCCATCGTATTGATATAAGTAATAACATTTTGCGATAGGTAAAACCCACATTTCGGCGAAATTTCTTGCTAAAATAAAAGTTAAGTTACTCTTTCGGACATTAAGAAAATTATTTATTTTAATCAAGAATACTTTTACCATATTCGATGCGGGTTGTAAATAATGAGACGGCAACTGAAAAAATCAAAGAAAATGAATAATACAGATGAAATTATGCAAAAATGAACTATGAAGCCTATTTCAGTTTTTAAGCAGGCTTCACCTACAAACTAAAAGTAAATTTCACCTCAAATGTTTTGTTGCAATTTTCAGTAGAATGTGCTGACTTATATGAACACTTCATTGCAGCCAATAGTTGTTCTTGAAAGGCAATATCGCTCTGAGTAACTAAGAAAAAGTTTAATGTATAAATATAGTGAGGTAATAGTTAAATGCAATGAAAATACACTAAAAATATAAGAAAAATTGCCTATTCCAGGAAACGTTGCCGCCATGGCATTAATCGAACCACTCCAATTTTCATTATTTAAATCTTCGTCCTCGGACGATGAAGAAAACTTATTCTCGTCGTCGTTGTTTGAAAGATTAACTTTTCCACAAGTTGCTGTTTTGTCTTCATTCAAAGATGAGCGAATTATATCTGAGGTGATTGCAGGTGGTGTTATTGATGAGGGAACTCGATGATGTACTTGCGTATTGGTTATCTTGTCAATTTCATAAGACTTCAAGTAGCCATGTTGCGTTGACGTTTTTTGATGTTCAGAATTTTGAGACTGAACATTTCCTTGCGATGTTGTAATATCATGTTTGTGCACGCTTGATGGAGTCACTGAAACTGGCGGCTTTACATTTCCTTTAAGTGATGAAATTCCTTTGAGTCCGTCATCTGAAATTCTTTTAGTTTCAGACTGAAAATGAAGTCCTGAAATTTCTTGCTGAATGTTTGGTGTACGCGTTGAATTCAATAACTGAACATGTTTTTCAAATACTGGCATTTGTTGTTGCCTATATGGTGAAAACGTTGATCTTTCAAAATGCGAAGTTAATGCATTTCCTGAAGTTGGCGTCTGAAAATTATTTCCTGAAGTTGATGGCTGACAATTATTTCGTGAAGCATTTTCCCATGTCTGAAGGTATGAATTTGACAGGATTGCAGAACTTGTGGACTGACTTATTCTTTCCTTCTTTTCTAGATTAGCTAGATAGTCGGGAATTATAGACGTCTCATTCAGAAAAGCATTTTCGTATTTTCTTTTGTTCGATTTAACAATGTTCTTCTTCAATTTATTTTTCAGGTTAAAATTATTCTTTTCCTCAATCGCTTGTTTTGAAAAAATTCTCATTGGTGGATCCAAAATTTCTCCTTCATCTGACACGAACATATTATCCAGTACAGTTCTGTCTTCTGGAAATTATGCTTTATTTTAGAACAATTAAAATGCAATTCATTGTATTAAAGTTTTTTAAATCCTCAAATTTTCCATTGATTTTACTAATATATTCTTATAGTTCCGTAATTAATGTTTTAATAAATTATGGATTTTTTAAAAATAATAAAAGAAGCAAAAGTTTTCTCTGCTTTTACTCACATATTTTAATAGTCTCACTATTATTTTTAAAATAAATCATTTATATTTTGAGAATAAGAAAATAAAGCAAAATCGATACATTTTGACTTTAAAGTTTTCTTGGAACTTGATTGTAGCTTGCAACGAAGAAATTTGTCGGTTATAGCAAGATATATAATGCAACATATATAATTATATAATATTATATATTATATATATAAATACAAGATTTTACTGCACATAATAGATTTATGTTTTTAATAGGTGTATAGTAAATGTATACGTACCTGATATTGCAAGAATTTTCGCTTCAGCCTTCGTTTTCGTTGCCGTTTGTTTATCCATCCACATTAAGTCACAAATTGCGTTAACAAACCTGTGTTTTACAGGAAACGTTGACAGTGGATCGACATCTCTATAAGAACTGTTTGTCCACCATATAAGTGCGTATTTTTTACGCCCCATATCTTAATGATAAGCCCCAAGCTTAAATGATTCTTATAAAAAAACGTTTTTTTTTTTTTTTTTTTTTTTTTTTTTTTGGTGAGGAGGAAAAATGGCAAAATCTTTTATAGACGTTGTACAGGACTCTACTAGGACGGGTCTAGGCATACCTGTTAAAACCAAAAAACCCCCTCTCTCGAACCTATAAACCGCCGCGGAACCGCCTTTCGTCTTTGAACTTCACGGGTGGTTGGTTCCATTAAAGTCGCGTGCGACTCTTCCGTCATCCGTTCGCTCGGAACTTCCACCCGCGGCCACCCGCCCACTAGGACAACCGACCCGCCGCGCCACCCAGGGGAGAAACAAACAGATTCCTCCCCCGAACGACGCGGACAGTCAAGTCTACCCGAGACGCAGGACCGCGGGCGCAGGCCCCGATGCGATTTCTACTGGCCCTCCCCGTTGTTTCGCTCCCGACGCCCATCAAGCTCCCTCGTCTTCATCACAAGTGTGACGAATGACTCGATGAGCGTCCAGAACCGCTCAGACTGGAGCATGAGGGGGACCATCGTGTCAGGAGTAAGTTCGGAACCCACCGCCTGACCGAGGACCCCCTAGCCACACCCCATTTTGCGCAGACGAAGAGTGCGTGCTCTGCGTTATCCACCGGGGAATCGCAGTAGCAACACGTCTCCTCGTCTCTCTTCTTAAAGCGCCTCAGGTACGCGTTAAAACAGCCATGGCCCGAGAGCGCTTGTGCCAAGTAAAAGCCGACTTCCCCGTGCTTTCTGTTCAGCCAGGTGGCGAGCTCCGAGATCAGGCGGTAGGTCCATCTCCCTGTCTGCTCACCATGCCATCTCATCTGCCATTTCTCGACGAGTCTGCGCCTTCCATCCTTGCGGATGGCCTCCTTCGCGCGAGCGATTTTCTGCAGGTCGGCGCAGGTAAGCTCCTTGCGAAGCTGAAAGGTTTCCTGCCTTTCCTCCGCCAATAAATCTATTGGCGGGACGCTCGCCAGGACCAGCACAGCGCTCGTCGAGATAGATCTATATGCCGAAACTATTCTCAGCGCGACAAGTCTCTGCGCCGAGAACAGCTTCTTCTGAATAGCATGGTTTTGCAAGGCATTGGCCCAGACCGGAGCTGCATAAAGCAGCTTCGAATGGACCACGCTCGCCACCAATCTTCTTTTCGCTTCCCTGGGTCCACCAATGTTTGGCATAAGCCGGGCCAAGTTTGCTCCACATTGGATGGCTTTGGCGGCTGCGATCTTTAGGTGTTCGCCAAAGCTAAGCCTACGATCCAGCTGCACCCCCAGGTACTTAATGCTTGTTTTCCACTCGACTTCATGCTCTCCGAGAACGATCCTCGGGTATTGGAAGGATCTCCTGTCCGTAACGAGCAAAGCCCTCGGTTTTCTCAGGGGCCAATTTAAGACCTCTGCCATCCAACCAGCGCTTCGCTCGCCACAGACTTTCATTGATCCTCAGCTCTAGGATTCCGACGTCGTCAGCGGCGCACACGACAAGTGCGTCATCCGCGAAGCCGACGATGCTCGTTCCAGCAGGCAGGTCCATGCGCAGGAAATCGTCGTACATGACGTTCCAAACGAGTGGACCCACCCGCGACCCTTGAGGGGCGCCACATGTCATCTCCTCCTTGAGAGACCATTTGCCGCCCTCATATATCACCCACCTGTCGCTCAGATAGTCATCTATCATTCGCAACAGGTAGTCTGGAACCTTTTTCCGCACCATCGCCTCGATGCAGATGTTCCATCTCGCGGTATTGAACGCATTGCGTATGTCAATGCTAATCAACGCACAGAATCCCTTACGCTTACCAGTTCCTTTTCTTGCATTTGTGGCGATGTTAACCACAGCTTGGATGGCGTCCACAGTGGACCTGCCTTTCCTGAATCCGAACTGGTTTTCCGAGAGCCCGTTCTCCCCGACCAAGAGAGCCTGAAGCCGTTGTAGAATCAACTCCTCCAGAAGCTTCCCCATCGTATCCAATAAGCATATTGGTCTATACGACGAGGCAACGCCTAGAGGTTTGTTGCCCTTCCTCAGCAGGACCAACCTCTGCTTCTTCCAATCTGCGAAGAACCTGCCCTCCCGAAGACAGGAGTTAAAGGCTTCTAGGAGGATCTCTGGGTACGCCCCGATCACCTCTTTGAGGATCTCGTTCGGCACCCCGTCGATACCCGGCGCTGTATTTGCCTTAAGCCTTCCACCCGCTCTCTTTAGTTCTTCGAGAGTGAAGAGTTCTTCGCGCCGGACCACGCAGGAACTTCGGTCCTGTCTTTGGAACGGCTCCACGTGTGGAAACAAGCTACACACAATGTACTGGACTCGATCGGGATTATCCAGGCCCGGGGTCTTTCCTGTAGCCACCAATCTCTTGGTGACTATTTTGAAGGCGAGATCCCATGGGTCCTTCTCGACCTCACCGATCAAGTCTTTCCAGCATTGAAGTCGGCTTTTCTTTATGCCTCGCTTCAAAGCTGTTTTTGCCCCTTTCCATGCCTCGTGCAGCGTAGCATCCCCCTTTGAACGGGTGAATTTTCGCCGCGCTGCGAGGCATTCTCGACGTAGGGCTGCCAACTGGTCGTTCCACCAGTACATCGAACCCTTGGCTTGCCTGCGCTCACGGCGAGGCATCGAGTAGTTGCAAGCCGCGACCACCTTCTGCCTCACCGAGCGCACAGCAGCTTTAAACGACCCAGCAGGGCAGACCCAACCAAGCTCATCGATGAGCCTGGTTTCTTCGAAGTGTTCGCGAAGTCTTTCCCTGCTGAGTCGTCTCGTGTTCCAGGAGGGGCTCCTTCCTTCGCCGCCCCTACCCTTATCCACCGCCTGACACCGTTGTTCTAGTGTGAATTCGATGCACCGGTGGTCACTCAAGGTTATTACCTCGAGGACCGACCAGTCGCTTATCCTTGAAGCGAGGCGAGGTGCGGCAATTGTGAGATCAATTATTGACCCCCCCGCTCCTCGTCTGAACGTAAATTCCCCGCCCTGATTCAAGACGATCAGTTCGTTCCTAGCGACCATCTCGCCAACCAAGATTCCCCTCCTATCTAGGCGGGCTTCACCCCACTCGGGCGACTTACTGTTGAAGTCCCCCCTATGAGGGATCGCCCGATGGCCTCACGGAGGCTTTCCTCAAGGAGGAGGATCTGGGTCTCAAAGACATCGAAGGGATCGCCGGGGGAGAAGTAGCAGCTGTACACACGCACACCCGCCACCTCCACCCAGACGAACCCCGCGTCGGTCTCCAGGAAGTCCCCGACGCCCAAATTAGGGTTACAAACAAGGATGCCGGCCCTCCTTGATGCATCCTGATACCAAGCAGAGTTATCGGACCACTTGTACTGCTCACTAATGAGCAGCACATCAGCCCCCTCTCCCGGGCAGTCTGCATCAGGAGGTCCTGGGCATCCTTCCTTCCGAGGTTGAGTTGCAGGAACTTCAATTCCTGCCTCTCAACCTCCGAAGCTCTTCCCGGAAGACCGGGCAGGAGCCGCTCCCCGACACATGGGCGACATCTTTTTCGCCCCTGTCTGCACATGACAGGCACCTTGGTGGTGCCTTACAGGTCCCGGCCAAGTGTCCCGTGGCGCCGCACCTCCAACAGGCGTTTTTCCTGTCGGGGTTGCTGCAGCCCCGGGACCCGTGGCCGTACCCAAGGCACCTGAAGCAGCGGGCGACTTCCAGGTGTTCGCGAATGCGGCACTCTACCCACCCGATCCTCAACTTACCTATCTGAAGCAGACGCGCGGCGTCTGCCTCAGCCAGCCGGATCACTGCAGTCTTCACCCCACCAAAGCGGGTGAAGAGCCTGCAGGACCCCTCAAAAGCCGGTCTGCCCAATGCCAAGCACAGGGCAGACACAACCTCTTCTTTTTCAACGGTCTCGTCGAGGTCCCTAATTTCGAGGGACCTCGTCGAGACCAGGGCTGAAATTTGCGCCCTTTCCCCGACCGCCAGGTCGAGCTCCTTTCGGAAGGCCGAAACGTCTCCCCCCTTTTTGAGGACCAAAAGGACTTCTTCCTTCCTGGTCCTCCGGATAGACAGGACCTCAAGTCCTGCCTTCCGGGGGTCGACCTTCGCCTTCATTTCCCTCAAGATGTCGGCGTAGGACTGGCCGTCCTTCGCCGACACCTTGATGGCGTCGCCCGACCTCGCGGCCGGGGAGCGCCTCGGCAACTTTCCCTTTGTTTTGTGTTCCTGCGCGGAGGGCACAGGAACCTCTTTCTTCTTCTTCTCTTTTTTTCTTCTTTTTCTTCTTCTCCACCAGCTGCCATTCCCCATCCTTTTTTGGGGTCTGGCCTCTGGTGGCCGCGGCATAAGACGGCGATATGCCGCCCTTCCCGTTCTTGGGAAGCCGATCTTCGGGAGGAGAAGGAGCAACCCTCTTCTCCCCCTTTGTCAGCTTCTTGGGGGTATCTCCCAGAGACGCAGAGCGCAGTCTCCGGAAGATACCCATCTTTTTTGAGGCGGGGTGGGATTCCAGCTTCTTCTGGATTTCCATCCCGCTTTCTACAAGACATTTATGGGTGTTGAGCATTCCGCTCAACACCTCTGATGCCTCGTTAACACTGTCCTTTACGTGGCCAGGGTTATTTCTCAGCATACCCTGCTGGATGACACTGAGAGCCCTGGCCAACTTTTCCATCTTCGTGCTTTGCTCCTTCAGGAGCTGAAGGACGTCCTTCCATCCTCAGCCCCTGGAGAAGTGTGTGAGGGCGTATCTGACGCCTTCAACTCTTCACCTCCTTTATTTTTTAAAATATTCATATCAAAATTGTCGTGACTTAAGACGGTTCGCCCATCATGGGAGCCCTACCGCGGTAGGGCTACTATCCCCGCCTATATGGATCCCTAGTTATGTGCGCCGAAACCGAGAAGCGGCTTATCGGATGGTCGATCCTATCGGCACATTAGATGAAACTAGTAAAAGGTTACGGGATAGGCCCGCGCCATAATGATGCTAAAGGTTTAACGTCACCCCTATCGACCGAGCGGTGCCGAGTCCGCCCCGACACCTGACCCGGACTTCAGGCTAGACGGTGTGCGATTTATCCTACGCAGCGTCGGATATAAGGAAATACTGACCAGGTAATCCTTCATTCCTGCGCCCGGACGTCCATGATTTCAACCCCGACATTGGCTCCAGACAGTAGGATCGTGAGCGGTTTTCCCAGATTAACATGTGGTTTCACGGGATCTTTGCCCTTCGCGGTCGAACACCGGAGGGACTTACGGTTACCCATATTACTTCCACAGAGGTGAGGTACTGACATCGCGTCCTACCCTGGTCGAGAGGCTACTACTCCTCCCTTGGCTAGTCTATCGGGAATATCCACCAGGCGCCGGCCGCAGCCTCATTCACTCAGCGTCCCATTCATTCTGGTGTGTGTGGGTGTCGGTGTCGTGCATGTGATTGTAGTGTGACCGCAAGAGCGCACGCGGGAAGTTCAGCGTCATCGCCGCATACGCATTTGGGGCGATACCCCGATTAAGGGACCCCCCGCATTCACTCCATTTACGTTCATTCGGCATCAAGAGACCTGTTCATGTTCCCCTGATGCTTTCGCTCCACGCCGCGTCCTCACGCGCTTGAAAGTCGCAGAACAACCTTCGTGGCACGTGCGCCCGGCAGGCCCATAACTAGGGAAATGCCCGTCTATAGGGCTCACTTGGCAGCAATCCTGTCGTCAACATCCATACTGCTGGCAGAGTCCTTGAGTCTACTAAAGTTGGTGGGCTGCAGGACGCGTCTGCTCCGTGCTTGGACTCATGCGTTCACCTCGGCGAGACCCTGCCCGCCCACAGAACGCTCTCTCGGTTGTTAGGTGTGTTGTGTTTAGTGTCGCTGTAATGTGTTGTGTCATGTTGCTGTCTGTGTGCCCCCTCCTCCTTTCTCATCCGGGCTTGGGACCGGCAATGGCGGAGTTTATAAAAAAACGTTTAACTTTTTAATTAAAGTGTGGATAGTATTATGAAAAGACGTAGTATGTGGTTGCGGCAATCACCGTTAACCGTCGTGAATCAAAATCAACGTGGGTTTGTCGTTTGTTAATGTTTGAACGATAATCGATTTCCGAATCGACCGTGAGGACCCGGAGCATTACGAATACTGTACACAACCTCTAAATCTTGGAGTAAAGTGAAAAAGACTGTGCATTTGTGATATTTTTTCTTTTAAATTAAGAGTGTTTCATTAAGTGGTAATATAACCTACATCAGGTGAAAAATGTCTAAAAAAGGTCTGAGAGAACTTTGCAGTCGTCGAAGAACTGATCGGATTAGATTACTCAGAGATAATTACAATAATGGTAATGAGGAAGACGAAACTGAAGTACCCAATAACCCAAGACTTTTTATCGCTAGTCGAAATGTAAGTATTTTATTATTTTGATTACTACTAAAAATGCAAGAACACCATTCTTACAACCAACCGCCCAGTTAGAAATTTACGGGTTAACATATTTAAAAGAACTAAAAGAAATACTCATTTCCCAATAGGATATTTTACAAGGCCTATAACGTAGTGTCTTTCACAATTTACACTTTAAAATAAACTTAGCAGAAAGAATAGTAACAGTGTAATTTATTATATTTTTACCATATATGAGAATTTTTAAATGTAAATAATTAATTTTAAATAGTTTTCAATATTTATTAAATAATTTTAATGATTAAATATCGAAGTTTATCAAAAATTTATTTTTGAACGCGTTCATATTTAATGGTTTTACTGATATTTGAATAATTTTTATTTGTTATGGTTTCCTTATGAAAAAACTAATTTTAAATTTTTCGTATAGAAACAACAGCTTTTCATGAAATTGAAGCACTTATTTCTCAAGCTCTTTATAAATTTATTGACAGACTTTTTCAATTTACTCAACTATTACAACTATTTTTATTGATTGTATTCGGCGTACATTACAGAAACAACTCTGGGTCGGATGATGCGAGTGACGCAAGCTTGGGACCACAATATGAGAATGAAGATTTACCTAGTGAATCCAGCGAGGACTATACTACTGATAACAGTTCATCTGAATCTGAAAACGAAGAATATGCAGAAATATTTTCTGACAACGAAGATGATTTTAACGATCAACCCTTATATCGAGGATCTCCGCTAACGGTCATGGAGAGTATGTTGTTAATTTTAACAATTTTACTCCATCACAACGTAACGATGACATGTCTCTCTGACATTATTGCAGTAATTAATTTCCACTGTTTAAATCAAGGCTTAAAAAGGAATAGTTTGTATAAATTCCGAAAATATTTTGGTCTTGGAGAAAGTAACAATTTGAAAAAGCATTATTATTGTACATGCGCTTGTATCAACTGACGAAATTTGTCCATCTTGTCCAAAGAAAAAAAATGGTTATTTTGTTCAATTACCATTTTTGGAACAGTTAAAGGAAATGTACAAAAGAAGGGATTTCTATAATAATTTGCAACATCGATTTCACAGGCCTATGCATCAACCACATACCATATCAGATATTTACGATGGTACTTTATATCAAGCGTGGATGGATAATGGTTTTTTATCTGATTCAAGCAACATTTCTCTTTCTTGGTACACAGATGGTGTTCCAGTATTTAAATCGTCTAAGATTAGTGTTTGGCCCATTTATTTATCCATTAATGAGTTGCCTTTCGAAATTAGGAAAAAAAGAGAAAATACTATGCTTGCTGGCTTGTGGCATGGCGATACTAAGCTTGATATGAATAGATTTTTTCACAGCCTTCGTTCAGATTTACAGAAACTCTCGAATGGTATTAGAATTTTTGTACCAAGTCTTGATGAGACTTTAAATGTAAGGGGAGTTCTTCTTACAGGAACTTGTGATACGCCTGCTAGATGTGAATGCTTAAATTTTACAAACTTCAATGGTAAATACGGTTGCTCATTTTGTTTAATTGAAGGTGTAAATGTTCCTTTGGAGCCGAAGGGTCATGTTTTTGCATTTCCTTACCAAAATGAACTAAGCATAAGAACTTCTGAAAACACACAGAGATTTGCTCCTACAGCTTCTGCGGATAATCCCGTAATGGGTGTAAAAGGACCAACAGTTTTTTCGCAACTTATGCCAGATTTAATTCTGGGTATGGGGCTTGATCGCATGCATGGCGTTGAAGGTGGTGTCGTGAAAAAAGTATTAAATTTACTATTTAATGTTGAATACCGTGCACAACCCTTCTCTTTATATGCGTTTATTGATGTTATTAATAGTAGACTGACATCAATTAAACCTCCAAAATTTGTTCATCGCATGCCACGCTCTATTACAGAATTAATTCATTGGAAGGCGTCAGAATTAAAAATGTGGTTCTTTTATTATTCGATTCCAGTTTTGCAAGGAATTCTTAGAGAAGATTATTTTAGACATTATCTTCTCTATTAGTGATAGGAATCGCATTGCTTAGTTCTGACGTAATTACACCACAAATGCTCCAAATAAGTCGCGATTTTTTAAATACTTATGTTAAACAATTTCAAACTTTATATGGATTACGTTTCTGTTCAATAAATATTCACCAAATTTTGCATTATCCTGACATCGTAGAAAAACTTGGACCATTATGGGTGTATACTTGTTACGAGTACGAGGATTTAAATGGTCAACTACTGAGACTTGTTCATGGGACTAATCATATCGATACTCAAATAGTAAATTCTCAAAATCAATTTATCGCAATGATAAAGCTTATGGAAACGCTTCCTAACGGCGAATTAAAAAGTTTTTGTCAAAAGAAAAAGCATCAAGTCAAAATCAATGAGCAAATTTTGGAGCATTGTTATAGTGTTGGAGTTTATAAGCTTACTATACAAATGTCTGAATTAATTCAAAGGGCAATGCAAAATATTCAAATTCTAAGAAATTTCAGAGTATGGACGTTTTCAAGATTGTTAAAAAATGGTACATTATATTTAGCAAATACGTATAAAGATAACTTGCAAACATGTTCATCTGTAGCGGAATACGTTCATAATCATGAATTTAAGTTAGGTGCCATACACTGTTTTGTTAAAGTTCACAATTGTGATTGTGAGATTCAGAACTGCGAATGTGAAAAATTATATTTTGCAATTTTACAAAACGAAATGATTTGTCGTAATGTTTTTGAAACTCAAGGCAACTTTTTTTACCATAATAGTTTATCATTTCTACAACAATGTGAAATAGTCGAAAATGTAATCGCAATTTCAATTACAACTCTGATATCAGTTTGTATTTACATGAATGTAGACAATTCAGTGTACATTGGATTACCAATAAATCGAAAAGAGCTTGAATAAAACTATTCTAACATTAATATTTCCACCATATAGTTTAATTAATATTCTCTCGCATTAAAATATTATTTTTATTATATAAAATTAGTAAACTAGTGTTAACTATTTTTGAATACATGTGTTTAATAGTAGATAATTATTATTTTAGACACTATTACATATCAAAAATAGTTAATACTTCATATTTAAATTATGTTGAATAATTATTATAACTCTAGAGATTTTAGAGAATCAATAGAGACTTAAAATATTATAGAGATTAATAGAGGTTTAAAGGAGAACTTTAAAATCAACCGAAAATTGTAAAACGTCTAAAGAGAATCAAAAGAGAACTAACAAGCATCTAAGAGAATTAAAGGAGGGCTTCTAAGACTGAAGAGAACTAACAGAGAATTTATTTAACATTATTGAGAATCAACAGAGAATCTATTTTTCGACTCGGGATTTTAAATTCACATTTTGTGAATTGTCGTAAATTTTTTTCAAATTTGACCTGTAATGAAATTAATCAGTTTCGAGAAAAATTCGCAGCCTCAACATCCGAACATAGGTCTTTTTAATTTTTTGAAATTAATAGAAACCTCTTTTACGAAGTTCTGCAAAAGAAGCGACGTTTTTCATTTAGTCTTAAACGACATGAGCCAGTATGAGTTTACATTTTCATGCAATAAACATGTTGTAGATGTTTTGGCACATGTTGTCAATTTTCACTTGCAATGCCGAATGCATAAGTTTGTAAAACAATGATGACAGATCTTAAGAAAGCAAATCAGGAGAAAAAGAAAATGGCAAATCTGGTCGTCATATAACGTTTGAAACTATATAGACATGTATTTCTCTCTTGATGCATGAATATATTATTTCTTTAACATTAAAATCCAATTTTTAAGAAATATTGGCAAACATTTATTTAATTTAATAATGTATATGTGATATTCTCGATATCTGTAATATTCTTGTGATAAAAACTTGAATTGATAAATATAGTGCATAAAAATTACAAATAATGAAAATAAAGAATTTATTTGTAATTGCAGTACTCAATTACATTTGAGTACATTTAAAATGTACAATTATTTTTATTTCAGCTCCATTGATACCCTTTTAAAAATATTTAAAACAAAAAAGCTATTCAAAAATAATATACATATTTAATCAAATTTACTGAAAGTAGAAATATAAAATACATAATAATTTAATTAATAATCTATTTCATTTAAAATAATTAATCATTATAATTAATAATTGAGTAAATTATACACAAAATAAAATTTCTATTCATAGTCGTATTATACTTTTAGAAACAATAACGTTTGAAACTTTGAAAAAAATGCCTCAGTCCAAATTATTCTATTATATTTATATTGACTTCATTATTCCACCTTTTCAAGTGTTTTATTTTTCTTTAATAAGAGAATTGTTTATAGTTTATGACATAACAAATATAAATCGATTTAATACAATAAGATTTTTGCAAATTTTTATTGCAATTTTGTATAATTTCCCATGCTCATGTTACTTTCTTTCTTCAGGCTACAATAGGAGTACCACTCGTGTGCTAAAAACTGCGTAACTTGCAAATTTCAGAAGTCATATACATACAATTACCCACATATAATACAAAACTATCCTAGCGAACCGGCTGAACGCTAGGTATATGCTGCAGCGTAAACATAGCGTAAAGTAGCAATATAATTCATGAAAGCAACAGAATAAATATTTAATTTGTTTGTATCCTTATTCTACGTTAAAATTAACGTTAAAAGATGATAGAGGTATGCAATAAATTTATTTATTAACGCTAAAATTTGTTTAAATTTAAATTTCTGCCCTTGAACTCTGCTGAAGGCGATTTCAAGCGCAACGCCCAAGCATTTGCTGCGCGAAATTTGAAAATATAATTAAAGATTGAAAAATGCAAATTTGTCCAATAAATGTATTGAATCATAAAATTAATGACATTGTATATGGTAAAGTATCAAAACTGCACGAATATAGTAATAAGTTTGACGGAAAATCATTAATAAAAGTATTTTACTTTATCGACTGCGGTAACATATCATAACAAAATTTTACTAGCCGAATGAATAAAGTAAATATTAAAAATAATAGGGAATACTATGATAAAAGCTAAGAAGATTATCATTTATGAACCCTAAATTCAATTTATCCAACAACATATTAGCGTTTGTTAAAAGTTAAAGTTCAATACAACTTGCACTTTCTATTATAATAGAAAAAATTTTTAATTTATTAATACTTTATTAAAAGTGATCAAATTTTATAACAAATGTAATATAAATATGAAACTAGATTAGAACTTATAACGATATTATTAGACAACATTAGCTAATGTTTGTATAAAATTGTCTATATAATAAGAAAATTACAGTTTTAGTACAGTTTAAGGCTCTGTCGGCCTTAAGGAACACATTCTCATTTTGACACTCGCGCTTCGCGCTCGATTTTCTGTATACATTTCAGTAACTTTTTAATTAACATATTACATATTCAGGCTAAAAAATGAAATTTTTTCAATAGTGTTTCTTATAATCAAAACATAAAATATACATTCTGTCGAGAAGTGTCTTGACGAGAATTTGTAGACCTCATTTAGGCAAATAATTTTCCATCTAAACGTTTTTTTTGTATCTCACATATTTTGTCTAAAAATGGAATTTTTGGAATTGAAATGAAAAATATATGTTTTATCAGAAACTGTGTGAGACAAAAATTGTAGATCTTTTTAAAACGAACAACTTTGCATTCTGACGTTTCTTTCGTATTTCACATATTATTTTTTAAAAAATTGAAGTTTGGATTTTCAATAGTATTTTTTTAAATTAAATAGAAAAAGAAAAATCTTATGAAAAAATGTTGCAATTCAAATTTTTAGATCTTAATGTAGAAAATAATTTTATATGATAACTTTTTTTCATATCTAGTATAATTTAACTGGAAAATGGAATTTTTATATTGACCTTTTTCAAGTTTTAAGGTGGCTTGAGCGTTTGGTGTCGTATGAAGTGAGGGGCACCGTGGGGGCACATGTTACATGAATGCTCATTGCTACTTATTTTTTTAATAATCATATGTATTATAGTAACATCTGAGTAGAAGGGTAAGAAATCGCGGAAATGTCCCCGGAAAAAGCGATAGTAAAAAATTATTAGTTTCACCTCGAGGCGATTTCTATATTCTGTACCTTTTTCGCAATTTTCCCTTGATTGAAGTCGTCAACCCTTCGTTTTTATAATACTAATAGATTCCTCGAAATCGAAAGTACTAGTATATATTTGATTTATGGGGACTTGTGATTTTTTCCGGAGTTTTGCCGATTTTGACGAGGAATCCCATAAGACTACGTGTTAAACTGACATTTTTTCGGTAGCGATTTTTTCGGCAATGGCATCGTCAACCACGGTATTTCTTTTTTCCAAATGAATCTAGCATATTTTATTAAGATAATCTCTAAGTTTCAGAGCAGTCCATAATTTTTTTCAAAAACGATCAAGCCACCTTAACACGCTGTAACATTTCTAATTTTGGTTTAATCAAAGAATGTTATGAAGATAATTTGTAGAGATTTATGAGCACTATCAAAAACCAGTACTAGAATTTTTGATTTTTTCAAAAACGCAAAGAATCGTCTAGTTTCCTCAATTTTGGTTAGATATGGCTGGTTAACGAACTTGTCCTTATTTTTTGGGCTCCGATAAAGTCTGCCCAAGCTCAATTCAATCTGATAATTCTATCGAGAGTTATCGAGTATACGACCTACTACAGACAGACAGACACTTTCGTAAAAACCACTTTTTCTGACTCAGGGGGTCTCAAAACGTAAAGATTTGATGAAAATTTCGAAAGTCATTTTTCACATAAAACTAATACCTTCTCATCCATGATGAGAATGTAAAAATACCTACAAACTTATGAAAAACTAAAATAGTTATCTAACTTTTGAAACTTTGTTTTATGTCTAAAAACATTCTCATAAATGCAGTAACGAAGAGACAAATATAGGGTGATATTTAAATGTAAAAGAAGAAAACACAATGCGAAACCATTAAATGGTTTTTTTGAATATTCGATGGAAAATGACTGCAAAATGGGAAAATGAAAGTTGTGTCCACTAGATAAAGATGTCATTATCAGAATGAAATAATGCATTTTAAAATAAACTAACTGAATAAGACATAGCCCTTTTCATTGTTTTGCAACTCTCTTTCTACGAATATGATTTTTTAAACATTACATTTTATTTTATTCCAAAATTACTTCCTCCGAGGGTCTCTCTCAACATGTGGTCTGAAACCCTTCTTTCTCTCTCTCCGCTCTCCGAACACTTAAGCGTACTTGGGTCCCGAGTTTCCAGGACATAGACCGTGTATAGGGTTTGTTTATGCGTTTGTAACTTGACCCTCCACAACAAATTTTCACTGTATATATTAAAATTTTTTACGCTAGTTTTGAAACGGTACTGCTCTCTTCTCAAATCAGTTTCCTTTTTGACACCAAACAGAGTGTGTGGCTACTTCTATCTGCCGCCTCTGTGTCTTAAAGGAAAATAGAAGATTAAAAATTGAAATAAAAACTATCAATTTTTGATTTTGCCCTTTAACGAAAAATCTGTTTCCTTCCGGGTTCGTGTTTTGTGATTTTGTGAAGTGCTTACTTCTTGTGGGTGTTGTGAGCCCCTTGTGGATGGTGATGTTTTTTCTGCAGGATCTGTGCTTATTTTGTAGGAGATATCAGTGTCCATAGGTGGTTCTCGTGTGTACCTTTGAGGAGGGGCAGTTTGCGGATTCACTCTTCGCGGATCTGCAAGATAGGAGTTCTCACACTTTTTAAGGCTGTGTTTTGGAGCGGTCTCGTTCCTAGATTCCTTGGAGCTTACCATCTTGCTTTCTCACAAAAGTTTTGCATGTTTTATAAAATATCATTAAAAAAGACCAAAAAAACAAAACAAAAAAATCTAATGTTAGTGCCAATAACTTTTTTTGCACGTTTACAGCTTAGACACTAAGTACATTAAATTTGGCACTGAAGAGGGCCCCCATTTGTGGCCGAAACGTTTGCCTTTTTCATCCCTACAATATATTTTCTGCCCCTTTAAAAATTTTTGATATGTTTCTTTGAACATTGTTTTTAATGAAAAATTATGACCCAATGCCAATATAAATAAACTACATTGAATTTATTTTTGGGTCAAGATAAAAACTGAAGACATTAATACAAACATGTCTCGAAATTATTAAAAATACACTTTTTAATTACTTTATTCAAAATCATCCTTTGAATTATTATTACTACCTAATTAATTATTGAAGTGCAAAATTAATTAAATGGCAATTATTACAAGTTCCATCATAGATTAATTCACGTTGCAACAATTCAATTTTGAAAAATTAGTAGAAAATAATAAACATCCACCAAATAAACGAAAATTTAAATACCACTCCTCAGTACTTTTTTGTCGGGTGTGTTTTAAGTTTGATAAATTTTTTCAAAATTCTAAATTAAAGTGCTTTTCTTTGTCAAAGGTTACCACAATGATCAGAAGAGAAATTATTCAGAAATTCACCGAAAGATCAACTTCTTATTTTTATTTTTATTCTAGGTTTTTGTGCAAAGAAATTTCAATAAGAAAGTAGTTGATTGGGTAGCCAAGAAGTACTTACCATTCATATTCTTCGATGATAAAGATACTCAGGAAATTTTTCACTACTTGAATCCGAAAGCTGATGTTCCTTTCTGAAACGAACTAAAATCTTTAACTGTAATACGTTATTTTGAAATGAAAGCAGCAGTTTTGAAAATTTTTCAAGAAAATTGCTCAAAAATTTCATATACTGTGGATGGTTGGACGTCGATAGCTAATCGTTCATATTACGGAGTCACCGGTCACTTCATTAATAATGTTTGGGAAATGCACTCTTTAACCATTTTCTTCGTTCCTGCAAACGGAAAACATACTGGCCGGGAAATCGCTAAATCTTTTTGTAAAGCACTTGAGGATTACAAGTTAACAGATAAACTTCAAGGTCTTACTTTAGACAACGCTGCAGCAAATACAACTTGTATGACCGTATTGTCCCGTTTAACGGTTTTTGATGTTGAAGATCAACACTTTAGGTGCTATGCTCACATTCTCAATTTGGGCGTACAAGATTTACTCAGTACCTTGAAAATAGATGAAACTCATGATGCAGAGAATGAAGATGATTATGATGGGAACATCGAAAATGAAAGCGATGAAGAAGACGAGTTTGTTGAAAGCGAATTTGTTGTAAATGAGGTAATTGAAAACAGTCTAGCAGATAACGATAGATCTCCTTCAGCAAATAAGTTCCCTCTTGTCAAATTGAGGAAACTTTTCAAAGTACTGAAATATTCCGAGCAGTGGCGAAATAAGTTGCAAAGCTGCTGCGACATAACTAATGAGAAAATGTATGTTCCTAATATTGATGTATCAACAAGATGTAATTCAACGTTTGTAATGATAGATACTGCAATTAAAATGCAACGATCATTACATCTTTTATGTGAAATAAACGAACCCCTACAAAAGTACTTTATTTCAGATTATGAATGATTATTGCTATCAAAAGTGTATAAATTTGAGGCAATGTATAAGACTTTATAATAAAAAGCAGAGGAAACTTACGAAAAGGACGCTAAAAGGCTTCTTTAAAAATAAAAATAAGCAGACCAAAAAAGTTTCTCAGTCTTCTCGACAAGGATGGCGAAGAGAAATTGATCTTAACCTGCCCCAAAAATGTGCAGATGCAGAGGGCGATATTTTAGAGTGGTAGTGTCGTCATGAAAAATTTTACCCAACTTTATCTTCAACGGCTCGCGACTTTTTAAGCATTCAAGCAACATCAGTAGCAGCGGAACAACTCTTTTCCATAGAGATATTACAGATAGAGTCGACAAGCCATAGGGCGCTCTGTAAGTGGCAACGTCAGTCTGGAAACTCGGTGAGAGCGAAAAAGAGAGACGATGGGAGGTTCATTCTGTCTTTGTCTACGCGTACCGCGTTAGAGAGAGACAGCGTAACCCCCCCGTATCACTCTCTCTGTCTCTCGCCCGAGCTGACAGGTTTCAGGCTAGCTTGTTGACTCTATCTGTAATATCTTTATGCTCTTTTCTCGTGGTTCTTTGACCATCAGGAAGCACATAAATCGCCTGAATGATGATTCCATTAAGTACTTAATGTGCATTAATTCGTGGGTCACTGCTTCCTTGTCACAAAAGACACAGTCTTTACTAAAGCCCTGAATCATTGTATAAAATAATAAGCTATACGTATTCAATTTTGATTCCAGTACCAATAAATTTTAATTAACATTGCATAAACATATATGTTTAAGAGTGTATGAATTTAAAACTCTAATGCCTTCAGAGTTACTCGATACACTGTCACACACGCGAAGTTAATTTTGTATTTGTATTTTAGTTTGAACTGGAAATGAACCACAAGTTATTTTTGTTTTGTCACTTAGTTGATGTGACTCATACAAGAGATGATCGAAGACTGTTTATTGTCAAAATGGTTAAGTACAGAGGTAAGTTATGGTTGGTACATGAAATTGTGAAGAGGCGGTGGCGAGGACCTATCATGAGTCGTCTGGCTAGGTGACCCTTGACAATGTTTAGAAAACCTAATTTCTAGGTAACTGAGGGTATTGTTCCGCCAAATGTTTTACCCTAAACTGAAGCCTTTGAGAATGTCCTAAACATTTAATTGAATTGGAATATTCTTTTCCAAAGTTCGAATGTCTGTTTACAATTAAGGCTATTTACGTTTTTTCCCTCTGCTTCAGTTTCTAAAAATTGAATGGCTATTCTTTTATGATTTTATTGGATCTGTAACTTAATTCGTACGGTTTGCGTTGGAAAGCTACTGTCATTGTGCGTCTTTTTCAGTATATGTCATTCATTTGAAGCGTAAAGAACAATTATTTTTTTTCACTCAAATATGTCGAACTTTGTGCCTGAAAAAGTGTTTTTGCGGGGAGTTCTTCTTCATTACTTTAATATGAAGAAAACTGCTACCGAAAGTCATCGCATTTTGGTGAAAGTTTATGGTGAACATGCTCTAGCTGAGCGAACTTGCCAAAAGTGGTTTGCACAATTTAAAAGTGGTGATTTTGGCTTGGAAGACGAAGAACGTCCTGGGCAGCCAAAAAAGTTTGAAGATGAAAAACTGGAAGCATTACTCGATGAAGATTGTTGCCAAACACAAGCAGAGCTCGCAGAACCTTTGGGAGTCACTCAAGCAGACATTTCAAAACGTTTATAAGCAGCCGGATACATTCAAAAGCAAGGAAATTGGGTTCCACATGAACTCAAGCCGAGGGACGTTGAAAGGCGGTTTTGCGTGTCCGAAATGCTGCTAGAACACCACAAAAAGAAGTCATTTTTCCATCGGATTGTTACTGGTGATGAAAAATGGATCCATTACGACAACCCCAAGCGCAAAAAATCATATGTGAAACCCGGCCAACCAGCCAAATCAACGGCAAAGCCGCATATTCGCGCGAAGGTAATGCTCTGTATTTGGTGGGATCAGAAGGGTGTGCTGTATTATGAGCTGCTGAAACCGGGTGAGACCATCAATGGAGAACACTACCGACCACAATTAATCCGTTTGAAGAGAGCAATAGCCGAAAAACGCCCGGAATATGCGACCAGACACAAGGCAATAATTTTCCAGCATGACAACGCTCGGCCCCATGTTGCTATTCCGGTTAAGAACTATTTGCAAAACAGTGGATGAGAAGTTTTACTACACTCGCCTTATAGCCCAGACCTTGCCCCTTCTGACTACCATTTGTTCCGGTCGGTGCAGAACGCCCTCACTGGAATACGGTTCACATCAGAACAGGGTATCAAAAATTGGCTTGATTCATTCTTGGCCGCCAAGCCGGCGCAGTTTTTTTGTGATGGAATCTACAAATTGCTAGAAAGATGGGAAAAAGTCATAGCTTCAGATGGGCAATACTTTGAATAATACTATTGCACATGTTTTTCTTAAATAAACGTTCAAATTTTGAAAAAAAAAAACAGTAAAACATAGTACATAGTGTGGAAATAAAAATACAATAGTAAAATCATTTTGAGGAATCGAGCAATATTATTCATCTTCTTATTTATTTTTTTAAAACCTAAAAATGATATTTCCATTCAACTTATTGAATTTTCAGTCAAATTAATGTAATAAATGACAAGTTTAATCAATGAAATCGTTGATTATAAAAATTCGAAAAAGTATTGCTCGGAAAAATCGATTTAACGAGATGCTCGTTTCTACGTGACGATCCAAACGATATTAGCTTGTGGACAAACGATAATCATTCTCGTGCTCGTCATTTTCTCGATCGGCTCAATCGACATGCATCACTAAAATTTAAGATGTTTGTAAAAATGATTTTGTCGCTCTCATGAGTTATATTGCTTCTTTACGCTAGGTTTACACTAGGTTCGCTAGGGTACTTCTGTATTATATTTAAGTAATTGTATGTATGACTAGTAAGGTTACCATATGTCCTGATTTATCAGGAAAACTCATCATTTCTTATCGGTTTCCTGATTGTGGTGCAAAGTGTCCTGATTTTTCTCAAAAATGTCGACTTTCCTCTTTTTCTACTTTTTTTGCGAATTTTTTTTCTACTTTTCTAATCTATTAGGAGTACAAATTAGTTCGGTCCGTTTTCAAAAGATTGCTCTGGCTATTATGAATGTTTCATAGTGATAGCTGATTTCGGTGTATTCAGAGTTTAGACATCTGTCAATAAGATTCAATTTATATCGCTTTGAGTTTCATAAAAAAAAACTTGTTTTTTACTGTGCTAAATATGTCGAATTTTGTGTTAAATAAGCAGCATTTGCTGGAGGTTCTAGTTTTCTGCTTTAATTGGAAGAAAAGTGCAGCTGAAGCGCATCGAATTCTTGTGGAAGTTTATGGTAACAAGGCTCCAGACTGGCAAATCATGTAGGGAATAGTTTCGACGTTTTAACCCTCCGATACCCACCTTAAAAATTATTACACGGGTACCAAGCCCTAGAGGATTTCCCATACGTGTTAAAACATTTGCAGTGTTGCCAAATGTATGTATACTTGGCTGAACGTGTAACACCAAAATGTGTCAACACCGTACTAAAAAAATCGAGCTATTTCCATTGCACAAAAACCAACCTATGGAGGGCTTCCCTCAGAATTTACGTCACCTTTGGTTTTGAGAATTGATTATTGAATGAGTATTCTACTTGAACATTTTTATTGCTACAAAAAACTTCAGGAATAATTCGGTCTAATGTTGCAAAATCGGTGAAAACCTACTTGGAAACGCTGAAATGGGAGGTCTTACCCCACCCGCCGTACTCTTCAGATGTTACTCCTTCCGTCTACAATTTGTTTCTATTGATGACACACGGCTTGGCTCATCAACATTTCCGCTCTTATGAAGAAGTCAAAAAATGGATCGATTTGTGGATCGCCTCAAAAGACGCACCATTCTTTCGAGATGGAATTCGAAAATTGCCTGAGAGATGGGAAAAAGTTGTAATCAGCGATGGACAATACTTTGATTTTGATTTGAATTTGTTCTTCCATTTTATTTTGAAATAAATACATTTTTGATAACAAAAAAAACGAACCGAATTAATCTGTACTCCCAATAATCACTAAGTATGCATTTCTTTTATTGCTTTAATTCTTTCCCAATCCTATTCACCGTCAAATCTTGCCGATTTGTGTGAAAGTGCTGTTATAAAACATATAACGCTAACCTTGGTTAACGGCTTGGGATCCAATAAATGAATGTACAGATCATTTAGAATAAGAAATGTGGCTTTACTACAATAAAATAACAATTTTTTTTTAATCCTGCACGAGCCACGGCTCACGCGACGCTTCGCTCCTTTCGCAATGCTCACACCGCTCACGTGCTAGGGCTGCCAACCATGACACAATCCATTTAAAACACAACTATAACAGTGCGAAAATCAATTTTGGAATCTTTTACTTTATTTGTATTGTTGCTGCACTTCTAACTAGTGAAATATTACTAAATCTTGTGTAATTAAAATGAAATGTAATGAAGATAATAGAATTTCTGTAGTTGTTCAAAGAAAAAATAATTAACTAAACTATAGGAATTTGAGACAAGCAAAAGTACTTAGAAATAGAAAATATGCAGCTCTAGTATAATTTTATATAGTATTTTTATTTTTTACGTATTTTTTACTATTTGTGACATGCAATTTGACTGATTTACAGCAACCTCATTTTAGCTATTTGAATCAGTCAAATTTCACTGATCATCAGTAGATTTTGACTGATTTATATTTAGAGAGTACTGATTGCTGTTAAGAGAGTATACATTAAAACTTTATGTTTAATTATCGAAATTTTCTATTTTTGAAATTGCAACAATTATAGCATTTTTCTTCTTCAGTGATAAAATATTTAACTCGTTTCAAAATCTTGGTAATCATATTTTTTGTTTGCAATAGCAAAAAAACTAAAGTCATTGTACTGAGAAAAAATGTTATAATACATATATGCTGAAGCGACTAAACGTGATTTCAAGACAGCAGTTGGCGTTTGCTATTTTAGTAAAAATGTACTGGTTTTTTATTCAATACCATTTAACTCTGTATTTGAAATTTATCTATCGTGCCTTATATTGTCTGATTTGATCGCAAAGACATGTTTTTTAAAATTATATTTGACTCAACTCTTATCAGGTATACTTATTTAGAGTGAATTGTTGTAAAATTGATATCAATATCCTCTTCTTAAGCATGACTTGTAATAATTAGAAAACTCATATTCAAACAGCATCTGAATTATTTGCTTGGCCTTCTTCTCTTGAATATAAAATGGAACTTAGTTTATAGTACAAAAAAATTTATTTTATTTATAAAAATAACGAATTTGAATAGAAGAGGTTATTTGTTGGAATTAAATCTGTTCAATTTAAACAATGTATTATCATCTTGATCATTAAAATTATATATGTTTTGATCAAACTAAATTATTCGAACAAAAAGTCTTTAATTTTAAATATAGTAATTTTCCATTATCAAATACATTTTTTTTTAATGTAGACAAAGTTTTTTGTAAAACCTATATATCGTTATACCCTTTTTGGGTGTGAATTTTATAATCATGAGCGTTGCTGTCACATAAAAAATGCTTTTTATCTTTACCAAGAAAAACTATTTTTGACATAATTCTGGCACAAATCAAAATAATTCGAGCTATGATATAACTTTCATTGTCATTGTTTACAATGTAATTATTTTTGTTTAAACTGCAAGTAATCTCAACCCACTTTATCTAAAATAAGAAAAGCAACTAGTGTAGTGGGCCATTAGCATTGATTCAGCCATTCTCTACATTATTTTATACAAACATTATCCAAAAAATATATATTGTGTAACAACACTGAGAGAAGAGATTATTTATACTTAACGAGATTCGTTTATAGTTGACGAATCGTATATTTGGATATGGCGAAATAAATATTTCTTTGTGTCAAACATTTCGCGTATTTGGACAATATTTTTGGCCCAAATTCAAAATTCGTTAATAGTTAATTAATCATTCGTTTCATACAATTTGATCGTTATTTATAGCAATTGTATGACCTATTCGAAGCTAGCGCGAATGTGCAGTTGCCTTTAATAATCAATTATTTGAATGAAATACCTTGAAAATTTAATCAAAATTGAATTTGAATTTACACAAATTTTTTAATTACTTAAGAATAATATGTTTGTATTTCGTAAAAGGGTAGGTAAGAATAATTTGTTCAATAATCTATACGTAATATGTTTACTACAATATATATCGCGGCGATATTACAAAATTTCCGTCGCTGGATGTATGAATAAACGCTGGTTTAACATAAGTATAGTATTGAAGTCGAGTTGGTACAATATTTTCTTTTCCTTTTCATGAGGCATGCAAACCTGGTAACATTTAATATGATTATTTAAACCGAGTATGTTGCATTTTTTATAAATTAAATGAATTTTGTTGAGATCATTAACAACTATGCAATCAATGAGTTCAAAGCAAGGGTCTTCATTATTATTGATATCCAAAAAAATTTCATTTTCCGGTTTATATGTAGTGCCATTTACTTGAAGCCGTGAAACAATAAATACTTCTCTGTTTCCTGGAAGGGATAGGTTGAATGCTTCATCATACTTTTGAAATATTTGACCGAACTCCATACGCATTTCTAGACCTCTTTTACTTAAAAATCTATAACTGAGTTGAAGTTGCAATTTCATTGCTAAGGTATAAATAATATTAAATCGTGAATTAATTACACGTGCATGTTTTTTAGACAATTGATGAAAAGATTCAAATTTTGAACAAGACAAATATTTCAGTGGACCTAACTGTGAAATGTAGTGAATGCAATGTAACATCAAGTGGAATTTTGGCTTCAAATTTTCATTAAATAGAACCATATACAGATTGTTATGATTCTTTATCAAATTTTCCAGATACTTCATTTCATTGGAAGATATAGTTGAACATTGTACTGTGCCTAATATTTCATAAAGAAGAAGATATAAATCCCAAGCATGATCGTTATGGGGAACTAAATTACCAATGCCCGTGCAGAAATAGACCAACTTGTTTCCAAGTTCCGACCCGGGCCCGATCGGATTTTCCACATGTGGCCGCAGGGGGCACATGGTGTCGCTCGGGTCAGAAGCACATCGGGTTATGATAGACAAGATTATTTTCAAACTTTGTGTTATGGTCGTGATATTGTAGTGACTATATTGAAATTAAAATGCCAAAAGCAAAAAGTACATGGCGAATTCGGAAGCACAGAATCGTTGGTGAGATTTTTTATATCCACATTATAGATCAAGGTAAGTTAATTCACTAGATTCATTATACAGGGTGTCTAAAAAGTCCCGGGACGATTGACTATTTCCTCAGGTAAAATATTTTTCAAAAAGGTGAAGGTCATTCCTGAAGTAAATTTCAACGAGGAATTCAATAGTGACCTTCATTTTGACCTTGAAGTTGACCTTCATGGCTTTTTGAAGGTCAAATTTGTTTTTTTTTAAATGGAAACCCCCTTTTTTCACATCTGCAATCGATAGAGCGAAAAATTCTACGTTCAAGTACGTACCCAAGTCATAGGTCAATTGTAACGTTCCAGGTCAATTAGAGGTTATTTGAAATAAACAAAGTTTTTCAAGAGGTCAGTGCAATTCAGAGAACCTTCAGAGAACTGGTCGGACAAAATCTGCAGTATCTGAGGAGATGCAGATGGACATAGCCCAAGCATTTGTTGAAAACCCACAGCTTAGTTTACGTCGAGCTAGTGATGAGCGTGACGTTGCTCCTGAGACAGTGCGAAATATTTTAAAAAGCATTAATTTCCATCCTCACAAAGTTAATCTGGTACAAGAGCTCAATGAAGACGATCCTGATCGTCGGGTTGAATTTTGTGAAATTATGATGGATGATAGATATTGGTCCGACGCAAATCCTGATTGGATGTTGGAGAGTCACACACAATATCCACGAAAGATTAATGTTTGGGTCGTTATCTTGAATGATACATTGATAGGCCCTTTCTTCATCGATGGTAATCTCAACGCCCGTGCATATGAAAAGCTTCTCAGAAACCAAATTGTACCAAGAATAAGGGAGATTACAGGGGATAATTTTCAAAATATTTGGTTCCAGCAGGACGGAGCAGCGGCTCATTATGGTAGGGAGGTTCGAGCATATTTGGATACTCAGTTCCCTCATAGGTGGATTGGAAAAAGGGGTGAAATCGAGTGGCCTGCTAGATCTCCTCATCTGTCGCCTCTCGACTATTTTCTTTGGGGTCATTTAAAGAGCAAAGTATACTGAACGCAACCCCAAAGCTTAGACGAATTGCAGAATCGGATTCTGCAAGAGGCTACTTTGATT